>QLOC01000004.1:0-2509010 GCA_003413675.1 Phytopythium vexans
GTCAGAAGCCGGGTCATCGCGCGGCGGTGTGCCGCGCTCCGGCTCCTGTGGTCGCGGTCGTTGAAGCATCGGAAGCTGCCGACGCTACCTCGCCCCGCTGCCAAAAAACGAGCAGGTCCAGTAGGCGCGGGGCGCCCTACTGGCTGGAATGGAGGTCCGGGTCCCCGGCAGCAGCCCGACCTCCTAGCCCCACTGTGCTCCACGCACAGTTCAATGCTACCACCTCGCGCGGCGACACAAGGCTGATAGTTGTTCGGCTTCACGTCGCCGGAGCGCGACGACCTCTGCGAGCCCTTCTCGATTCAGGAGCGACGAACACTTCGTCCGCGCGTCTTGCCTGTCTGATCTCCCCGCGGGTATCCGCGTGCGTGAAGGTCCAGGCGAGATGTCCGTGAAGCTCGCCGACGGAAAGCCTCGGCTCCTCCCCGGAAGTCTGTGATGCTGTCGTACGAGTTCGACGGGTTCACCAGTCTCGACGAGTTCCTGGTGATCGACTTGAGCCTCTCGTTTGACTGCATTCTCGGGATGCCGTGGCTAATGCGCTACCAGCCAGACATCGACTGGCTGTCTCGATCGGTTGAAGCGACGTCGTGGGTACGACGTCAGCGCGACGTTCGCGCAACTATTAGCGGTTCCTGAGAAGTGGCCGCACGTTGCTGTCGTGGATCCTCAATCCACGGCGAAGACCACACCAAGAGTGAGCGATGGCCCTCAGTGTGTTGTCTGCGCTTCGGCAACTTGCGATGACCACGTGGTTGAGCAGCGGCTCCCACAGAGAGCTGGCGCGGATCGCGTTCCGCGTCGCGATATGAAGAAACACAAGCGTGCGGTCGAGCAGGGGCTCCCGCAGAGTGCCAACGCGGATCTTGTTCCGCGTCGAGAGAGGGAGAAGTACGAGGGTATGGTCGAGCAGCGGCTCCCACTACCAACGATCGCGACGCGCGCGACCTCGTACCAACATTCGAGTAACATCTCGAGTGAGTCAGCGGACTCCTCGAGTGACGAGAGTCGGTCTTCAGCCCCGAGCAGTGGCTCGCGGCGATTGCGGAAGAATCGACGACGGCGAAGACGCAGAGGCGCCGCCGTCCGCGTAAGTGGTGATCCGACGGCGGCGCCGGAAACAACCACGGTCCAGGTCGCGGAACTTCTCGCCGACAACTCGTCGCGCGTATCCTCCTATCGACTCGCGGATCCCCCTCGCGACGCTGCGTCGCTCATCCGACTCCCGGGCCTCTCGTGGAAACGTTTCACCCGCGAGATTCGCGACGGCGAGCTGGAGCAAGTGTGCTTGATCACGAACATCGACTCAAGCAGCGACCGCAGACCAGTCGGCGCGGAGCCAAAATCTGCGAGGGAGGAGCGCTTCACAGCGCAATCCTGGGACGCATTGCGTGAATTCGGAAACCCAGTCTACGAGCTCGCTCGTGAGTATGAAGATGTGTTCCCCGAGAAGATTCCGGCTCAGCTCCCAGCTGATCGTGGCGTGAGGCACGAGATCGATCTCGTGCCAGGCTCGAAGTATTGCGTGACCCGACAATGGCCCCTCCCGCGCCAGCAAGTTGAAGCAATTGATGAGTTCTTCGAAGCCCGTCGGCAGGCAGGCCATGTTCGTGAGAGTGTCTCGCCACACTCGAGCCCGACCTTCTGTGTCAAGAAGGCCACCGGCGGCTGGCGCATCGTCCATGCCTTCAACAAGCTCAATGACGCGACGATCCCTGCGCAAACGCCGATCCCTCGAAAAGACATGGTGCTGGACTCCATGTCGGGAAGCACAATCTTCAGCGCCATCGATCTGACCGATGGCTTCTACCAGATCCTGATGCGCGAGTCCGATATCCCGCTGACTGCTGTTAGTACTCCCAGCGGAATGCTCTGGGAGTGGCTCGTCATGCCTCAAGGTCTGAAGAATGCACCTGCGACGTTCAATCGCATGGTTTCACATGTCCTTCGCCCGCTCAGAGACTTCGCGCCGAGCTATTTCGACGACATCTTCATCCACAGCAAAGCATCCGAGAGATCATCAGAGGTGCAAGTTCACTTGAGCCATCTTCGTCAAGTCTTCGACGTGATGAGGAAGAACAAGCTGTACGCGAACCTGAAGAAGTGCATCTTCTGTGCGCCGGAGATTCCGGTGCTCGGCTGCTATGTCGGACGGGGAGGTGTCCGTGTGGACCCTGAGAAGGTGACTTCGATCTGCTCGTGGCCAGTGCCCACGAACCAAACGGAACTGCGCCAGTGGCTCGGACTGGCGAATTACTTGCACAAGTATACGAAGAATTACGCCGCACTCATCCAGCCGCTGTCGTCGCTGTTGAAGAAAGACGCCACGTGGTCGTGGCGTCCCGAACACCAAGCAGCATTCACGTCTGTCAAGCAGAGCCTCGCCTCTGCGCCAATTCTGATGTTGCCCGACGATTCCAAGCCGTATCATGTCGTCTGCGATGCTAGTGATTTTGCAATCGGCTGCGCGCTCATGCAATTTGATGATGACGGTCATGAGCGCGTCGTGAGCTACCAGTCTCGGCAGTTGAAGCCTGCGGAGCGTAACTATCCGGTCCACGACAAGGAGCTCCTTGCGATGCGTTACGCGCTGACCAAATTCCGCGTCTACCTGCTGGGCGAACAGACGTTCGCGATCTACACCGATCACGCTTCGCTGAGGACAGCGACGAAGAGCCCCCATTTGTCACAACGCATGGCGCGTTGGCTCTCATTCTTCGCCGAATACAACTTCGTCGTGCATTACAAGCCGGGCAAGTCGAACATTCTGGCAGACGCACTCTCGCGGAGACCCGATTATGATCCGCGTTCTGCAACCGGCCCCTTGATCGATGTTGATGACGACCAAGATGAAGACTGCAACATGTGTGCAGCCGCGGGTCTCAACACAACGGCGACAACGCCCGTGATACCGTTGCGAAACCAACTCGCCGAAGCGTACACCGAAGATCCCTTCTACGCTGCGATCATCAAGCATCTGCGCGCTCCCTCGGACGACACTTTTGCGGCACTGTCGCGTCCAACGCGCACGCACGTCGAGCGTTACGCACTCGACGGTGATCTCCTCACCTATCGCGCCGATGTCTTCGACCCACCGCGGGTTGTTGTTCCGAATGATGCCGATCTCCGTGCTCGTGTGGTTCACGAGTACCACGATGCTCCGACTGGCGGACACTTGGGCCGCGAGAAGACCGCCGCAGCTCTCTCGCGCCATTACTTCTGGCCCCACATGTACAAGTGGGTTCGCAAATGGGTGCGAACATGCGAGATCTGCCAGCGTGTGAAGCCGTCGGCGTCGTCGCAAGCGCCGCTCAGTCCCTTGCCAATCGCGACCGAGGCATGGCGCTCGGTGAGCATGGACTTTGTCTTTGGCCTTCCACGCGACTCCAGAGGAAACACCGGCATCGTGGTCTTCGTCGACCGGTTCAGCAAGATGGTGCATCTTGCTCCTGTGACGCCAAACGTCACTGCGGAAGAGACCGCAGCGATCTTCCTGGACATCGTCTTCCGGCATCACGGTCTGCCGGAATCAATCGTCTCTGACCGCGACCCGAGGTTCACCTCGGCGTTCTGGACACGTCTCTTCGAGCTCATGGGGACCCGCCTCATGATGTCGACGGTGGCTCACCCCGAGACGGACGGTCAGACGGAGCGCGTCAACCGCGTGGTCGAAGACGTCCTTCGCAGCTATGCGACGTCTTACTCGGAATGGTCCGAGTTCCTCCCGCTCGCCGAGTTCGCGCTGAACAACGCGATCCACGCGTCGTCCGGGTTGACGCCGTTCTTCGTGAACAACGCGCGTCACCCGCGTGTTCCCGCAATGCTTGCCGTGGGAGCCCCCACGGCGCAACCTGTCTCCACTCTTGGTGGGGGAGGAACGCATGCGACAGTGCCACCAACGGGCGTCCCCCTGTCGGCATGTCCAGTTCAGAATGAAGACGACAGTTCCGGGTTCCAACACGAGTCAGGCGGGCCGAGTAACCCGCTCGGCCCGGATCATGGCGTTGGCCCACCTGCCACGCCGAGTCCATCACCGGCGATCAACGCAACAGCCGTTAACCCGCGGTCAAGGCCGCACACCACAACATCAAATGCTCTCTCGCGTTGGGCGTCGCGAGAGTTGATCGACCCAGCGCACACAGTCGCGGTGCGCGGCGGCGCGGCGTTTCCCGCCGCGCCATTGATGGCGAATTTCGATCCCAAGCCTGCAGTGCTCCCGAGCGACGCTCGGGCGGCGTCAGACTTCGTGCTACAGCGCCAAGCCATCGTGAGATTCGTCCGCGACGCGCTTCAAGCGGCCGCGGACAAGCAGAAAGAGAACGCAGATCGGCGCGGGCGCCGAAACACTGCAACGTTCAAGGTCGGCGACCGAGTGCTGCTGTCGACTGAAGGCATCCGTCCCTCAGCTGTGACGAACTTAGGCGCAAGCAAACTCGCGCCACGCTTTATTGGGCCCTTCAGAGTGCTGAAGGTTATTGGAAACGCCTACACGCTCGATATTCCAACGTCAATGCGGTTACACCCTACGTTCTACGTCGGGCGGCTCAAGCGTTACCTCCCGGCGGTCGTTCCTTCTTCGGATCGCTCCGAGTCTCCATCGTCGGCAGACCTTGGCGGCGCAGCTGGCGCTGCGTCGGAAACAGATGTCGGGGCCGAGTCCCCGACCGCCCCGCTCCGAGAACCTGCGTCTCCAATCCCCACATCCGCTCGCGCGAGTCTTGAGAGCGCTGGTCGATGCGCTGAAGCACTTGGCGGTCCGCAATACGGGCGTCCTCCGCCTGCTCGAGCCGTCGCTCGAGCTCCTCCATCCGGTCCCGAGCGTCGTCCAACTCGCGCGCGAAGAACGCCTCCCGACCGTGAAGCCCAAGATACGAGCCGCCATGAGTACCATCGCGACGGGCCGCCTCCACTCCTTGACGCGTCGGGTGCGGTGCGCTGGATTGTGGAGCGCATCGTCGAGCACGAGGATCCTCCTCGTGCGCTTGGCCGCCACTCTGCGTCGAGTAGCTTGGCCATCCCGCGTGATCGGCGGTACCGCGTCCGCTGGCTCGGGTATCCTCCCGAGGATGATACATGGGAGCCGCGCTCGCAGCTTCATCGCGATGTTCCTGACGTGGTGAACGACTATGACGCCAGTCATCCCCCGGCTGCTGCCGGGGCGAGCGCGAACGAGGTTCTGGTCGTCGGTCTTCGAGTCGACGACGCTGTCGCTCGCGACTCCGCGAGTGACGTTCGAGCGGAGAGCGGCTCCGCTCACGCCGGCGGCCACCGCCGCGAATAATCGCTTGGGCGCGCTGAGATCGAGCGCGGTCGTACAGACCAATCCAGAGACGCTCGTCATCGTCGAGCGGGAATTCAGCGACGTTCTGCTGCCAAGTCTCGGCCGAGTACCGAGTCGCAGGATAGCAGTGACGACAACCTTCCACGTGGTGGACGTAGCAAAAGCGGTAGACGCCGCGGCCCCAGTAGTCCCAAGCCATCGTGCAGATCTGCTGGCGAAGCTCTTCCAGCGAGTATCGGCCGCGAGCAATCTCGCGGCGCTCCAAGTCCGCGAGGAAACCAGCTCCTGACTCTTGGTGCGCGTTCCAGCGCGCGATGAAGGCCGTCCACGAGCGCCGAAGAGCTTCGGCGTCGACACCTTCGAGTGACTTTCCGCGAAGCGCGCGGAACCGACGGAAGTACTCGCGCATCGCGTCCGGAGCGTCCGGACGCACGGCACCACCCAAGTCCCAGAGGTCCCATCGAGCCAAGTGAGAGTCCATCACATGCCGCGGCGCGATCGAGCTTGACGACGCAGTCCCGACCGTTGGTGCGACCGTCTGCGTCGCTTGAGGCGCCGGAGCTGACGGCGCCATGCTCGCGCGGGAGTCCCGCGCGTCGGCCGTGCCTTGGTTCATCTCCTCTTCGGGCTCCACGACCACGCGTGCCTGCCGGTCGTCCGCGTCGGTCTTCTCACGTTCCGCCATTGCCGAAGTGTCGGTTGGCTCGGATCCAGTCGTGGTGTTGGGCGTCGGTGCGACCGACGCCACTTTTCCTTGCGGCGCAGCCGTCCCTGGTGCTACCATACGGCGCGCCATATCGGCGCGAGCGCTGCGCTCGCCGCCTCGTCGCCGCTCCATCGTCGTCGCCGCTTTCCGCTTCCCGCTCCTCGTCCCGCCTCGATCTTCGAGGCGCCCTGCGATTTCCGTTTCTATTTTTGTTCTTCGCGCCTCTTGCGCGAATTTTGAGAAGGGGGTGATGTAACGGGGCTTCGTTACATTTGTAGGTAGGTTTGCATTTGTAGGTAGGGTTTTTACATTTGTAGGTAGGTTTTACCTCCCCAGGCCAAAGGCCGCCTGGGTTCAGTCGTGTCAGTCAGTGATTGGCTGAAAGTGGTGTCGCAGCACCCTTCCAGCCAATCAGCGACAACATTACTTAACGGCCATTGGCTGGCCGGGCCCTCAAGGGCCAATCATCAATCAGAGTCGAATTTTCCCCCTAAAGCAGACCTGCCTCGAGCTTGCTCGAGGCTCCAAGCTTCCTCAAGGGCGCTAGCGTGCAAGCAACGTAACGGGTACTCTAGGCCCGTTACAAGAAATCCGTCCTGGCATGAAGTTACAAGACCGAAAGAAGACCGACGTCAAGAGTTTTCCGTCATCCGGCATCCCTGATCAAGATGCGAGTCAAGATGATGAAGGTGGTGACCCACAGAGAGGCACTACACACAGTTATGCGGACGTCGTGGTCTACGGTGAAGAGGGTGACAGCATGGAATTACGTCACATCCAAGTGGAAAATCCTCCAAGTTCCGTCGAAGATTTGGTTTCCTTGCCTATGATGAGCAAGAAGGCGCTTAGGCGTAGCCTGGCGAAAGGCGAAATTTCGCAGCTTTGTGCGATCGTCGAAGCGATCGACAAAGACTCCGTCAACGCAGCATCAACTGTGGATGCGACCGACGCGTTGATCGGAAAGACACGGAAGGAAAGGTTCGAGGAGCAGTCATTGAATGCCCTCAAGACGAACCCCGTGTGGAAGCTTGTTCGGGAGTTTGAGGATATCTTCCCCGACAAGGTGCCGGACGAACTGCCATTTGACAGAGGCATTCGTCACGAGATTGATGTACTTCCTGGCACGAAGTACTGCATCACAAGACAGTGGCCGTTGCCGAAGGAACAAGTCAATGCGATCGATGAGTTCTTCGCACAACGTGCAAAGGCTGGTCACGTGCGAGAGAGCAAGTCTCCACATTGCAGCCCCACTTTCTGTGTGAAGAAGGCGACTGGCGGATGGCGTATTGTTCACGCTTTCAACAAGCTGAACGACGCGACCATTCCTGCTCAGACACCAGTTCCACGCAAGGATATGATCCTTGATGGAATGGTTGGCAGTACGGTCTTCAGCGCCATCGATCTGAAGGATGGATTCTATCAGATTCGGATGCGTGAAGATGACGTACCACTAACTGCAGTGAGTACCCCGAGCGGTATGCTGTGGGAATGGTTAGTGATGCCACAAGGACTGAAGAATGCGCCTGCGACTTTCAATCGCATGGTCACGAATGTTCTTCGTCCACTGCTAGCATTCGCACCGAGCTACTTTGACGATATTTTCGTTCATAGTAAGGCGGTTGGTGGAAAGTCCGACGTCGATGTTCATTTGGATCATCTTCGCCGTGTCTTTGAGGTCATGCGAGAGAACAAGCTCTACGCTAACCTGAAGAAGTGTGTCTTCTTCTCACCAGAGATACCCGTACTCGGTTGCTTTGTTGGCAAGAACGGTGTTCGAGTTGACCCTGAGAAGGTCAAAGCTATTGACGATTGGCCCGTGCCTCAGAACGTCAAACAGCTGCGACAGTGGTTGGGTCTGGCCAATTACTTGCACAAGTACACGCGCAATTATGCAGCGCTAGTGCAGCCTCTCACACAACTGCTGAAGAAAGACGTCGAGTGGAAGTGGTCTGACGATCACCAAGTGGCATTCGAAGAAGTCAAGAGGAGTCTTCGTGAAGCTCCTGTGTTGGCTCTTCCGGATCACGACAAGCCGTTCCACGTCGTCTGTGATGCAAGCGACTATGCCATCGGTTGCGCCTTGATGCAGCACGATGATGAGGGTCGAGAGCGAGTTGTTTCGTATCAATCACGACAACTCCGGCCCGCAGAACGGAACTACCCAGTGCATGACAAGGAACTTCTTGCGATGAAGTATTCCTTAGTCAAGTTCCGTGTCTACTTGCTTGGCGAGCAACGCTTTGCGATCTACACAGATCATGCGTCGCTGCGGACTGCAGTGAAGACTCCTCACTTGTCCCAAAGAATGGCGAGATGGCTCTCCTTCTTTGCGGAGTACAACTTTGTTGTGCACTACAAGCCAGGCAAGATGAACATCTTGGCCGACGCTTTATCAAGACGTCCGGACTACGATCCCAAGACCAAGAATGAGGATCCGGACGAAGCGTGTCGTCTCTGTGAAGATGTTCAAGCAGTTGCTGTTCAAGCTGCGACTTGTAATGGGGCTCACTCAGAGAGCCCCAATTACTTGCTTACACGTTGCAGGTGAGGAAGCGGCTGCGCCTTCGAAGGGAAATTAAACTCTGAATTGAATTTTACCATGGCGCCGCTGGGCGGACGCCCGGGATCCACCCATTCACGTGGTGGACTCTCATAGGGTAAAATCCCTCCTAGTTCCTAATATGCACCAATGGCGTGTAAGGGCATGGCCCCCTTACACTACCCCTCCCCAAAAGTGCGCTCACGGGGCGCGAAGGGATACAAATGTAATATCCTAAAAACCTAAACACAGATATGCAAATCTACCAAACCTAGCAATGCGACAAAGATCCGCGACAAAGTCCGCGACACACGGTAGTAGGTTCCAGAAGGTTCCAGAATGGTCGAGAGGGTTCCAGAATTCTGGAACGTTCCAGAACATTCCAGAACCCGGCGGGCGTGGACGAACCGCGCCGACACGATGGGAGCGGACACACCGCTTCCTCATAATCGAACTCGCCATGGAGAGGAACGACAGCTCGCGCGCGACGACAACGACGGCGACCGACGAGGCGGCCGCGGCGACGACAACGTCTGGAATGCCGACAACACCGGCGGCACCGACTACAACGGCGCCGGGGACAACGGCAAGCGCGGCGACTGCGTTCGAAGCTCCGGGGTCTGCAGCGGCGCCGACAACAACGGCGCTCTCGAGTGCTGCGAGCATGGCGATGGCCGAGAGAACTCCGCCGACAACTTCAACGGCACCGACAACGGCGGCACCGGAGACAACGGCTGGGATTGGGAGTTCGGCCTCGAGGGTGGCGACCAACACGACGGACGACAGCGCGGCGTCGCTCGCTTCGACGCCCTCAACTGCAGAAGCTTGGCCGCGTCACGGGTACCGCTCAGGCGCGCTGTTCGCACGCCCACACGACAGCTACTTGCGGCCATACGCGCTGTGGGACTTGAGCGGCGCGATCAACCCGAGATCCCTGTCCGAGATGCGCGACCTCTTCGTTCGCTGGCGTGCTGGCTTCCGCAAGCTGATGGATGTGGGCGATGAAGCGCTCACGTACTCGTGGAACGCCTTCATCAAGCGCTGGAACGTCGACGACATGGACGCGGTGATCGCGGCGCGAGAGACGGAGCGCCGCACCTACTCGCGGCGCTTCTTGGCCGAGGAAGTTCATCGCATTTGCTGGGAGGAAGACCGGACGTGCCTCGCGCACGTCCTTCGAGCTGGATGTTGGTGCTGCGACGGCACGGGTTCAGCACCGCCGCGCCACATGTGGGATTCCGAGGTCCGGGATCGCCCACTTGACGATCAGCTCCGCGGATTCGTGGCGCGCCTCGAGCGGGCCGTCAGTCAGGCTAGGCGCGCCGAGCCAGCGCGCGCTCGTAGTCCGTTACAGCATCGCGGACATCTTCGAGGAGTCGAGCCCGCGGCTCCCACGTGTCCGCATCCGGCGGATACCCGAGCCAGCGCACGCGGTATTGACGATCGCGGGGGACGCCGCGACCCGAGGGACGGCTTCTTCCGCTCCAATTCTCCGGATCGGCGTGATCGACAATACGATCCAGCACCCAACGCTCGTTTCCTGCCGAGTCGAAGAGCGGGGGAGGACCATCGCGAACGAAGCGAGGAAGCGCCACATTTTCGGCACCGCGAGCCGGGCTTGCAGAATGTGTCGGATCAAGCGAGTTCCGAGGACAGGGAAGTCGAGTTACTTCGGGCAGAGGTGCGGCGCCTGACGCGCCGCCTCGAGTTCGCGGACCAAGATGCGGAGAACGCGGTCTCGACTGCAAATGAGACCGAGGCAAACTTGGAGACGCTGGCGGACCTTCTGCACGCGACTCAGCGCCGCTTGGACTCGCTTGAGCAGTCCCACCGGGCGCTGATGGAGCAGCGCCGACGCGAGCGCCAAGGTCTACCGCCGGTGTCGCCGCCGAGGAAGAAGCAGCGGGGACCGTAGCGCGACTCCTAGAGGCGGGAACCGAGTCATCGGCGTCCAAGTTCATGTCCGTCGCATTGTGCTTCTTGAGTCTCGAGACGTTGAATGTAGGATGGAGTCGCATTGCTGTGGGGATGTCGAGCGTGTAGGCGTCGCCCCTCTTGAACGTCACCGTAAACGGTCCAATATATCGGGGCAGCAATTTTTCAGCCCCAAGGTTCGTCACGGAACTGGGTGCGATGCCTTCGGTCGAGAGCAAAACGCGCTCACCCACTTCGAACGTCGATCTGTTCCCTCGGTTGTGTCGGTCTGCTTGTTCCTTCTGCTTGTCCACGGAGCGCGCAATCGCGTCCCTCACAAAGCGGATGATCGCTTGGCGCCGCATCACGAAGTCGGCTGCCTTGGCGTCGGAGTCGCTCATCGGCTCCTCATTGCGCGTGAAGTTCCCGACGGCAGCGTCGCGCGACGCCGCGGAGGTGTCCGCTTGGGAGCGACCTTGTTGTGGTTGTTCCGCCGAGGGGAACGTGGGAGCAGGGTCGCGAATCAGCTCGCGTGCGGCCCATTGAGCGACAGACGACATCCGCGTGGTTGGCGTCGACGCGTGCGGCGCCTGTGAGCGAGTTTGCACCGGAGCAAGCTCTCTGACGGTATGGGACCTCACTGGATGTCCCGAGGCGATGGCGACAGCTGCAATTGGGTCGTCGGAGCCATCGCGTCTCTCTGGACTCGCGACTAGCGAGTCCCCTCCCCCACCAAGAGTGGAGCGACCAGGTTCGCTCCGCAACAAGGCTGGAACACGCGGGTGTCGCGCCGACGCGACGAAGAAGGGTGACAGCCCCGTCGAGGAGTGCACGGCATTGTTGATTGCGAACTCAGCCATTGGGAGGAAGTCGCTCCAAGACGACACCGACGTTGCGTAGCTGCGCAAAACGTCACCAAGGACGCGGTTCACTCGCTCCGTTTGACCGTCGGTCTCAGGATGTGCCGCGGTCGACATCGAGAGACGGGTGCCGAGCATTTCGAACAGCCGGGACCAGAATGCGGACGTGAAGCGAGGGTCGCGGTCGGAGACGATCGTGTCTGGGAGTCCATGGTGTCGGAAGACAACGTCCAAGAAAATCGTGGCCGTTTCTTCGGCGGTCACTGACGAGCGCACCGGCGCAAGATGAACCATCTTGCTCAGTCGATCGACGAAGACGACGACTCCTGTGTTCTGGTGCCGGTCCGGCGGCAAGCCAAATACGAAGTCCATGCTCACGGAGGACCACGCGTCCGGAGGGACTGGCAATGGTCTCAGAGGTGCCCGAAGAGCGGGTGCCGGTTTCACGCGTTGACAAGTCTCGCAGGTGCGGACCCACTTCCTCACCCATCGATATTGATGTGGCCAGAAAAAGTCACGCGACACCGCAAGGAAGGTCTTCTCTCGTCCCAAGTGACCGCCCACGGCGGCGTCGTGATACTCATGGAGGATGCGTGATCGCAGGTCATCATCGTTCGGCACCACAGCGCGAGGAGGGTCGTCAGGCGCGACCCTATATGTCAAAATCCGTCCGCGAGTATCGTATCGGTGCCGCGCCGACTGCAACGACGTCGGTACCTTTTCCAAATTGGCGGGTGTTGGGTCAATCAAGTATCGTAGAAGTGGACCATACCAGGTATCGCGTTCCAACGATGACGCCAACATTTCCCATAAGTCGGCGGTGGCCGACACAGCAATTGCTGCAACGTTCTCGGTGATGCAAGCGGCGCATGACTCGTCCTCGTCGTCTTCTGGGGTGGGTTTCCCGCCTCTGGCGTCGTAGTCCGGGCGGCGAGACAGCGCATCGGCCAAGATGTTCGACTTGCCGGGCTTGTAATGAACCACGAAATTGTAATCGGCGAAGAACGACAGCCATCGGGCCATCCGTTGCGACAAATGAGGGCTTTTCATGGCGGTGCGCAGCGAAGCGTGGTCGGTGTACACGGCGAAGCTGGCTTCACCCAAGAGATACACGCGAAATTTCACCAAGGCGTATCGCATGGCGAGTAGCTCCTTGTCGTGAACGGGGTAGTTCCGTTCCGCCGGCTTCAGCTGGCGCGATTGGTAGCTGATCACTCGCTCGCGCCCGTCGTTGTCGAACTGCATAAGTGCGCAGCCAATCGCGAAATTGCTGGCGTCGCAGACGACGTGGAACGGTTTGTCCGTGTCCGGCAGAGCCAAGACGGGAGCTTCAGCGAGACTCTTCTTCACATCTTCAAACGCGGACTGGTGCTCAGGGAGCCAGACCCAGTCGGCGTCTTTCTTCAGGAGTTGTGTCAGCGGACGGACCAACTCCGCATAATTTCGCGTGTACTTGTGAAGATAGTTCGCCAGTCCAAGCCACTGCCGGAGATCCTTCGGATTCTTCGGAATAGGCCACTGTCGGATCGACTCCACCTTCTCCGGGTCAGCACGGACTTCATTTCGTCCCACGTAGCAGCCGAGAACTTGGATCTCCGGCTTGCAGAAGACACACTTCTTGAGGTTCGCGTAAAGGTTGTGTTCACGGAGGACCTCGAAGACTCGTCGGAGGTGGCCGAGATGGGCTTCCACTTCTGATTTGCCCTTTTCCCGCTGACTGTGAACGAAGACGTCGTCGAAGTAGCTTGGAGCGAAGTCACGAAGGGGTCGCAACACATGCGATACCATCCGATTGAATGTCGCTGGGGCGTTCTTCAAGCCCTGTGGCATCACGAGCCATTCCCAGAGCATTCCACTCGGCGTGCTGACTGCGGTGAGAGGCACATCGCTCTCCCTCATCAGGATCTGATAAAAGCCGTCTTTCAGATCCAGGCTGCTGAAGATGGTGCTCCCCGTCATCGAGTCGAGCACCATGTCCTTCCGAGGGATCGGCGTTTGCGCGGGAACGGTCGCGTCGTTCAGCTTGTTGTAGGCGTGGACGATGCGCCACCCTCCCGTCGCCTTTTTCACGCAGAATGTCGGACTACAGTGAGGAGACGAGCTCTCTCGAACGTGGCCAGCTCGGCGGCGCTTCTCGAAGAAGTCATCAATCACTTCGACTTGTTCTCGCGGGAGTGGCCATTGCCTGGTCACGCAATACTTCGTTCCAGGTGCGAGATCGATCTCGTGCCGTACTCCGCGGTCTGGGGGAAGACGCTCTGGAACGTCCTCCGGGAAGATGTCGATGAACTCCTTGACAAGCTTGTATGCCGGGTTGCGCGAACGGCGGAGTGCTTCGAGGGACTGGTGTTCGAAGCGTTTCTCTCGGGCCGACTTCGGTTCAGCCCCGCGCGGACGACCCACGTCTGCAGGAGAGGAGCCGACAAACGGCTCTGGCACGATGGAGCACACCTGCTCGACATCGCCGGTCTTCAACTCCTTGAGGAATGCCTTCCAACCCATCTGCGGAAGGTCCAAGAGCGACTTCGCTGCGCGAGGCGGGTTCGACACAGTCGCTTTACTGTGGATCGAAGTCGTCGCGCCATGAATGACAACAGCGATCGTCTCCGAGGCATCACGTACGCTCTCTCCCTTGTTGTTGCTGTCGTCATCATCATCATCATCATCGTCAACATCTTCTTCATCCAAAACCGCGAAGCGGTTCGAGCACGGGACGTGCTTCGTAATCAGCTCATCAATGGGGGCCGCCTTCCCGACACACGGGTGGCGCGGCGGCCTCTGCTCAGTCGCGCGGCGGTCTTCAACTGGAGGGTAGTCCCGACCCTCCCCCGTTTCATGAGGCGAAACCCCGGTGGCGCGCACTTTGGAGCGCGCCGACGTCGACGCTTGGGCACAGGAGGGGCACGAAGGGCCATCGCACACTTCGAGTTCCGGTGCCCTGGGAGCGGGCGTCTCAACAACTTGGACGTGCGACCACGCGCCGCCGGAGGCGCGGAGGTGCTCGTCAACGACGGCAACGCAGATGTCACGTTGTCGTGGGCGCAGCGAACGACGGACCCAGTCGATCTCAGGGCGGTGCCGTCTCAACCACGGCATTCCAAGGATACAGTTCAATCGCTTGTTCAGCTCGACCACGAGGAAGTCGTCGCTCGCGCGGAAATCGTCAAACTCATACGAGAGGCGGACAGACCGCCTCGGGACCCGGCTCTCTTTCCCATCGGCAAGCCGGATCGTCAATTCTTGGGGCAATTCTCGGACAATTGTCCCAGCAGGCAACGAACTCAAGGCCTCGGTACGCATGAAGTTGTCCGTGGCGCCTGAGCCGACAAGCGCAGTCAGAGTGCGCTTGGCGCCCACGATGTGCAGATCGATGAGGATCAGTCGCGGGTCGTTGCTGGAGGTGGTGGCATTGTAGCATGTTGTGGAGCGAGGCGGCGCGGTCGCCACCGATGTACCGCGGGCCGCTGCATCCGACGCAGTAGGCTGCTCCGCGCCTACTGGTCGTCCCCGTTTTTTGGTTGCTCGACGACAGCTGTCCCCGAGGTCATCGCATGGGCGGCGACGGGAGCAGGCGCGCGGCATTCAGCAGCGCGGTGGCCGCGCTTCCGGCAGCGGTAGCAGGTGATGCCTGGCGACGCGCGGCGTCCGCCAGAGGCACCAGACTGAGGAGCGGGTTGTTCACGGCGCCGCTCCGTTCTCATCGCGTCGATCTCCATCGGTTCCGGTTCGCTTGGAGCGGCGGAGACAGAGGGCGCGGTCGCATGACCATAGAGCCGCGCCATCGACGCGCAGTAGTCCTCACGGAGCGCGATTGAGAACGCCTCCTCCAGGGTAGCTGGGTAGTGACGGAACAATTGGTTCTTCACAGGGCCGTCACGTAGGCCCATCAGGAAGGTGTGGACTTGAGTGGCCATGTCAATCGGACTGGTCACAATGCAAGCAACCAGGAGGCGCGCGGTCTGCACGTAGTCTCGGACGGAGGTGTTCCCCTGCTTCAGTCCGAGGAACTCCGCGCGCACACGGAATTCATCATGAGGGGGTTCAAACGTGGCGCGAAGCTCATCCTTGATCGCGTCCAGCGTCGGAAAGCTGCTGGCGTCGGACGCGCGACGCCCGAAGGCCCAGTTCTTGGCCTTGCCGGTCAGCTTCGAGAGCAGGAACATGATCTTGGCCTGCTCGTCGTGAAGGCGTCGGGCAGAGATGGCCATGTCCACCTCGGAGAACCACTGGATCAACGGAACGCGGTTGCGCTCCTCGCCGTCGTAGGAGGAGATGTCGAGCTTGATCGACTGGGACGTCGAGGACTGTCCATGAGTGTAATGGGGTTACACAGCCTGTAACTGGGTTACAGAGCAGTACAGTCGGACTGTACTGCGTTAAGTGTGCCACACTAGCATTTGTTGGGTACATTTTGGGATTAGTGTGACCAACACTAATCCATACATAAATTCGGTCGGAGCGTCCGTGACCAGTCATGGACGCCTCCCAAAATACATGCATTAGGGATTAGAGGTTTGGTACCTAGGCAAACGCTAAACAATAAGACAGTTCTCATTTTGGACACTAGCACAGACTTCCATTCATTTGTATTGAACTGTACAGTGAACTGTACAGTTTGTATACAAATTTGTATACGCTTCCTTACACGCGCTAGTGTAAGCCAGTAACCGAGCGTAAGCCTCGCCCGGTTACACCTGGTAGCACTTTGTAGTCCGTCCAACGACCGACTACATCTCGTGCTCAACATGAATGAGCACGCGGGAGAGAACCTACCACTGGACGCCGGCGCGTCCAGCGGTACCCACGTGATCACGCGAGAGGTGTGTCCACACCTCTCCGATTCGGAATGGGCTGCGTTCCAACGATTGGCGGCAATCGTTGGAGAGACTTCGGTCGCAGCCATGCTGCGCTCGCAGACGCAGGACCAACACCTGGCTGCGATTCGCGGGTTCATGCTCAATGAACTCGAGCAGCAGCAGCAGAAGCGCACTGCTTCTGCTGGTGATGGAGCGCGAGGCGCGTCCATCAAGCTGACGGTACCTCCCTACCACGGGAGGAAGGACGAACCACTCCTGCGGTGGTTCGTGGAGTTGGAAGACTCCATCACGCTTCGTCGGATCACGGATCCGACGACCCAGGTCATGTTTGCCATGTCCTGTTTGGGCGGCAGCGCACGGCGCTGGGCCTACGGACGTAGGCTCGCCGAACCTACGTGCTTCAGCACGTACGAGGACTTTAAGCGCGAGCTGCGCGGGTCGTTCGAACCCGCGCAGAACGAGTTCCGCTCGAGGGCTCAGTTCCTCGAGCTGAAGCAGGGTAAGCTGGATATCCATGCTTACGCGGAGCGAGCTCATTATCTCGCTTCGAATATCGTGAGCGATCCACTCACGGAGTCCACGAAGGTCGTGACCTTCATGAAAGGTCTCGTAGATGGGCCTGTGAAGTCCCATCTCTTTCGCGTCTACCCCAAGACGCTGCAGGAAGCAATCGATGTTGCTTTCTCGGAGGACTTCAGCCTGCGCCAGGCTGAAGAGTACTCGGCGGTTCAGCATCGGCGTTCTCGGCCGAGGGCTGAAGAGCCAGAGCCGATGGATCTCTCCACTGCTGCTGTCGCCCCTCGACAGCAGCCATACAAGATGCCAAAGCACGAGCAGCAGTGCTTTGTGTGTGGCCGCACTGGCCACTACGCTCGTGAGTGCACGCGTGGAGGCTCGCGTGCACCTCAGCGCGGCGGTCGTGCTGGCGGATATCGCCAGCACCGGCCAGCAAAAAACGTGGTGAACCAGTAGGGGCGGGGCGTCCTACTGGTGTGGTGGCGTCACATGTCGATGTCGGACACGTGACGGCCACGGCCCCCAGTGAGAAAGGCTCTCACTGCAGCGACGAGAACGATTCAGAGAGGCTGATCGTTCTCGAGGTGAACACGGAGGGTCGGACTCTCCAAGCATTGGTGGACTCTGGCGCGTCGAACAACTTCGTTCGACGTCAGAGCCTCCGAGGATTACGTTTCGAGGAGAAGGGAATCCCTCGAAGCGAGTTGGTGGTTCGACTGGCGACTGGCGCCAGTCTGAACGTTCGGAAGCGCGTGGTTTCCCTGCGCTTCCGCTACAAGAAGCGAGTCTTCAAGGAAGACCTTGTCGTCCTGGACTTGGACGACAAGTACGACATGATTCTGGGGATGCCGTGGTTGCAACGGCATGTCCCCGTGATCGACTGGAACACGCAGTCGATCACAAGGTTCGATACGGATAACAATCGTACAGCCGCGACGGCTGTACGTGCAACAGAGAGCGTGAGCCCTGTTAGCGCTGCAGCTGTATCGAACGATACAGTTGACTGTATGGAAGGGACGACAGTGAGCGATGGCCCTGTCAATCCCTCCCGACAAGTCAAGAAGCGTGCCGCTCGCAAAGGTTGCGAGCGCAGCAAGAGTCTCTCGGTTCTGGGAACCGAGAGCAGGCGCTGTGCGCCGAGCGCTCCTCAATCGGATGAGGACGCTGAGAGCATTTCCCCTCTGCCGCGGACGCGCGGGCAGAGCGAGGTCAGCGAGACGTCTCTTTCCCGGGGAAAGGAGACGCGCAGCCCGTGCATTCCCACGGGCGGCAGTGAGCAAAGCACGCTCGCTGCGGAGCCCCTCCAGACTGGGTCTGAAGAGGAGGCCGAGGCCGAACACGATGACAGGGTCCGTGTTCGTGTCGACTCTGGGCAGTCGACGCGCGTAAACAAGCGCGATGTCAAGGCGATCAGCGCCTTGACGCAGACCTGCACTGGCGTTGAGTGCAGAGTCGTTGAGGTTGAGGAGCCTCCGAGGACCGCCTCGGAGCTGACAAACCTCCCAGTTTTAAGCTGGAAGAAGTTCTCTCGAGAGCTGCGCGAAGGCGCTCTCGAGCAGGTGTGCATCATCTCTGAGGAAGAGACGATGGTTGATGTCGACAAGAGGGTCGAGGAGTTGAGGCAACTCCTCGTTGATCCCGCTCCGGAGGGCGAGGACACCCTCGGCGCTAAGACCAAGCGCGAGCGATTTGAGGAACAGAGCTGGGACTCCCTCAAATCGAGCCCGTTCTACGACGTGCTGCGAGAATACGCAGACGTATTCCCGGACGAGGTTCCGGAGGAACTCCCCCGCGATAAGGGAGTGCGACACGAGATCGATCTCGTGCCGGGCACGAAGTACTGTGTCACGCGGCAATGGCCATTGCCGCGCGATCAAGTGAAAGCCATCGACGAGTTCTTTGAAACTCGTCGAAAGGCAGGACAAGTGAGGGAGTCGGTCTCCCCTCACAGCGCACCAACGTTCTGTGTCAAGAAGGCACAGGGCGGATGGCGCATCGTTCACGCTTACAACAAGCTGAACGATGCGACGGTACCGGCGCAGACGCCGATACCGAGGAAGGACGTCATCATCGACTCGATGAGCGGGAGCACGATCTTCAGTGCTCTCGATCTGCGTGACGGATTCTATCAAATCCTCATGCGTGAGCAGGACATCCCGCTCACGGCAGTGAGCACCCCGAGCGGCATGCTCTGGGAGTGGCTGGTGATGCCACAGGGACTCAAGAACGCCCCTGCCACCTTCAACAGATGCGTCACGCATCTGTTGCGCTCGGTGCGTGACTTCGCACCGAGTTACTTCGATGATGTGTTCGTTCACAGCAAGGCTGTGGACGGGAAGTCCGATGTGGAGATGCATCGAGAGCATCTCCGCCGTCTTCTTGTGCTGATGCGCCAGCACAAGTTGTACGCAAACCTGAAGAAGTGCATCTTCGGTGCGCACGAGATACCCGTGCTCGGGTGTCTCGTCGGACGCAATGGCGTTCGCCCTGACCCAGAGAAGGTCAGGGTGGTCAACGAGTGGCCAGTTCCCACGAACGTCAAGGAACTGAGGCAGTTCCTTGGTCTCGCCACGTACTTGTGCAAGTACGTGAGCAACTACGCAGAGCGGATCCGTCCACTCTCGTCTCTCCTGAAGAAAGACGTGCCGTGGACGTGGTCGCCTGAGTGTCAGGCGGCCTTTGTGACAGTCAAGCAGGGCTTGACTGAAGCACCGGTCCTCGCTATCGCGGACCAAGACAGACCATTCCATGTTGTCTGTGATGCATCCGATTTCGCAATCGGATGTGCGCTGATGCAGCGCGATCACGAGGAACGTGATCGCGTGGTGTACTACCAGTCACGTCAGCTGAAACCAGCTGAGCGGAATTACCCCGTACATGACAAGGAACTCCTTGCCATGAAGTACGCTCTCGCGAAGTTCCGCGTCTATCTGCTGGGAGATAGACCGTTCGTGGTCTACACGGACCATGCGTCTTTACGAACAGCCGTAAAGACGCCGCACCTCTCTCAAAGGATGGCCAGGTGGCTGTCCTTCTTCGCAGAGTACAACTTCCGGGTTGAGTACAAACCCGGAAGGCTGAACGTCATTGCTGACGCGCTGTCGCGTCGTCCTGACTACGCAGTCAGGACGGAGGTCACTGCGAACACGATCAGCGCTCGCAGCGCAGACAAGCCATCGTCGACCTTGCTCGACGATGTCCGAGCAGCGTATGATTTTGACGACGACGTCAAACGCTTGGTTGAATATGCAGAGACGCCGTCACCAGCGTCTCTCAAGGCTCTGCCTCCGCATCTGCGTGCACGGGCTCATCGATATGCTGTGCACGAGGGATTACTGCTGTATCGTGCAGTCGACGATGGCGTCGACCGCATTGTGGTGCCAGACGATGAGGATCTGAAGTTGCGGATCCTCTTCGAGTACCATGACTCCCCAACAGCGGGTCATCTCGGTCGCGAGAAGACGTATCTTCTTCTCGCGCGCGACTTCTACTGGCCGCACCAGTACAAGTGGGTCCGCAAGTACGTGCGTGCTTGCGAGGTTTGCCAGCGCGTCAAACCGGCGCCTGTATCCCAGGCGCCGCTCAAGTCACTGCCGATTGCATCGGAGTGCTGGGAGTCCATTTCAATGGACTTCGTCTTCGGACTCCCACCCGACGCGCGACGACGCACAGGCGTCGTCGTATTTGTCGACCGATTCAGCAAGATGGTGCATCTTGCTGCGGTTCCCAAGACGGTCACAGGCGCACAGACAGCGCGCCTGTTTGTTGATACTGTCTTCCGAGCTCACGGCATGCCGCGTGAGATCGTATCGGACCGTGATCCACGGTTCCGCGGCCGATTCTGGCAAGAAGTTTTCAAACTTCTTGGAACTCAGTTGTCAATGTCGACAACTGACCATCCCGAGACCGATGGTCAGACCGAGCGCGTCAACCGCGTGCTCGGTGACGTGCTGAAAAGCTACGCTCACTCATTCGAGAGTTGGAGCGAGTGCTTGTCGATGGCCGAGTTCGCCATCAACAACTCGGTGCATGTCTCGCACGGACATACACCGTTCTTCGTGAATGCCATGCGGCATCCACGCTTGCCGACCGTCCTGGGGACGATCGCTCCTACCTTAAGTGGGGGAGGACCCGCAGATTTGACACCCAATCTGCAGGAACGAAGTGGCATATCGGACAGACAGCGTGAAACGCTGTCTGCAACAACGGCAGGGACGGCTGCGCACAAGCCGTCCAAGGACTTCCTAGAGCGCCGACAAACCGTGATCCGGTTTGTCCAGGATGCGCTTGCAGCTTCTGTGGATCGACAGAAGCTGAATGCCGACAAGCATGGCAGGCAAAACACAAATGAATTCGAAACGGGTTCATTAGTGCTGTTAAGCACATACAACCTGCCTAGACATGCAGTGTCCGACTTCGGAGCGAGCAAACTCGCTCCGCGCTACATTGGACCGTTCACGGTGCTCGCGCGCCGTGGTACAGCATACACACTGGACATCCCGTCCAGTATGCAACTGCATCCGACGTTCTACGTCGGACGCCTCAAGCCGTACCGCCAGTGGCGCGAGCCCGAGAGCTCCGAGGGAGCTCCCGCTAATCCGAGTCGTCCGAGCGAGGACTCGCGAGGCGACGAGTCAGCTCGTCCACCTTCTCGACGAGGCGACCGACCCTCATTGAGAGGTTCGAGTGTTCCTGCGAGAGGCGAGCGTTCTCCGCCTTTCGCTCAGCCACTTCAGCTTGAAGGCGAGCAAGCTGAAGCGCCACCTCGTACGAGGTTGGCAACGCCGTCGACTGAGGAGTCGACGCGGGGTATTCACCCACCACCGCCACCGCCGCTGCGCGACGCGGCAGGCCAGACTCGCTGGATCGTCCAGCGAATCGTTGCGCATCGTGACCCTCGGGGCTCCCGAGGTCATCGTCGCTTTCGTATTCGTTGGAGAGGATTCCCTCCCCAACACGACACGTGGGAGTCGCGGAACGTCCTGATGGAGGACGTTCCGGAAATGGTGAGGGCGTACGAGGCCCTGCACTGTTAACAGCATACGAGCTGACGTATGCTGCAGGCGTCGCCGTCGCCGACGGCGCCTGAGGGAACAGCGCATTGCGCTGAGTGATGATGCTCGTGGGTACGCTGAAGCTCCCGTACCCACGCAACTCGCGCTCCGTCAGCCGACGGGCGCCGAGCACACAGCTCGGACACTCCCTGTTGTGCGGCACCGCACAGGGAATGTCCGCCGCCATGCACGCATCGTGCAGGCGTTCCACACGACCATGCGCACTGAAGCGCATGTGACGCTCACGCGCGTTGGCCAGCCGTCTGCGATAGCCGGCTGGGTCCTTGTTGAAATTCTCAACAAAGGCGCTCCAACTTTGCGCAAGTGCCTGAGGGACAGGCACTTTGCTTCGGTCGGACACATGCTTGCCCGACCGCCATCGGAGCTCATGGAAGAGCCCGATGTAGTAGTCGCGCCGCTCGGTCGGGGAGGCGAAGGCCATGGAGGCTGCCTCCTCGTCGTCTGTGATGCGCTCACAGACGTACAACAGCTCCGCATGCGGCGGAGCTGACGTGCCGTACCAGCGCTTGATCAGCGCTTCGTCCGGCATCCATGGCGGACGCTCAGGAGCAGCAGACCCTGCTCCTGCACTGCGCGACGACATGCCGTCGTCGTGCTCGCCGAACTCAATCGCAGAAGAGCGACGCTCGCTCTTCTGGCGCTTGGCAGCCGCGTCATTCGCGCGCGAAGGCGAATCGCGCGCGCGCCGCGAGCCCGAGCTGGGCCTCGCAGGCAAAGAGTCTTCAACACGATCGCCGCGTGGCGATCGTGGCGGTGTCGACTGCATACAGTCGACAAGGAACTCCATGTCGATCGCTGGGGCCTTGATCGACGCGAGCACAGACGCTGTGCTCGCGGGCTGGTCGATCCGCGCCGCGTGAGCGCTCGCAACGCGCTCACGATACTCGCCGACCGAAAGCCTTTCGGTCGGTGCAGCCGCTGCTGCAGCCGTCGTCGTCTTGGCCGCCGCCGCCGCCGCGACCTCGTCGGAGCGCGCGCTCATCGTCGTTGAGCGCGTCGGGAACAGTCGAGAAGCTTCTCGACTGAAGGGCGTTCTATCTTTGGAACCGACCAACAAGTGCCACCAATCACGTGTATACTGTATAGTATACACTCAGACGCACCATTTAGTATACATACCACATGTATACTATACGATATACACACCGCTTGTATACTATACGGTCTGGTATACTCGTACCTTAACGGGGGGGTGGTGTAATGGGGTTACACAGCCTGTAACTGGGTTACAGAGCAGTACAGTCGGACTGTACTGCGTTAAGTGTGCCACACTAGCATTTGTTGGGTACATTTTGGGATTAGTGTGACCAACACTAATCCATACATAAATTCGGTCGGAGCGTCCGTGACCAGTCATGGACGCCTCCCAAAATACATGCATTAGGGATTAGAGGTTTGGTACCTAGGCAAACGCTAAACAATAAGACAGTTCTCATTTTGGACACTAGCACAGACTTCCATTCATTTGTATTGAACTGTACAGTGAACTGTACAGTTTGTATACAAATTTGTATACGCTTCCTTACACGCGCTAGTGTAAGCCAGTAACCGAGCGTAAGCCTCGCCCGGTTACAATGAGGCGCGGGAGTTTGGCGCTGGCTTCTTGCATCTGCCAGCTCGCGCTCGAGGTACTCGTGCGCCGCAAGGCGCTGCGCATCAGTGTCGCCCGAACGGAGAAGGGTCGTCACGACCACTTCTCCCGCAGAATCGGCGAGACGATGTAGCGCAGCCCATTCCACGCGAGTCAGGTGCGGGAACTGCTCCGCATCCAGGGTCTGCGCGGGAGGCGTGGGCTCCATTCCGAAGTCGCTTGAGCTCATAGCGCTTGGTCGTGGGAAGGACGACAAAGTGCTACCAGATGTAATGGGGCTCACTCAGAGAGCCCCAATTACTTGCTTACACGTTGCAGGTGAGGAAGCGGCTGCGCCTTCGAAGGGAAATTAAACTCTGAATTGAATTTTACCATGGCGCCGCTGGGCGGACGCCCGGGATCCACCCATTCACGTGGTGGACTCTCATAGGGTAAAATCCCTCCTAGTTCCTAATATGCACCAATGGCGTGTAAGGGCATGACCCCCTTACACGACTACAGTGCGTGAAGACATTGTCGAGGGTTACAAGTCTGACGAGACCTGTCAGGACTTGCTCAAGTATTTCAAGGACCCTTCCGACAAAGCACTGCAAGGTCTGCCAGCACGAACAAGGTCGCGCGTCCACCGCTTCCACGTACGCAATGGGTTGCTGTACTACGCGGTTGAGGACGGGGATTCAGCACGAGTTGTTGTTCCCAGCGATGAAGGTGTGCGTCATCGACTCTTGTATGAGTATCATGACAGCCCTTCTGGCGGCCATCTCGGACGTGAGAAGACGTTTCTCAGTCTTTCTCGAGATTACTACTGGCCACACATGTACAAGTGGGTTCGCAAGTACGTGAGGACATGCGAGATCTGCCAACGAGTGAAGCCTTCCGGTTCCACTCAGGCCCCACTTCGTTCATTGCCTGTCCCTCAGGACAGCTGGAGGTCCGTGAGTATGGATTTCATATTCGGACTTCCAAGGGACAAACACGGCAGGAATGGCATCCTGGTGTTTGTGGACCGATTCAGCAAGATGGTCCATCTTGCGCCTGTTTCGGACAAGATCTCAGCCGAGAAGACAGCGAAGGTCTTCCTCGATGTGGTATTCCGTTTGCACGGTTTGCCGACTGAGATTGTGTCAGACCGCGACACCCGTTTCACGTCGAAGTTTTGGCGTGCACTGTTCGGACTGTTGGGCACCCAGTTGTCCATGTCAACAGCGGCACATCCTGAAACGGACGGTCAAACAGAGCGTGTGAATCGAGTCCTCGAGGACGTTTTGCGAAGTTACGCTACGTCATTCAAAGAGTGGAGCGAGTTTCTCCCTCTTTGCGAGTTTGCGTTGAACAATTCCACGCATGTCTCGACGGGTCATTCCCCATTCTTCGTGAACTACGGTCTCCATCCGAGAGTACCAGCTTCACTAGTGGGTGAGGTCTCTACCTTAAGTGGGGGAGGGACTACGGCTCCTGGCAATTCGCCGCAGTCGTTTGACCTGAATGCTGCTTCCGAGCTCAAAGCCAACTTTGACTTGATGGAACCTTTGACCGACATGAAGAGTCGTGATAAGCAGCAGCTCGATGAGTTTATCGAGAAGAGACAAGTGATCGTGCGGTATGTTCGAGACGCAATCGCCAAGGCTCAGGATCTGCAAAAGCAACAAGCAGACAAGAGTGGAAGGAAGAACAAGCAATCGTACAGGATCAATGATCTTGTCTTGCTTAGTACGGCAAACCTGCCTGAACACGCAGTGTCCAACTTGGGAAGTTCGAAACTTCTACCAAGGTTCATCGGACCGTTCACGGTGGTGAAATGCAATGGCGATGCCTACACCCTAGACATCCCTACAAGCATGCGTCTACACCCGACGTTTTACGTGGGTAGACTGAAGCCTTACCTTCCGAGTGGGTCAGCCGACCCTAATGAGCCCTGCGCGGATGATCCAAGCGATCCTGAAGTTGCTCCACTTGATCACGAAGAGTTCGCAACTCATCGTCATGGAGCTTCTTCTCGGCATAAAGGCGCTGAAGCACGTCGAAGGATTCATCCTTCACAGCTTCCAGCACACGAAGGCGAGACTGGTACTCTTTCCGAAGTACCTCGAGCAGAGCCCCTGCTTCCGCCACGGAACGCAGAAGACGCTCTTGGAAGGCCTCACGGGTCTTCTCAGCCTTCTGGAGTCGCACGAGTTCACCATGAACTTGATCGATCCGATGATCGATTCGAGACTCCATTGCCGACAACTGGGTTTGACCATCGGTCAGCAAGTCAATCGTTGACTCCTGACCCTTCAGCTGGTCATCGAGGCTTTCGCACCGGTCTTGAAGAACCGCGTGGCGAACTTCCAGTGCCTCGATCCGAACGCGATGAGCACTCTTCCACTTCCAGAGCCGCTCGATCGTTTTCGCGTTCAGCCCCACCTCCTCTGATTGATCGTCAGGGAGTGCGTCGATGGATCGTGGAGTCGATTGTTGGTCACGAAGACCGACAGACTCGCGGGAAGAAGCGGTTGACTTGTCAACGCTTCTATCGAGTTCGGTGGCGCGGCTATCCACCGAGTTCGGACACGTGGGAATCGAAGCAGACTCTCGAGTCTGATGTTCCCGACGTGGTTCGCAGCTACGAGGCAAGCTTGTAGCGTCGCGAGAGACGCTGCCGCGACGAAGGCCATGGGCTGCCTTGTCGTGACTTGGAGTCTTGCTGAGCAAGCGCTCCATCTTGCCCTCGTTCTCAAGGCGAGCGAACGATCGCCATGAGTCCGCTTTCGCTGCGAAGGGTTGGTCCGGATCATCACGATTGTTGATCCGACGCCAACGGAAGAACCGTTCCTTGTAGAACTCAGTGTCTCCCACCCGATGACGGATGAGAGTCACATCGTAGAGTTCTGGAGCTCGACGCTGGTGCTTGCGCACAGCGGGTTCTTCGAGAGAGGCTTGGTCACTTGAGCGCTTCATCGCGAATCGCAAAGTGAGCCGAAGCCAACCCAAAGAAGAGCGAGTGATCGCTACTTTAAGGGGGGGATGATGTAATGGGCCTATGCAATAGTGCCATTACATGGCGATGTCCAATTACGGATTAGTGATTCCCACTAATTGTTTTGGATCGCCAGGTGTCACAGACATGATCCCTGATTCATGTCTACACACCGACACTCACGGAGTAATCATTGATTACGTCCGCACGGAATGTTCTCGAACATTCTCGAGTGTTCTCTGCCTGCGCACATGTCTTTGCGCACGGTGATGGTTCCTGCTGGGAAACTATCTGTTGACGAAGCCGACGTGTCATTGTGGGTACAATGTTGTTGATATCAGCCAATCACAACTCCCCGTACACAGAAGATTCTTCGGAGAAGAATCTCAAGTTCAAGTTCAAGTTTCTCCTTGAAGTTCAAGTTCAAGTGAGAATATTCTTCACGCTCAGCTTCAAGTTCAACCTGATTCAACCCAAGGTTTATTCTGCATTTGTAGGGTGATTGCATTTAACCCCATAGGACTCTAGGGAGAGGTTTCAGGAACCATAAGCTCATTTCAATTCAGTTGCAAATTTGCCGTCTTCTGCTCAAGTCTCCTCCTCACTCTTCTCCTCCCTCATCGTCCCTCCAAGTCGGGATCCTGCCAAGTCTTCCTCTACAGCGCAAGCGTGTGTGCCGTGTTATCGGGAACTGTGTAAACAGCGTCCCGTTATAGTCTCTCACAGTAGCGCAGACATTGAAGACGTTATTACCCAACGCATGACTCGCATTGAAGAACTTGTGGCTGATCTCTCTAATCTGCTCTTGTGTGCTCGAGTCAAAGATCTCCAGTGACGGAAGAACAGAGGCTTGCTTCGGCGCCATCCCACTCAGCACCTTCGCGACTTGATGGTCTTCTTTTGGAGTATTGAAGACGTAGGCAAAGGCTTTGTTCGTCGTGGTCAAGTTCCAGGCACCGCGGTCGAAGATCCACTGCGCCGTTAGCTCTGAGCACGCGTTGGCATGCTGGTCACCGCCACGGCGAAACGAATGGGATGTCAGCGGCTCTTTGACTCCGGCGAGGCCAGCGACACGGTCGAGCAAGCGGTTGACAAGAGCGTGGATCCCAACCGTCGGTGTCGTGTGAACTGTGCTGCTTCTCGTCGACGTCTGCGAAGAAGCTGGGGCGCCAGTGTCTTCAAGGAGGTCTAGCAACGGGATGGAGTCGGTAAGTTCAACTGGAATGTCCTTTGACTGCGCAGGCAAATGGTTTAGCAGCGCTGCACACGGTGACTCTTGCGTTACCAAGGCCAGCGCCAGCGCCAGAAGCGGGCAAGTCAGGAAGTCAGCATCGGGGAAGAGCGACAGTGCCTGTTCGTCTGATGTCTTCACGCGGATGAAGCGGATGAAGAACACGCCACCAGCACTGATGGAGAGTTGCTGCTTGCGAACGAAGGTCAAGTCCGAAGCGCGACCGAAGAGGTACCACAGGAGGCACAACAGTGCCGCATCTTGGTAGTCCGAAGCACAGCTCGCCGATGAATACAGATATATGATGAAGCGCCACCGGGACGCGGCGCGCAACTGAGTGACTGCTCGCGACCGCTCCCGAGAATGCGTAACTCAAGATCAACTCGAAGGCCATCCCCCTATGGTGATAGGTTCTCATATAAGAAAAGTGGTGTAGTCCCCAGGAGCACCGCTCCTGAGGATCCTCGCGAGCGCCTAGTTTAGGGCGACTCACGAGCATTGGTGTGGTACACATCACTAACATGCTCACGAGCTCGTGAGCGCTCACCGCTCGTGAACCTCGTGAGCGCTTACCGCTCGTGAACCTCGTGAGCACATACTGCTCGTGGAAATCTAGAAGGTCGACCGCTCACGAGACAAAAACGACTGCTCACGAAAAGATGAAACTGCTCAAGAGTATCAACGGACTGCCGTGGCCCTCCTCGAGGTACGACAACCTCATCAGGTATGCATATGGAAAAATGGAGGTAGAATTACCAAGGGGCACTACCCCAAGAATAAACACTTCCCGATTTGCCTCCAACCCCTCGCACCGAGGAGACCCACGCCACGCCCTAGGCCCATCGAGGCTAGGAGACGTGTGTGGGAGAAGTCCGGTACCTGGACTCCGTCAACGCCCCCTTCGGCCGGTAAGTGCGCCTCGTGTACACATATTGACTGATTTCATATATTCGGAGCCCTGCTGGCGTGCTTACGAGCCACCAGCTAGGCTTACGATTTCATATTTGAGCCTGAGCCTTTGTGGAAGGCAAAAGGGCACTTGAGTGAGTGTGCGGAGTGTGGTGAGCTTCGGGGATAACCCAAATACACCCTTTGGACCCTCGGGTGCAATGGGGTTACACAGCCTGTAACTGGGTTACAGAGCAGTACAGTCGGACTGTACTGCGTTAGTTGTGCCACACTAGCACTTGTTGGGTACATTTTGGGATTAGTGTGATCAACACTAATCCATACATAAATTCGGTCGGAGCGTCCGTGACCAGTCATGGACGCCTCCCAAAATACATGCATTAGGGATTAGAGGTTTGGTACCTAGGCAGAATGCTAAACAATGAGAGAGTTCTCATTTTGGACACTAGCACAGACTTCCATTCATTTGTATTGAACTGTACAGTGAACTGTACAGTTTGTATACAAATTTGTATACGCTTCCTTACACGCGCTAGTGTAAGCCAGTAACCGAGCGTAAGCCTCGCCCAGTTACATCGGGTACCGGTGATTGCACCGCCGAGAAGGGTCCATTGCATATTGACGAAGTGAGAGTGTGTTGTTTTATATTTGTTCAGGTTAACGCGTCGTGGCTAGCTCCTACGCGCTGGTTTAGGACAGCCGATCGCCGAACGCACGCCGACCCGCTTCGTAAGCGGACCCCCGGCGCTCCCAAGGGGATCACAACGCCCGAGGTACTGCCAGGGAGGGATCGAACCTCCCTGCTACGGCACTATCCAGTTCGCGGAGCCCGCTGCCCGCTGTCGAACTGACGGCTTGAGTGCGGCTCCCGCTGAGCGGTGTGCGCACTTCATCACAGATACCTTGTCATCTTCTTTAGATCCTCCTTCGTGCATGCCACCGCTTTCTTGACAAACCCACCGCTTTCGCGCTTGATGCAGTGCCGTTCAAGCGCGCGCCCCATGCTCAGCAGCTGCCGCGCCACGGCACCACCTTGAACAGGGTACTCGTCCAGGAGCCAACACTTGACTTGGCGATAATATTGAGCGACGGAGTGGCGCAACAGATGCTGCCCCTTCGTTCCTGCGTGGAAAGCCAGGTACACCCCAAACTTGTACATCAGCGTCACGAGAATACCGCCTGCGCGGCTAGGGTCCGCGACGACCAAAGCCCTGACATGCTCCATGCACGTGCTCTCGGCGGAAAGGAAGCGCTCGAACGCCTTCATGGCCGTCGCTCGTGCGCGCTTAGTGTTGGTGGGCTCCAAGTCGTTCAGGCTCATCGTTCTTGGTCGGAGACGCGGCAAATATGCAAGTGATACGTGGCAGACAACCAGTTTGTATTACGATACACATCTCTGAGCATCAGTTTCGACCAGATACGTCGGATTCACTCTGCTTCCGACCTCAACGTCTACTCGAGGTTTTATTGGATGAAAATGAACAATTTGAAGCGCTTTGATTCGCTAAAATAGTAAAGTCGATTCTCATTGGCTAATAAATGTTATTGATGACTCATTGGCTAATATGCACCATACTAAGATGAAGTTAGGTCGGAGAGACAATGTTATTCATCCATATCAGTGGCATTCCCTATAGATGTTGTTAAGTTTACCGAATTGGACCAGTGTTTTGGAACAGTGGGAGTATAAACATGCCTCTCATACCTGATAATCCACGATCTTTGCACCGACTCTTGGATCAGTAATTTATTGATTAGGCATTGCACAAAAGCGTTCTCACTGTTTAGCATAAGATGCTATCTATACTTGAAAGATGGCAAACTTTTGCGTAAATCGCTGCGAGCAAACACCGATAATTGCGCAATTGACTGTGACTCACCGTACAATTTGTTCAACTGCACCCACTCCTGTCATTTTGTTTCATGAAGTTTGCATGAGTGTCTAATAGAGTGTTTATACTGGTCACTCTGACAGGAGACCTCCCTCTTAAAAGTCATCAACGCCTGTAGCCTTCTTTGACTGGAATCTTCCCACAATAAGTGTAACGGACTGGACAAGAAGCTTTGATGTGGGAGGTTTGCACACAGTCGTCAATTTGAGAGGATCAAGTCGGGCGATCGGTCAACATCGAGAAGATGGAGTTACTGGAGGTAGCAGGCAAGAGCGAAGTACAGCGCGTTGAGCAGCAAGTGACCGATGGTAGAAGAGCTGCAGCTACAGGTGATCACGGTCAGACGTCGCTGATGCGGGCTGCACGTGATGGTCATTTGGACGTGGTGCGCTTTCTGGTGGAACACGGAGCGGCCGTGGATGCTAGCGACAGTGACGATTGGACGTCGCTGATGCAGGCTGCCGGTGGAGGTCACTTGGACGTGGTACGCTTACTCGTGGAACACGGAGCGACCGTGGATGCTAGCGACAGTGACGGTTGGACGTCGCTCATGCGGGCTGCCAGTGGAGGTCACTTGGACGTGGTGCGCTTACTCGTGGAACACGGAGCGGCCGTGGATGCTAGCGACAGTGACGATTGGACGTCGCTCATGCGGGCTGCCGGTGGAGGTCACTTGGACGTGGTACGCTTTCTGGTGGAACACGGAGCGCTCGTGGATGCTAGCGACATTAGCGGAGCGACGTTGCTGATGTGGGCTGCCTGTCGCGGTCACTTGGACTTGGTGCGCTTACTCGTGGAACACGGAGCGGCCGTGAATGCTAGCGACAATAACTGCTGGACGCCGCTGATGTGGGCTGCACGCGTCAATCATTTGGACGTGGTACGCTTTCTTGTGGAACGCGGAGCGGACTTGGATGCCAGCGAAAGTGGCGGAGCAACGTTGCTGATGTGGGCTGCCTGTCGCGGTCATTTCGACTTGGTGCGCTTACTCGTGGAACGCGGAGCAGACATGTATGCTAGCGACAGTGACGGTTGGACGTCGCTCATGCGGGCTGCACGTGATGGTCATTTGAATGTGGTTTGTTTTCTGGTGGAACACGGAGCTGACGTGGATGCTAGCGACAATGACGGTTGGACGTCGCTCATGCGGGCTGCCAGTGGAGGTCACTTGGACGTGGTACGCTTACTCGTGGAACACGGATCGGCCGTGGATGCTAGCGACAATGACGGTTGGACGTCGCTCATGCGGGCTGCCTGTCGCGGTTATTTGGACGTGGTACGCTTTCTGGTGGAACACGGAGCGGACTTGGATGCTAGCGACATTAGTGGAGGGACACCACTTATGTGGGCAGCCAGTGGCGGTCACTTGGACGTGGTGCGCTTACTCGTGGAACACGGAGCGGATGTGGATGCTAGCGACATTAGCGGAGCGACGTTGCTGATGTGGGCTGCCTGTCGCGGTTATTTGGACGTGGTACGCTTTCTGGTGGAACACGGAGCGGCCGTGGATGCAAGCAACATTGGAGGAGGGACACCACTGATGTGGGCTGCAGGCGACAATCATTTGGACGTGGTACGCTTACTCGTGGAACGTGGAGCGCTCGTGGATGCTAGCGACAGTGGCGGAGCGACGTTGCTGATGTGGGCTGCCAGTGGAGGTCACTTGGACGTGGTGCGCTTACTCGTGGAACACGGAGCGACCGTGGATGCTAGCGACAGTGACGGTTGGACGTCGCTCATGCGGGCTGCCAGTGGAGGTCACTTGGACGTGGTACGCTTACTCGTGGAACGCGGAGCAGACATGTATGCTAGCGACAGTGGCGGAGTGACGTTGCTGATGTGCGCTGCCTGTTGTGGTCATTTGAACGTGGTTTGTTTTCTGGTGGAACACGGAGCTGACGTGGATGCAAGTAACATTGGAGGAGGGACGCCGTTGATGCGGGCTGTCAGTGGGGGTCATTTGGACGTGGTGCGCTTACTCGTGGAACGCGGAGCGCTCGTGGATGCTAGCGACAGTGACGGTTGGACGTCGCTCATGCGGGCTGCACGTGATGGTCATTTGGACGTGGTGCGCTTACTCGTGGAACACGGAGCGACCGTGGATGCTAGCGACAGTGACGGTCAGACGTCGCTCATGCGGGCTGCACGTGGAGGTCACTTGGACGTGGTACGCTTTCTGGTGGAACGCGGAGCGCTCGTGGATGCTAGCGACAGTGGCGGAGCGACGTTGCTGATGTGGGCTGCCTGTCGCGGTCACTTGGACTTGGTGCGCTTACTCGTGGAACACGGAGCGACCGTGGATGCTAGCGACAGTGACGGTTGGACGTCGCTCATGCGGGCTGCCAGTGGAGGTCACTTGGACGTGGTACGCTTACTCGTGGAACGCGGAGCGGACTTGGATGCTAGCTAAATTGGCGGAGTGACGTTGCTGATGTGTGCTGCCCGTCGCGGTCATTTAAACGTGGTACGCTTTCTGGTGGAATATGGAGCGGACGTGGATTTTGTCAACAGTAATGGTTGGACACCGATCATGAGGGCTGCATGCGACGCTCATTTGGATGTGGTACGTTGTCACGTGGAACACGGAGCGGACGTGTACGATAGCGACAATGACATTTGGTTCAGTCTGAGCCACCCACTCGTCGTGCGACTGTTTGGTGCATGTCATGTTGGTCGACCGTTCTTTGTGTGTGAGCTGGCTCCGAATGGGACGTTGGTCGAATACTTGCGCCGTCATCCAGACGAGTTGTGGTCGAAACTTCGCGAGGCTGCGCTGGGTGTGCAGTATTTGCACGCGCGTGGGATTGTCTACGGGGGTCTGAAAGGCAACAACATCCTGATTGGGAGCGACGGAAAGGCGAAGGTGACTGCTTTTGGTCTCACCGGTGTATTCGGCGACGACTCAACAGATATGGTGCTGAGTGGTGCTTGGCACTGAGTGGCTCCTGAGTGTATGTTGAAGCAGAATCCGACGTTCGCGTCAGACATCTATTCGTTTGGGATGTGTATCGTTGAAGCGCTGCGAGTGACAAATGGTACCAAGTACCCACTGCCGTGGGGAGAGCTACCGAATGTGTTGGTCAAGTATCATGTGAAGAGAAATACTTTGCCATTGCGACCCGGCAATCGCTCAGACGAGGCGCGGACACTGATTGAGCGTATGTGCAATAATGTGCAGGCCGATCGTATGCTAATCACGACGGTAGTAGACGAGCTTGAAAAGCTTGCCGGTCGGAACGGAGATCTCAATGATGAAGCGGACCAAGTCACTACCGATAATTGCGAGTTGCGACGGTCGCCGCTATCTGTGGCCGACGAACTCGCCGAGATGAAAAATTGGTTTGGCAATAGTGACTCGACGATTGGTTGGGAAGGTGGTGTTCTCAAGAAGATTTATCAGCTCCTGTGGGACCTCCTAAATCAGGTGGCGACTCAATTGTTCGCCGATGGCGAGGAAACCATCGGCATCAAAACAACAATCAGCGACTTCAGCACCCTCGTCGAACAATCAAAACAGAGAACGAAAGCAGCACTTGGCATCAATGGTGTCATCCCTTTAATCAAATTTACAGAGCTGGCACTTGGCGGGTATGCGCTGCATTGTCGTCTGGACAAATTCATGGCTGCTCACGCTGTTCCGGGGGATTCAAGCCCCCTTCACAACTGGAAGTCAGCGTGCACCACATTCATGGAAGTATACGCAAGTCCAACTCCATCCTGTAGAGATGAGGACTGCAGCGCGAACGAAGAGTCTGGGGGCGGCACAAGAATGGCCTCGTCGACGGAGGTGGCTGCAGCATCAAAATGGAGCAGCAGGAATATCAAATACCACGGACGAATCTGGGAGACAAATTTGTCGTTCACCCGATTTACTGTAAGAGATAGTGCATTCGGGGAGTTCCAGTGCGGACTTACAAGTTTAGGTCTTATTTTTTGTGTTTCATTCCGCGATCTCGTTTTTCCATCACTCGCTCTGGGGGCGTGCTGCCGTCAGGCAGTACAATTTCCGATGCATTAGCGACGCCTTCGTGCCGGTGAGCGGCACGGAGGTTGCCCCGGGTGAGGCGTGGTGGGTTTTAGCGGCTGATGTCGAGAGCACAATCGCGAGTGAGGGGTTCCTCCGCCGCCGTACCGCCTGCACTTTCTACGCTACACTGAGATAAATGGCCTGGAGCTGCCTACTATAGTAAACGTCTTGGGCTGTGGATGCTACGTCTTCGACTGCTGCCATCTGGATTACGGTCACAGCTAGGCGGCTCGACGCACCCAATCGTGATCCGAGCGCACTCTGGAAAAGACATTTTCCGCGCGGTTCCCCTGCGTACAAATATCCAAATCGAACTTAAAGGATGTGATCCGCAAACGACCAAACAGCTAAAGGGTCAAGAATGGTGCCCTAGCAACTCCTCATAGTGCAGTGACCACCTCCGTCAACGAGACGTTCTTGTGCCGTCCCCAGACATTTCATCCACGCCGCAGTCCTCTTTTTGCTGCAAGCTGGAGTTAGGCTTGATCTCATTCCCACGAATATACTGCAAGCTGATGTCCAGTCGTAAAGGGGGCTTGAATCGTTTGGAGCAGCATGGGCAGCCATGAACTTGTCCAGACGACGATGCGTCGAATATCTTCCCAGTGCCAACTCCGTAAACTTGGTCAGAGGGATTGACACCTGTGAAGTCAATTGCGGCCCGCGTTTGCTGTTTTGAATGTTCAACGAGAGTGCTAAAGTCGCTGATTGTCGCTTCGGCAAAGACGGCGCTATCACCGTCAGAGAACAGTTGAGGCGCCACATGCTCGAAGTGATCCCACATGAGCTGATAAATGTTCTTGAGAACACCGCCCTCCCAGTCCGATCTGGTATCACATTTTTAACACTTGCGCAGTTCAGATCAAAATGGAAAGTGACTATTTGCCCTGACACACACTACCCTGTCAAGTTCTCGAACGTTCGCCTTCCAGAATCTTCGTTGCACGTGACTATCACTCTACTAGTTGAAGTTTTCCTTTACAGGGCAACACCCAAATAGAGGCCGGGTTGTCACAGCTGCATACTCTACAACATTTGGCAATCCAACTTTTCACCTCGGCAAATGCATTGGCCACAAACAACGACGATAGTCGCATCTCACCAACACAGCTGACGATTTGATCCGTTTCACCACCGAGATCCCCGTGCCGATCCGCAAGTTTCTCAAGCTCGTCCACCACCGTCATGGTTAGCATTCGATTGACAGGATCGCTCTTGCACATGTGCTCAATTAACGTACACGCCTCATCCGAGCAGGTTTGAGGTCGTTGAGGCAGGAGACGCCTTCTCCTGACGTGAAATTTGACTGCTGAATTCGTCATATTTCCCCACGGCAGATCGTCTTTGTCGCCATTTGTCACTCGCAGCGCTTCGATGATGCACATACCCAGCGAATAGATATCCAACGCGAACGAAGGCTTCTCGCCGAGAATACACTCTGGAGCTACCCAGTGCCACGCACCAGTCGCCATCACATCTGATGAATCATCAACGAACATGCCACTGAGTCCAAAATCAGTCACCTTCGCCTTTCCGTCGCTCCCAATCAGGATGTTGTTGCCTTTCAGATCCCCGTAGACAATTCCGCGCGCATGCAAATACTGCACACCCAGCGCAGCCTCGCGAAGTTTCGACCACAACTCGTCTGGATGATGGCGCAAATATTCGACCAATGTCCCGTTTGGAGCCAGCTCACATACGAAGAATGGTCGACCAACGTGACACGCATCAAACAGTCGCACCACGTGTGGGTGGCTCAGACCGAACCAAATGTCCACCTCGCGCTCGAACATCTTTCGCATCTCGCGCTTCTTGTCGGCATTCCCTGCGTCTTTGTCGGATATCTCGAGTTTCTTGACGACGACCTCCGAGTCGAGCCATTTCGCCTTGATGACACTCCCGAATCCACCCTCTCCGAGTGTCTTCATCTCATTCATTTCCAGCTCGAACTACGGAATGAACCACTCCGGCGTAGTCGCAAGGTGCACATCCTCGAGGGACTTGGACACAATCTCATCATGGGCTTTCTGCAGAGCCGCGAACTGTTTATCTGTGTGCTTTCTATCACTGTTGCGCAGCTCGGCAAGCAAAATAGCAGCAAGTGCAATACGATCCTCCTCCGAGTCGACTGAACTCAGCAGCACACACGCCTCCGAAGCCTCAGACACAAATACCTCAACTTGTTCTCTGCATAGACGTTTCCACTCCATTTCTCGAGACACTCCATCGTGTTCCTGAGGGCAAACAACCTGGAGCAACTGTCGAACGCGTCGATGCAAACCCTGTATACTGTGATCCCTGGATCGCGTTGCTGAGAGTCGATGGATCTGCCTTCGCTTTGACATTGTGTCAAGGCCACGTCGACATTCATGCAACAGATCATGGAAACGCTGAAATGTCGACCATGAATGGCTATCTGATTTTAGAGCTTTGTAAATCAATTCCATATCGATAGAAATTTGGTGATCGAGGGCATTCTCATTACCTGCGACTTGCCTCTGAACTGTGGTCCAAATTGGGCTCGTATTGCAGTAAATTAACGCATCGAAAGCATCAAAATTCACGAGTGGCTCTGGATTGGGCTGAGATGTCTGCTGAGCAAGTTCTGCTGCTTCGATCTCGGCAAATCGTTCGAGTTTGTTCACAACTGCAGGCATCTGGAGTCGATTGTGCGAATTCTTGTCACACATGGCCAGGAACAATTTTTCATGCTGGTACGAAAAACGATTTCGTTGGCACTGCTTGGTGTTGATACCATTGCCCATGAAATCCTTTACGAATATCATTTCATTTTCACTTGACTCTTTGTACGGGATCTTCCCGGATACAGCTTCAATGATGCACATGTCCAACGAAAAAAATCTGACGCGATTGTAATCTTGTCGCCTTTTAAAGTTTCAGGAGCTGCCCAACGCACCCATGTGCCCGATTTAGTCCTTGTCCCCCTTGTTAACGACGCACTCATCCCGAACCCCGACAGCTTGGCTGGTCCATCGCTCCCAATCAAAATATTGCTTCCACGAAGGTTACCACGAACAATCTTGCGCTCGTGAAGGTACTCCAAGCCCAGCGCCGCTTCATACAAGAACTTCCATGGAGTTTGATTCTCATCATTGCACGACTTGAGATATTCGGGAAGCGATCCATTGCTCGCGTACTCACAAACAAAGAAATGGTGAAAGGCGTTGCAAACACCGTACAACTTGAGGATGTTCGGATACCGCAACTGGTGCCACAATCGAACTTCGTCAGCAAATGACGCACTGACGGTGTCATCTACAAAGAGCTTGACGACCACTTCGGCATCCAACCACTTGCCGCGATAGTCTCCACCAATATTCCCAGCATCGACGAACGGATCAACCTCAACCTCGAACGGTGGAATGAGCCAGCTTGATGGGATATTGGCTTGCTGCGCCACGTGTTCATCAGCATTCTGTGTTTGAGTCCTCCGATCTTGGTATCGAACGAGCGGAAGCAGGAATTGGACTACATTTTGGCGACCGAACTTGGTAGCGAATGTAAGTGCAGTGTAACCGTTTTTAGACTTCAAATTGGGATTCGCTCCGTGTTCCATGAGTAAGCGCACCATGTCAAAGTCACCCTTTTTTACAACCCGCATCAGCGATGTCAAACTGTCACTAGGGATTGTGTTGATGGCCGCTCCGTGGTCCACCAAAAAATGCACCATGTCCAAATGACCACCAATTGCGGCTTGGATTAGCGCTGTCTGACCTGTCTTGTCGCTAGCATCCACAGGCACTCCTTGCTCCACGAGATATTGCACCTCTTCCATGTAGTCATTTTGAGCAGCTAGCATGAGCGGCGTCTGTCCGACAAAGTCGCTATTATCGACACCCGCTCCTTGATCCACGAGAAAGCGCATCATGTTTAAGTGACGACTCTTGACAGCCTCCCTTAGAGGCGTTCGAAGGAACATGTCCATTGCATCAACCCTAGCACCGTTCTTCACGAGACTGCGCACAACGTCCATGTGGCCCCCAATGGCAGCCCGTGAGAGAGCTGTCTGACCGAGATAATTTCTGACTTCAACACTGGCACCCGTTCTCACTAGCTGCTCAACACGCGCGACATCACCCATACCCGCTGCTCCAGTAGCTCTACCTTCTCCATGTTAACTGACATACCGTCTTGATCCGCGCAAATTGGCCACTGATCTCGAACTTCCCACTCAACAGGTTTGCAAGGGTCAATGGGTACACTTGGCTTTCTCGGTTTCTAATTGGCTACAAATACAACTCAGTTCTAGCACACCACAGTGAATGTGACCACTGTCACGCTACAGGGGTACTGGTACACTTCATCGTGCTCACCACCAACATCCAGTCGGTCACGCGTGTTCATTGGACATTCCGCCATCAATATGCGCAAGATTGGCTGATCGTTTGACCCCAATGTAAGCTGCACATGTCACGACAATTCGAGACGATCTGTCCTCTACTTCCTGCTGCATAAGAGACATTCACATCCACCTCGGGTGCCTTCTCTTCCTGGAACTGGAACTAGCAGCATGGTGCTAATGTCTATCAATGAGTCAGCTCGACCTGACATCGTCACCGGTGCTCACCGTTAGAAACACCCGTGTCAAGTCGTGGGAGGAAAGGCAGATCAATGCCAGTTCTCAGGATCATGTGGTTTGTTTCCAATTTCGATCAGCTGTCGCGCCAGGATAAACATCTAATTGGCGCGCCATATCGTGATCGGCACTATTATTCGATGCAGTTGACCTCGGCGATCTGGAGAATCTCGCATGGTTTCGTGTCTTCACTCCGAAGGTACTATCACTTTCAATTGGTTTCACTTGGCCAACCGGAGACATAATCTAAATTTCGGATCGTTCCTCATTGTCTTCATATCGCCCTGATTGCGCTGGCGGAGCCAATCCCGCGTCTCCATGAGTGGCGTGATGAGAAGATACTGGCCGAAGTACTCGCGTTGCTTGGCTACATCGACGTGTTCCATGAGTCATTCGTCAAGAATGCAATAAGATTTTACCACATTCGGGATCAAACATCTCTCCTAACTGGTGTATCTCTACTCGAGCACACATTGGACCGATGCAACCGATCAGAACACAATAACATCGCTGTTTAGTCCACTATTAGAGGTTACACTTTGATATCAGGGCGTGTAATCGTGAACAGAACGAAACATGATGTTCATCCGTGACGATTGAGATTCTGGCAACCTCTCATAATGTTGCGACCACCTCCGTCGACGAGGCCATTCTTGTACCGCCCCCAGTCTCTTCTTTCGCGCTACAGTCGCCGTCGCTGAAAGCTAATGTTGGACTATTGCTCACTCCCATGAACGCACTGCACGCTGATGTCCAGTCGTGAAGCGAGCTTGGTTCGTTCGCCACAGCATGAGCAGCCATGAACTTGTCCAGACGACGATGCAGCGCATACCCGCCCAGTGCCAGCTCTGTAAACTTGATCAAAGGGATGTCGCCAGTGATGCCAAGTGCTTCTCGTGTTCGCTGTTTTGATTGTTCGACGAGGGTGCTGAAGTCATTGGCTGTCGTATTGTCAATGACGGTGTCCTCGCCGTCAGGGAACAATCGAGTCGCCACCTGCTCGAGGCGATCCCACAGGAGCTGATAAATGCTTGTGAGAGCATTCATCTCCCAATCCCGGTTCGTATCGCAGTTGGCAATCCACTGTTTCATCTCGGCCAGAGTATGGGTCACAGAGGACGACGATAGCCGTATATTGTCATTGTCAATAACGACATAATCCGTTTCACCACTGAGATCCCCATGTCGACCCGCAAGCTTCTCAAACTCGTCCACCACCGTCATGATCAACATACGATCGGCAGGATCGCTCTTGCACATGCACTCGATCAATGTCCACGTCTCATCCAAGCAGTTTCGGGGACGTGGAGGCAGGAGATGCCTCCGTGTCACGTTAAATTTGACTGCCGCGTTCGGCAATTTTCCCCACGGCAGAGTATAATCGTCGCCATTCGTCACTCGCAGCGCTTCGATGATGCACATAGCCAACGAATAAATGTCTGACGCGAACGTCGGCTTCTGCTTCAGCATACACTCCGGAGCCACCCAGTGCATCGCCTCACTCACCATCATGTCCGCTGAGTCATCGTCGAACACACCACTGAGCCCAAAATCAGTCACCTTCGCCTTTCCGTCACTTCCAATCAGGATGTTGTTGCCTTTCAGGTCTCCGTGAACAATACCTCGCGCATGCAAATACTGAACACCCAGCGCAGCCTCGCGAAGTTTCAACCACAGCTCGTCCGGATGTTTGCGCAAGTATTCGTCCAACGTCCCGTTTGGAGCCAGCTCACATACGAAGAATGGCCGTCCTACGTGACACGCACCAAACAGTCGCACCACGTGTGGGTGGCTCAGTCCAAACCAAATGTCCACCTCACGCTCGAACATCTGCCGCATCTCGCGCTTCTTGTCGGCATTCCCTGCATCCTTGTCGGCTATCTCGAGTTTCTTGACGACGACCTCCGAGTCGAGCCACTTCGCCTTGATGACACTCCCGAATCCACCCTCTCCGAGTGTCTTCATCTCGTTCATTTCCAGCTCGAACCACGGAATGAACCACTCCGGAGTAGTCGCAAGGTGAACATCCTCGAGGGACTTGGACACAATGTCATCGCACGTCTCCTGCAGCACCGCAAGTTGCTTTTCTGTGTACTTTCCATCACTGTTTCGCAGCTCGGCGCGCAAAACGGCAACTAGCGCCGAACGATCCTCCTCCGAGTCGATCGAACTCAGCATCACACAGGTTTCAGACGCCTCAGACACAAATATCTCAACTTGTTCTCTGCATAGACGTTTCCACTCTGTCTCTCGCGTCTCGGCATCGTTCTCCTGAGGGCAAACAAGGTAGAGCAACTGACTAATTCGTCGGTGCAAACCCTCGACGCTGTAGTCTCTGGCTCGGGTCGCTGATAGTCGACAGATCCGATTCTGCTGCGACATTCCATCAAGGGCAAGATGACATTCACTCAGCAGATCATGAAAGCGCTCAAGCGTTGACCACGGATGACACTCAGCTTTCAGGGTATCGTAAATCAATTCCAGCTCGTGCCACAATTGGTGATAGAGGCTGTTCTCACTTTTTACGCCCAGTTCCTGCACTTGGTTCCACAATATGGTCGTCTTGGCGTGATCAAACTCATCGAAAGCATCAAGATTCACGAATGGCTCTGGATCGGGCTGAGCTGTCTGCTGCGCAAGTTCTGCAGCTTCAATCTCGGCAAATCGTTCGAGCTTGTCTACGACTGCTGGCATCTGGAGGCGCTCGCGCGGATTGCTGTCACACATGGCCAGCAACAACACCCGCCGTTCGTCCGCCACAAGGGCCAGGTAGTCTTCCAGTACGCTGTCGGTGTATCCATATTTCGCTATGGATACCACCTCATCCTCACTCTCCATGTTAAACGGGATCTTGTTCGACAGAACCTCAAGGATGCACATACCCAACGAGTATACATCCGATGTGAGCGAGACTTGCTCACCCAGCACAACCTCAGGAGCCGTCCAACGCACCATCGCGCCAAATGTGAACTGTCTCACTTCTGATGATGGCGCACTCAATCCGAACCTCGACAGCTTGGCCAGCCCATCACTCCCAATCAAAATGTTGCTCCCACGAAGGTTGCCATGAACAATCTTGCGTTCGTGAAGGTACTCTAACCCCAGCGCCGCCTCGTACAAGAACTTCCAGAGAGTACGACGCTTAGGATCACACGACTTGAGATACTCAGGAAGCGATCCCTTGCTCGCGTACTCGCAAACAAAAAGCTTGTGCTCAGTGTCGCAGACCCCGTACAACTTGAGGATGTTCGGGTGACGCAACTGGTGCCACAATCGCACCTCGTCAACAAATGAAGTGCTGGCGGTGTCATCAACAAACAGCTTGACGACCACATCAGCATCCAACCACTTGCCGCGAAAGTCACCACCAATATGGCCAGCATCGACGAATGGTTCAACTTCGACTTCGAATGGTGGAATGAGCCAGCTAGACGGTAAACTGTAGTGTCTTCCCTCGCATTCGTCAAGGTGCTTTGTCTGAGTCCTCCGATCTTGGTATCGAACGAGCGGAAGCAGGAACTGGACTACTTCTTGGCGACCAAACTTGGTAGCGATTCCAAGAGCAGAGTCACCCGCTGTCGATATCAAATTATAGCTCGCTCCGAGCTCCACGAGAAAGCGCACTATGTCCAAATGGCCGTCACGGGCAGATAACATGAACGGCGTCCAACCGTCACTGTTGCGAGCATTCATGTCCGCTCCGTGCTCCACGAGAAAGCGTGCCATGTCTAAATTACCGCTTACGGCGGCCCCCATGAGCGGTGTCGATCTGTTGTTGTCATGAGAATCCACTGTTGCTCCGTGTTCCACGAGTAATTGCGCCACATCCAAATAGTTACCACGAGTAGCATGGTTGAGCGGCGTTGTACCGGTGTTGTCATGTGCATCCACGGCTGCTCCGCGTTCTACAAGAAGGCGGATCACATCCAAATGGCCGCTACCGGCACCCTGCATGAGTGGCGTCTTTCCGACTTCATCATGAGCATTCACGTCTGCTCCGTGTTCCACGAGAAAGCTCACCACGTCCAAATGACCGTAGTAGACCGCCTTCATCAGCGGCGTCGAACCTTGAATGTCGCGACCATCGACAGCCGCACCGCGATCCACAAGAATGCGCACCACGTCTAGCTGCCCATCACTGGCAACACGCAAAAGCTGCGTCTCTCCGTTCCTGTCAACAGCATTCATGTCTGCTCCGTGTTCCACGAGAAACCTCATCATGTCCAAATGACCGTTCAAGACAGCTGTCATGAGCGGCGTCGAACCAAGACTGTCACGTGCATCGACATCCGCTCCATGATCCACAAGAATGCGCGCCATGTCTAATTGTCCGCCACTGGCAACACGCAGAAGCTGCGTCTCTCTGTTCCCATCAAGAGCATCCACAGCCGCTCCGTGCTTTAAAAGGAAGCTCACCACGTCCAACTGACCGTTAAAAACAGCCCATGCGAGTGGCGTCTGACCTTCACTGTCACGGGCATTGACAGCCGATCCATGATCCACAAAAAAGCGCACCATCTCGAAGTCGCCACAATTTGCAGCATGCATCAGAGGAGTCCGACCGTCTTTTTTGTGAGTATCCACAGCCGCTCCATGATCCACGAGAAATCGCACTACATCCTTGTAGTCATACCTGACAGCCTCGGTCAGCGGCGTCCGACCGTAAGCGTCGCTAGCATTCACATCGGCTCCGTGATCCAAAAGAAATCGAGCTATGTCTAATTGATTGTCCTGGACAGATTCTATCAGTGGCGTCGTATAGTCGCTACTGCTAACACCCAAATCAACTCCGTGTTCAACGAGAAATCGCACAACATTCCAGTTGCGGATATTGGCAGCCATTATCAGCGGCGTCCAACCGTTATTGTCTCGACCATCTACAGCTGCACCTTGTTCCAAGAGAAATCGCAATACGTCCAAATGACCGTAACAGGCGGCTTGCATCAGCGGCGTCCGATTACCCTTGTCAATTGCGTCGACGACCGCTCCGTTTTCCACGAGATATCGCACTACGTCCAAATGACCGCCACTGACAGCCCACATCAGTGGCGTGTCTCCGTGATTTTTGCTAGCATCCACGGCCGCTCCGTTTTCCACGAGATATCGCACTACGTCCAAGTGACCGCCACTTACAGCCATTATCAGCGGCGTGCAACCGTCATTGACTCGAACATCGACGGCCGCACCGTGTTCCATGAGATATCGCACTACGTCCAAATGACCCCCATTGGAGGCCTCTATCAGCGGCGTCCAACCGTAGGTGTTGCTAGCATTCGCATCCGCTCCTTGTTCCATGAGATATCGCACTACGTCCAAGTGACCGCCACTTACAGCCATCATCAGCGGCGTCCAACCGTCATTGATTCGAACATCGACTGCCGCACCGTGATCCACGAGATATCGCACCACATCCAAATGACCCCCATTGGAGGCCTCTATCAGCGGCGTCCAACCGTAGGTGTCGCTAGCATTCACATCCGCTCCTTGTTCCATGAGTAAGCGCACCACGCTCATGTGTCCGCCACTGGCAGCCCGTGAAAGAGCCGTCCGAGTTTGATCATCTCTGACCTCAACATTCGCACCCGCGCTCATTAGCTGCTCCACCCGCACGACATCGCCCTTCTCCGCTGCCTCCACTAGCTCCATCGCCTCAATGTTCACCTGCCTTGATCCGCGCCAATTGGCAACTGATCACAGACTTCCCGCTCAACTGGGTCGTGGCCGGCACCAGTGTTCACGGTGTACACTTTGCTTTCCCGGCTTCCGATTGGCCAGAACATCTCAGTTTTAGTATATTACGGTGCCAGTGACCTCTGCCACGATACAGTGGTACTGACACACTTCATCCAGCTCGCCACCAATATCCAGCCGGCCACGCATGTGATATGCGGTGTGTCCACTGGAGGCCACCATCAATGTACTCAAAATTGGCCGATCGCTTGACTTGTATTCCATTTCTCACGCATCAAACTCACTCGAGATGAACATCCCTCTCCTTCCTGTTGCATAACCACCTTGCACAGATAGCAATCGGTGGTGATGAGGTGAAAGTCGTGGTGGCAAGCATCTTTCAATATCAATCTCGATTATCATTTGGTAATGGTTATTATACATTAGTATTGGGTGCCGTCGACGTAGTAAATGTATCCGCACAACCGTGATACTTGTATACATCATTCAACATCATTCAACTCGCTACATGCACCCAGTCAATTATGCCCACTCCTCTTTTTGCATGGGTGAATTTTCACGAGTGCCTCCTCTTCCTGCAACTGCAACTATCGACAATCTCCAGATGCCCTGGTTCGTCTGCAGAGTCCATCGCTCTTGGTGTACAGCTCTACAAGCGGTTTACGCGAAGCCACTTTAACACATCCTAGCGACCCCTCGCAGAGGCCAAATCCTTCCCTCTTGTCGTGCAGACCTCGCCGCGGTCACAATGCAGCCACTCCACAATAGCCAGATGTCCATTAGCTGTGGCCAAGTCCATCGCTTCTGTCGTACTGCCCTCGCTGCGGTTTGCGTGTAACCACTCCACCAAACCCGGATGGCCGTTCGCGGCTTCCAAGCCCATCACGTTAACGCCGTTGCGAGCGTGAAAGGAGCACACACCAGTAGAATGCATGTACTCAAACCAGTGCAACCACCCGCAACTCGCCGCTCTGTGTGAACTCACATACCCGGAGAAATCCAGCAACTCCGACACCAGCGCTTGCGCCTGCTCCGGGAACGTCAGGTTCAACACCCGCACGCTCGTCAGCATGTCTCCCCGCATCCTCGCTGTCTGAAAACGAGGTGTGATTATCGTCGTGCAAGACGCTCGATGTTCGGATTCAACCCAAACTTCAAAATGACTGGGTACACTACCCACAGGTACGCTGTGCCAATCAAACCCCATTCAGAGCCGGCCGTTGCTGACCTTGTCTATTGCACGCGTTCAGAGACAGCGTAAGGAGGTTTCAGCGTGCAGTAATTGTCCACATCACCCCAACTCGCCACCAACATCCAGTCAATCACACGTGTTGATTGGAGAATCCACCATCAAAGTGCTCAAGATTGGCTGATCGTTTGACTCCAAAGCAAACCGCACGCGCCACACCCACTCGAGACGATCCGTCCTCTCCTTCCTGTTGCACGGGAGACACTCGCATCCATCTCGAGTATCTTCTCTTCTTGCAGCTGCAACCAGCTGCATGGTGCAAATGTCCGTCAATGAAGCAGCTCGATCTGCGTGCCTCGAAGGTCGACGCGACATCGCGTTCGGTGCGCACCGACAGAAACGCCGGCGTCGACGAGTTCTTGCGCCTGCTGGGTTGGCACCAGCGGCGGCAGCGAGCTCAGCGCCTGCGCAGAGGCTGAGCCGCCCATCAGGAACTTGTCTTTGACTTCCGAGTCAAGCTTTGCTACAATTGGCTGAAATCCATTCACCCACGCCATTTAGCTTCTATTTGTGAAGTAGCGATATCGAGAGAAGTCAACTACCGGTTTCAGTACGGTATGCGACAGTATCTTACAATATATGATATCCTGTTTTTTATATGCACCACTCGATATGAGATATTGCAGGATCCGCCAAACAACCGATTCAAACTTGCGTTCTGTATGCTTACGCCCCGACAGTCAGCGAAGGTTAGCGGGCGTTAAACTCTTTTGAAGTTGAAGGGTGGATACTGCTTACCTGTTCTGGCAAGGCTGCGCTGGTAGCAATACGCGGTGGGTTTTTTTGACCTATACAAAAACGAAGATCGTCTAAATTGTCTACTGCCCAGAGCCAAGATACGAGCGACTGCCACCCACGATTTGCACACCCCCGCAAGTGGAAATCGCATTATCTTCAGATTTGTAAGAGCAAAGCATGTTCAGTATGTACTCTTCTATGTACGAATGTATAGTCTCATGTTTTAATCCTTTTATATACTATCCAAAATAGATACTATTGACAGAGATTTTTTCAGTATAATCGCAGGCAGTAGCATACGCGGTCAGTAGTGTTGTGACAGGTATTTGACTGTCGCTTGTGTACAAATTTGTGGCGACTGACACCCGCGATTTGCACACCCCCACACAAGGCAAAATGCAATGAGGTAATTTCCAATTGCGGGGGTCGGCTATCGGTAATTACCGGTTGAGTGTTGAACGTGCGTGCGTGCCCCACGTGACCCGCATCACCCGACAAGGGGCGGCGCGTGCCTTTGCTCTGCTTACAGTCTGCAAGATCTCTGCCGGCGTCCTCCGCGTCACGCACTCCCCTCTCCTCCGCCTCTCGTTCGTCCAGCCATGCTCGCCCGCCAAGTGCTGCGCCGCGCCGCCTCATCGGCCGCCGCCGCGCGCTCGCTCTCGACGCTCGTGGTCGCCGAGCACAACGCGACCGAAGTGTCCGGCGCGACGCTGAGCGCCGTCACGGCGGCGACGCAGATCGGCGGCGACATCACGCTGCTCGTGCTGGGGTCGCAGGCCGCGGGGGTCGCGGAGAGCGCGGCCAAGATCGCCGGCGTCAAGAGCGTGCTGCACGCGAGCGACGCCAAGTACGACCACCTGCTCGCCGAGGAGGTGACGGAGCTGCTCGTGGCGACGCAGAAGGAGAAGCAGTTCTCGCACATCCTCGCGCCGAGCTCGAACGCGTCCAAGAACTACCTCCCGCGCGTCGGCGCCAAGCTGGACGCGGCCCCCATCTCGGACATTTTGGCCGTCAAGGACCAGGACACGTTCGTGCGTCCGACGTACGCGGGCAACGCGATCGCGCAGGTCAAGTCGAGCGACGCCGTGAAGCTCATCACGGTTCGCCCGACTGGGTTCGACAAGGCCGCGGTCGAGGGCGGCAGCGCGGCTGTCAGCGCGGCGCCGGAGGCCCCGACGGCGGGCAAGTCGACGTTCGTGTCCGAGGAAGTGAGCAAGTCGGAGCGTCCGGACCTGACGTCGGCGCGCGTCGTCGTTTCGGGCGGCCGCGGTCTCAAGTCGGGCGAGAACTTCGAAATGCTCTACACGCTTGCCGACAAGCTCGGCGGCGCGGTGGGTGCCTCGCGCGCGGCGGTGGACGCCGGGTTCGTGCCGAACGAGCTGCAGGTCGGCCAGACAGGCAAGGTCGTCGCTCCGGAGCTGTATGTGGCCGTCGGCATCTCCGGCGCCATCCAGCATTTGGCCGGTATGAAGGACAGCAAGACCATTGTCGCCATCAACAAGGACGAGGAGGCCCCGATCTTCCAGGTCGCGGACTATGGTCTTGTTGAGGACCTGTTCAAGGCTGTGCCGGAGCTCACCGAGAAGATTTAAACCGTCGGACGGCAAGTACGGCACCAGTGCTCTCACCTCTGCAAATAAACGATTTCGTAGTCGACGCAGTAGCAACAGTAGCAACTCGACGGATCGCTTACGTTTGCCTTCTCTCGCCTTCATCGTCTGTTTATGCATTCGGCGAGTCGATCCTGCTGAGCGGGTGTGATTTCGTTAGCGCACCTCAAGCCGCTCTGTCAAGCGCAGGTGCTGTTCAATCGGGTTCTTGGCCTCCATCTGCAGCGCGTCCAATTCAGTTCTGTTTGCTGATGCCACCGACCTGTTTGAGCGTCGCAACGGTCTGAGATTCGAGCGCCATGATCTTGCGGTCGATCGCTACCCCCCCCCCCCCCCAGCATCGCTTGGAGTTCCTGCAGACCGAACGGTTGGTTGCATCTTGTCCTCGTCTACCCGCACCACATCGTGCTCCGATGTGCGCTCCCCGTGCTGTCAGTTCTAGCTCAAGTTCTCCAGTTTGCAAGCGTTTGGGAATCGAAAGATGCAGGTCGATTTCGCCCCTGGTGCGTAGTGCCGCTGCGCCACAGTGACGCGAACCGTACTACGATAGCAGCCCGCTCAGCTAGCTGTCACTTGTCATCAGCGGGCGACGCTGCTCGACGCTTGAGCGATCATCGCCCAGCAGCAATGCATATCCTTCCGCCGTTGGTGTTTGGCTCAGTTGACCTGGGTGTAGAGCTCGCAACTCATTCAATATTGTGCTTAGCTGTCTGTGCGTCTTGGTGCACGCGAATGAGATCGCATCCAAACTCGCGCCTTTCACCTTCGCAGGTCTGAACACCGCCTACATTCATGTTCCGCCATTTGCCGAGCAGTACGTCGCCACCAGAGAGTATCGGATGTAGCTGACGGCGGCGCAGACCTTTACTCACTCGATACAGTTGATCTTCGGGTGGCTGTATGAGGCACGGACTTGCAGGTGCGCGAGTTCACGCGACATGTCCCGCAGCGTGGCGTCAGCATTTGAGCCGAAGCAACACGGTGCACTCGCTGGTTACAGGTGATCGGAGGTGGCTCCTCGATTACCACCGATCATAAGGCGACAAGAAGCTGGAGAGATCGTGAACTCGAAACTTGTGCATTGGCGGCTCCCACGGTGGAATCGACTCGCGTATGCTAAAGTCGTGCGGTGCATGCGGAGAATTGTGCACTCCACTCCGCCACGCTGGAGCAACAGAGCTCATGAATCACGCCTTCATGGCTACATCCATGTGTGCCTCGTTGCCTCACGAATGCGACTTTGGCCAACCCCAAATCTCGATGAAGTTTCGCTGTATCAAGTGAACTCAGTTTGATGGCGAAGCCTGTGCGGCTGATGAACTTTATCAAAAAGAATCAAGAATGATGATTCACCTAACCCTTGGACAGGTCGGATCGTGACATTGTCGTCCTTGGCTGCAAAAACCTTGCCTTCAGTATGTCCGACTGGCTTCCCCTCCAGAATGCAATACGCTTTATAAAGGTTGCAACAACCGAGGTCCGTCTTCGCAATCTCCAGTATATCCATCTGGTTCACCCCTAATAACGACTCGATCAGACCCGATCTCGCGTGCGGAGCCGGTCACCTCTGTCAGACTCTGGTCCACAGAACCACACTCTAGCATCAAGGGAACGACGCGCGGAGCAGCGTGGCGCCGGTCTGTTCTCCTTCCCGCTCCTACCGGCAGGACCGCCCGGGCCGACCTGCCGAGCCCGCGCGCTCTCCGCTGGTACACTCGCGTTCTCGTCGCCACCTTGCTGCTCGCCCGAGTTGGCTCCCACGGTTCCTGACTTGGCGGCGGGCAACGGTTGCCTCGCTCCCCACTGCGACTGCCGCGCCACAAGGCCCTGGAAGCGCGAGGAAGGAAGCCGATGGGGTTCTGTCGAGTGGCGCACGCCACTGTCGCGGCCCTGATTGTCAGTGGTGCGCTGACGTATGCCGCGACGGCGCCTTCGCTCTATGGTAAGGGCATTTCTTTGGCGGTCCGCTGTGGCTTTGAATGCATCGCCTTACGCCTCCTGTGTCGATTGTGCCTGCAGACTATGAGTACGACGGCAAGACGACGTACTGCTACTGGATCCAGCAGGGCATGCAGGTGTCCAACTACGACTTTGCGTACGTGCTAGTGCAGGGCACGGGCGACGAGTGCCCGCTGACCATCACGCTGGAGCAGACCACGAGCGGCACCGTGGCCAAGTCGGAGGAGGTCGAGTACGCGTTCACGGCGACGCTGAACCTGAACGACAACGTGTTCAACCTGACGTCGCTCGAGTACACAGTGCCGGACCCGACGACCGGCCTTCCTGAACAGATCGGCCACGCCAACATCCACACGTGCTCGCGCTCCACTGTGTGCGACGTGTTCCGCACAGGCTCCAACCGCAAGATCACGGACCAGGAGACGTCCAACTTCACGGGCGATTCGGCGAGCTTCCGACAGAAGATTTCGTACGACGTCTCGGGTGAGAAGAACGTGTTCGCTCACATTATTTTGCCCCCCGAGGACTACCTGAGCGAGAGCTACCACTTCATCACGTTCATCACGACTGATGTCGAGACTAGCACCACGAGCGCCTCTTCGTCGGACGGTTCAGGCGGCTTGTCGAGCGGCGCGACGATCGGGCTCATCGTGGGTGGTGTCGTGCTGATCCTGATTGTCATCGTGTCTATCGTGTTTTGGCGACGAAAGAAGAACCCGGACACTGAGACGGATCACTTCCGCAACAGCGGCTTCAACCCGAACTCGCACGCGAGCAAGGTGTCCAAGCTGGACTGGAGTGCTGAACCGGCCGAGTACGGTTGGAAAGACAACTATGACCCGTCGGGCACGGGTACAGGAGACCACCGCCAGCCGCCATCGCTCAGCGCTAGTGCACTGATGTTCAACGACAGCATGAACCGCGCTCAGAAGACCGTGTCGTCGTCGGGATCGATTCGAATGGAGTCGCCGCGGGTTGACGCGTACAACGGGTACGGCTCCCCGTCTGGCACGATCAGCACCATCCAAGTTCCTCAACAGAGCGGATATGGCTACGGAGCTTCCAATAGCCGCGGCCTGGACCAGTCGCAATCGTCAGTCTTCAATGACGGCTCGAGAGTCTACGACACAGAGAGCAACCTCGAATACGGCCGCACGCCAGACCTGGACACGTTCGAACTCAAGCCGCACTCGCTTGAGAGCGAGGTGTCGATGGGGACGTCATACGACTACAACGGGACAACGCACATGCACAACCCCGCCTTCAACCCGCTGCTGAGTGGGTATAGCGGCCGTGAGTCGGACCTCTCTTCCGTGGACGACTATGACATCTACGACCGCAATCGGTCCAACACGGACGGGTTCAAGAACGCGCACGGTGGTGGACGGATCTCCGAGGCCTCGATCGGCACGGTCGACTTCACAAGTGACCGCCCGCAGCCGCAATATGGAAACGGGTTCAGCCGACTGGATGAAAGCTCAGCGAGCAGCAACGAGTTCACGAGCACAATGGCCTCAAGCGCGGTCCGATCAACAGGTGTCTACGATGTCGACGACCCGACGTACCAGAGCGCCGACTCGTTCGCAACCACAGCGGCCAGCTCTGCGACAACCAACGGTCGCGCGGCAGCACATGGAACGCGACCTGGACGAACAGAATCGGACGGAGAGTTTTACGAGTTCTGATCGGTCTCGACGGATGAAGCGAGAACCAACCGAGTCGAGTGGATGGAAGCAGTCCAGCACCTAGGGGACTCATGAGCAGCAACATTAGACGACCAGTCTGCCGTTCGGCTACAGTAGTGGCGAGGGTCTATGCGCGAATCTCCTTCGTGGTGTTTGTAAATATAAAATCCAGAGGTGTCAGGACGAACAAGCACTTTGGTCGAAGCGAGTTCTCGATCAGAGGTTCATGCTCGTGGGGCTGTGTGTCTCAATTAAGTAAGGCTAACGTCGAGCTATGTTGTGATATCGCTCGGAATGTGCCATACTGCCTCTGGGCAAAGACTTTCGCTCGAGTTGTTCAGTCGCTGCGTGTGGCGAAGGCGTCCATGGATTTGGAGACGACAGTCTCACAAGGCAGCAAACACAGATCGACTGCTCGTCTGGGCACGATTGATGGCGCAATTGCAAGCACACGATACCATTTTAAAACTCAGCTCACGCGACCGACGTCGACACGTTTCCCGACAGCGAAGCAGCTCTAGCTCCGCGTCCAACGACTATCTACAGTTAAGTTAATACGGGTGGCGGGCTCCGTGGCGAATGCAGAGCCCGTGCCGGACAGCGCCCTTGCTGCACCCGCTCTCGCGACAGCGACGCCCGCCGCCATGCGAGACGCACACGTGGCCGCCCACCGCGCTCTTCCCGCACCCAGCCACCTCACACCGGCGTCCGCCGCCGTGCGCGATGCACAGCCCGCCTTTCAGCGCCGTCTTGGCACAGAACTCGGCCTTGCACCGCTTGCCGCCACCGTGAGCCGAGCACAGCCCGCCAGCGAGCGCCGACTTGGTGCAGCCGCCCATCTTGCACCGCTTGCCACCGCCGTGGGCGATGCAGTACCCGCCTTCCTTGGCGCTCTTGATGCACGCGACGGCGAGGCACCTCCGGCCGCCGCCGTGCGCGATGCAGTACCCGCCCGTCTTGGCGCACTTGGTGCAGTCGGGGATCTTGCACAGCCGGCTGGGCTTGTGCAGCTCGCAGAAGCACCCGAAGGCGTAGGTGCGGGCCGTCCGGCGGCAGTTCTTCTTGGAGCACACGGCGCTGACCGCGACCGAGTCGAGGTACCGCAGGTGCTCGTGGTTGACCCCCAACAGGTCCGCCGCGGGGTGGACGATGAAGCTGAGGCTCATGCGCTCGCAGGCGACGACGGGGGTCGCGTCCACCTGGACCGGCGACAAGGAGCCGGAGCTCGGCGAGTCCATCTTCCAGGCGTCGTCCATCTTGGCTAGTAGCGCCGGCAGCGAGAAGCGAGACAGCGACATCCGCTCCTGCGGAGCCGCGCCGACGAACGCGGCGCCGAACGGCGGCAGCTCAGCGTGGTCAAGCATTCGGCACCAGCGACGCGCGTTCGCGTGGCAGAATCAAAAGTGAGCTGCAGGGAGTGGAGGCAGCGGCCCCTCCTCGTTGGGTGTCGCCCGGACGCCGTCACCGGTTTGGACAAGCAAGCGCAGAACTCAGAACAAAGCGAGGGATGCGCGGGGACGAAACAGGCGGGATGCGCAGTCAGCCGCTGTAGACGTGGGGTGGAGCCCAGAAGCCCACGGCTGCGTGACGCCGCGTTGAACCCCAGTCGGAAATTTGGCTGACAGCCACTCCGCGCCGGCGACCGCGCTGACACAACCGAGCGGCTTGCGTGGGGACCTCGGTTCTCGCAGGCTCCGTCGCCCCAGCGCGCCTGTGTCGTGAGGGACGGCGGTGACGCCCGTATCGGGTCTCCCAGGTCGCTCGAAGCAGCGCAGCACGTCTGCGCGCAGTCCCGCCGCTTTTTTCGGAGTGCGCCGCGAGGATGCGCCGAGCCGCGAAATTATCGCCGGGCCGCGACACACAGCGGCGACCGGCGTGTGTTCGTGTGCTTCGTGGGTTCGTGCCACGCTCCGGCCGACGCGAGCGCGGACGCAGAGAGACTCGCTGCTCGAGCGGCGCTCCGACTGCTCATGTTGCGGCAACGGAGCCCATCCCGCTGGCCGGCTTGTGTACGCCGGCATTGTCAGGTGGTACGCCCGCACTGACTGTTCCGGCTCCGCAATTCAGTGAAATGCAAGGTGGCTGGAGCTCAACCGCTGGCTCGGGTTGCTGTGGGTCAGTGCACGCGCAAGAGAGAGAGGAAAGACAATGATGATGACGGAGAGCATCGCGCAAAGTTCAACGCCGCCAGCGTCAGCGAGAATTGCATCAACACAAGCCTGTTGCGGGCGACGGCGTACAGTACAGTACACACCTCGCTGTCCGCTCATGACATTTCAGGTGCAACCGACATCGATCGCTCTCGCGGCTCTGCGGAACGGAGCCAGCCCTCCAGCAAGCGATGCCATCTCCGCTGTGGCCGCATCGGTGTTGCCGCAGCGACTGCGCCAAGTGCGGCGGAGTGTGATATTTGACATCTCATCGCGACGCGATTACCTTGAATTGGCGAGGCATTCGCTGGAGCTTCGTGAATGAATGCTGCATCTAGATTTGCAAACACGCTGTGCGGCACTGCGCTGTAAGCTTTCGCCTTTCAACGATTTCGATCGTCGCCGCTGACGAGTGTGGTCGGCGTCTAAATAATTTATGCACAACCGGGCCAGTCCGGTGGCTGCGCGTCAAGAAACAGGGCACTGCTCGCTGCCACTTTCGCGGGAATGGACTGTGCTCCGAGCCGGTGTCTTCGCCGGCCCAAGTTGGGACAGCGCTCGAGGCTCTTAAGTGCCCATGTGCTGCCCGCGATCTGGTGCAAGTCCTCCCACTCTGCAGCGCTGCTCGGGCTTCGAGTTTTTCAGGAATCAAGTGGCGAGAAGACACGGTCCGGTCCATCACCGAGAGGAATTTTCGGCAGTGACCGCCTGAGCCATCACTCTGTGTTCAGAGGTCTGGCGAAGTTGAAGTCCTTCCGGTTGGCGTTCGCCATTTGACCGCATGACCGCAGTCGCAACACGCAAATTTTCATTTGGCGTGGGCGAAATTTTGGCGGCGCACGAGACTGCCGTGACAGCTCCCACACTTTTGACACGCCTGTCAGTCCCGTTGCACCCGCTGCGAGCCTCCCCCTGACGTCACAGCAAGGCTCGCCTCGGACAGCAACCAGCGCATGTCGCGCTGTGCATTGCCGCGGGCCGTCAGCGCCAGCTCTCTCTCTCTCTCTGACCGAGGGTGTGTGATGGAGGGAGGCTTTGCTTCAACGGTGAGGAGTGTCATGGACTCGGCGAATCTTCTCTCAAAAGTTCTGTTGCCGCACCATCTTTGGGAGAGCGCGATGGCCGCCTCGGTTGCTCGCCACTGCACTCGGTCTACCGTTTCGCTATCACGGAAGAGGCCTGCAAAGTCTCGGCGCCATACCAACAGCAATCATAGGAAGCTGCCTGTTGGCTGAGAAATGGCGAGCAGTGTGTTGGATGAAGGTGCGCGCTCGCCTGTTTGCAAGCTGAACAGCGCCGTCTTTGATAGCGCGCCAACCAGTGGCGCGACATAACTTTCCACTAGCAAAACATCACATCCGTCTGGCTGCCAACAGCATCCGATTCAACTCGACGCACGATCCTCTCGACACATTCCGACGACTGAGGGACGCCACAAGCCGTCTTTTCAGACGTCTCGGACACTTTGAGGATCGCGATGGCCCTTTGAGGAGCCGCGTCGAGCAGGCTCTCGACACCGTCTATCCGCGATCCGACAGGCATCCGCGTCTGGCCAGGACGGCTCCAGACAGGATCGCAGGATCTGCGCGATCTTTCACAAGCAGCGGACGGATATGCGTCACGTTTTCCGCCTGGGCAAGACTCTCTGGCGTCGCTCTGCATAGCACGGCGCTGCTTCGCCTTGCCGGCCACGGCATCAGTTCCCGACTCGCCGAGCGCAACACACCAGCAACGGTGCCAGCGGTCTTCAGGCGGAAGTTTCGGTGGCAAGTCATCACGGTTGTGAGGGCCAGCGTCAGCTGCCAGCGATGAAGATCGAGTACGGCAGTGAAAACTCTGAGGTGGCCAAGGACACAGTTCTCGGTGCATCGCGAGAGATCCATGATCGGTGGAGCATGTCGTACAAGACAAAGGCAATGACGGCTGCGGCTGCGTCGTGTCTGCTTGTGGGTGGCGCCGTGGTGCTGTTCGACGGCAGTCACTCCATGGATACAACGGTGATGGCTGTTTCTTCCAGTGCTGCAGCCAACAGCGACTTGAGCAACGCGTGGAGCACCGGCGAGGAGTTTATGATCCGTCTGTCTGGGGAAAACTTGTGCTTCGATGACGGCGGCGGCTACTTTGCAGGGCAAACGCAGTTCACTTCGCAGCCGTGCAACCCGAGGTCGCCCAACCAGTTGTTCATCTACAACGACCAGACCTCTCAAATCCGCAGCGCTCGCAAGAACAACCTATGCATCGATGATGGCAGCGATCATGCACCCAGCCATTCCATTGTCAGCATGGCCAACTGTGACACGAATAGCGGTACCCAGGGGTTTGTTTTCGACGCTAGCAGTGGGGTGATCCAGAATCCGTCAAATTCACACAAATCATGCATCAATCCCAGAACAAGCGAAATTCCCAGCCAATCTATCTACGAGATGGATCAATGTTCGTACGTTGCAAGTCTGGCAAGAGTTGAGTTCGTGTCACCGAAGGAAGACCTCGAGAAGCAGCAAGCAATGCTGGATTCGGTCTCGGCAGGGCACAAGATCATGCTTCGTGCCGGCGGAAAGGACTTGTGTGTCGGCAACGAAGACACGATGGACGGCCGCTTGCCGCTCAAGCTGTGGACGTGCGACAGCAACAACCCGAGCCAGATCTTCACGTGGGATGGAACCACGCACCATCTCATGACCGTTCCGTCGGCCGCGAATCCGAATCAACTGTGCGTCGACGTGAGTGACAGGGCGTCGACCGGGTACTTTTCGTTCGGGCTGAAAGACTGCGACCCCGCCAGCCAGAGTCAGTCGTTTGAGTTCGACCCGGAGAACGTGCTGATCCGAGACGTGAACGACCGCAGCATGTGTATGGACGACGACGGAACTACCACGAGCGGCGAAAAGGAGATAGTGTGGTGGGATTGCTATCGCAACAACCCCAACCAGCATATCGAGCCTATCTTGTTGGCGGACGAGACGTCATCCAGTGTGCCCTTGACAGACACTGCAGCGCTTCCTGACCTACAGACTTCAACGTCGAACCCGTTGAACGAAGAGACCGCACAGACATGGCCGCAGGACGCTCTGGTATCTTCTCCTTCTGCGTGGGTCGACCAGTCGTCAGCGGTGACCTATGCAGACCAGCTTCCTCCCAATGAGCCCAACGCAGTGCCAGTGTCCCCTGACGCCGACGAACTCTACGCGTCAGGAGAGCTAGCAAATATCCCGATTGAAGCTGCGCCAAGCTCAAGCTACACTACTTCTCAGGGAAGTGAGTCTAACGGCGGACTAACAACTCTGGGAGAGCAGGTCACCTCTGTGAACTCGGAACTCCCCGTTCCTGACCCAGTGGTTGCCTACATCGTACCACAGGAGCTGCCTGCACAACCCGAGGACCCTGCTGTCCAGAACCCTGTGATCAACATGACCATCTTCAACTCGACTTTCCACCGAGGCAACACGACGCTCGACACTGGCGACTGGAACCTGCTTGCGCCATCGAACGACACCATCGACTCGGTGAATATTGACAGCTCGACCTCAGTCTCGTCCAGCGAGATCTTCGAGTACCTCCAAGGCATCAAAGACCGCGCCGAGGAGCAATATGCCATCACCATGTACAAGTACGACCGCACGCTCAAGTGCGTGTCTGCTGGCTTGCAGAAGCTGGCAAAGGCGGACGTATCTGCGGACGAGTACCACGTGTTGGTGCGCTGGATGTACGCACACTGTGCGGCGGGCAATGCTGACGTGGACAAGAACACGACGGTGGAGCCGCTTGGCCCTGACGACATCTCGCGCGCACCGGCAGTGGCTCCGCTGGTGAACGACTCGAGCTCCGACATCGATCGTATGTACATGTCGAAGCTGGAGTTCTACTACGAGATCAAGAACCACTTCGCCGGCGACCGCGCCAAGCTGTTTGCGGACGCGGACAACGCTCACCTTCGTTCAGAAGTGCAGGCGGCGAGTCACCAAAAACTGGACGACTGCATCCACGACGCAGCAAAGATGTTCGGGTACTCGGACGGCAGCTACGTGAACATGACGGACCACTTTGAGGCGGCGACCAAGTGGATCAACGAAGAATGCCTCAACGTGTGAGAACACCAGAGTGGCTCGGACGAGAACGGCATTGCCGAATCGCTGAATCAGCAAAGCAGCTTGGATAACTCCGCAGAACGTGCGGTTAGCGTAATCAATCATGTTGTTGCATTGCAAAATGCTCGCGCCGTGTCATCGGATATGCGCCGATGATCATCTGACCACGATCCGAACCAGTAAGGTCTACACCGAGTCGCGTCCTGGATATCGCGGCATTCCCGGCGACGATCCATACGGGGGAGGAGGTTGCTGATACCCTGAATACTGACCAAACAAATCCGGTGGCTGTTGCTGCTGCTGATGTTGCTGTTGCTGCGCGTAAAAGTTGCCGATGCCCGGCGCAGATGCTTGCGATGATGACGAGTTCGCAAACGCGGCACTGTAGGGTGGAGGTGGCTGGGACTGGTGCTGGTAATACGAATACGACTGTGTCGGGTTCCCTGGAGCACCCGAAGGATTCCACTGCTGCTGTGATCGCCCTGGCAGCTGAGCGTAGTCATACGAAACAGGCGACCCTCCTTGGGAAGGAGCCGGCGGTGAAGTGTACTGCTGGGGAGTACTTCCTGCCAACTGGCGCGCCAGAGCCTCGTCGTTCGGGTTGACGTTCGGGTAGGGGGCGTTCGCGCGGATCTGCAAGTCGTCCATCATTTTCTGCGCCATCTCAGCATCGCGGGCTTCGCGCTGACGAATATCTTCGTCCGCCTTCAAGCTCAACTCAAGCTCGCGCTTCTCGATATCTCGCGCCGAGCAGTGGTCTTCAACAGTCTGGTGCAGCTGCGTGATTCGAGTCGTGAGCTCCTCGTAGAACGCTCTGCCCTCCTTCAAGTGGGACTCGAGCTGCTCAAAGACATCCACTGCGTCGCTCAGACGCTGCAGAAAGCTCTGGCGCGCGATCAGCGCCGGATCGTTCTCCTTGCGCGTCTCAAACACACGATTCGCATCAACCAGGCTGGCGAGAACGGACTGCTCCTCCTCGCAGATGGTGTCCACCTTGCCTTCAAAGTGGTCGTGGAAGAACTGCTTCTCCGTCCGTAAGGCTGCATCAGCAGTCGATTCCCCACTCCCCTTGCCATTGCTCAGTAACAGCGGTAGTGCGTCGAACTTCTCGATCGACGCCTTGAAGTCGTCCACAACCTGATCCTTCTCCTCCACAAGCTGACCTAGCCGCAGCAGCAGGGACGAGATCTCGTCGATTTCATCCTTGCAGCTCGACGTCTCATGCTCGAGAGGGGGCATATCGTGGTCCAGCGACGGCTTCGTTCGCGACAGGAGAACAATCTTCTCTTCATTGACTGCGAGCTTGTCGCGCACGATGTCATCTGACTGCTTGGCTTCCTTGACGAGGCGATAGTATCGGTCGACGTCGGTCCGGAAACTGTTGTTCAATGTCGACGATTTGGGGCGAGCCCACTTCGTCTCGCCGTAGTTCTGACGGCAAACGTTGTCCTCCACCTCTTCCTGACCAAGACGCGTCTCAATACCGTGCAGTTTCCGCTCCGCCGCGTCAGAGGCGTCTTGATTGTCGCGCAAGCGCTGATGCATAAAAGTCGCCACCGGGTTGGCAGTCGCACCGCTGGTCGAGATCCGGACGATCGCCTGGACGTGTTCGATCCGCTGCCAGACCGTTTGGGGGATACCGTTGTCGCTCGTCTTTTCGAACGCCTCGATCGACGCCGGGAGACCCAGTGCACTCAGTTTCTGCTTGACTTGCTCGTTGGTTGTCGCCACTTTCGCCGCAGTTGCTTCCATGATCGCGGTGACCTCCGTCTTGACCGTGTCGGCTTGCTGTAGCAGTTCGTTCGAGACGAACTGCTCGAATAGATCGACACCGTTGAGCTCCTGAGCGATATCCTCCTCAGTCAGCACGAGCGGCTTGACCATGGTCACCTTGCCCACGGCAGGCAGGTCCGAGAACTTGGGGATGTTCTCGAGATACACGCTTGCATTGTCCTTCTGAGCGGCGACCAGACGCTCGCGCACAACCCTTTGAAGCGCCTGCGCCGACTGCAGCAGGGACGATGGGAGCTTGTTCTGCGTGGCGATCTTGATAGCTTCCTGGCACTCTGCGTCGCTCGCGGTGAGCCGCGCGATCTCCTCGCCGTAGCCGACACCGCGCGCCAGCGCCGTGTCCTTTGCAGCCTTCGCCTGCCAGTACTGAGTCGCAGCCTTCATGCAGAAGACCTGGAAAAGCAAATGCACCCCCCAGGAGCGGTCGATCGTGCCCGCGAGCGCCGACGAGTTACAGAAGTCGAGTGCCGAGATGTAAAACTCGAGCGCTTGGTGCACGAGTTTGGCTTTGATGGCGTCCTTCATCTCGTCCTTGATGGATTTCTCGTAAAAGCACGCCTGCGCCTGCGCGAGCATGAGCGTGGACAGCAGACCGAGGCCCTCGGCCGACATGTCGGGCGTGCGCGCGCCAAGTGTCTGCTCCACGAGCTCGTCCTTGACGACAGAGAACGCGCCGGCAGCCTGCATGAAGTGGCGGCAGGCAGCCTTGAGCCCTTCGGGAGAGCTGCGGTCCGTCTGCACGCCGAGCTGGCTCTCGAGCGCGCCGTAGTTGAACAGCACGGCGGCGCGCTCGAACGCCAGGCCCGACTGCGAGCTCTTCTTGCGCGGACAGAACGAGTCGTTCCACGTGAACTGCAAGCGCAGCTGTGCGTGGCGGTCCCCGCTCCCGCCGACGGCTCCCTCGCACGGGAAGCGCTTCATCATGCGGCCCAGCTGCGCGTAGTAGCGCAGCAGCACGTGGCGCGAGATGGCCGACGGCGTGCGCACGAGGTCCACGTCCTGCTTGAGCTGCACGAACTGCGCCAGCGCCTCGTCCTGCACCGGCGACAGCGCGCCGCCACCGGCCGCGGCGCCAGTCGGTCCCGCATACTCGCGCGAGAGGAACTCGGCCAGCGGCCGCTGCACGCTGGCGACGGGCGTGTCGCTGAGCTTGAAGCCGATGCCGAGCATCTCGTCGGCGGCGTTCTCGCGTTTCCGCTTTGGCTCTTCTTTTTTGCTGGAGATGAATCTGCCAGACTAGTCCTGCTGATAACTCGCAAATCGTAAAATTTAGTGCGTTAAACGACGGCAACGAGGCAAAATACTGCTTTTCTGTATTCGTAAAAGGAGGTACCCAAGTCGCTAATGAAAGCGGGTGAGGAAATGATTACGACAGTCATTCTCGGCCGTTGATGAAGATCACTCTCGACATCTACCGGTTCGTGCTGGATACTGATTCGCAGATCGGTATACCGGTCCTCGACCGGTTCAGATGGTCCGCCCCACTGTGCCCCATTTACGCCCAATTGCATTCGCGCTCGTTCCATGGACAACAATTGAGCCAATCGATGAATTTCGGATTTTACAATTTGTACCAAAATCAGAGTTTGTTGCTTTGAGTCTCCTCATATCGTGATGTCATACGCTCAAGGCGCTGCGTCTATCAAAGGTTCATGAACGAGCTTGCAAGGCCAGCCACAAGGCATCGAGCTCGTCGTGAACGCCCGCGTTGAACGCTTCATTCCACCATCACAATTTTGCATTTCGACTATTTCGTTCCATTATTGAACTTGTTTTGCGACACCAATGCGACACCGAGCCAACTGCGTCAACTCAGCCAGCTCGTAAACATGAGCGACAATCTCATTCCGACATGCCACGATCGCAGCCAGAGCTGTCGCGCGAGTGTTGTGGCTCCGTTCGTGAATGCCATCGCGCTACTGCACCCACGCCTCCTCCAACTCATGCTCCCACGTCATTTCCGCCGCAATGAATCTTCGTCATTGAGGTGTGGTGGTCGGTGCGATCTTTGCATCTTGCGTGACGACTCGGTGAGGAATCAAGGGGGCGACTGTTAACCAGCGTGCAGCCGGTTGGTTCGGTCCCTGCAGCCAATCAGACGCAGCGGCCGCGCTCACTCTTGAAGCCCTTCCCCTCGATTTCCGTTTCGTCAAAGCCCCCACCGGCAAAGTTCGCGCACCTTGGCGTCACTCCCGCGACAATGCCCGGTAAGTTCGCGATGCGTTCTGTTGATGCAATCCGCGCGATGACGTCGGTGCCAGAAGTTGACGCTTTTTGGGCGGCTGGGACTTGCGGTGGGAGGGGGAGGGCTGCTTCGAGAGCTTCTCCTCCAGAGTGCAAACCGCCCTGGCGATGATCTCGCAGCTCCGCCGGCGGTTCCTCGGCATCCGCATTCGGAAAGACGCCGAGAAGGACGCACAGATCAACATGAGCCTTTCGTCGCTGCATTCCGCGTCGTCGGAGCACCTCCAGCCCGTGGACGAGCGCAACGCCTGCGAGTTCCTCGAGTCGGCGCTCACCATCTTCGTCATCGGCGCGTCGGGCGACCTCGCTAAGAAGAAGACGTACCCGTCGCTCTTCGACCTCTACCTCTCTGGGTACCTGCCGGAGCACGTGGTGATCGTGGGCTATGCGCGCTCGCCCAAGTCGGAGGAGGACTTCCGCAAGCAGATCGCGCCGTACCTCAAGCTCAAGCATGGCTCGGACGCGGACGCCGAGGCGCGCAAGGAGCAGTTCCTGTCCAAGCTGCTCTACCGCAGCGGCAAGTACGACTCGGCCGAGGACGTGGGGGTCGTGAGCCGCGAGATGCGTACGCTCGAGGAGGCGACGGGTATGCCCGTGCTGAACCGCCTCTTCTATTTCGCGATCCCGCCGAGCGTGTTCGTGCCGATCGGCACGAGCATCAAGAAGGCGGCGCTGACCGACAAGGGCTGGAACCGCCTGATCGTCGAGAAGCCCTTCGGCCACGACCTCGACTCGTTCAACGCGCTCTCCAAGGACATGAGCGCGCTGTACTCGGAGGACGAGGTGTACCGCATCGACCACTACCTCGGCAAGGAGATGGTGCAGAACTTGCTCATCTTGCGTTTCGCGAACGCCATCTTCGAGCCCATCTGGAACCGCAACTACATCTCCAGCGTCATGATCACCTTCAAGGAGGACATCGGCACGCAGGGCCGCGGCGGTTACTTCGACAGCTACGGTATCGTGCGCGATGTGATGCAGAACCACTTGCTGCAGGTGCTATCGCTCATAGCGATGGAGCCGCCCGTGCTCGCAGCTGGCAAGGACTATGCGAACTACATTCGCGACGAGAAGGTCAAGGTGCTGAACTGCATCGAGCCCATCAAGCTGGAGAACACGGTGCTCGGGCAGTACCTCGGCGACGCCGACAAGGGCGAGCCGGGCTACCTGGAGGACCCGACGGTGCCGAAGGGCTCGGTCACCCCCACGTTCGCGACGTGCGTCATGTACGTGAACAACCCGCGCTGGGACGGCGTGCCGTTCATCATGAAGGCTGGCAAGGCGCTCAATGAGCGCAAGGGTGAGATCCGCATCCAGTTCCGCGCGCCGCCCGGAGCGTCGCACATGTTCCCTGGCGTGCAGATCCCGGTGCAGGAGCTGGTGGTGCGACTGCAGCCGGACGAGGCCGTGTACATGAAGATGAACGTGAAGAGCCCCGGTCTGCAGACGCAGGCCATCTCGAGCGAGCTCGACCTGTCGTACGCGCAGCGCTACGAGGGAGCCGAGGTGCCGGACGCCTACACGCGCCTCATCCTGGACGTGCTCCGCGGCAAGCAGGCCGCGTTCGTGCGCGACGACGAGCTGCGCGCTGCGTGGAAGATCTTCACGCCCGTGCTGAAGGAGATCGAGTCTGCCAAGGACAAGCCGCTCCCGTACGCGTTCGGCTCGCGCGGCCCGAAGGAGAGCGACGAGCTGACGCGCAGCGTCGGGTTCCAGTACCACCACGGCGCGTACAAGTGGAAGGCGCCGTCGCGCTCGAACAGCCTGCTGTAGGTATGTGAGGGGTAGCTGTCGTCGCGATGAGGAAGGTGCCAAGCCGCCGCCATTTCGTGTGCTTTCGTTCGACTCCGTAATATTGCCAACGCCATTCAGAAACAGCAAGCCTGTGGTTGTCAGGATTTGTCTTCATGCTGCCATTTGGCTTCAAGTTTGGATGGTTCAATCATGGCACCAATGATTTGGTACCATTCATTTCGACACTTTCGAAATCAAATGGGTTTGAACTTTCAAATGATTCATTTCGGACGAGTGACATTGCTGCACCTGCCTTAGTGACCTCCATCTCTCGCAGGCACTTGCACTCTCCATCCTCGACTGCTATGCGCACCAGGCGCGGCCGCATGCCCCACCCCAAGCCGGTGACGGCCGCCGCGCGCCGCGTGCGCTCGGGGTGCGACCGCCGCCGCGGCCGCTCGTCGGTGACGTCTATGCCGTCGGACCGAGCGCCGTCGCCGACGCCCAAGTTCAGTAGTGGTCCGCACGACACTTCTGCTGCCGCTGCTTCGCCGCACGAGATGTCCACCGCCACCATCTCGCCGCACGACCCCGCCGCCATCGAGTCGCCGTCTGAGCCGTCGACTCCGGTCAAGGATGTGAGCCCCCACGAGCAGGTGGGCGATGAGACAGACAGGACGCCGGAGGAACCGGTCGCGACGACGCTGTGGCTGCCGAGAACAAGGGGTAGCAGCCCGTCGGTGACTGGACGGAAGCGCAAGGCCACTGCTGTTTCGACTCCCGCCGTTGGCGAATCTCCGGGTCCAAAGACTCCCCCGCGACGTGTGGGCAGCCCAAACGCCGGCAGTGCTAGTCAGCGAAAGTCGACGCCGACCAAGCGGGCCAAGAGTTTACCCGCTAAGCCGAGACCAATGGCCAAGAACTCCCCGGCAAAGACCAGATCCAAAAAGAAGACCCCGACAAAGGCTACCGCGAAGGACACTGTTGAACCTGCGGTCAAGCCTGCGCGATCGATGACGGAGACCAAGACAACGATCAAGCAAAAGACGAAGGCTGCATCAACGGCGACCAAGACGGAAACGGCAATAGATGAAGGGGCGACGGAGACGACCCCAGCTGCTGATGTGGATGCCAGTGCCGTCGCCAGCGCCACGTCGCCGACGTTAGACGCAGCAACGCTGATGCTGTCGCCTGTGCAAGACGAGAAGAAGACGACGCCGCGCAAGTCGCACAAGCGGCGCTCGCTGGATGCCACTTTCGCGTCAGTCAAGACGGAAGAGCTGTCAGCTGACGAAGTGAATGAGCTCATGGCGGAGCTGTACCAAGAGCAGGAGAGCGACGACCGTGGTATGTATTGCATCAAGACAGAAACCGTGCGCGAGCAAACTCAGCAGTGCGATCATTCCAACGAGGTCGAGGAGTTGAGCCTCGAGGAGTTCCGCCGCCTCCTTACGTACGGCGAGGTGTCGGTCAAGTCGGTGAGTTCAACGATCCTTCCCTTCCTCGATCTGAAGGACGACGACGTGCTGTACGACCTGGGATGCGGCACCGGCAAGATCTTGGTGCAGGCCTTGCTGCAGACCAAGTGCACCAAGGCCATCGGCATCGAGCTCATGCAGAACCGCGTGCTGGAGGGCCAGCGTGCTCTGGACCGCCTCAACGAGCGCAAGCTGGAAGTGATGAACGGCAAGTACGTACAACTCGTGCAGGGCGATATCTGCAAACCGCCAGCCGGAGCGGACCTGTCGGACGCGACAGTCGTCTTCATCAACAACGTGATGTTCGGCCCCAAGCTCATGCTTAAAGTCATGCGCCAGCTCAAGGACATCAAGAATCTGCGCCGTATCGTGACGCTGCGCAAGGTGTGCGAGCGACACCGGCCCGAGAAGTGCATGCGCGCCGAGAACTTCTGCGCCGACTACGTTCACCCTCCGCCTTCGGCTGAGATCTTGGTCTCGTGGGCTGACAAGACGTCCGTGTACAAGTACGAGCGCGTTGAGTACTCGATCATGCAGCTCACACGCACTATCACGAGCGCCGAGGCAGCGGGGTTTTGAAAAGAGTGGACTGATCGTGTCAGTTTCCACTACGAGCGGATGCGATTGCGGAGGTCGCATCGATGAGGGAGTGTAACTGGAGACCGAGTGCCCTGGGTAATAAATGGCTTTCAGTAGATATCGAGCGAGCTGCCCTCGAAGACAAACACCACCTCCTTGCATCGGTCCGAGCACGACAGCACGCATTTTCCATTCCAGCACTGTAAGCAGCACTCCCGCATCAAATAAACTGTGAGCCGAGCGCTTCGTCCGACTGGAAGAAGATGGCCTCGTAGAAGTCGCGGAAGGCGGCGATCTCGCCCACACCCTGTGAGTACTTGGCTGCGTAGCTCTCAGGTCCGGTGGGCTGCAAAAGCTTGGCGACTTCCGTCTGCAGGCACGGAATGAGCTTGGCGAGCGGCGGCGGCGCTCGGGCTGCGTCGCCCTCTGCGTCGGTGGCAGAGCCGTACACCACGTCGTTGAGGTCCTGGAAGGCGTTGCCGCAGAGGAACCCGAGGCTTTGCTGCAAGGCTGGCGCGAACAGCTCGCTCTCGAGCAGGTCCCACAGGTCGTTGAGCAGGCTGATGACCTGCTCGCTCTGGCCGCACTGCTTCTCCGGGTAGATGAGGAAGGCACGCCACTTGCGCAGCTCGGCCGAGTCCTCGGGCCGCTCGGCGTCGGTGGCCGCCAGCGATGGCATGACGTCCACGAAGAGCGCCTGCAGCAGTTCGTTGAGCTCCTCGCGAGGGACTTCTGCCTTCCGCGTCACCTGCCAACTATGTCCCAGTTGTCAGCCACACATTCGTTTGCCTCCATCGACCACAGTTACGTACGATTGGAGCACTTTGCTGTCGCGCACGGCGCGCTCGACGTGGCGCTCAATGTCGCCGAGCGCCTCGTCCAGGAAGTACTCGAGACCCGAGGCCAGGAAGGCGTGGTGCGCCTGCGCCTCCTCGTCATCCGCCGCCTGGGGCGACGCCTGCTGCTCGCCCTTCTCGAACACGCGCTTGCCTACGACCGCGAGCTGCGCGAACACGAGCAGGTGCCAGAGCGCGAACGCCACCAGCGCCGTCAGGTAGCGCGTGACGGCTAGGCGCTTGGCGTCTTCCCAGAGCGCGTTGCGGCGCGGACGATCCGCCTGCGTCTTGAGTGCCTTGAGCTCGGCCACGACCGCCTCCAGGTCCACCAGCGCGTACAGCCGCGTGCGCAGCTTGGGCAGGAAGCGGCGCACTGTCGCGCGACTCTCATCCGACGTCGAGCGCAGCGCGAGCTGCAGGCGTTGGTGCGACGCCATCTGCCGCTGAAGCTGCCGCGAGAAGCGCTCAGCCTCGGTCGCCACGCGCCGGTACGCGTACCACGCACCGCCCACGCACGCGGCGCCTACGGCCACGACCGTCAGCCCGCGCTGATGCCGCCGCACGAAGCCGCACGCCGCCTCGCGAGCGTGCCGCACCGCCGACCACATGCTCGGCTCTGTCGACTCTTGCTTCGTAATCCGTAGGGAGAATGCCGCCGAAGGTCAAGTTGACCGAAGTAATATGGACATGATTGGATAAAATAGAGTCACCGATGCGTATCATTGGTCGAAATGTCAAAGATTGCTTTTCACACTCGGTAGCTGAGATGGCGGCGATGAGTGCGGCGCCTGGCCGCTTCGACGCCCTGCTCGCCAGCCTCGCGCAGCAGCATGGCGGCGTCGAGTCGCTGCTCGACTCGTTCTTCGACTTCCTGCACCGGCGCACCGACTTTTACGCCGTGACGCGCGACCCGGCGGCGCGCGGCATGGGGTTCCGCCCAGGCGAGGCTCAAGATAAGGTCCGAGCTCGCGCTGGGGTGTCATGACGCCGCTGCCGACCATGGCCACTGAACGTGTGTACTCGATGCACCCAGGTGTTGCGCGCCTTTCAAAAGTATCCGCTCCGGTACCTGGATGGCTGTGATAGTGGTGAGACGTCAACAATGTCCGCCAAGCCTCCTGCTGCGTCATCAGCCGCCAGTGCGACGCCGACTGCGCCACGTGCTGCTACGACTAAGACAGCGGCACCGGTGGCGACGACCGTGCAGCTGACCAGCGATGGCAAACAGCGTGCGTTGCTGTTGCTCTTGGTAGAAATGTCGAGGATGTCTGGTGCCGACAGTGGATACGTTGACAGTTCCAGTGGGCAACGGCGGCTCGACGGATACCTACACTTGGACGCAGACGCTCGCTGAAGTGTCGGTAAGCTGACTGACTTGGATACGAAGGTTGTCGTCGACTGTTGCTTGCCAGTGTCTGATACCATCGTCCGCTCACAGATCCAGGTGGAGCTGCCGGAAGGCACGACAGCCAAGGATGTCGAGTGCGACATTACGGCCACGCACCTCCGTGTCGCACTCAAGGCTCGCAACGACCGACCAGCCGCGGTATTGATCGATGGCAACCTGCCAGAGAGAGTGCGCGCGGACGATTGCGTCTGGGCCATCGAGAGCCAGCGCTCGCTGCTCGTTTCGCTGGACAAGACGCGGGAAACGTGGTGGGCCAGCGCAGTGGTTGGCGATCCGGAGATTGACACGACCAAGGTGGACTCGACGCGGCGTATTGACGAGTACGACCCCGCAACACAAGGCGCGATTCGCAAGGCAGTCTTCGACCAGCGGCAGAAACAGCAAGGAGAGCAGCCCGCGACCATGGAGGAAGAGTTGCTGGAGCGCGCCAAACAACTTCCTGGATCGCCATTCGTGTAATGCATGACTTGATTCTGCATCTGGCGGCACGAGCCCTACTGGCCAGCTAATTGCCCATTAGCCACACGGGTGGCACGTCTGGAGACAAGAAGCTTTTGGAATGAGTCGACTTGATCGGTGACGCGTTACGGTAGTTTACAGGATCCCCCAGTGGCGCTCGAACGCGTTCAGCAGGCGGCAAATGGCTTGGGCTCCGCTCATCTTAACAGGACACATAAGAGTCAGTCGTCGTCTTCACGGCACAAACGCGGTCTAGTTACAACGAGCGAATTACCGGGTACTCGGATATCGCGATGGTTTCGTCGAGCTGTACGATCAGGCAGTTCGATATTTCACAACGTCAGAAGAGTTCAAGCCATGCAAACATAACCAGAAGAAGGCCACGTACATAGTTGGTGTTCTCCTTGGAAATGTGGCCGTGCGCCATGGCGCCAAAGATGAACACGACGGGCTCGTCGGTTGGCAGCGTCTCGACGAACTCCCACGGGTTCACGAGCGTCCCAGTCCGCGTTAGCGCTGCCCACAACTCGTCAGTACAGTGCGCCACCTCATTCTCCAAAACCAATCGCAAGCAAAACGGACCGTATTTCTTGGAGTTGGCCGGCAGGTAGCGGGTGATGGGGTTCTTGATGACGTTGAGCAGCGTCTGCTTGCCGTCCGACGACCGGATCTTGAGCGTGTGCAGCAGTTGCACTGGCCATCGCATCACGACTATCGTTAGCATCACATCTTCATGTGCATCAGTCTATATCAGCACCGCAGACGCACCCATGAGGCCGGCAAAGCGCTTGTACGTGCGCGGCACGCGCATCTGAGCGCTCACGTCGACGAGCACACCCTTCGTGCTGTGAATGTACACCTGCTCACAGAGTCCGCAAATCAGCACTTCCACACACCAACCAAGCTGTCACGGACGCTGCCTGACCTTCAAGAAGCCGGCCTTGTTGAGCGGCGAGTCGAGCACGGCCATGAGCTCCTGGTGCAGAATGTCGGGTCGCGACTGCGTCGGATCCTTGTTGAATTTCTTGTGGATGCTCTTGTGGTCATCGCAGTTGAGCAGCTGGTAGCCCTTGGACGTCTTGACCGTCTCCAGTGCCGCCTGCTCCAGGATGATGATCACCTGGCGCCGCTTGGCGTCCTCCTTAGCTGCCGCCGCCTCCGCCGCCTTGTTGCTGCTCATGTTGGTCCGCGATGTCTTGTGGCAATTATGCGACTGACTGGCGAAGAGCTCCAGCACCCAAAATACTCCCATCAAGCCCAAAACAATATTCGGCGAGCGTACTTAGTGAACTAAGTTCGGAGTTCAACATGGAGCATCAAAAGGCGCGACTTAAGGGATCACTCCTTCATGACGATCCGCCGCGAGTTGGCGGCGCCTCTGTTCGTGCTGCTGTCGCTGCTGCCTCTTCTCCTTCGTTATTCCACCGATGGCGCAGTGATTAAGCGCGCGTGGACGCAGCAGCACTGGTGCCGCAGCGTCGAGGCCCCACACTGGCCGTTCGCGTACCAGAAGTTCCCAGGTCAGACAGTCGAGTGGAAGGGCCGCGTCAACCCGAGCGCGCAGGACATGCGCCACATATGCGCGCCGCTGGGCGTGCAGAGCAAGTGCCACCGATGTTCAGACATATCCTGCGGCACCGACGGCGGCTCCCAATGCGCGTACCAGCTGCAGGGTATTGCGTGGACTTCGCTGCCGACCAACATCCCCACTGTCACAGATGTGCCGTGGGTCGTCGGTGGTGTACATCGCTACGACTACAGGAATGGATCACGTCTGTGCGTATTCCTATCGGGCGGGGACTGCCTCTCGCCGCTCAACTCCAACTACAGGGGTTGTACAGTTCGCTGCTGGGGAGTCAACTCCGGTGCGATCAGCTCAAGACCCAGTCCAATCAACGGTGATGCTTCCATGCTGCCTGATGGCGATGCAGGCGCTTCCGACCTGTGGAGCTACCCAGTCAACTCATCGGGCGACGGGAGAGCGCAGGGTCGCGTTGGGACGCTGGCGGGCTCTGGACAGCGCGGCTTCGTCGACGGATCGGCGACGGCCGCTCGCTTCAACAATCCGCAGGACGTGGCCGTTGACTCGCGCGGCAACGTGTACGTAGCCGATACGGATAACCATTGTGTCCGCAAGATCGACGGAACAACGAAGGCGGTCACCACTCTGGCCGGGAATGGCGTGCAGGGGTTCGCCGATGGCGACGCGCTGACTACAGCCCGCTTCTCATTCCCGACCGGTGTCGCTGTGTACGAGAACGCGACGAGTGGCCAGGTGACCGTGTTCGTCGCCGACACCGGCAATCACCGCATTCGCAAGATCATGGGCGGTGTCGTATCGTGCATCGGCGGGTTGTGCGGCGCAGGCGTCGAGAGCGAGATCCTGGCAGCTTCACCTGCGTGGCCACACCCTGGACTGGCGGACGGCAATTCAGCCAGCTCACGGTTCGACTCGCCGATGGGGGTGGCAGTAGACCCGGCGACAGGCATCGTATACGTGGCCGACACGGGGAATCACCTGATCCGATCCATCGCCCCCAATGGCACGACGTCAACGGTTGCAGGCAACGTCGCGCGAGCCCACGAGGCCGACATCCCTGGCTGTGTGTCGCCGTGTCTTCGTGGTGTGTCTGGCTTCCGAGACGGCAACCTGACCTATGCGCGGTTCAATTCGCCTCGGGATGTGACTGTCGGCCTCCAGTCGACGCTGGTCGTTGCAGACGGCCATCGCGTCCGACGCGTGACACTCGGAACAGCCACCACAATCGAGGGCATCACGTCCCGCAATCGCGTGGTTACGTTGGCTGGGTCGAATGTCCCCGGTGGCATCGACGGTCCTGGCGACGAAGCCACCTTCCTGGCACCAGCGGGTGTTACCGTCACTGGTGATGGCCGCGTATACGTGGTCAGCCCCGTCACTTGCTCGGTGAGGCAGCTCTCACCGGCGGCGCTAGTTGCTCGAGACGTGACATGCTCTACCACAGTAGCCCAAGTGCTGTTGCCAAGCGGCTGCTCGTCCTATGAACCGCCCGTGGACGAGCTCTTCCTCTCCGGATCACCCGCGCGCAACAACGTCTACTACAACTACGCGCAACGCAGCGACCACGACCCGGTGCGCGGACTCACGTTGCCTGGCCGTATTATTCGCGATTGCACTGGATCACCTCCGATTGATGGCCTCGACACTGGCAACTTGTCCCTCGCGCGACGGAATGCAACCTCTGGTCAAGTGCTTGGCGATCTCAAAGAAGATACGGGCGATGGCACGATAGTCAAGCTGCGATGTCCCACCGGATGCCTGAGCTCCTCGACTGGCGCCGTGTTCGGTTCGACTCTATACAGCGACGCGTCTGCCATTTGTCTGGCCGCGATTCACGCTGGAGTGATCACCAGCGCCGCTGGTGGTCTCATCCAAGTGATGCTGCAGCGCGGCATCGGCTTCGCAAACGACTCGGTGCGGCTTGGATCGCCGTCGAACGGCGTGCGGTCGCTCGATCTGCCGTCAGTGCGTGCCGCAAGTCGTCTGTTCAGTGTCGCGACGTATGCGAGAGCGCAGATTGAGGCGCAAACAGTGGCTGGAGCTCCTGCCGCCTCGCTCTCTCGACGCGCAGGGTGTGGCTTCATGGACGCAGCTCCCGCCACAGCTTCCCGTCTCGATGGTGCGACGGGTATCGAAGTGTTCTACGGAGTCGCCTCGCTCTCACGTACGCAGACGTTGCTGATCGCCGACGCGCGCAACCACCGAATTCGGCTGATGACGGCGTCGTGCGCCAAGGTCTGCGAGAACGGCGGCGAGTGCACGGCGCCGGATGTCTGCACTTGTGCATCGGGCTGGGTTGGCGACGACTGTTCATTGCCCGTGTGCCAGACGGCCTGCGGATCAAATCAGGTGTGTGTCGGACCTGACACCTGCGCTTGTGCGCCTGGGTACTCGGGCTTTCCGAGCTGCACTACTCCTCAGTGCGTGCAGCCCTGTCGGCATGGCGTGTGCTCCTATCCAGATACGTGCGCCTGCGACCCAGGCTGGTTCGACGCCAACTGCTCCACGCCAGTGTGCGAGCAGACCTGCGGCAATGGCGGCAACTGTACCGCTCCCGACACGTGCACGTGCTCGGCGCAGTGGACTGGCAGCGACTGTCGTGTGCCCGTATGCTCGCAGCACTGCGCCAACGGCGGGAGCTGTGTAGCGCCAGACTCGTGTCTGTGCGCGACCGGTTGGAGCGGCCACGACTGCACCAAGCCAGTGTGCGGCCAAGGCGAGTTTGTGCCCGACCCGAGCGGCTTGACGGGAGCCACAGCCCGCCCTCGCCACTTCAATATGTTCGTGCCGTGCGATTGGGCAGGTTGGTGCACCGCCACTGGCGAGTTCGACTGTCTCGCGCGGCTCGAGCCGAGTCACTTTGCCGCGTTTAATGCACCGACCGCCTCCATCGGTGGCCGGCAGTGCTTGCTGCTCGAACTCGGCGCGACGGCGCTCTCGTCCTTCCCGTACCTGGACGAGCACAACTCCTCTCACGGCTTCTTCCGCTTCAGTCCCACTACCACCTTCGGCTGGAATGCGTCGCCAGTGGATCCGTGGCGAGCTGTCGCGACCGCAAACCAAGACGGAGGCGTCTTCCTGCCGCCGTTCGACCTGAAACCGGACCGGCAGGCAGCGCTTGTCGAGCGGCGCCGCATGGTTCAGGGAGTCTACGGCTGCGCCAACGGAGGCTCGTGTATTGCGCCGGACGTCTGCCAGTGCGCGAGCGGCTGGGTGGGCTTTGACTGCCGCACACCCGTGTGCTCGCAGGGCTACTTCAGCCCAGCGCAGCCCGTTTTCCTGGCTGCCGAGCCTCCCGAGGCGGCACACTCGCGTCAACCGACATCCAACCCGACGTACAATGCCACAGTCGAGACTATCGCTTACGACACGGTCACCATCGCGACCGAGACGCGCGGTGGCATCCGGTACGAGCCGTTGCAGGGCGGCTACGCGTGCTCGATCCGCAGCGTGACGCAGTGGGAGAAACCCGTCACCTTCGGCCCGAACGCGTCAGCGGCCGCCACGTTCGCGCACCCCAACTATTTCTCGCGCTACATGGACACCACGGTCAGTGCGGACGGCGTGCGCCACACGCCGTGGGTCGGGATGTACTGGCCGCCGCTGTACGAGTTGTCGTCGCCGCTGCTGGACAACACGCGCGAGGGCTGGCGCCGTGCTGGTACGTGGGGTGTCGTGGCAGGCGCAGTGTGGCAGAAGGGCACATGTCTGCTCGAGTTCCAGCGCGTGTGCGAGGCTTCAGGCGGCGCGTTCGTGGACGTGATCACAGGAGTTTCGAGCACTGTGGCGCCAGTGGTGGATCCGGACGCCGCGTTCCGCCCGCGAGTGGTGCTGTCCTCGGCTCGGGCCGACCGACGCAACTTCTGGAACGCAACGCTCTTCGGCTCGTGCGTCGATCGCGTGCTGCGCGGCTGCTTCAACAACGGCACGTGTGTGGCGCCAGACACGTGCGTGTGCGCCGCCGGCTGGTCCGGCAGCGATTGCTCCGTGCCGGTCTGCAGCCAGCAGTGTCTGCACGGCGGCAACTGCACGCTGCCAGACACTTGCACGTGCGAGCGCGGCTGGGCGGGGGCCGACTGCTCCGTGCCGCTTTGCGCACAGGAGTGCCGCAATGGCGGCACGTGCGTGGCGCCAGACGAGTGCAAGTGCCGCCAGTGGTCGTCCACATGGCGCGACGGCCGCGGCGAGCCCGTGTTCCGGCTGCCCGACGGCCGCGCTCGCTTCACCGGCTACACGGGCTTCGACTGCGGCACGCCCATCTGCGTGCAGGCTCCTGACTTCATCCTCAACGTGGAGCGGACGTCGGACCAGCTCGTGGCGCTACGGGGCCACGGCAAGACGGCCACACTAGAGTGCTCGGGCTACCGCTGTCCCCAGTTCGACGCCGAGGTGGTGGCCAACGACGGCCAGTCGTTCCAAGCGGGCTGCTCGGTGGGCAACCCGGTCGCTCACGTGGCCAGCACGCTGTCGAGGGCCGAGCAGCTGGCCAACCTGGCCGAGTTCCGCGACGACCGCAACGTGAACCGCACGTCCGACAGCCACCTGTGCGGCATACTGGCCTGGGAGCAGGGCGACTACCTCGTCGGCCGCACCACGCGCGTCAACTACGTCAACGTGACTCGCTCGTCGGAAGACGACAGCAGCTCCTGGCAGTACGGCGCTGTGACGACAGGCGAGGGCGTGTTCGCGTGCTACAACCGCGGTTCCTGCGTCGCTCCGGACACGTGCTCGTGCGGCGATGGCTGGTCCGGCGTGGACTGCAACCTGGCGCTCTGCCGCTTCCTGCAGCCGAACGGGAGCGTCTCGGGCTGCCTCCACGGCGGCGTCTGCGTCGACCGCGACGTCTGTGCGTGCCTCCAAGTCAACTCGACGCTGCACGACCAGTACCCGTCGGCGCCGACTGGGGTCACGGGCTACTTTGGCGCCGATTGCGGCATGCCCGTGTGCGTCCAGGGCGTCTTCGACCCGGCCTGCTCGCTCTCCGGCGACGGCTGCTACCGGTGCAAGAATGGCGGCACGTGCATTGCACCGGATGAGTGCCAGTGCGTCGATGGTTGGTCGGGCTTTGACTGCTCCACACCCGTGTGTCGCCTAGACGCCACCGTCGCCGCCAACGCCTCGGTGCGTGAGCAGCTCTTCACGGTCGACGAGAAGAAGGTCGCCGCCTTCCTGGCTGACCCGTGCGGCTCCAATGGCGGACGCTGGGGCAAAGAACTCATCAACGGCGCGCTGCTCGGACAGGGCAACTGCACGCTGCCGGGCAAATGCACTTGCCTGTGCCGCCAGCGGTACGACGCTACCACGTGCGACGAGTCGGGTGAGCGCTGCGAGCAGCCGTGGCACGACCCGTTCAGCCGCAGCATCCCCGACGGATACGTCTACGGCACTCGCGACTGCGTCGACGGCTTCCAGGGACTCGAGGACGCCGACGGCGACCTCATCTCGTGCCACCTGCAGGTCTATGTGCCCTCGACCTTCCGCCGCTACACGGCCTCGCTCGTCGCTGTGCTTTCGATCGCCGCCCTGCTCGCCTCCCTCGCCTGGTACTACATCCGCAAGCGCGTGCGTCGCGCGCTGCTGCTCGCCAAGGCCGAGCGCCGCCGATCGAGGAAGAACTCGGAGCGGGACATGCTCATGGCCAAGCCCAACGCCTTCATGCACCCCAAACTAGAGTAGTAGTAAATTGACGTGTATCTCCTCTCCTTTCGTCTACGACACCAGCATCTGGATAGGGATCTGCGACGACGATGCAGTCGCTGCCTCGCCACCATTCTCTTGCTGGCCCTGAGCTTGGCCGTCGCCATCGTTCGGCACCTGGCAGGCCGCCATCAACGTCCGCAGCGCTGCGTCCGAGGGCTCAGCCTTGTCAGACGATCGCGATGGGAAGGCTCCGCCGCTCGGGAGCGCAGCTGCGGGCGGCAGCGCCTCCTGCTCGCGCACGAGCGCCACGACGAGCTCTTCGATGCAGTTGCCCGGCTGTGGCAGGCTGAACTCGCGGCGCGCGTCTGGTTCCACGTACCTCGTCCCCGTATCGGGCAACTGGTCGATCTCCAGCACATGAGCACACAGATTCTGCACCTTGAGCTCGAGGATCGCAAGCGACGGCAGCTCGTCCAACACGCGCGCGAGCCACGCGTCCATGCTGGCGGTTGAGTCGAACAGATGACGGTAGAGCGGCGCGAGTGTCGGCGAGCCTTCCAAGAACACCTGGCGAATATGGCGTTCGCGCGCCGTGCGGTGGAACGGCAACTCGCGGTCTAGCAGGATCCGCTCCCACCCCGCCACTCCATAGCGCGCCATGCCGTAGAAGAGTCCGAGGTCGTGGATCCATGGACACCACCACACTGGCATACCCTCGACAAGCTCAGGTGCACCAGAGCGCAGCAACGCCACCAACGCCGGCTGCCGCATCGACAGCACTTCCAGGATGTCCTGGAGTAGCTGAGAGCGCCGAAGTGTGACCCACGCAACGTTACGCGCCTTCAGCCCATGAGCCAGCACGCCTTCGTTCGCGTCCACAAACTCAATGCCGATCAGATCGCCCAAAGCAACAGCGCGCTGGTCCGAGGCGAGCGGGTCGGCCTTCATCGCCGCGATCTCACGACACCTGGGTAGGAACTTGTCCTCGTAGAACGCGCGCGCAAGCTCTGCAGTCTTGTTCAGCTTTCCCCAACGCACCAAGTTCGTCCACGAAATGCTGTCCGTCTGCCACGAGAACGGACGAGGGTGTTCCGCCACGAATGGCAGCGGAGACCCATCAATCGCCTGCTTCGCCAGAATGTGCGGTGCGCCATGGAGAGCCAGCAGGTACGAGAACGTTCGGCGCTCGTCCTTGGTCCAGTCTTTCTGTTTGATCTTCTGACCCGTAGCGACAGTGGACTCCGGCATCTGCCGAGCATTGTCGATCCACGCGAACTGACGCAACATGTCAAGCTGCACGAGTTGCTTCGCCTTGATCTCCAGGCGACGCAGCGCAGCTCGCCGTTGCTTGTGGTCGAGTGCCGCCTGCCGTTGCTGCTCCAGCGCAATACGCTCTTTCTTGTACGCTTCTTGCTCCTTTTGTTTCTTGATGTCGTCTGCCGACAGCAGCCAGAACAGAAGCCTGTTCATCTGCTGCACCTCTGGCTGCTTGAACCCGTCGTTACCGGAGTCACTCTTCTTCGTACCACTGCTGGACATCTTCTGGTTCGCGGATTCACTAGCGGCAAGGCTTCCCTCCGACAACTGTCCGCTGCTGGTCTTAGTGTCGTTCCCATCGTCGTCGTCCGCTGTCGAGGTACTGCGGCCCCCCTCCGACTCGGCGTCGCTCAAGTCCATGTCCTCATTTCCAGCCTTCTTCGGCACAGCAGACTCAGGCTCAACGACCACTTTCACATCAGCGGTATTTCCGCCCGTAGAAGCAGCTTGGTCCTTGGCCGCCTGCTCGGCTTTCGCAAAGTACAAGCGCGCGTCACCGATAATCTGTGCACACCGGCCGTAGCCGTGCAGAAACACACCCAATAGCAGGTTCCGGTCTGCTTCTCCGTTCCACCACGGCGTGATCTGTGTCCACGACGGTCGCTCGCCCACATCTGCCACCTTCACGTGGCTGGCGATCTTGTCGACACCGTAGAAGCTCACGCGCTCGTCAACATCGGCGGTTGGTGGTGGAGGAGAAGGCTTTGACGACGAGCCGTCGCCGACTACGCCTTCTTCTGAATCGTTTGTCTGTGCAGCGTACTCAGCGTCGCATGCATCGCAGGCCGCACCAATCAAGCGTTGGAGGCGAAATAGCATGTCCAGTCGAATAAGCACGCGGCGACCTCCGCCTTGCTTGAGCTTGACCACGAAATCCTCATCCTTAAGGACGACTGGCAGCTCCTCCTCATTGATGAGGTTCTCACGCTGGGCATACACCGACGCGCGGATCGACGCTTTGACAAATGCCGAGTCATCCTTTGACGACGACGAAATCGCATCGGTCGAGGACAGACCGGACACATAGATGAACTCGCGCGCAAACCGCTCGACTTCGTCCACTGACCGGCTTCCGCCGCTCTGGCTGCGTATGATCTCCCACCGACCGAACCCATAGTGCATCAGCGCGCGCTGCAGCCTGTCTCGCCCATTCAGCGTCCAGTCCCGGACCTCCTTCTTCTCGTCTGATTTATCCCCAGCATCTTTGTCGCGATCTTTCTTGTCGAACTCCTTGTCAAACTCATCCGTGTCTTCATCAGAGTCAAAGTCGGCATTGGCGCCGAAACGAGCCACTCGCGTGCGCTTGCGCTGCAGCGGGAGATTCCCGTCCGCCTCGCTCGGGTCTGGCTCCGTCAAGCCCACAGCCTTCTTCCAGAAGTCTGGGTCGTCAATATCCACATCGTCCGATGTCGTAGCCGAGACAAAACTCGCCTTGGAGAACGACGACTTGGCCTGCTGCTCGTACTGCACAATCTGTGACGAGCGCTGCAGGATTTGGTCGATGTCGGCTGCGCAAAACTGCTCGCCCTCCGTGTCGTCGTCACGGAACACGTCGTACGCACCGCGCTTGAGCAACTCGTCAATCTCCTTCGACTCCTGAGCCTTGGACATCTTCTTCTTACCGTCCTTCAAGTCTTCATTCTCACGGCGCATGTGGGTCAGCACGGCCTTGTCAAGACCCAGCTTGAGCGACGCCTTGTGGAACATGTGCATCTCGTACGTCTTGCGAGTGATCAGTCGGTAGATCTTGACTGAGTGTGTCTGTCCGATGCGGTGTGCACGCGCCTGAGCCTGCAAGTCGTTCTGCGGGTTCCAGTCGCTGTCGAAAATGATGACTGTGTCGGCGGCTGTCAAGTTTAGTCCCAGACCGCCGGCCTTCGTCGACAGCAGCATCACAAACCGGTTGTACTCGGGCTTGACGAAGCGATCGACAGCAGCCTGGCGATCGTTGCCGCGGATGTTACCATCCAGCCGCTCGTACAAATGGCCCACGTAGCGCAAATAGTCTTCGATGATGTCCAAAACGCGCACCATCTGACTGAAAATCAGCACCTTGTGGCCGTCCTCCTTCAGGCGCGGCAGCAGTTTATCCAACAACACCATCTTGCCGCAACATTTAACCATCATCTCGTGGCGCTGCGCATCGGATTGAAGACCCTCATTCAGCACATCTTCGACACCATTGTTCAAGTACGGGTGGTTGCAGCACTTGCGCAGCTCCATCATCACGTTCATCAAGTTCGGGATGTTGTGCGGGTTGCCGCTGCGGTTCAGGAAGGTCGTGTTCCGCTCATAGATGGCGCGGTACCACTGCTTCTGCACGGGCGTGAGTTCCACCTCAATGATCGTCTCTTCTTTCGGAGGTAGAGCTTTCTCCACGTCTTCCTTCACGCGTCGTAGCAAGTATGGCTTAAGCATCTTGTGAAGATCGGCAACTTGCTGCGCTTCGTGAAGATCGCCAAACTTCTCGAGGAAGTCACTGACACTCGGGAACGATCGTGGGTCCAAAAAGTTGAGCAATGCCCAGAGCTCTTCCGTCTTGTTCTGCAGCGGTGTGCCCGTCAGCAACACGCAGTGATCGCGCCGGAGAGAGCGAAGCTGCTCGACCAGTCGCGACGACTGATTCTTGAGTCGATGAGCTTCGTCGACGATCAGGCAACGCCAGCGGATCTTGGACAAGATGCTGATGTCCTTGATGGCCACTTCGTACGTCGTCACGAGGATGTTGAACCGGAACGGCTTCTGTTTATCAGGCTGGTTGTTCTCGTCCAGATAATAAAACTCGAAGTCGCGGATGATCTCGCGCGAGTCGCCATTGCCGTGATACACAATGCAGTTCATGGTCGTCCAAGTCTCACATTCGTTCTGCCACTGCATGATCAGTGACAGCGGCGCAACGATCAGGAACGGGCCGCGACACATAATCTTGTCGCTCTCACGCAGGCGGTCAAGAAATGCGAGCGTCTGGATCGTCTTGCCGAGGCCCATCTCGTCCGCAAGAATGCTTGGTCGCTCGTTATACCAGTTCCAGAGCAGCCAGTTGAGGCCCTCGAGCTGGTATCCACGCAGCAGGAGCGACTGGTCCTCGCCGAAGCGCGGCGACTCGTCTAGCTTGCGGTAGTCGCGGATTGTTGGGTGCGGTCGCGGCTCCCACAGCGCGAACGGCGGCACCGCAATCGACTTCCGGAACTTATCCAGCGCGACGTCGTCCTTCAAATCGCACGCGCGCTCCCACGTGGCGTCCGTGTACGGGAGAACCCGCCATTTGACAAAGTACCGCACGCCGTCATCTACCGGTGCGTCGGGGAAGTTCGGGTCTGCCGGCATGGGCTCGTCCTGACGGTGCGCAATGATGCGTTGGATCTCCAGATACTCCGGGTTGAAGTACTCGAGCTCGTCGGCAGCCTCCATTTCCTCCTCGAGACTCCGATGGTGGTGGTGCTTGCGATGGTGGTGATGGTGGTCCTTCTCGTGGAAACGCTTGATCCGCTGCTTGTTCGTGAGCGGGTCAAGATCCAGCAACACCTCCTTCGTTTCCCACGTGCAGTGCATGAACGAAAACCCCTTCCACTTGATCAGGTATTCCGTCAATGTCACGGTCGTCGGCCGGTTGGCAAAGATGCTCGCAGACGCCGAGCCAGCGGGCGGTGGTGGCGCTGGCTCCGTAATGTCGCGCTGCCGCACACCCATGATCTTCTCGATCACCATCGCCGGGAGCGCACCTTGCTGCTCCGCCGGGTCCGGTTTGCTCTTTTTCTTCTTGATGTACTCGGTTTCGTCCGACTCGGTGCCGCTCTCGCCGTCGAGGCTGCCCGCACGAGGTCGCTTCGAACCGCGGGATTTGTGTCGTCCGTGGCGCTCTTCGTCCGTGGACGACCCCAAGTCCTCGTCCGAGTCGGGCACATGGTACGACTTGCGCTTCTTGTTGCCTTCGCGGTGGCTGCGCCGCCGGTCCACAGGCGCCGACGAATCCTCGAGCGCAGACAACGACTCCTTAACCTTCTTCTTGGGCTTGTCCTTGGACTTTTCCTTGACCTTCTCCTTGCTCGCAGCAGGCTTTCTCGGCACGGGCTTGCGCAGCTGGTGGCATGCCTCGCACTCCTTCACCTTGCGGTCCGGGTTCGCGTGCGAGCAGAACGCGCACACCCACGGCTTGGGCGTCACCGCCGGCGCTCGCTTGCGCTTTGGCTGGCCCTCGTCGCCACCCGTCGCCGCGGCGGTCGCGGCCAGCAGTGTCTTCTTGCGCTCGCGCTTCGCCAGGCGGTTCGCGAGCTTCGTATTGAGCGCCTTCATAGACGTGTAGTCGTCATCCGGCCGCTCGCAGAGAGGGCAGATGTACGAGTCGATGGCCTCGAGCTCCTCCTGGGTCAGGATGAGTCCGCAGCACGACGGGTGCACCCACCCGTTGCAGCCGCCCGACCCGCGGATGCACTCGATCATGATGCCTGCTTTACGCCCGCCCCATCGTCAGTCCCGGTCCGCGGCGTCCCCATACAACCACAATACGCAGAGAACGCACCGCTGTCCACCTGCTGGCACACACAGTACTGCGTGCCGGCGCCGTCGCCCGCGTCGTCCGCCATGGCAACCTCGGTCCCTCACGCGCTCGCCGAGCGGGCTGGTCGCGCGCTGTCCGGTCGCGTCCTCACGCGGCAAAGTCGGCTCTTTCACGCCCTTCTCGCCGGCGGCCGCGCCTTCTTTTCTGTCTTCCGCCAGCAAACAGCCATTGGGAGGGGCGGGTCCACGAGCCGACCATATACGGCGCCTAAATTATGGGAAATCCATCAGACACCACCGAGCGTAAACCGGCGTAACCCTCCCGTGTAACTCTTGCCACGAAGTATGGTGCGACCTGACAAAAATAACTGCAGACCGTAACCGTAACCGTGATGGGATTACGGGTACGGGGTACAACGTATCCCACCGTGCTTCCACAATCCCAGGTTCGAAGCGACGTGCAAGCATGGCCGGGCATCCACTGCTTGCTGCGGTGGCGGCCGTGGGTGCTGCATACCCAAACGTCGGCATGGATGGCGCTCAAACGCCAGCGTGTCTGAGGCCGTGGTGCACATAGTAGCTGAGCTCGACAGGCTCTAGATCCTACTGTGAATGCACTATCATCGAGCAAAATGGTGCACAGCGTTAGCGATGGATAGCGCCGCTGCGAATGGGCCAATACGAAAACGCAGAACGACTTCATACCAACCCGTCGGAGGGCTGCACGAAACGAGCCACGGATGGCGCAGTCGAGCGAGGGAGTCTGTTGATGGTTCAGTGGTTGCATTGTCATCGATCCTAGGGCTGCACAACGGTCATTTGGTGGTGGTGGAGCCTCTCCATGAGAGCCGGTCTGAAGGATGCACCGAGATGGCCATGTATTTGCGTAGCGTACCTCGGACGTCTCGAAGTTGTGCAATAGCTGGTGGTCCACTGCCCGGAGCAATGCGAGTCTGATGAGGTGGTGCACTTGCCGCATTTGAGGGGCATCGATGTGTGCACGTCATCTTCTGCATTGAGAAATCTTGAAAGAGAGGTATGTGCACGTGCTTCATAGTATACGTGTATACCACAAACTTGACAGCCATAAATAATCGTAACCAAACCCTTCTGTCGAATGCGGTAGCCCAAACGTAACCTTCCATTTTGATCAGAATGACCCGGTTGCTGCTCGCGAGCGTCGCTGCAGTCGGTGCCGCGCGGCCCGACATCGGTGCGCTGCCGCACGTGCTGGCGCTGGTGGACGCCTTCGCAGACGCGTCGCCGCTTTGGACCGTGCCGCGGGCCGCGCGCCATGGCTACCTGCATCTGCTGCGGCGTCTCGCGGCCGCGACTGCCGAGAATGCCAACGTCAACATGGACGCCGCGATGGGAAAGGCGGCCAAGCACGGACACCTGGCGGCTATCGAGTGGCTGCACGCGTGGCGTCCGGACGACCGCGTGTCCGTGTTCGTGATGATCACCGCCGCCGAGTTCGGCCGGCTCGAGATTGTGCAGTGGCTGCACGCCAACCGGACGGAGCGCTGCACGACGGCGGCGATGGACCGCGCGGCCACCAACGGCCACCTCGCGGTAGTCCAGTGGCTGCACGACAAGCGCAGCGAGGGCTGCACGTTTGACGCCATGACGGGCGCGGCCGAGTTCGGCCACCTGGATGTGATTCAGTGGCTGCATGCGAACCGCATGGAGGGCTGCACGGTGCACGCAATGAACCGCGCGGCGGGTAACGGTCACTTGGAGGTCGTGCAGTGGCTCCACGCCAATCGAGACGAAGGCTGTTCGGTGCGCGCGATGGAGCTGGCGGCCACGAACGGGCACCTGGAAATCGTGCAGTGGCTTCACGACAACCGAACGGAGGGCTGCAACGTCACGGCCATGGACGGCGCGGCAGCCAACGGACACCTGGACGTGCTGCAGTGGCTGCGCGAGCACCGCTCCGAGGGGATCAGTCCCATGGCCATCCGAAACGCGGCGTCCAACGGCCATTTCGAGGTGCTGCAGTGGCTGTACGAGCACTACCGACCGATGTTCAGCCACCCGCACGCCCGCATCATGGACCACACGGCGTCGCGAGGACAGCTGCAGATGCTGCAGTGGCTGCACGATCGCCAGATCAAAGAGTGTTCTCCTGCAGCAATGGACGGCGCGGCGGCTCGCGGCTATTTGAACGTCGTGCAGTGGTTACACGCCAACCGGAGCGAGGGCTGCACTGTCAAAGGCATGGACCTCGCGGCCTGCAACGGACACCTCGACGTCGTGCGGTGGCTGCACGAGCACACGAGCGCCGGGTGTACAACGAGTGCCATGGATCTCGCCGCCAAGGGCGGGTACCTCCCCATTATCGAGTTCCTGCACGAGAACCGCACCGAGGGATGCACAACGCGCGCGATGGACCACGCGGCCGAGAACGGCCACCTAGCTGTTGTCCGGTGGCTGCACCACCACCGAAGCGAGGGCTGCACGACGGACGCAATGGACGCGGCGGCGCGCAACGGCAACATGCAACTGCTCGAGTTCCTGCACGAGAACCGGACGGAAGGGTGTTCCTCTCGCGCGCTGTCTCGCGCAGCGTACGCCGGACAACTCGGCAGTGTGCGCTGGCTGGTGGCGCATTGCTCCTCTCAATTCGGCGGCGATGACACGCTGCAGGCCGCGTGCGAGTCGGCACAGCGCGGGCGGGCAGACGACGTCGCTGACTGGCTACGAGCGCATAGGGCACACAGTGAAAGCATGATGGATACTCAAACACACCCTGCTGCATAGGCAGGGACCCTAAATAAACAACCATACCCAGCCGCTGATCGGCCTCACGGTAGTGTCTAGAACTCGTACACGAACGATTTGGCTGGCGCCTCGTCCCTCTTCCCCGTCGGGTCGGCCGCCTTCCCCTTGGGACGCTCTTCAAGCACGGCGACAAACTCACTGTCGATCTGCGATGGCGACTTGTCGATCGAGAGGTTGGCTGGCGTGGAACTCTCGTCGAGCTGGCTCGAGTGCGTCTTCTTGAGCATGTAGCGGTTGTTCTTGTTGCGGTACGGCTGCAGCGCCAGCCGCGCGGCCGCCTGCACCACCGTCGCGCTCACCGCAGCTCCGTTGACCTGCACGTTTTGCCTGACTTCTCCGGCCCGCTGTGGAGCGGAGGAGCCGATCACAGCTGGCCCATTGCCGGCGACTGGGTTATCGGCGTTGCCCTCGTCAAGACCCAGCATGTGCACGGCGTACTCGACATCGCTCTCGTCCTCCTCATCGTCCGTGTAGTCTTCGATGAGGCGGTGCACCTCCATCTGGAAGCGCGCGAGATCGCAGACGCAGAAGATGATGGCGATGCCGAGCGCCGGACCAGTCTTGACCGTCATGTCCTTGTCCCAGATGAGAAACACGAGCGAGTAGAGCCACGTGAAGATCTTGAGGCGCAGCATGTTGCGGTCCTCGTTCTCGGGCTCTGGCGCGATCTTCGGCGCCACGCGGTGGCCGTAGACGAGCAGCACGCTGAAGAGCAGCGGTACCCACGAGAGCGTGTAGAGCGTCTGCAGCTCCTGCTCGTCCTGCTCGTCCTCATCCGTCGTCTCGAAGAAGGACAGCACCAGCTGCATGGAGAGCTCGAGTTCGAGGAACGCCACCAGCCACGCCTTGACAGAGTGGTCGTAGTGCTGCTTGAGCTCCGCCGCCCAGGCTGGTGCCATTGCCGCCCGCGCTCAGCTTCTGGATGGGCCAGCGCAAAGTTCAGACCAAGCTAGACCGGACTTCGCACTTTGTCGAGGCTTGATAGTATGTTCAGCATGTGTCGCATAATATGTCGAAAGAGTATATGTTGCATAAATACATGATTGCGAAAATACCCATTATATAAAAAGTATCCCGTATCATCCCAAAATCTGTTTTTGACTGGGTCACTTTCCCGACGAAAATGTCAATCCATGACCCCAAAAAAAAAGGTGATTTAGGCGAATCTATTTTAAAGCTGGAGAAAATGATCGACGAGTGAAACGATGTGGCACGGCCCACATTTTTAACCTTGAAGTTTATATGCTCAAAGTGTACCCTTTCGTAGCTACAGAATCACCTCTGTTAGGTTCGAATATCCAGTCTTGAGCTGTAATCGATAAAGGTATAATACCTACACACACCCTATTGACCGCGATAAATATACAGAATTTATACAGGATTCGCAATCACTACTTTGTCTGGTCAATAACTATTTGACCTTTTTTGGCCAATAAATCGGTGAGTGATAACGGTGGGCAAAATGACGAGTGAAAGTACAAAATGTTGGTACTTTGTGAAACAGTTTTTTAAAACTGGGTTTTATACTTGGGTAACTATCGAACAGTAACCCCGATTGATCGCATTCAATACCCTTATTTAAAAAAATTTCCACTTTCACCTCGTCCTTCGTCATATCCCTATCTAATGTCATATCTGCCACTCTGCTGCTCACGTCTCAGATATTTATCAACTCAGAATCTGATTTAGCTCCGCGTGAATACGCTAGGGTGGTCGGCGGAAATCTGATTCCGCTGCAACTAAACCTACTTAAAATCATTGAGCTATAATATAGCATGCGATGCAGTAGGAACAAAAATTGGAGTACGGTCTGAGATTTCAGTAAGTTCGATGTCAAAGAGAATTTACATTAACAGCGAACAAGACCAATTAACAACGAACACGAATCTGATACAGTATAGCGCTTGCATAAATGCGCCTACATGATGAGCATCTTTGAGAGGTCTTTAATACAAAGAAGTACACCCGGATATTATATCAAATTTACTCAATATTATCATTTGCAACCTGTGACACTACATAGTATACGATATAAAAGGTAATAAAAAGTAGCGTTGCCTTAATTATTGCTCAGTGTAATGTGTAGTCCTTGCAATTTCGTAATTTACATTAACCAATGCTGATGAGTTAACAGCTATTTAGGCACGTAATGGTACATTATTAATATTGTATCAGTACTCTATTAACATATATCAATGCAAAAATCGACGTTTTCCGTGATGGAATCGCCGATTCCTCTTTATATAGGTTTTTGTATACTCGGAAGTTCGCATTTTCAGGAATCTAGTGGGCAGCTCACCAATAAAGCGAATTTAAACCAATCGTCGAGATAATCTTTCCAAATGTATAGCCCTATAATATAATGGGAGCGGAGTCTGTACAAATAAAACGGAACACAGTTTTCCTTTCCCACACGTCACAGACGTCGTTTGGCTTCCTGAAAGTCAAACTGTCCGCATTAGCCGCTGCCGCCCGGCTACGTCTTCGGCAGTACATCGATAAAATTCCTTAACTCAGTACACGATGATGAATTATCATAATATAGTATATTAGTGTTGAATTCGCTCTGCCACACCGCATTACAGGGGAAAACACACTGTGTTTTCCCCTGTAATGCGGTGTGGCAGACAGAACGACCCAAAAAAATACAAAAAATTACTTAGTTATGATAATCCATCGATGAGCTCCTGGCAGCTCCTGGCAAAAGTGAGAACCCCGACGTGTCGAGGTCGTCGGCGGCTTATCGGCAGCAGTCGATTATCATCCAATCCGAGGCGCATATTTCTTCATATCAGCCAATCCGACGTGTCAATATCGGCATTAGTTCGACGAATATCAACCAATCCACGCAGATCAAGTCGGCAGCTAATTGGCGGTAAGGAAAGTAACACAATCAAGTAGGTTACGGGAGTTATGTCGGACGTTTATGTGCTAGGTTTTTGTTCCTGAGTAGATCACCCACTATATTTTTCCCCTTCCGGAGGTTTTACCCAACACGCAGATGTGACGGTTGGGTTTTACTTCACTTTTACTTCACATTCGATCTGTCGGCGTGTCGGCGGATGGAATTAGCACAATCAAGTAGGTTACGGAGTAATGGCGGCGCACCCATCTGGATCCCTGCTGAAATCGGTATTGGATTTTTGCTCCAGAATGGATCACCTAGGTTGTTTTTTCCCTGATGGTGGAGGTTTTACCCAGCCAGTCAGATGTGACGGTTGGGTTTTATTTCCGCGAAGGCTCGGGCGGGCCGGTTGTTCAGTTCGGTGAATACGCCGGAACGGCCTCGACCTCTGCTTGTGCTAGCGGACTCAGTGCAACTCGCAACGAGTTGCACTGCTCACGAAGGCGCGCGGCAACGAGGAAACGGCATCACTTCAACAGAAAATCACGCACCCAGGCATCCATGGGTAGATGGATGACCATCGCTGAGAAGACCAAGGTCATTCAGAGGAAGCAAGCGCATCCGGCAAGCACGAACGTCGAGTGAGCGCTATAGGCTACAGAGGAGTTTAAGCTTGGTGAGGTTTCCAACAACAAGACAAAATCACGGCTTCTTTGCGATGAGCATGTAATTGACCGCGCAAGTGCCAGCAGCGCGACGCGCGTGCGTCTTGACGTCGTCGCTCAGCGCAGCCTTTTTGATGGCGTACGCCTGGTCGAACAGCAGCCTCTTGAGCCCGCCGGCGGCTGTCACGCATTTTGAAATCTTGTCGTACACGCGGTTGAAGAGCCGCGACACCGAGACGAAGATGGTCGAGACAAGCTTGGCCAGGCCCTCTATATGGAAGAGCACGTCGCCCTTGTAGATGTCAATGCTGGCACCGCTACGCAGTAGCGCGGCGTGCGTCATGTGCTCGAACACGTGCGACAGCGGCAGGCATGACAGGTGCATGTCGTGTCGGATCGATCGAGAGCCGCCGTTAAATGAGCACGCCGTCGATGGTGAAGTTGCTATGCAGCAGCACGACGCTCTTCGAGTCGCCGGTCGTAACCGGCGCGCAGCAGAACGTCGACACATCCGACGGGAGCGGCGGGTCAGCAGGTAGCTGGTACGCCTTGCCCAGCAGCTCAATGTCTGCTTGCGACTTGAGCACGAGGTTCTTGCCCGTGACCTGGTGGCGCTGCTCGTGCGTCACAGGCTCGAACTGCCCGACTCACTGCAGCGTCGGACACGCGGCCGCGCAGTCCATGACGACGTGGAACTGGTCCTGGCCGCAGAAGAACACGCTCAGCTCCGTGTGGTTGACGATGAAGGGCACGGCGTCTGGCCCGAGCGTGTCGTACAGCGTCACGAGCGCGTATGCCATGCGGTCGCACGCGTGGTTCACGAGCGACCACTCGAGTAGAAGCTTGCTGAACACGCTGACTTTGGCCAGCCGCAAGAGCCCCGCGAACCGCGCGACGCCGCTCGCGATCGCATCGCTGCACCACTTCACCTCGTCGTATGCCAGTCACACGAACATGCCGACCTTGACCGTGTCTGCGTCCACCTGTCATATGCCGTGGCACTGCCGCGATCCGCTATCCATGCTTCAGCCGCGCAGACACATTTGGCACAGTGCCAACATCGACTCGTCCTCGACCAGGTGCTCGGTAAAGTGTGTCGGCCACTGGGTCGCGTCCCGTGTGGTGGTCATCTCCTGCCAGGTCCGCAGCCCGCGGCCTGACTCGAAGTCTATCTTGCTCAAGGTCGCCGCCGCGCTGCGCGCGCTGCCAATGGTGAAAGCTGGGAGGTACGCGGAAAGGATGCTCTGGAAGGAGGCGGTCAGATACGGCGGCTCGTGTAGGACGAGGTATGTGAGCGCCACTTGATCAGCACCACGGGTGCTGCTGATGAATAGAGAGGCAATGCTAGCTCGGCGTGAATATTCTTGGAGTATGGACATGAAATAATTGATATAATGATACTTTTGTGTGAATATGTCATCGCTCCCACTATACCCTCATCCTTCGTCATCTACCTATCTAATGTCACACATACCGCAACAGGAGATCTGATCTCGCTTTGGTAATTTACTCCTCAAAATCATTAAACTATTATATGGAATGCTATGTAGGAGGGACAAATTGGGAGCGGTGTCTGTATATCTTATCCGTATTGCAAAGACCTGTTTTGCAGTGTTCTTGACTGGGTCACTTTCCCCGACAAAGATCAACCAGGGTAGATCGTGACAGCATGGCGACGCCGTGGGGGCCGCTGCAGCCGCTGATGGCGCTGCTGGAGCAAAAGGAGGCCGACCTCGATCACCGCGCGCAGGACGCGGCGCTGGTGCGCGCGCTCACGCAGGAGGATCTGTCAGCGGCGGTGCGGATGGCGTCGCTCGAGCAGTTGGATGCAGTGCTAGCGTACCCAACGCTCGGCGCGGACCGCAAGCCGACAGCGTTGCTGCTGCTGCTGTACGTTAGGTGTCCAAGGGAGAAAGCGACCTGAACACTCGACTTACCAATTGTCTGTGTGTGTGCGCTGTATAGTGCTGCGAAGGCCGCCAAGATGGAGATGTTGCAGCAGCGCCGCCTGTCGCACGAGGCCAAGGCGCAGTACATGGCCGCGGCCGCCCAGTTGGTCTACCAGGCCGGCCAGTTCTTTTACCGCGTGCCTGTGTCCGTTGCGGCCAAGGACATGAAGCGAGGTGAGGCCTTTATTTTGCACGGTCTCGGTCGAGAGGCAGCGTTGTTGACGCCACTCGTGTCCAAACAGTTAGCGCGGTCGGCGCTGTGCTCGCCGCGGCCGCCATCGAGCTGCAAGCGAGCGTCAAGGCTGTCTTCCCGCTGCAGACGTTCCTGCGCCGGTTCCACGAGCATGGGCACGCGGTGATCACGCCGCTGCACGGCCAGTTCTTCTATTTATGCCTGCAGGCCAAGTGCTACTTCGCCGCCATGGACATCCTCGAGCTGTACGTGCCGCCTCGAGGTCGCCGTCGCCCCGAAAAGCTCACAGACTAACATGTTGTCGGTTTTGTGCGGGCCATCGACAGGCCGCTCATGGAGATCCATCCGCAGCCGCATCTGGTGGAGAGCGTTGACGTGCTGAGCTACTCATACTACGGCGGGCTGTTGTTCGTGGGCGAGAAGCGCTTCCACGAGGCCATCGACTGCTTCCTGCTTGCGATCACGGCGCCGGCCGCCGCGCTCAGCGCCTTCGTAATCGAAGCGTACAAGAAGCTCGTGCTCGCGGCGCTGATCGCGGACGGCGAGCCGGTGCTGTTGCCCAAGTACACGCCGTTCGTCGTGTCGCGCCACCTCGAGAGTCATTGCGTACCATACGCCGACCTGAGCAAGGCGTTTGTCGTGGACCGCGACGTCGCCGCTGTCGAGCAGGTTGTCGAGAAGCACCGCGCCGCATTCGAGAAAGACGGCAACCTCGGTCTCGTCAAACAGAGCGTCCAGGCGCTCAAGCAGCGGAAGTTGCTGCAGCTCACGCGCACCTACGCGACGATCGAGCTCTCCAAGCTGGCGAGCGCCGCCGGCATCACGAAGGTTGAGGGTGAGATCGAGACGAGTGAGATCGACGTCGAAGGCAGTCGTGTTGAGGCGGAGAAGATGCTGCTGCAGCTCATCGCCGACGGCCACATGGACGCGGTGATCGACAAGCAGAAGGCCATGGTGACGTTCGTGCTCGAGGACGAGGAGAACGACGACAAGATCGACCACGGCGACATGATGCGGCGTCTGCAGAGCGAGATGCAGAAGCTCGTGTTCGTGGCGTCGCGCCTGCGCGACATGGACACGGAGATCGTCACGAGCTCCAAGTTCCAGCACAAGCTGCACAAGGACAAGGATCGCCGGCAGCGGCTCTCGCTGCACAACCAGCAGAGCGACGAAGGGCTCGACGGAGTTGCGAGCGGCATGGACACGGCCGAGTGAGGAGCGATACCTTTCTGAAGGCTGCGGGTGGCCTGCCGGCAGTCACCTTTTTACTCAGCAGCAATGGCTCTTCGTCCATGGTACAACTTGTTCGTGTTTTCCTCTATTTGAGCAAGTATCTATCGCTCTGCTGTTCGCCCGTCACAGCTGACATCTATAGGTTACTTCCTTACTGCATGACCAGCGCGAGCTGGATCTTCTTTTGCCGAACGAGCGACACGGGGTTCTTCATGCGGATGACGCGGCACTGCGCCGGGTCGCCCGCGTTGAAGACACGGTAGATGCTGTACGTCGAGCCGTGCACCGCCGCCTGGTCCAGCTCGTTCATGCTGATCTCGAACAGAGCTTTCTCCATCGTGCGCGTCGATTTCACTTCGACGTACTCGATCACAGCGCCGGTCGAGGCAGAGGTGACCGTCACGTCATACGGCAGTCCCGACTCGTCGTCCTTGTTTACCCAGGTCACCCGCAGCTCCGGGTTGTCGCGATGCGTGTCGACCAATTGGTTGTAGACGTACTCCTCCCCCCAACGACCCACTGCTGCGCGCTCCTCGAGTGTCATGGTATTGCCGAGCGGTGTCATCTGCATCGGCGGGGATGAAGAAGGCAGCGGCGGCGGCGGTGGAGCTCCTGATTGGTACACCGGTCCCCCAAAGCCTTGGTACGACACTGGAAGTGGCGGATACTGACTGCTTGGTGGGGGTGGGGCGTTCCAGTCCATCTGAGGCGTCGACGTCATTGCCAGGACATGTGGGCCGGGTGCTGGCGTGGAATGGGACACAACTTCAGTCGCAAGATGCTGCTTCTTCGATGAAGGACAGACATCATCGGGGACCTCGCCGTCTTCCAGGTCGGTCAGCGTTCGCTTCCGACCAGCCACGCCTTCTCCCGAGGCGACAGAGGAGCTGCCGACATCGCAGATTGTGTCGATCTCGCACCAGAGCCGCTCAGACTCGATCGAAGGAAGTGGTGGGAGCTGCTGCGTGTCCACGAGCCACTGCTCTCTCCGGCGCGCGTCTGGCTGCAGCGACGCCAGATAGAGCACGTTCGCCACGCTCGACGCAACAGTTGGGCCGAACAGCTTGCGGCAGAGCTCCATCAGCACGGCGAACAGCGAGCTTGCCTCTTCATCCCCAGACCGTGACGTCACAAACATGGTCTTGCTCTCGATATCCAGCAAGCAGTCGGAACTGTGCTCGCCGTCACCGCGATACGCCGTCCGACAGCTGAAAGCGTTGCCGACGCGATACACCACCTCGAATCCGCCCGACACTTCGACGAGAACGCACTTGATCTCGGTCGCCAGTGTCCGCAAGTCTTCATGCGACACCTGGTTGTACCGGGAACGGTGCTGGTGGAAGAGCACACGCTGTGCAATTGCGAGGCTGGACCACAGCGTGTCCAGCAGTGCTGCACTCGCCGAATGCTGGGATCCCACGACAATGACCTCGATCCTCAGGTTGGCTTGTAACGACCGGACGCCGCACCACTCGGTCAGGAACTGCAGCAAGTTCGCCTTACCACCGTTGTCACCGGATGCCTCGGCGTCGACGAAATGATCCCACTCAAATAGCGACAGCACTGGCAGGCCTGACGAGTCTCCAGCAGAAGCATGCGCTGCAACCGTGCGCTCATCCAGGTCGACCTGGTCGTTCAGATACACTTCGATGGGTGTCAAGTATCGCCTGCTTGCCTTTGGTCCGACCGGGAACACGAGCGCTGCTTGGACTGCCGAGCGGAAGGCGCCACGAGACGCGAACCAGCCGTCGCGGTCTGCAGCGAAAGACGCGGCCCAGACACCCATCACGCGCTGCACGAGCTTGGCGTACTTGACGTGCGCTTTACCAGCCGTGTTTGCGCTGAGACCCTTCGCAAAGCCCGCAAGCATGTCTACCCATTCGCTCCCGCGAACCACCAAATCAGCCGACAGCGACGGCAACCGCGACAATTCCAACAACGGTCGGAGTGATTCCGTCTCCGCATCGCCAAACTGGACAATCACGATGGCTGGCGCTGCTTCGTTCTCACTTGCACTCGCTGCTTCGGTGGAATGCACAAGACAGGACTTGGTGAATGCAATCACGAGCTTGGCAGTCTTCTTGTCGGCATCCGATAGTGCGCACGCGGGTCGTTCTCGACCCGTTGCCAACGTCAGAGCGCCAGTGCTAGTCACCACTGGAATCCAGCTCGTTGTCTTGAGCACCTTCTTGATCCTCCGTTCATCTTCTTTCACCAACGAGCCCTTGCGCAGTTGCCTGGCCAGATACTCGAGAATCGGGAACACCTCACGCTCCCAAGAGCGCCGGGGTTTCTTTGCGTCAAGTGCCGCAGCCGATCGACTCGACAGCTGCGTGCACAAGAACTCAATCGAGGGCTTGCGAGGAACTCCACACACCTGCTGGAAGAAATCGCGCAGCTTCTTGGGGTACAGATCCTCGAGTGCGACCAGAGCACCGTTGTAAGTGGTCGACGACCAGACCACAGCGTTCGCATCAACCCATGCGCCACATTTGTCGTCGGACGAAGGAATAAACAGCAACGAACTGCTGGCAAACTGGGCTGAGATGGTTTCACAAGTCTCGGATGACGCAGTCGCAAGCTCCTTCCTCAGGAACGCGTACAGCTTGGCCACTGCGTCAACAGTCAGATCTCGAGTCGCTTTCGAGTCTGATGCGAGTCTGAACAGAACCGCCATCACATCGGCAATCTGTGGTGTCTCATTGAGTCCGAGCAACTCGCTTGCCGCGTCGTGTCGCCATTCATAAGCGCAGAACGGAACCATCGTGGCCGAGAACAGGGCCAAAGTAGCTGGCGTCGAGCGCCAGAGATCAGTAGATCGATGGAACTCGCCGCTTGACGTCGCCAACCAACGGTGCGTTCTCCACATGGTGGCTGTGGCCTGATCCACAGACTTGCTGCTATCACGCCGCCAGTTGTCGTCTACGAACTTGGCCAGCTGCAGTGATACTTGCTCACGAAGCTTGACGATGGGTTCTTCTTCAATCCACCGCAATACTACACCCATGTGCCGAGACGATGAAGCGTCCATGTCCAAATGCAGGAGGTCCGAGACCCCACAAATGTCGACCAGCAGTGTCCGCCATTCAGCCTCCGTAGCACTGCTGCTAGAAAAGTACCGTGTCGAGACGAGGTCAAGACCTCCACCTCTTGGCTGGCTCGAACTCGAGTCTTGAATGCGGTTCAGAAGCCATGGCTCCACAACCGACAGAGCCTGCGAAGCTGACAGCAACAGAACCGCCAGACGACCTTCATCCCGAACGCGCACGAGCTGATTGGTGCTCGTCACAGCGCACATGCTAGCCTTGATGTTGGGATGGAGCGGACATTGTGGACATTTTCGACCGTGAACTGCGAGCAGTGTCGCCAGCTCGATTACACGGCTCACGGATACCGGACCACCAGCTTCAGATGCCTTGACCACCGCTATCATCTCCGGGAGCAAATGTCGCTCGATCACTTCATGCTCGTTGATTGTCTTGATACCGACGTGCTTGGTCAGAAATGCGCGTGCCTCTGACATCTCGTCGACCAGTGCGCCAAACTCCTCGTCTAAGATCGCGAGCTCTCCAAATAGCGCGAAGATTTCGGAGCTCTTGCTCGAGGAGTCCTTTGAGCCACTCTCCGGCGCGAAGTAGATGGTGTCTTGAGCATCAGCCAAGGACGTCCAGCTGCTCCCGTGGAGCGGGAAGCATTTGATCAATCGAAGCTCCTGCAGCAAGAGTCCGCCGCGCCGTTCCCGGTCCCATACACGCGACAGCAGGACGAACATTTGAGCGGTCCACCGCAGATCGTTCTTCGTCGCCGACAGCGCCAGCAGACGCAGAATGTGCGACGCGTGGAGCTGCTCGATCCGGAGTTGGGTCCTCAGCGCCGGAGTCATCGCAGCAGCCAGTCGTTGGTGCAACTGGCGCTTGCCAAATGTTGACATGAGCGTTGCATCGCATAAAGCGCTGTCAGCGGTGCTGTCATTGGCGCTTTCGAGCTGCCTCAAGACACTCTCGCAATCAAGAACGTCCATCGGTCGGAGGAGGGTGGCGTCTTTGCCACTTGGAAGCCAGTGGGATGCGCGGAGCGCTCGCATCGTCTCACCGACAACGCCTCGGAACGGCGCCTGAACCTCGGACTCGAGCGGAAGCAGCGCCATCAGCGTAGAAATCGCCGCCATGACGTCCGTCGCTCCGTGTCGACGCTGAGCTTCCTCGGCAAATACGACTACTGACTTGACAATGAGCGGCGGCAATCTCGAGATGAGCCACTGATTCCACTCGCTGCCATTGATGATGGCCTCGCGCGAGCTCGGCACCTCGAAGTCGCCCTGGATGATGAAACGGAAGCCGTATGACCGCAGCGGCAGGAATGCAAACACTTGCTGGAGCGGCGGGCGTTCCGTCAATTGGCCGTCATCATCAATAGTGCTCGGGTTGAGCAGAGGGAGTGCAATGGCCACTTCCGTCTCGCTCGCACGGCCTCCATCCAAGAAGGCGTCAGCCACCTCAAGTTGGCCCTTAACAATGAGCCACCGCTGTTGAGTAATGGCGGCCTTCTTCTCAGCCGATTGGCCATCTTGGACTCGAGAATACAGCTCCACAATTTTGGTCGAGTCCGTCGACGCGGTCTCGGTCTTGAGGAATCGAGCGCTGGTGTGGCGTGCGGGGTCGCGAAGTCGAATCTCACGGATGCGCCGCAGAAACAGCAAGATCGAGGGCTCAACGGCCATGAGGGACGCCGAAATGTCGCTAGTTCGCTGCGCAGAGCTGTCGTTTAGTGGCAAGACAAATGTCGTGCCGTGGTCCTGCTGCCATGCCGACGCGTCCTCTATCCAGTAAGGTAGGATGTAACCCATCCCCTCGCCGAATTCGGCGTTGCGAGCATGAAAACGGATGTGGAAGCCGTTCGAGTGCACCTCAGGGTCGTTGGACACTTTGAAGACGCTTTTGAAGCCAATGCCCTTCTTGCCGATGCTTTGAGAGCCCAATTCATTCTCCTTGGTGGATGCACCGACGTCACAAATGGCGCGAATGTTGGCGCGCGAGAAGCCGGACTCGTTGTTAAAGAACACGATCTCGTTTGTGGTCGTGAGAGTGAACTCTCCCCGCGGGATCACTCCAGATTCGTACGAGTTGTCATCAGCGTTCTGCAGCAGCTCCAGCACAAAGTGCGTGCTCTCGCTGTATAGTTCGTCACTCAGGCGCTTGAGAGCGCGCTCGAGCCGCTGCCGCTGGATTTTGAGCACAGCAAGGGTTGCAGGGTCACGGATCTCAAGACCGATCCCGAATTGCTGTCTGCGTAGATCCTCGATGAAGGTGTGGCACTCGGTAGTCGACTCCACTGTCACTGCTGCTTCAGATCTCTGTGGCATCGAAAGCGCGGTGTCAGAATGGATAGCCTTGTCAATTATGCTCTCATCACCGGACTCGAAATACGCAACGACCGCATCGTTCTTGGCATCGTCCGTCTCGCTGGCTACGGCAGGTGATGAGGTAACATTGGCCGGTCCGCCCACCTCCATATCGTCATTCGTGACTGTCGAAACGACAGAGCTTCGACCATTCTGCTCCTTTGTCCACCTTGTGCTTTCATTCGCCGGGAGTGTGATATGGCCTCGTTCATGTAACACCACCAGTGCTTGCTTCTCAGAATCGTTGGCACAACATCGCCACAGTCGATCTCCAAACACCTCTCGATCGGTCGATGTCGACGAGGACAGCAGCGCTGCAACCGTGTCATGAACCAGCGAACACACGAAGCCTGCGAAATCGATTGGGACGGCCGTAATCACCTCGAGTGCAAATCTGTGCAGAATGGTGGAGTCGTCTTTGCCGCCTGTTACGATGCGGTTCGATCGACTGCACACCGCGGTCAATATCGAGCGCAGATGCGCCTGCACGAGCTGTGTCGGGAAGTTGGTATCCCCTCCACACACGACGCGCTGGGACACGAGATTGGTCGCGACGAAGCTGGCGGATACAGCGTCTGCATTCTTGGCGTGCAGTTCAAGATCCGACGCTGTTGCCTGTTCGTCCACACGCACGATCTTGCCGTTCAGACAACACACAAATGTCAACGATGGCGTGGCGGCATGATCAAGCAACATCATCTCATGCGTGCGAATAAACGCGAGCAGCGAGCCGAGGCCCGGCGCGTATTGCTCTTGCCAGTTGGTAAAGTGCGCCAGGTCAACCAAATACGGACTTCGGAGCACCTGCTCCACGGCCTGCCGCGCCAAAAGGTGCCGCGAAACCGACTCACCTGATTCGATGTTCACCGAGCGTGCGACACCACGAACCTCACCAACCGGAGCGCTGACCCCGATTGCGTTAGAGTATTTGACGATTGACGAGTGTTCGTCAGCGTATTGCCCACCAATCGTACTGTCCCCGCTCTCCAGTTGCTTGATCACTCCATCCAATGTACCGACACCCAGATTGTCGAACAACGAGCTACCGAACTCAATACAGGCTCGCTCTTCGATCCACTGCGCCTGTTGTTCCTTGGTAAGTGCGTTGGACAAAGCCGTCGACTTGATCGTTCGCTGGCATTGGGCAACAAAGTCTAGGACAGCATCCTCGCTGAAGTCGACCCCACTCTTAGCCTGGCCACCATGAAGACTCGCTGTTTCCAACAGGCTCAACCATTCAATCGGGATGGTCGAATCGTCGTTTGCATCGGTAGACACCAGATCCCCGAGGTACTCTAGTAGTGTCTTGCTCGCAGACCACTCCCTCCCGAATTGCTGCACCAAGTGCCTTTCCAGTGCAGCGAACACTCCGACGAGATCTTTGCCAGACTGCATATTTGGAGGCGACAGGTGGCTGTTTAGGAAGTTGTGCACCTCTTGCTTGAGGTCGAGACTTATCGCTGTTCCCCGATCCTGCTCGTCCTTGTGAGCTTGAGACTGAGGTAACAATTTCTCCGAAGCAGACACCTTCTCACTCTTAGTGTCCTCATCGTCCACATTTGTCGAGTGTTCTTCATCACCACCGTCGCCTTCTTCGACCTCGTTGCCGTCCTCTTCGTCGCTTGAGTCAGCGTGACATTCGCATTCGCATTTGCAAGTGCATGACGGCTTGCCGACGCAGCAACAGTCGCACTCCTCGGCGTCGTTGTCCTTTTTGTCACCGTCACTGGTATCGTCAACTGCGACGTTCTCATCGGGAACTTTGTCGTCGTTTAGCAACAACGCGTGGATCTTGGCCATAATGCCGCACAGCACCCACGTGACCACCTTCAAGCGCGAGTGGTGTTTGCTCTTTTGTGACGACACGAGGAAGCGCGTCATCTGGTTGCGGATCTTGAGGTCTGTCTCTGCGATCTCCTGCGACGAGATGGGCTTGCTCCGGAACTGCTGATTTGGGTGTTGCTGCTGCTCTCGCGCACAGGTTGCAGCCTTGCGCCTCAACACGTTGTCCAGGTAGACATCCACCTCTGTCACGCGGTTGAGCATGTCCAGCGACAACGACGCCTGCGAACCCCCCTTGCGTCTCGAACCAGCCTGCTGGGAGTCGTTCGTTGCAAGTTGACTGCCGGCAGACCGCTCTTGGTGCGCGCTCAGGAGATCATCGAGCGCCTGTTTGCGGTTCTCGGCGCTGAACTTCTCCTGCGTGAGTTTGAAGACTTTCTCTGCGATGCCGCGGTTGAACTCGTTCTCGAGCGCCTTGAGCTCCTTCATCTCCTGGTTGGCGATGCGCCGCAGCATGCCGATGTACACGCCGAAGCCGGCGGGCTCGATCATCACGCCCAGCGCCTCGATCCTTGGCTGGCCGTACTGCTGGCCCAGGTACTGCAAGAACTCGCGCAGCTCAATGTGCGACGAATGGCGGAAGGCGTCGCGGTTCACGAGCCCTTCGAAGCGCTGCAGGTGGTTCAGCACGTCGCGCGTCGTGACGGCCGGCATGGCCGTCGGGGCGTGGTACAGCGTCTGCACCGCCTCAGTGAGCAGGAATGAGTTGCCGATGCGCAGGTCGCTGAACGCGCGGACGCCCTCGTGCATGAGGAAGGCAGCGTGGCACTCGAACAGCGTGTTGACGCGCCGGCTCTGCACGAAGCAGGCCACGAAGGTCCACACGCGCTGGTTCACCAGGTGCAGCTGGCGCAGTGCCGGGAACTGCAGCGCGCTCGTGCCGCCCGTGAGCTGCTCAAACTCGCTGGCGCCTGCGACATCATGGGAGTTAGTTCAACCGACGGCAGTCAAGCGAGACACTGTACGCACCGAAATGAGAACACACGGCCTGCACCACTGCGTGCAGAGTGAGCGCATTCGGCTGCGCATTGGCGTGCGAGCGGTTGGCGCGGAAACTCTCGACGAAGGCGGCGATTTCGCCCGCCGACGGCCGCGGCGCGCCAGTCAGCGGAGCGGCATGCGCGTTGCCGCCAGGCGGAAGCGGCGGCGGCGGGCGAGCGAAGCTGCGAGCGAAGCCAGGAGAGGGCTGGCGCGGAGGTCCAGCTGGAGACGCGTGCTGCTGGCGCTGGAACTGCTGCCAGTTGCGGTCGCCGCGCGGCGGCGGCGGACGGCGAGCCCCCATTGACGCCGTTGCAGCGGCAAAGTGCGGAATGGATGGAAGCTCGTCTTCAGATGGAATTGTGTAAATTTATGTTTAGAACTATTTCCCTATTGTGCGTCATTTGAGTGGAGAATGGTTTCGACATGTCGCAATTTGCACACATTGACTAGCATGGATACATTCTGCTGTTGAACCTAAGGTGACGATCGGCGCTGCGCGAACGAGTCGACGCTCTCTGACCCCGTGCTCGCCGACCACGACGTCGTGACTAGAAGCTCGTCGCCGGCACGGAGCTGGGCGGACGTACAAGGTGCGGCTGGTGCATGGAGCAGAACTCACCCGTGACAACGGCAGTCTTGGTGCAGTTCGTCTCGCAGCACTTCTTGACTGCCAAATCCAAACAAGGCGAGCGCGTGAGCATCAACACTTCCCAAAGCCTGTATACAGTCAAGACAGCCGAGACACTTACCTCCACCGTGTGTCCAGCAGAGACCGTAGCGGCGACCTGGCTGCTTGCACCAGCTAACGCGACACGGCATCTCCGCCTGTCGCTGGGTGTCCACGCTCGAGTGCGTCGTTTCCTGTCGGGAACACTCAGCCAGCCAGCAACCAACCGCCACAACCAAGACAATCAACGGAACGCACAGAGTCTCCCGAGTGCTGAGACGCCGTCCCCGTCGCCTCCGTGGACATCAGCGACGAGTCGCTCGACCTGCTGTTCTCATCAGAGCGGCTATCGTCGGAGCGAATGTGCAGATCGCTCATCGCCGTCATCGCCGACGCCGACCGAGACGCTGGTGACTCACCAAGCTCTCCGTCCGAGATGCTGGAGGGCGACGACAGGTCAATCCGGCGTTTCTCCTCGTCCAGCATTGAGGGTGTCCCCACGGCTCGGTGTTCGTGATGGCGCTGCGGTGGACGACTGCCAGCCGCTAAGCCCGGCGCGCTGGTGCTCCTGAAGGTCGGGTTCCGCGGCGGCAGGTTGCCCACGCTCAGGTGGTGCTGCTGGCTCCCCGACGCGTGCGCCGTCGGCGACGAGTGCTCGCTGACTGGCCGCGTCAAGTACGGCTGCGCGAGCGTCCTTGCCCCGCGGTAGCGCGCCGAGCGCTTGCTCCGCAGCGGCTCAGGCTCGGCCGGCAGCGCCACCAGGATGTCGTGGATGGACGGCGACTGCTGGCCGTCGGCGCCGTCGCGCTCTGGAACTGCATCCTCCCATGTCAGCCCGAGTTGAAGCGGCAGATACCTCACAGACACATGGCGGGGGCCATTTACCGAGGAGGCGGATCGCCGGCCGCGCGACGCGAAGAGCGCCGGGCGTCCTCATTGCCGGCGGAGGCGTCGGCGGCGGCTCCATGCTGGACTGGCGAGCAGCGCGCTGGGCCGAACTCGCCTTGGTGCGTGTCTTTCTGCTGCGTTGAACTGAGGCGCTCACTGGCGACGCGAACGAGACACTTTTGAGGAGGACAGCGCAATTTGAACTGAAAAACTTTTGGCACTTGAGCCAAGATGGACAGGCGTACAGTTTCATAGGAAGAGCGATCGCGGCGTTCGGGCAAAAATCATTTCGAAATCCTGAACAGGCGTAATTTATCTCTCTTCACACCTCGATTTTTCCTCTTCACACCTCAATTTTTCCTCATTTCAACTTTGTAGACAATAGTTCGTGGGTAGTAGTCTAAAGAAGGCCAATAATCTATTGACAAGAGCTACTATTGACAACGATTGGTGTATATATTTCTCTGGCATTAGTATATATGTGCTTTATTTATATAATAATATTGAACCCCGAGACTATGCGCTTGTATACTTTTGGGTATACACTTCTCTTGCATTTGTCATACACAATCAAAGTGAGTTATATCACATTTGCGAGGGATGAAGTCGCGGGCACTATCCACCCATATCTTCATTCGGTGGCAGCAGTCGAAAGATACAAGCAATTTCCAAGTGTAAACGCGAATAAAAAAAATAACAGTCGAAAAGAGAGAAAAAAACATCGTATTCACACGTCAGGTTTTACGATTGTGCTTTATTCGAAATGCAGCGCATCCGACACATCGGTGGACGCGGTGCGGCGCATCGATCGGATCTGCTTCGGCTCGCGGCCACGGACGGACGGACTTGGACGGAGCCATCGACTGCGCCATACAGCACGACCCGGCCAGGCCGACCCCAGCGACGGGCGGGTGTCTGTTGCTGCGTGCGCTCCGCGGCGTCTAGTTGCTCTCGGCGGCGGCGGCCGCCTTGGACGCGCTCTTGACCTCGAGGTAGGCCCACTTGAGCCACGGCATGAGCGCCTCGAGGTCCTTCGTCTCGACGGTCGCGCCGCACCAGATGCGCAGACCCGGCGGCGCGTCGCGGTACGAGCCAATGTCGTAGGCGACCTGCTCGCGCTCAAGCAGCTTCTGCATCTGCTTGACCTCGTCCTTGCTCAGCCCCTCGATCAGCAGACACACGGACGTGTTGGAGCGGATGGACTCGTCCGCGGCCAGGAACTTGATCCAGCGCGAGTTCTCGGCCACAAAGTCCTCGACGACCTTGAGGTTGCGCCGCGAGATCTGCATGAGCCCGTCGAGCCCGCCAACACTCTCGGACCAGCGCAGCGCGTCCAGGTAGTCCTCCACGCACAGCATGGACGGCGTGTTGATGGTGCTGCCCTCGAAGATGCCCTTGAGGAACTTTCCCGTCGTTGCGTTCTTGAGGCGGAAGATCTTGGGGAACGCGCGGCCTTCGGGCGTGAACGACTCGAGGCGCTCCACCGCACGCGGGCTGAGAATCAGCACGCCGTGGCCGCCCTCGCCGCCGAGCACCTTCTGCCAGCTGAACGTGCACACGTCGATCTTGTCCCAGGGAATGTCCATGGCGAACGCCGCCGACGTGGCGTCGTTGAACACCAGACCCTTGCGGTCCGAAGGGATCCAGTCGCCGTTCGGCACGCGCACGCCGCTCGTCGTGCCGTTCCACGTGAAGAGCACGTCGTGGTCGAAGTTGATCTTGGACAGGTCCGGCAGCTGGCCGAACGGCGCACTTAACTCGGTCACGTTCTCGAGCTTGAGCTCCGTCGTCACGTCCTTGAACCACTGCTTGCCGAACGTCTCCCAGTAGCACACATCCACGGGACGCTCGCCCAGCAAGCTCCACATGGCCATCTCGAACGCACCCGTGTCGGATGCCGGCACGATGCCCAGGTGGTAGTCCTCCGGCAGACGCAGGATCTTCTTGGAGCGAACAATCGCCTCCTCGAGCAGCCCCTTGCCCAGCACGGACCGGTGGCTGCGTCCGAGCGCCAGGTCCGAGATCTTGGCGAGCGAGTAGCCCGGTCGCTTCTTGCACGGACCAGATCCGAAGTTGGGCGACGAAGGCTTGGCGCGCGGCTTCGCGTGGCGCACGACCGTCACGCCATCGTCATTCACCACATCCGCCTCAGGCTCGGCGTCGGCCTCGGAGGACTTGAGGTACTTGGCCCAGATGCTGTCGGGCTTGCTCGTATTCAGGTCGAGCAGCTGCAGACGGCGCAGGTTGGAGAGCAGCCCGAGGTCCTCGAGCTCGTGCACAACGTGGTCCGGAATGGCCTCGTCGACGTTCAGCACGCCGACGGCGACAGCTCCTTCCTTCTCACGCGCGAGCCCGAAGCAGCCGATGTTAATCTCGTGCTTGGCGAGCACGGACGTGACGGCGTGCAGCACACCGGGCTCGTCGCGGTTCTTGAAGATGAGCATCGAGCCGCTCGGGATGACGTCCATGGGCTGGTCGTCGAACGCCACGAGCCGCAGCTGGTTCTTGCCGATCACCGTGCCCGTGATCTTGCGCGTCACGCCGCCCTCCTTCTCGAAGACGACCGTGAGCAGGTCCGAGAAGCTCGAGTTGCTGCGCACCTCGTCGTGCTTGTGCTCGACCGTCTGGATGCCCATCACCTCGGCGAGCTGCTTGGCGTTCGCGAACGTCACCTCCTCCTCGAGCATGTGCGAGAGCAGGCCCTTGAGCACGCCGCTGACGATCTCGCCCGAGAGCTCGGGCGACGACGTCACCTTGTGGCCCTCCGAGATGACGAGCACGCGCTTCAGGCGCTTCTCGCTCAGCAGCTGCGCCTGCAGCCGCCCGAGCTTCTCGGCGAGCGATAGGAACGGCAGGTGCGCCTCGCGCTTGCCAAAGTCGATGTTGGGGGCGTTCACGACCCCCGAGAAGGACTTGCCCGCGAGCGCGTCGTTGACCTTGTACGCCAGGTCCTGCGCCACCTTCTGCTGCGCGTCGGTCGTGAGCGCGCCGATGTGGGGCGTCACGATCACGCGCGGGTGGGCCACGAGCTCCTGCCACACCTGTGGCGCCGGCGACGGCGGGTGGATGTCGAAGGCCATGCCGGCCACCTTGTCGCGCTTGATGGCGTCCAGCAGCGCCTCGTGGTCGATGAGCCCCGCGCGCGCCGAGTTGATGATGCGCACGCCGTCCTTGCAGAGCGCGAGCCGCTCGGCGCTCACGAGGTGCTTGGTGATGGCGTTGAGCGGCACGTGCAGCGAGATGTAGTCGGACCGCGCGAAGAGCTCGGCGAGCGGCAGCGGCTCGATGCCGTGCTCCTTGGCGCTCGCGTCCGACAGCACCGGGTCGTACCCGACCACGTTCATGCCGAACGCGTTACAGCGCGCGGCCACCTCGCGGCCGATGCGGCCCAGCCCGACGATGCCCAGCGTCTTGCCGTGGATGTGCGACTGGCGAGCGGCAGCAGCCGTCGCCGTGGCGTCGCCCTCGGCGGCCAGCCCGACGCGCGAGACGGCCGTGAGCAGCCCCACCGTGAGCTCCGCGGCCGAGACCGTGTTCCCGCGCGGCGTGTTGACCACGAGCACGCCGTTCTTGGTGGCCGAGACCACGTCGATGTTGTCGACGCCCGTGCCGGCGCGGCCGATGAGCTGCAGGCTGTCGGCGGCGTCCAGCACGCGGCGGTCCACGATTGAGGCCGAGCGCACGATCAGCGCGTCGTACCCGGGGATCTGCGCCACGAGCTCCTCGTGGGTCAGCGGCGTCGCGGCCGCCGTCACCTCGTGGCCGGCGGCGCGCAGCAGCTCCGGGCACACGGGGGCGATCGGGTCGCTGCACAGGATGCGCGCCATCTGCAGCGGCGCGCGCGCGTGCAGGCGGGCGGCGAGGCGCGGCGCGGCCGGCGCGGCCCTCTGCAGCGCGCGGCGACCGAGCGACTGGCCCAGCATTGGCGGATCTCGGAGTGAAGATCCGCTACCCAACAACACGCGCAAAAATGCAGCGGTGCCGCTCGACCAGGAGATTATTTTGCGCAATGTGTCGGCGCAATCGCACCGGTGACGAAACCGGTGTCGTCATCGAACCGGTTTTAAACGAGGAAACCGGTTTCAGAAGATCTACCGATCAAAACCGGTAGGGTCAAAACGGTATCATTCCGGCTGTTGGCGAGCCGTCCCGATGGTGGGGACGCGGCGGCATCACGCGCGCCGTTGACGGCGTGTTGCGGTCACGCCAGCACGCGCGACGGCGCAAGAGACGACCGGCCGGCGCTCGAGTTTCTGCGGTCGGCGGCTTCCCGGCGGCCGGCGGAGATCCGGAGCCGCCCGCGCCGCGAGGACTTGAAGTGCCGCGTGCATAGTCGGCGGCGACCCGCGCGACATGTGCCGCGCCACATCCGCAGCCGCCCAAGCGGCGCGACCCGCGTGACGGAGCCGCGATGATGTGCCGATCCGCAATCCTCGCGGTGTGCGGTCGTCGACGACGCCCGGATGACTGGGATGCGGCGCGTGAGTAACGCGGCGCATCCTCCTGAGTTTGGGCCGGGCATACGTCTCAACCGACTTGTTTCTTACCTACACTCCCTCGCATTTATGTTGCAACTTAACCTACCTGAAGGATCCATCTCTTCATGACTTCGAAGCAACCGCTAATGCATCGCGCGGTCGAGTGGAACGGACGGACCGGCCGACAATATCCACGCGCCGGCGCGCGGCGCCGATTCGACGCCGAGATCCAGGCTGACAACACGCGATTGTCATAGCGTCGCGCCGCCGGTCGCGGTCGATCCGTCGTCGTCGTCTCCGCAAACGCGAACGAGCCGCTCCGCTCCGCCCGCGTGTCGTCGTGATCGCGGCCGCGCATTTCGTGGCGCCGGGCTCGATTCGCTGAAGCGCGGCCGCTCTCGGCGCCGGGCACAAATCACTGCAGCGTGGCGTGAGTCACGCGCGGCTCGGCGTCGCCCACCGAGAGCGGCGGCTGCGACCCACCCACATGCCGCGCCGGCAGCTGGAGACACAGCCGGAACGGCAGCACGAGCGTGGCGCGCGCCGAGAACGTTCGGCACCGATGCAGGCGATGCGGTGTTTTGCTCGCATCGCATACTGCTCGCCGGATCTCGCGCGACTGCGCCGAAGTTGCCCGCGGGGCTTCAAAGTATCCGCGAAAGAGCGGGCGACGACTGCTTCTCATGGCATTCGGTCGGAACGCTCGCATGTTTGCATGTTTGCAGTTGACGATGCGTAAACTACCTGGTAATTTAAAGAAATAAGAAATTTGGTCGAACGTGGCGGCGGTTTCGTTCCGCGTTCCTCTGCTGGCAGGATGTCAAGTCAAACGACCACTTGGGTTAGCTAACGCCCGCCCAGAACCGGGCCGTTGTGTCGAATACGTGTCACGTTGCAGTGTGGATATGTTGCATGTGCCGCCGCGATCCTCGCAGGCTCGAAAAATTCGATCGTGTGGCGCTCCGCGCTCCAAGATGACGATTAATCCGCGCGCGCCGAGGCGAAAATCCACGGCGCGTTCATCGCGAAGATCCGCTCGGGGCACGCCAGCGGCGCGCGCGGGTCTTTGGACCGCTCATGTGTGGCCCGCGCGCGCCGGGAAGCGTCCTCCGGCTGCGCAGCTCCGTCTGCGGGTCGCTCGATCGAGGGAGCACTCGCGGTTCGATCACTGGACTTCCCGCTCGACGTCGGACCATCGCTCGCTGTCTCGTTGGTTTGCTGCCTCCCTCGCCTGTTTGCTCGCTTGATTGCCCGCTCGCCCGTGCGGGAGGACACGCGCGCGGATTGCTAGCGGCGTCTGCTCGTCAGGAACACGGGATCGAGGGCTCAAGCCGCGCGGGATCACCTTGCTGTTTCCACCGAAGAGCCGCGACATGCGGCCGAGAGCGGGCGGGAATTGCAGCGCAGACTAAACACGGCCGCGAGCCGTGGACAGCCGCGCGAGTCTCGCCGGCCATTTGTTGAGCCGCCGACCCGCGCGGTCTGATTCTCTCTCGGTCGTGCTCGAAGTGAGCGCGGCCTCGCCGCCACCGTGACGCCGAGAGAGAGAGATGCAGTTTGGACTAAACATTGACCCGCATCACGACAGCAGGTTGAGGTGGCAGCGCTGAGGGCCAACAGGCTGCTCATCCGACGCGAAGACGTCCGCCGTCCGGTCGTCGGGCGTCTTCGCGCGGCCTGCTGGTCGTTTGGGTTGCGCTTGATGGTGTGATGTTCAACGAAGGCGGGGCTCCGCCTGAGACGTCGGTTCACTATGGGCCGGGCCTCAGAAAGGCCAGCTGAAGTTCAGGACAGGGGTACGGTTCAGTGCTACGCATTGACGCATCGTCGGACCAAAATCGTAACTTTGAGGATTTCAGGATGTGGGGGAGGCCGCCGTCGGCCGCCGTCGCCCTCCGTCGCCCGACAGCAATACGATGTTGAGCCGAATACAAACTCCAAGTGCGGCGTCGGCCGCGAGACTCGAAATTTTAGCGCGTCCTTCCAACACCCGAGTCTCCGCCGCCGTAGAGGCCGGGCGAGGTCGGTATCCGTCGCCGAGCGCACAGAGATGTCGGGTCTCCGCTGACTCACGGGGCTTATCCGCCGTCTAACAATCGAACCGGAGCCTATACAAACGGGTGAAAAATTGCAGTCCAGAGCACGCACGATGCGATATCACCCGACGCCAGCCGGCCGCGGGGCTTGATGGGCGGGTCGCAGCCGCTGGCCTCCTCTTTCTGGACGCGCGGCTGTTGCGCGCGCGTCGATCGTTCGGCCCGAACGAAAAAACAAGCGCCAGCAGCGCGCGACCGAGCTGCGAGCCAGCCAGCGACACAAGCCCACGCGCGAGCAACGTGTGGCCGGCGCCCGCGCGCTGATGCATCCGGAGCCGATGCTCGGCGGAGCTGGCCGGGAAACTATCTTGCGAGCGTACGTAATTTATTTGGGGCCGGCCCGTCTCCCCCCCCGACCGCGCCAAGTTGCCGATGCGCAGAGACGGGGCCGAGGGCGGACCGTCGAAGCGTACCGTGACTTGTACGGTAGCACAACCAAGCCGTACAGTGCGACGTTGGGCAGTGGCGCCGGACCGCGCGCACCGTACGTCGGCGGCTACGGGCCGGACGGCGGCGCGCGCCGAGCATAGAGTCGCGCGGGTGTGCGGGCTCTGCGCCGCCCTCGCCGTGGCTGGCGGTCGTCCGGCTCGGCCCGTGACGGCGGCGACCGCGCGACGGCGCACGGGGAATCGGGGAGCGGCGACACGGTTCCGTCCGCGTCCGCGGCCGGACCGGGGTTCGGGTCCGGTCCCCCGTCCGCGTCCGCGGTTCCGTCCGCGTCCGCGGTTCCGTCCCCCGTCCGCCACAATGCGATTCGAGATGGCCGAGCCATTCGGGAATTTCAGTTGTGCGTCCCACTCGCGGCGACGCCCACTGCAACTCGCTCCATCTACTCTCTCAGCCTTCGGACTCGAGAGAGAGATACACTGCGCTCTTAGCTCTTCCCGCCGCCACAGCGACCGGAATCCTAAGCACGACCTCGTGTCGTACAGCTCCCTGCATCACCACCACCTCAACACCTCCATCCCCAGCTCCATCCCCACCTCCATTGGCTCGGCTGGCTCGCCGCGCCTCACTCACCAGCAGTTCCCGCAGCCGCAGGTCTCCGCGGGCCTTGATCGGATGGCCCTGAGCACGCTGCCGCGACCCGCGCTGCCCGCCCTCGCCGACCTCCCGGCGACGCGCGTCGCCTTCCAGTTCCACTCGCCGCCGGCCAGCGCCGCGCGGCCCGCCGTCGCGCGCATCCATCTGGCCGAGGCGGCCAAGACGCGCACTCGCGGCATGGCGGCGCGCCGAAGCAGCAGCGACAGCTACCAGGACGAGAACCGCGACGAGAGCAACACGCCCACGGACGGCTGCGCCGGTGGCGTCGCGGCCATGAGCCTCAGCTTCATCATCAACGACATGGACGCGGCCGTGCGCGCCGCGCGGATCGACGACGACGCCAAGCCGTCGGAGGACGAGGACGACCGCAGCTCCACGTGCTCCAGTACGCACACGGTCCGCACAAGTACGTCAGCAGCAGCGGCCACAGCCCCACTGTCCAACACATCGTCCACGGGCAGCACGACGGGCTCGGCGCTCGACATGAGCGCGCTACTCAACACGGTGTGCGCCAAGCCAGACTGCTACCGCACGGTGCGCGGGCCGAGCGGCACGTTCTGCAAGTACCACAAGCAGAGCCGCTTCTGCCGCGCGGCGGGCTGCCCCAAGTCGGCCAAGACGGGCGGCTTCTGCATCTCGCACGGCGGGGGCAAGCGCTGCTCCTTCCCCGAGTGCTCCAAGTCGGCCAAGCAAGGAGGACTGTGCATCTCGCACGGCGGCGGCAAGCGCTGCAGCGAGGCCGGCTGCACCAAGTCGGCGCTCGTCGGCGGCTTCTGCTCGGCGCACGGCGGCGGTCGCAAGTGCAAGACGCCCGACTGCACCAAGACGGCGCTGCTCGGCGGCCTGTGCATCGCGCACGGCGGCGGCAAGCGCTGCCAGATGCAGGGCTGCTCGCGTAGCGCCGTGGGCGGCACGCTCTGCGTCTCGCACGGCGGCGGCAAGCGGTGCCAGGCGCCGGGATGCTCCAAGGGGGCCGTGCGCAACGGCGTCTGCATCCGCCACGGTGCCAAGCGCGACGCCGGCGCCTCGCCGTAGTCTCCGACCAGGACGACAACACACAGCGCAGAGAGGCCGAGACAAAACACACACAGACACACGGGGCTCGAGGCCGCTGGCAGCCGAGAGCCCAACGACATAGACGACACACAGCGCTGCTCGCCGTCGCCGACGGAAGCGACACCCGCGAGCGCGCACGCCGCATACACGACAAACTACCGGCCCCACCATTCAATTAAATAGAGAACCCACTGCATTTCCACCTTCATCATCATGTCCATCACTTCCATCTCACACAGTTCATTAGCGTCATCAGAGCGACGCCTTAGCGTTGAACAAAGCAGAGCGTGACACGCTCGGGGCGGACCAGAAGGAGCTGGCGGCGGTGGAACGTCCAGCGCGAACTTCGTCAGAAGACCAAGACAACGATTAAATTACGAACACTTCCGTCTCCCGACGTCACGTCACGACATGGACGTGCGTCCTCCTCTCCGGGCCGCGCCACTGGCCTCCCAGTCGCGTCCACGCTCGCCCCAAACGTGATCGCCTCTCTCTCTCTCTTTCTCCGAGTCGTCGCGTCGCGCGAGTACCCGCTTGCCGTCCGCCGAGAGCCAGCGGCGGTCACCTATCGCTCGCTGGCCCACGCTCCGGCCTCGTCAGTCGGTCGTCACGACCGCCATCTCGTCGATGTCCTTGGGTTCCTTCCGGGTATCTTCCATTCACGAGCGTCGCTGCCATTCCAACTCCGCTCGATCGCCGACGCCAGCCCGCTTTATCCATACCGCTTGATCCGCACTTGGATGGGCTGGCGGCAGATCGGGCAGTGGTCCAGGAATTCGCCGCACCGCTCGCACGTCTCGTGGCCGCACTGGAACACGAGGTTCTTGCGCTGGTCCTCGCAGATCGCGCATAGCAGCTCCTCCTGCATGCGCGCGAGTTCGGCCTCCGCGACAGATCCCTGTCTGTTCAACGTCGCCGACGCCTGATACGCCTGCGCGACGGGAATGCCCTGCACGGTCGACGTCTCGACGGTCGACGAGCTGTACGTCGGCGCGGACGGCGTGTTCGTCTGCGACGGACGCGACTCCTCGTATTGATTGAAGCTGTGATGGTACGCGGGCGGCGACGGCGGCAGCGGCGACGGGAAGATCTCGACGCGCGGCATGTCGGAGCGGAGCTGGCCAGGGCCACGGCCCAGGTACCCCATCTCCTTGATGACGCGGTACTGGTCGGGGATCTCCATAAGCGCCTGGAGCGCGAACTGCGTCTCCCGCATTTGCGGCGTCGGGAAACGCGACGCGATTTTCTGAGCCGACAAAGACGGCGGCACAACAATTTCCAGGTTAGACCCTGCTTCAAACAATCTTCCAAGCAAGACGAGGCCAGGCAGTTCGAGACTGACGTACATGATACTCGACGAACTGGAAGTTGTCGAAGCGGCGGTGCACGAGGTAGTTGTCAAAGTAGATCATGGACTCCCACGGGCCGTCGCCGACGCCCACCATGATGATCGAGAGCGGGAAGTTGCTCGCGTACGTGATGGCGTCGATCGTCTCCTTCTCGTTGCGGCTCACGGCGTGCGGCGGGATGTCCACCGAGCGCGTGACCTGGCCGTCGGCGATGATGACGAGGATATGGTACTCGCCCGTCTGGCTCACGACGTTGACCGCCTGGTTGATGATCGGCGCGAAGGACGTCGGGCCGGCCATGGTCACGTTGCGCACGACCTGCCGGTAGCGGCTGCGGATGCCCTCGAACGGGAAGCCCGCCTTCGGGTCCGACGTCTCGGAGAAGGTGAAGAGCGAGTGGTCGCCCGTCAGCTCGTCGCCAAAGCCGTACACCGGGATCACGTTGTCTTCGTCTGACGACGGGAACACACGAACAGGCAAGTCAGTTCCAGTCGGACACATGAAGTGGAAAACCATCACGACGCACCAAAGTCGCGCAGCGTCTTGCCGACCGTGTCGATCACGGCCTCGTACGGGTTCATCGAGCTCGGGTCGTCGATGCAGTGCAGGCATCGCCCGTCGAACGTGCGCTTGCCGCTCCACTCGTTCGACTTAGTGACTGCCAGCGACCGTTAGTCAGTTAGCCATCAAACACACAAGGCAGTTATCACATCAAAGCAAAGCCAACGCACAGTCGATGCCGACGATCAGGTTGCAGCTCTCGAGTCCGTTCCGCCGCAGCGCTGGACCCCACACACGCCGCAACGCGACAACACGGTCAGCATATCCTACATATACACCATCACTCGCCATCCCACAACATCAACGTACCGTGCGTGACCTGCGGCAGCGCCGAGAACTGGTCCGGGATCATGTCCGCCCACGAGGACGAGCGACCCGCGGCCGGCCGCGAACTAGTGTACGTCTGCGGCGCGCGGCGCGCGGCCGACGAGCGGCGGCGGTGTGTCTGCTGCTCGCAGCTGGAGCTGTTGCCCATGGCGGAGGTCGGCGCCGCCGATAGCCAAATGAAGAATGTCCCGCCCTTTGGCTTTGGCGTTGGCCAAGCGTGGCGAAAATGTCGCGGAAGAATGGGAGGAGCCGCTCGGTGCAGTTGAAATTCCAGGGCCTTCTACTTTTGTAGGTGCGACTGGGTACATTTCGTAAAACTGGTCGAATTGCGACGGTTTTTTAGTTTTGCGAGGGGATGCGAACTGGACACACACCCAATCGCCAGCCAATTGTGGTGATTCGTAAAAAACAGTCGTAAAGAAATCGCAATTCCCCATCCTTGATGGCTACACCTGCCCCAACTCCTGACCACTTGGACCTTGGAGCAGCATCAGAATCCGCATGCAGCATGGCGGACCTGTCTATCAACACAACCAGCAGTTTACACCGGCGATGCCCTCGTTCAAGCTTCTTGACGCGCGGGGTCGGATCATGGGAGCTTCTTTGCTGCTTGGGCCGGCACCACCCGAAGTAACTGGCAACCCACCGACCGGTAGTGCAACAACGCACACTTCATCCAATACAGTATAGATATATACCCAGTGTCATCGTTATCCAATCCTTCACAGCATGCCGCCATGCGCCTGAGGCACCGGCGCGACCTGCAGGTCCGGGGCTGGCTCGGACGTCTTCTGAGGGTACATGCCCGCCTCGGCGTCCTGCTGCTCGCGGAGCAGGCGCTTGCGGCGGTGGCGCTCCTTGCGGGTCTTGCGCTCGTCGAAAACCTCGATGGACACGAGGCCGAGCTCACAGATGGCGATGATGATGGCGCTGCGCAGCTTCGGACCCGAGTACAGGTCCATGTGGAGCACGCCCTTGACGACGCCGGCGTAGAAGACGGCGATCACGAGCGAGGCCAGCAGCAGATTGTACTTGTAGTTGCGCGCCTTGCGCAGCCGCTTGATGCGCACGCAGCAGAAGAACTTGCCAAAGTAGACGACGAACCATGCGAACGCGATGGGCGTCGGGTAGAAGACGTAGATCCACTGCAGCAGCCGCTCGTTCTCGTTCAGCTCGCCGGCAGTGTACTGGCCGGCCACGTAGCTGGTCGAGTACGTCGTGCCCTTGCCAATGTCGAAGAAGGCGACGACGACCGCGAAGATGGCGAAGAACGTGAGCGTCGCGTACGCCCAGCGGTAGAAGCGCTTCTGGTGCACGAAGCCCCAGTAGCCCTCCGACACCGTCAGCATCTTGGCGAACGACCGGCGGTGGCCCATCGTGCCGCCGTGTGGGGTGGTCTGGCGGGGAGCGAACCTCTCGAGCCCAGCGGCAACAGCAAATGGAAATGGAATGAGTTCTGTCCGACGACTTGGAAGCGTCGAGCACCCACTCAGTCGTCAGGTCGTTCGGATGGTCTGAATCAGATCACAGAATCAGTAATTGGTTTGTATGGTGCTTTTGACTGATCCGAACACAAAGAGCCGAACGCATAATTGGTTTTGCCGGTAACTGCAAACTATGGTCTTGGTCTATTGCTGCTGGGTGTCGAAGTATCAGAGCAGTCCGCCCGGTGGCTGAGAGATCACCAGCGTCTGCGGCGACAGCGCATTGCTCTTCGGAGTGGAGAGCGGCTGTTCGCTGGCGGTGTCCTCGACACACTGCTGCTCGCGGAGCATTCGCTTGCGGCGGTGGCGCTCCTTGCGGGTCTTGCGCTCGTCGAACACCTCGATGCACGTGAGGCCGAACTGGCAGGCGGCCATGAGCATCGCGCTGCGCAGTGCCGGGCCGTGGTTGAAGGTCATGGAGAGCGCGATGTTCAGCGCAGCCGAGTAGAGGAACGCCGCCGCAAACGACGCGAGCAGCAGGTTGTACTTGTAGTTGCGCGCCTTGCGCAGTCTCTTGATGCGCACACAACAAAAGAACTGGCCAAAGTAGACGACGAACCATGCGAATGCAATGGGAGTCGGGTAGAAGACGTAGAGCCACTGCAGCATGCTCTGATCTTTGTCGCCGTCGCCGTTCTTGCCGCGAAAGTCGTAGAAGGACGCGACGACCGCGAAGTAGGCGAAGAGCGTGAGCGTCGCGTACACCCAGCGGTAGAACCGCCGTCGGTGCACGAAGCCCCAGTGGTTCTTCGCTACCGCCCCCATCTACATGTGCGAGCTGAGCTGTGCTCGAGTGGCGATGACATTCATTGCCGAGCGGATTGAGCTGCCGATGGGCTGGCCATTCCTCAGTCGGTAATCATTGCCACCAAAAGTGATTGCGCTTCTGATGTGAGTCATGCCTGCATTCATTCATGCTCGGTCCGACTTTCTCTGACGATTACGGGAAACATAATCTGCTCCACTTCGAAACCAATTATTCTACGAAACGTGTCGATGAACCGACCTTCATGATGTCATATGTACCCATGGGTTATCGAAACCCGAAGGTTTTCATCATCATCACTCCTCCCCTGAACTCTTGTGTGGCCCAGGGAGAAGCAAATCAAACTCGCTTAACATCGACCCCGAGACTGCGAGAACGATGGCGGACGCGGTGCTCGCGGCGGTGCAGCCGCTGCTGCAGGAGGTGGCGGGCTTCCCGCTGTACGTGCAGGTGCTGGTGGGCGTGGCGGCGCTATGGGCAGCGCGCTGGGCTCTGTGCCTCGCAGGGCTCTTCTTCAAGTTCTTCCTGCGGCCGGCCAAGCGCGTGCAGCAGTTCGGCGCGTGGGGCGTCGTGACGGGCGCGACGGACGGCATCGGCAAGGCCCTGGCCGTGGAGCTCGCGCGCAAGGGCATGAACCTGGTGCTCATGAGCCGCACGCAGAAGCGGCTCGAGGAGGTGCGCGACGAGATCGTGGCCAAGTACCCCAAGGTGCAGGTCGAGGTGCTCGCCGTCGACTTCAACAACATCGACGACCCGAGCGAGCGCGCCGCCATCTCCAAGCTGCTCGCGCGGCTCGGCGACATTGGCGTGCTCTTCAACAACGTCGGCGTCTCGTACGACTTCCCGCAGGTATGGTGGAGGTTCACCATTCTGTTGGTCATGGTGTTGATTGACTAACCACATCGTCATGGTTCCCCCTCTCCTCCTTCGTGCAGTTCTTTGAGCAGCTGCCCGCTAACCGCGTTGACAGCCTCATCAAGCTGAACGTGACGTCGTCGACGGTCATGACGCAGCTCGTGCTGCCGGGCATGCTCGAGCGCAAGCGCGGCGTGGTCGTCAACGTGAGCTCGGGCTCGGGCCGCCTGCGCGTGCCGCTGCTGGCGCAGTACAGCGCGACCAAGAAGTACGTGGAGCAGTTCACGCTGTGCCTCGCGGACGAGACGCGCGCCAAGGGCGTGCACGTGCAGTGCCACGTGCCCATGTTCGTGACCACCAAGCTGGCCAAGATCCGCCACCCGACCTTCTTCGTGCCCTCGCCGGCGGTCTACGCGCGCGCGTCCGTGGCCTTCCTCGGCCGCGACACGCTCGTTTCGCCCTACTGGCCGCACGCGCTGCAGATCTGGATCTACGAGAACGTCCCCCAGTGGCTCGCCAGCAAGGTGCGCTCTCCGCCTCTACCTCTATCTGACTCTCTACTGTTCGTGCGTCTGATACAACCCTCTAACACCCGGCTGTGCTGTGGATGCAGTTCGCCATGATGTCGCACCTGTCGCTGCGCAAGCGCGCGCTCAAGAAGCTCGCGGCCAAGAAGACCGAGTAGAGGGAGAGCGCAGTCTCATTGCGGTGGCGGCCCATTGCGGTGGCGCATTGCGGTGGATCGGTGCATCGAGCGGCGGAGCAGGCGGCGTAAGCTGGTCAACACGGTGGGTCGCTCCGCGCCAGTCGATGCGTTTCAACGGCGGCCACCGGTCCCTGGAACTCGCGACAAGTTCCAGTTGGACGGGGCCGTCCTGGAACTGCCGCTCGTTCCAGTCGGACGGGGCGGTCAGCTATCCCATTCTGTTGGAAAAAGATACTGTACCCACCTTCGGCCTTCGAAACGGCATACAGCCTGCGGTTCCGCCGCCTACCCAGCTTAGCGGACCGTACGGTAGTCGTCCATCCCCTTACAGTGCGGTGTCAGGTCATGGCTGCATGTTCAACATCGGCCCATGAAGAGTTGGACGGTCGCCACGGTGCGCATCCAAAGCTCGGGGGCTGCGCACCAGCGCCGTGCCGTCACCTCCTCATGCTGGCGGCGGCAGGGCACAGCGCCGCGCGGCACGGACCAGCCCCGCGCGCATTGCGGACGCCGGCGCTGGCGCCTGTGGACGATCCGCTCATCCTCGCGCGCCGCGGAACGACTGGCGGCGCGCGGCCATCGGCTGACGCACGTGGGTGTGCCGCCCATCCGCACACCGTACCGTACGGCACCGACTGTATGCGCTGACTGTACGCACTCACTGTACGCACCGACTGTATGCTTCGACTGTACTCGCGTGCGCGTACCGTTCGTCGCGAAACAACAGTAAAGTGCAGGCGGCCAGTGGATGGCCGGCTCGTCACCCGACTGAACCTGAACTTGCGCCTGATCCCGGCCGCGCAGCGTTTTTATCGGCGCGGCCCCCGAAAAGCGCGCGCTTTTGCCGCGCGTGCTGGGTGAGAAGGCACGCTCCCAGTCGGTCTGGACCGACACGACCTTGTGGCGCAGTGGCCCCGGGCCCCCGCGTGATGATGCCGCGGCTGGAGCTTACGGGGCCGAGCGTCACGCGATCCGGTCCGGCAGAGCGCCGCCGCTCAGCTGCGGATCGCTCGCGTCCCGATCCGCCGCGATCTGAATCCAGCCAAATTATCCGATAATCCGGCCAAATTATCCGTCCAATTGCCCGCGCCTCTATCCGCGAGATTATCCGACTTGACTATCCTTTTCTGGCGGATTTCGCGGACCAAGATGTCCCAGCCGGTTTCTCACCGCCGTCCCAGAGAGCGCGCCACGTGGGCTCTGCCTTGAGTTAACTATACCCAGCGGCTCGCACCGGCCGCCAGCTGGGGCCGGTGCGAATCACGCGCCGCGCAACCAAATTTACAATGGAATTTCGGCACAACGGGGGGACGGTCCGCGAGTGGCCAGCCCCCCCCCCCCCCCCTCCCCTCCTGTCCGCCGGCAGGGAAGACGAGCCGCAAACAAGATCGCCGCGGCGAGAGACCGGCCCAGCCGCCAGAATTCCGCTGGGCAGCCTTGGCGCGTGAGCGCGGCTGGCACGCACGCCAATCCGCGGCTGCGTAGCCTCTATAAATGAATATATTCACTGGTCCGGCACATCTTGTTCTTCATATTGTATGCGACATTAACCTGTATAAATGAATCCCCCGCGTCGAATGTTACGTCGCTTGCTAATCTTCCGGCCGCTGACGAGCGCCAGCCCCAACCTCAACCAGCGCGCGCGTGCGCTATTTTTACGATCGGCGCGGTGCTCGGCCGGGGACGGGGCGGTTCTGCCCGCGTTCCAGAGAACCGCGGGCCGGAGCCTCGCGCCAGGGTTTCGCGCGCCGCGGCTCGGCCACAGTCGAATTCCACCAGCTAACGAACGAGCCGGCGCATTAACATGGGCGTCGAGGGCGTGCAGCCGCTGGGCCACAGGCCCGCGTCCGCGTGCGCTGCGTCCGCGTGCGCTGCGTCCGCGGCCGCGGCGGATGCCAAGTGCGCGGCGGACGCGGCCGCGGTGACGCTCGCCGGGCGGTTGGCGACCGTGACCATTACGGTCCCCCACGAACAAGACGACGCGGACGAAGAGGACCAGCACGGGGACAACGACGACAACTCGCGGACGACTCGGCGGTCGTCACTGCCGTCCACGTTCGCGGATCCGCCGGCCGCGGGGGACGCGCGGAGGTGGCGGTCCTTCGACGCGGCCCTACTACTTAGTGGTGACGTCGACGGGTATGACGACGGCGCGTCGGCGCGTGACATGGCGGCGCTGGCACAGCGCATCGATGCCGAGGCCGCCGGTGTCTCGCGTCACAAGGCACGGCTCGGCAGGCGGCGCGAGCTGCTGCGGTCTGTGGGCGCCGCGTTCTCGTCGGCTCGACGCGCGCAGGTGCAGCTGCTGCAGATGCAGCTAGCGGCCGAGCTCGCGCGAGGCGCGCGGTCCCTCGAAGTGCTCACCGACATCCGCACGCTGGTGCTGGCGCTGGAGACCGAAGATCCCCATGAAGACAACCAGAGCGAGGACGAGAGCGCATCCATCGCGTCCATGGCCTCAACGTCGACGCGCGGCCGCGGCGAGAGCTTCTGCGCGGGCGACCAGCGGCTGCTCGAGTCGCTGCGGGACGCGGACAAGGCGCTGCGCGAGGACTGCCTGCACCACGCGCTGGCGCTGCAGGCGCAGTTCCTGCAGCAGCTCGCGGCCATGCACGCGCGGCGCGAGCCGCCCGCGACGCGCGCGCCGTCGCTGCAGCACTTTTTGAACGAGTTTGCGCGCGCGGACGGCGCGTTCCGCGTCCCCGGGGGCCTGGACGCGCCCACGGCGGCGCTCGTGCGCTTCGAGAAGCTCGTGACGCGCCAGCGGCTGCTGCCGGCGCCGCTCAAGCGCGCGCTGGACGCGCTCTGCGTCGACTCGCTGCGCGCGCTGACGCTGCCGGCCGCCAAGCGCCAGACGCCGGCGGAACTCGGCACCGCGGCCGTGTTCGCCGAGCGCGAGCCGCGCGACGTGATGCTGGCGCTCGTGCGCGAGCTCGAGGACGCTGTGGCGCGCGAGGGCCGCGTGACGGACGCGTTCCGCCCGCTGCTGCGCGCCTTCGTGGAGCAAATGGTCTTCGCACGGCTTGCAAGCGCCTGCTATCGCGGCAACTCGACCGACCTGGACGAGCTCAACGCCGCGTGGCGCGAGCACGTGCAGCTCGCCCGCGGGCTCGGACTGCACGAGGTCGGGCTCGCGCGCGAGCTGCTGCCCGCGAACCCCGAGCGCTGCAACGTGGACGAGCTCTTCGCGGGGGCCATCGCGCAGTTCAACCGGCTACCGCACCTGGTGCCGGCCTGCATCCTCGCGCAGCTGCTGGCGGCCGTGCGCGAGCTCTACCGCGAGGCCGCGGCCGCGCTGGGCATCGAGGAGAGCGCCGTGTCGGCGGACGTGCTGCTGCCGCTGCTCGTGCTCGTGCTGAGCCGCGCGGAGCTGCCGCACCTGCACTCGCAGGTGTTCCTCATGGAGCAGTACGCCGTGGACGCGGCCCAGGACGGCTCCGAGGCCGCCTACTACCTCGCGTGCCTGCAGGCCGCCATGGGGTACCTGCAGGGCGGCTGCCCCGACGACGAAGGCGCCAAGTGATGCAGTGATGCATTGGTGCATTGATGCAGTGATGCAGTGAGCAGTGTGCTCGAGAGTGAGTGAGTGAGTGAGAGAGAGGAGTGTGGAGTAGTTTTGAGAGACCCGGTACAATAGCGAAGACAAAGTAACGAAACAACGGAGATGCCTTTGAAGAGCATGAAGGGGCTGCTACTGCAGCGAAAGGATCCACTCGCGCACGTTGGCCACGGCCGCGTCCAGGCCTGACAATGGACAATGATACACACAAGTCACAGATAACGGTCAGTTGCAATGTGCGACGTGTGAGCATGACTGTTGACGCACTGGTGGCGCAGCAGCGCTTGAGCCAGGGGGAGGCGAGCAGGGCGTCGGCGTCGGCGCGGTCCTGCGGGGCCTTGGGCAGGCAGGCGGCCATGAAGGCGCAGCACTCGGGCGAGAAGAAGCGCGGCGAGAGCGCGGGGGGCGGCGCGTCCAGCACCGTCTGGATCATCTCGACGCACGTCTGCGGCTTGGCGTACGGGTACACGCCCGTGGCCGCCTCCATGAGCACGAGCCCGAGGCTCCAGATGTCGGACGAGTACGAGTACGGCTGCCGCTGGATGCGCTCCGGCGACATGTAGCGGAACGTCCCCACGAACGTGCCGCACATGGCTGTCCAGTCACCGATGATCAGTTAGTCAGGCAGTGGTTAAGACAGTGACAGTGAGGTGTTGGTTGGCACCTACCGATGGAGGTGCCGAGCTCGGAGGCGATGCCAAAGTCGGAGACCTTGACCTGGCCCTGGCTGTTGAGCAGGATGTTGGGCGGCTTGATGTCGCGGTGCACGCGCTTGTGCTGCTTCATGTAGGCGAGCGCGTAGAGGATCTGGTAGGCGACGCTCGCGAGCACGCGCTCCGGGATGGCGCCGAGCTGGTGGATGACGTTCTCGAGCGAGCCGCCGTCCATGTACTCGAGCGCGAGCACGACGGCCGAGTCGCGCAGGAAGGCGCCGTAGAAGGTCACGAGACACGGGCAGTTGGAGTCGAAGAGCGCGTTGATCTCGCGGATGATCTGCTCGCGCTTCTGCTTGTCGAACATGTTGATCATCTTGAGCGCCAGCGGCGTGTTGGTCGGCTTGTGGCGCGAGCAGAGCACGCAGCCGCTGGCGCCGCGGCCGATCACGGCGCCGCCCCACTCGAGCTCGTCGGGTTCGACGCTGAAGGCGCGGCCCGTGCCCTTGCGCACGACGCCCGTCGGCGTGATGGCGTACCGGCCCTTGACGTACGCGCCGGCGCCGGCCACGAACGAGTTGGCCAGGCTGTTGCTGCTGCTGCGGTTCATCGCGAGGGCGTGGTGGCGGTGGCGGCGTGGCCTCGACCGTCCGGGTCGGCGCCGAGCAATGGGCTCCGACCAGCGGCGGCGGCGGCCGCGAGCCCGGCCGAACCGGCGGCCGTGTCACGATCGGAGCGCGCGCCGAACGCTCGCGAGCCGGCGGCGGGTAGATGGATATATATAGCGGCGCTAAACCGTTGCAGGCGTGACAAAATGCTTTGGTGGCTGGGCAGCTGATACCTTGTGTATCAATGCGCATACAGGAAAGTTGCCTTTTACAGAGTGCAGGTATATCCATCATGAGTGTTGGTCTGTTTGAGTCACCCCGATCGATAATGACCACACTACATCAAAGCATGAAGCAGGAGCAGAAGGAGGTGGCGGCGGCGCTGCGGCGGCTGCTGGCGTCGCTCGACGCGTGCGCCGCGCTCGGCGCCGAGCGGCCGGAGCAGTTCAGCGCGCAGATGCTGCTGGTCGACACAGAGGCGGCACTCCAAATCCCCGAGGACCGCCACGACCCGCTGATTTACATGACTGGCTTCAGCGACATCCCTTACGTCGACCAGCTCGCGGCCGTCGTGTGCACGTGGGCGGCCACGGGCCTCAACCCGGTCCAAGCGCGGCGCGACAGCGAGCTGGGCGTCATCGAGGGCGTCACGGCCGAGGCCGCGAGCGACGACCGCGTGCTTAACGTACCGCTGCAGTTAGTTCGCGAGTTCGTGGCCGAGTCATCCGATAACGCAACCAATCAGTTCCTCGACGCTGTCGGCGGCGTGAGGGGAGTGCTCACGCTGCTCGGGTACCGGCAGACGGTGGGCAGCCGCGAGCTGGCGCCGCTCACGCGCGCGCAGTGCCTCGCCGCCTTCACCGAGCGCCACTCGCCTCGCGAGCCGCTGTCGGTCGGCGCGCGCGCGCTCGCCAAGCACTGCCAGCGCAGCTCGAGCGGCTGGTGGGGCGTCGCCCTCTCTGGCAACGACGCCGCCAAGAATACCCGCGCGCTCGCCATGGTGACGACGCTGCTGGACGGCGCCGTCTGGAAGAACGTGCACGCGCTGCCGCACGGGCACGCGACCATGGAGGTGCGGAACGCGCTCGGCTACGGCGCGCGATGGGACGTGCGCACCGGCGGCTTCCGCGGGTTTCTCGAGCCGCCCATGGCCAACGGCCACGCCGTCGGCTGGCGCCACTGAGCGGCTCATTCGGGAGCCCATATAAATAAACGATATCTTGTTGGCGACATGACTCGATGATCCAGAAACGGCATCGTCTTCATGCGATGCTGCAGCGCAGAAGGCGGCGGCAACGGTGCCGTCGCCGAATTTGAACCGCTGGCCACTTGAGCGGAGGCCCGCGCGATCGACACGCCGGCCGAGCGCAATGGCATTCCCCGTTTGCACCCAGCGTGCATCGGACCCGGTCGGCCCAGCGAGCATGGCGATCGTCAAGTTCTGGGTCGCTGCGGTCGCGCTCGTCGTGGCGATGGGCTCGACCGCTGCCGGGAACAGTGAGACGTGCTCGCACGCCCTGTCGGCGGACGACGTGGCCCACGGCGTGGGGGCCGCGTTCGACTCGCAGTGCCGCCTGGACGAGGCGAGCGTCGACGTGTCCAGCCTGCTGCTCGACCGCTCCGGGTGCTTCTCGTCGACGTGCCGCTTCTGCCGGACGCGGTGGACGCATCGCTCCAAGCACTTTGCGCCGTGCGATGCCCATGTCACCACTGCTACGACCACGGCCACCGCCTCCACTGCCCGAGTGCTGGCGGAGGAGTCTGCGACGACCGACTGCACGGCCGGACTGAGCACTGGCGACGTCTCGAGCGGCATCTCGGCGGTGGCGGATGCGTCCTGTCCTGCAGGCGGCGTCGGCTGCTGGTCCAACCGCCAGTGCCGCTACTGCCGCACCAAGACGACGAGCAAGAGCGCGCACTTGGCCACCTGCGAGTCGCTAACGGACTGTGCGGCCGTGGCGGCCAAGTCCGGTCTTGCGGCCGTGTCGTTCGTGGTGCAGCCGGCCTGCAACACGCCGAACCCGAAGATGTACGGCTGCCAGGCCTCGACGACGTGCCAGCTGTGCCGCGAGACCAAGACCGACGCCAACCAGCAGCTCATGAGCTGTAGCGTGCTGCGCTCGCAGCAGCTTCTGCAGTCGGACGCGACCACGACAACGACCGCCGCGAAGAGCTCGACCTCCTCTGACAAGAACAGCAAGACGACGTTCGCCGCGACGAGGGGAGCAGCGACCGACGACGACGAGGACGGCACGGGCAGTGGAGCGACCTTGGCGGTTGGAATCGTCGGCGCGGTCGCCGCCGTCGCGATCGCGGTCGTGGCCAGCGTGTTCGTCGTCCACCGCCGGCGCCGCCGCGAGCAGGAGAGCGTGTTCGACACGCCGCGCGAGGGATCGCTCGTGTTGGTGAAGAGCTTGACGAACATCTCTACCATCTGAGGAGGATATAGCGACTTCTCTCTAGAGTTCTCTCATCACAACCAACAGCGAGCGTGCATTATTACCACTTGTTCACCACCGTGACAGCAACCTGCTCGCCTCTTGAAACACCACGTCGAGTTCAGTACCCCGGCATGAGCAGTCCCTTGGCCACCTCGGCGGCCTTGTCGGGGCTCACGAGCAGCTCGACGAGCTTGACGCCGAGCTCCATGGCCGTGGCCGGTCCCTGGCTCGTCACGCACTTGCCGTTGACGACCACGCGCTCGTGCTTGTAGTCGACGCCCGTCATGGTCTTCTCGAAGCTCGGGTAGCTCGTGGCCGGACCTTTCGGCAGCAGCTTGTGCGCGTGCAGCACGACGGCCGGCGCCGCGCAGATGGCGGCGATCAGCCTGTCCTCCGCCTGCTGCTGCTGCAGCAGCTCCGTGAGGACGCGCGAGTTGTGCAGGTTCGTCGCGCCAGGCATGCCCTGCACGGTACCAGTCCATCATCAGTCCACCATCCACTCGAGCATTCAACTGAGTCAACTCACGCCCGGGACGACGATGAGGTCGAAGGAGCGGCCGGCCAGCTCCTGGATGGACACGTCGCCCTGCACCTTGGCGCCGCGCGACATGGTCACAAGGTTGTCGGCGTTGGCGCCCACCGTCGCGATTGTGACGTGGACGCCGCCGCGGACCAGCACGTCGGAAAGCGTCAGCGCCTCAATCTCCTCCGAGCCGTCGGCCTGCACAATACAACCATTTAGCGACCAATATGAGGAACTCAGGAGGCTCGAGATACATATAAAGACGCACAATGGGGACGAGCGCGGTCGGGGCGTTGACAGACATGGTGAGCGAGCGGCGGGCGAGGCAGCGAGGCGCGAGGCAGCGAGGGGCGAGGCTGGACAGCGCGTTGAAGCGCGGCAGCATCCACCTGGAAGATCGAGGTTGAGGAATGACGGTTGGCGAAAGATGCAATGTGAGGGCGCTGTATTCAGGAGGATCCTGTGTCAACAGCTTATTCGCATTTTATCGGATCCCAACAGTCCGCAGCGTATCTTTGTCGTGTCGCTTCACTTGATCTTCGCTGTTCTCTGCAGTCGAGTCCTCGACGTCGACTCGCTTCGCCAGCGCGCTTTCCAACCAGCTACATCCTAGAAAACGTGCTGGGTGTCGAGTGAGCAGGTTCGAGAAGCAAGAGAAATCTCCTGCAACTCCCGGACGCTCGCTTTCTCGCTCTTCTACGAACTATTTGACCCGCGCTGCAAATACTCTGGTCTTGGTCGTTCATCAAGCAGTTCTGTCGTCACGGGCGTCATGATGTTCGGCGAGGCATTCACGTCGCGATCCCAACACATTGTCCAGTCACCGGTTTTACAGTGCAAAACATTTCGGGATGTAATCTAGCCATTGAAACGCCATTCTCGATCTTTGGGAAGTTGGAATCTACGTTCACTTTGCGACAATGGTAGCTCGTCCAAAACTCGTCAACAAGCCATACAGCAGCACGATTTGCTGGCTCTCGCATCGCTTCGTGCTCGCAACGAGATTCTGCGACATGGCGATGGGGTCGATGCTGTTGGATCAGTCGTGTGAGCGATAGTGTAACCGCGAACTAGTCGATATGCATATCGACACGGCGGCGCTGGGTGAAATGTCGCTGTCTACGCAACTAGTCGAAGCACTATTCTGTTTCAGTGTGGCCAGGCAGGACTTGGTCGAAGATACCATGGTCGAATATGCCAAGCTGAAAATGGGTCGTCCATTTAAGTGACCCGCGCGGTGGATGTGTTGCTGCGGTATGTGGCCGACGATTGAGTCGCGCGTGACCTGGTGAAGAACCCCGAGAATCTCATACAGCTCGAGCAAGCAGAGGTGACACTCTGTGTGAGCCACGATAACTCACTCGAGCATGACCCGCGTTCTCGGGAGTTGAATTCATCGGATTACGGCTGTTTGACGTCTTCGACCGACCAGAGCTGTTGTTGAACTTGTTGACATTGAGCTTGCTGCAGGGCAATCTGATCACATGGGCTGACAATAACGAAAACCTACCTTGGAATGATTCAACTGCTTCTCGCCTATCTGTACAAAATCGATTGGGCCATTCTATCACGCAACCAAACGTCAGTCAAGCTGTTCGAGCAGCTTCCAGGTCGTGGCAATCATTCGTCCTCCACTGCTACTGGAGCCCTTACCGTCATCGGTGGATGACTCAGTGACGCACCCGATGACGCAGCCTGACAGGCAGTGGCACGTGACCATCGAAGAGCACCACTACCGTGCTCGCCGTATCCAAATCGGTGCTGATCTTCAACACCAGAGAGCAGTCGAGTGGCACCAGCTGCGATCTCAAGTCGAGGATCCGTGGGCCGTGCTACAGGTCGCTTCTTCGGCGCATCTTTAAATCACCACACCGTTGACCTGGAAGCTCCAGCACGATCTATGGTGAGGAGCTGTTGAGTCCTTCCAGCTCCGCTCACCTTCGTGTCAGTTTGGTCAACGTTTTCGCCTGGCTCATCCGACCTCGACACTCCTCTCGTTGCCACGAACTCAGGTTTTTCCACCAATCCCCACCACTTCAGTCACCAATTTCAGCGAATCGCGCGCCGTGTGTCACTGGCTGCCGGGGTAGGTGATCGACCTGGCATTTCGCCATGTGGCCACGCACTTCGGCATTCGCCTAATCTGCTCATGGCGGTCCGCTCCAAGCCGCCGGGTCCGCGCGTCGGTGGCCGCCCGCTCGTGCTGCTGGCGGCGGTCATGGCCGTGCTGGTACTGCTGACTGCCGTCCGCTCGTTCAGCCTCGTGGGCAGCTCAGTGGCGCTGCACTCCGCCTTCGACCGCCGCTCGTGGCTGCCGACCTCTGACAACACCTCGACAGCACAAGACGTGAGCGACGCCGAGCTGGTGGACGCGCTGCTCGTCGTCGTTCGGGCCAAGCAAAATGCGACCGGCGTCTACGACGTGGCCAATCAGACGGTGACCGAGCAAGCACCTGTCGGTCGCTCGTCGGTCGTTGTCAACTCTGCCGACGCCGCCGCTGTCCACACAGCGGACCCGAATCTGTTCGCTGGTCGCCCTGGCGCAGACGACATCCACATCGTGTTCAGCATGAGCTGCGACCAGGGCCGGCGCGCGCTGCTGCAGACCGTGTTGCAGTACTCGGCCGCGGCCGTGGGCCAGCGCGGGCCGATGACGCAGATCCTCTCGGGCTGCTCGGCCGAGCAGAAGGCCGCAATCCTGCGCGAGCCGACCGTGTACCCGGACTTCCGCCGCCATTTCACGCCGGCGTACTCGCCGCACCCGGTGCCCGGCGTGGACGACGCCTACACGCCGTACAACAAGCCGTTCGCGCTGCGCCACTTCCTGCTGCACGCGTCGCCGCCCGTGCGCGAGCCGATCATCGCGCTCATCGACGCCGACATGGTCTTCTTCCGCAAGCTCGAGGTGAACACGGGCCGCAGCGTCACCCAGTACTATCGCGGCAGTCGCGACCCGACCACGGTCAACGACTCGGTCGTGGATGGTCTCGCACTCGCCCAAGACTGGTCCAACTACCTCGGCGATGGATGGTACGCACCAGACTACGCCGACCGCCTCGCGGCCGTCTGCGGCGACCAGCCGTGCGCCAAGGTGACCGCCGACGAAGCGCGCGAGGCGTTCGTGGGGACCGGTCCGCCGTACGTCATGACCCGCGGCGACATGGCCCGCATGGTGGACGACTACTGCGACTTTGTCGTCAAGGGCCGCCAGGTCGCCGACGACTGGATGACCGAGATGTACGCCTACACGCTGGCCGCGGCCAACCGGGGCATTGTCCACACGCCGCTGACGAACTTGGGCGTGACACACCCGACAGTCGATGCGGGCGACCACGAGTACTGGCGGTTTGTGGATGGTGACAACACGCCCAACCCGTGTGCCGACCAGGTCGCCGTCGTCGTGCCCGATGACCCGCCCGTGAGCGTGCACTACTGCCAGCAGTACGGCTTCGTCGAGGGCGACGAAGGCCACTTCTTCTACAAATACGACGTGCCCGAGTCGCTCACCGACTGCGACAGTCCGCTGCTAAAAGTGCCGCCGGCCTCCGACTGGGACGAGCTACTGCTGCGCGAGCCTGACACCGAGACGCGGCGTCGCAAGCGACACGAGGTCTGGTTCGCGTGCTCCATGGCAAAGATCGTCAACCAAGCTGCCTTGCAGTACAAGCAGCGCGCATGTCCTGCGGGATACAACACGTTCCGCTCAATTGAGCTGAGCACAGCGCGGAAAAGTAGCGACAGCAGCAGTAATGATGGCGAGCCGTGACAGTAGGAGAATAGCATTGCCAGTAGAAATAGACGCGCACAACAACCCACTAGAGCAGACCCTGGCGCGCCAGGTCCTCGAACGTCTTGCGGTTGAGCACGTTGCCCTCCGAGTCCTCGAACTCCTCCTCGGCCGTCGCGTCCCAGCTCTCGGCATCGATCTGGTCCTTGAGTTTCTCGTACACTGCCGACAAACAGCACTAGTCAGACAAACAAGCATCGACCTATCCGATGAACAAGGAGCGACTCACGTTGGATGGCGTCGCGCATGAGTGTAATGTCGTGAAAGTGCTTCGTGTTGGGGATCTTGAGACAGCGCATGCCAAACGCGTGGCGCCATTCCTGGAAGTGGCGGTCGAAGGCGCGGCGTCCCCAGTAGCTGTGGTTGCCGCAGATCTCGCACTTGAACTCGACGCCAAGGCCGTGCAGCTTGTACAGCCAATACGGGATCGGCTTGCCGTCCCACCCGAGCGGCAGGTTGAGAGGATTGTAGAACGGCTGCTCGTCGTCGTCCCCATCGGCGATCGCTTCGTCCACGTCCACATCCGAGAAATGGCCGGCCTCCTCCTCTTCGATCTCGGCTTGCAGCTCCTCGTGCGTGCGTGTCTGCTTAAGCTCCAGGTACGCCATAGTGCCATGCACCACCTCGGTCAGCAGTTCGTACATGCGCCGCACCAGCGCCTCGTCGGATGCGATAGCCTTGCGCTGCTCTGCCGCGCGCTTCGTTGCTTCCGCAGAGTCAGTCGGTTGTTCCGCTGCCTCGGTCAAGTTCGCTGCCGCCTTCTTGTGCTTCTTGCCGTTCAGGTGGCCATCGTACACGCCCTGGGAGCTGAACTGGCGCTTACACGCAGCACAGAACAGCGGGTCGTTCTGGTTGGCCGCACTGTTCTCGTTCGCCCGCGCATCCCAGCCCTTGACCTCATCGAGAGCCCACTGCTTGTCGAACTTCGCAGCGGTCTCGGCGATCACGTCGTCCAGATCCACGAGCGGCTGCGTGCGACGGTAAAAGTCCAGCAGGTACGCCTTCAGGTCTCGAAGATATGCCTGGTATGGGGCTGACTGCGTCTTGGCGGATGATGGCACGCCAGTAAAGTCGGCAAAATGCGACAGGTACGTCAGGTAGTCGACTCTCGGAGCGCGAGTCCCCCCTGAAGCCGCGTGGAAGAGCGGTAGATTGAGGAAGCGGCTGTAGAACTCGTTCAGGTCGACGTACTTGCCGAACCGCTCCTCGCCCGAGAACTGCAAGAGATCCACCGAGTAAGCGATTGAGCAAATGGGAAAGCACACCAAGCGAACGCACCGTCACCGTCGGGTGAAGTGCATCGTCCAGGTTCGGCTCGTGGGATACCGGTGCGCCGGGGTACTTGCGGTGGAAGTTGCGAACCGCCTTGAGCTGCTCGTAGAAGGTGGCAAAGACCGCGCGGCCACGCATGGCAGCCGTCTCCTCCGCGAACGTCCTGCAGGTTCCCAAAACTCGCTCAGCTCCACCTCCACCGCCAACAAAAAGACCCACAAGCAAACCACACATACCCATCCTCGTCAGCGTACAGGTCCTGCACGCGGCTACTGCGCGTGACGACTTCGTCCAGCAGGTGGCTCACTTTGTGGCCATGCAGCACGCGTTCTCGGTGCTACAGACAGTCAAGGCGGCGTTAGCGGCGAGGCAAGGACGCAGTAACCGACAGGAGCTGACGCACATTGCGGGGCTTCTCGCTCAGCACCGACACGGCCGCGCGCTCGACCGACTCGATGGCCTCCTGCTCCGCGCGGAGCTGCTCCAGCACTGTGGATGACATACTCGCTCCGGATTTGTGCTTTGCCTGTTGGTGTTGGAGCTGGCCGATAAAAATTACAATACAAATCATCTATATTTCTGGAAAATACATTTATACTCCACATAATACGATTAAAATACGACAAAACTAGAAAATTACTGCCGTGACCTGCACCGCTGCAACTTCAGCGAGCATGTTTGAGCCAAACCGCTTTCCGCTTCCTCGTGTATTACAATCGGCACCGCGCCGTCTCCTAACGCAACAAAATCTAACCGCGACCTTGGTCCTGCACGATTTTAGTCGCTGTCGCTGTCCAAGAGGTAAATAATGTCCAGCGGGTCTGGAGTTGCAACCGGTCTAGACACTGTCCTTGCGGCTGTTCGAGAAGATGGTGGTGCCAGTGTTGCGCCAGACTGCTGCGGCCGCCTCCGCTCGAACGGGTTGCTCACGTTCGGGTGATGGCGCGACAAGTCCGCCATGGCATTGGCGAGGTTCACCTCGGACTCGTTCAGCAAGTCCACGGGAGGCGACACTGTGACTGATGACGATTCCCAACTCGAACCATCCAAACTGCTCGTCGCAGTAGCAGTGGGCCGAGTAAAACTCGCGCTATCGGGTCCAGACGAGCTTCTCGGGTCCGTGAACATCCCGTTTTCCATAGAAGGGTACGTGAAGTAGCTGCCGTCCGACGAAGTGGTTCCTCCTGGAGTTGAAGTTTCCCACACGCTGCTATCCACCGTGAGGATGTCGAGGTCATCGTCCAGCAAAATAGGATCCGTTGTCACTTGGGTCGATGACGTCACCGTCGGCGCTGGTGTCGACGCCGTTGGTGTCGGCACCGTCGGTGTTGGAGCCGTCGTAATGTCATCGTCTTCGTCATCACTCGAAATCAAATCGATCTCTACGTGGCCGCTGGAATTATGCCCTGATGTCGAGGCTGCCTGCTCGTTCAGCGTCGTTGACGCTTCTACAGAAGCACCTGGGGTCGCAGAGGTATCAACTTGTTCGGTCTTCACGCGTTTGAGTGCTGGCGCTTGAACTTCCTCCTCAACTCTTCGTTTCCAGGAACCATCGGGAAATATCTCGACTTCCTCCAGCTCGTCCTCCCCGGCGACGTCGGCCAGCAGCTTCTTTAAATAGGGATCAATGCGTAAATCAGATGCTTTAATGAACTGCGAGGCAAGCCAAGACCATCGATGATCTAGTTAGCAATCGGCACCCTTCAACAAGCTGACTCATCATCGCACTTACATTATGACACACCGTACATCGCCAGGCCTTGGATCGGGCTTTTCTGCTAAATAGGAGAAAGGTCTTGAGATCAAAGCATTGAAGGTGCTTACAGTGAAGCCCGCGAGCAGGCAAGTTGATCACACAGAGCCCCAACGGACACCGGATCGACAGCATGGTGCACGTCGCGACAATCCCATCGTCATCATCATCGTCATCGCCACCGAACGACTTGATGACCTCCTGCTTGGCCGCCTCATATGTTATATTCTTGGATGCGTCTGTAATCTCAGTCACCAGGTCGTTCACATTCCGGATCTCCACCACTTGGATCGAAAAAGCAAATAGCGACGGGTTGTCGGTTGTCCGGAGTTCAATCACGTTGCGACCAACGCGAGAGTACTGGAAGATGTTGGCCGGAAGCTCACGTAGTACCTTGGACGGGTTCGCGCTGCCCGGAGGCGAGCGCTGAGTCAACGGAACGCCAAAGCTGTTGACGTACAGTTGCGTGGTCGCGGGCCAGCAGTGACCAGCAGCCAGGTCGTCCTTGAGCGCGAAGCAGCGCAGCTGCAACTCGAGCGAGCCTGGCGTCATCGCGCCGGGGTTCGGATCCCGCCGCGCATACAGTTCGTTCAGGTCCTTGTCCAGAAGGACGTACTCGATTCGGAGCGCGCTCGCCGAGCGTGCAAATCGCACGAACGCCGGCTCGTACACCGTGCGGTTGACCGTGTAGAACGGGTCGAACACCTCGGCGCGGCACTTTTCACAATACCACTCCGGGTTCGGCATCTGCGTACCAAAACAACAGTCATGTCAGTCCGATCGCCCTCATGCTTCACGACGACGAATGACATACCGTGATGAGCTGGTGACATTTCGCGTGCACCCGCAGGCCGCATTTGAAGCAGGAAACAACCTTGCCCGAGTTGGCAGCGCCGCCACCGCCGCAGAAGCAGCGCGCGTCGCCCAAGTCAGCAGCGCGAGACGGCTTGTACAGGTCGGCGCCGCCGGGCATCGTCATCACAGCGCCAGTATTGGCTCCAGCACCACCACCAGCGCTTGGGTATCCATTTGGACGCCCGTTCAGCGGCGGGTGTTGGCCGTGAGACGGAGTCACTCCGTACCGGTTGTATGGAGGAAGCGGTCGCGTCGCGGCCGACGGAGGCGGCGGGCCCGACGCATACCGCGACACCGGCGCGCCACTGTACTGGCCTGACACTGGCTGCGCAAGGTGTGGTGGCGGCGGTGGCGGCGTGCTGTGGCCGCGTGATGCCGGCGTCTCGCGCTCGATCAGGTCGAGCGCGCTCTTGAGCTGCGTCTCGTAGTACGCGTTCATGGCCTGGTTGGCGGCACCCTCGGTCGTCTTCTGCGCGAGGTTCTGCAGTCGGTGCATTCAGCGAATAGCAAAGCGTCAGCGAAGCAAGTCTATGCTGCTAAACCCTCCAACGACGACGCACCTCGAGCGTGGCGACGATGCGGTCCACGATCTCCGACTTGCGGCCCGAGCGCTGCAGGTTCATCCCCACGAGCACGTTGCGCAGCTCCGGCAGCCGCAGTGTGTTCAGCCGCTGCCGCATGCCGCGGAGCTGGCGCTGCGCGTCCGGCATGGCCGCGAGAGTCAGAGGCGGCGACTGACTCGGTCTCGCGGGCGTCGGACGGGTCGACTAGGCGCCGGGGCGGCGAGGCGTGGGACGAGAAGCGGATCCTCCTTCCGCGGGGGAGCGGGTCGGCGCGGTCGCTGGCAGCGCGGGGAAGGCGAGAGACCGCGCGGCCACTCTCCCTCGCATGCGGAGTGTCTGCTGCCTGCGCAGGCGAGCGCTTGGTGTTCTGGTTTCCCGCGTGAAGTGCGACGTGGCGGAGGAAGTGCACCGCTAAATGGCACCATATGCGGAGAGACAGGGGATTTTGCACTTCACGGTCTGATTATTACACCCGATTTTGAGATGGAATGCTACCAGAACGCTTTTCCTCGCGACGCCCGCATGCGGCCGGCCATCCATGCTGGTCGACGGCGAGCGGCGTGTTCTCGCGCGTCGTCCACGAACGCATGTTGACTATATGGGCGTCAAATACGTCGCAAATATCGCCATCTACACTGATGCAAGCAACCGAGTGGATTCTCGCGCTCTTTCGGCAATTATCTTGGCGGTCGTCGGTGTTTGAAGCGGTTCATTCTCGCGTCAAACGCAGAAAATGCGGAAGCAGCACTGCTTCGCGCGGAGGAAGCACGAGTTAACGCGTAGGAAGGAGGCAGAGCGACATGTAGTAGTTCAGCATGCACATACTCCCACGTGGTCTCACGTAGGTGTCGCTTCATCGTGTGGTGATCGCATCACCTCGGAGTTGTTCTATCATTCTGGCGTTGGAGCCGCACAGCATCAAGGCACCATGCAAAACAGGAACACCAAGAAACAAGGATACAAATGCTGCTGAGGTTGCATTCGATGGGCTCGGGCGGCAGTGACTACTGTACACTGCCTCGCTCACATTATACGGCCGCATTGGATGGGCGTGATTAGTGGTGCCAACTGTAACATTGCCGTGGCCACACCGTACACGAAGACCAGACAAACTCGAGATGCAACGGCGCGAGTGCACATCGTCCACGCTGACAAAGACAAAAACTGTCTCCTCCGCAGCTAGAGCGCTCGGCGTGCCGACCGCTGGCGCGCTGAGAGCGGCGAAAACCAGCGGTGCGCCTTGATTTCGGGAAGACCAAGGCGGTCTTCAGGCAGCTTCTGCAGGATCTGCTCGGCGAACACGCCTGGTTAACACGACAGCAATCGTGACAGCAACGACAGTCTCATGTTCCACCCTCACCTTCTGCATGAGGTCCTTGGCGGCGAGCGAGACATGCGGCGGCACGTACAGCTCGCCCTCGGTGATCCGGTCGATGGTTTCGTTTTGGCCCTAAACGAATGACACCAGAATCAGCTCTGATAGGGACATCACACAGCTCTTAAGATGACTCCTTACCGGCGCCTCGAATGGCGGCTTGCCGACCAAGAGCTCGTACATAATGATGCCAACGGCCCAAATGTCGACCGACTCGTCATAGCGCTCGCCCTACATGCATCCACAAATGTCCATTAGATCGTCAACCCCACCACCACCAGCCCAACATGCAAATCATTTGCCAACGAACACGAATCATCTCCGGTGATAAATAGTCCAGCGTGCCGCACAGCGTGTCACGACGCGAGCTGTCCGCAGACCAACATCACAGCGCGTGAGCCAAACCACATCATATCATGCCCACAAATAATCAGCGTACGCGGCAGTGACGTTCGCAGATGACCACCCAAAGTCGCCAAGCTGGATCGTGCCTTCTTCCGTCAGCAGCAGGTTTTCAGGCTTGATGTCGCGATGGACCACGTGCTGCTGGTGGCACGCTTCCAGCGCGCTACAGTTCCACGACAAAAGGTGATCGTCAGCGAAAGTTATGATCCTCTCACACAACCAACTATCGACTTCCCTTACCTGACAAGTTGAGCTACATAGAGCATGGCCTCTCGTTCGGGGAACCTGTTGCAGGCATGGTTGCTTGGTCAACATGGAGCTCGACAAACAATCAAGCTGCAGCATCAACAGCACTAACCGATGGCCGGGCATCGAGCGCATCTTCTTGTACAAGTCTCCACCTCCAGCGTACTTCATCACCAAATACACTTGGACAGAAGAATGCAACAAACAGCGTCAGCATAGGGTTCCAACACAGTAAAGATTCCGAGACGCTCACCTCGCGTCTCATCCTGGAAAGTAGCGTAAAGCGGCAGAATGTTCGGGTTGCGGATGCGCGAGTGGATCTCGACTTCCTTGCGGAGCTGATGAGCGACGCCGGCGGCGCGCAGCTGGTCCTTCACGAGCACTTTCATCGCAACCACCACGCGCGACACCTTCTCGCGCGCTAGATACACATGGCCAAACTTGCCACTTCCCAGCTCGCGACCAATTTCGAAGTCCTGCAAGCTCCACGCCTTGGTTGGTTGCTGCTGGATCGTGTGGCTCATGGACAACGGGGCCGCACGAGTCGGCGCCGGTGGCGGCTGTGGCGAAGGCTCCTCCTCCATCGACACGTCTTCGTTCTCTGCAGATGCCGACGCAGGCTGGGGTCGCGCATAACCCGTCGCCGTTGTGGTTGATCCAGCGTACCCGACCCGTCCTGTCGTTGAACTCGGCTGCGCGCGATTGGCGTAGGATGTCCGCGTCGTCGTTGTCGGTGCAGCATTCGCAGTGGTGTGACGGGTATAGCTCGGCCGCGCTGTTTGATCCGTCGTCGTCCTCGGTGTGTACCGCGACGGCGCGTTGTTTGTCGTACCGGCCGCACCGGTGTATGTAGAGCGCTGGCCGTACGTTGAAGGAGCTGCGCCAGCTGCAGGGCGATATCCAAGCCGCGAGGTAGTCGAGGTAGCTATCGTGCCGGAAGCCCTTGTACCTTGGCGCGGTCGCGCCGCGGCGCTCGTCTGGAAGCGGCCTGTCGATTCCAAATCAGCAAAAAAGTCCATACCGATTGCGCATCATCTCTCCGACAAGCTTCCCGAACCTGCGCCATTGCTGGCCGTCTGCTCTCGAAGGCCCTGCCGCGAACCGAACGTCCCAGTCGGAGCCGCGGCCGTGCGCGTCGGAAAGCGCGAGCCACGCGTCGCCGCGGACGATGCAGACGACGGCGCCGCGTCCTTCATGACCGCGTCCGCCGGGCTCCGCGCTGCCCACGCCGACGTCGGCCGCATGTACGCCGGGACGCGGTTCTCGTCCGACCGCGGAGCGCCGGGCCGTCCGGGCGGCGTCGCGCGGCGGCTCTGCATTGGCTCGACGATGGAGCTCGGTGTCGGCGTTCTGCGCTTTCCTTTTGTCGCCAGCGCTGCGATGATGGTGCGGAACCAGTCTGTGGTATAGCGCCAACTCGCTGTCCGGATACGAGTTGATCCCAGGTCAACACGACGGATAAACAGAGTCAAGTATACATTGAGTATACAAGTTCTCATTCGGCAAGGCGCAGAAATGCAGCTTGAATCGATGCGATGGAGTCCGTGACCGAGACTGCCTGGTACAGGAGGCCGCAGAACTAGAACGAGCAGAGCCATCAGAGCCCGATGAGAGTTATTCGCGAATTGCATCCAGACGAGTGGAGTGAACGGACCTCCGGGAACGTGGCGGCTCTGCACACGAGCGGCTCCAGCTCGGCAATCGGCGGCACCGGGAAGCTATCAGCACATGTGCAAGCATCGTGCTTTGTCAATGTCAACACGATACCAAAACGCGATCGTATCAATGCGAAGAAGAGTACCTGCTTTGCTGTGCGATGACACGGAACCTGGCAACCACGCGGTCGGCCGCCATGGCGCTGGCAATGCTGGGGATGGCGACAACGTGAGGAACCAAGCAAACATCAGCGATAGCCAGGATGCACACCTCTCGGACCGCATGCTCACGGATGGGGACGACACGCGCGAGTCCTTGGCCACCTGCAGATCCGCGTAGACCTCGCCAACCTTGCTGACAAACTCTGGTTGAGAACGTGAAACTCGGTCAGATCGATGCAGCATCGAACTACAGCTCCGTCGCGATCGCACCATAGTAGAAGAAACACACGCTGAAAGCCGTCAGGAATGCGCGCAGCGTAGCGCGGACCTGTCCGTCGTCACCCATGGGCAAGTGACACCACGCCTTGTCCAGGAGTTCGCGCGGGACATCGCGGCACTGGCACTCCAGCAGCTCGGCAAAGTCGCCACCCGTGAGTTCTGCCGTGAACAAGCCATCAAAGTCAGCGTCGGCCGCAGAATTCCACAGCATGTGAGCCCATAACGCACGCAGGACTGGGTCGGCTTTAGCGTAGCTGCGCTGGAGCTGCGTGAGGAATGCCGCGCGGTTTTGGACGCAGCCGTGGATGTACTCGAACTCGCGGCCCTTGACGTTGGTACCGCGCATGACGGCGGCGAAGTAGCTCGCGATGAACGCGTCAGCTTGGTCAGGCCGGTTTTCTGCGAGCTGGCGCATCAGGTCTTCCACGAAGAACCGGACGCCAGCCTGCTGCAGGTACAGCTCATTGGTGGCGTTCAACGTCGCGGATGCGCCGCGAGAGAGGAGCCGGCTGAGAGTGCGGCGCTTTGGCGGTGCATCGGCCGCTGGGTCCGGCAGCTTGTCGCCCGTCGGGATACGCGAAGCAGCAGCTACGATCCGCTCGGCACGTAACCGAGTCATGTGCGGCTTGTTGTCAGCCATTGCGCTGTTTTGCAGCTGGTTGAAGCGTCGGCGTTGAATCTGAGTCTGAATCTGGTCGAGGTAATTGATTTCGTGCGGATGATGTCATTGCGTAATTTCTATCGCGTTTAACAAACGACTGGCGCTGCTCTGCACTTGGTGGGTGCGCCAGAATGCCAACCCGTAAATCCGTTATTGATACTGTCGCGTCCTTCTGCGTCGGACTTCACCGATCGACGAGAACCGCGCGCGGCTGTGGTGGGGAGGGGCAGGCAGGCGGGCAAGCGGACGGGCACGCGGCGCGCGAGACGGAAGCGACGCGACGCGCGGGGGCTTCGCATGGATGGGAGTCGACGCGGAGGCGCTGGCGCAGATCGCGGCGACGAGTCTGGCGGGGATCTTCGCGGGGGCGTCGGCCTTCATCGGCGTGGCGCCTCTGCCGGCGCTGCTCGAGACGGACGCCGTCGAGTTCCAGGCGCCATTCTTCCGCCGCATGTACTTTTACGCCGCGCGCATGCAGGCGCCGCTGGCGGTCGGCAGCGGCATCAGCGCCTTCCTCGTCGCGTACCTGCAGACACAGCGGCGCGGCGGCGGTGTGCCTCGCCTGTGGCTCGCTAGCGGCGCCTTGATCACCGCCACCGTGCCTTTCACCATGCTCAAGATGCTCGCGCTCAACTATAAGCTCGTCGACCCGCGGACGTGTCGGAAGCGCGGGCGTGAGTGGATGCGCGAGATGCTCCGCCGCTGGGGCCGCCTCCACGCCGTCCGCACCGGCCTCAGCCTCGCCGCGTTCACCGGCATGGTCGTTGCACTCGCCTGCGCCGACCGAGCGCCGTCAATACAACCGCCGAGCGCCACGGCATGAGGCCGATGAACGTGGAGAGCGACCCAGGCCGACGTTGGCGCCGATACGCGTCCGCGCGATCGATTGCCGGCAGTGCGAGGCCACACCCGGCCCAACATGTTCTAATTTAATGGATGGAGAATACGAGTGTGAGGAGGTGTCATCGTTATCAGCGTCCGCTTGGCGCGTGGTTCGAGGCCGAATTTGTGCGGACAGCACCGACCAGCACGATTTCCGCCAATCAACATCGTGGTCATTGCTATCTATGAGTTTTCATTGGACGAAATCCTGTGTTCTCTCCACTTCAACGTGGAAAGGACATCAGCATTGCTTCAACTCGAGACCGAACCAACGGGCGGAAGTGCGCCTCGGACTGTGTCGTGGTAAGCCGCCCCGCTCCCCGTGCATTGGACTCGCCCTTTATCGCATTGTGCTCTCGATCGCGCTGGTGCTGGTGGGCCGCGCTCTGGACGGGTGTTCAGTCGCCAATGCTCCGGCTGGAGCGCATACCCTTGAGCGAGCTCGTCGCGCTTGTTATTCGCACGCAGAAAGGCTGTCTCGCGCTGTGGAGGCTGGTGAGAGAGCTCGCCGAAGCCACGGCGGAGCGCTGGCGCGGCACCATGGAGGACTACAAGCTGTGGATCATCGATATGCTCACCAATCCGGAGCCGCCGCCTTCGAGCTGGTCCACCGAGTCCTCCAGTTGGGCGAGAGCCGTAGAAGACGTCGACGACAGGGTGCATGCTGTGGAGAATAACTCCAACACAGCGACGCGGCCGGCAGGAAGGGACAACGATGAGCACCAGCATAACGATCGTGTTCGGGCTCCATCGAGTGATGGTGACACTCCAGCTCCAGATGATGACGACGTCGAGGCGCTCCGGGTAGAATGTGATGGCTACAAAGCCGAGTGTGACAGACTGCGCAGTCAAGTACGCAGTCTGTCTGTGGAGCTGGTCGGGATGCGTGCGTCCATTGCGACGATCAGAGCGCTTGATGATCTTCGAGGCATGGGCGTAGCCACCGCGAGAACTGCGACGCTCGACCGCGAGCTTGAGCGAGTCATTCGAGTGGAAAGGCCAGCGTATGCCGACTTAGATGCCGCTCGTTCCCGCGGTGCTGATGCAGTCGCCGATACCAGAGCGGAAAGCGATGATGATGGCGATAATGTCAACGTGGGTATGGCGGCAGTTATCGAAACAGCCAGAGCTGACCAAGACGGCGATTATATCGAAACACGCTCACCGGAAATCGACCGAATCGCCGATTCTGAACCGATGGATGCAGAAGATGTGGACATCACTGATGACATCGTCGGCCCGAATGACCGCGATCGTGACACTGAGTCTCACCCCGTTGATGGCAGCGCCGATATCGCAGAGGAGATGATGCGTTCAAGCGGGTCTTCAAGTGGAGTAGAAGATCAAGCGCCGCAAGAACCAGCTGGGCAGAGTAACAGCGACGATCAAGTTGACGAAAGCCTCACACCGTGGGTCGTCGAAGACGTTGATCAAGGTGACAGTCACTCAACTGATGATTCTCTCGACGCTCTTGAGTTTGGCAACCGTGAAGATGGCGAAGCCGGATGGGTACTTGAGGAAGCAGATGCAAGGAGCGCAGTTGATAGTGGCCACGATTGGACACTCGAAGAAGTTGAAGAGAGCGATTCGAACAACAATCGCAGCTCGTTAGAGACACTTGACGACGAATTCGGGCCGGCCAGTGATTCTACTTGGATCGAGTCGAACAATCAATTGTCGAACCTCGAGGTGGCTGTGATGGAGAGCGAAGATATCGTCATTGAGCGTCGTCATGCGGCCAACGAACCCGTCTTCGACGAGAACCACCGCATCCGCGCGGAAGGAACCAACTACAGCCAGCTGGTGGAGATGAATGAAAATCGAGATGACGGTCTCTGGTACCGCAGCGCGTTGCGGCTGCTCGCCACCGAGAGAGAAGAGCGCCAGCGACTCTATCAGTCGCATGCTACTCGTGCAACGAGAGCTTACGGCATGGACGATACCCCAGACGACGCTCCTCCACTCGACCTTGAGACCCGCAATTCGATGTCGCCAACAAACCAAGTCGAGGTTCATGATTTCGCGTTCTCTCCGATTGATGAGGATCATGACATCCTCCCGTCTGCGGTTATCTGTCGCTCTCCAACCCACTCGACATCATCGACCGTGACATTGGACGAGTAACTGCAATTCCGACGTCATCACTTCCTGTCATGTAGCCTCTCAAGTCTCCCGTAGACCACGTTCGAGCAATCGTTGAACCTAGTTCTGGTGTCTTGAACCAAATCAGTAAAGACCGCAGGAGAGACCATTTCAAAATGAGTGCTCAATCAATCCTCTAGCGTATTCGAACCAGTCAATGCAGCTGTATACATTTCGTCGTCTTGCTCGCATATGTATGGCACCACCCATCGCCACGAACAGCTCTGTGCACATCGCCTTCACCATCATTACGCAACCGTGTGCTCCTAGCACGATCCAGCAACTGACTTCGGTCGCTCAGACACGCTTCTCCCACACCACCAGGTCGTGGATCTCCTGCTCGAGCTCATCGTTTCGAGCGGCGAGGGCCACGATGTCATCTCGCGCATTCCGCAATAGATGGACAGCGTAGTCATACTTGTCCTGTAGCTCCTGTTGCTCCCGCGAAAACTCTTCTTTCACAGCGCTCAGCATTAGCGTCAGTCGATTCTTCGTCTCCCGCTTCCACTCGGCATGCTCCATCTGCATTTGGTGCAGCTGCTGCTGGAACGCGAGAGCCTTCGCCCGCTGGTTCTCGACCTCTTCTGCGAGCTTCTTTTCCTTGTCTGCTGTGGCTTCTAGCGCTAGCTTGAGCTTTTGCTTGTCCTCTTCAGCCATTTGCTGAATGTGCCGTCGCTCCTCGTCCAAGGCGGTCTGCAGATACACAGCTCGTTCCTGCTGCATTTTTTCACGCTCATCATCCTGGATCGCTTTGCGAAGCTTGTCATCCTCTTCCAAGAGCGCACTCTTAGCTGACATTTCGGCCTCTTCCTCAACGAGGCGTTCCTCGCATGCCTTTAGTTCCTCTTTCAGTCGAGCAAGCTCGTCACGATCGTTGATCACGAGAGCCTTCACACCTTCGATCTCTTGCATCAGTCGATCTTTGTCTCGCGGCGTCTGACTTGCTTGTTGCTGGAATGAGTCCACGCCTTGTTGCAGCTTGGCCTTGTTCTGCGCATAGCTCTGCTTGCGCACGCGCATTTCCTTGGAGACCTGCAGTTTCTTCTGCTGTAGAACCTTGATCTTCTTCACGATGTCCATCTTCTCTTGCTTGACTGTCTGCATGAAGCCGAGAATCTTCTTCTCGTTGCCAAACGCATTTTGCCGCTCGTGTTCAAACATCTCCGTGAGTCGCTGCTTCTCTTCCCACGATTGCTGCTTGGCTCGTTCAAGATTCGCGATCTTTTCCTCCATTTCAAGCATCATATCGGCGTTCCCGCTTGCAGAAGTTGGAGATAGTGGCGTTGGCGAAGAAGAGGACGATGGACGCACCATTTGCCGGAGCTTTTCAATCTCCTCCCGCAACTCCCGGATAATCTTCTCGTTGATGTCTTCGTTCTTCTTCGTCGCATTCTTGATCGACTTGGCGCGGTTCGCGTACATCAGAGTGCTGAGGCTTTCCTCGTAGTTGTAGTCCGCTGGGGAGATCGCTGCAACCATGACCGTCAGCGAGTTCCCACCTAGCGACTCTTGCAGCAGCCGAGTCAATTTTGAATCTCGATACGGAACATGGGCCGCCTTGCCTCCACCCCCACGTCGCATCTTCTCGGACGCCAGCATGTTGATGACGTTTCCGAGAGCGCTCAGACTCTTGTTGATCGCGGCACCTTCCTTCAGACGATCGCCGGTGGCTCCCGTCTTGGACGCGCGTTCGGAACCAGCCAAGTCGACCAGATTGATCTTCGCATTCATACGCGTCTCCTTCTCGACGCCAGATATCACCTGCGTGCGTTTGGAGGAGATCTTGATGGTGAAGCAGCTGTGCGATCTCGAGCTTCGCTCGTTCATCTGCGTCGCCGCCACCTGCCGGACCTTGTTGCCTTGCTCCAACAGCCGCGTCACGTCCGCCGGGTCGCGCACAATGAGCTCTGCCAATTGCTCGACGTAGATACCCATGTCTGGGTGTTCTCGAATCTTGAGCACCTTGTCGGACGGGTTGAGCAGGTCCTTGATGACCTCGTTGTAGATCTCGAGGAACGAGACAGTCACAAGATATTTGATTGGTGGTGCCGCGTCAACGCCTCCTGGTTCGGCGACTTCTTTCTCTCCGACGCGTGCGAACAAGTCTCCGTTCATGAGCGGGATGATGCCGTGGTCGTCGCCGCTCCCCATCATGGTGTGTGTCTTGCCCGAGCCGGTCTGGCCGTACGCGAAGATCGTGCCGTTGTAGCCCTGCAGCGCCTGGTCCACCAGTGGCCGTGCAATGTCCGCGTACACCTGCGCTTGCACGCTCTGCATGTCGTACGCGAAATCAAATGTGAATTGCCTTATGCCTGCTGCAGCTGCGTCACCTGTTTCAGCTTTGTCAGTCACCGCTGCTGCCGCCGTTCCTTCAGGTGCGTGAATCTTAATGGTCGTGCCGTCCGAAAAGTCGACGATGGGGAGCGCACCCATCTGCGTCTCCCGCGAGCTCATGGGCCGACAGCGCACGGCCACCTTGACATTCACGTCCGTCGCCATGGGTGCAATTGGACTGTGGTGTTTGGAGGAGGATTGGTTTTGCCGACTGCTCGTTCAAGCCAAAAAGGAAACTTCAACATACGACCATTGTTCAGCATTTTCCGACTATATAGAATGATGCAACAAGCGGTATTAAACATAACACTCTCAATTTTGAAACTACCTTGCGGCATATTGCTGCAATACACCTCATATTAGGTTACTATGCCTCCTCCTCCATCTTCAAACGGCATCGCTTCACGCACTGCCGTCGCTGCGCGGCGTAACCTTCGAGTTCTCAGTCGAAGACGCGCTGGCTGCGCTGGCCTTGTCGCTCGCAGTGGGCTTGGATCGGAAGAACGCACCCTCGAAAGGCAGCAGCGGCCGGATCTTCTCGTGGAACTGCCATCGCAAGCGATCGAGCGCGCCGTCGACCGAGTCGAGGGCTGGACGCACGTCCAGGTACACAGACAGAGGGCGGCCAGGCTCAGGCTGGCCAGAGTAAAAGTCGATCACGTAGCGCACCTCGTGGCCGTCGCGGTCGACGACCCAGTCGTGGCGATCGAAGGGAAGCACCGACCTGCACGCAGCAAACGTAAGAGAACTGGATTTGGCTACCACCGCGTGGAGAGGGGAACACCATACCAGCCGAGCGCGTTCATGATTCGAGCCTTGGGGCTGAACTCGGTCGGCTTGCCCAGGAAACGCTTGAGCTTGACCGGGTGTTGCGCTCTGTCTCAGAAACAGTCATCCCGTTAGGTGATATCCAGCATCCAAACGCGTAGAGCTCACGTACGGGTGGAAGCTCTCCCACTTGAGCACCTCCTGCCAGCTCTGCTCGTTGATGGTGTTGTGGATGGCCACGATCGTCTTCATCTGGCCCGCCTCCGGGTCCCAGCCCTTGCGCTGCATCGCCTTGAAGTACATGTCCTCGGAAGGGTACTCCCAGTGGCTCGTCGCGCCGCTCTGATGCGCCGGCGTGAAATCGCCCTTGGGGATGCTCGACACGACGCGCGACTTTGACAGCCGCGGGTCGAACGCCGACGCGTTCACCGTCCACCCCGCCGAGTGCTGCGCCACGCGCATCATCTCGGCATTGAAGCCACAGGACTCGTCCTTGGCTGCCTCGGACTTACTGCCAGGCTTGTGTTTGCCCTTGCCCTGGTGGTTCACGGGGCACCGGTCAGCCGCCGCCACCGAGTTCACCTCGGCCGTCATTGCTCTCTCCACCTCCACCGTAGGTTTTCCGTTTGATTTTGGTGGGTGCAATGAAAAGCAATGTACCCTATTCGGGTTACGGAGGTAACCGGGTTACACATTTTGGCGAAAGGGCGTAAAGGAATGTTGGTTGCAAGTTCAACAGGATTCACACCCAAAACTCATCGTGGTGATCACATGCAACGACTGTGACCGGAGAACAGGAGGAACTCGAAGTCGAGAGCGGGGATGACGCCGACACCGCCCGTCACGAGCTGGTGGCGCCGTAGCCGGTGTTGTTGCTCGTCACCACCGGGAGCGCGTGACCTGCGGCAGGCCGCGATGCTCTGCATATCTCAACACGCGAGGATTGAATAGTGGAGTGGAGCGGAGCCACCATTCCGCGGCGAGCAAACCGCAAACAAGGCACCAGTGTTAGCCCCGCTCCAAGATATGCGACTGCTTCCCAAGAGCGTACCTGTCTTCGATCAGCATCTGGAACAACCCGAGCGCGAGCATCGCTCCGACGATCGCCGCAGCTTCGCCAGCGCACGCGCGGACGGCCGTGTCGGCGCACTCCACATCCGACGGGAACTTGATGTGCTTGGTCGAGACGGCGATCAAGTACCAGACGACCACGAGGCCGAACACGGGGTCTTGCGCGGACCGGGACGACATCAGCGCCAGCACCGCAACCACGGTCAGCAGCGCCACGTACGTCGTCAACCGCAGGAAGCCGTGGTTCGACAGTTGCATTGACATGGCCAGGTGAGTGAACGCCGTGCAGGTCACCCACGCCAGGTACACGGCGATGGCGAATTCGTTGCACAGGTACGAGAGCCAGTCGATTGAGCCGAGCCGCGCGTTGCGGTCGTTGATAGCGTACACGTACAGCACCAGGATGGCGACCCAGAGCAGGAAGATGAAAACCGTGGCCGCGTAGATGCGCCGCGTCGCCATGAGCACCACCCACAGCGTGTTGAGAACGCAAGTAAGCGAGAAAAACATTCGCAGCTGAGTGGGCTGGCTCGCGTCCGCGAACATCGAGTGCTGTGGCGCGTACACGTCCACCAAAATCAAGGCTACCTCGAGCACGTAGACAGCGATCCACATCGAGAAGGCGAACGACGCCGGTGTGATCAGCGTCTCGTGTTCTCGTGCGACGGCCACGAAGCTCTTGGCGTAGATGGCGTTAATCACGGCCTGGACCACAAGCAACGCCAGGTTCGCGAGGGCAAGCCGGCTCCTGTTCATGGTTGGTCGCGACTAGGTGATGCGAGTCAGAGCACGAGGCAGCAAAAGCGCAAATGATCGTGAATGTTCGTGCCCAACAGGGGTTGGATCCGCCCGTTGGTCGCGACAGGGAGAAGCTAACGGCCGTATCCAGCGATCCCTCAAAACTGACCTATTGACGACACACGTTAAAGGAGGGCAGAGGCGGCCTGCCGTTGGCGCGCGCGCGCGCTTACACCGTTCCGTAGTCGGGGGTTGTCTCGTAGGCGATGCCCTTGAAGTAATCCTCGCTCACGGTGTTTCGGCGGGGGCTGGTCGAGCGCGATTCGCAGATTCGATACAACGAGAAGGAAAAAGTTAGCAACCGTGATGAAAGATGTCGCGGACGAGCATTGCACGTACTTTTTCCAGTAGACGACGTATGCCCAGCGCGCAAAGTCGATGGCCGTGAGGATGGGGAAGACCGGCGCGACGACGACAGCGACGGACTGGAGGTTGGAGAACACGGCTTGAGTCTCGCCCGGGAAGGTGGCGTGCTTGGCAGCGAGTCCGATGAACGCCCAAGACACAACAAGCCCGACGACTGGGTCGCGGCCGTTGACGTAGGCGCCGAAGGCCAGAACGAGCAGTGCTCCCATCAGCGCGGCGTACACGGCGAACGGGAAATAACGATGGTGCAGGAACTGCAGCGCGTCGGTGATGCCGAAGACGACCGCGACGCTGAGCCACCCGAACGTGAGCCGCACCGAGAACTCGCTGCAAAAGTAGTAGACCCACTGCTGCGAGTAGCGCGGCGTCGGGTGTCGCACGACGAAGAGGTAGAGCGGCAGCAGCGAGGCCCAAACGAGCACCAGCGCGAGCGAGGCGAGGTGCACCCAGCTAAACCACAGGTCGAGCACGAGCCAGACGATGTTGGTGAGGCACGCGAGCTGGAACCACTGTCGCAGGAACGCCGGGTCGGTCGACGTCAGGTAGTACGAGTAGAACGGGAAGAAGCAGTCGGTGATGACCGTCACGGCCGTGAAGACGTAGATCGGCACCCAGATCCACAGCACGTAAGCCGGCGGCGCGAGCGGGTTGATGGGAACCAGAGTAGACGCCGTCGCGACCGGCACCGGGGCGAGTGTGGCGACTGCAGTTCCATTGCTCCCGTCGGTGTCGGCGATCGGCGTCCCAGGCGAGTGCGCCGCCGACCACGAGCCGTCGGGAGCGAACAGCAAGAGGCCGATGGCGACCGCGACCTGCGCGGTGTAGAGCACGACATTGACGGCCGGCAGGTGCCGCTCCAGCGCGGACTCGTGCTCGGGCATCGCGGCCGGAAGTGGCTGCGCTCGAGGCGGTGGTGGGGAACGAGGGCGATGCTGATCGCAACGAAAACAGCCCGAAGAACGCAAGGCGCAACTTCCGCGGCGCGGATTGGCCGAGTGAAGGCGAATCGCGAGCCGGATTGGCTGATATTGCGCGCGTCTGAGTCGAAACGTTCGATGAACAACATTCTTGCTCGATGGATGCATGTCATCGCTCATTTCGGGCAGATGCAAATCATGAATTACGACAGTTTTTGGATTTTAGTACAAAATTAAGAGGCTGATCACAACTTGAACATACATCGCCCCAACGAGCTCAGCAACCACCGCTCTACGGCGACGAGAGCACGCGAATCGAGCCGTACTCGTCGCGTCGCGGCCTGGAGGACCCCTGCTTGGCCAACTCTGCACGGTTCCTGCAACAGAGCAATGACACAGCAGAGTCAATGATAAGTACATCTAGCAATGCAAATGCACAGCATCGAGGTATGCATCCAAGCAACGTACGTGTGGAGCTCCGAGACGCACTGCGCGCAGAACACTGCGGCCATCGCCGAGAGCACGCCAGCGCTGAGCGCGGCAGCCGCTTGTATCTGCGCTACCATCTCGCGATGATTACTGCCGAAGCGATCCGGATCCTGCGTCGTGAGAGCGACAAACGCCCAGACGGCGACCAGCGCGAAGACCGGGTCGCGGCCGTACACGACACCACAGATGGCCATCACAACGACACTCCCGAGCAGTCCGAGGTAGACGCCCAGTGACAGGAAGCCGTCGTGCAACTGTTGCAGCGAGATGGTCCAGCTCACGATCAAAGCCACCGAGATCCACGCAAAGTACACGCGGATGAACAGCTCCCCGCACAGGTACTCGCGCCAGACGAAGGGCCGCACATGGCGCGAATGGCTCGCGAACACGTAGAGCACCGCGAGCGTGAGCCAAAGCAGCGTGATGGCAAACGTCGAGAGCTTGACGAGCCCGCAGTTGAAGAGCAGGCACCACCCGCCGTTCAGTAGACACGAGACCGCGAAGCACAGGCGCAGCACCGTCGGCCTCGCAGCGGAATCGTACAGCACCAGCCCCTGGTAGGCGATGTCGGTCGAAATCAGGATCATCGAGAGTAAATAGATCGCGTTCCAGATGGAGAAGGCGTAGGCCGCGGGAGTCAGCGGCGTCTCGCCCTGGCGCTGGATGCGGTCGGCATCGCCCACCGCAATGGCGAGCCCCGTCAGCGCCAGCTGCACGCCAAACAGCGCGAGGTTCACCCACGGCAGGTTGGCCTCCATGCTGGTCATCGCCGTCGTGTTCTTCTGTGGGTTCCGAAAATGTTGTCAGCAAGGATGGTGAAAGTACCGTAGCAAAATGACGCATCACTCAAACGAGGGTTTCATTGCGGCAAATTTTGATTTTGAACAGCGCTGCCCGAATCCACACTAAAACCGCATGAATCAGATCCGACGGATATGACTTGACGCTCACGCACGCATGCTGCTCGCTCCAGCTCGCTAGACGCTCGTGCCGTAGTCCATGCGCGTGTTCTTGTCGTTGAGCAGCGGCATGGCGCGCTCGGTCGGCGTGGCGCTGAGTCTGCGGGCCAGTCAGTCACAGTCAGCATTACACTCGAGAGCAACAGTAGCCAATCATTGAAACACGTACGAGTCGGCGGGCAGCAGCGCGCGCACGAGCGCGACGACCAGGAAGGCGGCGATGATGGCGGCGCTCTGCGTGGCGCACGCGCGCACGCTGATGCTGATGCGCTCGACGATCGGCGCGAGCTCGAGCTCCTTGACGGCGATGGCGCGCAACGCCCAGATCGCGACCAGCCCGAACGCGACGTCGTTGGCGAACACGACGGCCGAGATGGCGGCCACCGCCAGCAGCGACAGCGCCGACAGGTACGCCGTGAGCGAGAGGTAGCCGCCCACGAACTCCTGCAGGCTCACGCAGAGGCTGATGAGCGTGGCGGCGCTCGTCCAGGCGAAGTAGAGCGTGAAGCCCAGCTCCGAGCTCAGGTAGCGGCCCAGGCTGAAGCCCTGGTCGCGGCGCAGCGCGAGCACGTGCAGGTAGATCGCCAGCAGCGCGAGCCAGAGCGCCACGAGCACGGCCGTGGCCACGTTCACGTACTCGTGCGTGAAGAAGACGACCCAGGCCATGTTGAGCAGGCATGCGACCGCGAACACGACGCGCAGCAGCGTGGCGTTGGGCGAGTCGCCGAACACCGAGAGCGACGGACAGCCGCAGTCGACGATGATAGCCACGGCCAGCAGCGTGTAGATGACACCCCAGATGGAGAAGGCGTACGGCGCCGGCGTGATGAGCGTCTCGTGCTTGCGCGAGATGGGGGCGATGCTGCGCGACGAGTAGCCGTTCACGTACAGCTGCACGGCGTAGAGCGCCGCGTTGACCCACGGGAGCGCGGCGACGGCCATGGCGGACTAGCTTGGGGGGTTGGCGGTGGGCGGTGGGTTGGCTGGCGGGCGGGGAGAGCGCGGCGAGATCGGAAGTCTTCTTCCCACTTGGCGGCCACCCGGATCCCCTCGACCCCGAGATGATGTTCGAAGAGGTAATCCGATTTCACAAACGCAAAATCCGGTGGTGCGAGTTCCAAATGCTGCGAATCGTCTCAAAACACGGCGCAAATTTTCCAAATGTAACTCTTCAGCAATACCGTGGCTCGCAAAATAAAAACACACTCCAGCGAACGACATTGCTGTCTCACCATCCGAAATGGTGGCTTCGAGGTCACACAATCAGCGTGTGAGGAACTTGAAGCGCGAGGTGATCACGACGCGGCGGCTGTCGTAGCTCACGCGCAGACCCAAGCGGCGACACCCGCTCTCCCCTGAACGTCTCGCGTTTAGCCCCAGCAGCGATCGCTGCATATTGTGTGATGTCGTCCAACATGGACCATCGAGCGTCGACCACCTCCATGTTCCGTCCATCGCGAGTCGGCCGTGGGGCTCCGCTAACGCCATCAGCTTGAATCTCAGTGAGTCGCATCCCGGCGTCCACCCCGGGCGAGCGGCGTTGACGACCGCGCGACGGCGGCAGGTGCGAGACCCGACGCTCCTCCCACTGTGGCCCTTGCATGCGCGAGAGCGCGGCGGGTGATTCGTCCGCGCGCGCCGATCCTTCGGCGAAGAAGCCCGCGACGGGGATGGGCGTCGTGTCTACATGCAGTTGGCATGTCCCCCATGAACGGCTGCAACCTCACCGCCACCATAGTGTCGACTCGAATATGTCCATGATCTAGCCATGCGAGTACTGTGCTGTATCAATCGGAACGGAACGACAGGACTGAACGGTGGGATGGCGCCATGACAAATGTGGAAGCGGCAAGGCAGAACCTGGCTTATAAATTTACCTAGCTACATGATCTCAAAGCTACAACTACACTGCTTGCGGAGGCTGCGGCCCCCCCTCACACGATGCTCGCGAAGGCCGGGAAGAACTGGCGCGGCCGCTGGCTCGCGTCGAACGTCATGAGCGAGCAGAAGATCGCCAGCTCCTCGCACCCGAGCGAGAGCGGCGCCTCGTGCAGGCTCGTGGGCCGCACGACCGGCAGCGGCGCCACGTCCAGCGACCCGAGCGCGGCCATGCTGTCCACTCCGCGCGGGGACTCAAACTCGTCGTCCGGATCGAGCGCCGGCGACCCGCCGACCGTCGACCGCTGCAGCCGCTTCTTGCGGTCCAGCTTCTTTTGGTTCAGGTTGGCCTTCTCGCGGTGGAACTCGCACAGCTTGTGCAGCTTGCCGTTGCGCTTGACCGCCTGCAGGTTCGGGCACTTGCCCGTGCGGTACCCGCAGCGTGCGGGGGCGGCCGCGGGCGTCCGCAGGCTCGACGGCTTGCCCTCGGCGGACCGCGCGCGCGTCGGTCGCCGGTACTTGTGCTTGCCTGTCGAAGTGGCTGTAGAAGCCGCCGCCGCCGTCGCCCGAGCCATCGAGCGGCGGCGAGGGGGACGCGCTGTCGCGGCGGGCGACATGGTGGCGAAGTCACTGCTGACGGTCAGGCTCCAGTCGGCAGGCGGAGTAAGCAGCACGCCGAGGTCGGCGTCGGTCAGCCCGAGGTCCATGGCGAGCCGCGCCGAGGTCGGATCGTTCAGACGGCGAATTCCGCAATGAGCCCGAGCTGCTCGGATGCTCCACTGCTGCGACGGCGACGGGCGAGCGCGGGCCGAACGGCAAGGGTGACGGACCCGGAGACAGACGAGGGGCTTCCGCGGCCGAGGCCCGCCCATATGGATCAAGGAAGCGCGGCCGCCGCGCATCTCCGGCCCAGTTTCCCGGGACGCCACAGTGGGACGCCGCAGGCCCACCCAAGCCATCGCCCCGTGCATCGCCTCGGCCGTCGAGCATCGCCCGTGCATCGCCATGGGCATCTCGAGTTGGACCATTGCACGAAGTAAATTCCGAGCTAATTTTCCAGCCTCGACTGCCCAATCCGGACCGGTAAACTCGCTCGACCACCCGCCATCGTCGTCGCCAACCGCACTGGATTTCTTGAGAGCACGCGGATGATGGGTATTGACCCACGCCGGTTTTGGGTCAACGGCGTGGTGACCGCGCGGATCGATCCACGGCGAGGAGCGATCGGAGACGGGGAGATCTGCGCTAGCCCCGAGGTGCAAACACGTCCACCCGGCCGCGCGCCGCGTCCATGCGGCCGCCGGGCGATTTCTGCAGAAGCGGACAGAAGCGGCCTGGCTGATTGTCAAGCGGTCGGCTTGCGCGCGGCTCCATCGAGAAGGCCGCCGTGCTCGCAGCCGTGGGCTCGCGGCTCGGTAGAAACGGGCCGAGCAGACAGGAAAGAGTGGGAGGCTCGATCGCGGAGCGCTCGCCCGAGTCTCCCAGCGCGGGTGACATGAGGGAGTTCCCAGCCGGGCGAGTCCCCCGTGTCATGGCGAGGGTGGCACCTCCACCCGGCTTTCTGGAAGGTGCGGCGTGCCACTGCACCTCTGTCGCGGCGCTCGAGAGCCACACGCCTTCGCGCGATCCGGACACAAAAAAGATGTGGGCTCCGCGTTACCAACGACCGGCTTGGCGGCTCGGTGGCGGCGTCCAGCACCGCGAGACTTACATTGCTCATGTCACCATCTTCACCATCACCGCAGCCAACGTGGCCGGCTGCATCAGCGGCAGTGGCCAGATCCAGTCGCGCGCTTCGTTGAATTGGTCACGCGCCAGGGTGCGACCAACGCTGGTCGATCGCTCCACTTCCTTTCGAGTCGGGCGACTCACGCACGCAGGATGGTCGCGGTTCTAGTCGGAGCCATGCGCCGCACCGATCGTCGCGTTGGCCGCTGGATTCCCAGCGAAACCAGCTGTGGCGCCGCCGTCGACGCAGCCCGTGTCATGTTCGCGGTCCAGCAGGTTAAATATCCCAGGCCGCCGTTCAACCGGACGCAGCACTCTCTCGTCCACGGCGCGGCGCTCTCGTCCACGGCGTTTTCGTCCACACATCCGCGAGGACGGGCGGCGGGTGATGCGGCATCGCCTGCACATCGCGCGGCACCGACTTGCTGCATGCATGCATGCAGGACGGCGAGTGTACCTAGAGATGAGCGTTAGTCGACGATCTCGTGGGCGGGAGCTGGCTACTGCGCTGCGGTTCGGCGTCATCCAGGTTCCTCCTCCCCAGACAGTACTTGTCTGCAGTCGAGGCGGGATGGTCTCCCTCAGCCTCGCTCGTCTCGCTGACGCGATGCGATAATGAGCGATCGCTGGTCAATTGATCCCCCAGCTGTGGGAAGAGTGTTGTGGCGAGCTAGTACGGATGGCCAAACAGCAAAAGCGACTAAAAGTCCGTCTACAGCCCACCATGTAATCCTCGTCGTTTCCATCATCCGGGAAACCCGCGGCAGGATTTGCAAGCGCCTCAACGTTCGGCGACCGCCGACGGGCGAAATCCTCCCCCTCCCAAAGCTGGTCGCGCCAATCCCAGTCGCAACACTTCGCTGTGCGCGCTGGGCTGGGCTGGGCTGGGGGAGCGTCCACCATCGCGGCGGTGGCACCTTGAGCAATCCGATGCATCCGACGGATGGGGCCGAGTTGACACCGCGGAGATTGCGCGGCCGTGTGGACCCGCGCCGCGGCTGATCGCGCCTCATCCTCGTCTGCAGACGAACGAACGCGCCGCTGAGGATCCGCTCGCACCCTGCGAGTTCGCGTCATCCGTCGCGCGGTGGATGTTCGCACGGTGGCGTGCCAAGGAGGAGGAGGAGGCGGAACGTCAGCCTGCGGGTCGTGACAGGCGCTCGCTTGCTCGGCGGCGCAGCTGCCATCGGCGGGCGGGAGGCCACCGCCCCACTCTGCCCGCAGCTATGGAACGCAACGTTGCGTCATTCAGGTCCACCGCCGCGTCCATCACGGTTGCGTAAATCTCAGGGACTCGCAAAGGCCCGGCTCGAGCTGCCCACTCGGCCAAAGGTGGGGGTCGACGATGCTGATGCTGGCTGCCGGAGCACGGACGCAAGAGGAGCGTTGCACCGGACGCCCCGGAGCGCGAGACTCGGAGCGGATTCGAAACGAAGCGATCGAGGTGCGCAAGCCTTGACCACGTTGAAGGTCGGTACTGCACGGGCTGCACGCATGCAATGGCGTACAGTACGGTACACTCGCCGCGAATTGACCAGCTCCAGGAGCAGCCGCTGGCTTGGGGCCGCCGTCGAGAGACGGTTCGGCGCGATGGTTTGTGACCACTGTGGCTCCTCCCACATGCGCGTACCGTACTGTAATCGAGGGACACTATTCACGCTTTCAGCAAGTACTGTACTGTTGTCCTCGAAGTGATGCGGCTCCCGTCGCCAACGCGGCCCTGACCGATCTTTCGTTTACACGCCTGTCCCGATCCGACAGGCCGCCGCGCTCACCGGATTGCTGATCAGCGATCAGTTGACGCCACCACCGCCACCGACAGCGTGTTGGCGCAGTGCGGACAGCGCTCGTCCTCCTCGCCGAGCGCCTGCAGGTCCTTGCGGAACGGCTTGCCGCACGCCTTGCACAGGAAGGCGAGCTCACGCGCGGCCGCGAGCCGGTGGTCGCTGTGCTCGGCGTGGCACTCGCCGCAGTCGAACCAGCGGCTGCAGCACGGCGCCTGGAACGCGAACTGGAGCGGAATGACGTCAGCTGCCCAACCGGTGACTTCGTTGAAGCGGTTGACGCACCTGCACATTCGGGAGGTGCTTGCACATGGCGAGAGCTGTAGTAGATAACTGTTGGCGAAGGTGGCGGTGGAGCTATTTCTGGTGAGCCGTTGACGAGCATCGAGCTCGCATTTGCAAGAGCGAACGGCCGAAGCGCGTCAACGATGGCGTCCGCGCTCATGGCGTTCGTGCAGGGGCTGTCGGCCGAGCCGACCGAGCCTGAGGTCAAGGAGCCGCCACCAAAGGAGGCTTCTAGCGACGACGACATGTTCGTTGAGAGCGATGACGCCCCAGCGCCATCGCTGGTTCAAGTCGCCAAACAGCAACAACAGCAGCAGCAGCAGTCACCGAAGCCGACACTTGTGGATGTGGCGCGGGCCGAGTCCGCCACCACTGTTCCTGTGCCAAAGCCGACATTGGCGGCGATTGCTGCCCAGGTCGACGAGGAGGACGCTGTCGCCGATCAGCAGCGCAGTGTCGCTGTCCAACGCGCGGTCGAAGCCGCCAGTGCCGACGTCAAGGCCGAGCGAGTCGAGCAGATGCAGCGCGTGGTGGCGACGGTGCTCCATCAAGCGGCGGAGGAGGAGCAGCCGTATCAAGATGAGTTCGAGCCCGACGAAGGCGTCGCCGCTGCAGCGCAGTCGCTTGCCCAGGCAGTGGCTGTGGCGAAGGCGCCACCAGCCAAGCCACCAACAGCTAGGAAAGCTACTCGACGAGCCCCAGTTGCTCGAAAACCAACGATGAAGGACAAACTGAGCGATTTCCAGACTGCACAGCTGTCGCTCACGCAGCGGCGGCTGCTGCTCGCGTCGGTGGTCGAGGACCAGCGCCGGCCGCGGACACGGACGTGCAACATGGCGGCGGTCAGCGAGCTGGCGAAGCCCAAGCCGCGGCGCAAGAGCGGCCAGCGCGAGTTCTCCAAGCTGGACGACCAGCGCCACTGCCGCTTCCGGCCGCGGCTGCGCGGCAGTGGCTCCAAGGAGAGCGCTCGCCAAGACGATGACGACGACGATGGGGGCGGGGACGCCTCCAGGCGGGGCGAAGACTTTGTGCGTCGCATGGAGGCGGCCGAGCGCGCGCGGAAGGAGCAGCTGCGGCGCACGCGCGAGGAACAGCTCTATCTCGCGCGTGTCGACAAGAAGGTGACACTGGTGAACTCTACAAATCGGGTGGGATGAAGTCTACTGACGTTTCGGTGTGGCTGCAGGAGTGTCCAGCGTGCGGCAACCCGCAATCGTACGCGGAGCTGACGCAGAAGCGCAAGAAATGCCCCAACTGCGGCGTCACCTATCGCAACCGCCTCGCCTGGGTAGGTCTATCATCTCTGTGTGTAGTCCGAGGGATTTCCACTGACGCTGGTGACTGCAGAGCGACATCGCCGACGATTTCCTCGAGCGGCTAGAGGCGTGCGTGGCGACTCAGCAGCCAGTCGCCGAGCCCGCGCAGAGCGTCGAGGACAAGCCGCCGGCCGGAGGCTCCGGCCCAGCGTGGGAGCAGGTGCGGGACGAGTTCCTGGGCCGCGTGCAGCTCGACCTCGAGCGCCGCGAGCTGTCCAAGGCGGCCATCTGGCGCGAGATGCAGGCCGAGTGGACCTTCAGCCCCGCCATCTCGCGCAAGGCGCAGCAGGTGTGTCTCAATTACCACTGTCCGGTCACCAAACGCTTCACTGACTGCAGACACCTGATGGAGCAGCTCGAGCTCGGCTCGTTCGACGACCGCCTTCGCCGCGACCTCGAGAGCCGTCGCGACCGTCAGCAACAGGTATACAAATGATTCCTTCGAGACGCTAGGGCACAACTCAGTGATTGCTGACCTCGTTTGATGGTTCGGTCCACAGTACGAGCGCCTTCGAGCCGCGTTCGCTCGCGGCGTCGCGGTGAACGACGGCCCAGAGCCGCCTCAGCCTGGTGGCCGCAAGAAGATCCAGTACGTGCCGGCCGCGTCCTTCCAGGAGCGACTACGCCAGGACCTGCAGCGCCGCCGCGAGCGCGAGCAGGACGCACAGCGCGTGTCCGGCCAGCCGCCGCCGCGCCGCCTGCAGATCCCGCGCGCGAGCTGAGCTTGATCTCGAGCTATAGTCAGTTGCAGTGTCAGCGAAGTTTGGATGGATTTCCTGTGTGAGCCGGGTCAGGACTCATCACAAAATTTGAACTTTGGATCGGACAGTCAGTCAGCTGTGACGATTCAGTCACTCGCGGCATCTTTGCGCCTCGGCAGCGCTCGCGCCGACCTCAGTCTCGAATTCGTCAAACAGCCAACGGACCAAGCACCAATGCTCGCACCGCACAACCAAAGGAGAACTTGACAACCGTGCGCGTTTAATATTTACAAGTGACGGAGACGTCCGCGCTCGCTCGACTCGACTCGACTTGCAAGCCACCGGCGGACTCCGACCGAAGTTGAAGGTACGGCTGCGTCGCCGTGGCGTGGCGGCCACCGACCGCCTATGCGGTGAGTATGGACTTGGCGGCCGCGGACAGCGGGGAACTGGACCCGGACGCTGCGATGGCCTGTGCGGGCAGTGCGGGCGGCGCCATCATGAACGGCGCGCTCAGCACGCGCGTGGTGCGCGCCGACATCTCATCAGGGCTGAGCATCACCGACTGGCGGAGCTCGTCGCGCACCCACGTCATCTCCTGGCTCGCGCGGTCGAGCCGCGAGTCGAGCTGGATGGTGAGCGCGACGGCCTCGCGCGCAGTGGCCTCGGCCTCCTCGCGCGCTTCGATCGCGGCGCTGATGAGCTGCTTCGCCTCGTCCAGCTGCTTCTCCTGCACGTCCACGTGCTGGCGCAGCACGCAGACCATGTCGACGAGGTCGGCCGGCGGCGCCTGCAGCAGCAGCTCGGCCAGGTCCGGGTCGCCCAGCTCGCGCAGCGACGCCGTCATCTCGCGGGACGCCTCGACCGTCGTGCTGCGCATCTCGGTCACGCGGATGAACTCGCGGAACTGCTCCATCTCGCGCTTCTGCTGCTCCTCCTGCTCGCGCATCTGCTCCAGCCGACGGCGCGCGCGCCGCGGGTGGAAGATCTTGTCGAGCGGCTTGCCGCGCTCCGAATCGCGGCCCATCATCGCCAGGTTGCCGCTCGAGCGCGACATGGGCGTCAGCAGCGACGCCGACTGCCGCGGCATCATGGACCGGCGGCTTGAGCGCGCCTCGCGCAGACTGCCCATGCTGGCGCTCGAGCCGCTCTCCATCTCGGAGATGCGGCGCGCGATCTCGCGCTCGCACTCGAGCTCCTTGGCCTGGCGGTACATGTCGATCTTCTTCTCCATGGCCGCTACCACCTTGCGCGTGCGCGCCTGCACCTCGCGCTCGATGGCCTCCTCCATGAACTGCTGCTTGCGCGCCTGCTCGGAGCACAGCTCCTCGAGCTGCCGCAGGCGGAACTGGAACTTGCGGTACTCGTCCCTCCCGAGCTTGACGACGGGGCCGCCGCCGACGCTCACGTTGCTGCTGCCGGTCGTGCTGTTCGAGTGGAAAGCGTCCGAGTCCGAGTCGTCCTCCGACTCGTCGGCCTCATCGTCCGAGTCCGAGTCCGAGTCGCCCTCCTCGGTCTTCATGGCCAGCACCATCTGCTGGAACGCGCGGCGGGTCTGCATGGCCGCCACGTTGGCCTCCGTGATGCGGCCCTCGCCCAGCATGGACGGCCGGATGTCCGACGGCCGTGCGGCATCGCCCGCGGCGGTCGATTCGGCGGACGACGGTCGCGAGGACGTCGACACGGACGCGGACGACGTCGACACGGACGCGGACGACGTCGACGCCTCCAGGGTCGACATCCTCGCGGCCGAGGTCGTGGACGACGGCGTCGTGGCCAGGAATAGCAGGTCGTCAGCGTCCATGGACCCGTCGCGGCGCGACGAGCTTCGCTGAGCGTGGGCGTGGTGGTGCGACGGCGCGGGCGACGGTGGCGGGTAGAGCGAATAGTGCGGCGGCTCGCCGCTGCTGCTGCTCATGCTGGCGCGCAGCTCGCTCATGCGCACGTCGCTGCGGCGATGGCCGGGCGAGATGGTGGTGCTGCCGGCCGCGCGGTGGTACGTCTCGGCGCGGTTCTTGTACGACATGGAGCAGCGCAGCTGGCGGTAGTCGACGAGGCTGTTGCGCACGCCGCGGCCGCCCGCGAGCGGGTTGGTCGGCGTCGGCGCGCCGCTGGCGCCGCTGTTGCTGCTGCGGCTGTTGTCATGCGGGTCCGCGGCCATGGACGCGCGGCCGGCGCCGGCGCCAACCTCGCCCGAGTCCGAGTCGGACCCGCCGAGCAGCTCGGCGTCGCCCGGCAGGCTCTCGATCAGCGTCGGGCTCGTGCTGCGCGCGGTGGACGTGGACGAGCGCACGGAAGCCGACAGGCGCGACGACGAATGCGACAGGCCGAGCTGCAGCGGCTTGGCGGGCGGTCCCAGCGGCGCCGGCGCCGGCCCGGGACTCGCGGCCGCCGCGGACACGGCCGCCTTGGCCCGCGGGCCGCTGCCGGCGCTGCCGACGCTCGACGAGCTCGCCGACAGGCGCTCGCGGTGGTGCTTGCGCAGGCTGAAGCGCGACGGCGGCTTGGCTTTGCGGTCCGAGCGATGGAAGAGCGGCATGAAGGCTCGCCGCGTCCGGGGGACACGCGCGAGCGGCTACGACTCGCCTCGCGGCCTCGGCACGAAGCGCAGAGTGTCGGGAGCGTCGAGCGGACAGCGAGCGACACACAAGAGGCGGAGGAGGTCTCCTCGAGCGGCGACCGGCCTCGGGGAGAGGAATGTACGCCTTCCGTCCGACCGCGCGCTGGCCGGCGGGGAAGCCGTCGTATCGAAAATGCGGCTAACGACCGACGCGCCTTCGCCAAGGAGCGGGACCGGCGGCTCGGCCAGCTGGCAAGAGACCAGTTCGCGTATTTTGGGCCAATGCGTTTCGCGCGAGGCGGCTTTTCAGCCAATCCACGTGGGCCGAGGATGCGCGCGACGAATGGCGGGGCAGAGACGGGGAAGAGTGGAGGCCCTTCCCCTACCCGAAAATGGGCAAACGGCGCGGCTCCATTTGGCAGCACCGAGCAGCCAAAAACAACCGAAATGGCACCAAGTAAAGCCGGCGGAGCCGTGGGATCTCGCGGTACCAAAGTCGGACTGGCCGCCTTTGGGTGGCGCACATGCCGACCCGTCCGAAAAATGAGGCGTCGCCACCGAATGGCGACCCATCGCCCGCGGCGGCCAGGCGCTTGACATCTGGACTGATCGCTGTGCGCAGGCGGCTTCCACGAATCTCGCACGGCGAAGTGCCATAAATCCAGGCCACAAGGTGGCTTCCGCCTGGGTTCGCCTGCCCACTTTCTGTGATATACTCGGCACCAAGTCAAAATAAAAGCTGGATAAATTTCAGAATGTTTGTGTTCATAATTATTATGATTTTGTAAAGCGTTGTCATAAGAGAGAACTGGACCGTTCCACTCCTTGGCCCCTCCGGGTCGCGAAACTGAACTTATTTTGCCCGAATTGGCCAAATGCTCAGAGTGGCCCCTCTCTGACCGCCTGGCGCCAACCGTGAGAACCGTGAGTTCGCTCGCGCGATCGCAACACGCGCCGTCGCAGCGCCGCCCCTGACCCCGCGACCGAGCCAGCGCCAGCCATCGCGGCCTCGGCCAGGTTTACTCGATTCGCCCGCCGTGTCCGAGTGTGGAACGCCAACTGTCCGCCCACTCCCTCGCTATCTTTGAAGCGGCCGCCACGCGACGGTGGACGCTGCGACCCTGGGCCGTCCCATGGCGCAATCGCTGCGTGTTCTCAACGGCGGCGGGTGAAGATACGAAGGATACGACGGCGTGCGATGCGGCGCGGCGACGATCTAGAGAAATAGAGAGGGAGGGAGAGAGAAGAGAGTCGGTCGGTTGGCAATGGACCAGCGCCGGGCATTTTGTAAACAGTCCCCCGGCCGGCGGTGCCGCCAGGTGGCTCCTTGTGGACAATCGCTAGAAACAGCAAACGCTCTGCGTCGCTTCACGATTATCTTTGACAGGCAACTAGCGAGCGAACGCCAACACTCCTCGGCGCGCTCTACACTCAACGAATAAGGTCTCGCAGACTTGTTAGCGGTGGGCCGGGTCGCCGTCACGCGTGTGGCGGGGACGCCAGCGAGCTCGACGTCGTGAGGTTGGCCGTCGCGCAGCTGTCACAAATGCGCGACGCCTTCTTGCTCGAGCCGTACGCGAGCGTCCAGCGCTTGCGCGAGCAGTTGCCGCACACGAGCGAGCCGCAGAGCCTGTTGCAGTCCAACGTCAACGAAATCAGCGCCTTTCAACACGCTCCGCGCGATCCAACGACCGTGTCAACATACCGGCAGTGGTGGCGCGGGCGGTACACGGCGAACGTCTGCGTGCAGATGGTGCACACGTTCGACACCTTGTCGAACATGAAGATAGGCGCCAGCATGGCCTGGTTCACGCTGCGGCGCCGCATGTCCAGCGTCTTAGGCAGCTCGTGGCTCCCCGCGATGCAGTGAGACAGAGCGCGCACCCACTCTTCGCGCTCGGCGAGCGACTGCGCCTCGAGCACGATCGTACGCTTGGCAGACGCCGACGCCGCGTCCGCCTCGGGCGTCAGTTCCACTTTGAAACGAGTGCCCGGCCTCACCAGAGACGCCGAGCAGTTCTCGATCGCGAACGACTCTTCCGGTTGCGCGGCCTTGAACGCCGACGAAAGGGACAGCGTCTGCATCGTCAGCGTGATCCATAGCCGCCGCGACTTGCGGTTGTCGTCACTCGACACATTCAGCCAACCATTCTTGATCACCAAGGTGGAACACGTCGCCTCCAGGTCGTATAGATGTGACCGCTCTTCGTCGTCCAGCAGCAAGTCCGAGCGCACGCTCGCGCGCCGCGGGTGCGTCTGGCCGCGCAGTGTGCGCGCAATGCACTCGCCGATGCTCGTCGTCCACGCAGCCTTTTCCTCGGCCGAGTCGGTCAGCAGGATAAACGACTTGAGCGGCGAATAGAAGCAAAATGCACTGCCAGTCCAAACAAAAACAAACGATTAGCCGATCCGATTCTCCAACAGAGATCCATCGAGTGCATGTACCTATTGGAGTTTGCCACCGCAGAGATGACGCCGGGCATCGACTCCGTCTCGTTAGACACCTTGCACTCCCACAAGTCAATCAGCTTGAACCGCTTCTTCGTCAGACCGCCACCGTGACGGCCGTACACAATCGCTGCATATACAAACATCACGATCACACTTGTCAGTTCGCCATTCTCACCAGTCCCCAAAACGCCTTTGGGTCTCACCATCTTCGAGCAGCACGAAGTAGTACTTCTGAACCTTGCTGCGGCACACTTTGCGGAGCAGACCGTCCTTGACGAAGCGTCCTCGCCCACGCAGATCGAGACCGACCTTGGCGCCTACCTCCTCGAGTTTGCGGGCATTGTCGCGACGATCGCTGATCTCTTGGATCTTGTCGGCCACGAGGTCCACGCTGCGGATCGCGGCCTGCAGCGGTGCGAAGTCGAGGTGGTCGGGCGGCGTGACCTCGAGCAGTTCTTGCAGAAACATCTTGTACCGCGGGATGCGCTCCATTGGCATATTCAGGTACCGCCACAGCCGCGTAATGCTAGCCTCTTGTGGCAGATCCTTCAGAAAGTTGGCGAACTGCGGCGAGTCGATCGCCTGCAGCGCCGACGCGTGACGACTCGCGTACGCAGTGTATAGCTGCAGTAGCGGCGCGTACGCATGGAAGATAGCACCAACACGGTAGACGCGATGCTCGCTGTTCTCGTCGCCGTCTTTCGCAGTCTTCTTTGCGGTGCTCAACTCATCGACATGGCGCGACAAGTGCTCGAGGAGCTGCTGATTCAGCGTGCACATTTGGTCGACGCTGCTGAAGAAGATGGCCATGTCGGCGTTCATGACCAATAGCTCCTGTTGACGCTTGGTGTTGCCGCTCGAACTTTCACCAGACGCAGACGCCGATCCGCCGAGATTCGATCCCGAAGCAGCGGATGAAGTCAGCAACGAAGCCGCGGCAGCGGCATAGTCCCCCGGCGACATAGCGAACTTGCGCGTTTTGACACTCGTGATGCTGCTGGTGCTGACGGTTCGCTGGGAACTCGAGGACGAAAACGCCGAAGAAGATGGTGACGGGGATGGCGAGCCTGAAAACAGGTTGCGTGCCGATCCCCCGCCCGAGCTGCCATGCCCAAGTCTGCCGAGCTGGTGCAACAACGACGACTTTTTGTACTTCATCTGCTGGCGGCGACGCATGAGTTTCTGGCCTTCGAGCTGCCGCAGCAGCAGCGGCTGAACGTACATGCAGATGCACTCGCCAAGGCACGTCACGTAGCTCTCTTCGGATCGAATAAGTTCCTTGAGGATCTGCAGCCGGCGATGTTCGACCATTGAGCTCTCGTCGTCACCACTCATGATCATCGACAGCTCTGCGTCCGTCGGTCTGGCTCCAAGCGAAAGAGTCAACGTCGGAACGCTGTTGCCGGCAGTTTGGGGACGTCCGCTATCGAACGACATCATCGGGATCATCGACGACTCGGTCACACGCGAGCGTCGAGTGCGACTCAGCGCGCGGTCAGCCGACCGCTGGATCGCGTCCGTCCAGCTCATCTCATCGGCGTACGACGTCGCGCACAGGATCCAGTCGGCTGCATTCACATTGACACTCGTGGCGCTCGTCGTAGCAACTGTCGCAATCGCATGCGTCGGTGTCGGCGACTTGGCGTGCGTGCGACTCGATGACAAGTTGGATTCGTCCGAGAGCGTCGAATCGAATGGTGCTCCACGACTCGCCACGGCATCACCAAAGCGGCTAACGGCTTGCTTGAGCGGCGACAGCTTGAATATCAGGTTGTTCCCGCTGTTGTTGTTGGCAGGAGTCGATAGTACAGGTGTAGACGCCGCGACTGGCGTCGACTCCTCACTCTTGTAGGGCGACGCGACGAGCTCGAGCATTTCGAGATCATACTCGGACGTCGAGATCTGGAAGCAGAAGCGGTTCTTCTGAGACCGAGTGTCGGCACGGTGAATGACGATCGCGCCAGCGAGGTCGAGCGAGTCGGTGCAGACTCGCGCGCGCCGTCCTTTGTGCTCGCTGTCCGATTGAGCGAGCTTGTACTGCATCAACACCCCTCGGCGCAGCTCGAAGTAGTGCTCCGACCACTTGTTCGCGCGATTGCGACGCAGAACCCCGCGGAACTCGATGAGGCGACTAAGCCATCTGAAAGCGATCACCTTGACAAGGTCGAGTACACGGAAGCACGGGTTGCATACGCGCTCTTCACGTGCCGAGTCGACGACAAACAGGATGGAGCGATGAGTCGAGCAATTGCCACAAACGACCGCGCCGCACCGACGACAGTGGTGACGACGAAAGTAGAAAGTGAATGCGCTGTGGCAGATCGTGCATGAGCCGACAACTTCGTCCGGTACCCACAGCGCCGCAGCGTCAGCAGCAGTCTCACCCGTCGTGTTCTCCGCCTTGGCCTGTGCATCGGAAATGGCGAGCTTGATTGCATCGACCCACTTGACCTGCTCATCCGGCGTCGGGGCAAACAAGATGAACGTCTTCTCGAGGCTCGTGATGACGAAGCCGCAGTCTGCGCGCAGCTGACCAGCGGCAAACAGCGACTGGTACGATTTCGGGATCTGCGTCTTGACACCCACCGCCTTGGAGTTGAGGTTGACGACTCGGCGGATGCGATAGCCGCCCGTGATGAGCACGCCGCTGTAGAGCAGCAAGTCGTTGAATAGGTGGAGCACAACCTCCTCCGGCCGCTTGGTCGACATCTTAGTGAGCTTGCCAGACTTGATCAATCGACGATTGGGTGTGAAAAGCGCGAGCTGGCCTGCGAACTGCGATTGGGCTTGCAGCACGGATGCGAGGTTCTCTTGGTCGCGAACCGTTTCGTTGATGTGGGACGCTGCGCCGCTGATGCTCTTCACAGCCCTGCCCAGCGCGTCTGCATCAGGGTGGTCGGGGGCCGTGTACTTGACCACGCGTTCGAGCAGCATCTTGTACCGCGGGATGCGCTGGATGGGCAGAATCAGCAAGCTCTCGAAATCCTTGGTAGAGTTGCTGCGCTCCTTGCACTCCGCGAGGAAGTCCGTGAAGCGGAGCCGTGAGTCCTTCTTGTAGCCGTTGACCAAACCCGCGACCTCTTCGTAGTCGCGCGCATACCCGCCGTACAACTTGAAGAGCGGCGCATAGCGGCAGAACATGGCGCCGATCCCCTCCGTTTCGTTCGTCTCCGCTTGTGCAGCCGCCTGGTTGTCTCCTTGCGACGACGACGAATCTTGTCGTCGGCGGTAGCGACGCTTGGCCAGCATTCGCTTCCGCTTCTCCATGATGGCGATCAAGTCAGCCAGCAGCTTCGAGTTGAGCATGACGAGCTGGCGCACGTTGTTGAAGAAGACGGCGATCTGCGCGTCCTCGATGATCGGGTGCTTGCGGTCTTCGAGCACCGCGATGTAGTAGTCGTGCAGCGTGCGCAGGTCGCGAACATAGCTCTGCTCCGTGGTGCAGATCTCCTCGACCGCCTGGCGGCGCAGCCGAGCGGTCGTCGCACGCTCGGCGCGCTCCTCGGGCGTCCGCTGGTTGTTCTCGTCCTCGCTCTCTTCATCTTCTTCTTCATCGTCCGCGTCGCCGTCCACATCATTGTCCTGCTCGGGCGTGTCGAGTTCCAAAGCGAACGACTTGCGCTTCCAGCTCGGGCGGACGTCCAAGTCCCTCGGGTCGAACAGCACAATGCCAGCGCCGCCGTTGCGAGGGAGACTCAGCGTCGTAGCCGACTCCATCGGGCGACGGAGCTCCTCGAGCTTGGCGCTCGCGGCCGTCGCGGCGCTCGACGTGCTGCTGCCCGAGCTGCTGCGGCGACTGCCGACGCTCGCGCTGCTGTTGCGGCGCACCAGCGCCAGGTCGCGCGCGTGGAGCAGCAGCCGCTCGCGCGCCGCCAGCTCGGTGGTACACTGCTGCGGCCTGCACACATATATGGAATTAACACGTTGGGTTAGAGTCGGCGCCGCGCCATTACAGTGAAGCGGGCGGAAGGATCGGCGGCCACAGCTGGCCGCGACTCACGCCGCTTCCGCGACCTAGTACTCACCGCGGGCCCTTGGCATCGCCCCACGAGGGCTCGCACTCGTACGCGTCCGTCATGGACGCCCCAGGCCGGAGAAGGGGGCGATGTTCTCGCGCGCTGCCAGCGTGCGGCGCCGCCCTCCGCGCCGATCTCTCCCCTGCCCGGCGGCTCGGCTGGACGCAAGTCTGGACGGGCGCAGCGGACCACGAGACGACGCGACCGCCGCTCGCGAGCTCAAATGGGGTCGCACCACTGGCGGCTTCCACTGACGGCCGCCGCCGCTGAACCGCTCGCCGCCGCTGGCGCTTTCCATGCTTTTTTCACGGTTGCCAGTTCGTTCCTGGAAGGAAACGGTGGGGGCGGCGAACATGCGCTTTCGCAGGCTCCAGCGGTTTCCATACTATACAAACTCGAAGAAGTCCGTAAAACCGCCGAGTCCGCCCAAGCGACAATATCGAATATCATAGGTGCACAAGTTGAAGCGACACGGAATGGCTCACCAGCCACTAATGACAGCGAACGCTACGTGTCTTGGTGTATTCGCCCTGCCTAGTGCCCACCGACAAGGCGGCGCGCTCTACTCGGCCTTGGCCTTGCTCGCCGGCGCCGCCAGGCGCTTGAGCGTCAGGTGGCCCGACCACAGCGCCACCGTGCCTACCGCGCCGAGGTACCCGAGCGTCGTGAACATGGTCAGCTCGAGCCAGTACAGCGCGAAGAGCGCAAAGATGCCGCCGACCGACGCGAGGAACACAGTGCCGAACACGAACACGGGGCCCGCGAACAGCTTGCGGACGTTGACGCGCAACACGAGCGTGAACAGCACGAACGCGGCCAGCGGCGCGAGCACCGCGGCCGTGAACGCGAGCGACACCGGCAGCGGCGGTCGCGGGTCCTGCGGCCGCATCACGTGCGCGATCTCCGGCAGCGCCTGCAGCGTCGTGTCGCTCTCGTGCAGCAGCGGCTTGGCGTACAGCGGCGACGGCGCCACGGGCGGAGCCGCCGCCAGCTCGAGGTCCACCGAGCCGAGCTGCCACACCAGCGCACTCTCGAACGTCGGGTCGCCCACGATGAGCTCCACGCGGTGCGCGCCGGAGCGGTAGCCGAACTTCTTGCTCAACACAGCCAGGTGCAGCGAGGCCGAGTGGGTCTTGGCCGCCGCATCCGCCGGGAGTACAAAGTACGTGTCGGCCTTCTCGGCCTCGTGCGTGAAGCGAAGGAAGACCTGGTGCGCCGTCACCGCCGCCTTGCGGTCGTGCGCCTGCGCAAGCTGCACTTGCAGCTGCAGCACGTCGTTCGAGCCCGAGCTCAGCTGCTTCACCGGCAGCTTGTCGCCGAACGCCAGGTCCGCGCCGTTCACCTCGGCGCTCGCCACGACCACGGGAACAGTCACCTGGTCATCAGAAGAAGAGCAAACCATGTCAAGCACTGCTCACGACACCTGGCCCACGAATCAGCATGGCGTACCTTGAGCTGCAGCACCTCCGACACGGACTCCTTTGTGGAGTTGTCGAACGCCGACACCTTCAGCTTGTACATGCCCGCCGGCAGCTTGACATCGTCCTTGAGCTTCGCCACGAACTTGTGCCCGTCGCCATTCACTTTCTGGACGACCCCCGCAACGCAGCCAATATCAGATCGCCAGTCGACCGCAGTACCCACCAGTCGGCAATGCGACGTACCAGGTCAGTCACTCGTGCAGTGCCCGTCGTGTCTACGAGCGTGTCGATCGTCACATGCTTGAGAGCAGGCGTCGCCGGCGTCACGACGATCGCCAGCTCCAGAGCGCCAGTCGACAGCGCCACCTTGGGGGTCTGCAGCGACAGTCCCAGTGGGGAAGCGAGACCGCCCTCGGCCGCCAGCAGCAGCGCGGCCAGCGCCGTCGCCGCCCGCTTGATCATCCCCATGCTCGCTCGTCGCCCGGCTATCGGCAATTTGATCCGCGTGTCCTCGAGGTGCCCGCGTGGCAGGATACCCCAGGAAAAACCTCGTGTCAACCAATTTTGAGGTTCTACCATCGTACCGTATTTCAACCGGTATTTTAAGGCTGAATGAGATAAGGCCCAATCAAATCGGTTAAGGGAACAGCTTCAACCAGCAGCAAGATCATCCAGCTCGCATAGTGTTGGCAACGGCTCACATGCTAGTGGGGCTGCAGGCGCCGACACCGCTCAAGCTCAAGCCAAGCAGCTATTCTTTACTCCTGCCTGTCGTAGCTGGGTCACTAGTAGTACCCACGCTACCCATGGCCCATCTTCGAAATTGCTTGCTCTGGAATCGAATGGCAAAGCCTTCATTGCCGTCCAATCCCCCAGCCACGGCGACAACCCAACTCTCGAATGGGTATATTCGGCATCCAAATACCCGCTGCGAGAACACTGGAAGTTGGTACATGAATCATCGCTACTCCTAGTCCTCCTGATCCTTGGCGGCCACGTGGAGTGCAGGCATTGAACACTTCATGATTCGATGCATTGTGAGCCTATGTGGGAAGTGCTGTCGATGTCGGTGAGCTGTTGCAGTCGAGATAGTTTAACTTATCGAGTCGCAGTCCATACCGCAATAGCGATGTCTGCGGTGGTTGAGAGCCAATACCGCTACAATCATCGTTTCTGACAATTCCTACCTTCATGGAGAACGGTGTCAAATTGGCTACTATCCTTGATGTTGCCACAAGAGCAATGTCAGTCACCGGTGCATCCATTGCGTCGGCACCGAATCCAATAGCGGCCATAGTCGTCGTTATGGATGTGGGTGCCGCCATGATCACCTCATGACTGCATACACAACAGTCCCCACGGTTGCATTGTCGGTTGAGGTCACGTCAGTAGATATTGTTGCGTTCACGGCTGCACCATGACCACGATGATAACAGTTAATCACAGCGACCATACGCGCGAGGAGGCTGAGATTGGGATATGTGGAGCGCCGGGAAGACTTTCTTGGTCGTAAATCGCGATCAATGTCTACGCTGTCGAACGAAGCATTCCAACGACGAGACAAGTTGGAGCTCGAGCGGAGGTGATGGTGCGATGTAGGCGCGCAACCATCTCTGATCTCGATGGCGAATCAGATATTGAAAATGTCGATATTGATGGCGGAGTTGCTGGTGGTTCGTCGCTCTCAGCGCATCAAATCTTCAGTCTCCTAAAGCACCATGTTGAAGGAACTGCTGAGTGCGTACTTAGTAGATGGAACCCGCACTTTACGCTCAGTTCCATTCACAGCCTCCTTCATCAAGCCGACTGTGAAATCGGCAATATGTCGCTCAAATTCCTGAACCTGAAGGGGTGGCATCCGTCCAACAAGGCCAACCAGAAGCGCATCTGGATCGCCGAGCAGAAGGCCAAGGACCGCGAGCAGAAGGAGAGGGATGCGGCGGCAGAGGTGCGCAAGGCCGCGGACGACCGCCACTTCCAGCAGATCGCGGCGGCGCGGGGCGACTCCGATGCCGCCGCGCGCGTCGAGGCACAGCAGGTCGGCTTCCTGTACGCGCCGCCGCCGGGTCTGAAGAAGGTGGAGTCGGCTGCGGCGCAGGGTGTGGCCGAAGGTGCGTCAATGTCATGTGGTTGGGCTGCTTGTGCCGTGCTAACACCATATTTGGCAGACGACGCGGTGCGCGAGTTTCACCGTAAGGTCGACAAACACAAAGGAGGCGACAGCTCGCGCGACTCGCAGCGCAATCTCGAGCGGTACGTCGGCCGGAGACCCGACGAGATGCTCACAATCAAGGACCAAGTCGGTGCGTGGCTTCGATGGCAGCTGGAGAGATGGTGGAAAGCAGAACTGGTAGACTTAGTGCTATGCGTGCGACAGAGCGGTTCCCATTCCTCAAGGACGCACCCGTGGAGGGAGACTACACGGACTCGGTCAAGGTCAACTTCAAGCCCATGGGCATGCAGCTGCGCAACGTCAAATGCATTCGCTGCGGGGAGTGGGGTCACCAGTCAGGTGACCGCGAGTGCCACCTGCGCGACTTCAACCCACACGGTGCGTGCGTGATGCAGGGCATGTTTATAATAGCTATCCCGAGCTGAGATGACTGATATTGGCGTTGTGTCGGGCAGATGCGGCGCGGCAGGCTCGGGAAGACCCCATGTCGGACATGAACAGACTGAACCACAAGGCGAAGCAGGAGCTCGTGCTGCGCCGCGCCTCGCTCCCGCTGGAAATGGTGAGTCACTTTGTCCGTTGGTTTGAACAGTTTGGCTGTGATGCTCAGCGTTGTGGCACATTGTGGGTGTACAGCAGGGAGAGATGGCGGTTGAGGAGTATGCGCTGGTGCCATCTGAGGATGAAGGTGGGTTGATGAGGTAGTAATTTTGCCACTGGGAAGGATTTTACTGATTGTGTATGTCCTGTGCAGACTCGCCCGATCCAGAGAGGGAATTCCTGGCGAGCCTTACATCCAAGGAGAAGAAGCTGCTGCTCAAGAAGCTCAAGAAGCAGGCTCGTCGAGAGGCAAGGGGGGATGCGAGCGACACGGATGAGTCATCCACCGACCGCCACAGGTCGCGTCGCCACAAGCACCGAGATCGTGGTGGCGATACGTCGAAGAGAAAACACAAGAAACACAAGCGGAAACACCGGCATGAAACTGACACGGACGAGGATGATAGCGGTCGCGAAGGCAAGCATCCGCACACTGACCGAGGAATGCATCATCAACACTCAAGAAAACGACGCTGCTCTCGGTCACGGTCTCGGTCTCGGTCACGCTCCCGTCGTCGTGATGATCGCGGCCATCGACATGCCATCGAGCGTGATCGATCGCGAGAGGTTGATCGCCACCATCAGCGAGCTTGAATTTTAGTGAGGCAGAATCATTATTCTAGGTTCTTTTTTATTCTAGGTCATTCCAATCAAACGAGGTTTTTTTTACATTCTACCTTGATTCGCTCGAATAGAGAGGCTCCAACCACATTCTTGAAGACCCAGCATGGCCGCTGGCCGTGGAGGCTCTCGGCCATCTTCTCGTGGAGCCTCTCCATCTTCCGCCGCGCCTCCGGTGCCGTTTGACGCCAGGTTCAATGTGCCTGTGCGTGTGTACCCGCCAGAGCCGCCACGCGGGCCGTCGGCGCTCGTGCCGCTGCTCTCCGTGAGCGCGAATGTCCCTGTTGTCGGCATCCTCAGCGCCAGTCAGTCGTCGCCCGCGCGCGCCGTCGCGTTCGCCAACCGCGTGATCGGCCGGCGCGCGTTCGACGAAGAGGATTTCGTGTTCTCCGGCCGTCCGAAGGCCAAGGCCGGATCGTTCGCCAGCATCCACCTCTACTATGACGACGCTCGGCCGTGCGTGTTCCTGCTAGGCGTCGCGCGACCCGAGAGCGAGTGCTTTGCGGCTCGACCAGTGTCCCCAAGGAAACCGAAGCAGCAACTGGATGAGCTGGACGAACCAGTGAGGGCGAACGACGCCGAGCGTGTCTTGGTGGAGCTGGCTGCCTTCGAGCGCGAGAAGCTCAAGATGCAGGTGCTGCTGTTCGCGAGCTGTCAGCTCGTTTACGTGCTGCAGGAGCGCGCGCGTGTCACAACCGGCGTGCTGGACGTCGTGCGGCAGATGACGGCCGAGAAGGCTCAGCTTGTACATCATATTGCGAACGTGGCGCCTGCCAAGGGTCAAGGGAAACGCGACGCGGGCAACGCCAGGAACCCGCTACCCGTGCACGTGTTCTCGCCGGGCCACTGCGTCCCAGTCGCGCTGTTCGTCGTTCCTGCTACGGACGAGATCCTGCGCGCAACTGTCAAGGCTTCGTTCAGTACGAACAGCTCAGCGACTCGCTCCGCGGCCGTGGTATTCAGCAAAGCGATCGAGACTCGACTGCTTGCGTTGTTCAGGACGCTGAGAGGTGGACCCGTGGGCACAGCACGCATGCGCGACGCACTGAGTGGCGCGAATCTGGGCAAGGAGCGGCGGTTGTTCACGATAGACCCGTCGCACAGCGTGGTGCTCGTGTCGAGGCAGACGGCTACTGCGGCCGGCGGCGTCGAGGCGCGGATGATGGCGATGCTGGACAACCTCGACCTGGACCAACCGTGGCCAGAGCCCGACGGGGAGAATGATGGCGCAGCGTTGTCAGCACTGCTGCAGCCTTTGGAGGAAGACGACACGGGCTTCTCGCGCGCGCTGCAGTACCAGCAGCGGCTGCTGGACCACCTCGCGGCGCTGGCGGCTTCTCCCAACAAGGAGCCTCACGTGCGCACCGACCTACCACCACTCGCGCAATGGCTGCGCGCGTTCCAGACGCTCGTCAAGGCCTACCACCGCATGGACACGAGGCGTCGCCAGGATCTCACCGCGTCGCGAGCCACCATGGGCGGCAGCAGCGTCAGCTCGGTGGACGGGGACTGAGACTTGTATGGCAGACAGTGCAGCCATCGCTGTACTGTACGGCAGCGCTGCTGCAGAGTTGCTGCTGAGCTGCTGCTGAGCTGCTACAGATGCTGCAGTGTCCAGCGGAGGCGTACAGTACACCGAAGAACGACGACAGGCGAAAAGATCGCGCGCAGGACGGACGAGGAGAAGAGAAAAGATCCCGCTGCAACGCACCAAGCGGATCTCGCGTCGCGCTGTGCGACCGGAGGCGTTGGTCAATGGGCGGGTCGCAGGCACTTCCGCACCCGTAATGGACGGTCTGGACGCCTTGCACTTGGCCCCACTAGATTCAACTGTCAGCTCAGGCACGGAACGTCGCTTCGCTGGTTGCAGTTGCCGACATTCAAGGCGCTTGCCCGCCTCATACAGTCTTCCCTCAGTTTTCAGCCCCTGTGGTCTTCATCAAATTCGCAAGGGTTTGCCAAAGATGCAGACAAAACAATATGAGCTGTACTGATATTACTACAAGATTTACTGTGATCTGCCCTCCCAAAAAAAGGCGAGTCAGAGGCCGAGTGTAAACCTCGATCATTATTCCCCATAAATCAGTTTGTCTGTGTTAATTGATATAATACGTAAATATTTATTTTGTAAGGTCATAATATAATGTGGGTGAGGGTACTCTTTAGAAGAACACCTACCAAGTTACCACCGTGTTTTGCGACTCGCATTCCCGCTCGGATCATCGCGACCGGCCGGCCATACGAGAGAACACAAACCGCGAAGCCGCGAAGGAAGCGAGGCGCTTCGAGTCGAGTCGAGTCGCGAAGCCGCTCTAGCGCCCGCTGCCCTGCCGCCGCCATGCTGAACCTGCGCGCGCTCTACGGCTCGCGGCTGCCTCAGGCGCTCCACGTGCGTTTTGGCCTGCTCCGCCGCTTTTGCATCCGCACTAAAATGGGTTCGCTGTTCTAACTGGCCGGTCGGTTGGTTGCTTTAGCCGCGTGCCGACCCTCAGATCTCGAGCTACTGGGAGGACGACACGGCCAGCTCGCGTGAGATCGCGCGCGCGATGGCGGAGAGCGACGCCGACGGCTCGAGCGAGGATGGCGCCGCGACCGACTCGCCCGACGCACCCGCCGTCAAGAAGGCGAGCGCCGCGGCCGCGCTGGACGACGGCGGCGTTGTCCGCTCCCGGCGCGCCGGGTGGTCGCTGCAGCTCGAGCTGGCCGAGCTGCTTGGCCCCATCGGCGGCGTGGCGCTCGAGGACGGGCTCCGCGTGCAGGACGTGGACGCGTCGCCGCTCTCGGCTTCCCCGACGCCGCTGTCCCCCACGGGCCTCATCTCGATCGCCGCCGCTGACATCGACGAGGCCACGTCGCCGCAGGGCCCGCGGGACTTGGACTGGGAGTTTATCGAGTCGCTGCGCCGCGCGTCAGTCGGCGGAACGACCGCGCCGCGCCGCGGTAGCACACTGTACGATTCTGCTTCGCCTCGACGAGCAAGTAGAGAGCTAATGCGTGTTGGTTTGGCCATCCACAGTGGCGTAGACGACGTGGTGGCCCAGATAGTGGGACCGGTGTCGTCGAGTGAGGACGGCGGCCCGAGCAAGCTGCGTTTCTTGTCGCTGTTGCGCCGCATCAACGAGATCCGTTCGCAGCAGCACGTCGACGTACGTTCCGCGTCTTGCTGCATCGCCCGAGTGAGGATGGCTAGTGCTAATTCGTCTCGTGTCGACAGCACGAGGTGTGGGAAGGCCTGCCGTACCCGCAGATCCTGGCGCTGCCGACGTTCCGCTACGAGAAGCGCGCGTCGACGTTCGATTCGAGCACTGCAACGACTAGCGGCCACCCGACAGAGCCCGAGTTCCACAACACGCTGTGCGTGATCTTTCGGTCGGGTTGCTGTGGTTGGAGAGAGCAGGCTCTGACGGTCTCTCCTTGTGTGGCAGGTGCACCGTGTGCTACACCGAGTACGAGCAGGACGACGAGCTGCGCACGCTGCCGTGCCTGCACTACTACCACCGCGAGTGCATCGACCAGTGGTTGCTCCACCACCGGCTCTGCCCCATCTGCAAGCACGTCGTGGCCGTCTACTGAGCGCCGCGCGCGCGGCGATCGATCGACATCGTTTATCGATATATTTGCAGGCGGCCGAAGCCGCGCACTGCCCGCCGAGCCGTGGGGACTATGTATGCATGTGGCCTGGATTGTTGGACGTGCACTCGATGAAAGATATACTACGTACGTGAATGTGTATCGCGCTCGCATTAGAGTTCTCCGCCCTGCTGCTCAGTGGTCCAGCACGCGCAGGTTGCCCGTCACGACCTTGTCCTCAAGCACTGTGCCGTCGGGCAGGTCGATGTGCGCACCTTCGTTCGCGACCAAGATCACCGTGCCCTGCATCACAAACAGCCACCGTCAGTGTTTCCTCCACCTTCCTCCACGCAACTGTATCCAACCAACAACTCACCTTAAGAGTCACATCCGAGCCGAACATGATGTCGCCGGCGACTGTGAGGTGGTCGAGCTCGAGGATGTTGGGGATGCCTTTGGCGAACCGCGCGGCGTACTCCTTCTGGCTCTGAAACTCGAGACCGAGCTTGACGATCGGGATCGTCGGCGTGCCGCGGTCCGGGTGCATGAGCAGCGAGCCGTGCTTGATCTGGTATAGGTTGGACTGCGCCAGGAACAGGTCCGAGCTCGACTTGACCGGCAGGAAGCGTGCGCGAGGGACCTTGATGCCGATGAAGTTCTTGAAGTGATGGATCGCCTCGCCCGCGGCCGTCTCGAGCTGCACGACCTTGGTGTTCTTGACAGTCCGCACCGACACGAGCGGCTCAATGTCGATGCTGTCCTGAGCCACGAGCCGCTGTACAGCGCGCAAGTTAACCCACAGGTTGTTCGTGTTGAACGTCTGGAACTTGGCGATCGAGCGGAAGTCGTCCATGTGCTCGCCCGGCACCTGGCTCGCCTCGAGCAAGTGCGGCTTGCCCTTGTACGTCACGAGCGTGCCACCCTGCACGTCGGCGCGGGTCTTGTCTGTCACCTCCATGACGAACTCAGAGTCTTCGTTGATCATGTGGTAGAGAATGTCGAGGTTGACGGTGGCACCGAGGTTGTCGACGTTCGAGATGAAGATGTACTCCTTGCCCTGGTTGATGAGGTTCTCGAGCAAGCCCGACTCGAACAGCGCGTGGTAGACGTCGCCGTGACCCGGCGGGTACCACTTGTCCCGCGTCGCGCGGTCGAACTTGGTGTTCGGGAGCGGCAGCATCGTGTCTTGCACGATGAAGGGGAAGCAGCTCTGGTTGAACGTGTGGATGCTCAGGTTGTGCATGCGGTACTTGCGGATGATGCGCACCGTCTCCTCGTGCGTGTTGAACGAGTTCATGAGCACGAGCGGTACGTCGACGCCGTAGAGCGAGTTGAGGTACTCCACCTGACGCACCGTCAGGTCCAGGAACGACATGTCCTGGCGCACTTCGATCGCCGACTTGGGACCTTCGCACCCGAGCGTTGTGCCGAGACCGCCGTTGAGCTTGAGGATCACGAGCTTGTCCAGCAGCTCGTGCTTGAGATTCATGTCGGCGGGGCATGTTTCGACGGTCGTCAGATCCCGCAAAATGTCGGGCGTCGGCGGCTTGACCGCGCTCCTGCAGGCACCATTGTGTCAGTAGGCAGAGCACAGCGAACAGGGGGAGAGTTCTCTACACGCACCAGTCAAGCACGGCTTTCTTGAACTTGGAGTACTTGCGGAAGAGCTTGAGGAAGTTCTTGCGCTGGCGCGACCCGAGCAGCTCGAGCTGCGACAGCGCCTATGAATGGGAGGGGACAGTGCATGAATATCAGATTCGTGCTCTCCATCGGTCGTCCATGCTAGTCAGAGCCTCACCTCCGCCATCTGATCGTCCACCGAGTACCGCGCCGGCATGTGCGTCTTGTAGTGCGTCGGCATGCTGGCAGCTAGGCTCCGCGGAGCAGGGGAGCACGTGCGGGGGAGGAGGAAGCCGAAAAGTGACAAGCTGCCCTGTCACAGAGCGGCGGGGGCGAGCAAGCGAGGCCGCGATTGACGTTGCCGCCGCGATCCGAACGCTCGAGCAGGTCGAGGAGAACGGCGGCCAGAGCGCGGGCTCTATGCAGCCAAACAGGGAGGAGTGACGTGCCTGGCGTCACGCCAGCATATCTTTCCTGCGGGAGTGACGGGTACGATGCTCTCCCCCGCGGTTGTGACCACTCCTTCGATGAGTGTGCATCTGATAAAATACAGTCCTCGTAGTCATTCCATCTATAGAGTCCTCATCGCTATCAATTCACTCACTGATGAGGACTTCTATTTTCTGTATCCTAGAATACAAGCCCTACCAGAGTCGAAGCCCAGATGGCCATCAAGTATTGCTCACCCTCAAGCATGCAGAGCCTGGACGCTGCAGCGGCTGCCGCCGGTGCATCCGACAAGGCCGCGGCAAAGCCCCGCGCGCCGCCGCTCACTCGGTCTTCGTCCGCCTCGAGCGCCTCGTCCGCCTCGCCGCGCTCGTCCGCCTGCACGACCGCGAACACGAGCAGCGTCCACTCGCGCTCGCTGCTCCACCGAACGTCGTCGTCCTCCCGACCGCCGCTCATGGACGCTTCGCAGCCGCTGCTGGGGCGGCCCGCGTCGTCCTCCGGCGGCTCCGCCCACGGGTCCCCGCGGTGGCGCCACATCAACGCGCCGCACCTGCTCGAGACGGTCTACAATGCCGGTACGACTCCCCCCTGATGCCGTCAATGACGCCCATTGTACTAATTCAAACCTGCGTACAGTGCTGCGCAATGCTCCGGCGCGAGTTGTGGCGCTCGGCGGCGTCGTCCTCACGCTCGGCGTCCTCGTGCTCGTCCACACGCAGCAGCTGTCCACGACCGCGGGGTTGCCGGTGAGTGCGATCCGCTCAGCCGCGGACTCGGGTCCGGTCGTGGCTGGCACCGCCAACTGTACCACGAAGTGGTTCGAGCAGCGCGTGGACCACTTCGCCTGGCTGGGCAACGAGAGCCACCCTGAGCTGCCGGCCTCGTACAGCCAGCGGTACCTGGTGAACGACCAGTTCTGGGACGCTGCCGACCCGAAGGCTACGGTGTTCTTCTACACAGGCAACGAGGGCGACGTGACCATGTACGCGGACCACACGGGACTCATGTGGGAGCACGCGCAGGCCTTCAAGGCGCTGGTTGTCTTTGCCGAGCACCGCTACTACGGCGAGAGCCTGCCGTTCGGTCCGGACCACTTCATGGACCACCTCGCCTACCTCTCGCACGACCAAGCGCTCGCCGACTACACCCAGCTGCTGTACTTCCTCCAGACCGAGTACGAGGCGTTCGACCACCCGGTGATCGCGTTCGGAGGTAGCTACGGCGGCATGCTGTCCGCGTGGATGCGGATCAAGTACCCGACGCTCATCACCGGCGCGATCGCCGCCTCGGCGCCGATCCTCGGGTTCCCGGGCTTCAACTTCGACGGCCAGAGCTACTGGCAGGTGGTAACAAGGGACGCGACGGCTGCTGCTGGAGCGGCCGCCAACTGCGCGCCGAACGTCCGCAAGGCGTGGCCGGTGCTGTTTGAGCTCGCCAAGACCGACGAGGGCCGCGCCAACCTGTCGACGATCTTCCAGCTGTGCGAGCCGCTCAAGAGCGAAGAAGAGGGCGAGGCGCTCGCAACGGGCTTGCTTGTGGCCTTCGACACGCTCGCGATGGGAAACTTCCCGTACCCTTCGAGTTACATGACGAGCCCCGGCGTTGATCTGCCGGCGTGGCCCGTGCGTGTCGCGTGCTCGCACCTCGCCGACAAATTTGAGGACGACGTCGCGCTGCTGGAGGCGGTGCGCGACGCCAGCAACGTCTACTACAACGCGAGCAAGGACCAGTCGTGCTTCAAGTTGCCCACGCTGTGGGACATTGACGGCATCTGGGACTACCAGTACTGCACCGAGCTGTTGCCGCAGGAGACGTACTTCAGCACGAACGGCGAGAGCGACATGTTCTGGCAGCGCAAGATCTCGCTGGCCGACATCCACGCCCACTGCCAAGCGCAGTGGAACGTCACGCCGGCCGACACGTGGATCCGCGCGAGCTACGGCGACGCCCAACTGCGCGGCGTGTCCAACATCGTGCTGAGCAACGGGATGCTGGACCCGTGGAGCGCGGCCGGTGTCGCGAAAGTGCCCAAGGGTAGCAAGGTGACGGTGCTGCCCATCGCTGATGGCGCACACCACCTCGACCTGTTCTTCACCCGGCCGGAGGACCCAGCCTCCGTCACGGAGGCGCGGAAGATCGAGGTCGCGCACATGCGCCAGTGGGTCGACGAGTTTGTCGCGACCAAGTGAACACGGACTGAAGGTGGGGGAACCTTGTGAATACAACTTGCCTTTTGGCTGCTCGCCTGCGTCGTGTTCCCTCCATCTGTCGACTCTGGTTGTCAACTGCCTTGTCTAGTGATGATTTTGGGTGGCCGAAATGGCGAGCGGTGGCAGACGAGGTAGCGTCTGGATTGCTCGACTGTGCTTTGCCGCGATGGTATCAAATGACTGGGTGAAAACTGACCGCTTTCCAGTTGACCCACAACTGTGAAAGCATTAATACCACCTCGCTGAGATGCGCCACCACCACTAGACGGTGGTGTTTGTCGCTTCCAGTCGACGTTGTTCTAACATAATCGGCAGTACTGATCATCTTCGATCGTCACCATGAATGCACGTTGGCAACAACACCAGAGACTTCAGCATTTACCGCCGTCATTTCTGTCGTATTGTAACGATCACGGCTTCCTGCCACCGAATTGTCGTGGCGACAAAAATGGACGCATGACTCAACGTACAGGTACCGAGTCATCCTCCGCACATTGCTGTGGACAACCAGTCCGACTTGAGTCGTGTCCAGTGTTTTCGACTGCGCATTGCTGGATTTTTGGTCATTGACGATGCTCACTTGGTATGTACTCTCATTCCAGGCGACAGACGTATACGTCACGCGGTTCAAGTAGATGCCACAAACCTGGTCGTCCTCTTAGCCTGGGAACGACGATACTCGAAGAACTCGAACTCTCCGATCGCATCTACGCTGCTGGGTTGCACAATTCTACCACTGGCGAGGCTCTGAGTTTCAAACTTGGGGTGTAACCCTTGAGCCAACTCGAGAGCGACACGAGGTCGCAAAAAATGAGGCGGTGAATGCAGGTGTCGATTAACGACAAGCTGATACGGAGTACAATCGAATCATTGTTGAGGTATGAGGGTGGGGATGAAGGTGAAGTGAATTCCCGGTCGATAAATATAAGATCCGCATTCGCGATCTATTCAGGGTCACCTCCTTTGAGTGCAATAGATCGATGACACCAGCGCGTTTGAACATCAGTGACTGCAGAAGGATGAACAGCCAGAATCACTTGCGATGGACGGCGATCACGAGGAAGGGTGGCGCAAGCTGCGCACGCGGCCCACAGCCATCCTCTCTGTCGACCTGGAAGGGGAGTTGCTCACGCAAAAGGTATTTGCCAGGAACCAGCACCGAGAGTATCGAATCAGTGAGGTCGATCGCGATTTGCTCCGTTGGTGACCGCACATCGGGCACGTGAACTCGAATCAGCACCTCCTCAGCACGCGATCCTGGTAGCAGATCGAACTTTGGCGTGGCCAGCCCTTTCACAGAGGTAGGTTTACTTATCGCTTTGTGCGTCTTTGTCGTTGTTGCGGTTGCTGTGGTTGATGCCGTGGCGCTGGTACTCCCATTGAGAGCCTTGCATCGCGCAGCCTGATCCTTGGACAGCACCATCCCTCGGAAGAAGTGCCGCCCAAGTGCGTCCACCAAGTGGAGATCCTCCATATCGGCATCCAGTCGCGTCTGAATGATCGGAATGCTCTTCGTCTCGGAAGCAACCTGGAGTCGCCGCGATTGGTCGGTGCCTTGGACGACGTACAGGAAGCTGTTGCCGCGAGACCAGGCCGTGTTGCGCTTGCCTTCTTCGTGGAGGTGCGAGGCCGCGCTGAACGGGTTCTGCTGCGGCAGAAGCAGGAACTTGGCGCCAACGATCCTCGACTGGACGGCAAACTCGCCGTTCATGTCGGCGTAGTCGTTGGCGCACGTAAAGATGGCGGGAATGCCGCAGTCGGCGATGGCGTACAGGTCCGGCAGCCAGCTGAGCAGCAAACGGTGGTCGCCTGAGTCCACAAAGTTCCCGAAGCCCGTGTTGTAGCCGATAATGACAGTGTTGGTCGGCGAGCAGGCTGCAAACATTGGCGACCGACTGAACTCGCCAAAGGTGGCGCGAACGTGGTGAGCACACAGACTCTCAGGCTTCTGGCACTCGGTATCGACCTCCGGACCAACAAAGTACAGCTTGATCCGGTCCCTCAAGAGCGCGAGCTCGCTCCAGTAGTCGGTGATGGCCCACACGCGCTGCTCGGCCTTGCTCGAGGCGCCGACCACCACCACGTGCACGTCTCCATCGCGACCGAGTCCCAGCAGCTCGACGATGTGCAGCAGCGTCACGGGGAAGCTCAGCGCGTCAAGACAAGCCGGATCGCGCGTCGCCTCCTTGACGAGATCGTGCGCGGAGTCGCTCCGCGACGCCAGATATCCTTGCCAGCCGTGGTCCAGGTCGACGCGTCGCTGGTTGTCGACCGGCGGCAGCGGCGGGAACTTCTTGGTCGCGCGCCAGCGGAACGTGCCGCTGTACAGCCCATCGCCGCGCGGGTCGAGCTGCAGGTCGTCGCTCGCCGCCTTCTGGTCGCCGGTCGTGGCGCCGGCCGTCCGCTGGCGCCGCCGCACCGCCGCCTTCTTGCCCATCGCCGCTGCCGACCTCTTCGCTCGGTTGTCGCTCGAGTAATTGCCGCCGTAGCGTCGAAGAGCCGCAACCAGATCCGGATACGACGAAATTACGGATCTAGCCTATATGCGTACCACATATATGGCACAGTTGCCGGATGCATGCAGCTGGCTCTCGTCCGGCAGCCACGTCGGCTGCGGCGGTTGCTGAATCAGAGTCGTCCGTGGAAAACGGTCTGGTCGAGTCGGCGGGTGGGGGGTCAACCCCCGGGGTTACTTTTCCTGTGCGCTCCTTCCCCAGGACGAGAGACATCGCCAAGATCCCAGCGGCGTCACGCTCGGGCGGCGGTAGGCTCGGCGAAGGCCCGCCCCTCTCCCCCCTTTGGCGGCCGGACACAACCAGCGCGACCGCGAGCGCGGCCATGGCGGACACGAGTCGCCGCAAGGGCGGCGCGGCCGCCGCGCGCTCGCACCAGACGTACATGCAGATGAACGCGGCCAGGACGCCGACGAACCAGCCCGGTGGGCCGCGGGGCTTTGCGGGGACGCCGACGAACCAGCCGGGAGTCCCGCGGGGCTTCGCTGGTACACCGACGAACCAGCAGGGCGGTCCGCGGGGCTTTGCCGGGACGCCTACGAATCAGCAAGGAGGCTCGAGGGGGTTCGCGGGGACCCCCACGAACGCGAACCGCGGCGGTGGGTTCAACAAGGCAAGCAACGGGCGTGGAGGCAAGGGACAGCTCCCCGCCAAGATGGGTATCAAGAGCGGCATGACGGTCGAGGTGCGTGACTTGGAAGGGGAAACTCTCGGTGCGAATGAGGCGCTTGACTGACTAGTTTGGGGTTGTTTCATCTTCGCAGGATCTCAAGCGGCTGACGCAGAAGCGCATCCAGCAGTCTGGAGGGCCGGGAACTCCCCGGTCTCCGGCTGTCGGTCCGCACGAGGGCTTTGGTCGACCGGCCACGCCGAAGATCAACGCCGCCGCAGCTAACGCCAGCACGACCCCGGCCGCACCATCGGGACTGCCCAAGACGGGTATGACGGTGCAGGAACTGAAGCAGCTCACGACGCTGCGGCTCGCGTCGCAGAGCGTGCCGATGCGCCAGACGGAGATCACAGGTCTCGTCAGCAACGCCGTACTCACCAACGCTGCCAAGTCGCAGTACCGCGACACCCTCCGCAGCTCTCTCACACCCAGCTCGACGTCGAAGAGGACCCAGTTCGGCGCGCTCCCGCACCGTGATGTTCCCAGCAATAACGACGTTATTCCGGTTCGAGGGCATCGAAGCCGGTCCCGCAGCTCGCAGCTCGCCAAGACGGTTGAGCCTCCTGTCGACATTGGCCCCACTCGGTACTCGTACAGCGGTCCGCTGGAAGATTATCTCGGGTATGACTACTCGATCGGCGACGGTGACAACTCCACGTCTTCTCAGGTACGATAGGTGGGATAGCACTCACCGATCAAGAATGAGCTCACGCGTAGGTTATGTCACAGGAGACGGACTCGTTCGCACAACCTTCCTTTGACGACGAAGACGGCGGCAAGCGCAGCTTTGATGAGGTACTTGGTGTTGTCTTGAGCTTTGGCTGTGTGTGTTTCGTGACTTACATGACATGTTTGTTCGGTGTAGTCGCATCGAGGCAGTACGCTGCAGTTCCCAGACGACGCGTTCCCTCCACCGCCGCCTCTTGACGCAAGCGGCGGGTTCGTAGCGACTGCGCTGCCGTCGTGGTCGCCTCCTCCAGCGAGAGCGAAGAAGCTGGAGTCGTCATCAACCCCGGTATGGCGTTTGTCCTGCACGCATTCGAACCGCTTTTATCCTTACCCGTGGATGTGTTTGCTCGCTACATCAGGTATCCTTCTACAATCCGCAGACGTCGTACTACAGCATCGCCTCTAAGGACGACGGCGCGAATCAGGACCAGAATGCCGTCATCGCTCCCCCACCCGGTCTATCGCGCCGGCCGTCAATGACTGTCCCGTGGCAGGTGGCCGAGGCCGTGCTCAACACTCCGCAGACAGTGACTACCCGCAAGAAGCTGGCGTCACCCACGAGTTCCAGCAACACGGCGTCTGAGCCAGAATCGTCCAACATGACCAGGTTCGACGAGCAAAACTTGTCGTCGGGGATGAAGACACCCGCCGCGGAGGCTGCTGTGCAGCTTGGTGCGCTCACGAGTCAGCTGGCACGAAACCGCAGCGGTTCCGGTGCGCCACCGCTCAGTGGTCCTCCAGGAAGCGCCTCGTCAATCAACGGAGCCCGACGTGGAAGCTTTGGTAACGCGGCCGAATTCTTCAAATTTCGTCGCCGCAGCAAGAGTCGGTTGGAGTTGGCTCGCGATCTGCAAGGCAACTTCATGGGGAGTGGTGAAGTCGAAGCTGGCTTCCCCAACTATGGAACTTCTGGCATGATGCCAGGCATCGACGAAACCCAAGGCGACGTACAGGAGACACGGTCGAACGCTGGACGAGATGACACCGTTTCCGACGCCAGCTCGTCTACATCGGAGAACGACGACGATGGCTCGAGCTCACAGGACTACACTGACGAAGACGTGGTGCAGGTCACTGGTGGCTACGACGACACGGCGGAGATCTCCAACAACTTCGTGCAGTTCTACCACGCCAGTGGTGCTAGTGGTCGCAGTAGTCGCGACAACCTGAACCTTTCGATCCCGCCGCCGCCTCCCCCGCCGCCCATGATGGATGACGACGATGTCGCCTCGAGTACCTCGTCGAAGGGTCTCCCCATGATGAGTCCCAACGGTCTTCGGCTTCGCAAGGTGGCCGAGTTGGCGCGGCGTGGAAGCTTGAGCGTCGAAGACAAGACTCGCGCGAAGGACGAGATCATTCAGAGCTCGTTGGGCATTGGCGCGACGAACGCTGCGCGAATCTTGACGTCCAAGATGACCGATCGGACTGGTGTTCCTGCCTCGGCGATCGTCCCCCCGCCCGGGTTCGGCGGACTCGCTCCGGTACCTGCGAAGAAGACGATGGTGTCAGGCACTGGTGGTGCGCGATACCCTGCCACTGCTTCAACGCCGCTGGTATCTAGTCCCCACGGATCGCTTTCGAAGAAGACCATCGAGCCCGAGACCAACGACAGCGACGGCCCAAGTCTCGAGGAGCGACTCGCTGCTGCGGCGCAGAAAGTCGCCAACTGCGTCAGCAAGGGCGACATGGTGAACTTCCAGAAAGCCATGGATGAATTAGACTGGCTTCGCAACGAAGCCAACAAGATGATGCGTGGGTGAGTTGTTCGCGTGTCGCGTTGCCGACATGACAAGGCTCTTCAGCAGGCTAGGCTAACGTATCCAGACCACTACTGTATCCAGTACCTCGACCAGAAATCCTTGTGTTGTTTTTGAGTGAGCGTAGTGGCAGTTTGTCAGTGTGACGAACGCTCGTGGCGTTTGGATGGAGTCGACAAGAATGGATGCTTCGTTTGCAGTTTATTCTCGTTCTGAATGCGGTTGCTCCTAACTGATGTGATCAAAAACGGCCACAGCGAAGCATCATTTGGGGCTAGTACCAGACTCTCAACGGTTATTACTATGCAGGACGCTTCGTGATCCAGTATCGTCAGTCAAGGACGCCGTTGGAGCCAACCTACTCCTTGCAAGTCTTGATGGCGATGCCTTCACAGCAAGATCTTGTACTTCTCCGTGGACGGCACTTGGTGGACTGCGAGTCGCCCATCGTATGAGACGGACGCGAACACCCACGAGTCGCTTGCTCCCCACGCGACAGCATACACCGAGTCCTCGTGCTCGTCGTACACCTTGATCTTGCTGTCGGCGACATCGGCGGCGGAGGCAGTGTCGCTCATCAGATCCTGTTCATCCAGCTCGACGATCGGCGCTGAGGAGATTGACGAAATGCGCCACAAGGCCAGCGTGCTGTCCGAGCTCGACGAAAGCACCAGTTGGTCGTGAAAGCGGTTGTAGCGCGTCTGCCACACCCAGTGCGTGTGCGCTGATTCGACGAGCAGCGCCTTGTTCGTGTGCCGCAGATCCCAAAACTTCATCTTGCCGTCCTCACCGCCGCTCACCATCGTGTACGGCTTGTTCGGGTTGTAGTCGATGTCGAGCGTGGTCAGCATGTGCGCGTCTTCGACTGTGAACGCCGTGGCTTTGCTGCGGATATCCCACGTCTGGATACTGCTTCCCAGCGCAAACGACAGGTAGTTGGCGCTGTGCGGATCCCACGCGAGAGCCTTGATGGAGGACGTCACGACAGACAAGTCCATTTCGAGCTTCTGTTGCGGTTCGATCGCTTGGTTGTCCAGACTCCACGTCCGCACCAAGTTCTCGTGCGCCGTCGCGAACGCCGCGCCTTGCTCGGTGCCAGGATTCCAGACAGCCCTGCCCAACCACGATTGTTACACGATGAGAATCTTGATCAACACACAGAACCACGAGGCAATAGCTTACTGCGAAACTGGAGCTCTTTGAGCGGGTACAGCACCGACCTCGGCCAGATTCGCCTCGACGGGATCCGACTGCTCTTCGCCCTCTCCATCTGAGCTCGGCATTCTCCATAGCTTCGCCTCCTGAGGCTGACCCTTCGTCTTGCCGCACGTGAGGAGCAGTTCGGCGTCGTGGGGGCTTGGCGCAAGGCTCCGCACTTCGCCGTCGTGGCTGAAGATTCGTTTCACGCCGATCTCGTTGTTCGCCGCATCGAATTCGACGAGTTGAATCTGACAATCGACCAGTACACACAACCCCGTTGCAAACAGTCAATGCCTTGTGCTGTAATCCAGGCAGATAGCTGGTGTTCGTCCCCACTTACTTGGTTGGATTGATGCAACGACGCAGTCCCGACGAGGAACTGGACGCGCGACTTCTCGGCAAGCAGCGCGTCCATACACCGCACCTGCGCGCTCCGCACATAGTGCCGTAAGACTCCACCACTGTTGCAAAGCCCGCGTTAGCTCGGGCACCTTGTTGCCGACGCTCAGCGTGCAGGCGCCGCCGCCGAATGTGCCCGCCATTGCCGCTCAAGATGCGTAACCAAATTATGGAAATGGGAGACCAACTTCACCTCACATTTCGACATATTTATTCGACATAGTATATGTCGCATTTTTGTTTCTCAACATAGTTCGATCGAATCGACATTGGACAACAGCAGATATGACGAGCGGGAATGGAGGCGCCGGCGACGCCGTGACGGACGAGGCGGCGGCGCAGGCCGAGGGCTTCAAGGCCGAAGGCAACCGTCTGCTGTCGGAGAAGGACTTCGCGCAGGCGGTGGAGATGTACTCGCGCGCTATCGAGCTGGATCCGGACAACGCCGTGTATTTCAGCAACCGGTCGGCGGCGTACCTGGCGATGGGCGACGCGCGCGGCAAGGCGCTCAAGGACGCGGAGAAGTGCATCGAGCTCAAGCCGGACTGGTGGAAGGGGTACAGTCGCAAGGGAGCCGCGGAGCATGCGTTGCAGCGGTTCGACGCGGCGCGCGCCACGTACAACGAAGGTCTGAAGCTCGATCCAGACAACGCGTCCCTGGCGCAGGCCGCCGAAGAAGCGTACACTGCGGGTCAGGCGCATTCCCAGCGACTACGAGAGCTCGCCAAGGAGCAAGAACGGTTGCGACAGGCGGCTGAAGAGCGTGCGGCGGAGGCGGAGCGCAAGAAGCAGCAGGAGTTAGCTGAGCAAGCCGCTGCCAAGCAAGACGAGCCGCAGGGCGAGGATGAGCTGCTGGCTGCCTTCATGTCGGAGGTGCAGGAGCTGGAAGAGAGCGCGAACTGCATCAAGAAGGATGGTGGCGAGGATGGCAGTGAGAAGAAGAAGGAGAAGCCTCCCGTGGACTTTGGTGATGTCGACGGACAGATCGCGCGGCTGTTGCAGCCGCACTTCAAGTGGATCAACCTCAACCCGTTCCGAGTTCTCATGCTCGATACGGACGCCTCGGAGGAGGACATGAAGCAGCACTACCGAAAGGTACAGTTATAGTCTTGGGAGTTCTCGTCCCCGCGCTATGGACTGACGAGTTGGTGTGCACCTGCAGATCTCGACCATGGTGCATCCCGACAAGTGCCGCGACCCGCGAGCGCGTGAGGCATTCGAAGGTACGATGCGATCATTTATCCAACAACCTGATGGTTGCATGGCAAACCAACCTGACGGTTCTTTCGACGTACAGAGGTGAAGAAAGCGTACAACTTGATTACTCAGGAAGACCGGCGCAAGACGTGCATCCGCACCATCGAGAACGCCACCAGCAAGGTCGAAAAGGAGCGGCGGGTCAAGTTGAAAAAAGGTGTCAAGGAGAGCGAGCTGGGCGACCTCAAGGAGGAGGTGGAGAAGGCCGTGCTGCGCGCGTTCGCCGAGATTGAGAACCGGCGCCAGAATTTGGAGACACGCGAAGCCGCACAGCGCCGGCGTGAAGCGGAAAAGGAGGAGAAGGACAACAAGGAGGTATGCAGCTTCGCGTCGTCGATGGAGTATATTCCGGATAGTGGTGCTTACTGTTGATGGCGATTGTGCAGTTGTCCGACTCGTTCAAGCGCGAGCGATCGTGGGCCGAGGAGGACCGTCGAGAGACTCGAGTCGGCAGCTGGCGGACATTCCAGAAAGACGGGAAGCGGCGGAAGGAAATGGATGCGCATGGTTGGAAGGAGGAGACGCGGGTACGTATTGCCCACTCATGTGGCTTGGTTTCCTGGTTGATACTAACAATATGAGTTGAACGGCAGGGCGACAAAAATCAGCATGGAGTCGTTGACAACGCCGAGTACAAGCGGAAGTGGAAATAAATTAGACTGACACGTCCACTGCTTCCTACAACATCAAGAACGATCCACTTTCATTGCATAACAACAGAGCGCGTTAGTACGGATCGACGTCCATCATCTGATCGTCCTGCGAGGCTGCTGGGTCGCTGTGGTGCAGGAGAGTTGGAGTGTAAGCGTGGCTACTCGAGGTCGGGTGGTACCCGTTCGAATAGACGTGGTACTGCTGCTGTTGTTGCTGATAGAATGCTGCCTGCGCAGCCTGTGTCCTCTGGTAGTTCTCCAAGAGGGGATCAAGCGATGCAACGGCTCGCTGTCGATTCGCTTCAGACCTACGAAGTTGACGAGTTAAAACCATGACTTCCTCCTCTGCACCGGCGATGAACTTACCCATAGATGGACAGTGTAGCAACGTCCGACTGTCCAGCAGTCGTCGAGGTGGTCGGCAGCGATGGGACCACAATGTACGTATCGGTGAACTCTTGGAATTTCTCCATGGTGTCGCCGTCTTCTCCATGCAGCAGCGGGAGGAGCTCGCGTGGAAGTCGATAGTGCGTAACCTCGGACAGATCGATGTTCTTCTTGCGTCGGGAGAGGTTCTCAACGATCATGTCGTTGTCAAGGTTATCGTCCCCCTCGTCGATAGCCTCGTTACGATCGGTGCTAGCAGATCTTGCTAGGGAACTCGCAACGCTTCCAACGCGGGATGTTGGCTGGACACTGCCACCGATAGAGCTTGTGGATTGACCAGGCACAGGCACGTCCGTCAGGTCGAAGCTGACGACTCGCTCCATTGCGCGTGGGTTCGGCATGAACTCCGACCCAACAAAGGTGAAGTCGATGCAGTGGTCCTTCACCCACTTCCGTGTGAGCTTCACACCCTGGAAAGCCCGCTGCAACACGCAACAGTCCACAACAAGATCAGTATCAGTGTTTCTGACGCTGGAATAGTCCTTGGATGACTCATAAGCGTACCCCACTGGCCACGTGGTCGCGAAACATGTCGTTGGTGACGATGAAGCCGCTGTACTTGACCGCGTAGTCGATCACATAGAAATCATCGTGGGCCTGTTCCAACAGCAAAAGCGAACAATCAGACAATCTATCAATTGAAAGCAGGCATAGAGCTACCCTCAACTAAAGCAGCAATTACCTGCGAGGGCGTGAGCGTAACGTAGTCCTTCTCGACGAGCTGCTTGAGTAGCTCCCAGTCGTCCGTCTGCATGGCGCCGTTCTCGCCGCCTCCAGTCGCCGTCGGCTTGACGTTCAGCCAGAAATTGGGCACGAACGCGACGCACTTGATGGGGAGTTTGCTCGCCGCCGCAACGCCCAATCGGAAGTACTCGATCGCCGCCGCGAGCTTGGCGATGGTGGTCTTGCCGTCTTTCTGACGCGATACATTAGCACCGTCGATCACGACCACGCACTCTCTGCTCATGGCAGACACATCGAACCAGATAGTTAGCGGCACGTAGGCGTGAGAACAGAGCAGGGAAGGTGGATTGTCAGCATGCTGAGGGAGACATCGCGCCAACACCGCCATCGTACCTGGTTTGCTCCATCTCGTTGCGGTTGGCTTTGGAAGTTGCTTGCTTCTTGACAAGCAGAGAAACGGACATCTTGATTGGTTCAAAACAGTGCTCATTTATTTTTGACCAATCTTCGGAGATTATCTCTATTTCTTCGGGACGAGATCCCTAGTTGAAAGGAACGTTCGGGACGTTCGGCACCGCGTGATGCACTCTGTCGGGTTCAACTGTGCAACTGGTGAGTGAAAATGGCTGCGAACAACCCACCGGTTCAAGGCGTAGCGACCACAGAGCCAAATGAAGGGGACAAGGCGCCTAATGTTATGCACGTTCGTTGCGTCCCTGGCGAGGACCACGTGCTGCTGTGGTTGCACCTTGGCGACGAGCGCAAGAGCTTCTACCGGCCGACGACCGAGAAGCTTGACAAGATCCGCTACCGACTGCAATTGCTGGCCGCGAGCGCCGAAGGAGACGCCAGCACGAGCCTTCACAGTGGTGGGAATGGCGGCTGTTCTGTTAAGAAAAAGAAGAAGAGCAAGCAGGCGAAAAAGAAGCGAGACAACAACAATGAGTCTTCGTTGGATGCAGCACCAGCCGATTCGACTGATCCCAGTGCCAATGACTCTCCGCCGCGGCGCTCGTTCGCCGTCAAGTTCTTCACGAGTGATGGGAGCGAAGTGACGGCAAAGAATGCGACGATTAGGGATACGCTACTGGAGACTACTCGGGTCGCAATTGGCGACGAAGTGCTCACCGTGCGGCTCAACCAACCGTTGTTGACCAATGTGACGATCGTGGAGCCACTACTGGTCGGAATACCTGTCATGCCAGCCGCAAAGACCGAGTTCTGCGACCCGGACGATTGCACATGGAATTGGTTTTGCCTGGATGACGGCGAAACCACAGTGGAGAATGGCGACCCGTACTGGTCTCACCGGTGCTTCACGCCTTCCCTCTCTGACGTTGGACGCCGGTTCTTGATTGAGTGCCAAGCTCCGTCGACTCAGTACAGCGACGAGGAAGACAGCAAGATCAGTGTCGTAACTGCTCCGGTTGTGGTGGGGCCAGATCGGGGCGTATTCGCCAAACGGAGAGCCATGGGCAGAGAGCCGGCAGCTGAGCGTCATGACCGTGCCGACGCTTTTCGAGTCATGAGCTACAACGTGTTGTTTGATGGGTATACCACGTCGGTCCATGCGAAGCGTAACCTGTTCCCGTACGCGTCGCGGTCCGTTGTAAAGGAATCTTATCGAGCACAGCTCGTGTTTCAAGAGATCTCGGAGAGCAAACCGGACGTGGTGTGCTTACAAGAAGTGGGCGAAACTATCTTCCTGACGTATTTCGAGCCAATGATGAACTCGCTTGGGTTCCACTCATTTTACTCGGGCAAGACGGGCACCACCCGCGAGGGTTGTGCTTCGTTTATTCGAACAGCCTCGTTTCGTGTTGTGAACGAGACGACGCTGGATCTCGCTGCGGCAGTACGACGAACGAAGGATGCGTCTGTGCGTGCTCTCCTTGCCGAGTTTCCAGACATCGCTACGGGTTTGTACCGAGTCCCGTCAATCGCCCAGATTCTCGTGTTGGAGCCTGTGTCTGCCAACTGTGGGCGTATCATTTTGTCGAACACGCACCTGTTTTACCGTGAAGACTCGCATTTGATTCGACTCGTTCAAGTGGCCGCTCTGATTCAACACCTGGATGAGCAACGGCAAGCACAGTTGGCCTCTGATTGCAGCCAAACAGGAATCGTCATGTGCGGCGATTTCAACGCATCGCCAGGAACCGCCGCCGTTGATTTTCTGTTGAATGGCATAATTGACTCGACGCACAGACATTGGCGCTCAGCACCGTCGTTTCGCTGGGATCGGGCATCGTCAGATGAATCTGCTGACGATTCATGCCAGTCAGACTCCAATGACAAACACGATAAAGTGTCTCCGGGACATTTCGAACACCCATTCGATTTGGTGAGTGCCTGCGGGATCCCCGACTTCACCAATTTCGCAGGCAACTTTGTTGGAACCTTGGATTATGTTCTGGTCGACGATAACCTATTCCAAGTCGACGACGTGTTTCCGTCCTTTACGTTGGATGAAGTCAGCGAAGAGGTTGCGCTTCCATCATCCAAGTTCCCGTCGGACCACATATCGTTGCTGTGTGATCTGAGCTGGAAAGAGTAACCTCAACGGTAACATTCCAGCGAAGGGTAAAACACTGTTTATCTGCGACCGGGAGACCGTATTTGCAGTTGTCTTCAGGACATGGTGGTTGTCGTGTTTAATTGATCGTATCGTCCACCTGGTATCGCTCGGCTCTATCTAGTCCTTATTGCACTCGTATGGATCATTTCTATGGCGTCGGGTAACTGTCAGGAAGTCCAGGCGGTGAATTGTGACAACATCAGGCTACTGCCCACACTACAGGTTGAGGAATGGCGTTTTGACTATCTCCTTGGTCCAGCTCTAGGTGTTGAAAATACGTGCACGGCAGATCTCGAGACGACCAAACTCACTGGCACAATATCAGCTGTTTAATTGGTGTGCAACATCAAATCAACTCGAAACCTGTTGTGGAGCGAGCTCTGGTGATCATGAACATATCATTGGCGGCTTGTCTTCGGTCGCAACACCGAGGCAATTTGGCAGACACGAAGAAACAGATTCGTTCTTCGGTCTTGGGATGCTGATCCAGCGCTGTTCGTAGCCAGATTGGAATGCATATCGACGTCCATGTTGAGCCAATACATCTGAACATTGCTGAACTACCACTCTGAGGTTGTGCGATGCAATGGCGGAAGCGTTACGAGTTGCTGCTATTGGATCAAGCGGGGTGCCGTTGTTGCACCAGTTGCTGTACGTGGCAAGTATATTTGGCATCGCTATAATTACTACAAACCCAGTCGATTGCATGACACCAGCGCACGAGAGATCATCGGTGGTGCGTGCGTCCTCCAAGAAGGAGTTCATTGCGACAGCCCGCAGTTGATGGCAAATCCAGCCCCTCTGTTGCGCATTGCGGGATGCGCGTCGGTTGGAGATCTGAATGAAGCGCCGAGACAATGGCTGTCGACTGACAACGCGAGGGTTGGACCTGTCAGGCCTGTCCGCCACATTGTTCAGCGAAGTGCGCTCGCTCGTGGACTTGCCCGCGAATATGATGCTCAGAAATCGCGCGAGGAAACGCACAAGGCCAGGCTGGCACGGTGTCGTCAGATCAAGGAGAGACAGGCTCGTGGGAGTAATAACAGCGCACAAAACCCCAACTCGACGCTTGAGACAGGTGATGGCAGTGGTGATGACGACGAAGCCAGTGATAAACAGGACGATGATCGCGATACGATGGATGGCAATGTGATTCTCCGAATTCGTGATCGACAGCCGAGACGCAAAGTCGGTTCACAGAAGCAAAAAGGTAATCGTCCCAGCGGTGTCGTCGTTCTAGAGAAGCAATCGGCAAGGTTGGCGGACAAATCCAGGCTGCGAAGCTCTCCTTCCGTTCCCCTGACGAATCAAGAGCGCGGTTCTTCTCATGTTCATTCATCTAGAGTCGATGACCGAGATGGACAATTTGTGATCGCGCTGGAGCCTTCCCCACTGAGTCTGGTCAAACCCCTGCGCTTGCAATCGACAGCTTCCACTTCGAAGCCAAAAGATGAAAAGAGCGGCGCTGAAGACCGGCCAACAAAACAGTGGCCAGTGGATCTGTCGTCGGAGTTGGCATTGTGCGAGCTGAGCGTCACCAAGAATATCATCGTGCGCGAACAAGTCGTGGGCCAACTTCGAGACTCGATTACTCTCGTTGACAAATTGGCGCGCGAACTGGCGGACGTAGCCGCAGTGAAGAAGACTGCAGACGCAGCAGCTACTATGAGTGCTAATCGCTCCTTCCGCGCTCGACGAACATCGTCATCAATCACGCTGTTGAGACCAGAGTCAGGGGGATCGTCACCTGCCACCACAACAGCCGAGTTGGAGGAGAACAGAGAGATGTTGTCAGCGCGACAAGATCAACTCAAGGAGGCAGTGCGAGCTTGTCTGGTTCAAGTGAAGTCGTATCTCACAGAGTTACGGAGCTCCACAGCTAGTATCACGGAAGGAATCGACCGATGGAGAACGTTGCGGGGTCGTCGGCGCAAGTTTAGCAACTTTGAGCCTCTGATACGGTTCTCGTGGAGAAATGGCAAGGTTCCGAACTACATACTCCGCATGAACGCGGATGTCCGCGAGCTCTTTCACTCGACCGCGCTCGCATTCATCTTAGGAAGCGACGCCATGTACAACCCATTGCTGTTACCGCGCGCCATGATGGATCGCTTGGAACTTCTGGAGTCTGAAACTGGACTGCCCTCGAATACTTTCTTGACCGACAAGGTGGACACGAAGGCCATGATAACCTCTAAGGACGCTGGAATGTCCGTGTTTGACCAGGGGCTCTACGATGCATTGGTATCGGCCTTTGGGAAGACCGATAGTTTTGAGGAACAAAGCCGCCAGACGACGGACGAGAGCTCGGCGCGGTGGGAAGCGTGCTTGATTCTGATAGCTCGGGAGCTTGAGCTGGAGGTTCACGATGTGCAGCGTCGTGAAGAAGACGCAGAGCGGCTGCGGAGTGCGTACAACCCGTTTCAGTCCATCAAAGTTGCTGGTGGAGTGGACGAACAGTTCACAACTCTGCTCACGGCACAGGCACCGCACGTCAGCAAGCTCACCGAGCAGCTCCGACATCGACAGGAAGACATTCACAACCGAGCCCACATGGTCTCAACATCTGATGGTAGTGAGAGCGACCGCGCTGACGCCGTCAGTGGCAATGGTCCGAGGCTTCATGTGAATGTTCGACGACTACGTGACGAGTTCCATCGTCGATTGGACGCGAGTGTGGCCGAGGCATTGTGCGAAGAGTACGAGGTAGCAAGTGACAGTCCGGGTGCGAAGAAGAACAAACTTCAGGGCAAAGTGTTGCTCCGCAAGTCTGTTGGTCGACGCCGAGAGGATCTGCACGCGAGCATCATCCAGCGCCAGTTCCTCGCGCACCGGGCACGCAACCACCTACTTGGACAATTGACAGAGTTCGTGCTGCGTGTGCGTCGTGGAGCTACCGACATCCAGCGCGTGTTTCGAGGCCACCGCGAGCAGGTGCAGTTCCGTTACACGTTGGAGTGCTGGCGCGAGTTGCGGCGTCGCCAGGAAGCAGCGCGTCGTCTTGCGCTGGTGTATCGGCGGTTCAAGAGGAGGCAGCGGTATGATCAGTCTACTGTTACGGTTGAGGAGATCGCGCAGGTGCAGCTGCAATCGATACAGAGAGCACACGAGACCGACGGAGAGCGATTCCGGCGGGTGGGCGAGGAGCGGCGGCGACAGCGCATGGCAGTACTGGCTCTGCAACAACAGCAGAAGCTCGCCCATGAAGCAGCGCGTGTTGATGCTGCAGTGCGCATCCAGTCCCTCATTCGGTCACGCTTGGCCCAAGGCGAGGCTCAAGTACGTCGTGAGGAGAAGAAGGCGCATTTGACGGCCGTGGGCATCATGACTATCCAGTCGGGCATCCGCAAGTTCCTGCGACGGCAAGAGGATCGACGCCATCGGTTCCGGCGGGATCTCGAGCGCGTCAACCGCTCAGCCGTACGTATCCAATCCATTTACCGAGGGTACAGTTCGCGCGCAAGCATGTTGCTCGAGCTGGACGATGACGAGGGGGACGAACAGCAGTCCAATGCTCTCTATGCAGCTGTACCGATGCCGGCTTCTAATGAAAGTGAGGACGATGAAGATCTGGACGGCAACACCCTTGAAGACGAGCTTGAAAGTACTGACAAGCTACCGGTGATCGCCGCGATGCGACCACCAAGCCGCTCTCGTGACAATCTGAGAGGTGCCACGCCACATGCTGCTGAGTCGGTGGTTCTGCCTCCCCTTCCGCGCCGATCGCCGTCCATGGTGGTATCCCGACCGTCTCTCTCGACGCCGACGGCGAGGCCGATGTTCTCGAGGCAGCAGTCGACTGGCCCAACAAGCATGACGCGCATCGAACTCAAGCTAAAGGAGTCGGTCATTGGTGATGACCTGCAAGAGTCAGTGCTACCAACGGCAGCTGCTCGCCGCAACTCGGTGGCGGTCATACGTGGATGATGGTGGTGTGCAAGGCAATCGAAGGAGCGAGTCAAGGCAGTATGGTGACAAACTAGCTACGCAAGAATGAATAAAATGGCAGTTACTTGTTTGTCAAGTTAGAAAATGCGGCGGGCGAAAAATGCGATTACAGCCGCAGCCGCGAGCATACGTGGATGTGGCCATTCAGACCAGAGCTTCATGCGAGCGGCTCGAACTAGCGCTGGATTTCAGGGTTCTCTCTAGTTTGAGCTGTAGTCGCCGACGTTCGGACTACCGCTGCGAAAGGAGCCTTCGCTGCCGCTGTCGCTCCAACTCCAGCTTGAATCACCCACGCACGGACCAGTGCCGCCACTACCGCTAGCACTCGAGCTCCAACTTGAATCGCCAACGCACGGATCGTTGGCACCACTGCCGCTGTCGCTCCAGCTCCAGCTTGAATCACCCACGCACGGACCAGTGCCGCCACTACCGCTAGCACTCGAGCTCCAACTTGAATCGCCAACGCACGGATCGTTGGCACCACTGCCGCTGTCGCTCCAGCTCCAGCTTGAATCGCCAACGCACGGACCAGCGCCGCCAGTGGAACCGGAACTGCTGCCAGCACTCCCCGAGCCGCTCGACGATTCCCAGGCAACGGAGCGAATGTGGGTGTGGCCAGTGGCACCGGATGAACGAGCTCTAGCAACGTCTTGAGCGGCACCAGCGACGGTGAGGATGGCGAGTATCACTGGCGTCAAGAACTTCATGGTTGCTTCGATCGGTGAAGTGTTGGGGACGATGCAAGTTTGCAAATGACCGTCGAGAAACTACTCGCATTCTCTGCCAATACTTGCTGTGGCGAGTGTTGTTTGTGCGACGCACCGGACAGGGCTGGAATTTTTCAGGGAGAAAGAGACATTTCAAGTTTTGATAACCGCATCCAATCGGCGTCGGAATTCCTGACACGCTGCGTTGGACTGTGGTGGTCGTCGTGGTTGCGTTGCCACAACCGAACGCACCAGACCTGGCACCGCCCCCCTGCACTTTACAAGGCGATACTTCAGCCCTCGGATTGACTTCGAGTCCCTCGCATGCTGTCCACGCATCCACTTCGCCTCAACAAACCAGTGACAACCGAGATACCCACAATACCCTTTTTAATTAACGTGTCCTTTCGCGGGCACAATTTTTATGCCACATCATCCACACTAAAGTAGGCAAAATGCATCGAATGTTGTGGGCCACCTTATAGTATCGATGATGTCCAACTCCTGTTTGCTTTTTTCAAACGCACTTGCTGACCGAGGCGCCAACATGCAGGCGCCGCTCGAGACGGACGCGCTGGTGCAGCAGAACCTGCGCACGCGGTCCGAGGTGGAGGCGTGGGTGGAGGCGCAGAAGAAGGCAATCCGCGAGGAGAAGCGCGAGGACGAGCGGCGCGCGCAGGAGCAGCTGCGGCAGACCCACGATGCGCAGCGGAGACGCGAGACGCTCCAGCAGCAGCAGCACGCGCTGACCGCAGGTACGGCTCTCGCCGAACTGGATCCCGGTGTGTCAGAGACTGTATACTAAGGTATGCGCGTGCACATCTGAATGCAGGCATGCTCGCCAAGGAGCGCAAGGTCGGCGCGCACCAGGTCGAGATCGAGGTGCTGCAGGCCGAGAAGAGCAAGAAGGAGCCCGTCGCCAAGGAACTCTTCAACCGCACGCTGCAGCAGGACACGCGTCTCAAGGAGCTGCTCGCCGGTGCGTTCGTGGTAAATGCTGGTGACTCAGTTCTTGGACCCATGACTGACGTTGGTGACCTCTAGAGTCGGAGCGTCTGCGCACAGCACAGGAGCACCAGGTCGGCGAGCTGCGGCAGGGCATTGCGCTGTATGAGCGCCTCGGCCTCGTCTTCGACCACTCGGAAGGTATCGCCTGTTCAGTGGCGGACTGCTACTAGAGTGATGCAGGGCTGACACACTGGGATATTGACACAGCCGGTCGCGTGACTGTCCGCTTCACGCAGATCGACCCGGCCAACCCGGCGCGCGAGTTCTCGTTCCGCATGACGATCGACCCCGGCACAGACCGGTACCTTGGTGAGCCAACGTTCATTCCGCCCTACCTGTTTCAGCTGCTAACGTTCGGATGGACCGGTTCGATGCAGTCGACGCCTGCAGCGAGGCGGTGCCTGCGCTCGGCGAGCTCGTCATGCGGCTCAACGCGGGCGGCGACCTGCCGCTCTTCGTGCGCGCCATGCGGCGGCAGTTCAAGCAGCTCGTCTAGCTCCGAGCAACGTTAAACATTGCTGTTATATTCTCGTCATCTACACTCTTCGTCTCTTGGGACTCTGTGCATCATCGTTTCGAAGCTGAGTCGGTGGCAACGGCGGCGGCAGCTGCGGGCCAATTACCTGCCCGTGCTCAGCTTCTTTCCCTCGTTCGCTCCTCCTGCCGCCGCGATCTCGATGCTGCGCTCGTCGCAACAGCAGTTCACGGCGCTGCGCGAGCTTGAGCGCCGTGTCCTGCGGCGTCTCGTCCTGCGGCGCGTACTCGACCTGCAGGATGCTGCCGTAGAAGGGCTTGCGGCCAGCGCGTGTCTTGGCGTGGCGCGCGTTGTTCACCGTCTCGTACTCCACCCACACGTTGTCCGTGAAGTCGTCGGTTGCGCCGTCGGTCGCGCGGTCGAGCACGCGGAAGGCGCAGACGGTGCCGAATAGGCTCAGCCGCTGCAGCAGCTCGTCCACGACGCCGATCGCCGGCACGTTGCGCACCACCACGTACCGCGACTCGAGCGCCACCGTGAAGACGCGCACCGCCTTTGGCTCCTTGGGCATGTTGCTCGAGTCGGATCCGACTGCGTTCTCTATGTCGCGTCCGGCAGAACATTATGTCGCATTTCGGCCAATTGTGTCGAATCGACCTTCATTGCCTCGAAGCCCATCGATCACTTCATTATGCATGTGCTTAACTAACCCAAACGTGGAGCGCGGCGTCGCCCAATAACTTACCAACGAGCAATCGATCCTCCCCTGCTTCGTCGTCGCTTCCCGAGTTTCTCTTGGCCAGACTCGACCGCATCGTGGGTCGGCCTTCGTACGTCCCGCTTGTTGCTCCGAGCGGGACGCCGTCCTACTTGTACACGCGCGCCTGCACTCGGCTGCTAGTCGTCGAACGGACTCCACTGCGGACGCCGCGGCGTGTCACGGCGGTTGCTGCTCCGACTGCTGCGTCGCGAGCCGAGGCCAGAGCCACTGAGGCGAATATGGGCAGCGTCGAGCGACGACCTGCTCTCGATATCGTAATCAACGACGCTCTCTTCTTCGCTGCTACTGTGGTCGCGACCGTCGCGAGAAGGCGGCGACGACGAGGACGACGGCGCGTTGCTCTCGCTCTCCTTGCCCACGTTCAGGTCGCGCATGGACCGCCGGATGGCCTCCATGATCATGAGCTCCTCGAGCCGCGCGGCATCCGACGGCGTAGCGAGGAAGTGGGTGGCGTCACGCAGCGAGGCGAGGCTGTTCGGGTGAGGGCTGTTCGTGATCGGTTGGTCGGTGATGCTCAGCTGCGAGCGCAAAGAGTCGCGCAGGCGTTGGCGGTCCTCGACCGAGGCGTACTGCGTGACCATCTCGCCGTCGTTCTTCTCCGTCGTCGCTTTTGGGATGCTGATGGCGCTGCTGGTGGCGCGGGAGCTATGCTTCGTCGGCTGAACAACAAATAGAGCGTTCAGTGGAGGATATGTACACCGAGCAATGGCTGAACTTCGACGAAAAAAATGGTTACCTTGGTGGAGACAGGAAGCTCACCCGTCGTTGGTGGCGAGTAGCCCACGCTGAACCCGTCACGGTTGCAGAACGGACAGCTATTGAAACGCACAGGCATGTGTGAGCTCGCCACTCATCCGTGGGCAAGTGCACCACAAGAAAAAAACACACCTGATGGGCTTGTCCGGTGGCCGCATCTGAAGGAAGCACTCGGAGCAGATAAGCTTCTTGCAGCACGTCGAGACATTCAGGTTCCCCGGGTAATACTGCCGGCCATAACACCAGTTAGAGGTCGTGATCCGCCCCTCATCCTCACACCAAACCGCACCATGAAGCAGATCGGACACTCGTGAACGAAGCTCCCATCTGGTGCCTCACGACCCGGGAAGCGCGGCGCGATCTTGCGGTCGACGATCAGGCGGCGCGCCGTCTTGGGGTCCCACGGACAGCTTGGGTACAGCCTGCTCCGGTCGCAGTTAGCCCGCCACACTGCTCGCCTTCGACATGATCGACAGAGTAGCTTACCCCGTGGGCTGCACGAACTTTTCGAGCTCGCGCGCCGCGGCCGAGTGGCGCTTGGACGACGTCGAGTTCCCCATGGCCGCTCCGTCTCGGGCTCCAGCGGCTGGGACGGAGAGCGGAGGGCGGAGGAGCGAGCGGAGAGTCGGGCACCACCTTGGCTCGACGCGGCGGCTTCTTCACGTGGCTTTCCTTTCTTTCGTGGGCGGCGGCTGGCCGGGCCACTCCTGCAACTTGAAAAAGGCTGGAAATAAAACGGCGCACGTGGCTCCATCCAAAACAGGGATGTATGCATTTTTGCAGGTGGTGACATTTGTGTCACACTGTGGTTACAGACGTTTACGCCTTGACAAATGACGCCAGCTGAGCATCCCAGTGGATTTTTGGCCGAGCGACGAGTTGACGGGTCGTTACGCCCGCCACCTTGTGCTTTGTCCGCGAACGCTCTGGCGATAGCTGGCTATTTGCCCAGACCAGAGGTGGCTGATTTCGCTGGCCAAAGACGCTCGCAAGCACCTGCGACGTTCTGCAACGCACCTGTGCAGTTCTGATGCTATGCATCAGCCAGTGGGGAGATGGGGGGCCGCCAAAACCTTTTGTATTTTATATATTCCTGTCTGAGTTTGGCGCATAGATTACTTCGGATGGTTCTCAGAAAGTGACTTGATGGATAAAATCAACGCGGATTGGCCCAAATATATAACCAATCGCCGACCTCAAGCAGCGACTTTTCAGGATCTGGCCAGGCAGGATACCTGGTTGAAGCATGTACGACGGTCGCGGGAAGCTCCTGACGTCGGCGACCATCGTGCGTCTATAACGAACGCCTCGATCATACAGACTCCTCTCCTACGAGCTGATTGAGCGGAGATGTGCCTTTCGTCGTCGTAGACCGAGGCCTCGGGCGAGGACGCGCACGAAACCCTCGACGAGGTGGAGGTCATCTTTGGCAACTATGAACAACTCGAGCCGCAGGCGCTCCGCCAGTGCTCGGCGCTGCGGCGATTTGCGAGTATGTGCATACTTGATGCGTACTCTTCTATCGTGGCCGTGAATTCACTCTCATGGACGATTTCGTGATGTGTGCTGGTCAGTGATCAATTGCCGCCTCCAGCGGATCGCACACCTCGAGCCAGTGGCCCCCACGCTCGTCCACTTGAACCTGACCAATCAGCGTCTCTCTCGAATAGAGGGTCTCTCGACACTTTCACAGCTTCGGGTGTTGTACTTGCAGCACAACCTCATTGAGCGCATCGAGGGTCTCAACAGGTTTGCAGCGGTAATGGTTCACACATCATGGATATGCGAATTCACGTGACACTATCGATGATTTTCTGCATAGCTGCTGCAAGCTACAGATCCTCTGGTTGTACGATAACCGGATCTCCCGCGTGGAAAATCTGGCAGGCTGTTCGGACTTGCGCGAGTTCTGGCTCCAGGTGTGTACTTTCGACCAAGTGCCGAGATCCGTTTCTAACCCGATGCAATCGACCAGAGCAATCGAATTCAAACACTGGAAGATGGCGAAGGTGGAGGCTTCTCGGCGACAGTTAACCTGCGATCACTGAATCTGGCCAACAACTTAATCCGGAGTGTCGACGAGTTCCAGCATCTGCGAAAGCTCATTGTGCTGCGCCAGTTGGCGTTCCAGGACGAACACTTTGGCTCGAACCCAGTTGTGGACGCCGCAGACTACCGGTCCGTCGCTCTCGCAACGCTGAAACAGGTTCGTTGTGCTAATAGTGGCAACCACTGTATTGGTGCACACTCACCATCATTGGATCGATTGCTTGTCAGCTACGCCAACTGGATGGCGATCTGATTGCCGCATCCGAGCGAGCGAACGCAATGGACCAGTTCTTGACACAGGTGCAGTAGCAGATCGCCACACTTATAAACCACGTGCGCTGCATGCTAACGTCCCTGTATGAGCAGACACTGGAGTTCAACGATCGTGTCGCCGAGTTGATGCTCGCGTACCATCACGAACTCGACGTAATCGCGGCAAGGAAAGAGAGCGGCGTGTCCAACTCTCGTATACTCCAGCGCGAATTGGTAGAAGCTCTTAACGACGTCGAGTCCCGCGTGCTAGAGGGCCAAGCGCAGCTTCGAGACGAGAAAGAACGTCAGCGACAGCTTCGCGAGCAGAACGGGCAGCTGCTGCGTGACAACGTCGAGGCACTCAAACTCGCGTTCCACGATATCATCGATCGCCAATACAAGCAACGCGAGCAAGATCTGGACAACGAAGACAAGAGGTGTCAAGTGATGGAGATGGAGATACTCGCCGAACAGGATCAAGCCACGACGATCGCCACTGTCCAGACGAAATACCTGCCGATGATCGCGTTCCAGCAATTGCTAGAGCACTCGCCCGACCACCGCTTCATCGCCTCTGCTTTCGATGACGTTGCGCACGCAGACTCCGAGCAGTCGATGGAACTCCGGCTACTCCAGGTCTATCGCTATTACCACCGCGAATTGATCGAAGGCTTTAGTGTTCGCCAAGACGAAGGCGTACTGGGAGAAGGCAGCGAGCTGTACCTCTACATGGTCGTGGATAGCAATGAAACTGGATCGATACTGCATCGAGGCATCGGCTCGGGAACGCCTGATGACTATGACAAGGCAAAGCGTCCGTCGGCAGCGCACTGGGTGTTTCTCTTCTCTAAACCAGTCACGGCCGCGCAGTATTTCAGTGGATCCACCTTTGATCTCGAAGACATGAACCAAGGTGGCTCTAAACCAAGGCGAGACAAGAATGAGGGCCATGCGCCATTGGTGGAGTTCTACAACCTGCTGCTATGTCGAGTGCGAGTGACACAAGCAATCGAGCTTTACTATCCGGAGCAAGCGTCGCAAGATCCGTCCGCGGACACGCTGCTCTCGATCTGTGATCCAGTCGACCCCGTTCTACCCCCTCCACCATCATCGTTTTTGGTCGTGGAGATCCCGCCGACTATCGGCGGCGGTGGCCACGTGTACATGGCGCGGCGGGATGTTCTTCACGCCGCTATTCTGCCTCAATTCTTCGTCCTCTGCTCAAAACAGGCCAAACTCGTGGAACCTGACACACCAGCTTTGATGATGAACAATGACACGGCAACTCGAGATGCAACAGCCACACTGGGCGAGTTTCACCAGCGACTGCAATGCGAAGTGGACGAGTATCACGCTCGCTTGTATCGAGAAATGGACCCGGCCTTCGTCCGCGCGAGTACCGAGCTCGCCAAGCGTCAAAACGGACTGCTCGAGCAGCTGCAGGAGATCGACACTCAGGTTGCGGAGGAGAAGAGCGGGCAGAACCAATTGCTGCGGTGTCTTGTACGCGGCGACGGAGGACGCAAAATATAAGTTGTCGGTGGTTCGTTCGTTGGCGCTCGCTACCATAATGTCAGGGAGCTAATGGGACGCAGAACCTTGCTGATAGCGCGTGCTTCTCGTGCGTGAGCTGGATCTATCCATCTTGCCCCGTCATGTTAGTGACACTTGGCTACACTTGACGTGGATCGCAGCCAAAAGGATACGTCACAAAATCGAATGTCGAGCAGAAATCATTGTGTGGAATTCACAATTCGACACATGTAGCATCGGCATAGCTCCTGTGACCTTGGTAAATCCATGTCAAAGCGTCCGCTTTGTCGCAATTGTGAGCATCTGTATGTGAAAAGTCATACATAAAACGATAACCTGCAATAACAAATACAATATCGAGGAGATCAGGCTTCTTCCGCCCCTCCCGCGACTGTCCGCAATGACATCTGCGCTCGTCGACTTGGATTTCCGCGAGCTCCACTCTTGCTGCCATCGACTCTCTCGCCGCTCCCGAGCTCTGCAGCGCGATGGCCATGAACGGACGGCCGCGGTCGTCGTCGTCGTCGTCGGCGACGAGCGTGCTGAGCGAGCGATCGCCGCTGCTGCGCGCGCTCGGTCGGTCGGACTCGGCCGCCTCGTTCGAAGGCGGGACGTACATGGCGCTCCCCCCAGGCAGCGTGGACGGCAGCCGCGCGTCGGACGCGGGCCAGTTCCAGCCCATCGTGTACGCGGAGCGGGCGCTCGGCGCGCTGCTCAACGGCGTGCTGCTCTACGCGCTGTGCTGTGTCGTCGGCGTGGCGCTCGTGGCGCTCAACCTCGAAGGCGTGCTGGCGCTTGGCGCCGGCGGCAGGAGCGGCACGCGGCTCAACTGGTGGCTCGTGTTCGCGCCGTTCTGGCTCGCCAACGCGGTCGCCGTCGGCGCGCACGCCGTGTCCATCCGCCACGCCAAGCAGCTGCGTCGCTGGGCGGACGTCGAGGCCATGTCGAACGAGCCGCTGCTGCCGCTGCTGCGCCGCATCGTCGTCATCTACGCTGTGTCGTGCCCGCTCGCGCTGCTGCTGCTCTGGAGCCAGCTCGCCTTCTGCGCGCGGCTCGAACACGTCGACGGTGCCAGCCTGTATGTGTGCTACGCGCCGCTCATGGTCATCCAGGTCGCCTTCGTCGTGCGGTACCTGCTCTGCCGGTCCGATAGTACATTGCCTGTACGTCCGCCATGCTCCATGTTTCGTTTTTCGCCACCATGGGTTTACACCTTTCTAACTATTTTGTTGTTGTATTGCAGGGCGTGTGCTGGATGCTCACCTTCGCGTTCACGCTGCTGCTGGCGTACCAGACGGACGCGCAGCGTCGCCTACAGCACAGCCTAGACCCCGACCGCGACGCCGAGGCCGACAACGACTTTGTCCGCTTCCCGCTCTCCTGGTGGCTGGTCGCGTCGCCGCTGCTGGCTCTCCAGTTCGTGCTCGGCTCGTCGCTCATTGTCGTGCTCTACAATGAGTTCGCTGGCGTCTACCGGCTCACGCGATGGCAGCTGGCGGCGAGCGCGCTCTACTCGCTCGCGCTCGTGTCTGGCGTCACGGGCGAACTCATGCTGCTCGGCCACGCCGACTACCACTGGGGCACGTTTACGTTCCCGAGCGCGCTCGTGCTCCTCGGCCTCGTGTGCGCCAGCGTCGCCATCTACATCGTCGGGCGTTACTACGTGGACGAGCTGATGGCCACCAAGGGCGGCGCCGTCCCCGTGCCACTCACGCGCACGACCGACGGCTGGATCACTGGCCACGCTGTGATCGAGCAGTGGGTGCTCTTCGGCGACGTGCACCTCACGCCCGAGGGCCTCGAGCGGCGGAACCGCCTGATCGCGCGGCGCAACTCGGCAGCAGACAGTGACAACGGCGGCAGTAGCGCGCCGGGCAGTCGTCTCGTGCGGTGGTGTCAGCGTGTGTGCCGCCGCGTGGGTCATGGAGACGAAGACCCGTCGCTGGGCGAGCGCGACCCGGAACGCCGCATCCGGAACCTGCTGCGGCGCAAGACGTCCGGCAGCTATAGCGACCTGACGCTCGAAGTCATCGATACGCCCAAGGAGCGGTAACACGTTAGTCAAAGTGATTCCTCATGGTGGACGCGTAAATATGATGTTGTATGCCGACCGCTGGTCCTGCTCAGAAATCGACACTCGCAAGGTGTTCGCTGCTGTTCTATCGGCAGAACTATACATAGCGTCCGCGAGCGGCCGGTGTGGACTACCAGCTCACCCACAACGCACGCAACAGCAATGCGCAAGCGACCGTCGCCGATGCACGGCAGTCGACAGATCCACCCGCTCGGCGAGGACCCGGCGCTGCAGTCCCTCACACCGCGTTCGCTCGCTCGGAACGTCGCCGAGCTCGAGGCGCTGCGAGAGCGTGTCCAAGAGCTGGAGCAAACGCTGTCGCGTCACGAGATTGCTGCTGTGGATGTCGTATCGACAGCACCCGCTCGGAAGCTGCCGCCGCTGGTACCAGATTCAACTGGCACCTCAGAAGATGGCACAGTACGTTGGCATGGCGCGATGAGGTTCTCGACTGAAGTTAATACACTAACGCGAGCTGTGTTCGTGTTGACAGATACCTGGCAACACCGGAACTCCGCTGCTTCTCACGGGCGTCAAATCCCTCGGCGAGTTGCCTCTGCAGGCGCATACCATAAGTGCAGATCGAACACCGACCGCTCCAGAGCTCTCGCTCCGTCGAGGTGGCCGACCAACCACCTCCCCTCAGCGTGCTTGCCGACCAGTTGCGACCACCGAAGGCTCTTCCTTCTCGAGTTGTGACGGGAAGCTTGGTGAAGCTGGTGCAACTACAGACACAGAAGATCTGCCTACGTTACCGGCAGTGGAGATATCAGCAGCGTCGGTAGTGACGACATCGCAGGCCTCGCCGCCGCGCGAACAGACTAAGATTTCGCTCGATCCTGCTGGCGTCGCGACAGTGGCTGTCTCGCAGCGTGGAAGACTGTATCAGATCCTCAAGCGGGTCAGTACGTTCGTTCCGATAGAGGAGGACGAGGTGAGTGTCTGCCTGGTGTTTGTCGTGTGCCGCTTAATGAGATGGTCTCATCGGAGCGTATCTCGCAGCTCGTGCTGCTCAAGAAGCTCGTCGACGCTGAGATCGGCGACGTTATCCGCTTTCTCGTCGAGGTCGAGACCGAGACAGACGCTGGCGTCGTTCTTGACAAGCTCTCGCAGCTGCGGCGCCATGGCTCGCCGTCGAAGCTGCACAGCTCTTTGACGACCGAGCCGCTTACAAGAGTGCATCCGATCTGGGGCATCCAGTATCCTCTGCAGAAGATCGCTCGAAACCTCGAGGCGCTGCAGCGTGGATTGGCGACGCCGCCGTCACCTTCCCACCCAAGCTCCGCGCAGCCAACTCCAGCATCGTCATCTCCCCCACTGTCACCTGATGGCCGAATGGATGTGGTCGTGCTGGTCTCCAGCGGCGCGTACAACCCTGTCCACATGCTTCACGTGCGCGCCTTCTACGTCGCGCGGCAGTTCGTCGAGGCCAACTACCGGTTTCCAGTCGTCGGCGCCTTCCTATCGCCGTCGCACGACACGTTCGTACGAACCAAGAACCGCCGCTCGCCGCGAGAGATGATCCCGCGGCGCCACCGACTCGCGCTCGCTGAGGCTGCAGTCGCGAGCTCGTCGTGGCTCGAGGTCGACAAATGGGAGATTACGCGTCGCCGCGTGCTCGACTACCTCTCCACACTCGCGCATGTTCGCGAGATGTGCGACGCGCACTTCCCGACTTTCCGCTTCCAGCTCATGTATGTGTGCGGGCCAAACACGGTCGTCAAGCTTAGCCACGCGGCGCTGCGCGACGAGCAGTTCGGTTGCATTGTTGTTTGTCGCCCGACACAACGCGACATGGTCGTCAAGCAGCTCGGCAAAACGCGCGCCAAAGCCACAGCCATTGTCGAGGACACGGGTGTGCTGCCGTGCGACCTGGAGCGAGCCACAAGTGTCCGAGTGCGTCGAGCGCTCGAGGATATTGACAAGAACGCGGCTGCGCTGGAGCTCATGGTTGGCCAGCCGGCGCTGCATTATCTGCGAGTGCACGGCATCAGCGGCAAGGTGGCCGGCCGCGAGGCGTGGACCGAAGACGACAAGGCGTGGCGCAGCGAGGATCTGCCTTTTGTCGAGTACAACGAGAGCGGCTGAGCTGTATTCAAGATGCTTACACGCATTTCTTGACGGAGATCGCGAGCGAAGGCACGGCTCCGTCGAGCTTGGTGAGACGTCGCAGTGTCGCGACGACAAAGTGTGCACTCCAGACGATGGCAAGTCCGAGGACCACGCTGCCTGCTTCGACGGCAGATGATGATCGCACAATGCCATCAATCGCACTGGATGCCATTGTGAGAGCGAGGAAGACAAGAGGCCAGGGCAAACGCGCGCGGCACACGAGGAAACCAGCGAAAGCAGCGGCGGTGCCATCGCTCACGAGCGCCAAGTTCTCTTCGTTGGATGCCACGAGGGCGATGGTCCCCAGAGGCGCGATCTGCGGACATCACATGCAAGTCAAGGCGTCAAAGACAATAGATCGAGATGGAGAAATCGGAGCAAGGAGGCACGCGTACACGCTGAATGCAGGAGGCAACCATGGTCGTTTGAGCCCACTCAAACATGGCTGCGGGCTGAGCGTATCCGTAGAGTATGAAGAGACCGACTGCCGCGCTCTCTATGATTGCGGGAAGCAACAGGCAGGAGTTCGGATCGGCCAAGCAGTCTTCGTGACACTCGTTCGGTTCGTTTAGGCAGTCGTGGTAACAGTACCTGCGCTCGATATCCACGCTGTCATTCTCTACACCGCCCGTGCACGCATCATGGTCGCGAAATACATACACGAGTAGTAGCAGTGTCCCCACCAGATCGATTTGTCCACGAGCGGAGGAAAGCTTGGCCGTCCACGCAGCCCTCCACCCGATGGAGTCGTCAGTGGCCATAGGCTCGTCATCCTCGATCAAGGTACGAATAGGTGATGGCGGTGCGGCGCCACCCCGAGGAGATGCAGGCGGCAATGGCTTCGCTGGCGATCGAGCAAAACCTCGAGGAGAAAGATTGCCAAGCACGCGCGCCGCCTTTGGCGAGTGCACCGTGCGCACGCTCTCGAGTGCGGAGGCATCGCCCGCGATCACGAGGCTCGGCCGCCGTCGCTCCAGCTCTTGCGGCGGGTCAGGGTCCTCGCTGACATCCTCGCCATCGTCTTCATACAGCTCATCCACCTCTTTGGGCTGCGAGAAGCTCTCGACGAACGAGATGCCGAGCGCCTCGGGTCTCGCGCGAGCCTTCATGATCCCTCAACTGTTCGGAAAGGTCGATCTTCTGGCCGTTGTGTTGTGCCGCTGCGACTCGAGTCGGCGCGCCAGAAAAATGGAGGAGACTCGGTGTCTATTCCAGGCATTCGGCGTCCCATTCGTTGATCGGCAACTAAAAGATCTCAGAAGCAGATGACTGCTCAGATGTGCAACAACGGAATCAGCTCAAGTGTAATCGACGGTCATTGCCGCGCGAGCAGCTCCAGTCGTGTCTTGTCATCCTCTTCCTGCCGGACGCACCAGCAAATGTAGGCGGTGGCCGCCAGCCCACCAGTCTCTCACACAGCGCTCAGCCGATGCAAGATACCTTCTGCATTGGGTTCTCGTCATGGAGCAGCACGTGCGCTGGCGCGGGTTCAACCGCCTCGAAACAGCGGGAACGCCCAGCGCGGCAGCACGCGAGCGCCTAAAAGCGGCCTTACTGTTGTGCATCACGGCGCGAGAGAGACCGGCGCGCGGACCAGCAGCTGCCCGAACGTTCGCAGGCATCCAGCGCAGTCGCGGGCCGACCAGCAGGCGCTGTCGACCGCTACACGCCCCCCACTCGCCGCACACAATGGCGGACATCCGGAAGATTCGATACCTCTCGAAATGGTATTGTCATCGCGCAGCAGCGGCCCGCCACGGGAAGAGATCTGCCCGGCAGGCCGCTGTCGCGCTCAACTTTGGCTAAAGCGTCTTCATCGCCGGCGGCGCGGGGGAGCGGGGATAGCGGTGCGAGCGCCGGAACTGGCGACTCACTCGGAAGAGTTTGGGAGTTTCTTCGACTGAGAGTGATTGGTCGCAATAATAATGGTACTGCGACCGCAATAAATATACGTCCGGCCAACTTTATCGAAGGTGCACTGACAATGTCCACTTTCTCTTTTTTTGAAAATGTATAGAATCTCACTCCCTCATTTCGACCATGGGGCGCAAGCGCAAGAAAGGCGACTATTCGGACGACTGGGATGTCGTAGAAGAGACCCAGGATCCGGACCAGCTCCCGCCTCCGTTTGAGACAGTGGCCGAGACGCAAGATCCCGATGCTTTGTTCCCGCCGTTCGAGACGGTGGCCGAGACGCAGGACCCTGACAGAGAGGAGGAGATGAAGGAGCCGGATAGTGATGAAGAGATGAAAGAAGAGGTATCGAAGGCAGTGAGAACGAAGTCGGCTGGCACCCTTCGCGACAAGCAGTACAAGAAGGACAAGGAGCGTCGGACTGTAGTCTGTCGGCTGAACAGGATTTGCACAGACAAACGTCTTGTGGAGGAGATCAAGCGCACTGCTCAAGCCATGAAGCAAATCCAGATGGAGACGTGGCACCTCGCCAACCTCCACACACTTCGATGCCTGAAAGAAGGACTTCCACTCCCAGACTACGGCAAAACGTTTTTCGACCACTGCTGTTCAGGCGTATCATTCACGACAAAGTCGCCGCTGATCGCAACCAAGAATCCTACACTCTGGGACAGCATCCAGATCTATCGTACTGGTCGAAGTCAGGCCGGAATGGAGGAGATCGCGAATATGACTGGGTTCCCAGAGCTAAAGAATGCCTTGCGAGAGCAACTAGTAGTCAACGCTGGCGTGATGATCCGTGAACACTTTCGGAAACGTTTGAGGGCGTACGTGTCAATCATTTACGGGAGACTGGGTGATGATCTGACGAAGGAAGAAGAGAAGGCCAACAAAAAGCTTGTTAGAGACATCGTGTACTCCTGCTACAACATGGAGGAAACCGACTGTCTCGAAGCGCTGCAAATGCGTGACCTTCTCACTCCTGAAGGCGAAGAGTGGAGCGAGAAGTGGATACCCTGGCCGAACAACATCAAGGACAACGGGATGGAGTTCTACGTCCGACTGATCTGGGTGTTTCAGAGCGTGGTTGAGGCTCGTATGAAAGCAGTTCCCAACGAAAAGGGCGTGATAGCGTTCTCGTTGTTTCCGGTATCTACGTCTTTCATAACTGCTCATGTCGTTATCAGTGGAACCACTCTGTACGGATTTCTCGCCCGCATCCGTCAGCGCACAGGAGACAACTTGCTTGATGAATGGAACTTACCTGGAGTAAGCTTCTCTCTTCCATCTTTCAAGCAGAACCGCTGGTCGGTCATGCGTCGCGCGTTCAACATCGACCGTCTCGAAACGAGGAAAGCAGACAGCCCTTTTAGGAAACCTGCGTTTCTTCAACTCCCTATCGACCAAAAGTACGAGCAGGCAAGTCATCTCTTTGCAAACGAGATCAAGACTGACGGATACAGTGCTTCCGTGTTGTACTACCGGCCAAAGGACATTGAACCAGAGCGAGGAGAAGACGACCCTCTCGTTCCAGCTGGGTACTCGCCAGAGGTAGTTATCGGCCTCGATCCCGGCATGCGGTCGGTGTGTACAGCAGCTCGCCAATACCTTCGACCCCAGGCTCCACGTCGACGCAAGCGGAGAAAGATACATCGACCAAGACGAAGGGAGAGGAAGAGGGGTCGTTCCAAGCGAAAACTACGTCGCAAGCGCAAGTTCCCCAAGTGGATCCGTCGACCAAAAGCTTTACGCCGAGGTCAACGTCCGGGCAGAGAGATTGTCAGCGTCACCACTCGCGAGTACAGACACCTGGCCGGGTTCAACCGCTTTCGAGCGTGGAACGAGGGTCAGAAGAGGAAGTTCCCGGAGTACAAGAGCGTGATCGATGGTATGCCTTCATTCAAGACAGCTAGCTATGATCATTACTTGAAACGTCTCGAGTACTTCTGGCAACACGCGGCGTACCTCCTGCGGTTCTGTGCGGAGCGACCGTACCTCAAGTGGCGCTTCTTCCAGAAGCGGATGGCTCGCGTTGCAGTGGACACGCTAGCGAGGCGGATTGTACCGACTGCGAGCAGGCTCACATGCGTAGCCTACGGAGACTGGAGTCGGAGAGATGGCATCAAGGGCCACGCTCCAAGTCCGGTCAAGGGTTTGAAAGAGGCGCTGCGGAAGCGCGCGATGATGGTCTCCATGGACGAGTTCAGGACGAGCAAGCTCTGCTCGCAGTGCCACCAGTTGCTTTCCAGCGTCCAGTACTCCACACCGGTCTTCCCTGAAAACGTCGACAAGCCCAAGAAAAAGAAGATTAAGGGCAAAGTCCTTCCTCGCGATTGGTCTCAGGCTGAGATCAAGTCTCGCCACTGTCACGCCGTGTTGCTCTGTGAGAACAAGGACTGCCAGGCGCGCTACTGGGACCGAGACGTGAACGCTGCAATCAACATGCTGGAGCTGTTGAAGAGCGAGGTGCAAGGACGCGGACGCATGGAGCCGTTCAGAAGATCGTAGGCATAAAAAACAAATCGTGGAGATGAGAAAGTCTCCACCCAAGTAGTTAGTTACAGCTAGCTACATAGTTTTGGATATTGCAGGAGGTAACATTGTCACTGCCACCAGTAATATCGAAGGTGCTTGGGTCACGTGATGCAACTAAGTTAGCTTCATTGAGGTACTTAAAAGATCTCTAATGGCTAGGCTGGAGGTCTAAGCCACCACCTAAGGGAAAAAAGAGGGGGTTATCCTGCTCTCGAGGCGGGCTCTCCGGGTCGAGATTCATGAGGATAGATCGCGCCCTGGTCGGCTTGGCGCTGGTCCGCGTGTCTTGCTGCGACCGACATAAGCCAATGCTGTACGTCGATATGCAGGTGCTGATTTAGATCCGAGATGATTGGACGGTTCTCGTGCGCAGACGTCTGCTGTGACAGACGAGTGTCCATCGCAACGTTCGCCGCTTTGTCGGCCATCTTATTGTGTTCTCGGTAGTGATGCGACCAACCACGTATGCCCATCGTATCAGCACACCTCCTCGCCTTCAGGTACAGTTGTCGGAGTCTGTGTTGTCTCGGTGGACGGTGTTGGCGTTGTTGTTGTATGATCATTGCGCTGTCTCCCACCACATGGAGCGGGGTGAGGCGATCTGCTTCTGCTCGACGCAGTCCGTGGATAAGACCCCAGTATTCCGCCGTATTGTTGGTCGTGTCTGCTTGCGCATACGATATACTTGCCGCCCAGCAGATCTCAGCTGCGTGCGAGTCCGTGTCGACACAAACGATGACAGATCCGGACCCTCCTGGCCCTGGGTTGCCTCTTGAGCCTCCATCGAAGAAGAGCAGGTATCTGCTTCTGTTTGCGAGCGGTTGTGCGCTGACAGGCTCATCTGTTGGCTTCATGAGGTGTGCAACAAGCGCGGGCGTCACAGCTCTCTTAGGGGCTGCTTGCTCGTCTGTGTCGTGTTCGTAGGTCAGAAGCACGAAGTCTCGTAACGCGTTGTCGATTGTGGCATTGACCACCGCTCGTGGGGTTGATTGCTCGGCTGCCGGCTCGTGTCGGAGTCTAAGTCGTGCGCACCAGATTGCATGGATCGTCGTCGCTGCCGTTAGTCTCCAGAGCGACTTGGACACGTCGAACAGGACGTCTCGGTGTGCATCCTCTGCCGTGTCAATGCGGTCCTGCACCGCCAGCCACGCGTGTCTCGGCATGTCGGGCAAGTCGAGGCTGAAGCACGATTTCATCAAGTTCTCTGTCACGTTGTCGCCGAGTTGCCGCCATCTCTCACTGAAGTCCCCTCACGCAGTCGGCGCGATCGGGCATTCCCAGAAGACGTGCTGCAGCGCTGCGGGCCCACCACGCTGATGCGCGCTGTGCGGACATGAACGGTCATTGTGCAGATAGTTCCACAGGTTGAGCTTGTTCGCCTTGATACGGAACAGGGTTTGCCCTGTTGCCGCCGAAGCGCCCGTGATTGTGCGTATGTCGGTCTATTTTAGCTGTGCCATCGCGCTGTGTAGATCACGATTGTGTGTGCCCAGAGAAGTGATCGCTTGATCTCGATCATCTTTGCCTTCTCGTTCTCGCCTTGCTGCTACGACATCCTTGTATTTCGAACGCTTCGGACTCCATCCCTCTCCTTTGAACAACTGTACAAGCCGTGAGAGAGCTGGATGATCGTGGAAGCGAACTTCCTTTGTCCCCAGGTCGACTCGTGCCTGTCGTTCGCACTCTTGTCGCTAAAGTTGTTAACCGGAGTAGCCGAGCCGACTTGCGTTTCGTTTCGAGTCGGCTCGGCTTCTGATCCGAAGTCGGCTTAACCGGTTCGACTCCCGGTTCGAGTCGTCTGCACCGTTTCGAGCCGATTAACAACTCTACTTGTCACGATGCTATAGAAGCGCAGGCAACTTCAACGCTCGACGCAGACGATAACACGCTTCAGTACCTGTTACCCGCTTTGGCTGCCTTTCTACTGGGACGAGCGCATGAAATTAGCTGTGGCCTTTCTGCCGGGAATCGCCGCCCGCCCCGGATGGAATCCCCCCCCAACGCGGTTCTTCTCTCGTCGCGGAAGGCGGAAGAACATTGGACCTCGCGTTAGCGCGCAGCTCAACTGACTCACTCCTCCATAGACCAAGTGCAGGTGACCGACACCCGTACGATGTTCGCGCACTCCGCCGCCGACCTGTCGCTCCCCCCTCGGCGCCGTCCAGGCTCCGACGCGCTGCGCGTCCGCTCGGGCGTCATGTGCGTGGCGCCGCACGTTCCGGTGGCCCCGCGACCGATGAGCAGCGGATCTCACAACACCGGGAAACCGCCGGTGCCTCGCCGCAAGAAGCTCAAGTGGCGCACGCGCGACTCGCAGAGCTCCCGGCTGTACAACCTGCAGCTGGACATCCAGGACCTCCAGCAGCAGATCCAGTCGCTGCACGAGTACCGCGAGGTGCTGGCGGCGCGCGCGCTGAATCGAGGGGACGATGGCGACGGCCGCTACGTCAAGACCGTCATGGAGTATCACCGCGTGTTCGAGAACGGATACCACCCGCCTCAGGGCGGTGCAATGACCACGAGGCAGCCGCCGCCGATCGATGCGAGGCAGTTCTTAGTGGCAATTATGGATCCAGAGCTGCGCATCGGCCGCTATCAAGGTGTCGGCATGCTGCTGGACCAGTGGGTGCGGTACACGAAAGCACAGACTGGCCTCGTGTTCCGTTACGTTAGTAGCACCGTCGTCTCTGGCGCTGGGTTCACGATCGTCACGTCGCGAGCAACATACAGCCATCTAGTCACGCCCAGCATGCTCGAACTGATGTTCCCGCTGTTGCTGCGCGACCACCGCACGCTCGCGGCCAAGCTGCTTGGCGCGACGCTCGAGGGCGAGGGCGTGTACAAATTTACGTTCGACTCGACCACGCACCGTATCGTGGACTTCGAGTTCAGCCTCGACTATGTCGAGGTGTTCGCTAGGCTACTGCGCGACATGCGCGAGTTGGACACTGTGTTTGCCAACGCCAACGTATCGGAGGAGGGACTCATCGGCGATGTCGACGCCTACCTGGAGCAGCATCACATCTCGAACCTGGAAGATGTCGCTCCACGACACCTGGATGAGCAGACATGGCTCACCCCGGCGTCCAACCATCCCGACTCGACAGAAGATCGATTCTGGGAGTTGCTGTAACTTGTTGCAAGTATGTTTGTGTGTGTGTGTTGATCTGCGAGTAGATCACGAAAAGAGCGGCTCGGATGCCGTGTGGACGTTCACTTCAGGCGCACTGACTCCAGCACATATCGCGCTTGAATTCACGAGTGTTTCGAAATTGAGAAGGATAAAAGATTAAGGATGACGCCACTCGCTTTGCTTCACGGCACTGATCCGCCAGTTGGCCCGTTTGCCTGCTGACGAACTGGCGCAACCGGTGTGTATTGACTTTCATACTTCATTTTCATGATTGGCGAGAACGTTGCCCAAGTCAACGAACCACGGATGCAAAAAACAACAAGTTACAGAGCAGATCGTGCATCGAGAAGACAGAAGCCGAGGTCCGTCAACCGAGAACACTGTTGGTAACCAAGTTGTCGCCGACTTCGATGACTAAGAGGTATTTGAAATGAAGTCTCAATTTGTCAACCTGGATATCGATCCTGTGGTCCTTCCGGCGATTTGTCTCTTTTCACGTATACTTGGAATCAGATGTATGGGATGATGTTGGAGCGATCAAGCGTCTGTTGAAGGTAAAGAGGATGAGCTTCGTGTCCTGAAGAGGTTTGTCACCACTTGCGAACACATGATGACAAAGATTCGCCTGGTCGATGAAGATGTGCTTGCTAAACACGGGAAGGCAAACGCGCTGGACCTCGTGACCATCATGGATTGCACACATTCCATTGGGTTTATGGATGCGCATCGCGAAGAGCAAAGTCATCGACATTATCAGCCGTGTTGATGCCGACCACCTAAATTTCGCTCGAGTGTTTGGGGCTTGTGGCGTACCGTAACTTTTTCGATGGAAACTTTCGCCTGGAGGTCAAATGATGAACAACGGAGGTGGATGCAGTCCAACTATTCAGTCAAGAACTCTGCACATTTGAAGGAGACGATGGACCAAAGAACTTCCAGGCTCAATCCAAGTTGCGATCAATATAGATTTCCAGGTGGACGCACGGCGCGTTGATTTATGGTGGGGATTTCCCGTGCCATGCGGCAGATCCACGCATTGTTTCCAACCGAGGTACTTGGGAGAGGCAACATGCGCGAGTCTGGCATGGCAACCTTCTTCGCGACTCGTGGTTGTAACGAGGTTTGTGCAACACTCAGGTTTACGCCGATGTCGGACGAGAGGTTTGTTGCTTCAGCTGCGCAGACGACGAGAACAGCCGAGGACAAGGAGATAACGTTTAGCTGTCCGCTGTGCGGAGCTAACCTGATGATCCCACACAGCACATTCATCCAAGAGTACGCTTCCGGGACGGGGTATGACACTGCAACAGATGCAATGAGAAGATCCAGGAGCGGACGGAGTGTTCTGTGCGCTCTGTGCGACATCACACAGATATTGCTCCATCCTGGTTCGAGAAGACAAGGTATGGATTGCAGGATGTCGTACAGCTCGGACAAGAAGGCAGCGCGGTGTACGACGATTGTAGCTGGACGAAAGTGATCTGTGTGAAAGGGTGAGAAGCAGGCTCGGCCGTGGGTTTGAAGTCAATATATGTCCAGTATTGCGGCTCGAAGCTGCTCGTGTTATTCGGTTTCTTGCTGTTGCTGAAGGTGGCGGTCGATCCGCTCGAGATCTTCGCGATCCAGTTCGCCGCTCCCGTCGCGGTCGAGCTTGCGGAACTGCGCGAGGATGCCGTCAATGTCGTCCTGGTCGGCCTTGTTCAGCTTGACGAGCATGTAGGAGAGGTACTCAAGCTGCGAAACCTTGCCGTCGCCGTCGGCATCCATGGCGAGCAGCTCTTTCATGCTGATCTTAGTCTTCATGACGCGGCGCTTGGAGATCTCCTCGAGCACCGAGCCAATGCCGTGCGCAACTGACACAACGGCCAACGGAAGAAAGAAGATGGCGAACAAGCGCGCGTCCTGGGACTTTGGTGACAGATCTCCGAACCCGACGGTCGTGACCGTGATGACCGAGTAGTAGAAGCAGTCGAGCACAGGCCAGCCCTCAATGGCGCCGACGATGAGCCCCGCACCGATCGACACGAAGATGGGGATGAGTGCCTGAACGATGGCCTTGTTGCTATCCGACAGCACGATGCGCACCCACTTCGGCGTCTCCACATGAGACACCTTGCGATCAGTCATTGCCTTCTCCTTGCTGGCAGCCGATGGCGCATCCGTAGCAGCAGCGTCGTCCACATTGCGGAGCAGTTTGTGTGTCGCCTGCTTGGCGATGCTTTTCTGACGTTCGAGGAAGAGCGAGGCGAGCTGACCGAGGGCGATACCGATCGTGCAGATGCCGTACAAGGCAAAGACAATGCTCACGGCCTTGCCCGTCGTCGTGACGGGGACAACGTCGCCGTAGCCGACGGTCGTGACGATCACCATGGCGTAGTACACGCAGTCGACGACCGACCAGTTCTCGACGAAGTGAAACACGAGGATGGTCGCACCAAGGTACGAGGCGACTAGCATGAGCGCGATCACGTGCGACTGCGTCGAGGCCGACTTTTCGTTCTCGGCACCGGACACGATCCCCTTGGGAGCCACCCCTGGCACGTTGTTGTGGCGGCGCGCGAGCTTGGGCATGTCGAACATGGACTGAACAATCAACAACGTGTCAGCGACGCAGGTTGACGGGACAAGACTCGGGAAGTGTAAATTACCGCTCGGATCGGGCTCGTTCGCCCCCTGATATTGGACGCGCTGCTGCCACTGCTACTGCTGCTGCTGCTGCTGGCAGAGCTCTGTTTGTGGAAGCTGGCGTGGATTGGCTGGGATTATCGAAGTGTTGGTGAGTCTGCAGATCAAACAAGCAGCACGATTTGGTGGGTGACCTACCGATTCCTGCGCCACGACGAGCATGTCAATGCCGATCGCGTCCGGGCTGGCGTCCGGCTGTGTGTGCATGATCAATGTAGGTTGAGTGATCGACTGTCGAAGCCCCGCAGCAGCGAGTGTACCCACCGTCGCCATCATGATGCAGCCGCTCGTGTACTCCGCGGTGGTGAGTCGAGTGAGCGCGTCCTCCTCGGCACTCGGACTTGGCGAGTCGACAATTTTGGCATGTAGGATCGCTAATTTTGGATCTCACTTTACGATCGTGCGCTCGATGGTGCCAAGATAGAGCGAGGTGGATCAGCAGTGGAGGTATAAGTACGCTTGGTGAAAATCAACGGAAAGGTCAACATAACGGAAAGCCAGTTACTCGATGTTGCATACGACTCAAATACGCTGCGATACTCTACTTCACGCTACAGACGATCAGGCACTCGTGGCTCCTCCTTGAAGTTCTTCTTAACCTCCGGCACGTTCGTAGTGTTCGGAGTCGACGACGGTGCTGGGGGAAGAGTAGACGGTGCTGGAGACGACTCGAGGTCTCGAACTGGAACCTCTCGACGGGTGGCGATTGGGATTGACGATGGGGCGATGGCGTCTCGAAGTGGCACAGGGAGGTAGATAGGATGGGGCTCAGCGGACACGAGCCGAGGTGGCAAGCTCGATGAGAAGTCGACTGTTTCCGAAACACTGTTGGAGCCGTCACGGAGACGACGAACGGAGCCAGACCCCGATGCCGAATGCATTGCAAGCGCGAAGACTCCCATGACGAGCAGCTTGGCGCGCTTCATGGTCGCTGAACGGATTTGCTTCGAGCTTGGATGTGGCGAATGCAGAGTGGCAATGAGGAGTCTAGAAGCAGCGATCTCCGGACAGAGGTATGGCTCTGGCACGATCAGTGGGTGGGTATTCAAATCTTATCCTCGGTTGGCGAAGTGTTTTCTCAGGGCAAGACGACGAGGTAGGGTCGTCCTCAACCAGATCGGATCGTTGTATGGTCGTAGCATCCAATTGATAGTACGCCAATCAAGGAATGGAGGTTGCAGGCGGAAGAGTGTGCATGGACGCAGAACCAGGGACACTCCGCAATAGCCGATTTGGCAGTGGTGGTATTCGTCAATCACATCGTCAACTATCTGAACTACACGAAAAGGAGTTCAATCATTCTTTCATGTCGAGCGGAACTAATCCGCCGAGGTTGACTCCCACCTGCCTAACGAGTCGCGATTGTGTCATTAATGGACGTCACATGCTCTCAAACTCCAATGTACAACAAGCGAATCGTTGATAGAACATTCGATTGGAGTTACTAGACACCACTTAGGACTCAGATCAACTACAACACGCAACCACAACTAGAAGCAGGAATCAGGATCGATGACACGATGCTAGACCGAAGTCTAGTGGTTCTTCTTGATGCGCCGACCGAGCACATCGACTGGGCGGGTCGACGTCGATCGCCTTCCAATCTTCGGGGCTGACGGTGACGCTGGCGGAACGCCATTGCCGCTCGGAGTGGCTGTGAGGTCGTGTACGGTGACTTCGCGAGGCTTTTCGCTTGGCTTAGTCGCTGTGTCCGCGCGCTCTCCAGGCGGCAGACTCGACGGGAAGCCGACGTGGTCGAATGCATCGCCTGATCCGTCTCGAACGCGGTCAACGGATCCGTCGCGAAGCGAGGGATGCGCAGATACAGAAGGAATCGCCAACACGGCGACCGCGAGAACGAGCAGCTTGATGAGCTTCATGGTCGCTGGAGGACTTGCTTTGGGCTTGCTGAGCAGATTGGGGAATGACAACGCCGAGAACGCGCGACGCCGAGGGTCTCTCTGGCTGGTTGCAGCTGGATTGAGTCGAGGAGTGGCAGATCCTCCAGTCTTAGGATGCAGTTGCCATATTGACTAAGATCCACAGGCGCGACTCCTACGTGTACCACAACGATAATCATCCCGTTGCCCATCACTTCAGGCAGCTGGACACCATAAGTAGCTAGGACAGGATGCCAGAAGGCCTGCAGCACTGAGGATCACTACAAGTACTGTTGCACCATTTGTCGGGTTCGTTTGAATACCATCGTTCAAAATTGCATAAATAGCTGCCGCTGCCTGATTCCTGTCCACGAACGCGATGAACACTAACTACCACATGCACAGCAATTGCAACTGGCCGAGTGCCTACACTCGGTCGGGTGGGAACGGCCCAATGACGCTAGCAGAGCCGACGGAGCCGACAGACCCACGGTGGTTGAAGCTCGAGCTGACGCTGCCGCTGTTGCGGTTGTTGATCAGGAACTCGGTGCCCAAGCGTTGCAGCGGCGCGTGCGGATCGATGTTCCTCATCCGGAAATGTTGCAGCAATTGGGTCGGGATCTCGGCCAGAGTTTCCTACAATTCGCCGATACAGTCACCGTTAGAATCAAACAATCGAGACAATGCAACAACATATTCGTCCTGTACCTTTGCGAACCGAGACGGGTTGCTTCGGAACTGGTTGAACGGCACAAACTGCACACTGGAGGAACACACACAACAACAACTTCCAGGTCAGTTGTCTCCGAACGGTAAACCCACTCCCACCCATCATGCAATGGAACGTACATGTCGCGCGCTGCTGGGTAGCCCCGCGAGTCGACGAGCAACTTGCCATCGGCGTCAAGAGCATTCATCGCGCTGAAGTCGGCGTTGCCCACGCCGACGATCACAATCGACAGCGGCTGGTAGGAAGCTAGGACCAACTCGTCGATCGTCGGTTGCATGTCCATGATGGCGCCGTCCGTGATAATGAGCAGCACAAAATACTTGAGGCTGGACGCGCCAGCGTTCGGGAGGTGCTGCTGAGGCGGAGGGTTCGAGAACTGGGCGGAGATAGCTGCGGCTTGACGCACGAGCGGTGCAAAGTGGGTCGGCCCGTGGAGCCGCACGAACTGGAATGAGTCAGCGTAAGCGCGCAAAATGCCGTTGATGCCGTCGACCTCAGGTTGGTGTGGGTCGAACGTAAGCGGGAAGCAGTGGTTGACCGTGCCGTTGACCATACCGCCAAAGCCGTAGACGGGGAACTTGTGGTCCGAGTCGTACGGCTCGAGGACTGCGCCAGCAGCCGAGATCGCCGCCTGGTAATCGTTCATCTGACCGTATTGGCTCGCGCCGACATAGTGAAGGCTGCTCGGATCGGACGGACTGCCGTTGGACGCTGTGTAGTCGATGCCGAGAATGAGGCTCACCTCGCACCCGCCGCGAAGATACTCGGCGAAAGTGTGTTGGCGGAAGCACTCGATCTGCTCGACCTGCAGCACGCCCGAGTTCTTGTACCGCTTCCCCTTTTTGAGCTGCCGCTCTCGATTGATAAGATCGAGTGATCGCACCTCGCCAGCGACAAACTCGCCAGCCTTGACCGTCGCACTGCCGATCAACTGGTGCCGACCACTCTTCTCCCAGTCCATGCACTCGAACTTGAGCAGTCGATCGAGGTTCCCGTTGCACAGCGTCTGCACGCTCAGCGTCGTTTGTTTCCACCGCGGGTTCAGATTGTCCATCACCACTTCGCTCCGCCACACGTGGAGCCACGACGCGGACGCTCCAGGGTCGAGCGAGTCCTCTCGCAGCCGGTAGATATTGAGAAACGGGTCCGACGCTCCAAACCAGCCATCCTTGTTGTCGACTTTGGTCGCGCCGAAGCGCACGCGCAACATGTCGGCGCAGGTTGACACCTCCTCGGCCGAGATGACCACATGACCCGACAATCCGTGTACGCGGCGACGTGACTGCTCGTGCTGCAGCAACGCGAGCACCATCGACTGGCCCTTGGCGGCCATTAGCTGGCCAACTGTTAGCTCGACGCAGCCGAGAAAGTCGTGCGACGCCAGGCTCTCGGACGCCGAGTCGCGGTCGAAGACCTCGATGCGCAGGCGCTGCAGCTCCTCGAAGAAGAAATCCAGCTGGAACGCGCGCGTGAAGGTTGGATCGGCCGTGTTGTTGACCGTCTCGGTGCGGCCCAGCTCGCGCCACCCGCGCGCGTTCTCCTGCAGGTACAGCACGATGAATGGGTCCGACTGCGAGAGCAGGTCCGACTTCTTGAGTCCCTTACACCGGAACCGCAGCTCAATCACGCTCGACGGGCTCGCGGCTTCAAGAGGTGCCCGCCCGCCCACAAACGAGGCCGACCCAGTCGACGTCAGCGGCTGGACTGGGCCGTACCCGCCATGGAGGACTGGGCCGTTCCCTCCTGGTGGTGGCGCTTGGTTCATTTGGGTGGGAGGGGGTGGCGGCGGTTGGTACCCCATAGACGGAGCAACTGGGCTGGTACTCATGCTGTTGGCTGGCGTTGGACTAGAGCCGAACGTCGGGTAGATGGAGACAGGGACGCTGGAGCCGACGGCGCCGCCATAGTACCCCTGTGGTGCTTGCTGCTGCTGCTGCTGTTGCTGGTGTTGCTGCTGATACATGTAGTTGGGTTGTGACGGAGAAGAATTGCGAATGCCACCGCCGCCCGCGTATGGGTCGGCGCCTGTCGATGGGTACATGGGAGAGTTCTGGTCGTCGGGAGGTGCCGATGGCGACGAGAATCCCCTTGCGCGTCCCGCCGGGTTGCCACTGTAGCCGAACGACATCGAAAGTGCGAGAAGGTGAATGCCGGTACAGCTCTGGACTCGATTCCAGTCGCGAGAATACAAACGCCAAATGAGTGGAGCGAGGACGAGGCGTCCGCCAATGGAGCGCATTGATTCGTGGATCAAGAATGCGATCCACCAATCAGTGGCACATATGAGTATCCAGGGCGGATGCGACATGTGACGGAATGGCAAAATCCGCTTTGTTGCATCTAGTGTGACGGTGGATTGCCGCTCCAAGCATTGCGCACAGCGGGTAATAAAGATGCCCAAACGAGAAAATCTGTCACATTGTCATCGAGAAATGCGCCTACCACCCGCCTGGATTTCATGTAGTGTGCTAGGCTGCTCAATGTCCGTATCGATGGAAACTCAGATGAACAGTGGTAAGTCCTATCCATCCAGTTCTCTGGCATAGGCTTGGCGGCGGTCGGTGCAGCCTCGCTCGTCAGAGACACCCTCGCCGAAAGAAGGTTGCCACTCACCGAATGAATAGAATCGAGAGCATTGCTCTCACCAGTCGTGGATGGCGTTTCAACTTCAATCAGCACTAGATGTCCCGTCTACAGATACACCACCATAACCTGTCGAACTTGGTGTGAGGTCCATTCGAAACACTGCTCATTCCTGCTGCTCAAAGCGAGTCCGCCTGTATTGCTCCACACACCCATAGAACTGAATTCGCACTGTTGTTCATTCTGGTGAAAAGCTCACTGGACAACAAGGACTAGTGTACAAACTACCGCATAGTTTCGTGCTTGAACAGTCATTGTCGTTGCAACACGGCGAAAGTGGGCTTGAAGGATGCTCCATGCCGACCTGGACAAACATGGCTAGTTCCTACAAACGGTCGGATGCACGATGTACAGGATTCGCAATCGCCGGTACGTCGCTCAAGGCTCGCCGCGATGTCAACCTGTACTCGCTAATGTGGAGTGTATCTCCGGCTTCTCCCCATCACACATGGTTGCGTCACCGATCATTTTCCGCTGTACACCTTGACCATATTCCGCCGCAGTCGGAAGGCGAAGCCGCTGGTCCACAGCGTCCCGATCAGAAACGCAGCAGCACTGATGCCACAAGCGATCGTTGCTCGCTCCAGATGCGTGATCATTGTCTGGAACTGAAGAAAGAGATCGTTCACCGCGTCTCGGAACCAGCCTGAGCGCATCGATCCATTAGATGACAGAGCGAATCCGCGTCAACAACATTCTAACAATGGTGGAAACGAACACGCGGGACGACGTACGGCAATTTCCGTTGAAGGAACAGTCGTTGATCTTGCTGTGCCGGATTGTGTCGGTAGCAAACTCGACAGGCGCTTTGACCTGGAACTCGGCGTCCTCCATGGCGGCCGTCAGTGCGATCAAATTGTCTGCACTCACCCACAGAACAGTCAGAGTCCACATCGCCAGCAAACAGATGATCGATCGCTTGTGTACCGAGCAATGGATGTGTACTGGCAGTGATACCGTAGACCGTAGCAATGTAACGAACCAAACTCTGCTTCTGCACGTACAGCTGCGCAATGAAGAGCCATTGCGTTGCAATCTCGTTGTTTTGCCGTACACCAGCGTCTGCAACGCCGCGCCAGCTATCGTTGAACACCGTCTTGATATAGCTCAAATCGCTCGATGTTGCATTGTTCGCGTCGTTGTCGGGGTCCACAAGCCGTTCAATTGTCGAGTTGAGCAACACTTGGTGGATAGTTTGGTTGTACGGGGAGACCACAGTACTGTTGCCAAATGCTAGCATCAAGAGATACTCGTGATGGCTGCGTGCAAATTGCTCGCTCCAACCGAACAAGTTGACAAGCGCAGCATCCGAGTCAGCCATCTGGTCTTCGAGGCTCACTAGCGACGACAAAGCATACAATCTGGACATGTTGAACCGGCTAGGGTCGTCGTCTGTAGGTGTTGGCAATGGCGGTACTCGGAGCGTGTCGCTGAACGCCAGTGTGGCATTCATCCCTGCGCTCGCAACCAGATTTTCGTCAAAAAGCATGGACTGCATGTCGATCGCAGCCAATGGGCTTGCCGCAAACGTCGACACATTATCATCGAGAAGCTGGAGAGCGACAATACCGTCGTGGGCCATCCAGACAGCTGCATACAACACACCAGTCATCACGATGGCAAGCAGCGTCGTGACTCCAGCGATGTAGCACGTGGAGCGGGCTACATGCCGTTTGTTTGTGGCGATTCCGTGAGCAATCGCGACTATTGACAGGACTAGCGAGATTAAGCCGAGGTCAGCGAGGACAAATAACCCAAACACTGTCAACTGTTTCGCTTCGGTGATTAGTTGGTGCAATTGGCGCGCAGTGCGGTGGATGTCCGCGCGTCCGCTGGTGCAGGATGAGTGGATCCTTGTTGTGAATGCCTTGATAGCAGCTGTCAAAGTAGTGTTTGATTCGCCAAACGAGTGCAGTTGACGTTTCGAGGTCAGCAAGTCCATTTGAACCGCAAACGGACCACGACGCCAGTAGTCAGCAGTATCTTCGATAACCTCGTCAATGAGAGAGCACGTCTTGCACCTGAAGCAGCCTGTGGCACCGCCGATCGTCATCCGCGACACAGTGCTAGGTGTGATGTTCACAGCGGTGCAGTCAGTGTGGTTGTCTATGACAGTGGGAAACAGTGATGAATAGTTGTGCAGCATCCCGACGACATCGAACACGGGTTTGCGCACAATGTCAAGCGCGTAGCTTTGGTTTTCGAGAAACGTGTGCGCCACCAGGTCGTCAATGGCTGCTGTTTGAAGCTGCTGGAGCGAGATGTAACCATTCGAGCCACGATACCCGACTGAAATCAACTCGTCGAGCGGTGTCAGCAACGAGCTCTCGAACGATGTAAGATCATCCGCGAGGGTGACGTTGACTGTGTTGATGATTGAATCACACACCGGCTTCACATCCGAAAACACTGTGAAAAGGGCATACGCAGCCGCAGTGGCGGCAGCGCCAAAGCTGAGGATCATCAGCGTCCCCCAAATAATTTTCTGGTATTTGGCGTAGATTTTCTGTTTCTTGGTCGGATCGCGTTTGCGACAGCCGCACGAGACACAGCACACAGCCCACACAATCTGAAACATGAACACGAAGAAAACGATGACTGCTGCAGCGACGAATAATGCCGACCCGGCCCAACAGTACTGGCGATAGGTTCCAGTTTCGAACGCTCCCAGCACTGTTTCAGAGCTTGATTCACTGCCATTGGCTGTTGAAGACGCAGCTATTGCCAGCTTGTAGTCGAACGTGACGAGATACCCGCGTAGATCCGGCAGCATGAAGTTCACGTTGGTCAGGTTGGTTCGGTTGGGAAACACGGCCGTGTTGTTCGTCTTTGCGACGTCGTAAACTGTTCGCAAGCCGTTTTCGAGTAAATACCACCCGATACTTCACAGGCATAGAACAGACTCGGCACTTACTGTTGTACTGGCAGTGGTCACCCGTGAATCCCCACCGCGCGACGCACTGGCAGGCTCCGGACGCGTCCTCATCGAGCGCTCGACATTGTCCGCGCTGCTCGCAGCAGAGCGAGTCGTAGTCGTGATCGATAGGGTACGAGGACCCGACGAGTCGACCACTGCGCACGCGGCGATCGCCCACTTGCTCATTCAGCGCCGGGTCGTACGGGAACGTGAGCAGGCATTCAGGTGCGGGGTCGCTCTTGAGTTTGATGTCCCAGATGAACACTTTGGAGCCTGTGGGGAGCTTGCTACTGTCCCCGTCGACGCGCCGGTGCGACGAGCACCCGCCGCAGCATGCGAAATTGGCGTCATGAGGCCCGTACCCGTCGTTCATCACGGTGAGATGGCCTTGGTGGGTGCGGTACGCACACCCAACGCTGCGCGAGCTGTGAAACGGATGAAATCCCACATCGTGTAGCCATGTTTGCGCGTAGCGAATACTTTTGCGGTAAGCAATACCCGATTATTGACGCCGGTAAACCGGTATGTATCGCGCACATTTTCCAAGAAGCAGAGCTGTTGCAAGGACTGAAGGATGCTGCAGCGACTGCCGGACGAATGCAAGGAGCAGGTCTGGAGCTTCTTCGACGCGCAGGAGCTGTGCCGGGTGGCCTGTGTGGCGCGCGACTTGGAGAGCGGCGTGAGTCTGCGGCTGCTGTGGCGGCGGCGCGCGCTGGCGCTGCTGCGGGACGAGCAAGAGCGGATGCACGCGCGCACGGGGCTGCTGGGTCACCGCCTGCAGCGCGGCTTCGCGAGCCGCAACCTGCTGTCGAGCGGCGAGGCTCCCAGCGCTAACATCCAGCGCGCGCTGAACTCGCTGGTCGACGACAGCACTATGGACTGGCGCCTCTGGTACCGCGACACGCACAAGGTAGTGTGCAGATGCTCGTGCTGTCGGCGCAATCGTTGCTGAAGGTTGTTGGTCTTTGTAGTGCATTGTCGAGGTCACGTCCACCAACGCGGGCTTCACGACCGGCGTCAACGAGCTGCAGGAGCTCAAGACCGAGCGTGCGGCGCTGAAGGAGGCGCTCCAGGTCGTCAAGAGCAGCTCGCACGCCGACAAGCGCGCGCGGAGGGTGGAGATGCATTGCGTGCGTTGGATGAACCGCTCGCACCGGCGGCGCTCAGCGGCCGCCAGCTCGCAGCAGGCGCAGAGAGCGTCTCTGTCCAAGGCGGAGCTGACGGAGGAGCTCCAGGCGGTCGAGGAGACAATCAAGACACAAGGAAAGGAGCTCTTCTCGCTGAGGTCGCGAGCGCTCAAGAGCCTCCACCGTCTCAACACGCAGCTTGCAATTGGGGTGCGAATATTGGACGACCTGGAGGATGATACGGCGGACCAACACGACTCGCAGCTGGTAGTATAACATGTTGTTGGCAGCCATATTGTATCATGGTGAGTAGCAAACCTTCGCAGATGATCGTCTGCATCAAAACTTGCCAGTGTCGAAATGAACGCTATTTGTCTATGTGCATCGATTAACTGGCAGAGTTGCTCACCACAATTTGGTGGGCTCGCTGACATGATTCCGGTACGAGCCAACGTTGCACACTTTGACGTTGGCGAGCGCCTGTCGAGCGTATTCGCTCGACTCGATCCCCGCGTTCTGTTCAACACGATCGCATCACAATATGATATAGCTGTCGCGCCAATCACAAGCTGGCGTCGTACCCGCAATGCGAGGCCCAACTTGAATCTCGCGTTTTTGAACAACGTGTCGCAGTCGTAGCCGTGTGAAGGAAACAGCCCCGCCTCCTGCATTGACGCACAAAAACAGGTTAAGACTTGCAACACCCGCATCCGATAATGTGACAACTTGCGTGAACAGGCAGATCTTCTTGTGCTGCCTCCATGTTGGCACGGAATGCGACAGTTTCTTGCCGAGTACGCTCGGGGTCGGGCTAATGAAGGACAAGACACATCCGAACAGTTCAAAGTTAATCTCCATGTCGAAAATGTGGACGCCGACGATTAACGCTCTTCAATCTTACCACAATGTTGGCGATGAGTTGTGCGTACGGTGTCTCGTCTTTCAGTGCATTCAGCTTGGCGATGCGCTTCTCCTCAGCCACAACTCGCTCTTGCTCCTCGCACCGCAGCTCGTCAAGTTTGCGCTGTTTGCGAACCACGATATGATGATGTTTGTTCGACAACCGACATTCGGCAGGCAGAGCAGTGCACCTGGTATTCAGCATGCCGATACTGCACACGCTCGCTGTTGATGGCCGACTGAGCTGCTTTCTCGATCTCTAGCGCATATTGTTCTTCCAAAGACCGTTTCTCGAGCGCTATTTGCTCGAGTGTCCGTCCTCGTCTGTGCGGAGAAGAACCACCAGGTCAGTCGCGGTGGGGAAGCCAGCAAGTAACGGCACGCAACCCACTTGAACTCTTCAACAGCTAGTTTTTGGTTCTCGTGCTTCTTCCTCCACTTGCGATCCTCTTCTTCCTGGTGCTGCTTTTGTAGCGTCGCTTCGATTTCCTGTTGCTGCTTCTCGATGCGTGCCTCAGCTTCCTTGACCACTCGCCAGTCCTGCACTTTATCACGAAGAGTTCCGCAGCGCTGCTTCAGCGCGGCAAGCTCTTCTACCTTGCACTGCCGGTCTTTTGCCGCATCATTTGCGCGTTGAATTCGCTCCACTGCCTTTTGTCGATATTCTTCGGTTCGCCGAGTAAACTCGCGGTGGCGGTCTCGATACTTTTCCTGATAAAACCGCAAATGCTGGTGGAACTTGACGTGCTTCTTGACCTCTTTGAGTGGGATGTGGGGAAGCACCGTCACCAATTGATCATAAAGCATATCGATTCGCTTCGACTTGGTACCGGCTTGACGATCCTGATAGGTTTTCAGTACTTTCAGGAAACGCTCTTCGTCGCTGTCGCGCCATCCATCGGACTTTGGAGCAGCAGCTTCCAGCGACGTACTTGCATCTGTAGCTGATGTGGCCGTACGAAACTCGTGCTCGTACTGCTTTAAATCCTGCTGTAGGGCTGCTTGCAGGTCGTGCAATTCTTGAACTATCTCCAACTGCAGAAGCTCGTTCGGACAGTCATTCAGTCCAATAGCTCGCAGTTGAGCATCGATGTAGCTCTCCAACTCGCCGTTGTCCCCACCATTGTCTTTCAAACCTTTTCGAAACCCCGCCAGCACAGGAACATACAGCTGCTGTGCCTCCTTCTCACAGGTTGTGACTTCGTCGTCCAGTGTTCCTTCAACCATTTGCAAACCAATAACCGTGTCGAAGATTAAATCGCGAGCGCTAGCCTTCATTACAAAGCACAGATACGAACAGACAGTAAACATATGTCACCACGCATTCGTTTCATCACTCAGTGGCACAAACAAACCATCGTGGCGTCGGCATTCGACTGGTTGTTGCCATCTTCTGGAGAATCTGTCGTCTTCATCTTAAAGACTGCTCGAAGTAGCTCCTTCATCGCTTCTCGCTTAGATGCATTAAGAAGTAACCATCAGACTGAGTAATCTGTTTGCACATATTTACAGCCACAGAGAGATGCAGGACATACTTGTTCTCGGTGAGCAGCGGCTTGTTTCAGCAATGCCACCCGATATGTTTGTTCAGTTTGCAGCAGCTCCTCGAGCTCGACAGCGTAGCGTGGACCCGGACATGCTACCGGTGCAGGACATGCATCCTGGTCGCCATCGATGTTATTGTTGTCCGCGTTGCTACACTCTTGCGTATTTGGATCCTCTGGACACTGCGCTTTGTCAACATCTGATCCCTTCATTGTTGGTGGGGCTGGTTTGGAAGTGGGATGCACTTTTTCCTGAGACGCATCGTTGTACATTCGGAGCAGGAGCGACTCGAGCTCGCGTTCGCACGTCTTGAAAACCGTAATCACATGACGAGCTCTTAGTCCTCAAAACGCCAAAGTACTAATCGGTTCGCTTTCAAACCTCTTGGAGCCGCTTGAGGTGGCCATGTTCTCGCAGCCACTCGTACTTTCAAGCAGAACCGACCAATGTCAGTTATTGCTTATCGGTGAGTGCCCATTGAGTGGTAAATCAATGACTCAGATACCTTGAGGCTGTTGGACTTGGTGGTCTGTTTCTGCTGCTTTGACGACTTTTTCAGCTGCTCGATTTTCTGTTCGGCGATGACGGCGCCAGTCCGCCACCCGGTCAGTATATGAGTGTGCACGAACGTGTATCCGACATTCGATACCTGAAGAACGTTGTCACTACCAGACTGTAGCTGTGCTGCAACTTGGAGCTGCTCGTCAAGGCTTAATCCTGCAGTGGCGCGGAAGATGTTCTTTCGGGTGCATGCTAGTCGTGGTGGATCGTGCATCGTGGTTCCATGTCAGCTGGCGCCATACGAGCATTGTGACGCTTTGTATCACCTGGTCCGGACGTGTTTGACTTCCTCATGCCTGCGATAAACAGCTAATGATGAACCGCGTTTCGCAGTGTCAATCTATCAATAGGCATGTCGTATCGACACAAATCACTCGCAAAGGCGTTCCTTGCAAGGATATGTTTAATCGATTCGAGTAATATGACCAAACAAACGATCGAACAGCAATCGATCACAGTGGAGATCTCTTCATTCATTGTGCCTCGTTTGCTGCCCTCAACACGCAACCTGCTGCACCACATAGCCATCGCCGAAACGCTTTAACGAGTTCCGGTGCGCGGACGGGCGAACCCCTCCTCCTTCGACTCGTCCATGTAGTCCTCCTGCTGCGTGCAGATTCGGAGGATCTCCTTCTTGCTCGATTCCTGCTGGAACCCACCGATAATGAGCTCGTCCAGAATGTAGTACGCCTGATAACCATCAACAACAGCACATATTTGAAGTCAATAGCCACGATCAAGACGAGGGGAACATACTCGACGCCTGCTGACTGACCTTGTGGAAATTGAAAATGATGTCCAGCTCGCAGACCTTCAGGTTGCCACAACGAAATAGTGAGCCAAACAGACCAGGTGAACACATTGGGACATGCTTCGAGCCGAGCAAGCAGACGTGCACTTGAGACTCACGTTTCCGAAGTAGCGATCGAGGACTTCGACGAACATGTGGATCGTCTCGAGCGTCACGAGCTCGTTGTCGTCCTTGGAGATGACCATGATGAAGTACAAGCTGGCGTATCTGTCGGCCACACAGAACAAGTCCACTCCTCAGTTCCGCCGAACGCAATGGAGACCCTCTTAAGCGAAGCGCCTCTCCCCCCACCTCTTGTACACGACCTTCTTGTCTTTGAACTCGATGAAGTTGCACTGCTTGTGCGGACGCGAGAGCACGAGCGACGTGATCTCGCGGATGATGCGCGTCTTCTCCTTCAGCGACGCCGCCATGTACCACTTGGCGAGGCGCGTCTTGCCCTGGCGGCTTACGAGCAGCACAGACTCGATCTGCCGACACACACACACGACAGACTCGTCAGCTACCTTTGCTCCCCTGCTGGTCGCGAGCGATCCGCATTCGCGCCGGAGCGTACCATGGTTTCCCTTCGCGTCGTCCGACGATCAACGTGGCCATTTCCGAACCTTCATATCTTTTATAGCGTGTCCCACGCTATGGAAGATGCTCAACAAAATATATGATTAAAACCAGGATACGCCACCTTATGTTGGATATCGGATCCCGATACCGGTAGGTAGAGGCTTCCACCATCCTGGCGCAGTCTGCCGAGCCTGGTGCCTCCGCCCAATGAAAAGCGCCATGCGAACCGCCGGCCGTTCGATGGCTTCAGCGCGCGCGAGCTTCCTGGCGCGCCGCGGGCTCAGCCAGGTGCGCAATCCATCGATTCCCGCTCGTCGCCGTCGGTTATCCCGGCGGTCCGCGAGCTCTCTGCGCGTCGCTTGACCATTCGCCGCACCTTTCTGCTGCTCACGCAGGCTCGAGCCGCCATGGCCGACGCCGCGCCAGGACCCATCGCGCTGCGCATCCGCGAGAAGCTGCAGGCCGCATTCTCGCCCGACCACCTCGACGTGTTGAACGAGAGCTACATGCACTCGGTGCCCAAGGGCTCCGAGACGCACTTCAAGGTCCCGGATCTTTCCGGCTCCAGTGGTCTGGCTGTCGAGATTTACTGACAGTGGATGGATGTGTGTATGGCTCGTTGTAGGTGGTGGTGGTGACCGAGGCGTTCGAGGGCAAGCCGCTCATCCAGCGACACCGCATGGTGAACGAGGTGCTGCGCGAGGAGCTGGACACTGGCGTACACGCGCTCTCGATCCTGGGCAAGACGCCGCAGCAGTGGGCGGCCAACAGCGAGGTCAAGAGCTCGCCCAACTGCGCCGGCGGCATGACCAAGGACGAGACCAAGGCCGAGTTCCTGCAGAACCTCCGCGAGCAGCACAAGCAGTAGCAACGAGGAATACATTCGCTATCCGTCTCTATCGCTACGAGCGCGAGCGCCGCAGCTGCGCCTGCGCCATGTTGATCAGCACCGACAGCAAGCCGCCGAGCACGACGCCGAGGATCTCCTCGCGATGCTGCTCGACCGTGGAGAGCGCCGACTGCAGCGTCGGTGGGAGGCGCCTGCGCCACGGACGGCTGCCTGCAGGCACGACGAAGCCCGCGTCGTCCGGCACAGACACGTCCTGCGTCGCGACGAACTTGAAATGCATGCCCGCGACCGCATCGATCAGCGACGCTTCAATGTCGGCGTGGTCCTTGGGTCGCTCGAGCACACGCTCGTCCCCACCAGCCGTCAACAGAAGCACCTGGTCGAAGCGCGTGTGCAGCTCGTTGGCGACCACGAGGTGCATGGCGTACTTGTCGAGCGCCTGGTGCGCCTTGCGGCGTAGCAGCTCCCAGTCCGTCTCGAGCTTGAACGACACGACGAATGCGTGTGGAGCCCACTGGCGACGCAGCACGCCGAGCAGCTTTGGCACCTGCTGCAACGTGAGCGTCAGTGGCCCAGCGCGCGACTGGATCTTGTGCTCGCTCAGGTCGCGCTGAGGGATGTAGAAGTCGCTCACTGCAGCTGCGAGCAGGAACAGCGCGCGCTCCTTCCACGGCGCTACCGCCTCGGCCACCAGCTTGAGCATGTAGAAGTACTCGTCCACGGACGTGAAGGGCAGCGACAGCAGCGTGCGTGCGGTCACGGCCGCCTGATGTTTGTGCACGGCGTCCACCACCTGCATCTGCGTCAGAGCGTCGTCGAACCCCAATCTCACAGCCTGCTCGCCACGGTTAGGAGCCACTACATGCTGCAGGAATGCCAGGTCCACTGCCGAAGACGTAGCTTTCTGTATTAAGGCAGCGACAGCAAGCCACGGTCAGGGTACGCTGTCGTCATTAGCAACTCCACTCAACAGCGTCCCAAACCTGCAGGTGGCGAGCGAATGGCGCGATGGAGCCAGGACGGTGCACGTAAATGACAGCATAGCCCAGGGACAGCAAGTACCTGTCCACGGAACAGCAACCGCAACTCAGCCAATCTGCACATTAACTAGGCAAACAGCAATGAGCTCAAGCGCTTACTCGGCCGACGCGGCGCCGCGTGCGCCAGTGGAGAAATTGTCGAGGAAGCGCACGGTGTTGTGCTCGAGTGGCACGGTCGTGCCGCCGGACGTGACGACGGCGATGCAACGCCCCACCACGCGGTGGTGCTCCAGGAAGTCGAGCAGCTGCTCGCGCCGCTCGGCAGCCCACTTCGGCGCTGCGGTCGCGCGGAAGTACTCGGCCGCGCGCCGCTCGTCATCTCCCGTGTCAGCCATGAGCTCCTGTCCTCGAAAATGATGGATACGAGGAGGAAATGATACTCAAAGTATTACTCTGACTCAAGTGATACTGTCAATGCAAAGTGCAACCTGGCACAGCATGAATTCGAATGAACGCTACTCGAACGCTATTCAACCTAGCGCAGAGCACCTATTCATTCCGATTCCAATCACGCGCACCACATCACGCAAGGCACTTCGTCCGAGGTGGAGCAAATGATGTCCATGCCAGACGAAGTTAGTTTTGCTGGTACGGTGGGCGGGTTGTCGTCGGAAGCGAAGTTGGCGCAACAGTCTCAGGAGCTGGCTTTGGAACTGGAGTAGTTGTCACTGTGGTCGGGCACGGAGCTGGAGAAGAGTTTGATGGAGTCGGTCTCGGACTCGTCGTAGTCGTACAAGGACCCGGAACATATGTTGAAGGAGGCTTGGTGGTCGACGGCGCTGGCGTCGGATACTTGCTCGACGGCGCTGGCGTCGGATACTTGCTCGACGGCGCTGGCGTCGGATACTTGCTCGACGGCGCTGGTGTCGGATACTTGCTCGACGGCGCAGGTGTCGGATACTTGCTCGACGGCGCTGGTGTCGGATACTTGCTCGACGGCGCAGGTGTCGGATACTTGCTCGATGGCGCAGGTGTCGGATACTTGCTCGACGGCGCAGGTGTCGGATACTTGCTCGACGGCGCAGGTGTCGGATACTTGCTCGACGGCGCAGGTGTCGGATACTTGCTCGACGGCGCAGGTGTCGGATACTTGCTCGACGGCGCTGGCGTCGGATACTTGCTCGACGGCGCTGGTGTCGGATACTTGGTGGTCGACGGCGCTGGCGTCGGATACTTGCTCGACGGCGCTGGTGTCGGATACTTGCTCGACGGCGCAGGCGTCGGATACTTGCTCGATGGCGCAGGTGTCGGATACTTGCTCGACGGCGCTGGCGTCGGATACTTGGTGGTCGACGGCGCTGGCGTCGGATACTTGCTCGACGGCGCTGGCGTCGGGTACTTGCTCGACGGCGCAGGTGTCGGATACTTGCTCGACGGCGCAGGTGTCGGATACTTGCTCGACGGCGCAGGTGTCGGATACTTGGTGGTCGACGGCGCTGGCGTCGGATACTTGCTCGATGGCGCTGGCGTCGGATACTTGCTCGACGGCGCTGGCGTCGGATACTTGCTCGACGGCGCTGGCGTCGGATACTTGCTCGACGGCGCTGGCGTCGGATACTTGCTCGACGGCGCTGGCGTCGGATACTTGCTCGACGGCGCTGGTGTCGGATACTTGCTCGACGGCGCTGGTGTCGGATACTTGGTGCTCGACGGCGCTGGCGTCGGATACTTGCTCGATGGCGCAGGTGTCGGATACTTGCTCGACGGCGCAGGTGTCGGATACTTGCTCGACGGCGCAGGTGTCGGATACTTGCTCGACGGCGCAGGTGTCGGATACTTGCTCGACGGCGCTGGCGTCGGATACTTGCTCGACGGCGCAGGTGTCGGATACTTGCTCGACGGCGCAGGCGTCGGATACTTGCTCGACGGCGCAGGTGTCGGATACTTGCTCGACGGCGCTGGTGTCGGATACTTGGTGGTCGACGGCGCTGGCGTCGGATACTTGCTCGACGGCGCTGGCGTCGGATACTTGCTCGACGGCGCAGGTGTCGGATACTTGCTCGACGGCGCTGGCGTCGGATACTTGCTCGACGGCGCTGGCGTCGGGTACTTGCTCGACGGCGCAGGTGTCGGATACTTGCTCGACGGCGCAGGTGTCGGATACTTGCTCGACGGCGCAGGTGTCGGATACTTGCTCGACGGCGCTGGCGTCGGATACTTGCTCGATGGCGCAGGTGTCGGATACTTGCTCGACGGCGCAGGTGTCGGATACTTGCTCGACGGCGCAGGTGTCGGATACTTGCTCGACGGCGCAGGTGTCGGATACTTGCTCGACGGCGCTGGCGTCGGATACTTGCTCGACGGCGCAGGTGTCGGATACTTGCTCGACGGCGCTGGCGTCGGATACTTGCTCGATGGCGCAGGTGTCGGATACTTGCTCGACGGCGCAGGTGTCGGATACTTGCTCGACGGCGCAGGTGTCGGATACTTGCTCGACGGCGCTGGCGTCGGATACTTGCTCGACGGCGCTGGTGTCGGATACTTGCTCGACGGCGCTGGCGTCGGATACTTGCTCGACGGCGCTGGCGTCGGATACTTGCTCGATGGCGCAGGTGTCGGATACTTGCTCGACGGCGCAGGTGTCGGATACTTGCTCGACGGCGCAGGTGTCGGATACTTGCTCGACGGCGCAGGTGTCGGATACTTGCTCGACGGCGCTGGCGTCGGATACTTGCTCGACGGCGCTGGTGTCGGATACTTGCTCGACGGCGCTGGCGTCGGATACTTGCTCGACGGCGCAGGTGTCGGATACTTGCTCGACGGCGCTGGCGTCGGATACTTGCTCGACGGCGCTGGTGTCGGATACTTGCTCGACGGCGCTGGCGTCGGATACTTGCTCGACGGCGCTGGCGTCGGATACTTGCTCGATGGCGCAGGTGTCGGATACTTGCTCGATGGCGCAGGTGTCGGATACTTGCTCGACGGCGCAGGTGTCGGATACTTGCTCGACGGCGCAGGTGTCGGATACTTGCTCGACGGCGCTGGCGTCGGATACTTGCTCGACGGCGCAGGTGTCGGATACTTGCTCGACGGCGCTGGCGTCGGATACTTGCTCGACGGCGCTGGTGTCGGATACTTGCTCGACGGCGCTGGCGTCGGATACTTGCTCGACGGCGCTGGCGTCGGATACTTGCTCGATGGCGCAGGTGTCGGATACTTGCTCGATGGCGCAGGTGTCGGATACTTGCTCGACGGCGCAGGTGTCGGATACTTGCTCGACGGCGCAGGTGTCGGATACTTGCTCGACGGCGCTGGCGTCGGATACTTGCTCGACGGCGCAGGTGTCGGATACTTGCTCGACGGCGCTGGCGTCGGATACTTGCTCGACGGCGCAGGTGTCGGATACTTGCTCGACGGCGCAGGCGTCGGATACTTGCTCGATGGCGCAGGTGTCGGATACTTGCTCGACGGCGCTGGTGTCGGATACTTGGTGGTCGACGGCGCTGGCGTCGGATACTTGCTCGACGGCGCAGGTGTCGGATACTTGCTCGACGGCGCTGGCGTCGGATACTTGCTCGATGGCGCAGGTGTCGGATACTTGCTCGACGGCGCAGGTGTCGGATACTTGCTCGACGGCGCAGGTGTCGGATACTTGCTCGACGGCGCTGGCGTCGGATACTTGCTCGACGGCGCTGGCGTCGGATACTTGCTCGATGGCGCAGGTGTCGGATACTTGCTCGACGGCGCAGGTGTCGGATACTTGCTCGACGGCGCAGGTGTCGGATACTTGCTCGACGGCGCAGGTGTCGGATACTTGCTCGACGGCGCTGGCGTCGGATACTTGCTCGATGGCGCTGGTGTCGGATACTTGCTCGACGGCGCTGGCGTCGGATACTTGCTCGACGGCGCAGGTGTCGGATACTTGCTCGACGGCGCAGGTGTCGGATACTTGCTCGACGGCGCAGGTGTCGGATACTTGCTCGACGGCGCTGGTGTCGGATACTTGCTCGACGGCGCTGGTGTCGGATACTTGGTGGTCGACGGCGCTGGCGTCGGATACTTGCTCGACGGCGCTGGCGTCGGATACTTGCTCGACGGCGCAGGTGTCGGATACTTGCTCGACGGCGCAGGTGTCGGATACTTGCTCGACGGCGCTGGCGTCGGATACTTGCTCGACGGCGCTGGCGTCGGATACTTGCTCGATGGCGCAGGTGTCGGATACTTGCTCGACGGCGCTGGTGTCGGATACTTGCTCGACGGCGCAGGTGTCGGATACTTGCTCGACGGCGCAGGTGTCGGATACTTGCTCGACGGCGCTGGCGTCGGATACTTGCTCGACGGCGCTGGCGTCGGATACTTGCTCGACGGCGCTGGCGTCGGATACTTGCTCGACGGCGCTGGCGTCGGATACTTGCTCGATGGCGCAGGTGTCGGATACTTGCTCGACGGCGCAGGTGTCGGATACTTGCTCGACGGCGCAGGTGTCGGATACTTGCTCGACGGCGCTGGTGTCGGATACTTGCTCGACGGCGCTGGCGTCGGATACTTGCTCGACGGCGCAGGTGTCGGATACTTGCTCGACGGCGCAGGTGTCGGATACTTGCTCGACGGCGCAGGTGTCGGATACTTGCTCGACGGCGCTGGCGTCGGATACTTGCTCGATGGCGCTGGTGTCGGATACTTGCTCGACGGCGCTGGTGTCGGATACTTGCTCGACGGCGCTGGCGTCGGATACTTGCTCGATGGCGCAGGTGTCGGATACTTGCTCGACGGCGCAGGTGTCGGATACTTGCTCGACGGCGCTGGCGTCGGATACTTGCTCGACGGCGCTGGCGTCGGATACTTGCTCGACGGCGCTGGTGTCGGATACTTGCTCGACGGCGCAGGTGTCGGATACTTGCTCGACGGCGCAGGTGTCGGATACTTGCTCGACGGCGCAGGTGTCGGATACTTGCTCGACGGCGCTGGTGTCGGATACTTGGTGCTCGACGGCGCTGGCGTCGGATACTTGCTCGACGGCGCTGGCGTCGGATACTTGCTCGACGGCGCTGGCGTCGGATACTTGGTGGTCGACGGCGCTGGCGTCGGATACTTGCTCGACGGCGCTGGTGTCGGATACTTGCTCGATGGCGCAGGTGTCGGATACTTGCTCGACGGCGCAGGTGTCGGATACTTGCTCGACGGCGCAGGTGTCGGATACTTGCTCGACGGCGCAGGTGTCGGATACTTGCTCGACGGCGCAGGCGTCGGATACTTGGTGGTCGACGGCGCTGGCGTCGGATACTTGCTCGATGGCGCTGGCGTCGGATACTTGCTCGATGGCGCTGGCGTCGGATACTTGCTCGACGGCGCTGGTGTCGGATACTTGCTCGACGGCGCAGGTGTCGGATACTTGCTCGACGGCGCAGGTGTCGGATACTTGCTCGACGGCGCTGGTGTCGGATACTTGGTGGTCGACGGCGCTGGCGTCGGATACTTGCTCGACGGCGCAGGTGTCGGATACTTGCTCGACGGCGCTGGCGTCGGATACTTGCTCGACGGCGCTGGCGTCGGATACTTGCTCGATGGCGCAGGTGTCGGATACTTGCTCGACGGCGCAGGTGTCGGATACTTGCTCGACGGCGCTGGCGTCGGATACTTGCTCGACGGCGCTGGCGTCGGATACTTGCTCGATGGCGCAGGTGTCGGATACTTGCTCGACGGCGCTGGTGTCGGATACTTGCTCGACGGCGCAGGTGTCGGATACTTGCTCGACGGCGCAGGTGTCGGATACTTGCTCGACGGCGCTGGCGTCGGATACTTGCTCGACGGCGCTGGCGTCGGATACTTGCTCGACGGCGCTGGCGTCGGATACTTGCTCGATGGCGCAGGTGTCGGATACTTGCTCGACGGCGCAGGTGTCGGATACTTGCTCGACGGCGCAGGTGTCGGATACTTGCTCGACGGCGCAGGCGTCGGATACTTGGTGGTCGACGGCGCTGGCGTCGGATACTTGCTCGATGGCGCTGGCGTCGGATACTTGCTCGACGGCGCTGGTGTCGGATACTTGCTCGATGGCGCAGGTGTCGGATACTTGCTCGACGGCGCTGGTGTCGGATACTTGCTCGACGGCGCTGGCGTCGGATACTTGGTGGTCGACGGCGCTGGCGTCGGATACTTGCTCGATGGCGCTGGCGTCGGATACTTGCTCGATGGCGCAGGTGTCGGATACTTGCTCGACGGCGCAGGTGTCGGATACTTGCTCGACGGCGCAGGTGTCGGATACTTGCTCGACGGCGCAGGTGTCGGATACTTGCTCGACGGCGCAGGCGTCGGATACTTGGTGGTCGACGGCGCTGGCGTCGGATACTTGCTCGATGGCGCTGGCGTCGGATACTTGCTCGACGGCGCAGGTGTCGGATACTTGCTCGACGGCGCTGGCGTCGGATACTTGCTCGACGGCGCTGGTGTCGGATACTTGCTCGACGGCGCTGGCGTCGGATACTTGCTCGACGGCGCAGGTGTCGGATACTTGCTCGACGGCGCTGGTGTCGGATACTTGGTGGTCGACGGCGCTGGCGTCGGATACTTGCTCGACGGCGCAGGTGTCGGATACTTGCTCGACGGCGCTGGTGTCGGATACTTGCTCGACGGCGCTGGTGTCGGATACTTGCTCGACGGCGCTGGTGTCGGATACTTGCTCGACGGCGCAGGTGTCGGTCGATGTGTGGGCTTGCCAGTTCTCGGAGGATACGTAGTCGAACATGGAGTTGGCGACTGACTATTGGTCGGTGAGGCTGTTGTTGAAATCGGCGTACTGCGAGGACATGGTGTCTCATTTGCTCCGGTTGGACTTGGCTTGTCCGTTGGCATTGGGAGCGGAACGCAAGGCTCGGATGTGGACGGACTCGGGGTGGTTGAGCATGGAGTCGATTGTGTGGTCGGGTTCTTGGTCGTTGTAGCAGGGATCGTTGTTGACGGTGGGAACTGTTGCTGTTGATGCTGGCGGTACGCCACATCGTCCAATCGTCTCGACACTCCAGATGGCGCATGTCCCGAAAGCGTTGTTGAAGTTTGGAGCAACCTCGGTAGCATCTCTGCCTCATACACGTCATCAGGAAGTGGAACGTCTGGGATCGGACACGCCACTGAGCTATTCGATACTGGATCCACGGTCGCCACCAAGTCACGGATAGTGATGTTCTTGCTCCACAGGTCGGCTATCACATCGCGGACGTCTGTTGCCATGTTGCCGCAGCCTCCGCAGTGGTGGATTGCGATCACACTGTTGTCGCTGTCGGCCAGCAACGGCGATCCGGATGACCCCGGCTCCGTGTCGGCGTTGTGCTCCACTTGGTTTTCACCGCACACGTCGCTCACGTTGACTCCCATCACTGTCGTGCTCACGTTGCCGCCCGTGGTGCTCACGATCCGCTTGGCGAACCCCATGGGGTGTTGAGGGACATAAATCGACTCGTTCACCACTGGCCCAGACTCACGGAACTGCAGATATCCGAAAGCTGACGTGTTGGTGCCATCCGGGAGCTTGACAATCGCGTAGTCCAGATTATCGTCGCGGGCAATCAATGTCGACATGGTGGCAACGATATCTCCTCGGCACTTCAAAGGCTCCGCACACAGGTCCCCGCACGACGAACTCTCCGCACCGAACTCGAACTCTGTCGACAATGCACTGTCGTCGTCCTCAATGCAGTGGGCATTCGTGACAACGTGACCTTCGCTGCCGACGAGGAAACCAGTGCACAATTGCACGCCGTTGATAAGCAGCCTCGCCACAGCTCTAGCCTTCTCGTACGAGTGAGGAAGAGCAACAGACAGGCTCGTGCCTGGCGCGTAGCAGAGAGCAGGCTGGGTCTGATCGCCGTTGCCGCAGATAGACTCTTGCCGGCTCGACGGGAAGCCGCGCGAGTAGCCCGTAATCCGGTACGCCATCTGCGCCGCAGGGACTGAGTCGTTCACGGAAATGTACTTGACAATGACCGAGCTGTCAGGAACGAAACTCGCGATGAACGTTGAGCGCTGATCACGTCCCTTGCCACTATACTTCACCGCAGCGGCAATATCCGGTCCGGACGCTTCAATGATGACGCTGTCGCCGTCGGGAAGGTCGAAGTCGGCAAAGTGAACTGCAACGTAAGACGCATACTTGTATGCGATGACATCTTGGCGAGACGAGCCCGCTGGGACGAGGATATCGAGCGCTTCCGTCGTGCCGACTTGGGCGATGCCGTGTTCGTTCACTCGAAAAGCGTCGAGCGGGCTTGCAGCTAGGGCTGCTGCCGCGAGGAACGCCAAAAGCAGTGGCTTCACCCGGTGTTTCGGCATGGTTGCGGCGATCTGCTGTGCAGACAACGGTCGTTGACGGAGACGAGGCTGTATCCGTTGGCTTTGGCGTCTGGGAGCAGAAACCCAAAATGACGTCCTCGCGAGTACGCTCTAGCTGAAGTCGGACATCGGCCGCCGCTGGGCCGCAAGAATACAGCGATCGCACGAGGCTCTCGCAATCAGTCACGCCGCCGGCGGGCACAGTGTGCAACGAGTGGGGGCATCCGAGATCCAGAGTTCGATGAAAATCATGCGTGCCAGCATCGTGCCTCGCTCGAATCGAAGTAATGATAGCTTGGACAATGTAGGTGTTGGGCATGCGAATTTTCGGGTACTGGGGAAACCTGGGGCAATCACGCGTGCACACAACATGCCGTATGCGATGCTCACCGCCACAGCCAATATCTGGATGTCGGACATCCATCGCTGACGAAAGATACACCATGGGGTCCCATATCAGCCTGCCCAAAATCTGGGGGCGGCTTCTCGATGAAGCAATCGATCCACTGGTGGATGCACGCAATTTGCCAGCGAAACAACGGCAACGATAGCGGGACGGCGATTAACTGGATATTAGAATACGTACGCGCGAACCACTGTTCATCTGTCGCATCCATTGTGTCTCTTGGAGCAGCAGTGTGCCAGCACGGGAGCACGCCACCATAGAATGCGCCGCCTCCAGGTTCGTCGTTCGACGGTACTGGTGCTCATGGGGCGTGTCTTCTCCCACCGTCTCGGGCCCTTCGCTTTGTATGTCGTTGTCGCTGTCGCTGCGGCTCACATTCGGACGGGTAAGAGACAGCGACCGACTGCCTCGGCGAGCAGGTAGCGCCGCCTCTCCTTTTTCCTCCCGTCGATCACCCGCTCGTCGTGCGGCACCGTGTCCATAATCCATGAGCTGTAACGGGGTTACATGGCGAATGTCGCCCGAAGGTTGTGCCATTGCACAGCCTTCTAAGTACGGTCGTATCCGGCAAGGTACGACCAGATGCGCACTTTGTTAAGTGCGCTACCGCTCCGTATAAGTACGATCGAGAAGCCTCCCACATTGGATGCAACGACATCCAAGGTTTATATGTTTTCACAGGTTGATAAACATTCATGTTGTTAGGTTAGGTTAGCTAACAGTTACGTCACCCAGTACCGTAGGAATCACTCATTTCTGCTGGCCTCTAAACGGCTGAAAGCCGCCAACAAAACAGTCTCTATTTTGCTTAGTTGAGGGTAAACCTCTAGCTAATATGTACGAAAGTACTTGGTGTTTGTATACACCAGGACGCTTCCTCCGTGCATAGTGCTGTGTGACTCCCATCACACGCGGCGCTTCTTGTGCGCCTCCAAGTTTCGCTTGGTCTTCAACACCTTGTCGCAACTGTTTCACTTGTACAATTTGTCAGAAGTGACAGTTGTGGTGGCCGCTTTGCGGCCCCATGGCAAAAAAGGTGGCTCGTCTGACCAATCGTTTATTATACCCACTTTTATGCCTTAGCTATCCTTTTTGTCTGCATGTTCCTCAATTTGACTAAATATATTGAATGGCCACCACTTTTGTCTAAAACTCGGGTCGAGGGGAAAGGCCACTCCCATGAGGCAGCGAGCGACGCAGCCGCCGCCGTAGGCCTTTGCCGGGTGACAAGCGTGGAGGCGGCGGGAGGCTTGCAGGGCATAGGATTGCGCCTGCCATCCGGAATCGCTTCTCGATTCTTGGCCTGAAAAAAAAAAAAGATGCGCTAGAGAACACCGAGTCTCCCCTCCTCTCTCTCCCTCCCCGCTACTCATTGATCAGTCCTGCGGTCCCGACCGCAGGACTGACTGTGGCTGGCAACGGTGGCTCGGGTCCGGGTACGGCGTCAGCGGCGGGTGGGCGTGCAGTCGTGCAGTGGCGTGTTGTGGCGTGCTCGCTGTCGGCTAGTGGCGACTGCCCGACATTGGCGACGGCGCTCGGCGGCCACTGGTCAGTTGCCGCTGAGCGACAGCGAGCGAGACTGTAGATCAGTTATAGGATGTTTGCGTGTTTATCTAGAAATACCCATCAGTGATAGTCGGAAGCGACGGAAATGGAGGCTGTTGCCGATTACTATCGAACGAATGAAATTCGAGTGTTTGAAGATAATGATAACGATTGGATTGACCTCGCTCCGGTGGCAGAAGGCTATCGTCAGCGACACCGCGTCGGTAACCAAGCTCAGTTAATTAAGCTATTTGATCTGTCCTATCGAATTTTGGGAAACCGAGGCGAAATTGACGGCAAACATGTAAATCTCGAAATGTGGATTGACGGAAGACTTAATCCTCTCTTTCAGCCCACAGCTATGACAGTGTATGTGAAATTAGACGATGTATTGGCGATTCCCGAGTTACGAGCTGTCATGATCATAATCAGGGCTGTCGAATTAAGGCGCAGGACTGTCTCAAGCAATGTGGGTGCTCCCACAGAGAGCACAAGCACAGACGAATCAAATGAAACTCGCCTTTTTTATAAAGAACAGCTTGCACCTTTACGTTGTGTGATCAATCTCAAGATGTGCGGATTGTATTTCGTGGATTTTGGTCAGGTTTCTGACTTATTTGAGACCATGCCACTCCACCAAAGATTGTATCCGTCTGAAACTTTCGGGCGTCATCGCATCGGAAAATTAGGATGCACAGGAGACTTCAATCAACGATTAAGTGATTTTCGCTCATCTTATGGCAAGTTCACTTCAACGATCACGTTTCAGTGGTTTGGTTTAATTGCACATGACAAATTGAAGCACGCTGAGGACCGTCTCAAGAAATTAATCAAGCAAACAGGAATGAGGCTGTATTTTCAGCTTTATAGAGAATTCGTGATCTACGATTCTTTCGATGAGAAAGTCCTCTACGACATATAAGTGGTTGCTTCGGTCCAATCTCGAAAATTCACTAATAAAGAACATGTCTCGAAACACGGTGCAACGTGGTATTCATTTCCCGAACGAGGGCCCTTTTTGTAAATTGAACTTAGCGGTTTTACCGGTAATAAGGTATTTTGGGTTTGGGCATTCTCAAAACACGGTGACATCGTTAAATTCATTTACAGAACAAGCTTCTTTGTTAACTGAACGCTACTGGGTGATTCCTGAAATCACATATTTGATATGCGAATCGTATTTGTACAGATTTTGTAACATTTAAACCGCGGATTAGGGCAAATTTACTCGAAGTGCTATCGCCTGCGTAGAAGAATGCTACCAGTCTTAATCTGATTCGCTTCCTGCTGTTGCAATTTTGGGGTGGTGTACCTGAGTGTAACGGGACGCTGTTTGCACAGTTCCCGAAACACGGCACACACGCTTGCGCTGACGAGGAAGACTTGGCTGAGTCCCGACTTGGAGGGACGAAGAGGGAGGAGAAGAGTGAGGAGGAGACTTGAGCAGAAGACGGCAAATTTGCAACTGAATTGAAATGAGCTTATGGTTCCTGAAACCTCTCCCTAGAGTCCTATGGGGTTAAATGCAATCACCCTACAAATGCAGAATAAACCTTGGGTTGAATCAGGTTGAACTTGAAGCTGAGCGTGAAGAATATTCTCACTTGAACTTGAACTTCAAGGAGAAGCTTGAACTTGAACTTGAGATTCTTCTCCGAAGAATCTTCTGTGCACGGGGCGTTGTGATTGGCTGACATCAACAACATTGTACCCACAAAGACACGTCGGCTTCGTCAACAGATAGTTTCCCAGCAGGAACCATCACCGTGCGCAAAGACATGTGCGCAGGCAGAGAACACTCGAGAATGTTCGAGAACATTTCGTGCGGACGTAATCAATGATTACTCCGTGAGTGTCGGTGTGTAGACATGAATCAGGGATCATGTCTGTGACACCTGGCGATCCAAAACAATTAGTGGGAATCACTAATCCGTAATTGGACATCGCCATGTAATGGCACTATTGCATAGGCCCATTACAGGGCGCTCGGCCGTTCTCGGGCGAGGTGCCGGTTTCGGAGCGGACGAGCTCCGTAGCCTGCTCGAAGTTCTCGAGGAGCACCTCCCGCTTGGCCGAGACGAGTGGGACCTGGTCAAGTCCATCCACGACCACCATTTCCATGAGTACAATCGGACAGTTGACTCACTTCGGCGTAAGTTCTCCGCGTTGTGTCGGTCTCGTATCCCGACGGGCAATCCCACGTGCCCACCGGAAGTGCGAACGGCAAAGCGTGTGCACTTCCTGATGACTCAGCGAGCGGACATAGGGGAGGGAGACGAAGTGCATCAGGCCGACTTTGCGATGGACGACTGCGCAAGCCGAGACAGTGCTGTCGACCAAGATGGCGACTCTCAAGCAACAGATGCAACCGCCAACCACGGAGCTGGCTCGCTGACGTCGACGGCGTTCCATGCCTCCCTGAACACGCAAGCACGCGTACCATTAGCTCCAGGTGCGGCACTGACAGCTCCGACCAATCCAGCTCCAGCTCCAGCTCCAGCTCCAGCTCCAGTTCCGACTCTAGGTCCAATTCCAGCCCCGATTCTAGGTCCAGCTCCAGCTCCAACTCTAGGTCCAGCTCTGACTCCAGCTCCTGCGCGTCCAAGTCGAGCGGCGGTGCAGCCAAGTCACTCGTCTCTGCCTCGATTCGCTCCTCGCCCGCTCGTCCACTGCCAGCCACCGCCTGACCAACATCGCGGCGGAGACGACGACATCGTCGAGCTCGTCAAGCTCCAGCTGCTTCAGGCGCAAATGGACGACCACGCCCGCAGGGAGGAGCAACGAGCACAGAGAGAGGCTGAGCATCTACGTTGGGAGGTGGAGTGCCGGCGCCGCGAAGAAGAGCGCCGTGAGGACCGAGCACGACGAGAAGAGACCGATCGCCGCCACGAGCAGCTCCTACAGCTAATGATGATACTGGTGGGGAATGTGGTGAAGCCACACGAGTAGATTAACATTCGATGATTGCATTAGCAGGTCTAGCGATGCATGTCGAGTAGAACGTCGACGGGATCTGGTTGATGCCTACCAAGCGACTACGGAGGTTAAACAAGAGCACGATTGAGAACAAAATGCACTTCCGCTCGCCCTTCTCTTCGTACTGAAATCTATCTTTGAGACGCGGGAACGCTGCTTGGAGAGCACGCATTCCCCACTCGCCAGACTGCCGAAGCGACGTCACTTGCTTGCCAGTTGGCGTAGGAGTAACCAGGTCCTCACCACTCTTGAGTAGAAAATCATACGCAACTTTCGAGAATGCAGAGTCAACGACCACTTGGCCGCCGGTCGAGCTGTGAACCGCCTCGAGCTTGGCGTAAATATTTCCCCATTTCGCAATTTGTGAGTCATGCATGCAATCAAGGGCGTTCAGCGCGCACGCGATGATCGTGCCCTCTGGCGAGAACGCGAAAATACTGCTTACATAGTGATCGTGAGTCCACCCGTTGTAGAACATGTTCTGAATTTCCGACCGGCCTGACGCTTGCAGACGCAACTTCAATCCGTCCATGACGGCGTACACCGAGACAAGCAGCGGGAACCGGACTCGAACGGCACTTTGAAAACGCGCCACGTCGTCACTTATCGGTAGGATTACGCGCGCGCAGTCGTCGTTGCACAGCGCCATCACCACCAAGCGCCTTCCAAACCGCAAAAAGAGGGACATGACCGAGTTGGCCACGCTGAAAACCACATACAGAAACGACGTCGGTCCCGACGACCGTCCCCACGCCAGCACCAGCGCCAGACACTGCTCGGCTGTCATAGAACGGGGGCGGGCGCGACGCTCGACAGTAGGATGAAGCTTGACAATGGTCCCGTATGCCGAGTAAGGTGAGTGCGTGTCGTAAAGTGGTTGGAACCGCGCTAACAGGTAACGAAATGACCCATGTTCAAAGCCAGTTAAAGTGATGAGCGACTGGTCGCATCCAGAGCCGAACAACCACTGAAATGCGGATAGATGGGGCTGCAAAAGCGCCCGCCTGGAATACCGATACTGAACGTGACGAGATCGCCGAGGTTTGTCATGCTTGTGTCTTTTCCGACGACGTCGCTGCAGCGCCAATGCGAGCAGCACGCTGGAATGCATAGTTGCAAAACCAAAAATAAGCGTGTATGATAGCCAACCAAAAATCACACTGCTAGACGGTGTAACTGCTAGCCCCGTGCTGTCGCTTCACCCCTATTCGCACTGTAGTCCCCTTGCATTTCGCAAGCTTTCCTACGTACCCACTGTTATGCGGATATACCATCACACTAATTTGAATTATTTCTACGTCTCCTATTTATGCTTGCAGTTGGTACACACTTCGAAAACCGTTTTGCCAAAATGCCAACGTTTTCGTTAGTTTATATACTTCAAAACTCGATGATCCTGAGTGATATCACGGATAAAGGGAGAAGTTGGGCAGCTGTTGTGAAATGGGAACTTTGGCTGATGCAAATTCTGATTCTGAATACGATTTGTGTCGTTCATTTTGTGATTGGTTGTACGACTTTTTATTTCACTTTAACTACGCGTACATTTTGTGTTTTCAGGAAGCACCCACTTTTCCCCCTCGTTCGGGAAATGATTTGCGTTGCTACCGTGTATTGAGATTTCCAGCCATGCTGCCACTCGGGATACCATATCGTAAATGGTCACGTACAGAGCTCCCCGGCAAATCCGAAACTGCAACAAAAAAAGCCTCCAAGTTGTGATGGGCACATCAAATCACAGAAGGTAATATACTAAGTTAGGATGAGGTGATCGGAGTGATGCGCATTGATGTCGCAGTGCGGCTGAACTTTTGTTGTTGAATGCGTGGGTTGCCCATTGATATGGGCATATTGATGGCCACCATGCAACATTAGATATCAGAGTGACAAGCAAACATGGAGCGGATGCGTGAATGCATGGTCATACTTCAAAATGCCCGTTGAACCTAAGCGAATCTTGTAACGGGCTGAACGCCACGTTACTGGCTTACACTGCGGCTGGGAGATGCGTTGGGTCTCAGGAGCCTGAGACCGATGGGGCTCTTGGGGTAAAATCAACTCTGTATTGGATTTAGCTCAGGGCGAGGCCCTGAGCCTCATCATGGCCACTCAAATGAAATCCTGGCGCATGATTGGACGGAAATGGGTCTGCGCACCCGTATTCGCCCAATCAGCGAATGACAACGCAGCACTCGCTGGCTGTGGCCAGCGAGCGTCTGAACCCACGTACAAATGTAATGGTGGCTAAACATGTACCTACTTGTGTAACGGGATCGCCCCGTTACAAATCTACTCCCGCCTCACCAACGGTGAAAAGCACTAGCTGTGCCAAGTTGCCGCGAGGCATCGCCACTCGTTGCAAGAGCTCGCACTTTGGGCAGCACGAGCTTTTGACCTGCCAAGACCACCCTCCCAGTCGACTATCCATGCAATCATATTGAGGCGGTCGGCCTATGTAACGGGGCTCACACAGAGCTCCCGTCCCTAGCGTACACGGAGCGGTTGAGGAAGCGATGTGCGCTTTCGGAAGGAAAATAAACTCTGAATTGAACTTTACCATGGCGCTGCTGGGCGGACGCCCGGGATCCGCCCATTCACGTGGTGGACTCCTATAGTGTAAAATCCCTCCTAGTTCCTAATATTCACCAATGGCGTGTAAGGGCACGGCCCCCTTACAGCCTACGACTCGCTGTCGCCGTCGGCCAAGGCGTCGAACAAACTCGGTTGCGACGCTGTCGTCGACGCATTTGAGGCCATGCTAGCAGCCGAGTTCGATCAGATGGAGGAAGCAGTGCACGTGGCCACCGACACAGCTCTCCTCCATCTCGCACGCCATCTAGCCGACATGCACCAGTTGCCCTTGGAGAAACAGCCCGGCTTCTCCAAGGGCTGGCTCTACCGCTTCAAGCAGTGGCCTGGCATCAAGTCCAAGAGGAGGCACGGCGAGTCTGCCTCAGTCGACCCTGCTGCTGCTGAGACTGGTCGCATGGATATGATCAAGCTCACTGACCTCTACTCGCTCAAGGACATCTACAATATGGACGAGACTTCGTTCTACTAAATGGAGGAGGCTCCAACGACATTGACGTGCAAGGACAACGTGGCTGAGTTCAAGGGGAATAAAACCCGTCTAACTCTCTGCGTTGCGGTCAACGCCGAGGGCACCGACAAGCTCCCGCTTCTCTTCATCGGGAAGGCGAAGACGCCGCGCGACCTGCGAGGCCACGACGTCGTCAGCGAGCTTGGTGTGGAATACACCAACAGCAAGAAAGCCTGGATGAATTCGATTATCTTTTTGCGGTGGCTGCACGCTTTGGATGTTCGAATGCAACGGGAAGGGCGCCATATTCTACTGCTAGTTGATAACACTAGCTCTCACGTCCGCCCGCTGCGAATGCTGACTAACGTCAGGCTCGAATTTCTGCCGAAGAACACGACCAGCGTGCTTCAGCCACTTGACCAAGGTATTATTCTCAGCGCCAAGCGAGGGTTCCAGCATATCAAGGTTGAAAACTGCGTACAACGGTACATCCAACGCCTTCCCCAGGAGAAGATCAGCGTCTTTAAGGCACTGCAATGGGCCAAGCTTGCCTGGGATGCAGTCAAACCTGTTACGATCAGGAACTGCTGGGTGCATTCGGGCATCGTATCAGAGCAAAAGTGGAAGAAATCGCTTGTTTACATGCAGACGTAGGAGTAAATATGTAATTTTTAGTGATTTTATTTCAGCTCTTTCGAGCATACTTTGTTTTGTGTTGTCCATGACCAATCAAAGGTGTATGCAGTTGGCTAGTCTGCACGTCGGGGGCGGCAGTAAAACCCAAATTGCACACACAATTACCCAGGCAGCAGTCAAATCTTTGTCATAACACTATTGACTGAGTTCGCTATTGACTGCGATTATACTATATTTTACTCTGGAAATAGACTCTCAATAAACTATATACAGTATCCGTCTACAGCTCAAGACTATACATTCGTAATTACCCGAGTATACTCTGTATGTACTTGGCACTTTCGTATCCTTACAAATACCAAGTGATTCCTTTTCCATTTGCGGGGGTGTGCAGTCGGGGGTGGCAGTCGCTCGTATCTTAGCGTATCTTGGTTCTGGGCAGGATCTGAACGTCAAAATTTATGAAGGAGAAATTACATACGGACTGTTTGTATTTACGTGATTTGAATCGCATCGACCGCACATTTGAATTGCATTGAAAGGGCAACTTGCTTGCACGTTGAAGCAGACCATCAGCATGGCCGCGACCGGCTCCTCCGCGTCGAATGACACGGGGTTCGAGCTTCGGGTAGGGAGAGAGCCCTCGCTGCCCGTGCAGGGACATAGACACCGCGTGGACATGCGTTGGGGCCGCGTTGGGATGGCTCAGCTGGAGGACGAGGAGTTTCTGCAGCAGCAGCTTCGACGCCTCGAGGTCGCTGCTGGAGCACATCACGCAGGCCGTGGAGCGCAGCGGCCAGCAGCGGGAGAACGGAGTGGCCATCAACATGACGTGTCGATCCGGGATCGGCTGGTCGACGCGCGCTCCAAGGCTGAGCGGCGAGTGCGACCTGACCACGAGGGTGACGAGGAGGATGCCAAGACTGAGAATGCGCAGGCAGCAACTGCAACTGGAGCAATGGCGATGGACCCTGACGCTGCGGATGAGCGGAAGCGAGAACTGTCGAACGCACTCTGCATTCTTGGGAATCTGGCGCCGTCCGAACGGCATGCGTTGATGTTACAGCGTCTTACAGGGTCGCTTCAGCGGCAGTGCGCCACCCCCAACCCGGTCTACAAGCTGATTGCACTGCGCCGCCAAATCCTCCGCCGCGTCCAAGAAGCGGTAGCAGCACAGCACCAGCACCAGAAAGTGTCCTCAACACAGTGGAGCGTGGTCGTGGAGTTGATGAAAAAGACAGTGTGCGCAACGACAGAAGTGGAATCGAGTGATGCGCTGTCCGACCCATTACACCAAATGGCACCACTATCTACTATCACTGGCTCTCTCAACACCTCCGTTGCAACGACCGCGACGACTGCCCAAACAAATGTAGCGAAGCCAGCTCTCCGAGCAAAGAGCGTCAATGTTGCAGAGGCTGCTGTTGGTCTTCAAGCTCTTTCGTGGCTGCTCGCGAGTCTGCGCGACCCTGCGATGAATTCGGTCCAGCAACAGAAACATTTTCTAAACGACATTGTGCATCAGCTTTCAGTGATGCCACAGCTGGTGTTCGCCGTACAATGCGATGATGAATCTTCGAAAGTGAATGCCGCAAGCGACGAACGTACTGGCTCAAACTCCCAATCCAGGACGGTGAGAAATGCCGAGCTCTTGGAAGTGATCGAGCATGCACAGCGGTTCCTGTTGGATCTATGTCCTAGGCCACCAACAAAAGCTATCCCTGCGTCGCCCAAGGTTCATGCTATCGCTCTAGTAAACGGTGATTTCGATCTCGACGATCGTACGAATGCCGTCTCTGGATTGATCTACCTTGCTGGTGCCACTGGTTCACTGCGCGACTACCTTGTCGTGCTGAAGATGCTGCTTGGTGTTTCGGACGTTAGTCAAGAGCCAACCACGCCATGTCCATGCGCATCGCCGTCACCCTCGCCACACTTGGATACATCTCCTTCAAAACAGGAGATGGTTCGTGCAATGAATGACTGCCATTCACAGAGTGAAGTGGCGATTGATACGAATGCGACAAAGAATAAGCCAACCTTGTCAGGTCGCAAACAACGCACAAACGAGGAGACAAACGGTGACAACGACGAACCGTTGAATGGAGTCGAGATTGAATTGCCCTTGCAGACATATCGGAAACCAGGGACGAAAGGGGGGAAAGTGCACGCCGCATCCTCTACGAACCCCGTAACGTCTGTGAAGATATCTGGGCTATCGTCGGGAACGCAGACCTATCGACCAAATGGAACAGTCTCGCAGAAGTTGGTGCTTAAGAGCCGCGAGATGGATGACATCGTGGACGCAGAGTCGATCGGACGCTTCGGTTTGGACTGCAGCGTGTCTGGAAATGGGTCGACTGGCCGAGCTGCGGCATTGTCGTCAAGTCGCGCGGAGCATTCACTTCGATGTCCGAAGCTGAAGCCCCTTCATGTCCAGTCAGTTATCCTCCAGCTCAACAACGCCAAGACATCGTCTCCTAAGCTTATCCTGCGAGGTGGCAACACTGGTACGGGTAGTTCGCATGAGTTTCAAGCTGCAAATGGTGGCGATTATACCGATGATCGTGAGGTATGGAGTTGTGGACAGAACTCGTACGGAGAACTCGGTCATGGTGACACTGTCCCTCGGAAATCGTTCGAGCGCATTGAATCATTGCAGAGGAAAGATATTGTGCTAGTTGGTGCGGGCAATGAGCACACACTTGCGCTTTCGAGCGATGGCAAAGTATTTACGTGTGGATACAACGACAACGGGCAGTGCGGTCAAGGCACGACGGCACGAGTTTCCCACATGACCGAGATCCCGCAGCTGGGCGATCACCGCGTTACTCAAGTGCATGCATTCAACGGATGCGAGCATTCCGTCCTGGTTATGTCCAGTGGGCGAGCTGCAACTTGCGGATACAACTATCGCGGCCAGTTGGGACATGGAAACACCACAAGCGAAAGCATGCCAAAAGTGATCCGAAGCTTGGAAGGACGTTCGGTTCGGTTAGTGTCGTGCAGCTACTATCACACAGTCATGACGTGTGAAGAGGTTGGAGGGGGAGGGAAGTACGTGCTCACGTTTGGGAGAAATGATTATGGCCAGCTCGGCCACAACGATACCATCGACCGTAAAGTCCCTCAGCACGTCGGGGCGCTCAACGACCACCATATAGTATCAGTCGCGTGTGGACAGTATCATACCATGGTGGTAACGTCGACCGGCAAGGTGTTCGGGTTTGGGAAAAATGATTACGGACAGCTTGGTGTCGACTCGATCGACAATCAACTGCTTCCTGTGCAGGTTCGAGGCGGGCTGGAAAAGCTAGTGGTTCAGGAGATTCGGTGCGGCTATTACCATTCGATTGTGCTGTGCAGTGGAGCTCACCTGTACGGGTTCGGTCGGAACGACTACGGTCAGCTTGGTCTTGCCAAGGCAACCATGCAAGCTGCAGCGAATTTCCAACTCCAGCAGCAACGATTTTCCCAGCCGTACTTGATTGACGAGCTGGAAGGGAACGAAATTGTGCGGTTCGCATGTGGCTGCTACCACACCGTCGCCGTATCTGAAAGCGGGATGTTATATGTGTTTGGACGAAACAATCACGGCCAATTGGGAACTGGAGACACGAACGAGCGGTTGTTCCCGTTTCCGATCGATGATTTCCTGGGAAAGCGGGTCGCGTACGTAGCAGCTGGGTTTTATCACACGGTGGTGCTCACTGGCGGAACAGAAGAAGAGAGAGATGATCAGACGCAGGTTGGTGAAGGAGTAGACGCGAACGGCTACGGTTCTATCGAGAATCTCGGTACTGGTTCTTGCCTTTCGCACCAAATGATTCTGGATTCTTCCGTTATGACAGATTTCGTGCATCATAGTCCTGAACCAAACAGGCGGCACTTGCGCTCAACGAATGATCTGAATCGATCTGGCAAATCAGATGCAGCTTGCCCACTTACGGATGCTGATCCGGTTGAGTGTGACAGCCCTGCCGATTCTGTGGGTGACTTTAGAGATGAAGATCACTCAGCTCAGGGTGACGCGAAGATATGCGATTTGAAAGCACCGTTCAAACTGAATGAATCGATTCTCACCGCGACTTTCATCTTTGCCCAGTTGGATCGGCTTTGCCAAGGTTTTCTCACGAAGCAAGGCGCTCTGCAAACAACCTGGGCGGCGTCCCTAAAGCATGCTGAAGCCGTTTTCCTCGGTGCGCAAAACCCAACAATCACCAGTACTGCTGCAGATTTGATATCGCAGTTTCCTGGAGCTTTCGAGCCGTACGTGATTGACGTGCGAAGCGAGACGTTCGAACACCTCGCATTCATGATGAGATTTCTCTGCTCAAAGAAGGTGACCGAAGTTTCGGAATTGGAAACGCGGTTATCGAGCCAGTCGCAGATGCGGAGTCTGCCGGAATCTACTCCCAGGCTGAGCTCCCTGGTTGATGGTAGTGTCAACTTACATCTGTATATGTTGCTTGTGTGTCTTCGACTCGTCCGAGCGAACATGGCTCAGTTGATGCGTTCGGGTATTGGCCAGATGATTATCGCGTTTGCAGAAACGTCAGCTGAAGTTTGCCCATCCAAGAGCATCAAACCGAATGCACAGGAGCTGATGCGTTTGTGGAATTCCGTCCAGCACGTTCGAGATGTGGTCATGAGTATTATTGACATGAAGTATCGGAGAACCACACATTTTGACGGCGATTCTGGTAAATTTACCGACGACATGATGCTGTGTGCTTCAACAGAGGCAGTGACTGCGCTCACTGAAGCGTTTGACATTTTCGTTCCATGTCGCTGCCTTCAAATCCAGTTTATTGTGCACGTACTTTACGTCGAGCACGGCGGTGACGGCGAATGTTGGTGCCAGAGTACGTGTCGCCACGGGATGAAGTTCGCAGAGAGACTTCCCAAGGCAAAGAAGCTGATACTCGGGCCACTCCTCAAGCGCATGACTGATGACGCCTTCATCCTGAAGCTGATCCCACTGTCGTTGCCAACATCCTTGTCGTGTGCGTCTATGGATACTTCGTCTATTGGCTCGAATGTGCAGCTTGAACTGCTCCCGTATTTGTCTAGAATGTATCATGCTCTTCTCGATCACATGGCGTTTGATTTTGCGCGGAATGTCGATGGTCTCTCCTCTCGAGCATCGGTAGGTGCTCAAGCTAATACTCGAGGTGAGAGAACATCTATTTCGCTGATCGTTGGGATATTGCGGCTCCTTCAAAAGCACCTCGTATGCTGGGCACAGAGCTGTCAAGAATGGCAACGCAACACGAATCCTCTGTTGTGTACACCTGAGCAATCATCGATGCACGAGGTGGTTTGCGCTGTCGTCGATTGCGAGTTTCGAATGGACGAGCTGGATGGCACCGTTCCGATTCAATGGCGAGCCATGATCGAGTTGGCTCTCGCTGTGATCTCGGTATCTTGCCAACATCTCGCACAAATTAGCTCCATTACCTCAAGATGTCGCAGACAGCGTCATCAACCGACAAGTTCTGAGCGAGAGGACGCGATAATTGGGCCATTGCAAGCAGTCGGGAACTCCATTGTTGGGCAGTTTCTGCCAGCACTGTTGACAGGACTGTTTGAATTCAGCAACAACCCATTGTTTGCTACAGCACTACTCCCGAACCTGAAAGGACTCCTCAAACTGATCGATGCATTTAACCGCCAACATTCTGAACTCGAAGTGGCTGACAAGACGTTCGTCGAGTTTGTTTCACATTCTCATGGTCGGGGAGCAAGTTCCGCTCGTGGTAATGATCGACGGCCGCTGGTCGGCGTCAACGCACGGCCAGATGTACAGCGCGGCAAAAATGGACTCCCTGTCTCTGCCAACGTCTCTGACGCTCTCACCCTCCCATGGAACTTTCGACTAGAGAAAGAGCTAGCCGTGCTGACCGCGGAGATGGCGCTCACTCTGGTTGTTGGCGAACCAGTGTTCCAGTGGGCGGTGCCATCCTGTGGCGAAAAGGCAGCCATCAGCAGCGAGTCGACGTGGTTCTCAGGCTCACTGCTTCGTGGAGGTCTGAGTTCTAATGTGCTGGTGAAAGGTGTCAAAATGAGCACAACATCTTCTTGCCGTCGAACTGTGCTTCATTCTCCGTTTTCGACCGTGGCAAAGAGCTTACCGTCCAGTTTGAGCAACGAATTTGCGGCGTTTACGTTGATTTTGCCTCCGACAGGAACTGTGGAGCCTGAATATTCCAACTGCTCGCAGAGTGTGCTAAAAGGAGCGATGGACGTTCGCAAATATCGACGATTGTTTAGCTCTGTCGCCATCCGCAAATTTCTCGCCTGCCTTGTGCTTGATGCGCTACCACCTGATGCCGATGACTCGGCAGCAGGACAAGCAATCTGCGAGTGGGTGAGAGACTACTATGCGAGGAAAGACAGTTCGTATCGGATGCTGGTCCAACTCGGCAAAAAGTCGCGACAGTCGGGACATTCAGTAGATCCGCGCGACGAACAGATTCGCGCTAATGACATCCGGATCGAGTCGGCAAGCTTCGCGGTTCTCCTACACCACAACGCGCTTGCAATCCAAGCTCTCCAGTTAGCACAAACACACCAAGTGGGTGGCCAACACAACACCCAACGCCCACCGCCAGCCAGCTTCCTGAGGCTCTGGAGTTTCGTAGCTGACTTGCGCCGCCAACTAGCGGCCAAGAAAACAACTTTGAAAAACCAAATCTCCAAGAATCAAGACGGGGACATAGGAGATCCGCTTGATCAAATCCTTCGGCTACAGCGAAGGTGGATAAATCGGTGCGAGCTGCTCGTAATGCTGGATGTTCACGACGAGGAAGAACATCGCAATCTCGAACGAGATGCAGGGTTCATCGCTCCTTGCAATCCAGCATTTATCAACTCTTCGCGTATCCCAGCCAGTGATTTCGAACCGTCGTCATTGAAAGCGCACATGGAGACTCGATACACTGAGCATGACCTCCCGTTCGTAGTAGCATACCCCTGGTCGAAATGGCGGCTCGTGCGCACTCTTGTGCACACGGCCGCTCGATGGAAAGCATGCAGTTCCGGCCACAAGATGATGAAAGCGAGCTCGACAATCACCTCCACCTCCCGCCAAGCGATTAACTTTATCGCATCTGAGGAACCGGTTTCGTCGCCAATGGCGATACGACAGTTGCTGGTAGACCCTTGCCGGCGCAGAAGCTGCTCAACCCGTGGATTTGAGATGTTGTGGGAGATATTGTCTACTCTATCGTTCGAGTCAATACAGGTCGACGTCGTCCACCAAGTCAGCCAGGCGCTTGTGTTTCAACATGCAGGTGTTGAAGAGGCTCCGGTACTCCGCAACTCTGGCATTTTCTACACGGATTTGTACAACAATGCCAAATCGGATCTGTTCATGCAACTGACGGATTTGATTGCACACAAAGCTGCTGGTGCAGTTGAAGCGGACGATTGTAATGGACCCGGAGCAGATTTTTGGATACTGACGGAGCTGCTGAGTTCGTGGGGGTGCAAGTTCGACATCGAGCAGTTCGAGTTTGTCAGCGACATTGGCGTGTTGCCGCTGCTGCAGCGATTGTTACAAGCATTTTCGGACCCCGATCTGGTGGAAATTGAGCGCGCGCGACGCGCGTTACCGTCTCGAGTGAACTCGTCAATAGCAGGAAACGACAGCAGTAGGTGCTCGGCCGTTTCATCTCGAACTCTGGGTCTGGCGTCTGCCAACAAACAAACCCAGAACCTGTATCAGACGCTGTGGACCATCTTCCAGTCGATTTGTGTCAACTTCGCGACGCCAACGAGTCAGATGGGAGTCGTAGCAGACGACACGAACGCTGCTGTTTCTCCTGCTCTGGCAAGTCCGTTCGAAGTGATCCACGTCGAAGCAGCGCGCCTCACAGACGCAGTTGTGCCCCGGCGACCTGCTATCTCTTTGGATGCTGTGGGTTCGACTGCAAATGCGGCGATACGACGCAGTTTTGATATACTATCAACAGTAACACGAATCTCCCGCCTCCACAAACGCCTGACCTTTGACTACCAAGACATGCTGAATCCTTCTCCTGGGAAAGTTCCCATGTCGCCGTTGTTGAAAGCGAATGAGTTCAGCATCACAACGTGGATGTTCATCGCTGGGCAGTCTGGCACAGCCGGGGCACAACCAACAGAGGGATCTCCAGATCGGAAGCTTGTGTTTTTGCGAGGCAATACCAACGAACTGAGCCCATACTTGATGCTGGTTCCAGAAGGCGTGGACCTGTGGCAGATAGAAGTCGGCTTCGTCTTGGGATTCTCGAACGATGACGAGCCATCCAGGACCAAAAATGGCAATATCCTGTGCGAGCGTGTATTGTCCAAGGAGCCGGTGCAGAGCGGTCGCTGGATCCACATTGCTATCGTTGTGGAGGCCACGAAAGTGAGACTTTACATAAATGGTGCCGTCGATTCGCAGCGCATGATTACGAGTCAGTACACTGCGGCCTGGGCAACACGGGATGTGAACCTGCCGTTTCAATTTGGGAGGTTTCCCCCCAGTATTTCTTCGTTACTTGATGAGAATAGGAGCGTTGTACCCGCACTTCGCCTCCTGTCGTGCTCGCTCTTATCCGCGAAGAGTTCGAGTACTCGGCATCCACCAATCGTCCCAGGCGTTCCAAGTGATCCGACCGATTTTGGGTGTTTCGACGGATGGCTCAGCCAATTTCGTTTCCATAACCGGTCGCTGTCGCCAATTCACGTGCGTATCGTGTATGACGAACTCAAACCCGGGACTGTGGCATCGAGTCCAGCACAGTGCGTATTCGACACTGCGTTTCAATCCGCACGGCTGTTGGATATGCACGCTCTGCTCATACAGCTAAGTTCGTGTCCCGAGGGAAGAAAACATTTTCGCTCTCACTTCTCGCAGTGGATGCTGCTTTTGTGGCGAACGTTTGTGTACACCCAGTCGACTCAGCTGCAGCAATCGTCTTTGCGCGTCTTGCGCTCGCTGTTGCCACACCACCATCCCAGTTCTGTGGCCGACGCGCTGCTTTCGGTGGACAAAGACGACGAAAACAACCTTGCATCAACACCAGAATATTTCGGTTTCTATAGCTCAGACGAGTTATTCGTTCAGCACGTGCTCCGGATTATTGGCTTTGGCCGAGCACGAGTCCAAGCAACTGACAATGACCGAGGCAACCCGACTGGTGACACCATTCCAGCAATCGAGACTGAAGGCAAGGGTTGCAAACTGCCTTGGAGTCTGGTTATTCCGGATGGGGTTCACGGAGCCGTTTTCTCACAAGTGAATGACTGCAAAGGCTCTCCACTGAATCAACAATTGCCAGCATATATGGTTCAGCTGGAGGAAGCTGCCAAGCAGCGAACATTGGTCGTCGTGAACGAGCTTGTCGAATTGATTCGGTTTCTGTTTGCATTGCGAAGAGACCAAACCAGCGCGTTGTGGACCAAGAGCATCAGCAAGACAATATGTTCTATCCTGGTAAACACATCGACGCACGAGAGCACAAGTGATATTGGTCGCGACGCTGGCACATTCGTGTTTGGAAAATATGCTGTCCAACACGCGGCACTCAGAGAGGCAGAGCTGACTGGATGCCTTTATCTTTTGGGTGGTTCTATGGAGTCTCTGCGGCCAGGAACCACAGCGCAACTCCAAATCACAGGAGACCCTGTTCGAATCATCGCTGTGGAATCGTTAGAATCGAAAGTACCGGGCGATAAGAACTCTGCTGGATCAGCAGCCTGCATCCCAATGGACTCCGTGAACGAACACAATAGTGATATTAGACAGCTGACAAACAATCGATGCAACGAGCAGCGATATTCAGTGGAGAATGTGCGGTGTGATGAGATAGTACCGTGCCAAACCCAGAGCGTCCTGCAACTGAGTGTTCAGTTCCAAGATGACGATCGCGGTGAACAGTGGGATATTGGATCAATGCTAGCGCAGCACACGCGCCTCATACTCCCACGTTTGAGTGAGCTAATGACGTCGGCGACTGCAACGTGGCCCGTTATGAATAATGTGATCGAGGCTGAGAAGATTTCTGTCGAGCAGAATATGCGAGCGATACAATCAGGGAATCTGATGCTGCGCAGCGTGGTTCAGGCTATCGAAGACAAGAAATGCGCCATCGAACTCTTGGGCGACCGTGAATTGATGGCAACTGTGTTCAAGCTTTCTGCCACCAATGATGGAGGCTCTGCTTTCGCCACCCTTACAATCGTGGAACGAAAAGTATTCCGTTTGAGGCAGCGGCTGTATGAGGTTCTCCTTGACCTCGGCGACCAGGTAGACATAGAGCTCGCTCAATTGCTTTCTCAGTCTGCAGCTCCTGAACAGGGTCACTTGGAACCAGAGATGACTTCAGGACAGGTTGATGCTAACTCTATTGAGAGCGGTGGTGTTCAGCATCACGAATCCTATGGTTCGCCAAAGGCGATTGCAGACCACCAGTCGTTTCGAGATACCCAACAAGATTATGATGTCGGAGGAACAGACGACAATGAGATTGACAGCGGGGTGGACGACGAAGGCGAGGATGAGAGTGCTGACGAACCCGACAATATCATGGAGGACGACATAGAAGGCGATGAAGATTCAGAGCACGATGAGGACCACAATTCCGAGTGTGTCGACGAGCTCATGCTCATGGGTTTCCCAGAGGAGTGGTGCGTTTTGGCGCTGAAGCAAACGGAGAGCGACATTGTTGCCGCTTCCGCGTGGATTGTAGACAACTTGGACTATCTGAGCAAGCTGCAGATCTCATTAGACAAGAAGCGCGACGCCGAGCAGGAGTCGGAGAGGTTCAACGACGAGGACGACGACGTTGTTCAGGATGACGTGAACAAACTTAAGCAAGAAGCTTACGTTGCAGAGGGCAAAGACGTTCACTGTTTCGGTGATTCTCCCGACAAACCCGACAGGAACGAACTGTCATTAAATGCTGGACATATCCAATCTGCTGAGGGTGTTGTCACATTTGCAGCTGAACAAAACGCTCACAGCACCGATAGCAGCGAGAACTACTTGTCACCATCCCTGAACGACAAAGAAATGGGACGAAAGATCTTCGGCGAAATGTACTTTCCGCTCGAAGAAGGCGGGTATCTCTCCAACTCCCGCTGTCTGGCAATATGGAAACCTATCAACATGGAGTTGACAGCGTCAAGCGCAGAGCCGACATCAACTTCGACATCTAACTCAACTTTGTCAAGTGCCGTCTTCTTCATTGACAATGACTTCGAGTTGGAACTGACTCAACTCGCCGTACCTGGACTGGTACAATTGCTTCGCTCACTGGAACGACAATTGACGATTCTTTATTGCCGACTGGCAGCTGTTCGCATTTTGAAGCACGCTCCTGGTGTTTGGAGGTCGAAGGATGCCAACGTCATATCATATTCTCTCTGGCTCCAGCTCGTGAAGGTCGTGGTCATGCGCGGGGATCAATTTTCGAGCTATTTGGCGCCAAGTGATCAACAACCGACCTCTAGCCATGACGTCTGTGAGAGTATTCTCGCTAGTTCAATTTCGCACTTCGTTGTGAACGACCATGCGAGGTTCTTTCAGGCAGTGATAGCTTTCATTATCGACCAGGTCGACGCCGCCACAGTGGGAAAGCAGTACGAAGCTGCATTGTGGACACAGCGCGAGTTGAGACGTGCCGACAAGCTGGTGGTCGCCGAACCTGCTGTCGAGGTCGCGGCCTGGCTCGTCGACAAAGTTTTGGCTGACGAATTTGCCCCGTTTGTTGCTGATATGACCTTGGAGGTGCTGCCACTGCTTCAGCATCTTCGATCAAGTCTCAGCGGGACCAATCTGCCACTGAAGTGCTTCTCGTTACATACGATAAGCCGGGTTTTGTCGCTATTCCGCAAGCGCAGAGATGAATCTGCGGGATCGTTGAGCATGTTGATCGCGGGAGCCAAGTTGACCGTGCCTGACTTTCTCGCCGCTGCCAAGCAGCGACATTCACGCGAGGTTCTCCAAGAGCGGCTACTCTATTCTGTGTACTTGCAGGCCTATGTCGAGCTTCTGCACACATTGCGGATCGCATCGTCATACAGTAGCGGCACTGCTGGCCTCCATCAGTCAATCGTTGGTACATTTGACCTCGGCACGGTCTCTGCTGGAGCTGATGATGCACCGACTAGTGCGTTGGACGAGCCACCGCCGACCTTTGACCGCAAGGCGAACCGGAGCACTCTGCTGACGTATTCGGACGACGGACAGACTGTTGCGTACTCGGGCAGCGACGCGTGGAAAGCGGCGAGCGCGGAGCGAGGGTTCGCAACCGGCAAACACTCGTGGGTCGTTCAGATCGAGAAGTCGAACTCGTCGTACGTGTTTGTCGGTGTGGCGACGCGCCGTGCCAACGTCGACTCGTTCCTCGGCGCTGACGAACACTCGTGGGGGTTTATCGGCGACAAGGCGTTGTACTACCAACGCAACCGCATCCGGTCGTTCGGAGAGGCTTTTGGCGAAGGCGACGCCATCGGCGTGCACTTGGATTGCGAGCGTGGAACGCTGGCGTTCAGCAAGAACGGAGTCCACATGGGTGTCGCGTTTGACAACGTCGTCGGCGAGGTTTACCCCGCAGTGGCGCTATACTCACGACATCAACGCGTCTCCCTCGTGGCTTGTAGCTCTACGGGTGGCATGCGAGATGAAGAGCAGGATCCGTGGCCGAATGCGTCTCTATCTCCATCGTCACTGCCGAACTTGCCTTCGTGGGGGAGAGACACTGAGACGAGCGGCAGTCTCGAGGACTGCATGGTTGCGTGTGAGCTCATGGAGTGCATGCTGGGTCACCGACCGATCCGTGTCGAGCTGATGGACGCTGCATACAAGCTGACGGGTCATTGGCTCGCGGGTACGAGGCAGTTTGTGACGACGCGCGCCGGGTGGGCATTCTGGGTCGACATCACCAGCGCAGCATGCAAGGATTTCGGCTTCCAAGCTGGTGAACGAGTGAGGACGACCCGCGGCAATGGCACACTCCTCGGTATTGCGTGGGGCCGCGCTTGGGTCCAAGTAGACGGGGAGAACGGCGCTTGGTTCTTCCACCGGACTCGCCTTCGGACACTGACGTTGTCGATGGCCATCACTGACCCGAAAACACCCCAGCAGCAATCAACGGCTGTAGTTACAGACAAAGCCGATGGAGATATCTCTAGCCGCAGCAAGTCGCCTTCCGACACCACCGAGTTGTCCCGTCAAGAGTTCGAGCACGGCGCACAGGACACTAGCTGGAGTATCAGGCAGGACCGCGAGCTACTTCATATCGTCAACGAGTTCTGCGAGAGCTCGCGGACGAGTCCGTGGAACTTGTCTCCCACTGCGCTCCTTCGACTACTGCGCGAAAGACAGGTTGTCGCTGGGAGCGGTGTGCTCTTGGATGCTGCCAACGGCCAGTGTGGTGCTGAGCGGTTGGTGATCGCGCGCTTCGCATTCTTGCGGTTTCTGAACCTGTCGCTTCGCCGTGCTCTGCCGTTCTTTGATCTCACGTGGAGCTACTTCGCACCCCGAACGCGCATGCACCCGTGCATGTTACTGTCGACATGCCGTGGGAGTGTGTTCCTGTGCCTGAAGAACGATCAGTTTACAGCACTCATGCAGCGCACAGCCAACTCACCACGACGCTCTGACGATGAGTACGACTACCCGGAAGATTTGCCACACCTCCAGGTGAACCGCCTGAAAGCGGCGGCGGCCAAGTGCCACCCTGGCAGTATCAAGAGCTTGTTCTTGTCGCTCTTCGGCCAGGCGTTCGAGGTGCTGCACTTCCTGCCGCTCAAGACGCTGCGTATGGTGTACTCTCACCCGATGGACGACGGTCAGCAGCGCTCGTTCAAGGTCAAATTCGAAGGCGAGGGTGCCGATGACTATGGCGGGCCGTACCGCGAGTTTTTCTCCCAGTTCTTTGCCGAGCTGCAGGCACTCGAGGATCCGGCCGGTGACACGAGTTCGGACGCTAACGGCAATCAAGATCTCGGCGACAGTGTTCCCAAGACGCCGCCGACCAAGTGTTTCTTGCCGTTCTTGGTGCCGAGTCCCAACTGGAGGAACGGCGTCGGGTCCTCACGCGAGAAGTTCGTTCTCAATGCCGCTTTCTTGGCACAGAGCACCAGCCCAAGTGAACCGCGATCGTTGACCGAAAGCCCTGAGGAGAAGCGCCAGCTGCTGAAAGAGATGTTCGTCTTCCTCGGACAAATGCTGGCCATTTGCCTGAGAACTGGCGTATGTGTGCGACTCGACCTGGCCACGTGCGTGTGGAAGCAGCTCGTGGCCGAAGAAGACGCCAACGGCGGGGATATCGACATTGACGATGCGGACGACGCGCTGACGTCGCTCAAGGAGATCGATTTTGTGGCGTACTCACTCTGGAAGACCCTCAAGACTATTCTAGAGAGTTATCACCAGATCAAGGGCGACGGTGGCTCGCTGGCAGACTCTCGGCTGCTCAAATTGGAGGAGCAGCTTGCAGCGATGGACTTGGACTTCACCACAACCTTGTCGGACGGGCGAACAGGCGAGTTATCGACCAGCCGTCGCGACGAGGCGGTGACACTGTCCAACCTCGGAGAATACCTGCATGCCATGCTGAATGCTCGCGTCCACGAGGCTCGCGACGCCGTGTCGCTTATCAAGCAGGGCATCAACTCGATCCTGCCTGTGTCGGCGATCGGTATATTGACATGGCAAGAGCTCGAAACGCGCATGTGTGGCGTCGACGAGATTGACGTGGAGCTGTTGCGCGCCAACACCGAGTACGACGAGGACGTGGCGCCGACCGACGAGTTCATTCTGCGCTTCTGGCGCGTGCTCGAGGCCATGGAGACAGCGGATCGTCGCGCCTTCCTGCGGTTCGTGTGGGCCCGCTCGCGGTTGCCACTGGCCGCCGCGCAATTTCATCAAAAGTTCAAGATCCAGTCGCTTGCGATCGCGGGCAGCAACGGAGAACCCGTGGCGGCGACGGCGGCTGCCATGGACGCGCAGCTGCCCAAGTCGCACACGTGCTTCTTCGCGCTGCAACTGCCGCGCTACTCGAGCGACGACGTGTGTCGCCAGCGACTGCTCTACGCCATCCACAACTGCGTAGAGATGGACGGCGACTTCCGCCTTGCCGACACCGAGATGGGCGGCTGGACCGACGTCAGCGCCGGCGATCAGCTCCGTCTGTGACGTGCGCAAATATTGCTGCACTGTAGCCATATCAATTTCAGTGTTCCATACAGTACTATAGCTAACGTAAGATGCCGGTTTGCGAACCGCTTTTTGAACGACTGGAGTCGGCACTTCCCATTCCTCGAGGTGACATGAGCGTGCTCTTCGGCAAGCGCCGGCGGCAGCCGCAGGCCACCGTGGCTGCTTCCGCGCCATCCAAGGCTCCATCCGTGTCCGAGGCACTGACTACCACCTCTGGGAGCGACGACAAGGTGCAGGTGGACAGCGCCGCGGCTGCGGACGTGCGCATCTCGTTCCTGAACCTGGGGATCGACCCGTGGCTCGTGACCAAGTGCGAGCTGCTGGGCATCCGCCACCCGACGCCTGTGCAGGCGCACTGCATCCCTCCGATCCTCGAGGGCCGCGACGTGCTGGGCTGCGCGCAGACGGGCAGCGGCAAGACGGCGGCGTTCGCGCTGCCGATCCTGCACAACCTGAGCAAGGATCCGTACGGCCCGTACGCGCTCGTGCTGACTCCGACGCGCGAGCTGGCGTTCCAGATCGCCGAGCAGTTCAACGCCTTCGGCAGCGGCGTCGGCGTGCGCTGTGCCGTCATCGTCGGCGGCGTGGACATGCTCAAGCAGGCGCTGGCGCTGCAGGACAGACCGCACGTGATCATCGCGACGCCCGGCCGTCTGCACGACCACCTGCTGCGGCCCAATCCGCCGAACGTGAGTCTGCTCAAGTTCCTCGTGCTGGATGAGGCCGACCGGCTGCTGGACGCGTCGTTCGCGAAGGACCTGGGCTTCATCCTGGACAAGATGCCTGCCTCCCGCCAGACGCTACTCTTCTCAGCCACCATGACGGCCAACCTCGACCGGCTGGAGCAGACGGCGCTGGCCGACAAGGCCTTCCGCTTCGATGCCACGCCGAGCGTCAAGACGGTCGCCACGCTCAAGCAGTTCTATTTATTCATCCCGGCGCAGGTCAAGACGACCTACCTCATGTTCCTCATGTCGCTGCTGGATCCGACCTCGGACGAGGGCGATGACGCCGAACCGCCTGCGTCCAAGCGCAAGAAGACGGGCAACAAGGCCAAGCAGCAGCTCGAGAAGCAGGCGCTCGCCAAGGCAGCGGCCTCAGGCTCCGCCATGCACCAGCTGCAGTCGATGATGGTGTTCGTCTCGACCTGCAAGATGTGCGCGCTCGTAGGCGAAATCGCTGGCGAGCTCGGGCTCAAGGTCGTGACGCTGCACTCGATGATGTCGCAGGCGCGGCGGCTCGCGGCGCTCGGCAAGTTCCGCAGCGGCATGAGCCGCATCCTCATCAGCACGGACGTGGCGAGCCGCGGTCTCGATATCCCCGAGGTGGACGTCGTCCTCAACTTTGACCTGCCGCGCGACGCCGACGACTACATCCACCGCGTCGGCCGTACCGCCCGAGCGGGTCGCAAGGGTCAGGCGATCTCCTTGGTCACTCAGCACGACATTGAGCTGCTGCAGAACGTCGAGTCTGCGATCGGCAAGAAGATGGACGACTACGAGAGCCAAGCTCCCGAGGCCAAGGTGCTCAAGCTGCTCAACGATGTGACTACGGCGACGCGAGTGGCCAAGCTGCGGCTCACGGAGCGCGGCTTCGACGATCAAGTGCTCGCCCGGAAGGCGCAGCGCGTGGGGCAGCAGCAGGAGCGCAAGAAGGCCGCCAAGAAAGCTGCAAATGGCACCGGAAAAGCTGGCAATTGAACTGTTGTTGCACCTTAGCGAATCGTTGTTTTGGTCTTTTGGGTGGATCTGTCGATTCCAGTGCAAAAGTCAATGCGTAAATTGATAGTAAATCCGATCGTAACGGTATCACATTAGTTTCGGATGCAGACATTCGTGTTTTGGGATGGTTGAGTTTGGCTGAGTGGGTGGTGGGCATTTTGTGATTTTGCAGACAGCGATGAGCGAGTCGGTGCTGCTGGCGGTGGCGCGTGCGCACGGCGCAGCGTTCGCGGACGGATCGGCCAAGTCTCAGTGGGAGCACTTCGAGTACGCGGTGAAGCTGGCGATGGCGCGCTGGACGGCGCTGCGCATGGCGATTGAGGGCGAGTGGGGCGGCGGCGACATGCGGCAGAAGTACGAGCTGCTGCTGGACGAGGTGCTCAACGTCTTCAAGTACAACAAGTCGGTGTTCGCGGACGACATGGCCGAGGACCTGGCCAACTACGTCGAGTCGCAGTTCGGGCTCATCTGCGAGGACGGCAGCGCCGAGGAGCTCGCCGAGCTGCTCACGGTGCTGGCCGACGAGTGCAAGAAGGGCGACTACGCGCGCGTGCAGAACCTGCGCGAGCAGGTCGAGGCGCTCTTCCCGATCGACCTCAAGGCCGCCAAGGTGCGCGGCGAGGGCGGCGAGGACGCCAGCATGGAGGCCATTGCGGAGGGAGCCATGGAGGACGAGGAAGAGGCGCCTCCGCTCGTGGACGCCGACGGGTTCACGACCGTGCGCCGCTCCGGGCGACGGAAGACGGCACCCAAGTTCTACGACCCGGCCGCCGAGTTCCCTGGCGCGCAGTAACGTCTCCACCTATATAACCTGTTTCATGTTGATCCACCGGAGCCTTACTCAAAGTCGGCGAACATGTCGTCCTCGTCCTCGAGCGCTGCGACCTGCTGGGAAAGCGCGGCGGCAGCAGCGTCAGCACCAAGAGGCTCGTCACCGTACAGGAACGCGCGCGCCAGAGCTGGCGTGATGCTCACGCTCGGGTCGTCGTCGGAGCTGAGCAGCGTCACGCCCTCGCGCTTGACAGCAGCCCAGGCGGTCGACTCCTCGGTCAGCGCGGCCTTGAGCTTGATGAGGAAGTCGTTGAACTCTTGCGCGTACTGCAGCTCGGGGCTACGTTTTCGGAAGTGGACGAGGCATTGCAGCCCCTTGGCGTGGAACTCCGGCTCGCTCTGGCCCAGGAACTTCTCGATCTGCTCCTGCATGCCCGTCACGGCGCTCGTGAGTCGCTCGACTCGGTGGCTCTTGGCGCGCGACACATCCACCAGCGTCTCAAAGTCGGCAATTGGGTTCATGGACCCGACGGACGTCACACCACCGCCAGCGTCCAGTAGCTCGTCCAGATCCAGCTCTGCGTCCGACTCTTCACCGCCATCTTGGTCACCAGTCCCTCCATCTTCGTCTCCAGTTGTGTCTGTTGCACCCGCTGGAGCCGGCACGTCGCTCCAGAAAGACTTCTTCTTCTTCTTCCCCTGCTCCTTGACGGCCTCGCGCAGCTGGAATGCGTCGCCGAAACTCGCAATCAGTTCGCTGAGCTGCTCCTTGCGAGCTGGGTCCATGTTCAGATTCGAGTCAATGAACGGCGGAACCGGCGGGATCGGCGTGACTTCATCGAACGCGCGGGCTCGGACAGCGTTGAAGAAGCGCGCCACCACTGGATTGAAGCACGAGCCAATGTCGTCAGCCTTCTCCGCACGAATGCTCAGACTGTCCACAAGCTGGTCGGCGAGCTGCTGCTGCTTGTCGGTTGGCGTCAGCTCGCGAGTCTTGAGTGGCGCGAACTCGTACGTGCGCACGTCTTCGTCGAACGGCAGCTGGTTCGACCACAGCGCATAGTAGTTCTCGCCTCCCGAGTTTGATGTTGACGACGGCTTGTGCGGTACTAAAGCGACAATCTTGGGGGCCGCGTTCTTCCGCGCGACGAACCGCGCGATCGCCACTTGGTTCAGCTCGAGCATTCCTTCGATCAATGCGGCCAGCGACTGGGCTGCGTACGGCTTCCCAGGCTCGGCGATGAACACATCGGTTGGGTCCATGAACTTGGCCGGCGAGAGCTGGGACTTGTCCAGAAACCCGAGCACCTTGAGCGATTTCTCGGTCTGAAACTTGAAGAACTCGACATCTGCAGACGAGAACGGCACCTTCTCCTTGCCGTAGCGGTAAGCTTTCACCTGGTGGTCTGGTGGTACTTCTTCGTCCGGATCGCGCGGGTTCGTGTATCTCCGATCGATCTTGACGCGGGCTGCTGTCTCCTTCTCGTACGACACCTGCGATTCCTTGGCAAGCGTCGGCAGTGTCGCCGTCTTGGTTTTCAAGTAGCAAAACACGGGGATGCCAAAGTCGCCGCCGATCTCGAGGTTCCCGCGAAACTTGGTGGTAGGCGCAACCGACTTCTTCATGCCTTGTGCCAGCAACTGCATACGCCGAGACACGGAGCTGACTTCTCCTCCGACCTCCGTCGCGATCGATACGAGCATCTTCTCGTTTTCCACCTACACGATCCAGTCAAGGTCAGGGAAGCTGGCATGCCTAGTTGGGTGTATCCAGATCGCACGTACTTTGACGACATCCTTCTCGTCAACCGCTTCCATGGGCTCGTCCTTCACATCGCCCGGTTGAGCAGCAGCTGGAGGTTGTTCTTGCTTCGGTTTATCCGTCGTGTTGCGGAAGTCAAGGCCGCTGGCACGACAAGGAGGCAACATTAGAACGAGATCAATTTGAACGAGCACGGCAGGAAGAGTCACATACACGATCTGCAGCTTGACCTCCATACTCTGTACCATCTGCACGACCGACTCCATATCGGACGCGTCGGTAATCTTGGCGGCCGCGTCGGTGATCACCAGAAGCTTCTTGTCGTACTTCTTTCCCTCGGTGCGACGGTAGAGCAGATCGAGCGCCACGATGAGGCCGTCCAGGATGTCCACCTGCTCACAACTCCATGATTATGAATTGGATCTTTCATCCAGCTGGACAACACGGCGCTTCACCTTGGTGTCCTCGCCGCTCGACGGCTGCAGCTCGCGCAGCCTCTCACACATGTGCAAGTTTGGCGTGTCGATCGAGTGGATCACCTGCACATTGCGGTATTCGTCCTGCCCCTGCTCCTCGTTCAGCTGGTTGTCCGTCTCTGAGTGCACGATTCCAAACATTTAAGATCATTGCAGTCTGCTCAGCGATGCATCAACCCAGGCAGCAGACGCACCGTCCGACCCGTAGATCACGATGCCGATTTCGTCCTTGGGTTTGAAGAACAACTGCAGACCCAGCAACAGCACCGTCAGCCGCCACCGGCAGTATCATCATGCATACAGTGGATGTAAACGAGCGCACCTTTTGCTGGACGACGCTCTCCACGGCCGCGACGGCCGCGTCAAAGCGTGTCGTGACCAGCCGAGCGCCGCTCACTCCGTTCCTGGCGCCTCGCTCGCGCAGCGCCGTCGCCATCGACGGACCCGCGTCCAGCAGCACCACGGTGGCTTCCTATACATCAACGACACGTGAGATCGGCGCTAGCAGCCCATGTAGCGGCAGGAAGGGGACCATGAGCTCGCCTTGGAGCGCGACATCTTCTCGGCGGCAAGTCGCGGCTCGAAATGACGAGTTACCGATCTGCGTGGGTTGCGATAATGTTGCTCAAAAGTTATGTTGCGCGTTCATGCAACATTAGAACCCTCAAGTTGAAGTGCGTTTTGTGGTTGTTTTCAATTCTCTGGATTTTAATCCAGAGTTTTTGGAGGGGGTCGATTCGCCTGTAAAAACCTTCTTAAAAAAGTTGACGTGACCCACGTAAAATTTGGAAATATTACATGACTCACAATTAATCTGTATATTTTGATTAGCCTCTGATCAGCTAATCGTGTTTGCAAAACGTTCCATATACAGCCCCTATTCCTGCTTACCATTATACATGTGGCTACAATCTGTAACTTTTCGAAATATTTCTGGCTGTACGCGTGCTCAACTAACTCGCTATCCATGATAGCTTGTAATTATTAATAAAATCAAGTGAATGTTACCCGTGGCGGCTACGGGTAACATCAAAACCCAAAATCCCATTTCTCTACGACCCAATTTCACATAAATCAATCATATACCAGAATAACCCATTGGGGTTTTAGATAGTGTAGGTGGTTCAGAATCTAACCAGATGTTGGGGAGCCAATTTTACAAATCACAGTTAATAGTTCGTATTGGCAGAGCGGTCAATTCAGCTCTCACCCAAAAGCAAGAAACCAGCGAGAAGGTCTGTCAAGCGTAGCTTCTCGCGGCAGGTGTTAGCGCCACCCGCGCTGCCCGTGCATAGGACGACGACCGAGCCTGATATCTCTCTCATACGACCGAGTGATGGACATTGTTGAAATCTCGACTAAGCCTTTCGTCAGTTGTACTTAGCCCTCAGCGGATGGCTCGAAGCAATCATTCGCTATGGCCATAGACGCATATTCCCTAGCAACGTCGGCGAACGCACTACTGGGCCACTTCGATTAGGGCGATCAGTCAATTAATCAGGGCACAAAGCGCGTTTCCATTTCATGTTAATACTGAAAGCAAATGTAGAGGCCTGTAATATGCACACAATATTATTCTATCACCTGTGTTCGATTTCTCGCCACTACTCACATAGTATTTTATTCATTTCGTGGATATATCTCGAAATATTCCTTATTTTTATCGTTAATCTGTAAAAATCCAGAGCTTCACCGTGCGCGCACGGCATTAGTTGAAAATCACAGCAAAACAAAAACAAACGGATGGCTACACCCCACACTCTCCTCACCTAAATGCCGAAGCCAATATCGCGTGCGACGGAGGCGGCGAGCTTCTCGCCGCGCAGCATCTCGATGAGGCGAAGCGCCATGGGGATGGCGGTGCCTGGCGCCTGGCTGGTCACGCAGTTGCCGTGCACGACGACCGGGTCCGGCGAGTAGAAGGCGCCGAGCTGCTGCTGCAGCGGCGGGTGGCACGTCAGCGACTCGCCCACCACCAGCGAGTTGCGGAACAGCACGTCCACCGGCGCGGCGCAGATGGCGCCGTACAGCTTGCCCGCGGCCTTGTGGTTCTGCAGGATGGTCACGAGGATCGCGCTCGCGCCGAGCGTCTTGGCTCCCGGTCCGCCAGGCAACACGATCAAGTCGTAGTCTTCGTCCAGGCAGTACTCGATCGGCTTCTCGGCCTGGATCTCAGTGCCACGCGCCAGCTTGATGATGTGGTGCTCGTGGGTTTCCCCCACGTGCGCGAGCGTCACACGCACGCCCGCGCGCGCCAGCAAGTCCCACATGACGACCACTTCGATCTCCTCGCTGCCATCAGTCTAGCCACCAAACGGGCGATAACCACCGCGTTGAACGCACCAACGGACGAAGGTGCACCACCTACAACTGGGATCAGCGCCTTGGGTTTCGGCTGCACCATATCGCTCAGTTTCTCGAGCACGGCCGCCATGTTCGCCACGGTTGGTTGAGAAGTGAGCACCAAACTGGAACATCGACCATCTCGGATACGGCAGTTGGAAGAATGTGGGGGGATCGTCACACACCGCTCTGCGATACGTAGCGCGAGTACAAGTCTCTGGCCTGCGCCGCACAACCCAATTTGCAACGATGGCAACGCCGATCCCGTCGACTCCCGACGCAGCAGTTGCGGCAACGGCCACATCTGGAGCTCCGACTTCCGAGGAGGAGCAGGAGGAGGAGGAGCAACCTGTGCCGCCGCCTGTGCGACCGCGGGCACTCATCGTGGTAGGCGATGGCAGCGAGGAGATGGAGGTGCTCACGCTGTCGGACATTTTGGCGCTCGGCGGCATGCACGTCACGCTGGGGGCGTTGGGTCGCAAGCCCATGAACATTGTCGAGGGCAGCTTTGGCATGCGAATCCACGCCGACAAGTCCATCGAGGAGAGCAGCTACGGCACGTTCGAGCTGATCGTGCTGCCCGGGGTCCGTTCCTTGTCCATCCTTGATCCCACCGTTGGTCGTCTGATTTGCTCGTTTTCAATGTTGCAGGGTCCTGGAGCGGAGCACTACTGCGACAGCGAGCTGCTCAAGAAGATGATGAGTTGGCACAAGCAAGACGGGCGGTGGCTCGCCGCTAGCTCCAACGCGCCTGCGCGGGTACTGTATCCGCTGGACCTGCTCCAAGGACAGGCAACGTGCAGCCCCGACTGCAAGCACTTGATGCCGGAATGCTACGTGGACGCCCGCGTGGTCGTGTCTGGCAACGTGGTGACCAGCAAGGGACCGGGAACGGCCATCCAGTTCGCGCTGACCTTGGTCAAGTTGCTCTACAGCGAGGACGAAGCGAGCCGCATCGCGTCCAATTTGTGCTTCCCGTGGCCGTAAGCAGTTGTAGTATCAGTGGATCAGTAATCCCATGTTGAATGAGAGAGTGGTGGATTTTCCTCTTGAACACCAAATCACAATACTTGAGCGATAAATTAGACTGGATCACGCAACGACAATCATGGCGTAGTAACGCGCGAATACCAAGCTGGCGAACATGAGCGCGTCGATGCGGTCCAGCACACCACCATGACCAGGGATGAGCTTGCCCGAGTCTTTTACGCCAGCTGCGCGCTTGAGCAAGCTCTCAAACAGGTCGCCGAGGCGTCCAACTATGACGGCGAGGACAGTGAAGCCGATTTGGGCCACCGTCGACCCAGGAACATCCAGAAGACCAGACGAGAGGTGCATGGCGACGACACCGAACACGATAGCCCCGCACGTGCCTTCATAGTCCTTGTTCTTGGACAGATGCGAGGCGAGCGGGTTGTAGTGGCCGTACTTGAGCCACTCGAGACACTTGCCCGTCAGGTAAGCCCCCGTGTCGGAGGCCCACACCACGTACAGCAGCACGATGAGGAGCTTGCGGTACGATTCCAGTCGGTCGTCGTCCACGAACGCCACGATGACCGAGAGGCTGCCGATGATGTACAGATACCCGAGCATGTCGAGTGCGATGTGGAGAAACGAGGACGGTCCTCGCGCCTCGTTGGGGACGCTCAGTCGCAGCAGGAAGACGACAACGGCGCCGGCGAGGAAGACCTCGCTCGGCTCGAGCGATGTGCCGCAGCTGAAGCGGTTGATCGGGCACGACGTCGAGTGCATGGTGAGCAGCGTGAAGACGATCTTCTCGATGAGGCAGATCAGCGCGTACATCCAGTTGGGCGTGAAGGCTCCGCAGAGCGCGGCGACAAAGTCCGTCGCGATCGAGTAGAACCACCGCAGGCGGTACAAGTCCGTGTCCTTGACCTCGGGGATGTACTCGACGTAGACGAGGAAGCCCGTGCTCGTGATGGCCGAGATGAAGACCGAGATGACGACGCCGGCGACCCACTCGTTGTTCCCGAAGAAGGCCTCGGCCAACCCCGACACCGCACATCGCGAGAAGCTCGCGTCCTGGCCGCTCCGGTTCCAAATGTTGTCGCTTGTGTTGCTCGCCGTCCAGTCGCTCGGGTACTCCTGCACATTCGTGTCGACGTCGGGCGTATTGTGGCCATTCGAGCGGTACACGTCGTCCTCCGAGTCGGCAGCGGCAACGGGCGAGTCGCTCGCGTCGACGGGGGCCACAGCCGACAGGCTCGAGTCGCAGTCGTCGCTCTCGCTGCTGTTCGTGCGCGACGAGTGGCCGCGCCGACTGCCGGGCTCGCCGTGGTGCGTCTCGCCGTCGTGGCTGGCGCTCAGCGGGTGGGGGTCGTCGACCGAGTTCCGGCTGAGCGCCGTGGCCGACGCGCCGCCCAGCGCCTGCTCGGCCCACCGCACCTTGGTGAGCACGCGCAGGTGGATGCGGTGCGCGAGCCACGAGTACTCGTACGAGCAGATGGAGGTCACGAAGGTGCAGAACGTGGCGGTCGCGAACGCCGGCGACTGCCAGAGGAAGATTGTGATGAGCGGCGCCAGCACCGCCGCCGACAGGCAGCGCTGCACGGCGTTCATGCCGAAGAAGGCGCTCGCCAGCGCCGACACCCGCAGCCGCAGGTGTCTCGGGCCCTGGCAGGTCGGTGGCGCGACGCCGACTGGCGAGGCGACCGCGCTGTCGAGGTTGCTGCGGAACGAGCCGCGCGGCGACGGCGAGGACACGCACTCGGCCAGCGCCGGCGTGCCGGGGTCGTCGCGGAACACCCACGGGAGCGCAAGCCGCCCGCCAGCGACGCTACTGCGCGCGCTGGCGTCGCTCCGCTCGACGTCCGTCGGCGCCGGCGTCTCGTCGGTCGCCATGATGGTCGTCGCGAAGGGGGAATTGGGCAATTGAAGGGGATTAAAAGCAAAACGGCGTAAACTAAAAGTTAGTTAATTTTTGTGATGTTTTTGTGGCCGTTGGCTGGCTCTCCAGGTGTGCAAGAGCACTTTCACTTGACGAGCGACGTTTGGGTTCGAACATGTAACGCGCTAGGAGGCAGTTATAATGGTTAGACGTTGCAATGCTGACGTTGGAACCGCTCGTTTTTCGGAAAGATCGCCGTCACCACCGTTGGATTCCTTCGATGATGCAAGCCATGCGTATGTACGACCACACTTCACACTGGAGAAGTGTTGTGCAAAACACTGCTAGCGACGATTGGCGAGGAGGACGCGACCGCCCATATCCGATCCATCCGTCCGTCTCGAGCACCACACCACACCACCGCGCCGCCTCACCATCGTGTTAGTGCCGCCGCATTCACTCTGTTCATGAGTGGGCATCACGCGCTTCGCAACGGTGGTCGCACCATGCCCTGTCGCTTGCGCGGCCCGTCGCTGACCCGCTGAGCCTGATGCCAACGGTGGAAATCACCAGTTAAAAACACGAGGGCGAGCGAGTGGCGCCACTCCTGCCTTTGCGCCATAGGGATTCTTTTTTTTTTCTCTCTCTTATTTCTTGGCGCCGCGTCTCCACTGGCGGCTTGTCGGTCGCTGGCCACCAACCGCCTGTGCCCGGAACGCCAACGAGGGGTCGGTGAGCTCGAACGGGCAGTTCCCGCACCTTACTGTACCGAAGCGTACCGTACCGTGCAGTTTGCGGTGCTCGTCCTAACCCACACGCACCAAAGTCTGAAGTGACGGATGCGCTTTCGCGACACTTGTGCGGTCGCCAGCCAATCTTCCGCCAGCATTTTATCGTGGCTCTCAGGCGTGGCTGTGGCTTTTGTGTGGTGCGCCACAGTGAGTGCTGGTGCGCATCTGGTCCGTGCTGAGTGTGACGCAGGTGCCACTCTCGGCCGGACGCCAGGTGGATCGCTCGCTTCGGATTGGGCGAATCTCAAATGCGGGCAAGGTGTCGCACCTGACGGATCTGCAAACTGATAAGCGCTGATTGGCCGCTGATTCAACCCGTCACGAACGTCAACCGCCGACGATCCTGGCGTGATTCGCTATAAATAGCCGCGAGATGGACTGGTTGGCTATTTCTGGAAAGGCTGCGGTCGTAGGGCTAGGCGTGTCGCGCCGTCGCGTGCACTGCCCTACCCGCAGGCAATCCGCCGGTTGCGGGGATTGCTGGCGCGCCGCTGGTCAGCCGCTCGCTCACTTTGGCATTTGCCGTGTCGTCCCCAGTGCTTGACTCGACTCGACTCGACTCGAATCGCTCACAGCGCCGAACAGGAAGCGGCGCGGATTATATCCGAGAATCAGGAGACGCCGCGGTCGGTCTCTTGCAGAAAAAGACAAAACGCAAAAAATCGGATAATTTCCGCCGCGGTGCCATCGTCCACAATGCTGGAGGAGCTCATCAAGGGGTACGCGGCGCTCTGGTGCGTCGACGCCGCCGGCATCGGCCAGGACAAGCCGCAGGCGCGGCCGCGGGCCGGCAAGCGCGCGTCCGCCGTCATCTCGGCCGCGGCCGTGGCGCCGAGCGCGTCCCCGGCCGTGCCGGCGCGGCCCACTCAGAACGCGGGGACGGCGGCCAAGAAGCTGCCGGCGACGCAGCGGCTGACGATCAACGACCGGCTGCGCGCGCTCATGGGCCCGGTCATCACCGAGGAGGAGCTGAAGCAAAAGGTGCGGTGTTGTCGTGTGTAGTTTTCCAATTCCAGGTGTATATGAGGCTGACGTTGTTATGGTTGAACCTTTTGGTTGTCAACAGCTCCAGTTCGGTCGCCTGCTCGGCAGCGGCGCGACCTCGAACGTGTACGCGGCCGTGGACACGCGGTCGGGCCGCGAGGTGTCGGTCAAGGTGTTTGACAAGGCGGCGCTGATCGAGACGCGGCGGTCGATGGTGGCGGAGGGCCGCGCGACGGAGGAGAAGGCCGTGTACCGCGCGCGGCGGCGGCTGCTCAAGATCGTGTCCGAGATGGAGATCTCCAAGTCGCTGGACCACCCGAACGTGATCGAGTACCTCGGCGCGTACGAGACGTCCCACCGGCTGTGCATCGTGCACGAGCTCGTGGACGGCTCGGACCTGCTCGAGCACCTGCTGGACAACGGCAAGATGAGCGAGAGCGACGCCGTGAGCGTGTTCCGCCAGCTGCTGTCGGCGCTCGCGTACTGCCACGACCGCAACGTGTACCACCGCGACCTCAAGCTGGAAAAGTACGTTTGGCTCGAGTGTATCAGCTGCATCAGACTTGTCTCAGTGTGCTGACTGGATGTTTCTGTTCATTGCAGTGTCTTGATCACGAAGGACATGCAGGTGAAGCTGATCGACTTTGGGCTGGCCGAGATCGTCTACCCTGGCGACAAGCTCAAGACCATGTGCGGCACGCCGCTGTACTGCAGTCCGGAGGTGCTGTTCCTGCACCTGCAGGCGCGCACGGGGCTCGTCGGATTCGAGGGCGGCCCCGCCGACGTCTGGAGCATCGGCGTGCTCATCTTCGCGCTGCTCACGGGCTGCGCGCCGTTCGACGACTCGAACTTCCAGCGGCTGCGCCACGAGGTGTCTCGCCGCTCGATCGCGTACCCTGCGCACCTGTCGGCCCGTGTGAAGGGTCTGCTCAAGCTGATCCTGGTGGCAGACCCGCACATGCGTCCGACGGTCAAGGACCTGCTCAACTACGAGTGGTTCCAGGTCGAGGAGAGCCCGAAGCAGGTGGAGAGCAAGGTGGAGGCTCCGGAAGTGGAGGAGACGCCCGAGTCGATCAACGACGACAAGCGGCGCGTGCGCTCGTTCTCGACCTGCACGGAGGGCACGTCGAGCGCGGGTGCGAGTCTCGAGGACGCGTGCAAGGTGGAGCCGCCGTGCCGAGGCCCGGTGGAGCCGACCCACAGCGTGGAGCGAGCGTGATGGCGCGCGATATTATTCTAAGGTATTGTCGTCGTCTCAAGAGTGCGGCGGAGCGAGTGGTCAGGACGGGAGATGGCCGAATCAGTCATAATTAAATGAAGCTATTTAAGCCGAGTTGGTTCGTGTGGGAGAGTGTGACTGTGACGGCATCGTGTCATTGTCGCTCCAGTTGCCGACATTGAAGTTGCCTTCAAGCTGAGACGGACGCGAAGTGCACTCATTAGGGATGCCACTTGTGACAAAAAAGCGAGAGAACACGCACACGAGCACATACAATTGAGATATTATGGCAACTGGGTCACCCACGGAATCTACCGCGCCGCCGTCCATCATGCCGTCGGTGGCGCTGTCGCACCGCTCGCCGCTGCCAGCGCCAGCCTCGCGCGCTCGGCCTTGGCGCGCAGCTCCTCAGCGCGGCGCTTAGCCTCCTCGGCCTTGCGGGCCGCCTCCTCGCTCCGCGTGTGCGCGCGCACCTTGCCCTCCTCAATGGCGGCGAGCCGCTGCTGGGTCTCCGCGAGCCGCTCCTCCTCCTCGCGCTCGAGCTGCGTCTCGATCTGCTTGCGCGAGCTCGCGCGCACCTTGGAGGCCGCCTGGAACGCCTGGCGCCGCATCGCCTCGGCCTTTTCGCGGGCCTCGCGCGCGCGCCGTTCGGCGTCCTCGCGCTTGCGGATCGCCTCGTCCTTCTTGAGCTGCATGGCCGCGAGCGACTCTTGCTGGCGCCGCTCCTGCTCGAGCGCCTCGGCCTCAAGCTCCTTGGCCACCCGCTCGGCGCTCTTCTGCTCGAACTGCGCGGCCGCCTCGCGCGCCTTCTGACTCATCTCGCGCGCGCGGCTCTTGTTGTCGATGACACGCTGCATGGCGCTGCGCTTGCGGGCCTCGGCGTCCGCGCGCGCCTGCTGCAGCGACGTCGCCGCCGTCTCGTGCTGGCTCTTGTTGGTTTCCAGCGCGCGGTCGTACGAGTCGAGCGCGCGCTGCCGCTCGTTGAACTCGACCAGCGACGCCTTGCACACGGCCTCGACCAGCTTCCGGTCGGCCTCCTCCTCGGCCTGCTCGCGCGCGCGCCGCGCGTCCCACATCGTGTCCACCGCGGCGTCCACGCTCGAGCGCTGCGACGCCGACGACCGCGACGACTCGGCGGTACTCACGCGGTCGTCCTCGTGCACGAACGAGCCGGCGAGCGCGTCGAAGCGGTCGCCCGAGCTCTGCGTCGACAGCGACGACGGCGGCCGCCGCTGCTGCGCCGCGTCGATCTTGGCGCTCGTGTCGGCGCACGGGATGGCCACCGCCACCGCCTCAACGTGCTGCAGCCGCGCCTCGTCCATCTGCGACGACAGCAGGTTGCGCCAGCTCTGCGGACGAGAGTAGTCGTAGCCGTCCGCGTCCCGGTACGACTCGCTCGAACCCTGGCTCGACTGGTTCGGCTGCTGGCTCTGGTACAGCTGATACGGATGCTGCTGCTGCTGGTAAGGCGGAGGAGGCTGCTGGTAAGAAGGCGGAGGAAATTGCTGGTAAGAAGGTGGAGCCTGCTGGTAAGAAGGTGGAGGTTGCTGGTATGGCTGGTTTGGCGGGGGCTGCTGGTATGACGGGGGCTGTTGGTGCGCCTGGTTGTAGGAAGGCGGCGGTGGTGCCGCGTCGTTGTGGCGATAGCCGCGCTCGTAGTCGAAGAAGCTCATGGCGGCCGTCGGTTGCAGGCTCGTGGCCGTCGCGCGATCGCAGGCTTCGCCCCGGAAATGGCGGCGAAGCGCGGCCGGCTTTCTTCGCGAACCGTTCGCGCTGACAGCTTTTCTCCGATTGTGGGTTCCTTTGCACCTGTGAACGCACATAATAGTGCGCTCTGTCACGAACCCACAACGTGTGACAGTCCCGAGCACCATCATATATGTCGGTCTATAGGTTTGTCGCTGTATGATATAATACGTAATATAATTAATAATTGTATAATATATATAATTAATCAAATATGAGAGGAACATGTTTCAGGGCGGACCATTCCGGATCTGGTAGAATCAGGTCGCGCTCCGCCTCGAACAGTGCGCTGTCGGATGCAAGTCCAAGCCGGTTTGGCTGCCGCGATCAAACCTGCGACTGGACGCCACTTCTATGGACACGACGAGTGCAGGTCGAACCAGCATTCTGGTCTTACCGTATCGGCTTGGCTCGCTGTCCACACTTCCAACGGCTCGGCTTGGCTTGGCTTGGCTCGATATTTTGTCGGCTCGATCATTGACTGGCATCACGCTGATCATGGGCAAGACCTCCAAGGACAAGCGGGTACGCCAGCAGCGTTTAGCAGCATCCCGCCAGCACTGACGCCGGCGCTCTGTTCCACATGACAGGACATTTACTATCGCAAGGCCAAGCAGCAGGGCTACCGCGCGCGCTCAGCGTTCAAGCTGCTGCAGCTGGATGACACCTTTCAGCTGCTCAGTGGTGGGGCCAAAATTTGCCATCGACACTCTCGTTGCACTGTCATCTCTGAATACACCATGTCGTCTTTGCAGGAGTGACCCGCGTGGTGGATCTGTGCGCGGCGCCGGGAGGGTGGAGCCAGGTGATCGCGGAGCGTCTTCAGCAACCGTCCGATGGCCAGACGCAGATGGAGGAACCAGTGATTGTGGCCGTCGACCTGATGGAGATGGCGCCGCTCGAGGGCGTCGTGCAGCTGCAGGGCGACATCACGCACAAACAAACGGCCGACGAGATCATCGCGCATTTCCACGGCCGCAAGGCGCATGTGGTGGTGAGCGACGGCGCACCGGACGTGCTGGGTCTGCACGATTTGGACGAGTACCTGCAGGCGCAACTCGTGCTTGCGGGACTCAACATCAGCCTGCACGTACTGGAGGACGGTGGCACCTTCGTGGCGAAGATCTTCCGCGGCAAAGAGGTGTCGCTCTTGTATGCACAGCTGCGGCGCTTCTTCTCGCGGGTGACGTGCGCCAAGCCCAAGGCGAGTCGCAACTCGAGCTTCGAGTCGTTCGTCGTGTGCCAGGACTTTCGCCTCCCCGAGGGCTACGAGCCAAGCATGGAGCGCAACCTGCTCGACCTGCACTACGTTGAGGACGACGAGGACGATCAAGAGAGCCCACTGACACTCGCGAGCAGCATCGAGGCTGAGCGGGGAGTGTGCTCAGATGTGGTGTTCCTCGGATCTGGCGACGTCTTTGGCTACGACGCCGACCAGTCGTATCCACTCGAGGAGGGAGACGAGACCAAGTCCACGGGATATGTCCACCAGGCGCCGCTGCAAATGCCGATCAACCCGCCGTACGCGAGCGCATTGAAGAAGGCAGCTCAAAACTCGTGAGTGAGGTCCATAGAGATTGACGATTCTTAGACACTCGGAGCCTCCGAATCCTGTTCCTGCTTTTTCCGGCGCTTCTTGGAGTTCTCCGCCGCGACTGCGATGCCAAACCGTTTCCGCCAGTTAGTATGCAGAACAACCATCGTCTCGAGATGCAATTCAGCACCGCACCTCGCGGGTTGTCGCTTTCGTAGAATCGCTTGAGCAGAGCGACAGCCTCGGTCTTCATAATGCCAGACACACACGGGAAGCCGCGGTGCTGTGTGCTATCCGGCAGCATGCTGCACGCCAACGCATCATTAGCACCTTTGACAAGTGCCGCTGTGGAGCAGGCGTAATGTACCCACCTCTGCTCGTGGAGGCTCAGCACGGAGCTGCAGCCCCCGAACCGGTCATTGTGGCAGCCAAACACGACCTTGGCGATGCGGATGTTGCTCAGCGCGCTGGCACACATGATGCAGGGCTCGCAGGTCACGTAGAGCGTGGTCTCGGCCAGCATGTCCATGGCGGCGTCCGACCCAAAGGTGGCCGCGATCTCCTCGATCGCCACGATCTCGGCGTGCTTGGTCGCCTGGAATAGCCACCACCGTCGCATTCAGATAGCAGTTTTGCATGACTAACGCTCGCAAAGCGTTCGCACATTGTAGAGCTCGTTGGTGCGGTTCCCGGCGCGAGCAATGATCTCGCCTTGGTGCACAAACACACAGCCGACAGGCACTTCGCCGCGCGCGAGTGCCTTCTCGCCCTGCACAGAACGACACGTAGCATGAGAACACTCGCCACAAACGAAGCTAGTTGCAGTCGGAGCTAGCAGCATCAGAAGCACCGAGAGTTGTGGCGCTGGAACTCACCTCGCGCAGCGCCTCGAGCATGAACCGTTCCTCCATCCTGTCGATGAATGATTGGGGTACAAATGACCGTATAGGGGCCACTATTCAAATGGAGGCGGGTTCGTTCGGGTTACACCGTTTTGTCTGCCAACGTAGGGACAGAAGCATGCTGGTCAAGCTCGCTCGCCGAGTGCGCCGAGCGCCGCGGCCCGTGGCGACGCTCGGGCGCCGATGGATCAACTACGGCCACGACATGCACAAGGTCCGCGTCCTCTTACTGCTGACTAACGAGCGTCGTGGCTGGCGGCGTCAGTGCTGACCGACATGGACTGTAGGAGATGATGTCGGGCACATCCAAGGTCTCCATCACCGAGTACGACGAGGGAGGCTTCGTCATCAACAACGTGGTAGGGAAATACTGTAGCTCGTGATCGCGTGGTCCGATCTGTGTGCTAAGGCGATTGTGTGTGCTATGTTGTGCTCCACGCGGTGTCTTGAATCGCATTGCACCACCAGAACATGCGCGGGGGAGTGGCGCTGTTCCCCGAGGTCGCCATGGTGGGGTGATCCCCCAGTTTGGCTGCTCAGAGCGCTGCTGGTACTGATGGTGTGCTGTGATTCGTAGCTGTGGAAGCCGCGTCGATTCGAGGAGATCACGCACGACCACCTGCTTGTGTTCACAGTCGCCAATCCGCCGATCGGTGCGTCCACATGTCTGACTCGTGATCGCTCTGCTGAGTCTGACGGTAATGATTGATGCATTCCAGAGATCCTCGTGCTGGGGTGCGGTGAGAGAGTGCGCCACGATCTGCACCCAGATCTCAAAGAGCTGCTCCGCGTCAACGGCATCGTGGTCGAATACGTCGACTCGGTCAACGCGTGCGCCACCTTCAACATCCTGAACGCCGAGGACCGCAAGGTGGCTGCAGCCATTTTGCCCTACGACGCCGATGCGAGGCTCACCTCTAGCTAGGCCGCCGACAAGCTAAGTGCGACCACCAAACCAAATGAAGTCGATAACAGCTTTGGCATTCGAGCGTCTCTATCTCCGGATGGGCGTACGGCAGGTTGGACACGAGTACGTGTGGCCGTTCTTCTCGAACTGCTCGACGCAGCCGAGGTGCACGACCGTCTCGCAGCGACTGCCGCCAGGACATTTGAGTCCCTGCAGGGTCTCGTACGAGCAGATCGGACACTTCTTCACCTCGAGGTCGCGCAGAAAGCCGACGAGTTCGAGAAACGCACGCGGACCGAGAGTCAGGCTCGGGCTGGGCAGCACGACGGCGCTCGGCGCGAGCCACCGCTCAGCTGTGAGTCGCCGGATCAACTCGTTCACCTCGCCGATCGAGGTGTTCTCGCGCAAGTTGAACAGCGTCGACTCCTCCAATGCACCTTCGTCCCTGGTGGCAGCAGGAGCAGCAGCACGCATCGATGTTAGCCACAACAAAATGGTGAGAGAGCAGCTGATCGCAACTTACGACTCGACGATTTCCTCCATGGCCTTTCGGAGGAAGACGATCTCCCACGGCTTGAAGCTGCTGCTGAACTTGGTGATCACGTCGTTGCTCTGGCAGTTCCTCATATCTTCAGTCATCTACTCAGTATTTCGCTACATCCACAGTTGCTCACCGTGTTGACAACCGCGAGGTACATCTTGCCGTCGTCGTACATGCCGCGGCGAATGTCCAACGCGAACGGGCGGATGCTGTTGGCGATCGCCGTGACAATCTCGTCCACCGCGCTGTCACTCAGCTCTACCCCACACACCCACACTTGTTATCCAAACGGAAGACAGCTATGAACACCAATTGCAGCTGACCAACCTTCTCCTGTGAGTTTCCGCGCGAGCCGCTGCACCTGCTGCTCCTCTATCGCACCCGCCGCCTGCACACACATCCGCCGACACGTTGGTGCCTCGCCAATCGACCTCTGTTCGACTAACTCGATCGCACCATGATGCGCTGCAGCAGCATTCGCGTCGACTCGTTCCGCGCCATCGCCATGTTTGTGACCTTTTCGCGGGAAACTCAAGTTGCCCCACTCTTTACGTTGCTCAATTGAGTTACGTTGCACCAGATGATACTCGCTTAGGTTGCCTGTCAACACAAGTTGCCCCAAGCGTTATCCACAAAGCGCAGACAAGATGCTGGCGATGCGCGTGGCAGCTCGAGCGCGCCGCCTCGCGGCCGCGAGACCGAGGCTCTCCGCGCGCCTGCTGTCGACCGTCTCCACGAGCGAGAGCCTCCCGCCGGCGCTGCTGGATGCCGGCGCGACGGATCTGATCCCGGAGGACGTGGTGCGCGAGCTGAACAAGAACATCGTGGGTCAGGAGGAAGCTAAGAAGGCCGTGGCGGTCGCGCTGCGCAACCGCTGGCGCCGCCGCCAGCTGAGCGACCCCACGCTGCGGGCGGAGATCGCTCCGATGAACATCCTCATGAGCGGGCCGACGGGCACGGGCAAGACGGAGATCGCGCGCCGCCTGGCCAAGCTCGCCAACTCTCCGTTCCTCAAGGTCGAGGCCACCAAGTACACCGAGGTCGGTATCTACGGTGCCAACGCTGAGTCCATGATCAAGGTGCGGTGTTTCTCTACCTCTCTGCTCAGTATGCAGGTTGGGTGGTCTCACTTGTGATGATGGTGGTGATGCAGGATCTGGTGGACGTGGCTGTCGACATGGAACGTGATCGCGTCGGGAAAGCCCACGCTGCCGCGGCCCGCGAGCGCGCCATCAACCGGCTCGTGGACCTTCTTGGCGGCGAGCACAAGCCGGATGGGGCCACGCGCGAGAAGCTCCGCGAGCAGATCGCGAGTGGCGCCGCCGACAACCGACAGGTGCAGCTCAAGCTCAAGCCGCTGCGCAGGAACGCGCGCAAGAACCGGTCCGACATGATGGAGATGCCGGTGGAGCTGGAGGACATGATGAGCCGCCTCTCGTCGCATTTGGGGGGCGGCAAGGACGAGAGCAGCAAGTGGCAGCGCATGTCGGTCAAGGACGCGCTTCCGAAGCTCGAGGCCGAGGAAGCCGAGCAGTTCATTGACGAGGAGGAGGTCGTCAAGAACGCGATCGAGAGCGTCCAGCACAACGGCATCATCTTCCTGGACGAGATCGACAAGCTCGCGACGGACGACCACCGCGGCGGTGGCGGCGACTACCGCAAGGGTGAGGGTGTGCAGAAGGAGCTGCTCGCGCTGACCGAAGGCTGCGCCGTCAACACGCGCTACGGACTCGTCTACACGGACCACATCCTCTTCATCGCGAGCGGAGCTTTCCACCGATGCAACCCGTCCGACCTGATGCCGGAGCTGCAGGGCCGCCTGCCGATCCGTGTCGCGCTCTCGCCGTTGGGCCAGGCCGAGTTCGTGCGCATCCTCAAGGAGACGGAGCACAACCTGCTGCACCAGACGCAGGAGCTGATGAAGACTGAGGGCGTCGAGTTGTCGTTCACAGACGAAGCCATCGAGGAGATCGCCGCCATCTCGGCGCAGGTGAACGCGCAGACAGACGACATTGGCGCGCGCCGACTCGCGACGATCGTGTCCAAGATCACCGAGGAGGTGTCCTTCCACGCGCCAAAGATGCGCGGCATCAAATTCGAAGTCGACAAGACGTACGTGCGCCAGCGCCTCGCCAATGTGCTCGAGAAGACCGACCTGACAAAGTACATTTTGTAAAGCGGTTTTATCGTAGCAACAGACCATAATCAAAACCACCGATTCTCGTGGAGCTTCACCGTCGCTTGGGTTTCTTGCCATTGGCGCCAGAACTTGCCGCTTTGTCGTTTGTCGAGTTCGACGAGCTCTTCCGCTTGACCTTCTTGTTGGTCCCGCCTTGCACAGATCTGCTGCCCTTCTTCGGTGCCTCGGCGCCGTTGCCACCGCTCGGGCGGTTGTTGCTCGATTCTCGCGATGTCGCACCGCCACTTCTACGTGGATGGCTGTCGTCGCTCTGTGGTTTGCTGTGGTTTGGCGCATGAACCACGTCGTCTTCGCCTTCTGGCCGGGGAATCAGCGCACTCTCCGGCGCCGAGCAACTCGCGTGAACCTCGTCAAAGTTCATCCAGCACACGAACGGCTGTCCGAACTTGCGCGGGTCCATGCCGCCAAGCAGCGGCCGGTTCTTGAGACACTGGACACACTGCACCCACTTGCGCTCGCCGTCGTCCTCGCGCATGTCAGGGAATTTGTAGTGGTGGGTGGCCTTGTCCAGTCGCTTGATGCGTTGCAGGAAGTCCTGCGCGAATCGACGCTTCCGGTACTCAATCAGGTCGGACTCCTTCATGAGCACAGTCACCTTTTCCTCCGGAGCCGAGCATTTCTATCGTTCGTCAAGCACCATCAATGTTAGCAACCGAGAGCAAGCACCAAATCGACAGGAGATATCAGTGCCTACGTTGAAGCGTTTGTCCCATCGATTCATCTTGCAGTACCACGTCGCTGGGAGCTCCGACACGTTCACGTGATCTGACAAACAGCACCAATCGTCAGCACGATCCCATCCATAACTCAGTCTCCGACTCCCAGCAACTCACTCGGCAATCGGCGCCACTTTTGGCACTTGTCACACTGCACCCAGTCGTCCTGTTTGGTCGCCTTAACCAGCTTTTCGCCCTCGCCTTCCTTCTGCTTTTGCAACGCAGCACTGCGAGTCTCCACGGCCAGCTCCGGGACGTCTGGCGCTGCTGAATCGTCCGTGCTGCTAGTGGTTGAAGCCGCAGGCGTCGAAAGATTCGCTGCACTCTCTGTTTCTTGTTGGATCGGAGCACTTGGCGCACTCGAAGAGCTCTGGTTCGTTTCGACCTTCGCCGCGAACCCATTCTCGGCTCGGTTTTCGGGAGCCTCTGGGACGATCTCGACCTCGATGCCATAGTAGTTCATGATATCCTCGTCGTCGTCCACCGGAGCCAAACCGGGCCAAAGATTCGTAATGTACTCCACCCGTTCGTCCAACGTGAGCGGCCGCTCGCGCTCGGCTGTCAGCGGGATCGTCTCTTCGTCGCCGACTTGAACTCGCTCGTACTTGGGGATCGGGACGCGGCGGACCGGTCGCTGGCGGGGAGACGGTGGTGGCCGTCTGAACCTGCTGTTGTCGTAAGCGTACGTCTCGGGCGTGTAGAACTTGATTGGCTCGGGCCTCGGACCCGTGTCAAAGCCGCCGCCGAATCGAGGCAGCAAGCCGGCGATGACTTCTCCTGGGTACTGGCCCTCCGTCTGTTCCCCCATCGACGCAAAGTACTCCTCGAGTAGCTGCCGCTTCAGCCGGAACACCTCGGCGTTGCGGCTCGGATTGCTGAACCCGCCGTTGTGGCGGTGCGTGGCCGCCGCGAGCACCGTCGTCGTCGTGCCGTGCGGGGACGTCACCAGCTTCTCCTCGGGAGGCGGCGGCGGCACGGCCCGGTACGAAATCTCGCAGCGAGGGTAGTAGCGCAGCAGGCGGTGCATCTTGTTGTTCTTGGGCTTCATGATCGTAAAGTCCTTGAGCTCGACCACGCGTTCCTCCTCCGGTCGTAGCAGGTAGACGTCCACATGCTCCGTCTGGATCCTCGGCACTGACACAGACGCAAGAAAGCGTCAGCGGGACACACAAGATAACACACATGCAGGCAGGTACCTTCGTCGTCGAACGGGGCTCCCAGAGTCGGCCGAGACGCCGCGACGCCCTCGATCTCCATGCCGTCTGACTTGTCCGCTCTTCTCGTCTTCTGGTCGGTTTGATTGGGATGGGTCACTCTGGCAACTGGAACCGTAACCCAGTGGGTAACCTTTGCGTGTACTGTGTCCGCCTGATTAGAATGCCGGAAAATAACGCCATAAGCGGGTCCGCCTCGCCTGTCAAGCCAAACATTTCGCCAAAAGAGGGTTCGATGCACCTTTCAAGTGCACAACACCCACTTTTGGTTAAGATACTGTGCGGGTACATTGGAAACAGTATCAGATCCGATTCCGACGATCATTGCGCAATCGGCGCCTTGAAGCGCACAAGGATGGCGGCGACCCCCGAGCATGTCGTGTTCGTGTATGGAACGCTCAAGAAGGGGCTATACAACTACCGGCGGTTCCTGGAGCCGGCCGAGGCGCGCGGCAAGGCAGTGTTCGTTGGCGCGGCCAAGACGGCGAGCGCCAACTTCCACCTGGTGGTGGACCCGGAGTACTTTGTGCCGTGCGTCTACCGCGCGCCAGACGGCGACGGATACCAGATCCCGGGCGAGCTCTTCCGCGTGGACGACGACACGCTGCGTGAGCTGGACCGCCTTGAGGGCGTCGAGCACCGCTGGTACCTGCGCGAGCAAGTGCAGGTCGAGCTGCTGGATGGCGCGGCGAAAGGCGAGGTTGTGAGCTGCTTTGGGTACATCATGCCCGTGCGCAACGAGCTGCTGGCGTACCCTCGCATCGCCGAATACACGGGTGACGACAGCGCTCTGCGTTTGCCTGAAGGCATCTCCGTCCCGTAATCCGAGGCACGCATAATTGGTGCAACAAGCTTCCACTGACTGCCTTCAGGATGCGCTCAGATCTGATAATAGACTGTCAACAAGAATCAATTTGACATCGGTAACCTCATTTGGGATCCGACCTCTTGCTTGTCCAACAGCATGGCGCTCGACACGTTCGTGTTCGTGTACGGCACGCTCAAGACTGGCTACTACAACTACAACGTGTACCTGCAGCCGGCGATCGAGCTGGGCAAGGCCGAGTTCGTTGGTTCGGCCCACACGGCTCGCCCAGAGTTCCACATGGTGCTGAAGAAGGACCGGTTCGTGCCGTGCCTGTACCGCGCGCCGGCCGACGGGTACGTCGTGCCAGGGGAGGTCTACCGCGTGGATGCGGACGCGCTCGAGGCGCTCGACGTGCTCGAGGGAGTCGACGAGGGCTACTACGTGCGCGAGGAGATCGACGTGGCGCTCAAGAACGGCGAGTCGGTGGTAGCGCACGCATACCTCATTCCGATCCGCGACGGCCTGCTCGAGCTCGCACGCATCGCCGACTACACGGACGAGTTCCACAACGGGTACAAGTCGCGCACGCGGACGCCGAAGCTGCGCATCCTCAAGTGCATCTACGGCCAGGAGAAGGCGGACGCCGTGCAGGCCAAGGTCGACCAGGGAGTCCCGTTCGACGACGCCTGGAAGCAGGTCGTCGGCTAGAGTCGAGGACTGAGGAAGCAGCCTGGATGCTCGGCTCTTTGAGGACTGGACTGGGCTTGGCCTCGTATTGAACGCTCTTGTCACAGTTAACGATTCACGGTACTATTCTAACGGTGCTCACACGACGACGACGATGACAGTGATGTCGTCGATGCTACCGCGACCGCGCGCAGCCTCCACCACAGCTCGCACGGCCGACTCCGCGGCGCCGACGCCTTTCCTCCGCTTCGCCCGCATGGCGTCGAGCGCAACAGTCATGGCGCGGTCGTTGGTCAGCGCGCTCCACACGCCGTCGGTTGCTAGAATGAGCAGCGATCGCCCGACAGCGAGGTCGCTCCGGCGTACGTCAGGCGTCGAGAGAACCCAGTTCTTCATCTCCGGCTCCTTCATGTCCGTGTCGCCGATGCTGCGCGACGGCTCGAGCAGTCCAGCGACGCGACCGTAGCGCACGTATCCGCCGTTCTGCACAATGCGCATCTTTTCGCCTGGGTTGGACGCGCAGTGGTCGGTCGAGAGCGGGATGACGCGCGCACCGAGCACGTCGTGCGAGTGCTGCTGCTCGGGAGCCTCGCGGAGGATCACGCGACAATCGCCGAGGTTCAGCACGATCTTTTGCGGGGAGTCCGTCGCCGGGTCGTGGAGAAGCAGCACGGCGAGCACGCAGACGCCGCTCAGGTCCTGCTGTCGCCGAGCGTAGGCGCAGAACTCATCGTCCAGCTCGTGCATGACGTTGACGAGCTTCTCGTCGTCGTCGAAGCCTGAGGCGGGGCTGTAGATAGCCTCGAGCCTCGAGAAGAGCCGCTGCACGACGAACTTGCCCGCGAGTTCCCCGCCGTGGCCGTCCATGACCGAGAAGAGGTGGAAGTCGGCGTTGCTGTGCAGCAGCAGCCGGTCCTCGTTATCGTGGTCCTGCGACCCCACGACCGACGCGTAGCCCACGTCCAGCAGCCGAATGCGGTTCTTGGCCAGGCTCTCCTTCTCGATCTTGGGCGGCGCGCTGGCGCTGTGCTTGCGTTCGCCCTCTGTCTCCTCGTGGATCTCCTCATTGTTGTCGAGCTCTTCTTCTCCAACGTCCTTGGCCGGCTGCTCGGTCGGCAGACCCGCGAACTGCTCGGGAGCACTGCCGGTTCGTCCCGACCGGCTCTGCAGATTCCTGATGTCCACCGTCTTGCCGCCTGACAGCCGCCGCCTTGGAGGAGAGCGCTCCTCCACGACTGCCGTCGACGGCGGAGGGCTGTCAGCGTTGTGGCGCCGCGAGAAGAGCTGCGTCGTCTTGCGCTGCAGCCGCCGGCCGAACGAGGGCTTGGACGCGGGCGCGGACACAGGCGCCTCCATCACGCTATGCGGCTGGTGATTCGAAGTGTGGACGGCCGCGGATATGCGTGTTGCTGCCTGGCGAGAAGCGACGTCGACAGGCGGAAAGCGAGAAACGAAATGCCATCTGGATCAGGACTGCCTGTTCTCCACGCTCTTCCAATCGGATCTGTGGGTTCTGTGGGTTCTGTGGATTCAGAATGCGTAACCCTCCATCACTCCGATCGATACAGGCCCGGGTTACATACAGGGGTAACCAGGTCGTGAGTCAACCGCACGAGCAGCTCGCACAAGCCTTGTGACAAGAGGCGGAGGACCGCGGCAGCACGGCGGCGTGCATGGACATGGTGCATGCCACACTCTGGCTCTGCAGCAGCCAGCATGGTGCGGTTGTGATTGCTTCTCGCTGCGCAAGCTGGATGCTTGGTGGGACTATTGGCGATGCAGGAGACAAAGTGGACGCCAATACAAAAGTTCAGCTATTACCTTTCTACAGATCATTCTTCTAGGACGGAACCTGAATTTTCCCGCTCTTCCGCCGTTTGACACGCTTGCCCAAAATGCACAAGCGAGGTCGAGCGGCTCAGCCAGGCCAAGACGTCCCAAAACCAGCACCACCGACGCCAGCATGCGGGCCTCGCAAGCCCGGGACCGCTGCCAACTCGAACCAAGCCCGCATTGCGGACCGCGAGGAGCTTGGGGTGCTCCGCGAGCTCGCGCAGTCGCTGGAGCACAAGCTGGCAGAGCTGCAAGCCACACAGCGCCGCGTTGCAGCCGTCGCGACTCAACCATCGAACGAGAAACGAGATAACCGAGCCGTCGAACTGTGGCGAGAGATCGCCAACCGGCAGATCGAGCAGCAGGTCGCCGCCGAGGCGGAGAACCGCAGGCTACGGGACGTCATGGACGCGCAGAACAAGCTGCTGGCCGAGCTGCAGAGCCAGATCTTCGGCCGGTCGACGTCCAAGGTGCGTGTGTGCGCCTGTAGTAGAGCTGGGATTGATGCCGTCGCGCCTCTGAAATATGGGCGGTGGATTTTTTTCAGGCGATGCAGCTCCTCTTCACTCCCGGCAGCAGAGTATCTCGCTCGCTGCTGAACGAGACGGCGGACATCGACCCGGCCGTGTTCCAGGAGCTCGCGATCGAGGTGGAAGGACAATACGCCGACATCGACCGCGTTTTCGAGGACCAAAACGATTCTGTTGGAAGCAATGCGAGCGACGCCCACATGCGTACCGACGTGCACGGCCACCTCTACTTCCAGATCTTTGGCCGACACACATTTCCATCCAGCATGTACGCGCTGAGCACAGCAGCCTGGAGCCGGTTCTCCTATTCGGTCCGACCAAACGAGAAGCTGCTCTTCTACAGGGTACGTTATTCGTGTCGAGTGACGGAGCACTGTGCATGTGCTCACGATATCACGTGTGACTTTGGCAGCGCTATGAGGAGCTAGATGACGTGGTGGGCGAGCGGTTTGCTACCGAGATGCACCTTGACCGGAGCAAGGCTGTGGTGCTGGTGCAGCAAGTCAAGAGGCTGTACCGAGATGGAGACCGTGTTGCAATCGTGTGGCGCTCTCGCGTCGAGGCCGTGGAGTTCATGGACCAGCCGTTGACAGGCGCCACGTTCCAGGAGATGGGCTACTTTCTCATCGAGACACCAAAAGGAGCTCCACAGGGCTACACTGAGCTTCGAACATGCTATATCATTGCTCCAGGTGTGCCGACGCAGGCGATACCTAAGGACTCGATTGCTTTCGCGCTCACCGAGTTTGTGTTCAAGTGGATGTCAACGACCATTCCCGCCAACCACCAGATACTGGAAGATATGCTCATGTTCTCGTCGCTGGGAGTTGAGCGCCAATCTGCGAGACAAGAAATCGCGGCGTGGTTCGCAAGTTTGAGATTCGAGACATAGATGTATACCTCGATCGTGTTGCTGTCAAGCAACCACCTCTTCAACTCGCTGCCTCCCTCACTCGCAGGCATGGTCAAGCCATCGCGCAAAACATTCTCTGTCCTAACTGCAGTAAGTGTCGAAGCAACAGCTTCCTGGACGAGCAGCAAAAGTTTTCGGTACTGCTCACTCACTCCAGTTGGGTCAGAGCTCCGTTCACTGGAGCCGACGCATGGGACAACGATACAAATTGTTATTTGGAGTTCCCGCGAGTTTGGTGACTTCACGATGAGCGTCCCGCACAGATTCATTCGGCAAGACGATGATGAACGTAGTTGCATACCTCTCTCGGAGTTGGAGGCCATCCAATACTCGAATTCGCAGCCGCTGCAAGATCGTGATCGTTCAGAGAAATCGAGTTGTGGACTGCCTGCATGAATGGTAGTGCCTGCTCGCAAGTCCTATTGACCCATCTCGTTGCCTGATGTTGTTATCGAGTGCGCGGCAAGTCAAGTTTCGATAATGTGTGGCAGTCGTCAACTCACAGCCTCCGGAGCGAATGGGTTGGTGGATTACGCAAGAGATCGCAGTCACGAACTACTCTCCCACTCGCTGTATGCAACGCCACAGATTTCTACAACAGGTTGCTGCTGCTCAGTCGAGCCTACGCCGATCTACTCGCATGGCGACCTTATCTGGTAATGCGGTACGATCGCACCTTCTCCAGCAGCTCCTTGGGCTCACCCTGCGCAAAGTGCTGGCGCACAGGCTCGAGAATCCTATCCAGCAAACAAATTACAGTCAGTCACCCGTGCAGACCAAGTTCGAACCGACAAACATCAGGACGTACTCGTTCAAGTACTTGGCGAGCGTCGTCTTGAGGTCCTCGCCCTTGATCTGCTTGGCCACGAACGCCTCCTCGAGCTCTTCGTAGTTAGCAAACGTCTTCTGCTGGCCGTCGGCGAGCGGCACCGTCACGCCGCTCTCGGCGAACCGCGCAAAGATGATGTGCTTCATGTAGTCAAGCACCGGGTTGGCCTCGACAACTCCCTCCGGACAGAACGCCTTGCTCAGCTTGCGGTCCACGTCCTCGGCAGCGTCCTCCATGAAGATGGCCGACTCGGGGTCCGACTTGGACATCTTGGCCTGGCCCTCCTTGAGTCCCATCAGCATGTGGTGGCTCATGATGACCGGCTTGAACTTCTGCTTGATCAGATCGCAGTAGTCGCGCGCCAGCATGTTGATCTTGCGCTGGTCCATGCCAAGCTGGCAAATGTCAGCCTTGAGGCAGAAGATGTCGGCGCACTGCATCAGCGGGTACAGGATCTGCGCGGCAGGCATACCCTCCTTCTCCTGCCGTCCCATGATGGTGCAGCACTTGACCGTGCGCGCGATCGTCGTGCGGCGAGCAATGTCCATGACACGCAGCCAGTAGTTGGCGCCATTGGCGATGATGTTGTGCGAGGCCCAGAGGAACTCGACGTTCGACATGTCCATGCCGGCCGACTTCCAGATCTCGACAAAGTACTTGCCGACCGTCTGGATCTTGGCCAGGTCGCCGCCCATCTTGCTGTTCAGCATCGCGAACCAATCCGCCACCCAAAAGCGGAACACGGCGCCAGCCGACGTCAGCTTGTTCACGTTGACCGTGCGCAGCACGCCTTGCGCGATGTGCATGCGGCCAGAGGGTTCGAACCCGTCGTAGCAGAACGGATGCTCCTTCTTCTCGAGCAGCGCGCGAAGCTCGCTGTCCTGGATGCACTCCTCGCCGACCGAGCGGCTCACGGCGTAGCGCTCGTCGAGCGACAGCGTCGAGGTCTTCCACTCGCGGTCCTCGACCGGGAAGCCCGGCAGCGGCAGCGTCACGAGCTTGTCGCCATCCGGCGTAGGCGAGACCTTGAGCTTCTTGATGTTGGTCCAGAGCTTCTTGAGGTCGCCACCAGCGAAGTGCTGACGCACGGGCTCGAGCAGACTGCGAACCGAGCAGAATACCGTTAGAATCAAGCACAACACCCACTCGACAGAGACATGGCGGGGAACTTACGCGTTGATGTACTTGCTGAGGCACGGCTTGAGGTCGGCCGGGTGCACCTGCTGCGCCGCGAATGCCGACTCGAGCTCAGCGTAGGCGGCGAACACGAGGTTGCCGCCGTTCTTCTCGTTGCGCTCGAGCGTCACGCCCTCCGGGTGCAGCGGGAACACGACGTACTTCATGTAGTCGAGGACCGGGTTGCCCACAACCTCGCCCGGCGTGCAGTACGCCTTCTTGATCTTGGTGTTCACCTCGGCGGCCGAGTCGTCGACGTAGATAGCCGAGTCCGGGTCCGTCGAGCTCATCTTGAGCTGCTCCTGCTTGAGCCCGAGCAGCACCGGGTGCTCAAGGAACACGGGCTTGTTGGGCAGCTCCTTGTGGGCAATGTACTCGCGCACGAGCTCGTTGGCCGGAGCCTGGTCGGCGCCGAGCTGGTAGATGTCGGCCTGCAGCAGGAAGCCGTCGGCGACCTGCATCAGCGGGTACATGATGCGGTTCGTGTTGCCGGTCGGCTCATCCACCTTGCGGCCCATGCTCGGCGCGCACTGCTGCACGCGCTCGACCGAGAACGAGCCGGCCACGTCCAGCACGCGCGACCAGTACTCGCCCGAGTGGCGCGCCGTCTCGGTCGACGCGAGCAGCACCTCGAGGTTCGGCACCTTGGCCGGGTCAAGCCCCAGCGCCTTCCACACCTCCACCGTGTACGCGCTCACGTTCTGCAGCTTCTTGAGGTCGCCGCCGAACTTGTTGTTGAGCAGCGCGTGCAGGTCGGCGACCCAGAGCCGCACGTGGCAACCGGCCGCCAGCAGCCGCTGCGCGTTCAGCGCGCGCAGCAGCCCGCCGGCGAGCGTCACGCGGCCGGAAGGCTCAAACCCGTCGTAGGCCACCGGCGCCTTGTGCGGGTCGGCCAGCAGCTCGCGCAGTCGCGCGGCATCGGCGGCCGGGAACTCCTCGACGCCGGCGATGGCCGCGAGCCGCGCGAGCTTCTCGTCCACCGACAGGTCGGCGGCCGCGGGGGACGCCGCGGGCGGGGCGGACAGCGAGAGGGACGAGAAGCCCGGCAGCACGGGGGCGGCGGCGGAGGGGGCGGGCGGGGGCGAGGCCATGGCGGCAAGATGCTGCTTTGGGAAATGGATTTGGATTGGTCACGAGCAGCTTCATGGGTCGAATTGCAATAATACTTTTAAAGATGCAATAAATTATGTTTTGAGTACGTAAATCAGCGTATTGAGATTCTGATAATACTGAAATTACGCATATAGACGGCATCGAGCCGCCACAAGAACCGAGAACAACGATTATGGGACGGGCGAGCGAAATGGTCAACTGGGTTGAATCGCGAACCGACGCCGAGAGTGACTCGAGGCAGGATGGCTACACGCGGACAGCGAGGAGCGAAAGAGCGGAAGAGCGAAAGAGCGGAAAAAAGCGTTCGGTTTTTCTTCAGCTTCGTTTCGGGCAGGCTGGCGCTGTACAGTCCCTCAAGATTGCGGTGGCGACCGCTCAAAGTGACTCAAAAAGTGGGTTTAAAGCAGCTGGTGAAGGGCACACAGCGTTTGTTCTTCCCGTGCTCTGCTTCGTGCTCTGTGGCAATAGCGCGAGATTGCGGCGGCGGCCGCCATAATCACCGCTTCAAATTGCGACAACTGGGTTGGAGCACAAGCAACCACCACTCTCCCGTGAGCAACGTGAGACGTTCGAAATTTGCGAGGGCTCACTAAATAAAAGCGTCCACTTGCTTTGCGAGTTGATCCAGTCAGGACAGGAGGGCCACGCGGTCACGGACGTTGCCCTCCCGATCCTGTCTTTGCGATGACAGGGAGCTCTCGCGCAGCTGCAGCGGAAGGATACACATCCACTGAGGCCAGCGGGACGAAGCCGATTGGCCGCGCGCTCGCCGGTTTTAGCCGACGAAATGACGAGCACACGAGATTTTTACCCGACTGGATCTCAGTACCCATCGGTCGTTTTAACGTGGGACACTACAGGCCCAGCACCAAGTGGATGCGATACAGACCGCGGTCGTTTGCTCCGAAATGCGATGCGCGGGCGTCCGTTTTATCAACCATTCGTGCTGGGCCACTAGCTCGAGTTAGCCAGCCGGTGCCAAAATTGGCACGTCGTCCGTTGACCAGAGACCTGCCGGAGTCATCATCGGCTCTTCCCCTCCTCACAAAATGCGCAAAGCTCGGCGGTGAGCGCTTCGCCATTTCCCGATCGCCCACCAGCCCCGAGTCGGGCCGCCGGACGCTCCGCGTACGCTCGTCGCTAGAAGACCGCCATGTGCGTGTGCTCGCTCGGCCTCGAGTCCTTCATGCCGTCGTGGAGCAAGACGCTCGGGGACCTGTCGACGGCGCGCTGTCGACTGGCCACGCGCCACTCGGCGTCGCTGCAGCGGTCGGCGCCACCGGCCCGCCGCCGGTACCCGCTGCGCAACCGGCAGCCGAAGCGCGAGTGGCAGGACGGACTCATCTTCTCCAACCTCGTGTACGTCATGGCGTCGCTCATCTCGCTCGCCTGCGGCCAGTACGTGTGCGGCGTGCTGCAGATGGCGGCGGCCGGCGCGTCGACGCTATTCCACCGGTCCAAGGAGACCAAGTTCCTGCTCGTGGACGCCGTCATCAGCGGCACGCTGGGCGTCATCTTCGTCTTCTTCGCGACCCACTCGCTCTCGAACGAGTGGTACGGCATCTTGACCGTCAAGCTCATCCAGGGCGTGCTTTGCTGCTTCACGTGGCTCTACTGCGGCCTGCCGGGCGGCCGCCGCTACGAGACGTGGCACCGCCGCTGGCACTACGTCTCGGGCGTCACCACCATCTCCACCTCGCTCTGCCTCGCGCTCTACCTGCCGCACTTCGACCTCATCATGCACGAAATCGCGCAGGACTACCTCGCCGTCGCCGCGTGGGCTCAGTAGAGAGAGAGAGAGAGAGAGAGAGTTAGAGACAGGTGTCGACCGGTCGGGCGGATGGCAGGATCGCCACATTAACACGAGCAATGTATCATTACGTTCTGGATCACTTGACTTTGCAACGTGGACGCCGCAATGTGGACGCCGCCCTACGGTACGCGCGAGCGTCCTGAAGCGAGACCGTTCGGAGAACGCCACGCAGAGGGCCGCGGGCTGTGCGGGATGCGCCGCCGCTGACCGGCGTTCGGCGAAAGATCCCTTGCGCTCCACAGATCGGCATCCAGTTGGCTCGGGTCGCCATCCATTAGACACTCGCGGCCTGATTCTTTGTCGCCAACCTACACTTGCAGAGCGAGTCCACCGAATATATGAGGCATCATCCCCACCTGTGTTGATGCAGTGTCCGCATGTGCCCCTAAACAGGAGTCATCTCAAATACCGTCCGATAGTTTGTGCAATAATGATATGTCGCTAATCGGAGGTTCACGCATCACGCTGAAGACCGGTCTTTAACGCTGAATTGCAGTCCGGACCACTGCCGACATGGCGTTCTCCATTCTGGAAGAAGGCGCGCGGCAGTCCCGGAAGCCGCGGCGTGCGAAGGCGGGACGCGCGCGGTCCGGCCTCCCATCGCATCTCCTCCGCTCGAAGCGCACGCCGCCCGCCGTTGGATCTATTCCCAGCCGCGCGTGCCGCCTCCCTCCTGCCAAATCGGCCGGCCGTTTCCAGCGCGCGCACCAGTTTAGCTCCGTCGTCCGACCGACTGACTGTCTGCACTTCTGCTGCCGTCGTCGAGGCCAAGAGCGCGCTATTTCCCAACTCGCCAGCCGCTCCCGCGCGCCATGAGCAAGCTCAACGCCTTCCTGGCGGCGGTGCCGGCCAACGGCGCGCCGTCGCCCGTGCTCAAGGGCAAGGCCGCGCCGGTCGTGGCCTTCCCGGAGCTGCAGATGGTCGACACGACCTCGCCGCTCGAGCTGCTCGGCCGCCGCGACTTGCAGCCGTCGACGCCCCAGCCGCCGCAGCGGAGGGCACGCCGCTCCAAGCAGCGCGACTCGAGAGCCATGTCGAACCAGGACGAGGCGCCAGTGCCGGCGGCCGTGACGCCCATGAAGCCCAAGACGCAGGCGGGGAGGAAGTCGAGCAGCGGCGAGCAGGGCGAGGCGAACGGCTCCGAGGCCGGGCCGATGCGCCGCCTGAGCGCGCAGGGCTCGCACCACCGCCGCGTGTCCACCGACACGACCATGTTCAGCCGCAACCTGCGTCAGTACGCGCACCGCGAGGTGACGGCCGAGACGGTCGAGCACTTTGGCGCCGTCCCAGTGATCACGACAGCCGCGCGCGCCACCGGCGGTAAGGCGGCGGGGAACAACAACGAGGAAGAGGTCGGGGTCGAGGTGGACCCGGCCGAGCTGATGGAGAGGCTGCGTCGCGGTGAGACGATCGGCGTCGCCAACGCGCTCGAGATCGTCAAGCGCACGACCAACCTGCTGGCGCTCGAGCAGAACGTGATCCACGTCAAGGCGCCGTACACGCTCGTGGGCGACCTGCATGGCCAGTTCCACGACCTGCTCGAGATCTTCCGCGTGCACGGGCTGCCGTCGCCGACGAACCCGTTCCTGTTCCTGGGGGACTACGTCGACCGGGGCGTCGCCTCGTGCGAGATCATCTTGCTGCTGTTCGCGTTCAAGGCGGCACACCCCGAGAGCGTGCATCTGCTGCGCGGCAACCACGAGTGCCGCAGCCTCAGCACCTTCTACGGCTTCCGCGCCGAGTGCTTACGCAAGTACGGACTGGTCGTCTACAACCGCGTGGTCAAGTGTTTCGAGAGCATGCCGCTCGCTGCCCAGGTCGAGACTGCGGTGGGCACCTTCCTGGCCGTGCACGGCGGTCTCTCGCCCGACCTGTTGCGCGTCGAGGACATCAACACGCAGGTGAACCGCTTCATGGAGCCTGAGCCGACCGGCGCGCTGTGTGACCTCCTCTGGTCGGACCCGGCCAAGCGCGACGACGACAAGGAGGCTGATTGGGTTCCGAACGCCGTGCGTGGGTGCTCGTACACGTTCAACGAGCACGCGTGTCGAGCGTTCCTGGAGCGGAACAACCTGCTCGCTATCATTCGCGCGCACGAGGTAAGCATCGCCATGCTGATTGGGAAAGAATGATGACGGACTCACGATTTGGGCTGGTGGACTGTACAGCTCGAAGAGGAGGGGTTTCGTGAGCACTTTCGCCACGGCACGCCGCCCTCGTCTCCGAGCAGCGACGACGACACGTTTGTGCGTCAACTCCCACCGGTCATCACGGTATTCTCGGCTCCCGAGTACTGCAACACGAACCACAACATGGTGTGTGAAGTTGATGTCGCAAACCCGAGCTGATTGCAGTTGACTGATAAACATCGCTTGACGTTGTAGGGTGCGACACTCCAGCTTGCGTGGCAGCGTGGCGGTCCGGCGGGCGGTGAGCTGCTCGAGTATTGCCAGCACAAGCGTAGCTCGACTCGCGAGTCCGAGTTTGCCGGTGCAAGCGAGCACACGGCCATGCAGGCGTTCTTGCGCGACCACGCTGCGTTCTTCCCCGCCGACTTCTACGACCTTGTGCGTCTGTGCCGGCAATTGAAGGTGGAGCTTGAGCAACGGGCGAGTCGATCCGTGTCGCTTGTCTCCGCGATGGGCACGGACAGTGTCAAGACCAGCCTTGGCCGTAACTTGGACGACATTGACGATCACGGTCGGTCTGACCGACGCAGCAGCACAACTCAAGGCGAAGAATTTGAAGTCAAGATCGGCTCGAGCGAAAAGGCGGATGGCGCGACGCGGTCTCCAACTGTGGCGTACGCTCCTGGCCCTGCCACTCCGGCACCTGCGCCGACCAAGTCCAAGATGCGGACGGCTCGAGCAGCAACGTCCCGTGAAGGATCCTCGCCGTCCGCGAAGTCGTCGTGGAAGTTTTGTCCCGGCGTGGTTCGCTTCTACGAGAGGTGTTTTGGACCGAAACGAGCGTCCAAGTCGTCGCCGTCTCCTGGGAGAAAACTGTCGTGGTTCTCATCGTGTGGGCAGCTCCCAACAGGATCGGATGATCAGACAGAGGACAACAATGCCGAAGATCAGGTCTCACCAGCCGTCATTGCAGCTCCCCCGGCGACGGTGCCGGCGCGACGCAAGAGTGCCCATGAATGGATGACGATGCCGTCGGGCTCGTCATTGACGCAAGTTGCAGCACACCATGGCAGTGCACCAGTCGACGAGTCTGCTTCAGCCCACATTAATCCGGCAAACCTGTTCACGACTCAACAGTGGCAAGCGCTGAAGCTGCTGTTCGTGCTGCTCGACGTGAACGGCGACGGAGTGCTGATGGAGGAGAGCTTTGTCGTGCTGCTCGCCGAACAGGACAGTGGTGAGTCGGCTGTATTTGATGTGGTGTGTGTTGATGTGTGGATGCGTTGACTAACTGGGTGGTGGGGTTTTCTAGACGCTTACGCGACGGAGGAGGAGCTGAGTCTGCTGCTGGAGGTGATGGACTTTGACGGCGACGGACTCGTCACGGAGCGCGACTTTCTGCGGTTCGCACACCGCGCACGACAGCGGTGGGAGCGCCAGGAGCGCGTGTGAGGCAGCGAGATTGAGTGTGATTTGATTATAAAATACTTTCTAGAGTTTGATCGTATGCGTAGATATCGTTGATGCGAAGAACAGCGGCTCGATGATTGTCGAGGCCGCCACTGCAAATGCTCGGCAAGCTGTCGATCTGACATCGCGGCAGTGTTTCAGTCAAGTTGAAGTTGATCACACATCACATAAGTTGAAGGAGAACACACGTCGCAGATTCTCGCCAACTGTCTACTGACTGATCCGGCGGCGCGGCGCTCGGTGCCTTCGAAGCTGGGCGTTGATGCTGGTCGCGGGCGTCATCGTCACGTTGAAGCTCTTGGTGCCGACGGTGCCCGGGATGGCGTACGCACCTGGCCCAACGGTCTCCGGCACCGTCGGCTTGACTCGGAAGCGCGGATCGTTGCCGAGCGTCGCCCGTGGCGAGTTCGCGCTGAAAGCATCGCGATCGTACGTTCCAGGTCCAGGCGCGTCGTCGCTCCGCGCGTCAAACACAGAGTCGCGAGCCGCCGACGACCGGAAACCCGCAAAGGCGGGACCGCCAGCGTCAGAACTCATCGCGCGCGGACTTCGAGGCAGCAGGTCGTACTCGCCCACACCTGGCGTCGCCGTCGGAGGAACGAACCTGGCCGCGCCAGACTTGAATGCTGCAGAAGGAGCCGAGCGGCACGCCGATTCGGCAGCGGATATGTACGCGCCGGGGCCAGGCGTCATGTCTCCTTGGATTGGCGCGACACTGTCGAGTGCTCCCCACACATTGCGCTCAGCCGTGGACCCGAACGCGCCGAGACGGCCGACGGTCAGCTTGGCCTTCACACCGTGGTTCAGCGATCGAGGTGTCTCGCTGTTCCGGTAGGCTCCCGGGCCAGGTGTGCGCGAGTTTGCCACAGGCGCCGGCGCCAGACACGCGCGCGCCGCGGCGCTTGAGAACCCGACGCCATCGCTGGGGCGATGGCGCCTCGGTGTGCGATGACTTGTCCCTAACCCAATCGGAAGAGTGCCAATATTGAAGCCCACACCAGGCTGAGGTCCGCCAGTGTGACCGCCAGCATCGCCGTCGTACTTGCCCGGTCCGGGAGTCGTGAGGAAGGTCGGCGGACTGGTGAACGCTGCGCCAGGATGACGCTGTGCCGCCAAGTCGACGCGAGTGGTCGTGGACCCAAACGCTTCGACCTTCTTGCTGTTGACACGGCGCGCCGCCGCTCGTTGGTCGGCTCGTGCTTGCTTGGCGCGAACCTCCAGGTCTCGGTCGGCGTCAAACTGGGCCGCCGGCTTGGCGTGCGGAGCCAGCAGCGGAACGGCTGACGCGAACACGGCGCTGGGCTGAGCTGCGAGTCGCTGTCTTCTCGCTCGAGCGGCTTTGGCCGCCGCCTCACGCCGACTCACAACGCCAGGAGCGTCCGCAACGGCGCGATCGTCTTCTTCTTGGTCGCCGTAAGCTCCTGGCCCAGGCATGGACGGGTCGACGCACCAAACGTCGCGAGCCACGGTCGAACGCAGCGATGGCGCCGCGTTCTTGCGCGCGTCGAAGAAGAGGGATGGGTGAGCGGCGTACGCAGCGGGGCCGACAGTGTCCTGGCCAACGCCCGAGCAGCCGACGGCGCCAGCGGGCGGCGCTTGTCGAACGAGTGTGCCGGTCGTCGTGTCGTGCACGTACCCGAAGCTCTGGTGCTTCTTGGGGATGGTCGGCACCGAGTCGACTGATGAAGGCTTGGTAGTCGCATTGGACGGGTTGCTGGTGAAGGCGGCGACCTCGTGGGAGCTCTGGTTGGATCGCTGCGAGATGTCGTAGGCACCGGGACCGGGATTGTCCTGGATCGACGATGGACGGAAGGCGCTGGAGCCTGGAGCGCTAGGAGCGAACCGAGCAATCTACGTTGTCGACATTGGGTCAGAGACTCCCATCAGCGATACACAAGCACTTCAGACAATCCACCTTGGTGGCGAAGACGTTAGACGGCGCCTTGGTTGCCGGGGCTTCCGCTGCGAGGTACGCACCAGGACCTGTTGCAACATCACAAGTGTCAGCTCCGATATCACATCAGCGTGACCGAGTCGGTCGCTGTGAACGAACCAGGTGTGAAGGCTGACGTTGTGCGGTTCTCGTTCAGCTGGCGTTTCTCGGACGTGGCGAAGCCTGAGAACTGCGGACGCTCGTTCACCGCGCTGTTGAAACTCGAGGCGGAGGCGGCCTTCTCGGGTGCGTACGCTCCAGGACCGACAGCCGACGGGGTCGCTGCGGCGCCGAAGGGCGTCACGCGCTTGGAGCGCGTCGTGATGGTCATCACCGCGCCGGAGTCTGCTCGATTGGGAGTGGCTTCGCGAGCACATTGCTTACCCCTGGGAATAGATCAGTGCGCGTTGTATTATTAGCGCGACGCAGCTCAGTCGATCCAGACGGGGTCGAGGTCGAGCAGTGGCGCGCACAGGCGGCGAGCGACATCAGGACGATACGCCGTCAGCTGCGTCTGTAGATCGCGCACGTCGTCAAGCAGTGCTCGCAGCGACATGCTGGCCATCGCCGCGTCGGCGTCGTCGTCTCCTCGAGCGCCTCGCTTGGGACTGGCACCGACGCGAGCGCGTGCCCTGCTGCTTGACGTTGGCGCGTACTTGGCCAGCTCGTCGCGGAGCTGCGTTTGGATACGACTGAGCACGCGGGCGTGAGATGCCAGCCATTGTCGCGTGAGCAATGTCGCCTGACGCAGCGTTGTGAGTCGGCCGAGCAGCGGCACGCGCGCTCCTTCGTGCAAGTCGAAGGCGGTGAGCACGCGGCCAGAGACCGGGTGCGCCGAGTGAGAGATGGTGAAGACGCTGCCGGCGGACTCGTCGACGCGAGCGACCTGGAAGTGCCGTGTGGGGATGGAAAAGTACACGACCAGCGCGTTGGTCGATGCGCTGGATTTGCCAGGCTTGACCGGTGACGTCTCGGTCCACCACGATCGGAAGCATAGGATCTCGAGCGACCGCACGCTGCACTCACAGTTGTCAGTCGAGGTAGCAGCTTCGAGCGAGGTGGCATAATATGTGAAACCTTACTCTTTGATGGTCGACTGCCGGTGCAGTGCTGCGGCATTTTCGAACGCGCGCGGGTCCGCGATCACAGGCGACAGGCTCGACGACGGCAGCGGCGTCACCATGGCTCCGCCTCCGCTCGCACCAGGCTCACCAACAAGTCGCACGAGTGGGTGCAGTGACTGTCGAATGTTGGAGCCAAAGTCGAAGTAGTAGGGTTCACCGTCGCCATCAACGAATGCCATCCATGTCGGGTCGTCGCCTTCATCGTGTTCCTGGTGCGCACCACGTAGCCGCTCGATCTGCTCTCGAATGAACCTGTCTGCCTCGTCCTCTCTATCACCGGTGTCGCCACCTTCGCGCTTCCACGCTGGCATCTTGGGCGTCAACGCTACATCGCGCAGCAATGGAAGTAGGAACGGTTCGCGCGCCAGGTCGACGTCGAATCGACGCGCCACAGCGAGCATATCGTCCGGCGCTATCTCGGATGTCGGCATGATCTCGCTCGAAATCAGCGGGCAATAATCAATGGTGAGAGCAATAGGAAACTAGAGAATGGCTGCCGTATATTTAGCATTCGCCCGAGATGGATAACCACCACCGCGTGCGCTACTCGTTGTGAGCCTTCCGGCAGCGGTGAACCCGTTGCAGGAACCGAGGAGACCAAACCTCGCGAATGTTTGCGGCGATCGACCCGAGATCATACGCATGCCGAGGCGGCCAGACTGTCGACGACGACGTCGTGGGAATGGCTGAGCAGTGGGCTTGGCTCTCGTCGTTGTCTTTGTCGAGGTGTGGTCCGCTCCGACGCAGGTGACGACGCTTAAAGAACTCGTTTGTGGTCGTGTTGGTCGCCATGAGATAACAGTGAAAACTAGTGAAGACTGCGACGGCAGTCCCTGATGCCACCAACACCATGCCGAGTTGGCCATTAGTGGAATCGTGCCAGTGCAAGGCATAGAGAAAGCAGACGTACCCATGAACACGCAGGCGGCGAGCAGGAAGGCGAGGATGGCTTCGGCATGAATCAAGTAGCGGATCACGACGTCAGGGTCGCCCTTGGAGATGTGGCCAGTCTCTTGGTCCAAGAACTGGTCGTCGAGCAGCAGCACGTATTCGTCGCGCAGCATGAAGTAGAGCACATAGGTGCCGTAGCCGCAGAGCAAAGTGTTGAACTGCTCATATCAACGTTAGAAAGTTGTCAATGGGTGGGGGAGGTGACGGAGGCTCACCGCGAGGAACCGCAGGAAGGCGAAATGGTTGGCTTCGCCGACGCACGCGTTGATCCACCCGCAGTCTGCAGGAACGAAGACAACACAGGCATTTAACAGGCAATAGAGGAAGCCATACCATCACTCTGTTCAGCGGAGCTCACGGTGGTCAAAGCGCGGCACGCAGACGTTGCAGACGGCGCAGTGCTTGGATCTCGCGAGCCTGGAGCATGTTGAAGACCGTCAGCATCCAGTGATCTTCTGGCTCAGTACGTCGGAGAACTGATATACTTGGTTGTGCCGCACGTCGGACACGCGCGCTTCGAGTACAGAACCCCGTCGTAAACGTAGTTGTCGAAGGCTTTGAGCGTCTCTGCGAACATTCAACGATCGTCAACGCATCAAAGATCGCGTTGTGTGGACGAGAGCGAACGTACGCGGAAGCAAGACACCCGCCGGAGTCGACGACGCCGACACGAAGGAATGAAGCGTGGCCGCCACGACGCCAAAGCTGACATATCTGGTGCAAAAAACCGCGTGAGAGTGGCCCCGAGCCTAGAGACGGCGCGGAGGCTCGCACACGTGGCCAAGTCCGAGCGAGGCGGTGGGGAAGCGCGGCGCGCCGGCGAAGAGGAAGGCGCTGTAGCCGCCCACGACGAGCAGCAGGTAGAAGAGCTGCTGGAGCGGGTTGGGCTGGCACAGCGCGTAGTCGGCGGCCCGGCAGAAGGCAGCTGCCAATGAAGCCATGAAGACGAAAGTGGTTCGGATTGGCTTGGATCGGGTGATCGAGTCCTTGAAGTCAATCCAACGTTGGATTACGCCAATGTAACGAACGTTGGATTGCTGAGTCGCGTTGTTTTGTCGTGTGGCATGTCACGGGGTAGGGGAGAATTTGTGGCACGAGAGCGGAAGACGGCATCTTGGCCGGTGTCCAGAGCCTGCCGAGCTTGATTCCCTGCGTGTGGCGATGTGGATAAGATAGTTTTGGCAAGACCTCAATGACCTGCTATACCGCATATCGGCGAGGAAACATCCAGCTGCACGGTCAGCGCGTCGTCATAAGCAAAGCGCACCCAAACCAGACGCGCTGCACCCTTTCCTTGCCTCGCCAGCACCGGCCCGCCCGCTGCTCGTCGCCTGCCTGCCCGCCCGGCGGCATTCCTGCTCGCCCCCCGCCCATAAAGCGCCGCCGCCGCCATGAGCGGCTCTACGCGCGTGTTCGTGCGGCTCTTTGACGGCCGCGAGACGGACGACGAGGTCGTGACGCTGCCGCCGCCGCCGCTGGCGTGGAAGGCTGTGATCACCGCCATGGCCGCCGCCGTGCACCAGCCCGACCACGACCCTTCGCGTGCGCGGCTCTTCCTGCTGCCGTCTGAGGCGCAGGGCATCGCTGCCGAGGTACGAATGGGGCTGGGAGTGAGGAAGAACGTTTGTAAATGAGGCTGACTGTGGTGGATGACGACTTTTGCCAGTTGAACGCCCGCGCACTGCGCTTCGGTGTGCGTGAGAACGACCGCTTCGTGCTGTGTCTGAACGGCGAGGACTACCAGCAGCCAGCCGACGGAGCGAGCGACGGCAATGCTGCTGCGCCGGTCAAGAGCGATGCTCCGATCTCAACGTCCATGCTCGGGAATGGCGCGCTGGCTGCGTCCAGAGCTCCACCGAGTGGGTCGATTGGGAGCGCGGCGCCGCCCGGCGGTATGATGGGTCTCTCGTCGGGCAAGAAGGGTAACAAGCGCTATCGCAGCATCTCGGGTGCGTCTACTTGTGGATATTATGCTTTGTAAGGGTGTGGTGTTGTGCTGACGGATATGCGGCCGATGCAGGCAAGATGGCGGCCATCAAGTCGCTGGGCGACAAGGGCCTCATCAGCAGCGAAGACCGCGGCCATCTGAAGGACCTGTTGCTGAACAACGATTCGCCCCAGCTGCAGGAGGCGCTCGACAAGTACAACAGCACGGGGGACTTCCAGGCGGTCAAGGATCTGCTGCTCAAGGAGTTGCAGAACCCGTCAGCCAAGCGCAACACTGGCGACTGGCTGTCTGAGAGCCTCGTCCACGACATCTCGCTCAGCTTTGTACGTGTCCTGGTACTTCAGTTGACAGCTCGCCCGGATGTGGACTAACCCACAATTTGATGTTGTCATCAGAGCACAAGCGACACACCCACAGCTCAGAGCTCAGCGAACGGGAAAGCGTTTGGCGACGCTATGGCCAGCAGCGGCGCTGCGTCGTCGCTCTCAACGGGCTCCGTCTCGCTTTCGTACCAGTCGACTGACCAGCAGCAAGTGCAAGCCAGCCTCGGTATGAACAGCTACCCGCAGACGACGCCGATGACTATGGGTTTCTCGACGAGCATGGCTGCTGCACCGACGATGTCACCAGCAGTCGGATCGCATGCGTCGACGTCCTTGTCTCGGCCGGCGACGCTGTCGACACCGGGCGGATACCAAGCTCAACCGACCGTCATGCCAGACCCATTCAACCACCCGCAGATGTCGCCGACCAACGTGTACGCACCGCCGGCGCCTCAGATCAACTTGCCGCTGCGAGACCGCAATGGGTTCATGAAGCGCACGTTCGACGCTTCACCAGGCAATGCCATGAACGGGATGGGCGGTATGAACGGCATGATGGTGCCGGTCGGAGCCTCGCCAGCCGTGACCAACATGGGCTACAGCCTTCCCCAGCAGCCGCAGACTCAGTATGCGATGAGCCAAGGATATTCGTCGATGGGTCCAGGGTACACGGCCGACATGAGTGCGTACTCGCGCATGGCACCGGGTATGAACATGTACGGCGTCAGCACACCGGCCTACAACCCATACCAGCAGCAGGGATACGCGGCGATGCCTGGCGCGTATCCGTACGGCACGCTCATCCAAGACCCGAACGCGGTTCCGGGTTACGACTTCTACTCGGCTGGCTATGGCTATGGCAAGACGCAGCTGCGGGTCGGTGGCAAGTGGACGACGACGCCTCCGATGCCGTCGTACCCGCCGCCGTGCTCCAAGGAGGAGAAGAAGGAGAAGATTGCACGGTGGCTCAAGAAGCGCGAGAACCGCAACTGGTCGAACAAGCCGTCGTATCCGGTGCGACATAGTATCGCGAAGAACCGGAAGCGCGGCGAGGACGGCCGGTTCATCACCAAGGCGCGGTTGGCAGAGATGGCGGCGGAGGAGGCTGCGGCTGCCGCTGGCGGCGATGGCGGTGTGGACGGCTCGGCATTGGACCTGGGCGACCACCATGAGCCAGGCATGCTGCCGGAGCAGCCGTCCATGCTTGCCCCCACGCCGGTCGTGTAATCTAAGCGCAATTTTGTGTAGTGTTAGGCAAATGGGTTTTGTATGCCTGCGGGTGTATATGGATAGGTTGCAGCGAATAGCAATTGCTCGGGCATTTGGAGAGAAGGACATCTGTGCTCCTTGTTCAGTCGCCATCTCGTGCTTGTGCTGAGTGATCACAAACAAATCGTCGGCTTACGATTTGGCCTCACACAGTTCAACCAAATTGCAACCACACACAAGACCGACAATTGAGTACGCAACAAAACTCAACTCTCTATTCCTCGACGCCACCACAAATAAGTCGCCGTTGGCTGCTCGGCCTATTGTACCTATGTGCCTCGCACATCACTAGACGTCCATGCTGCTCCAGCCGTTCAAATCGGCTGCACGGCGCGGCTGACGCCGATGGGGACAAAGTTATCGGGCCGCTTGGTCTGCGCGCTTGGGTGCAGAATCTCGTTGAGCGTCGCAAACTCGTCCTTGGAGGCACAGAGCGTCTGCGGGTCTTCCCAGCTGTAGCGGTTCCAGTTGAGGATCGAGACGGCCCACTGGTCAGAGAGCTCCTTGGTCGAGCCGGCGAAGGTGACGGACACCTTGGCTCGCTGCTGCTGCGGCTGCTGCTGGGCCTTGGGCCGCGTCGGCGAGCCATTGCGCGCCACGGGCGGCCGCGGCTGAGCGTCGACGCGGAACTGGTTGGCCACGTTGTCCTTGTCTGACGGCAGGATGAAGACGTCGACCTTGGAGCCCGTGAGCGGCACGGCGCCGAGCAGCTCGCCGCCCTTGCGAGAGAAGTACTGCAGAATACCCTCGTCCAGGATGCAGTACACGATCTCCACGGCTGCGTCCGCGCCGATCTTGAATAAATACCCCTCGACGTTGCCGCCGGTGGACATGGTGGCTCCGATGGGGTGGCTGTCGCGGAGGCGTTCGGTTCGAGAGTGCCGGCGCGAACCAGGCGAGCTGGTGGCGGACTAACGACAAGTGAGGCCGTGAATACCAGTGGAGACGCGGAGCGACGGGACAGGGTGCAGTTGGTGCGCGGCATGGCGCGCGAGGAAACGAGACCATCGGGCGTCTGCCACAAACCCTTTCGCGTCCTGATCGACCCATGTAAATGTATTTTTCAGGGTTAACGGCGTCTCCGGCAACGACTCAAACTATTTAATTATGCTGATGTGAAACCTGTGATACTATATATGGGTACCAGATGGTCCGACGAACGAACATGTGCGACTTGAGCAGATGCCGAGACCAGGGTGGGCAGCTCCGTACATCGTCATCGCTGCCGCAAAGTCCGCCCAAGCTCGACCACACGTGGCCTCGGACTCTCGTTCTGGTGCGGCTGCTCCAGTTGCAGTTGCCCCTCTGGCCACTCGTCGACAGACTGTGCAAGCATGTAGCCGGTCCAATCCAGCACATACTTCGATGCCCGTCACAATGAAGCGAGCTCAACCCATCACCATTCCAACGGCACCTCCAGCGGAGGTTGGTCCGAACGAAACTCGAGCGGCTTTATGCTGACCGAGATGAACCGCATCGTATCTCGGTATAACTATTCGTGGAACTAGGTGATGTCCCAACGGTCCGTCAGTTCGGCGCCGTTTGCCAGTGCACAACGGACAGAGATCGCCTTCGATTCCGAGGTTCTGTGGTCGATGCCGCCGCCGCGATCGGTCCGTCAACTAGCGTCCGGCGCGGACGATGAGCCGGCGTCGGCCGAGGCGTTCGAGGCGATGCAAATGTACGCAGAAGGCCACAAGGTGGACGAGATGCTGCAGCTCCTGCTCATGCGACTGCTCGAGGCGCAGCCACTCGACCCCATGACATTCCTGATCGAGAATCTGCAGCACAACGAGGAGCTCGACGCGCTCGAACAGCGCTGCCGCGTCGACCGGTTCGACCTACGCCGCGAGAAGACCAAAGCGAAGCTCGTCGCCGGGTTCTTCAAGCGGCTGGTGGCGCTCCAACGCTCGCAGCACGCTGACAAAGTAGAGGCCGTGGGACCGAATCTGTCGCGCATCTTCCTGCAGCAGCAACTTCAGCTCACTGAAACGCGAGCGCACCTCAGGACGCTCTTCCCCCGTCACGCCAGGGACCTCGTCCGTCGACTCTCGGACAAGGATGAGGACCTCCCGCGAACGATTCCAGCCGACCAGTTCACTCGCGTCTGCCTCCAAGTCCTCGGCACCATGGCCTCGGCTTAGCGGCAGTGCGCTATTCTCCGTTGCGGCTAGCGATAGTGTAGCTGATGCATGGTCGTGAGCTCGATGACACTGTTCAGCGACTCGAACACTTCAACTGTGTGAGAGTTCGCCATCACGAAAACAATACAACCAATTATGTGTACCAGATCGACTTGTGTTCAACCAAATCCATATTGCGATCACATGCACCGAGAGCTCAATCCCCGCCACCCCAACGCGCGCTTCCCGAGGGCCGCGGCTGCGCCGGCGCCGCCAGTGCAGGCTCCGCGTCGCCTGCGGGCGGCGGACCAAGGGCCGCTGGACTGGCTCGTGCCGTTCCTGCCGCCCGTGCTGCGTGTGAACCGCGAGACGCGCGCCGAGTTCAGACGCCAACTGGAGAACGCGCTGTCGCTCGAGACTCTCGCTGCAGCGGCGCAACGCGGGGCCGCTGGCCTACGAACTCACTGGAGACCCATCGTGCGGTACACCGTGCTGATCGCGTTGTGGGTTCGTGCGTTGCTGTGGGTTGAACGGAACGAACACGAGTTCACGACGGCTTTCGTCATCGTCTCTGGGTTCGCGGTGCTCGTGTACCACTTGTTCGCGCCGGCGGCCGGACCGGGGGACGGGTTGAGTGCGTACTCGGTGTTCAACCGCGGCGGGCGGCGCATGCTCGGCTCGCTCTCGGCCGAGCAGTTTGAGGTGAGACTGGCGTGCTATTTGGTTTTGGACAACTCTGTATGATGGCGACTGAGAATCGGGTTTGATACAGAATGAGATTCGCCACCGAGCTCCACGCCAGGCCGACGAAGGCTCTGGCGATAGCGATCGGGACGAAGAGCTGGACGGAGAAAACGACGACGAGCACGACCCGTACGTGGTTTTGCGTTGGGAGATTGATGGGTGACTGGTACTGATGTGCATGTTGGTGTCCTCGACGATTCGCAGAGAGCTGCTGCTGGCGATGCAAATGTCGCTCAAGGAGAAGAAGCGCGAGGAGCGGCGTATGCGGCGCACGTCGCGCCGGAGATGAGCTGGCCCAAAGTGTAATCACTCGAACGCGTTCGTCTTTGTATTGCCACCGAATAAAGGCGTTCGTTGTCAGCACGCATGAACACCACAAACAACATACAGATCGCCACTAAAAGCCGAGCGGACACTTGCTAATGCGCTGCTTGGGTTTGCCGTTCTCGTCGAGCTCAACCATGCTCTTGAGCACTTCCTCCGAGATGGGCGGATGTCCAGGGGGTAGCACCACCTCGCCTGGCGCCGCGTTGCGCTTGCGGTTCGAGTACTGCAGCATGGCATTGAGCAGGCCGACTACATCCACACCAATTAGCTAATGCAGGTATTGTAGCAACCCGACAGCCAACGTACCGACCACCATGCCCACACCGACCATCATGACGGACGAGAGCAGCGAGGATTCACCAGACTGCGCGGCATCTAGCGGAAAGGCGAGCGAAGCGATGAGCGACACCGCCGAGAGACTTAACCCGATCGCGATCACGAGCTGTGGTTGTAAGCAGGCAACTACAGTCAGCGTGTGACTGCCACCGACAGGACAGACAAACAGGGAATCGGTACCAGAGAGGCATCCTGCAACACCAGCGTCACGAGCAGCGACGATCGCGACGGCACAGCGATGGACGCCTTACCGTTCGAGGCAGCGGGCGGTGAGGCGGAGCTGGCGCTGGTGTTGGCCATCGTGTCGGGAGCGACGAGCAGCTAGCGGGAGTGCTGGAGGCTCGAAAGAGGATGTTCGCAACTGGGCCGACCGCCGGACTCTGCTGTCGAGTTGACCGATGACTTGTTCGCGAAGGACACGTGGTTTTACTGAACGTTTGGTGTGTGTATCAAATACTATAGGTAGTATTGATAGCACATGTGCGTGATTCGGTTCATCTGATAGACGATGAATGCATTACTACAGGTTTAGCAGCTAGCCAATCATCGATCCGCTTTCCTGGTCTGGCTGCTACAGTAGCTGATACTTATGGCGAATGTCCATATATTATCCTGAAAGTGCTCACGGCACTGGAATGCGGAGCTGCTTCATCAGAGCCATCACCTCGCGCTGCACTTCTTCGTCCTCCTTGGTCTTGACCGGAACTTGGTAGGCCTTCTTCACCCACACGGCCGCCTCGCTAGCGATTTTCATTTTGGCATACGTCTGTCCCAGACAGAAGAGCTCCCATCAGAGTTGGGTACCGATGTCGCCGCTCCTACCAATCGAGAACTCACCTGAGCGAGCAAGAAGACGTTCTTCTTCCAAAAGCCCGGACTAATGCGCTCTGAAGAAGCGTATCATACAGTCAGGTACCCGTTGTGGACATATCAAGCAACAATACGCACCAGCAGCCAAAAAGTGGTCGATCGCCTCAGCATAGGTCGCCGTCGGCGGCGTTCCAAACAGCGCCGCGGCCGCGCGCTTCTCGATCCACGTCATGTCAGCAAACGCGAGACACCACTGTCCCAAAATGTTGTGCGACGTCGCGTCCGACGAGTCCAGCTCGATGGCGCGTTGGATGTGGTCCTGATACAGCCACCGCTAAGAAACACTCGATACCAAAAACGCTAGTGACCTGTTCGATTGGCACGCACCCGAATGACGTACGCGCCTGCAATCTTGTCTTTCAAGTCGCGGAAGTTGCCAACCGTGCTGCGGTCACCCGAGTCGTCACGTTAGCTGCTACTCGTTCTTCACAACAACAGCACGTTCATCTGCCCACCTGGTCATAATCCCCATCCATTTGTTGGCGGCCGCCGAGTTGGAGTCGGCGCTGTACGCTTTCTCCGCGTAGGCGAGGCCTTCGAACGCAAGTGCCTTCTTCTCGTCTGCGTTCGATGATTCGTCGACAAGGTAGTTGCACGCCCGCGCCAATCGCCACAGCTGCCGTGAACACGATTGCAGCCAAAACGCGTGAGGCACACCGCGTCGAACGAAGCACCATAACTCTCCGTAATGCATGACATACCACATCAATGTTCTTCGGATACTTTGGCAACTCGGATCGGAGGAATGATCGAGTGCCGGGATGGTTGTTCTGAGCGAACAGCTCGTCGGCGCGCTTAACGATGGCCGTGAGCTCAGCCGGAGCGTCTTCTTTCTCCTCCTCGACGTCCACCGACTGTCTCAATCGATCGTCGTTTCCGCGGGAGGAACTCGCAGCTGGCGCAGCCTCTGTCACACGAAAGTCAACCAAGTCAGTCAGGGCTGCACGTGATCCGAGTCACCCCAAACACAAAACTACCTTCGTGCCGGTGAATGAGCTCAAAGTCGCTCTCGTCGTGCGGGAACACGGTCTTGTCTGCGAGAACCGGGACTTCGGACGGCGCCGCACCAGAGTGAGTGACCATCTCGACAGCCGCAGCTGTACAACAACAACAACCATCTCGTCAAACAACCACAGCATCGTGCCACCAATCAAGCAGCATCTGAGCGTCCCACCTGTGAAAATGCCCAGCGCGATCCACACGAGTGGCGTGAACATTGGAAGCTCGGTCAGCGCCACAGGCTCGTCGCTGGTCCACGTGACGATCAAGGACACCGACACCACTAGAAGTAGCAACACGATGCCAAACACGGACAAGAGCTGACGGCCATCACGAGCAGCGTGAGCTCCACAACCCACCTCGATCCATCCATGCACCATCTCATTCCGCACCATGTTGCCCTCTCTCGCGACCAGCACGAGCTGCTGCTGCTCCAACTCTTGCGTGTGCTCCTCCTCGTCCGAAAACAGCTCGTACTCGCTCGCCTCACCGTCGCTGGTGTCCGCCGTCGCTGCGTCCTGTGCCGCTCCTGTTCCACCGCGTTCGCCATCGCTGCGCAGACTCCGAGTCGAGTACCGGTACACGAGCGCCGCGGCGGTGGCAGTACCCGCAACGGCCGCGACGGTCCACAGCCACCCGCGGAGGCCGCTCATCGTCTTTGCTAATGGAGAACTGCCGGGTCCAGCGACCGGCGCATAAAGCGAGCGGTTGACGCCGCCTGCTCGCTAGCTCGCTTTCGACGTCGGACGTTCAATATGTCACAGCCGGCATCCATCACGACCCATGTTCTATTTGACGGGTACCGGTATTTGCGCCGGTATCCTATTCGAGCCAATCGAACGGCAGCAAACCATTCTTGACATATTGCCAGCAATTGGGTTGATCGTATCCAATGGGCACTGGCGGCGCTCGCCACGGATGCTCGTGCGGGTTGCTGCCCTGCATTTGCGTGCAGGACGAAGGATGCGACTACGAGGAGCTGCAGACAGTGGCTGTCGATGCGCTGGACGACAGCAGCGCGAGCGACGCGAAACGCGCGGCCGGTTCCGGCGGGAGTGCGCGCGCTCAGCTCCGACAACTCTTCGCAGCGAACGCCACGGCAGAGTGCTCGTACTGCATGATGCTCCCATGCATCTGCCCCGCTGAGGATGACATGAATCGCGACGACGAAACCACCAGCGTTGAGGCTGCGACGCCGCCTGGATCGGACCATGGTCTAGTAGAGGAGGAAAGTGATGAGTATGGGCGTGTACGCCTGCGAGCGCTAGCCGCCGACCAGGAAGCCGGTAAGTCAGCTGAAAGGGTTGCCACCGTACCGAACGAGGTGTGGATTGCGCGAGAGATCAAGCAACACCTCAAGCGTCACCAGGTCGAAGGCATCCAGTTCCTGTTCGACCACGTGCGCGCAGAGCGTGGCTGCATCCTTGCCGACTACATGGGACTCGGCAAGACGCTGCAAGTCGTTACTGTCATCCACTCCTTCATGGCCGACCACCTCGCTGCTCAACAAAGCGCGGACGACCAGAACTGTGACCATCCAACGAAAGCTAATGCAACGAGCGGCCAATCAGACACAGAACCAGCAGCTGACCCTATCACGACGATGGTCCTCTGTCCCGCCATCTGCATCCCCAATTGGGAATCGGAATTCAAGAAGTGGCTCAGCTCTGAGTCGCAGGAGCTGTGCCCGATCTTCGCGCTGGATTCATCCACTGGGAAGGGGACGACTGCTGGCCGTATCCGATTTCTGCAGAAGTGGAAGCGCCAGGGCGGCGTCTTGCTCGTCGGATACGAAATGTATCGCAGTTTGCTGAATCCGACGCTGACAGCTTCATTCGACCGCGATCCGGTGATCCAAGTCTGCACACGCGTCGGCTCCTCGACGATGGAGGTCACCGATTCTCTCAGCACGAAGACGCAGAAGGCTGCGCGCGAGTTCCATCGACTGCTTTGCAGTCCAGGCGCCGATCTCGTTGTCCTGGACGAAGGTCATCGAATGAAAGACCCGAGTTCGCTCCTCTGTCAGAGCGTTGAAAAGATTCGGACTCCCCGCCGCCTCGTCCTCACTGGGTACCCGGTCCAGGTAAGGAACCGTGCTCTTGTGGAAACGGGAGGCGATTTATGGCTATCCGACTGACTGTGCGCTTGTCAATCGCCTGTGGCTCGCAGAACTCACTGTCGGAATATTGGTGCATGGTCAATTTTGCGCGCAAGAACTTTTTGGGATCGTATGACGAGTTTCGATCGCGATACGAAAAGCCAATCATGGAAGGAAACGCTGGTCGCTCTGAAGAATTGATTGTTAAGCTGCAGGACGTCGTACTTCGCAGAGGCAAGGCGCTGCTCAACAGGCAGCTTCCTCCGAAGATGGAGTGGATTTTGTACTGCAAGCTTTCACCGCTCCAGCACCGACTGTATTGCGCTTTCTTGGATTACTATGGCGAGTCGGAAGACGGCAAGGCCAGCGCCGATCTGCTCACGGCGTACGCAGCTTTGCTTCAAGTCATGAATCACCCGGACATTATTTACTCCAAGTTGTGTCCGCAAGATGACGACGCAGATCGCGATGACGACACGGAGCAGTTGGAGGGTCTCGGCGAGGAAGGTGAGTGGGCCTGGGAAAGCGAAGAGCGGCTCTTGCAAAAGAAGCAGCAGGCTGCTCAACAGCAAAGGAAGCGCCGGCAGAAGATCGCTGATCGCCAGAAATCGTACGAGTGGGCTCGACCCGTTGTCTTCGGCCGTTCACTGAGCAACCTACAGTGTTCGAAGCTGCAGTCCCAACCACAAGTTGTGGAGCACGACACCACCCCGTGTTACCGCACAGAAATGCTCGAGAACAGCGGGAAGATGGCTGTTCTGATGCGTATCATTGCGGAGAGCTTTGCCTGCGGGGACAAAGTCGTGGTGTTTTCGCAGAGCGTTCCGACACTGAAGGTCATCAGCGACTTTCTTCGTGCAAGCGACTTTAATCCCAATCGCGAGACCGATATCGCATCCAAGACAGAACTCCAGGCATCTCGCGGCAACAAATTCAAGCGCCGAAAGACGTCTGCGCACCCGAAGCGAGATCCTGCAGGCATTGTTCGAAAGCGCGCGAGTCAAAGTGATGGTCCAGCAAAACGTCAGCTGACTTCGAGCGCGGTTTCGTCACGCGAATGGTTCTTGCAAATCGATGGAGGTACCAGTGGTGTAAAGCGCATGGAGTACATTCAGGTAATCCTCTTGATTATTGTGGAGTTCGACTTTCTCTGGTGCGAGAAGCTGACTTTGGTTTGTGTTGTGTTGCAGCATTTCAGTTCGTCAGATAGTTCGGTTAAGCTACTGCTGGTGTCGACCCGAGCTGGTGCCGAGGGGATCAACTTGCACGCCGCGAATCGCCTCGTGTTGTTCGATGTGAGCTGGAACCCGTCCAACGACCACCAGGTTTGTCGACGCGCCTTCATCATGGCGATTGTCGACTTTGCTCACGATATTCCCGTCTGTTGGTGTACAGTCAATGTGCCGATCGCATCGTATTGGACAAGCCAAGCCGGTTCATGTGTATCGCCTTGTGAGCACGGGGACCATGGAGCGCATGATCTACGAACAACAAATGAAGAAAGTGGATCTCTCCACGGCAGTTGTCGACAACAAGCGCAAGGAAGAGAGTGTGTCGAACACGACCACTCCTGGCTCGGCGCCATTCAGCGGGTTTCTCTTGGCCCCTCCGCCTCCAGATCCGAACCAGAAGCTCTCGATCGATGATTCTGTCGTCGATGCGGATCCTGTCCTCGTCTCATGCGTAGATAAGCTCGCACATTGGCTGGTACGTGCTGCTTGCTGCTTGGTCATCAGCATGCGTGTTTTGATTAATCGATTCTGTGCGTGTCAATGCTGCTTGCAAATCCTACACAGGTCGACGTCCAGCCCGTCCGCGAGGCTCTGGACGACGGTGTATCAACAACAGAGGAGTGAGATGCAGGTTGCCACGTTCTATCGGTATTGGTTGAGGTGGCAGACAGGGTTAGTCGAATATTCGCCGCGACGATCTGACTGTTGCGGAGCGATACAGTATCGAATCAGCAGTTTTGGTGGCGGTGTTCGAGGTGTCACATGTCACATGCGCATTGGATCACGTTGAACTTGCTCGACCAGTCCAGCCTCTTATAGCAATATGCGCCGCAAATGCTCGTTGAAACTGTTGAGTTCGTGTCTTCTCATCTCTATATAATAATAACCTGCAATAAACAAAAATGATAGTGATGGTAAAATTATGACTCTTTACAAGTCATTCCAGTAATGTACAGATTGTACTCTCACTTCCGACATCCCCCTTTTTCGATCGTTTTTTGAGTAAAACTCATTTTCGAAGGATGTTTGTGTTCGAAGTTGTTGTTCCTGTCCAGATGTTCCTCCCCAGAATCCTTGCTGGCGTCCGAATGCGGCAAAAGTAAGGCTTCAAGCGAGGCAGGAGCAGCCTGAACGCGCCAAAAACGACCACTACCATGAGTCAACGGCACTAGCGCGGCGAGGTTGGCTCGACCACCGCGAAAAAGACCCTGGCCAAATGTTGTGAGTAGCAACACCTTAGTCCATGGGTACCTTCTTGTACAACACGCGTACGCCGCCAACATCATATTCGCGACTTCAACACGCACTGTACCAATGATCAACGCGCGCATGGTCGCCGTACGCTTTATCTTTGATTGATTCTGACATCTTTAAAATGTCACAAACACTGTTGCGAGCTGGGGTTTCGCAAGGTTATCTTGCTCGCAACTCACTTGTCTAACTCTGTCTCAGTCGCCTCGGGCTTTTGGTCGCTCTGTTGAATTAGCGCGCGCTTAGTGCGATGGTCATACAGCAACAAATGGTGGATGGAGATGACTTCTTGCTCTTTCATGTATGAAAATCATTTAGAAACTCTCGAACCGAATATTCTATTCATTGGGAACGTATACATTTAATTTTTGATTTTGTATAAAGATGATAGAGGTAATAAACATTCCATGGTGTCGGAAGTGAGAGTATAATCTGTAAAATTGTCTTCACAAAAAGAAGGTGGCAGCCAAGCTGACTCGCATTTCTCTCTCCCCTTTCGCGTTCCATTCGCGATTCCGCACTGATTGCCAAGGTCTCCGATCTGGTTCGGCGCGAAGCAGAAAACCAGCAAGTCCCAAGAGCAGCGCCAGACAGCCATGGCGAGAAAGACCGTCGGCGTGGACGTCACGGCGCACAAGGAGGAGCGGAACGTGGCCGACACGCGCAAGAAGACTAGGATGCGCGCGCGCTACTACGTGGAGCTGGTGGTCGGCTCGCGCCACGCGAGTCACACGCGGCTGGGCTTCTCGGGTTCCTTCAAGGCGCTGCTGTCTCTGCACCACGCGTTCGTACAGGCCTACCAAGACGTCCACATGGAGCGAACGCAGCGCAGCGCCAGTGTCAGCAGTGCGAGCCACCGGCAGAGCATGTCCTCGTCGTCGGCAACGTCCCAGTCGTCTGTGACGTCGGCATCAAGGTCGTCTCCGTCCTCGATAAAGCGTCTGCTCAAGCAGGCGTTCAGATTCAACAGCACCAAGAGTGATGGAGCACCAAGTGCTCACAACAGCCTCGATCAGCTCCACCACCTCAGCTGGAGCACCCCAGGCAACGCACTCGGTCTGCCGCCGTTTCCGGCCCAGAGCAAAGTTCTTGTGCGGCTCGAAGGCGGAGCGGCAAGGGACGACGCGAAGATTGAAGCCCGTACGGCTGCGCTCTTCGAGTACTACTCCACGCTGTTCAACTCGGAGGACGGAGAGCTGTTCGTTGACCTCATTCACCAGCAGGCGCTGCTCGCTGCAGAGAGGAAACAGACCTCGTCTGTTGGCGCGACGCCCGAAGATGGAGAGAGAAGCGGGCTGTTTAAGCGGCTACTGAATCGTCAGGATCCAAGCAGGTCGTCGATTGTCGGCAACAGTGACCTTGAGTTCCTCGACCCGGTGCATGTTCGCGGCCCCAGCAAGTCCCGTGACCACCGGTCGACAAAGCGGAGCTCCGCGTCCACTGATGCGCGACTGAGCTCTAATCAACTTGCTCATTAAATTTGTAAATCGATGCGGCTCGCTCTTTAATCGCCCTGTACTTCGATTGGTGAACGCATGAATGATCACAGCTGGCGCATTATGATCAGCATCAGCAAATGCAAAAGAACACGTAAGGTTAGCTTACAGTCAATGCATTGTGCTCGTTATCGGCATGAGTCATCTCATGGACTATCGCACTCCCTTCCAGCAAGGTCTCCTTCCGTGAAGTCCGACTGGTACCCCAGATCGTCAGAGCTTAGGTCTGCCAGAAGCGATTTGGCTTCGTTGATCCAGTTTGGGCCAGAACTCGCGTGTCTTTCATCCCCAATCGCCGTATCCTGTGAGTCAGCTGCACTCTCGTGAGCTCCATCATCGGCAAGATCATGATGATGAAGGTCGATTTGCGCGTGGGCAACTTCGAGAAACTCCTCCGACGAGTTGCTGACCTGATCGTCGTCCATGTCGTCTTCGACTTCGCGAAGCATCCTTTCGACCTCTCTCAACTTCTGCTGGTGAATGTCTGCTTGGTCGATTGATGGCTCACCTCCAGATGGAGTCTCAGAGGCATGAGAATCCGAGCTTTCGCATTGTCTAGGGTCTTCAACTCGGATGGTGCGTGACAGTTCGAGTTCTGCCACTTGCAGTAAGTGGCCATTGCCGTCACGATCGCTAGGGTTGGCGAGATCGGTGGCTGACTCGCCATCGTCGTGTTCACTCGTTTGCTCGCGAGTAGCTGAGAAGCTAGATTCGGCACAAGTGCTCGTTAGAATCACAGGCGACTCTACGACCTTCATATGCGATCCAGGTTGGCCATCAGAGACACTGAGATTGTTGCTACTGGAATGTCGAAGATTCTCAGCAGACTCACCAGTCGTGAGTATTTCCCCAGGACAATCACAATCTCCATTAAGTGAGTCCAATGTGCTCTCCTCGCTCGATTCGCGATCATTCAGTGGCATCGCCTCGTGACTGTGATCGATAGTTTTCGGTGCTGGTGCGACAAGAGGTGCACCTGCATCGCTTGATGCCGACCCTTTCCGAATCACTTGATCTGTAGTCGACGCTGTGTGTATTCGACTTGATCGTGGCGTCCCTGAGCTGTGAGGTCGACCATGGCGCTGTGGTGTTTGGGAGTTAGCATCACGCGTTGGTGTTTTAGGCGTTGAAACTGGCCGCACGCTATAACTCGCAGCAGGAATATACACTTCTGGTGCGAGGATCGGGGCCGATTTGGGGGAGGTTGCGGCGGGACATGCCGCTTTCATCCTCTCGCGGGTGATCGAAGTCGCAATTTCTTTCCGCAGCTGTGTTTTCATATCCTCGAAAGCCTTCGTGAAAACCAAATCTCGGTTCGGAGAGGTGGCGGTCGATGTGATCGTGCGTCCATTCGTCGAAACTTGCCGATCGTAGGTTCTCTTGCGCTGTTCGAGACCCAGTTGCTGCTGAAGACTTTCATTGTGCGACCTCAAGAATGTTATATCTTGTCCCAGCTTGTGCTTCTCGAGCTGTGCTCTCTTGTTTTCTTGTTGAAGCTTCGCAAGTTGCGCTTGATATCGTGCTTCCATTTCCGCGAGACCGGTCGCATGGCCATTTTGCTCCTCCATCTCGCTACGCTGAGAGCTCAACAGGTGCTGCATTCGACGAAGCTCCTCGTACAGTTGACCACGCTCTTCTTCAAGTTCCATCAAGCTGGTGCTCTTGGACCCGGTTCGAATAGTCTGCATCGCGTCTTCATACGCACTGAGCATTCGAGCTTGTTGCGCAATTTTGTAACGTAATTTCTGAATCAGGACATGGTTGTGTCGGTCGCGTTGTGCCAGCTCTCGCTGAAGCATTGTAGGAGCGGGGCCGGAAAAATCACCACCGCATTCTGTAGCGCCTGTGGCACGGCCTTGAAGCAGACTCTCGATCTTCTTGTCTTTGAGAGCAACAATCTCCTCCAGCCGCCGTACACGAGCAATTGCTTTCACTCGCTTTTCCGTCTCATCCTGACACGCCAACTTCAGGTCGCTTACCACGTCGACAAGTTTGAGGTACTCGTCGTGCATTTCAGCCTGCTGAAACACCTTGAATTTGCTGTTAATCGCAGAGGCAGCAGCGACCGAATTTGGCATCTGTTTGCTAGGTCCAGCGGGAGCTCGTCCGACTTCACGATAGATCGCCCGAATGTGGGGGTTCACACTGACGCCTCCTTGACGCCTTTTTCGAGCTGTAGACTCGGCACCTTGCCCGCTTCTGTGGTTGCCTCGCTGTGGGTTAGCAAGCGCTTTGCCTCTTCCTGATGTTCGCAGCCTGGGCTGTGCGCTTGCGGGCCGAGACGGACGAAGTGACACTTCGGAGGTCGTAGGTGTAGCGGGGTTATGCGCGTTCACCATGTAAAACTGCGGCGACTCGGTCGGCATTGGCCGAGACAGCGACGCGCTCATAGGTCGCTTGGCAGCTTTACTGTTCAAATGGACCAAGGAGTAGCAAGTTAGCAGCTGAGCATACCGATTAAAACGCCATGTTGAAGCAGGCGAGCAAACCTTCTGAGCTGCGCAAGGTACTCTTCATAGCCGTCTAAATCGACCTATTGCCTCCGATACATCCCGGTTGGATTTCCAAGTGTGCACACCACCAACAAATGAGCGCTTTACCTCGTCGCCACCGTTCTCCTCATCCAGTTCAGCCACATCCTCGTAGTTATAGCTGCCATCGGGGGTGTCGCTGCAGATCGACGATCTGTTGGGCGTTGCCTGCCAACTCATCTTCGCCCGCTAAGTTGGAACGTGCGGGAACGATCGCTTGCTTTCGCTGCTGCACGGGTGACAGATTATCTTTAGGCCAGGCCAGAGTCATTGATGTAACGTTCGAAACTTGGTGCTCAGCTCAGCAACATTGGCCGATGAATATTCGTTCGGGTAACATAGCATCAAATGCAACACGAACTACACGGCCTGATCACTACCTAACCGAGATTGTTCATGCTTCGACGAAGACCGTGAACTTGGTGGAGCCGCCGCCCTGAATAATCTTGATGTATGGGTCAGCCGAGCCCACCTGAGGAACAACGAACACACCTTCCGTGTCTTGTGGCGAATCGACTTGGACGCTCAACGTCTGGCCGTCAAGCTCCCAAGACACTCCAAGCGAGCCATAAGGGGTCGAGACCTTGGCAGCTACGCTGGTGACGTTAAGACCAGAGATCAGAGGCTCGATGATCCAAGTCTTGAACCCAAAGTCGACAGGGCGAATACCAGCAAGGTAGTTCGTCAGCGCGTACGTCGGTGCGGTACTCCACGGATGGCTCTGCGACGAATACTCATCGAGGCCCGGCATGAGGTCGAGGTTCACGTACTCCCAGCCGGCGCCAGTCGCAAGAGACTCGTTGGAGATCATCGCGTCCCAAAGGTTGTCGAGCAGGAAGGCGATCTCTTCAGTCTGCTTCGTCTCGAACAGCGCGCTCAACAAGAAGCCGTTCGTATTGGGTGAGATGTAGTCGTTGGCATCAGCAGTGCTGTCGTCCTTATAGCCTGGCCCGTGCTTGAGCTCGGCAAGCTTGGCGATGCTCGAAAGCGCTTGGGTCTCGTTCGCCACACCCGACGTGATGGCGAACGCGATGCCGTTGACACCAAATGCATCCGGCTCTGAGGCCGATAGCGAGTACACACCCATGGTTTCGTTCCAGAGAAGAGCGTTGACAGTGTCCTTGAGCTCCGATCCAAAGGTCGCCCAAGCCTCGGCTGACCCGCTGTCTCCAATTGAGGCAGCAACCCTCGCCATGCCGTTGTAGAGTTGCACTGACGCTGCGTTGACGGCAATACCAGCTCCAGCCCCCAAGAAGACAATGTGCTGGTCGAGAAGGTCGATGAGGCCGTTGCTTGTCTGGTGACTCGTGACCCAAGCCATGGCGCGCTTGAACGACTCCCAGTTGGCGATGGCGAAGTCGCGGTCGTCAAAGTACTCCATGTACGAAACGAAGCCGAGGAGACCGAGGATGTCGTAGTCAGGGAACGCGAGGAACGTGTTGTTTGTGCCGGCATTGAAAAGGAAGACGCTCGAGTCAGGAATCGGCGAGGTGTACGAGATCGGAATGAAACCAGGGTACTGGCCCTCTGCGGATTGGTACTCGAACGCGTACTCCCACGTGCCAGTCAGCTGTTCGCTTTTGGCACTCGACACCGCCACAACGCGAGTCGTGTGGAAGAAGTCGCCGAGCCAGATGAGTCGGTCGCGTTTCGCGCCGTCCAGGCACACACTGCGAGTGTTTGGGAGCATGCCATACTCTCCAAGCACATCGTCCCCAGTCATAGTGTTCGAGTACACAACAGCACTATCGGTATCTCGGACCACGACGTTGCGAACAAACGCCGCCTGGTCATGCCATCCACCGAAGCCGATCGCACCAGCGCCGGTCGTCGTGTATCCGTAGAATGTGAGCTGTTCGGCTGTGAAACCAAACTCGGAAATGGTAGCGTTCATCACCAGCGAGCCGTTGAGCGAGAAGACAATGTTCTCTGCGTCCGAGTCGACCACCACGTTGACAGTGTACCACACATCCTCCTTAACGGCGAAAGGTACTGGGTATTCGCCCAGAACGTACGAAGTCGCGCTCGTCTGGTTGACAAAGTCGAATCCAAACGCCAACTTGACCGCGTTTGGTGGGAAGAGCGTCCGGTTCACGTTCGTGAATGTGGTGTCGTCGGGATACTCGGACGCCAAATGGATCTGGATGCCATTGCGGTTTCCGGAGAGGTCGTAGCCAATCGTGAGTCCAAAGCCGGCGCGCTCGATCTTGGTCTCGAACTCAAGCTCGTAACTAGTCAGGTTCCAAGTCTTGTACGAGATCCCCGACCGCACACCTGGAACATAAGTGCCATTCTCGGCTGTCACTTTCCAGCTCGAGACCTGGCTGTTGCCGTTCAGACACGCTGCTGTGAGCGACCGCGGGCCGAGGTCCCAAATCTTGTTGTACTTGTCGTTGGAGCTGACGAAAGTTCCCGGGAGGTCGGCAAAATCATCATACACGTCGATAGTTGGCGTGAAACCCACAGACTCGAATGTGACTCCGTCGCCCGTGAGCAGTCGGATCGTCTGCCACCGCTGCCCGGCCTGGTTCATCGCAGCAGCGACCGTCTCGCCCGCTGTTGTGAGGCGGTAGGTTTCGACGCGATGCGTGTTGGACAGCGACGTCGACACGCTGAACGGACCGTCCGATGTGTCGCGCGTGAGGGCGGTGAACGGCTCCGAGTACTTGACCTCGATCTCCACCGGCCCGGACGACAGTTCCTTGACCTTGAAGAACGGCAGCCCGGCGACTTCGTAGCCGTAGTCGAGAGTGGCGAGCGGGAGCTCGGTCGTCAACGAGAAACCATCTTGGAACGAGTCGGTTGGGATCACCGGCTCGCTCGCGATGGCGACCTTCTTCGGCGAAAACGCGGCGTCTGTAGCTGAGGTGACCGCTACCGCAAGCGTAGCAGTTGAAATTGCGAGCCGCCACATGGTGCTCGACGATCCCCGAGTTGCCGGGCTTGCTCGGGACGGGGAACAATCGAAAATGCAATGAGCTAGCACCAGCTCACTCAGCACATACTTCTCCCCTGCCGTCCCTTCTAGAGTCAATCCGCGACTGCATTAATCGCGTATATGCCGCCATCGCTCGTGCTGTACCCCATGTCTCGCCTGCACTTTGTCCAGCCTGGAAGGATTATGCCATTCAAAATATTGCTATACTTGATAGTTGCATAGATAGCATATGTATTTGAAGGAGTTGCGTTCTGTTTAGCCTCTAAAACGTGATAATACGATCTAGATGAGTTCATCGGCAGAATGAGATACTTCAACCTAGTGCTGTCAGCAACAGGGCCGAGTGCAACGGATGATGCTTGAAGCTGAGCCTGCTGCTCTGAAGTATGAAACGACGCTAACCGCACACAGGAACTCGCAGCCACCGCGCGATTGCCATCAATTTCATCCCACGTTCCCATCACACTTGCGTCAACTATCCAAGCATCGTGCAATGTTACTTCCGGCGTCCGTACGAAGAGAAGAGAGACGGCCTCGACTTGGGCGATTTGGATGAACCAAACGAGGAGCGCAGGTACTCGGCGTCGATGTCGAACTTTGTGTTCCCCTGCGGTTGGTATAGAGAGTGCGCTGACATGGATGGCATCAGTGATGACATTGGTTGCACCATCGCCGGTGTTGCTGATCGATCTTGTGCTGCAAGGGACATCATTTGATGCTGCTGCACCATTTCGGCGCTACGGAGTCCGTTCGAGCCTGCCGAAGGCGACGAAAAAGTCGATTGGCTGCGCGGTCGGACCCACGAACGCTGTGGGGATCGACTGCGATCGTCCGCAATGCGAGTCGCGCGAGTCGCGTCCAAGCTCGGAGCCACGGTATCGCGCGCAACAGCGCGGTCGTTCGAGATCTTCGACGATAGACGAAGAAGTTTCTGCATGTTGTTGTCCAGGTCGTGAAGAGCCCCACTTGTCGGCTGATCGGCGTGGAGGTTTTGTTCACTTGTCGATCTTTTCATTGTCGCTGATATCCCGGTTTTTGCAATGTTTCTTGACTCAGCAGTGCTCGATTGTGAAATGTTCTTAGGCGACACCGCCCTGCCGAATGCGCCAGTTGCAGCCCCTCCAGAGCGAAGAGGAGATCCTTGGTCTTGGCGGCGGGTGTTGAACACCTGGAGAGCCTCGATATTCATCGACGATACCCCACGCAGGAAAACCTGACGCAAGTCGTCTTCAAGCTGCTGGCGACATGCTGTCAGTGTTGTCACCTGATTCGCCGACGCTTCTAGTTCACGTTGAAGCTGCAACCAAGGCACACAATCGGTTAGTGAGCATTGCTGTACTTCAATATGTCTCCGAGATGCATCACGAGTAGTGCCGCAAAGTTTCGCCTGACCTGCTCAATTTTCAATTGGTACTCATTCGCGATCTCGATTACATGGCGCTCGTGCTGCGCCTGGAGCTGTTTCGTTGAAGTCGCTACTGCCGATTCGCGAGCACCATCCCTCCAGCCTCGAAAGACCCCCGCAGCCAATCTCTTTGTGTAGTGACGTGCTGCCATCGCTGCAGCTTGGCGCTTCATCTTCGTGTAGGCGACGTGTGCTGCCCATGAGCGAAAGCACGCAGAGACAGACTGGCCATCCTTCCATAGACATTGCTGCAACATAATCGCGAGGGTGAAACAAAAGGTTGAACCTGGGGATACAATACGACAGCACATACCTCGCGGCTTCGGTACTTGGCCGTCAAGGCAGAAAAGCTCTCGAGCAGACTTGCATGCGCAATTCGGCTTTGCTCCTCCCTCACCAGTTGCTCCTTGAGTCCATCGATCGTGTTCTTTCCGTCAACAAGCAGTTTTGATCAGCTTTGCCTTTGAGTGGCGTCCGAGTTCAAACCCTTTACCTGCAGCAGTGTGATATCGTTCGTGTACGTCGCCGAGAGCTTCAAACGATCCATGGCACTAGTAGTGGTGAGTCTCGACTCGAAATCTACAAATGCGGCCTTCCATCGAACATATTTATCAGTGAGTTCCCAGAGCGAAATAGGCTTGAACCATGCACTCATACCAGAACCGATTGTCGAATGGTTTCGTGTGCGGCGACTATCTCCTCGTCGAGAGCTCGGACGCGCGGCAGTTCTGCTACTTTCCGCTTTAGTGTTTGTTCGTCCATCCTGTCGACTTGACCGCAAGCAGCGCTGCTCGTTTGCTCGTTTGCCGTAGGCATCGTGCTCGTTCGACTTATCTGCGACAACGAACTGCTCGAGATCTCGTTGCGTGATGTCGTGCCGCCAGCTCTCAATGTGCTTCTTAACAGTCCACTACCACCACAAACGGCACGAATAAACGTTACACGCTGGAATCGTGCAATGATCATGTTATTCGGTTGCACCTGGTCCGACTCGACACGTCTGTGTCGCTGAACGCTCCGCGCGAGTCGTCGTCGCGGTCGAAAGTAACTTTTCTGCCCGGCTGCCAACTTCTATGGCCCCCCTCGCGGGTCTGTTCATCGCGATCCTCAGCACGCAACGACCGCAGCTGCGGTGGCGGCGTCTCGGGCACTGGCTCGAACTCAAGTTTGGACATTGTCCTGCGCATTTGCCGCCACTCGCGGTCGCTCACTTCCTTCGCTTGTGAAGTTCTCATCGCCAGACGTCAGGCTCCTCCACAGCGTGACTGTTCGCTGCCCCCGCCCCGTGTTCATCGCCGTCCGTCCGTTTCGTCAACGCTCCGTTTCGCGTCGATCATGAGGCTGGACAACATGCGTCTGCTATAAATACGACTTTACACACAAAGAAATAACGGACTTGGTGCAACATGCAGTCCACATCCATGGCAATGGGAATGAATCAGATAACGCATCGTGCATGCAGCAAGGTGTGAGCAAAAACAACCAAGACGGGTCTTTGAATTTGCGGCAATGGTCCAACTCTGGCGAACAACGCACTCGGAGCGCATCCTTCCGATTATGAAGGCAACAAACTTCTGCTTCATCGGCACGGTCGATTGCTCGTGAGTGTTCGGGCGTGCCTCTACGTGTTGATTTCACCCAGATCTCAACCATCGCCCCCACGTACCCAGCTCCACTCGCTCTCCAGTCACGACACCAAAGTTGAAGCTGATGAAGCACCAACTTCAACTGTGCACATCTTCGCGTCGTTGATGTTTATGCTCACAATCAGCTGTTACCAATCCAGCACAGGTTCAACCACGAACAAACCTGCGCAGTGCATTGAGTTGCCCTCGCAGCACTTGCCCGATCCGATGCGTTTGCCAATGGCTAGACTGAGCACACTTTTTATTTGGCGCTATCGCTGGAGCAGCAAGTACCTTGAAGCCTCTGATGCGTTCCAAACACTTCTGCCTGGTTCCGCTGTTGGGATGTACTGTGCTGTTGGCGTCCCAAACTGCAGCCCGAGATGTTGGCACACCGCCACTCTACGGCGAGTTTGTCCCCAAGAAGTTCGCGCTTGGGGCGATGCCAACCATACCGACGGCCAGCTACACTGACGGTGAGACTGTGGTCTCGCTCACTCCCGACCTGCCGTGCGCCACGCTCGACTACGGATTTGAGATGGCGGGCCAACCCATGCTGCACGTCCAGGCTCTATCCGGACCCGTCGAGGTCGAGGCCAAGTACGCCGAAGCCTTCACGTCTCTGTCACAGGAACTATCGGACGGACCGTTCAGCTGGACGGCACCGTTGGCCAACTCGCACCGCGTGCAGACCTTCCGGTTCTCCACCCTGGACGAGTCAGTGACCACCCTGGCCCAGGGCGGACAGCGCTGGCAGACACTGTGTCTCCTCACGGGTGATGGAGTCTCGTTCAAGCGTCTCGCCTTCCGTGCGACCGTGCCAGTCGTCGAGAGCGAAGCCTCGGCGCTACCAGGATCGTTCGTAAGCTCGGACGCCACGTACAACAAGATCTGGGATCTTGGACCGCGCGCAGCATCTGTGGCTTGCATCGCCGCCGAGAGCCAGCCGGAAATCTGGAGTGTCGACGCTGAAAATGGCACGTATGTGCCCGGCACTCGCCCAGGGATCTCGTACAAGACGTGGAACCTGACCGACTATGTACTCGAGTTTGAGACCAAACTTGTGCGCGGCGGCATGGGTGTCACGATCGGCTTCACGATGGCGGACAACAGCGACGGAATCCAGCTGCACCTGGCGTCTGAGTACCCGAACGGCACGACGTACTCCAACACAAACACGTCGCTCTTCCCTCCCAGCACAATTCGGCTCGCGTACGGCTACGACTTTGTCAACATCACCACGGCCACGTCGTACCTGCTGGACTTGTACCAAGTGCCGTTCAGAGTCCCCGAAGACGAGTGGCTCGCCGTCAAGATCGAGGCTGATGCGGCAGCACACCGGTTGTCGTACTGGCTCAACGACACGCTTGTATTCAACGCGACCGTCGATTCGATGGCCAACGGCGACCAAGTGGCCGACCCGACAGCGAGCGGCGCCTTCGGCTTCGGCGGCTGGCAGGATCAAGCTGCGTTCGTTCGCAACGTGGTGGCCACGAGCCGTTCGACCGGTGAAGTGCTGTACGCTAACCCCATGACGGATGCAACAGTCGTGCTGCCCGAGTTCGGCGAGCAAACCAACAGCTACGGCGTGTGCATGGACGGTGGCAAGCGCGACCGCCTCATGTGGCTCGGCGACTTCTACCACACGACACGGATCCTCGGCGTTGGCCAAGGTATCGGCTTCGAGAACGCCGTGACCGGCACGTGGCGCTACGTGTTTGACTACCAGTCGTCCATCGGCCAATTCCCGGGCTTTCTGCCCATCTCGTACGAGACGCCCATGCCAACGCCCGGGGTTTTCATGGCCAACGCCGGTACCAGCGCCGAGGTCTTCGTCTTCCCCGACTACGCCGTGCTCGGGCTGCTCTCGTTTGTGTCCTACATGGAGTACTCGAATGACGTGGCGTTCGCCTCCGAGCATTGGTCTTCATTTGCGGCGGCCATGGTCTGGCTCGGCGACCACAAGACCAACGACACTGGTCTCCTGGACTTCTCCGACGGCTTCGTCACATTCATCGGACCTGCCGCTGGCGTAGCAGTCAACGCCGCCTCCGTGCAGGCGTATCGCGGCATGGCGCGCGTGGCTGAGGTCGTAGGCGACGTCGAATCCGCCGCCACTTGGACGGCGTCCGGAGAAGACTTGGCCGCCGCCATCAACATCAACCTCTGGAACGATGAGCTCGGTGTCTACTCGGTCGAGGCCGCGACGCCCGACGTGTTCGGTGTCTCGGGCATCGCGTTCGCCATCACGGCTGGCGTCGCCAACGAGTCGCAAGCCCTGCGGTCGCTGGCCCACCTCGACGAACTGAAGCAGGGTCCCGGGTACCTCGACACGAGCGCCACGGACCCGTCGACCAAGATCTCGCCCAACACCAACGGCTTCCTGCTCGACGCGCTGCTGCAGCTGAAGCAGACGGCGCCGGCCAAGTTTCTGCTCGACAACCTTTGGGGTGCCATGCTCAACGACTCGTACGCGTCCGGCGCCAGCTGGGAGTACGTCGCTCAGGACCTGTCGCCGGGGCTCAGCGACTTCACATCTCTCGCACACCCGTGGGGCGGTGCCGCCTCGTATGCGCTCACCAACTTTGTGGCAGGCATCCGCCCGGTCGACTTTGGCTTCGCCACCTGGATCATCGAGCCGATCGTCGCGGGTTTCGGGCTCGACAATGTCTCGAGCAAGGTGACGACGCCGTTCGGAACGCTCAGTGTCGACTGGGCCCGCGACAACAGCACCAACTCTCTCCTTGTGACCATTGCCTCGCCTGCAGGCACTAGCGGTGTGTTCCAAGTCGACCAACCGAGCTCCAACTCAACGTTCACAAACAACATCACCGGAGGAGGCAGCGACACTTTCACTGTGCAGTTATAAGTCAGAAACACATTCAAAACGACGAGAGAATATCACACGTTTGTGCACTACACCATCATTCATATTCATTTGAGAAAGTTATCCAGCGATAACTCTAGGTTCCCGAAGAATACCCTTAGTTGCCACCACGCAGACGCAGCACCAGATGAAGAGTAGACTCCTTCTGGATGTTGTAGTCCGACAGCGTGCGACCGTCCTCGAGCTGCTTGCCAGCGAAGATCAGACGCTGCTGGTCAGGCGGAATGCCCTCCTTGTCCTGGATCTTCTGCTTCACGTTGTCGATCGAGTCCGACGGCTCCACGTCCAGCGTGATCGTCTTGCCGGTCAGCGTCTTCACGAAGATCTGCATGCCACCACGCAGACGCAGCACCAGATGAAGAGTAGACTCCTTCTGGATGTTGTAGTCCGACAGCGTGCGACCGTCCTCGAGCTGCTTGCCAGCGAAGATCAGACGCTGCTGGTCAGGCGGAATGCCCTCCTTGTCCTGGATCTTCTGCTTCACGTTGTCGATCGAGTCCGACGGCTCCACGTCCAGCGTGATCGTCTTGCCGGTCAGCGTCTTCACGAAGATCTGCATGCCACCACGCAGACGCAGCACCAGATGAAGAGTAGACTCCTTCTGGATGTTGTAATCCGACAGCGTGCGACCGTCCTCGAGCTGCTTGCCAGCGAAGATCAGACGCTGCTGGTCAGGCGGAATGCCCTCCTTGTCCTGGATCTTCTGCTTCACGTTGTCGATCGAGTCCGACGGCTCCACGTCCAGCGTGATCGTCTTGCCGGTCAGCGTCTTCACGAAGATCTGCATGGCTGCGAGTCTTCTGGCTTCTCTGGTAGCTGCGGAGGAGGAGGAGGATCTGGTACCTCCGGGTCCAAACGGGAAATGAGCACCACGGTGATCGGGACCAAGGCTGCAAGAGAGAAGGAAACGCGCAACCCTTTGCGCTTTGTCAGATTGAAGGTGGAATAGCTGCCGTTATGGAACCCTACACACTAGGTGATCTGATTCAATACAAAATCCAGCATGCGAGAACATCCATCTCCGAGCGCGATAAATCTCGCACCTTGAACATCACTCTGACCTGGGAAAGGATGCAAAAACCGCGGGTAGGGGTACAATCTCCCCCCATGTGGTCAATCCGCCACCTCATAGCCAACTCAAGTCGATGCTGGCTCAATTTGCTGGGTTGCACAAGAACTGTAGGGTTACCCGTTGGGAGTGTTCTGAGAAATTGCGGACAGTCATCAGCCAGAATATTACCCGCCACCTTCGACGCCGATATCCCACCTGCGGATGTTGGTGCAGCCCACAATTCTCAAACCTGCTTGTGCTAAAATAAACTTACCCATACAGGCGTTCAACATTGGATCTTTGCCGTTCCACGCGTCGCATCAGCCTGGCGAGCCGTAATTGGGCCGCCCAAGGAGCGAGGACGCAACCAGCGCTGCATGCGGACGGAACGCCAAGATGACGCCTAGTCGCTCGCCCTTACCTGGCCGCTGGCGGAGATCAGATCCTGGCCGGCCGGCTCTCGCGTCCCGTGGCAATCACCGCTTCCGCCGATCCAGCTTGAGGCGCGCCTCTTCATCGAGCGCCACGCGGCTCGGTGGCGTCTGCAGGGCCGCGTCGGCTCTTGTCGGCTCTCGCTGCCGCGTGAGTTTGGTGCGCAAGATCTCGTTCTTTCCCATCCGGGCTGTTCGGTGCGCCGTATCCATCGCTGGCGGTCGTTTGGATGTCGCCGACTCGCCTCGTGGCCGACTCGATGGCTGCTGATCGTCCTTGAGCACCTGCCAGACTTGCACCGGCGCCGTGGCGCTCGCTGGGACTGCCACGTTCAATGGCGAAGACTCATCAGGAATCAGGTGCAGCTTGGCAAGTAGCCCTGTGAATGGACTGGGCATGGCGACGCTCAGACATCGCATTGCGTCGCGGAACGGCCGCGAGAAGTTGGTGCGCAGCGCGCGTCGCAGCTTGCGCCTCGCCGCAGTGAGCGTCTGGAGTAGTTGGTCGCCGGCTCCGTGCGGAGTCTCGACCTGCGCGGATAGATCGCCGTGTTCGAGCTGGAAGAGTTGGTCCTGCACTTCCATGAGCCGCGTCGACCAGACCACGAAGAAGAAGCGTAGAAATTCCTGCTGCGCGATGCGGTGGTCGCTCGAGACGTCGATGCACGCGAGCAGCAGGTAGATCTGGCGATTGGTCAGTCGCTGGTCGGGCTTGGCATGTCGGTCGAATCGTTGCCGGAGCTTGGAATCGACTGTGAAGAGGAACCGCACGAGCGTGCCAAACTCAGCAACGGAGATCTTGCCGCCGCCATCGCGGTCGAAGGCCTTGAAGAGCTCCAGCAGCGTCCACTGCTGTGAATCCAGCCGGTCGATGACAAAGTCGACGAGCGCGTCCTGCAGTTCTCGCACGTCCGCCTCGTTGAAGCTTGCGTACTCGGTTTGGAACACTCGTTGGAACTCGTCGAAAGAGAGTTCGGCGTTGCCACTGACGTCGACGCGGCGAAAGAGCACGTCAAACTGGTGCCAGGACACGTCAACGGCAAGCAGTGACAGCAGAGACTCCTGGAATCGTATTCGAGAGAGCTTGCTCTCATTGCGAGTTCGTGTCTTGGCCATCGCGTCAAACACTAGGTGCAGACCAGTGAGCTCTTGGTCATCCTCGTGCGGTGGTGGATCATCATCGTCGCCTCCGAAATCACTGAAAGAATCTCCGCTTTCGCGCGACTGTGGGAGTAGCAAGCTCGCAAGTTGATGGACACGCTTCTTGACGATTTCGAACAGCTCGTCAGTGCTAGTGATAGACCCAACCTGGATCATAGGCAGCTTCGGGAGAGCGACCTGCTCACGTTGGGACTCTTCCTCATTCAGCGATGCACTGATGCCCACCGTCTCGAGAATGTCTTGCATGGCGTCGACATAGCTTTCGCCTAGTTTTTCACTAGCTGTAAAACTATTGTTCGTGCTTGAGCTGCCAGATTGGTTCTCGTTTAAGATCCCCGTTGAATCCAAAGACTCATTCACGAGCCTGGTCTCCTTCGGACGCTTATTCGCTGGCTTGTCTGCGTTTCGTGACTTGTCTTCCATCCCTGACGCGCGTTGCTTGGTTTGGTACAGCAATTGCTCGCGACGAATGAAGGACGGAGTCTCGGCGACGGACTTCTGCTGGTACCGAGCGATGCCAACTCCCCCACTGCTGGTTGTTCGCACTGGCGGTCGATTTTTCGGAGGGTAGTTGAAGGCCTCTTGGAATTCAGCGATATGAGTCATCAACTTGCGCTTGTGGAGCGCAGTCGTGACGCCAATCTCAGACTCGAGCTCAGACTCACTCAGCGTCAGCAGTAGTTTCCCGTTGACAGCGTTGCGCACCATCGCTTCCGCGTATTGCTCAAGCTGCATTTCTTCCTCGAGCCACTGCACGACGTCTTCCACCTTCCAGTCCAGTACGTCCGTTGACAAGGGCTTTCTGGATGGAGCAGCAGACCGTGTGCGCTCCGCATGGTACCCCGATGGTGTTTTGACAGGATCAGCGGTTGATAGTTCAGAGCGTTGAGGCTCGTGTTTGACCTCTTTTACGTGTTTGCGGGCAGCTGGGGTTGACGGTCGTGACTCTTTATCGGACTGAATAATGGTCACGCTCTTCAGCGAATTGGTTGGCGGCGGTGATGGTTGCTTTGGTTCCTCAGACGGCAGAGGCTGATCGTGATTGTCGACACCTTCAGTCCGGTTCGCAACGGGGGTCGAGAGCTGTGCGTTTCCCACCAGTGCAGCTGAAGCACTTTTTGCTTTCTCAACTGCGTTCGACTCGGCATCTATCGTGGTCGGGTGTTCCGGTTTGTCGTCACTATCTGTTTTATCCTCGGCCACATGTTCATTGGTTTCGTCATGATTGTGACGACTGTCGATATCCGATGTGCGCTGCTCCTCATCGCTACCTTTGGATGGCTCTTTGGCTGTGTCATGATCATTGCGATTGTCAACACCCGTCGTGAGCTGCACTGCAGCGCTACCATTGGATGGCTCCGAGTGCAAGGACGCGGCATCGGCAAGCGAATACAAATGCTGCATGCAGCTGACGTATTCGTCCCATGAAATCATCCCGTCGCCGTTCACGTCCATCTTGACGAACAATTTGTCGAGATCCCCATTCGTTTCCTTCTCGGCAGCCTGTTGTACCACGTGGCGTGCTTCGCCCAGTCGCTCTGAGTCCGAATGCTCGCCCAGCAGATAGTGTTTGAGCTGGGCGATGCTGATCGCGGTATCACGATCCCCTCCTAGCGCCACGAACGTCTTCTTAAGTGTCGCAGCGCCTTCTGCTAGCAAGAGTGCGGCAGTTTCTTCATGATCCTTCGCTTGATTCGCATCAACCTCACCGTTGGAATGTGCCTCGCTGTTCCCACTCTTTGCCAACTCGCCACTTCGACTGCTGTCTTCAACAACAGTGTTGACTGAACCTGTAATGGTTGGTAGAAACTGTACTTCCAGTTTCAAGTCTGCCGATTTGCCGCCGCGTGCACATGCTTCATCGTTCGACAGCCCTGGCGGAAGCGTGAGCGGGTACCAGCCAGACGCCAGATGGCCGTCCAAGAGCATAAAATCAAAGATTGGCAACTCGAGCTCGCCGATGACTTTGTCCGAGTCTGCCACGGTATCGTCGCCTTCACAAATCAGAAGCTCGCAAACGAGGATGGGGTTTGCGACGACAGACGATGCAGACTCGTTCGAGAAGTCTGCTGCACATTCGAACAGTAAGGCGTTGTCAACGCTAGTCAAATCTCCGTTGGTTGAGCTGGATCGTTCCCATTCCATCAAACCTTCGCCTGCGACCACGCTGTCGAGGGACTGATATTGTGGAGGAAGCGCAAGAGTCTTTTCCGAGATGACAATGTCTGGCTTAGCGCCTCCGTTAATCGCCACTGACACCAGTTTAAACCGTAGTATGCATCGTTTGTTGACCATCATCTCGTGGAAATAGGTTGCGATGTTGAGCCGAGCCTGTAGCACCTTGACATGTAGCTGTCCGACGCAAAGCTTGTGTTCGCGATTACTGAATTGCTGGAACGGATGGCAGACATCTCGTTTATCGCTCGGAATAAATTGACAGCCCATCAAGAGCCACGGGGTGGATGGCGAAGGTGCACCAACAGCAGCAGCAGTTTCCGCCTTTCGCACGTTCCCAAGCGGGTAAAATGTGTAGCTCACTGCCGTGGGGTGGCTCAAAAACGCGTCCATGTTGACCGAGCCGAAAGAAATTACAGCAAGCGCGTTGACGTTGGCGGTTCGGACGGCCAGGTCAACAATCTCAACAGTCAGCGTCAGCGGCACTCTTTGATCCGTGGATTGGTCGCACAGATACTCTATTTCCATTACCTCGCCGTCCCAGACTGGATGGTGAATTGATTCTTGGCCTATTTTCGTGACTTGGACGAAATTCAACGCATGACACGAAATCCGAACCGCAGGCTGCATGCTCCGATTGCACGACAGTTGCTGTGCACGAACGATGTGACAATAAAATGACCCAGAAATACGCGACTTTGAGCTTCCAGCGCGCTGTAACTGGGTCGTGTAAGGGGAGATCGGTACCGCATCGAGCGGTGAACCTTGTGCTTCTTCAAAATAGTCGCGCGAAACAAATCGATACTCCATACGAATGTCACCAGCAGTGTCAATCTCCCACTCCTCCGCATTTTTTGTCCCCGTGGTGGAGCTCGGATTTGAGCTGGCTAGTATCGGAGGATAGATCGGCAGCCATGACTCGAGCCAGTTTGTTTTGCCACTAAATACCTGACTGTCGTTCTCAAACTCACTGTGAAACAAGGTGGACACTGCAATATTGAGCGTACCGATCGATGCATCCGGGAGATGGTCGTCTTCGTTGCTGTCCACTACTTCAAGGCGGAGATAGTCCGTGTGCAAGTCGTTGCAGCGCAAGTAATAAATCGGCGAGTCCCACTGAGGATGGCGTCCGCCATTCAGCGAGATCCCGGTCTGGCACGCATTCACCAAACCGCCGGCAGATCGAGCCAGCGGAAGAACTTTAGCGACAACGTAAGGGTCTTGCTCTCCGTTGGCATCTACGTCGGTCAAGTTTCTACCAGCGATGAATCGGACGCACAGCACCCCTGGCACAACGTGGAGAGCGACCATTTGAGGAGATTGAAAGAATGTGGCAGCTCGAGTTAGTGTTTCGCACGCAGCAATGTCGAGCTTGACGACTGCGGCCAAACGAATCTCGTGGGTTGTGCTAGTTGAAGAGAATAGCGTCGCCCACACAGAATAAATTTTGTCTCGCTTCGCGTTTTCGAGTGCCGCCGCGAGCGAAACCTCATACGTCGCGACGAGCTCTTGAAAGCGAGCGTTAGTGCGTTTGGATAGAACTTCGAGCCGGAGCACTGGACAAGTCCCGATGTCATACGATTTTTGGGTCATTTCACGGCCGGTGCATCCCATATTGAGATGAAGAACTTCGTCCCATTCAACGAACCGCGCCTTGTCTCCGTGCAACTCTTTCGCACTTGTACAGATTGGCGTTGCCGATACTCTCGCACCAAACAGAGCAGCTTTACACGTCAACTCCACGCCCAAACACGAAGAACCATCTGTTGGTCTGCCTGCAGCGAGAACTCCTGGAGCCTGTCCGCTTTCCGCGAGAATCAATCGGCCAAAGCGAACGAGGACAATTGGATGCGTCTGCGGTTCAGCAATATCGCGAGTTTCGAGCACTACAGGTTGGCGCAAAACTTGGTCCGGGTAGAATGCAAGACCGATCCTCAGCTGGTCAGTGAGAGTTTTGGCTGTGGTACTACTGGCAAATGGATACCATTCGTGGCTCATTACTCCCTTGGCACCAGAGCTCAACGACCCGATGGGCTGCTTCAGTGATCCGATAGACTTGCCACTGCAAATGTACGAGTCGTCAAATTGATTCACAGATCACTACACCAAAACTCATGCTGAGAACACGTACGTTGATGTCAGAAGTTCGACGCGAAGGATATCCATTGCGATGTCATCCGTGTACAGTGTGATCTGGCAATCCCAAAGCACAGTACTCTGAGTGGCCGTCGTGTGGCTGTTCATTCGACTCTTCACCTCTTTCTTGTCGCTGAACGTCGAGTTCAGCCATATGTGAGCAGTGATCTGACCATCGATACTAGAAGTACATGGACCCTGCGCGTGATCAAGGAGTACGTCCAGTCGACCTGGCGTACTGCCGATTTTCGTCGTTGTCCCAAGAGGCAACACCTCTGAGCCGCTTGCCTTGAGCGATTTGGACTTGTCTCGTAGTGATTTGCCCACTTCTCGACAGAGAGAGCGGTATGTGTTCTCTTTGTCGGCGTCGCTTGCAGACTCATTCTCGACTGCCAACGGCTCAAACACGCCTTCAAGAACTAGCCGGCCTGTTTTTTTTTCTGCCATGAACACATCAACAGTCATAAAGATTGGCAGCGGCTCAAGCACCGCGGCATCCACCCGTGGCAGGCAAAATGCGCTTAGCGGGAGCTCCGTCTTGCCGATGGGAGCACTGCCGTTCTTTTCGCCTGGCTGGTGTGACAGCATTCAGTGCGTCAAATATGAAACACGCACAGGTGGAACAAAGTCACTTACAATTTGAATATCGTAGATCCCAATGGAGACAATTGGCGGAGGAAGAGATAGCGAGATGTTCTCTCCTTCTGGAGCTGTAGGAGTTTCAGCCGGAAGACTAGATGGAGAAGCTGATCCATGTGGAAGACGATACTCTAGCCGCAAATACTCGTTCCATGTTGGGGAAGCGCCAGCATTCTCGAGCGGACGAGTTTTGAGCATCGATCTCACAGGGTTGTCTTTCCGCTTAATGTACTTTGGCTCGATACTGATACGCACTTCCGGGTCGAGTTCCGCCGCTCTTTCATCCGACGGGTTCGGAGCCACCAGTTGTTGCGCGTACATGACCAAAAGGTGAAGATTGCCGCTGCCCACTCGCGATTCTTTTGCAAGCGAATATGCCTTCGAGCTGTCATGAGCAGTTGCCGTTGACTGTGCTTTCCGATGGGCAACTCCATAGCTCAACTCGACGTGCCCAAGGGGACCAAGCGGGATCTGCATGCGATGGGTTCCATTCCAAAATCCGCTGGCCTCAAGTATGGCAGCCCACACGTTGCATCGGCAGCTGCCTATAACCTCCGCTTTCTTTTGATGCACGCCCTTCGACCACATTTGGATATCTAGATCCAAAGTCTCTTTTTCCTTGGCGGTTTGGTATTGGTTGGAGGAAAGTACCAGGTCCACGCCCATATCCCACACAATGGCCGACTCAGTATCACGAAGAACATGGAAGTCCAATTGGTCTTCAGTGTGCGAGCGGGAAAATGACAAAACTCCAGGCTTCTTTTGGGAGGCGAGCTGAACCGCCAAACCGTACGACCGCTCCTTGATTGCGTCAGACGAGGTAGTCGGAGTTGCTGGAACGATAAATACTCCTTGAGTGGCAAAGAAAGTCAAGAGACACCCCTCCGACGGCGATACCAGCAGCTTCGGAGCGTCGAGAGGTAAAAAGACGGCTTGAACTTCGAGCGTCACAATCTGGTTTTGACTAGTCTTCTTGCTTTCAATCGTAGCGGGACTGAGCTCAAGCTGCACCAACTTCGGCTGGTCATCAGCAATACCGACCAGAAACTCAGCCTTGGACACTCGCTTTTGGGCAACACAGACGTCGCGCGTGATGGCGTTCTTGTCTTTGAGCTCCACAAGTATAGCGTGGCCGTAGTCTTCGCCATCAGCCACAACCAGTGGGATTATGAGCTCCTCCGCGGTCCACTCGACTTTGGCATCCGGAGCAACACCTTTTGTCGCATCTGTTATAGTTCGAGTCGCAGCACCAACTCGCTGTTTTGAACTCGTCTCAGCTGCGGCAGGAAAGCAACTCACCTCGACGTATAGGTCATGCGACGCCGAGACCACGTTAGGATTGTTTCTCATGCAAATATTCGCTAGGTGTAGATACCCCAACCTTGTTGGTGCGCGGTGGGGCTTGGGATCAATCGACGACTTCTCAATTGTTTCACCCGTGATACCAGGTGAGACTTGATGGTCGTCAGGCACAGGTGAGAGTGTCGTGGGCAGAGGAGTATCAGCGTAAATCCAACGGAATCGAAGCGTGATCTCGCCGCAATGTTGGCTCTTCGACATCTTTTCATCGACAAAGTCAAGAGGGAATGTGCTCACTGTTTCTCCGTTCGCTGCTTGATCGACAGTTGCTTTCCAAACTGATTCAAGAGAGATACGCGCGCCACCCATGTACGGGTCTTTGCCCACTACGTCTTGGTCGCGAATGTGTACCACCAGCTCCAGGGGATACGGCTTCTGCTTAATGTCAAAAACCTGAGCAGCCTTGGTCCACTCGACAAACGCGACGTCAGCGTCTTTCACAGACGGAGATTTCTTCGTTTGGCCATTCATCATGAACACGACGTACGGGTCGGGTTTCCGATCAAACAGTGCCTTCACCATGCCTTTCACCACACCCCCAGCCGTCGGTTTCCGCAGCTGACGAGCACACAGCGGTTCGATACTAAGAGTTTTCACATCGGTGCATGTCGGCTTGGGAGGTTGGATTTCTACCGATTCCTTTTGCAGCGATTCAGTTTGTTTCTCATTGGCTTTGTCATTCAACTCTTTCGTTCGAGATTCTTCAGGAACATCTACAGTTACAACCTCATTCTCTGTGGCTGGTGAGGTATCAACCGATTTGACAGCAATGGACGAGATCACTGACGGTGACTGCCGTTCAAACTCGAAATGAAAGTGGACCGTGAGTTCGCCGCATGCCTTTCGCTTCGTGAAGCGCTCATCCGAAAAAGTGAGTGGATATGTCCGCTCTGTACCGCTCACTGTTGATTGCGATGAACACCACGGCGATGACTCGGTCGGCTCCGAAAAGAACTCTCCCAAACTGATCTTGGCGCCGCCCATGTACGTCGGCTTGGTCAGGTTCTCGTCCTTGACATGAATAAGCAAATCGGTCGGCAAAACACCCTTTGGTCGAGGGAGGGTAAGCAAAGCTGGCGACAGGTCGAACGTGAGAATGGCGCCTTTCCAGTTCACTGGATGCTTGAGATCGACGTCTTTCAATGGAACAGAAGCCATCGTCGCGCCACAAAATGTCAACACAACGAACGGGTCAGGTTTGCGGTCAAAAATGGCTCCAAGACTGGCTGGTCTTGTCAAGTTCCGAGCTGATACCAGCTCAATACTCATATGTTTGATATTTTGAGGCGTTTCCAATGGAGCGGTTGCAGGGTTCGATGCCAGCGCCACACTCGCCGGAGATTCTGCAGCTGTCGACGCAGCTTCCACTTGCGGCTCCGGAGCTTTCGATGGCTCTACCGCCAGCGTTGCATTGACACTATTTCCTTGTTTCGTTTGAAGATCCGATCCTGAACGATCGCTTCCTTGCTGTGCAATGAGGGTCGCAGGCGAATTCGGCAGCTTCCCTTCTCCGTTTGAGCTCGTCGACGGTAGATTCTCTGCTGGAGGCGTCGGACCAGCCACCTCTGACGGCGCTTGGGGCTTTGCGATACTCGGTGACGTGTTGGTCACTGGTTTTTGACTGACTGGCGCGCTCGAAGGTGCTGTCTCCTCCTCAGGTAGCTTCTTGGTCGGCTCATTCACAACAGCAGGCATTGCAGGAGCCGTTGGCGGCGGGCCAGCGACTACAGTTTCACGGGTGTCCACCAGAGTTATAGTCATCTTAATCTCTCCGCTCGCCTTCTTCTTGGACAGCTTCTCGTCAGCGAACTCGAGCGAGAACATGCGCGACTGGCACATCACTCGTTCGCGACCTTTGCCCGCAGGAACCAGCTCGCTCAGCGAGATCTTGGTGCCTCCAATGTACCGATCCTTTAGCAGATCCTTGTCTTTGACGTGCACGACTAGTGGCGCTTGAGCCAGCGCCGCCTCGTCGGCCACTGCGAACTCGGCGACTGCGTCCGGCCACGAGAAGAACTTCATCGGCTCGACATCGTCAATGTGTGCACACTCCCGCGTCACGCCACCGAACACAAAGGTCGCGTACGGGTCCGGCTTCTTGTCAACCGAGAGCATTCCAGTGGCTGCTACAATGCCCTGCGCTCCCTCTGCCCGCACTCGCAGCACCAGACTCGGTGCCTCAGGAGACGCCTTGCTTTTCTTGCCCATGTTGAAGCGGTGCAGATGAGACGAATGAGGTGTCAATTAGACATTTTAGAAACGATATTGGAACAAAAGCTAGATCCAGTTAAAAACGTTAGCCTGTGTCGTTTCTATCCCTTGGCTCTCGTGAAAATCCGACCCTGCGCCAGAAATGGAGAAGGTGCTGCGCTTCGGCGGCGCTGCGCTCGAGAAGCGCCGGAGCGAGGGGGCGGACGTGATCGCCAGGTTCCGCCGCGGAAGCAGCGGCAATGAAAGTAGCGCTGGGGACGCCAGTGCACTCAAACTGCCGCAGAAGGTCGAGGACACGCTGACCAAGGTTGGTCTCGAAGTTGCAGGCGTTTTGGTCGGTTGCTCACAAGTCTGACGCTGTTTTCCCTCGTCCTGTGTCTGGCGACAATGGTAGGTGCTTCCGTCGGAGGATGTGCTGGACCGGCCTGAGTTCGACGCGCGCGAGTTCATCAACCGCAATTTCCCGGACGAGCAGAGTCTGGACGACATTGGCGCATTCGTGAGTCGCCTGCGTGTGCGCATGAAGGAGTTGGACGACGCGCTGTCGCAGGCGTCACAGGACCAAAGCCTGGCGGCCCACCAGGCGTTGGCAGACCTGAAGGAGGCGAAAACGGCGGTGCAGCAGCTGTTCCACAAGATCCACGACATACGCGGCAAAGCCGAGCAGTCGGAGGTCATGGTGCAGGAGATCTGCCGCGACATCAAGCAGCTTGACTACGCCAAGCGGCATCTTCAGACGACGCTCACGGCACTCAAGCGTCTGCACATGCTTGTGAACGCCGTCGACCAGCTCGAGCTCATGGCGTCGCAGCGCAACTACCGCGAGGCTGCCTCGCTGTTGGAGGCCGTCAACCAGCTCTTCACTCACTTTGACGGTTACGCCAACGTCAGCAAGATTGTAGAGCTGCACACGACTGTGCGCACGCTGCAGGAGGAGCTTGGCGGTCAAATCTTTGCGGATTTCCGCGCGATCGGTCCGCTCCAAACACTCGAAGAGAACTTCGATTCTGAAACCGAGCTGGACGCAGTGTTCAAGAACCTGTCGGCCGCGTGCGCGGTCGTTGACGCACTGGGCAAGGCGACACGCGAGAAGTTGATCCGCTCATTCTGCGAGGAACAACTGGTTCCGTACGATAAGCTCTTTGGGGATGGAGGTGAGTGTGCCGGTCTTGATCAGGCCGACAAGCGCTATCCGTGGTTCTACCACTTGCTATCGTCGCTGGAGGAGCGGCTGGACCGCATTTTCCCCAAGCACTGGCTCATGAGCCGACGCATCTGTATCCAGTTTTGCGAGATGACCCGGACGCATTTGCTGGCCCAGATCGGCGCGCACACACCGGAGGATATGGACGTGACACTGTTGCTCAAGTCACTGCAACGGACGCTCATGTTCGAGCGTGATGTCGCGCAACGATTTGAAGGCGCGACAACTACTCCTGGCGGAGTTGATAATGAGGACGAGTTCGATGAGGACGGACAGCTCATCGATCCGCACTCTGCTGAGGGAATCAAGCGGAAGCATCGCCGCCGCAAGCGGGAAGCCGAACGGAAAGCACTTGAGGACGAGATGGCCAAGAAAGGCGAGCTGTTCACCACCTCGGATCTCGAACTGCCGACAATCCGTGGCATCATCTCTCGGTCGTTCGATCCGTTCATGACTGCCTATGTCCAGTTGGAGCGGAAGAACATGGAGCAGATGATCGATGAAGTTATGAGCAGCGAGGTAGTTGACCGCAACGGACAGCTACCGGTATTCTCAAGCTCGGTCCACATGTTTGCGTACATCCGGAACTCGATTAAGCGATGCACGGCGCTGACGAACGGCCAGACGTTCTTTGACTTGCAGAACGAGTTTAAGCACTGCTTCGAGCTGTACTCGCAGCGATTGTTGACCAAGTTGCCCGCTGCTCCACCAGGCGGCAGCGGCAGTAGCGCACTGGACGCATCGGGGAGTGGCGGCGGCCTCAAGATTAAGTTGGCCGACAAGCAGGAGGAGGAGCTGTGCTTCGTGATCAACACGACCGAGTACTGCGCCGAGACGCTGCCGTCGCTTGAGGAAGTGATTCGCGCCAAAATCGACAAGGCATACAGCGAGTCGATCGAGCTATCCACCGAGATTGACACATTCCACGACGCCGGGACTGCCGCCATGAAATGTATCGTTGCGGGTCTCGAGACGTCGCTGGATGAAGCGCTAAACGCCATGCCAAAGGTGAACTGGCAGACATGGGAAGCCGTGGGTGACGAAAGCTCGTACGTGACGCAGATCGGCGAGAAGCTGCGCGTGTTTGTTCCTGTGATCCGTCAGATGCTCTCGGCGTTGTACTTCAACAACTTTTGCGACAAGTTTGCTGCTGCGTTCGTGCCACGAATCCTGCAGACCGTTATGAAGTGCCGCAAGGTGAACCAGGTCGCGACGCAGCAGCTGCTGCTGGATGTGTATGCGTTGAAGACGCTGTTTTTGCAGTTGCCCGTGATCCACACAAGCGAGTCCCTCTCATCGTCGAGCTCTGCTTCCTCTCCGTTGATCCCGCCGCGATACACCAAGTTCGTGACGAACGAGATGGCCAAGGTCGAGAGCGTGCTCAAGCTGCTTGGTACGCCCAACGAGATGTTGGTCGAGAGCTTCAAGATCATGTGGCCAGACGGCAACGCCGACGACTTCCAGAGCATCATGAACATGAAGGGGCTCAAGAAGAGCGAGCAGGCAGGGTACCTCGAGACGCTCGGGCTGGCACGCCGACCCGCGGGCAAGATCGCCGAGATGGAGGGCAAGATGAGCGACATGACCGAGAGTCTCAAGAAGAACATGCAGAACTTCGCCAAGGTGCCGTTCACGTTCAGCGGCGGCATGAACTCGACGCAGAATTGATGGAGCTCGGTTGGTGCGTATCAAAAACCTGATAACACGAAGAAGGGTACGCTGTACCCATCATCAGAATGCTTGTCGAGTAACCCACCCAACCCGACCCGCTCACTTCAACCCATGGAGAGAATGCGACCTGTTTCTGTCTGATCCGATTGTCGCAGCACCAGGACACCTGAGAAATGAGTGATGGTCCCACTCATGGAGCTGAATCGTAACCTCGATGAGAGTAACCAAGCTGATCGAATGCCGCATATGGCAGTTTGTATAGGTTTGGCTTCGATTCTCTTCTCGAACTGCTGAGGGAAGGTTCGAGACCTGCCCTTGTCCCAACGGTCACGCTCCCAGAAAAGCTCGTCCCATTTCGTCCTCGATCGCAGGAGGTGGCAAACGAAGCTCATTATTCATTTTGCTCGGTGAGCAGCAAGCAACAAGCAGCAAGCACCAGTTCGAGCGAGAACAAGGACAAGCAGCAACAATGCAGATCTTCGTGAAGACGCTGACCGGCAAGACGATCACGCTGGACGTGGAGCCGTCGGACTCGATCGACAACGTGAAGCAGAAGATCCAGGACAAGGAGGGCATTCCGCCTGACCAGCAGCGTCTGATCTTCGCTGGCAAGCAGCTCGAGGACGGTCGCACGCTGTCGGACTACAACATCCAGAAGGAGTCTACTCTTCATCTGGTGCTGCGTCTGCGTGGTGGCATGCAGATCTTCGTGAAGACGCTGACCGGCAAGACGATCACGCTGGACGTGGAGCCGTCGGACTCGATCGACAACGTGAAGCAGAAGATCCAAGACAAGGAGGGCATTCCGCCTGACCAGCAGCGTCTGATCTTCGCTGGCAAGCAGCTCGAGGACGGTCGCACGCTGTCGGACTACAACATCCAGAAGGAGTCTACTCTTCATCTGGTGCTGCGTCTGCGTGGTGGCATGCAGATCTTCGTGAAGACGCTGACCGGCAAGACGATCACGCTGGACGTGGAGCCGTCGGACTCGATCGACAACGTGAAGCAGAAGATCCAAGACAAGGAGGGCATTCCGCCTGACCAGCAGCGTCTGATCTTCGCTGGCAAGCAGCTCGAGGACGGTCGCACGCTGTCGGACTACAACATCCAGAAGGAGTCTACTCTTCATCTGGTGCTGCGTCTGCGTGGTGGCATGCAGATCTTCGTGAAGACGCTGACCGGCAAGACGATCACGCTGGACGTGGAGCCGTCGGACTCGATCGACAACGTGAAGCAGAAGATCCAGGACAAGGAGGGCATTCCGCCTGACCAGCAGCGTCTGATCTTCGCTGGCAAGCAGCTCGAGGACGGTCGCACGCTGTCGGATTACAACATCCAGAAGGAGTCTACTCTTCATCTGGTGCTGCGTCTGCGTGGTGGCATGCAGATCTTCGTGAAGACGCTGACCGGCAAGACGATCACGCTGGACGTGGAGCCGTCGGACTCGATCGACAACGTGAAGCAGAAGATCCAAGACAAGGAGGGCATTCCGCCTGACCAGCAGCGTCTGATCTTCGCTGGCAAGCAGCTCGAGGACGGTCGCACGCTGTCGGATTACAACATCCAGAAGGAGTCTACTCTTCATCTGGTGCTGCGTCTGCGTGGTGGCATGCAGATCTTCGTGAAGACGCTGACCGGCAAGACGATCACGCTGGACGTGGAGCCGTCGGACTCGATCGACAACGTGAAGCAGAAGATCCAGGACAAGGAGGGCATTCCGCCTGACCAGCAGCGTCTGATCTTCGCTGGCAAGCAGCTCGAGGACGGTCGCACGCTGTCGGATTACAACATCCAGAAGGAGTCTACTCTTCATCTGGTGCTGCGTCTGCGCGGTGGCAACTAGAAGCCAGGATGATTTTGCATTTATATCGGTCAAAGGCTTTCTAATGAATGTATTATGCGATTCATATCTGCCTTTGGCTCTCGGCGCAGCATTGCTCGATAAATACACAAGTGGACACGCCTCAGTAGAAGCTGACGCGCTGCCGCCGATATGCCTGCCATGCAATGTGGTGCGCGGTCGCCCCTGTCGTGTCTGTCGTGACGGTTGTCGTCGACGACGCACTTGGCGCCGTGGTCGTGCTGCTGCTGTCGTCCGTCATGGGGCAGTCGTTGTAGTCGGCTTCCTCGAGCGTAAACTTGGACGTGATGCCCTCGTTCGACGTGATCTTGACCTTGACGCTGCTCAAGTCGATGGCGTCGGCTGGCGACACCTGGTAGAAGGACGTGACGCCGATCACCTCGGCGTCCTCGCCGTTGATCTCCATGGCCTTGACGCCGTCGCGTGAGTTGGGTACCTGAAGCGCGAACCACTGTGGGTTGCTGCCTTCCTTCCAGCAGAACTTCTCCTGCTCGTCCGGACACGGCGTGAAGTACCACGAGATGGACTCGATGCGCGGGTCGCCGCCCACAACCGTGTACCAGAGCGCCGTGTTCAGGTCGAGGTTGCTGTGTCCGCACTCGTAGCACAGGTCAGCTACGAACGTGGTCACTGTGCCGCTCGGACCCGTGATGGACAGGCAGCGGCTGCAGCTCGCCGACTCGTCGTACTGGTCGTAGTTCATGGCCACGAAGAGCGACTCGTTGAGCCCGTATGGAGCCAGCCGCGCGCTGCAGCTGCCGCCGATGGTGGTTGTCAGTCCATACGTGGTCGCTCGGCCGGTGAAGACCTCCTTGGCGGCCGAGAGCGGCGCCGCCAGCGCCAGAACGAGCGCCAAAACGAGCAGGAGCACCATGTTGACTTCCTTTTGGCAGCTTCGGTGAAAATACGAGTCAGTTCGAGGAACCAGAAGCATCGATTTAGTTTGGGCATCATCATACTGTAATTTGGTGTTGATTGGGATGTGGCTCGCACACAAATACCTTGCTTGACATGAACAAACATGATTGGGTACCACTAATATCCTTATTTTTGACACTATGCATCATGCTAGACGATGAACCCGCTCGCCTCGGCGGCGCTGTTGGCATCGCTCGAGCCCGCCTTGGCCGCAGCGGCGGCGAAGCTCGCCATGTCCACAGACGCAGCCATCGTGCCAGGGTTCTGCATCCCGAGCGGCATCGCCATCGGCAGTGCGCTCATCGGCAGTCCGGACACATTGATCGAACTCGAAGATGTCGACGATGGTGTCGGCGCCATCTCTTCGTCCTGCTGTGACGGCGAGCTAACCGCGCTGCCGGTGGAAGCCAGCGGGTTGGGCGGGTGCAGGTAGTTGACGTCGACGAGCTCCACCTTGAGCTTTTGCCGCGCGTGCAGGATCCCCTCGAGCGCAAAGTCAACCATCGTCTGCCGGTAGTCGGGCTTCTCCCAGTTGAGCAGCGTCAAGTCGGACGCGAGCGAGCCCGTTGTCGCCGCTGGCACGACGGTTGCGAGCCCGCCAACGAACTCTTGCAACAAGCGGAATCGCCCGTTAAGGCACGACCACGCGAACGACACGTCCGTCTCGCGACCGTGCTTCTTGAGCACACCGTTCAGGATCGGCTCGCGCTCGACAGCCACCATGAAGTCATCGTAGTCGCGCTGGATGGCACGCAGATCGTCGTCCGAGAAGAACGTCTCCCGCAGCCGCGTCTTCTGCGCCGCGAGCATCTTGTTGAAGGCGTCCTTGCCCATCTCGACCACCTCGATCGGCAGCACGCACGGTGGGTTGACGAGCACGCCGACGTCTTCAGCGCAATAGTGGCGTCCGTCTTGAGCGATCGTGGCTACGCCGGCAATGAGGTCCACAGCAAAGTGCGCCACAGACTTGGAAATGTGTAGCCGTTCGACGCCGCGCAGTGCGTCAAACATCTCGATGGCCAGTGGGCCACCCTCGTTCTGGATAAACTGCTGCGCATTCTGGTATGAGAGCAAGAAGGAACCGGCTGCGCACGCGTCCTGCGTATCCTGTGAGTCCCACAAGTCACGGCGCGCGCCAACGACGTCCGCCATGATGAGCGCGAGCTTGCACAACTCTTGCACTTGGTCCGTCACGAGATTCGTCCCACCTTCCATGGTGACCAGCTTCTTCATAAAGTACTCGATCTCAGCCATCACACGGTGCGCCACCGCAACGCACACCCACCACGACGCCGATGGCACCGACGCCGGCATGAGCGCTTGCAGGAACTGCGTTACACCCACGCGGTGTTCCATGAGCCACTTGAGCGCTTGCATCAGCACGTGTGCAAACCCGCGCGTGCTCGTGTAAGCACTTGTCACGTCCGGCAAGTCGTCCGTGTTGAAGACGATCTGCCCAGTCGGATGCTGCTCTTGGCGCCGTAGTGCCGCGAGCACAGCCACAAGCTCGTCGTAAAAGGCCTTTTGACAGAACGACGTGATGCAATTCTTGACGACGAGCTCGAGCTGATGAATGCCGCACCAGATCAGGTAGAAACCCGGCTTGGTGACGAGGCTCGTGAGGCGCGCCGATATGCCCTGCTGGCTGCCAGTCATGCCGATGTTGCGACCCGTGTGGACGCCACCGTTGGAAGTCGTGCCAAGCAACTTGCCCCGCCACTGCGGGTCAAGCACGTCCAGATACTTCTCGAGCCGCTGCATGACCGACAGGGCCGGGTACTGGTCGAACGTGGGCAGCGAGAACAAGTGGAAGTCCTGCAGAGCGCCGCTCTGCCACAGCCGCACGCGGATATCAAGGTAGCACGTCGATTGGTGCACGGCGGCCTCGGTCGATATCGCGTAGGCCCAGACCGAGCGCATCATGAGCGCGATCTTCTGCAGGTTGCTGGCCAACACGGCGCGCACAAACCCGGCGACCTTGTGCTCCGAGCAGCCGCCATAGTACGCCAGCTTGGTTTCGTCCTTGGTGCACTGGATCATGCGCGACGCGAGCCGGAACGACGCGCCGCACGAGACAAACTTGATCGCGAGGTCGTACAGCCGCTGGTTCTTGATCACGATCTCGTAGTTGTCCGAGCCGCCGTCTTTGAGCGCGAAGACGGCGAGCGCCTGCTCCTTCGTGACGCCTTCCTCGTCGCTCGGGTTGAAGAACAGCTCGCCCACCAGCACCTCCACGACGGCCTTCTCAATCTCGGACGCCGGGATGCGAACGGGTCCGACGCGCTGTCCGCCAATGCCGCCGTCGCCCGGCCCCAGCCGCCCGACACCGACTCTCCCGACGCCGCCGCCACCGCCACTGGCGCCAGACCCGAGCAACTGCTGCTGCGCAAAGTTGAGCGAGTTCATGGCGACGTCCTCGATGTGGCTCGCGAAGAACTTTTCCTTGTCAACGTCCGTCGCGTGCTCGTACTCGGCCCACTTGAGCTTGTGGTTGATCTCGAGGTGCGACAGGTAGTGGTCCGCGCGGAACGGCTGGCGGAAGTACTTGATGTTGGCGGTGGCGCGCCGCTTGCGCGTGGCGTCGGCCGCCGACTCCTTGCCGAACGCCACGCAGAACTTGCACATGACCGTTTCCACCGTCGTCGTCTTGGCGTTGCGGCTGCACACCGACAGTCCGTACTTGAGCGCGTGCTTCTCGTTGAACTTGGCCCCGCGGTCCTTGTGCTTCTTGGGCCTCGCGGCCGTGGTCGCCGCCGGAGTCGCAACCGCGGCCGCGGCCGCCGACGAGCCCAGCGGAGGGTCCGGCTGGCCGCCCGCGCGGATCGCCGTCATGGGAGAGCTACGATTGTCTGGGGCGTTGAAGGCCCGATGGCTGCTTATTCACTCGCTGGTCCGGGTGCCTTGTGGCCCGAATTTAGGAGACTGCCGCGCGCTTCTTTTGGGTTCTCGCGCGAGGTTTTTTTGCTCGAAAGATAACCGGCTCCACAGCCTGTGATTTGCTGCCGTTCGATTGGCTCGAAAGGGATACCGGTTCAAATACCGGTACCTGTCAAATAGAACATCATGATCTGTCACAGATCGCAGATGTGAAGTTGAAGCGATAGCGAGCAAGGCAATCGCTCACTTCATGTGCTGATGGGCGGCTGTGAGGCGTCGTGACCGTTTGCAGGCATTGCTGCCGCACAAGGCTCGGAGTCTGCGCAGCGATGGCGAACGCGGTGGAACAGGAGCGGCACAGGACGCAGCGACGACACCAGCGACGGTGAGGCGAGCGAGTACGAGCTGTTTTCGGACGAGGAGGAGCACACGCAAGAGTTGGAGCAGCAGCAGCTCGTGCTGGTCGCGAGAGAGGGCAACATGGTGCGGAATGAGATGGTGCATGGATGGATCGAGGTGGGTTGTGGAGCTCACGCTGCTCGTGATGGCCGTCAGCTCTTGTCCGTGTTTGGCATCGTGTTGCTACTTCTAGTGGTGTCGGTGTCCTTGATCGTCACGTGGACCAGCGACGAGCCTGTGGCGCTGACCGAGCTTCCAATGTTCACGCCACTCGTGTGGATCGCGCTGGGCATTTTCACAGGTGGGACGCTCAGATGCTGCTTGATTGGTGGCACGATGCTGTGGTTGTTTGACGAGATGGTTGTTGTTGTTGTACAGCTGCGGCTGTCGAGATGGTCACTCACTCTGGTGCGGCGCCGTCCGAAGTCCCGGTTCTCGCAGACAAGACCGTGTTCCCGCACGACGAGAGCGACTTTGAGCTCATTCACCGGCACGAAGGTAGTTTTGTGTTTGGGGTGACTCGGATCACGTGCAGCCCTGACTGACTTGGTTGACTTTCGTGTGACAGAGGCTGCGCCAGCTGCGAGTTCCTCCCGCGGAAACGACGATCGATTGAGACAGTCGGTGGACGTCGAGGAGGAGAAAGAAGACGCTCCGGCTGAGCTCACGGCCATCGTTAAGCGCGCCGACGAGCTGTTCGCTCAGAACAACCATCCCGGCACTCGATCATTCCTCCGATCCGAGTTGCCAAAGTATCCGAAGAACATTGATGTGGTATGTCATGCATTACGGAGAGTTATGGTGCTTCGTTCGACGCGGTGTGCCTCACGCGTTTTGGCTGCAATCGTGTTCACGGCAGCTGTGGCGATTGGCGCGGGCGTGCAACTACCTTGTCGACGAATCATCGAACGCAGACGAGAAGAAGGCACTTGCGTTCGAAGGCCTCGCCTACGCGGAGAAAGCGTACAGCGCCGACTCCAACTCGGCGGCCGCCAACAAATGGATGGGGATTATGACCAGGTGGGCAGATGAACGTGCTGTTGTTGTGAAGAACGAGTAGCAGCTAACGTGACGACTCGGGTGACCGCAGCACGGTTGGCAACTTCCGCGACTTGAAAGACAAGATTGCAGGCGCGTACGTCATTCGGGTGCGTGCCAATCGAACAGGTCACTAGCGTTTTTGGTATCGAGTGTTTCTTAGCGGTGGCTGTATCAGGACCACATCCAACGCGCCATCGAGCTGGACTCGTCGGACGCGACGTCGCACAACATTTTGGGACAGTGGTGTCTCGCGTTTGCTGACATGATGTGGATCGGTCGTTCCTCACTGTCTGCTCCAGCGTCACCATGGACTACAACGAATCAAATGAACTGCTTGCTCAATGTCTGCCTGTTCCGACGACTCGGTTGGCACTTGTTCGGTCGCGATCGCTGCGTTCTCGTGGCTGTGAGGTAATACTTCGTGGCAAGGCTTTGCTCGGCGTTATTGACCACCGACAGCGCCGTCTCCGTGACTTCTTCCTGGAAATTGCCATTCTGCAGTACAACCAGCCTTAACCCAATGGCGCTGACCTCCTAAGCAACCTCTTGTCGCTTCCTGGAGCTCATGAACGAGATCGTCCGCGAATGAGTCGGCCGTAATCTGTGGAGGTGGTGTCCGCAGCCACGCAGACGCACGAGCCGGGTTCTGTAGTGCGCCAACGGCCGCAGACTCCTCAAGCTCTCGCTGTAACGGACGTGGTGCTAAATATTTGGGCTAGAGCTAGATTTGAACGACTTGTATAGCCTAGGCTTGAGAGGCTATATGCGGTTGTTGGCAAGCTCTAGATCTATAACCGAGCCAGGGGGTTGAAGAGTCGCCCCCCTGCTCGCACGCTCAGAGAACAACAATCAAGCATCTTCCTCGGGGACGACTTCCCCGACGTGTTGTCTCTTGTTACCCTCCTACTCAAGCGCGCGAAAAACTATAGGTTCTTATCCTTTCGCTGCAAGCTCAAACGCGCTCAGGTAGTCCAACATGAATCCTGGATCATCGTCACCAATCTGAATCGACGACAGATGCTCATTCTACTACCAAACAACAAAGGTCGTGGATCTTGTGATCCCATTACTAAGGTTCATCTGCACAGCACATACCACTCACCACTGGGATCGCTACGAAGAAGGAAAAGACACTGTGTGGTCCTGGTTCGAATGACTCCATCAATAGAGGTTTTTAGCAAAACCGTGACTGTTCAAATTTCCGGAAAATTTGCCCAAACCCTACAGAAACCCACAATGTGGATTCGAAAATTCTGACCGAACTGTGAATCCAAGACTAAATTTTACAGTTGGTTTGGCAAATTTTGCGGGATTTTTTAGCACTTTAAAAATACTCGTCGACCATGTAAAACACCGCGTGTTGATCGTCGACATCATGGAGAGCAGCGTTGAGACCAACATGATGATCGGCAGCCCCATCCTGACGCTTTCGGGGCAAATCACCGAGTATGTTCGAGAAGCAATTCGAGGCGTACCTCGGACAGAAGTCCGCGCATACCTACTTCGCAGGTGGTATCAGGCACGCAAGCGACGCAACACATTGGAGGCGTCCGTGCTGTATGCTTACCTGAGCTCAACTGCAACTCCAAAGCCGCAACTTCGTGCACCATTCAACTTTAATGCCTTATCGGATCGCGACTGCGTGCTGCGCTTTCGGTTTCACAAGACAGAGCTGGCTGAATTACTAGTTGCGTTGGCCATTGGAGACGTACGCACTCGTGAGAGGACGTGTGCAACCGGGATGGAGGTATTTTGTGACGGGAGTCACACAGCACTATGCACGGAGGAAGCGTGCTGGTGTATACAAACACCAAGTACTTTCGTACTGTTAGCTATAGAGATTTATTCTTAGCTAAGCAAAATAGAGACTGTTTTGTTGGCGGCTTTCAGCCGTTTAGAAGCCCGCAGAAATGGGTGGTTCCTACGTACTGGGTGACGTAACTGTTAGCTAACCTAACCTAACAACATGAATGCTTATCAATCTGTGCAAACCTATAAACCTTGGATGTCGTTGTATCCAGTGTGGGAGGCTACCCGCTCGTACTTATACGGAACGGGAACGCACTTAACCAAGTGCGCACCAGGTCGTACATTGTCGGGTACGACCGTACTTAGAAGGCTTGTGCAATGGCACAACCTTCGGGCGACATCCGCCATGTAACCCCGTTACAGCCGATGAGTGGCGCGGAGAGGTTGGCGAATCTTGGGCAGTATTTGAGCACATAGACGCAGGTTCCTAGGAACGATTGAAGTTGCGTCTTCGTCGAGGGTCGTGGCCAGTCCCGTATGCAGGTGACCTTGTCAGGGCCCATGCGAATACCATTGCGTCCAAAATAGTCACCGAGGCAGAGAATCTCGCTGGCGCAGAATGTGCACTTCAACAGCTTGATGTAGAGTTGCTCGTCTTCGCACCGGCGTAAGACGCGATCCAACGCTTCAAGGTGCATGTCTATCGAGTCGCCACTGGTAAAAACGAACAAGTCGTCAAAGTATGCACGGCAGACATCCTTCAAATCGCGGAATATGCTCTGGATGAGACGGTTGAACGAGGACGGGCTGCTCGACAAGCCCATCGGCGTGACCAGATACTCGTAGTTCCCATCGGGCGTCGAGAAGGCGGTGTAAGGAATGTCTTGCTCGCGCATTCTCACTTGATAGAAGCCCCATAGCAAGTCCATAACGGAAAAATAGTGCGCGCCGGCCATGACGTCGTATATGTCCTCCTTTCTGGGCACTGGCGTTGCAGGAACCTTGATCTTAGCGTTGATTCCTCGGAAGTCGTGGACGATCCGCCAGCCTACAGCTTTGCGAACACAGAAAGTCGGCAACAAGAACGGAGAATTCGACGGTCTAATGATGCCAGCCTGTAACATTTCAGCGGTCCAATCGTGAAGGGCGGACTTCATGTCGGCGGTCAGCCAGAATTGGCGGCGCGCGACTGGTTTGCCGCCGACAAACTCGACTTCAGCTTCGATGTCATGGGTGCGAGTGGGTGGTATTGTAGGGAGCGAATCGCGGAACACTGTATCCTTGTAGCGCAGGATCACTTGCTCAGCAGGGTGACCACGCAGGCTTTCCCAGCCACTGTCCCGTTGTCGCTGTGCTTTTTCGGTATCATTCGCGCGGAGTACAAAACAGAACTCGTCTTCACCGAGTGACATCTTCCTGAGTTGTCTCGGGGAGATCACCTTGGTGCTGCCGCGCACGGACTCGTACTCGTGCCGAGAGTAAAATAGCAAAAGTTCGTTGTGCTGGCTGGAGTCGTGACCACGTGAGTCTTGACGCGCCCGCCGCTGGTCGGCCGTGGGGCGGCCGGGCGGGGCGCGGACGCACTGCGTAAACGGAGCTGGGCGATCACCAGAGCGTGGACATAGCTCCTTTTTCTGCCAGTCGATGTCCGGATTGGCCTTTTCCAGCCACGGCATACCCAATAAATGTGTTTGCCTTCAGGGACCGGCAAAACAAAAGCTTCAGTACCGAACACAAAAATCCATCCATCTCGATCGTGAATTGCGTGGTCTGGCGCGGAACCGTAATGCGTTGGTTGTTGCTGATGGTAATGTGCAGTGGCTGCTTTCCGGAGATGACTTTCAGACCCAGCCGACCCACAACGCGTGGATCGACTGCGTTGAATGACGCGCCCCTATCGACGAAGGTTTCAACCGATTCAGTTCCAATACGTCCCAGTTAAGACAGGTAGTAGTATAGTTGGCCCGCGCTTGACTTCACATCGTCGTTCTGATACGACAGGCGCGCATGCTGGCTGGCAGGTGGCATACTGCCATTGTCACTTGCTGTTGTTGGCTCGATGGGGCGCCAGCCCACCGAGCTTACGCGTTTTTTGGGTTTGCAGTCCCTTCTGCCGCCTTCTTCTTGCGGCACGCTGCCTCTGTGTGACCCAACTTGAAGCAGTAGTTGCACTTGGGCTTATCATCGGCAGAGTTGAACCCACTGGGTTTTTGAAATCCGGACTGTGGTGTGGCTGCAGACTTCTTCTCCACTTGGGTCTTTCCCTTGAACTTGCCACCGGGTTTTTCCTTGTTGGCGTTCGACCCAGACGGTAAAAATTGGGCATCTTCAAATCGTTGTGCAAGTTCAATTGCATCTTGAAGAGTCGTAGGCACATTTTGCGACACAAATGAGCTAGTCGCCTCGCGGGGGTTTTGTTGATAGAACCAGCGCTTCACAGTCTCGGGCAGCTCGCAATCGAGCTGCGACAGGAGGTGAAGGAACTTTGTCGTGTGGGCTTGCTGCGATCCAGCGCCACGTAGGCTGTGCAACTTCGAGATCACCTTGTACTCAAAGTCAGACCTGCGAAATTGTTGCCGTATACCTTGCTTGAATGCGGCCCATGTAGCTGGTTGCCCGTCGAGTCCTGCCTCGAAGGTACGGTACCAAACTCTCGCAGTAGCTCCTAGGTTGCCGAATATAGCCCTCACGAAGTTGGAGCTGTTGCCTTGCATGTCGTGCGTGTACTCCGCATAGTAATGCTCCGTACTGAAGATCCATAGCTCTAGATTCTCTGTCGAGTCGCCCTCGAATCGAGGCGGCGGCCCCTTCTTCTGCCGCGCCCGCTGGGAGGCGAGGTGAGCCTGGAGCATCTGTTGCTGCATCAGCACCTGTTGTTGCATCATTTGTCCCGTTTACTCTTGGTTCTGACGCTGAGCTATGCTCAGCATCTCGAACATCCGCATGAGTGTCCCGCGTCGACTTGCGCTAGCTGCTGCGGCGTGGCTGCTGCCGCAGGAGCGTTGACACTCTCCTGGTCCATTGAGGCGCTTGCTGGAGCATCCGTAGTGTTGTCAACGGCGGTTTCCGCCACGTGACGACGCCGTTTTTGGCATAGGTGAGGACTCGGATTTCGGCAGCGTGCCATTGGCTGAAATACTAACAAGTCGAGAACAAACACCATCAACCTACAAACCAAAATCATACTTCTACATCAAATTGCACATACACATACCACCCACCCATCACCTCCTATTCCGCACAGAAAAATCAACAAATACGCAAATACGCAAACCCGCAAATACGCAAAACCGATCGGATACGCATCGAGGTATACTCATCATACATGCATATATGCACACTACTCGCTTCGCTTCATACCGCCGCTGTCTACCAATACACACCTCTCGTTCATTCGATTACCAACCAATGAGCACGACCACAAGTATAGCCAGCCGTCTCCTCTCGGGTTCGAAACACTGCTGACGTGTTGCTCGAGTGTTCGCTCGGCTCGACGCTCATCACAACTCTTTGCACCAGATCAGCTCCGTTGCAGCACGATCGACGAGGACGAGGACGAGACCACCATCCGCACTTGGTCCAACTCGCAACTCTCAACTCTCAGATCTCGAATGGCACGATTTCGAACAGACCGACCGAGAGCGAATCGATATGTCGGATCGGCGCCGTGCGTGCAACGAGTGTGTCGAATAGCGTGAACGAATGGTGGTTATGTGTTGAATGTGATGGTGCGTGGCAAAAGATGGTGCTGTTGGTATGTGATGATGTGTTGATGGTTTGTGGTGTGCATGGGTAATAAATTGGACGTTGAGGGTATCGATCCCCCTGCCTCCCGCATGCGAAGCGGGCGCTCTACCATCTGAGCTAAACGCCCATAATTGAACACTTACAACACACACACAAACACACACGCCAACACACAACAAACAACACAAACCAACACCATCAACCTACAAACCAAAATCATACTTCTACATCAAATTGCACATACACATACCACCCACCCATCACCTCCTATTCCGCACAGAAAAATCAACAAATACGCAAATACGCAAACCCGCAAATACGCAAAACCGATCGGATACGCATCGAGGTATACTCATCATACATGCATATATGCACACTACTCGCTTCGCTTCATACCGCCGCTGTCTACCAATACACACCTCTCGTTCATTCGATTACCAACCAATGAGCACGACCACAAGTATAGCCAGCCGTCTCCTCTCGGGTTCGAAACACTGCTGACGTGTTGCTCGAGTGTTCGCTCGGCTCGACGCTCATCACAACTCTTTGCACCAGATCAGCTCCGTTGCAGCACGATCGACGAGGACGAGGACGAGACCACCATCCGCACTTGGTCCAACTCGCAACTCTCAACTCTCAGATCTCGAATGGCACGATTTCGAACAGACCGACCGAGAGCGAATCGATATGTCGGATCGGCGCCGTGCGTGCAACGAGTGTGTCGAATAGCGTGAACGAATGGTGGTTATGTGTTGAATGTGATGGTGCGTGGCAAAAGATGGTGCTGTTGGTATGTGATGATGTGTTGATGGTTTGTGGTGTGCATGGGTAATAAATTGGACGTTGAGGGTATCGATCCCCCTGCCTCCCGCATGCGAAGCGGGCGCTCTACCATCTGAGCTAAACGCCCATAATTGAACACTTACAACACACACACAAACACACACGCCAACACACAACAAACAACACAAACCAACACCATCAACCTACAAACCAAAATCATACTTCTACATCAAATTGCACATACACATACCACCCACCCATCACCTCCTATTCCGCACAGAAAAATCAACAAATACGCAAATACGCAAACCCGCAAATACGCAAAACCGATCGGATACGCATCGAGGTATACTCATCATACATGCATATATGCACACTACTCGCTTCGCTTCATACCGCCGCTGTCTACCAATACACACCTCTCGTTCATTCGATTACCAACCAATGAGCACGACCACAAGTATAGCCAGCCGTCTCCTCTCGGGTTCGAAACACTGCTGACGTGTTGCTCGAGTGTTCGCTCGGCTCGACGCTCATCACAACTCTTTGCACCAGATCAGCTCCGTTGCAGCACGATCGACGAGGACGAGGACGAGACCACCATCCGCACTTGGTCCAACTCGCAACTCTCAACTCTCAGATCTCGAATGGCACGATTTCGAACAGACCGACCGAGAGCGAATCGATATGTCGGATCGGCGCCGTGCGTGCAACGAGTGTGTCGAATAGCGTGAACGAATGGTGGTTATGTGTTGAATGTGATGGTGCGTGGCAAAAGATGGTGCTGTTGGTATGTGATGATGTGTTGATGGTTTGTGGTGTGCATGGGTAATAAATTGGACGTTGAGGGTATCGATCCCCCTGCCTCCCGCATGCGAAGCGGGCGCTCTACCATCTGAGCTAAACGCCCATAATTGAACACTTACAACACACACACAAACACACACGCCAACACACAACAAACAACACAAACCAACACCATCAACCTACAAACCAAAATCATACTTCTACATCAAATTGCACATACACATACCACCCACCCATCACCTCCTATTCCGCACAGAAAAATCAACAAATACGCAAATACGCAAACCCGCAAATACGCAAAACCGATCGGATACGCATCGAGGTATACTCATCATACATGCATATATGCACACTACTCGCTTCGCTTCATACCGCCGCTGTCTACCAATACACACCTCTCGTTCATTCGATTACCAACCAATGAGCACGACCACAAGTATAGCCAGCCGTCTCCTCTCGGGTTCGAAACACTGCTGACGTGTTGCTCGAGTGTTCGCTCGGCTCGACGCTCATCACAACTCTTTGCACCAGATCAGCTCCGTTGCAGCACGATCGACGAGGACGAGGACGAGACCACCATCCGCACTTGGTCCAACTCGCAACTCTCAACTCTCAGATCTCGAATGGCACGATTTCGAACAGACCGACCGAGAGCGAATCGATATGTCGGATCGGCGCCGTGCGTGCAACGAGTGTGTCGAATAGCGTGAACGAATGGTGGTTATGTGTTGAATGTGATGGTGCGTGGCAAAAGATGGTGCTGTTGGTATGTGATGATGTGTTGATGGTTTGTGGTGTGCATGGGTAATAAATTGGACGTTGAGGGTATCGATCCCCCTGCCTCCCGCATGCGAAGCGGGCGCTCTACCATCTGAGCTAAACGCCCATAATTGAACACTTACAACACACACACAAACACACACGCCAACACACAACAAACAACACAAACCAACACCATCAACCTACAAACCAAAATCATACTTCTACATCAAATTGCACATACACATACCACCCACCCATCACCTCCTATTCCGCACAGAAAAATCAACAAATACGCAAATACGCAAACCCGCAAATACGCAAAACCGATCGGATACGCATCGAGGTATACTCATCATACATGCATATATGCACACTACTCGCTTCGCTTCATACCGCCGCTGTCTACCAATACACACCTCTCGTTCATTCGATTACCAACCAATGAGCACGACCACAAGTATAGCCAGCCGTCTCCTCTCGGGTTCGAAACACTGCTGACGTGTTGCTCGAGTGTTCGCTCGGCTCGACGCTCATCACAACTCTTTGCACCAGATCAGCTCCGTTGCAGCACGATCGACGAGGACGAGGACGAGACCACCATCCGCACTTGGTCCAACTCGCAACTCTCAACTCTCAGATCTCGAATGGCACGATTTCGAACAGACCGACCGAGAGCGAATCGATATGTCGGATCGGCGCCGTGCGTGCAACGAGTGTGTCGAATAGCGTGAACGAATGGTGGTTATGTGTTGAATGTGATGGTGCGTGGCAAAAGATGGTGCTGTTGGTATGTGATGATGTGTTGATGGTTTGTGGTGTGCATGGGTAATAAATTGGACGTTGAGGGTATCGATCCCCCTGCCTCCCGCATGCGAAGCGGGCGCTCTACCATCTGAGCTAAACGCCCATAATTGAACACTTACAACACACACACAAACACACACGCCAACACACAACAAACAACACAAACCAACACCATCAACCTACAAACCAAATCATACTTCTACATCAAATTGCACATACACATACCACCCACCCATCACCTCCTATTCCGCACAGAAAAATCAACAAATACGCAAATACGCAAACCCGCAAATACGCAAAACCGATCGGATACGCATCGAGGTATACTCATCATACATGCATATATGCACACTACTCGCTTCGCTTCATACCGCCGCTGTCTACCAATACACACCTCTCGTTCATTCGATTACCAACCAATGAGCACGACCACAAGTATAGCCAGCCGTCTCCTCTCGGGTTCGAAACACTGCTGACGTGTTGCTCGAGTGTTCGCTCGGCTCGACGCTCATCACAACTCTTTGCACCAGATCAGCTCCGTTGCAGCACGATCGACGAGGACGAGGACGAGACCACCATCCGCACTTGGTCCAACTCGCAACTCTCAACTCTCAGATCTCGAATGGCACGATTTCGAACAGACCGACCGAGAGCGAATCGATATGTCGGATCGGCGCCGTGCGTGCAACGAGTGTGTCGAATAGCGTGAACGAATGGTGGTTATGTGTTGAATGTGATGGTGCGTGGCAAAAGATGGTGCTGTTGGTATGTGATGATGTGTTGATGGTTTGTGGTGTGCATGGGTAATAAATTGGACGTTGAGGGTATCGATCCCCCTGCCTCCCGCATGCGAAGCGGGCGCTCTACCATCTGAGCTAAACGCCCATAATTGAACACTTACAACACACACACAAACACACACGCCAACACACAACAAACAACACAAACCAACACCATCAACCTACAAACCAAAATCATACTTCTACATCAAATTGCACATACACATACCACCCACCCATCACCTCCTATTCCGCACAGAAAAATCAACAAATACGCAAATACGCAAACCCGCAAATACGCAAAACCGATCGGATACGCATCGAGGTATACTCATCATACATGCATATATGCACACTACTCGCTTCGCTTCATACCGCCGCTGTCTACCAATACACACCTCTCGTTCATTCGATTACCAACCAATGAGCACGACCACAAGTATAGCCAGCCGTCTCCTCTCGGGTTCGAAACACTGCTGACGTGTTGCTCGAGTGTTCGCTCGGCTCGACGCTCATCACAACTCTTTGCACCAGATCAGCTCCGTTGCAGCACGATCGACGAGGACGAGGACGAGACCACCATCCGCACTTGGTCCAACTCGCAACTCTCAACTCTCAGATCTCGAATGGCACGATTTCGAACAGACCGACCGAGAGCGAATCGATATGTCGGATCGGCGCCGTGCGTGCAACGAGTGTGTCGAATAGCGTGAACGAATGGTGGTTATGTGTTGAATGTGATGGTGCGTGGCAAAAGATGGTGCTGTTGGTATGTGATGATGTGTTGATGGTTTGTGGTGTGCATGGGTAATAAATTGGACGTTGAGGGTATCGATCCCCCTGCCTCCCGCATGCGAAGCGGGCGCTCTACCATCTGAGCTAAACGCCCATAATTGAACACTTACAACACACACACAAACACACACGCCAACACACAAACAAACAACACAAACCAACACCATCAACCTACAAACCAAAATCATACTTCTACATCAAATTGCACATACACATACCACCCACCCATCACCTCCTATTCCGCACAGAAAAATCAACAAATACGCAAATACGCAAACCCGCAATACGCAAAACCGATCGGATACGCATCGAGGTATACTCATCATACATGCATATATGCACACTACTCGCTTCGCTTCATACCGCCGCTGTCTACCAATACACACCTCTCGTTCATTCGATTACCAACCAATGAGCACGACCACAAGTATAGCCAGCCGTCTCCTCGGGTTCGAAACACTGCTGACGTGTTGCTCGAGTGTTCGCTCGGCTCGACGCTCATCACAACTCTTTGCACCAGATCAGCTCCGTTGCAGCACGATCGACGAGGACGAGGACGAGACCACCATCCGCACTTGGTCCAACTCGCAACTCTCAACTCTCAGATCTCGAATGGCACGATTTCGAACAGACCGACCGAGAGCGAATCGATATGTCGGATCGGCGCCGTGCGTGCAACGAGTGTGTCGAATAGCGTGAACGAATGGTGGTTATGTGTTGAATGTGATGGTGCGTGGCAAAAGATGGGTGCTGTTGGTATGTGATGATGTGTTGATGGTTTGTGGTGTGCATGGGTAATAAATTGGACGTTGAGGGTATCGATCCCCCTGCCTCCCGCATGCGAAGCGGGCGCTCTACCATCTGAGCTAAACGCCCATAATTGAACACTTACAACACACACACAAACACACACGCCAACACACAACAAACAAAACACAAACCAACACCATCAACCTACAAACCAAAATCATACTTCTACATCAAATGCACATACACATACCACCCACCATCACCTCCTATTCCGCACAGAAAAATCAACAAATACGCAAATACGCAAACCCGCAAATACGCAAAACCGATCGGATACGCATCGAGGTATACTCATCATACATGCATATATGCACACTACTCGCTTCGCTTCATACCGCCGCTGTCTACCAATACACACCTCTCGTTCATTCGATTACCAACCAATGAGCACGACCACAAGTATAGCCAGCCGTCTCCTCTCGGGTTCGAAACACTGCTGACGTGTTGCTCGAGTGTTCGCTCGGCTCGACGCTCATCACAACTCTTTGCACCAGATCAGCTCCGTTGCAGCACGATCGACGAGGACGAGGACGAGACCACCATCCGCACTTGGTCCAACTCGCAACTCTCAACTCTCAGATCTCGAATGGCACGATTTCGAACAGACCGACCGAGAGCGAATCGATATGTCGGATCGGCGCCGTGCGTGCAACGAGTGTGTCGAATAGCGTGAACGAATGGTGGTTATGTGTTGAATGTGATGGTGCGTGGCAAAAGATGGTGCTGTTGGTATGTGATGATGTGTTGATGGTTTGTGGTGTGCATGGGTAATAAATTGGACGTTGAGGGTATCGATCCCCCTGCCTCCCGCATGCGAAGCGGGCGCTCTACCATCTGAGCTAAACGCCCATAATTGAACACTTACAACACACACACAAACACACACGCCAACACACAACAAACAACACAACCAACCATCAACCTACAACCAAAATCATACTTCTACATCAAATTGCACATACACATACCACCCACCCATCACCTCCTATTCCGCACAGAAAAATCAACAATACGCAAATACGCAAACCCGCAAATACGCAAAACCGATCGGATACGCATCGAGGTATACTCATCATACATGCATATATGCACACTACTCGCTTCGCTTCATACCGCCGCTGTCTACCAATACACACCTCTCGTTCATTCGATTACCAACCAATGAGCACGACCACAAGTATAGCCAGCCGTCTCCTCTCGGGTTCGAAACACTGCTGACGTGTGCTCGAGTGTTCGCTCGGCTCGACGCTCATCACAACTCTTTGCACCAGATCAGCTCCGTTGCAGCACGATCGACGAGGACGAGGACGAGACCACCATCCGCACTTGGTCCAACTCGCAACTCTCAACTCTCAGATCTCGAATGGCACGATTTCGAACAGACCGACCGAGAGCGAATCGATATGTCGGATCGGCGCCGTGCGTGCAACGAGTGTGTCGAATAGCGTGAACGAATGGTGGTTATGTGTTGAATGTGATGGTGCGTGGCAAAAGATGGTGCTGTTGGTATGTGATGATGTGTTGATGGTTTGTGGTGTGCATGGGTAATAAATTGGACGTTGAGGGTATCGATCCCCCTGCCTCCCGCATGCGAAGCGGGCGCTCTACCATCTGAGCTAAACGCCCATAATTGAACACTTACAACACACACACAAACACACACGCCAACACACACAACAAACAACACAAACCAACACCATCAACCTACAAACCAAAATCATACTTCTACATCAATTGCACATACACATACCACCCACCCATCACCTCCTATTCCGCCAGAAAATCAACAAATACGCAAATACGCAAACCCGCAAATACGCAAAACCGATCGGATACGCATCGAGGTATACTCATACATGCATATATGCACATACTCGCTTCGCTTCATACCGCCGCTGTCTACCAATACACACCTCTCGTTCATTCGATTACCAACCAATGAGCACGACCACAGTATAGCCAGCCGTCTCCTCTCGGGTTCGAAAACACTGCTGACGTGTTGCTCGAGTGTTCGCTCGGCTCGACGCTCATCACAACTCTTTGCACCAGATCAGCTCCGTGCAGCACGATCGACGAGGACGAGGACGAGACCACCATCCGCACTTGGTCCAACTCGCAACTCTCAACTCTCAGATCTCGAATGGCACGATTTCGAACAGACCGACCGAGAGCGAATCGATATGTCGGATCGGCGCCGTGCGTGCAACGAGTGTGTCGAATAGCGTGAACGAATGGTGGTTATGTGTTGAATGTGATGGTGCGTGGCAAAAGATGGTGCTGTTGGTATGTGATGATGTGTTATGGTTTGTGGTGTGCATGGGTAATAAATTGGACGTTGAGGGTATCGATCCCCCTGCCTCCCGCATGCGAAGCGGGCGCTCTACACCTGAGCTAAACGCCCATAATTGAACACTTACAACACACACACACACACACGCCAACACACAACAAACAACCAACCACCATCAACCTACAAACCAAAATCATACTTCTACATCAATATTGCACATACACATACCACCACCCATCAACTCCTATTCCGCACAGAAAATCAACAAATACGCAAATACGCAAACCCGCAAATACGCAAAACCGATCGGATACGCATCGAGGTATACTCATCATACATGCATATATGCACACTCGCTTCGCTTCATACCGCCGCTGTCTACCAATACACACTCTCGTTCATTCGATTACCAACCAATGAGCACGACCATATAGCCAGCCGTCTCCTCTCGGGTTCGAAACACTGCTGACGTGTTGCTCGAGTGTTCGCTCGGCTCGACGCTCATCACAACTCTTTGCACCAGATCAGCTCCGTTGCAGCACGATCGACGAGGACGACGACGAGAATCTACGACCAGCCAGATGAACTCCAATGGAACGTTGTGTATTCTGAAAGAAAGGCTGCTGAAGGGAGCAACGAAATGATCTTAATGTTGGATTCGTTCGCGCGCATGCACAACATCTACAGTTCAGACCCAGGTAACATGACATGGACGTTGTATGCCGACAATTGTGGAGGGCAGAACAAGAACAATTTCGTCGTCAAGTACTTGATGTTCCTCGCGCACAGCAAGGCAGTGAAAAAAGTGACGTTGAATTTTCTGATTAAGGAGCATACGAAGAACCACTGTGATCGCGGTTTTGCGAACATTAAAAGATACTACGCACGGCGAGATTTGTGGACGATGAGCATGCTCGCGGAAGCTGTTGCGCAATCGGCAACGTCTAACAAGTGCGTACTCTTGGAAGACAGTCAAACAGTTTTCAGAGATTTCAAATCTCCGCTGCAGCGCCTGTATCGAGACATAAAGGGGATTCAGAGATACCAGATTTTCTCGATGGACGCGAGCAAACCAGGGGTTGTTTCCTGCCAGAAGCGACCATCCAGTGCCCCAGTCGAGATGTAACTGCTTGCTGCAGGTGTGCACGCGGACCTGTTGGCAGCAGATATTGCTGCTGTATGGAACGACTTCAAGCCGACCAAGTCGACACCAATTAGCAAAGAGAAAGTCGTCGACATGTTCAAGAAAGTTGTGCCATACGTACCAGAAGCACTGCGTTCCAACCCGCTGTACATTGTGCCGACATTTGATGATGCAAGCCAGGTACGGGTGACGAAACGAGCTCGCCGGTACAAGAAGACGCCTCGACCGACACCTGATCTGATTGCCGCCAGACAAACCTGTAACCGGGCGAGGCTTACGCTCGGTTACTGGCTTACACTAGCGCGTGTAAGGAAGCGTATACAAATTTGTATACAAACTGTACAGTTCACTGTACAGTTCAATACAAATGAATGGAAGTCTGTGCTAGTGTCCAAAATGAGAACTGTCTTATTGTTTAGCGTTCTGCCTAGGTACCAAACCTCTAATCCCTAATGCATGTATTTTGGGAGGCGTCCGTGACTGGCGGACGCTCCGACCGAATTTATGTATGGATTAGTGTTGTTCACACTAATCCTAAAATGTACCCAACAGGTGCTAGTGTGGCACACCTAACGCAGTACAGTCCGACTGTACTGCTCTGTAACCCAGTTACAGGCTGTGTAACCCCATTACAAAACCAGTCTTAAGCGCCACCATTAATTCAAAACCGGTCTTATCTTGCATGCACGCAATCAGTAGCTGAAGTCTCGCAATATTTAGCCTCGCTCACGTAATTTTTGGTTCACCCTCGTATTTTATACGTAGAATATGTAACGGGGCTCCGTTACATTTGTAGGTAGGTTTGCATTTGTAGGTAGGGTTTTTACATTTGTAGGTAGGTTTTACCTCCCCAGGCCAAAGGCCGCCTGGGTTCAGTCGTGTCAGTCAGTGATTGGCTGAAAGTGGTGTCGCAGCACCCTTCCAGCCAATCAGCGACAACATTACTTAACGGCCATTGGTTGGCCGGGCCCGCAAGGGCCAATCATCAATCAGAGTCGAATTTTCCCCCTAAAGCAGACCCGCCTCGAGCTTGCTCGAGGCTCCAAGCTTCCTCAAGGGCGCTAGCGTGCAAGCAACGTAACGGGCACTCTAGGCCCGTTACACCTGGTAGCACTTCGTAGTCCTTCCAACGGCCAAGTCAAGATGAGTGCGGATATCCAGTTCGAAGACTTCCCTCATCTTACTTCGATCGAGTGGGATGCCCTCCACCGCCTCGCGGATGCGGCGGGCGAGGCCCTCGTGACGACCCTGCTGCGATCAGGGTCGACCGAAGCCCACCGTCTGGCTGCGCAACAGTTCATGGAACGCGAGCTCGCTGATGCGAAACAGCGAGCATCGACTCCCTCGCACTCCATGAAGAACGAAGTGGTCAAGTTGGAGACGTCCACTTACTCCGGCGTCGGTAATGACCGACTGCCTCTGAACCGATGGTATCGCGAGGTGGAGCTCGCGATTTCATCTCGACGCATCGAGATGGAGCCGTCCAAGGTCAACTTCCTGATCTCGCGTCTGACGGGCAAGGCCAAGGAATGGGCGCTCGGCAAGCTCGTCACCGAGCCAGATGCGTTCGACACCCTGAAGAGCCTTCAGGACGACCTTCGCCTCGCGTTCGAGCCGCCCCAAGATGAGTCGCGGATGCGCGCGGCGTTCTTCGCCCTCAAGCAAGGCAGAATGAGCATGCGCGATTACGTGCAGAAGACGCGCCACTTGGCTTCGTGCGTGGTGACGCATCCGATCGACATGGCGTCTCAAGTCCACGTGTTCGTCTACGGCATGCGCGAGGGTATGACTCGCTACTGCCTGACTCGCGACGAACCGCAGACGCTTGAAGCCGCATTCGCCCTCGCGCTCCGCGAGGACTACACCGTGACCGCGTCGTATGCACGTGCGGCCTCTGCTGAGGAACGTGCCAACGGCGGCCCGGAGCCCATGGAGATTGATGCGATCGAGTACGGCTCGGCCGGGTCATCCCGGTCGTCAGACTCACGCGCTGGACGCGGAGGTCGAGGTGGTCAAGGCGGTCGCGGACCCCGTTTGATCATTTGCTTTCGCTGTCAGAAGCCGGGTCATCGCGCGGCGGTGTGCCGCGCTCCGGCTCCTGTGGTCGCGGTCGTTGAAGCATCGGAAGCTGCCGACGCTACCTCGCCCGCGCTGCCAAAAAACGAACAGGTCCAGTAGGCGCGGGGCGCCCTACTGGCTGGAATGGAGGTCCGGGTCCCCCGGCAGCAGCCCGACCTCCTAGCCCCACTGTGCTCCACGCACAGTTCAATGCTACCACCTCGCGCGGCGACAAAAGGCTGATAGTTGTTCGGCTTCACGTCGCCGGAGCGCGACGACCTCTGCGAGCCCTTCTCGATTCAGGAGCGACGAACAACTTCGTCCGCGCGTCTTGCCTGTCTGATCTCCCCGCGGGTATCCGCGTGCGTGAAGGTCCAGGCGAGATGTCCGTGAAGCTCGCCGACGGAAAGCCTCGGCTCCTCCCCCGGAAGTCTGTGATGCTGTCGTACGAGTTCGACGGGTTCACCAGTCTCGACGAGTTCCTGGTGATCGACTTGAGCCTCTCGTTTGACTGCATTCTCGGGATGCCGTGGCTAATGCGCTACCAGCCAGACATCGACTGGCTGTCTCGATCGGTGAAGCGACGTCGTGGGTACGACGTCAGCGCGACGTTCGCGCAACTATTAGCGGTTCCTGAGAAGTGGCCGCACGTTGCTGTCGTGGATCCTCAATCCACGGCCAAGACCACACCAAGAGTGAGCGATGGCCCTCAGTGTGTTGTCTGCGCTTCGGCAACTTGCGATGACCACGTGGTTGAGCAGCGGCTCCCACAGAGAGCCGGCGCGGATCGCGTTCCGCGTCGCGATATGAAGAAGCACAAGCGTGCGGTCGAGCAGGGGCTCCCGCAGAGTGCCAACGCGGATCTTGTTCCGCGTCGAGAGAGGGAGAAGTACGAGGGTATGGTCGAGCAGCGTCTCCCACTACCAACGATCGCGACGCGCGCGACCTCGTACCAACATTCGAGTAACATCTCGAGTGAGTCAGCGGACTCCTCAAGTGACGAGAGTCGGTCTTCAGCCCCGAGCAGTGGCTCGCGGCGATTGCGGAAGAATCGACGACGGCGAAGACGCAGAGGCGCCGCCGTCCGCGTAAGTGGTGATCCGACGGCGGCGCCGGAAACAACCACGGTCCAGGTCGCGGAACTTCTCGCCGACAACTCGTCGCGCGTATCCTCCTATCGACTCGCGGATCCCCCTCGCGACGCTGCGTCGCTCACCCGACTCCCGGGCCTCTCGTGGAAACGTTTCACCCGCGAGATTCGCGACGGCGAGCTGGAGCAAGTGTGCTTGATCACGAACATCGACTCAGGCAGCGACCGCAGACCAGTCGGCGCGGAGCCGAAATCTGCGAGGGAGGAGCGCTTCACAGCGCAATCCTGGGACGCATTGCGTGAATCCGGAAACCCAGTCTACGAGCTCGCTCGTGAGTATGAAGATGTGTTCCCCGAGAAGATTCCGGCTCAGCTCCCAGCTGACCGTGGCGTGAGGCACGAGATTGATCTCGTGCCAGGCTCGAAGTATTGCGTGACCCGACAATGGCCCCTCCCGCGCCAGCAAGTTGAAGCAATTGATGAGTTCTTCGAAGCCCGTCGGCAGGCAGGCCATGTTCGTGAGAGTGTCTCGCCACACTCGAGCCCGACCTTCTGTGTCAAGAAGGCCACCGGCGGCTGGCGCATCGTCCATGCCTTCAACAAGCTCAACGACGCGACGATCCCTGCGCAAATGCCGATCCCTCGAAAAGACATGGTGCTGGACTCCATGTCGGGAAGCACAATCTTCAGCGCCATCGATCTGACCGATGGCTTCTACCAGATCCTGATGCGCGAGTCCGATATCCCGCTGACTGCTGTTAGTACTCCCAGCGGAATGCTCTGGGAGTGGCTCGTCATGCCTCAAGGTCTGAAGAATGCACCTGCGACGTTCAATCGCATGGTTTCACATGTCCTTCGCCCGCTCAGAGACTTCGCGCCGAGCTATTTCGACGACATCTTCATCCACAGCAAAGCATCCGAGAGATCATCAGAGGTGCAAGTTCACTTGAGCCATCTTCGTCAAGTCTTCGACGTGATGAGGAAGAACAAGCTGTACGCGAACCTGAAGAAGTGCATCTTCTGTGCGCCGGAGATTCCGGTGCTCGGCTGCTATGTCGGACGGGGAGGTGTCCGTGCGGACCCTGAGAAGGTGACTTCGATCTGCTCGTGGCCAGTGCCCACGAACCAAACGGAGCTGCGCCAGTGGCTCGGACTGGCGAATTACTTGCACAAGTATACGAAGAATTACGCCGCACTCATCCAGCCGCTGTCGTCGCTGTTGAAGAAAGACGCCACGTGGTCGTGGCGTCCCGAACACCAAGCAGCATTCACGTCTGTCAAGCAGAGCCTCGCCTCTGCGCCGATTCTGATGTTGCCCGACGATTCCAAGCCGTATCATGTCGTCTGCGATGCCAGTGATTTTGCAATCGGCTGTGCGCTCATGCAATTTGATGATGACGGTCATGAGCGCGTCGTGAGCTACCAGTCTCGGCAGTTGAAGCCCGCGGAGCGTAACTATCCGGTCCACGACAAGGAGCTCCTTGCGATGCGTTACGCTCTGACCAAATTCCGCGTCTACCTGCTGGGCGAACAGACGTTCGCGATCTACACCGATCACGCTTCGCTGAGGACAGCGACGAAGAGCCCCCATTTGTCACAACGTATGGCGCGTTGGCTCTCGTTCTTCGCCGAATACAACTTCGTCGTGCATTACAAGCCGGGCAAGTCGAACATTCTGGCAGACGCACTCTCGCGGAGACCCGATTATGATCCGCGTTCTGCAACCGGTCCCTTGATCGATGTTGATGACGACCAAGATGAAGACTGCAACATGTGCGCAGCCGCGGGTCTCAACACAACGGCGACAACGCCCGTGATACCGTTGCGAAACCAACTCGCCGAAGCGTACACCGAAGATCCCTTCTACGCCGCGATCATCAAGCATCTGCGCGCTCCCTCGGACGACACTCTTGCGGCACTGTCGCGTCCAACGCGCACGCACGTCGAGCGTTACGCACTCGACGGTGATCTCCTCACCTATCGCGCCGATGTCTTCGACCCACCGCGGGTTGTTGTTCCGAATGATGCCGATCTCCGTGCTCGTGTGGTTCACGAGTACCACGATGCTCCGACTGGCGGACACTTGGGCCGCGAGAAGACCGCCGCAGCTCTCTCGCGCCATTACTTCTGGCCCCACATGTACAAGTGGGTTCGCAAATGGGTGCGAACATGCGAGATCTGCCAGCGTGTGAAGCCGTCGGCGTCGTCGCAAGCGCCGCTCAGTCCCTTGCCAATCGCGACCGAGGCATGGCGCTCGGTGAGCATGGACTTTGTCTTCGGCCTTCCACGCGACTCCAAAGGAAACACCGGCATCGTGGTCTTCGTCGACCGGTTCAGCAAGATGGTGCATCTTGCTCCTGTGACGCCAAACGTCACTGCGGAAGAGACCGCAGCGATTTTCCTGGACATCGTCTTCCGGCATCACGGTCTGCCGGAATCAATCGTCTCTGACCGCGACCCGAGGTTCACCTCGGCGTTCTGGACACGTCTCTTTGAGCTTATGGGGACCCGCCTCATGATGTCGACGGCGGCTCACCCCGAGACGGACGGTCAGACGGAGCGCGTCAACCGCGTGGTCGAAGACATCCTTCGCAGCTATGCGACGTCTTACTCGGAATGGTCCGAGTTCCTCCCGCTCGCCGAGTTCGCGCTGAACAACGCGATCCACGCGTCGTCCGGGTTGACGCCGTTCTTCGTGAACAACGCGCGTCACCCGCGCGTTCCCGCAATGCTTGCCGTGGGAGCCCCCACGGCGCAACCTGTCTCCACTCTTGGTGGGGGAGGAACGCATGCGACAGTGCCACCAACGGGCGTCCCCCTGTCGACATGTCCAGTTCAGAATGAAGACGACAGTTCCGGGTTCCAACACGAGTCAGGCGGGCCGAGTGACCCGCTCGGCCCGGATCACGGCGTTGGCCCACCTGCCACGCCGAGTCCATCACCAGCGATCAACGCAACAGCCGTTAACCCGCGGTCAAGGCCGCACACCACAACATCAAATGCTCTCTCGCGTTGGGCGTCGCGAGAGTTGATCGACCCAGCGCACACAGTCGCGGTGCGCGGCGGCGCGGCGTTTCCCGCCGCGCCATTGATGGCGAATTTCGACCCCAAGCCTGCAGTGCTCCCGAGCGACGCTCGGGCGGCGTCAGACTTCGTGCTACAGCGCCAAGCCATCGTGAGATTCGTCCGCGACGCGCTTCAAGCGGCCGCGGACAAGCAGAAAGAGAACGCAGATCGGCGCGGGCGCCGAAACACTGCAACGTTCAAGGTCGGCGACCGAGTGCTGCTGTCGACTGAAGGCATCCGTCCCTCAGCTGTGACGAACTTAGGCGCAAGCAAACTCGCGCCACGCTTTATTGGGCCCTTCAGAGTGCTGAAGGTTATTGGAAACGCCTACACGCTCGATATTCCAACGTCAATGCGGTTACACCCTACGTTCTACGTCGGGCGGCTCAAGCGTTACCTCCCGGCGGTCGTTCCTTCTTCGGATCGCTCCGAGTCTCCATCGTCGGCAGACCTTGGCGGCGCAGCTGGCGCTGCGTCGGAAACAGATGTCGGGGCCGAGTCCCCGACCGCCCCGCTCCGAGAACCTGCGTCTCCAATCCCCGCATCCGCTCGCGCGAGTCTTGAGAGCGCTGGTCGATGCGCTGAAGCACTTGGCGGTCCGCAATACGGGCGTCCTCCGCCTGCTCGAGCCGTCGCTCGAGCTCCTCCATCCGGTCCCGAGCGTCGTCCAACTCGCGCGCGAAGAACGCCTCCCGACCGTGAAGCCCAAGATACGAGCCGCCATGAGTACCATCGCGACGGGCCGCCTCCACTCCTTGACGCGTCGGGTGCGGTGCGCTGGATTGTGGAGCGCATCGTCGAGCACGAGGATCCTCCTCGTGCGCTTGGCCGCCACTCTGCGTCGAGTAGCTTGGCCATCCCGCGTGATCGGCGGTACCGCGTCCGCTGGCTCGGGTATCCTCCCGAGGATGATACATGGGAGCCGCGCTCGCAGCTTCATCGCGATGTTCCTGACGTGGTGAACGACTATGACGCCAGTCATCCCCCGGCTGCTGCCGGGGCGAGCGCGAGCGCGAACGAGGTTCTGGTCGTCGGTCTTCGAGTCGACGACGCTGTCGCTCGCGACTCCGCGAGTGACGTTCGAGCGGAGAGCGGCTCCGCTCACGCCGGCGGCCACCGCCGCGAATAATCGCTTGGGCGCGCTGAGATCGAGCGCGGTCGTACAGACCAATCCAGAGACGCTCGTCATCGTCGAGCGGGAATTCAGCGACGTTCTGCTGCCAAGTCTCGGCCGAGTACCGAGTCGCAGGATAGCAGTGACGACAACCTTCCACGTGGTGGACGTAGCAAAAGCGGTAGACGCCGCGGCCCCAGTAGTCCCAAGCCATCGTGCAGATCTGCTGGCGAAGCTCTTCCAGCGAGTATCGGCCGCGAGCAATCTCGCGGCGCTCCAAGTCCGCGAGGAAACCAGCTCCTGACTCTTGGTGCGCGTTCCAGCGCGCGATGAAGGCCGTCCACGAGCGCCGAAGAGCTTCGGCGTCGACACCTTCGAGTGACTTTCCGCGAAGCGCGCGGAACCGACGGAAGTACTCGCGCATCGCGTCCGGAGCGTCCGGACGCACGGCACCACCCAAGTCCCAGAGGTCCCATCGAGCCAAGTGAGAGTCCATCACATGCCGCGGTGCAATCGAGCTTGACGACGCAGTCCCGACCGTTGGTGCGACCGTCTGCGTCGCTTGAGGCGCCGGAGCTGACGGCGCCATGCTCGCGCGGGAGTCCCGCGCGTCGGCCGTGCCTTGGTTCATCTCCTCTTCGGGCTCCACGACCACGCGTGCCTGCCGGTCGTCCGCGTCGGTCTTCTCACGTTCCGCCATTGCCGAAGTGTCGGTTGGCTCGGATCCAGTCGTGGTGTTGGGCGTCGGTGCGACCGACGCCACTTTTCCGTGCGGCGCGGCCGTCCCTGGTGCTACCATACGGCGCGCCATATCGGCGCGAGCGCTGCGCTCGCCGCCTCGTCGCCGCTCCATCGTCGTCGCCGCTTTCCGCTTCCCGCTCCTCGTCCCGCCTCGATCTTCGAGGCGCCCTGCGATTTCCGTTTCTATTTTTGTTCTTCGCGCCCCTTGCGCGAATTTTGAGAAGGGGGTGATGTAACGGGGCTCCGTTACATTTGTAGGTAGGTTTGCATTTGTAGGTAGGGTTTTTACATTTGTAGGTAGGTTTTACCTCCCCAGGCCAAAGGCCGCCTGGGTTCAGTCGTGTCAGTCAGTGATTGGCTGAAAGTGGTGTCGCAGCACCCTTCCAGCCAATCAGCGACAACATTACTTAACGGCCATTGGTTGGCCGGGCCCGCAAGGGCCAATCATCAATCAGAGTCGAATTTTCCCCCTAAAGCAGACCCGCCTCGAGCTTGCTCGAGGCTCCAAGCTTCCTCAAGGGCGCTAGCGTGCAAGCAACGTAACGGGCACTCTAGGCCCGTTACAGAATACCAATATGGTATAAAACATTTGGATTGAATAGCAATTCCGGATAGCTTAGAGTCGGAGTTAGGCAGCAAAACAGCCATTTTCGGAATCTTTGTCGAAATTCGCGTCGGTCAAATGCACAAAAAATTTTTTTGGATCGAGGAGTGTGGTCTACTGTCTGTGCAATTTCGGTGCCCACACTGCGCCAAATGGGACGTACTTTAGCTTAAAATGAAGCTTAAACACTGCTTAATACAGCTCCACCCTTATCTCGGATTTCAAAAATTCGCCTTAAGACCGGTTTTGTTTGGGAAGGACTCAAATAACCACTTTGCCACAAAAATGTAAAAACATTATAATTGGTTTTGATTTTGCGCTTTTTTCAATAGTTAGCGTTTTGGTCCGTGAAAATCACAATACGTGCACATCGACAGCTTTCAGCCCGTAACAGACGATATGATACTACTCTTGTATCAATCTTCCATATCTATACTACTGCTACTTTTGCCGTGGTGCGCCGATGTTTCCATCCTTGGTGAGTGGGTGGTTTTGAAAATCGCTGTTGGCAGGAGAGAAACAGCAAGCAGGTGGGCGTGCGACCTGACAGGAGGGTGCGCGGCTAGATCGAGATGAGTCGCGCACGCGTGTACTGCGACGTGAACGAGACGCGCCCGCGCGAGTACTGGGACTACGAGACGCTGAACGTGGCGTGGGGGTAAGCGTTGGTATTGAGCATTATTTGGGATGTAGTGGGCGGCCGGGACGAAGATCCACGGTGGACCTTTTGGCGGAGCCCTCGCGTCGTCCTCGCGGTTGGTTTATTTACTGACGTGTTCCTCTGTCGCGATCCCCCCTTCGCTGTCATTCCTGCTGGATCGGCTCGGAATCGTAGGGACCAGGACAACTACGAGGTGGTTCGCAAGATCGGTCGCGGCAAGTATAGCGAGGTGTTTGAAGGCTACAACGTCAGCAACAACACCAAGTGCGTGATCAAGATCCTGAAGCCGGTGAAGAAGAAGAAGATCAAGCGGTGAGCGTGACGGAACTAAAGGTGTTGTTTGATGCCGAAGAATCTGATGATGTGATGGGAATGGCACAGTGAGATCAAGATCCTGCAGAACCTGTCGGGCGGCACCAATGTCGTGCAGCTTCTCGACGTTGTGCGCGACCCTCAGTCCAAAACGCCGAGTCTGGTGACCGAGTATGTGAACAACACGGACTTCAAGACGCTCTACCCGACGCTGAGCGACTTTGACATCCGCTACTACATCTTCGAGTTGCTGAAGGCGCTGGACTACTGCCATGCGAACGGGATTATGCATCGCGATGTGAAGCCGCACAATGTGATGATCGACCACGAGAAGCGTCAGCTGCGACTGATCGACTGGGGTCTCGCCGAGTTCTACCATCCCGGTCGCGAGTACAACGTGCGCGTGGCGAGTCGATACTTCAAGGGTCCGGAGCTTCTGGTGGACATGCAAGAGTACGACTATTCGCTGGACATGTGGAGTTTGGGGTGCATGTTCGCGGCCATGATCTTCAAGAAGGAGCCGTTTTTCCATGGTCATGACAACTACGACCAGCTCGTCAAGATCGCCAAGGTGATCGGCACGGACGAGCTGTTCGACTACTTGACCACGTACGACCTGGAATTGGATCCTCAGTACGACGGGACGTTGGGGACGCACACGAAGAAGCCGTGGGAGAAGTTCATCACGCCGGAGAACAAGCACCTGGTGTCCCCGGAGGCCATCGACTTCTTGGACGGACTCCTTCGCTACGACCACCAGGAGCGATTAACAGCGAAGGAAGCGATGCAGCACGCGTACTTCAAGCCCGTGCGTGATGCCGCGGAACAGAAGCTGCAGGGTGCGCACCATGCCGACGAGATCACGAGCGTCTCGGACTCGAGCGCATAAATCCGCCGGTTCGTGGCGGTGGCGGCGTGGAATGAGCGAGGTAGGTGCAGATGGCCGGAGGTAGGAAGGAACCTTAGGCGAGGTTGCGAGTTAGTTCGACCGACAGCGTCTCCGTTCGACGTGGTAGCCGTGCCACATGGCTCGCATGTCTGCATGACCAATCAACCGCACAGGGACAGAATATGTTTTGCGCACGGGTCGCCTTGTTGCTGTTGAATAAGTTGATCTCGTTCCTAATCCTTCGCATCAACATCCCGCCGAATCGCGTCCGGCTTCCTGCTGAAGAAGCGGTAGGCGAACGTCGTGGGGTTTCCTGGCCGCTCGCGGACGATCCCGCGGACCAGCGCGCGCATCACCTTGGTCACGTCGGGGTGTTCGCGCAGATACTGCTCATTGTCCATGCGGATCATCACCTGCATCCACATGATGGCGGGTTTCACACATCAGGCTCAGCGACCTCAACCAGCCACCTGATCGCTACCGATCACAATAGAGACGACAACCGAGGGAGGGTACCTTGGCTTGGTTCAGCGCTGCGAGCTGCTGCGGGGTCAGCACCTCCACCTTCTGCACTCGCGCCGGCGCATCCATGATGCCTGCCGAGTGTGCCCTTTCACGTCACCGTGCAAAACCGCAGATACATCATCCCAACCCGGGTCGGACCCGAACCCGACCCGCCGACCCGTCACTGCCAGAGCGTGTGGCCGCAAATCAAAAGCCCGCGACAGCACACAGACGCGCAAGCTGCTTGATCCAGCAGCGTTGCAGAGTGGGAAAGCGCAATGTGGCGGGCGTGTCGAGCGGCGGCGCTGCGCCAGCTGAAGGCTAGCGCGCAGGCGAGCGCGGGCTGTGCGTCGACGGTGGGGAGCTCGGTGCCTCGTCTGTTTGCTGCAGCACAGCACTTTTCGACAATCGGCGGCGTGGACCGCCTGCAGATGCTGGGTCTCCCGGCCGCCAAGCTGCGCGCCGAGCTGGGTCCGAGCCGTATTGCCGTGACCAAGAAGGCGCTGTCGGAGGAGCTGGCGGCGGTGATCGAGCGCGGCGATGCGCAGTGGGAGGAGGTCCGCAACTACTTTGTCGCGGCGCAAAAGGTGCGCGCAGTGCCGGCCATGATGACCGCGTTCGAGTACATGGAGGAGCGCTTCCCTGGCAAGGTGGACTTCATGGTGTACGGTGAAGTGTTCCGTCAGCTGCTTCGCGCTGGAGACGGCGCCAAGATGCTGCAGATTTATGAGGACCTGAAGCCGAGGTACGACGGCGAGGTCCCGGAGATGGTCTACCGATTTGGCATCGTGGGGAAGCTGGAGATCGATGAGCTCGAGGAAGCGTCGGCGATCTGGCAGGAGATGCTTGCGGCCGGACACGAGATCCCCAACGAGATCACGTCGCGGCTGATGATGGCGTACGCTCGCAGCGGCGATTCGGAGCGCGTGCTGGAGTTCTTCAACACGATTGACCCGCAGGTCGGCCAGTGGCACGAGTCGGCTATCGATCGCGTGATTGTGAGCTTGGGCAGAGCTCGTGAGCCCGAAAAGGCGTTTGAGTTCTACATGAACTCGAGCATGAAGCTCAACGGCGGCACGCTCATCTCGCTCTTGAGCGTCTGCATCAACAACGAGTGTCACCAGCAGGCGAACGATATCTTGGCGAACCGCAAGAAGTTCGATCTGGAGCTGGATGCGCGCGCCTATAACCGGATCCTGATGACGTTGGAGTTCTTGGAGAAACGCGATGAGATCGCGGAGACCCTGGAAGAGATGCGCTCCAAGAACGTGCCGTTTGACACAATGACGCGGATGATTGTCGATCGCAACCGTGAAGTACTCCAGGGAACGCCGTTCGAGAGTGAGCCAATGGAGAAGGAAGAGGAGAACAAGCAAGAAGCGAAGTCCAAACACCCCAACATCAGTCGAACGATTCGCAAGCTCTTGAGCGAGCAGGACGGCGAGGCAGCAGCGACGATCGTTGACGGGTTAGTGTCTCCGTTGACCGCGTCCGACCTTCCTGACGGGACTGTGGTGCCGGAAGGAGCGATTAAGATCGGGCCGTCTCTCTCGAGAGACGCTGTTCGCGCCTATATCTTGACCGGTCAGCACGACAAGATAGCGGCGCTGCTGAAGACGTTTAGCGTTCGCAAAGGGAAATACGGTCACGCGCTGGTGGAGATCTTGACCCACTACAATAAGTCTGGCAAGGATCAGAACGACGACCTCGCGTACCTTGCGACGAAGGCCATGCTGTTCCAGGGTCGTCAGATCTTCCGCGTTGACGACGCGCTGGCATTAGCGCGCAAGTACCGCGACGTGGAGACGACGGTGGAGGTGTTTGATCAGGTCTTGTCCGAGTACACGAGAGAACGAAATGTTGCTGCGGCAGCTTCGGAGGACGATAGCGATGAGGAGGAGGTCGCTAGCGGGGATTTCAAGAACAAGTCATCTGGCGAGCACAGGAAGGCCAGGCGAGCCTCGTTCTTCAACGTGGGTCATGCGATCAACTCGGCGCTGCAGATTCTCGTGGAGAACGGCAAGCTTGACCTGGCACTGGAGACTCTCGACAAGTTGAGCGCGCACGACTTGCGTGCCACTGAAACCAACTACGTGATTCTGTTCAGTTCGATGCGCGACGAGGTGAAGAGCGCGGGGCAACACCGCGGACGTCAGGGGAAGAAGAACTCGAACGTCCGGTACGATGCGAATGCATTTGAGAAGGCGTGGGACCACATGCGGCAGAACAAGGTCCGGCTGGTGAAGGGTATTATCGGCAACGCCTGTCCAGGTTTCCTGAACGGGAACAAGATTCAGCGTCTGAAGCTGCTCGAAGGTTACGCAGAAGCGAAGAACGCCAAGCACGACAACTACGTTCTTCCGCCACCATGCTACACCGTTCTGCTGAAACTGACAGCCAGAGAAGAAGGCGTGGATGAGGTGCTTGCACTGTTCAACGAAGCTATGGCGACAAAGAAGGACGGCAAAGCGTCGAAAGAGTGGCTGAATGTCGTCATTAACAAGCTCAGCTCCGAGGGACGCGTGGAGGAGGCAGCTGAGTTTCTCTTGCTAATGCCTGGCCATGCTGGAGGACATCCGTACGAGGCGCTCGTCGCCGTGCTTCGCGGTGCGATCAACGCCGAGGCCACCGCCGTCGTCACGAAGACCCTCGCTTCGCTGGATCAAGACACCTACCGCGTTAGCTTGCAGGACGCGTACGATCTGGTGCACGCGGCGCGCGAGCACAACCAGCCGAACGTCGGTCTCGAGATCCTTCGTTTGTTCGAGTCGTCGAACTTCAAGGCGGATGAAGACAGCGGCAGTGCGGTCTCGGAGAAGCAGGCTGCCGCCTTCCTCGCGCACTTCCACGACGTTCACGCCGACGTCAAGCTGCGCACTTTGTACCGCGTGTCGCTGCAGATCGCGGAGCGAAGCGGTCAGTGGAAGTCGGCGTTGTCGATTCGCGAGCGGATCACTGCGCTGTGGGGTGCCGATGCCGTCGACGACGGCAAGAAGGAGAAGGAGAACTAACTCCCCGCAGACTCGAGACAGTCGACGGACCACGATACATAGGAGCGATACGGCTGCATGACTGCCGGAAGCGTTTAGTCTAGAGACTGAGCTTAGATGATAGAATGCAGTTTGCCAAAGCACCAACAGAGAGCGAGCCACAGAGTGCAACCAACCGAGTGACAGAGGAGGTCTCGAGTGAGTGTATTGAGTGATTTGAGCCTAGCGAACTTCATACATATGGCTGCAAACAGTCTCTTTCACGGGTGGAATGTGGGCGTTACTCTCTGTCGCGCACGGTGCAATATCAATGTGCTGAGTCAAGGTCACTGAACCGCGGGATGCGGGAGATGCGCCGCCTGACACAAACACAGGCATGTAGGGTACTCTTTGCGAAGCGGGCGGCGCGAAGAAGTCGGCGAGGGGAGAAGGTGGTCGGAAGAGAAAGAACGTGATCGGCGCCACGCGGAAGCCACCGAACGGCGGCCATGAGTCGCTCGCGCGTGTACAGTGACGTGAACGAGACGCGCCCGCGCGAGTACTGGGACTACGAGACGCACGCGGTCGGGTGGGGGTATGTCTGATGTCTTCGTTTTCGCACGTCTTTCCTCCCGCGGCTTCTGACAGCATCCCTTTCACGCTTGCTTGCCTGTTGAACATCGTAGTGACCAGGACAACTACGAGGTGGTCCGCAAGATCGGCCGTGGGAGATACAGCGAGGTGTTCGAGGGCTACAATATCGCCAACAACACCAAGTGTGTCATCAAGATCCTGAAGCCGGTGAAGAAGAAGAAGATCAGCCGGTGCGTTTACCTGCGATTGCTGGACGCATACCATGCATTAGGTAGTCGACTGACCGGTGGGGTTGGCGGCGATGCAGAGAGATCAAGATCCTGCAGAACCTGTCGGGCGGCACCAACGTGCTGCAGCTCCTTGATGTTGTGCGCGACCCGCTGTCCAACACGCCGAGTCTGGTGACCGAGTATGTGAACAACACGGACTTCAAGACGCTCTACCCGACGCTGAACGATTTCGACATCCGCTACTACATCTTCGAGTTGCTGAAGGCGCTGGACTACTGCCACTCGAATGGGATTATGCATCGCGATGTGAAGCCGCACAACATTGTGATTGACCACGAGAAGCGTCAGCTGCGACTGATCGACTGGGGTCTCGCCGAGTTCTACCACCCCGGTCGCGAGTATAACGTGCGCGTGGCGAGCCGTTACTATAAGGGTCCGGAGCTTCTGGTGGACATGCAAGAGTACGACTATTCGCTGGACATGTGGAGCGTCGGGTGCACTTTCGCGGCGTTGATCTTCAAGAAGGATCCATTCTTCCATGGCCACGACAACTACGACCAGCTCGTCAAGATCGCCAAGGTGAAGGGCACCGACGAGCTGTTCGACTACCTGGCGACGTACGATCTGGAGCTCGACCCGCACTACGACGAGATCCTCGGCACGTACACGAAGAAGCCGTGGGAGAAGTTCATCACGCCGGAGAACCAGCATCTGGTGTCTCCTGACGCCATCGACTTTCTGGACGGACTGCTGCGGTACGACCACCAGGAGCGCTTGACCGCCAAAGAGGCGATGCAGCACGCGTACTTCAAGCCCGTGCGCGACGCAGAGCAGAAGAAGGCTCACGCCGGTGCCGAGGACACGGAGGGGACGACGAGCTCGTCGGAGCTGAGCTCTTGAAAGGCCCTGGTCGCTTGCGCAGGTCCTGCCAGCGTGCTGCACGCTGCGTGCCTGTGACATAGTGCAGGTCGTAGCGTTTGAGTATGCGTGCTGTATTATTGTCGTAATACAGCAAATTCATATGTGCTTGTCAATACTTTGCGGTTATTGGGTGGAACAAGGTCATGACTCTGTTTTAGCCAATCACCGGCCTTCTTCGGCACATCAACGAGCGGCTCACACCACACACCACCAAGCGAGCCATGCTGCGCCAAGCTGCTCACCGCGCCGTAGCGCTCCGAGCGTCGCAGCGCGCTGTATCGCCGCTCACACGTCTCACGTTTGGCGGAGTCGCCTCCCCTGCGTTTGCGCAGTGGGTGTTCCCGAATGGACGCTCGCTGTCAAGCCGTAGGGGTCAATCTCCAGACGCTCTGACGGTTGGTGGAGTGGCGCTCCAGGAGCTGGCGCGGCGCTCGCGACACGAGCTGCAAGCTGAGCTCGGCGAAGGGAAGCTGCGCAAGGTGCGGCAGGGATTGCCCCGGCAGTGGAAGGCGCTTGTGAACGGCGGCACGGTCTCGCCTGCGCAAATCAGCCAGGTGTTCCTGGCGGCGACCAAGTGTCAGCTGCCCAAGCTCATGGCAGAGACGTTCGACTACGCGAACGAGCAGTACCCAGACCGCGTGAACTACATCATGTACGGAGAGATGTTCAACCAGCTCACGCGCACAGGCAAGGCCGACGAGATCCTCCGCATCTACGAGAGCGTCAAGGACCGATTCGACGACGAGAACCCGGCACCGGAGATCATCTATCGCTACGGCATCTACGCCAAGCTCGGACAGCAAGACTTTGAGGGTGTCCAGGCTCTCGTGGAAGGTATGAAGAAGCAGGGCATCGAGGTGTCGAACGAAGTTGCGTCTCGAATCATGGTGGGGGTCGCCAAGGCGGGTGACGAGGAGTCAGTGGTCGAGATTGCCCAGACTTTGGATGCGCAGTCTGGTCGCTGGCACCCTGCAGACGTGGACCGCGTGATCACGAGTTTGGGACTGGTCAACCGCGCGGACGAGGCGTTCGAGTTCTACAAGGAGTCACAAGTCAAGCTGTCGGGGAACACGCTGGTCGCCCTCTTGAACGTGTGCGAGCTGAACGACCGCCCGCGACACGCCATGGCGGTCATCGCCAACCGCACGCGGTTTAATTTGACTCTGAACACGCGGCAGCTGAACCGCATCATGGAGTCGCTCGAGTTCTTCGACGAGCGCGAGGGAATCCAAGACATTTTGCATGAGATGGTCAACAAGAATGTGCCATTCGACGCCACCACGAACGCCATTATCGCGCGCAACCAGTCGGCGTTGAAGGGGTCTCGGTTCGCGCTGAGTGCGAGTGAAGGGTGGAAACCGCGGTCGCGCCAGTTGGACGAGCCACTGGTGCGCGAGTTCCTGGCGAGCGATTCAATGAGCGACGCTGCCGCCATTATCGACGCTTACTCGGAGTCTGTTGATGCTTCGGATGAGGAGAGACGCGAGAATCATGGTCGGGCGAAGGACGCCATTACCGTGCCGGCGTGGCTCGCTGAGCCTGCTGTTGTCGCTTACGCATCAGTCGGCGAGCGGGCAAAGCTGTTGGCGCTGCTTCGTGGGTTCTCGACGGTCAAGGGAAACTTCATCCGCGCTTTGATCAAGGCGCTCAAGCACGCGTCTGTGCAACACGACGCGCCTGTTCTGTACCACGCCTACAAGGCGATGCAGTTCCAGGGCCACGACATCAACCACGTGAAGGAAGCAATCGACTGTTTCCAGGGGTTCCAGGACTCGGAAGCTGCTTTGGCGTTGTACCGGCAAGCGGCTCGCCAGCTTGCTCAGGCTGCGAGAGAGCAGGACAAGGATGGTGGTACTGCCAAGCGAGGTGTGCCATTCGATCGCGTGCATGTCTTCAACTCGACGGTGCAGCTTCTCGTGCAAAACAATGATGTGCACAGCGTCGTGGACGTCTTAGACATGACCGCCAAGAGCGGCGTGGAGCTCGGCTGGCGCGACTACACTGTCATCTTCAACTTCATGCGCGCACATAGCCGAGAGAGCAAGACTCCGTACGGCGCTGCGGATTTCGCACTCATCTGGACTGACATGGAGCGCCGCGGAGTGAAGCCGACCAAGAACGTTATTGGTCACGTGTGCACGGCATTTAAGGGGAAGGAGACTTCTCCATTCGAGCAGGCCGTTCTCAACGCGTACCTTGAGATCATCCGAGAACATCCAGAGGACTCGTATGTGATGCCGCTGGCGTGCTACTACATGTTGTTGGACATTGCTGCCAAGAGCGGCAGCATCGAAGACGTGCACGACATCTACAGCGACGCTCTGAAGAACCTCGGCAAGATCACGGCGGGAGGGAAGAAGAGTCAGAACCGCACGATACAGCGCGATTGGACCTCCGTCTACGTTTCCAAGATGGCAACCGATGGCGATGTGGAAGGTGCGTTCGAGCTGGTGACCGCTGCTCCGAGGGACGGTGGTGTGCAGCCGTCCTACGACGCCATCATGGCAGTGCTGCGCGTGCTCGCGCACACTGGGAAAGACAACGAGAAGAGCTCGGCGCTCATTGCTCGTATTTGCGAGCGCAAGTTCCCTGTCAACTTGAACCATGTCGAAGAGCTGGTTCGTGTGGCGATCGATCACGACAACTTGGACTTGGCCCTGAACGCGTTGGATCTCGTGGCTGATTTGGGAATCACGCAGAGCGAGAAGGAGCCAAGGGATGATGACTTCTCTGCTGCCGAGGATGAGCAAGACAGCTCCGAGGGTTCGAGTCACGTGGCCTCCCAAGAGCTGTCTTCGCGCCGATCCGCTCGCAGAGTACTGGGTCTGACCCATAAAGTGCTCGGGCTTTGTAAAACCAAGGGTGACCCGACCCACGAGCACGCGTTGAGCGAACGCATCCAAGCACTGGAGCTGCGCGTGCAGCAGCGTTCAGAGCAGTAGGGTCCCAGCGATTGATAGACGATGAGGTCGCTGCCAGAGACACTGCTATGTCGGTTGTATTCGATGCCGTTGAACAACAAGATAGTCAGAGAATAGAGGATATCCTAATGCTGTCGGCTGATTGAGTGAGGATGCTGTCGTTCGCTCGACAACTGACCTCCTAAGTATTCTTTTGCTTCGACGCCGGTCTACGCAGCAAGACCAGCAGCAGCAGCAGCATGCGCGATACACGCTATCGCCAACACAGGCAACAGTGCGATGAGCGAAAACGACGCCTTGGCCGACGAGGTCGACGCTGTAGGAGCAGCAGTCGACGGTGAGGTCTGACCCTCGGCTGTTTGGTCGGACGGCTGAGGCGTGTCCTCGCCATTTCCCGATGCAGGCGAGCTGGAACTTGACCCGGACGTCGACGTCTCGCCATCTTGGCTGGCTGGTGGTTGGTATGGCATGATAACGAGATCAGCGATCTCGGGCTTCATGTTGCCTGCAGCGTCAAAGAGTCCGAAGGACTGCTCCACGCTCTCGGGATCCTGCAGTTGCTGCGCCTTGTACGGCGAGTCGAAGCCGGCGAAATAGTAGTAGCTCCAACCGCGATACTGCGCAAGACCTACGAAGTCGTTCAGGTACTGAGCCGCGTTGGCCGGTGAGGCCTCGGACGAGTTGACGTTCTTGCCCGCGGATGCCCAGCCCGTCTCGGTGATGATGATCGGCTTCCCCATGGTCCCCGCCAGAGCGATCAACGGCGCCATCCGCGCGTCAAAGTGTGCGGCGGCGCTTTGCACAGGCACGCGCTCCCAGAACGGGAACATGTTGGCAGTGACAACGTCGCCAGCGGCGATCAGGTCTGGGTATTGCACGAGCACGTCGACGATGTCGGTGACGGAGACTGGTATGTTTGTGATGTTGGCGGAGCGCAGCACCGCTCGGACACGGTCCACGTTAGCGACGGCCACCTCGACCGACACGTCCTTCCGGTACACGGCTTCGCTGCCGACGTTGATGCCGCTCACGGTCGGCCGCTCGCCTGCGCCGTCCGCGACGGTAAAGTCTTCGTGCTGCTGCTGGAGCAGCGTCTCGAGTTCGAGCACTTCCTGGTCAAAGATGGCCGGGTCGCTCGCGGTCCACACACCGAGCCACACGGACAGCTGCAGGTTCTTGGCGGCCTCGAGCACGGGCTGGATCGGACAGTCGGTGAGACTGTAGGTGCGGATGCGCGATGTGACGGCGGCGAGCGCGCGCAGGTCGCTCGAGACTTGGTCAGCGGGCTTGCATTTGTTCGGATCCCAGTCCGGCCCTTGGCGGAGGTCGTAGTTGACGCCGTACAGGTCGACATTCAGTGCGTCAACGCACGGAACGTCCCATGGGAGAACGTTGGATGCCAGAGCGACACCGACGAGCAGGAGTCGTCGGAGCACACTGTGGCGTGGAGCTTGAGGTGTCATTCGATGGAGAGTGGCTTGGCGTTGGCTGGTCGAGTGAGATGTTTCGGTCGCAGAGCAAGTTGGAGAATGATAAGGCTCTCGGTTGCTGCTGGCTGCTGGTTATGCCAAGGTCGCCTGCCCACTCGCTCAACCAACCCAGGCATGCTCCGAGCACCCGTAAGGTCCGTTGCATTGGCGTTGGCGCCGAATTCAAGTATCGAAGTCCCCGAGTCGAGTAGACCTTGCAACCGACGCGAGCTGCGCCAAGTATCCTCGCGGTCCGGTTCGGTCTCGCCAACCGAATCTGATAACAGCCAAACGGTTGCACGAACACCCCGCGAACGCGCAGCCAACGGCACCAGCTAGAGATAGCGGCCAAGATTAGCATGACCGTTGGTATCGGCGTCGCAGCAGCCATCACCGGCCAGCGTTTCCGAAAACGAACGACCAGCGCTTCCAGGGTGGCGAGTAAACGTTGCTGGGAGGATAGAGAGTCAAGCATAGAGAATGCAATAGGGTGGAGGTTCAAAATGCTTGTGATAGCTCTCTGTTACGGCAACTTTCCTTCATTGCCCTGCTAGCAGCAGGCTCGGACGCCATCCGAGCCCATCCAGCAATAAAATACGGGGGGAGTTAAATAACTGTCTGCGCGGGTGCCGACGCGCGCTTCTCGTCGTCCTCGAGCAGCGTGTCGAGCGTCGACCACGCAACGTCGTCGGTCGCGACGGTCGACGACGAGCACGACTTGTGCTGCCTTCGCAGCGGTGACGAATGGGCAGGGCGAGCGCGCTCCTGCTTGTCGTCGGCGCGCGGCCGCACCGACTGGTCGAGGCGCGCCATGACCTCGTCGAACGAGCGGCACCACCACGTGGCCGTGCGGTACTTGATGGAGCCGACGCAGCCGAACGACGTGTCGTCTGTGAGGAACGCGTGCATGTGCACGTGGTCGATGCTGTTGAACGGCGGCGTGTGGAACGCGAGCTTGCAGTCGACGTCGCTGGCGGACGAGGTGCTCGAGGACGAGGAGCTCGGGTGGCGCCGCTTGGACGAGCGCGGCTTGGCGCGCGAGGGCCGCGGCAGGTCGCGGAGTACGAGCTGCGCGGCGTCGCGCATGCGCTGCAGAAGCGGCGAGTCCTGCTCCGTGAGCTGGTTCACGTTGCGGATGTGGCAGCGCGGCACGACGAGGATGTGGCTGTCGACGGCGGGCGCCAGCGGCCGGAACACGGCCAGCTCCTCGTTCTCGTATAGGAACTGCTCGCCGCGCGAGCGCAGGATGTCGCAGAAGCGGCAGCACAGGAGCTCGCCGTCGCGGTCGTACTGGACGCCCTTGCGCGCCGCGGACGAGACGGACGAGGGCGACGACGAGGGCGACGACGTCGGTGACGCCGCGACCAGGCCGAGGCTCGCGGGCGACCGCGCGACGGCCGGCGGCGAGCGGGCCGCGTCCAGCGACCGGCGCCGCGCCGTCTTGACCGACGCGGGCGTCAGCACCTCCGTGTCGGACCACGAGTGGGCCACCGGCGACGCCGGCGACGGCAGCGGGGAAGCGGAGGCCTCGCGGTCGTGCGAGGCCGTCGAGGCGGCGGGGAGGCCGAGGCAGAGGCGCAGGCGCTTGCGCAGCGCGGCGCGGCGGCGGCCGTGGCGAGCGCTCTCGGGGGCCATGGGCGGGAGCGGCGACACTGGGAAATGACGGCGGAGTCGCGAGGGGACCTGGGCCTGGGGCGGGGCGGACTGAGCCAGGCGCCGGCACGGCCAGCACGGCAGGGGGCGTCGCTCGCCGGCCGATCGAGTAAAAGGCCAATTGGGCACCGGCCGTGCTCATGCGCGCGACGCCCAACCAGCGTCAACCGCGATGTGGAAAAACCTCGGGATAAATGGGATTAAACCTCGGGTTGGGTGAGACAGGGGTTCGCGGCGTTTTGAGACCGGCGGGTTGCGCGATAAAGGTGGCATCTTGGCGGAACTGGTGGTACGACACACTTGAGGAAAGTATAAGTGAGGTGTCGTGGTTGCGCGATGGGGGAAGGTGCGAGCGAGGCCCAGTTCGTGACGTGGGCCACGCGACTCTTTCGCTCTCTTGGCGTTTGTATGCGAGCACTCGTTTTTTTTCATTTCTTTCTTCCATTGAGACGAGGCGCCGCGAAAATGTAGGCGGCATTCTGCACTTGAATTGACACTGGGAAACGCAGGCTGAGGTTAGGTGCCGCCCTACTCGATCGACCGGGACAATCAGGCTCAAGCTCACAGGCGCGACCGGAATGACGCAGGCGCAACAACAACCCGCCCACAATCCGCAGCGAGAGACCTTTGCACCTTTGCACTAGGCTGTGTGGTCCCCACAAATCGCGGAATCAGGATTACGTTGCGATAGTTGGGAGCCATGAGCCGGCGCACATATGGATCCAGATGCCGTTGGCGGCGCTCGTTCTTTGCCTCGCCACTTGCACCAGCGCGCTGCGACACGGAGAGCGAGCGAACCGTCCGAGAAGAATGAGCGCCTGGCTGCGATCCGCCCTCGGACGGCGATCCACGTCGTTAGGCTGCGGTGGACAACCGCTGATGTGGCACTGGATGGCATCACCCCCTGTCGACGGCGGAGAATCAGACTTTGCGCCACAATCGCGGATCAAGAATCTGTCGACCCGCCCGATGCTATAGCGAAACGTCGTGGAATGCACATGCTCTCGACGCTGGTTCACGGCGGCGGACTATATAGCTTGCATTTCTATCCCTCGACCCCGTGTCTGCACGATCAAACAAGCCACGCGCGGTTCCGAGTGGCCGGTCTCAGCAAAACCAACGCAATCATTCGCACAACTTCTAGTCTTTCACCAGAGCTCCGTCACGATCTGGTGGGCCGCAAGCTTCCGCGAGACAATGCGCTTGGCCGCTACCTCGGTCGTCACGCCCGAGATATCCGGGTGCGCCAGCAGCGCTTGCGCGATCACGCGCTTGACCGCACGACCCATTGCAAGTCCGCCACAGACAAAGATGTAGCCATCATCCTCGATCAAGTGCCGAGCGATCAGCTCGGTCTGCTCGGCCAGCGCGTCCTGTACGTACTGCAGCACATCCACACTCAAAATAGTCAACCCTTCGTTCGAGGAAAAGAATCGTGAACACAGCCAACGTACGCGCTTCGAGGCGGAAGATTCAGTCCTTTTGGCCCCGTCCGAGAACTCGACGTGGACTTGGTCGAGGACGCCGTCGTCAAGAGCGCGCTGAATCTCGTCCGCGTACAAATAGTCCGTCTCCGGAGCACGGCAGCCGTAGAAGAGATACGCGCGTCGGCACCTGGACTCGCGAGTGTCGTATTCAATATCGCCAGCGAGTTGGTGTTCGTACTGGAGGTCTTGGAGGAAGGCTCGGAACGGGGCAATGCCAGTTCCAGCGCTGACTAGCATGACCGGCCGCCGATTGTGGTACGGAAACACGAACGACGAGCGAAGGAAGGAAGCGCGGACACTGTCCTCGCCTGGGGTGAGCGCTGACAGGTAGCTTGAGCACCGAGGCAGCGGCTTGGACGCCAACTCTCTCAGCCCGAGCGTGATGGACACGGTGCCTGGCGAGAACTTGTGCGAGGACGACACGGTGTAGTATCGAGGAGCGTTCGGCGGCGCGAACTGGTAAAACGACTCGAAATCCAACTGAAGCGACGGGAACATGTCGAAAATGTCGACCATGGTGATCTGCTGCATCGGCCTAAACACACGAATCAACTCATCAATGAGTCACCATACAAAGAGTGCATGGCGATGATCGCAGGTTCACTCACCTCTGGGCCTGAATGGCTTCAGCAGCTTGAGGCGCCATGAGCCGCTCAATTTCTCCAGTGTCCGTCGCGTACGCAGCGAGCTTCCGGAGAAAGCTCGACCGTGGTGTGGTGATCAAGTCGAACGACCACGTGAGCGCTTCTCGCACAGTACCGATGCGAGCGAATGGGCGATCGGGAAAGTCACGCTGAATAATGTCGCCACTATCCTCAGCAGGCTTTTGCTCGTCGGATGGAAGCGGGTCGGCCACAAACACGCGATCGAGGTCCACACCAAGGAACGCCGCCATCCGACTCACAATCGCATCGTCATTCGGAGCGTAGACGCCGATATTGGCTGCGTGTTGGCTCACCAGCAGCTGTTGCTCGTCATTCACGTGCAGATCCAAGTGGCGCACGGACCGCCAGGCGCCATCAGACACCTGGTGGGGTTCGCTGATCATCTCGTTGGCTAGAACTGAGAACACTGCGCTGTTGTTCGCCTCAAGCATCCTCTGTTGTGCTGGCGAGGGTCCGTCCTCCGCCACATAGGCCACTCGGTACTTTGGCGCTGGGATGGTCGGTTTGAGCTGCCGACCCTGCAGGCTCAGCTCGTATTCCAACAGCTTTTCCTACATGAAACAGAGACCATGAACGACTGTTCTTGCTCTGAGAGCAGCGGTAAACGGCAACACATACATGATACACGAGGAGAACGCAGTTGGGGCAGTTCAAGTGACAGCACTCATCATCTCGCGGTTTGACAGGCGGCGTCAAAGGGGCCGATGATGACGTGTGGGTTGGTACGTCGCCCTACAGACACATAACAAGTACAGTCTTAGCGAGCTGCATCGATTCCACTGTTAGCGATGGGAACACGAAGACTACCTTCTCGAGGCGGCGCTTGAGCGCCATCTCACGCTCAAACTCCATGAAGGCATCCATGCCGCTGGACAGCGATCGGCGCTGGTGATACCGCGGACCATCGTCGCGCCTATGCGGCGCTACAGTGTCCTGCGACGAAAGAAGCGGCGGGACAGCTCGTCCTGCGGACGTACATCGGCACAACCTCCTCACGCAGCGGCGAGGAATGCGCACGGCGGCCATCGCAGTCGAAAGCGATGATGGCCGCTCGTTTGATTCAGAATCACCCGACAAAGCATTGAAACAAGGATATGGCCTGATTTATATTCGAGACAAGGTCAAAATTGAACCTTAAAGAAGGCTGTGTCCTTCAAGTTGAACTCGGCAACACAACCCTTTACAGACAAAGTCTAGCTAGATACATGCAGAAGCATTCGCCACCTTGCATTTTGACAATTATGGCACGATGCTATGCGAACGGCATCCCATCCTCACGACTACGGGAGAAGCGACAGCTCCTCTTGGTTGCGGCGCTTTCGCCCGCCAATGACGCGGACAACCACACCCGCAACTACCACCACCAGACCCACGACGAGGAAGATCGAGAGGTAGAGCGACACGCCACTTTCCTGCGGTGCGGTGAGGGCCAAATGCGCGCTTTCGTTCTTGTCATGCTTCGGCAAGGTGCAGTTGCGAGGTTGGCGCGCGAACTCGAACGCCTTGAGGAAGTCCTCGATATCACAAAGCGCTGCAACACACACAACGACGTTAGCGATCAAAGAAAACAAGTCTCACAGAGATGCGCAACGGTCTTACTGTCTCCACATTCTGGGATCTCGAGTACCTCGCCGTGGAAGATCAGCCGAGCCGCGAACGACAAGCTTTTGGTCTTGTACAGCTCAATGATGAGCATCCCTGCGTACGGCGTCCACAGGCGGTCCCACTTCTCGCGCTGGACAGCAGCCAGGAACGGCATGATCGTCGAGTCATGCGCTGCCATGACAAAATCCAAGGCAACATTTGTTAGATACCCAACCCCATGCTCAGAATGCGATCTCGATTCCACAGCTGATAGTTTGGCCACCTACCCATGGTGATAGAGAGCTTCGGAGCATCCTTGGCGCCGTCCACCACCTTGTCGATGCGCTTGACGAACTCGTGGGCCAGAGGCTGCATGGCGAACTTGGAGACCTGGGAGTCGTTGTTCGTGTAGTACAGTCCCTGTTGGACCTCCACCTCGTGGAAGACCTCGGTGAACGTCTTCTCGTCGACTCCATCGGGAAGCGCCAACCCGCTGCAGCGAGAGACGCTCAAACACTCCAACACGGAGCTCCATGAGAAGTTGCCCACGAGCTTGTTGAAGTGGTCCGTCAGCGCGACCGTCTCAGGCTGGCGGATGTGCTCCTGGAACGTGTTTGAGCCGTACGAGATGTTGGAGATCAACCCCAGCATGGGACATCCGCGCTCGTTGGAGTTAATGTAGTCGGTCGCATAGTCAGTCACGTGCCATGTCAGCAGCTGGCTGAGATCACTCGACACCGAGTCATCCGGTGGAAAGATGCCGTCCACCATCGCCTGACCAGACCCCAACGTTCTCTCCTCGTCGTCACTAGTGGCCGAGACAGCACCCGTTAGTCAAATGCATCTCACCAACAAAAGATCTAGTCAGCTCACCTTCGAAGATAGATCTCATCAAGAGCGACATCCTACAGAGCGGCACCAGTTTGAGTATCATTTCGAGCACCATCAGAAACAAGCTCCCCAGCACGTACCGACAGATCGTTCGTGGAGAATATCTTGAGCGGACCGTCTCCGACGTACGCATCACGTAGGAACCTGCGATGACAAGCACAAAGTAGGTGAGTCGATAGCACATCGACGACACTGTGAAGGATGGGAGCTGGTCGTACTCTCCGTTCAGGAGGTGCTGCTGACGTCCGAGTGGTAGCAGACCGCCAACCTCGCACGTGCCTTCCAGGATGTTGAGCCCGTCGAGGTAGCTCTTGCGGTACAGCCGTCCGTACCCCTTGCTGGATTTGGGGAAGTCAATGTTTTGCGACTGTGGACCCACAACACCGTCATGAGCGTCTTCATCACCAGCCTGCATCACATCAGAGCCTGCCGCGTACCGAGACGGACGTGGTCGTGCACGACCACTCGGCGTTCATGGGGTTGTGGCGCTTGACGTCCCAGCAGAAGAGTCTTGCGTATGGCGCTCGCGCGCCATGGCGAGAAAGCACCTATTACACACACCACCAGCGCTTGAGTACCCCGCATCTCCAGCAGCAGCCTCACCACAGCCTCGCACCTGCACTTGCTCGAGCGACTCGACCCGCGCCGCCTGGTCCGCACGGAGCGGCGGGACCCGCGTGGCGCCGATGCCCTCCAGGTCGTTGCAGTAGCGGTGTGGCTCCCACCCGTCGAAGGGGCTGCCGGCCGCCGCCGACGCGCCGGCCACCAGCGCCGCCAGGACCGCGGCGAGCTGCATGCTGCTGCTAGTGGACAGGTCCGCTCTGCTGCTGGGCGAAAGATGAGTGTACGCTCGACGAGAGGTTCTCCCCTTAGATTCGCTCGCACCTTGTCATCGCATCCCAGGCTCGACGAGATCCTCCAGCCGGCTCCAAAAAACGGCCAGTTAGCGTTTTCACAGTCTGTTCCAGGGCTGCGATTGGTTGAAAAGCTGTGGAAATCGCAGTTTGACGAAATGCTGTTGGCTGGCGTGTTCCGTAGAAGGTCGTTGTTTGGCAATCGCCCAATAGCGCGAAACGGACGAGGTTCAGCAAGAATGGCTGTCGACCTTCCCATGACTCTTGCTCACGCACACACGGTCCTCAATTCCACATGGTTGTGGGACTGTGCTGTGAAGTGGCAACCGCCTTTGGGCGTCGTTACGGCCCACCAGCAGCAACAGGTAGGCAGGAGATCATCGTCGGTTGGATGAGACCGTGAGCGCTCCTTGCAGTCCTTCAGACGGAGCTCCTCGCAGCGACGCTAGCACTCTGTGCTCTCTTATACACGCACCGTCATGTCGAGCACTGCATGCACACCACCAGGACATGGCGTTGCTGCATTCGTCTCGCAGCGATCTTTGAAGCAGCGTCTCACAAGTCACAGACAGAACACCAGTTCGAATACCGGTTTACCGATGTTTACTGCTAAACGAACGCAGCCGGTTTGCTCGCACACACTTGGCAGCCCTTCTCCCTCGTCCCAGCGCGCACGACTGACGTGACGCCCGTTCAGCGCGGCGACTATATCTGGCGCTCTCTCGGACCGCGGAACCGCGGCGGGACGAAGCGGAGGATTGCGAGGAGGAAACCTACGAGCGGCAGCGCCTGCCGTCCTCCTGCGCGGCTCTGTCCGAGGCGAGCGACCGCGCTCTGTTGAGGGGGAGGCGCGATTGGCCCCGACGCGCGCTTCTCTCCTCGTCTCTCATCTCCCCCGCTCGTCTCTTCCTCGACGTCCACATCCGCGAAGCGAGCCATGAGCGGCGGGACGGCGGCCGACGCCGACGAGACCTCGGCCGTCTACCTGCGCGCCGAGCTGCAGCGCGCGCGGCAGGAGCTCAAGCAGACGCAGGACGAGTACGATGAGTACACGCAGTCGAGCCACGAGCTCGAGGTGGAGCTCGAGCAGGAGCTGTCGCGCGCCGAGAAGCGCGTCTCGCAGCTCGCGACCCGCAGCCACCAGCTGGACCGAGAGCTCGAGATCGCGCGCGAGCGGCTCGAGGACGCGCTCGCCCAGCTCGGCAAGGGCGAGGGCGAGCTCGAGCGGCTGCGCGCTGAGCTTGCCACTTGTGTCGCGGCCAAGCGCTCGCTTGAGCAGGAGCAGGACGACCTGCAGACCCAAGTGCGGATCCTGCAGGCCACCGAGGCGGACCTGAACCACAAGCTCGAGCGGGAGATGGAGGAGAAGGTGTTCCTGGCGAGCGACCAGGAGGAGCTGCAGCGCGAGCACGAGCTCGCGGCCGAGCGGTTCCGCACCGAGATCCTCGACCTCAAGTCGGAGCTGTTCGTGCTGCAGGAGAAATACGACAAGAGCGGCGCGGCCACCGCTCGGAGAGAGCACCGCAGCGGCTCGTTTTCCAACAGCGGCAACGAGAGCGGCGCAACGCGCAGCCAGTCGCAGTCTGAGGAGGACTTTGACACGGAGGAGGACGACCGCGCGTTTGAGCTGCGACGGTCGACGGTGCACGAGCGCGACGAGCTGAGCCGCGAGGTGCTTATCGATTCGCTTCAGGAAGAGATCGAAGTGCTGTCGACCCGGGTCCACGACGAGACGGAGGCGCGCGCACAGCTGGAGGCCGAACTCACCGAGATGCAGGCGACGTTGGCTCAGGCGGAAGTGATGGAGACCGAGCTGATGGAAATGACGGACGAGCTGATCGAGAAGGCGCAGGAGATCCGGACTCGAGACATGGAGATCCACAGCCTCCAGGAGTCCGTCACGACATTGAAGTCGAATATTGCCGCGCTGCAAGAGGAGAACAGCGAGCTCTCGAGTCGGTATGACGAATTGCAGATCGAGTTCCAAGAGAAGATTGAAGAGATCGACCGCCTGTCGAACGATCTGGCTGCTGCGCAAAGCAAATGCGACGACCTGATGGAGACCGAAACCATCCTGGAGAGCCGTCTGGAGGAAGAGACCCAGAGAGCTACCAAACTGGAAGGCAAGGTCGAGTCGTTGAGTCAAAGTTTGACGGAGAGCAAGCAAGCCCGCATCGAGTTAGAGGAGAAGATTCAGTCGGATCGGCGTGAGATTTCTCAAAACCGTAAGCAAGTCGAAGAGCTGCACGATGTGAACAGCGACCTGCGAACGCAGCTTGACGAAGCGACCAAGAAGGCGGCGGAACTCGAGCGCGCATCGGTGGTGTCGACGCTTTCAATTGTCTCGGCGACTGCAGCATCGGACCCGCCGTCTCCAGCAGAGTCAGACCAGGCTGACCCGCAACGATTAGTCCTGGAACTCGAGTCCATGCGAACGACCATTTCATCGCTGACAGCCGAAAACACTCGACTTCGCAACCAAGACGGTCTATCTCCTCACCGCAGCGCGCAAGTGTCTGCGAACAAGCGCATGTCAACCGATCTGCTGAAGGAGAACTATTCTTCCAGCCAGCTTGCGCGCAAGTATCTGGCAGAGCGTACTCGAAACGCGCAGCTGCTTTCACGCCTGCAAACGGTCTGCGGAAATATCCAGGTATTCTGCCGCGTCCGTCCGATAATCTCCGAAGAGCTGGCGAAGGCGATGGGGTCGAAGCTGTCAGTGAACGTGATCAACCATTCAGATCTCGCTGCTATGGATGTTCGCGCCGACCGCGTGTTTTCGGACAACGACAACACCGCCAATGGGGACGACTCGGAGGCTGTCATGGACACAGAATCTATTGAGGACGGCGCGCAGTGGAAGGTGTTTACGTTCGATCGGATTCTCGGTCCAGAGGAGACGCAGAACGACGTGTTTCGGGAAGTCGAGCCGATTGCGCAGTCCGTGGTTGACGGGTTCAAGGCCTGCATCTTCGCGTACGGCCAAACCGGGTCGGGCAAGACGTACACGATGGAGGGTTCAGCAAGCGACCCAGGCTTGAACTACCGAGTGGCCAACCACATCTTTCAGTCCATTTCACTGCGCGGCGCCGTCTATAATCCTGACGGAGGTTGCGAGGACGGCGATGTGGAGATGACTGACGCGACTCCAGCACCGGAAACGAACGAGGCGTGCTTCCATGTGCAAGTCGGCGTTCTCGAGATTTACAACGACTCTCTTCGCGACCTCATCAGGACGGACAACCCCAAGGCGCTGGAGATCCGACACAACACCTCGAACGGCGATATTTGCGTGCCGGATCTGACCATGACGACTGTGTCGTCCGCCGAGCAGACGATTGAGGTGTTGAGGAAGGCGCAAGCGAACCGTGTGACGGGGAAGACCAATGTTCACATGCACAGCAGTCGGTCGCACAGTATTGTGATTGTCGACATCTCGAAACGAACCGAGCGCGGAGGTGTGCAAGACGACGAAAGCGATGACAGTTCAAGCACGGGAGGCGAGATCGAGGCGTTTGGGAAGCTGTATCTCGTGGATTTGGCTGGCTCGGAGCGCGTCAAGAAGAGCAACGTGTCAGGCGAGATGCTGCGAGAAGCCGCCCACATCAACAAGTCGCTGTCAGCGCTCGCAGATGTGATGGAGGCGCTGGACAAGAAGGCGGCGCACGTGCCGTACCGCAACTCAAAGCTGACGTACCTGCTGCAAGACGTCCTCAATTCGTCAAGCAAGACGGTCATGATTGTCAATGTCGGTCCGACATTCGAGTGCGCGAGCGAGACGTATCGCTCGCTTCAGTTGGCCGAGCGCGTGCGCAACATCGTCGTGGGTAGGAACGCGATTGTCAAGAACAAGAAGGACATCCTGCACGCGAAGAAGGCGTTCGCTGAGATCCAGTCGCTCAAGCAGCAGATGCAAATTTCGTCGCGCAAGTTCAAACAGTCGCAGCAGACGGTCATTGCGATGGTATGTCCACTTTATTCTCTGTGGTTGGTGACGGTTCCCTGATGTTCTGTCCTGTTGTTTCGTTGTGTCTCCAGAAACGCGACCAGAAGAACCAGTCGGAGAAAATGTCAGCGAGTCTGCAGAATCGTGTCAAGGCATCGGAGACGCAGAACACCAGTTTGCGCAGCCAGAACGACACGCTCAAGCGCATGAACGACGACCTTGGGGCTCAACTGAAGACGGAGCGAGAGGCGAAGCACAAGGAGGCCGAACAGCGCGAGGCCGCGCAACGACAGCTGCGGCAGTTGAATACCAAGACGCGCATCTCGTCGTCGCAGCAAGAGTCGATGCAGAAGCAGCTGCGCGACCGCGACGACGAGATCAAGCGGCTCCGACAGCTGTTGGTGGAAGCTCGACAGCGGAGTACGTCGTCGCTGATCCCGAGAATGCAGATGTCGTCGTCGCCGCCGATGAAGAAATCGCGCAGTTCGCGTGGGGAGGCATCGAATGAGCCCGAGAACAACCAGTTAGCCGAGAACGGGGCGGCTCCAACGCCTCAGTCGAAGGCGCTGCAGGCACGGAGTGGGTCAGCACGCAAACCCCTGAGCACTCGAGGCACTGCGTCCTCGGCGCGAAGTCCCTCGGTGAATGGACAAGCCGACGATGCGTCGGTGACTGACGAGAGTCCGTCCTACAGGCGGAGCAGCAGCAGCAGCCGCTTGCGCTCTGCACGGACCCCGGCTGTTGATTCCGGCCTGCCGCGTTGGAAATGAAGCGGTTCAGTGATCGCTCGAGTTTCGTCCTTGAGCTGGAGGCGTGTGGATATCATCAGCCCAAGATTAGCAGCTCAAGAGATCCCTCACGAAGACCAGCATCGGCTTAGACTTGAACACCTCGACCAGTGGACTATTATTTATGTGGTAGGTGGCGAGGCAGCACCCCAGCAACGGCACGAGGATAGACATAAACACCAACGCGAACTGCGCTTGCGTTCTCTAACGTTGCCTACTATCGCTTGATCGACTCGGATTGCTCGAAGGCTGGCGCTCGGCATTCGTGCCGGAGGCTGGTGGAGCGACTGAGACCTGGGCGAAGTCGACCAAGCTGCCGAGCACTTCCTGGAGCAGACCGCGCTGCTGCGTCAGACTGTCGAACGCGTGCAGCAAGTCGAACAGCAACGACTCCTTCTCGTCCGAGGCAGCGAGCGCCTCCTCACGATCCAGTCGCGACGGCAGCGTCTCTGCAGCGCTCCGTGCAGTCACGACGCGATCTAGGACTTCGAAGACGGCAGGCTTGACGATCGACTCGAAAGCTTCGGCGTCCGGGTCGTCGACAGCCGACTCACTGAGAGGGCTGTCCGCCTCGATCTCGGACGACGACCCCAGCGCGCTCGCCATGGACGAGCTGAGCGTGATCCCCGAGTCCTCGAGGCCGCCAGCGACCGTCCATTCTGTTGAACTCGACGTTCCTGGCTGTTCAAAATTGACTTTTGCTACCGGAGGCTTTGACGTCGAAGCAAGAGCGCTAGCAGCAGTTGTCGAGAGGCGGACGGTGTTGAAATCCCACCCGCTGTCGACTGGCGACGGCCGACTCCGAGTGTGGCATTTGTTGTCATCCACGCCGTTGTCTTCGTCCCAGGTGACGCTGCGTCCCGTGCCATTGCTGCGCGCTTGCTCGACGTCGTTGGCATGGTAGCTCGTTGCAGTTTCGAGCACGTCTGTTCGAGTGTGGTGATCGCTAGCGACGCCATTGTGGAACCTCGCAGCGCGACCGTCGTCCTGTTCCTGCTCGACACAGTCGTCGAACTGGTTACGCTCGAGCAGCTCCGTCAAGTTGGAGATATGTTTGGACGCGCGGATGAACGGATGCTGCAGTAGCTCGTGCGCCGTCGGTCGGTCCTGCGGGTCCTTGAGCAGACAACGAGCGACAAAGTCGGCGAACCGAGGCGAGAAGTTCCCCTCGAGACGCGGTGGGTCGTTCTTCGGGATCATGAAAAGCACCTTCATCGGGTGGATGCTGTTGCGTACAAATGATATCCCGTCAACACCATACCAACCTCTTGCGTGTCAAAAGATACTTGCACCTACTTGGCCAGCGGCGGCGCTCCTTTTGCCATCTCGATGGCTGTGATGCCGAGCGACCAGATGTCCGCCTTGAAGTCGTACTCGGACTGCTGGATGACCTCTGGCGCCATCCAGAATGGGGTACCCACGACTGTATTGCGCTTCGTCATGGTGTCTGTGAGCTGCCCCGTGACGCCAAAGTCGGCCAGCTTGACGTGACCGTCGCCGCTCAGAAGCACATTCGCGGCCTTGACGTCGCGGTGGATCTTCTTCTCCGAGTGCAGGTACGCCAGACCCTGCACGACATCAACACCGTGCCTTGTCAGACCACACCAATCACTTTGCTTGGTACATTGATCAGCTTCTCACCGTGAGTAGTTCACGCAGGATGATGGCGATGAAGACTTCATCCAGCGGGCTGTTCCACACGACAAACGGCTCGTATGAGGTGATGACATCATTGTTCGGGCTGATAATACAATGACACATACCCAGAGCTCATCAGGTCCAGCACGGAACCGCCGGCGAGGTACTCCATGATGATCCACAGCTTGGTGCCGTAGATGAACGACCCCATGTACTTGGTCAGCTGCTCGCACGCGCACTGCGAGAGCACGTGGATCTCCTGCTCGCGACACCGGGATCAGTCAGCCATGATTGACACACCAGCAACCCAGCACCGCCCACCGCGCCGCACCTGCTGCACGTCCTCGATCTCATCGCCCGCCGTCTCGAGGTCGATGATCTTGACGGCCAGAACCTCACCCGTCCGCACGTCCACGCATTTGTGCACCTCGCCGAAGGCGCCATCGCCGATCTTCTCGAGCAGCTCGTAGTGAAACGACAGGTCCACGGTGCCGCTCATGCTCGCTGTCTCGGAAAGCTGCGCACTGCCAGTCCGCTGGTGCGGAAGGGAAGCACCCAGTCGCCTGGAGAGGGAGAGAGACGTCGCCCGTCACCTGCCGCCAGAGCGCCGCGCTTGGAGCTCCGTCCGTCCGTCGCACGCGCGGCTTCTTCGCAGAAGCCACTGACTCTTGCTGTTTACTGGAGCTTCGCGCGCTCGCATTGGCGGAAAAGCGCGTCAACTCGCATCTTACTGGCAGCTGGAAAGCGCCATCTGCGACGGGGATTGGACAAAATTTTGGACCACAATTTTCGGAGACGCGAGTCTCTGATTTTCTGCTGCTGCTGCTGATTACAGGCGCTCGGCCAGATGCGCATAGTGAGCGTCCAGCCGCTGGAACTCGGTCTCGAGGAAGGCCTTGCGCCGCTCAGCGCCGCCCATGCCCTCCAGCTCCTCGGCGTGCAGCTTGTGCAGCCGCCGCTTGACCTCCAGGCGGAACGCCTTGAGCTGCGCGTCGTCGTCGCGCGCCACGAAGCGCCGCTTGAGCGCCTCGTAGCTCTGCTGCACCTGCCGCTGCGTGATCTTGAGCGCCTGCCCGCCAGTCATTGCGTCATTTGTCAGTCGTGCGACTGCAATCAGCTGGCGGCGTCCAGCTGGCGATGCTGGAGGAGAAACTCACCTCTTGGACGGCGTGGATGTCGGCGGCTTGCAGCGATGTCGTCCCGTGGCCAGGTTTGCTGGCCGGCTCCCCCGGCGCGACAGAGAAGAAGCCGTGGGCAAGGCAGTTCTTGGCGTCGATGAGGTCTCGCAGCTGCGACAGACAGCGAGAGAACAGCGTCAACCCCACTCGTGTCTGTGATGGCCACCCACCGCAAGCCATTACATACGTTTGAGAAGGCGGGGACAGGGTCCTCGACCGTGACTTCGTACACCTGCGGACTTGCCACGGCGTCCGCGAGTATGTGTTGCACCAGTCGCTCACAGTGTCCTACGTAGTAAAGGGAGTGCGTTAGTCTCTCACTTGCCGAGCGCTGTGGGGGGTGTTGGAGACAAACCTTGGCGTTGGTAGGACGGGAATATGAGCGCCTGGCAGATGCGACGCGTTTCGTGTTGATCCGGTTTGCAGTACGGCGCCTTGCGTCCAAGTGGGTTGAAGAACTTGAAGAGTGTGACGAAGCCCACGGGACGGAACTCGCCACGGTCTGGCGCCTCGGGCCGCTCGTAGAGGATGTACACGACCCAGCGCGGGTCGGTCACATCGACGGCGTCCGCACCTGCAAGGGACAAATTTTGAGATCACGTCACAGATAGAATTTCGATCGCAGCGCGATACCTTCGATGAACCAGAGCGCCACCGTCTGCATGCTGGCGTGCAGCTTCTGGGCACCAGTGTTGCTCTCCAGCGCGCACTCGTAGATCTGGAAGAACCGCTCCGGCTCGTCGTTTTTGCCGGACAGCGTGTACTCGGCGACGACTTTGCCTGGCGGACCAGCGAAGTCGCGCTCAGCCGCGCGGAGCCTCTCCACAAACTCTTGTTTGTCTTGCGTGAAGCCCGCGGGGAGCGATGCCGTCAGCTTGCTCACGACATCGTCTGCACTACCGTACCATCACGTCAGTCGACCACGAGTGTGCTCGGAACACAGCAGCACACGTACGATGGTTGCTTCTCCTCGAACTGCACGTCGAGCCAAGCAGAAAAGTCGAACGCGCTGAAGCTGACGGAGATCTGCAGTCCTTCATAGCCCTCGACCGTCTCCTGCGTGCCGAACGCGTGGTACGTGAACTTTGGAGCGAAGGTCGCGAGTTTGCCGGCTTCAACTTGGTCGGCCGAGGTTGCTGCACGGACAATTTGCCACCGTTGTGAGAACACCACCTCCACAGAGTAGAGCATAACCAGTAGACATAGATAACGCACCGATGCTGAGCCGCGTGGCATCGTTGGCGGACACGCAGGCGGCGAACCGCACGCGCTTGAGGGCCGGCTCGGTGCTCTCGCTCGAGTCGGCCGACATGGTTCGAGCTGCTGAATAGTGAACGCTGCAGGATTCGGACAATCGCAAAATTAGTGTTCAAAATTGTCAAACTTGTTGTGGCATACATTATTTAGGTCCTTCCAGTGTGAGCCACTGAATCCAACGCGAGCCTCGGCCACATACTTTCGGTGGCTGTCAGTTCCGAATTTCGTCGGTAGAGCGCAGCACTCGTCGTGGCCCTGGTGCTGGCTGCGCAGCGCTGAGTAGCTGCGTCGCGTGTATCTGTTGGGGTTGCGTTGCATGCATGGTCCGTGGTTCAAATATTGTGGCTTGCCATCCGTACCTTGGGCTTGTTACAGTCGTTACCACGAAGAGCGAACCTGGCGAATTTAAACCAAGCTCGGACTTCTTCCTAGTGTCTGTGTCTTGACCTGTCTCAGCGCCACATCACATCAATTGTTCATTGCATGCATGTACGTTAGGATGAGGTAGCTCACGCGCTCGCACGACCTGGATAGTCATGGGAGTTGCGTGTGTGTGGGTTGGCATGTGCTTGGGTATGAGCATGCTTGATCGTCCAGTAGCTGATTTCGAAATTTAACTGTCTTTATTCAGAATGATTCTTAAATCGTTCAAAACGTTTGCTGAAAGGGTCAGATGCGACAGAACCCTTCTATACTGACACGTCATAAATACTTCTATATGAACACTGTGAATATACAGCAAATCCTGCAAAATCAAGGGGTTATCCCTTGATACAGTGTCGTACCAGTATTTGACGACGCAGACGATCCGCCGACTCGACACCACGAGCATCATTCTGACAAAATCGGTGTGTCGGATGCGCTGCATTTCGAATAAAGCACAATCGTAAAACCTCGTGTGAATACGATGTTTTTTCTCTCTTTTCGACTGTTATTTTTTTTTATTCGCGTTTACACTTGGAAATTGCTTGTATCTTTCGACTACTGCCACCGAATGAAGATATGGGTAGATAGTGCCCGCGACTTCATCCCTCGCAAATGTGATATAACTCACTTTGATTGTGTATGACAAATGCAAGAGAAATGTATACCCAAAAGTATACAAGCGCATAGTTTCGGGGTTCAATAGTATTATAGAAATAAAGCACATGTATACTAATGCCAGAGAAATATATACACCTATCGTTGTCAATAGTAGCTCTTGTCAATAATAGATGATTGGCCTTCTTTGGATTACTTACTACCCACGAACTATTGTCTACAAAGTTGAAATGAGGAAAAATTGAGGTGTGAAGAGGAAAAATTGAGGCGTGAACCTGTTCCACTTTCCTATAAGCACACGTTTTGTCACTGTTCGATCTGGAGTGGTGCCAGTCCGTGCAGACTGGGGGGCGGACCATGGGGATGATCTGCGTTAACGAGTTCACGGCCGCGAGCGCCACAGACACGCCGCGCTGCGTCGCGAGCTGGTCACACACGCAGCAGCAGGTCATCTACGGCGCGTACCTGCTGCTGGTGCTGCTGGTGTTCGCGGCGACGTGGTCGGCGTTCTCGATTCGTCAGAAGAAGACGCTGCGGAAGGGCGAGATCGGCTTCTCGCTCAGTCTGCGTCGCTGGGCTCGCACGTCGCGGGCCGCTGCCATCATCGTAAGCTATCTGCATCATTCTCAGCATTTTGGGAGGACGTGGCTAGCTGACACCGACGACTCTTGCTGTGCCCAACGTAGAATCGGCCGCTGCAGTTGGTCGTGTCGTTCGTGATCTACGGCATCACTCTCTCGCGCTGCCAGTCGTACGACGTGTCCGAGTGGCACTACTACACGGTGCTGCTCTTTTATGTGGTGGCGCTGGTGGACGACGCCGTGCGCTTCCTGGCGGCGCGCTACAAGGTACTGTACTGCCTCTCGCCGCTCACGCTCGTCGAGATCCTGTGTCTCGCGTCCACGATCGAGGTCGGCTTTGGCCCCACGCGCGTCGTCAATGGCGTCGAGACCCGCTCGTGGCTCGATTTCTCCATCATGCGTCCCGTGTTCATCCTGCGCAGCTACCTCGAGATCGACAAGCACCTGCCGCGCTCGAACAAGGCGTGGATGATGGTGCGTCTGGGGATCAAGATCCTGCTCATGATCATGGTCGGCGCGTCCGCCATGTTCTTCCTCGAGACGCTCGGCGAGATGGCTTTCTTCAGTGGCAACGGCTTTGCGCACTTGTACACGTGCTCGAACGGCACGATTACGCGTGATGCGTCGAGCGATTGCTCCTCCGAGACTTGGTCGGTCATGTTCTCCTTCTACTTCACTGTCGTGGTGCGTTGCCAGTGCGGGGTGTTCGCTGCTCCAAGAGATGGAGATATCTAACGAGCCATGGATGTGCTAACACTGTTTGGTTAGACGCTAGGCACGGTCGGATACGGAGACAACTCGCCGAAGACAGTGCTCAGCCGCCTGCTGGCCATCATGTTCATCGTCATGGGCGTCATCCTGTTCTCGATGGAGATCGACAACCTCATAAACCTGTACAATCTCCGACAGATCGGCAACCCGTCGTACAAGCCCAAACCCGACACGATCCACGTTGTCATCATGGGGAATCCGTCGTTCGCGCAGCTCTCGGCAATCCTGCGCGAGCTATTCCACGAGGATCACTTCAGCGACCTGGAGACAGAAGCACTGCACGCCGTGGTGCTCGGCGAGCGCAAGGCAAAGTTCTCGAAAGAGCTTGTAGCAAAACTCAAGGCCGATCCGATCTTCGCTGCACGCGTAACGTATGTGGCAGGAACCGCGACGCGAGCGGAAGATCTCGACCGCGCGCTCGCTCGATCCGCAGAGGCCATCTTCGCATTCCCCGACAAGCTCTCAGACGACCCTGCGGATGAAGACGCCATGAACATCATGCGTGTGCTCGCTGCGAAGAGATATTGCGGGTAAGCTGCACATTCGAAGATCGTCGGAGGTGCAATTGGACAATACTAATCTGTGGTCTGGATGCGATAGGCCGTCGATGCGGTTCCTGGTGCTTGTGTTGCGAGCAGAGAGCGCGCGACACATGTTGGCTGCGGGCGTCGAACGCGACGACATCATTTGCGAGAATGTAATCACGATGGGATCGTTGGCACAAAGCGCGCAGTGCAACGGCATTTCGACGATGCTCTCCAATCTGGCGGCGAGTTTCTCTGACGTGGGTGAAGCGGATCTTTCGATTCCTGCACCAGGCGACGACATGAGGATTAATGACAAGGCTGATCTCGGGAAACGAGGTGCAAACAAACCGAAAGTGGCGGCGTCTCAACGAGACTGGCTGACGGAGTATTACAAGGGTGCCGGCAAAGAAATGTACCTCATTCACCTCTCAAAGGTAAGTGCTGCTCATGCGCTGCGAACACCGATTTGTTGATGCTCACTGCTGCCGCCAACTCAACCTACAGGAGTACACGGGCAGATCGTTCTCGGACGCGAGCGCACAGATCTTCCGCGACACATACGGGACGGTCGTCTTGTTTGCCGTCGAGATCACACTTTCGGGCAACGAGGTCCCGGACTCCTCGGAGGTGTCCATGTCTCGCGTCCTCCTGAACCCCGGCAACAGCCTCATCTTGACAGAGTGGATCCAGTGTTATGTCATCGCAGACGACCTGGAGCAAGTTATTGAACATGGCATTTGCCGTGACGAGCCGATCCGCGGCAATACGTTCGGGTCGGATCGCTCTGGCCCGATTCTGAACCCGATGGCTGACACATTCATCGATGCGCGAACGCCAAGGCTCGGAGAAACCACTGGGAGCGACGAATTCAGGAGTCTGACAGCGTACTCTTCGCTGTCGACGCCAAATCAACCGGCACATCCTCGCCTCCCTTCTCCTGACATCGAACAACGGCGAAATCTTGTGCGTGCACTCGGGTTAGTTCGTGTGTTTGTGACGATTTCCACTGACCACCTCTTTTTGCACTGTAGCACACAACTGCCGGCATCCACACTGTGATCTTGGTGAGCATTTGCAATGTGGTGCAGAGCGGTGGGGGAGTTCATGATCTGATACAACTTCTGTTGGCTAGGACTCTTTCCTCGAGCACGTCGCACTTGCACCTCGGGCGGTTAATCGGACTTTGATAAGAGGCAACCCGTACGAGCACCCGATGGCTGGTGCCGAGTTCCGTGGAACTCGGACTGCGAGCATGTCAGTCACGTCCGATGCCAGCCACAGTTTGGACCCGCCACCACTCTCGGTGCTGCTGGATCCAGACCACGTGGTGGTGTGCAGCTTCCTCGGTGAAGAGGCACTTGCCAGTCTGCAGTGGTTGCTGTTCCCTCTGCGAGCCGCTCATGCACCAAAACACCCTCCGATTACTATCCTCGACGCAGCTGAGCCATCTGCTGCGTTTGTGCAGGCACTGACTCCGTTCCAGGATGTGGTACGGAGCTCTTCTTGATTGTTTTATCACTCGAGACGATGATAACCAATGTCGTGCATAGTTCTACGTGCGTGGCAGCCCGCTTGTGTACACAGAACTTCAGCGCACTGGAGCCAAAGCTGCTTCCGCCGTCATCATACTTGGGAAGCGAGGCAGTAACGCTCACACGACAGGGTTGAGTAAGGATTCCGATATCGAATCGAGCATGGCCGACGCCGAGGCGATCTTCACGACCATGCTCGTGGAGCTCAAGATGGACTTCTCCAAAATCTTCACCATCACGGAGCTCGCGGACGAGAAGAATTCCAAGTTTCTCGGCGTATCGTTCCAGATCAAGCACTGGACGAGCGCGGATACCAAGGCCGACACCGACGGTCGCAAGAACGGCTTTGGTTGGGGCGACCATGGGGAGTCGACGGTCGTGAAGTTCTGGGACAACATTCTTCACACCGACGCACCGCAGCACGAGTCGCAGCAAGAGATCTTCGGTCTCCCACTCTACATGTCCGGCAGGCTATTGCACCCGCAACTCTGCGAGAACATGCTGGTCCAGGTAAGGTTATGCTATTGTTGCACCTGGAGTCGTGCTGCGCCTAACAGTTCATTTTCCCAGACGTACTTCAACCCGTCGATCCACCGCATTGTTCGACAGTTGGTCGGCGGCCCGCTATGCACCGGTGTTATCCACAGCTTCTGCGTTCCGAGACGTCTGCGGGTAAGTGGCTGTGAGCTCACCAGGGAAACCAATCATCTTCTGACTTCCTGTGCTATGGCAGAGTGGTTGCACGTACGAGGAGCTGTTCAACGCGTTCGGGTCGTCCACCTACTCGGGTGTGTGCATCGGACTGTATCGCTTCTCTTTGCAGCGAATGGGCAACGGTAAGCGAGTGGAGCTCCCGATCGTGATCACGACTCCCGACGCGAGCCTGGAGGTCGTCGAGAGCGATCGCGTGCTGGTTTTGCTCGGAACACACACGATCGATCGCGCGGCTTTTCGGATCCAGCGATTCTACCGGCGTCGACGTTGCCGCAGCAAGGACAGGGCTTCATCGGTCGGATTCTCAAGGTCGACGATCTCAAAGTACCTCGGCACGGACAGGGCGGTGGATGACAGTCACAAGTCACAATCGTACAGCAAGCAGCCGCAATTCCACCAGGACAAGCGCGCCTACGTGTGATCGCAGCGTCAATGGAGAGCGACGAATCGATGTGTACATGTAGAAAGGATTCATGACATTTTGTGTACACGAGTCTAATGCTTGCGCTTCTTCTGCTTTCTCCCGTCGCCGCGGTGGCCAGACGACGGCTTGCCGCCCTTGCCACCCTTGCTTGCCTTCCCTGGCTTCCCTGGCTTGTTCGACTTGTCTGGCTTCTCCGCTTTGTCTGATCGCTCGCGCTTGACGCCAGAGAACTGCTTGTGAGACTTCTTGCGCTTGCCTCCAAGCTTTTCGTCCAGCGTCGGGGTGAGCAGCAAGTACATTTTGTCCAGGAGTTCCTTGGTAACAGGCACAAGCACCTCCTCTTGCTCAACACCGCTCTCTTCACTCTTGGCCTCGGTCTGTGACTCCTTCGGCGCGAAAACGAATGTCTGAGAGTCCCAGATCGGGAACGACCCCTTCGAGAGCACCTTCTTGTTGGAGTAGCCTGGGTATTGGCACCGATCGAACACGATCGACGACTGGTGCGTCAGACCGTTGGCTACAGCGATCTCCTCGATCCCCCACTGGCTGAACGGCGGCTTGGTCTTATGCGTCACGTGCACCTCCCCACCCGGCGACAGCACGGCCGCGACGTGCGAGAAGAACCCGTGCAGCAGCTGCTTGTTGAGCTCCATCTCCTTGTTTTGGCCGTCCTCGCCGCGCGGCGCTCGCACGCACGGGAAGTTCCAGATCACGCGGTCGAACGTCCCCAGTGCCTTCACCTGCTCGGCGTTGGTCGCGTCGACCTCGTGCAGCACCTTGACGTTGGGTAGCTGATCCAGCTCGCTCAAGATGCGCTCGCCGTCCGGGTACGTCTCGACGACGGTCTCGCGGCTCTCGTGCGACGTGGCGACCAACTCAACGCCAGGCAGCGCGCGCGCCAACGCCAGCGAGTACGAGAAGTTGCCGTCGCCGACCGTCAGCAGCCGCTGAACCTTGGCCGTGTCATAGAGCCCGATGCGCTGCTGGTCGGAGGCCGGGGTGGCAGCGGCCATGCGCGGACACAGCTCCGGTCGGACATTCGGCAGCAGACCCGGCCGCGGGTACAGCGCGATCTTGTAGCAACAGGCCACGCACCGCTGCTCGGCGCAGCGCAGCGTCTCGCGGTGCACGAGCAGCTTCTCGAGGCCGCGCCAGCGCTCCGCCGGGGCCGCTGGGTCCTCGGCGGCTGTCGCGGGCATGGTGATGGTCTGTCGCCGCCAGTCAAGTCCAGAATGACCGAAAAATGGCAGCGGATGGGTACATGGCACTGTATCGAGGGCAGGAGGCTGATGTTTGTGGCGTGGCCCACGCTATTCCATGTTACTGAAACTGTAAATAGATGTCATCCTTGCAGTGCATATTGGTAAATAAGTATTGAAAAACCTTATCCGAAACGGCAAGGTTTAATGATTCGAGCGTGCATCAGCGCACACACTCCTGCGAGCTTCCGCCTTCGGGGCTTCCGGGTTTCGCCTCGCCATTTTCCTGTTCCTGATTTCTCGCGCCGAAGAAAGGCTGGCGCTCCCCCTCGGCTGGTTCTTCGGGGGCGGTCGGTCAATCGCGGACGACGCGGAAGAAGAAGGCTCGCTCGCGCTCTCGCACGCGCTCTCGCCCGTGTCCCCTGCAGCTGACGACCGCCCAGCGGCCGCTCGACCCCGTCCGCCGCCGCCGCCGCCGCGCCGTCCCGTCGGCGCCATGGAGCAGCTCATCCCGATCATCAACAAGCTGCAGGACGTGTTCAGCGCCATCGGCCAGTCGCCTATCAACCTGCCGCAGATCGTCGTCATCGGCTCGCAGAGTAGCGGCAAGTCGTCCGTGCTGGAGAACGTCGTGGGCAAGGACTTCCTGCCTCGAGGCACGGGGATCGTCACCCGGCGACCGCTCGTGCTGCAGCTGTACAACATCGCGGCGACCGTCCCCGAGGGTGCCGATGCCGGTGCCGAGCCTGAGGAGTGGGGCGAGTTCCTGCACCTTCCGGGGCAAAAGTTCTCGGACTTTGGCGAGATCCGCAAGGAGATCGAGAAGGAGACGGACCGCATCACGGGGAAGAACAAGGGCATCTCGAACAAGTCGATCAACCTCAAGATATACTCGCCGTTCGTGCTGAACCTGACGCTCGTGGACCTCCCGGGCGTGACGAAGGTCCCCGTGGGCGACCAGCCCGTCAACATCGAGGAGCAGATCCGCGACATGTGCATGGAGTTCATCAGCAACCCGAACTCGATCGTGCTCGCCGTCACGTCGGCCAACACGGACCTGGCGAACAGTGACGCACTCAAGATGGCGCGCGAGGTGGACCCGGATGGTCTGCGCACGATCGGCGTGCTCACGAAGCTGGACCTCATGGACGACGGCACGGACGCGCTGGACATGCTGCAGGGCCGCGTGATCCCGCTGAAGCGCGGCTTTGTGGGCGTGGTGAACCGCAGCCAGGCGGACATCAACGCGAGCCTGTCGATCCGCGAGTCGCTCGCGAAGGAGCAGAACTTTTTCAAGAACCACCCTGGGTACCGCAGCATCGCCTCGCGCATGGGCACGCAGTACCTGTCCAAGACGCTCAACACGATCCTCATGCACCACATTCGCGACTGCCTGCCGGAGATCAAGTCCAAGATCAGCAGCATGGTGAACGACCTGGACCACGAGCTGGGCGAGATGGGGAGTCCGACCGAGTCGATGACCAAGACGGAGATGGGCGGCTGTCTGCTCAACCTGCTCTCGCACTTCTCGGCCAACTACATCAACTCGTTGGACGGCCGCAACAACGGCGAGGACATGAACGAGCTGTACGGCGGCGCGCGGATCAACTTTATCTTCAACGACATCTTCTCCAAGTCGCTGCAGGAGGTGAACCCGTTCGACGGTCTCAGCGACGAGGACATTCGCACGACGATCCGCAACGCGAACGGTCCGCGGCAGGCGCTGTTCGTGCCGGAGGTCTCGTTCGAGCTGCTGGCGAAGCGGCAGATCAAGCGGCTCGAGCAGCCCGGTCTGCAGTGCGTGGACCTCGTCTTTGACGAGCTCCAGCGCGTGACGTCGCAGTGCGAGACGATCGAGCTGTCGCGGTTCCCGGAGCTGCGGGACCGCGTCGTCGAGGTGGTGAACAGCATGCTGCGCGGCTCGCTGGTGCCGTCGCAGACGATGATCCAGAACCTCATCCAGATCGAGCTCTCGTACGTGAACACGAATCACCCGGACTTTATCGGCGGCAGCCGCGCGGTCGCGCAGCTGATGGAGAAGATGCAGCGCGAGTCGATGGCGGCGGCGGCGCCTCAGGGGGTCAACAGCCTGAACGACAAGGACCCTCGTCGCGTGGGGAACCAGCCCGGCGGTCGACCTGGGGCTCTCCCATCTGGCGAGGACAAGCAGGAGAGCAACGGGCTCATGTCGTTCTTTGGAGGGGGCCGCAAGAAGAGTCCGTCGGAGGCGGCGAGCTCCAAGCCGGCGGTGGTCAAGCTGCCGCAGGTGCCCGTCTCGATGCGGCAGGCGGAGGAGCCGACGGACCGCGAGCGGATCGAAACGGAGATCATCAAGAGCTTGCTGGCGTCGTACTTTGACATTGTGCGCAAGAACTTTTTGGACCTCGTGCCCAAGGCCATCATGTGCTTCATGGTGTCGCACTCGAAGGAGAACATCCAGAACGAGCTCGTGTCGTCGCTGTACCGCGAGGACAAGCTGAACGAGCTGCTCGCCGAGACGAGCGACATTGCCGCGCGGCGCGCCAACTGCTACGAGATGCGCACGCTGCTGCAGCGCGCGCTCGAGATCGTCAACGAGGTGCGCGACTTCAACACGTTCAAGTGAGAAGGGCGTGTGCAAGGCACAGGGAACGAACGAAACACAATCACACACAGTATCTGCATTGAGAGAGCCGACTTGACATCTCGATCCCATCGCACCCGCATCGCATCGTGTGTCTATATATCATGAGAGCAATACACGCAACAGCTAGAGGTGGTCCCTTTGCTTCTGAGCATCTCGTGATGTCTAGAAGAGCGCGTCAAAGCCCGCGCTGCCCGCCGCGACCGCAGGCGCCACGTGTCCAGCACCACGAGGCTGGCGCTGCTCGCTCCTCCCGTGCATTTCCGCCAGCAGCAGGTCGCCGACGCCGAGCGTCTGCCTCGCGCGCGTCGACCGGATCTGCGACGTCACCACACAGTTGGCAGCTTGAGGTGATGCAGGCGACGCGTCGGCCGCCGTTGGCTCCGCGGCGGGCTCCATGGCGGGCTGCAGGTACTGGAAGAGCGCCGTGACGCGGTCCGCGAGCTCGGTGGCCCCCGCGCGCCGCGCCTCGCGCCGGAGCTGCGCGAGCGCGTCGACCGCGAGTCGGCGGCCCACGGGCGGCGCGAGCAGCAGGTGGCGCGCGCACTGCGCCATGAGCGGCTCGCCCCAGCGCTGCGGCTGCTGCGCCGCGCGCTGGGCGGCCGCGCGCGCCACAAACACGAGCGCGCTCTGCTGCACGAGCGCGAGCGCCGCGGCGCGCTGCTCCTTTGCGCTGCAGCAGTGCGCGCGCAGCACGGCGTCGAGCCCGGAGAAGACGGCGTCCCCCAGCGGGTGGCGCTCGCCGAGACGCAGCGCCGCGTTCCAGCCGCGCTCGAGCGCCGCCGCGTGCCAGGCGCAGGGCCGCGCGGCCGCCCACGCGAGCGCCACGCGCAGCGCGTGCGCCAGCAGCGCCGCGTCCACCTGCGGACGGCCCTTGACGTGGGTGGCGCGCTGCACGAGCGCGTCCGCGAGCGAGCGCCGCGCCTCCGGGGCGATCCGCGCGGCCGGCAGCGCCGCGAGCCGCGCAGTCAGGTCGGACCAGTCGTCCGCGGCCGCGCGGGGCAGCAGCCACACGGTCGCGCGCAGCGCTGCGCAGGCCACGAACGCGTTCGCGTGCGCCTCGAGCGCGCGCAGCGCCGCGGCCACGGGCGTCCACCGGTCGTTGGGGGCCGCAAGGTCGAGCCGCTCGGCCGCGGCCTGTGCGGCGCGGCACAGTCGGTGCAGCAGCGGCGCGTGGCCCAGCGCCCGCGGATCGCGCAGCAAGCGCAGCAGCGCCGCGGCCGCGGTATCAGCGCACGTCTCAGAGCCATCAGCGCCGTCTATGGCCTCCTCGAGCGCGGTCAGCGCGACGGCGCGCGCCGCGGGCGAGGCCGCAGCCCCGTCCGCCGCCGCCCCCGTGGCCGCCGCAGCTGCCGCCTCGAGCACCCACGCGCGCAGCCTGTCGGCGAGCGCGCGGCTCACAGTCACGCCCTCCAGGCGGCGGGTTGGGAGCGGGGGCGGCGGCGCCGGAGCTGCGGCCGCTGGCGCCGCATCAAAGGAAAAGTCGAGCAGGTTGGCGCTCGCTGCCACCGGCGGCGGCGGCTGCGGCGCTGCAGCTACAAACTCCGAGTCGACGTCGAGCCGCGCGACGCCGCCCGCGAGCCGCAGCAGGTACGCGGCCGCGAGCGGGTCCATCGCATTAACAACAGGAAGGCGCAGCTTCCGGTCGACGAGCGCCGCGTGCAGCGCCTTGACGACCCTGGCGGCGGCCGGAGGGGACCGGCGGAAGGCCGCGAGCAGCACTGCGGCCGCGTGGCGCGGCGCCGCAGAGCACGAGAGCGGCAGCAGCGCCGCCTGCGCCACACTATCCAGCAGCGCGTCCCCATCGGCGGCCGCGGCGTGAAAGCGCAGCGCGTGGAGCGCGGCCGCGAGCTGCGCGAGCTGCGCCGGCAACTCCTTCTTGCCCAGCGCGCTCGCGAGCTGCTTCCTGTCCCCCGCGGCCGCAGCGGCCCCCACGGCCCACACGGGGGCCAGCGCCGCCGCCCCGAGCGCCGGGCGTACGCTGCGCGCCACGAGCGCGTCGCGGCGGCCCAGCGCCGCGCAGAGCAGCGCGTGCAGGCGCAGCGCCGCGCACTGCCTCGCGGCGCTCGCGGGGCCGAGTTCATTCGCCTCGAGCGCCTGTGCGAGCGCGAGCAGCGCCGGCTCGGGGGCCCCGCGCTCCGCGAGCCGCGCGAGCAGGCACAGGACGAGCCGCGCGAGCCGCAGGTCGTCCTTGCGGTCCTTGAGCCCCGCGAGCAGCGCCGTCAGGTCCTTGACCACCGCGGCTGCGGTCCCCGAGGCGGCGCCGGCGGCGTCGGGCGGCGGGGACGCGTAGACGAGCGCGAGCTCGCGCAGCAGCTCGGCGGACCGCTTGGAGGCGAACTCGCGCGCCGCAAGCAGCTTTGGCAGCTCGTTCAGCAGTTGCTGCTCCGAGCGAGCCCCCTTGCGCAGCAGGTACCCGTTCATTGCCGTCCCGACGTCGCTCTTGAAGGTTCGTGGGGTAGATGAGAGGCTCAATGGGGCCGACTGGACGCGGGGGCTATTCGCATCCGCCGCGCCTGTTGACCGCCTCAATGGCCGTTAGTCGGGGCATCACAAGGCATCGCAATGCATCACGGCTTGGTTAATGCAGCGTATCATAAAGCTTAGGCAGTCAACAGTGGCTAAATGGCACAATGTATTGAGTCTTGATGCCACCAGACAATCACTTGCGGTCGTCGTCTTCGTGGCGCAGCTGGATCTGCATGCGGTCCTCGAAGGCGGGCGTGGGGGGTTTGGGCGGCGGGCGGTAGATGCCCAAAGTGGTGGCCGAGGCGCCCGCGGCCAGCGCCGCGACGGTCACGCCCTGCGCCACCACGCGCGCCTGCATGAACCGGTTGCTGAGCCGCGTCTGGCCCTTGTAGAACGTCACGAGCCCGCCGAGCAGCACCAGCGCCGTGGCGGCGCAGCCCAGCGGCACCAGCGGGTCCTCGCGCGCGCGCTCCATAAAGGTGCGACGCCCCGGGGGCCGCATCTGCGCGCGCCACTCGGGCTCGAACATGGCGCCAACGACGGATGCGGAAGGCGGATTGTGATGATGGAAGCGCTTGGGGAAGATGGCATGCATGCAGGAAGTGAGAGACAAAGTACGTGGCGAGGTTGGCTGTGATTGGCTGGAATTGACAACTTGAAGCTGATAAAAGATCGCAATATTCGCGAATCATCACTGATGGATAAGGATGAATCGACGTTGGGTTGGAGGATAATACTTATAAATTGAGAGAAACACGCATGGGTTGGCTGAAATGCGGCGGGTCAGGCGCTCGCATCAACACTCGAGCGGGCGATTGCGCTCGATGGACGCCATCCGCCGCGCGTACGGGTCGTCTCCGTCGTCGGCGTCGCCGTCCTCGGACTCGGAAGGCGACAGTCTCGACCATGGTAACCATGGCGACCACCTCCCAGTGCGCTCGGCCGTCACGGGCGTCACTGTGATCGCGCAGTCGTTAGAACGTCCCGCCTACTCGACTACTCGACGATCGAGGCCACTCCTTCTCGACGACGACCAAGCGTTCAACTTCCGCGCATACCAGTCCAAGAGGCGGCGTCGACAGCGCTCCTCGTCCCCAACTCCGCCGTCACAGCGCGCGAAGCCACTGGCTCCGGTCTTTACCGATCTGGAAGAGATCGATGCGACCGACAGGATACGCCAACCAGACAATGAAGAAAATGCTGCGAATGGGGTGAAGCTGCTGCGTGTCCGGCAGTTCCCACTGCACACCAAGGCCGTGCGCTCGCTGCAGTGGAGCGCTCGCTTCCCGCAGCTCTTCCTGTCTGCGGCTGCGGACGGGAGCGTTCGCGTGTGGCATATCGACGAGCCATCCGCCACCCGACGAGACCTGCAGCATCATTCCAAGGGCGTCGCAAGTGCCAAGTGGTCGCTCGACGGTCGACGTGTTCTCTCCGGAGGGTTCGACGGCCTCGCGCTGGCCACTGATGTCGAGACCAGCGACATTGTCCATCGAATCTCCACCGGCGCGAATGATCCGGTGACGACTGTGAGTGTGCATCCAACTGATCCGAACTGGGTCGCACTCGGTGTTGGCATCAATCGCGGCGCCGTCCACTGCATGGATCTGCGGCAGCCGCAGGACCGACCGGCGTTCGTACTCAAGCGAGGGTTCGCTCATGTCCACGATCTGCTGTTCCTCGACACAGGAGACCGGCTCGTCTCGAGCGCAGGGCTGGGCGGCCGCGACGCGAGCAACCAGACGCTGCTCGTGTGGGACTTCCGCGCCGGAACTCTGCTTGCCGACCGCCTGGACGACGACCTGCACGCCTTCTCGAGTCTCCGACTGCATCCTCGACGGCCGATCTTCGCCGCGCAGTGCACCGCCAACTACGCCGCGCTCTTCTCGACGGTCGCTCCATTCAAGCGGTTGAAGGCAAAGCACGCGAGCCCAGGCCAGCCACGGCGGTCTGCGTCTTTCAGTGGAGGCCACGAGGTCGGCGGCTTTCCTGTGCAGTGCAGCTTTCGCTCGGACGGTGCGGTCTTCGCCTCGGGCGATGCTGCAGGCTGCGTCGTTCTGTACGGCGCCGACTCCGCCAAGCGACCAGTGCTGAACCGCCTCCAGCTCTACGATGCACGCACGCCGTGCTTGGCTGCTGAGTTCCACCCGGCAGGCGGCGAATACTCTCGGTTAATGCTCACCGGAAGCAGCAGCGGAGCCATTGAGCTCCTTGAATGCTGTAACAGATAGGATGGCAATAGTTCACTGTATTATCACATCGCTATGCCGGGCCGTTCGCGGTGCTCATGTGTCCGTCGCCTCGCTCGATATCGTTCTCATCACCATTGTCGACGGCGAGTTTGGCCTCGACATCCTTCAACTTGCGCTCGACATTGGCTCGATGGCGATCGTTCCTCGGCAGCAGCTTGCGCGCCGCCACCAGGTGTCTGTGCGCCTCGACCCACGCCTCGTTCGGCATGAGCACGCTCTCGGCGTAAATGAGGTGCGTCTCCCAGTTCTTGGGCTGCAGCTTGAACGAGCGCTGGAAGGCGGCGACAGCCTGCTCATAGTCGCGCAGCGCTGCGAACGCGCGTCCGTACGTGCACAGCAAGATGCTGCGGCTCTTCTTCTCATACTTGGGCACCGCGGCGAGCGCGCTCTCGATCACGTTCTTCGCTCGCTCAGAGTCCAGCGGTAGCTCCACCAACGCGCGGAGGTTCCACACGGCGGCGTTCGAATTGTCGATCTGCAGTGCGCGCTCATACGCTGAGCGAGCGGCCACGAAGTTCCGGTGACGCTGCTCGATCTTGCCCAGCTCAATGAGCAGCGGAGCGTCGTTCGGAATGTGCTGACTCGCCATGGACAGCACGGTTCGAGCCGCGTCGAGGTTGCCGAGCCGAGCCTCGACGCGACCCAGCGCGCGCCACGCCTCGACGTACGTTGGCTGCTGCTTGGTCACCTCGTCGTACAGCTCCTTGGCGTGCTCGAGCTCGCCGTACTGCTCCTCGAAGTTCCCCCACGCCTGAAGCAGGCTGCCCGTGTAGTGCACGTGTGTCATGGCGTTCTCGAAGGCCTTGCGAGCCTGGTGGGTCCGTCCGCGCTTGTGGTGCAGGATGGCGATCGACATGACGGTCGGCACGTGATCCGGGAACTGCGAGAGCGCCTCCGAGTAGAGCGCCAGCGCCACGTCGTCGAACCCGAGCTCCTCCTCCATGCGCGCGTACGCGTTGAAGGCCGCCGGCTCGACGTACAGACCACCGTCGATGAGTCGCCGGTAGCCGCGGCGAGCCTCGTACAGGTCGCCGAGCTTGAAGTTGGCCATCGCGCCGACGAGCACGAGCCATTTGTGCGTCGGGAAGGCGGCCAGTCCGCGAGTCACGACCGTGATCGTGTTCTTGTACATCCCGGCGTCGAACTCGGCCTTGGCCCACGCGTGCCACACCTGTGCCGTCGCTCTCGGGTGCTCGGTCGCGTCCTGGAAGACCGACCTCGCGAGCGTCAAGTGCTGGCACTTGGCCTCGAACACGGCGTACGCCTGCAGCACGAGCACGTCGTCCGGATGCGCGCGATGCAGCGCCTGGAACCGATCGCGAGCCGCGTCCTGCTTGCCTGTCTCCGCCTCCCACAGCGCCAACCCCAAACCGGCCTCGACGTTCGTCGGGTCCGTCGCCAGGATGACCTTGAAGAGCCGCTTGGCCTCGCGCATGTTGCGCGCCTCGAGCTCCATGGACGCCCACGACTGCCACAGGGCCGCGTCGAACGAGATCTTGGACGCCTTGGCGAAGATCATGCGCGCCAGCTCGTAGTTGCCCGCCTTCCACTCCTGCACGCGTCACGAGGAGGTAGCACAGCAGCAAGTTAGCGCATATTCGATATATCCCTGCAAGCAGCAGCAGCCACGCTAACGGTACCATGACGCCCCACTTGTTCCACATGCCCATGTCCTTCGGGTAGTGCTGCTGCAGCACGTGGCGGAAGAGGTGGCGCGCGAGCGGCACGTCCTCGCGCACGAGCTCGTTCAGATTCGGCTCGGGAGACTCCCACCGGCGCTTGACGTCCGCCAGCAGCGCCACGTCCGGCTCCCACGGCGCCTTGCCCGACAGCGCCGAGAACTTCTTCTCCACCTGCCGCGCGTAGTCCTGGCCCTCATACAGCGCGTCGATCTGGCGGGAGCCCCTGGCCCCCGAGCTCACCCACCGACAGCTCCCCCACACCTGGACATCGACCCACACGCGGACGTCGCCCCGCGGCCGCGTCGGCGCGGGTCGGCGCGCGGAGGCGAGCGCCGCTGGCCACAACCGCCGCATATTGGCTTGTCAGGAAGCTCACGTTGCGTCGGATTGGGCAAAATTACGAGGAGGTACTGTGAATGCCTTTTATAGAGCGCTCATCCCGCGATTGAGTGACGGGCAGTGTTGCGGAGCGGAGCCTCTGGTCCAGTCAGTCGTATGGGCAGAGGCGGCAGGTGACGCGATGCTTGCATGGCGGCCACAATCGCAAAAAGCTCATTCCGAGGACTCCTTTGGGATTTTACCAAGAAATCATCATGTCGGCTGAGGAAGTTGTTGCTGAGGTCCCGAAGGAGCTGGGTGAGATGGACGCCCTCCAGGAGGTGCTCAAGAAGGCGCTCATCCACGACGGCCTCAAGCGCGGCCTGCACGAGGCCGCCAAGGCGCTCGACTCGCGCCGCGCTCGCCTCTGCTGCCTTGCGCAGGACTGCGACGAGCCGAGCTACTCGAAGCTCGTGCGCGCGCTCTGCGAGGAGCACGGCGTGAACCTCATCCTCGTGCCGTCGGGCAAGCAGCTCGGCGAGTGGTGCGGCCTGTGCAAGATCGACTCGCTCGGCGAGGCCCGCAAGGTCGTCTCGACCTCGTGCGCCGTCATCACGGACTTCGGCGAGGAGTCGCACGCGCTCAACGTGCTGCTCAACTACCTGAAGAACCAGGGCGAGAACTAAGCGTCTTGGCGTCTAGGACCAGATAAGCCCAGGCCTCATACACGCGCTGCCGCGCGCCGGTCGTCGTCGCCCTCTCCGCGGTGGGGGCTTCAGCACGGAGCTTTTGCTAAACCACACACCTGCGCGTTGCGTTCACGTCGCTCTCCCCTTGTATTTGGCACTTCATTTACGGCTTTGATTCACTACTTTAGGCTTGGTAACTTGGTCGGCGGTCGAAGCGGCGCGATCACCACAGGCAATCATCTTGGCAGCGCGACGCGTGGCGCTCTCCAACTGTGAGCACAGCTTCAGTACGGCGTGACGATCCGTGTCGACGGCATACGCGTGTTCGCGTGGAGATCATGTCCTCGACCCGAACTGCACAAATGGGACAGTCTTCGGCATCGTGTCGGAATATCGAGTGTCGATGGCGCTGGACTTCAGCAGACAACATCCGCGCGCGTGGGTGGAACCGACATCCGACTTGGCGATGTTCTCGACCAAAGGCAGACTGCCGCGGATGAACTGGAGCATACCACTTGTGCATCCAGAACAGCGAAGTGCGGATAGCATCCTCGCGGTCTGCCAGCTAATCTGGACTGACGCTGGAGCAGACTCGCATCCGCAGCAGTCGGCACAGTTGACGAACGGGGTCTTGGGCGATGTTCAATGCCCAGACGAATAGTCCCCATGGCGCTGGCGTTTGTCGATACCAAATGACCGTCTCGCGTCCTGCTGCTGGTAATTCATGCCACCTTCAGAAGGCGCGTATTTGGCCTTCTTTTTCTTGCGCTGAAACGAATCAAAAGTCAATGAGTTCAACATTGTTAGTCAATTGTCCCATACCAGTTCGACTAACCAATACACTGATCAACGCACCTCAAAGTCAGGCGACGCTTGACGTCCTGGATCCATGAAGGGGTGTTGCAGCGCTTGAGTCGGAGTGATTCGTCGATCGGGACTATCACACACATTGCAGTTAGCGTCTCTGATCTCGTTCGACAGCATCCCAAGCTCTCCACTCACTTGTAGTCTAACATCTGCAGGATGAAGTCCTGGAATTGTTCGTATTGCCGGGGCTGGTGTCCTTCGTCTACGCCATATTTATCGGCATTGCGAAGTATTTCACCGAGACTTGTTGGGCCATTTGGAATTGCGCGCTGAACATCATCCAAGTTAATGCGATAGTCCGCAACAGTGCAAACCAACGGCGAATAACGTACTGCGATCGCTGACTTCGACGGAGGAATCTTGTGGACCTTGGCTCGGTACTCGATCCATTTCTTGTCGTCTTTAACCATGGGGAACTCGTCGAAATAGATGCCGCGGTAGTTCGGACTGGCAAGCGCGATGATCTCGCTCGGAATCATACCCAACACGTTGATGATTCGGTTCATCTGGTCCTGTGGGTCGTATCCAGGAAACAGCGGCTTCCCTGTATGCATCTCCACCTGCATCACCCCGAGTGTTAGCCATAATGCAGAACGCTCCAGGTAAACACTCTCGCAAGCCACGCACCAGTATGCACCCGAGACTCCACATGTCGATGGCGGACGTGTAATCGAACCCCAGCAAAACTTCCGGAGCGCGATAGAACCGACTTTGAATATACTTGAACACCTGCAGCACCTCACCGTCAGATTATAGCTCGACAAATGCTGATCCCACAAGATCACTGACCTGTTTGTGCTTCAAACACGAGCTTCCGAAGTCGATCAGCTTCAGCGGACTGTGGCCGGCGCTGACCAACAGGATATTTTCGGGCTTCAGGTCACAGTGAACCACGTCGACCCTCGGATGTTTCATGAATTCGAGAACCTACGATCACAAAGCAACAGCGAGTCGTCAATACTCGCATCCAACGTGATCGTTTGTCGACATGCTTACCGTCAATATCTGGCGAGCAAACTTCCGAATCAACTTGAAGCTGACACCCTTGAATTTGGTGCTTCGAAGCACATCGTAAAGGTTCGGCCCGAGAAGCTCGAACACGATGCACTGGTGCTCGCCGAGCATGAAGGAGTCCTCCAAATGCACTGCAACACACAAAAACCATTCAACAAGAGTAGAGGGTCAGCAAAGACGCACCAACGAAACAACAAGTCGAAGCGGAAGCGAACCAACACACCTATGTGTTTGCTGGCGGCGTTGCTCGTGCTGTGCAGCATCTGCAGCAGCTGAACCTCCAGCTTGGCTTGCGACGTGAACCGCCGCTGCTTCCGCACGATCTTGATGGCAACCTTCTGGCCCGTCGTCGTGTCCACCGCCTCCACGACTTGCCCAAACGCTCCCTGTTGTAAAAGTCCCGACCAAGTCACCGAGTCCGGCCACAGAAAGCAGCGCGTCTGGTCAGCCACCGAGGTCACATTCAACAGCACATTCATATCGGTGCGGCGTACCGTTCCGAGGCGCTTGCCTGCGCTCCTGTATCGCCCGTTAAGCAGGATCTCCTGCCCGTCCTTCGGGAACTCAAAGTGGTCGGCGACCGCCGCGTCCTTGGAGCTGCCCTTGCGCTTCGACGTCGGCAGCGCCGTGCCGTCCGGCCCCAGCCCGCGCTTCTTGTAGTAGTTCTGCTCAGACAGTAAGCAGTAAACACATCGCCGTCAGTCTGCTGCTACAGTGTGGTGAACACACTCGGCGACGTAGCCATTCCGCCGCCATAGCCGCGCCAGCTTGCATTTTGAAACGGAAACTAGGCGGCGCGGCCCGTGCGTCCAAACATCCCCCCACGCACCGAGTTGATCTTGGTGAAGGTGCGGATGAGGTCGAGAGAGAGCAGCCGCCGCGGCGCGTCGCAGTCTGGCCGCGGCGTGGCCTCCGGCGCGTCCTTCATGTCCATGAGCGCGCGTCGACCCGGCCCGCGCGCGCGCCGTCCCCCCGTTTCTTTCGCTGCGCTATCGCTTTCTTTTTTTCTCTCGGGTCGCGAGCTTCGCGCCGGTCGGCGGCACGGGCGCCGGTGCGGCGGTGGGTTGCCGCGAGGTTTTTCCGAGCAAAGAAAAACGGATCGCGCGAGGTTTTATTACTCAAAGCAAGGTTTTATGGCGCGAAATGCGCGCGAAGCGACAAGGCGCGCCACCGCCGCCGGCATGCGAATCTTCGCCCTCTGCCTCGACAACCCGCTCGACGAGATCCTGCAGAACACCAGAAAGTGCATGCAAGCTACCGTAGCAGGCGGCAGCTTGTCCGGTTCGTTGGCGCGGTGCATCGTCGGCGGCGACGGCGGCCGCAACCGATGGCGGCATCGACCGCTCCGAGGATCTCTCGGCGTCCTTTTGCGGCACTTGGCCACACTTGAAGCGGATCGCCAGCTGGCCGCGCGCGCGCGAGGCTAAAACCTCGCCGACGAGGTTTTAGTCTCCCCCGCTCCTGAACTTTTGCGCGGGAAAGCGCCAAGAGACGAGCGCTTTGCGCGCGCACGGCTACTGTCGGAATCGCATCTCGATGAACAGCAGCGAGCGCGTGCAGGCCAGCACCAAGGCGAGTATTATACGAAACGGGTGCGCCGCCCCCCCGCTCGAGGCTTTCGCCGCGCCGTTCGTAGTAACGACGGGGCTGCAGCATTTTCTAATGGGCGTGGTTGCATGACAAAAGTGAGAGGTTTCATGCTCGCTGGATGAGGGGGCGGCGACTCGCAATCGCAACGATACATATCCGATATATCTATCGAACACGCGTCGATTTCTAACGTGTACTCATCCCCGTTATCTGCGACAGCTGCCACGTCGCGCGCGTCATGTGAGCCCATCTCCGCAACTGTGCGCCTCCGGGCATGCAATCCGTCATCGACGCCTGATGGGACGCTGAATGCGCGCCGCCGCTTCTTCTACGGTGCCCGCGACGGCCCCTCCCTCTTCCTCTCCATTTCGCGGGTTGCCCTATCTCTCCGGAACACAACGGCCATGGACCGCCTCACGGACCTCGCGAGTGCCGCGGTCGGCGGCCGCGCGCTCTTCGCGACCGACGAGTTCTTCGCGGCGGCGCACCGCTTGCTGCTGCCGGCGGAGCCCGAGTTCCTCGCCGACGAGTTCACGACCTTCGGCAAATGGATGGACGGGTGGGAGACACGGCGCAAGCGTGTGCCCGGCCACGACTGGTGTTTGCTGCAGCTCGGACTGCGCGGCAATGTCGAGGCAATTGAAGTCGACACCGCCTTCTTCACAGGCAACCATGCGCCGCGCGTGTCCGTCCAAGCCGCCTGCTTCCCCGCCAGCGAATTGCCACCGCCGCTGCAGCAGATGACGGACGCTGCCACGAGTGAGCGTGCCATGGGAGTCAGTGCCTCGGCCGAAGAGCTCAAGATCGCGGAGCAACTCTGCTCTCACAAGTGGACCGAGCTCGTGCCGATGACTGGTGCGTGCACCGCTTCCTCACTACGTGCTCCATTTGTTGCTGACAGTTGTTTCCTGACTGTTAGAGCTCAAGCCTGGATACCCTGAAACGAGACGCAACGTGTTCAAGGTGCCGGTGAGCAAGCAAGGACCGTGGACGCACCTGCGACTCAATATGTTCCCCGATGGCGGCATCGCGCGCCTCCGCGTCTTTGGCTCGGTCGTCGTCGACTGGACCCGCGTGGATGCTTCCTCCGTCGTGGATCTCGTCAGTGTCGAGAACGGCGGGCAGGTCATCGCGTACAATGATGCGCACTTCGGTCATCCGAGGAACCTCATCGCGCCGGGACGAAGCCTGACCATGGCCGGAGGCTGGGAGACAGCGCGCAAGAAGACGCGGCCGTCGGTGCTCTGCGCAGACCCGAACTCTGGCTTGTTGCACGTGCCTGGAAAAGACTGGGTAATCCTCAAGCTCGGCCACATGGGAGTCATCACCCAGGTGGAGGTGGACACGAACCACTTCAAAGGCAACTTCCCCGAGAGCTGCGTCGTCTACGGCGCTCAGTTCCACGGCTCGGACGACGATGTAGTGCAAACTCTAGGTGGTGGCGAGATCGCTGCGCAGTGGCACGTGCTGCTGCCTCGCGTCAAGCTTCAAGCGCACAAGCAGCAGCTCTTTTCAGTCGAGACTGGCACCGTTTTGCTGCTGCCTGAAGGGGTCAACTACGTGCGGCTGGAGATGTTCCCCGACGGAGGAATCAGTCGCCTTCGATTGCTGGGCCACAAGAAGGAAGTGGGCAGCCGACTCTGAGCCACTGGACAGCGAGCTGCTGTGCACAACGCTGTGGGTGGTGGCCGCCTGGATAAGTGTTTCGATCAAACACGCTATCCAGATTCAGAGAAGTATAGATCGAGTTGTCAGCTGTGTCAATAGCAAAGGATACGATGCTCAATTCTACAATGCTGATACCGAAAGCGATTTTGAACAAATATGCCTTCCTATCAAGCTGATGTGGTGATTTCATCGTCTGTGGGTTTCAAAATCGAGGTGGAGTTCGACGAAGCTGCAAACCAAAGGAAGAGGGAATGGCTCCTTTGTGACAGCTCGACCAAATCCAGTGGCTGTGATGTCTTGCGTGCTGCGTAGGAGAGGCGTGTATCGAGGCGCTATCAGTCGAGTTTCTCGTCGTCTTTTGTGCCTCTTTTTGGAACACCAGCTCGTGATATGTTGCTCTGTAGTTGCTTACACTTTGCTTGCCATTGCAGAGCGCTTTGTCTACTGGCACAGCAGCGGAAGAGTAATATCTCACAACAATCGAGCATCAGTCGGTGAAGGTATGAGGTGACTGACGGTCGAGACGAACTGCATAGCTTGAACTGGCTTGTCGGGACCGAAAGTAGGTGCCCTCACTAGAATGTCAATACCCAGAGTGGTCAGTATTTGAGTTCGAACAAACCATCTCACAGTCTGATGCGAAATCGTACCGAAGCAGTCGAGTGACAGGCAGATGGCGGATCTTCGCCAGGCGCGAGTTCCCCATCGCCAGCAGCTCCATCTCACGCTCGACAGTCTGGTGGCGATCGTGCACCTCAGCACATTCATCATCAGGTGGCGAGATTTCACAGAACTGAGTGGCGGCCTGGGCACGAGCGGTGAACAGTTTGCGAACTGCTTTGGGGGTGGTGAATGCCTCCACGTTCGGTCGGCCGAAGGAGTTCAGCACCGCCGTTGTAACCGTTGTCTTCGTCTCGCTTGATGTGCTTTGAGCCGCTATGTGTTGCAGTAAGTCACGAGCATGCACCGCGAACGCTTGGACATTAACCAATCCTTGACCTGATACGTCGAACCGGTACAGCAGGCGACAGCATGTCTCGGCCGAGGGCTGCGGCAGCTCTAGCGCAGCGTGGAGACTGCACAGGCGTTGAATGAATTCGCTCCAAGCAATTAAACTACCCTGCTGATGGTAGTCGGCGACGGATGATCGATGATTTGAGCCTTCAAATGGCGATAGAAAGTGATTCTCGATCATGGTCACGACTTGAGCCAGCGAAGAGGAGCTAGATGTCAATTGTACTTGAACGTATCGCTTCCAGAACTCCTAGGTTGAGCGTTGCAACGCACTCGTCAATCTCTGCCAAACTCATATGTGGTTAAACAGCTCAGAGATGAACTTACCATGTGGAACGGATCGAGCAATGTAACGCGGAATGCGCCGAAATCGATTCCATCGCCGTCGCTAGAGTCAACCACCAATTCCCGAATGCTGCGAAACACTGTGAACCACTCTTGTCTCGATATCGCCTCGTTCCCCTGGACGAACCCGTTTCTCACAAAGAAATCAATCCATTGCTCGAAGCTAATCGTGCCACGAGTGTCCATTGCGCACGATTCTCGAGATGCTGACGATTGACAGGACCCAAACTGGATGAACAAGTCTCGAGTTCGCCAATTCGCCACCTCCATCATGTTCCAGAGAAACTCGACCATCGCCCTCTTCAAGCGCGAGACCCGCGTGGACGGTTTGGGTTGCCTTTCGTCAGGATCGTAAAGCCCTATCGGTACCACGGTATACTCGTTGTTGTGTGAACTGGTGTCACGGTAGAACAGCTCGCCGCGGTCATTTCGCCACGCCGTCACGTCTGTCGCACTACCCTCGGCTCGCTCTTGTACACTCTTGACACGGTTGGAGTGCGGATGCGGCACAAAGAAATCCTGTGGTGTTTGCCGAACGCATACGTCAAGACGTTCTGCTGTGACTCCCCGCCGATAGTTGCATTCTGTGTCGTTAGGTATCGGCGGCTTTGTGAAGTCTTCGGCATTGACGATGTCGTCTAGATCACAAGGACGGCGAACCAGAAGGGTTAGCACATCATTGAAGTGCATCCCGAGCGTCTGCTCTAGACACTAAATCTTGCGATGCTGTGCAGTTTGTCTGACTACCGCAGGTTTGGATTGAGCCACAGGCGGGCTATATTTAGCTGATGTTGCTGCCGAGAAGGGAACAAATCGCCTTAGTGTAGCTCGCTATCCTTTGATAAGCTCCTGTAGAGCTGGCCATGCCGATCGCTTCATGAGAGCATGAATAGTGGCAACGCCATCCATACAGGCTGCTTTGGTGACGAGTATGGCTGATCGGCTGCAAGTTGAAGTTGCACAATTTGGTTGTCAAACAAGTGGAGCGAAATGACAAATGTTGACACTAACGATGTTGCGCGAAGGTCGCGTGATCGCTTCTGGTCGCACTATCTTTGCCTCATTCTGCCCATTCGCGCTGTACACGATGGCAGGGGGCGGCGACGACGCGAGAGAGCGGCTGCTGTCGCCGCAGGACCGCCGCGTCTCGCGCGAGCACGAGGAGCAGGAGGAGGGCGACGATGGGTTCACGCACGAGGAGCTGCTGCACTCGATCGGGTCCTTCTCGGCCGTCGTTCCCCCCGTGGCTGCCACGATGCTGCTGGCGAGGTGTGTCGACGACTGAGCCTTCTTACCAGCACGCTGCATCTAATATTTGACCGTGTGTGTGGTGCATTTGCTTAAACCAGCTTTGTGTCGCTGAATGTGGAAGACCCCGCGACGGCTGAGGCCCTCGCCGAGTACGTGGGCTTGCACTCGGACTTGGTGTCAACTCGTTGCTGATTGTCCAAGTGTGAATCATGCAGCGCGTACCTGATCTATGGACCTGACAAGGCCGCGGGTGCCTCGACAGAGACACAGTTCGCTCAGGCGGTCGCGAATGCGCTCGTGATCGTGTCCTTCTTCCTCGTCGCGACGTTTCTGATCGTGTTTTGCTACAAGTTCAACTTCAACCGAGTACGAGTCGACTTGTCCTTTAGTCCGTGCACTGATGCTGGCTTGTCTAACCGTGCTGACTTGGCCCAATCCATGATAAATCAGCTGCTGATCGGCTACATGATGCTGTCGTCGGCGATGCTGCTAGGTCTACTGGGCGGCAACATCGTCATCATTGCGACTGCGCAACTGGACGTGGCAGTCGACGTGGTGTCGCTGCTGGTGGCCATGTACAACTTTGCGGTCGTTGGCGTCATTGCCATCTTCTACCAGAAGGGAATGCCCAAGTGGGTCACGCAACTCTACCTCGTGCTCACGTCGGTCATTATGGCTTGGCAGCTCAGTCAGTTCCCCGAGTGGAGCACATGGGCTCTCGTCGTCGTGCTCGCCTTTTACGACCTGTGCGCTGTGCTCACGCCGTGCGGGCCGCTGAAGTGGCTGGTTGCGCTCGTGCAACAGGAAGGACGGCCGCTGCCAGGTATTCCCCAAAACCCATCAATTCTTGCTGTGGCGTCAACATTTTGACTCACCCCTCGTGAATATCTGACGGAATTTGATAGGCTTGCTGTACGAAGCCGACATTCGCCGGCACCACATGCTACCTCAGCCGTCACCAGTGCGAGACAATGTGTACTACCAGTGCGAGTCGGAAATCCCACTTCGTCTCGGCTCTCCGAATGAGGCACAACAACAACAACAACAGCAGCAGACTGCTACAGCCTTGACACCTCACGAGCAGCAGTTGCGAGAGAAGCTGGTGGAGTTCTACTCAAAACACAACCCTTCCGCGATCGAGCGTGTCGACAGGATTGTGGAGCGGTACCGTGGTCGTGAACCTGATCTTTGGCGCGACCTGCATCAAAAGTACCTGGTCTTAGAGGAAGGTGGGTCGATTTGCTTTGCTCGGTTGCACTTGCTGCAGCGCACACTGGAACGATCGCTCATTGTGTATGTTGATTCAGAAGAAGATGATACGATCAAGCTTGGTCTGGGCGACTTTGTTTTTTACAGCGTCCTGGTCTCGAGAGCGGCCAAGTACGACTTCTCGGCGATGATCGCCTGCTTGGTCTCTATCCTCGTGGTAAGCACACTCGCACGACGTGTATTCATTCGTTCCGACCAAGAGCTCATTTCTGACGACTTGATTTCGTGATAGGGTCTTGGGGGGACGCTGTTCCTGCTTGGAGTTTATAAAAAGGCGCTCCCAGCCTTGCCGATTTCGATCCTCCTGGCGACGGCTGTGTACTTCTGGCTCAGGCTGGTCTTCGTCGACTACGCTGACACCGCTCTTCGAATTGGCGCGATTTCTATTTGATGGGCATAATCGATAGAGACCTCTGTTTGCGCCGTGTTGGCGATCACAAGTAGTTTCTGTCGCTTATGCTCTGTTGCAAGAAAGCCGCGAGAAATCCGAAACCGAGAAGGTGGAGAGCTTCGAGCTCGATTTTGAATGGACAAGATTGCAGCCACAGCTTGACTTCCGCTTTGTAGGACGAATTCGCCTGCGCGAACCGGTCAACAGTCAGTATCGGTTACCATTGATGTGTCATGTTTTCCCATTCGGCGCTGCCAACCTCGATAAATGGCGCTGTCAGGAATCCTCGAGCGACGGCCACATCGCGTTGTGTCAGAGCTTTGAACGCCAGTTTTGGTAACTGTAAAGTCCCTGCTTGCGAAGGTCGCAAGCCGAGCCACTTGATATCGACAGCTGTCAGAGGATAGAAGAGGTGAGTTAGCGTCAGCAGAGCGAACATCTTCGCATGTTACATACCGCATTGGTCGCTTTCCAATGGCATTCGAGCAGACCCCAACTTGTAGGTGAGCTGCATATGATTTTGCCACAGTTAGATGGAGACTTCGAGGAAAGCAGCTTGCACGGCTGATGTACCATTATCGACAAACCGAACGGGTTGCAGTCACACACGCCAAACACAGGGATCTTTAGAGTTTGACTCAACAGCATCAAGAAGGCCCTGATACAATCGCAGATGAGCGGTACAGTAACAATGTTTAGCGTGCTGACACCTTACGAACCGCGTGGAGAGGTCAGGGAACCCTCGCCCAGTTATGAGAATGCTCGGCAGCAATTCGAAGAACTTGTCCTCTCTGAAGATGACCATACTGTCAGTATTCGTGAAACGGGGTGGCTGTTATGCGATAACACGCGACACCTGAGGCGATTAAAGATCCCTGAACGCCAGGTGATTAGTATCGCTTTCACTTGAGAGAGTATCAGATGCAATCATACCGTCCTTTTCAACCACCACAATGCACTCTGCGCTGCTGCGCCTGAAAGAACATTGCAACCATGATGTCAATTCCTTCGGATGGATAACGAAGCACCACTGCTCAGAGTGTTCAACGCCGCACAATTCATGTGGCTTTAGGTTGAGCAGTTGCTGCGTGATTGAGATCTCTTCATCCCCATCGCAAGACTGCCACTGACCGTCTCGCTTGTGAACGACGCGGATGAGTACTGTTCAACATGCCAACCACTAGCACACGTAACTACTCACCATGACGCTCAGATTTCCTGCAAAACATCCCTTCGTTGCTCCGACAATATTCAGGCATCCTCTTGGCACATGAAGAATGCTTCCAGCATCTAGTTCAGCACCTGGTGAGTCAGTGAATAGCGATCGATCAAGCCATAGCTCCCAAGAAGCACCTAGGATGGCTTCATCTGCTTCGCTCTGCCCACGAAAAAACGGATGGAGGTAATACACATCGCGCTGTCGACGAGATCAATTGAAAGTTCCATTGATGGCACGTCAATGCACGAGTTAACAACCTGCGTCGCCGTCTTCCGTTCCGTCAGCAGTGCATGGGCTGTCTGCAATATCAGCCAGATTGCCGTGTATTTGCGTCCGCATTGCCGGTTCTTAACACCAGATTCGAATTGTACCTGTTGGATCAATCGCGTGACGGATAATGCACGAGTCTCAAGCATTTAGTACCAGTTTGACAGTGCGAGTATCCTTGGTGTGGACGAGGCAATTTCGGACGGGATCGAATTGCATGGACGATGACTCGCGTTTCAACTGGATGCCAGTAATAGTCGCATGAGCATTTTGACTGACCCATCCGATCTGTGGTGGTTCTGTGTTACGTACAACTTGGAAGTCCAGCATTTGGCCAGTCTGGAGGCATCACTGTCGATTTAGTAGTGGCCCAGCATTAGTGACTGGACTCGCAAAATGCACTCCAACCTCGACGCCGCTGAGAAACTCTGCTGCCAGGATCTCTATGCGGCGCATAACCTCCACGGTCATACACCACAACACGGCATTGGTCAGCACGCTAAACTCTACGCCGTAGCGGTTCCCATTCCGACGGACTCACCTCTTCGCGCGGGACAACACCCCAGTCATCTCCAGTACCAGACGACCACACCACTGTCTCATTGTCCATGGCTTTCTTTTTTTGACGTGCCGTTGCGGTTTTCGATCGCCTGACCATCATTCTACCGCCACTTCAACTCGCAAGCGAGTCATGACCACCGCGGCCGCAAAAACTACAAGCCCACCACTTCAACTGTGGCATTCAATTCGACTGTATTGCTATGTCAATCGAATGCCGCTAAATGCTTCGACGTTTGACCGAGGAGTTGTTCGCTTGGCGCGAAGAAAACACGTGCGACCCTTCCAGAACGTGAACGCTTTGCATTGCGGGTGCTCGCAGCAGAGGTGCTCGCACTCGTCCACGGTGGCGACCTTCTGGTTCATGAGGTCGAAGTCTTCTCCGCCGCTGTCCATCCAACTGCTGGCGAAATGTTGGAAGAAGCACGTCTTCGCCACGGTGATGTCAGCTGCTTCTCCACCGCTGGTTTTATCGCTCGCCTTGGGGTGTGGGTCGTCCGACAGGCTGGAGGTGGTGATTGGCGTCATGTACTGGGCGAAGAGCTCGAGCGATCCCGTAAAGGCGCAGAACGGTCCCGTCAGCGAGTTGCAGACCGCGTTTTCGTCGGTGGACGCGTGCACGTAGACATCAGAGTGCGCAGCTTGGTCGGGCGGCGCTTGCGCTTCTGTTTCGGGGTGAATAATGGCTGCGAACGCCAGCGCGACGCTGAGCAGCAAGCGCATGTTGCCTGTCTGAACGTTGTTGCCGAATCCTTTTTGCCTGGATTTCGCCAATGCGGCGGCTTTCCATTCGCCAAAATCACAAATTTGTGTTCCAGCGAATCATAGCCGCTAGATTTTTGAAATGGATATCGACGAATCAGTGTCGCGCAAATCTGTTTGAAGTTGACGAGGTGATTGGCAGAAATGATCAGCACGAAAAGGCGCCGATTCGACGGGTTGCAGCAAGCATCCATCCAAGACGAGAGAGAGTATCCGCTCGCTCGGAGCAGCGCCATGTCCATTGTGTACGCGCTGGTGGCGAGGAACCAGCATGTGCTCTGCGAGCACACGGAGAAGACGGGCAACTTCCCGACGGTGACGCGCGCGGTGCTCAAGCACCTGTCGGACCACGAGTCGGCCAACATTGCGAGCGCCACGACCGTCAAAAGCGTCTTCCCGTACAACGACTTCAACTTCTTCTTCCTCCACGACGACGGGCTCACGTACATGTGCATGGCCGAGGACAAGGTGGCCGCGAGCGTGGCCTTTATGATGCTCACGGACGTCAAGACGGCTTTCCTCGGTCAGTACAAGACGCAGGCGCACACGGCGCTGGCGTACGCCATGGCGGCGTTCAGCTCCACGCTGGACACGCTCATGAAGAAGTACGACAACTACAAGGTGGAGACGCCGCTCTCGCAGGTGCGCCAGAAGATGGAGCGCGTCAAGATGCTCATGATCGACAACGTGAACCAAGTAAACGGCTGCTGACTGGTTGCATTTGGTGTGAGTGAGTGATTGACTGACCGTCCAACCCCACTTATAGCTCATGGAGCGCGGAGAAAAGATCGACTTGCTCGTCATGCGGACGGACAAGCTGCAGCAGGACGCTATGAAGTACGAGAAGACGGCCAAGAAGCTCAAGAACGTGTACTGGTGGAAGAACATGAAGTACTGGGTCTGTCTGCTCTTCCTAGCCTGCGTGCTCAGCTTTGTCATCTCGTTCCTCATCTGCGGCATCGATTTCTCGAGCTGCGGCGCGCGGATAGAGTCTGCGGCGAACGACCAGCTAGACAAGGCGGGCGGGGTAATCGGCAGCACGGCCGACAAAGCAAAGTCGGCAGCTGCATCGGCAAAGGCGTCAGGTGAGGTGGCGGCGAACAAAGTTGGCGCCACAGCCTCCGTCGGCGTCATCAATGGCGGCTCGTGAGCCAGAACAGTAACGTTAAGAACATACACGCGAATCGGTCAAGACGGTAAAGATTATTGAGTCCCATTCATCAGCCCCGGAGATCCGCGAGGCTGTCTAATCGGGTCGCAATGCGTTCCTTCCCTCGCTCAAATGTCGCCGGCCGACGCCGTCGTCGACTCCGCCGCCTTGAGCAACGCCTCCGTCTCTGACTCAGTGAGCTGGCGGTGCACGATCTTGCCCTCCGCGTCGCGGGTGACCGTGGTGAACTCGAGCTTCTCGGCGCTCGGCGTGGTTGTGTCCATCGTCTTCCCCATGACCTTCACAGCAAACGCGAGCGCCTCGTCCACCGTCATATTCTCCTCGTAGTCGCTCTTGAGCATGCTCTTCGCCGCGCGGTTGTTGGCGCCGATGGCCGTGGCCTTCCAGCCGCCGTAGTTGCCACTCGGGTCGCTGTGGTAGAGCTGGAAGCCGTGGTGGCGGTCCCAGCCGGCGTACAGGAACGACACGCCGAACGGACGCTGGCCACCAAACTGCGTGTACGCCTGCTTGTAGTTGCAGATCGTCTGCACGAGCTGCTCGCACGGCTCCTTCTCCTGGTACGCCAGCTCGTAGCGCTGCGCCGAGAGACGCGCGTAGTTGACGAGGATGTTCGCGTCAGCCGTCAAACCTGCACTTACCACCGTTTAGTATAAGCCACGGCACCAGTCAGCATGCCTAACACGGAACGCACCAGCCACGGCGCAGATGAGGTGGTCGTCGAGCTTGATGGTCTTCTCGCTCGTCTTGCTCGGCGTCAGCAGCTTCGACACGGTCTTCTTCTCGGCTGCCGTCACACAACTATTAGATAAGCACGAATGTAACCAAACGCGGTGAGGCTGGCAGTAAAAAACGCACCCGCAATCACGATGCCGTCCTTAGCGAGGATGCCAACAGCCGAGCCGGCGTTGTTGATCGCCTCCATGGCGTACTCGACCTGGAAGAGACGCCCTACAGCACACAAAACCACCGCCACAAGATCTCAGTCTACGCCAACTGCTTCACACGGAGCAGGCGACGGGGGACCGCACCTTCCGGCGAGAAGGTGGTGGTGCGGCCGTCATATCTGCGCGACATGGTGCTCCGCTATCTTCTTTCTTCGCGTTTTGCCGGGTTTGCCGGGTTTGCCAGGGGGAGGCAAAGGATCGGATTGGGTTCTCCCTCGTTTCAAAGTCCAAAGTTCGGAACAGGTCCATGACACAGCATTTCGGCCAATCAAGCGCCGTCAAAGCAATGGAACTCCACAACTACCGGGTTTTGGCCAATACTGAGCAAGCAGGTGGAGCACAAACACTAACGACTGCAACTTGAAGCATCAGAGCAACGCTTCCTACTCGGACCTAGTCCGAATCCGAGTCGCCGCCGAGCAGGTCAAAGGTATTCTTCGTCTTGGTCGAGGTTGGAGGCGCGATCTTGGTCTAGTAGGTGGCAAATGCGCAGGCGCCATGACGTCAATACCCACTGATTAGCAGTCCAGCATCAGGAGAAAACCTTACCTTGACAGGTTCCGTGCGCTTTCCACGCGGCTCAGTCTTGCGACCAGCGGCAGGTGCGTCTTCCTTCTTCCCTGGCGCCGGACGCTCCTGCTGCCGACGGCCAGCACCGCCCTCACCGCGGCCACGGCCGCCTTCAGCACGACGGTCGGGATGGGCCTTGTCCCCTCGTCCACCACGGCCGCGACCGCCAGCACGACCTGGACCATGCGTCGCGGCAGCGTCGTCGTGGCTGTTCTTGCGCTGGCCAGCCTGACGAGCTACATCGTCGTGGCTGCCCTTGCGGCGACTCCGCTCGGGCTTCTTGTCGGACAGAGAAACCTGCGCCAGCGCTGCCTCCGCCTTGGCCGCCTCCGCCTCCGCCTTCGCCTTCGCCTTCGCGGCCGCCTTCGCCTTCGCACGCTCTTCCGCCTCCTTTTTCCGCTCCTCCTCGCGAGCCTTTTGCCGTTCCGCGTACGCGGCTTCGTCGCGGGGCTTCGCATCACCGAAGATGCTAGAGTGGCTAGGCTTCGACGCATCGCTCGAGTTCGTCCGCGGCAGAAGTGTCAGCTTGCGCCGCTCGCGCTGAGAGTCGTCGTCACGTCCACGCCTGCGCACCACCATACGCATACAGTCCGCCAATGAGAACCACTCTTCCCCGAAGAGTGCAGCAGAATGTATCACCGAAGAGGGACGTCGCGATCCTGGCGCTTCTCAGTGAACCAGGAGGTCTCCTTCTGACGCGGCTTCCGGTCGCGCTCACGGTCCGACACATCGATTCTGATCGCGCGTCCACCGGCAGTCTGGACAACAGCGAGGTGGTCATTTGTAACCCGTCCAGCTATTTGCAGCCATTGCAGAAACAAACGCACCCGCCCATCGAGCTCCAGCGCGCGAACCAGCTGCTCACGCTCGGCAAATTCGACGTACGCGTACCCCTTCGGGCGGTCCGACTCGAAGTCTCGCGGGAAGTGGATATCGCGGATCCCCTCAGGACCCAAGAAGTCCGCCAGATCGTCCTCGTTCATCCGGAACGGCAGGTTGCCCACGTAGATCTGCAGTCACAGCACATGAGTTCATGAGTTGAAAGCGTGCATGACTCCTCTCGCAGCATTGCATTCGTCTCACCTTGAACGGCGGCGAGTCTGGCACCGGGTTCTTCGCGCGTTCCTCGCGAGGTTGTCGGTCGCTCCCGCCGCGGTGCTCGTCGAAGCTGCCACGGCGATCCTCATAACCGCCACGGCGGTCATCGTACCCGCCACGACGGTCATCACGACGGTCGTCGTACCCACCACGGCGGTCGTTGTAGCCGCCCCGGCGGTCATTGTAGCCGCCCCGGCGGTCGTCGTACCCACCTCGACGGTCATCGCGGCGGTCGTCGTAGCCGCTGCGCGCACCGTGGGCGTTGTCCCGCTCGCGTCCGTCATCTATCAAGAGAAGTCCAGGAGGCGGAGCCACATGAGCTTTCTCCTCACAAACCGGCACAGACATGCTTCACCCGTACTGTCGCGGCGCTGCTCGTGCTTCTCAATCTCCTCCTCGCCAAGGGGCTGCTTCTCCTCCACCCTTATCAACGCAACGGCAGCAGCGTCAGAATCGCGTGCAACCAAAAGTCTGCTGACTGCGACCGACGAGAAGGCGTCTCTTCCAATGAGAAGGCACTCACGTCTCAATCTTCGGCGCAGCCGGGATCGGCTGGAAGTCGACGTCGTCGTCGTCGGCCCATGACGATGAGCCGCCGCCGCGGCCGAATGCCAAGTTCTGCGCCATTGCTGCGTGTCCTGCCGTGCACGTTCCGTTCCCTCGTTTCAATGATGCGCCAAACTTCGTTCAGGTGGCGATTTTCGAACACCTGGTTCTTAACCGCTCGGTGTCGGGTGTAGCTTTTCGCGTTTATACTGTGATATTATATGATCCATGGGGCTGACATCCCATCTTCTCTCGATTCTACCAATGTCGTGCGGAGCGGAACAGAGCTGACGAGTCGTACGGGCTGATTCTGGACGCTCAACGCGCGTTACCCTTTGCTCCTCCGCCACCCGCTACGACGTGCGCACTGCCAAATGCCCTACAGTAGCGTGCAGTGTGCTCTTCTGCTTGCATCGGAGGACTGCATTTGCACGCTTCGAGGCTAGAACGCATTTGATACGTTTCACAACTTAACCGGCATTCAACCAGCACCAACCAAACACCAGCTGTACTGTATACACTTCTTATAGTGGCCCTTCTTGCTGAGGTGATGCGCGCTTGACAGCGCTTGGCCTTGGACCAACAGATCAACGGCGCGTCAAGCAGCAAGCGGCAGCAATGGGCGGCGGCTCCAAGTTGATCAAGGCGACGGCGGGGAAGCAGATCCAGCGCGCAACCAAGAAGGTGACCAAGAATGCGGCCAAGCAGAGCCGGAAGGTCTCGAGCGTCACCAAGCCCAAGCGCGTGAAGGCTCACGTGCAGCGCGCAATCAAGGACAAGGAACCCAAGCTGGTCGAAAACACCAAGAACCTGCTCGTGATGCGCGGCAACAAAACGAACGAGGAGGTCAACACGCTGCTCCGCGACTTGGTGCGTCTTCAGGGCGGCCGACTGTTCTGGTTGTATATGCAGTGTGAGCTGACTGTGGCGTTTGGTATTGTTTGTCGTCGACCTTTAGCGCATGATCAAGGCGCCGGACGCCAAGATGATGGGCAAGAAGAACGACATCCACGTCTTTGACGACGAGAACCAGGTCGAGTTCCTAACCCAGAAGAACGACGCTAGTCTGTTCATGATTGGCAGCCACACGAAGAAGCGTCCGAGCAACTTGGTGCTGGTAGGACCAGCGATGCTTATCCTCACTCGGAGCACAACTTGACACTCACGCCTGCATTTTTGAACGCTGGATAACAGGGCCGCACGTTCGACGGACACATCCTGGATGTGATCGAGCTCGCGTTCTCGAACTTCAAATCAATCGATGCGTTCAAGTGCAAGAGCAAGAAGGCGCCGGGCTCCAAGCCGTGCTTCGTCTTCGCGGGCGACGCGTGGGAGGGACACGAGTCGTTCATGAAGCTCAAGAACCTGCTGCTGGACATGTTCCGCGGCACGGTCGTGCCGAGCGTGAACGTCAAGGGTCTGGACCACGTCATTGTGTGCACGGCGTGGAAGGACAAGGTGTTCTTCCGCTCGTACTCGATCGACTTCAAGAAAGGCGACGACTCGCACCCGCGCGTGGAGCTGGACGAGATGGGTCCTCGCTTCGACCTCCAGTTCCGCCGCCACAAGTTCGCGTCGGCAGACCTGATGAAGGTGGCGACGAAGAAGCCGAAGGGTCTCGCTCCGAAGAAGATCAAGAACATCACGCGCGACGAGCTCACGGGTGACAAGCTCGGCCGCATCCACATGGAGAAGCAGGATATTTACTCGATGCAGAGCCGCCGCGTTAAGGCGCTGCGGAAATCGCCGGCGGACCTCAAGAACAGTAGCGGTGACGCGGACGAGAACGACGACGACATGGAAGAGTAATTTTGGCGAATGCAGCAGTTGTGGAGTCATTGCTGCACAATCCATCGTCGCCTTCTTTGCTACTCTTGATGTTGTATATGCATGTCCAAAAGATAGAACTACAGATTCGTTTTGCTCAGCTAGTGTTTGTCGTGTTCAATCTCTCCACTAGAACGGGCAATCATTGTTGGCTGCCGTCTGTACCCTACTTGAGCAGCTTGACGAGGTCGTCAAAACTCGTGACGAACCAGTCGGCGTTCTTCTTCACGACGTCGCGCGTCACGATGCCGCCAAAGCCGACGAAGAGATCAGCCGGCGGTCGGGCTTGCAGGTCCGTGACGCCGTCGCCCACCATTGCAATGCGCTCGTAGCCATGGATCTTCTTGATGCTGTTACCATGACAGGCGGGTATCCAATTTGTCAGTTTTCATATTCTTGAAAGTTGACAGAGCAAAGGCACTCACACTTCGATCGCGTGGGCCTTGCCGCCGTCCCGACTCGTGAGCTCCGTGTCGTCAAAGCCGCTGTAGTTCCCGTTGTCGTCGAAGAAGATCGTGTTGGCGTAGATGTTCGTCAGCGGGATATCGAGCAGCGTCGCGACAGGCTCGATCATGAGGCGGAAGCCGCCCGAGACCAAGAACACATCGATCTTGTTCTTGTGCAGCGTCGAAATGAGCTCCTTGATCCCTGCAAGACAAACGTGAGCAAACAGTCGCGCTAACAAGCCAGTATAGTATACCAACATACCGGGCGTCAACTCTGGCGGATGTTGCTGAAGACAGCTCGCCACATTGCGCTTCGAGGGCTTGATGATCTCCAGGCGCGCAGCCAAAGCGTCCTCGAACTTGACGTTACCGTTCATGGCTCTGATACCCAAAGGCGAACACCACAGCAAGTCAGCACGAGTCAAGCGGCCACACACATTGGAATTTGCATCGCACTTGGTGGTCCACTCCTTGACGGCTTTGCCGGCGCCGCAGTGCTCGGCCAGCACATCGATGCCCTCGTCCACACAAACCGTGCTGTCCACGTCGAAACACACGGCACCCACAGATCTCCAGAGCTCCTGCGTCGCGGGCTGCGGCGAGATGTTGGACCAGTCGCGCTTCCAGAGCGGCGAGGCTCGAGCCTGCTGCTGCAGTGTCATCCCAATCACATCCGCGCCATCGGAAACTCTCGTCAGTCGGGACTGCGGCGCCGGCGCCAGACGCGAGGCCATCTTCTCATAGGCCGCCACCGCCGGCAAGTCAGGTTCTGGACATGGAGAGAGCACGCACCGGCACGCGGAGTCGTCCGAGGTGACGCGCGCGCAACATGCTGGTGGCTTGCAATCCAATTGGTGGCACGTCCTCGCCTTCTAGGACACTCGATGTCGCAAACACAACCCCTGTCGGAATTGATGGATGTCACTATCGTCTTGGAGAGGGTCTCACGTTGAAGCGACGCCTTCGACGCACACGCACTCATGACGCTCGGCGGCGACCCGTTCGGCGCCAAGGACGAGAGTCTGCGACCCGCTGTGGCGCCGGAGGTCGACTTGGAGTCTGCCTCGTTCGACCCGAAGAAGTATCTCGCGACCGTCCATGCTGTAGGCTTCGTGCTGCTGTGTATCCAGACTTCTCCATTGTCAGCAGTTGTGTGATCATTCGGCTGGATGCGCAGGCAACCAGCTATGCGGGGCTGCAGAACGAGCTCAAGGAGCTGCGCCGCACCACGTCCGACAAGACCGAGCAGCTTAAGGCGCTCGTGAGTGCTCACTTCGACCAGTATTTGTCGTGCCACGAGGCCGTGCGGTCGCTCGCGGAAGACATCCGCGCTCACCAGCGCGACAACGAGACGCTCGTGACGGACATGAAGGCGCTGCAGGACGTGACGGACTCGACATTGTCAGTGATGCTGCAGCGCGCAAAGGAGCAACGCAAGATCCGCAACACGCTCGCGGTACTGACGCGGCTGCGGCCGGTGCTCGACATCACCACCAAGATGAAGGAGAGTCTGCAGAATAAGGACTACGACAAGCTAGCCGAGGACTATTGCCGCCTCAAGTACCACAGTCACAAGTCCAACTTGGTCGTGCTGCAACGAGTTTTCACCGCGGCCCACGAGATCGCCGCGTCGGCAAACTCGGAGCTGCTCAAGCACTTTGACGATTTCTCGCTATCAGTGCAAGACCAGGTTCGAATGGTAGTCGCTCATCTGGCTGCTTGGATTCGCTCTAAATGTTGTTTGTTCATTTACAGAAGCGAGCGATTGGTGTGCTTTCGACGCTCGGACTAGTAGAAAAGCCCGAGCTGACTTGCCTAACCAAGCAATTCGACTTTCTGGAGCGACGACTTGGTGAACTGGAGGAAGAAAAGCACGCGAACGCTGTGACGATGATAAATGCTTGCGGAGAGATCATCTACCGCTTTCGCACTGGCCTTTGGAGCTTGATATGCGACCTATTCAAGACGCCAGCAGGTAGTACCGCGAAAACTCTCAAGGGACACGCATCCATCACATCGTCGGACGCAGAGACGATTCAACTCCAAGCGTGGAATATCGTGTCCAAGTGTGCAAGAATCCTCGAGCGCTACGCACACCCGCCGACGGCGCAGATACTGAAGACCTTGAACGAGGTGTTTCGCCATATCCAAAGTCTCAAAAAGTGTCCAAATGCTGCGACGCTGAATGCTAACATTGCCAAGCTGAACACCTCGTTCTGTGGAGAGTTCCGGGTGAAAGTGGTGCTGGAGTTTCTGAAAGAGACGTGTGCGATTGCCAGCACTCAGCTCATGAAAGAGTACTTCGACAGCATTGTCACTTCGATTCCATCGCTTCCCGCTGAATCGTTCTTGAGTATTGGCGAGAACGATATCACCAGCGGCTTGCCGATCCTGACGCAAGAGTCGTCTTCTACGGCTGCAAAGGTCGGCAAGCTGGTCGTCGAGGCACGCGACGCCTTCGACGGAATCTGGAACTCGTCGATGGTGTCGTCAGAAGTCAAGGTCCAGCTGAGCAGGCCACCGTTGTTCACACGCTGCTGTGACGACATCATCCATCAATGGGACTTGATCTGGCAACGAGTTGGCGAGATTATAATGGATACGATCGAGTCGGACACTGACAAATCCAGCCATGATGCTACCAAGTCAAATGAGACTGGTATTCGAAGCGTGATCGTCCGAGCACTCGCTGAAACACTTCATGAGATGCTCTCAAGTATGTTGAACCGCTTGTTTGACGCCTTCATGGCGGTCGTCACACCGCCAACGAAATTGGCTGCCTCGTCGCGCAGCTCCAACGATGGCGTGCGGGTCTGTATTCTGTTTGCAATCGTGTCCAACTGCGTTGAATTGCGTCAGCGGTGTCTTTCACGGGTCGGGCAATGGTTTTCAGCGATCGATGGTGGCAACGATGTGCAGTCTCGAGCGGCTGTACAATCGATGCATCAGCTAGTCAAAGAGATGGAGACCAAATGCATAAAGACATACGTGACGCTCCACTCGGAGCCCTTGATGCACATTGTTCGCGCAGGAGCTGCCGAAGAGCCACAGCAAAACCGTGCAGGATCCTCAAGCAGCCAGTCGCGTACAGCTTCGCGAACCGCTTCTCTCTCGGTCAGTTCTCGCACGAACTCTTCAGCTGGATTCGAGCTTCCGCTGTCCCCGACGGCTGGAGGAATTGCCGCTGGTTCGCTCGGCAGTGGATCATCGCCACTGATCCCGAATGACCCTCGGCAGTACGTGTTCAACGTTCTCCTGCAGCTGATTTCACTCCGAGGCGAAGTTGAAATCGGGTTGGGCGTCTATCCTGACGTGGCAAAGTACGTTCAAGCCGTGAGCCATCCGCTGACAGCAAATCTCGCGCAGTTTTTGGACGAGTCGACGAGAGAGTTGGGCCAGGAAACGAGCACTCCGAATTCGAGCGTCGCCGAGTGGAAGCGAATCCATGTAAGTGCTCGCAGTTTTGTTGTTGTTGTTGTTGTTGCCATGTGTTTCAATATTTTGTGCGGTGACAAATCTGGTTGCACCTGTCAGTTGGCTGTGGAGACCCGCTTCTTTTTACAAGCGCTGGATGAACTCATGACAGAAGAGACCAAGGCGCAGCTGGCTGCGACGGAGAAAGAGCTGCTCCAAGGAAAGATAAGCGAGAAGGCGGTCGCCGCGCGGGGCGTGCTGCTGAACCAGCTGAAGCACCAGACCAAGCTGTACTTGCTGGCGCTCCAGCAGCGCGCGTAATCAGATATTGGGGGCTACCGTGAGCGTCAGTAAAATCTGCTGCAATGAGGTTGAAGCGGCGTATTTCACTGTCGCTCGCTGTAAGCGCGTGCGCCAGTCCAATCCGAAGTTTTTACGAGTCAACACTCTCCACGTCATCCCTCCGTGTCCACTACTCTTCTGTTCAAACTCAGGACGGGCGACGCCTTTCGGATCGCGTAATTACGCTTGGTGCTCTGTGCCGAAAATCTTTCGGCGACGGGTTTTTGGGTTCTTCCCCCCTTTTCATGAAGCTCGCACACATTCTCGTTGGCGGAAGAAAGAACAAAAAGCTATCGCCGCTCATTTCCTTTCGCTCCAGGCTCCAGGCTCCAGGTTCCCTGCTCGAGGCTCCCGACCCAAGGCGAGACCCAACCAGCGGCTGCGATGGTGAAGCTCTCGGCGGCGCTGGTGGTGGCGGCGTCGCTCGCGGCTGGCGTGGCGCTCAGCCTCCCCATGGACGTGGACGAGTGGCCGTCTACTGAGGTACGGAAGGAATCTCTCGCCTTGTCCCCTTGCAGCTGATGGAGATAGTGGGTTGATGTGCTTTTCGATTGTATCCGGATGGCAGAACGACCACACGAAGCTGCAGATCGTGCTTCCCGAGAGTCTGATGAAGAAGGACGGCTACGCGCACAAGGATGCGCTGTTTGGATACCCTGCGTACACGGTCGGCTCGCTGCAGACGCAGCTCATCTACACGAACTCGACGGGCTGCGACAAGATCGCGGCCGGCGACTGGGAGCCGCCGTTCGCGCTGCTGCTTGACCGCGGCGGATGTCACTTCGTCGAGAAGGTGCGCCAGGCGCAGCACGCTGGTGCTCGCGCCGTGCTCATCGCCGACAACAAGTGTCTGTGCACGGACGTCGAGTGTCTGCGGTCTACGGGCGACGACTTTTGCGAGACGGTGTTGCCCTACATGGCTGACGACGAGTCGGGCGGCGACATTTCCATCCCGAGCATGCTCATCCGCAAGTCGGATGGCGACGCCATCAAGAAGACGATCGCGCATGCCAAGGGTGTGAGCAACGTCATGGTCAAGTTCGACTGGGGCATCCCGTCGCCTGACGGCCGCGTCGAATGGACGCTCTGGCAGAGTGCGTGGGACGACCAGAGCCTCACGACACTCGCCAAGCTCGAGGCGATGGTCGAGGCGCTCGGCAGCCGCGCGTTCTTCACGCCGCGCTTCGTCTCGTACAACGGCTCCAAGGTTGGTTGCCACTATGACGGCGATAAGTCACCGTCCGCCTGCGGCAACATGTGCCTGAACAACGGCCGCTACTGCTTGCTGGACCCTTCGCCGTTCCACGATCGCGATGCTGGCGCCTCTGGTGCCGACGTGGTGCTCGAGAACCTGCGGCGCAAGTGTATCTGGAAGCAAGTGACGAAGGAGGACCCTGGTGTGGGACTCAAGTGGTGGAAGTACGTCAAGGCGTCGGGCGAGGAGTGCGGCCAAGACGAGAACCTGTTCAAGGAGCGCCACTGTGCTGTCAAGATCATGGAGAAGCTCGGGATCAGCGTGAGCGACGTTGAGTCGTGCATGAAGCCGTACGGAATTGAGGTCGACGAGATCAACCCGCTGCTCGAAGAAGAGCTGAAGGAACAGACGGCGCTCCAGCTGCTCCGACTTCCGGCGCTGTACGTTGACGGCGTGCACGCTCGCGGCCGCGTGGACCCGACGAGCATTCTCGGCATGATCTGCGCGGGTTACGGCGTGCACGACCCGCCTGAGGTGTGCTCATGCTCGGGCCAGACCCCCGGCGGTCTCTTGGACTGCGTGAAGGTTGGCGGTCTCTCGAACGCGGCGTCGATTTCGGGCGGCGGCTATTCGTTCACGTCGCTGGTCGTCGTTTTGATGGCGTTCGTGGGGATCGTCGCTGCGGGCGGCTTCGTGTACTGGCGGCGCACGCAGCGCCAGATGCGCGACCAAGTGCGCAGCATCCTGGCCGAGTACATGCCGCTGGAGGACCAGACGCTGTTGGACGACTATGATATGGATGACGAGACGGCGCGTCTCCATCCGGCTGCGCGCGCTGCCGCCAAGAGTCCGCGGGGCTACATGCCGACGCGCGGCTTTTTAGACGAAGAGCAGGACGACGAGGACGGCGTGTAAGCGCATGCAGTGGCTTGAACGCGGTCCGACACCGCCGCCAGTCACTCGCTGAACGGCTGACCAAGGGAACGTTCGGCTCTTGGACGCTCAAGCGACGCGGCATGCAAGATACGGATCGCAGTAATTTCTCGTCATCGATTTTTTTGTCGGCGGTGACGTACGTGGATCGAACACGCGAACGAGAGAGGAAGAGACTACTTGTCGAAATGTGCTAGGCGACCTGCATGATCGCCTGCGGTAATCTTTCTAATTGACATGGAGTTGTGAGGCTTGACGAGAGGCGTCTTCTACAACAGTCTGTCTATAGCAGCAGCTCGCGATACACGGGGTTGTTAGTCTCGTCGTGGCAGCGGTAGTCGAGCTGCTGCAGGAAGGCGTCGAAGCGCTCGCGGTCAGCTGGCGGCACCTGGAAACCCACGAGGACGCGGCCGATGTCGGCGCCGTGGTTGCGGTAGTGGAAGAGGCTGATGTTCCACTCGCCCTGCAGCTCTTCGAGGAAGGTGGCGAGCGCGCGCGGGCGGTCGGGGAACTCGAAGCGGAAGAGCAGCTCGTGCGGGCCGCCGACTCCCCGTGAGCGGCCCCCAGCCAGGTGGCGTGTGTGCATCTTGGCGAGCTCGTTGTCGGACAGGTCGAGCACGTCGTGGTGGCGCCGCAGCTGCTCGATGGCGGCGGTCGCGCGGTCGGCCGACGGCGAGTGAAAGCTCAGGTGCACGAGCGCCTTGGTCGGGTCCGAGAAGCGGTAGCTGAACTCGGTAATGCGCACGCCGGCGGCGTCCAGGCGGTTGTGAAGCTGCAGGAAGGCGCCGGGTGTCTCGGTGATCTGCACCGACAGCAGGCTCTCGTGCGAGTCGGCACGCTCCGAAACGAAGCGCAGACGCGTAAAGTCCATGTTGGCACCCGAGGTGACGGCGACGAAAGTGCCGCCGGCGATGCCCTTGGAGAGCGCGTACTGCCGCATGCCGGCGATCGAGAGTGCGCCAGAGGGCTCGAGGATGACGCGCGTGTCGTTGAACCCCTCCTTGATGGCGGAGCAGATCTCGTCGGTCGAGACCGTGATCATCTCGTCCACGTACTTCGAGCACACGCGGAAAGTCTCCTCGCCGATTAACTTGACGGCCGTGCCGTCTGCGAACAGACCGACATGGTCCAGCTCGACGCGCTTGCCGGCAGCGAGCGAAGCCGTCATGCCCGGCGCGTCGGCGGCCTCGACGCCCACAACCTTGACGCTCGGACGAATCTGCTTGACCCACGCGGCGATGCCCGCGAGCATGCCGCCGCCACCCGAGGGGACGAAGATGGCGTCCAGCTGCTCACCGCTCGTCTGCTGCAGGATCTCGACGCCCACCGTGCCCTGACCGGCGATCACGAACGGGTCGTCGAACGGCAGGATCATGGTCAGCCCACCCTCACGCTCGAGCCGCTTGGCCTCGGCCGCCGCCTCGTCGAACGTCTTGCCGTGCAGCACGATGCGCACGAACTCGCCGCCGTGGTGACGCACGGCCTGCACTTTGATCTCGGGCGACGCCAGCGGCATGACGATCGTGGCCTGCACGCCGAGCCGCCGCGCCGACAGCGCCACTCCTTGCGCGTGGTTGCCGGCCGAGCACGCCACGCACCCAACCGCCTTCTCCGACGCCGACAGACTCGCCATCTTGTTGTACGCGCCGCGAATCTTGAACGAGAAGACGGGCTGCAGGTCCTCGCGCTTGAGGAACACGCGCGACTTGAGCTCGTGCGACAGCCCCGGCGCAGGCTGCAGAGGCGTCTCCACCGCCGCGTCATACACGCGCGATTCGAGGATCATGCGCCGGTAGTTGGGCTCGCCCGTAGCCGCCGCAGCGGTCGACAGGTGCTGCACGACGGCACCGCATGGGGCCGCGCGTCGCCGCCGCAGCGCCAGCGACAAAGACCGGCGAGTCAGCATATCCAGCAGGATGATGATCCCCGACAAGCAGCAAACTCAAATTGGAAACTGAGCCGAGCGCGACGAAAGGGCGGGCGAGGTGATTGTGAAAACACTGGACCTTCGGAACGGCATACAGCATGGCTTCAATCACCGGCATCTTTTTCTTGTGGGGGGGTATCAAATCAGCGCAGCATCACGGTAGACAGATTCTTGAAAAAATGGGACTCTCAAAAATAATACTGAAGCGACGTCAGAGCACGTCGACTGGACCTGACGCTGGTCGCGCCATCCAAGCGGACAGTGCGCCGTCAGCGCTGCCCGTGAACAGCTTGCGCTCGTCGGCCGAGAGGAAGACAGAGGTGAGCGCGGCGGAGTTGTCTGACGGGCCTGAGGCATGGCGAGCCTGCAGCTCGATCGCCCACTCGTCGTCGTCATCGCCGCCCGCACCGAAGCTGTCGCCTGCGCCAGCCGACACGTACGCCCAAACGCAGAGTACGCCGTCGGCGTGACCAGTCACCACGCGCTTCTCTGCTCGCCACTCGCACGCGTCGCGCCGCTCGAGAGTCAGTGCCACGATTGGCGCGCGACTCAGTGACGGATCGTGGAATAGTGTCGCATAGTCGAGGCGCACTCGCAGCGACCCGTTCACGTCGTACACGCCGAACCGAGCACCAGCGGCAACTACCACGTCGCCCGTCACTTCGTTAATGTCGATGGCTGCAATGCCTCCGTCACCATCGTCAGCGGTGTCGTTGATTGATGAGAATGACGGTAGAGTGCGGATGCTGCGGCGGCGATTCAGATCCCACAGCACAGCGACGCCACTCGAGCAGCCGCTCACAAAGATGCTGAAGGCACGACTCACACAAACGGCTGTGATCGCACCGTCGTGTGAGGGCGAAGAGATCGTTGTGACGACCGAAAGAGTCCTCGCGCCACTGCTCCCGCTCATGCCGCCACCGCCGCCACCAAGCTTGGCGTTCAGTGGCGTAGCAGAAGAGTAGTATCGCCGTCGGTTCGCCGTGGCTGACGCCGACAGTGATGGCACCGTTGGTCGCCGAGGCGCGTGAAACCTCCATATGCGTAGTACTGGCATGTTCTTGCCACCTGTGACCAGTATCCGTCCATCTGATGCGATGCCTGCCACGTTGATGTCAAAGTCGATGTCGAACGCCGCGAGAACTTTAGAGTCGGCGCCATGGCCAGTCTCACTCGATCCGGTTGATAGAATCTTGAGCGAGCGGTCTTGAAAGCCCCATGCCAGGAACTCAGAGTTGCGCGGCGGTAGGAATAAGCAGTTCGAGCCGAGAGCCGCGACACGTTTCTCGACGCTGCCGCTCACCATCGCGATCTGGTGGATACTCGCCGCATATGCTCCAGAGCTCAGCACCCGTCGCCGTTGACCTGACTTCGGCGAAGTCGACAATTTGCCAGTCTCGGTGGTTGATCCAACCTGCGAGCGATGTGTGGCCACCACTGGATTCACAGGCACCACCCGTCGACACTCGGCCTGTAACATTGGCCCATGGTTGAGCACCACCTGCGACTCATCGATTACCGCGTCACCACCTGATATGATGGTTTGCATCCGATTGATCAAGTCGCCTCCTTCCAGGAACGAGCTGGCAAGCGACCGTGCCGTTAGCGGTGATGGCGCCATTGCAGTGGTGCTGACGCCAGGTTCGTGATCGGTCCTGCCTTCATAGGTTTGTCCAAGTAAACCAACACCACTCCGAGTGGAGTACCCACCGAATGGTCCCATCGAGCTGGAAAAGGAGCTGATGCTATTGCTCCCAGCTCCACCTGAACCAGTCGGGTTGCTTGCGCCGGATGCTGCGCTGCGGGTGCGCGGTGGATGCGGCGACTTGAACAACTGGGACGGTGTCTGCCCAAACTCGGCAATTTGCGTGACGATCGCGCGCTTTGTCGCAATATCGCTGATAGCGTCCAAGTCGACGGCACCTTCGTACGTCAAATGGTAGAACACATTGCACGCGTCCACTGCAGCTGGACCCTGCTGCTTGTACCCAAAGATGAGATCGATCCAGTGGTGCAGATTGGCCGACACGATACTGCTTTCGAGAGCCTCACGGTTTAGCCGGACAAACTCAGTGGGTGAGCCATTAGCCCACGGCGGGAGCTCCACATCACCAACTTGGACACCGTTTTGGTCGACGCCAAAGTCGCATCCGTTAACATTCTTGAGGAACGCCGGAAGGTAGAAAAACTCAGGAATTAGCTCCTTGACGTCTTGCGTGCCTCCGTTCTGTGCGCCTTCAACACCAGCGGCACTCCTCCACGCGCCACTGATGCTCGCAAACAACCGGTCGGCATGGTCAAACTTGCCATCATGTAGACATCGAAAGTGCGTCGTGAAGGGCTCAAGGCGCATTAGGTAGTGTAGCGTTATTGCCGCGGACGAGTAGTGCGTGCCGTAGTGGAACGGCTTGGTCGCCAATGGATCTTCAACGACTTCAGGAATAATCGTGGCAGTTCCATTGTCGACCGCGCTGCCGCTGCTGCTGCCATTCACCAAGTTGCCAGCAATCGAGTTTTCCATCAGGCTGTCGTAGCGTGTACGGAACTCTTCCTCGCGAAAAAGTGCACCCATGGGTTTAGACAAGTCACGGTAACTCTTCGGGTCAGTCAGATCGAGCTCCTCGGACAAGTAGTCGGCCAGCACCCACGGAAAAACCTGCGATGGCACAACATAATCGATAAGTACGAGCGTTCGCTGAATGGACAACTCTCACAGCATCAAACAAACGTACTGGGTACTGCGTTAGATCGTTGTACGACCGTCCGGCCAGCGTATTGAGATGCATGAGGTACTCGAAGTTGGAAATGCTTCCTTGGACCCACCGCTCAGTCATGTTGTTGCGCAGCAGTTTCCGGAGCTGCGAATACAAATCCCCGCCACTAACAGCTGCGCGATCAAGTCCGCTCGCCGCACCTCGAACGTTCGGACACTTGCTAAGAAGCGCGTGGAATACGCTTTCACGCTCTTCACGAGACTCGAATGTAATCTACGCGGGCAGCATTCGTGTGGCAAAGTTACAACATATTGTCAATACGGTCCAGATGATCAAGATCATCGATTGAGAATAGAATACACAAATGCCAACACGTACCAAATAGTTGCGACCATCGTGGGCAAACAGTTCGAGCGCAACATGCCGTAGCTGGTATCGACGTTTGTGCAACTCGAGGATGTCGTCGTACGCCCAGTGGCGGCACTGATGTACTGTATACTCCGAGCGAGGTGGGATAGACAGTAGAGACAAGTTCGACCTGGTAAGCACCGACTTGCTCGAAGATGGCGACGACGCCTTGTCCTTGGTCGCGCCGATGCGATTCTGAAGTCCTAGCCGCCGCTCTAGCCGCGTTGTACTCCCATTGGCTATCTCCATTACGCGAATTTGGCGAGATGGGATGTCATATGTTGCTCCTAACAACGGAGGCAACGTCCGCTGCTCGACCTTCTGGTAGTTGTCGATACTATACACGTAGTCATTGCCCAGGAGGAAAACACCAGGACACGAATCCATCCCGTCGACCCGCAAACAGTCATAGATGTCGACGATTTCGTCGCCTGGAACTAGCAGCGGTCGAAGTTTCTCATCTACCGTATCATCATCAAAGCCGAGCGTTCCGGAACCACTTCTGCTGATATCATCTCCATCTCCAGTCACATCGGGAACGGCAGGGCTTGAGACGCCTAGATCACTGTCGTTGTCGCCGTCGTATGATACATCATCTGAAGTGTAGGACTCATTCGATGAAAGCCAATGGCTCAGCTGGGGAGTCTTGTCAATCGAGTTGCTACGTGTGTATTGTGTTGAGCTCTCGCCGTGCAACACATACGGCGCTGCATCTTCTCGTGTTCGGAGTTTCTCGGTTGCGAATCGCTCCAAATGGCGCGTAACGAAGAATCGATCGGTGGCTCCGGAACCGATCCTGGAATCAAATATAGCGGCATCATCCGCGGAGTATCGACGATGCAGGTTGCGAGCTGGACGAGGTTGCTCGACCTTGTGAGGTTCGAGGTGTTCGTCAGAACTCCATACATCCGTCAAATTTTTGACGCTGTCTTCAGTTACCGAAGTGTAGCCTGGAGTCGTCAATGAAGCCGGCGATTGAACAGACAACCGCCTTCGCATTCGGTGCGGCCCTTCCGTGAAATCCAGCCTTAAAACACCTGTGGGTTTTGGATCCACGCCTGTGGTCTTGGTCATGGAGCTGTTGGTCTGTAATCTGTCAACGCCACACTCGTCACTTGAAGACGTCTGATGGAAGCTGCATTTTATCAACTGCCACTGGCGAAGGCTGGATTTCTGCCGCTCGATGAAGTCTTGCCGCCATTTCATCTGGTGTCGGAGCTCCTTCTGCTGTATCTCCATCAATATCCTCGTGTTTGAGCGCTCGACGTCACGACTCCACTCCAGCCTTGCATCCAACCGTCTCCTGTGCTTGGTCATTTGATGTGCCCTCCTCTTGTGCTGTGATATCCACATATCTCGAATAGACTCAGTTGACTGCATTGCGCGTTTCATAAATACTCGGTCGAGGTTGTTCTCCAGTTCTCGCAGCGGCGGCCCAACGAGTTGCAACCACTTGAATAGTCGTGCAAACGCCGGTATATCATCACCTGTGTCGTTGTGCCTGGTGTTCTGCTTGGCCGAATGAGAGAACATTCCTACTTTTGGTGTCTGCAACAGAACGTCGAACCCATTCTTCATCAGATTGACCGAGTACGCTGCAACTCCAGGTTTTCGGATCTCGACAGTGAGCAAGCTGGTCATGAAGGAGCGTTGAAAGTACATCAGGTCGGTCCACAAGTGTGCAGCTCCCTCTTGCAACTCTGGTGCACTCGGATCCATAAGGAGTTGCAGTAAAAAGCGGCAAAGGCAAACGAAAAAGTCCTTGTCGTGGTTGTTTCGAGATCCCAGCACGACTTCGCGGTACGTGTGCAGTTGACAAAGCGTTGCCTCCAGCTCAGAGTCCGAGATAATCAATCGATGGCACATGAAAATGTGCAAGATAACTGAGTTCAGTGTCGCAAACAGCTCCACTGTCAGTGCTTCAAGCTCCGCCGAGCGAAGGATCGCGATGCGTCCGAGGAATTTGCGGAGTGGACGCTTCTTCTTCCCTTTAGCAAGCTGGTCGCTCAATATCCCGCTCAGTGTCGAGGATGCGCCTGCAGTCAGCGGTGAAGACCCCGACAACACATTGGCTCCGACAATACTGACGCTGGTCTCGGTCAGAACAAATAACACCAAATCGAGGATCCGAACCTGTCCGTCCCTGAAGTGGTACTTTCCACAGCACGAAAACACGGGCGGACAGCCGTCACTATGTTGTGCCCTTTGCCAGGATTGCATCTTCTTTACTGAAAGCTTGAGGAAAGCGCGGAAATTTAACCCGAAGAGTTTATGCTCCGTGAGGATATTGTCATCACTGAACTGGTCGCGAATTCGAGCAAGCAGCTCCATCAAAACCAACGCCTTGAAGTGCTCATGAAGCCCGGCATGTAGTGGCGGACAAAGGCCACCACCTCCAGCGATTGCATTGTCGAAGAACGATTCGATGCGCTCGCTTCCATTCGGTCCATCGAGCAATATATCCATCAGGACCGACACGAGAACTCTCACCGCTCGCATTGCAACTGGGTGCGCAAAAGGATCATCCGTTTCCGAATTCACAGCAGCCTCCTCTGCCAACATCGTGAAGCAGCGGGTATACTCGTATGTGTTCGTTTCCTTCTTTTCGTTGAGAAGAGTCCGTAGAACTTGCGCTTTCGTTGGCGCGTGGGCTATCACAACTTGCGACCGAGCAGCCGCACACACGAGCAGTGCCAACTCGGTTATCAACTCGTGGCCAAACTTGTCACTCCCAGAAGATAAAAGCAGCTCGTGGATGCAAGGCATGGTGTCATAAATTTGCTGGATGAAATCAAGAGCCGCTTCGTGCCACATCCCGCTTTCTCCGCCCTCAACTTCGTTGCCGTCGAAAGCGTTCTTCTTGAGCAACCTTGCCAGGAAATCGTGCCGAACATTCCAACCTCTAGGATTAACTGACCGCGGTAGCCGTTCAATCGCGACAGGATCGTTATAGTAGCGTCGGACTAACATGACAATCACGATCAAGATGTGTGGATTCAGCAGCTTGTTTTGCTGCATATTCGCTTGAAAGTCCTTGGCGAGAATGTACTGATCAAACTTGATCTTCTGAGGCATCCCGTCCACTGGCTCGCCAAGGAGCATGCACAAAAGCGCGTACCATATTTCATCAAACGGGACTTCCAGTGGGGTAGTTTGAGAAGCACCAAAGCTTGCAGCAAAGTCATCCGGACAGCAAGGCAAACTCTGAGCTAGCAAGCGATAGTAGTTTTCCTTTCGCCAAATGGTTTCGTACTGTGAGTGTCCCAGCAGTGCGCAAAGGAGCTTTAGAGCACGCAGCATTGTGCTCGGCCGAAGGAGCAGCGACGACGAGGCAGGCATGTAGAGCCGTCGCGGGAATAAGAAATACGATATCCATCGAGGGCTTAGTGCCTTTCGATACCCGCTCAAACGAGTATTTGCAGGAAATTGTAATCGCGAGATCGGGGCTGAAGGTGTCGTCACTGGGGCTACATGTGCGATAGCACTTCCACTTCGCGTGCGGCTGTTTTCCTCGGTGCCAATATCTACGCTGGTAGCGACGCCATACAGACCATCTCGACTTTCCTTGATCTCGTGCTTCTGCACTGCTTTCAGCAGAACATCCAGCAACACATTCTGGATACGTGCCAATGAGGGATCTGCAGGCTTGCACTTGCTTCCGTCTTCATGATGAATATCGCTTTCTAGCGCCGGCATCTCACGTTCGAGCGACCCATCCCAATGGCGAAACGAACTTCCCCGAGGACTCAGGCTCAGCCTTGAAACAGGGTCCAGGTGTCGAGAACCTGGTATCCTCAACGATTGCTTCTCGACATCATCCCATGACGCATTTCCACGGCCAAAATTACGCCGGGACGATGTCTCTGCCCGAAACGTGTTGCTAAAGCACGACGAGAGAAGGAAGTTCGTAACTTCCGAGAAATTTTCTTCAGTAGCTGTATCATCAAATGTTGTCAAGCACACCAGCAACAAATCTGCAATCACTTGAAGCAGGTCGGCGTCAATGTCAGGCTCCAAAAGCACATACAGGATCTGCTTGACAAACGTCAGGGACTGAAGCTGCGTTCGATTCCGTTGTAGTTCGCCTTCATTCTGCTCTGGCACGACCAAAGACGAATACAGCCGCAAGAAGAGCTGTTTCCGAATCGATCGATCGGTTTTGTTCCACAGTGAATGGTCCAACACGAACTGTTGCAGAGCTTGAAGATTCGTGATGATATTTGTCGCCGCAGCTGACTCAGCGCCAAGTCTTCGGTGAGTCTCAGTCCGACCAGGCGTATAGGCTCCATGCAGCAATGTCAAATTAATTCCCACAATCTTGAACAGCACTTCCAGACACGGAAGGCTCAACAGAGCTGCTTTCTCATGAAGTAAGAAGTTGATAACACTGTACCCTCGCTCTTCCGTCAACGCAACCGTATTTCGCGCATGCCCCGTCATCAGTATCCAGAGCATCCGCAGTGAGACTTCGAGTTCAGAAGTAGTGGACGACTCGCTCATGAGGAGGTATGCTAGCCGACACCCAGATCCGAAAAACGAGAAAGCGGTATCGGTCAGGCTTAGCATAGGAGACACGCTCGCGCCACCAATGAGTTGAGCAGTCGGTCGGCCGTCCAACTTGCTGGATGGGATAATCGGCAAGTCGACGCCGATTACATTCCTTGGGCTAAAAGCCAGCACCACGCGGTCTACTGGGATTGGGATACTCAGGGACGGAGCTGCGGTCGGGATTCGGTTGAACACATTCCCATTTTCCTTAATGTCATTAACTATTGCGGCTGCTGTCGTCGAGGCGGCTGACGCCAGCGACAAACCACTCCGAAGAAAGGAACTCCGTGTGATCCGCTCGGTATCAACAGACTCGATCAATTCCTGGACAGGGTCGCGCAAGTAGGCATCAAGTAGTGCGATATTCTCCAGCTGCAAACGATCGAGAGCAACCGGAACATCGCCATCACCGGAAGCACCATAGAAAAGTTTGTCGTAGGCAGGACCAGCAGCATACAACGCATTGATCACCGACGGTGAGATCAGCTCATCAATCAAGTAGAAGGGTCCAACGCTCCAACGCGCAGTACTTTGACGTCGAACTTGAGCTGGGACACCGATAAGTCCGTTCAGAGGTTGTCCCGCAGAAACTCCAGAAGGGTATGAGCACTTGACTGTATCTTGAAGAATCCCATCCAAGTAGAACGACGCGCAAGTCGACTGAAATCGCTGCTTGAAATGCAGAAACACTGCATGATGCCATGCGTTTGGTTTGATCGTCGTGTGGTGGAACTGCACCGTCTGTCGACCACCAGGGCTTGTTCGCATGTAAATCTTGTCACCTTTCACAAAAGCCTCTGACACGGATTTGCCGTCGCTAGACCGGAGTCGGAACAAGTAAAAAGTCGGAGGATTGCACACGACACACTCGCCTCCAGCGCTCGTCAGCGCTTCAATGCATGCGCGGCAGCCAATGTGCGAGCACTTGAGCGCGAGTTCGTCGTGCAGTGGCCGAAGGCAGTGAACGCACTTCTTGGCCATGAAGCAGCTCCGATAGAACTGGTCGCGCTCTTCCTTCCGCTCCACCCGCTCTAACTGGAACCAGATCATGACGGCGTAGCCATCAGGCGGCGGCCAAGCCTTGGTGCTTTGAGCGAGCGACGACAATGACGAGGCCCCACCGCTGCCCAGCGCCGTCTGCGAGCTCGCAGCCCCGCGTGCAATCGCCTCTGGTATCTGCAGACACGCAAACCCTTCTCTTGACAAGTCGAACGAGATGGAAGCTGTCCCACGTAGCCTCTCGCTGTGCTCCAACGTCAGTTCGCTCAGCATGGAGAAGACACTCGACCGCAGCGTCGGCGCCGACGCGTATCCTCCGTCACTGCTTCGGCGGTGGGTGCGCAGAAGAGCGTTGAGCAGGAAGCGCAGGTCACGGTACGACGCCCGGCCTGTGACGAGGCCCTCACGCAGCGCCGCGACGGCGTCGGCACCGCGGTCATTCGTCATGTTGCCAGAGGCTGGGTGACTACAATCTGGCCGGTCCGCTTGGTGTAAAAGATTTGTTGAACTTGGTTTTTATCGTTTAAACCTGATATTGCAGCGTCTTGGTCTAGGATGCTATAAACCTATAGTTGGGTTTTGTTTGAGGCACCGAATCAAAGAGACAACAACAGCTGGGCAGACTTGCAGCGACGATGGCGACTGCGAGCAGCAGCAGCAGCAGCAGCAGCAGCAGCAGCAGCAGCAGCAGCAATGGGCGTAAGCGGCCGGCGTTCGTGCGCATCAAGGACCTGTCGCCGGCGCTGTGTGACAAGGAGTGCAACGTCAAGGTGATCGTGATGGAGTCCAACGCCAAGGACGAGGCCAACACGAGCAACAACGCGACGCTGCTGGTTGGCGACGACTCTGCCTGCGTGAGCCTCGTGCTGCCCAAGAGCGTCGCGGTACACGTGCGGCTGGGCGACATCCTGCAGCTCGTCCCCACGCAAGTGGTCATGAAGGGCAACCGCATCTACCTCTGGGGCGGCAAGGTCGAGCGCGTCGGCGAGTTCCTCATGCTGTTCAAGGAGAGTGTGAATGTGAGCAATATCACGTGGGTCAAGGACCCCGCCAACCCGGATGTCCTGGTAGGTTCGCTTCCTCGCGCCTCTGCTGTATGCGAGGTGTCTAACGTGTTTTGTTGTGGCTGCGTCGTGCGAAACGGCGGCTTCACGTGCTGTGTTCTGTGGCAGGTCCCAGGAAGGAACCCGTCAAAGCGGCCAAAACCTGCAAAGTGACGGCCTTCAACCTCGCCGTTGTCATAGTCTTGCACTCAGGCCGAACACTTTTGAGAGTTTGCGCGGATGTGACATTTTGCCAGTGTGTTTTTCAAGCGAGCTCGACCCTTCGAATGTCCACGACGTGCATCATATTTGTAGTAAACTCACGAAATGGACTCTCGCAGCACCTGCTGGCGACGCATAATCGCTCGTGATTAATTTGGATACCTTCAGTGAACCAGGTCAATTCTCATGTAAAAGCGATCCCATAGACCTTGTGCACAATCTCGATGCAATCGGAATGCAACGAAATATCGTCGGTTGCTCCACAGCAGTGTTGTCAGGTGAGCACTTTGGGACGAGTAACAATTAGTCGATCAAGTATGTGCGTATCCAATGGATCGCTTCTTTGCCGTTGAGTTTGTCAGAATCGAATGCGTCTTCTATCATTTTGTAATGGCCACCAAGTCCCCAACTGAATGTTGCAAACGATCCCTGCCGATTCCGACGTCGCAGTCCAAGTGCAAGGTCATCACTGGTAAACGAACCAAGAGGAGCCACAGGCTGAATTTGTGCGGATTAGATTAATCCACCAGGTGTGCACTGCCGATGCATCCCTCAATGTGCAATTCCTGCATCTGCTAGTGGTCAATTGGCTCGCTTCGAATGAACAGGGCTACGAGTGCCCTGAATAAAATCTGGCATGAGACGATTCGTTCCTTTTTCCACTGTAGTCATCGGTCTTCGAGATTCTGGGTTATGCTGCAGCTGTCGTTGAGCAACATCTTCGATCCAGGTGGGGCACGAAGCCTTGCGAAACGACGATTTCGTCGGGGATGGTATTGTCGAGGCGGTTTTCCAGCTTTCCCCACTCCCCATCGATCTCGCGTCTGGTTCCTCTGTTCCCCACTCGTGAAGGCGATCTTCGGAGCACTTCATTATCCCGTCACGTCAGAGATTAGTTCGTGGTCGGACAATATCCCAACTCAAAAGCAACAAGGCGTACGATTTCGTCTCTGCTTGGAGGACAAGTGACTATCCCTTTGGGTGTCTTCAGCAAATCGTAAGCCCCAGGGCCAACCGTATCTGGTGTCGTTGTTTCCTGCCATGTAGATCCCAACCATGCAATGACATACAGTTAGTTAACGGGCACATGTGGCAACAAAATCGAGAAACCATGGTGACATACACTTTGAAATCGCTTGCTGGTGTTGCAGAGACTTGTGCCTCGAAGAGAACCTACGCGAATCATGGCAGGAAACCACAATACATGTCAGTTCCAGCTCGAGCAGAACAAGCTGGGCTTCTGCCTTACGGTGGGCGTCGTATCCGAGTGAATATGTGTTGGTGCTGTAGAGCTGGTCGGCGCTGAGGCACTCGTTGCGGAACGCAGTGCCTGGTGCCACCGCAGTCTTTGGGACTCTGTCGCTGATTTTCGGACCGTTCGTCGTCCACAGTCGCCTTGACTCTCGGACACAAGACATTGGGTCTGGCTCCGATCCTTCGTGTTTGAGGACATGGTTCAGGGTACTGTCGTAGAAGATCGACTCTCGGAACCGGGGATATGTAGCTTTTTGGACTCCGTGTCTCGACGAAGGACTCGACGTCCGTGCATCACAACGGAGGCCGGTCTGTCTGCCTTGATCCGAGTGCGCCGGGTGATTGAGCATGGTATTGGCTTGCTCGTACGAGGTGGCGTGGTTCTTCAAAGAGATGACTCTGACCCCTGACTTCAACGTGGAGACGAAAATAGCCTGAATTAGCTATGTTGTTTTCAAATTGTATGCAAATTTACAGCCTATCAACATCGCTCCAGCAGCAATTTGAAGCATAACCATCCAATCAAGACAAGCGAAAATCGAAAATATGCAATATTTTTGGTAAATACCATCAAAAGGATAAAAAGTTAGAGCGCTGTTCCTGTGCTGAACGACAAGCCTCCTCCTTCCTGCGTGCAGCTAAAACTATTCGTCGAGACTCCGAAGCAAATGAAGCAAGCTGCAAGTGCTGCCACTCGCGCTGCGCACCCCCTTCGAGTACTGTACGTGATATATATCTGCATGCACGGCAGGCGAGATCGGTTGCGAGTCCAAGCACCGTCTACATCATCTCGTCCATCTCCTCGTCCTCGTCGAACTCGCCCTCCTCCTCTGCGGTCGCATCCTGGTACTGCTGGTACTCAGACACCAAGTCGTTCATGTTCGACTCGGCCTCCGTGAACTCCATCTCATCCATGCCCTCGCCCGTGTACCAGTGCAAGAAGGCCTTGCGGCGGAACATCGCCGTGAACTGCTCCGAGACGCGCTTGAACATCTCCTGAATGGCAGTCGAGTTGCCGATGAACGTGGTGCTCATCTTCAGACCCTTCGGCGGAATGTCACACACACTGGCCTTGATGTTGTTCGGGATCCACTCCACGAAGTACGACGAGTTCTTGTTCTGCACGTTCAGCATCTGCTCGTCCACCTCCTTCGTGCTCATGCGGCCACGGAACATACACGCGGCAGTCAGGTAACGACCGTGGCGAGGATCCGCGGCGCACATCATGTTCTTCGCGTCGAACTGCTGCTGGGTCAGCTCCGGAACGGTCAGAGCACGGTACTGCTGCGAGCCGCGCGACGTCAGCGGCGCGAACCCAATCATAAAGAAGTGGAGACGCGGGAACGGGATCAGGTTCACAGCCAGCTTCCGGAGGTCAGAGTTCAGCTGACCGGGGAATCGCAGACAGGTCGTGATGCCCGACATCGCAGCGCACACAAGGTGGTTGAGGTCGCCGTACGTCGGGGTCGTCAGCTTGAGCGTACGGAAGCAAATGTCGTACAGAGCCTCGTTGTCCAGGCACATGACCTCATCGGCGTTCTCGACAAGCTGGTGCACCGAGAGCGTGGCGTTGTAGGGCTCGACGACCGTGTCCGACACCTTCGGCGACGGACACACCGAGTACGTGCACATAATACGGTCCGGGTACTCCTCGCGGATCTTGGAGATCAGGAGCGTGCCCATACCGGAGCCGGTACCACCGCCGAGCGAGTGCGTGATCTGGAAGCCCTGGAGGCAATCGCAGCTCTCCGCCTCCTTCCGGACAACGTCCAGCACCGAGTCAATCAGCTCCGCGCCTTCCGTGTAGTGTCCCTTCGCCCAGTTGTTACCAGCACCCGTCTGGCCGAAGACGAAGTTGTCGGGACGGAACAGCTGTCCGTACGGTCCGGCGCGGACGGAATCCATCGTGCCCGGCTCCAAGTCCATGAGGATCGCGCGGGGAACGTAGCGACCGCCCGTCGCCTCATTGTAGTAGACGTTGATCCGCTCCAGCTGCAGGTCCGAGTCTCCGTGGTAGCTGCCGGTCGGGTCCACGCCGTGCTCGTCCGAGATGACTTCCCAGAACTTGGCGCCGATCTGGTTACCGCACTGACCACCCTGGATGTGGACGAGTTCGCGCATGTTTCAGTCTGCAAGGAACAAGAGCGACACAATGACAGTCAGATCCAAGTGTCAAACCAATAGCAGTAAATGAGCGCCGTTTCCCCCTGCCGTGGTACATGCGGATGCATGCACAAGAAGGGGAGGGGGGAGCAAACGCAGTGCGAGGGGAAGCGCCTGACGCGCGCCTCGCACTCACCCTCGCCCTCGGCGCCCGTACAAGGAGAAAGCTGCAGAAGAAGGCTACCTGTTTCCAAGCGTCGGCGAGTGGTTTCCTGTGAGGGGCGGCGGCTCTTGGCTGGCTGGCGCGGGCTTTGCCTCGAGTGTGGTCTTTTGCCGAATGAAGCTGTTTTTTTTGGCTCGGCAGGCGCGGGGTTTCAAAAATGCGGGCTTTCCGCAGTCCCAGGTATAAAACGACGTTATTTTTAGATAAATTACTCGACCGCACGATCAACATTCATCCTGGTGGCCCAAAGCTGGAAGGTCACCATACAAAGTTGAAGTGAGTCGAGTGGAAACGGGGTAGGGGAACGCACCGAGGAGAACGAAACGACTGAGGCTGCCGGAGTGGTCGGCTCGCATGGGGAGGAGCGTCATGGGGTACCAGCTGTTTGTTCCTGCGGATCCTGGAAGGGGTGAATGGTCGGATTCCCTATGTGTTGAAGCTGGCCGCGAGTGTTTGAATTTTTGAAACGAAGAAGCGGTTAGATTACCGGCTCGAGCGAAGGAAAAACGATTAGGACGTTATTTTCGCGCGGTTTCCCTCGTTGTTTGAACACTGATCGCGAGGTTATTTCTGCTGATGGAGGTTTTTCTGACATGCGGTAGTTTCCTTTTGTTTTGGCGGCAAACACGTCGGCAGTTTCGCGCGGAATCTCTCTCCCGATGGCTGCCAAAGTCCAAATTCAGCGACCACGACCTTGCGCTATTGTGATCCATCGTGCTTCGGGAGGCGTTTTCGATGTCTGCGTTCTGTGCGCATCGATGCGGTCAACGCTCTGTGGGTCCACGAGGCAGGCGCAGTTGAAGTGAAAAACGCCATCTTTCCAAAAAAGATCGGAAATCTTTACCGAAAACACTTGTTTGAAAAAAAGGCAAACGTTCGTCCATCTGCTGCCATTCGTGCTTGGCGACCGTGGCGCGTTGCAGGATATATTCGCGCGCTATATTTGCCCTCACGCCCGGTCCCATCCATGATCGAGTGACTGGTCACCCTCGCCGACACGCGAGCAAACCACATTACAATGCGGTCTCCTATTGCAGGGAGACCGTTTAGCAATTGCGCTCGCTGTACGCGATCCATGGTAACGTAAGAGAGCACTTCAAGGCAGTCGAACCTCACTCACACCTGCGCACCGCATCAAGTCGGCGCGAAGGGAAAGCGGGGATCCAAGCTCCTCTCCTCTCCCGACGACACCATCAGCGCTTCTGGCGACGGGCGGGGCGACGGCTTCGTTGGCGAAGAAGGCGGCTCTGTAAGCGTGGGGCGTGGGCAGCAGTGAAGGGAACAAGAGGGCGGTGGCGCGATGGAGCACGGCGCTGACGACGGCGATGCGAGCTCGGTGCGCGTCGCTGTTCGCGTACGCCCCTTGAGCGGCCGCGAGAAAGTCGACCGCTGCGACGAGTGCGTCTCGGTGCTGGAGGCGGACCAGCAGATCGTGATGGGCAAGAATCGGTCGTTCACTTACGACTACGTCTTCGGCACGTACTCGCAACAGAGCGACATTTGGCGCTGCGTCGAACCGCTCGCGCGCACGTCCTTCGATGGGTACAACTCCACCGTGTTCGCGTACGGACAGACCGGGTCGGGCAAGACGTACACGATGGGAAGTGGCAGCGCAGTGAACGTCTCGCCAGAGGACTACGGCATCATTCCGCAAGTCCTCTCCTACATTTTCGAGCAAGTGGATGTCCGCGTGGCCGAGAACCCGCTCTACAAAGCGGAGCTTCGCGTCCGGTTCCTCGAAATCTACGGCGAAGAGATCCGGGATCTTTTGGTCACGCTGAGCGAAGCTGGTGGCGAGAGTAAAGTGACTCTCCGGGAGGCTGAAGGTGGAGAAGTGCAAGTCGTTGGCGCAACTGAAGAGATCGTTCAGGACGGCGAGGACTGCTTGCGCTTGCTCGAGCGGGGGTCGCTGTGTCGAACAACGGGGAGCACTCTTATGAACGCGCACTCGAGTCGGTCACATGCCATCTTCACTGTCTCCATGGTGCAGCACATTCCAATTGGCTCGGCAGTCGAAGGGCAAGAGCTATCGGATGGCGACTATGAGACGCGCAATTCCTACTTCAATTTCGTGGATCTTGCGGGCTCGGAACGTCAGAAACGCACTCAAGCTGAAGGGAAGCGGCTGAAGGAAGGTATCGACATCAACAAGGGCCTTCTTGCGCTCGGCAACGTCATCAGCGCTCTTGGTGATGACAAGAAGAGGGGCAAAGTGCATGTCCCATACCGCGACTCCAAGTTGACTCGAATGCTTCAGGATTCTCTTGGTGGTAACAGCCGTACCTTGATGCTGACCTGTGTGAGCCCTGCAGACGTGAACTTCGACGAGACCCTCAACGCTCTGAAGTATGCGAATCGTGCGAGGAACATCAAGAACAAACCCGTTGTTAATCGGGACGAGTCTTCTGCGCTCACACTGGAGCTACGTCGCCAGGTTGAGATATTGCAGGCTGAAGTCCACCGTTTGCGCAACCCAGGGCTGTCAGAGAGCGAGCTGAAGCTTGCGTCGGTTGGCACCGATTTTATTGGAAAGTCGATGGACTTCGATTCTTACGGGAATCTTCGGAACCGGGCCGAAAATGCTGAAAGTGAGGTGGCTCGACTGACTGCTGAGCTGAAGCGCGGCAAAAACCAGTTGGATCTGTTGAAGGAGGAAATGATTACTGCCCAAGCAGAGCGCGATTATCTACGTCTTTGTGTGGAAGACAGTGCTGGCGGTGGCGCAGGTGGCTCGTCCGAAGAGCGAGCAGAGAAGGCCAGTATCATTAAGGATCACCTGCGGACTATTGCGGACTTGCAAGAGAGACTTCGGAGCGTTGAACAAGAGCGGGACCGTGTGGTGTTTGGCTATGGCAGTGCAGGGTTTATAGACGCCCCGTTGCCTCATCCAGTTTCGGCATCGGCGGCAGTACTGGCGGTTCCAGCTCTTATTGATGCGTCAGGAAAGCAAGGCGCTGATCTCATCCAGCGCGTGGAGGAAGAGATAGCGATGGAGACGGCGATGCTGAAGAAGATGAAGGATGACGAGAGTGAGAACGATACCGGCGCTATGAGTGACGATAGTATTAGTGGCCATGTCAATTTGGAGGGATCGGCTGATGAAGAGACTCTCGTTGGGCTCGAAGTCGAGGCGTCGGAAGAAGAAGCTGATCGACAGCGCGTTTTCCAGCGCAGGCAGCAGCATTTGGGCGAATCAGTCCAAGACCTGTCTCATAAGATCTCGGTCAAAGAGCAGCTCGTTCAGGGAATCCGTCAAGCTCAAGACAATTACGAGCGAATGAAAACGTATTACGAGCAGAAGATGGCTCAAATGGTCGAAGAAGTTCGTGTCGCGCAGTCGGATCGTGATCGCCTAATGGATGAGATCCAGCAGCTTGAACACAAGATTCAAACTGAAGGCGACGCGCCGAGTGGGAATGGCCGTCTTGCGAAGCTGTCTAAAGATTTGAAGACTAAGGAGGAGGAGCTGCACTCGTTGCGCAAGAAGCAAACAGAGATGAACCGCTTCATGAACCAGAGCAAGAAGAACGAAGGTCAGTTGCGGATTCTGAACAACGAGATCACGAACATGAAGAGGCAGAAGGTCGACCTCGTCAAAAAGATGCAGGATGAGCGCAAGCGGTATGAAGATGAAGCCAAGCAGCGCAAGCGCGAGATCCTCAGTCTGAAGCGAACTCAGCAACGCGACAAGCAGCAAATCCAGCGACTGGGTTCCCAAAAGGAAGCTCAAGAGCGCGTTCTCAAGCGAAAGATGGAGGAGATCACTGCGACTAAGCAGCGTCTCAAGAAGCAGGAGCAATTGACTGCTCAGGCACGCCGAATGAAGACGTCTCATGGACGTAGCAAAGGGTCGGCAGCAAACCAATCCGATCGCGATGCTAAGATACTGTCTGAAGCTGTGAAGAAGAAGGCGGAAGTGCAGCAGAAACTTGAACAGTTGCATGGCGAGCGTGATGTCGTGGCGAAGGAGATCGAGGCCCTGTACGCACAGCGAGCGAAGCTGGAGGAAGAGTTCAAGAAGCCCATCTCTACCCAACGCAGTATTCGGAATGTATTGATTTCTCCTGTGCAAGCTTCCCCGATGAGTAGACGCAACAGTGGGCGTCTAGATCAGCAGTTGTCACCTGAAGAAGAGCAACTGATTTTTGACCTCGAAGAGCGAATTGAAGCGTGCCAAGCTCGGCTAGAATACAAGGAAGAGAAGATCTCTGAGATGGCTGAAGGCGGGAGTTTGGATGACAATGCAGCATTGATCAAGATCGCAAGTGCTCAATCGCTACCGGAAGCTCGAACTTTGCTGAAGATGTTGTTCGGGATGGCTGTCGATGTCAAGAAGCAAGACCAGCGAAAGGAGCAGGAACTTGGCACTCTTCATGTGCAGGTCGAGGAACTAACAGATCTCCTCGAGCAAGAGCGGGAGAAGAAGCTTCAGATCAAGCAGAGTTACGAGGAGTCTCTGCAGCGCGTTGTCCAAAGCAGCACGATTGGCACTGCCGACTCTAGCGAAGGCTCTCCTGGTGAGCACAGTCGCGTCCTGTTGAGCGTATCGGAAGAGCGCAACGCGGAGCTGCGGCAAAGATGCGAGGAGCTGGAAAGCGGGTTCCATGCTGCTGAGGGCGAGAACCAACTGCTGAAGACCAGGGCTGTTCGAGACGAGCAGAATATGAAGGAATACCAGGAGCGCATCAGGAACCTGGAAAGCCGGTTGGCGAAGGTAGCCACACCAAAGTTCTCTACTCCAGCGAAGGACAAGCGGACACGAGTCCAAGCTTCCACGTTCAGGTCCCAGTCGCTGCAAGACACGACCAGATCATCAGAGTTTGGTCCAGCGTCTTGGGCAAACGAGCACGATGACGATGATGACATGGACACGGGGGATCACGACGGCGGCACGCGCTACGAAGAAGACGTCGAGATGCACGACGACAACGATACTGGCGATGAACTTCAGCCACGTAACGAACGAAGTCGTCGTGATTTCGGTGTTGACATCTTGCGCGTAGAAGATAGCGGCGCTGACGCCACGTCTCTAACACAGAGAAGCGGACGAAGTCTGATCACACCACGCCGAACCGAGCACGGTGATCATGCTCGGGAAGAAGGTGACGATGGCAATCACTTCTATCGGGCGGAGTCACCGACACTCGGAAGCGATGACTCGTCGTCAACAGGAGCATCATCGTCGTCGATTTTTTCACGGCTGTCAAATCCAACCAATTTTACTGGCATTCACAAGAACCGCGTTCGTGAGAGCGTGTCGAAGAGAGAGCTTCTGCAAAGTCGATCGGAGAAGAATCGTTCTCGTCGGCTGAAGGATCGGACCCAGACGCGTCCACCGCTCGCGATGACGCCGACCGAGCCCACTGGTGCCTCATTCGGGTTCAAGAGTGCGGCACGAAAGCCCCAATCGGTGATGGAAGTGCTGGCGAACATCAAGCGCGAGAATGAGTCGGAGCAATTCACGAGCTCGTCCGGACTGCGCCAGCCGATGTCTTACGCCACGACCGATCATTCGAGGGAGAATGAGGGTGAGGAGCAATTTAGCGAGGACGTTGCCCCGCCGCCAGCTCCTGTCGACGTCTACTCTAGACTTGCAGGGCAATACACGACGTCAGCCCAGAACAAAGTGAAACACCCTCAAACCGGTCGCAGGGTGAAAACGGACGAAGGAGACGGTGCCGTCGAGTCGTTTGCTGAGCCAATGACTCCAGATGGCACGCATGCAGAAGGTGGCCGCGAGTTCACCGACGACGAGGAACTCGGCGACCACGACCCTCTTCTCGGCGGCAGCAGTTTGGTCGAGCAGGTGCATGAGGACTACCGCGAGCGCATGAATCAGCTCGGGATCACTGGCACCAACATCCCAACGGCGCCGCAAGGCGACTGAAGCAGTGCCGCACAGGATGAGAGCCCATCGCATTTGGCTACGCTGAACGATGTAGTGGCGTGTGCAGTGGTGCGCACGACAGTTGAGCAAAGAAAGCGCCTTTGTTCGTTGAATAAACTGCCAATCCAAAGTGTTCGAGTGCTCAGAGGTTCATGTCCTGTGAACATTCTACTCGTCGTACAATCAAGCTGTACCTTTATCTGTCGATGATCAGTCGACACGAAACTCCACTTCACGCTCACTGGTAATCAAGGCCCCTCTGCTTGATGGCGAGGTACTCTTGGTACGTGAGCTTGTGGATGGAGCTCCGGTAGCGCGTGACCTTGAGCGCGTCCAGCATCGCGCTCGTGACGCTGCGGCGGAAGCCGGCCTTTCGCATTAGCGACGTGATGGTCTCTAAGTGGTTCCAGCCTTGCTCGCTCGCCACCTGCGGCAGGTACGTCGCGCTGTAAAAGTTCCCGCCCGAGTCGCTGAACTCGATGATGATCCCATGGACGCCAACCTACCACAGTGCAGCCACGACAATCGAGTCAGCACCCGATTTCTATCGTAGCCACTTGTATCGCCGCCCGTCAGCAACAGACCTCCCAGTCGTCGTAGCGCTCGGCGTCTTCGTAGTCGATGAGCAAAGACACGGAGCAGTGCAGACGCGGGATCTCTTGCGGCCCGATCGGGTCGAACCGGTGGTCTCTCAGAGCGCTCTTGAAGGTGAACTCGCGAAGGTTCTTGAGCAGCGTCGGGGCCAATGTGCCGATACACCCGCGCAGTTGTGTACGCCCTTGGTCTTCGATCTCCCATGTCACAAACAGCGGGCTTAGCCACAGCGACGTGAATATTCGAGTTTGGTGCGATCGCTCATGGAGAACAAGGAACGACAGGAACGAGCGACGTACAACTTGTCGCCCGTATCAAAGCGCGGAGCGGGCTCATCGCTCCCAGCAAAATGCGCCTCCAGGGTGTCGAAGCAGTATACCACCATGGCTGCGCTCGCCATTATCGCTCCTGTGGTCGTTCTCTGTCGAGCTTCAAGATTCGATCGGCGTGCTGGGTGTTCTTCAAGAGAAACACTGAGGCAAAGGCAAATAACCCAAACACAAAATAAGAATCGCACCTAATAGTAGAGATAAGGTAGTCGCTGGCACTTCCATGTCGAAGCTGTACCGTTTCAAGGTGTACCATTGCGAAACGCACAATCGAATCAAAAATAGACGGGAATGGCGGAGTTCTTTTGATAAGCAAAATCGTATTTCTCGACCGATAAACAGAATAGAACTAGGAACAGTATCTTCGACAATGCAGAGAGAATCGAAAATGTCCTACCCCATTACATACAAATCTCAAGTCAAACTGTCTTTGCAAACTGCACGTAGAACGGTAAAATTGCTTTAAAGTGACGTATTGTGACTACATTGTAGGGCCAAGGGCCATCAACGACAAGAAATTCTCAGCGTGGGAAACTCGCCTGACCGCGCTCGGTTTCGTGTGGGACACCGTACGCGGTACCGTGTCCTTACCATCCGACAAGATTGCAAAAGGAATCGCCCGAGTGAACAAACTGCTGCAACGCCACACAACTACCAAGACCGAGCTCCTCAAAGTGCTCGAAGCCTGCGGCATCTGTGTACGTGTCTACGGACAGCAAGGCCGTTCTACCAACGTCTCCAGCGACTTAGTAGCTCAGCTCCTCGATTCGGCCATGTCAAGTTGACGTCGGGAGCGTTATCAGACCTCCAATGGTTTGCACACATCCTCCAGCACGGGCACCTTAAAGAGTTGCCCCTGACGCTATTCACGCGCCAACAGCCTCCGGCCGAGCTGCACATATACATGGACGCGTCAGACATCGGACTCGCTATACTAAATTCGGCTGCAGACGAGTTTGTTCAAGTCAAGTTTGAAGAGACTGAAGTCAGCATGATGAAAGCTCAAACTGATCATGGCGTGACATTCTCGATCAATGTCAGGGAGCATCTATGTATCGCGTGGGCGCTTTGGACATGGGGGCCGTCGTGGGCTCCCGCGGACGACAGCCGAACGGTTATCATCCAGTGCTGGAGCGATAATAGTTCCGCGGTCGCATGGACCAACACAGCCAGCAGCCCGAACCCCTTTAGCCAGGAGATCAACAGGGCAATCGGCTTGGCTGAAGCTACGTACAACCTGTGAGCCTTCGCTGGTCACCTTTCTGGAGCACGCAACGTCGCAGCGGACGCAGCATCCGGGCGTGGGTGGAACCCTTCCGCACACTATGGTCTAACCTTTCTACGGCATGGCGGCAGGTGACAGTCCCAGTGCGCTTGCGACAACTTTATCGCAACTTCTCGGTGACCTTCAATTCAAGTCACTGGCCAAGACATCAAGCGTTAAGTACAAAACAACATGGCGGCAGTGGACAGCTTGGTGCTCGGCACTCAAGTTCCCGATGTGGCTCCCTCCCGATCCAAGCCAACACTCGTACCAGCTCGCATTGTTCACTACCTACTGTTGGAAGTACGGCTGGAATACAGCCGAAACCGGAAACTCAGCGAAAACCGTCGTCGCCAAGATCAGCCACGTATCGTGGCATCATAGGCGAAATCTCGGCTACCCAGTCGGCCTCCTTCCGGGCCACCGACTCGCCATCGCCGGCATGCGCCGGTCTGAATTGCAAGCAACGCGCAAGGCCCCAGTCTCACTCCGATTACTGCGCTGCGCGTTCGACGCTCTCAACTTCCAGACCCCCCACGACCGCGTCATCTGGGGGGCTACGGTCCTGGGGTTCTTCTTTCTGCTGAGAAGATCTGAATATCTAGCCCAGGGAACAAGATTTCAGCACTTGCAATCGCACGAAGCGACGTCCGGCTCGTGGACGGACGCGGAGCCGAATGCGACTGTCTAGACAACGTGGCGAGGGTCATAGTCAAGTTCCGCGGGAGAAAGACCGACCAATTTGGCGTGGGGACCGTGAGAAGCCTTGGACGCTCAGGAGCATCGTGGCTGTGCCCAGTAATAGCTGCGTGGTACCTTGTAAGGCACCACGACCGACTGCAGTTGCCCCGATCATCATTGCTCTGCACGATCAGACAAGGGCGATATGTCCAAGTGCGGGACATAACACGGATTATCCAGACGGCTGCAACTCAAATTGGCGAAGTGCCAGCTCGTTTCGGTACGCATTCGCCCCGAATCGGTGGTGCTACAGCGCTGTTTGCGGCCGGTGTTGATAGCTTCGCTGTCAAGCAATTCGGACGATGGTCGTCGGACGCGTACGAACTGTACACCCGACTGGACGACCGACGCACCGCCGGGATGGCCTCCGCGATGGTGGATCTGTAACAGGGCTCACACAGAGCTCCCGTCCCTAGCGTACACGGAGCGGTTGAGGAAGCGATGTGCGCTTTCGGAAGGAAAATAAACTCTGAATTGAATTTTACCATGGCGCCGCTGGGCGGACGCCCGGGATCCACCCATTCACGTGGTGGACTTCCATCGGGTAAAATTCCTCCTAGTTCCTAATATGCACCAATGGCGTGTAAGGGCACGGCCCCCTTACAGTTGTCGCGAGTTGGAGCGATATAGATTTAATCCCTTGAATGTTGTGAATCAGATTAGCGAAATTCTACGAGGCAAGCACAAATCATTAATGCGAGGGGATATCTTTTCTGATGGCTAAGTCAAAGGCTTCCCGCACTCGCAATTAGTACCAGCCAGATCTGGGCTGTCGACACGTGGATCTAATACGACGAAATCTGCGCTGCTCATTACACGTTAGCTCCCAGTCAGATGTAGCATGACCGCGTGACTTGCGTCGGCTCAAGTCACCAGAGGTTCTACTTGCTCTCTTTGCATTCATGGCGTGGCAGATGAATATCAACATCAAGATACTGGATGGCATTTCACTTTCGGGCAGGTCTGCGCCTGGGACTTCCATGCTGCCTTCGTCGCCACCACGTCCGACTCTTCGACAGCCACAACAGTTCGTCCACGACCACAGCACCCGCCGCGAAGCCAGATCGCCCAAGACCAAAGTACCTGCCGCGGCGTCAGCGCTGTCCACGATCTCGGCCTCTTCGGCACCTCCGGCGGCTACGAATAAGTGGCCAATAACTTTCGCTAGTTGAGATTGAGATTGGCTCAATGCATTCAAAATCTTCAGCCATTTGTAACAACTCACTGGTGCTCATCTATACCTGATGATCGAGCAAAACCATATGAACGGACAAAACTGTGTTGAAGTGTTAACGCAACCTTCTTGGCTTACGGACAGGCAATGCAGACAGCATAATTCCCACCTCATTTACAATTGTTACAACACATATTGCGGAAACCGGCTGCTTTGCCCATTTGAATTGTAAATCGGCCGATTAGCACACCGATTTATCAACCCATACTTTACAATTCTGGTGAGACCACCCCGAATAAAATAGAGACATCCTGATTTATACTATAATTAGCGGTAGTATTTTAGGCATGTGGCCAGATTTAGCCTTCAGTCAAGCAGAATGCCCACGTGAACGGCGGCATTCCGCGCTCACAAGCGCATATATCTCGAACTAGAGCGCAATGATAATACCCGTGCGCGTTGTAGTCAAGATTGGTGCCATTGGCAAGTCGAGCAGAACCAATGTCCGTGTGGACGATGCAGAGTTCCCGTTCAATGATGAAGAGAGCAGCTTTGCTGAGTTTTGTGCCAATGCAGAGCAGCGTATTGCTGTAAGTTTGCGTCAATATGACGTCAAGACGAACCGACATGACACCAGCATCTACATGAAACCAAGTCAAACGGCAGCGCAGAAGGATTTTGTTGCATTGAACGAGGAGAACTTCGCCACGTTCGTTGCGACAGCACGTGCAAACTATCAAAAGCGCAAGAAGGTAACGGGTCCTTTCGTGATTGAGATTTACGGCTTCGCTGCGAAAGATGCTATCAGCTCTCTACCAGGCACACGTCGAGCTACGACTCCTAGGATTCAAGATGCTGCTGGTGCTATCAACGCCTTCTTAGCCCAGCGTCCCGAGATTTACGTAGGTGAGATTGCACGCACGCATTGGTCGATAGTGCACGCTCGACAGCCTGAAGGAACGCCGCTCGACGTCCCAGACTCAGCCACGTTCGCACAGGCCCAGCACCTAGACGCCATGGCATCTCACGTGCCCGCCGAAGCAGAGAATATTTACCAGAACATATCGGTACGACTGAACGGCTCCAGTGACATACAGATGACTGTCAACGTGCAGGAACTACGTCGAATCCTCGGACTACCAAATCACAACATGCTAGCAAACGGAATATTCCAGTCGTTCGTGCCACCGGACGAGCAAGAGGACGACATTGAAGACGTCGATCACATGAGCGATTAGACTAGCAGATCTGTACGAAAAATTGCGTTGAACTGAAAATTCTCATCGCTGCGCTCGGCTACAAACCACCCACCCACCCCTCCCTCCGCCACTCCGCCTTCCCCGCTCTCTACTCCATGGCAAACGCCGACAATTGCACTCCACTAGCACCGTATCCACAATGCCGAAACAGATTCACACCGTGATCCTCGCTCTTCACGCATTCCACCATCGCAACTCTCAGCACGAGCTCGGGATACAGCGAGAACACGAGGTTGGCGTGCCGCTGAATCCACTGCTTGAGTCGCCCGAACATCACCTCGATCGGGTTCAGATGCGGGCAATATGGCGGCAGATACAGTAGTATCCCGCCGCACCTGTTAACGGCATCCTCGAGCTCACTGTACATGTGTATGCGTGCGTTGTCAAGCACCACAATCGACCGTGGAAGCGGCCACGGATTGAGGTGCTTGACAACTTGCCGAACAAACGCGCGGTGAAACGCCTTGCGCGTGAACGTGCCACGCGTTGTCTCCCATGCGATGAACCCACGAACATCGCACGCAGCCAGAATAGACACTCGATGTCCTCGCGCGAATGGTGTTCGCACAACTGCCTTCGTTTCTCGCTTGGATCACGCATACCGTCGCACGCTGTTCAGACCGTTCTTGGAGGTCCCGTCCAGGAATATCATTTGCTCAGGATAGGAATAGAAGGACCGTAGCTTAGACAGATACGTGTGCACTTCCCTTGGCAGCGCCTCCGTGCTCGGCCAACACCTTCTCGACAGCTTGAGCTCGAAGCGTAGGAGTCGGAGCAAGCTCGTACTTGACAGTCCCTTTCGCTGGTCACAGAAGCGCACTTTTAGCTCGCTCTGAGGCTCTTCCACATAGAAGCAAGGGTGGTATTCACGTACGGTACCACAAACGCGACAGCCTCCGCTGAAAGCGATGGTCTCGACGCTCGTTTTCCAGGTAGAACGTGCCCGGTGGTCTTGAACTGGTCGTACCACCGCCTAACAGCACGACCGGAGACGCCGAGAACGCGGCCAACCACTTCACACGGAACAGCATACGCGAAGTGCAGGATGACTGCCCTCCATCGATAGTCCGCAGAATACGTCGCGCGACCGTTCGTTGCCACCGACTTGACGCTGACTGGATGGTTTGGTTAGAATTGTGAGTAAAAAACGTCAACAGACTCTGTCAAGTACCCATCTTTATGCTAATTTGTCACTCCGATTTAAACAGCAAAATGACCTGAAATAAGGGTTCCAGAAGCGGGACTTTTTAAACGGTTTCCACAATAACAAGATATTGGCCATAAAATGCCAACACACAATCAACAAATATCAACCACATCCAAAAATCCACAACCACGCACTTTCACAAACAAACACCAACGCACACCACACGCTCTACATCAAACCAACCTCAACACAGACTTTCACCTCGCCACACCATCCCTAGCGCTCGTAATCCATCCCGACAATTTACATCGGACATGCCACCTTCCGCAAAACCAACCGTCCCACACGCACCAAATACACTCGAATGACATCCGTCGGACACTGATCACCGCGCCATCAGCTCTCGATCTATATGCATATTTGTACGATGCGGTCGCAAAGTGTGGCTCGGTCGTGCCGCAGACTGTTTGGATCGGAGCGATACAAATACGAATCGCGGTGGTGAATAAAAGCGAGGCAGGCCGCGAGCGCATAAGGGTGTGTATGTGTGTCGATAAGAGTATAGGGGGATCGCTTTTTGTTGTTGTTGTTGTGTTGATAGATCAGTGTGAGTTGATTGTAAGTTTGTTTGGTAAAAGAATAGAGTGCGCATGCCCGGATTCGAACCGGGGATATCACGGCCACAACGTGAGGTACTGACCACTATACTACATACGCCTGGAGAAGCAGGGTATCGATCCCTGTACCTCTCGCATGCTAAGCGAGCGCTCTACCATCTGAGCTACATCCCCATGACCAAAACACAAACACCAACCACATCCAAAAATCCACAACCACGCACTTTCACAAACAAACACCAACGCACACCACACGCTCTACATCAAACCAACCTCAACACAGACTTTCACCTCGCCACACCATCCCTAGCGCTCGTAATCCATCCCGACAATTTACATCGGACATGCCACCTTCCGCAAAACCAACCGTCCCACACGCACCAAATACACTCGAATGACATCCGTCGGACACTGATCACCGCGCCATCAGCTCTCGATCTATATGCATATTTGTACGATGCGGTCGCAAAGTGTGGCTCGGTCGTGCCGCAGACTGTTTGGATCGGAGCGATACAAATACGAATCGCGGTGGTGAATAAAAGCGAGGCAGGCCGCGAGCGCATAAGGGTGTGTATGTGTGTCGATAAGAGTATAGGGGGATCGCTTTTTGTTGTTGTTGTTGTGTTGATAGATCAGTGTGAGTTGATTGTAAGTTTGTTTGGTAAAAGAATAGAGTGCGCATGCCCGGATTCGAACCGGGGATATCACGGCCACAACGTGAGGTACTGACCACTATACTACATACGCCTGGAGAAGCAGGGTATCGATCCCTGTACCTCTCGCATGCTAAGCGAGCGCTCTACCATCTGAGCTACATCCCCATGACCAAAACACAAACACCAACCACATCCAAAAATCCACAACCACGCACTTTCACAAACAAACACCAACGCACACCACACGCTCTACATCAAACCAACCTCAACACAGACTTTCACCTCGCCACACCATCCCTAGCGCTCGTAATCCATCCCGACAATTTACATCGGACATGCCACCTTCCGCAAAACCAACCGTCCCACACGCACCAAATACACTCGAATGACATCCGTCGGACACTGATCACCGCGCCATCAGCTCTCGATCTATATGCATATTTGTACGATGCGGTCGCAAAGTGTGGCTCGGTCGTGCCGCAGACTGTTTGGATCGGAGCGATACAAATACGAATCGCGGTGGTGAATAAAAGCGAGGCAGGCCGCGAGCGCATAAGGGTGTGTATGTGTGTCGATAAGAGTATAGGGGGATCGCTTTTTGTTGTTGTTGTTGTGTTGATAGATCAGTGTGAGTTGATTGTAAGTTTGTTTGGTAAAAGAATAGAGTGCGCATGCCCGGATTCGAACCGGGGATATCACGGCCACAACGTGAGGTACTGACCACTATACTACATACGCCTGGAGAAGCAGGGTATCGATCCCTGTACCTCTCGCATGCTAAGCGAGCGCTCTACCATCTGAGCTACATCCCCATGACCAAAACACAAACACCAACCACATCCAAAAATCCACAACCACGCACTTTCACAAACAAACACCAACGCACACCACACGCTCTACATCAAACCAACCTCAACACAGACTTTCACCTCGCCACACCATCCCTAGCGCTCGTAATCCATCCCGACAATTTACATCGGACATGCCACCTTCCGCAAAACCAACCGTCCCACACGCACCAAATACACTCGAATGACATCCGTCGGACACTGATCACCGCGCCATCAGCTCTCGATCTATATGCATATTTGTACGATGCGGTCGCAAAGTGTGGCTCGGTCGTGCCGCAGACTGTTTGGATCGGAGCGATACAAATACGAATCGCGGTGGTGAATAAAAGCGAGGCAGGCCGCGAGCGCATAAGGGTGTGTATGTGTGTCGATAAGAGTATAGGGGGATCGCTTTTTGTTGTTGTTGTTGTGTTGATAGATCAGTGTGAGTTGATTGTAAGTTTGTTTGGTAAAAGAATAGAGTGCGCATGCCCGGATTCGAACCGGGGATATCACGGCCACAACGTGAGGTACTGACCACTATACTACATACGCCTGGAGAAGCAGGGTATCGATCCCTGTACCTCTCGCATGCTAAGCGAGCGCTCTACCATCTGAGCTACATCCCCATGACCAAAACACAAACACCAACCACATCCAAAAATCCACAACCACGCACTTTCACAAACAAACACCAACGCACACCACACGCTCTACATCAAACCAACCTCAACACAGACTTTCACCTCGCCACACCATCCCTAGCGCTCGTAATCCATCCCGACAATTTACATCGGACATGCCACCTTCCGCAAAACCAACCGTCCCACACGCACCAAATACACTCGAATGACATCCGTCGGACACTGATCACCGCGCCATCAGCTCTCGATCTATATGCATATTTGTACGATGCGGTCGCAAAGTGTGGCTCGGTCGTGCCGCAGACTGTTTGGATCGGAGCGATACAAATACGAATCGCGGTGGTGAATAAAAGCGAGGCAGGCCGCGAGCGCATAAGGGTGTGTATGTGTGTCGATAAGAGTATAGGGGGATCGCTTTTTGTTGTTGTTGTTGTGTTGATAGATCAGTGTGAGTTGATTGTAAGTTTGTTTGGTAAAAGAATAGAGTGCGCATGCCCGGATTCGAACCGGGGATATCACGGCCACAACGTGAGGTACTGACCACTATACTACATACGCCTGGAGAAGCAGGGTATCGATCCCTGTACCTCTCGCATGCTAAGCGAGCGCTCTACCATCTGAGCTACATCCCCATGACCAAAACACAAACACCAACCACATCCAAAAATCCACAACCACGCACTTTCACAAACAAACACCAACGCACACCACACGCTCTACATCAAACCAACCTCAACACAGACTTTCACCTCGCCACACCATCCCTAGCGCTCGTAATCCATCCCGACAATTTACATCGGACATGCCACCTTCCGCAAAACCAACCGTCCCACACGCACCAAATACACTCGAATGACATCCGTCGGACACTGATCACCGCGCCATCAGCTCTCGATCTATATGCATATTTGTACGATGCGGTCGCAAAGTGTGGCTCGGTCGTGCCGCAGACTGTTTGGATCGGAGCGATACAAATACGAATCGCGGTGGTGAATAAAAGCGAGGCAGGCCGCGAGCGCATAAGGGTGTGTATGTGTGTCGATAAGAGTATAGGGGGATCGCTTTTTGTTGTTGTTGTTGTGTTGATAGATCAGTGTGAGTTGATTGTAAGTTTGTTTGGTAAAAGAATAGAGTGCGCATGCCCGGATTCGAACCGGGGATATCACGGCCACAACGTGAGGTACTGACCACTATACTACATACGCCTGGAGAAGCAGGGTATCGATCCCTGTACCTCTCGCATGCTAAGCGAGCGCTCTACCATCTGAGCTACATCCCCATGACCAAAACACAAACACCAACCACATCCAAAAATCCACAACCACGCACTTTCACAAACAAACACCAACGCACACCACACGCTCTACATCAAACCAACCTCAACACAGACTTTCACCTCGCCACACCATCCCTAGCGCTCGTAATCCATCCCGACAATTTACATCGGACATGCCACCTTCCGCAAAACCAACCGTCCCACACGCACCAAATACACTCGAATGACATCCGTCGGACACTGATCACCGCGCCATCAGCTCTCGATCTATATGCATATTTGTACGATGCGGTCGCAAAGTGTGGCTCGGTCGTGCCGCAGACTGTTTGGATCGGAGCGATACAAATACGAATCGCGGTGGTGAATAAAAGCGAGGCAGGCCGCGAGCGCATAAGGGTGTGTATGTGTGTCGATAAGAGTATAGGGGGATCGCTTTTTGTTGTTGTTGTTGTGTTGATAGATCAGTGTGAGTTGATTGTAAGTTTGTTTGGTAAAAGAATAGAGTGCGCATGCCCGGATTCGAACCGGGGATATCACGGCCACAACGTGAGGTACTGACCACTATACTACATACGCCTGGAGAAGCAGGGTATCGATCCCTGTACCTCTCGCATGCTAAGCGAGCGCTCTACCATCTGAGCTACATCCCCATGACCAAAACACAAACACCAACCACATCCAAAAATCCACAACCACGCACTTTCACAAACAAACACCAACGCACACCACACGCTCTACATCAAACCAACCTCAACACAGACTTTCACCTCGCCACACCATCCCTAGCGCTCGTAATCCATCCCGACAATTTACATCGGACATGCCACCTTCCGCAAAACCAACCGTCCCACACGCACCAAATACACTCGAATGACATCCGTCGGACACTGATCACCGCGCCATCAGCTCTCGATCTATATGCATATTTGTACGATGCGGTCGCAAAGTGTGGCTCGGTCGTGCCGCAGACTGTTTGGATCGGAGCGATACAAATACGAATCGCGGTGGTGAATAAAAGCGAGGCAGGCCGCGAGCGCATAAGGGTGTGTATGTGTGTCGATAAGAGTATAGGGGGATCGCTTTTTGTTGTTGTTGTTGTGTTGATAGATCAGTGTGAGTTGATTGTAAGTTTGTTTGGTAAAAGAATAGAGTGCGCATGCCCGGATTCGAACCGGGGATATCACGGCCACAACGTGAGGTACTGACCACTATACTACATACGCCTGGAGAAGCAGGGTATCGATCCCTGTACCTCTCGCATGCTAAGCGAGCGCTCTACCATCTGAGCTACATCCCCATGACCAAAACACAAACACCAACCACATCCAAAAATCCACAACCACGCACTTTCACAAACAAACACCAACGCACACCACACGCTCTACATCAAACCAACCTCAACACAGACTTTCACCTCGCCACACCATCCCTAGCGCTCGTAATCCATCCCGACAATTTACATCGGACATGCCACCTTCCGCAAAACCAACCGTCCCACACGCACCAAATACACTCGAATGACATCCGTCGGACACTGATCACCGCGCCATCAGCTCTCGATCTATATGCATATTTGTACGATGCGGTCGCAAAGTGTGGCTCGGTCGTGCCGCAGACTGTTTGGATCGGAGCGATACAAATACGAATCGCGGTGGTGAATAAAAGCGAGGCAGGCCGCGAGCGCATAAGGGTGTGTATGTGTGTCGATAAGAGTATAGGGGGATCGCTTTTTGTTGTTGTTGTTGTGTTGATAGATCAGTGTGAGTTGATTGTAAGTTTGTTTGGTAAAAGAATAGAGTGCGCATGCCCGGATTCGAACCGGGGATATCACGGCCACAACGTGAGGTACTGACCACTATACTACATACGCCTGGAGAAGCAGGGTATCGATCCCTGTACCTCTCGCATGCTAAGCGAGCGCTCTACCATCTGAGCTACATCCCCATGACCAAAACACAAACACCAACCACATCCAAAAATCCACAACCACGCACTTTCACAAACAAACACCAACGCACACCACACGCTCTACATCAAACCAACCTCAACACAGACTTTCACCTCGCCACACCATCCCTAGCGCTCGTAATCCATCCCGACAATTTACATCGGACATGCCACCTTCCGCAAAACCAACCGTCCCACACGCACCAAATACACTCGAATGACATCCGTCGGACACTGATCACCGCGCCATCAGCTCTCGATCTATATGCATATTTGTACGATGCGGTCGCAAAGTGTGGCTCGGTCGTGCCGCAGACTGTTTGGATCGGAGCGATACAAATACGAATCGCGGTGGTGAATAAAAGCGAGGCAGGCCGCGAGCGCATAAGGGTGTGTATGTGTGTCGATAAGAGTATAGGGGGATCGCTTTTTGTTGTTGTTGTTGTGTTGATAGATCAGTGTGAGTTGATTGTAAGTTTGTTTGGTAAAAGAATAGAGTGCGCATGCCCGGATTCGAACCGGGGATATCACGGCCACAACGTGAGGTACTGACCACTATACTACATACGCCTGGAGAAGCAGGGTATCGATCCCTGTACCTCTCGCATGCTAAGCGAGCGCTCTACCATCTGAGCTACATCCCCATGACCAAAACACAAACACCAACCACATCCAAAAATCCACAACCACGCACTTTCACAAACAAACACCAACGCACACCACACGCTCTACATCAAACCAACCTCAACACAGACTTTCACCTCGCCACACCATCCCTAGCGCTCGTAATCCATCCCGACAATTTACATCGGACATGCCACCTTCCGCAAAACCAACCGTCCCACACGCACCAAATACACTCGAATGACATCCGTCGGACACTGATCACCGCGCCATCAGCTCTCGATCTATATGCATATTTGTACGATGCGGTCGCAAAGTGTGGCTCGGTCGTGCCGCAGACTGTTTGGATCGGAGCGATACAAATACGAATCGCGGTGGTGAATAAAAGCGAGGCAGGCCGCGAGCGCATAAGGGTGTGTATGTGTGTCGATAAGAGTATAGGGGGATCGCTTTTTGTTGTTGTTGTTGTGTTGATAGATCAGTGTGAGTTGATTGTAAGTTTGTTTGGTAAAAGAATAGAGTGCGCATGCCCGGATTCGAACCGGGGATATCACGGCCACAACGTGAGGTACTGACCACTATACTACATACGCCTGGAGAAGCAGGGTATCGATCCCTGTACCTCTCGCATGCTAAGCGAGCGCTCTACCATCTGAGCTACATCCCCATGACCAAAACACAAACACCAACCACATCCAAAAATCCACAACCACGCACTTTCACAAACAAACACCAACGCACACCACACGCTCTACATCAAACCAACCTCAACACAGACTTTCACCTCGCCACACCATCCCTAGCGCTCGTAATCCATCCCGACAATTTACATCGGACATGCCACCTTCCGCAAAACCAACCGTCCCACACGCACCAAATACACTCGAATGACATCCGTCGGACACTGATCACCGCGCCATCAGCTCTCGATCTATATGCATATTTGTACGATGCGGTCGCAAAGTGTGGCTCGGTCGTGCCGCAGACTGTTTGGATCGGAGCGATACAAATACGAATCGCGGTGGTGAATAAAAGCGAGGCAGGCCGCGAGCGCATAAGGGTGTGTATGTGTGTCGATAAGAGTATAGGGGGATCGCTTTTTGTTGTTGTTGTTGTGTTGATAGATCAGTGTGAGTTGATTGTAAGTTTGTTTGGTAAAAGAATAGAGTGCGCATGCCCGGATTCGAACCGGGGATATCACGGCCACAACGTGAGGTACTGACCACTATACTACATACGCCTGGAGAAGCAGGGTATCGATCCCTGTACCTCTCGCATGCTAAGCGAGCGCTCTACCATCTGAGCTACATCCCCATGACCAAAACACAAACACCAACCACATCCAAAAATCCACAACCACGCACTTTCACAAACAAACACCAACGCACACCACACGCTCTACATCAAACCAACCTCAACACAGACTTTCACCTCGCCACACCATCCCTAGCGCTCGTAATCCATCCCGACAATTTACATCGGACATGCCACCTTCCGCAAAACCAACCGTCCCACACGCACCAAATACACTCGAATGACATCCGTCGGACACTGATCACCGCGCCATCAGCTCTCGATCTATATGCATATTTGTACGATGCGGTCGCAAAGTGTGGCTCGGTCGTGCCGCAGACTGTTTGGATCGGAGCGATACAAATACGAATCGCGGTGGTGAATAAAAGCGAGGCAGGCCGCGAGCGCATAAGGGTGTGTATGTGTGTCGATAAGAGTATAGGGGGATCGCTTTTTGTTGTTGTTGTTGTGTTGATAGATCAGTGTGAGTTGATTGTAAGTTTGTTTGGTAAAAGAATAGAGTGCGCATGCCCGGATTCGAACCGGGGATATCACGGCCACAACGTGAGGTACTGACCACTATACTACATACGCCTGGAGAAGCAGGGTATCGATCCCTGTACCTCTCGCATGCTAAGCGAGCGCTCTACCATCTGAGCTACATCCCCATGACCAAAACACAAACACCAACCACATCCAAAAATCCACAACCACGCACTTTCACAAACAAACACCAACGCACACCACACGCTCTACATCAAACCAACCTCAACACAGACTTTCACCTCGCCACACCATCCCTAGCGCTCGTAATCCATCCCGACAATTTACATCGGACATGCCACCTTCCGCAAAACCAACCGTCCCACACGCACCAAATACACTCGAATGACATCCGTCGGACACTGATCACCGCGCCATCAGCTCTCGATCTATATGCATATTTGTACGATGCGGTCGCAAAGTGTGGCTCGGTCGTGCCGCAGACTGTTTGGATCGGAGCGATACAAATACGAATCGCGGTGGTGAATAAAAGCGAGGCAGGCCGCGAGCGCATAAGGGTGTGTATGTGTGTCGATAAGAGTATAGGGGGATCGCTTTTTGTTGTTGTTGTTGTGTTGATAGATCAGTGTGAGTTGATTGTAAGTTTGTTTGGTAAAAGAATAGAGTGCGCATGCCCGGATTCGAACCGGGGATATCACGGCCACAACGTGAGGTACTGACCACTATACTACATACGCCTGGAGAAGCAGGGTATCGATCCCTGTACCTCTCGCATGCTAAGCGAGCGCTCTACCATCTGAGCTACATCCCCATGACCAAAACACAAACACCAACCACATCCAAAAATCCACAACCACGCACTTTCACAAACAAACACCAACGCACACCACACGCTCTACATCAAACCAACCTCAACACAGACTTTCACCTCGCCACACCATCCCTAGCGCTCGTAATCCATCCCGACAATTTACATCGGACATGCCACCTTCCGCAAAACCAACCGTCCCACACGCACCAAATACACTCGAATGACATCCGTCGGACACTGATCACCGCGCCATCAGCTCTCGATCTATATGCATATTTGTACGATGCGGTCGCAAAGTGTGGCTCGGTCGTGCCGCAGACTGTTTGGATCGGAGCGATACAAATACGAATCGCGGTGGTGAATAAAAGCGAGGCAGGCCGCGAGCGCATAAGGGTGTGTATGTGTGTCGATAAGAGTATAGGGGGATCGCTTTTTGTTGTTGTTGTTGTGTTGATAGATCAGTGTGAGTTGATTTGTAACCGGGCGAGGCTTACGCTCGGTTACTGGCTTACACTAGCGCGTGTAAGGAAGCGTATACAAATTTGTATACAAACTGTACAGTTCACTGTACAGTTCAATACAAATGAATGGAAGTCTGTGCTAGTGTCCAAAATGAGAACTGTCTTATTGTTTAGCGTTCTGCCTAGGTACCAAACCTCTAATCCCTAATGTATGTATTTTGGGAGGCGTCCATGACTGGTCACGGACGCTCCGACCGAATTTATGTATGGATTAGTGTTGGTCACACTAATCCCAAAATGTACCCAACAAATGCTAGTGTGGCACACTTAACGCAGTACAGTCCGACTGTACTGCTCTGTAACCCAGTTACAGGCTGTGTAACCCCATTACACCACCCCCCCCGTTAAGGTACGAGTATACCAGACCGTATAGTATACAAGCGGTGTGTATATCGTATAGTATACATGTGGTATGTATACTAAATGGTGCGTCTGAGTGTATACTATACAGTATACACGTGATTGGTGGCACTTGTTGGTCGGTTCCAAAGATAGAACGCCCTTCAGTCGAGAAGCTTCTCGACTGTTCCCGACGCGCTCAACGACGATGAGCGCGCGCTCCGACGAGGTCGCGGCGGCGGCGGCGGCCAAGACGACGACGGCTGCAGCAGCGGCTGCACCGACCGAAAGGCTTTCGGTCGGCGAGTATCGTGAGCGCGTTGCGAGCGCTCACGCGGCGCGGATCGACCAGCCCGCGAGCACAGCGTCTGTGCTCGCGTCGATCAAGGCCCCAGCGATCGACATGGAGTTCCTTGTCGACTGTATGCAGTCGACACCGCCACGATCGCCACGCGGCGATCGTGTTGAAGACTCTTTGCCTGCGAGGCCCAGCTCGGGCTCGCGGCGCGCGCGCGATTCGCCTTCGCGCGCGAATGACGCGGCTGCCAAGCGCCAGAAGAGCGAGCGTCGCTCTTCTGCGATTGAGTTCGGCGAGCACGACGACGGCATGTCGTCGCGCAGTGCAGGAGCAGGGTCTGCTGCTCCTGAGCGTCCGCCATGGATGCCGGACGAAGCGCTGATCAAGCGCTGGTACGGCACGTCAGCTCCGCCGCATGCGGAGCTGTTGTACGTCTGTGAGCGCATCACAGACGACGAGGAGGCAGCCTCCATGGCCTTCGCCTCCCCGACCGAGCGGCGCGACTACTACATCGGGCTCTTCCATGAGCTCCGATGGCGGTCGGGCAAGCATGTGTCCGACCGAAGCAAAGTGCCTGTCCCTCAGGCACTTGCGCAAAGTTGGAGCGCCTTTGTTGAGAATTTCAACAAGGACCCAGCCGGCTATCGCAGACGGCTGGCCAACGCGCGTGAGCGTCACATGCGCTTCAGTGCGCATGGTCGTGTGGAACGCCTGCACGATGCGTGCATGGCGGCGGACATTCCCTGTGCGGTGCCGCACAACAGGGAGTGTCCGAGCTGTGTGCTCGGCGCCCGTCGGCTGACGGAGCGCGAGTTGCGTGGGTACGGGAGCTTCAGCGTACCCACGAGCATCATCACTCAGCGCAATGCGCTGTTCCCTCAGGCGCCGTCGGCGACGGCGACGCCTGCAGCATACGTCAGCTCGTATGCTGTTAACAGTGCAGGGCCTCGTACGCCCTCACCATTTCCGGAACGTCCTCCATCAGGACGTTCCGCGACTCCCACGTGTCGTGTTGGGGAGGGAATCCTCTCCAACGAATACGAAAGCGACGATGACCTCGGGAGCCCCGAGGGTCACGATGCGCAACGATTCGCTGGACGATCCAGCGAGTCTGGCCTGCCGCGTCGCGCAGCGGCGGTGGCGGTGGTGGGTGAATACCCCGCGTCGACTCCTCAGTCGACGGCGTTGCCAACCTCGTACGAGGTGGCGCTTCAGCTTGCTCGCCTTCAAGCTGAAGTGGCTGAGCGAAAGGCGGAGAACGCTCGCCTCTCGCAGGAACACTCGAACCTCTCGATGAGGGTCGGTCGCCTCGTCGAGAAGGTGGACGAGCTGACTCGTCGCCTCGCGAGTCCTCGCTCGGACGACTCGGATTAGCGGGAGCTCCCTCGGAGCTCTCGGGCTCGCGCCACTGGCGGTACGGCTTGAGGCGTCCGACGTAGAACGTCGGATGCAGTTGCATACTGGACGGGATGTCCAGTGTGTATGCTGTACCACGGCGCGCGAGCACCGTGAACGGTCCAATGTAGCGCGGAGCGAGTTTGCTCGCTCCGAAGTCGGACACTGCATGTCTAGGCAGGTTGTATGTGCTTAACAGCACTAATGAACCCGTTTCGAATTCATTTGTGTTTTGCCTGCCATGCTTGTCGGCATTCAGCTTCTGTCGATCCACAGAAGCTGCAAGCGCATCCTGGACAAACCGGATCACGGTTTGTCGGCGCTCTAGGAAGTCCTTGGACGGCTTGTGCGCAGCCGTCCCTGCCGTTGTTGCAGACAGCGTCTCACGCTGTCTGTCCGATGTGCCACTCCGTTCCTGCAGATTGGGTGTCAAATCTGCGGGTCCTCCCCCACTTAAGGTAGGAGCGATCGTCCCCAGGACGGTCGGCAAACGTGGATGCCGCATGGCATTCACGAAGAACGGTGTATGTCCGTGCGAGACATGCACCGAGTTGTTGATGGCGAACTCGGCCATCGACAAGCACTCGCTCCAACTCTCGAATGAGTGAGCGTAGCTTTTCAGCACGTCACCGAGCACGCGGTTGACGCGCTCGGTCTGACCATCGGTCTCGGGATGGTCAGTTGTCGACATTGACAACTGAGTTCCAAGAAGTTTGAAAACTTCTTGCCAGAATCGGCCGCGGAACCGTGGATCACGGTCCGATACGATCTCACGCGGCATGCCGTGAGCTCGAAAGACAGTATCAACGAACAGGCGCGCTGTCTGTGCGCCTGTGACCGTCTTGGGAACCGCAGCAAGATGCACCATCTTGCTGAATCGGTCAACAAATACGACGACGCCTGTGCGTCGTCGCGCGTCAGGCGGGAGTCCGAAGATGAAGTCCATTGAAATGGACTCCCAGCACTCCGATGCAATCGGCAGTGACTTGAGCGGCGCCTGAGATACAGGCGCCGGTTTGACGCGCTGGCAAACCTCGCAAGCACGCACGTACTTGCGAACCCACTTGTACTGGTGTGGCCAGTAGAAGTCGCGCGCGAGAAGAAGATACGTCTTCTCGCGACCGAGATGACCTGCTGTTGGGGAGTCATGGTACTCGAAGAGGATCCGCAACTTCAGATCCTCATCGTCTGGCACCACAATGCGGTCGACGCCATCGTCGACTGCACGATACAGCAGTAATCCCTCGTGCACGGCATATCGATGAGCCCGTGCACGCAAATGCGGAGGCAGAGCCTTGAGAGACGCTGGTGACGGCGTCTCTGCATATTCAACCAAGCGTTTGACGTCGTTGTCAAACGCATATGCTGCTCGGACGTCGTTAAGCAAGGTCGACGATGGCTTGTCCGCGCTGCGAGCGCTGATCGCGTTTGCAGTGACCTCCGTCCTGACTGCGTAGTCAGGACGACGCGACAGCGCGTCAGCAATGACGTTCAGCCTTCCGGGTTTGTACTCAACCCGGAAGTTGTACTCTGCGAAGAAGGATAGCCACCTGGCCATCCTTTGAGAGAGGTGTGGCGTCTTTACGGCTGTTCGTAAAGACGCATGGTCCGTGTAGACCACGAACGGTCTATCTCCCAGCAGATAGACGCGGAACTTCGCGAGAGCGTACTTCATGGCAAGGAGTTCCTTGTCATGTACGGGGTAATTCCGCTCAGCTGGTTTCAGCTGACGTGACTGGTAGTACACCACGCGATCACGTTCCTCGTGATCGCGCTGCATCAGCGCACATCCGATTGCGAAATCGGATGCATCACAGACAACATGAAATGGTCTGTCCTGGTCCGCGATAGCGAGGACCGGTGCTTCAGTCAAGCCCTGCTTGACTGTCACAAAGGCCGCCTGACACTCAGGCGACCACGTCCACGGCACGTCTTTCTTCAGGAGAGACGAGAGTGGACGGATCCGCTCTGCGTAGTTGCTCACGTACTTGCACAAGTACGTGGCGAGACCAAGGAACTGCCTCAGTTCCTTGACGTTCGTGGGAACTGGCCACTCGTTGACCACCCTGACCTTCTCTGGGTCAGGGCGAACGCCATTGCGTCCGACGAGACACCCGAGCACGGGTATCTCGTGCGCACCGAAGATGCACTTCTTCAGGTTTGCGTACAACTTGTGCTGGCGCATCAGCACAAGAAGACGACGGAGATGCTTTCGATGCATCTCCACATCGGACTTCCCGTCCACAGCCTTGCTGTGAACGAACACATCATCGAAGTAACTCGGTGCGAAGTCACGCACCGATCGCAGCAGATGCGTGACGCATCTGTTGAAGGTGGCAGGGGCGTTCTTAAGTCCCTGTGGCATCACCAGCCACTCCCAGAGCATGCCGCTCGGGGTGCTTACTGCCGTGAGCGGGATGTCCTGCTCACGCATGAGGATTTGATAGAATCCGTCGCGCAGATCGAGAGCACTGAAGATCGTGCTCCCGCTCATCGAGTCGATGATGACGTCCTTCCTCGGTATCGGCGTCTGCGCCGGTACCGTCGCATCGTTCAGCTTGTTGTAAGCGTGAACGATGCGCCATCCGCCCTGTGCCTTCTTGACACAGAACGTTGGTGCGCTGTGAGGGGAGACCGACTCCCTCACTTGTCCTGCCTTTCGACGAGTTTCAAAGAACTCGTCGATGGCTTTCACTTGATCACGCGGCAATGGCCATTGCCGCGTGACACAGTACTTCGTGCCCGGCACGAGGTCGATCTCGTGCCGCACTCCCTTATCACGGGGGAGTTCCTCCGGAACCTCGTCCGGGAATACGTCTGCGTATTCTCGCAGCACGTCGTAGAACGGGCTCGATTTGAGGGAGTCCCAGCTCTGTTCCTCAAATCGCTCGCGCTTGGTCTTAGCGCCGAGGGTGTCCTCGCCCTCCGGAGCGGGATCAACGAGGAGTTGCCTCAACTCCTCGACCCTCTTGTCGACATCAACCATCGTCTCTTCCTCAGAGATGATGCACACCTGCTCGAGAGCGCCTTCGCGCAGCTCTCGAGAGAACTTCTTCCAGCTTAAAGCTGGGAGGTTTGTCAGCTCCGAGGCTGTCCTCGGAGGCTCCTCAACCTCAACGACTCTGCACTCAACGCCAGTGCAGGTCTGCGTCAAGGCGCTGATCACCTTGACATCGCGCTTGTTTACGCGCGTCGACTGCCCAGAGTCGACACGAACACGGACCCTGTCATCGTGTTCGGCCTCGGCCTCCTCTTCAGACCCAGTCTGGAGGGGCTCCGCAGCGAGCGTGCTTTGCTCACTGCCGCCCGTGGGAATGCACGGGCTGCGCGTCTCCTTTCCCCGGGAAAGAGACGTCTCGCTGACCTCGCTCTGCCCGCTCGTCCGCGGCAGAGGGGAAATGCTCTCAGCGTCCTCATCCGATTGAGGAGCGCTCGGCGCACAGCGCCTGCTCTCGGTTCCCAGAACCGAGAGACTCTTGCTGCGCTCGCAACCTTTGCGAGCGGCACGCTTCTTGACTTGTCGGGAGGGATTGACAGGGCCATCGCTCACTGTCGTCCCTTCCATACAGTCAACTGTATCGTTCGATACAGCTGCAGCGCTAACAGGGCTCACGCTCTCTGTTGCACGTACAGCCGTCGCGGCTGTACGATCGTTATCCGTATCGAACCTTGTGATCGACTGCGTGTTCCAGTCGATCACGGGGACATGCCGTTGCAACCACGGCATCCCCAGAATCATGTCGTACTTGTCGTCCAAGTCCAGGACGACAAGGTCTTCCTTGAAGACTCGCTTCTTGTAGCGGAAGCGCAGGGAAACCACGCGCTTCCGAACGTTCAGACTGGCGCCAGTCGCCAGTCGAACCACCAACTCGCTTCGAGGGATTCCCTTCTCCTCGAAACGTAATCCTCGTAGGCTCTGACGTCGAACGAAATTGTTCGACGCGCCAGAGTCCACCAATGCTTGGAGAGTCCGACCCTCCGTGTTCACCTCGAGAACGATCAGCCTCTCTGAATCGTTCTCGTCGCTGCAGTGAGAGCCTCTCTCACTGGGGGCCGTGGCCGTCACGTGTCCGACATCGACATGTGACGCCACCACACCAGTAGGACGCCCCGCCCCTACTGGTTCACCACGTTTTTTGCTGGCCGGTGCTGGCGATATCCGCCAGCACGACCGCCGCGCTGAGGTGCACGCGAGCCTCCACGCGTGCACTCACGAGCGTAGTGGCCAGTGCGGCCACACACAAAGCACTGCTGCTCGTGCTTTGGCATCTTGTATGGCTGCTGTCGAGGGGCGACAGCAGCAGTGGAGAGATCCATCGGCTCTGGCTCATCGGCCCTCGGCCGAGAACGCCGATGCTGAACCGCCGAGTACTCTTCAGCCTGGCGCAGGCTGAAGTCCTCCGAGAAAGCAACATCAATTGCTTCCTGCAGCGTCTTGGGGTAGACGCGAAAGAGATGGGACTTCACAGGCCCATCTACGAGACCTTTCATGAAGGTCACGACCTTCGTGGACTCCGTGAGCGGATCGCTCACGATGTTCGAAGCGAGATAATGAGCTCGCTCCGCGTAAGCATGGATATCCAGCTTACCCTGCTTCAGCTCGAGGAACTGAGCCCTCGAGCGGAACTCGTTCTGCGCGGGTTCGAACGACCCGCGCAGCTCGCGCTTAAAGTCCTCGTACGTGCTGAAGCACGTAGGTTCGGCGAGCCTACGTCCGTAGGCCCAGCGCCGTGCGCTGCCGCCCAAACAGGACATGGCGAACATGACCTGGGTCGTCGGATCCGTGATCCGACGAAGCGTGATGGAGTCTTCCAACTCCACGAACCACCGCAGGAGTGGTTCGTCCTTTCTCCCGTGGTAGGGAGGTACCGTCAGCTTGATGGACGTGCCTCGCGCTCCATCACCAGCAGAAGCAGTGCGCTTCTGCTGCTGCTGCTCGAGTTCATTGAGCATGAACCCGCGAATCGCAGCCAGGTGTTGGTCCTGCGTCTGCGAGCGCAGCATGGCTGCGACCGAAGTCTCTCCAACGATTGCCGCCAATCGTTGGAACGCAGCCCATTCCGAATCGGAGAGGTGTGGACACACCTCTCGCGTGATCACGTGGGTACCGCTGGACGCGCCGGCGTCCAGTGGTAGGTTCTCTCCCGCGTGCTCATTCATGTTGAGCACGAGATGTAGTCGGTCGTTGGACGGACTACAAAGTGCTACCAGGTGTAACCGGGCGAGGCTTACGCTCGGTTACTGGCTTACACTAGCGCGTGTAAGGAAGCGTATACAAATTTGTATACAAACTGTACAGTTCACTGTACAGTTCAATACAAATGAATGGAAGTCTGTGCTAGTGTCCAAAATGAGAACTGTCTTATTGTTTAGCGTTCTGCCTAGGTACCAAACCTCTAATCCCTAATGTATGTATTTTGGGAGGCGTCCATGACTGGTCACGGACGCTCCGACCGAATTTATGTATGGATTAGTGTTGGTCACACTAATCCCAAAATGTACCCAACAAATGCTAGTGTGGCACACTTAACGCAGTACAGTCCGACTGTACTGCTCTGTAACCCAGTTACAGGCTGTGTAACCCCATTACATGATTGTAAGTTTGTTTGGTAAAAGAATAGAGTGCGCATGCCCGGATTCGAACCGGGGATATCACGGCCACAACGTGAGGTACTGACCACTATACTACATACGCCTGGAGAAGCAGGGTATCGATCCCTGTACCTCTCGCATGCTAAGCGAGCGCTCTACCATCTGAGCTACATCCCCATGACCAAAACACAAACACCAACCACATCCAAAAATCCACAACCACGCACTTTCACAAACAAACACCAACGCACACCACACGCTCTACATCAAACCAACCTCAACACAGACTTTCACCTCGCCACACCATCCCTAGCGCTCGTAATCCATCCCGACAATTTACATCGGACATGCCACCTTCCGCAAAACCAACCGTCCCACACGCACCAAATACACTCGAATGACATCCGTCGGACACTGATCACCGCGCCATCAGCTCTCGATCTATATGCATATTTGTACGATGCGGTCGCAAAGTGTGGCTCGGTCGTGCCGCAGACTGTTTGGATCGGAGCGATACAAATACGAATCGCGGTGGTGAATAAAAGCGAGGCAGGCCGCGAGCGCATAAGGGTGTGTATGTGTGTCGATAAGAGTATAGGGGGATCGCTTTTTGTTGTTGTTGTTGTGTTGATAGATCAGTGTGAGTTGATTGTAAGTTTGTTTGGTAAAAGAATAGAGTGCGCATGCCCGGATTCGAACCGGGGATATCACGGCCACAACGTGAGGTACTGACCACTATACTACATACGCCTGGAGAAGCAGGGTATCGATCCCTGTACCTCTCGCATGCTAAGCGAGCGCTCTACCATCTGAGCTACATCCCCATGACCAAAACACAAACACCAACCACATCCAAAAATCCACAACCACGCACTTTCACAAACAAACACCAACGCACACCACACGCTCTACATCAAACCAACCTCAACACAGACTTTCACCTCGCCACACCATCCCTAGCGCTCGTAATCCATCCCGACAATTTACATCGGACATGCCACCTTCCGCAAAACCAACCGTCCCACACGCACCAAATACACTCGAATGACATCCGTCGGACACTGATCACCGCGCCATCAGCTCTCGATCTATATGCATATTTGTACGATGCGGTCGCAAAGTGTGGCTCGGTCGTGCCGCAGACTGTTTGGATCGGAGCGATACAAATACGAATCGCGGTGGTGAATAAAAGCGAGGCAGGCCGCGAGCGCATAAGGGTGTGTATGTGTGTCGATAAGAGTATAGGGGGATCGCTTTTTGTTGTTGTTGTTGTGTTGATAGATCAGTGTGAGTTGATTGTAAGTTTGTTTGGTAAAAGAATAGAGTGCGCATGCCCGGATTCGAACCGGGGATATCACGGCCACAACGTGAGGTATTGGGAGTTCTACTGAAACTTTCCGAACCAGTTTACTTAAGTCGCCCCGAACTACCGCCAATCAATCGCCATTCCATCAAATTCGAATAATACCGACGTCCACTGTTCAGGAGATATAAGGTTTCAAAGTAATGTTGGCACATGCGACGAGAGGAAACCAAACCAAAAAGCGCCAGCACGGCAGCCTTGTGAACCGAGTGCTGCTGTTGACTCCGCCGGTGGCTGAGGTGTGGGCCACGCCAAGGAGCACACCCGTGTGCCAACAAGAGATGGAGGCAAAGCCCTGGCGACTAGTGGCAATTCAAACACCGTCGATTGGGTAAGTAATCCGTCCGTTTGGCTTTCTCACGAAGCGTGCGTGCATGCTCGTTCCAACACTTACAAATCTGTCTGCTCTAATGAATTTACATTAAAACACAGGATTGCTGCGCGCACAGGTGGAGACCACCAATCCAATCGACTTTCGCAACAATTTCGTCCGCCCTCTAACCACACAAACGTACGTTCACGAGTCTCTTATGCTTTGATCGTATATTGATCGTATACTCAGGGCGAACTAATTCTAGTTCTTAATTTGCAGCAAGCGCCGGAGAGCAATGTAACGTACCGCTGCGTTAATACGCGGTTCAACGCCAGCGGCCCGGTGCAGCTTGAAGACGTTTTGATGATTCTTTTCGACTTGGTCGCCGAGACGCATTGCCTTCCTTAGAGATTACGATAGATAATGGCTTTGCAGATGAGTGTGAGCTACTTCACGCGTCTCTGAAGTTCGATGTCGACCCACATTAGCAGATTAACTGCGGGCCGAATGGGCTCTTGATGGAGTCCAAGACCGATACTTGAGGCATGGTGCTGGCGACATGTTTGTGGGTCGTACGATAAGTGGTCTCCCGATTCTGAAGGCTGAATTTGCCTCTATACTCTCACGATTTATGGTCGCTTCTCTTGATGCCGTGAAGTTTGTTTGTTTCCCTGACTTTCTCGAATCGGCATCTTGCATTGGCGAGTTTGTCGTCGTCTCGTTGGTGTATCACTATGATTATTTGATTGCTTGCCTTCCTAAAGATCACACAGTTCTCCAATCGCCATTGCTGCGGGATGAACAAATGATTAGTGACTTAACACGAAAAGATGTGTGCAAGCATGACTCTTTTACATCTATTTTGTGAAGGTGTGGCTTTTGTCCCTACATCGATACTGTAACGGGGTTACATGGCGGATGTCGCCCGAAGGTTGTGCCATTGCACAAGCCTTCTAAGTACGGTCGTACTCGGCAAAGTACGACCTGGTGCGCACTTGGCTAAGTGCGCTCCCGCTCCGTATAAGTACGAGCGGGTAGACTCCCACACTGGATACAACGACATCCAAGGTTTATAGGTTTGCACAGGTTGATAAACATTCATGTTGTTAGGTTAGGCTAGCTAACAGTTACGTCACCCAGTATCGTAGGAACCACCCATTTCTGCGGGCTTCTAAACGGCTGAAAGCCGCCAACAAAACAGTCTCTATTTTACCTAGCTAAGCGTACGTGTCCGTACCTGGCAGTACAAAAGTACTTGGTGTTTGTATACACCAGCACGCTTCCTCCGTGCATAGTGCTGTGTGACTCCCGTCACAGATACGCACAATCTGGTGCAGACACAATGTGTCTTTCGTCCTATTTACATGTCAGCAGTACCGATTTTACCATCGGATTGTTTGCTCCACCTTTTTTTTCGTGAACTCCCTTTCTGACCTGGTGTGCAAATCGGACCTGATCAATCCGACAAAATGCAGCCAGATTTGCCAAATTTCTGAAATCATCAATAATTGCTTCATTTGGTTATATTTTGATGAATATTAAACCAATATTTCGTTTTCATAATTACAATACGGTAATGCGTAGTTACGGCTGAGATTTTGGCGCGAGAGGCGCGCCAAAAATGAAGGTGACTCGAAGCGCTGTGCTGGCGGGGGTCCAAGCCTTCCTCGCGGATGATCGCGAATACACGAGCTTCTTGGAGCGTCTCGAGCAGAGCGTCCACAAGCGTCTGAGGTTCGAATGTGCTCCAGCAGGTGATGGATTGGCCGGGCTGTGGGAGTTCCTCGAGCTCGAGAAGCATCTGCATTTCTACCACGAGCTGTTCCAGCGCAAGTTGCACCAATTGTGTGAACGCTGCCAGAAGACTAGGTCCAAACATGACGATGGTGCCTTCGGCGACTTGGTGAGCATCCTCGACGACATGCTGAGAGTTGTTCGCGTGCTTTACGCGCAGATCTTCTGCAAGAGTGAATCCATCGAGGCTGCCTTGAACCAATTTGGCGCTGGCAGTGGTGGCGGCGACAGTGGCCGCGCAAGTATCCTGGCCGAGTTTCTGGCCGCTGAGAAATTGACGACGGCGAGCCTGGTCAATCGCCCGCTCTCGAGGTTCCACGCAATGATCGAGCTGGCCGAGGTGCTGAGCAAAGTGTTCAAAGAAGACCCAGGACCGGACGACGCAAGCCTAGCTCCGCGATTACTGCGCATTGCCCAAGACAACAAGCATTACATCCACCTCGTTCAGTCGGAGGCTCGAGAGGAGCGAGAGCTGATTGCTCTGCAACGACGTTTTCGCGGCGAGCAGGCGAGTGCGTTTCAGAACCTGTGCGGGCGAAAGCTGATCCTTCACGGAGAGGTTAGCCTTGATGTCTACACGCATGCGCGCGTGGATGGACAGCCCCGAGAGCTGAAGAAGGCGTACGCGCATTGCTTCCAAGACGGAACCCTTGTGATGAGCGTGCGAGCGGGTAACAATGCGGACGAGGACTTCCAGATTGTCCGTGTGCTGCAGCTGAAGGAGGATGGTGTGTTCATCGAGTTTCTTCCAGATCTAGTAGCGGAGGCAGGTGGTCTGTCGCGTGGCCGGTTCGTGGTCATTATGGAGGAGGAGCATTTCGTTTTCTCGTCGGACGAGGAGAGTTTCCAAGAGCAGTGGGCGGATGCCATCGGAGGGTTTCTCGCTTCGAACGATTCGCGGACGAAATCGCTCAGCCAGGAACGAGCGTCTGAGACCGCCGAGCTGCCAGATGCGCTAGTGACATCTGCAGTTGATTGTCATCTGTTTGCACAAGCTCCATCATTTCATGACGACCCGATACCTGGATTGTTCTGGGCTCGCATTGTCGGCGACAAGGCCAAGAACGGGGAGCATACGTGGAGACTGGCCGAGATCGTGCTATCATCTCAGCAGCTACTAGTTTTCGATCTCAAGGGATGGAAGAAGCACGAGTTGTTGACACATTTTGACATGACCAAGGGTGGTTTGACGATCAACGAGGAGCAGAGTGGCGAGAAGGACTGGAACCTCGTGATGTCATCCGAAGCCGCCACCATTTGCCTTGCGTCGAAGAAACGGACGCGGATCGACTATTGGTATGACCAAGTGTCGAAGACGATCGAAGGACAAATAGGAGTAGTGGAGAAAGCTGGGGCTGAAGAAAAGACACGAGCGCGCAAGAAGCTCACGCCGGACAGCAAAACGGGCAAGAAGCCTATCGCTAATTCGTCCCCTGCTGGGTTTATCAATGCTCGAACCAGGAGGCGCAGCGGTAACACGGTGGTGGTGGACGACGCGCCTCACGAGCCTGGAAATGATCGTCAACAAGCCGCGGAAGTCTCGTCGTCCTCTGCAAAGCCCACTCGCGCTAGCCGCAGTCGAAGCAAGACCGCATCCAACGAGACGCCGGCGAGTGGCACGAAGCGGAAGCGATCTCCAGTCAAATCGGAATCGATCGATGAGGAAACGACTGAGATTGCTGTCCCGGCGACCACGAGCACATCCAAAGGCACTCCTACTCGCTCCACTAAAAAGAAGAAGTCAAATGCCAGCGCTGAGTCGACTAGCGCAGATACGAACGCGATCGACGCTCCGGCAGACGACAAACGCGCCAAGAATGCAGCGACGGGTGTGACCAAGCGTGGTGGAAACCGGAGGAAGGCGGCAGCTGACTCGGCAACGAGCGAGACTGAAGTATCAGATGCTGTTGCCTCATCGAGTGTGCTATCCACGACGACAGAAGAGAACGATGTCGCGGCGGACGCACCCGCCACTCCGATCAACCCGAAGCGTCGGCGGATGAAGCGCAAAGTGGACAATCCGAACGATGCAAGTGTCGCCAGCACTCCTGTAAGCAAAGCTCGTGCAAGCAAAGATGGTGGCGGAGGCGCTGACGAGCCCGCAGCTGAGGCAAATCGTTCGACAGAAGAAGGGAATGCTGCTAATTCATCCGCGGCTGATCCCACACCGTCGAGTGCCCCGCCTACCATACGGATTATTCTTACTGGCATCGAGCTGACCCCTACCGTGCGCAAAAAGATCCGCGCGATCCCGTCGGCGGTGTACGAGGACGATGTTGAGCAGGCGACGCATGTGATCGCACCGAAGGACCAGCTGAAGCGAACGGTCAAGATGCTGTGCGGCATCTCGTGCTGTGCGCACGTGCTGGATGAGCGGTGGCTGGACGAGTCGGCGCGGGTCGGCGCGCCAATCTACGAGCGCGCGCACTGCCTCAAGGACGCCAAGGCCGAGTCCAAGTGGCACTTTGACCTGACCAAGACCATGTACGACTTCACGCCGGCGCAGCGGCGGCAGCTGTTCGCGGGCCACACCGTGTTCATCACGACGCACAAGTCGATCCTGCCGCCTGTGAAGGACCTGGTCAAGATCGTCGAGTGTGCCGGCGGCAAGGCGACGACCAAGGGCAGCGCGGGGCCAGGCGACCTGGTCATCACGACCGAGGCCGCGCTCGGCGTGGGGGCGGTGCAGAAGGCGCTGGCAAGCGCCAACCAGCAGCGCATCTACACGCCCGAGCTCATTCTCAGCAGCATCCTGCAGCAGCACATCGCGTTCGACCAGCACCGCGTCAGCGCGCCGGCAACGACAGGTCGCGGCGGCGGCGGCAGCAGGCGGGGCAAATGAGTTCAGCGGTTTCTGAATCAGAAGTTCTGACGCAGGCGCGGAGATCGTTCTTGCTGTTGCTGTTGCTGTTGCTGTTGCCGTAGCCGTCGCTGGTTTAACATCAACTTGAAGAAGAACGAGGACGAACTCCACTTGCACAGTCGATCCCGCATCTCCAGAGTGGAAGACCACCACCACCAAACGGGGAGATATCTTTGTAGCCATGTCAGGTGCGCTTGAAGTTGCTCCCAGTTCAGTTTCTCGCAATCTTTGTGCACCTCCTCCTCCCCTCCGCGAGCATCTCACCGAGAAACTTTGTGGCTTTGGACGCCAAGCGCCAGTAACGTCGAGAACATTGGCGCGCTTGAAGCCGCGCGGGCTTCAAGGCATTGCGTGGCGTCTCGCCCGCGCCGACGTCACATGCCGAAAGGTGCACATGTGACAGTGTGGGCCAGGTGTACCAGCAAAATGGTCGCGCCTCCCAACAACATTGGGACGAAACGCAAGATCCGCGCGCGGTGATTGGCTGGATGGCGCGTTCGAAAGTATCGAGCGGATGGACCGACGGCCCACCAATCAAAACCGCCGCGACGCGCTGACGACCGATGACGGCTCGTGATTGGCTGAATTTTAGATTACCTTGCATAGCCAGGCGCTGTCATGTGAAAAGTGGGCACCTTTCACGAGTGACACGTCGCCGACGTGGCGAGACCGGGTTCCCGTCACTGGCACTGCCCAGCCTCGCAGCGGCCCCATCGCGCGACCGCAGCGACAACAAGGCCGCAAAGCTCTCACGTTCACGGCTCTGGACATGGTAGCCAACCTGCAGAGCATCTCCGATGTGAAATCAGGCGCTGTGGTCGCGGCGAGCGACTCGCAGGCCGCGACTCAGGCGGTGCCGAATCAGATCTGGCCTGTCGGCCATTCCGTGGCCTGCCCTTCCCCTTCCCTACGCTCTGATAAAATTCGGGCTACGACCCGCTCAACTTCAAGTGCGCAGAGCCCCGCTGGGCCGAAAGATCTCGTTTCTATGCCCACGCACCGGTAATAATTCCGCGCCCGCCGCCCGCTAATTCGGCGCGCTAATTCGGCTGGCGCCGTACTGTACCCAGCCGTGTGGTACAGCCAACTGTCGGCCGGCCAGGCCGCAATTCGCCGCCGTAAATGGCGAGGAGACGAGTGGGACGCGACGCTGGCACCTGCGGTTGATTACTTGGCCTGGCTCGCCACCGGCGGTCGCGCCAGCTCAGAAGCGATTTCGCCACCGAGTGCGCATGACTTCCGCCGTGCACCGCAGCTCCACCGCTGGCACCGCCGCCGCCAGCGCCGCCGCCTTCGCGCAGCCCAAGCAGCAGGCGCAGGCGATGGCGGTCAGTGCCTGCCGCGTCTCACGCCGCCGCCACTCGTACCCGTTCCAGCGCTCGTGCCTGCGCAAGACGAGCGCATACTGCGGCGGCGACGGCGGCCGGGTCGGCTCGCGGCTCGACGAGCTGTCGACCTCGCGGCGCATCACCGTCCGCTTCGGCGAGGAGCCCAAGAAGACGCTCTCGTTCGCCGACCAGCACGGCCGCGACCTGGTGCGTGGAGCCTTTCTCGGTGCCGCCGATCTCTTAATAGCTGGACTGTCTGACTGACCGAGTCTCTCTTCCTATGGTGCAGCACAACATGCGCGAGTACTGTCCGCACGAGGCGCCGACCGAGTTCTGCGACCTCGAACGCGACGCCGTCTCGGAGCAGCTGGCGCACCGGCGCCGCAGCAGCAGCCTGGACGACTGGATCGCCGACGCGATGGCGCGCCAGCACCTCGTCTCGGTCTGCGTCGTGTCGTTGCTCGGCTGTGCCCTGATCGGCCTACGTCAGACGTCCAAGTAGCGCTGGAACGCACTCGCGTTCCACCCGTAGCCTCAGTAATTATTATTTTTTTATCGGGACGGACAGCATGGAAAGCTAGCCAGCCAGCCCATGCATGCGCTGTCCGCCCGCCGTCTCCACACGAGCCAATGTACCGAATAAATAAGTCGTGCTGCTCCATACGACGCATGTGTCTATCAGTTCGCTACTACCACCGACCCACCCCAACTCATCTCGACCGTCTCCCTTTCATGCTGCGCGGCAGGTGGACGCGGTGCTGGGCCAGGTCGACGCTTTGCCGCAGGATGCTCGTCAGGATCAGCTCCGGCGAGTAGATCCGCTCCGAGTTGGCCTTGGCCAGCGCCTTTTGCACCGACGCGGCGCCGAGCGCGGCTTCAGTGGTGATCACGACGTCCTCTGCTGCTGCTGTACCTTTGCACGCCGCCGTCCCGCCCGCGCACTCCACAATCTTCACGAGGTCCTTCACTGGCGGGAGCACCGACTTGTGGTTCACGATGAAGAAGTGGCGGCCTGCGAAGAGCTGCTGGCGCTGCTCGAGGCTGACGCTGTACATCGTGTCCCGCAGCGAAAACTGCCACTTTTCCTCCGCCGTGTCGTCGGCCAGGCAGTGCTCCTTCTCGTCGACCGCGGCGCCGACCCGAGCGGACTCGTCCAGCCAGCTCTCGTCCAGGATGTGGACGCAGCGCGAGATCCCGCACAGAAGCTTCACGGTGCGCTTCAGCTGGTTGCTCGGAGCGACAACATGGGTCGCATCTTCCACGTTGTCGTGGTACGTCGCCCCGCTGATGGCCTTGATCTGCTTTCTGATCGCTGCCGTCGGCTCCAACCCCGTCAGAACGATGGCCACCCGGTTGCCAACGCTGTCACCGTCGGCTGCTGCCTCGCTCGCTGCGTCAGGTTGAGGTGGTTGAGGTTGAGTAGGAACCAACGGGATACGGCGTCGAGACGGCTTCTTCACAAGACGCGACGAAGAGACCTCAACGCCGTCTGGATTGGAGGCTTCGCAGAAGGAGTTTGTTCTCGATAGCGTATCGTGCTGGGTGGAGGAAGGTTTTGAAGCTTGGGATCGGCCGTCAACTTGATCAAGGTCAAGCTTTGGAGTTGGACAACTCGAATGATCCCCTCGACCCAATAGTCGCACGCGCTTTGATCGACCAGGGGTCGTACTACTCGAGTCTTGGAGCCGCTTTGAGCTCGACTCGGGCGTCGGCGCGCGTCCTGCATGATCCGGTGTCGACAGTGATCGATGCAGACTCCTCTCCGGCGTGTACCACAACGCAGCGCTAGGCGTGCTGTTGGCTCTCGTCATTGCAGTCCCAGTCATCTCCGAGTTGCTTCTCGCCAGATCTTCGTGTTCGGGCTCCAGCTCGGTGTCTCCGCCGCTGCTATCGCCGCCGAGGTCTCGGGATACTGCAGATGACGACAGCCGGAACGACGAATGCGGCGCGAACGACCGGCCAGCTCGTCGCTTGCGCGGCTCAACCTCGACGACCTCGCGCTTGAAAGACGCCGCGAGCAGCGAAATGTCGCTGTTTAGACCGTCCTGCTCGAGCATGTCGTCCGACAGGTCCGAGTCTTCCACGGTTGACGCAAAGGCACCGACATGGCCAGTCACGCTCGGCGGTCGACTGTGCAGCGTCAGCTCCTCCTCCAGGATCTTGCTCGCCGCAGCCTGAGCTATGGCTGCGCTCACACACGACCGGACATGCAGTCTGTCAGCGCACAGGCTCCACTACGCAGCGTAACCTCAGATGGCTGCGAACCTTCGCCGCCCTGGGACATCGACAGCATCAAGATCTGCGTCTCGTCCTCGTCGACGTCCTCGTCCTCCAGTTGCCTGTCGTCCGGATCCTGCGATGGCTCGGCGATCACAAACATCGGCGGGCCGCCATCCAGCTGCGTCACAGGTTGAGTGGCTTCGCCCGAGTCCTTCTGTGTCGACGCTTGGCTGACACGCTGCGTCGCCGCGTTCCTCAGCTGCGTCTCCGCCCCGCGCCGGCGGCGCACCTGGCTTTGCCACTGCGGCGCCGGGTCGTCGCCGAACCCGGTCGGCGTCTCCTGCCCGGAGTCACTGTCGTCTCCGGCGAAGGCGAAGACGCCGCGCGACCCGCTGCCATCCGTGTGCTCCATCACCAGTTGTGCACTGTTGGCGCAAGCGCGGGAACGGGCGTCGACATTCTGCGACGGCAATAACCTGCCACAATCGATAAATGTACCCGTTATTGACGAAAGCAATCAATTATTTTGGATAACATATAGGCAGTAAAGCGAGGGAGTTTCGAGCGAGCCGAGTTGAAGTGCTCGCAATCAAGGGGTCACTTGATGAAGACCGCACGTCAAACGCGTGTTTTGCTGTCATGATCGGTCAAGGGCACGCACACACGTCGCACTCGAGAACATTGCCTCTGTTCATTGGATATGGCGGGGGAACAGTGGACTGTCTCATCCGATGAATGGATCGTTGTCGTCGCTTTCAGTCGTGACGAGCAAAACGACCAAGCCAATCCTACGTACGACTTCAACTCTAGTCCAAAGAGATGTGTTCAAGGAATCGAGTAATTGTGGACAGTTTGCACTCTCGCATAGTCCGATCGAGTCAATTGGCGGGGTCTGCAAGTGCGCCGTTCAAGCTCTACGATGAAAAGTCAAACAGATATACCGAGTTCTTCTGGTCACAGGAGAAGACTAGATTTGGCAGTACTCGACTGGCGGACATTCAGCTGAGCAATGGCTGTATGCACCGCAATGCTCGTAGTCTGCCTCGTAATTCGTTTGTGACTTTGCATGATGTATTCCCTCGAAACGCGCAGAGGCGCTGGAGGCTGGCTTTTGCCTTGGCTTTCACGCAGGTGTGATTTTGAACGTTTGGAATGCTCATCCATTTGGTCTCGCGCAATATCCCGATGCTACGATCATTGGAACAAAACACTTATCCAGACAATTAGGAACAAGTTTCAAACGCATGCAGCCACTTGATATGGTAAAGCTCGTGTGTGTTTTGTGTATTTACCCGCGTGCTCTCTCTCTCCATGCAACCCCGCGCCGCCAGCTACTTTCACCACCTCAGATCGTTGGCTCCGCCCCTCATTTCAAAGCAGGAGGGGCGAACGCACACCTCGTCGGGCCATCCTCTCCTCTATCGGCGTAGGCTCGATCGTGCACGCGATCCAACGCCTCACTCAGGAAGGGGTGGCGTCCGTCGACTTCGACGAGTCGCCTAGTATCGGAGCCAGTACGAGCGGCGGCGGATGAAGTTGTAGTCCGGCAGCTCGTAGATCGGGCCGATAGCCGCGAGCGCGTGCTCCTTGTCGTTGATCACCTCGTCGGCCGTCTGGCGCACGGCAGCGGCGTCGACGGCGTCGATGCGAGCAAAGATCTCGGCCGGCGTGAGGCGGCGGCCGTACGTGAGCAGCTGGCGACCAATGTCCTCGCAGATCGGCGACGAGCCGTCGAGCTGCATGAGCATGTTGGCCTTGAGCTGGGTCTTGGCGCGCTCCACTTCTTCGTCCGAGGTCTTGTGCACCAGGCGCACGAGCGCCTCCATCGTGTACCACGTCAGGTCGTTCAGCTTGTACTTGTCCGCGACCGCGTACACGCCAAAGAGACCCGTGTCCTGGTAGCACGTGTTGAACGCCATGAACGAGTGCGCGAGCTCCTTCTCCGCGACCACCTGGCCGAGCTTCGACGACATGTTGAGGCCGGCGCTCGACGTGCGGTCCCAGCTGCCCAGCAGCGTCTGCATCACGAGCAGCGGGAACGAGTGCTCGCTCGTCCAGCTGAAGCCCTCGAACGAGATGGCCACGTGCGCGAGCGGCAGGTCGTCGTCCTTGATGCGGATGTCCGAGCCCACGAAGCGCGCGGGCTCGAACGTCGGCGCCTTCTTCGAGGTCGTCGGGAGGTCGCCGAACGACTGCTTGGCCAGGTCCACGAGCTGGGCGTGGTCCACGGCGCCAGCGCCGGCAACCACCATGCGCGGCGCCGTGTAGTGGGTCGCGATGTAGTCCTCCAGGTCGGCCTTCTTCAGGTTGCGGATCTGAAAAAGACAACAACAACACCGTTAGTCCCGTTGCACAAAGCCAGAGCGGATATACCTCACAACATCACGCACGTTCTCAATGGGGCCGAGGATCGTGCGGCCGAGGCCGTTGCCCATGTACGCCGTCTCGTGCAGGCGGTCGAAGATGACCTCCTCGAACTGCTTGTTCACCTCCTCCATCTCGCGCAGGATCACGTCGCGCTCGCGCTCGATGGCCTGCTCGTCCAGCTTGGAGTTCTGCAGGATGTCGCTCAGGATGTCCAGCGCGCGGGGCACGTCCTTCTTGAACACCTTGGCGTAGTACACCGTCTGCTCGCGGCTCGTGTACGCGTTCAGGTGGCCGCCCATGTTCTCGATCTCGAGCTCCAGCTGCTGCTGCGTGCGCTTGGCCGTGCCCTTGAACGCCATGTGCTCCAGGAAGTGCGCGGCGCCGTTGTTCTCGGCCGTCTCGTAGCGGGAGCCCGCGCCGATCCACACGCCGACCGTCGCCGTCTCGCCGTGGGCACCCTCGGACGCCACGCGCAGGCCATTCGGCAGCGTCGTCACCTCGGTGGCCGGCGCGTTCAGCACGTACGACGGGTAGTTCTGCACGGCCGCCGACACCGACTGCGCACGCGACAGGAGCGCGCGCGGCTGCTGGCGCACGAGCTTGGAGAACATGGCGGCTGAGTGCGGGTGGGGGCTGCGCTGCGCTTCCAGGCCACGAATGGGGGGACCGCCGGCATCGCCGCACGTTCGGGCGGGTCGCGTAAATTACGGGTCACAGGATAGTTTACGTCCTCCAGTGTGGGCTGTGGTGAGACGAGTAAATTACTGACGAGCACAAAGACGCTCGCCGCCCACCAAGCATGGAGTATACAAACTGGAGCATGCGGAGTTGAGCTCACCTTACAAAAGTGTTGGGGAAGAAGGCGGCATTTATTCGGGAGTCACTTTGGTATTGGCAGGAGATGGACAGAATAACGTTCATGGCTGCATGGTTTTGGTGGTGCACGGCTAGCCAAACGACGGCGATCTTTGTTGAGGCAAAATGCCCGTATCAGAGCAATTGCAGTATCTTCAGGCGCTGCTTGCTCTATCGTAGCACCTGGCCATGAGTGCACTGCTTGTGCAGCGAAATGCCGACATGGAAGCTGAACACCCTCACTACAGGAGCGGCGTCAATTCGTCGGTCTTGTCCGCTCTTGATCGACCTTCGGGAGTATTGAGCACACCGCCATTCCTCCAGTCCACCACGTTGATGGCCACGCCAACGAAACAGCCGGCCAGACCGAGACCGCAGAAGAAGAAGGCGACGTCCGACAGATACGAGCGAGTGGCTTCGTACAGAGTCGCCACGACGAGCGGGAAGATCGTGAGTCCAGTGTTCTGTGCATTGCACAACCAGTAAAGCCATCATCAGATCCCGACCCAGCAATAGCAAACATCAGACAGATAAACGCACCATGGCTGCAGTCACGACGCCGTACGCCGTTCCAACGTGATGCTCTTCCACGACGAGCGGAATGGCCGGCCACAGCACCGCGGCGAAGAAGCTGTACGCAACGCCGAGCAGAGTCAAGGGAACAAACGGGTTCACACTGGTCACCGCCAGCAGCAAGTGCGCCACAACCAGCGCCACCGGCGCGAAGAAGATCAGCATGGCTCTGCGTCCAATGCGGTCAACCAAAAGTCCCAGAAATGGCGAGATGCTCGCCGAGATGAGATAAGGAATGCTCATGGGAGTCGCGGCTCGGGCTTCGGCGTCCGCTTTCTTGGCGCAATAGGTCTTGGTGAACGGTCCCTCCTTCCACGCGGCATCCTCGCAATTGATCTTGCTATCGTCAAGATATGGCGGCTCCAACGTTGGCGAGTAGCAGTTCCATTGATCTTGCGGTTCGGAGATCGAGCAGTTGGGTGACAACATCGGGAGCGGCCAAGCGTACGGAGGCGAATCAGGGCATCTCGTGAGATCGATTTCCTCACACAGCGTCTGTCCCTGGTAGGCGCCTTCACCACATTGGAGACACTCGGAGGGAGGAGCCTTGAAGAAGTCGCGCTCGATCAACGCACTGCTGGCAACGCTGATGAACGGCACGATGCAACCGTAGATGACTGCCGCACTCAATGCCAACAACCAGAAGGAGGCACCGAAGTGCTTGACATCGCTGAGCTTGACACTGTGCGCGGCTTCGCTCTCCGCTTGCTGGTATTGCAGCGACAGCTTCCGCTTGGCTCGACCGTCGATCCAGACGACAAGCACCACGGCTGTAGACGAAACCAAGCACAGCAAGACACCTGTCCACAGTGCGAGCGAGACGTTGGTGGCTGCAGCGACCATCGGACTAATCTCGTTGTTGATCACGCTGCCGAGCCGAGCCACGCTCAGGTTCAAGCCCAGAGCGAATGCTGTAACGAGTCGCAACAGGAAGCACAATACCACGTCAATACTTCAATACCAATTGGGTGAAGGAAGTGTACAGACTCACCGAGCTCTTTGTGGTTAAACCACGCGACGACGAGTGTTTCCTGCGCCACCTGGAGGCTCTCTCCGCCGAGCCCGACGATAAATCGGCCCAACTAGGTGCAAATCCATGCAGTGAGTGGCACAGTAGACATTCAACTGGAGAAGGCCGCACGCACCATCATGAGGTTGAAGCTCGAGAACGATGATCCAGTCGCAAACACCATTTGCCCGATCAGGATCAGGCTCGAGAACCCAATGAGCGTCACCGCGGTCCCGTAGCGGTCCACAATGGCGCCTCCGAAGAACGGGAGCACCGTGTTGGGGATAGCGTACAGCGTGTAGAGCAAGTTCTGACCACTCGCATGGAGTTGTTAGTCCCACCAACACTACGGAACAAATGCCACGTGCGCCACGTACGAAGCGCCACTCAAACTCGCCACGACTGAGCGCGTTGAAGTGCAGCTGCATCTGTGTCTTGAGCGCCGCCGGGTTGTCGTAGCAGTAGTAGTTGCCAACCATGAGCAGGCACGAGAGAGCGAGAACGCTCCACCGCAGCGCCGCCGGGTGCGCGCTGTCCGCGTTGCCTGTCATCGGCGACTTCATGCCGCGCAGCTCAAAGTGTCGTCGGCCACATGCGCACAACCGCGAAAGTGAGTGCAACATCTGGAAGGGATTTAACCCAATCAGGTCAGTGTTGCGCATCACTTCGTCCAATCAGAATCGATATGAGTGAGCGAATGATGAGTGTCGCCACCAGCTACTCAAGAACACTGCCACTCGAGCTAGACTTCGAGCAGCTGCTGTTTGCGCAGCTTCGACAGTGTGCAATGCTTTGTCAGCGTTCATGCGAGAGACACTAGTTGATCAGTGACTACATGGGAAGCTGGGTTTGTCAGGGTGGGTGGATACCTTCCTCGATGTGATGGAGGAAGGCTCAGGAAGCCGAGACTCTCGAAAATGGAGACCTCGTCAGCAGCAGTGAGGCTCGAGACTATTCAGCAGCGAGAGCCCACCACAGTCCAGTCCGCTCCCGATCGCCAAAACTGACCATGGATGACCGCAGCGATGTCCGAGAAGTGGACATGGCGCCTCCGAGCTCGCGCAGCACAATCGACATGTCTTCGGCGCCTCTGAGCGGTCGCAGTGCGTTCGGCTCCACCGGAGCAGATCCGTCGCCCAAGTGGCTGGGCTTTCTCCCGCCAACCCAGCCGTTCGGCACGCGCTGGCAAGACGACGCGTTCGAGATGGGTGCGCTCATCATCGAGGCGAGCGACTTCCAGGTCCGCTCCATCAAGGTGCTGTCCCGACTCGAGGCAGTCCAAGACAAGTTCTTCGTCGGCGCCATGCTGCACCCGGTGGTGCTCATGAACAATGAGGTCATCGTGGAGATCGGTGTTCGACGGGACGACCGCCTGAACATCGTAGGGCTCCAGATCCGCACCAACCTGCGGATCATCCCCTGGTGCGGCGGATGTCGCGGCGAGGTTGAGTACGTGCAGGCTCCAGCTGGGTACTACATCTCTTCGCTCAAGGGCGAGAACGTCCAAGCTCGAGCATTTGGGTGGGTTTGCGAGGTCACATGCCGCTTCAGGAGCACGGACGAGGAGCAGTGGTCCGAACCGATGCGATCATCGCCTAGTGTCCCCTACCGCCTGAGCGAGCAGGTCCTCTTTTGCGACCCGGACATCGTCGATTGCCCGTTCTTCGTGTACCACCCGCAGCTGCACTCAGTCATGCTCGTCTGTGCCGACGGCGTCAAGGAGCTGACAATCCTCACAACGGAGCAGTACAACCGGTGTCTGGCGTCGCGCCAAATGCCATTGGCGCTGAACGAACGCGTCTTCTCGCTGGTCAAGGGCGAGCACATCAAGGAAGTCGATGTCGCGCACGACAAGAAGTCGTTCGGGCTCTGCCTGGTGACCAACAGACGCAGGACGCTGTGGTTTGGACGATGCCAGACTGAGGGGGACACCATCACGAAGCTGACGATGCAGTGTTCCAACGACGAAACAGGCTCAATCTGCGGCTTCTTCGGCTCGGTGACCAAGACCGGCGAGATCTGTGGGATAGGCGTCATCTACACGTGCGAGCAGGGGTCCGAGGTGGAGAGCATGGCGGACGTTGGGCATTAGAAGGAGGCTTTGGCTGTCGGCAGTTAGTTGTGCTGCGAATTGGTGCAACTTCAACGTGAATCGTACTTTTACGGAAGCATCCACTGTACTATCATTTCCTTCACTCTTGGCATTTTCAGGATCATAGTTTCCCCCTCACTTGAAGAGAAGCAGGACGATAGCAACCATGGAGAAGAGTCAGCAGCCCGTGCGGTGGCTCGTGCTGCTGCTCTCGTGCCTGCTCATGATCGGCAACTACTACTGCTTCGACAACCCCGCGGCGCTCAAGAGCCAGCTGCAGCAGCACTTCAGCCAGTTCCCCAAGCAGCGCTACGAGTTCCTCTTTGTCCGTTCTGCTTCTCTCAACCCTGAATGCAATTGCTGCGCACGCCGACTGACGCTGGGAAACTGATCAGAATCTGCTGTACACGTTGTACTCGATCCCGAACATCGCGCTCCCGTTCTTCGGCGGCGTGCTCGTGGACCGCTTTGGTGCGCGCGCCATGCTGCTGGTCTTCTCGACGGCGATCCTGGCTGGGCAAATCGTGTTCGCGTCTGGCTGCTCGCTCTCGAGCTTCAACTTGATGCTGGTAAGAGGCACTCCTCTGTATACAATGGCCTGCACGCACTGACGAAAGGGCTGGACGTGACAGGCCGGTCGCGTGTTGTTCGGCTTTGGCGGCGAGAGCTTGGGAGTCGCTCAGGGAACACTGGTCGCCTCCTGGTTCAAGAACAGCGAACTCGGTTCGTATTTTGTGCTGTCACTATCTATTGGTGTGGGGAATAACACGAGGCTTGTCGTGTGGACGCAGCGCTGGCCTTGGGCATCAATCTCAGTGTGGCGCGACTGGGCAGCGTGATCAACAACGAGATGAGTCCCGTCATCGCGCAGGCGTCAGGAGTTTCAGCGGCTCTGTGGGTGGGCGTGGCCATGTGCGTCATGTCGTCGCTGATGGTGCTGTTCGTGATCCCGATCGACAAGCGAGCCGAGGTCTCGTCTGCCGACAAGAATGCCACGCCGACCGCTCAGCGCACGCACTTTAGCGACATCAAACACTTCCGCCCGGCGTTCTGGCTGCTCGCGTTGAGCTGTCTCGTGGTGTACGGCTGCGTCATCCCGTTCAACAGCGTGGCGAGCAGCTTGCTGATGGAGCGAGACTTCTTCAAGGAGCCGCCAGTCGAGTGTCGGCGGTGTGAGGTCGGAGCCTATCTCGATCGCGGATGCGATGTGATCGCGCCGGGCTGTCCGAGCGTTCCTCCGTACGCTTGGCCACTCCCGAACCTCTCTGCGAACTGCACGATCAAGAAGCCGCTGGACCAATGGAACTGCTCGAGCACGCCTCCGCTGATTGACGACAGCAAGATCAACTGTGACGATGATGCCTGGAAGAACGGCCCATTCACCCATGCGTTCTGCAGCAAGAAGGGCGACGCGGCCCGCAAGGCGGCGACTCCGATGAGCATCCCGTACATTATCTCAGCCGTGATCTCTCCGTTCCTCGGCTTCGTGGTGGACCGGATCGGGCTTCGTGCGTTCTTGGCGCTCATCGCCCCGATCGCGCTCACCCTCGTCCACGCCATGCTGGGGTTGACAAGCGTCAATCTCTATGTGCCGTTGGTGCTGCAGGGTGTGGCCTACAGTGTGTTTGCTGCTGCGTTGTGGCCCTCGGTGCCCTGTACGATTGCTCAGATTGATGCTCTTGCTTGGATTGTGGTCTGGTGGAGACTTACACGCGTTTGGGATGACCTCGCAGATGTGGTTGAAGCGAAGCACGTGGGAAGCGCGTATGGAGCCATCACGTCCATTCAGGTATGCTCGAATGCTGCTACGATGCGTGCTGGTGCTGAATGACTCTGACTAACAAATTGTTGTTTGTGGTGCCGGTTGTGTGCTTGTAGAATATTGGCTTGGCGTTGTTCCCTCTCGCCGTGGCCGCTGAACACAACCACGATGACCGCTACATCCCCGGCGTCGAGCTGCTGTTCGTCTCGTTCGGTGTGGTTGGCAGTCTGGTGGGCATCGCTCTGAATGTCGTGGACTACCAGAGCGGCTCAATTCTCAACGGATCGAGCGTCAGCAAGACGAAGATCCGCGCGGCGTCGCTCATGCTGGACGAGGACGCGGACCTCGACGACAAGTCTCTGCTCGCGAACGAATACTGAGCATGCATCCATTTGTTGGACCCATGCCGAGGTCGCTGATGCAGCTGGAGGAGAGGGGGCAATTAGCGCCACAAGGAGGAGCAGTGGATCCGTCGCAGTGTAAATCTTACTGTAGATCGCGCCTAATGAGATGAAGCCAGACACAGAGTTCGGCAAGCGTGCGAACGCTTGGCTCCCAGAAGTCCGTCTTTGATATTAGTTGACATGAGTGGCTAGTGACGTTGTCACCATCCCGTGGGTTGGCTTCACTCGGACCAAGTGGGTTCACCGAGAAGGATGCCGCAACGCGACGCGCGTGTGCAAATCGCGATACCTGGTCCCAACACAACACCGCTGGGATCCTCGGTGCTATAAATCCAGGAGAAACCATGATGGCCGAGGATGTGGCCTGACTCAGACTCTGAATTCCTACCCATCGCGAGGGTGGCGCCGAAAAGTTGCCGCTGTCACAGTAGTTTCCGAATCATCTCGCATCAATCCGATCATCGGCCCGATCAGCCAAGCAGAGGCCTTGTTTGCTCTGCCCGGTTGTTCTGCCCGGCGCGGCAAGGAGAGCAGAGCTGGAGCCACAACATTCCGTCCTGACTCTGGCGCCAGACTCGGTGACAAGTCAATGTTTCGCCCCCCCTCGTTCTGGGCCAGGCCATCCGCAAGCAGACAGACAGTCAGTCACTCCCTCCTCTACCAGCGCCGCCCTCGCCGCTCTGAGAACCGCACGGCCGTGACTACCGGATAGCCACAAATCTTTCGGCGCTCGCGGCATGGGACGATGCTAAAGGTGTGCGCCAGTGTGGACACTGAAACAACCGGACACATGGCGCGTACAGTGCGAGTGTGTGCGGGTGTATTTCGGTCCACACGGACGAACTGAAGGACGGACCAATGCGTTGCAGCACGGCGGTTCGCGCCAGCAGCTCAGCGGTCTGTGCGGTACGTAACGCGCGGTTCTGCTGCTTGTCAGTCTGGGTCGCGGCTCAATTGCGCGACGGCGCGCGAGTTTCGCCCGGTTGCGCGCCGTGTTACGAACGCGCCTCAACCATTTTTTGCTGGTCTGTTTCTTCTGGATCTTTTGGCTGCCGCGATGAATAATTTAGTGGCTGACTTGCGCGCTGTATGGTGTCGACCTCGAGCCAAAAATTGAATACGTTCAGGGGGAAAATCAAAAATTTGCCACGTTAACAGATATCATTTTGTGACATTTCTTTTCGAACGTTTCATATTCAATCGAATTAAAACTCGCTCCGCATGCTGAATGCAAGCCTGGTCTCCGTCAACTTCCGCAATTCGACCAAAAACGCGCCAATCGAGGGGGAGAGAGGTTGGCGATTTGACTACCGGGGAGATCCCAGGGTTCGGGGCCGCGGCCAGGGCGACTGGGTGGGCAACCTGCAGGCACACTGGCCTCACCACAACAGCGAACGCGCCGCCCGCCGCACAAGGGGAGAGCGCGCGACCAGCGACCAGCGACCAGCGCGCGGCGTGAGGACGACCGACGGGCGTCTCGGCCGGCCACTCCCTCACTCGAGGTCTTCTCCGCTCCGTCCGCCCCGGACGATCCCCTCCTGCCCTCGAGCGAGCCGCCATGGACGCGTACGAGCAGGTCAAAGTCATCGGTAAGGGCTCGTTCGGCGTCGTCACGCAGATCGTGCGCAAGGCCGACGGCAAGGTGCGTCGCCGTCGAATGATAGGAGAAAGAGGCTGAGAGAGACGCGTGGGGCTGACTCGTTGGAATACAGGCGCTGGTGTGGAAGGAGGTCAACTATGGCGCCATGAGCGAGAAGGAGAAGCAGCTGATCGTGAGCGAGGTGGGTGATCGAAATTGCGGTGCCGGTGCTCGCAAGAGAGGAACGAGGGCTGAACCGGATGGCGTGTGCAGGTCAACATTCTGCGCGAGCTGCGCCACCCGCACATTGTGCGCTACCTGGACCGCGTGATCGACAAACAGGCGACCAAGATCTACATCGTGATGGAGTACTGCGAGGGCGGCGACCTGGGCCAGTTCATCAAGCGCAAGAAGCGCGAAGGGTGCGTGCGCTGGCGCATGGTGGAGAGATCCAGTGTGGTGGGACAACCCATTTACAGAGTGTGGCGCATGTGGACAGGTCGTACATCGAGGAAGGCTTCATCTGGCATATTTTCACGCACATCTTCCTTGCGCTCAAGGAGTGCCATCGCCACCGCGAGGGCAATGCCGTCCGGCCGATTCTCCACCGTGACATCAAGCCCGGCAACATCTTCCTCGACTCGAGCGTACGTGTGGCCCTGTCGCCTGGTCATTTTCGATGACTGTGATATTTAGTGTGTGTGTGGATTGATGGTATTGCAGAACAACGCCAAGCTGGGAGACTTTGGACTGGCCAAGGAGCTGAGCAGCGAGTCGCGGTTCGCGCAGACGAACGTCGGTACGCCGTACTACATGAGCCCGGAGATGGTGAACGAGATGACGTACGACGAGCGCTCGGACATTTGGGCTCTGGGCTGTCTGCTCTACGAGATGGCCACGCTCGGGTGAGTTGATTGGATGCCGTGTGTGTGCATCGCAGACTGCAGGAGATTTCTAACCGGCAATGCGCTCCTCTGTTTAGCCCCCCGTTCGATGCGACCAACCAGCTGGCGCTCGCCAAGAAGATTAATGCCGGCAAGTTCACGCGCATTCCGTCTCAGTACTCGGAGGGTCTGTTCCAGGTGATCCGGTGGATGCTGCACCGACAGGTAGGCGTGCTGATGGGATAGTTGGACACGATCTGTCGAGTTCCACTCCGTCTGACTTCGATCGTTTGGCTCACCAGCGATCGCGACGACCGCGTGTAGAGGATTTGGAGCGCGTGCCGCAGCTGCAGCAGCGGCTTCGAGCGTACGCGGCCGCAAGCGGCAGCCAGTCTCCGGCGCCGGAACAGCAGTTGCAGGCCAACTACAACCAGAAGATGAAGGAGCTTTTGGCCATTGAAGAGGACCTGCGGCGCCAGGAGGCCGCGCTCATGGCCCGCGAGAAGAAGCTGAAAGGTATGCATTCGTCACTTTTGCACACCTCTGCGTTGGATCATGTAGTTGATTGTGTGCGTGTGTGTGGCTTCCCAATTCAGAACTCGAGGTCGACTACATGCGCCGCGAGGGCGAGCTGAAGAAGCGAGAGCAAATGTACGCGTCGTTTTGTGGCCTCGGTGGTCACATGTGCTGGGGATACTAAGCTTTCGATGGGTGTACAGGGTGGAGATGATGTCGCGCAAGCTGTCGTACAACTCGGCCAAGAGCTTGTCGCCGACGACGTCGGACTCGACGAGCGACAACAACTTCAGCAACGGATCCACTAGTCCCCGGAGACGGGTGGCGGATAACAATGGTGGGAGCCCTGGACGCACAGGCGGCCGTCATCCACCCCTGTCTGAACTTCACTCTCACTCCGCAGGGGAGCTGCTTGGGAAACAGCCCGTGCCTGAGGACGGCGGTGGCTCCCAACGATCTCAGCGCGCCTACCTCAGCGGGAGCAACGGGTTCCCGAAGGCCCAAAACAGTCCGTACTACTCGGGCAATGCGCCTGATGCCGCGGCCGCAGCCACACCATCAAGTGGCAATCGGCTTCGCGACACTCCGGAGCATGTGGCCAATCTGGTGAGTGGTTTGTTCTGCAAGGACACGCGCGATGTGCATATTTGATTATTGACTGTTGTTGTTGATGCACAGATGAAGGGCATGTGGAAGAAGAACTAGTCACGAGCGCGTCCTGCCTCACGAGAAGCTCGAACCGAGTCGGTGGCAAGCTTCCCGTTCGCAGCAATGAGAATACGGCGAAAGCGGATGCGATAGGAACTATTACTTTTTTTATTTTGTTTTCGTAACATACTCCCCGCTACCAAGACGAAATCGAAGACAGAAGAAAAAAGCGCTGCATGTGTGTCCTGCTCTCTCGACGAGCGTCACCTGCATCAAGACATTGAGGGCCGAGTTGGCCCGCCAAAGAACAACAGAAGAACCAAAGGCAGTCTTCCGTGTGGACGTGTACTGTATCGCTGCGGCGAGATAACCGCACTGTCGCTCACGAAGTAGAAGCGAGCGACCGAGAGGAGAGGAACCATGCTGAATGGAGGAAACAAACACGACTCACAATCTGTGCGAAGGTGTCCCCATGTGTCAGTCAAGTCTTTCGTCGTTGGAACACTGCATCGTCAGCTTCGTGATGGTGTCCCCCTCAGTCTGGCATCGTCCAAACCACAGCGTCCTGCGTCTGTTGGTCACCAGGCAGAGCCCGAACGACTTCTTGTCGTGCGCGACATCGACTTCCTTGATGTGCTCGCCCTTGACCAGCGAGAAGACGCGTTCGTTCAGCGCCAATGGCATTTGGCGCGACGCCAGACACCGGTTGTACTGCTCCGTTGTGAGGATTGTCAGCTCCTTGACGCCGTCGGCACAGACGAGCATGACTGAGTGCAGCTGCGGGTGGTACACGAAGAACGGGCAATCGACGATGTCCGGGTCGCAAAAGAGGACCTGCTCGCTCAGGCGGTAGGGGACACTAGGCGATGATCGCATCGGTTCGGACCACTGCTCCTCGTCCGTGCTCCTGAAGCGGCATGTGACCTCGCAAACCCACCCAAATGCTCGAGCTTGGACGTTCTCGCCCTTGAGCGAAGAGATGTAGTACCCAGCTGGAGCCTGCACGTACTCAACCTCGCCGCGACATCCGCCGCACCAGGGGATGATCCGCAGGTTGGTGCGGATCTGGAGCCCTACGATGTTCAGGCGGTCGTCCCGTCGAACACCGATCTCCACGATGACCTCATTGTTCATGAGCACCACCGGGTGCAGCATGGCGCCGACGAAGAACTTGTCTTGGACTGCCTCGAGTCGGGACAGCACCTTGATGGAGCGGACCTGGAAGTCGCTCGCCTCGATGATGAGCGCACCCATCTCGAACGCGTCGTCTTGCCAGCGCGTGCCGAACGGCTGGGTTGGCGGGAGAAAGCCCAGCCACTTGGGCGACGGATCTGCTCCGGTGGAGCCGAACGCACTGCGACCGCTCAGAGGCGCCGAAGACATGTCGATTGTGCTGCGCGAGCTCGGAGGCGCCATGTCCACTTCTCGGACATCGCTGCGGTCATCCATGGTCAGTTTTGGCGATCGGGAGCGGACTGGACTGTGGTGGAGCTACTCCCACGAGCCTCGCTGCTGCTACTGTCGAGGTCTCCATTTTTCGAGAGTCTCGACTTCCTGAGCTGCTACCATCACACCCTGACAAACCCAGCTTCCCATGTAGTCACTGATCAAAGAAACTAAACTACCAGTTTGAACCAGTGAGTTCGAGTCTTTTTTTGACTGATAATGCAAAGTCAGTCTAAATTGGGTTTTGGATATGAGAAGTTCATGAAACAGCAGACACAACAGTTTGTAACAGAGCAGTTGGCACGACCAGGGGGAACGGTGGACGGAAGGATGTTGTACGTGACGCGGCCGAGTTGCCGTGCGAAGGTGGGGAAGTTGTCGATCGGGTGGACACGTGGGAGCCGTTAAGCGATAGTCGAGAGACGTTGGAAACTGAACTCGGGTGGAGAGCGACGGGCAAATGCAGAAGATCGGAGGGGTGGCGATCAACGGACGTTGAAGGGCCTGGAGACCGCTACGATTGTGGGGACGCGCCGTTGGACTTACTGAACGCACGTGTTAAAAAGGCCCGCGGAGAACATGAGCGAACGAATGACGTGCTCGAAGTGAGCGCGGGGAACGCGAGGGACAACGGCAGTTCGGATTGAGCCGAGGCGCGAACAGGTGAGGCAGACTACAAGCGACGAAGACTGAGCGGGTGTCGGGTTGCGGTGCGAGCGGTGGCGAGTGAGCAGGGCGTGGACAAGCGGAGTGTAGTGCGGACGACCGGCAGGACAGCGGACGACTGACGACTGTGCGGCTTGGTGGCTGGGCTACGAGGCGACTTGGGGCGCGTGGGCTACGGCTGTCATCGTATTGGAACTGCGCTGGGGTGTGGGCCAGGTGGTTCGAGGACTTGTTGGAGCTGCGCCCGGGGAAGCCTGGGTGGTTCGTGCTCAATCAGGACTGCGGTGAAGGCGAGAGGTTCAGGTGGTCTGGTGCGAGCCGGCGCAGGACGTTCTCAGCGTGCTAGGCACGACTGCAGGCGGACTGACGTCTCGTTGTTGGCTGCGGGATGGACGCACTTCCGTGGCGAGTTGTGAGTTGAAGTTGTGAGGAGAATATACAACGTTGGGCCTGCCAAGGAACGTCCGTTTGGGTTAGGACGTGCGTGACCGACTATACAGTGCATTGGAGTGTACTGGACGGTGACTACCGAGGCCAAGGCAGGCTGACGGGTTGTCGCTCGTGGGAAAGTGAGACGGCTGGGCTGTCGACCCGCGAGCTAGTCGCGTGAGTGCTAGTACAAGTTCTTTCGCCATGAGCGGCAAACGCAAGAAGAAGAGCGATCCGCCTGACGAGGAAAAGCCAAAGCGTCGACGTTCAAGCAGAACTGCCAAGCCTACAGAGCAGAAGACAGCTTCCGATGGGAGAGTGCTCGTTCACCCGTCGACGTGGTTCAATCGTGCGGTGGCGGATGATCTGTGGATGCCAGTTGCGACGACGCTGCAAGCGGTTGAGAAACCTCGACGCTTGCGTCAAGCTCGTCCCAAGAAACTCAAGAGGGTTAAGCATCGACGAAAACATCGGCGGAGACGTCGACGATCTCAACGGCATGAAAAGCGTAGAGCTGGAGAGCGACTTCGCGTTCCCGAATCTCAGCGTGCGGTGGAGCGATTGCTCACGTCGTGGTTTGACGTCACGAACTTCACCGACGTGTTCAGAGCGACTCCATGGAGAACGATGCGTATGCCGTCGTTCAAAGATCTGCAGAAAGATCTACGCGCGCTGGGAGAGTTAAGTGACGAGAACAAGAAGTTCAACAGTGTTGTCAAAATTCGCCTGTATCCAACTACGCGTCAGCGCGAGAAGCTGGAGCAGATGTTCGCCGCGAGTCGCGCCGTGTACAACAAACTAGTTGCTCGCTCCAAAGAGGACCGTGCTACGCGACTGGTGCAACGGGGAAAAGCCAACAAGAACGAAAAGATGACGTTAGGTGAGTTCGCAAAGAAGTATCGCCCAATTTCGCAAAAAGGAACAATGTCAGCATACTTCACGAACAAGAAAATGCTCCGCCGTCACCTCCAGGTGAACGAAGAAGTGTTCAATTCCACGTTTCGTGACTTCAATAAGGCGGTAAAATCGTCTTTGGCGCTGTTCTTCGCGTTGAAGAAGAAGAACAAGACTACCACGTTTCCCGAGCTTAAGTTCAAGTGCAAGTTCGCGCCGTCGAACACGATTGAAATCGCTTCCAGATCGATCAAAAGCATTCGCAAGAACGACAAGAACTACGTGCGGTTTCATCGTCATTTCTTTGGACGTGGAAAATTCGATTGCATTGAGCTGCGTGAAGAGCTTCCTCGGCTCATAAGCGCGATTCGGCTTCAACGATTGCGGGAAGGTGAATACTATCTTGCGATCCCTCGTCTCGTCGAGTTCAAGCAAACGAAGTCAAATCGTGTGTGTTCGATTGATCCCGGCGTTCGCAACTTTGCGACAATCTACGATCCCGACGGTCGAACGATCAGCGTCAAAGACGCGTATACCGTGCTCAAGCGGCGTTTCGAAGCGATCGACGCCACGAAGTCGAAGCTCGCGTTAATGGATAACGAGAGCAAAGCGAAGCATGAAACGATGGTTCGACAGCGAAAAAAAACAAAGGGGAAGGAAAAGACGCAGCTTCATCGTCAGCGATATCGTCATCGCAGATTTATTCGCTTTACGCATCGTCGCGTGACTCGGATGGTCAATGACATGCATCAGAAGCTCTCGAGCTGGCTTGCAGCGAACTACAAGCAAGTTCTTCTTCCTTCGTTCCACACGTCGGAGATGGTGCGAAAGTACGAGAAGCTTGTAGCAGCGGATGGTACGCCGCCGACTTCATCAGACGAAGTCACGGAAGTTCCTGCTCAGCCAACAAAGGAAAAGAAGCGCGAGATTCGCAGTTCGACAGCACGAGCGATGATGGCGCAGTCGCACTTCAAGTTTAAGATGTTGCTGAAGTACAAGATGGAGCGTGTCGGCGGACGCATGATCGAGTGCGACGAAGAATATACTTCGAAAACGTGCTCCAGCTGCGGTAAGATCAAAGACGATCTTGGAGGAAGCAGCACCTACAGGTGTTCTTTCTGTCAAGTCGTGCACGATCGAGACGTCAATGCTGCCAAGAACATTTTCCACAAGAACATGCAGATGCTAGGCTAGAGATAGTTTAGCGTCAATCGGCGCTACCTTCGTCGAGGAGTCCTGTCAGCTCTGCTGGCGTTACAGGCCCAAGAGGTAGTAGGTATCAAGTGGTACTTTGGTATCGCATGGTATCTACCAGTATCTCACTAGGTGTAAACTCCAATGGAGCGAGCACTCGCCCGTATTTATAGTGTGAATGCCAGCGACTGAACTTAATTGAATGCGAACGACTTGACTGACAGTCGCACGTCAGTCATCCGCGACCTCGCTCTCTTTCGCCTCCACGCGGATCTGGAGCAGCGCCTCGACGCGCGTCCGGCAGATTGGACACGTGCTCGACGACTTGCGCAGCGCCTCGGCGCACTCGCTGCACAGACACATGTGGCGGCACGGCAGCACCGTCGTATTGCGCGGCTCGCTCATGCAGATGATACACTCGGCGCCGTCTGGAATCTCAATCTCGTCCTTGCTGCCACCGACGCCAGCGGTCGCAGTCGCGTCGCCACTGTCGTGCTTGGGAGCGGCGGCGACTGATCCGTCGATGCCGTAGATCTCCTGCAGCTCGTACGTCAGCCCGTCCACCTGAAAAAGCAGCAGCAACATGAGCGTCAACGACAAGTTCCTTGGCCAATCTCGACAAATTGAGCTCATCACTCACGAGGATCTTTTGTTTGAGCATCTTGACGCCCCAAGCGCCGCTCGACAGCCGCGTGAACGTCGCGAACGTCGACTGGGACTGCAGCTTCTTGGCTTCTACACCCACCACAACGCACAATGATCAGCTCAACACATCAATCAACACGGCATCTTTCGACCCACGTACTGTCGTCGACTTCGAGCACAATGACAAGCGGGAAGGTCAGCTTGCCGGGCTCGTACACGAGCTCTCTGTCGTGGAAGACGGTCAGATCCAGCAGCCCTTGCTGGTCATGCTCGCTCAGGTGGAAGGACTGGCCGAGACCCTGGGGGAAACGCCGCTCTACGACCGGCAGCGCGCTCGGATGCACGAGAGCGAACGACGAGCAGCCCGTCTCGTCGTCGATCGTCTCGGCCACCACGACGTACACGGTGACGCGGCACGGCTTGGTCGCGTCGAACTGGAACTCGAGGTCGTATCTGGTCCACAAAAGAACACCCATTTCGGATCCGTCACCAACCGCAAATTGCCAGCACTTGAGACGGACCACTGACAACGCACCTGTCGGCCGCGCTCGCCGCCGCCGTGAGCTTGAGCGACGCCTTCTTGAGGTTCACGTGGTTCTTGACCGTGCACGTCTGCTGCATCTCGGGCATCTCCTTGGGCAGCATGGCCTGGTTGGCCATGAAGGCCATGTCCGGCCGCCCGCGGCTCAGGTACAGCGCCTGCATCTGCGCCGGCGTGTAGTTGCCGCGCGGACTGGTGGCCGCCGAACCGCCGCCCACCGGCTCGCCGTACAGCGCGCCGTTCATGTGGCGGCGCGACCCGCGCTGGACACTGCCCGTGTGGCCCATGAGCGGCGAAGGCGTCGACTAGAAGTGGCGTCTCCCTGTTGTCCTCGACCGGCGTGCAAAGCAATCGCTAATTATAGCAGGGGTGTTCTATTTCAGGGACGTTTCGGCGGTAAAGTCACGGTTCGCGGCAATAGCAAATTGTGGGCTCATTCCGAATAGTGCCCTCTGATCCTTTAATCGGACACTGCATTTCAACCTGTCGAAAGTTATGTACTTGAATCGGGTATGCTGACTTGAGACGTGTACTAATCAAAACTAAAACTAAACCCCAGCGGTATCCGGACAACTTCAACATCGATCGAACTGTGCTGGCGACTACTATGATACAATCAGGTCGCTCACGCTCACCTGGAGCGGTGCTGCCGCATCCGCAGCGCCACGCGCAGCTGCAGACGCCCAAGCAAGCGACCGCCGAGCGTCAGCGGCACGACCACCTCGTGCTTGCCGCCGCTCGCGTCCACGCAGAACGTGCCGTGGCCGAAGAGCTGGTCCATGGACGTGCCGCCGACGCCGGGGGACGTGGCGATGGACGCGGTCGAGCCGCTGAACGACGAGGCCGGCGCCGTGGACACGGACGAGCCCGAGGGCGTCGGCGAGAGCGACGTCATGGACGAGACGGACGACGAGTGGCCGCCGGTGCGCAGCCGCGAAGCCGACGGCGCCTTGCTCAGTGCGCGACCGCCCCTCGCCGGCGGTGCACGCAGCAGCAGCGCAACGTGCTTGTCCCCCATGGCTCCCGCCATCGTGTGGTACCGCAGGCCGCGCTCGACAAAGTCGTTCCACTTGATGGTGTGGAAGTTGGTCGTGGGCGTGACCGTGGACGCAAAGTCGCTGAACGAGCTCACGCCGGCGCTGCGGTGCTCGCCCCACGTCAGGTGCTCGGCGACCTCGTGCAGCTTGCGCTGGTGCGCGAACACGTCCTCGCACGGCAGCGGGAAGAGGAAGCCGAACTGCACGTGCTCGGCGCGGTCGAACGCGGCCGAGTCGACGGCGTCGACCCACCGGATGGAGCGGAACTCGATGCGCAGCCGCAGCTCGCACGACCCCGGCACGTCGCGCATGCGGCCGGCGGCCGTCAGGAACGATGTCGAGTACTGGCTCGACTGCAGGATGTTCGGGTTCGCGCCACTCGAGTTGGCGTTCCAAGCCGAGTCCTCGACGCCCAGCTTCTGCATCGCTGGCGCCTGCACGCGCGGTAGCGTCACCTTGAAGGTGGCCACCACGGGCTTGTGGTCGGACGTCGTCACTTCCTCGCACGACGTGTACTTCTCGCACTGTACCAGCTCCTCCATGCCGTCCAGCGACGCGAACATGATGCGGTCCGTGTAGGACGGCACACGGAAGCCCCCATGGCTCGCGCTGAGTGAGTAGTTGCGCTCGAACGCCGCGGCGTCGCGCGGGTCCAGCAGCGCCTCGCCGCGGATGCGGCGGAACGTCGGGTAAAAGGCGATGTCGTGCTCCTGGAAGCCGAAGAAGATCTGGTTGGCCATGCGCAGCTGGTACAGCTCGTCGTGGCCGCGCAGCAGCGTCTGGAGCTGTCTCTCGACGTTGGCAGCGCTCGAGGCGATGGCCTCGGCGTCGTGGCGCTGGCTCGGGGTGGTGCTGTCGGTATCGTCTTCGTCTTCTTCTTGGACGGCGCCAATGGCCTCCAGCCCGCCGGAGCTCGAATCGCTGTTGTTGAAGTCCAGCCGGGGAGTCATGAACTCGTGGAAGCTCGAAGACGACGTCGGCGACTGGTCGCTTGCGCGCTGCAACATCGCGGGCGACGTCGGCGACGACAAGTGGTGGAAGGTGGACTGCGGTTGAGCAGTGGAGTCGGCGGTCTCGACCGGCTGGCAGCGGCGCAGATCATTGGAGCCGATCGCGGCGAGCGCTTGGAGCATCTCGGCCGGGGTCACGTTCTGCCTCGTCATGCGGTAGTTGAAGTCGCCCAGGATGAAGCTGTGGTGGTGCAGGTGCGGGAACCCGAAGCCGTGGTCCTCCTCGTCCAGGTACAGCTGCTGCAGGATCTCCATGGCGTCCTGGTTGCGCCGGTGCACCTTGGACGGCGGGTGGTGGAACTTGACCTCTTGCTGCTGCTGCTGGTGGAACCGGAGGATGTCGTCCTCCAGCTCGAGCTCCAGCGGCCCAGACCCGTCGTCGGTGCGTGTGCGGCGCCTGCTACTGCCGCCACCGCCACCTCCGCCGCCTCGAGACGACTTGGCCGCCTTCTTGCCGGACGAGTCGGACGCCAAGTGACACGTGACGAAGGCGAACGAGGCGTTGTCGTACCGGAACGACATGCCCACCGCCCCCTTGTTGGACGCGCGGCCGAACACGAGCAGCGACTTGCCGCGGAAGACCTCCTGCGCGCTCTTGGAGCCGCCGCTCGGACGCGCGGGCATCTTGAAGCGGCCCGTGATGACCGCGCTCTCGCGCACGAAGATGCTCAGCGCGATGTAGCCGTGGTACCCGAGCGCCGTTGCGCGCTTGCCGATCTCGCACGAGTAGTGCACGTACTTGACGCCCGCGTGGCGCACGAGGTGCTGCAGCACCTTGGACTGCAGGTCGCCCAGGTCCATGCACTCCTGCACGCCGATCACGTAAATGTCGTGGCCCGCTGGGATCCACGACGGCTGCAACACACACACACACATATACAATCCACCATCCGTCAGTCCACCATTGGCTCAACACCTTCACTGCAACATAAGAGGACCAGCAAGGACATACCAGCTCGTCCACGTCCACGTCCTTCTCGCCCATGTTGAACGTCGACGCGAAGATGGCGACGCGCGGCGCGGGCCTCGGCGGCGGGGACGACGTCGCCGAGGACGAGACCCGCGGCATGATGGCGACGGCGGCGGCGGCGGCCGCCTGCGTGGCCTCGACGACGCCCTTGACCTTGGCGAACTGCTTGCGCCAGCGCTCCTTGTACAGCTGCTGCTGGTGCGCGTCCGGCAGCAGCGTGTGCTGCGTGCGCGTGGGCACGGGGAAGTAGAGCGGCATCTGGAACGGCGCGCGGTCCAGCGCCGAGAACGGCTCCGAGTGGGTGCTGCCGCACGGACTGGTGGCGCTCGCCTCGGCCAGGGTCGACGGCGTGGGCGACGCGCTCGCGACGGCCGCGACGGTCGGCGCTGACTCGGTCGACGTGAGCCGGAAGGAGCCGGCGGACGCGGATCGCAGCAGGATCGAGTCGCGGCCGTCGTCGTCCACGCCGAGCACCACGGCGTGCTTGACCCGCTTGGACACGACGTACGGCCGCGCGCTGTCGGTTGGGGACGCGATGGACTCGGCGTCGTCGAAGCGCGTGCCCGCGAGCGGGGACGAAGCCTGCTTGCGGCACAGGCCGCCGTAGACGATCGAGTTGGAGAGGCCCGTGAGGTCCTGCAGCACCTGCGCGAAGAGCCCGAGGTCCACGTGGTGGTCCCCCAGCGCCTCGAGCACTTGGTTGGGAACATGGTGACGAAGAGGTTAGGCAAGTGTGGATATTGATAATGCTAGTGGTGCATTGGTGATGGACGTACGGCGGTAGATCATCATGGGGGAGCGGTGCGCGATGAAGATGACGAGGTAGAGCAGCAGCTTGCGGCGGATGAGCATGGAGGACGTGTCCGCCTCGATCGTGTCGTGGCTGGGTGGACGGATGGTGGACACAAGGCAGGCAATGGCGAAAGGTTAGCAAATGGACGCGGTAAGCAAATGTAGTAAGTGAATGCGGGGGGTCTCACCGCGCGACGCGCTGCTTCATGTTGATGTGGATGAGCATGAGCAGCACGAAGTTGAAGACGACCATGAGCACGTAGAGCAGGTAGAAGGAGAGGAACATGCTGCGGATCTCGCGCAGCCAGCAGTAGAAGGTCGCGTCTCCGTACTGGTGCGCTGCATCCATCCATCCACACCAGAGTTAGCAACGTCGGCAATATCCTCCCAATTGGCTCCAATATCCTTCCAATTGGCCCCCAAATCCTCCCAAAACGTACTTGTCAAGTGGTAGACGACGAGCCCCGCGGGCGGCAGCGTGGCCACGGCCAAGTACAGTCGGAAGCGCCGCTGGCGCGCGGCGAGCGCTTCGCCGGCCACGAGCCATCGGTAGAGGTTGAAGGCGATGCAGCAGACCCAGAGGCAGCTACCGAGGTTGGCGGCCTGCAGCACGGCGGCCTGGGCGCTGCACAGCGCGGGGGACCCCACGGGGGCCCTCCCGGCCACGCGCGCCAGGATCGTGGCCGCGTCTAGCAGCGACAGTACCAGCACGAGCTTGGCAGCGAAGTCCATATGCGCGCGGCCCCGTGGCCGCGGCCCGCCGCGGTAGTGAGCGTGCAGCAGGTGGACGAGGACGTAGAGCACGCCGATGAGCGACGCCGCGCTCGCGACGTAGCCCACGAGCTGCACGCGGGCCGCCTGCGCGTCGGAGAGCGCGGCCGGCGCCGCGTCCAGCATGCGGATAGCAAGCGCGCGGCGCGGATAGCAAGTGCGCGGATAGCAAAGCGCGAGGATAGCAAAGCGCGAGGATAGCAAAGCGCGAGGATAGCAAAGCGGCCGGCGGCGCGGTTAGCAACGAGGCCGAGTCAACGACAGGTGGACTGGCGGAGGGACGGCCGACCCCCCGCCCGACGTCGCCATGTGACTCGGCGGCCGCTCGGGATCGCCGGTGGGGTGAGGGTGGTAGACAGGCTGGCGAAACTCCCACGGTCTGCTCCGAACCCCTGTCGCGCCGCTGACCACCGGCACGCGCGCGCGGATAGCAAACGGCCGGAGCGGAAGAAGAAGCGGTGCCGCTTCCGGTTAGCAACTTTCGAGCCTTCCGCGGACGGCCGAGAGCCAGTGAGGAGTTCTTTTGCTAAACGCGCTTTGCTAAACGCGCCTTGCTAAACCACGTGTGGGGCGGCATCAAGTGGTCAGAGAGAGAGAAGTGCGGGCCGGTGGCGCCGGTCGCAGTCCAGTCCGGCACACACAGCCGCGCCGATGACGCGCGCCGCACGCCGCGCGCGACCGCTCTTTCTACCCCGGCGGTCGCGGCGAACACGCCGAGTTCGATAGCAATCCGCGCTGGATGGATGGCGAACGGCGGCGTCCACGGAAGAAGCGCGGCCGAGCGGCGGCGCTCGGGTGTCAACTCGTCCTCCGCTTGGCCGCGAGGACCAAAAGTTGCTATCCTGCGACTGGCGCAGGATAGCAACTTTTGCTAACCGCACGGTTGCTAACCGCGCGCGCCTCTTTGCTGCCGTTCTTAGGCACAGGGGGACGGAGGCATCCTTTTCTAACTCGCGTCGCCGTCCATAGCGCTGGAGGCTGTACTGTATATTACCGAGCCGCTGGGGGGCGGAAGTCGCCGTCCCCCGTCCGGAGATCCGTCCAGCGGTGAATCAGTCGAGCACGAAGTGGCCGCCGTGGCCGAGCGCGAAGGAGCTGAGCGTGTCCATGTCGGCGTCGTGCTCGCGGTTCACCTCGCGCACGAGGTCCTTCATCGAGAGCATGCCCACCAGGTCGCCGTCATCGTTTAGCACTGGCAGGTGGCGCGAGTCCTGACATTAGCAAGTCATGGTTAGCACAAAAACCTCCCAGAACGCATGTTGCTAACCACCATCACTGCTGACGTACGCAGTTGAGCATCTTGGCCATGAGCGCCGAGGGCACCTCGTCATGGCGCGCCGTCACGATCCGCGCGCGGTTCGTCATGATCTGGCTCACCTTGGTGCCCGCAGCCGTCTTGCGCTGCAGCTCGACCTTCTTGAGGTAGTCGCGCTCGGTCACGAGCCCGACGAAGGCGCCGGCGGCGTCGCTCACGGCCAGGCAGCCCAGGTTGATCCCCGCCATGCGCGTGATGGCCTCGAGCACCGTCGCGTCCTTGGAGATGACAAAGTCCACGCCCGAGTAGCACGACTTGGCCATCAGGTCCGCCGCCGTCCCCTTGTCGTAGTGGTACGCACGGGTGAGCGCGGGGCCGCGCACCGCGAGCCGCGCCGCCTGCATCGACCGGAGCATTGATGAGGTGGATGAAGATTCGGTTGGGGAACAATTGACCAATGCAGGGGGGGGGGCAGGTTGAAGTTGGGTGGGAGGAGGTATCAGTTTATACAGGGTTCGAGGTGGGAAGGTGTGCGCCGCGTATACTGGTGGTATACCCGGATACCGCATGGCCGTCGTGGGACAGTTTGTCCGCATATCGCTTGCACCAAAAATCCACCCCCGAACGAAAGCCATTTCAGTACCCGCACCTCACTTATATAAGTACTTCCCACTCCTCACATGCCTTCCCGACCGCGACGGGCTCCTCTTCTGCCGCCATTCGACGCGTCACTTGGCCGGCAGGACATGGAGGCGGCTCCTGCGCAGGACACGGCCCCCGCGCCGCCCGCGGACGAAGGCAGTGGCCCAGCGCCGCCGCTGCAGCCGCGCAAGACGCCGGCGCCGCCGCGGCGCGGCCGCAGCTCGTCCGGCAGCGGCAGCAACAGCGCGACGACGGCCGCCACCACCTCCACCTCCGGCCGGCGGTCGCGCACCAACAGCGGCAACGCGGCCGCCGCGAGCAACGGCAGCGCCGCGGGGGGGTCAGGCATCGTCCTCAACACGATGCGACGCCGCCACAAGGCCGCGCCGTCGCGCCACAGCTCGCTGAGCGACCAGGAGGAGGACGAGACGACCAAGCGTCCTAAACGTACGGCCCCACATACTTACTTCAACATGTCCGCGTCCTAAAAACTGACCATGAGGGGATGTTGACATGCACACACAGCCAAGAAGCTCCGCCAGCCGAGCCTGCGCAACGTGGCGACGCTCGTGCGGTCCAACCTGCGCAGCTCGCTGCGCGCGGCCAACGCGCGCGCCAAGGCGAACGCCAACGGCGGCGACTGGTCCACGACCGATGACGACGAGGACGCAGCCACCAAAGCCGGCGGTCTGGGGGCCAACACGTTCGCGGGGGTCGCGCAGCAGGTCGTGTCGTCCAAGCGGGCCGCGCGGGGCTTCCTGAGCATGTGGCCGCGCGGCTCGGGGGGCGGCGCGGCGCTCGTGTACCGCGGGATCCACATGGAGAAGAAGAAGCTCGACCTTGCGACCGTCGCGGCCGAGTACAAGGAGATGAAGCGCCGGCAGTTCTACCAGGAGCTCATCGTGTACCTCGTCTTCCTCGGCGTCTTCTTCTCGCTGCTCGCGTGGCTGCCCGTGCAGGCGAGCTTCCAGCAGAACGACGTCGTCGGCGCGCTCACGTGTCGCGAGGAAGGAGTGTGTGACGTGCACTCGTTCGGGGACCTGTACGACTTTGCCGAGGATGTGCAGACCCGAGTATGCGCTCCCGACGCGGACGACAGCCGCGGCGCCGCGCAGTGGACGCGCGTGGGCGGCGTGCGCTTCCGCCAGGTGCGCGTGCAGCAGCAGCAGTGCCGCGTGTACGGCGACTGGGTGGCCGACTGCTTCCCGTTCTACAGCACTGAGGTGCAGGACACGGCGCCGCTGCTCGGCGCGGCCTCGAACCGCACGTACGAGTGGCACGACGGGCTTGGAAGACTCAGCCCGCACCTGTACGAGTCGTCGCTGTGGCCGTCGTGGCCGTTTGCGTCTTCTTCTTCTTCCGCCGACTCGCCAGCGCACGACTACGGCACGGGCGGCATCGCCGTCGACCTGTGCAACGCGTCGCTGGACGATCTGCGCGCGGACGCGTGGCTCTCGCCGGCCTCGCGCGCGGTGTCGGTCGAGTTCACGCTTCTGAACCCGGTGACGCGCGTCTTCACGCTCGGGCTCCACGTCTTCACGCTGCACCCGTCGGGCCACCTCGAGCACTTTGCGCACAGCTCGCACCTGCGCGTCGTCGGGCTCGAGCGCACCGAGCTGGCGGGCGACGCGAGCCAAGACTCGCTGTTCAGGACCGACTTCTGGGTGCCCGACCCGCGGTTGTTGCTCTGGGCGGCGCTGCTGATCTTCTTCATCACGTACTGCATCGGCGAGGCCGGCGAGATGTCGTGCATGGGGGCGAGGACGTACCTGGGCTCGGACATGTGGAACCTGTTCGAGCTGACGCACCTCACGGTGCTCGCGGGACTGCTCATCTGGTCGGTGCGCTATTACATAGCGTCGTGGGCGTTCGCGGCCCACGTGGACGAGGTCGTGCGCACGGGCGAGTCGGGGGACCACTCGAGCGTGCAGACGCTGCTGTCGACGTTCCAGCAGCTCGCGGACCTCGCGTCGGTCGGCTCGGCGTTCAGCCTGCTCAAGGTGTTCAAGTTCTTGCGCATGAACTCGACGTTGAACCTGCTGTGGAAGGTGCTGGGCATGGCCATGAGCGACCTCATGGGCTTCCTCGTCATCTTCAACCTCATCTTCCTCGGCTACTCGGCCATGGGCAGCTACGCCTTCGGCTTCGCGCTCGAGGAGTTCTCGACCATCGGCCGCTCGTACGGCACGTGCTTCCAGATGCTCGCGGGCGAGATGGACTACCCGCGGCTGCGGCAGGCCAACCCGCGGCTCGCGCCGGTCTTCATCGGCAGCTTCGTCGTGCTCGTCTTCCAGATCGTCGTCAACATGTTCGTCGCCATCCTCTCCGAGTACTACGAGGTCGCCAAGAACGGCGCCGAGGGCGGCGAGCAGGACGTCGAGTACGACGTGCTCGCACGGCTGCGCACGTACATGGAGGCCGTGTCGCCGACCGTGGTGATGGCGCGCAAGAACGACGTGATCCGGCTCGTGCCGCGGCAGACCGTGCGGCTCATCTCGACCAACCTCGTGGACCAGGAGGAGACCCGGCAGCGCGCCAAGAAGCTCTTCCGCGGCGCCGTGTGGCGCGTCGTGGCGCTGCTGCGGTTCGGCATGAAGTTCGACCGGCGCATCCAGTTCGGGGAGCGCAAGGGTCCGCACGGCGGCGCGGCCCATGGAGGCTCGGCAGGCAACGAGAAGAACTCGGTCACGCACATCCGGCTGTCGGAGAACTTTGACCACAAGACGATCAAGGACATGATCCCGATCGGCATCACGGTGCGGCTCGAGGGCGACTCGCTGCTCGGCGACGGGCTCGCGCTCAAGGTCGTGCACCACAACAGCCTGTCGGTCGAGTGCGTCGTGCTGGGCACGAACGACTCGAACGACGAAAAGGCCGCGGGCGAGGCGCTCGGCAATCGCGCCGTGTTCGGGCCGCCGCGGACGCTCTCGTCGCTCGGGTCGTTCGGCGACAGCGACGCCGAGTCGACGGCCTCGGGCATGTTCGAGCCGCGCGAGCGAGTGCTGGAGCTGATCGGCGGCGAAAAGCTGCGCATCCCGTGGCAGCACCTGGTCATCCACGTCGGCCGCACGCTGTTCAAGGAGCTCAAGGTGGGTCTGCTGCAGGCGACCAAGCTCTGGAGCGTGTCCAAGGCGCACCTCGTGGACGACTACCATCTCGGGCTGCTCTTCGACTCAGTCCGGGCGGACGGCCGCGAGAGCCTGCGCTTTGACGAGATCTCGCGCATGCTCGACCTGTACCTGCGCAAGGACAAACGGCGCGCGCTGTGCTCGCAGAACGAGGTGCGGCAGGAGGCGCTGTACGTCATGTACCGCTTCCGGCGGTGCCTGATCGACATGCCGTCGCGCGAGAAGGAGGGCCACAACTACCGGCCCAAGCCCGTGGACACGTCGATGATCGACCTCGGGCCGCTGCTGCACCTGGGCGACATGCTCGCGCGCAACTGCCACGACATGTGGGCTCTCGAGCGGCTCAAGCAGGGCTGGCAGTACGGTCCTACTCGCGACGACGCGCGCAAGCGGCACCCGAACCTCGTGCCGTACAAGCTGCTGTCGGTCGAGGAGCAGGCGTTTGACTACCGCTCGTCGCTTGAGACGCTCAAGACGATCGTCTTCATGAACTACACGATCGTGCGCAGTCACACGAGCGGGTCGACAGTGAGCGGCGGTGGTGGCACTGGCGGCGGCAGCACGCGCAGCTTCTCGCGGTCGGCGTCGACCATCTCGGACGACCTCGTGAGCGCGCCGACGAGCGCCAACACGGGCAGCAACAGCTCGCTCGTGAGCGGCAACGGCGACAACGCGCACGACTCGGACGACGACAACACGCTCGCGAGTCTCGGCGCCAAGACGCCGCTGCTGTCGGCGAGCAAGCCGATGCCGTCGCTGCTGCGCGAGGCCATGAGCTTCCGGCGCTCGAGCCTCATGGACGACTCGCCGTACTACACGACGTACGGTGAAGGTGGCGTCGAGGTGTACCGGCCGCTGCCGATTGACACGACCCACGTGGAGCTACCGCCGCGGCTGCTGCGGCTCGTGGACCTGCTGGCTGAGAACGCGCACGAGGTGTGGTCCAAGGGCCGCATGGACGAGGGCTGGACGTACGGCCCGGCGCGCGACGACCCGGCCAAGAAGCACCCGTGCCTCGTGCCCTACGTGTTCCTCACAGACGACGAGAAGGAGTACGACATCAACATCGCCAAGGAGACGCTCAAGACGCTGCTCGCCATGAAGTTCACGATCGTCGACCGCTCGAGCGGCCGGATATAAGTACGAGCATTTTCCGACCCAAAGCGAGAGCTGACAAATTGGCTGGAGCTGTCTTGAAACATCAGAGCACGGTCGTGGACAGTGTGTCGGCGGCCTGCTCGATGGCCACGCACAGCTTGACGAGCTCGCGGCGCGCCGTCATTGAGTTACCTGCCGCGAGCTGCTGCGTGACGCTCGGGAAGAAGCCCGCGCGGTAGTCGTCCCATTCCGAGAAGCCGTAGAGCGCCTAGACGTATCCATCCGTTCAATGCAACACAATGCGTGAGTCCCTCCATCCACCCATCCGCCGACTGCAGTCAGACAACGTACATGCTTGAGCCAGGGCATCCGAGGCGGCCCGGACGGCAGTAGGAAGGCCTTCTCGGTCAGCAGCAGCCGCGTGTTCATCTCGCGCACGCGCTTGAAGTCGACGACGAGCTCGCCGTTGAGGATCGAGGTCATCTCGGCCGTCATCTGCTTCATCTCGGCCACGGCCTCGTTCGCCGCGAGCTCGAACGCCTCGACGGCGGTGTGCAGTCGCGTGAGCGGCACGGCCGGCGCCAGTCCCGCGCGGTCGAGTGCCGAGGCTAGCACGAGCTCGCCGTGCCGCAGGTCGCGCGCGACCTCGAGGAAGTCGTACTGGAGGAAGATCGAGTCGCTGAACGAGAGCAGAACGCTGCCATAGAGCTCGGCGGCCGTGCGGTGGAACGTGAAGGCCGGGTCGCCGAACTTGCTCATCCACTCGAATGAGTCGTTGGCCGAGCCTTCGACGCCGAAGTAGCCGCCGTCAAAGTCGAGCTCGACCGTCGGGATGGCGAGCCGCGCGAGGAAGGGCGAGAGGCGGCCCGTGCGGCCGGGCAGGTCGATGTCGGGAAGCTCCGCGGCGGCGTTGCCCGCGCGCTTGCGTGAGTCCTCGAGCCAGTAGTAGTAGACCGAGTCGCCGCTGTCGGGCAGGTCTTCGTGCGCGTAGCTCGCGTTGAACGGGAGGTACATGTTGTCAGCACTGTCGGTACTGTCGCCGCTGGTGCCGCTGCCGGCCTCGAGCCTGCGGGTCTTGGACGTCGAGAAGAAGCTGTTGACGTCGACCGCCGCCTCGGGCTGCGCGATGGACGCGGCCATGAGGTAGATGTTGCGTCTCAGGGCGGCGCCGGCCTCGACGTGGAGTGATCCCGAGCCACGGACGACGTCGTGCAGGTTGAGGTAGACGACACCTCGACCGCCGAGGTGCGAGAAGTGGCGGTCGATCCAGGCGGAGCTGCCGACCGAGCCGAACTGCTCGGCGTCGAAGGACGCGAGCAGCAGCGTGCGGTGCGGCACCCAGCCGTTGGCGAGCAGGTCGCCCAGCGCACGGAGCAGCTCGAGGAAGACGGCGTTGCCCGAGCCAGCCCCGCCCGCTGCGGCCTGCGCCGAGTCTCGCTGCGCGCCGACGATCACGTACCGGTCGGCCTCACGCGATCCCTTGACCGTGATGACGACGTTCGTCACGTTCTTGTGCTCGTACTTGTTGGCGTTCTCGACCGCGAGAAGCACCGAGCCGTTGCGGCCCGACAGGTCCACGGACAGCGACGCGTTGGCCATGATCCCGGCGCCGGACCACCGCGAGCCGAACACCGTTGCTGCTGACTTGTTCGCAGTCTTGCTGACGCTGCTGCCGGCGTTGGCGGCCTGCGAGACAAGCTCGAGCGCGACGGCGGAGCTAATGGGCATGCTCGGCACCGGAGGCAGCAGGTTGAAGGTGTTGTTGGCCGAGAAGACCTCGTCCACGGTTATGCGGTCGTCCACGAACGCCGAGCTGCCGTCCAGCGCCGACGGGTCCCCGTTCCCGATGTACGCGCTGCCGTACGCGGCGTCGCTGGCCACGCGCCACGGGCCATCGGGGAAGCACTTGCCTCTTCCGGCGCCGTCGTCGGCGGGGTCACTGCAACATGTCAATAACGGGTTCGCGAATAGGTCAGTAAATGACAGTAACGGGAAACGTCACAACTTCAACATGCCACGTACTTGTAGGTGAGCACCGCGACGGCGCCGAACTTGGCGGCGAGCAGCACCTTGGCCGGCAGCGAGAGCCCGCCGCCCATGCGCACGAGCGCGACCTTGCCGGCGACCGTCACGTTGGCGCTCGCGAGCGCGGCGTAGTCGGCGGACGCGCCAAAGTGCGCGTATACGAGGCCGCCGGTGACCGAGCCGTTCTTCGAGTACAGGTGGAAGGGAGGGAATGGAGCGTGGCCCGCTGTCTTGGCCTTGTTGCGCGCCTTGAAGGCCGCCATGAAGTCGTGGGTCGCCAGCACCGTCGTCGTCGGCGTGGACGAAGTGTTGGTCGCCTTGCGCGTGCGACGCAGCTCGAGCCGCAGCGTCTCGGGCTCGTTCACGAGCACCTCGAAGCGGTCGAGCTTGATGAAGCTCTCGTCGATGCCAAAGTCTATGGCCGCCGAGCGAATGTACTTGGCGAACTCCTCGCCGCCGCTCGTGGCCGTGTGGCGCACACCCTATCACGACCCGCTCTCGTCAGCAACACGACAATACCAATCCCACTCAAGAAATGGCACAGCCACCCACCGAAGTGTACTGCTCGAGGTTCTCCTTGGCTCCCTTGGTCGTCGTGGCACTCATGAGTCGCTGCTGCATCGGAGGCAACGCACTGTCGCCGCCATTCCAACACTTGTTCAGCTTAGGCTGTCAATATGGACGCTGAGAACCATGCACACGCACCTGAAGGCGTCCTGGTGCTCGAGCACGTGCAGCAGCATGACGCACGTGAGCACCGAGAGCATCAGCCCCGAGACGGCGGCCCAGCCGACGCGGCGCCGCCGCGTGATCTCGTCCGGCGACAGGTCCGACTCGTCCGGCACGCCGCCGCGCGGGCTGTCCATGTAGACGCTGCGCGCGTTGAGCAGCCGCTCGTTGCTGTCCTCGTCGTCGCCGGCCGAGTCGCCGAGCAGGCGGCCGCGGTCGTCCTCGCCGCCGCTGTCGTCGTCCGCCGTCTCGGCCGGCCGCGAGATCTCGAGCTTGAGCGGCGAGGGCCGCTGGCCGTCGCTGCGGATCTTGCTGGGGCTCGACATGACTCCGTCCTCGCGCTGTGTGCACTCACTCACTGCCCAGCGCCGACCTCGAAAGGAATACTGGCCGTTAGACACGAGAGCGAGGAGCTTCACGCCGCTCGGCACCAAGCATAACCGCTCGCTCGGATGGAAATAGAGGACCACTCGTTTCGCAGCGAGGCCGCTGCGGGTGAAACCACACAGGGAGCTTCAAGCTGGTGAGCGACGGGCAAGCGAATCTACATCACCAAACATTCACAACAGGAACCCAACACCACTAGGCATTGAGCTAGTAGACTGGAAGGATGCCCTCCAAACAGGACAGGAGAATGGCTCGCATGACTCCTTTGCGTCCCTCGAGTCGCCTTGTTTGGCTGGTTGTTTCTGGTTTTCGATTCGCTTTCGTCACGACTCCTACTCTGTCCTATAGCTACAATGATACCCTACTTTTTATACGTCGCCTCCGCTCGAGTCCTGGGCTGGCATTCCCTCGCCGAGGGGCCAACGCCATCACGCTGGCGCCTCGACGAGGTCGGCATCTCTCGCATCGCATCCGAGACTGCCGGCGCCGACCGGAGATCGAAAGGGGGTGTTGAGTGAGGGGGCTCGCTCTCTCGCTCGCCTCGTGTTTCTTCTTCTTCTTGATTGCTTGCTACACCGCTGACTCGCTCGCCAGCTCGACTGTTTGTCTTGGTCACATCCACCGGTTTCTCTCTTGTTTTCTTCATGTTTCTTCAGTCAAAACACACAAAAACACTACACGTGCTCGGACGCGCGCGCGTGCACTCACGTGAAGCAGCTGATGCTGCGCACCTTCTTCTTCGGCTGCTCCGCGAACATACCGAGCGCCGCCTCCTTCACCTCAGCGACCAGCGCGTCGAAGAAGACGAGACCATCCGCCTCCGTCAGATTCTTCTCCGCCGCCAGCACCGTCACCGCCTCCTCCACGACTTCCTCCAGCTTAGACGGCGACGAGAAATCGCCATCGCGCTGCAAGCAGCTCGCGATCTCAAACAACGAAAAGCCCGCCTCCGCACCAAGCTGCAGCACCGCCGTGCACATGCGCAACGTCGCCACGCACTCCTCCTCGATCCCGAGCGCGCGCAGCATGGCTGCGTCCCGCTCAGCGTCCAGCGAAGAGATGTGGTCCATCTCGGCACTCGTGAACGGGAACTGCGCCTGCGGCCACTGCAGCCAGTCGAACGTCGCGCCGTCCAGGTGCTTGTACGACGGCAAGCAGAAGCCGTGGTCGATCGGCGTCATGCCGTACGTCTGCTCGTGCGCACGGAGCGACAGCAGGATGTTGCCCGCGTGGCGGTCCGTGTTAAAGAGTCGCACGTCAAAGATGCCAATCTTGTGCACCTCCGGGATCGAAAACTTGAGTGTCCCCATATCCTCCGCCGAACACTCGGACGGCACGAAGCGCTGCATCGAGCCCTCCTTCTCCTCGCCGTTCACGTTCAGCACCATCAGGTTCGTTACGGGCACACCGCTGAAGTTGCCGTATGCCTCATCCAACAGGTAAGCCGCGCGCTCCCGGAGAGCGCCGTTGCCGACTCGAAACCCCTTGTTCACGGGGTGCTCCGTCACGCCAACCACGGCGTTCTCCTTCACGTATCCGCGCGGGTTCTTCGGCGCCATGTACTCCTCGTCTCGCGGCTTGAAGACCCCAAGCGGGTTCATCTTCTTCAACTGGCTCTGGCGGGAAGAAGACCTCGCGTCCGCCGTCAACAAATACACGCCACCACACCCATCGCTCGTCATCTGGAAATGGCTCGAGCGATCCGCCGCCAAGCACTTGACCTCCTCCGCGAACCTCCGCGCCGCGTCGCTCGTCAGCCACTTGGCCGCGACCGCCGGCTCGTCCCGCGCGTCCGCCTTGACCTCATCCCGCGTCGTCTCCAGCACCGTCACCACACCGCCCTTGGCACTCTCCTTCACCAGCGAGCACCCGCGCAGCGGCGACAGCTTGAGCTGCACCATCGCAGGGTACAGCTTGGTCACCACCGTCTGGTGCAGCAGGTCCTTGGCGGTCGACATCGAGTAGCCCTGCAGCCGCAGCGAGCTGAAGTGCTTCTTCTTGGCGGCGTCCGCGCGGGTCACGCCCTCCGCGGCCTGCCAGCGCGCGCCGGCCGCCTTGGACCTCGCGGCCGAGGCTCCCTCCTCCTCCACTCCACCCGTCTTCCGGAACCGCAACCACTCAACCGCACCCATGGTCTTCTCCTCTTCTCCAACTCTTCCACCTCCTCAGATCTCCCGACCGACCGTCGAGACAAGCAAAAGAGAGGGTCGAGACCGACCAGGAAGAGCGGAGCGCGGTCGCCGCTACCGGTGTCTTCCCCGTTCGAGGGGGAGGTTCAGCCGGTGGGCGGACGTCGTCGTCGGCGAGCGGCGGCGACGCGATCGCGAGAAGGGGGAAAAGAGGTGACGAGCGCTTTAAGGCTGGGCTGGTCGCGGCGAAGAAAATTGCGGAATGCATGGGGTGAGGCTCGCTCGTTTTATACTTTCCGACCCCGAGCCCGCCGAAGGTGAGCGTGTGCCACTCTCCAGTGTTCGGGGTGAAATCAATTGCCGAAAGCCAGTGCGAAGCGGCGTGCGGAAAGGAAAGTTATAAGGTCTGGCAGGGATGGTTAAGATAATGTACTGGATTGGGTGAGTTTGTGACACGGGAGAACTGAGATAATTGCGGTAGCTTCAGTGAACGGGCGTGGATTTCGGGTAGAAATCGCGAGAATATGCGAACCGCAAGGTGTTCCCAGATTGCGCTCATGGTGCGGGCGTCATCCTGACGGCAGATGAGGATACAATAACCAGTATAAATTTTAGCTCGCAATTGCGAAATTTTGATTTGCATCTGGTTGGGTTGAAGCTCCTCAATTGCAACCGCTGTAAAGAATGTGCGTTTCGGATCCCGACAGCCCGCAGGAAGCAATACCGTACAAAAGTCTGAATAACGCCTTGCTGCTGCTGCAGGCGAGGCTGTCTGCGGCGCTCGCGGATCTGTTTGCTGCTTCACCTGTCGAGTCGCTGCCACAAAATATTGCGCCTGTTCGCACCCCGTATCTGGGCCTGGTTCGTGCGAGCTGTATCGCTAATTCTAGAAGTTTGGAAAGTCGCATCGAGTGCAACCGAAATAGCGCTCGCTTTTAAAAAATATGCGGTTTCAGAGGCTGTTTTGTCACGTTGTGAGCTTTTTCGTTGTTCTTCTGCGGCTTCGATAGTCCGCCCACCGCGACGCACGTCGCGCTGAGCAACCCTACAATGTGAGGCGCGTGTCGAGGCGCTTGTCGGCTTTCGCTCCGCTGATGAAGGCGGCGCGCGCATGTTCGGGCGTCTCGCTTCACGGGAACAGCGCGTCGTTATATTTAGACGCCTCGACAAAGAAAGTGGCGACCCCAAAAGATCGGCAGGGTCATGGGAGACGCCGAGGGTTTCGCCGCCTTTCTCCATTGATGAGCATCCCTCGTGGACAAGCAAAAGAAAGCCAGTGCGCATGGACGAACTTTGACGGACGTGCGGTCGCTCGATAAAGTATCCGTTATAGTGCGCAATTGCAAGTGTACGTATCCGCTCGCTGCTCTGATAAAGTGTCGTGCTGGAGGGAGCTTTGCCTCCGCATTTTATGACGGTGCCCTTGCATCAACAACCGCGCCTCAGGTGATGGAGACACGACGCGTCGCCCCGCGCTGGCGCTTGAGCTTCAAGGTCGATCGCCAGAGACGCTAAGCAAACCGACGGCGCGTGGACGCGCTCCCACTCCAGTCCAGCAAAGGCGTGGAGTCGATTCGCAGTCCGCTCGGCCAATGGGCGGCCGCCATTTTCACGCACGACGCATCCGTTGGCTCCTCCCTCGCTCCCCTCGCGTCGAGATCTGTGAAAGGTTGCGTCTCAGCTCGCTGGGTTGGAGCACGTCATCATCGCGGTATCATACCGGTTTGGTACCGCTGCAACCGGCTCCGATACCGGAGACCGGTCTACCGGTGGTGCTACCGCGTACCCTTCCTCGGCTTGATTTTGCTTCGGCGCGTGTCGATATGCCACGTTGGATCCACTTCACCTTCGAGGGCCAGGGGTGTGGCGAAATGTATCATCCAGCCCCCGCTTGTGACAACGCCTGCCACCTCCATGGCCCAGCTTCATGGCCCAGCTCCATGGCCGAGCCAGTGGCCAGCGCACTGAGCTTACGAGCTGACAGATGCCAGCCGTCCTCGCGGTTGATCGGCGCGGCAGCTGCTGGCTGGGCGAGAATGCAATGTTGGCGAGGAGGAGGCGGTATCATTCGAAGGCACCGGAGATGCTTTGCCGCACGGTACAGTACATTACAGTGTGTCATCTCTTCCTGACGGCCAGCCAACACTCCCGCGAGCAGATGGCTGGCATTTGCAAGCCACCGTCGCCATTGAAGGAACGGGTCGGCCCATCCAGCCACTTTGGTTCTGCAGACTGTTGGAGGCCTGACAAGTGGGTCCATTGGCTACCAATGCGACCAGCTCAGAGCTCGAGAACGGTGTCGAGTCGACCGGGGCTAATGCTCGAGATAAAGATAGAGAGAGCTGGAGCTGCATGTCTGTCGCTCCTCGCGGCGTCCTAGGTGTCCGTCGCCTTCCCCCGCCTCGGTCTCTGCACTCGTGGCCGGGGTAATGACGCCTCCCCAACCGCGCATCCCCCACATCTGACCTGACCGACCCGACCCATTCACATTACAGCTTCCGCCCTGCAAAGTACGAATGGGTTCGCTCTCGCCACCGAGACCGCTCGCACCAAAGACCGCCCACCCGTAGTGACGCATTACTGCCAATCGCAGTCAGATTCGTCCCCTCATTCGCTGAAAAGAATGCAAAAAATCTGCTTGACGTTTTATGATTCGCTAAAAATCGTCGTAAATACCCCAATTTCCGCTAATGGCGAGTGCTGGGCTGCCGCTGACACCCGCCCGAGCCTGCCGTGCCTGCCCGCCCGCCCATTTCCGCGGGCGGGTGGGTCGGCTGTGTCGAGCCGTGCCCAGAGGCGACCGGGCCGCGAGCATCCCCTGGCTGCGCTTCCTGCCCGCGGTTTACCGGTATCTCCCGCGCTCCATTGGCCTCGCCCGCGAGCGCGCCGCTCGCCATTCCGCGCTTTCCCCGGTGCCCTCCACGCGGTCTCGCCATCCTTCCCCCCTCCTTCCCCTTCGCTGTGTGTGTAGGACCGGATTATTAGATATGCCCTCCCCCCCTTCCATGACGACACTTCCACTGCGGCGGTGCGTGTCAGCGCCGGCGGCGCTTCCCCCGCGCGCCGAGCCGCTGTTCTGGTCGCTGCAGAAGGAGCGGCGCGTGGCCGCCGCCAAGGACGCGCACTACCTCAAGCGTGTGCAGCAGCACGGCATGACCCGCGCGTGGCGGCGCAAGATCTGCCGCTGGATGTTCCAGACCGCCAAGGAGTTCGAGCTGAGCGTCGACAGCGTCGGCAACGCCGTGCACTTCCTCGACCAGTTCCTCTCGCGCCGGTCTGTGGACCGCGCGGCGCTCCAGCTGCTCGGCATGGTGTGCATGTGGGTCGCCACCAAGATGCACGAGGCGCGACCCATCCTCATCGCCGAGATGCAGATCATGTGCGAGCGCAAGTTCTCCCGCCAGGACATGCTCGACGCCGAGGCGCAGCTCGCGACGCTCATCAAGTTCCAGTTCTCGCCGCCCAACGCCTTCAGCTTCGCGCGTGACATGGCCAAGCTACTGCCGTTCGAGTCGTCCCGCGACCGCGGCCACGCCATCAACTCGGCCTTCCTCGTGCTCGAGCGCGCGCTGGAGGACGTCGCCGCGGTCGGCTGCTCAGCCTCAAGTCTCGCGCTCGCGACGCTGCAGCTCGTGGGTCAGCACGAGTTCGGACTCAAGCCCGACCAGCTCTCGACCGCCGCTGTGCTCGGAGAAGCCAGCGACGAGATCGCCAATAAGGACCTGGAGCAGGCCATGGCTCTGTTGAACTCGGTGTACTTCCGCGAGTCGGCGGCGACCACGGAGGACGCCAACGTCATCAGCTGCAGTCCCACGGCGGTCGAAGAGCTGTTCGACTACTGCCCGTCGCTGTCGGAGCCGCAGGAGAACGAACAGGAGCACGAGAAGGAGCTTGAGTCGGAGGAGCAGAGTCTGCTGGCTGACGAGGGCGAAGAGCTGTTTGCCTCGGACTCGGAGGTGCTCGAGTCGCCGCCGCGTCCGTCGCGCCGCCGAGCGCGGGAAGAGGACGAGGAGGAGCAGCAGCAGGAGGACGACGCCAAGGCGCACATCAAGCGCCAGCGCGTCGTCTAGGCAGGTCGCTAGGACAGTAGGATAGCACAGGGGAAACCACTAACTAATTTATGCCGAGAAACACTCGAGCGCACATGAATCCGTTCACTGAGGCTCAAACAAGTCGTCCGCAGTCAGGAGATAGGATCTTGACTGTCAGTCGGTGTGGTGGGTGACGATGATGTCACCACAGGTGCACGAGTGATATGCAGATCATTGCAACCAAGATGGGCAACAAATGGAGGCGATCGCTTCGCGAATGCTGAGCCATCGACGACGGCGTCGGCACCGACGACAGCACATTGCCATTCGCGTCCAGCTCGAGCAACTGGCCGTACTGGTCGACGCACGGCACGAACCAGGCGTTAGGGAATGCCTCGGACGGAACAGCAGAGGGACACGAGCTGGCCCACAAGTAGCTGGTGTCCGTCGTGCCGACGTAACACCCCATGTACGTGAGCGAGATCTTGGCGGACGGAACCCACTGGTTTGCCTCAGCGAAGAGCGCGGCGTCGGACGTCGACCCGGCCGCCATCTCTGCGAACGAGGCCGTGTTGCGCGCGCACTGGTCGGGCGTGACGGAATATGTGCCGTCCGCCATCTGCAGCACCATCGCCACACATTGACACGAGTCGGGGAGTTGGAACGTGCGCGTGGTTTCAGTACACACACCGTCTTCGCACCCGAGCTGGCACTGGTCGTTGATGAGCGAGGTGACTGTGTCGAGACTATCCAGTCCCTTCTCGAGCCGCTTAGCCTCAGCTGCAGTCAATGTTGAAGTCGCCTTCAACCCGATCAGAACGGTTCCCGCGGCGCTGAGGCACGAGGAAAACGTGCTCAGCTCGGAGCACTGCGGCGCATCGCCGCTCAGCCCTTTGACGCAGGTCTTGACATCGTCGATAGCGCCGTTGATCAGGCTCTCGGCGAAGGACGCGACGTAGCTGATGGGGTCATCGGTGAAGTCGCTCAGCGCATCGCCGATGGCAGGCAGGATCTCGTCCAGGTTGATGGGGCTGATGGCATCGAAAGTGCAGCCAATGTAGTCGATCGGGTTGAGGCACACTTCTTGGCCGCCCGGACACGAGATCGTGCCGAACAGGCAGTCGCTCGTGTCGTAGCTGCGCACGTTGATGGTCTTGGTCCAGTCGGCGACGCTCGAGAACACTTGAATATTGCTGATCGATGCTGGGCTCGGTTGCTCATTGCCCTGGACTTGGACTCCGAGTAGGACGAAGGTCGAAAACAATGCGCTGCACCACATGGAGAACGAGATCGATGGAGTGAGCAGGAGGCAACGGGATTGGAAATGGACACACTGGCGCATTGTCCGCACAAGGACCCATATCTTCAAGGCAGGAGTTCAGCGATAAACGGTAACCCATTGAGCTATCGCCTCTTCTGGTTTCTGAACCTGGATGCCTTGAACGTTTCTCTCCACCACCATCTCGGTCCACGCGATGAGTATCCATTCGACCAGCCAAGATGGTGGTGCCCCTACCTCTAATGAACCCAGTGTCAAGTCGTGGCCGGTGGTTTGATCCAGCAGAGGGACAATTAGTGTCAGCTTCCTGCTGCAATTGAGCCTTTCCCATTCGAAGTCCCGCACGCGAGCTGGGTTCAGCTTTCACCAACGAATTGTGCGATGCGTTTGACTAATGGTTGACACTTGTTGTACATGTCGAAATGGCCGACTAACAGCTACGATTGAGGAGCTTCCCACCTTCAGCTCGATGGAGCGGCTGGCATCATGCAAGTTGTAGGCGCTATGACAGAGCCAGCCAGAAATATGACCGGAGCACGTACACATCTGGTCATATTGCGCTCCTTCTTGGTTCGGTCGGACCTAATGCAGTCACCCAGTCTTCGGCAGGTTTCGCCACTTTCCACTGTGCCGATTTGTTTATGCCGTCTAAGTTCTCCTGAGCCCAGAGTTCAGATCTTGACCCTGTTGCCTCACTCGCCTTCATCACCAAACTGTAGATCTCTTCCCCATTTCCGAAATCGACGTCCCATGCTCTACCAATACTTCCAATTGTATTCTAAATCGTTCACACCAGTAGAGTCTAACACACGCAGAAGAACGAAGACAAACTCACACCACTTACTCGATTTAGTACGGCGCTCAAGATGCAAACAGCTCGCGCAGATCGTCACGCGTCAAGCGAGGCCGTTCATTCTCCAGTCCAATATCATCTCCCAGCAGAGTCGTCGCGAGTCGTGACTTCTTGCGTTGGAGCTCCGCCACGCGCTCCTCTATCGTCCCCTTCATCAGGAACCGCACGACGCGCACGCGTTTCCGCTGTCCGAACCGGTGAGCGCGGTCGACAGCCTGGGACTCCAAGCTCGGGTTCCAACTCGGTTCCATGATGAACACATGGGACGCTGCCGTCAGGTTCAGTCCCAGTCCACCCGTTCGCAGAGACAGCAGCAGCACGTCGATAGATCGGTCGCGTTGAAAGCGCTGGACAACCGCATCACGGTCCTTGCGCGCCATTCGACCATCGAGCGCGTCGTACGTCAATGTCTCCCGACCGGACGATGCACGGTTAACCGCTGCATTGTGTGTCTCGATTCGTGCCGCAATCAAGTCCAGGAAAGAAGTCCATTGTGATATCACGAGCGCTCGATCACCGCGGGCCTTGACACCCCGCAACTCGGCCAGCAACGCCTCCACCTTGGTCGACAATTGCTCGCATCCGCGGGGGAACCCACCACTCTCATCATCACGGTTAGTTGATCGTACACGCTGAAGCAGTGCCGACTCGGTTGCTGTCAGTGGCTCAAACTGGGGTGTCGGATCTTGTGGAATGACGACTTCTTGACGAACGACGACCTCTCTTCGCGGATCGGCCGTCACAAGCGCGCAGGCATCACAAGTCTGCCGAAGACGCAGAATCTGCTCGAACACATGCATGAACTGTCCGTTCCCGTGCCGAGTCCCGAGATACTGGAGCACTTGATGCTTGGTCGAGCGATGCAGCAACAGGTACAATGCGCGCTCCACGTCAGTCGCGAACTCGAGCGACACAACCTCTTCAACCTTGTCAGGAAGAGCAAGGATCGGAGTGCCAGTTGCCGCGTTCACCGCACTCTTGAGCCGTCGCAGCATCACACGTGGTATGAGCTCTCCCAACGTGCCAGGGTCTCTTGCATTCGTCACATCTGCTCCAAGAAACTGCACAAGCGACACCAAATCCTGCGCGCTGTTCTGAATGGGTGTACCAGTGACACACCAGCGGCGTGAACTCTTCAGCGAAAACGCCGCCTGCGCGCGTGCACACGACGCATTCGTGATCAAATGGCTCTCGTCCAGGATCACGCGGGTCCACGCAAGTTGATGCAGCTTGGAGGTCACCTCAGGAGGTGCTCTGCGCCGTCTACTTGGCGTTCTTGGTGTCAGTCGCGCAGCGAGAGTCCACGGTGTTGTCGACCCATTTGATCTGCTGGCAGCTGGGGTTCCACCACCATCGCGATCTTGCTCTTCCTTCTCCTCTTCATCACTACCGTCGTCGTCACATTGGCTGCTCGACCCCAGTCGACTCGCCTTGCACTCCTTGAGACGGAGCGTGTCATACGTTGATAGCACCACATCGGCACCCATGAACTCTGTCGCAGTGCGGATGCTCTTGCGTACTGAGCCCTGGTACGACACAACACTCAGGTTTGTGCGACTGCGCAGCTCATGTTCCCACTGAGCCAAGATCGACAGTGGCGTTATAATGAGGGTCGGCGCCTTGACGCGCGGGACTCGATCTCCTACTCTCGCCGCTTCGTGGCGGCAGGCTTCGCGCGACGCACGTAGCGACTCGCAGATGAGAGCGATGCAACACACAGTCTTGCCGAGCCCCATCTCGTCCGCCAAGATTCCTCCACGAATCGTCGAGGCCAGCTTCTCGACTCGCCGGCGCTGACCTCGTGGTTGATTTTGCTGTTCTGAGCCTTCGTCGCCGTTGTCACGAGAAGATCTGCGCTCTCGGTCGAGCATCCACTTGACAGCTTCTTGCTGGTACGGTTGCAGTTCCACATCGTACTCGGGACGCATGTAGGGGAATCCTGGCGTGCGCTCAAGAGTTTTCCGTCGTTGTTTGCGCCGTTTGCGCTCGCTCGCGAATTGGTACTGAATCTGCAGTGGTAGCTTGGCCCGCAACAATTGCTCCGACACCTGCTCAACAAGAAAATCCCCGGCCACAACTCGATTGGTGATCATAGTTTGAGGCCGAGTTGACAGCCTTCGACGTCGGCGCGATCGCTGATGTGGCTGCGGTTGGGTCAGGTCAGATATCTCTGAGGTTGAATGGTCCGACGATGATTGTTCGCGCTCAGATCTAGACCGGTTTCCGGCTCGTGTCGTTCCAGCGCCACTACTTGAGCTGAATGGGCTGCGCTGCACAGCACTGTCAGCAGTACCTTGCCTCGGTGAGCGACGACTGGTGCGGTTGATGTCTTCTCTGGAGCTTTCACAGGGGCTTGAGCTAAACCCATACTCTGGTTCAGGTTCTTCAGGCTCTCGGTTCATCTCAGCATCGTCAGAGCATCTTCTCTCTGTAGTGTTGGCGTTCGCTGGTTCTGGTGCATCGTTTTGAGTTCGATTGTCGCCTTGTAACACACTCGGATTGCGATCTTCGTCTGCACAATCCATGTTGTCGTTCTTGGCGGCACTCGCCTCATCCTCACTGTCGCTGCTAAACGTCAGCACCTTGGACACGTGCTGTTCATCATCGCTCATGAAAGTCTCATCGTCTTCTTCTTCAACATGATGGCGACCGATTGCACCTTGAATCGGTGGCGATCCATCGCTAGCATTCGGCACTGTATCCGTACATTCCAGCGCCTTTGCTGGCTCCGTTGATCGGTCGTCAACTTCAATGCTATGCTCGGTTTCATCATCGCTCAGCTTCATGGACTGCATCGACACGTCCAGGTGCTGCACCGGTGGGGCTGTCGGGTTCATGTTGGTCTCGCCGTCTTCTTGACTGTGGATCGGCAAGGCTGCCAGCGACGAGCGTCTCGATTGCCTGGACGAAGCCGAGGCCAGTCCCGCCTTCTCCTTAGTCGGAGGTTCCACATGCGAACACTCTATAGACGTTCGGCGCGAGCTCGGAGCAGGCGACAGTGATAATACCGAGTGTGCATCATCGTTGTCATCGACGAGGTTGTCTCGCGAAGCAATAGGCGACAAGGCTGCCATGCGGTCCTGCAGGCGCTGAGACGCCGCCACGTGCGTTGCCTCGTCTCCACCGAGCAGCTCTTGGGACGTGAACATTGGGAAAACGGACGCCTGACTGGCCGGGGGCGTTTGTTTGCCTGTCGTCCGAAATTGACAAGGTTAACGCTCGCACCACAACACAATCAACCACTGTATTCCTGTACCTTCCGGCGTCCGGTACACATACGACACGTCTTGTAACGCGCTGTCATCGCGAGTTTTGTTGTCTCCACCACGTTGCTCCGTCAGGCTGTGCCGGCGCTTGCGATGGTGTCGTCGCGAGACATCGATCGAGTCCAGCACCTCGCGCAGCTGGCGCTCGTCGTGCCGCGTCACGCGTCCCATGGCCACCGCGGCGCCATCCCCAAAGGCCGCGCGCACTGCCTCGCGTGCGTACGTTCGCCAGTCGCGCTCGTACTCGCGCTGCCATGGGCCAGGCGGCGCCGCCCGCGCCGGCATCACCGCTTGCGATTTGCTTGTCGCGGTCACCAACTCAAAAACTCAAAAAGGCGGGGTTCGGCACAATTATTGAAAATCTATAGATCGCAGATATGTGTTATATAACGCAATAGATACTTTGAGGACTGCAAGGCATGAGTGACAAAGGTGATGAACGACGATGAAATGGTGATGAACGACGATGAAATGGTGATGAACAACGGTGATGAACGATGGGGATGAACAACAACGGTGATGATCGACGACGGCGATGGACGCTACCTATATTTTTGTACATGCGAGTTTTGGGATCTGGCTGCTGCAATCTCCTGTCGATTGTCCTAGGCTTCAGCAGTTGACGCGGAACGGGTCTTCCTCTGGCCCCCGCGATAAAATCGGCTCGTCCCTCTGCGGCTCCAGCTCGGCCGTGGCGAGTTTCGCTTGCTGCAACGTTCGCACCCGCCGCCCGCCGCGTTCCAGCACGCGGAGGTTCTCCTTGCTCAACACGCTCGGCGGCTCGTTCTCCAAGTCATTCTGGTTCGACACAGGCGGCGACACCTCGCCACGTTGCCGAGCGATCGCCGCCGCCAGCAGATCCGAGAACGACCCGTCCCTCGAGCCCGACAAAGCAGCCACTTGAACACCGAAGCTCGCGAGAGACGACGTGGACGACACAGTCGACATGTTCATCGACATGTACGAGCTGCTTCGGCGCTTCAGATCACCCAGACGCAAGTGGTCGTCCGAGCGATCCCCTCCTTCCTGGACGGTTTGATTGTCGTCCCGAGTCGCGTGGCCATTCAGGAACATTGGGAACGGCGACATCGAGTCATCGTCCGACGAGGTGCTCGTGTTCGTCTTGGTTTCCGCAAGCAGAGCGCCAGGGTCCACCAACACGGAACGCGGCGCAGTCTCCGTCGCTGAGCGAGTCGGCGACGACAAATCAGCAGACGTGAGACCCGCCGGTCGGTGCAGTCGGTCGTCGAACGCGAACGACGACCCCAAGAACCGACGATTGTTGTCGCCAAACTCGCACCCGCTAGAGAACTCGTGCTCGCTGCTCGTGTCCGAAATGCACTCTTCGTCCGTGCTGCGTCTCCTCCGGCGAGGAGAAGGCGGATGATCGTGGTCCTTCAACGCCTCATAGTTGAACTCGTAGTCGCTGCCCATCTCCACAGCCGTCGGAGACTGCTCGTCCACTTCGACAGACGACTGCTCGCCGAACAGCGAGTTCAGATCCGACGTGTACCCAGTGTAGTTCGGCTCCGAGTAGTCGCCGATCAAGTTCTCCGTGTACCGTGTCAGCTTCTCGAGCTGGCCACGGAGGTTTTCCGCACGCGTGACCTGCTGCTGGAGGCGCGTCTCCAGCATGATGTTCTTAATTTCCATCCGTTCATTCTCGTGAACCACGTTCTCGTACTTCTTCTGGAGTTCCATCTACACAAGGTGGACAACAATCAGCACACTGACCGGACAATCCGACACCACACAATCGAGGGCAGTACGTACATAGGCGAGCTCGAGGTTGCGGTACTTGTCGTCGAACGACGGCCGCCGCAGACTCGCAAGGCTCATGGCGGACTCCCCAGCGACCACAGGTTCTGTTTCGTTCGCTTGGACGGCCGCACACTCCGGCGCCAAATTTAACCCCGACTTGGCCAGCATCTCGATCCACTGCGCGTTCGTGTTTACCATCCCTTCGAGAGTGCTCTTCATGTCCTTGCTCTCCTTCTCCAGGAACGCCAGGTGGTTGTCGAACACGTTGAGGTTGGCCGGCGGCTGGGCCACTGGAGCCGCACAGGGTCTAGCCTTCAGCGTGAGCTGCTGGCGCTCCTGGGCAAGGCTCACAGACCCCATCGACCGGCTGGACGGCTGCATCGACATGGGGGACGGACCCGTCGACTGGCGCAGGTTGCAGCTGAGCTGCTTCCGGAGGATGCGCTTCCGCGGCGACTCGAGCTTCATCGAGTTCGCGTCGACGCCTCGGTCGTGGCGGTATGACGTGAGCACCGGCGAGTCGGGCGACCAGTCGATGATGGTGAACCTCCCCTTCACCTCCATCTTGGCCTTCCTGCTTCACAGCCACAACACACGCCACCATCAGTCCAAGTTCCCACCTATTCCGACTCTTGACAAACTCGACGGCTTACCGTCGCGCAACGGTCTGCACGCCCTGGGCTTTCGCCAGACCGTCCGGCACGGCGTACTTGGACGGACTGGCCGTCGGCGTCGAGAACATCTCCTCCTGGTCCGGCAGGTCCGTCACGACGAACTTGCGCGGCGCGCGGTGGCGCCGGCCCGTGATCTTGTTGGACACGGCGCGGCAGTGCGAGGAGCCCGCCGAGCGGCCGCTGAGCCCGAGCCCCGCGTCCGACTTGGTCAGCACGGCGCTGCGCGACATGGGCGCCACCTCCATCGGGTCCTGCGGCGCCATCGTCACGCTGCGGGTCTCGCGGTCGCCCGACGCCGTGAAGTCACCCATGTCTCACACACACTCTTCCGACACCAACTTTCGACCTGCGGTGGTGGCGGCCGCACCGCGAATGGCGCGGCGGCGGCGGGGGCAAGCTGGTACCGGCGCGCAGCTTCAAGCGCGGGCCTCTGATCCGATCGGCAGCACGCGCAGGGCGATGCCCACCGCCTCACGCGCGTCGCGCGGCGCTCCTCCTTGAGCGAGCGGTGCGCACGCCGCGAGCGGAAAAAAAGACTGCGCGTTTGTATGTGGCGGTGTTCGGGCGAGGTGATCGCCCGCCCTCTCTTCCGTGATATTCGAGGGGGCCGAGTCGCGCGCCGTGATTGGTCTAAAATGGGTTAGCGACAGAGTGCTGGTCGAGCGACCATGTGCCTTCTGACGGGTGGGTGGGCTACGTCCAGCCGGTTCATTGGCAAAACCCACCAAGAATCGAGCTGGTTACAGGGTGGAAGGGTCGAGAACGACGAGAGCGACCCGAGAAACATGCGCCTGCTGGCGACCATCCAAGCACGGCGCGCGCTCCTGTCGCCCATTCCCGAGCCGTTGGCCGAGAGACTCGCCGCGCGCCGTAACGGCGAACTGGGCCTCGCGATAGCGCGGTGACTCGTATTCTGGATCTCCCTGGCATTTTGGCCGACCGCGGTATTTTCGACCCGGGTCAGCTCCCAGATCCGTGAAAAAGTGACCCGCCACCGCCATGTGGTGTAGTACTGGCGCTCGCACCTGCCAAGCGCTGTTTTGTCCAATTGCGCGGCAAACCCCGTCGAAACGCATAATCCAGCTGTTATCTGGTCGTACCACGCTCGCAGTAGTGCAGCAGCTCGCTGAAATACGAAACGGGTTCGCGGGCCGCGAGCATCTCAGAGACGGGTTTGTCTTGACAGGACCCGCCCGCGTCTTTCGCAGAGAACGATTGGTCGCGCGTTGAGCGGCCGAAATGCGAACCGGCGCGTCAGGCGGTCAGTTCGCAATCGACGGCAGGTTGCGAAGTCGTCGAGCTCGTCGAAGGTGTTGTTGGCGTCGTCGTAGGCTGATTGTGTTCTTCTTGCGTGTGTGTACTGTATGTGGCGCCGCCGTTCGTGGCGCCGTCCGACTGGACTCTTGAGCGATCCTTCTTTCACAGTGGGGATGCCAGGGTCGTGCGATCTCGCCCCGATCTCGCGCCGCCGACTCCTCTCGGGGACGACGCGGCGCGGAGCATGTAAGGGACAAGCGATGCAAGCAGTTGAACAGCAAAGTCTCGCTTGTCGAGCACTGGACCGCGGCGCAAGCCGCTGGAAAAGTGCTCCAAGCGGTTGATGGCTCTATATTCCCACTCTTCTGTGCAAGTCTCTTTGACGGTGATGCTGGAGAATAACCATAGAGCAAACATTCCATTCGCAAATTCCATTTTCATGTGCATGTCTGCATGCTCACTACCTTAAATGCACGAACACGCACACATGTATACCGCCATGCGGCAATGCACTAGTCGATCAATTTTAGCGGCATAAGACCTCAGCTGCTAAAAATGGAGCTGAAGATTTGGCGACAACATGTTGTTTGCTCTCAGTTGCGTTGAGCTGCGGGCTCGTCGAGATGGGAGCGCGGGGCTCCAAGGCCCGCAGCGACCGGTACATGCTGCGCGTGGCCGAGTTCGTGCGGTTCGCGTCGCAGGGCGACCTGGCCAGCCTGCAGCGCATGCTCAAGAAGCGCTCGGTCGACGTCAACTCGCAGGACGTACGTCTCAGCTTCCTCATCGCTCATCCTCGACCGTAGCAACCCCTAACGTAAATATGAACGCAGCGGTTCGGCATGACGGCGCTGCACTGGGGTTCGTGGCCACCTTGGCAGTCCCAAAACTGAGTCAATATGCCTGATCCACCTTCCTTGCATGCATCGACAGCTGCGTACGCTGGTCGACTCAACTGTGTGCAGGAACTCGTCAAGGCTGGCGCCAACACTGCAGTAGTCGACGCGAACGGACGCAACGCACTGCACCACGCGTGCCGCAAGGACCGCGACGAGGTTGCGCGTTTCCTGCTCGAGACCGCGCGCGTGGACATCAACGCGTTCAGCGAGAGCAAGGAGACGCCGCTCCATAAAGCTGGTGAGTATCAATCATCCATGCGACTGCCAGCCATTCACATCGAAAACGATTGATAAAATTGTGTGCTGTGCTCCAGTTCGTGGCCGATGCGTCAAGACGGTCGTGGTGCTGCTCAAATACGGCGCCGACCCGCAGCTCCGCAACGACGTACGCTTGCAGCACGAGTCGTCCTTTGCCTCAAAACACTCATCCTAACGATGCCGTTTGTGACTGCAGCAAAACCGCACACCGCTCGAGGAGCTCGACATCTCTGGGTATCCGACTACGGTATGATGGTGCATTTGCATTCTTTCTCGACGTTGAAGTAGCTCATCGTGTCTCGAACAGGAGGAGCAAGTGACGACGGAGCGAGTCGACAACGAGTTCTCGGCGTGGCAAAAGACGCCGCCGGCGACCGAGTCGGGACTCTTCGTGGCCATCACTAGGCGCTCAAGTGGGCCAGGCAGCACGTCGAGCACCACGCAGCCGACGATGGTGCAAAAGTTCAAGACGCGGCGCAGCAGCATATCTGAGCGATCAACCGGTCGATCGGACGGTCATGGATCCATCACCGGCATGTGGGCCACCAACGCCGACGAGATGCAGACTCGGACCATGAGCGAGCGACCTATCCAGCCCATCGAGCCACTCAAACTCGCCAGTATGGCAGGCAGCACGTCAACGCCAGTCGCCGCCTTCAACTCGGCGTCCTCAATCGCGGCCACCGATATCCCACTGCTCGAACCGGTGCAAACCACGGCGACGAGCGGGACGCTGCGCCGCAAGAGCCTCAAGTACGCCGGCAAGCGTGTCACCATGGCGCTGCGAGTCAGCAAGGCAATGCCCTGCGACGAGAAGCGACAAATAATCCGCCTGCTGCTCGAGAAGTACACGCTCGCGGCTGCCAACGGCACGGCTCACCCGAACGGCCTAACCCACCGAGTCTCCGGGTTGACGCTGTCGCTGGTCGCCGACCCGTAGCATCAGGTTATGGCTAGTACAGTCAAGAGGAAGAGAACTAATGAAATGAAGAGCGGAGGAGCGCGGTGTCTCGGAAAAGCCGACAAGAGGCGAGTATGGCTTTATTGCACGCTAGACGGAACGAGCAGCCAGGGATCTCTCTCTTGCTTAGTTAGCAGCCTCGCGACGGTAGCCGTCCTGGCCGCCCTTGCGCTGCAGCGACACACACACACATCAACAGATTTTCAGCCACTCTCATCATCAAGCAGAGCATCAAACAGTCAGCAGGTGACGTACGAACTCAGGGGCGAACTCGCCCGACGGGCCGACGCTCTTGTCCTTGTCGAAGCGACCACGGCCAAAGCCGCCGCTCGCCGGAGCCGACGGGCGCGTGGGGCGGGCCGCCTGCTTCTTGAGCGTCGCCGGCACGATCTCGGCCGGCAGGTGCAGGTACGCGCGAAGGTACTCGATGCCCTCGTTCGTCAGGTACCAGTAGAACCACTGCCAGTTGAACGTCTCCTTGACGTAGCCGCGCGACTTGAGCGACTGCATGAGCTTGATCACCTGGAGGTTCGGCACGTCGACGGCCTCGTGCTTAGGGAGCGAGAAGTCCTTCTTGGCGACCATCACGCCCTCTGCATTCGACATTCACGACCATCAGCGACTCTTGAATGGGGGACAATACATGCACAACGCTACGCTATAGGACGCACCCTTGAAGAGGTACGAGTACACAGCGATGCGGTTCTTCTTGGGGACGAGCATGGTGTCAGAGGCGCTGAACTAAGAAAGCTTGCCGGCTAATGCGGATCTCCGTGAAATTCCGAGGTTCAAATCGGGAATACTCGGCCGCCACCACAGCCGCCCGCCAGCCAGCCAACCAACCAACGGGAGAGTACCCTCGATGGCGGCTCATTGTACCGCGTGGATCCGAATACTGAGCGGGGTTACGCGTACCCCCACTCATAACCACATCGTAATTACTCCACACTCTGTAAAAACTCAGCTATCTTGCTCTGTGACGTGAGAAAAAATGAACACACTGTTCATTTTTTCACACGTCACAGATTTTTAATTACGAAAATGGCCCGAATCCGTTGCGGTTTCGTAATTATTATAAAATAATTACAAGGAAAAGTGAACAGTGTGTTCACTTTTTCACACGTCACAGACGGCAGGTTCAATACAAAACTCAAGTGAAAGTGAACAGACGTATTTTACATGGCATAACCCGGTTATATTACGATGTACCCCTGAAGGTACTAGGAAATTGTATGGGGTACGCCACGAGCGTAAGTGTGTATGTGTGGGTTGTTGCTTGAGGTTCGCAAAGCGGGTTCGGTCTGATCTTCAACCCGGCCCGGGTTTCCTTCGCCAGTCAAAAGTGCGTGGCCAGTTCCTGGCAGCTCATGGCGGCCGACGAGGTGCTCCTGGCCGCGCCGTACGCCGTGGCGATCGACCTCACGGCCGGCACCATCGGCGGCTGCGCGGGCATCGTCGTGGGTCAGCCGTTCGACACGGTCGGTGCTCTGTTCAGTGTATTGGTGTCCCGCAATGGAGAGCTCATTCCGCCAATTGGTGTCGTCCTTTCCGGTGTTCAAACGCATTGTGCAGGTCAAGGTGCGCCTGCAGACGCACAGCAGCTTCTACAAGGGAGCGTTCGACTGCGTGCGGCAAACGGTAGAGCTCCTGTTGCGCATCGATGGACCGACATCCCAGACTACTGTTGTTTAACATCATTGCTGATCCGGATATTGATGCCAGTTTCGACATGAAGGCACGCGCGGCTTCTTCAAAGGACTGACGTCGCCGCTCGTGGGCAACGCGTGGACGAACGCCATCATGTTCGGCGTCTACGAGCGCTCGCTGCGGGTGGTGGACCCGAACCCGGAGAACCCGACGCTGCGGTCGGTGTTGCTGGCGGGCATGCTCGGCGGGTTCTGCCAGACGATCGCCGTGACCCCCACCGAGCTCATCAAGTGCCGGCTGCAGGTCCAGGACGGCCACCCGAGCGGCCAGGTCAAGTATCGAGGTCCGATGGACTGCGTTCGGAGCATCTACGCTCGTCGAGGCGTCCAGGGACTGTTTCTCGGCTACCCGGTCACGCTCTGGCGCGAGGTGCCGTCCTTCGGCGTCTATTTCCTCGGCTATGAGTGGGCCAAGCGCTCGATGCTCGCGTCCGGAGTCAACGAGCACACCTCCATGCTATTAGCTGGCGGCTTCGCGGGCGTCACGTCGTGGGCCGTGTCCTACCCTGTCGATGGTGAGTCCTTAGTGTTTGGTTTGGGCATGCGGATCAGTTGTCCGATTTGACTAACGTCCATTGTGTGCTGTATATAGTGGTAAAGTCGTCCATCCAGGTCGTGTCGGACGACGCCAAGGCGATCGAGCGCACGATGGCCTTCCAGACGCGGAAACTGTACCAGCTCGGCGGCTGGCGCGTGTTTGTCAACGGTCTCGGCACCACGCTCGTGCGCGCCTTCCCGGTCAACGCCGTCACGTTCTACATGTACGAGACGTCCTCCGACCTGCTCAAGGGCCTCGCGCGCGAGTAGCCGCCGTCGTAGCGAATCTAGAAGTACGCGCTGCCGTCGGCTGCTGGTCGCGTTGATGCGATCGCAAGCCGCCTCGCAGCAGATTTTGAAAAGCCATATTCCTTGTTGGACGTGCCGTCGAATAGAGCGAAACGTAGACCACTGCGAGTCTCACTGGCATCGTCCACAGCTGAACAATGATCTGCCAGTAGCACCAGGTTTCCCACGAGCTCCATCATCTCCCAGTTCGTCCACACACCTGCATATATGCCACTACATGCCATCTTCAAGCTTCCATCATAGCTTTTTCGTCTAGAATGACCTTTTTGTCCAATAAAATATCTATATCAGCCGAATCCAGGTCGGTATCCAAGTTGAACCACTTCCATCGCCGTCAACATTCACGTCGGAACCTAGATCCGCGTGCTGCCGCTCGACCTCCGAACCTTCATCACCTCATTGCTCGACCTGCTCTTCCCTTGCTCGACCTCATTGCTCGCCGATGCTGCTGCGCTCGCTCTCCCGCCGCGCGCTGTCGACCGCGGCCAAGTCGCAGGACGCGGCCCTGCTGCGCGAGTGGATGACCGGCGCGCGTGTCGACGCCGTGGCCGCCGGCGCCGCCTTCGAGACGCTCAAGCTTCGCTCGGCGAGCGACGGTGTGCTGCACGTGGCGCTGAGTCGGCCGCGCGCCGTCAACGCCATGAACATGGTGCTCTGGACCGAGCTGTCGGCCGCGTTCGACCTCGTGGAGCGCGACCCGAGCGTGCGGTGCGTTGTGCTGAGCGGCGACGGCCGCGCCTTCTCGAGCGGCATGGACCTCAACGTGTTCGCCGAGATGCAGAAGCAGGCGACCACCGAGCCGTGCGAGGCTCGCAAGCGCGAGCAGCTCTCGCGCGTCATCTCGCACTTCCAGCGCGTCATCTCGGCCCCCGAGCGGTGCCGCGTGCCGGTGCTGGCGGCCGTGCACGGCGCGTGCATCGGCGCCGCCGTCGATCTCATCACGGCGTGCGACCTGCGGTTCTGCGACGCCTCGGCCGTCTTCTCGGTCAAGGAGGTGGACCTCGCGATCGTCGCGGACGTCGGCACGCTGCAGCGACTGCCCAATCTCGTGGGCGAGCAGGCCGCCAAGGAGCTCGCGTTCACTGGTCGCGACTTTGGTTCGGCCGAGGCCGAGCGGCTCGGACTCGTGCTCAAGGCGCTGCCGGACCACGAGCAGCTCATGGCCCACGTCGAGGCGCTCGCCAAGCAGATCGCGAGCAAGAGCCCGCTGACCGTGCGCGGCGTCAAACGCACCATCAACTTCGTGCGCGACCACTCGACCGACGACTCGCTCGCGCAGGTGCGCGACCTGAACGCCGCCACGCTCTACAGCGACGACCTCATCGCCGCCATCGGCGCGCTCATGTCCAAGTCGACGCCAAAGTTCCGCGACGAGTAGCGGTCGAGATCGAGTGTTAGTGATTCCCTCATTAACTCGGAGTGTGTGGATTTTGACCGTGAATTTTCGTCTCGAGTTGCGTCCTGTCCGCCTCCGCCCACGCCTAGGTCGCCTACCTACCTACCCTCGCTGCCTCCTCTTCGCACACACATACACCACGCCCGCAACTCTCGCGTCTATTCCTTCTTGCGCGCCGCGATGGCCGCCATCAGGTCGCCTCGACCGGCGGGGCCGCCGGGGCCGCGTCCGCCGCCTCGTGCTCGGATGGCCGACATGAGGTCTCCGCCGCGACCGCCGCCGCCGCCCTCATCTCCGCCGCCACCGCCGCGAGCCTTGATGGCCGAGAACAGGTCGCCGCGACCAGGACCGGCCGGCCCGCGACCCCGTCCTCGGATCGCCGCCATCAAGTCCATGCCTCCACCACCACCGCCGCCGCCGCCGCCTTCCTCCTCGTCACCACCGCCGCCGCCACGACCACGAGCCGCGATCTGCGAGAACAGGTCGCCACGACCACGACCGCGACCGCCGCGACCGCCGCGACCGCCCATCATTGGATGCGGAGGACGCTCGCCACCAGCCTCCTCCGCACTGGGAGCAGGAGCCGCCGCACCGCCACCGCCCTCGGACGCGTTCTTCTCCTTCGCCTCCTTGAGGATCTCGGCGCGCGTCTTGACCTTGCGGGTCACGGGCGGACCCTTGTCCTTGAGCTTGCCGAGCGTCTCGCGCGACTTGTGCTGCAGGTCGCGCAGCAGCTCCCGCATGATCGGGATCGCCGACCGCAGCCGCTTGTCGCTCGCGCGCACCTCGTCCATGCGCTCGTCCATGCCGTCGAAGCAGTCCATGACCGTGTCGCAGTAGATGAGCACCAGGTTGCACTCGATCGACGAGCGCGTGTCCGGCTGGTCCGTCGCTGGGTTCCGCTTGCCCGTCAGGTTCATGCCCGACCGCTCCGCGAACTTGAGCGTCGCCAGACGGATCTCGTTCACGAGCTCGCCGAACTCGGCCAGCTCCACCTTGATGGTCGCCGCCGTCTCCGTGCGCGCCAGACGGTGCTTCAACCGCGACTGGAACCAGTGCAGCTGCCGGCTCTCCACCGTGTCCATCGTCGTGTCGATCAGTTCGCACACACCATTGGCTTCGGCCACCAGACGCACATTCTTGTAGTGCTTCTTCAGCGCGTCGGCACGCGAGTTGGCCAGCTTGGCGCGCGCCAGCTCCTGCGCTTCCTGCAACGCGCGAGCACCCGCATCATCCGGGTTACCCTTCTGCACCGTCGACTCCATGAACACCTCGCCGTCTGGGAACCCGTAGTCCACGTCGTACGCTGGCGCGCGGTTCGCCTTGATGGGGCACTGCTTGCCAATCATAGGACAACCAATGTCCGGATCGTCGCGCGTCGCGTACGGGTGGTTGTCGGCAGGTCCGTACTGCTGCACGTGCTTGTTGTACGAGTTCACGACCGTCTTGAACGTCTCCTTCAGCGTCTTGAACCACTCGTACTTCTTCTTGGTCATCTCCTCACCTTGCTGCGCCTTCCACTGCTCGGCAATATCGCGCATGTGCATATGCAGTGCGCGTCGCTCCGTCACAGTGAGACCCGTCACACGAAGGTTCTCCAGCAGCGAAGGGTGGTTCCGCTGGATGTCTTGAGGGTTCACGCGCAGCAGCTCCAGCACGTTCGTACGCTTGAACTTACGCGCCACCTCGCGCGAGATCGGCACTCCGGTAGAAGTCTTCGTCGCCTGCAGCTCCGCCTCCGACATCTTCTTGATGTCCACCGGCATCATGCGGCGGATCGCCTTTAGCGCCTTGACATTCTCGTCGTAGTTCTCCTCCTCCCACTCGCGCTCTTTCCGCGCCTCTTCGGCCGCGTACTCGTCCGTCAGCATCAGCGCCGTGTTGTACTTCTCCATATCCTGTTCGAGACGGTAGTACTCTTCGCGGAGCTGCTTCTGGATAACCGGGTCCGGATGCGTCACATCGGCAGAACCGATCTCAGCCATGCGCCTTGCGATCTCCTCGACCTTGGCCTTCGCCTCCTCGTACGGAATATCGGCGGCAACGGCAATACCAGCCTGCTGCAGCTGCTTCTCGAGCTTGAGCAATCGTCGCAGCAGTTTGACCTGGTCGCTCGAAATGTCCAGGTTAGCGAGCATGTCCTGTGCCCGCGGCTCCTCCTTTGGTCGAGAAGAGCGGCTCCGCTTCAGCTTCTCCACTTCTGCCTGGAGTGCGCGGATCTTCTCGTCGTACGAGTTGATACCGTCGAAGAACGCGTTGATGCTGGTATCGTCGACGCCATCCTCGCGCATACGGGCCTTCACCTCCTCGATCGGGACGCCGTCCATCACCAATTGACGGTAAGGAGCAAACACCGATGGACCTTCGGCCTGGTTCGACTGCTCTTGGATGCGCTGGTTTGCCTCAATCAGCTTTCGGGCCTCCTCCTGAGCACGTCTCGCCTCTGCAGCCTGCTTCTCGGCCTCTTCCTTCGCACGCTTGGCTTCAGCCATAGCTGCTTCGACGGCAGCCTTGCCCTGCGCTTGCTCCTCGCGAGCGGCAGCCATAGCCGCCTCGGCCTTCATCTTGGCCTGCTCCAGCAACGTTCGCGCCTCTTCCTCTGCACGAGCAGCGTGGTGCGAAGCCTCATCGGCAGCCATCTGAGCTTCAGCCTTGATCTTGACCATCTCGTCGCGCTCGTTCAGGACACCGCCACCGTAGCTGTCGAAGCGACTCCGACCCTGGTCTTCCACGTACGCCTTCGCCTTGTTCACGTACTCGAGCGACAGCGTGAGCACGGCACCAGCTGATCGGCTACCCAGCGCGAGTGGGTACTTCTTTGTCGCCTTTTGCATGTTGGGCAAGGACTTCAGTGGGATCGTCAGCGTCGCAATCAACTCGGACGCGCGGAACACGTGCTCGTTGAAGACACGAATCTCGACCACCATGCCTTCGCTCGGCGCTTCAAACGACGCCGAGTTGTCCTGCTTCCACACAGGCGACCGCTGGCCCTTCACAACCGATGTCTTGAACGTCTCGGCTCCGACCGTCACTTCACACAGCGCATTCACAGAGCTGCCATGCTTGGACAGATTCGTCGCTGAAATGACAGCCACGTGCACGACCGGCGTGGAGAACGCTTCGTAGTTGAATTGCGAGAGACGTCCGCCAGCGTTGCGGTCCAGGAACGTCTGCGAACCCTCCAGCGACAGACTCTCCGTGCGCTGGGTGCGCAGCGCCTTGGCTTCGCGCAGCGACTCGCCCAGGCTCTGAGTACGGTTCACCGTCTTGGACGCGTCGATAGCGAGCTTGATGGCGTCCATCCACCCCTTCTTGTCCGAATCGGACGTGCATGCCATCACCATACGACGGTCGTCCACGCGCAGCTCCAGCAGGTACTCTGCCAGCACGTTCGGCGACTTGCACACCACATCCGATGTCCCGGGAAGAGATCGCACCGTACACCGATGGTTGAGGAAGCTCAGCTCGCCGCGCGAAGTGGTCGAGCTGGGGTTCTTGAAGTACTCCATCTTGGACACACTCAGCACGAAGTACCGCGACTTCCACGCGCGCATCACGCGACCTTGCTTGTACATGCGGCCCTTCTTGATCGTCGCGGCCTGGTTCTCCAAAATCAGCTGCGCGATCGAGCGCGAGTCCTCGGCGTCGTTGTTGTCAATGTCCTTGACGAGGCGAGGGTTCTGCATCAGCTTCTGCTTGACGGCCGACGTAGACTCGCGGATGCGGAACGACTCCGAGTGGCGCGAGTTGACGCGCTGCACGTCCGCGAGCTTGTCCTTGGGCACGAACTGCAGCGTCTTGGGAGTCGCCGCGTTGCGGAGCACGCCCATCACGTCGTTGTACGGCATGCACAGCACCTCCACGTCGTTCACCTTGTACACAATGTCGCCGATGCTGATCATGCCGCTCGTCTTGGCCTGGCCCTTCAGCGCGCGCACGACCGCGCCGTCAATGCCGTACCGCACGGCCTCCTCGAGGTTGAGACCCATCGGACCGTCGTCGAACACCACCGCGTAGGTCGTCAACTCCTTGTCCAGGTCGTTCTCCTTGCTGCGCTGGAACTTCTCGCGCACGACCTCCTGGCGACGAGCCTCGTCGATCTCGAACGAGATGGCGAGCGGACGCGGGAGCTTGCGGATCAGGTCGATCGCGTCCGAGAACCCCTTCCCGTCGACGTTCTGGCCGCCGATCGCCACGATCAGGTCGCCCGCCTGCACCTTGCCGTCCAGCAGTGGGTTGTTAATGTTGTCGATCGCGAGACCGTGTTTGATGACGCCGTCTTTCGGCGGCATGAGCTTCACGCCGAGCTTCTCCTTGGCCGGCAGCTCGATCACGACGACGCTGAGGCCGTCGCCGCCGTTCGCGCTCGGCGCGTCCTGCTTCTCGGACCCGCACGCCACGCACGCATCCTGCCCGTCCTCGTTGGCCGCGAACTCGCAGGCCGTGCACTGCCACGTCATGCTGCCGCGCTGCTAGCTAGACCGCGTGCTAAACCACGTGCTCTAGATCGGCCGCCGCTCGGGGTCGCGGCGCCTGCCCTGCCTGCCTGCCTGCCGGTCTGGCCGCCCGCGGGCTTTCTCTCGTCTGGGTCCTCGCCGTTTAGCGCGGTCGCTCCGCCGGTCACGCTTGGAGCGGGGGGTTCGCGCGATCGACGATGGAAGGGACCGTCACTCTGTCCCCCCCACCCACCCTCGTTTCTCTCTTGCGGAAGAACGCCGCGGTAACTTTCGCGCCTCACACCAGTAGTTTACGACCCGAACCAGCGCGTTAGGTAACCAAGAGTTACAGCTGCACGGCGGCATGTGTTACGTGGCTCGGGGGTGACAGGCACACAGGCACACTGCAGCATCACTGCCGCGGGCCGTCTGCAGCCGTTCAGTTCGGTAGAGGTATCTTTGGCGAGCCATCGTTGATGCGGTCTCGTCTTGCCTCGCGTGGTTCGCTTCCAGCTTAGCGTTCGAGAGCTCCTTCGCGAACGAAGAGGAGACCTCGTAGCTTACGGAAGGTTACGCCGTTTGTTACCGGTAGTTTATGCTGCGCGGCGGAAATGTGCGACGTGAGACGGTCGTCTGTCCGTCACCTCATTCCACCCCCTTGTCGACTGGCACCTTCTTCGTGTTGATCACCGACGTGGCGCCTGGTTGTCGCCTCGAGCAGTCAGACAGTCGCGCGGCGGCCGTTCGGAGCCGGCGCTCCTTTGCTCTCACGTCCCAGGATCCTCTCGCCACGCCGTACCGCGATGCACCGTGCAGGATCCCTCCTCCATCTCTATCCTTCGTGATCGACTGTCGATCTTCCGACGGCGGCCGTTCCGCGCATCGGCAATTCGGCCCCGGTCGGTACCCGACTGGACCGCAACGTCTCTCTCCTCCCCCCTGACCCGCTTGTCGATTTTTCATGTCTATACTGAAGTTTGCCGCGCGGTCGCAACCGCAAAGTTCAGAGAGCCGCACCGGCAAGTCGATGGCGATTTCTGACGCTGCGGCCGCGACACGGGCTCCCCACCACCCGCCAGAGCACCGGCAATGAATCCCGGACACTGGACGTCGCCGGACACCCGCGTCCAGCCGCCGCCGCTGGCTTGTAGACGACTTGATGCGCCTGGCCACAGTTGAAGCGGACTATTGATGGGGTGAAAACGCCTAGTATTGAGTTGTGCATGGTTGAAAATAGGTGCTGAGATATTCCGAATAGGCGGGGTATGTCCCTCGTCATGTTGCCGCTAAAATCGGGACATCTCACTTCGCACTTTATGAGAAACCGCACTTAGGCCCAAACCAGCAATTGGCGCCGCCCCTCGTGCAACCAAGCCGAAGCCAAGCCAAAGCGAAGTCCAATCTGGCGGCCATGGCGACCAACGACGTGGACTTCCGCGCGCTGTACCAGAGCTCGCTGCGGCTGACGACGGGCCTGGACGATGAGGGCCTGCCTCGGCTCGAGAAGCGGCTCGAGCAGCTCGACGACGCGTCGCGCGAGCTCTTCCACCGGCAGCAGTCGCAGCAGCGGCACGCCAAGGGCAAGAAGCGTAGTAATGGCGCCGACAAGGCGAACTTCCTGCTGGCGGCCAAGGGCATCGACGCCGACAAGCTCTCGCGCGAGCTGCAGGCCTTCGAGCTGGCCCCCGAGGACGAGGCCGAGACGCCGCTGGGGGCCACCGACCTGGACGCGTACCTGACCCACCACCACGAGATGGTCGTGCTCACGGCCATCGAGGACGTGCACCGGCGCACGGCCGAGGCCGCCCACGACCGCATGAACCGCGCCATGATCGACGACTTCGAGCAGGCCAAGCAGCGGCTGCTCGAGGACCTCGGCGGCTCGCGCAGCCTCGGCGTCCGCAACTACCCGCGCGTGTTACGCGACGACACTGAAGCCGGCTCGTCCATCTTTGCTGCGGCCGAGCGCGCCAAGCGGGACGGGATGGCGCCCAGCTCGGGCTTGGGGCTCAGCGGCGCGGCGTTCAACGGCCAGCCGCGGTTCGATCGCGACGCCGCAGGAGGAGTCTCGGCGCCTCACCGCGTGGCCCAGCTGAGTGTCGAGAGCTCCATGAGCGAGGAGATGAAGGCGTACTACGCCGTGGTCAAGGAGCTCAACGGCGGCCGCGTGCCGCACGCGCGCAGCCAGTTCGACGTCGTCGGGGGCTTCCGCCGCGTGTGCGCGGCCAACGTGTCGGCGTCGGTCGTGGGCTCCAAGTGGGAGGCCGTGCTCAAGTGCTGGGAGCTGCTGAGCGACATGCTGGTCGGCGGGGACGCCGCGAGACACCGGGCGGCGCTGGCCGAGCGCGAGTTCTCCGGCGCGCGCGACGACGTGGGCGGCTCGCAGGGCAAGGCGCTCGAGCTGCGGCTCGCGTTTGGCGCGCGCGTGTTCCTCGAGAAACAGTTCCGGTCGTTCGTGCAGCAGGTCGTGCAGAAGAACGCGCTCGCGACGGGCGGCGTGCCCGACCTCGTGGCCGCCGTGCGCGCGTTCGTGCGGTACCTGCAGAGCTCGCGATACGCGGCGGACGGCAGCGGCGCCGACGTGAACGCGAGCGACGCCAACGTGTGGTCGCTGCTCTTCTACACGCTGCGGTGCGGCGGCGACGCCGAGGCCGTGGAGCTGGCCGCGAGCGCGGTCCGCACGGGCGACGGCTCGGTCGACGGCGACATCCTGGCCGCGCTGCGGTACCGCGCGCAGCAGAAGAAGAACCAGGCCGAGGGCTCGCCGCCACTCCCATCCTTCGCCAAGCAGTTCCCCGCCGAGTCCGAGAAGCTGTCGGAGCGGCAGCAGCGGCTGGCGAGCGCGTCCATCGACGCCGTGGCCGTCGCGGACCCGTACGAGCGCTGCGTGGTGAACCTGCTGAGCCTCGGGAACCCGAACGCGAGCGAGCCGCGCGTGCTGGCGACCGTGGAGGACTACCTGTGGCAGCGGCTGTGCTTCGTACAGGCGGGCGGCTACTCAGTGGAGCGCCTGGCCTCGAGCATCGCCAAGTTCGGCCCTGCGCACTTTGAAGGCAAGCCCTCCGGCCACGGCGACGGCAACGTGTCGGCGTTCCTGTACTTCGAGATCCTGCTGCTGACGCAGGAGTTCGAGAAGGCGGTCAAGTACATTGGCTCCAAGGGCTTCCTGCTCGAGGCCGTGCACTTCGCGCTGGCGCTGCAGCACTACGGCCTGCTCCGCTCGACTTCGTCGTCGGCCATGGCGGATGACGCCGACGAGACGCGCGTGGACCTCGTGAGGCTCGTGCGCCAGTACGTGCACGGCTTCCAGCGCGGGCATGCGGGCGAAGCCGCGGACTACGTCGCGTGCATCCCGGAGCTGGCCGCCAAGAAGGAGCTGCTGGCCGAGCTGCTGCTGGAGACCCGCCAGTTCGAGGCGCTCGCGGGGACGACGAGCCACGCGGACGGGTCGCGCACGCGCGGGCTGTTCGACCGACTGCTGCGCGACGAGCCCGAGGACGAGGTGCGCGAGCTGGTGCTGTCGGCTGCTCGCACGGCGGAGCGTCGCGGACGCCCGCACGACGCGCTGGCGCTGCTGCAGGCCGCGGGAGACATCGAAGGCGCGTTGGCGCTGCTGAACGCTCAGCTGTCTGCGACGCTGGCGGCGCCGCGCGCCGAGCGGGAGGAGTGGTTCCGCCAGGCCAAGGCGTTCGCGGACCAGTGGCTGCGCTTCCCGTGGGCTCAGGCGGTCGCGGCGCAGCACGCGCGCGCGCAGGCCGTGGCGTTCCAGACGCTGCTCAACGTCAACGTCTTCCTCGACCTGTTCGACAAGCAGCAGTTCGAGGACGCCATCCGCTTCGTGGACGAGCTGGACCTCGTGCCGACCCAGAGCGCGTCGGCGCTGCCGTCGTGCGTCGACCGCTTCCTCGCCATGGACGACAGCGTGCGCCAGACCTTCCACGTGCTGCTGCTCGGCTACATGGAGAGCCTCGTGCGCGACGCCGACCGCGTCAAGACGCAGCTCGCGGGCGACGTGCGCCGCCTTGCGGTCGCGTCGCTGCGGGAGCGCGCCGAGCTGCTCGTGACGTTCGCGGGGATGGTCAAGTTCCGCCTGCCGGCGGGCACCAACGAGCGGCTGAACCGCATGGAGGCCATGATCTTCTAGCTGCTTCTCGCCGCTCGAGACGGCCGCTAGAGGCTCTGCGTATAGGTACAATCGACTCGTTTTCTCCCATTCATGATGATACATGTTTGCATCCTTGTTGGTCGGACCAACACATACAGAGAGAAGAACATATCGATAGGAGGTGGGCGAAAAAGCGCGAAATAATCATTTACTTACTCAAAAAGTGTCTCGAAAGTGGGGCTGTTAAATCAAACGGTCATGTGCACACGACCTGGTCGAAGGGCGAGGCGACTGCAGCTCACCGCGACGGGGCGAACAGTGCCTTGCTTGCGGTCGACGAGAAGTGCAGCTTGCTGGGCGAGGCGCGCGTCGCGAAGAAGGCCGCGCGGCCCAGCGGCGCCTCGGGCTTGCCATCCATGGCCACGTCGCCGTCGACGTCGAAGCGGAAGCGGCTCATCGACGGCTGCGAGTCGCCGAACGTGAGCATGCGCGCCGACGGAGAGTGCAGTCGCGGCTTGCGTCTTGCACGTTCGGCACTTCCCTCGCCAGCCCGCGACCGCTTGATCGCCACCTTGCGCGGCGTGCGGAGTCTCGCAGCAGGACGCTCGAGCTGGCTCACGTGGTGGGCGGCCGACACTGGCGACGGCATATTGGCGAAGGCGGAGGTCGTCATGACCGGTGCGGCGGTCGCTGCCTGCGGAGGCCGCGCGAGGTCGAAGAGGAACGCGTCGTCGTCGTCGAAGCAGTCGAACGAGCGGGAGAAGATGTCGTTGACCGAGGCGGTCGAGGCGCGCGCCAGGCGCTGCCGCAGCTTGGAGGCAGGCGAGCAGGCGGCCGCGTTCGCCGGGTCGAACCGCTCGTGGATGGCGGAACGCAGTCGTGCGAGCCGCTGCTCGCCGCGCGCGCCGAGCGGCGACATGAACTGCATCAGGTCGTCGACCTCGTGCTGCATCTCGAATCGTGCGGTGGGTCGATGGTCCGCCATGAGGAGCAGCAAGCAGCGGAGCAAAGTGACGGAGTGTAGGATAGAGAGGGGGGAAGACGGCGCGGAATGGGAATGCGCTCGGGTTATTCAAACGTTTGAAACCAGAAGGGACGCGCGGAAAGGAGTCGGGATCAGATATGGTCGCAGACTCAGAACTGGGCAATTTTGGAAAGATTGCATTTCATCATGAGACAAAATGTCGATAATGAGTGTAGCCAATTATTGATTGTTGAAGTGTTTGCATGCATGTCCGAATTACCACTATATGCGGCGCGACTTGAGCAGCTGGTCGAGCTTGGCCTGAGCGCCAGCCGGGAGCATCTTCTTGAGCTTCGCGGGGTCCATGCGCTGCTGGTCGAGCAGGTAGAGCATCGACTGGCGCGCGGCGTCGCGCACCTCGTTATTCGAGTCCTCGAGGCATTTGCCCACGAGCGCGAGCATCGCCGGGAGGTCGCGGCTCGTATGGAGGTTGGCGCCTTGGCTCGTCACCAGCACGTGCATGCCGCGCGCCACCTCGCGTCGGATCGGCACCGCGCGGCTCGACATGTGCACCGCCATCGCCGCCACGACGCGACCCGTCGAGCAGTGCAGCAGGACGCTCGCGAGCGACGAGACCGCCGACACGCACACAAACTGGTTCGTGTCGGCGCAGCGCTTGAGCAGCAGCGCCACCAACGCGTCGACCTCGCTGTCGATCTGCCGCCCGAACGCCGCGCACAGCGACTCGAGCGCCAGCAGCGCGTTCTTGGACACGCTCGAGCGCAGGTTGGGCACTTGCCTGAGCACGGCCGCCACGACCGAGGACAGCTGCGGCGCCAGCAGTTCCGGGTGGTGCTTCGCCAATCGCCGCGTCAAGCTGAGAGCCTCGAAGGCTGCTGCCCATTCGTCGTTCCCGAGACGCGTAACCAGCTTGGCGGCATCCTGTTTGGCATTCGCCACGGGCGTCAGCTCGTGAGACTCGAGGTACTTGGGCTCTTGTCCTCCCAATGCTGACGGTCGAGCGCGACCGGCATCTTCGACTGGAGCACTCGTCGCTGGTGCCGGCTTGGTCTTGGCCTCAAGCCGCTTTCGCGTTGCAAGCGACACTGGACGACCACTTGTCGGCCGAGCACTGCTTCCAGTCTCTTCCTCTTGGATGGCGTCCTCGATGGGCTTGTCGACCGGTGCCGGCTGCTGTTTGAGTTGCTCGAGTTCATCCTGGCGCTGCTTGGCCTCCAGCCGCTTTCGTGTGGCGAGTGACATGGCCGGTGCTGGTCGCTTCCTTGGCGGGATCGTCTGGTCGTTGTCGTCATCTGGAGTTGGGTACTCGTCGTCAGCGTCCTTGTACGCTGCAGCCATAGGACGAATCGGTCTGTCCGCGCCAGCCTTGGGCACTTCAGCCTCTCCGTTTGCCTGACGCCATTGCTGTTCCTCTTCTTCCTGAGTGATGGCCCTCGACCGAATTGGCCGATCTTCGCGATTCACAGTGCGGGTCTGAATGTCTTGCAGCTTCTGAGGACTTAGCTGGTCAGGCGTTGGCGATACCGGCGTTCGTTGCCGAACTGGACGATCTTCGATTGGTTGTTCCTTGGGTGAGATAGAAACCGAGCGTCGTACTGTTGGCGGAGATGCCCGTGGCGACACTTGATCGCTCTCTGTAGCCGCTGCCTTCCCGCGAGCTGAGTTATCAGGTGATGTCTTCGATCGCGCAGGAGAGGGTCGATCAATGCTGGAGCGCGGTTGGACCATCTCTGGTCTCCCTGGATTCTGCGATTCTTCAATACGCTTTGTGCTCGTGGACTTGCGCAGGTGGTTGGATTTCCGCTTGAGCGACGCCAGCATGTCTGCCATTTCCTCGCTGTCTCTGCTGCCGCCTATCTCAGCCTTGTCGTTGCGAGGAGTAGTTGAGGTACCGTTCCGTTCATAGCGCGGTCTATCGCTCAAACTTCCCGCCGAGGAGACACTGCCGCCACAATTTGTGCTGCTCAACGACGATCGGACAGACGCATCCATGCTGTTAGCCTTGGATGCACGAACGTCGCCGGTGCTGCTCGTGCGAAGTACTTGGCTCATTCGCAGCATTTGAAGCTCCGACGTGCCAGGAAGCGACTGGTCCACGACTGCATAGCTCTTCCCAGACACTGACGTACGGGACGATGAGACACTGGCGGGAACAAAATTCAGAGTTCCAGTCGGCAACAACTCGGGAATGTGCTTTTGTCGTAGACGCCGCCGCAGAGTAGCCCAGTCAATCCGCTCCGCGACGAACTGATCGTCAATAGCATCTTCCAGAAGAGTGTACACATCGCCTTGAGTCACCGCTTCGATCACAGCAGCAGCTTCTCTCGCAGTCTCACGAATGCGAACGCTTGCATCACCGAGGAGTCGACCCAGCGTCAGCATCGTACCTTCGTCCGCTATGCCATCCATCGATAACCCCTCGCAGTGGCCTGTCAATAACAGCACCATCCACACCTTAATCGCTTCTTCTCGCACTTGCAGCCGCCGACTCTGCAGCACAGACGACAGCGCTTGCTGAAATCGAGAGACACTGTGGCAGCCGCTTAGGAAGAGATGGTGCAACAGCCCATAGGCAATTGTGTTGATGACCTCGTCTTCGACAAAGTTGGCAGCCGTCTCCACAACTGGCACCAGAATCTTGAGCATCAGATGACCTTCATGTTCACGATCATTGCCTGAGTTGGCTCGAAACTCGGACAGCTTGGCGAACAGTATTTGTGTGATTTGCAGCGCGCGTTTCACAATGTGTGCGTCCACATCCAGCATCAGCCGAGCTAGCGCAGCAAACAGCGGCCCCAAGTCGCTCAGACGCTCTCCGAGTGTGGTGCTGTCAACTTCTTTGGTCACTGCAAAGAGCTGTTCAACCGCTGCCGCTCGCTTTTTCCAGTCTGCATTTGATGTACTGGAGCTTGTCGCGAGTGCAGACATGATCGCAGCTGGCACAAACCCGAAGTGGACGCGATCTCCTTGCTCGTCATCCCCATCGTCATTTTCACCAAACGATTTTCGAGAATCCGCACCTAAATCATCAACATTGTTTGGAGATCCGTTCAATGACTTCGTCGATCGTCCAGTCGAAGGGCGAGACGAGGGTTCGATCCTGCGCGGCGTGCTTGCGGCCAGGAACTCCTCGATGTGTCCTTGGTGTTGTTGCAGTGTTTGGTTATCCTCGCAGCTGAGAAACTGGGCAGCTTCAGTGTGGAACGCGTCGCCCCAATACAATTCGAGCTTGGCGATCGCCTCTTCAGCCGCGACCACAACGTTCATATCCGTGTCCTCAAGTATCGGGATTGTCGCCTGAAGCATCGCCACGAACAGCGCCTTATCCATCCGACTCGTACTCATGGCGCGCGGCGTGCCGCTCCGACTTGGATGCGTGCTGATGCTTGAGGCGAGTCTCCGCTTGGCATATCGCTCATCCAACAGCCGCGAGACCACGACAAGCGACGCCTCGCGCACCGACGAGAAAGCATGCGCCATGCCGACATTCATGAGCAGCTCGGCTACAGACTTGAGATCGTTGCTGACTGCCACAAACTTGCGGAACACGCGGTACACCTCGTCGTCAACGTGAAGTGGCTCCAATTCATCTGTTTTCCGACTTGGCGCCAAGTGCGGGATCAGATGGGGCAAAATGGACGACAAGATCTGCTCGAAGTCGTCGCCCAGCACCGCCATGACGTCCACGATCAATCGCAGCGCCTCCTTGGACACTTCAGGGTGTTCATCCAGCGTCCGACGACGCAAACACTGGAGAAAGCGCCTCGGGTTACGCACGGGAAAATGCGAGCTCTCAACCGCAGCAACCTTGCGCAGCTTCTGTAAGGTGCTCAAGCGCACGGTCGGGTCATCGTCTTCGAGCTGGAGCACCAGCGGGTCGACACACGTGTCCATGGTGCGAGTCACGGACGATCGTCGCTGCTATCGGGTATCAATTCGCATTGGGATGTGTTTCGTTCGCGGCGGTCGGACTCCATTCGAGCGCTATTTGGTGCATTGCAACTTCCCGACTTAGCCGACGACGATAAAAATACAGCTGAACGGCCATGTACCTTCTCATAGTCGTCGCCTTTGCATCGGGTAGGCAACGCGAGGATCGTCGAAACACCATCATGAGGCGTACCCACGACGAGCTAACAGCTTAGAAATTCTATGTATTCATGTGCCGCCACATTCACGCACAGCATTATGCTGACGCGAAGCGGCGAAAAGGGAGAGGCCGACAGAGGTCATAGCTTAGACTTGCCTCCAAGGCCACCCACCCGCTGACACACCTGCAGGTGTCAACTCGATTCTCTCACTCACTCAACTCTCTCATCCCCTCCTTTATCTCTCCTCTGACCATCAGCTCCACGATCCGTCCAGCATACCCGACACTTGACCTTGACTCCGCACGTCCAGAGCGATTCACAGGTCACAAATCGTACTTGCACCTGCCGCCTCTTGCCTTGTTACTCCACACATTGTCTTGTCCCCTGCTTCTCTTCGCAGGATCAACCCTCATCTTGTATTGCTACACCGGTGTTCGCTGTTTCGTCCAGCGCACCAGAGCTCGCTAAGGTTCCCCGAAAGGACATCACACGGCTCATCTGGAGGTGCGGTTGGAGAACAGCTTGACCTCCTCAAAAATACGCGCTGCACACAATACGCAACGTTAAGCTGACGCCAAATAGTTGGGTAGTCTCAATGACACATCCTCACCTTTCAAAGCGTCCTTGTTGAGCGGAACGTTCTCGAACTCCATGCCGAACGGATTTGCTTCAACCGTCTCGGATTGTACACGGCGCACTGGCTCGAGGAACGGGTGGGAAAGCGCCTTGTCAACCTAGACAATCGAACGCGTTCATTGCAACCGATCAGTCTCACGAATAACTACCACAAAATGAAGACACCGCAAACAAGACGAACCGTGATGCGAGTGTCAGGGTTGAACGACAACATCTTCTTCAGAAGGTCCAATGATTCGGCAGGCGCGCCAGGGTACATCTGCAGTTTCAACAACACGTTAGAACACAGCGATGCGTATGAACGCAGACTGGGCAGTCAAATTACCTCGCGCAGATCACGAGGCTCCTTCTTCGGCAGTTTCCGCAGATACTGCTTGACCTGTCCCACAATTAACAAGTCTAGTAAGCGAATGCACATTCATTGTGGAGCTGAATGACCAAATCGCACATACCTCTCCAAGAGACCCGATGTCGTTCTCACCGGGAGTCCCGATGACACCGAAGATCACGTTCAGCTGGTCCAGCTTGTCCGAGTAAGTCGTCGGTCGGTCCGCGCTGAGCGGGAAGCATGATCGACCCGGGAACAGCGGAACGCGCTCCTGGTAGCGCGGGCAACTCTCCACCTGCATGCTGAGCAGCTCTGCAAAAATGCAGCCGATGCTCCACATGTCGACGGCGAAAGAGTAGTCCTGCACGTCAAGTGGGTACAACAACATTCACAAATGAGAATAATTTTCAAACACAAAGTGCACAAATGCAAATGACATACCTGTAGCAGAATGAGCTCGGGAGCACGGTACCACCGTGTCACGACATGCTTCGTCAGCTGCCTCTTCATCTTTGGCGCATCCCCTGACGAAGAAGGAGTTGATGAAGCACTCCCAGGAGACGGAGCAGACAGACCACCGTCTGACGTCGTCGGAGACTTCGAGTCCTTCGGCGAGTACAAGTGCTTGCTCAGCTCTTCCATCGACAGGTTGCTCTCCATGACTCGAGAAAGGCCGAAGTCGCAGATCTGTTATGCCAACACCATGAACGACCGTGATCAGCAACACTAGTAACCACCAACGATCAAATGAACAAATAATCAAGTAGACTTACGTTGAGGGTACAGTCCTCGTTCAACAGCACATTGGCCGGCTTGAGATCACGGTGGATCACGTTCGCCGAGTGGACGTACTTGAGACCACACAGCAACTGGTACAGGAAGACCTGGATGTGCCGGATAGTCAGGTACTGCGGACTCATGATCAGCTTGTGCAGATCCGTGTCCAGGAACTCAAACACGAGGTACAGGTCGGTGAACGACTCGTAGCTCTCAGGCGGGATCACGTCGACCAGGTCGATCACTTGCGGGTGGCTACGATAACGGCAAAACAGGAAGTCAGCAACAACTCATTTTCTCACCAGCCACTGTCGTCCAGGAACTCACTTGAGGCGCCGCAAAATGTAGATCTCGCGGAACAGACGCTTGCAATCGATTTCCTGATCAAAGACGTTAATGATCTTCTTGATAGCCACCTTCTTCTGCGTCTCGTTGTCAATTGCTTCCGCGACCTGTACACAAGTTAACAACAACACGATCAGCACTTGGACACATCTACCTCCACCACATCTTCCCACGAAGCACCGTACCTGGCCGTACGATCCCTTGCCAAGCAACCGAACCAGCGTGTAGCGGCTCGTAACGTTCCAGTTGGCAAAGTTGCGAAGGTTGAGCGGAGCAGCGCGCGGCACCGGCGACGGAGTAGGAGCATGAGCCTTCGCACTCTGGGGAGTGTCACTCTCAGCTTGGGCCAACGCAGCCTGCTCCTGGGGAGTCAGACCACCCACCGCAGAGTTGAAGTCCTCGCTCGGCGTCCCGGCAAAGCTGTCGGGCGTGTGCCCGAACCCGTTGCGGTTCACGAACGCCGGCGTGGGGGGGATGTTGGACACGGGACAGTGCGGCGTCGGGGCGACGTCGGCGTTCATCAGCGCCTTCTGGTGGTCAATGAACTTGTCCGACGTGTTGATCGAGCCCTGCGGGGTCACAGCCGTGCCGGCAGCGTATCCAGGCGGGGTCACGCCGTTCACCACGCTGTTCGCGGCCGCAAAGCTCGTCGCAGCGGTTCCATTCACCCCGTTCGGAGCCAGCGGGTTCGGACGCGTCAGCTTGTTCCCGCGCTTGAGCCCGCCGGCCATCGGACCCGGCGACATCTTGCGCTTGCGGTTCACATCGCTCGCGTCGTGGTCCGTGAGCGCCTCCATGCTTCAGGCGGTACCTGATCTGGTCAGGGGAGTAAATGGAAATCTTCTAGGTCCAGCCGGAGAACACGAAACACTCCGCTCTTGGCCGCAACGGGATCCGAGTGGCGGCGCTAGGATATACTACGTAATAGGAAACTCGGATCGCTCGATCTTGCGAGGGCGAGCGGGGAGGCGGTGGGTCGCAGAGCGGGAGCGGAGAACGCAGGCGCAGGATGGAGCCGCCTTCGACGGGGAGGATCGGCTCGGGCGTAAGGAGGGAAAGCCGTGAATCACACGCTGGTCGCAAGCTCGCTTGGCTCGGCGCGCTTCCAGTTTTCCAACACTGCCAGGGCGACAAGAGGGAAAGGAAAGGAGGCAGCCGCACCGGGCCGCGACCCGCATAGGGGGAGGGCAACTCAGTTCCTCGGATTTTCAGCCAATGACACGCCAAAAAGCACAAAACGATGCCAATCACCGCGCGCGGATCAAATTCGACGAAGCCCGACCCCTCGCTCACGCTTTCCCTCGGCCCGATGCCTTGTCGACTGTATGTTTTTGGGTCGGCCCGCCGGCACCATCTGGGCCGGCCCACACTCCTACTGACTACCGGGAAGCCATTTCGATATCGAACACACAGCGCACACTTTTGCCGAAAGGCAACAACACATTTCTCTGACGACATGTTCGCCCTCGAGATGGCGGAGATGCCCGTCGCTACGTAATCACCCGCATCGTCTGATCTCAGAAGGGAGCCAGCGTCCGGCAGCTTCAAGGCACCCGAGACGGCATCGCCAGAGAGAAGATCGCCACTCGGCCGCGATCCGTCGCCATCCTCTTCCCGTTCTCCCGACTTCTGCGCCAAGATCGCGTCGTCCCTCTCCTGTTGCAGCCGAGCGTGGCCGCAGCTTCTTCCGACCAGCGGCAAAGATGCGAACAGAGTTGCCCTCGGTGATGATCACCGGCGGCCAGCTGGCCATGCGGCTTGGAAGAGTTGCGCTGGTGCTCGTGGCGCTCGCATGCGAGTCAGGACGAAGAGCCGGCTCGAAGGGGGCGGCATGACGCGCGTCAAGACGGCGACGTCATCGACACCCGCGTGTACAACCCCGCCGCTGCTGCCTCAGAAGTACGCGCCGTCGCCGGCCAGGAAGGCGTCCAGGTCGGCGTCATCGTCGATGGTTTGCGTCTCGATGGCGTTCTCCTGCCTCCGCCGCGCCTCCTCGTCCCGCTCGCGCTTCTCGTCGGCCTCGCGCTGCTGCTGGGCCGCCGCTGCCTTGTGCCGAGCGCGCTCCTGGTCCTGCAATTGCTGGATGCGGCTGGTTGACGTCGCGGCGCTGAGCTGTGCGCGCGCATGCCGCCGCTCGTGCTGCTCGAGCTGCCGCTGGGCCATTCCCACTCGCTCGATCTCCTCGTGGGTCTGCGTCTTGAGCTTCCGCACGCGCCTCAGCTGGTCCTCCAGGTGCTCCAGCAGCAGCGCCTCCTCGCGCTCGTCGTCGTCGCGCTCGTCGTCGTCATCGCGCTCGGCGGCACCATTCGGTGGAGAAGGAGTGGACATTTCGCAGGCAGCTCACAGCCGCCTGGGAATGTCAGACCCCACCAGAGCCAAAGTTGTCATCCCCCGCAAATGGAAATTTCCTCATTGCATTTTTCATTTACGGGGGTGTGCAAATCGTGGGTGTCAGTCGCTCGTATCTTTGCTCTGGGCAGTAGACGTTTTTTCTTAACTTGGTTTTGTATAGGTTCAAAACAGTGCACCGTATTGCGTGACTCGAACAAAGTACGCTCGTGTTTTGAAACTGAGGATCACAGGTGCGATCAACCTCGAACAAAGTTCATGGCGGTGCCGACTCGAGATGCGGCGCGAGGTCCGCCTCCACCTCCGCCACCTCCACCGCCACCACCGCCGCCGGTCGCCGCTGAGCTAGAGGAGACGGAGGAGCAGCGCGAGTTCCTGCTGAACGCACTGGATGTGGTGGGAGACTGGTCCGTACACGACGACGGCGACGGCCGCCTGTTCTACTACAACCGCAAGTCGGGAGAATCGCAATGGACACCACCGGACGGGTTCACCGGGCTCGAGGGCGAGCTCATGATGAAGCTGATGCTGGAGGGGGCGGTCGCACGATCAGGTAACTGGACTGCACACGATGCTGGCAACGACACGCTTTACTATTTCAATGCCAAGACGCGGGCATCCGTTTGGGAGCGGCCGAGCGACTGGGGGGTCATGCCACCGCCACCTGAGCAAGACGAGCAGCAAGCGAGCCGCAAAGAGGAGGCTGTCGATCAACAAGACAGTGCTGAGACTGTGAAGCAGCAAGTCGAGAAGGAAAAGCCGGTGAAGAAGGGCAAGAAGAAGAAAAAGAGGACGAAGAAGACGGTGACCATCGAGCAAGATCGCCAAGTCGATCAAGAGGAGGCTCATGCTGCAGAGCAGAAGCCAGAGGAGGAAGAAGAGGAGGAAGAGGAGCTGACTGCAGAGGAGCAGGAAGAGGCCAAGCGCCAGGAAGAGGTCCACATGAAGCGGATGAGTCAGTTCAGGGATCTGCTGCGCGAGAAGAACATCATGCCGTTCTGTCGCTGGTCCGTCGCGCTGCCACAGATCGCGGGCGACCCTCGGTTCCTGGGCATTTCCACGTGAGTGTTTTGAAACGTCTGTACGGCCTGATATGTGTGCGCTCGGTGACTGACAGCTTCTTGTTGACGAACAATTTCAGGATGGACGAGCGCCGCGCGATCTTCGAGCACTTTGTGAAGCACCGTCGCGAGGGCATGAAGGCGGAGAAGAAGCAGAAGCTCAAGCAAGCAAAGCAACTGTTCACACAGCTGCTTGACGATCAATTCAAGGCCGGAGCGCTCGACACCAAGATGACATTGAGCGTGTTTCTATCGACACTAGAAGATCGATTGGACGCCGCGAGGTACAAGCAGACCCAAGACGAGTCGTTCGCATATCTCACCATCAGCATCCAGGAGAAGCTCTACGGAAAAGCGGTACGCTCGTGTGGGCTAGGGATGATCGGTGCACATTTGTAATCCTGACTGTACTGTTATGTGTGTGGGGGCTTGGTAGATCGCCGAGTTTAAGGCTGAAGAGGAAAAGCGCGATGCTGAAGCTAAGGAGTTCGCGACGTTCTTGGAAAAGAAGTTCGCCAAGAGTTTTCCGGTGTCGTGGGATGCTCCGGAAGCACAAGCCGTCGTGAAGGAGTTTTTCACGTCTGAACGAACCGTGTCGTCTCTGTTCCATGACGAAAAGCAGCGTCAGGTGTTTCGCGAGGTATCGCAACGGCTCCAAGCTACTCAACCCTCCGTCGCGACATCCAAACCTCTCGATGGTGCAACTCGTCGCTCACAGTCGCGTTCCCGCGAGCGATCAAAGGTTGACAGCAAGAGTCGCGAATCGAGAAGTGATGCAAGTCGACACAACCAATCCCGCGAGCGGAGTGAGCATCAGCATGTCGACAGTACCCGTCGGCGATCGCGGTCTGGTTCACGTTCGTCCAGCCGCAGCCGCTCACGATCTCGCGGACGACGGAGCAGGCATAGCAGCAGCCGTCGCCACGACGACCGACATAGTTCAAGCCGGCACAGGCGACGTTCGTCGTCCAGATCGAGCTCCCGTTCTCGCTCCTACTCTCGCCGTCGACACTCGAGACGCGATCGCCGCTCGCCGTCTTCGTCGCGGTCGCGTTCCCGATCTCATTCTCGACGGCGGTAGTTTTGACGGCCAGGACAGCCAACGTCACAGATAATTAGCCAAAACTGTTGACAATGTTGCAAAAGTCTAAAGGTTATCCATCTATCTGGCAGCCCGAAACGGATCCGGGCTGAAATCAACCGTGTGCAGCGCGTACTTGGGCTCGTCGACAATCTTCATGACGGCCTGGACGCCGTAGTCCAGCGGCACAGAGTAAATGCCATCGATGTTGACCTTCATGTCCCACCCAAGCGAGCGCATCGACACTCGCCGAACCTTCCCACTGCCATGTTCAACAACAGTGAGCTTCATTCTACCATTGCGCTAAAGATGAATGCCCCGAGAACTCATCGTACCGTCGGAAGCGAATGTCCCCGAAAGTCGCGTTGATGATCGGCTCGCGGACAATGTACCCCATGTCGAGCGAGTCCTCTGGGAACGTCGTCTCGCGGTTGAACCTGCAGGCGTTATCATCGAGAACACGCTCGTCAGATTACACTCAAGCTCAGGCGTTGGGTGAGCATGCACGTACGATTCCGTCAGCTCCGTCACGTCTTCGTTCATGTGGGTGTGATTCATGGCTTCCAACACCTTGGCAACCTGTTCGCGGTAGATCTGGCACTGCAATCCGACAAACACTCACAATGTCAGCAATGCTGGCTCGATTGTAACATGGGATACAACTTCGCTCGACGTACCGCGCTGTAGAACCACGCGCTGGAGCCGGTGCCAGTGCACACGATGATGCCACTGCTGCGATGCGACTCGCGTTGGTTCTGGTCGATGCCAATGTTGTAATGCGACGGGCGGGACGCGTCGCTCTCGGCAATGAACACTTCATTGAGTGCGTAGTGCGGCAGTTCGTACCAGTAGCCGTCCTGGTTGACCATGCCCACGCGGATGCGCTGGCGCACTCGCCACCGGAAATCACCCTTCTGCAGTCGCTCGAGCGCGTGGCTGAACCGGTTGACCACATTGTCGACCTTGTAGCAACACAAATTGCCTTCGCTTCGTGCTGGGTCGGTATTGAGTCCAGCCACGGGGATGGGTTTGTTCACAAAGCTGGCCGCCTTGAGGAACGTCCCATCGCCGCCCGCCGACAAGACGATGTCCGCGCCTTCCAGCGCGTCGTGGGTCAGCTGGTTGGCAGAAACGGTTGTGACATTAATGCCGTTCCTCTTCAGGCTGCAACAACGAATCAGCGAACGGTATTAGTGACAATAGGTTGAGTGGAAATTGCCAAGCATACATCGCACCTCGACTCAATTTCGTCGAGAGCCTCCACGTGGTGATCGTGACTCGCCTTGAGTCGATCGTGAACGAACCCTCGCATCGACATCTGCTTCCGCAGCGCCTCTCTGCTCGCCACACGGTCTCATTAGATACAACCACACACATGAGGACGACAGCATCATCTCCACGTACCCTTTGTACCCGTGGAGATCGCACTCGTGCTGGAAGCGCGACGTCTTCGCGACCACGACGACGTTCTTCAGGTTGAGCGGCGGGGCGGTGGGGAACTCGAGTGGATGCGGCACCTCAACTGTTGGTCTCGTCTCTTCGTCGATCGCTGACATCGCGGCGTCCGACAGCTGCGGGGCCACCGACGGCGTCGTGTTCGCAGTCGCATCAACCTGAGTAGCCTCTTTCACCATGTACGTCTTGCGAATATACTCGTCGGAGACAATCATCCTCGGCACACGCTCAGCAGTCGCGAGCAGCGTTTCGTTGTCGTACACTGGACGTTCGATCTTGGTCCAGCCCTTGGGACTAAGCTTCTCGTTCCACGGACACACGGAGCGCATGTGCGTGAAGTAGGGGGCCATCGCACCCGTCAGCGGGTCCCGACGCGTGTAGTGGATGACGTGGCCGTTGTGGATCTGGTCGACCATCTGCCCGGACTCCTGCAGCTCACGGAACGTGTCGTGCGACATGCGCTCGAGCCGCGTGCGCATGGCCCAGATCACTTCGCCGTGGCACACGACGATGGCCTTCTTGTCGGCGCACTCGCGGTGCAGCATAGCGATCAGCCGGTCGGCGCGCTGCGCGACCTCGGCGAGCGACTCGCCCCCCGGCGGCGAGTAGTAGAACCGGTCGAGCTCGCGGCGCTTGAGCTCGTCTTGCATCTTGATCATGCGCTCGTACTCTGACATGAGGTCCATCTGGCCCCAGTCGCGCTCGCGGATGAGCATCTCGGCGTACCAGCGCGCGCCGGGCAGCGCCATGCGACCCGCCGTCTCCATCGCGCGCAGGTACTCGGACACGAGGTACCGGTCAAAGTGCGCGAGGTTGTTGCGCTTGAGCCAGTCGCCCGCGGCCACCGCCTGCTCGCGGCCGCGGTCCGTGAGCCGCCAATTCGAGCTGTGGCGGTGCTGGAATTCGCCCACGAACAGGCTGTGGTCGCCGTCGAGCGAGCGCTGCCTCGCCACGTTGCCCTCGCTCTCGCCGTGCCGGATGAGCACGAGGTCCGAGAGCCGCGGCTGGCCCGAGTGGTGGTGCACGCGGTGCGACGGCACCGCGCTCTTGAATCGCGCGTGGGTCTTCCCGCCGCTGCAGCCGCCCCAGCCCGGTGGTGCGGCCGTCCTACTGCTGACGACAGCGCACCGCGGTCGCTTGACCGCGCGGCGCAGGACGCTCTTCAGCATCCTGGAACTCGCGCGCTGCCTGGGCTACGAGGGTCGGCGGGGAGCGGGAAATGCAGCGGTCGCCTCCAGGATGGGCGGCAGCGGGAAGGAAGGCGCACAGGACGAGACGGATGCGCGCCAAGCGATACCAAGCGGCACCTTGCGCTCCAATTGGGGGACCAATGTCTCAGTGATTGCACACGGACCACAAAGACGTGGCTTGGAAAGCGTAACCTCTGTAACCCGCCAATGGGTTACACTTACATCCGTACCGTACCTGCAATGTTTCAACAGAACGAGTTGAAGTGGATTCACCACCCCTTCAAGTGAAAAAGACGTCCTTTGATCGCATGGAGAGCCTGGAGCCTCAATACGAGTTGCTGAGGGAGGTGGCAGCGCGGGCCACGCGGTGCAGAGGCGTCTGCGACGCAGTCTCCCGCTGCTATGGGCGGAGAACGCGCTGGTGATGAACGCTGCTCCGCGCGGTGCGAGACTGCGCCGTCCGCGCATCCATCGCGAGCAGTCCAATATCCACGACCTTGTATTGGAGGGTTGGAGCGATACAAGGCAGCGAAGGATTGAGTGGGAGGTCTCCAAGCGGATCGCGCGGGTCGATAAGGAGCTGCAGTCCAAGGCACGAGGTCAGCGGTACTGGGACAAACGCTCACAGCTCCAGAGAGCTGATCTCAGCGCCAGTCGCTCGACACAAGAGGATCGACACAGATCGCGAGGCGCGCCAATGGTGATGAGTGACTGCACCGCCAAAGTGTCGACCGCTGCTCAGACAGATGGCGCCAAAGCGCTGGCACCTCGCGCTGTGCCACTGGATGCCGTCACTGTGAGAGAGCGGGGACGCGACTTTGGGTCTGCGCGCTACCTACAGCCCACAGCATCTCAGCAGGCGCGCGTGAACAGTTCGAGTCCGAAACGAAGTGAGGGCAAACCTGGTACTGGACGAACGATTGACGGTCCTGAGAGACGCCGAGGTCCCAGCTCGAACAATGTCGTCTCGCCCAAAGCGGTAAGCCAAGGCTCCAAGACCTCATCTGCCAAGGCGACGAGTTCCAAGGAGAATGTGCTTTCGAGCGATCTCAGAATGAAACATGATATTCTACCTGCTAGCGATACGCTGGTATCGACAACCCCGCATCTGAGCTCGCCGCGACGACCGGTCGGCACCGTCGATGACGATGCTCGGGTCGGCCATCCCGAGCGTCAGCAGTTCACTGCAACTGACAGCAAAACAGCAGGACAGCGATCGTCTTTCCTCCTCGGTTTTGACGACGGAGATGATGAATCCAGACAAGTCGAAACCGAGAAGGAGAACAAACTGCCGAATAGCAGCTTACCGGGGAGTGCAGCGGCCTCACGTGTTGCGAACTCGTCCATTGGCCGCCAAGTGTTGTCTGAGTATCGCACAATGCCATCAGTGGCGTCGTTTGGGCCTGGACCGGTCCTTGCTGGACGAAGCCGTTCGAAGGGTCGAGTCCAAGGCGTACCTCTGAATAGCGACGTCCTTCGCCGGCTATTCAATGACTTGGATTCTGATCGCGATGGGCGTATTAACCGCATTGAAACCTGCTTGGCGCTTCATCGACTGCAAATTTTGGTTCCAGCTCCCAAGATTGCGTCTTTTTTCCGCAATGTGCACGCTGCCGCTGTAACTGCTGATGCCAAGCGGTCTGCATATACCAAGCGCAGTAGTTCGTCCCATCACCCTCTCGACGAAGTGATCAACTTCAAGCAGTTCGTCGCATTTATCACTGCAGCACACGACCATCAAAATCAACCTGCGGTCTCTCCGTCCAGAGCCAAGACCAAAGCGACAGCCCAAATTGCGTCCCCACTCCCTCTGTTCCCTTCCACATCTGTACCCATGGTTCAGAAGCGGCTTTCGCCTGAACATCTCCGCCCGACAGCGCACAAACGATCTGTACCACATCCACACCAGTCAGAATTGGTGCAATACGAAACGGAAGGCAGTGTCGCAGCCGAGTCAGAGTCCAGCGTGTGTGCAGAGAAAATTGCTGCTGATCTTCCTGACTGCCTTGTTGCTCGGATTCTCGCTAGCTCCTCCCCAAAGCACAAGTGCGATCTCCAAGATCAGTGGAGAAACGGCGCCAAGACATATGTCAGGAAAAGCTTAGAGCAACTAGGAAACCGAATCACCGAGAGTGATGACAAGGTACAAGTGGATACTTGAGGTTGCTGCAATACCACACCATTCGTGCTAATACTTTCTTGCGTTCCATGCAGGAGATGGTACTACTGGTGCAAGAACTGGTCAAGGGATATCTTCAGCGGTTTGATGTTCATGGTGTTCACGATAGCGCCGACTTGACAGGTCTACAGCGTGCAGCAGCATATTTCGATCAGGAAGCTGAGCTTCATGGCCGAAACGGCTCAATCTGTGATTCTGATGATGCAGAGAAGCGCCCGGTAGGCGACTGGGTCGATTATCTTGCGGAGGAACAAGTGCAACTGCTGATCCAAGAATTGTGCCGTGAGTGGCGAGAAACTGGAATTGCAAAATCTCGTGCAGACATGCCTGCGAAATCTGATCAGCAGAAAGGAGAGCATGGCCTTGAACTGATGAGCGACAATTTGAGTGAAGATGCTGCACTGGTCGATATTCGTGACGATTTTGCTACCGGTCTGTCCGAGACCTTGACTAGACGAGTTGGTCGTGTTGCAGAGAAAGGGGTACAAGTGAGCGACGACAGCGAAGACAGATATCCGGAGTTGTCTTCAGCAATTGAGCCCCGGTCTCCGTATTTTAGTGATACTGACGCTGAAGGAGGCCTCAATGAGTTACCCAGCGTTGTAGTATCTCCGAGTACGGCGAAGACACACCTCGGCAGTCTAGCATTGAAGAATGTGTCCGATGTGGGTGTGTCGAGTTGTCGCGATGCTGCGAGCACATTCCAGCGACTGCGCAGGTGTCGCCGCAACGCTGTGGCATTTTCAACCGTGGTTACAGACCATCGTTACCATGACTATGCCAAGCGTGCCGAACATGGTGTTCGGGGTTTTGTTCGCAATGATCGCTCCAGTAGCAGGAGTATGTCGCCGTCTGCAGATTCAAGGTCGATCGATCAAAGTCAGCAACAGCAGCTACCGTCCTTGGGCGATGACCACACCCCCCAAGACACCATGAATGAGCCTGTGGAGAGCTACCACATTGATACATCTAACAACAACAACCTTGTTGTGAAGCAATTACTCCCCGAGCTAAACCCTGGCGAAAGCTGGGATAGCAGGGGCGTTGCAAGCAGCAGTAGCAGCTGGAGCAGTCATAGTGTTTCTATTGGAGCGCGATCGACCAGCAGCGATCGAATGGGTGAAGTCATTGACACTGGAGTCCGTCTTCAGCAACGAACTTTCCGAAAATGGAATCGCAGCCGACGAGTTACCCACGGTAGGAGATCCATAGGGACTATGCGCTCATCATATCCCGAGAATGAACTGTCGGAAGGCGAGATAGAAGAGCATCAACTCGAAGATTTGAGCGATGGTGAGATTTCTATCGATCAAGAGCAGAAGCTGATGGAGTCGAAGAATCTGTCGAGCAGGAACCATCGGGATGCACGTTATCGCCCCAGTGGTCTAAGTCCGGTGTCCAGCTCCATTGAATCCGGAGAACTCCTATCTCATATTAGCGCAACTCGCTTGGCGAGCTTTCTGTGTGTTGGGGATTCGTCGAGCGAGCCTGGGGAAGTTGAAGTTGGCGTTCTGCAGCAGGATCTGGCAATGTAGTTTGTCGTGGTATATTTGCGATTGCAAGATGGCGCCTCCTTGCCAGCTATGGTAATCATTCAACCAAACGAATGGTGTTGTGGATAGTCATCGATAAGCTCAGAATGACGAACCATGTATTCAACAAGCAGGTCAAGACTGCAGAGCAGCTACGTCGGGTCGAAAAATGACATAGAATTGGGTATGCGACCACGAAGATCACTAATCGTCGTCATCCCGTTCAATGTGATCGTCTTCGTCTCGTTCATCCACGTAATCTTCATCGTGATCGGTCGGCGACACCTCTTCTTCTTCTTCGTCTTCGTAGCCGTCGTCATCGCTCCCCCTCTCTGCCGCAGCTTCATCGTGTTCATAGTCCTTGAGCGCGCGGATCTTGTCGTTTTGTCGATACTCGTCCACCTTGGCGGCCGCAGATTTACCGACCCCTGGCAGCTTGCATGTTTGCGAGCCCGATGTCACCGGCTCGTCAAGGTTCCGGATCTCCTTCGCCACTTTCATGCGCGAGATGCCCTTCTGCTTCTCTCCGTGTTTCAACTCGAAGCCGCCGAGCTCGACAAACTCATTCGCGAGCTCTTGGTTGGCAGGGTTCTTTGCTGGATTCCGCTCCTTGATGGTCTGGATTCTGGACTTCTGGCCACTGTCGGAGGCGTTGGCGTTCAGCGACGGCTTCTTCTCATGCGCGTCCGCCTTCAAGTCGGTCGCTGTCGTAGTTCCGTCCTGAGCAGCAGCGTCGCTATGGGCTCCGCCGACTTTCTTCTTTCTCGTGCCCGATTGCCGGCGCTGTCGTTTCTCTGCCTGGCCACGGAGGTGCTCCTTCCATTGCGGTTCAAGGCCGAACGTTTGTTCAAGCTCACTGAGCGCATCAGGCACGCTAACCTGCCGACGAAGGGAAACGGTTTGAACCTCGAGCGTTCCTAAGAGTAGAATCGCGTACCTTTCCATTCTTCGAGGCAGAATTACGAAGTGCTTTCACAGCCTGGCCGCGCGCCTCAAGTGGATCCTGCGCAGGCATAAACGAGATGTCACGATAATCGCCCGTCAGCAAGCTCGAAATCATGCATCGTTAGTCCTGCTATCTCCGCTCCAAAATGACCCCGTACCTTGGATAGCCCCACATGCGCTGCCTCACACTTGGCGATGACATCGGCCAGCACGCGCTGCGCCTGGCGAAGGTTCATGGTCTTCATGCTTCGGAGCACTGAGCGCTCGCGCAAGGAAGCTCGCAGGAAGCAAGAAAATCTGGGACAGGAGAGCTGACCAACTGTCGGATGTGAGTGACGATTATAATCCAATTCTGAATACTTGTGAAAATCGGAAACCCACAGCTCGTTAGCTCGTATCCTACCTACATGACGGCACAGCGCTTATGCTGGCGCATCCGCATGAGCTCGAGCTGCACCTGGTGCTGCACTTCCAGCTGGAACATCTTCGCTTCGAAGGCCGCTTGGTTCCTTCGCAGCTCCTCGATCTCGCCCTTGAGCCTTTGCGACTGCTGCTCGTATCCGAGGAGGTCGATGTCAGAGACTGCGCCGCCGTCGATGGTCACCGATGGCGCATCGTTGGCAATAAAGTCGATTGCCTCGTCCGGCAATGTGATGATCTTGTTGTCTTGCTCCTCGAGGCCTTCAAACGTCGGGATGAAGAAGATGTGCGGCGTCGAGTACTTGCCGCTGTTGATGAGCGTCGCGACTTGTTTGAACTCGGGGCCGAGCTTCATCAAGGTATCGTACTGGCGCTTGCCGAGGTTGTTGATCAAAATCGAGAACGGGATATTGTCCATGTTGATGGAATCGAGTACGCGCTCGATCGTGGCCAGATCGTCGCTCACGACCCGCCCGTTCTGGAGCCGCACCATGAAGAAGAGCTTGTACGTGCCGGGCTGCGAGAGCGCCATCGTGATGGCCTCGGCGGCTTTGCGGAGAATCGTTTGGTCGGCCAGCCCCGGCGTGTCCATGTAGGCAATGTCATTGGCGATGTACTTTTGGTACTCCTGCGTGAGGCCGCCGCCCCACGCCAACCCGGACCTGAAGACAGCCCGACCGACCATGCAGTTGATGAGAGTGCTTTTCCCCGTGCCAGGGTTGCCCATGAAGAGGCGGTTCTCGCGCACGAGCGGGACGGCTCGCGCTACCGGCACCGGCTTTGCCACGAACATGCGGAGAGTGCGCCTTGGCTCAAGTGTTTCAACGAAAATGGCGCAATGCTGGATCAGGTGGTAGGTGGAGAAACCTCGACGAAATTGTCACATGCGGTACGGCACTCGACCCTTCAAGTGCGGGTACATGCTGTGGGAGGGGTGCTTCCCCGAAACTGGCCACTCAGTATCCTTTGGGCCGTTGGATGGGCTCACTTAGACTCGGCGCCAAACTCACCCTATCGTCAACAGAACGAACGATCTAGGTTCAAATACCGGACAGATGATATCAACCCGTTGGTTGGAAGAGAAACGCACGGCTGCAGCGCGCAATGAATGTGTGCGGCGCAACGGCTCAGAGGCGATCTTGAGTGCAGTCTCCGCCGTCGAAGAATCCATCCGAGCGGTTGAATATCTGGCCGAACAGTCTGGCGACTGTGAAGACGAGGCCGTTCCTGGAAGAACGAGTTTCGCGCGCCGCTGTCCCCATGAGGGTTGGTAGAACTGGCAAGGGTCATTCATTCTCATTTTCGCCTGGATCAAGATGGCGAACCAAAGCCTTACTGTCCAAGCCAACAAGCTCGCTACTGCGCTTGACCTAGAGACGGCAATGCTGAGAACTGCGAAAGATTTACATCAGGTGCTGCGAGAGTTTGAGGCTGCAGGTGGCGATCCGTCGGTGCGGAAACAGATAGGGACGCATGTGCAACACATGAGAGAAGCCCTGAAAGCAGCCATGCCAGGACAGCATGCGTGGCTTCATCAGCTTCAAGGTGCTGCGCATCAGACCACTACACAACCAGTCGCACTGCCATCAGCAGCCTTGACCCCTGGCGGCGTTCACACCAGCATTGCCGCGATTGGAAACCCTGGAACAGGCAAGAGCACGTTCCTCAACTGTCTCATCGGCCGACCGGTCTTCCAGTCCGGCCTCAGCTTCGGCGGCGGACTCACCAAGACCGCTACCGAGTACCTCCATGGCGGCAACTACTACATTGATACACCAGGACTCGCCGATCAAATGATCGAGAAGGAAGCAGCTCAGGCGATCGTGAGGGCACTGAAGAAAGGCGGCGAGTTCAAGTTGCTCTTCTTCGTGCGCCTCGAGTCTGGCCGTGTCGTGAGCGACGACCTCGTCACGATCCAGCGAGTGCTGGACGTCATCAATGTCAACGCCAATTGGAAGTTCACGGTGGTTATCAACAACCTCCTGCCGACCATGTACAGCTCCATGGAGCGCCGCGGCGAAGAGTACCAGCAAGTGTTGACACTCATCAATTCTATGAAGTACAGGACGCTGAACGTGATATTCAGCCCTCGCATTGAGGCTCTGTTCGAGCAAGACAACGCGGTCGCAGCATTGCCCAACGAGATTGACGCCTTCATCCAAAGTGCACCAGCGCTTCGCCTAGAGCCGAGCCAAGTGGGGGAGATTGATACAAGTGACTATCGGGCCATGGCAGACCAGCTGCGCGAGGAGTTAGAGGTGCTTCGTCGCGACAAAGGCGCGCAGCAACAAATGTATCACATGCTGCAGCAGCAATTCAGCAATGGTCAGGTGCAACATGGCGTCTACTATGATGACAACATCACTCATCCAGGCAACCAAGCAGCCGGAGCGCTCCCCCCATCGACCAAGTCGACGATCGTACTTGAAGTTCAACGGAATCGCCAGCCAGACCGCTACATTAATGGTACCTTCGCGCGGTTCTCTTGACTCTCGGCATCTGAAACGACTCATTGTCTGAACGAGTATGCTGCGTGCGTCTGCTGCTACACATCAAATAGGTCAGCAAATGACTATTACCCAGCGAAGAGCATACTCTGATGATACGCTAGATGCATCCGTGTGGGGAAGTCTGCACAGTGGTCGTGCAGGCAACACCAGCAACAACTTCCAGTTGGATGGCAAACATTCCAGATGAAAGTTGCCTTTTTGTACCCATACAGATCCGTTGCACAGCCTGCACAGAGATGGGGCGTACCAGATCACTCTATCTCGATTCCATCTGCCTTTTGAATCATCGCCAGTCACTCCTTGGGCCTGTAAAGCAGCCACCCAGCTCGAGAACTTGTACAGCCAAGTCCTCTTACCTTCGTTCTTGACCTCCGAGATGGTCAGGAACTACAAGAGGCTCGTGGAAGCAGACGGCTCGCCTGCAACCTTATCAAACAAAAGTCGCGCAACTGGCTGCTTGTGGCAAAGGACGAAAGCATGTGATCCGCAAATCGACAGCGCGGACGATGCAGACGCAGCCTCATTACAAGTTCAAGACGCTGATGAAGTGCAAAATGAAGCGTCCCGACGGATGCTTGATCGAATGCACAGAAGAGGACACGTCCAAGACCTACTCGAGCTGCGGTGAAATCAAGGACGATCATGGAGACAGCACAACGGACAACTGCTCGAACTGCTACGCCGTGCACGATTACGACGTGAACGCGGCCACGGACATCCTGCACATGAACTTACAGATGCTCAGCTAGCGCAAGCATCCAGGTGTTTGTCGAACCCCTCCATCGACGAGTCCTGTCCGATCAAGCCCCTGACAGGCGGCATTACAGACGTAAGGAGTAACTAGCAACAACTCAAGATGTAAATGGAGTCGAGCGAGAGTGATCATGTAGGCGTATATTGACAGCGATATCGATCAAAATGACGTCGTGGCGACTTGAGCGTATTCGCGAGTTGGCTCGCTCTGACCAGTCCCCGTTGGCGTCATCAGCGGTAGTAGCCCTGGTTGGAAGAGGCGATAGCGACGATGATTGCCACGGCAACGATGAACAGAAATAATATCGCCAGGGACATCAGAGTGTACTTGCGGCATTTGTCCATTGATGTCGGCTTGGGAGTCGCCGGGTGCAGGATGTAGTTACCACCGCTCTGCGGAATCTGCTGCATGTTGATGCGCAACTCGTCGTGCTGGTTACGCATCTCCTGGAGCTCTTGAGCGTGACGTTCCCGCTCGCGGGTCAGCTGCTCCTGATGACACTTCTCCTGCTCCGTCATCCTCTCCAGTATCGCCGTTTGATCGTGGCGAAGCTTCTCCAACTCGCTGCGGATCATCTCCGTTTGCTTTTCAAAGTTGGTCACATCAATTGACTCGACATCAGTCTGCGCGATGCGATTCGTCGGCGCAAGTTCGATAAAGTCGATCACGTCTCGCGGTAGCTTGATGACTTGGTTGGACTTCTCGTCGAGCTCGGCGAGGGTCGGAATCAAACAGAAGTGGTCTGTTATGTGTCGGCAGCTGTTGATAACAGTCTTCACCTGGTCGAACTCGGGACCTCGCTTCGACAACACCTGGTACTGCTTCCTGCCAATGTTGTTGATGATGATCGAGTACGAGACATTGTCGATTTTGATCGAGTCGAGCACTCGCTCCACCGTCGTCAAGTCCTCGTAGACCGGTCGACCGTTGTTGAGTCGCACCATGAAGAAGAGCTTGTACACTCCGTCCTGCTTGAGTGCCTTGGTGATGGCGTCGGCTGCCTGCTGAATGATGGCGCGGTCGGCGAGACCTGGGGTGTCCATGTAGGCGACACCATTGCTGTCGTAACGCTGATACTCTTGCGTCAATCCGGCACCCCAGCTGATACCCGACTGGAAGATATGATCGCCGACGAGACAGTTGACGATCGTACTCTTGCCGGTGCCAGGGTTGCCTAGGAAGAGGCGGTTCTCGCGGACGCTCGGCGCCATTGGTTTGTCGTCTAGAGATGTGGAGCCGGACGAGGTGTTGAGAAGATCGTGTAAACTGAAATGGATTCTCGTGTACACCCACTTGCTCCGAACAAGTGCACTTCTGGGAAGTGTATTGACGACTAAGAGATTGCTCTATGCGAGCAACGGCACGAAACGTCTCGTTGAAGCGTGCAGTGGCGGTAAGACGACTGGAACTTGGAGACTGGCCACGGGTACGCATGCCAGAAACTAGATCTCGTGCGGTTCGACTGAGCTCGCGAACCGGTGGCGCCGCTTCTTTGGGCAACCGGGATAGTGCAGCGCACTCTTTCTCCGCCAATGAGGCATAGATCCAACAGATACGCATACTGAGGTATTGGCCAGGTCTGCAAGGATACGGCGGTGGTGCCGTTCAGTCGAATTGACACGTCTGTTGGTGTCAGATCTTCCAGGGGTGATCTTTGGGGAACCTGTCTGAACGGTTTTGCCGCCGTTTGAACGCATGAGAAAACCAGTGAACCCATAGGTTCACTGAGAACTCATCGCAGGACTCTCTCACTTTTGCCTTTCGCCCACAGTTCGATCAGGCAACTACACCGTGATGAGCGAGACGTGGCTGTTTATGGGGAACCCCGGCACGGGCAAGAGCACGCTGTTCAACTGCCTAGCGAGCTTCGCTGCGTTCCGGTCGGGTATGAGCTACGGCGGCGGTCTCACCAGGTCGACGCAGGCGGTCACTGATGCCAACGGCATTGTCTACATGGACACACCGGGGCTCGCGGATCTAACCGCAGAGCAGTTCGCAGCCGAAGCCATCACGCGCGCTCTGCGGTCCGGCAATGGACGGTTCAAGCTCTGCTTCTTCGTCCGACTTGAGAGCGGCCGCGTGGTGAGCGAGGATCTCGTGACGATGGAGCGCGTCCTCGACTCCCTCCGCGTGCCGAATGTGCCGTTTGGTATCATCATCAACAACATCAATGCCAGTAGTTACTCACGACTCGCGGCCCAACAATGGGAATTCCAACGGGTCGTCACGCTGCTGAACAGCGGCAAGTACTCGACACCACATTTGCTGTTCATACCGAAGTTTACCCCGCTTGTCGAGGCCGACGACTGCATCATCGACTTGCCGCGGGACATCCGCGCGAGCATTGAGCAGTTCCCAACGGTCGTCATCCCTCGCGCGGCAGTCGACAATATCTGGACCCCTAGCTTTGCCGTCGCTGCCGAGCAAACCAAATTCAAGCTAGAAGCTATCCAGACGAACGAACGGGAGCTTCAAGTGGTTCGCCACGACCTCGGGAGGCGGCACACGAACTTCTGGGCTGTGGCCATGACCGCCTTGGATGCGATCGGGCAGATCGCAGAGTTCGCGAACAACTTATTGGCTTGAGTGTGTTCGCGTGTGGTTAACGATTTAGCATGAGCGTTGTTCGAGTTGCCGGGGGTATCTGGGATATCAATCATAGTTTGGTGACAACCGCGCATCTGTAGTTGTTATCGAAGAGTTCCCGTGCGCCTTGGGCGGAGCAGTAGTTATAACTCAACGCTGCTCATCACTGATATTTCCCATTCATGTATTACTGTTCCACGCATATCTGGCGGCGATTGCCTGTACATACGGTGTCGTCAATCATCATTGTCGCACGTCAGGAAGTAGATGCAGACGCCGATCGGTCCGAAGAACAAGCAGCAGAGTAGCACCCACACCCATCGCTCATCGTTGCTCCGCCCCGCTTTGGGCGTTGTCGCGTAGATAATGTAGTGAGGATTGGGCTGTTGAGGACCCACTGGGATCGCGGCTGGGACACCTGAATACGGTGGGATCGTGTCGATGTTGATTCTCACGTCCTTGTCATGACGCTCGGAGCGCGCACGCTCAAGTTCTTTGGCGTGCCGCTCGCGCTCACTGTCAAACTGGGCTTGGTGGCGCTGTTCCATCTCTAGTAGCTGGCGCCGAAGCTGCTCGAGTTCCTCCCGGATCGCCTCCGTCTGCTGGATAAAGTCTTTGAGGTTGATCTCTCTGACTTTGCTCTGCGGGATGCTGTTGATTGGCGCCTCGCGATCGATGAAGTAGATGACGTTGTCCGGCAGCCTCACGACGCGATCCGACTCCTCCTCGAGCCCAGGCAGCGTCGGAATCAAGCAAAAGTGGTCTGTCGCGTAGCGTCTGCTGTTGATGACCTGGCGTACCTGGTCGTACTCTGACCCGCGCTTCTTCAATACTTCGAACTGCCGCCTCCCAATGTGGTTGATGATGATCGAGTACGAGATTTTCGGGACATCGATCGACTCGAGCACTCTCTCTACCGTTGTCAAGTCTTCATAAACCGGTCGACCGTTGTTGAGACGCACCATGAAGAAGAGCTTGTAGTTGCCACCTTCCTTGAGCGCCTTGGTGATAGCTTCGGCCGCCTTCTTGATGATGGCGCGATCGGCGAGGCCGGGTGTATCCATGTAGGCGACATCGTCACTCACATAGCGTTGGTAGTCTTGTGTTAGACCGGCACCCCAGTTGACACCTGCCTTGAAGACTTGCGTTCCCACCAAGCAGTTGATGAGGGTACTCTTGCCGGTGCCGGGGTTGCCTAGGAAGAGGCGGCTCTCGCGAACCATTGTGCTCTACGGATTTTGGACGCTTTTCGCGAAGACAAACGTAAAAGCAAAGTGAACCCCTCAATCTGTTCTTTCAATCGAGGCAGGCGGGCGGGCGGGCACGAGAGTGAACCGACGTTACGAAAAACCTCTTTCCGTCGTCGTCTTGGGGGCGTGCCGCTAGCGGCACAATTGATGATATTGCATTGCAGCGCCTCCGCTGCCAGGGTGTGGCGTGGAGGGTTTAGTGAAGGCGTGCACGCTCAAGAGAAAATGCACCTAGCTACGTCGAGGACTGGCGGTGGTTTCTCTGAACTTCGCCTTCCTCCGGAAAAGCTATTTTCATCCGCCTTGCGTCTAAAAATCTTCATTTCCGTCGTCGTCTTGGGGGCGTGCCGCTAGCGGCACAATTGATGATATTGCATTGCAGCGCCTCCGCTGCCAGGGTGTGGCGTGGAGGTTGCCCACTCACTCGCTGTGATGCAAGCGTGCGATCATCTCTTGTGCCATGTGCGACGATAGTTGCCCGCTGATTCTTGTATATCTGATGACGGCATCCGATTTCCACCGACCGAACGTGCGGATAGCTACACTGTCGAAGCCTGCGTTGAAGAGGGCTGATGCTCCGCCGCTTCGAAGTGAATGGGAGCCATATCGACTTGGTTCGTCTCCTACGAGGTGAGCCGCGTTTTTGATCGCGTCCACCACATCGCGGACTTGTAAGTTCACAGAGTTGCTGATCTTGCACAGGAGCGACTTCTCCGGCGAAGCTGTCGATTTGTGATGCTCCACCAGGAACCACCCTGCAAGAACAGGGCAGCACCAGTGCTGACCAGATCTCGCGAGAACTCTCGTGGTGCCTTCTCCGAATTGGTCGCTCTTGCTACCGCGAAATTGGATCGCGATCTTCGCGGCCAGGTCGAGAACGTTACACGGGCGGTCACTGGCCGTAAGGAAGGTCACGTCTTGACGGTGGATTGCGTACGGCTGCGTTCTTGAGCCGTTTGCGAGATACTCCGACCGTCTTAGAAGAAAGAAGAAGCCCAAGACCGTAGCCCCCCACAATACACGGTCGCGGGCTTTGGAGAAATCGAGGGAGCGATGGAGCTGTCGCAGAATTGTGGTTGTAACTGGGCTTTTTGGGTTGGCTGGGGGGTCAGACCGTCGCATTCCAGAGATGGCAAGCTGATGTCCTGGGAGCAGACCGACTCTGTATCCGATCGATCTTTGATGATACCACGATATGTGGCTGATTTTGGAGAGCACGGTCGAGGCAGAGTTTCCTGCTGCATCTGACCACCCGTAGCGCCAACAGTACGTTGCGAAGAGAGCGAGCTGGTACGAATGTCGTTCTGGTTCAGCTGGAAGCCATGGGGATGTCCCGACCCACTTGCACCATCTTGACCACTGGGACCACGTGCTGGAGTACTTGGTCGCCGACGAGGTGGCCAAAGATCGGGACTGCAATGCTCCGAGAAGCTCGTGTAGAGTTTCCTGTAGTGTGGCGGCACTTGCGCCTGTATCCATGACGCAGAAAAGTTAGTCCATTGTGACTTGAACGGTTCACTCCAGGCTCGGGAAGCTGCGTCTGCCATCCGGTTCGTCGAACCCGCGAGATGTTGGGCTGATATTCTGAAGTTGAAAATCGCCTCGGCAAGGCCAATGGCCCGATTAATTTCTTGGCCCATGCGGTTCTTCGAGAACTTCCGGTTGCTCCATGAGACAGCCGAGGTGTTGTCGCTCCAGCATTTTATGTGTATCGTTCGACCGGCATATTGGTCATACCAGGTCGGCGCCCATGTCCACACAGCGAGGGCAATGCATAGATGTTCGCGAACATTAATTGAGAAGTCGCCTTCATTTGTCGAGACGTCCGTCATCAGCTCGCGTTCCACGTCGTCGAACTTGACTTGGATAAACTGATCTATTGCAGGGTTTAGCACAGCCAGTCCATCGTTTGACGCGTCCATGTACAAGTGAACGTCGGGGTTTGGCAGGTCGCCGAACATGCTCAGTGGTAAATCCGCAAGGTGTCCACGGTTCAGGATATGACTAAACCAAGTGAGATCGAGGCGTGAGCCAGGTGACAGCCGCTGGGAACCAAATCGCGGAGCATGCTTGCCCTGTCCGTGCAACCGTTGGTAAAATGGTTTCGCCGACGGAAGACAGGCACAAACGTGGCGAAGACTCCCCAACAATTGCTGCAGTTCCCGTTTTGTAGCCTTGCCCTTGCGGATCATAGTCTCGACGCGCTGTAGAGCCTTGCAGGTTTTTTCCTCGGGCATTGAAACTGTCCGGGCCACTGTGTTCCATTTCAGTCCCAGTGCGGTCAATTCCTGCTGCCAGCCCGAGAACTTGGATTCGTTAATCGATCGTGGACCTAGGACGGCTAACATGGCGTGCCGGAGTGTTGCTTCTGCTAGCTGGAGGCGATCATTAGCTTCTGGCTCAATCATGATATGATCGTCAACCCACTCGTAGCCGAAAAAGGGATTAGTGTCAAATGAGGTGGCCACCGTCGCTGGAGAGTTTTGTGCCACAAGCCACGAAATGGCTCTGCCGAAAGCCCCGTAATATGGTGGAGAGCCCGACCAGCCGAAAGGAGCCGCAAGATCGATGACGAGAATGTCCAACTCCTTGATCAGCGCTGCCATCCGAAATACATGGTCTGCGTTGGTCATCAGATGGCGAAACGCGCCCTTGACGTCACCCTTCAGCATGAAGATATCTTGTTGGGGATTGCTTTTTGCCAGATACTCTATGCGTCGAGCCAGTGTGGTCACATATTGATACGGGATTTCTGGTGCCGCCGACATCAGAAATTGTGAGTTCACCGAGTTGGCACGTGGGTAGGAGAGATCGTGAATTGTTCGCACTTCCACGGCTGGGTCAACGCCTTTCTTCTCAACGGCGCCAAGAGGGCTACAAATTATCGTCGGCCACCTTGATATGATGTCAACACGTACCACCAAATATTGGCCGCAATTTTGGCCTTCGCGGATGTTTCGTGCCACCGAGCGCAGGTGCCGACGGCATGATGCGTGGTTTTTGGGTGGTCTGCTCTGCCGCTGGACTTCGTTTTTCCACGCAGGCGTGATACCGTGCCGAGCAATATTCAGTAAAGTTTCCAAGTGGGGGTACCCGTGGAGTACAAGGCTGAGGCGCCTTGGGTCCATGCTTTTGTTGGGCCGGGTGTCCGTGGCCGATTCGCCTCTAAGAAACCTTGAAGCCGCCGCTATTGACATGTCATGCTCTCGAATAAGATTTGAGAGCGACTCGGTCGCCTTGACGTCGATACTGAATGTGATTGCCGGTTCGGATCTTTCTCGTATAAACCCGGCCTGTCGATGCAGTTTCGAGATCCGTGCTTCTTCCAATAGCAGTTCCTGTTCCAATGCAGATTGGATTGCTGCTGCAGAGTGCGACGTGAGAGTAATACTTTGGTCCCTCGTGCCGGTTGTGTTTGGCTGGGTGAAATCATCGTGATCGCTTCGACGCGCGTCCGGACCGGCGGTCTTAAGTTCGAGCCCGTCGACGACGCTCTTTACTGCTGGACGTGCGGCCTGATGGTCGAGCACGCCGTCCGCATTCCGGTCGGTCGGACGAGCGGCCTTGTGGTCAAGCCCGTCGACGACGCTCTTTACTGCTGGGCGTGCGGCCTGATGGTCGAGCACGCCGTCCGCATTCCGGTCGGTCGGACGAGCGGCCTTGTGGTCAAGCCCGTCGACGACGCTCTTTACTGCTGGGCGTGCGGCCTGATGGTCGAGCACGCCGTCCGCATTCCGGTCGGTCGGACGAGCGGCCTTGTGGTCAAGCCCGTCGACGACGCTCTTTACTGCTGGGCGTGCGGCCTGATGGTCGAGCACGCCGTCCGCATTCCGGTCGGTCGGACGAGCGGCCTTGTGGTCAAGCCCGTCGACGACGCTCTTTACTGCTGGGCGTGCGGCCTGATGGTCGAGCACGCCGTCCGCATTCCGGTCGGTCGGACGAGCGGCCTTGTGGTCAAGCCCGTCGACGACGCTCTTTACTGCTGGGCGTGCGGCCTGATGGTCGAGCACGCCGTCCGCATTCCGGTCGGTCGGACGAGCGGCCTTGTGGTCAAGCCCGTCGACGACGCTCTTTACTGCTGGGCGTGCGGCCTGATGGTCGAGCACGCCGTCCGCATTCCGGTCGGTCGGACGAGCGGCCTTGTGGTCAAGCCCGTCGACGACGCTCTTTACTGCTGGGCGTGCGGCCTGATGGTCGAGCACGCCGTCCGCATTCCGGTCGGTCGGACGAGCGGCCTTGTGGTCAAGCCCGTCGACGACGCTCTTTACTGCTGGGCGTGCGGCCTGATGGTCGAGCACGCCGTCCGCATTCCGGTCGGTCGGACGAGCGGCCTTGTGGTCAAGCCCGTCGACGACGCTCTTTACTGCTGGGCGTGCGGCCTGATGGTCGAGCACGCCGTCCGCATTCCGGTCGGTCGGACGAGCGGCCTTGTGGTCAAGCCCGTCGACGACGCTCTTTACTGCTGGGCGTGCGTACTGAAACGGTTGGAGTATTGTTGGGTCGTTTGCAGGTGCGACTGTCACTGTTAGTCACGAGCTCGTGGCCAGGTTGGCGAACTGGGGTTTGAGGCCGCCAAAACGTCGACTAATCTCTGCGAAAACTTCTTTGTCGAGCGAAGATGGGACGAAGTGAGCACGGCCACGATGTTGGCACTTAGACTCGGAGAAAGACGTGCAGGTGTCGTTGGACAGGTAGCGCATGCAGAGGCGTTCTTCCTTGCCAGAGGTCGGATTGCGCTGCCTCGGGAGCAGGCTCAGCACTCGTGTCGGGATTGGACCTAGATCCTTCCGTGCCTGTCGGGACAGTCGTTGCTCCCTTTTTCCTGTGCGACCGGGAGTTGCGTCCGAATTGTGGGTGTCGACTGGGAATAGGTTTCGTACTTGTTCTAGCCGCTCGATCCGAAGCTGCTGCATCTCGTGCATGAGCGAGCGGAAGAGTTGGTCGTCGATTGAACATCTTTGTTGTACTGTGGTGGCTTCGGCCTCGCTGATCTGGATTTTGGTCCGATAATCCTCGAACACGTCGTTGATCCAGTAGGTCAACAGTGAAAGTTCATTCTTGGCCCACCGTTGAGTGACTGAGATTGTTCGGACGACACTCGCCATTGCCTCGAGGACTTCCTGGGCTGCTCGGCTATAGAATTCGCGGCCGAAATGAGACAATGTGCTCGTTGCGTCTACCAGCTCGGTTATTGACTGGGGTTCAGGTGCCCTTTCAAATTCGGCTGTCGGCGAGAAGTTGTTGAAGTTGGAGCCACCAGCAGACTTCCACGCTATTTTCTCGGATTGGCTCATGGGGCGAAAGTGCATGATTGATAGCCCTCTTGTTCCGAATTGGAAGTCGAATGTTCGAGTAAGGATACCCGGTAATGGCTTAAACAGCACCGCGCTGGAGTCCACCATGACATTAAAGAGCAGTGACGCTTGCTTACCTCTGTAGCGATCAGCCGTGATGCGACGATGAACTTGAATTTGGTCGTCTCGCGGCGTGAAGGTATACTTGGAATTCTGGCTCCGTTCCATCGCGTGGCTGGTTGTTGGGGAGCCTCCGGAGAGATGAAGCTCTGTTCCTTCTTGAACTCTTGTGTTGCGCTTTCGCAGCATGAGGAAGCGTTCCACTAGTTCCGGGTCGTCCAGCAACTTTTCTATTATTCGTGCGTCGCAATCCACAGATCCGGACGGCTCATCGATTGTGACGTGTTTGCGTTTGGCGGACTGTTGATCCCTAGGTTCGCCGTCTGCAGCCAGGTCACGTGGCCGTTTTAGTCGACCGACCTGTGTCCGCCGAGAGGCCAGGGTATCAACCGGTTCTGGAACAGTGTCATCGTCGTCCTCGAGCGGGTCAAAGAGGCTCAGTTGGCCTTGTGTTGATGCCTGGCGGCGAGTTTGCTGGGTAACATTTTCCCGTGGTGGCGGCCTGCAAAATGACCGGCCGACCCCGCGCGGAACAGGAGACACGCCACCGTCCACATAGTAAGCAAAATCAACAGCATGTTGAAGTCGGAAGGAGCGCAATTCCCCAGTCTCGGCTTCAATCCATTGACAGTCCTGGGTTGGGTCGGGTAGGCTGTCTTCGTCGATCAGACCATCAAGGATCTCTGCAATGACGTTTGAACCGCTGGTCCCTACGATTCGCTCGGTGATTTCTCCGTGAATCTCGGCCAGTTCGTCGAGCGTCCACTCGTCGCTCTCGAAGGCCGTATGACGCAACAGCAACGCGACGACTGGCTGAACTACCACCACGGTATCTGGTGCTACCTTGATGACTTCCCCTCCTACGTCAATCTTGGCCAGTCCTCTCTCTAATTCCAGCACCTGCCCGTGTCGGAATTCTCCATCGGAAGACACAGCTACGCCCCGTCGCACAATGGACTGGCCAGGGGCCCTTGCCACCTCGGGGGCACGGACTACGCTTAGCCTTAGCCGTACCGTCGTGGCTGACGTTGCTCCTTCAACGCCGTCGACGTCGAGGAGGCCCATGAATTTGACTCGGTCACCGGTGATCCTTGTGACTCGTGCGTAGAATGGCTGGTCGAAGTCGCCTTCAACATCTTCCGGTAGGAGGTGTAGGTGCGAACGCGACGTAAGGCGACTCATGGATCGGAGCGCTGGCTCGTCGTAGACGTGATGGCGCGAGGGCCTTTAGTGAAGGCGTGCACGCTCAAGAGAAAATGCACCTAGCTACGTCGAGGACTGGCGGTGGTTTCTCTGAACTTCGCCTTCCTCCGGAAAAGCTATTTTCATCCGCCTTGCGTCTAAAAATCTTCATTTCAAAGGTAGCTACTGAATCCAGCGACTTTCGTATCTTACCAGCGGCCGTGCCAGTGGGCACAGCAGGCGCGACGTCTCCCATAGGGACAGGCTCACCTGCGGTTGCGCCATTTACCATATCAGCGGTGACTGTTCTGCTCATAATGCGGTACCCAAGATGCGATGCTCGTCGCGACCTGGATGTGCGTCCTATTCGGGCCAGAAACGAGTCTGGGCAGTGAACTCACCACGGAGCATCGAGATCTTGGCGTTCAAGTCTGTGACCCTTCCATTTTGCCCTTCTTCTACCCGCGTGTCTACGCTCAACGGTCCAGGACGGAGGGTTCAAGGTAGTATCATTGTTTGTGCCGCGTCTGCAGTCTTAGGTGGATGGATATTGGGGTGCCATCCGGCCACTAGTTCGCTCAAAGCTTCCAGCGATCACGCAACGCGTCTCCACCCATTCGGGGAGCCCCAACAACGGCTGAACGTTCCTCACCGTTGGACAGGAAACTCAAGCCACGAGCGTATGGGTTCATCATTTCGCTCGTACCGTTTCGCTTGCGACCCTTAGCGCGAGCAAGTGCGACAACATTACATCGCGCCTATGGAGACCGCTCGGCATTCATCGATCTCCACCTCATCTGTCAATTGACGATCATGGCCCACACCACCCGCGAGAATCGACTTTTCCTAGGCAACCCCGGCACCGGCAAGAGTGCGCTCGTCAACTGTCTCGTTGGCAACCAAGTCTTCCACTCGGGTGTCAGCTGGGGAACCGGTCTGACGCAAGACTATCAGCGCTTCGACACCAATGGCGTCGCCTACATGGACACACCAGGTCTCGCCGACCGCGCTATCGTCCGACAGGCGGCCGAAGCTATCACCACGGCGCTCAAGCAGGACGGAGTGTACAAGCTCTTCTTCATGGTGCGACTCAACAACGGTCGACCGGTCTACGAAGACGTGACGACGATCGAACGCGTGCTCGACTCGATCAAAAGCGACAATGTTTCGTACTCGATTGTCATCAACAACATCGGCAAGAAGCAGTTTGTTGTCATGAGCAAGCGCGGCTCGGAGTTTGAGTTGGTCAAGACCACCATCAACGGCAGTCGCTACAAGACAAACCACTTTTGTTTGATCCCGACGCTCGATGAGCTCGACGAGCAGTCGGACGTCGTCATCAAACTGCCGAGTGAAGTTGTGGATTTCGTTGAGCATGCTCCGATTTGTTCCATTGCGCCTTCGGACGTCTCGCCTATCAATTTGGAGAACTTTTCTCAGCAGACCGAGGCGATCCGAGAAGCGCTCGAGAAACTCCGTCGTGAGAGACTTGTAATGGAGCAACGACATCAGGATGAACTCGAGCGAGAGCGAGAGCAACACGCCAAAGAACTCGAGCGCCTGTGCAATAGCCGCCAGCCTAATGACAGCTACATCGCGGTTGACGTGACGCCAACTAACACATACCCCAACGCCCCGCCAGCTGAGTACGAGCCGACCGATGACTACATTCTTCTCACACCGACACCCAAGCCTTCGGTGCTGAATGCACCGATCATTGACCGGCTGTTGGTGCTGCTTCTCATTGCAATGCTGATTGTTATCGGGGTGTGCAGCTACAGACTCAATGATGTGAAGGGATGACAGAGCGCGAGACCCCAAGTGATGGCAGTGTTGTCGCCAGTGTCGATTGCTGTAGTAGGACTCGGTAAAACTTCGTGTAATGGGTTATGTGGAGAAATCGATGGCGCCGTCGTCGTGCCACGGTGCGATGCAAAGTCGGACTGCTGACCAAGCACTCACAGGAAAGCGCGCACAGGCCAGCAACGCTAATTGCATATACAAACCTTGACCTCTACACTCCTAACACTTCGCCGTGGAACAACTTGGGACCTGCTCGAATTGTCGCGCCTAATCAGGTGTCCTTATCGCACGCGCCGGAGGAGATGCAGGCGCCAAGCGGACCGAGGCATGTTGAGCAGATAATCGCCCAATTCCACCGCTCATTGTTGTTTGGTGACGCCTTTGGAGTCGTGGTACAGGTAATGTAGTGGCCAGCGGGTGGTTCGTAATGCACCGGGCTTTCTGTCGGGAATTGTTCTGTGCAGGGATGCATTGTTTCAACATCGATGTATACGTCGCCGAAGAAGGTCTGGTAGTGCACGCGCTTGTTTTTTTTGGCGTGTGGTTCACGCTCGCAGTGCTTTTCTGGGATGGTTGAAGGGAACAGCTCCGTGTACGGTTCGACCGCGTCAATGTGCACGTTCCTGGAGCGATGTTCGTAGCGCAAGCGTTCGAGTTCTTCGGCGTGTCTTGCACGCTCAACTTCAAACTGGGCTTGGTAGCGCTGTTCCATCTCTAGTAACTGACGCCGTAGTTGCTCGAGTTCACCCCGAATTGTCTCCGTCTGTTGGCTGAAATTCTCAAGCTCGATCGACTTGACATTGCTCTGCTTGATGCAGTTAGAAGGTGCCTTGGAATCGATGAACTCGATCACATCCATTGGGAGCTGAACGATGCAATCTGACCCCTCTTCGAGCTCGGGTAACAGCGGGATCAAGCAGAAGTGGTTCGTCTCGAAGCGGATGCCGTTGATGATTGTTGTGACCTGTTCGAACTCGGAACCGCGTCTCTTCAAGACACTGTACTGCTTCTTGCCAATGTGGTTGATGATGATCGAGTACGAGATTTTCGGGACATCGATCGACTCGAGCACTCTCTCTACCGTTGTCAAGTCTTCATAAACCGGTCGACCGTTGTTGAGACGCACCATGAAGAAGAGCTTGTAGTTGCCACCTTCCTTGAGCGCCTTGGTGATAGCTTCGGCCGCCTTCTTGATGATGGCGCGATCGGCGAGGCCGGGTGTATCCATGTAGGCGACATCGTCACTCACATAGCGTTGGTAGTCTTGTGTTAGACCGGCACCCCAGTTGACACCTGCCTTGAAGACTTGCGTTCCCACCAAGCAGTTGATGAGGGTACTCTTGCCGGTGCCGGGGTTGCCTAGGAAGAGGCGGCTCTCGCGGACCATGGTGTACTGATCAGAGTCTGCGAGCACTTAGAGGCTGGTTGCGAATAGGAATATAAACTCCAAGTGAACCCCCAGTGGGTCACTGTGATCAAGGTTCATGGGAGAGAGTGGGCGGCCGAAAGACCCACGTAACGGAGATTGGCTTTCGACCCAACTGGATCCGAGACGTTTCCAAGGGGCAACGATAGCGCCAGCAACGCCACAGACACGCAATGCGTCGCTGCGGACAGGTCACGATGGTGCCTCAATGGGGATTGCCACATCTGGCCGCATCGACGATGGAAGAAAGCGTCAATCACACAGACAGAAATAAGCAGGGTACTGACCATGGTCCGGATAGGTTTTATGTTGGACCTTGCCACGATAGACAAGGTGCCGACAAACAAACCCCCACCGAAAATTTCGAGATCGCGGCATGTAGCATTGCGGCTCGTCACCCACATGTGCTCGCATTTCTGCGTCCGACGGGCCTGGCGAGTTAAAATTGAAACGATGTGTGAATAGGAAGGAGCTCCGCATTTGATCCGCTCCGATCCACAGAACGGCACTTTCCGAAACCGTTAGCTCATATCTTCCAGCAATACTCCGTCCACTCGGCAACATCTGGACACCTACATCCGCTTAAAAACTGGATTAATGGGTTCACAAGTAACGGCTTCCTTGGATACCATGTGTATGAGGACTGCTGTGCCAATGCACGTCTTGGGGTACGATGCAATGCTTCACTCACCAAACGGCGATCATGGCCCACACCACCCGCGAGAATCGACTTTTCCTAGGCAACCCCGGCACCGGCAAGAGTGCGCTCGTCAACTGTCTCGTTGGCAACCAAGTCTTCCACTCGGGTGTCAGCTGGGGAACCGGTCTGACGCAAGACTATCAGCGCTTCGACACCAATGGCGTCGCCTACATGGACACACCAGGTCTCGCCGACCGCGCTATCGTCCGACAGGCGGCCGAAGCTATCACCACGGCGCTCAAGCAGGACGGAGTGTACAAGCTCTTCTTCATGGTGCGACTCAACAACGGTCGACCGGTCTACGAAGACGTGACGACGATCGAACGCGTGCTCGACTCGATCAAAAGCGACAATGTTTCGTACTCGATTGTCATCAACAACATCGGCAAGAAGCAGTTTGTTGTCATGAGCAAGCGCGGCTCGGAGTTTGAGTTGGTCAAGACCACCATCAACGGCAGTCGCTACAAGACAAACCACTTTTGTTTGATCCCGACGCTCGATGAGCTCGACGAGCAGTCGGACGTCGTCATCAAACTGCCGAGTGAAGTTGTGGATTTCGTTGAGCATGCTCCGATTTGTTCCATTGCGCCTTCGGACGTCTCGCCTATCAATTTGGAGAACTTTTCTCAGCAGACCGAGGCGATCCGAGAAGCGCTCGAGATACTGCAACACAAGAGATGCTCAATAGAGAAGCGAAGCCAAAAGCACCTGAAGCATACACACGACCGGCAAACCGCAGATCTCGGACAACATCGTATCCACCGACATTCCAACGACATCCGCATCACTGTCGCTGAGAGGTCAATGCACGCATTTCCCGATGCTATGGTTGCCGAATACGAGCCAACCAATGACTACATCCTGCTCGCACCAATACGAAAGTCGTCATCTTTCAGCGCAACCTCCACAGACTGGTTGGTACTGCTGCTCATTGTTCTGTTGGTTGTGATCGGCGTGGCCAGCTACAAACTCGGGACCAGCAATTGATGGGATTCGTGTTGTTGTTAGCTTGTATTGATACCTGAACAATGTCCATCACTTGCTCTTAGAAGGTGCTGACAGACGGCAGCACTATGGTCCGATCCATTAGCGGTCTCTTCGAACAGATATCGAGGATTGAGCCCAGGTGTGGTGTTGTGTGTGAAGTGGCTGCCTGGGCAGGAATGAAACAAGCGAGTGGGAGCCTCGCTGGGGAAAACTCGCTGCCGAGACGCTACAGTTCGTACTCCGCACTTACCAACACTTGCCACTACAGCTAGTTAGACGAATTGGTGCGAATGACTCCGATCAGTCCTACAACGACTCCGGACACCACGAACGCCGCAATGATTAGCCGGAAGCAGACATGCCGACTACAACACTCGGTCGACGACGAAGCTTTGGGAGATGGAAGGTGGGGAGCATAGCCGCCGTGGGGTTGGTCCGACATGCGCATGGCAGCGATGTCGATTCTCACGTCATCCGTCCAGCGGTGATGGTGCAGGCACTCGCGTTCTTGGTCGCGTCGCTTGTGATCGCGTTTGGACTGTCTCTGGTGGCGCTGCTCTTGTTTTGCTATCTCCTCGTTCGGTGTTGGTTGGTCTCGTTGGAGTTTCTCAAGTTCGCCACACCTTGGCCCTGCCTGTTGATCAACTGCATTGACGCTGGTGGTCGCTCTGACGTTCATAAGCACATTGATATTCGTTGGTGCGCAGTCAATGAAATCAACCATGTCCTCTGGTAACTTGACGCCGTCATTCGGTTGTTTGTCGAGGTCAGCGAGCGTTGGCACCAGGCAAATATGTGTTGTTGGGTACCGACAGCCGCTGATGGTAGCCTTGAGCTGGTCGAACTCTGGGCCAAATTTCTTGATGGTCGCGTACTGATTCCATGCGATGTTGTTTACCACAATCGAGTACACGACGCCTGGGAGTTTGATCGAGTCGAGCATCTGCTCGACCGTCATGAGGTCTTCGACGACCAGTTGATCGCAGCTGAGTCGCATCAAGAAGAAGATTTTACATCTCCCACCCTGTGTCAGCGTCGTTGTGATAGCGTTTGCAACCTGCGAGGTGGTCGCATGGTCGTCGAGGCCAGGTGTATCGATGTAGGCGACCTCGTCATCGTAGTAGAGCTGTGCGTGGCAAGCATCCCAACAGGATCCGAACTGGGGCACTTTGTCGCCGACAAGGCAGTTGACGAGCGTGCTCTTGCCTACTCCAGATTTGCCAAGGAAGACGCGGACCTCGCGTAGGGAAGAAGCCATACAGGATTCGCTTGTTGCTGACAGATCGATGGCGAGCAAAATATAAACTGAGACTTGCCGGTGCTTGGAGCCAGCGGTAAGGTCGAGCTGCAACATTAGCCGATCTCGGGGATTGCAATTACCGGACAAGCATCTTCAAGTTGATCGCGACCACGCAGACTTGACGCACCATTGCCGTTAGATATCGCTTAGAAGATCGTTTATGCTGCGTTACAAAATCGGCGAGAGCAGTTGGCTCCAATTTTTCTCCGAGCATCTAGTATCACTGTTTCACGATAGACCGTTGTAGATCGCATTTCGATCGTGCAGACCAACAAAAATCAAGTAGTGGCCGTTGTGTCTGGTCCCCTCACACGAATGGGAGTCCAGCACTCGGGTCTCGTACACAAAAGGCAACATTGTACTCAGAGTGCACCACCAAACCACGCATTCTGATTATGTAGAGCGACGTTTACGAACAGGGTTTCACACAGAGACAGCGATTTGAACGAGATTCGAGCTTCGTCGGGGCGTCTTGAGCGCATATGCGTGCTTGGCCTCGCTCTGACCAGTCCCCGTTGGCGTCATCAGCGGTCTTGGTTGGAAGAAGCGAAGTAGCCGATCACTCCCAAGACGATGATCAACAGAAGGAATATCCCCAGAGACATCAGACAGCACTTGCGGCATTTGTCCAATGACGTGGGCTTGGGAGTTATCGGATGCGGGACGTAGTTACCACCGCTCTGCGGAATCTGCTGCATGTTGATACGCAACTCGTCGTGCTGGTTACGCATCTCCTGGAGCTCTTGAGCGTGACGTTCCCGCTCGCGGGTCAGCTGCTCCTGATGACGCTTCTCCTGCTCCGTCATCCTCTCCAGTATCGCCGTTTGATCGTGGCGAAGCTTCTCCAACTCGCTGCGGATCATCTCCGTTTGCTTTTCAAAGTTGGTCACATCAATTGACTCGACATCAGTCTGCGCGATGCGATTCGTCGGCGCAAGTTCGATAAAGTCGATCACGTCTCGCGGTAGCTTGATGACTTGGTTGGACTTCTCGTCGAGCTCGGCGAGGGTCGGAATCAAACAGAAGTGGTCTGTTATGTGTCGGCAGCTGTTGATAACAGTCTTCACCTGGTCGAACTCGGGACCTCGCTTCGACAACACCTGGTACTGCTTCCTGCCAATGTTGTTGATGATGATCGAGTACGAGACATTGTCGATTTTGATCGAGTCGAGCACTCGCTCCACCGTCGTCAAGTCCTCGTAGACCGGTCGACCGTTGTTGAGTCGCACCATGAAGAAGAGCTTGTAGCTGCCTCCCTCCTTGAGTGCCTTGGTGATGGCGTCGGCTGCCTGCTGAATGATGGCGCGGTCGGCGAGACCTGGGGTGTCCATGTAGGCGACACCATTGCTGTCGTAACGCTGATACTCTTGCGTCAATCCGGCACCCCAGCTGATACCCGACTGGAAGATATGATCGCCGACGAGACAGTTGACGATCGTACTCTTGCCGGTGCCAGGGTTGCCTAGGAAGACGCGGTTCTCGCGGACGCTCGGCGCCATTGGTTTGTCGTCTAGAGATGTGGAGCCGGACGAGGTGTTGAGAAGATCGTGTAAAGTGGAATGAATGCTCCTGCGCCTCCTCGTGTTCACCCACTCGGTTCGACTGGGTGCACTTCTGGAAGCGCGCAGCGGAGAACGCCCAACCATCAGTTCGCCTTGTGAGAGCAACGGCACGAAACGCCTAGATGTTGTGGGCGGCTGTAGGACGACTGTAACTTGCCGATATAACTGGCCATAGGTGCGTAGGCCGGAAATGTTGCGCTGACGCCACATGCAGCAAGATCTCGTGCGGTTCGACTGAGCTCGCGAACCGGTGGCGCCGCTTCTTTGGGTGGCCGGGACAGTGCGGCACACTATTTCTCCGCCAATGAGGCATAGATCCAACAGATACGCATTCTGTGATATAGACGATAAGGTGGTGGTGCTGTTCAGTCGAATTGACACGTCTGTTGGTGTCAGATCTTCCAGGGGTGATCTTTGGGGAACCTGTCTGAACGGTTTTTGCCGCCGTTTGAATGCATGAGAAAATCGCCCAACCTATGGGTTCACTGAAAAACTCCGCTGGCCTCCCTCATTTGAGAACGCTTTGCCTTTCGCCCACAGTTCAAACAAGCAACTACGCCGCGATGAGCGAGACGTGGCTGTTTATGGGGAACCCGGGCACGGGCAAGAGCACGCTGCTCAACTGTCACCTCCGGTCGCCCGTGTTCAGGTCCGGCCTGAGCTTCGGTGGGGGACTCACCAAGATCGCGCAGATGGCCACGGGTAAAGGCGGCATCGTGTACATGGACACACCTGGGTTAGCGGACGGGAAAGCTGGCGCTGAGCGGGCGGCGGCGGAAGCTATCACCAACGCGCTTCGTTTTGGCGGCTGGTTCAAGCTGTGTTTCATCGTGCGCCTCGAGAGCGGCCGCGTGGTGAGCGAGGATCTCGTGACGATGGAGCGCGTGCTGGACTCGATCAACCTGCCGAATGTACCGTTCTCCGTCATCATCAACGACGTGAGCGCCTCCATGTTCAAGACGCTGGCGAAGGGGGAATACGAATTCGAGCGGGTCGTGACTCTCCTCAATAGCGGCAAGTACTCGACGCCGTACTTCATCTTCATCCCGCGGTTCCGCAAACTCGTCGAGGCCGACAACCGCATCGTCAAGCTGCCGCGAGACATTCGCGACAGGATCGCACAGTTTCCGAACGTCAACATCCCGCCTAATGCAGTCGCCGAAATTTGGACACAGGGGTTCACCGCTTCGGTCAGTACCGTTGATGACAAGGTGAAGACCCTGCAGAAGAACGAGTCGGCGATGAAGATCGTCCAGGTCAACCTCGAGAAGAAGCACCCGAACTTCTGGAAGACCGCCTTCGCTGCCTTGATGCTCGTCGGTCGGATCGCGCTAGTTGCTGCCATCTTCTTGTGACGAGGAACACTCAAGTATCGAGTGGTGGAGAAAGTGGGGAGTAACGTTAATCATTTTGAGTGCTTGAGGTCGGATCTTGACTACAGCCGCCACATTTGGCAACCCAACATCTTCGTGTCCTGCTGTCTTTTGACGGTTTAACCGGATTTGATTGTCTGTTCAACGAAACAAGTATGCTGGACTGCCACGACTACAGTCTGCTCAACTTGATGTTGCCTTGTGTTTGCAGAGGTAAGTGCCTACAACTAGTGCACTGCGATGCAGCGTAAACGACGACATCTTCAACATCACATAACATTGTTTACTGTGGAGGGAGGGTCTAAGTAGCTACGCTTGCGGTGAGTTTCGCCAGCCCAATTGCATTGATGCCGAACCTCCACATGCTCCATCCGCGATTCACATCACTGTACATGGCTTGTGGCGACGTTGCAAGTCCTCGATCTCGGCCCAGTGTTTCTCCAGTAGCTCCAAGTACTTTGCGTCGATCGCCGCTTGATTCTGCTTTAAACCCTCGATCTCGTCCTTCATCATCTCATTCTGTCTCTGGTACCCGTGGACATCAATGTTAGAGACTGCGCCGTTGCGGATAAACACAGACGGCGCGCCCTCCTCGATAAACTTGATGAGTTCCTCGGGCAATTTGACGATGCGGTTGTTTTGCTCTTCCAAGGCATCGAATCTCGGGATGAAGAAGAAGTATGGAGTCGAGTACTTGCCACTGTTGATGCAGGTTGCGACTGCTTTGAACTCTGGGCCGCGCTTCATCAACGTGTCGTAACTGATCTTGTTGAGGTTGTTAATCAAGATGGCGAATGGAATCTTGTCAATGGCAATTGAATCAAGGACGCGCTTGATCGTGATCACATCTTCAGATATCACTCGCCCATTTCGGAGCCGCACCACAAAGAATATCTTGAAATTCCCTGGCTTGGAGAGTGCGGTGGTGATGGACTCTGCTGCTTGCTTGATGATCGTGGTATCTGCGAGCCCTGGCGTGTCCATGTACGTGATGCCATCAGCGATGTATTGCTGGTAGCCCTGTGTGAGCCCAGAGCCCCAGGACACCCCTGATTGGAAGACAGTCTCGTCAACGAGGCAGTTGATTAGCGTGCTCTTCCCAGTGCCGGGGTTTCCTACGAATAGGCGGCGTTCATGCAGAGTCGTTGGAAGTTCCGCTGCAGGTGCGGACGCTCGCGCCTCAAACTTGTATAAATTATTCGATCGCGCCGAATGCACTTGATCGCGGGTGTACAGCTGTACCTCTGGAGGTCGATTGTTGCGCATGCGCTCGACTTCTCGAACGTGTCGTTCCCGCTCGCGGGTCAGCTGCTCCTGATGACGCTTCTCCTGCTCCGTCATCCTCTCCAGTATCGCCGTTTGATCGTGGCGAAGCTTCTCCAACTCGCTGCGGATCATCTCCGTTTGCTTTTCAAAGTTGGTCACATCAATTGACTCGACATCAGTCTGCGCGATGCGATTCGTCGGCGCAAGTTCGATAAAGTCGATCACGTCTCGCGGTAGCTTGATGACTTGGTTGGACTTCTCGTCGAGCTCGGCGAGGGTCGGAATCAAACAGAAGTGGTCTGTTATGTGTCGGCAGCTGTTGATAACAGTCTTCACCTGGTCGAACTCGGGACCTCGCTTCGACAACACCTGGTACTGCTTCCTGCCAATGTTGTTGATGATGATCGAGTACGAGACATTGTCGATTTTGATCGAGTCGAGCACTCGCTCCACCGTCGTCAAGTCCTCGTAGACCGGTCGACCGTTGTTGAGTCGCACCATGAAGAAGAGCTTGTAGCTGCCTCCCTCCTTGAGTGCCTTGGTGATGGCGTCGGCTGCCTGCTGAATGATGGCGCGGTCGGCGAGACCTGGGGTGTCCATGTAGGCGACACCATTGCTGTCGTAACGCTGATACTCTTGCGTCAATCCGGCACCCCAGCTGATACCCGACTGGAAGATATGATCGCCGACGAGACAGTTGACGATCGTACTCTTGCCGGTGCCAGGGTTGCCTAGGAAGACGCGGTACTCGCGGACAGTTGCGGCCATCGCTTGAATGAGCTGATTGGGTAACGATGGGTCAAACTCTGGGAAGGTCGATAAAAGCCGAATGAGGTAAGCAGCGCCACCGGAAGCCAACCCACTGGGAAGCCGCAATTGAGCGCATCTTGAATGGACTGCTCGTTACCAATTAGACTATTTTTCTGTGGATGGTATCGGTCCAGGTGTGTATCCTGCAGATACCGACCATGTTAGAACCAATGGAAAATGCACTGTCTGTCATCACCTTCCCCGGAACTGAATTTGTTACCCTTCGGCCAACGAAGCACTGCATGATCTCGGTAGTGAGCGCAATAACCTTTTGCTAACCATCTTTTGCTAACACGCTTTTGCAGGTCTGAAAACGATATTGGTTTAGCCGATAAGCTGCGATGTTGTGCAGACCAGCCACACTGAAAACCACAATGCCTAGTGCTCGTACTCGCGCATGGCTCCCTTGAGTCCTTCGGTCAGAATCGCATCGATCTTGGCGGCGGCCGAAGCCCCGATGCGGTCGAGCTGCCGGGCTTGAGCGCCAGATGAGATGACCGTTTCCGTGTCGTGCAGCTGCTTAGCGGCGCGCATGCGAGCGATGCCGCGCTGCGTCCTCCCGCTGTGCAGTTCGAACTCGCCGAGCGTGACAAGCTGGTCGACAAGCGCCTGGTTCTCGGAACAGATCGCGGGCATCGCCTCGATCTGTTCCTGGATGTGGGGTTTGTTGGCATGCTTGGCCTTTTTGGGTGGTCGCTCCAGCTGCTTGCCTGTCGTGTTGTTGTTCGCTCTCTTCTTTGGCTGGCGAGTTGCCGCTGGTTTGGTAGGCTCAGCAATGCCGAACTCGTCCTCGAGCTGCTTCACGGCTGCGTCCAAGGGCAACCGACCCTAACATCAGAGCACAGGGTTACACACAGTCCATAGTCAGGAGGAAACACTGCGAGGAGCCTACCGTCTCGGTTTCCTTGACATTACTGATCGCGGCAATCACGTGCAAGAGACTCTCGAAAGGATCCTGCCACCGATCGATGCGGCAGTTGGACTTGCAGATTAAAAGGAAGACGAAATACTTACCAAAGGAAGAGCAACGCCATGCTCCTCGCACTTCATGACCACGTCGGACACCGCGGCCTCGGCTTGCTTGCTCTGCATGGCGTGTCCTTCGCTGAAAGTCTTGCAGGGCTTCACGATCCGTGTGCCACCCAAAGTCGGGAACTGGGATGGGCGTCAAACTTCAATGCGCCAGTTGAAGCGAACCTAGTCGATAAGTTCGTTTTCTGTTCTTCCCTCCAAACTTCCGTGTTTATGTTTATACTCGATAAAGTTGACTAAGTTCACTGGCAGGTTTGAATTTTGAATCGCGCGGTTCTGCATAGAGCAAAGTGGCACAAACGCCATTCGTGATCGAGCTGACGGACTGAGCGCGATGGAGACGCAGGCGACGACAGCAGAGGAGCACATGGGTGTCGAGACGCCGCTGCAGGCGGTAGAGGCGGTCGAATCCGTCCCCGCTGCTCAGCAGCCGGAAGCAGAGGCCGCCGTCCCAATGGCAGTCGACGAAGGCGTCGACCACAGAGTTGCGAAACCCACAACCAGCGAGGAGACGCAGGCAGCCGAGCCTGAGGCGACGAAGAAGCCCGCGGGGAAGAAGGGCAAGCCAGTGAAGGCGGCAACGCCGGCGGCCAGGAAGCGCAGCTCGGCCAAGGTGCCGTCTGGGAGGAAGACGTACGACGTGAGCATGGCCAAGCGCGAGAACGCGAGGACAAAAGCAGGCAAGAACACGCCAGCAAAGGCCGTGACCGTGGCCAAGATGCTGTCGTTCTCGGCGTCCAAGGCGATCGACCGCAAGAAGACGGCGAGTGAGGCGCAGTTCAAGCGCGGGTTCACGTACAAGCCGTACACGGGACCGCTGCCACCGTTCTCCAACTCGCTCTTCGCCCCCAAGGAGATCCAGATGATGGACGCGTCGAGCCGCCAGCAGCTGCCGGGCGGTATCTCCACACCCGCGCACAAGAAGCGGCAGTTCCTGCTCAAGTCGACGGGCAAGGGAGGCGGCGGCGGCAAGGAGAATGTCAACGTGAACACGCCGGTCGACAAGCCGGTGCACAAGCGGGCACGCGCCTCTTCAAAGTCGACTCCCGGCCGCGTGTCCGTCATGGACAAGACAACCGAGTCGTTCGCGGCCAAGAACCAGAGCGAGCGTCGTGCTAGATTTGCGAGCGAGGCCAAGAACAAGGCGCTGCGGTCCCGCCAAGTCGCGAGAATGCCAGCTCCCAAGGCGGTCAAGTAGCCCGCCACCTGGTAGGTTGCTCGTTCTGCGTGTTCTGTCTGAGCGCTGGCGTTCGTCGCCGGTGCCATTCGTTTAATTAATTGCCATTTCACTTTCGTTTAATGCCAAATTTCGCGTCATGCTCCATCCATTATCTCACTGGCAAGGTATATCTTGCCAGCACTTTCTACTCAGGCTCTCCACAACGCAAACACCATCCAGACTCGTTTGATCAATCCCCTTCCTGACACATTAACCCACCTATGGTGCAGCGTTCTGCCTGGTGTTGCCCTTCGTCAACACCTTGTCGATGAACAGAGCCACCTTGTCGCCGACCACGGCGATCTGGCGAGCCTCCTTTCCGCTGGAGATGGCCTCCGTGGCGTCGCGGAGCTGCCGCGCCGCGCGAGCGTACGTGATGCCACGGCCGGTGTGGCGCTTGCTCAGCTGGTCCTCTGCGTATTCAGTCAGCGCGTCCACGAGCTTCTGGTTGTCTGCCACCTCGGCCGGCGCGCCGCGAATGTCGCGGATGATCGGCGCCTCGAACCTGTCCAGCTCGCGACGCCCGTACTCCTGAGACTGCTTGCCACCCCCATCGTCGCCCACCTCACCTTCGTCTTCATACTCCTCGTAGTCGGTGTCGCTGTCGGCGTGGCCGTGGTCCAGGATCTGCTCGATCTTGGCCGCCACCTTCGGACCAACCATGTCGATCTTGGTCGCGTCCTCTGCCGATTTGATCTCAAAGTCGGCGTAGCAGATCCCCTTGGCGGCGCGCAGATGCGAGATACCCTTTCCACGGGTTCCAGACTGGAGGTGGCTGTCTCCGTAGTCGATCAGCGCGTCAACGATCTTCTGATTCGCCTTGACCTTGGGTGGATGGGTCAAGAGGTGCTCGACGATCGGCGCCAGACTGCCGGCCGGGCGGTGCGATCCATCGCGGAGGCTGGTCGATCCAGTATCGCGGAAGATCTGGCCGTGCTGCAGGATCTGGTCAATCTTATCGCCGATCACGTCTCCGATCAACGGGATCGAGTGTCGCGCGTCGCTGCCCGATTTGATGATCATGTCGGCATTGTGGATCTCATTGGCGGCGCGCAGGTGCGTGACGCCCTTGCCCGAGTTGCCGAACAGCAGCTCGTGCTCACCGAACTTGGCCAGCGCGTCTACGATCGGCTGGTTCTCCTTGCACTTGGCCGGCGTGTCCCGCACTTTCGTCACGAGCTCGGGCATTGTGTGCGTGCTCACGTCGCTCACGTTCATATTCGCCGACTTGTCCGGCACCTTGCCCGAGCACAGCACCTCCTCGATCTGCGCTGCCATCTTGTCGCCCACGTAGTCGACCGCGCGCGCATCGGTCGCCGATCGGATCGGCTTGTTGTGGTCGCGGATGTACTGCGCGGCGCGGATGTGCGACATCGCCTTGCCCGTGTGTCCGGCCATGAGCTGCTTCTCGCCGTACGTCAGGAAGGCGTCCACGAGCTTCTGGTTGCTGGATTGCTTGGCCGGCTGCGAGCGGATCTTGTCCGTCAGTCGCGTGTGGGGCTTCAGCGCCTCCTCCATCTCGACGTCTTCGCCTTCGTCGGTCGCCTTCATCTTCTTGTTGGCCTCGTTCTCGTGCGACGCGTTGGCTGCAGGGTTCCTGTCGTGTTTGCGCTTGTTGTCTCCGTCGCGACCGAACTTCTTGCCCAGGCTCGCCACCGCGCGCTACCAACCAAGAAGCACCGACGATCAGAGCGCATAGTGCCGACTTTGATAGTAGCAGTAGCGTCTACCTTTTCGTCGCCCTTGCTTTCGTAGAGCGCGGCAGCCACAGCCTCCATGGCAGCAAAGCCGTCCGCAGGGATCGACGTGTGGTTACGCTGGCACAGCTCCAGCACGTTCTTCACTTGCTTCGTCGCGTCGATGCTCGCCATCCGGATCGGAGCTTCTTGACTGCTGTGCCTTTTGCTGGCGAATTTCCAACTGACGGACAACAATGCTGCTCTCCGACGTCTAACTGCCGCATCGATTGGTGCCGGGGACGAGGCGCTCGCCGTTGAGACGCTGTGACAACCGCGCATGTCGCCTCGCGCTTAGTATCTTTCATTATATGCCAGGATGGCTACAAGTTCAAACTCGAGTTCACAGGTTGAAGTCGGACACACACAGATGGCTACACTTGGTTGAATGACGACATCATAATACTGTGCCGGCCAATTGATAACGCCCCATAATAGAAGCTGAGGAGAGGCATCCAACTCTTCTTGGTTCCTCTCCGCCGCGATGAGAAGGACCGAGCCACGTCACGAGCGATGTGCTGCTAGGTTGTCGAGGCAGCTAGTTTTGAAGTGCCGATCCTTTTCGTCATCTTGGAAACACTCATCACAGCCAGGTGCACCTCTAGCACGACGGAAAAACTTGCACCTTGAGGATGATGCGCCTGTCGACTGACCAGCTTGCTTGCTTTCTCTGCCTCTTTGTTCTCCGTTATCTACTTTTCGGACGAAACGATTGGCTGATTCCTGCGCGAAACGCCTGACGAAACGGCGTGTCCCTTCATTTTAGCCAATCAGCTCGCTGAACATCTCATCGTCGACGAAATATGAGCTTTTCATTGGCTATGATCCTGTCGACGATCCTCGGATTTCCACCAATCGAACATGCAACTCTGTGCCTGTTCGTCTGTGACGCGAAGCCATGCCGCTTGCCTGGAACGAGCGGGAAGCTCCCCACTCGAGAACTCGCTGCGTCGCCGCTACGCCTCAAGAACCGGTCGGGATTATTTAACATGACTGTCAGCGATCGCTCGACGCTGCCGCTGCTTCGAGACGAGCGTCGCCGCGCTCCAGCGGATGACAGCAGCGTGTGGTCCACAGTCGCGGACGCGGTGCGGAGCGACAAGTTCCGAGTGCGGTCGCTCGGGTCGATCGCCGCGTGGATCGCTGTGGGGTGCGCTGTCAGCATGTTCACCGGTCGGCTGACCGCTCCGCCTGCGGTTCAAGACTACACGCACGGCGGGCTGGCTCGCCACGCGGTCGAGAACGAGCTGGACCTGCTGTCGACGTGCTCGTCGACGGGCCAACCCGAGAAGCCCGAGATCCCGGCGTACAAGGGCAAAGGCTGGATGATGGGCGGACCCGACCCGGAGGTGGTGCTCTCGACGCTGCCGGCGATACAGTCGCTCGACGAGCTGCCCAAGCACTGGGACTGGCGCGACTACAACGGCACGGGCATCAGTCTCACGACGAGCGTGCTCAACCAGATGTCGCCCAAGGCGTGCGGCTCGTGCTGGGCGTTCGCGACCGTCAGCGCGCTGTCCGACCGGATCCGCATCGCCAACTTCAAGAAGTACGGCAAGCTCGGGCCGGAGGTGCTGCTCTCGCCGCAGGTGCTGCTCGACTGCGGCATGCGGTCATTCGGGTCGTGCCGCGGCGGTGACCCACGGTTCGCGCACCAGTGGATCCACGAGAACGGGATCGTCGACTGGACGTGCAACCCGTATATTGCGTCGCACCCGTCGTGGATGGGCGGCGGCGACTGCGCGGCCACGCAGTGCCACACGTGCGCGCTCAACGGCTCGTGCTACGTCGTGGAGAACCCGAAGAAGTACCACATCAGCGAGTACGGCACGCTCAACTTTACGAGCCCGCTCGAGTTCCAGTTGCAGGCCATGAACGAGATCTACCACCGCGGACCGATCGTCGTCAGCATGTACTCGCTCACACCCGAGTACCGCAACCACGAGGGCGGCTACATCCTCCGCGACGACAACAAGTACCCTGGCACGACCCACGTGGTGAGCCTCGTGGGGTGGGGCGAGGACGAGGCCACAGGTGTCAAGTACTGGATCGTGCGCAACTCGGACGGGACGAACTGGGGCGACGACGGCTTCTTCCGCGCCGAGCGGGGCACCAACACGTACAACCTCGAGATCCACGCCGCCTATGCCGTGCCCGTCGTCTAGCTGTCATGCAGTCGCGTGCAATGATATCAGTATAGCCAATTAAACTACCACGGATTAATCGTCAACATGGCGTTGGTGGAGTTGTCATGATCGAGTCTTCTTCAACATGGTTGCTGATGATCAGTCTCAGACGACAGAATCAGATCATCGAACCTGATTCTTTGTTGTCAGCCGCTCATTTGCTAATCAGCAGCATGGCGCTGGCACGGCGACTGGGACTGCTCAAGGCGAACCGCGCGCTGCGGTGGCTGTCGGTGCTTGCGGGGGTGTCCGAGGACCTCCTCATCAGCACGAGCATCGGGCATCAGATCGGCGGCGACTCGCACGAGCAGCTCGTCGACAGCTTAGTGCGCACAAACGTCGTGGCCGCGGACTCTCGGCTCGAGCGAGCGTTGCGGCTTGTGGACCGCGGCGACTTTGTACCGCGCGAGCTGGCGCAGTCGAGCGATGCGTACGCCAACCGACCGCTCAAGATCGGCGTGGTCGCGACGATCTCGACGCCGCAGCAGCACGCGCAGGTTCTGTCGCTGCTCGAGCCACATCTTCAACCTGGGTATCGAGCTGTCGATATTGGCTGCGGTTCAGGTGTGTTGGTCGCTGCGATGGCTCGGCTGGTTGGAAAGAACGGCCAAGTGACTGGCGTCGACATTGTCCCCGAGCTCGTGGCGTTCTCCAAGGACAATCTGAAGCGCAGTCTGGGCGACGATGAGGCGTTGCTTGCAGCCACCAAGATCGTCCAAAGCGAGGGCAAAACGGCGTTGGGACTGCCTCACGACCAGCAGTTTGACTGCATCCACGTTGGCGTCGCTGTCGAAACGAAAGCCGAAGCCGAGCGCTTCCTCGACTTCCTGCGACCTGGCGGCGGACTGCTCGTTCCTCTAGGCCACGCTCACGCCGAGCAGAAGCTCGTCAAGGTGAGGAGAGACGGTGGCCATGATGATGCACTGGAGCCTTGTTCGCTGACATTGGATGCATGCAGATGACCAAGCACTTGGATGGCTCAGTCGACAAGATCGATGTCATGAGCGTGCTATGCCAGCCAATTTTGGACGCGGCGCCGGTTGAGATCGTGCGAGAAACCCGCACCGAGAAGTTGTCGCGGGTGGAGAAGGCGTTGACGCAGTGGCGTGAAAAGTTCGAACGCGACCAGGGACACAAACCGACGCGAGACGATCTGATGGCGGATCCCGTGGCCAAGCAGCTCTTCACGGAGTTTGCTGCGCTTCGGAAGTGATAAACGTTGATATTTCATCTCACTTGTCGATGGTGATTTGTGGTAAAGAGGACGATGGTTGGCGTGATAGTGAGATCTACGCAGTCGCCTGGGCCTTGGTCTTAGCGAGCTGCTGCTCGGCGAGCCCAATCTGTTCGGCGATGTGCTGGCGCTGGGTAGTTGGCGCGTACTTCGCAGGGTTCGACTCCGACACGAACGCAGGGAGTGGCTCAACGACAGTGTCGCCATCGGCACCGTTGAACCGCACGATCGACTGGCGCTTGCGTTCAGAGTTGACAACACGGTGCTATTTGTCGAAAGAGGCTTTCGTCAGCACCGTCCTCATCAACTGTATAAGGTGGGGAGATACAAACCTCTGTCGCCACAAGCGTGCCGTTCGTCCAGCGCTCGAGCATGTCGCCAACCATGACGAAGAGCCTGCAGCGTTGGTGGTGAGTTCAGGACGACAGGGTGGCGATGCAAGGAAGGCAGCAATTATCACCTGTCATCGCACACTGGCGCTTCGACCCATGAGCCCTGGCGGTTGAGCAGGTGAAGACCTTCGCCGTTCTGGTGGATGAGGGTGAAGCACTCGAAATCCGTGTGCGAGGCGATGCCGACGGTCGAGTTCTTGACTGGCGCGTCGACCTCAGGGTACGTCAGCAGCCGCATGAACGCTTCGGACTCCTCCGACACGTGTTGCTACCCCACCAACGTGTCGTTAGCACAGACTTCCTCAAAATACTCGACAGCAACCAACGTTACCGTGAAGGTGTCTGCTGGCAGCCCAAACATCTCGGCGAAGCTCTGGAAGAGCACGGTCGAGAGCTTGGTCGTCTCTTCATACAGCGCATACACGTCGCGCTGGAAGCCCGGGAGCTCCGCCGGCCACGTGTTGGGTCCCAGGCTCGAGCCTTCCTTGATGAACGACGCCGGCAGTTCGCGAGCGAGGTCAAAGCCTTCTAAGTGCGACACAACATCCGGCTGGTACTGCACCACCGCAACCACGACAATATCAGCACACCAACCACAGCAGTTGCAGTATCGAGCACTGTATCTCACCGATGGCTCCTCGAACATGGGTGTCCAGCCGCGGTTGTTGGGCGTCTTCTTGCAGTGGTACTGCTGCTTGACGGCGTCCGGGAGTGCCAGGAACTCGTCCGTTCGGCGGTACGCGGCCGCGACCAGGTCGCCAGGGATGACGTCGCGCACGGGCAACGTGAAGAAGCCGTGCGTGAGGCACGCGGCCTTCATGTCCGCCAAGATCTGCGCCTTATGGTCCGCCGCCACGGGCGTCCGTGCCGCGTTCACCAGCGGCGCCACGTCCACGAGCGGCAGGTTCGTGAGCTCGACCTTGGCGGCTGTCATGACCGACGCGGCCGTCGCAAATGAGCGGCGCATGGCCAGCAGCCGTCGCGTGGAGAGCAGCTTGGACCCACAGCTCCTCATTTTGAATTGAGAGCTTTTTTGGAAGTGAGTTTTTCGCTAGCAGAGCTCAGGAGCTGGTCGGCATCTCATCAGCGGAACGTGAGGTGATGCGACGATCGGTTTTGTTTGACACACAACGCGTCACCAAGTTCAAGTGTGGCAATGGTCCCTAGTGTTCCGATTATTCAGCAATATAAAATAGGGATATTCGTCCCGAATACAATCCACTCACTTTTGCTGCTGAGCAGCAACAAGTGCAGCTCGAGCCAAGAGCTCCTAGGTCGAGACCGCCATGGCATACCTCGCGAACTCGACGCACTTCAACAACTGGATCTTCTCGCGCGAGGAGGTGGCGCTGGCGCGGCGGCTGGGACTGGTCAAGGCGAAGCGCGCGCTGCGGCTGGAGCGCGAGCAGCAGCAAGCATCCGGCGCGGCGGGTTCGGCGCTTCGGCCGGTCCGGAAAGCGAGGTCCTTCGCGGCACTGCTGCCGAAGTCGTCGACCGCGAGCCGCGACGTCAATGACTGGAACGACGCGACGGACGTGGACGTCGAGGTGGAGGAGCAGAACGAGGAGAAGGAGAGCCTGAAGCTCACGCCGCTGCTCGAGTTTGTGTCTTCCGAGCAGGAACAGCTGATTCGCGAGTTCTACGAGGAAAAGATCCTGGAGAGCTGCAGCCAGCAGTTCCTGCGCACGTCCGACAAGGTGAAGGGGTGTGCCGTGATGCTCTACAAGCGGTTCTACCTGTCGAACAGCGTGATGGAGTTCCACCCGAAGTTCATGGTGCCCACCGCCATCTACGTGGCTGGCAAGGTCGAGGAGCAGTACATTTCCGTCGACACGGTCGCGGACCAGCTCCATGTGGATCACAAGTTCATCATCGGTCACGAGATGATCCTGCTCGAGGGCGTGCGCTTCCAGCTCATCATGTACCACCCGTTCCGCGCTCTGCTGGGGTTCATGGGCGACTTACAGGGCTTCGCCAAGGCCGTGCTATCCAAGGAGCTGCCTGCTAGTCTGCTGCAGAAGCTGCACTCCAAATCGTGTGGGATCCTGAACGAACTGCTGCTGACTGACCTGCCGCTCACGTATCTCCCGGCGTATCTGGCGCTCTCGGCTCTCGCTCAGGTCGCAGATGAGATCGGAGCAAGCGCCAACAACCACCCCGAGTCGAACGACGTGGCGGTCTCCAAGGCGGACGTCATCGAGTACATCAAGCGCAGCAAGTTCTCGCAGGGCGAAGCGATCGACGACGTGCTGGAGCGGCTCGAGACGATTGAGCAAGTGTACAGGGAGAACCAGAAGCGGCGCGCGGCGCTGGCGGAGGACAAGTCCGCGGCCGAGCAGCGCGACAAGCAGATCAAGCTGATTTACAAGAAGCTCAAGAAGTTCCACGACGAGGACAAGAAGGATAAGAAGAAGAAGAAGGACAAGAGCGGCGAGAAGGACGAGAAGAAGAAGAAGCGCAAGGCTGAGAAGGACGACAAGAAGAAGGCCAAGAAGCACAAGAAGGACAAGAACTGAGCGCGACAAGCTGCGCGTCCCTCTCTGAATATAATAATGCACGACCTCCTACGACTGCTCCACTCTCGCGACTGCCATGAGTGGTGAGCACTGCGTATGCTGGGTCCCGCTCTAGTCCTGCTCCGCTTCGTCCTCCACGTCCTCATCGCTGGCCTCCTCGTCCTCGTCTTCCTCTTCTCCCTCCTGTTGCTCAGCGGCAATCTTCTCGCCTGTAACAGCACGATACAAAACGTCAACAACAGGTTCATGCATGGCACTTTACGAATGGTGCACCACCACCACCACCACCACGTACGCAGGATCTCGACGATGGCGTGCTGCGTGCGCTTCTCCAGCTTCTTGAGCATGGGAGCGATGTCCCGCTCAATATCCCAGTTGGCGCGCTTTGGTGCCAGCTCCATGGCCTCGTCCTCATCCTCGGCGTCGCTCGCGGGTTTCTCCACAATCGCGCTGTCCTCGACTGGACTTGGCTCATCGTCTCCCTGCTCTCCCAGCTCTTTAGACTCCTGTGGCGACTGGGGCGAAGCGGCTGGGCCGTCGTCTCCAAGCGGCGCCGGCGCCTCTCCCTTCTCCTCTCGCTCCTTGCGCAGCTTGGCCTCTCGCAGCAGCTTGAGCCGCTTGGCGCGCGGCACCTCGTCCTCCGCCATGGCTGCTGCTTGATCCGTCAGCGACCAAACCCAAACGCAACCAGTCCTTCAATTCATAGTGTGGCAGACATGTATTTGCACATTCTACCAAATTATAGTGTTCACCACATGAGCTGAGTTGGTGCGAAGGAAGCGCGCAATTCGCTAGCTTTTACAGTCGTGATGGCAGCAAAATAACGACGACAACGTCGCCTATGCAATCGCATAAAACCCAGTCTCGCCAACGAATTAACCCCTCAGAAAAGGCGAAATCGACGCAGCATCACGCAACACAGCGATCGCCCGAACACCACGCGCATGCGATTGTCACGGTCGCGATGTGGTCTCCTGACACCTCCCGGCGCTCAGAATGAGCGTGGAAGCGCGCGGTCTCGGCGGTGTGGCGGTCGGTCTGGCTCGCTCGCTGCTGCCTGCTTGGCGAAACGCATGTCGATGGTGCAAAGTCACCACAACGCCACGCTCATCCAACCACATGCATCCCCAGAAGCAGCCAGATGCGAGCCAGTCGATGATGGTAAAAGAGTTCGGATAAGTGAAGAAGGAAAAAAGCAAGTAAAAGAAGATAGCATTAGCTGTGTCCTTCCTCCATCCAGCACCTCTCTCCTAGCATATTCCTCCACTACGGTACACCCACACAAAATGAAATAAAAGTCCAAAAGCTCGCCACGGGCTCTTGGTGTCCTTGGCTCTCCGCTCTCCCTCTCTCTCCAAGCCGCCGGAGCACAAGCACGACCAGTCAGTCGGTGGCGAATTGGATGGCCGGCCCTACCACAGTAGAGCCGCGCATGTCGAGGCACTCGGCGCGATCGCGATGCTCCTTCTTCTCCCGATAGCCGCGCCTGCCTTGGCCGGTCGGGGTTGGCTGGCGAGGGGAGAGGTGTGCGCGCGCGCAAGTCCACTGCTGAGCCCACGTGGCCGGCGTCTTGACCCTCTCACATCGTGGCGGGTGCCGTAGCCTACCCACAGCCGCGAGGTCCGCTGCCGAACGCGAAAGCGAAATCCGATGTCGTCGCTCTTCCATCCGAGCCCTTGCAATCACTTCTCCAGTTGGCGACAAGCACCCAGTCGCCACCCGCAGAGTCCGTCAAAGTTGATTCAAGCACAGCTCGGCGCCGTCGATCGATACCGGGCCGATCTTCCGAGATAAACAAACCACCAGTCGATCCAAAAGCACACTCCCATCCCCCACTGCGAAATAGAGTCAACAGCGGGCCACACACGGGCCGGAAGCCGCCGAAGGTCTGCGCGATCCATTCAGCAGCCCAGCGCGCGCGTCCCCGAGCATGTTTTGGTTTGATTCACTTCTTCCCGAAAGCAGCCTAGTAACAAAGGATTCCACACGCCCAATGCCACCCAGACATGTCGTCGTCGTCGTCGTGGCCAGCCGCCCTGGCCCTCTGCGCCGCGCGCCAAATGCTCCTCCGTCAATGCGGCCGCAGAGTTCGTTCACTCCCCATCCATCCCGTCCATCCGTCGTCGTCACTCGTTCTCCTTCCTCCTTCCATCATCACTGGTCCCCCCTTCGTCCTCCTCGTCCACCCATCCACAGCAGCGTCATCTCCACACTCGGGTCCCGAGGTGCTGATACACGATCCCGTCTTCGTCCACTTGGCCACAGTCGGCTACTTGGTGCCCTCCGCCTGGCGCAGGTGCGCCGAGCAAAGGCCCTTGCGACGGCACGGCTTCGCGCAGCCGTCCATCGTGCAGCGCTTGCCGCCGCCGTGCGTCGCGCACAGGCCGCCACCGCGGTCGTTGCGCATGCAGCCGGGGACCTCGCACAGCCGCGAGCCGCCGTGAAGCGCGCAGTAGTCGCCGCGCTGCGTGCCCTTGTCGCAGCCGTCGAACATGCAGCGCTTGCCGCCGCCGTGCGAACGGCAGTAGCCGCCGCCCTGCGAGCTGCGCGTGCAGTTCGGGTACTGGCAGCGCGGGCCGCCGCCGTGCGCCTTGCACAGGAAGTTCGACTGCGCAGCCTTGTCGCAGCCCTCGTGCGAGCACCGCTTGCCGCCGCCGTGGCGGATGCACAGGTTGCCGCCCTGGCTCGACTTGTCACACCCCTCCACCGAGCAGCGGCGGCCGCCGCCGTGCGAGATGCACAGACCGTTCGAGCGCGAGCGCTTGTAGCAGCCCTCGGCCTTGCACAGCCGGCGCGACTTGACCTCGCCCTGGCCGTTCTTCACCTTGCTCAGGTGCACGCCGTCCGCACGGCGCGCGCCGAGCGGCAGCAGCAGCTCGTCGTCCGTGAAGTCGTTGTCGAGCGAGTCCATCAGCGACTCGATCGGCGTGCCGGCGAGCACGTTCAGGTTCAGGATGCCGTCGTCCTCCTGCTCGAGCGTCTTCTTGTTCTGCGCCTTGTCCTCGGGGGCGTCCACCAAAAAGCTGTACAGGATCGACATCTCCGTGCCGTCGAACCCGTCGTCCAGGTTCACCAGCTCGGCCTTGTCCTTCTCCACCGCCGCGGCGTCGTCCGGCAGCGAAAAGTCCAAAAGCTCCTCCAGCTCCTGCGTCTCAAAGCTGTCCGCCGCCGGCTTCGACTCGTCCTGCGCGAACTGGTCCGCGCCGAGCCCGAAGCCGAGCATGTCCTGCGAGCCGTACATCGTCGGCAGGCTCGCCGGCTTGGCCGCGGCCGGGAACGACACGAACGGCAGCGCCGGGGGAGGCGCCGTCATCGACAGCATGTTCATGCCGTCCGACGCGCCGAACGCCGCCATGTCGCCGCCGAGAGCCCACGCAGGTGCGGCAGGTGCGCCGCCGGCGCGGGGCTTCGGGTTGGCCTTCATCGTCTCTGCGGGCTGGTACCCGGCAAACAGCGCTACCGCTGCCGGGCCCATGGCCCCCAGAGAATCGCGCGATTCAATGGGTCGGCACATGTTGGGGGTGCCTTCGTGGCTTGGGGGGAATTCGCTTCCTCCACTCGCTTCCGCCGCTTCTTTCTCTCCTACAGCGTTCTACCGCAAATGGCCGAGCCCAAGAGAAGCGCGAGGGGCGGGGGGAGGAGGGCGGTCGGCGACCAAAGGCGCGCCTGGGAGAGAGGGGGCAGCAAACCTCGGAAGAAGGGGTCGGGGGAGGAAACATAGGGGTAGGGTCCAGTGGTTGTCTCGTCGACAGTGGATTGGTCATTTACTTGCGTCTTGGCGGGTGGCGGCGCGAATCGACGCTGGTGATTTGCTGAAATCGTGTAATGGGGCAAGGGCTGCGAGAGAGGAGAGTCAGTTGCTCGCGACCGGCTGACGATTTATTTCGGCTTGATTTGGGTATGCGAGCCGTCGAGGCCCGGCAGAATAAGCGACAGGGACACATAAAAACGGAGCCATCGACCCTACCCTCGCCGGGGCTTTGTTGTCTGACGTCTGCTGAAAGAGCCTCTGGCCGCACCGGATGAGCGATGTGAGAGAGAATGGGTGAAAAATCTGCCAAGCCATCAGACAAAATGGAGCCACAAGCGTAAACCTTTTATGGGTAAAATGGCAAACACGCCGACATTTCCGTTCAGTAAGCAAGACGGGAGATTTGCCCATTCTGTGGCCCAAAACCAACTCGTGAATCTCGGCCGTGTGTGATTGCAATTGCGACGCAGCCCCGCTCAAAATTGTCCTGCGTGCGACGGAAACCCTCCTCTCAGAGCACACTCCAAAATATCGGGCAACTTCAACTCCCACTGGATTTATGAGGCGCCAGCAGAGGACTGGCATACGCAAATCCAAAAATCCATACTCGTCCCAAGTGAATTTTGGAAGTATATCTGGCGAACCACCCCGCAAGCGAGCCAGCGCCGCTGTGGTTTCGAACATTCTGGTGATCCTTCAACGTGTCCAGAACGTTTTTCGGCTCTCCACTGGCGCCAACAACCCGCACGCTCCAACGGGCGGACGTGCGAAGCAGCGGCCACATGCGAAGCAGCGGCAGCGTCGCCTGTCGAGTGGCCGGCTGTTGCGAAACTCCCCCTCGTCTCGCCTCAATTTGCGCACCCATTTCGTTTCGAAGCTGCATTCTGCTAGCTCGCTAAAAATACCGCAGTTATCTGAACACCAGCGGCCGTTGACTCCTCGTGTGGCGACATCATCCGGGAGTGGAGGATATCTCGCGCGTTCGCGGATGCTGCCGCTGCCGGCAACGGCATGTGGTCGCATGCGCTGATGCACGCCCAACAACTCCGCCCAGATTGCAGGACGCATTGCAGTTGCAGTTTCGAGTGCGAGGATGTTTGAGGATGTATGATGGGGATAAATCAGAGAGAGTGAATTTGGCTCACTTCGACACAATATGATGGATCAAAAGTCCATGGCATATCGTAGTTTTGGTCCTCCGATTTGATTTGCTGGAAGAAATTGCAAAATTGCGGGACCAGATATTTTGTTGGCAACAGACGCTGACGATCGCTAGAATGTGTCCTTGAACCTTATTCCCAATTGTCGCACTTTGTATTGCACGGCGACGGATTGCCTGCCTGATGGCGAGTTGAGCAACATAGCGCACGCTGAATACTCTGGCCATTGAGAACCCAGCCGCGAGCATATCAGTCTCCCCACGCCCGCATGCTCGGCCCTGCCTTGGACACACGCGGTGATCTCGACGCAGACATGTTCGAGCAGCCCACCTGCAAAAGAGCATAGACTTGAGATTGATCAAGAGCGTCGAAATCGGTCCAAGATGTGCCCGTTCCACTTGTACGCAGGCAGCATGGATGGCGCCACGTCGGTGCCTCCACGGCGGTCGTGGCGCCTACGCTGTGCCGTCAAGAGTAGGTTAGCGGTCTCCAACTTGATTGAAAATGCGCCAAGCATTCAGGTGTGCACGGTTGAAGTTGCTGATCGGGTGGCGCATGAAGACGATCCAAGCAGCACGCCGTAAAACAGGAAAATGCGAAATGATAGGTTTGTTCGGCTGCATGTCGCTGTGATCTTGCAGTTTGTATGGAGCTCATTTAACGGGTTGAGTCACGCCAGCGCTTCGGAGCTGTGAGCAAGCGATATTCCGCCTTCGCGGCCGCATAAAAACCGCGGCCCAGCGTCATTTTGAAGTGTCCAAATGGATCTCGGACAAGGTCACACATCCCAACTGCCGACCTCGTCGAGGTCACCAATCGGGCAAACCAATTTCAACGTGTGCCAGCCAGATGGCGGCAAAATGTACCAGCGGGGCCGCGTCTGCGACATGCGACGCTTTAATTCCCAGATCCCAGCGACGGTGTCTGCAAAGACACGCGGCCCCGGCATGTTACGCGACGATCGTTGCAAGCAAGCGAGCGCCACCGCCTCTGTGAGCGAGCGTACGACCTGCGCAGCGTCTGCAATGCAAGGTGAGTGCGGTGACACCGTCGCCGTGGGCTCTGCTTTCGGCCGAGCCACTCATTTGCCAGCGACTCATGATGTCACTCAACCCCGGACTCAACACACAGATCCACCATGTGTCGATAAAATCAACACAGACCCAGTTTCATGTGGGCCACATGTGATAGTCAAAGTTCGGCGAACTTAACAATCCCCTCTCAAACACGAGACTTCAAGATCGCCGCCCATCGTCTGGAGCTTTTTCGCTCGGAAAGAATGAGCGCCTCCGAGTCGGCGATCGACATGACGGAGCAGCTCCTGCCGTCGTCGGCGCCTGCAGAGCCCAGCGGGTGGTTCAGCTGCGGCTCGAAACCCCCCGGCGCCGCGGTGGTGATCGCTAGACCGGAAGATGGCCGCACGCGGCACCTTTTGCTGGCCGCGTGGATCATCGCGCTGTCGTCCTTTATGTGGGGCTATGGCGCCGGTGCTCTCAACGTGTGCATCGTCCCGGATGCCGTCGGCTCGCTGCTGATCGACATCAACCTCTCGACTGCAGAGCAGGAGACGGCCACGGCGCTCGTGGTCATCGGCGCCGTCGTGTCTGCGGTCACGACGGGCAGTGTCGGCGACCACATCGGTCTCAAGAAGACGATCCTGCTCAACAACGCCTTCTTCGTAGCCGGCGGCATCATCTGTGCGCTGGCCACCTCCAAGCAGGCCATTTACGTCGCACGATTCCTCACCGGGTACGCTGAAGCTGTCGATCTGTTGTTGGGTTGGCGAGTGCTACACGGTGACATGTTGAACACAGCATTGCGTCCGGGATCGTGACCAACACGGTGCCGATCCTGCTGAACGAGATCTCGCCAGCGCGCGCTCGCGGACAGATCACGTCCTTCCACCAGCTGTGCCTGACTATCGGCATGCTCAGCACAGCGCTGCTGGGTTACTTTCTGATCACGCGTGTTCCGTCGGGCTGGCGGTGGCTCAACGCGTTCATGATCCTGCCGCCGCTCGCGCAGTGTTTGCTCATGGCTTGGATCCCCGAGAGTCCCTGGTGGATCATGAAGCACCAGGGTCGCGACGAGGTGTGGTCGTGATGCTCACCTGTAGTGTTGATACCGACACGACTGACTTGCATTATGCTGTAGACCCACAAGGTGCTCAAGTACCTCCGCCATGGACTGCACAAGGGGGCAGTCGAGGAGGAACTGCAGGAGATTGCACGGGCCATGGAGCACCGCCGCCATGAACCACGGGTCACGTGGTCGAATCTGCTGGCGTACAAGAAGACTGTCGCGATGGGCACCATCCTCGTCTTCTTCCAAGCGTACGTTTCCTTCCTTCTTTGCAGTGTTGTCGAAGATCTGCGAGGTTCTCACTGACATGATTGCAACATTAGGATGACGGGAATCAACACGGTGATGCTGTACTCGGCCAAGATCTTCCACTTTGCTGGCGTCACGGACCCGTTTCTCGCCACGATCGTCGTTGGCGTCGTCAATGTCAGCATCACAATCGTGTCAGTCAAGCTGGTCGACTCGTACGGACGTCGGCCGCTGCTGCTGTTGGGCACGACGGTAATGATCGTGGCCCTCATCGTACTCAGCTGGTCACTCCTGTACCTGAACGACAACCTCGAGACCCAAGGTGTCGTCGCCGTTCTCTCGGTACTCTTCTTCGTCGCAGGTTTTGCCGTCGGACTCGGCGCTGTCGTCTGGTACGTCTTGCTATGTGATGTGTTGTTGAGTTATGGTGCTGACGGTGAGTATGGTTGCAGGGTGGTTCTTGGCGACATCACTCCCGTGCACATTCGCACCCGCGCGTTCGCGTTCTACATGGGGGTTAGCTACATTTGCAACATTGTGATCGCAGTCTACACTCTGTCAGCGATCAACTTCCTCGGCCGAGGACCCTACCCGGAGAAGAATGGGATCGCCAAGCTGTATCTGATCCTCAGGTGAGCCATATTGTCTGTTCTAGTTTAGGCTGGTTGGATATGGTGTTTTGACCGTTCGTGGATTGTTGCAGTGGTGTGGCCGTCGCGAGCCTGGTGTACATCTTCGCGAGCATCGAGGAGACATCGCACATCAGGACAGTGCCGTCGAATCGTGAAGGTGGGGAGGGGAACGGACTGCTGTCTTCGAAAGACGACGACAACGTCGGCGAGGTGACTGAGCTCTAGACTGAGGCGACCGCTCCCACGCTAGCATTGCGCTGACAAGTTGTGTGTTGGAAGATTGTCATTGACGGTAGTAAATATCGAACTGACTGACGCGTCGCTTCCCCGACAATCCGTGTGCACCGTGTCGCTTCTTACTGCTTGAGGAGTCGCGCTGCTTGGGCCAGCTCGTGGATCGCCTTGGTGATGGAGAGCAGCCGCTCGCTGTGGTCGTGAGGCGCCACCGAGTCGGTCAGATCACCCATTTTCTAGCAGCGATGTCAGTCACGAGGATTGTAAGTCAATTGGAACAAACGTTTCTTGAGTTTGCCACGATAAATACAGTAGCGACGACATTCAAAAAAAGTAGGGATGGTCAACCTTATAAAGAGCTGCGAGCGCTTGCTTGCGCGCGGCATTCACCGTCTCGTCGTCGGTGTCGTCGATGTCGTCGTGCACAACCTCGTCGCTCTTTCGCTTGCTCGGTGCTGCCGAACAGAAATCACCAGCACTGATCTTAATCACCGCGATGAGATCGTTGAGGAGTCAAGCGACACAACATACCCGCACTATTCACCGCAGCACGACGAGCCTCCAGCTCCTGCAGCTCGCGCGCCTTCTTGGCCTGCTCCTCGAGCCGGAACTGCTGCTCGATACGGCGCCGTCTCTCTGCTTCTGCTGCAGCCTCAGCATCGGCGGCTTCCTGGTCGCGCGCTTGCTGCTGCTGCTTGGCCTCCTCCTGCTCCTTCTGCTGCTTCGCTTCGTCCTCCGTCAAGTAGTACTGCTGGCAGCTCACGCAGTACGTCTGCAGATGCAAAGGGCAGGCACGCAATCATCATCATTATTATCATCAGGCAGTCTCAGCATCGATGTCCAGTATCCATTCGTACCTTGCCCTGCTTGCTGCGCACCAGCGGTGTATAGCACTCGTTCATAGGACAGCTGATGCCTAGCAGCGTCCACCCCTGCAGACCCCAGCAATTGCCATTGAGAGCGTTGCAACTGAAAAATGAAAGGATACGTTCATATACCTGCAGCATCTTCTCGCCCAGGAGCTGACTCGCATCGTCGCGCTTCTTGTACTTGGCCGCGGCCACCTGGTCCCCCTGATCAGGTAGTGCTCAACTGTTAGCGTCTCCGGCTTGGCGTATCCCCAGAGACCAACCGAAGCCACTCGCACCGCATCCATTGTCGGCTTCGGCCCAATCGGTCAAAATGTCAAAAATAACGCAATGCTGTCCCCAAAGTGTGTGCAATTTGTACAGCAATTACTGATATAGTAGTTGCAGATCGATCGACTAATCCAGTTACTGCAACGATGTGCAATAGCGTGTGGACTACTGTACCCCTGCCACTGTGGCGCCAACCGCTTCCCGCCAAAGATGCCATACTGAAACGGAACCGCGAATGGCAGACGACCAGCCCCACGTGCGCGTGTGCCTCACGCGGTGCCCGCTGCCGCCGGCCGAGCCGAGCGTGCACTCGCTGCCGTGCCGCATCCACCACGACGGCGCGGCGGCCATCAAGATGTACTTCCGGCCCGAGAGCGGCGCGGACGCCCCCGACCAGCTGCGCGCCGAGTTCCGCGGCATCCAGCTGCAGGGCGAGCGCGTCGACCTAGCCTCGCTCGGTCTCAAAGGCGCGTGCGCTTCTCTGTCACTTGGTTATTGTATCGGACGCGGAGAGCTGACGGCGCTTTGGTGGCTGGCGCGGTTTGCCAATCCGACCGCAGGGTTTGTGCTTGAAGACAGCGGGTTGACGCACGCCGAAGACGACGGGCGGGTGTGGGAAGTGGACCACCACTTTGACCAGATTGTGTGGTGGTACGATCGCCGCAGCCAGCGCAGCCGCTCCCCGAGATGGGTTGGCATCAGCGCCGTGCTCACCGTGATGTCATATACCGTAGGGACGTGCCAGGCCACTCGACTAGCGAGCAGCAGCACCTGCCGACGACGCTCAAGCACTGGAGCGCGCTCGCCTCCGCGGTGGGTGGTCTCGATACAAACTGTCCATATTGTCCCTCAACAGTCCGGTCGAGCTGACAGAATCCCTGCACAGATTCACGGCGAGTACGAGTGAGTGCCGGTGCCTTCCGCACCGGTTCCATAAAGTCCGTCGTGGCGACTCTTGCCGCGCTGACTAGCGTGTCGTTTTCTTTTTTTCGAAATTTGCCTCCCTCACATACAGATATCTATATACTCGTGTGTTCTCCGCTTTCTCTAAATACCGAGAAACGCGGTGACGCCACTGCCGTGACACTCTCGGCGTCACGTCGATAGTTGAGGAGCCGCCAGCCTCGGCAAAGAGGCCAGGCGTCCGCCCGCCCGCCACTCGCTGTCTGCCGGCCCGGACGGCGCCGCCCTCCCGTTAGATCCCCGCCGGGCGTGTCGCGTGCGGGTCCGTCCGCCATGGCGACGGTGGACGCGCTGGCCGTGCTGCCGCCGACGACGACGACCGCCTCGTCCCGCCCGCGCCGTGACACGCACGCGCTGGCAACGGCGCTGGGCCGCGGCCGCGTCACGCCGGCGGCTCGGCCCAAGGCGGCCTCGGGCCACTCCCGCCGGCGCGAGGCCACCCCGAGACGCGCAGCTCCATCCGCATCTGGTAGTGAGCCCACTCGCCAAGCTGCCGGTGCCGCTGGGATGCGCGTGCGGCTCCCGTGCTCCGTCGCGTGGGTCGCCGACTGGACGGCCAAGCTGCTCGTGCTGCCGCTCGTGGGGGCCGGCCTGTGCGGCACGGTCACGCTGCTGGTCGGCGCGCAGTGCGTCGACGCGCTGCGGCCGGCCTGCGCCGCCTGGCTCGCGGCCTACCGCGTGGCCCCCGCGGTGGACGGCGGAGAATCCTCTAGTAATGACCGGAACGACCCCAGGTCGCCTTCATCGCGGCCGATCAAGCGGCAGCGCTCGGACGACGGCGCGAGTCGCGGGGATGGTTCAGGCTCGAGTGTCGAGCCCGACCGAGCCGACCAGGACGTGAGCCAAGGTCCATTGATCCAGCGGATGCCCAAGCCGCCGCGGCAGGTGTCGCTCACTCCGCCGCGGCCCAAGCGGAAGCGAGTGTTCATCTGGGACCTGGACGAGACACTCGTGCTGTTCGCGTCGCTGTACACTGGAGCGTTCGCGCAGACCCACGGGAAGGAGGTGGCGCCGGGCGTGGCGCTCGGCGAGCAGATGATGACGTTCCTGCTCGCGATGCTCGAGCGGCACTTCTTCTTCAGCGACCTGCACGACGCCGACGTGGACCACATCGCGTGCGCGGAAGGCGCGAGCTGCGCCAACTGCCGCGCGCTCCACGCGGCGCGCGAGGCCGCCACGGCCAATGCCAATGACGGCGAGGAGGACGAGGACCGCGAGGTCAAGGCGCGCTACAGCCGCATCCGCGAGATCTACGAGCAGCGCGGCCGCGTCGACTTCCTCCACGACGCTGGCAGCGAGTGGTTCGCCGTTCGCGCGGCGCTCGTGGCCGCCATCGACGCCTTCTCGACCGGCTGGCTGCACGAGGCGCGCCAGGTGCTCTCGCTCATCTCCAAGTCGAAGCAGCGACCCGTTGAGAGCAGCGAGAGCGATCCAGAGAACCACGAGCCAGGCCGGAAGCCAGTCGGCAACGATCCAAGTGCTGGGGACCAGCAGGAGGACGGTCGAGGCTCGCCGCGAGCTGCCAAGCTTGAAAGCGACGATGAAGAAGAAGAGGAGGAGGAGGAGGAGGTGGAGAACGTCAACATCCTGGTGACCAACACGCAGCTCGTGCCGGCGCTGTGCAAGTGCCTCGTGTACCAGCTCGACGCGTTCTTCCCGATCGACCGCATCTACAGCTCGGCCAAGGTGCACAAGTACCGGTGCTTCGAGACCATCCTGGCCAAGTACGATGGTCCCGAGGTGGAGTTTGTGGCCATCGGCGACGGGCTCGAGGAGGAGCAGGTGAGTCTCGCGCTCGGCCTCGAGTTCCACAAGATCCGCTCGCTCGTTGACCTCAAGCGGCTGCGCTACGACCTGCAGCTCGACGGCGCGCGGACCGTTGCGCATCCTCACCTGGTGGACGTCCAGCAGCAGGCTTGACTAACGTGAGAATCGAGCTCGTTATTTATTGTTCTACCGCTTAGGTGTTTGATGGCGTTGTGGGGATGGTGGGTCACTCGAAGACTCCGCAGTCGGCGATGACGCACGGCGCGCATGGTCGCTCGCGCTGCGTTTCCAGACCTCCGATGGCTAGAATCGCTCGCAGCCCGCTCACGACTCGCCCAAACGCCACTGTCATCCCCAGCAGCTCGACATGTCAGTAGTGTCACAGCAGGCTGCTCTCCCAGTTGCAGCGAGCGTACCCTTGCGGCGATCTAGCCACGGCTGCGGTGCGAGCGTGATGAAGAACTGGGAGCCGTTTGAGTGCGGGCCGTCGCTCGCCATGGACTGTGTCATCGGTGTCAGCATGCCATCGCCCGCCTGGAGCGATATGCAGAACGTACCACGATGCCGGCGGCGCTGTGCGAGATGGCGAAGCTCTCGTCGGGGAAGTCGCGACCGTATATCGACCGGCGTGGGCCGTCGCCTCGACCTTCACCTGCCACGTCGCCCGTCTGGATCCAGCCACCTTTCACGACGCGGTGCACGGATATGCCTTTATATCCCAGCATGCGCTCGTCATCGCCGACGTCTGGCACGGTGCCACGACAGAGAGCTGCGAAGTTCTTGCATGTCGAGGGACATACATCCTGGAAGAGCTCGACTTCGACACGCGGCAGGGTGACGCCATCCACGGCGAAGATGAAGAACGCGAACTGGTGGCCGGAGGTTTTCCGGTACTGGAACAATGCCTCCTGCGCCGCAGCCTCGGCACGGGTCTCGAGCGTCATCTCTGCTTGTTCGAGCTGCGTCGCGTACTCGGCCGACGTCGGATCCAATGCGCTCCGTTCGCTGGCGCTAAACGCGGCCGCTGCCAAGATCTCGCTCTTGGAGAGCTGCGTCTTGGTCGCTGCGAACTCGAGCAGTGCGTCCTCACCGTTCAGGAAGACCTTGCTGTCGATCAGCACGAACGGGCTGGGGGACTGGAGCAGCCGGTTGGCTGCGCCGCTAGGAAGCTGAGCTTGATGCGCCTGCACGTACTCGAAGTAGTCCGTCTCCATCATGCCGACCGATTTGGCCAAGAAGCTCGGATGCAGCACTGCCAGCTCTTGCAGGATGAGGCTGCAGCGCTGGTACGCCACATCCTGCAGGTTGCCGACGACCTCGCACGCTGCCGCCTTGCCCTTGTTCATCATCCGAGAGGTTGTTGGCGAGGGTGTAGCTTCAGTAAATCGCCTGAATCTCGAATGGGTGTACTCACAACGACTCTATCTTGGCCGACTATTTCCGGCGACTCCCAGTCAACAAACACAACCACAAGATCACACACAAACACAATACCCCACACAGCATGAGCATCTGCAACTTGTTACTTGGCGTCGCACTGTTTCTCGGTCTGCTTTCCCTCGTCTAGACCGACTGCTCCTTACACCTTGCTGTAGTCCATCTTGGACTCGAGCTTCTTGGTTTCGCCCAACTTGCGCGCGGCCTTCATGAAGTCCTCCTCGACCACGTAGTCGCGGTCCGCGCGGATCGCAAACACGCCGGCTTCTGTGCACACGTTCCGAATGTCGGCGCCGTTGAAGCCGTCCGTGAGCTTGACGATCGACTCGTAGTCGACCTCGCCTTTCTTGGTGATCGGACCAGAGTGGATCTTGAGGATGTCCATGCGGGACGCTTCGTTCGGCAGCGGGATCTCAATCTTGCGGTCCAGTCGACCAGGACGAAGCAACGCCGGGTCGAGAATGTCGGGGCGGTTCGTCGCCATCACCATCTTCACCTGACCCAGCGCGTCAAAGCCGTCGAGCTGGTTGAGAAGCTCCATAAGCGTTCGCTGGATCTCGCGGTCGGCAGACGTGCCCTCCGAGAAGCGGCTACCGCCGATGGCGTCGATCTCGTCCATGAAGATCACACACGGCTGGTGGTCGCGCGCGTATCCGAACATCTCGCGGATCACACGAGCGCTCTCGCCGATGTACTTGTCCACGATGGCGCTGGCCACGACCTTGAGGAAGGTTGCATTGATGTTGCACGCGAGCGCACGAGCCAGAAGCGTCTTGCCCGTACCGGGAGGGCCGTAGAGCAGCACGCCCTTGGGCGGCTTGATGCCGACCCGCAGAAAGAGCTCCGGGTTGGTCAATGGCAGCTCGATCACCTCGCGCAGCTCGCGGATCTGGTCGTTGAGACCACCGATGCTCGAGAACGACACGTTCCCGGCGTCCTCGTTCAGCATGTGGTACACCGTCGGGTCCACCTCGCGCGGCAGGTAGCGCATGATGGTGAGCGTCGTCATGTCCAGCGCCACGCGCGTGCCCGACTTGAGCTTGCTCTTGTCGACCTTGGAGCGACAGCCCACCACGTACCGCGGGCCGCTCGAAGCCTTGACGATAAAGCGGTCGTCGTCCAGCTGGCGCAGCACCTCGCCGATGATCTGCCCCACGCTCTATTCGACATACACAGCACACAGCATCAGAAAATGAACGATCACTTGACCAGCAACAAAGACAGTTACACACCTGCAGAGCCTTGAGGTCGTCTTCCGTCTTGTTGTACTCCTTCACCAGCGCCTTGACGTTCTCGCGCATGCTCTTGACTCTGGACACCAAGTTAAACCGTTGCTGATAAGTCCTCGCGATCTTTGGTGCTTCCCCTGGTTTCTGCTGCGACTCCCTCCTATCACCAAGAAGAATGTACCGACGCACCTGCTCTCCATCTCGCGGTGCTCGCGCACCTTGGCCTTGTAGGCGTTCAGCACCTGCGTGCGCTCGTCCTCGACCGACGCCATGCTTCCCTCGCGCCTTCCTCGGATTGCGTTCGCCCCCTTTCCTTGTTGTCGGCTTGGATAGATCCGCCCCAAGAATTTCGTGAAGCGAACCGGTCCATTTCAGTAAAATATGAAATGACAATAAATGAGTCTGATGCAGTACGAAACGAATGCTGGTCGTGAGGACAACCTTTGGTCATCAAAGTCGAGGATAGCATGCTGCCGCGACCTGGCGCCTTGCTCGCGTGGCGCCGCGCATTGGCACGCCACCAGCCAGGTTTCAGTGGCATATATGCGCCTACAGATAGGTGCGCGCTATGGCGTGGACGTCCGGTGGAAGATGAGTCCGGCAGTGGGCTCTGGACGCAGCTCGGTCGCTCTCATCTATCGACCTCATCGCGTGTCCCTCCAGTCTCTCGACTCCAACAGCAGCCGACCGCACTACGAGCGCACGGAGCGAGGCAACGAGTGTCGAAGGAGACACTCGCACGGTTTGTGGTCGAGAGACTGCCGGCGGACCAGAGCAACTCGTTCTACAACCGGCAAGTGTGCGACGCGTTGAGCCGCAACGACTGGATAACCGCGACGGAGATGCTCAAGCGACTGCGCGAGCTGCGACCCGGTCAGCCTGTGTTGCTCGCCAAGACGTACGACCAGCTGCTGTTCTTGTACTGTCAGCACCAGCTCGGGCGACGGAACGCGCACCTCAAGTCCATGCTCGGAGTGCTGGATGAGATGATTGAGCTCAAGCGAGTCACTTCGAGGAGCTTCAACACAGCTCTGGCCGCGTGCAGTCGCTGCCGGGATTTACCGACGGCGCGGCGCGTGTTTCAGCAGATGGTTGCGGCGCAGAAGACACCGGGAGTGTTCGCCTACGCCAATCTGATCAACTGCTGCTCTCATGGCCGCGGAAATGTCACGATGGCTGAGGCGTTCTTCGAGGAAATGGTTCATGAAGGGTTGGAACCGTCCGTGGAAGTGATCAACTCCATGCTGCGCGTCTACTCTCGATCTCCAGGGAGAGCAGACTCGATGCTAGCGATTGTTGGGCGGGCAATGGAGGAGTTTGCCATGTTCCCTGATGGAGTTTCGACTGAGATCCTTGTCAAGTATCTGCTTCGATCGGGGGAACTGCAGCGAGCCGTCAATTATCTGAACCAGGTGGCTGGTGCAACAAGTGGACGAAGAACTGACGATGGTGTTTGGAATGTCGTGCTGGACGCATGTCGACAGTCTGGCGATTGGGTGCTCGCCGAGCAAGCTAAGGTGCTCATGGAGAAGAGTTATCGGATCGCCAAGCCTGGCAAGTCTGCAAATAAGGTAACAGTGCAGCTGTTTCAGTTGATTAATGAGCGAGACAACCAATCACCTCCGCTGGCGTGGAAGTCGCCGCTGTTCGATGGCAACGAGGTGATTTCGGACCGCGTTCGGCGGAAGGAAGCATTGAAGAGCAGCGATACCAGTGCTGGATATGGAGCATCGCTTCGCCTATCAGTTCAAGGGAACGCGATCAGTGATGCACATGGTTCACTGGAGGCGTCCAAGATGGAGCTGTTGATGCTCGCCAGAACAAATCGTGTTGATGCAGCTGCAGCTTTGTTGGATGAACTGTTCTTCAAGGGTCACGCAGACGCCAGCAATTTTGTGGATGTTCTTGCGGCATGTGGTCGTACTGCGCGACTGGAATTGGCAGAGAGTATCCTAAACAGATTGAAGCAGTTCTGCAACAAGACTGGCACCCGTCCACCTTTGGCAGCATACAACACTATTCTGAACTGTTGTGCGGTGGAGGGCAATCTGGACAAAGCGGAGAACTACTTCCACGACCTTTTCGAACAAGGATGCCAACCAGACGTTGTGACGTTGAACACGATGCTCAAGGTCCTGTCGAACAGCTGTGCCGTGTCTGACAGCAAGTTGAATCGGTCAGTCGAGGCAATGGCGCTGTATACCTTGTGTTGCCGAGATTTCGGCGTTGAGCCGGATGCAATCACTCATTTCACGATTTTCCGGCTGTTCACGGTTGCACTCGAGCACGAACCGGAGCTGGTTGTGCTGGACGACACCACGCACGAGCAAATCCTCATGTTCATTAATCGTATCTGCAGTGAAGCTCCAGCTGATTCCCTGGACACCGGCGTGTTTAACGCTGCCATCGGCTTCTTTGTACTCATTGAAGACATGGACAGTGTAATGTCGACGTTGAACGTGATGGCAGAGCGGCACGTGGCGCTCGACGATGATACATCCGCAGTAGTGTTTGCCACAGCGGGACGATCTGGGAATTCAGAAATCGGTCATGCATTTTTGGACTTCGCGATCGAGAACAATTCGTACGAGCCGAGTGTCGAAGTAATGAATGGCGCTATCCGCTTGTGCGCTTCAACGTTCAATGTCGACGGCGCGCTGCAACTCTTCCAGAAAATGCAAGTGTCTGGTGTTCTCGTGCCGAACGAAGCCACGTACATCAACATGATTCACGCTTGCGCGCTAGCAAGGAATGTCGGCGGCGCGTTGGAGTTTGCTAGTGAAATGGCGCAAACATTCGGCAAGTGCACAATGGACGCGTACAACCGCGTCTTGTTGGCATGTGCTCTGAGCGGCCAGGCAGAGCGAGCTCGAGCGATTCTGCAGCGTGCTACCCATCAAGAGCATTTGATTCCCGACGCTGTATCGTACGACACAGTGTTGAAGGCGTACGTGGCGACAGGGTCGGCTCAAGCAGAGCAAGCAAAACGGGAGGAAAGCGCAGACGAAGATGATTTGGACGATGACGATCGTGAAAATGGTTATGAAGGTGAACTGCATCAAAGCCTGACCGTCGAACCTATTGGGGATACCATCCTTTCCATTTTGGTCGATATGCAGCAATACGGGATCGCACCAACGAGCGAGATCTGCTCAAGAGCAGTGTCAGCGTGTGCTGTTCGCAATGACTACCGCGGGGTTGTGGACGTTTACGACGCTTTGTTGGTGATGTTATGCGACAACGACGTCTCCGTTTCCGAATTATTGGGAGACGACACGCTGTGCGACTACATCCGCGCGTGCCGGGGCTTGAACGATTTCCAGCGATTGATGGAGCTGGAGGACCAGCTTTGCGAGTGGTACAGCTATAGCAAGGTTCCCGTCTCTTCACGCGTAGTGTTGGAGTTGATGAACGCATTCGACGATGCGGATAATTGGCGCCAGGCTCTGCGACTGCTTCGAGACATGAGCGCGACGTTCGGCATTGATCCCTCAGTCACGCTGTTCAACCGCGTCATGGAAATGTGCAATGCGGCTGGTGAGTACCAGTCGGTGCAACTCATTTTCCTGACCATGTACAACGCGCTCGCGTATCGCGTCGACCCGAACGTCGAGAGCTATATTCAAGCCATTTATGCGGCGGAGCAAGTGGAGAACTGGACGCAAGCGACCGATCTGTTTGTCGAGATGCAGCAAAAGTGTCCCAAGGACGAGATTCGTCTCGCCGATCTACGCAAGATTGCCTTGGGCCGCAACCGCGAGTTGGTAAACCAAGACAACCCACATCTCTAAGTTCTTGGTCGCGACTTTAGTCGTCCAAGAGCCCGACTTCTTCGTCCCGGTGTTGGTGATGACGCGGCGATAGCAGCCCAAAATCTGAGCTGGTAGCGCTCAGTGTGGTGGAAGCTGGAGCATACACAACGCCCGAAGTGTAGCTGGCGTTGTAGATCGACTTGTCGGACGCGTTGCAGTGGAAGAAGATGGCGCCGAAGACGAGCACTGCGGATGCGATTGCGAAGACGAGGTCCCACGAGCCAGAGCTTTCCAGGATCTTCCCCGTCACGACGTTGCCTATGATACCCGGAATGGTAGCGAACGTGTTGGACACGCCCATGATGTGAGCCGCGTGGTTGGGTCCGATGTCGATCATGTTGACCCAGTACCCTGCCATCGTGGCGCGGCTCGAAAATAGCGTGAGCGAGAGCAGACCGATAGCAACAGGTGCACTGGTCGCGAACCGCAGCGAGTACAGGAAGAATGCAGAGCCGAGGAAGCCGATGCCGTTCATAAGCTGGCGGACGTGCAGCTCGCGGTGGTTGCGCGCCACGAGCAGGTCGCCGATGCGTCCGAAGAGCAGTGTGCCGACGTACCCGCACATATACGGAAGCGCCGCCGTGACGCCATGCTTGCCGAGATCGATCTTCAGCACTTGGCTGAAGTACTGCGGCACCCAGCCAAGCAGCACATACCAGCTGTAGTTGTAGCAAATGTGCGCGACGTAGATAGCCCAAGCCGGCCGCGATCCGAGCAGCACGCGCCAGTTCATCTTGTCTGTGTCGAGCTCAGCCACGTTGCGCTGTCGCCGGTGCGTCTCCGGATCCAGCGTGCGGTTCTTGATAATGAAGTCGCGCTCCTGCGACGAAATGTGGGGGTCGTCCTCGGGGCGGCTTACCCCCAAGAAGAAGAAGACGACTACCCAGATGAAGCTCAGGACGCCAAAGACAACGAATATGCGCTGCCAGCCGTTGGCTTCGAGGATCGCCGGGGACACAATGAGCGCCGTGATGGTGCCCAGGTCCGAACCGCTCGCCACCAGCGACACGAGGCGACTGCGCTCCTGCAGCGGGTACCAGGCGCCGGCGATCTGGTGCATGCACGGGAACAGGATGCCCTCTCCAAGCCCCATCCCCGCGCGTGTGAAGAAGAGGCACGTGAGGCACTTCGCCACCCCAACCGTCGACAGATCCTGCCACGAACGACGAGAGCTCGATGAGCTCAGCAGATTGGACAAAACGAATATAAACAACGGTCACGTACGAAGAGCGTCCAGACGATGACACCCGTGAGCAGCACCCACTTGGCACCGAGCTTGGTGGCGAAGAACCCGCCGAGGATCTGCAGTCATCCGTATTAGCGACACCAATCAAGTGTGGCACAAACCAAACGCACCGACCTGAGTGCACATGTACCCGTAGAAGAAGGCGGAGAGCACCTCGCCCTGCTCCTGTTTGTTGGAAATGAAGGCCGGCAGCGCGATGCCCATGTTGGTTCCTGAAGTCCACGATATACACACCCACAAATCAGTTCAGAGTGAGCGCCGAACGAGCGTCTTGGACCCCATGAACGTACGGTCGGCGTAGCAGATCGTGGTGACCCAGAGGCATAGCCCGGCCGTGAGGAAGCGGCGTCGGCCGCTCGGCGGCGCGGAGAGCGCGTCGACCCCCGGTTTGCGTGGCGACTCCATCTAGCCGCGAAGGTTCGTCCCTTTTCCAGAGTTGATCTTCTGCGGTTTGCCCACTCCTCTGCGAACGCTGACGCACACCCTATCCCGATATTGAACGAATCAGAGAGAACAATAGGGATCATTTCAGCCAATTGGAGGCTGTCATTTTGTTGAACTTTCTCGCTTCAAGCGGTCAAAGGTTGAAGGCATGGTGCTTTTGCCGGATGCAAGAGCTGGTGGAATGCCGTCAACAGCTTCACACGGCGGCGTAGCACCGAGATGGCCTTGACAAGTTGGTCGTAAGCTCTTGCAGCGGCGTCGAGTATTGCGGTCTTGGTTGCATCCAGCAGCACATCCAACAGACTGGCTCGGCCAATCACACCACCACCCTCTTCATCGATCGACGCAATCTTGTGGGTGTCGACGGGTCTGCTGCTAGCGTTGACTCTTCTCCAATTGGCGCTTTCAGGGCTGCAGCAATCGGCTGGCTCAGGAGTGCCGACCTGCTCGATGTCACTGCTGTCCGTGAGCTGGACAAGCATGGTGAACACTGTATCGTTGCGTCATCATCAGTTCAAGGGTAATGGCACCAATCGATCGGTCAACGCCTCACGTACTGTTCACTGGCCATTCACTGCGCGACAGCTCCAGCGCGTACACCTGCAGTAGACACGAGCCATTGCACGACGACAGGTCGACGAGGTACTGGGCCGGTGCGCCAGGGTACTGCTCTCTGCAGTTCCAGGATCGCGAGATCATCGCGTCGTCGAGCCAGACCTCGCACGGACCCTGCAACGAGTCAACAGTCAGTAAACAGCTATTTGGCAGCTGTAATTACCTTCCTCACCGGCGCGAATCCTCCGCTGCTAGTTGCGTCGCTCCAGTGCAAGATTTGTCCGCTCCTAGAGAGGCTCTTCGCGGACTGCATCGCGTCACGACCTGCTTCGCGGCACTGGGGAAGTTTCTGCTCGACCAGCTCCTTTATCGACGCGAATTCTGACCGGACCAGCGCACTCTCGAACGTCGCTATATTAGACGCAGCGCATGCATTCCATGCCGCGTCCTGGAACGCTGCACTCGCATTGCTCAAGACAGCGCCAGAACAATAGGCAGATCGGTCGATGGCGTCTGCCGGGTCATCAGAGAACCAGACGCTGAAGTTGCCAGCACCGACCTCCCCTGACCACGGACGCGCCAGAGCCGGCTCTAGCAGCAGCAGAGCGTTCGCGAGGACCAGAGCTCCAAGCGCACGCATATCATGCAGAGAACTTTGATCTTGACTGCGACTGGAGCGCGAACTGCGATCGGAGACCCGCCTGGATGACGACTCGTCTTCTTAGCTGATGCTGTCCCTTCTCGTTGCTGCTTGACTCTCGAGAATGCCCACCTACTTGACACCAACAGCGGTGGAGCAGTCGAGTAACGACGGAGTTCGAAGAAGCTGCGGAAAGCTGAAAGCCAAATCGATGCTCTCGATGCCGTCGGCACTCGAGAAATCGGGCCACTCCCATTTACTGATTTGGTAGTTCACCTCGCACTGCTCAGCGCTGAAGGATGTTGGAACGACGGCATTGTGAATAGAATGGTAGGAGAACTCGTAATCGAGAGGGAGCAGCGCGCTCACTTCCACCAGACTCAGACTCGGTGGCAGGTAATGCGGTAACGGCCTCGAGCTAGCTGAAGCAGGCACCGATCTTCCAATGCAACTCGTGGCTCATTTCTTATTTGCCTTTCCGAATTGATGGCAAATTCAAAGTTGGCGTGGAGTGGCTCGACCACGATTGCCAGTCAAATGTGTCCTGATTCTGACTGATGCCAAACAATTGCACACCACAAAGCAAGACTCCGAGTTCCCCAGGCCGCAGGGCACAAAGTGGTAAATCTACGTCAAATTGAAGGCCAAGAGCAGGGAAACAGTGGCCACAGGCCTGCAAATATATAAGCGATCGAGAGCGGTGAACTCCAGGCTCAGCGAATATTCGTCGACTCTCCGAGCGGTGACTTGGCACGATACCGCTTGGGAGGAGCAAGCGTCGCTAGCTTTCCCGCCGGTCCAGCACCGACCCTCGCTCCTCTCGCAATAGAACTCCCGCCAACGTTCGGCTTCACTCCACCAACTCTGTTGGTCTGGGGTCTCGCCAGTCTCGAACCAACAGTCGATCGAGACGAGGAGGAGCTGGACGATCCCTGAGACGATGGAGCCTGAGCAGGTTCATTAGGTGTCGCCGACGAGACGGGAGCTAGCTGTTCGACACTCTCGACCACTCCATCACCCTGATGCTTCTGGTTCGTGGAGTCAGTGCTGCTCGAGTCTACAGGTTCGGTGATGACGTCTGCTGAACTGGTCGTCGAGGAGGAAACGCTGTTCACCGATCGACCAAGACCGTCGCTGGGGTTGGAGAGCACGGACTCCGTACTCCGTTGAACGTAGTAACCATCATCGAGCTGCTCGGTTCCAATTTTGGTGCCTTCGAACGTTGGGAACTCGTGGGATTGCTTCGTGGGCGTGGAGCCGGTTGGGATATCGACCTGGCTCGACAAAAACCACACACACAATCGCGTTAGCCTGCGTTTTGACAAGATCAAACATGGCATGGTATGCACCTACCCTTCGCTTCTTCATGTACACTTCCAGCTCTTCTAGTCGCTCGGACCCGTCAGTCAAACTTTCGTCAATCACCCTCTGCGATTGGACAGATACCGCATCCAGCTTGCGCTTCGCGCTTGCCACGTTTTGCTGGAGACTATCACCGATAGCGGCACAATCCCTCGCCACTCCGCGTCCAATTTCGGTGTGACAGGCGACAAAACCGTTAAAGCTCTCGATTCTGTCGCTGCGAAGCAACTCGTCTTGTTGCGATTGACGCGAAGCCAGTTCCGCCACGACGGCGCTGTGCGACTTCTCGAGCTCACTCACGTCCGCACTCCATTCCGTCATCTGACTCACCTGAGTCGTGATCAGCGCACTTTGGCGTGCGTGGCTGGCATCCTCGTCACGCTTTCTCTCCGCAATCTGTTGTTGCAGGTGGTCACTGTCAAGCCGATTCTTCTCGTTGCGAGCACCCAACAACTGAACCGAAGCTCGAATTTCATGTTCGGTGGACTTGTGAAGATGTAATAGGTGCTTCTGCTGAGTCCGCTTGTGCAAATCAAGGAGAGCGGTTTGTTCATTGAGCTTTTCTGTCTGGGTCTTGGCGCAAGCGTCGACAAACTGCGATAGCTGGAGCTTGAGCCGATCGAATTCCACTTGCTGTTTGTCGTGACTGTCCTTCAACGCTGCAGCGAGCTCTGCATTCTTGCTGACAAGCTGGTTGGTTTGTTCATCGATGGACATGTCGATCGACGCCTGAAGCTCTAACAACTTGTCACTCTGCTCGTTGAAGAAACGTTCAAGTTCGCTCCTCGATGTTGTCGTCAGTTTCTGGAGGTCGTCAAGGAACTCTGCCTGTCGTGCTTGGGATTTTGTCAGCTCCTTGGCAGCAGCGGCGGCATGATCTCTGCCAAGCTGCACGACGGTCGACAGACGGAGTCGCATGTCTTCCTGCCGTTTGCTTTCTGAGTCTGCCACCTCCGATGCGCACTTGTCTCGCACCTCCTTCTCCTTACTCTCCTGGACATCCATCTCAGCCTTCCACTCGTCCAAGAGCTTCACGAGAGCATTCACGTTCTTGTCCACATTCTTCAGATCCCGCGAATGACTGGATTCCAACTCGTTCACAACCTTGACGATGTCGCTGAACATGCCGTCTTGCTCGATGCGATGCTCAGACAAGCGCGCTTGAAAGTTAGCGACACGCGATTTGGACTCATCCGAAAACACGTCTGCCAGTTCGCCATTGGTATTCTCGACCGTTTGCTTGCGACCTGTTGACAAACACCGAGTGTAGGGGTTAATGACAATGCACCGAGGTGACATCAAACATGAGGAAGGATGGATGCGCACTCACCGATTTTACCAAACAGTTGGACCGAACGCTCTTCACTTTCGCGAAACAACTTGGCCGCAGTAGCTCCTCTTTCCAGCAGAACCTTCTCGTTCGCCTCAAAAGCCCGCAGCTTCTTCTCTGAAATGGCAAGTTTGGCCGAGGTGTTTTCCAGCTCCTTTGTCGTCGCGCTGAGAGCACTTTCTGTCCGTGCCAGCTTGCCTTCCAACTCCTTCTTTTCACCCTGAAGAACTAGCTTCTCTTCCGTCTGATGCTTGACAGTTTCCTCGAGCTCTTTGCAAGCCTTGTTCCGCGCTTCCAACCCATCTTCTAGTTCTGAAATCTGGATCGACTGACTGGAGATGCGCTCCTCCATCTCAGCAAACTGCGCCGGTGGTAAGAAGATGCCTTCCTTCTGTCGCGCAAACTGGAGTGCAGTACGCAACGACTCGATCTCATTGCCGTACTCCTTGAGCAAGCCAGTACGAGCCATCTTCTGGTTGACTTGAGGCTTGTTCTTGATGCTCTTGGCGCGGTACGCGTACTCGAGCGTGCTCAACGTCTCGTCAATGCTGCTTGCGCATGGGGCCAGCGTCGCGATGATGGTCGTCTTGGCTCGACCACCTAGCGACTCTTGCAGCAGCCGCGTGAGCTTGCTGTCTCGGTACGGAATGTGCGGGTGGTTGTCCACCAGCGCCGTGATCACACGTCCCAATGTCAGCAAACTCTGGTTGATACTGCCAGCTTCTCGCGCGCGAACGTTGCGAGCGCCAGAGCGACCAATACACTCCGAACCTGCGAGATCAACCAGGTTAAGTTGTCCGATGCGCAGGAGGTCGTCGCCCGCCGCCTCGGCGGTCGTGTCCTTGCAGTGGATGCGGATCGTGAAAATGCTGTGCGAGCGGCTCGAGTTCTCGTTCATGAGTGTCTCTGACGTGATGCGGTTCTTGACGCCCGTCTCCAGCAGCTCAAACACGTGCTCCGCAGTGGGTGTCGTCACCTCGAGCAGGTTCTGACAGTAGATACCGCCACGCTTGACGTCTTCCATCAGCCGCAGCTTCTTGTTCTCGTTCGGAGCGAGCAGGTCCTTGAGCTCTTCGTTGTAGATCTGCAGGAAGGAGATCTTGATGCTGTACTCCTGCTGCATAGTCTGCAGCGTGTCAAAGATGTAGCGCACGCTGCGCGGAATAATGCCAGCGAGCTCGTCGTCCGGCGACAGGTCACCCTGCATGGTGTATGTCTTGCCCGTGCCGGTCTGGCCGTACGCGAACACCGTGCAGTTGTAACCCTCGAGCGACTCGTCCACCACAGGTTTGATCGTTGTGCGGAACACGTCCTTCTGCGTCGAGTACTGGCCGTACACCTTGTCGAACGCGTACGTCTTGCGCTTGAGCACCGTCACCTCGTTCGAGTTGGGCATGCACTGCACCACGGCGCCGCGGTTCGCAGCCTTCTCGCGGTCCGTGAGCGGCCGGCACCGCACGGCCACCTGCACGTTCGAGTCCTGAGGAGGGGGCGGCGCCATCGGAGAGCTGGTCGCGGAACCACCGCTCTTGCCGTGAGGTGAGTGCCGCAGTGGCGTCGTAAAATGGCTCATACTAGTCGCCCGCTGGCCGGAGAACCGCGAAGCGAGGGTCCTCAGCCAGGGGAAGCGAGCAGGCTAGGACTCTTGGCGGCTCAGAGCGCGGGGGCACCCAGAAGCTCGTTGTTCCGACGCGGCTACGGAGAGACCGACCCTGTTGCTGCTTTTGACGCGCTGCCTTTCCTTGGAGAAAGCGCGCGCGATTTTCAAGGCTTCAAGTTTCAAATTTCGCACATTTGCCCCGTTGATGTCCAGCGTTGGTTCAGTGGACGCAAGAGTGGACGGTGTGCAACCATCCACCAATCAGCGTCGACTCTCGGATATATCGTCCGCCACATACCGATCGTACCAGTAGTATACCGAAGACCTCGGTATGTTTGATCAGCTTCGCCAACCAACCGGCGTGGCCGCTTTGACTGGAAGCGGCAGCTCTGCATTCGCTACGCGAAGCCTCTCCGTGCCTATCGACCGCGTGATCCTGTGTTCAGAGCGAGCAGCCATGGCGGACGCGCAGCACGTGAGCGAGAACATGCTGGACGCCAAGCAGCCGTTCGCGTCGTGCGACTTCGGGCTGGATCGGCGGCTCGCGAAGGCGGCGGCCAAGATGCAGTTCGTGTACGCGACGCTCGTGCAGGTGCACTGCATCCCGCTGGCCATGCAGGGCAAGGACCTGCTGGTGCGCGCGCGCACGGGGTCGGGAAAGACGGCGGCGTTCGCGCTGCCGCTGCTGCACAAGGTGCTGCAGCTGAAGGAGACGAGCAGCGATCCGTCGGTCAAGGCGCTCGTGCTCGTGCCGACCAAGGAGCTCGTGGAGCAGACGCGCAAGCACATGAACGAGCTGATGTACTACTGCCGGGATGTGGTGACGATGCTGGCGCTCGGCGGTCAGAGCATGAGCGCGCAGCAGGCGCTGCTGCGTGACGTGCCCGACGTGGTGATCGCGACTCCCGGTCGTCTGGTCGCCCACCTCGAAGCTGGCAATGTGCAGCTCAAGGACTCGGTGCAGACGGTCGTGATCGACGAAGCGGACCTGGTGCTCTCCTTTGGGTACGGCGAGGATATCCGCTCCATCTTTAACCAGCTGCCCAAGGCGTGTCAGACGTTCTGCATGTCGGCGACGCTCAGCCCGGAGCTCGAGAAGCTCAAGAAGTCGGTGCTGCACAACCCCGCGGTCGTCAAGCTCGAGGAAGGCGAGACGGACGGCAAGCTGCAGCAGTATTACCTCCCTGTGGTCCACGCCGACAAGGATCTGCTGCTCTACGCGCTGCTCAAGCTCGGCATCGTGCACGGCAAGGTCATCTTCTTCGTCAACACGACGGACGCGGCGTACCGGCTCAAGCTCTTTTTCGAGCAGTTCCTCATCAAGAGCGCCGTGCTGAACGCGCAGTTGCCGCACAACTCGCGCCAGCACATCATCGAGGAGTTCAACCGCGGGCTGTTTGATTATTTAATCGCCACCGACGACAGTGTCGACCGCGCGTCCGATGACAGCGACGATGAGGTTGATGATGATGAGGAGGAGGAGGAGGAAGAAGAAGCTAATGACGACGAGGAGCAGGACGAAGACGCGGTGGAAGAAGAGGAGGAAAATGACGCGAGCGACAACGAGGAAGACGCTGATGCCGAATCTGACGGTCCAGAGGAAGAGGAGGAGGACGACGACAACGACGATGAGATGGACGGAAACAGCGATCATGACGACGCTGAGGACAGCGACTCCGAGCCCGCTGCCGACAGCAAGTCGAGCGCCAAGAAGGGCGTGAAGCGTGCGCGTGACGAGAGTTACGGCGTTTCGCGCGGCGTCGACTTCCGTGGCGTCAACTTCGTCATCAACGTCGACTTCCCCAAGAGCGTGCGCGCGTACACGCACCGAATTGGTCGGACGGCTCGTGGTGGTGCGAGCGGCACGGCGTTATCGCTGGTGACGCTCACGGACGACAAGCAGAAGCGCGCGCTGGACCGTGTGCAGGCAAACCAGAAGGCGGTGCTCACGGCATCGAACGATCTGCTCAAGCAGCCGGCAGAGCTCTCGTTCGACATGAAGGAGATCGACTGTTTCCGCTACCGTGTCGAGGACGTTCGACGCGCGGTGACCCGTGTCGCCGTTCGTGAGGCTCAGCTCGCGGACGTCAAGAAGGAGATCCTCAACTCGGACAAGCTCACGTCGCACTTCGAGGCGAACCCGCGCGACCTGAACATCCTTGAGCACGACAAGGCCATCGGCTCGGCGCGCGTGCAGCCTCATCTGGGGACGATCCCTGACTACCTCGTGCCTATTGCGCTGCAGGCGGCACAGCCCCAGAAGAAGACGGGCAAGAAGAACAAGCGCATGCGTCTTGCAAACAACGCGAGCGGCAAGCGGCGAACAGACAACGACCCGCTGCACACGTTCTCGGCTGGGGCTCTCGGCGAGGACGGCGAGGACGCTGGCGGCAATGTGAAGCCCGAGTCGACCGAGGACCGGATCACGTACGGCAACACTGGCGTCGGTAAGAGCACGGCCGGCCGCCAGGCGTGGAAGAAGTCGCACCGCAAGGGCCGCTTCAACCCCAAGACGATCGCCAAGAAGAAGTTCAAGATGAGCAAGGGCTTCGGCCACTAAAGCGTGCTCTTCTCCGGTGCCAGCCACCCGGAAGCTCGATCAATAGATTCTTACCTATTTGTTGATGTTCACATCGTTCTTTCGGTTGGCATTGCCGGCCTCAGCAATCGCGAACAGTACTGGATGCGAAAGGTGGCAACACCACTGGGCGACTCGTGCCGAAGTACCGCAACGCTGCGGGCGGCGAGTTCGTCGGTGGCACGAACGTAGCAAAGTCACCTCCCGAAGCAGCCTCTTGCTGCAGCAGCTCGTTCCACAGCTCGTCCTTGGCGAACTGCAACGCTTGTTCTTCTGGCAGATCGTCGATCTCAACCTGCACCAACGTGGCATCGGCTCGGGGCTTGAGAGCTTCGAGAACGGCGCGCTTCTTATCGTAGACGTAGTCGAGCAGCTGCAGACTGCGCATGTGTTCGAGGTGCTCCTTCTCAATGAACTGGAGCTTCTTCTTGTCGGACACGGTCTTGGCCGTGGCTTTAGCTGCGAGAATCTCTGGTGGTTGCTGGAACACGGTGCTCGTGGACGCCGACAACGCGAACGGCGGCTTGTTGTTGCGGAGCATCTCCTGCCGCATGTCCAAGAGCTCGCGCGTGAGCTGGAGCTCCTCTTTGGTGATCGCCTTCATGGCCGACACTTGTTGCATTTGCTGGCGCGTCTTGTCCTCCGCGAGCGCTTGGCAATGTGTCTTGTGGAGACGGTTTAGCAGCTTTCGGTCGTCAACTCGTGCAACCTGGCGATCCAGACTCGCGTCGCGAATGTCACGGAGCTCCTCGTTCTGCACGTGCCGCGATATCATCGCCACACTCGCGGAGAAAGCGCGAGCCATCTCGGTGTTCTCAAGTCGTTTCTGTTTGGCACGAAGCTGCTTCTGTCGCTGCTGTCGCTGTCGGTCGCGAACTTCGCTGATGAGCGCTGGAGCTGAAGCACTTGACGTAAGATTTGGTCGAGGCGGCTCCTACATTTACAGCAATCGAGTGTTTGGTCAGCATATCCAGCTATGACGTCGAAGATATCAGTCAAACGTACGGGCGGAGGGTTCCGCGCATAGTCGTGGTAGGAGAAAGCGGCTGCGGCGTCATTACCCTCGGCCATCAGGTTGAACGGATGACGAGCACGCTGGTGTAAGGACTCTGGTGCTGGCGAGCAGGAGTTTGAGTCGATTGTCCGAATTCGCGTAAGTCGAGGCTTCATGTGCTCAATCATGAAATCCTCAGTGAACCACAGTCGACAGGCGTGAACGAACGCAGTCGCAGGAATCGTCACGGCAGCAGCGGGCAGTGACTGTTCCCATTGTCGGTACATGGTGTCGCTGACTGGCAATTCGAACACATCGAGCAGCTCCTTCACTCGAGACAGCTTGATGCACTTTTGATGAACGATTGCAGAATCGAAAGTCAGCAGCATCTGCTCGCAGGTTGCAAGGAACTCGAGCTGCTTCCGTGCCCATTTGCCGTCTCCTTGAGCTTGGAAGGTGGATCGTGACTCTGGATTTGCTGTCTCGCTGTCATCTGTGAGGGTCGCTCGACTTGCCGCCTGGTTTCGAGCGAGCATTCGGTTTGCCAGATCCGAGCTGCCGGCCATTTTCCGCAGCGTCTTGATCGCCGCCGTCGATTGCGGCTGCACGAGCGGAACTGCTTGCCGATACAAACCGAGCGACTCTAGTATATCGTTTGCACCGTCACAGCTGCTGGTCGCGCTGGTGTTGCCATCACTATAGCTGCCGATTTGCCCAGTCGTCTTGCTGTGACGGAGCACTTGAATGCTCTCGCGTTGCAGCCGGTCATTTGAGCAGAGTTCCATACCCTCCGCCGCACCATGCGGATGATGGCTTTGTTGCTATTGTAGCGCTCGCAGCATCGCCAGGTGCTGAAAATAGCCGCGTTTTAGCCACACAACACCAGAATGATGTGGGAACGCGAATTCACAGTGAGCAAAATCTCAGTTCTATTGTGCCCTGATTCACTCTAACAGATCGCACAACTTTGTACACATTCCCTCCATCTACAGAAGCGGAGCCAGCAAGTCGGCATCGTTCAGGACGCTGTGGCGAATGCCATACAGCAGATACACAGACAAGCCGCAGAGCAGCCAGATTCCGACTCCGATCCTGAATCAATCAGCCCATGTCGTTAGTCGGTGGCTGCTACCCCCTCGCATACGAAACTGCACCATTCACGCACCATCCAGCGCCAGGAATGCTAGCCATCATGTAAATGTTGGAAATGATGCCGAGGCACGGCACGAGCGGCACCAGTGGACACTGGAATGAGCTGGTAAGCGGGCTAAAGGCACACAGTCAGGAAGTCATAGTTAGATGCTAGTTTCAGCGTGGCCGACGAGTTCGGCAAACATACCTGAGGTTTCCAAGCCGATGAATAACAACGAACGCGGCGATGGTGACGATGATCAGCGCCGATTGGATTCCCCAATGCAAGTCGAAGACGAGCGACAACGACAGCACGAGGCACGCAGCGACAAACACGAGAACGCGATGAACCACTCCGGCGCCACTGAGCGGAGGCTTCATCCGCAGCAACAGCACGCCGGCGTTGACGAACGTGAAGACCATAAGCGTCCCGCACGAGATGACGTTGGCGAGGAAGTCGAGGTCGAAGATAAACGAGACTAACCCCACTAGGATTCCAGTGAAGATGGTGCTCGCCACTGGCACGTGGGTCTTCTTGCTGAGCCGTCCAAACAACTCGGGAAGCAGACCATCCTTGGCCATTTGGTAGAAGATGCGCGGCTGTCCCATCAGACAGGTGAATGCCGCGGTCGTGAGACCAAAGATGGAGCCAAAAGAGACGATTCGTCCGGCCCACGGAACGTGGTGGTAGATGAACGCGTTGACGAGCGGCACATCTCCACCCAGCACACTGACAGGCGCCATGCCGGTGACGACCAGCGACACACCGACGTAGATCATCATTGAAATAATCAGCGATCCGATGATACCCTTGGGCAACGTGCGCTGCGGCTCGTGGACCTCCTCGGCAAGGCAGGCGACCATGTCAAAGCCCAGATACGCGAAAAAGACGACGCCAGCTCCAGTCATGACGCCGTGGAAGCCAGCGGGCATAAACGGCTCCCAGTTCTCCACATCGACATGCGTGCCGCCGTACGAAATGACGAACACCAAAACGGTAATGTTGAGCAGCGTAATGAACGCGTTGAACTTGGCCGATTCCTGTCACAATTACATCAACACACCATCCGGCGTCAGTCCACGCTCGAGCCGACTGCATCGCTCTGCCTTCAGAGCCAGCTCGAATCAACAGATAGCTTACATGGACGCCAGCCAGCAGAATGAAGGTGCATGCGATCACGAGGAGCGCCGCCAACAGACTGCAGGACACGCCAAGCACCTCCGTCCGCACCAACCAGTGCGGAATGTCCAGTCCGAGCTGCTGAAGAAACTGCTCGGCGTACGCGGCCCAACTCCGAGCAATGCCGGCTGCGAAATGGACAGCAGTCAGCCAAGTTGAACTTCAAGGCTTTGAAGTATGCAAAGTCAAGGCGGCATTACCGGCAGAGATGCCATAGCCGAGCGTCAGGTTCCACCCGATCAACCACGCCGCTAGCTCGCCGAACGTGAGGTACACGAACGTGTACGCCGATCCCGTGACCTGCGTCACAATACCAGCCACCAAGTCAGAGGTCGCATCGAAACATAGCGGCAGGCGCGCATCTGCAGAAATGAAGCGGTAAAAGCGTCGCGGATCGAAACGCAGCAACATACCGGCACGCGAGCCGCAAACTCCGAGTAGGTAAGCGAAGTGAAGATGCACGCGACGCCGCTGATGAGGAACGAGAGCGAGATGCCCGGACCGGCGAGTTGCGCGCCGACGCCCACGAGCGAGTAGACGCCGGCGCCGACTGAGCAGCCGACGCCGTAGGCGATCAAGTCCGTCAGCGTGAGGCACTTCTTGAGCGAGGTCTTGCCCAGCTGCAGCTGGTCCAGCGGTTTGACCCGCGACACGGCCGCCACGAACCGCTCCATGGGGTGGCTATCGGTGGGGACAGCTGCGATTCTCTGGTCGGCTCGGGGAATGACGCTGTGCCGACAAGGGGACACGCTCGCTTCCGCCGTTGTGCGAAACGGAAAACGCTGGACGCATCACTGCAGAATTTAGCCAATCAACGCGCGGACTACCATGTGCGATGGGTGCGAGCCGACAGGAGCCGGAACGAGCCGAAGCGAGCCAATGTTGCCCGAGAGTGATTGTCTCGCCTCATGATTGATATTATAGGGATATACATTTGAAGAGGTTATCTCGACGATTGGATTAAATTCGCTTTATTGGTGAGCTGATCCAGCACGTTGATTCGTCTATAACCGGCATTTTCCTGCCGACCGGCTACGTCTTCGGCAGTACATCGATAAAATTTCTTAATTCAGTACACGATGATGAATTATCATAATATAGTATATTAGTTTTGAATTCGCTCTGCCACACCGCATTACAGAAAAAACATGGTTGATATCCTTTGTAATGTGGTGTGGCAGACAGAACGACCCAAAAAAATACAAGAATTTACTTAGTTATGATAATCCATTGATGAGGCTGCTGCCATGAGCTGGAAAAAGTGAGAACCCCGGCGTGTCGAGGTCGGCGGCGACTCATCGGCAGCGGTCAATTATCATCCAATCCGAGGCGCATATCGCTTCATATCAGCCAATCCGACGTGACAATATCAGCATTAGTTTGACGAATATCAACCAATCCACGCAGATCAAGTCGGCAGCTAATCGGCGGCAAGGAAAGTAACACAATCAAGTACTCTAAGGTCTAAGGTCTAGGTGCGCGCGCACCTAGCTGGGTGCCTGCGGAAGCCCATGCTGGGTTTTTATGATCAAGTTGATTACCCACAGGGTTTTTTCCCAGGTGCAAAGATTAGCAAACCATTCATTAGAAGAGGTTATCTCGACGATTGGTTTAAATTCGACTTATTGACGGGCTTTGGTGAGCTGATCCCGCGCGTTGATTCGTTTAAAACGGCATTTTCCTATTAGCTGCCGCCGCGCCGGCAGGCTAATCGCTGAATTCCTTATCTCAATAGACCGTTTATTTTAACACAAGAAATTACAATGTGCTTAGGTATGTTCTGCCACACAACATTTGTGCCAAAAACATGCTGATTTCCATTGTAATATGGTGTGGCAGAGAGTGACCCTTGAAGTTACAGGATTATACTTAGTTAAGATAATTGCTCGATTAGCTGCTGCCGTTAGCTGCCAAAGTGAGAACCCCGGCGTGTCGTGCTCGGCAGCAGCTAATCCGGCGGACGAAAATAACAACCAATCCGTGGCACGTGTGGCAGCAGAAAATCGGAGTTCAATGAACATTAGCCAATCCGACGTGTATATTTCGGTTGCTGGTTGAGGGTATTAACCAATCCGCGCATATCAAGTCGGCAGCTAATAGGCGGTAGGATTTTAACACAATCAAGTACTATGGGGTCTAGGTTCGCGTGCACACCTGCGGAAGTCTATGCTGGGTGTTTATGCTAGTGTTGATCACCCACACGGTTTTTCCCAAGTGCGTAGATTTTGCCCAGCCAGTCAGATGTGACGGTTGGGTTTTACTTCCGCGAAGGCTCGGGCAGGTCACCATACACGCCGGAACGGCCTCGCGGCCTCGACCTCTGCTTGGGCTAGCGGACTCAGTGCAACTCGCAACGAGTTGCACTGCGCTCGATGGCGCGGCAACGAGGAAACGACACCGCTACGCGCAGCTATTGCTCCCCGAAAGCGAAGAAGATGTGCTTGATGAGATAAAACAACGGTGAACCCAGCGATTCGATCAGCTCACTGAGCGTATTGCTGGGTTGGTTGATGACACTAGGAGACGGTAGCGCGCTCGCGTTGTTCGCGCACGAACATCTTTCAGCGTTACTTCTCTCAGGATCTGGCATGTCGGGCAAGGCCCCATGATTTCCTCGTCCAGTTTTGTCTATAGGAGGCGCATTCGCTCCCTTCTTCAGCACATTTGTGCAGCACTGGATACTCTTCACATTGGTCCAGGCAGGAGGTGACCAACACGCGGGACGCGACTCAGTGGCCGACACACTTTGCCGAGCACCTGGTCGAGGACGAGTCGATGTAGACGCTGTGTCAAATGTGTCTGCGCGGCTGAAGCATGGATAGCGGATCGCGGCAGCGCCACGGCATATGACAGGTGGACGCAGACACGGTCAAGGTCGGCATGATCGTGTGACTCGCATACGACGAGGTGAAGCGGCGCAGCGATGCGATCGCGAGCGGCGTCGCGCGCTTCGCGGAACTCTCGCGGCTGGCCAAGGTCGGCATGTTCAGCGAAGATCTGATCGAGAGCTCGCTGATCAACTACGCTTGCAACCGAATGGCGTACGCGCTCGTGCTGCTTTACGACACGCTCGGGCCGGACGCCGTGCCCTTCATCGTTAACCACACGGAGCTGAGCATGCTGCTGCTCTTCTGTAGTCAGGACCACCAGTTTCACATCATTATGGACATCTTATCCGAGTGCGGTGTTGAAGTGGCGTCAGAAATGACCTTAGATAGGGACATGACGAAGGAAGGATGAGGGGATAAAGTGGGAGCGGTTTCTGTACTCTGTGAATGGTGAGTGTTGGTAACAGGATAAATTGCATGGTATGGCGTGCAATCTGTATTTTACCGAGCCATTTGCCGCGCAACTCGATTTGATCGACTTGCCGCAAGAGGAGGAGGGATGTCGCTGCTGCGGCGGCGGCCGAAGGACAATGGCGGCCGCGCGCAGTTCAAGCCGTTCGTCCTGCCGGTGAAGAAAGGCGCTGACCCGTCGTGCGTCGACGATGATGAGTGGGAGGACGAGTCAGCCGCGACGAACCGCCAGGCGCTGCGCAGCGGCGGCTCGCTCACGGTCAAGCGCCTGCCGTTCCTGTCGTTCGTGGAGATCGAGCCCGAGCGGCGCGCGCAGAAACTGCGACGGCCGTTCAAGTCGCCATGTGCGGAAGGTATGCGCACCGAGGAGAGCAACCGGCTGCTGCACGTCAAGACGCTGGGCATGCGGCGCAAGTGGTCGTCGGCGCTGATGAAACCTCTCATCCGGCATGAGCTGCCTCCGCTCGAGATTGAAATCGAGGACGAGCAAGAGCCACTAGGTGATGTCGCCGAGGCTCCTGTTGAGCCTGCATCGGCACCAATGCCAGCGGAGAATGCGCCGCCGCCGCTGGTGCTCTGGCAGAGCGAGGAGGACCCGAATGTCAAGGTCGTGGTGCCAGAGATCGTCGGCAAGTTCCTCCGGCCGCACCAGCGCGAAGGCGTGCAGTTCATGTTCGACTGTGTGTGCCAAATCCGCGGATTTGACGGCGAGGGCTGCATCCTCGCTGACGACATGGGTCTCGGCAAGACCCTCCAGAGTATCACGCTCATGTACACGCTGCTCTCGACGGGGATGTCGCCGTCTATGGCTCCCACGATCAACCGAGTGATCGTGGTGTGTCCAACGTCGCTTGTGAAGAACTGGGACGACGAAATCATCAAGTGGCTGCATGGTCGGGTCAAGACGATCGCGCTATTTGAAGCGAATCGGGAAGCAGTGATAAAGGGGATCAGCCAGTTTATCGAGGGAAGCAAGCGACCGCGTCCCGGATTCTCGGCTCAAGTGTTGGTGATCTCATACGAGACATTCCGGATGCATGCCAAGCGCTTCCATGATGAGCCACGATGCTGTGACCTTTTGATTTGCGACGAAGCCCATCGTTTGAAGAATGCGAACTCGCAAATCAACCGCGCGCTTTCGGCGCTAGCATGTCGAAAGCGCGTGCTGCTGTCCGGCACGCCGATGCAGAACGATCTGGAGGAGTTTTATGCAATGGTGGATTTCACAAACCCGAATATCCTCGGCAGTCCAAGCGAGTTTCGTAAAAACTACCTCGGACCAATCCTGGTGGGCCGCGAACCTGACTCGACTGATCGCGAGCGAAATATCGCGCAGTCATGCTCCGCGATGCTGTGTGAAATCGTCAACCAGTTCATCCTGCGTCGTGGCAACATTCTGAACGCCAAGCATTTGCCGCCCAAGCTGATGCAGGTCGTGTGTTGTCCCTTGTCGCAACTGCAAGAGCAGTTGTACACGCATTTCCTCGAGTCCAGTGCTTTCCGGGCGATGATGAAGCGAGAAAACGCAAATGTCCTGTCATCAATCACGGCGCTGAAGAAGCTGTGCAACCATCCGTTGCTGATCTTCGACGAAATGGGCAAGACCAACACGAAACTGCCGGGTTTCGAAAGATGCGCGCATTTTTTCACCGCTGCGCGCGAGAGTGGCAACGCTTCTGCTGAGACTGGCGGACTGAATCGACGTGGATTATCGAGCGAGCGCACTTGTCACCCCGAGTGGTCGGGGAAGATGCTGGTGCTGGATCGATTGATGCTGTCCATGCGGAAGATGACCAGCGACCGCATCGTGATTGTTTCGAATTACACACAAACGCTTGACGTTGTGTCGAGTTTGTGTCGGCAGCGCAACCTCCCTTTTGTCCGACTGGACGGGACAACATCGGCCAAGAAACGAAAGAACCTGGTTGATACCTTCAATGACCCAACCACCAACTCTTTCGCCTTTCTGTTGTCAAGCAAAGCAGGAGGTTGTGGCCTCAATTTGATTGGCGCAAATCGTTTAGTGTTGTTTGATCCGGACTGGAACCCTGCGACCGACAAGCAGGCTGCCGCTCGTGTGTGGCGCGAAGGGCAGAAGAAGATGTGCTTTGTGTATCGATTCCTTGCGACTGGGACGCTCGAGGAGAAGATCTTTCAGCGCCAACTTTCGAAAGAAGGCTTGCAGAATATCGTTGACGACAAGGAAGAGGTTAACTCTCTGTCTTCCAAGGACCTGAAAAGGTTGTTTGTGTTTCGTAAAGACACGGTTTCTGACACTCACGATCAGCTCAAGTGCCGTCGCTGCCAGTGGCGAAGCGATGATGCTCCAGCCAGCAGCAACGCCATCGTTACCATCGATAGTGACAATGAGACGGAAGACAATGGTGTGAACGATAATGGCGCGACTAGCGATGACAACCCGTCAGATGAGCACGATCAGAAGGGTGAATGCAGTGTGAAGAAGTACCATCCTCAAATTGGCATGCCGCCGGAAGAAGACTTGAACAGTTGGGGCCACCATCATGCGTACGACTCGGTCGATGACCCCGTGATGCAATCTGCCATTCGTCAAGTTCAAAACGACTTGATCAGCTTCGCATTTAGTTGCCGCGTTGATTGGGAGTTGTTGCAAGAGCACCAGGCGGAGAATGAAGAGAAGGACAACCAGCGCGAGGAGGAGAGAAAGCGTCGGCGGCTGGAAACTATTGAGGCAGAAGCTCAGTCGTCGACGCCGGAGAAACAGCAGCGTAACAAACTGGCGAAGAAAAAGAAAAGCAAGCGGGTTGACAATGAGGACGATGAAGAGTCCGACGACTTTACCGACAGCAGTAGCGGTGGTGGGAGTGAGGGTGAGAGCGAGGACGAAGAAGAGGAAGCCGTCATGTCGGACAGCGACAATGACAACGATGATAAGGACACTCGGCACATGTCGGACTCTGACACTGGCAGCAGCGACATTGAAATACTGGATGCTCCATCAACGCCACGGCCGCCAGCTCCTCCAAACCGTGCTCCATCTCCATTGGAACCGACTGAGGCATCGTCCCCGCTGTCAGCTCCACCCAAGCGCAGAGAGTCCTTCGAGGCGGACTCGCCAAAGATGACCAGCGATAGTCGACCCCAGAAGAGACCAAGAACAGCGGGGCATTCGGATGAGAACGAGGACGATTTCGACGCTGTCCAGACTGGGTTGTCGTCCGCTGTCGCTCATGACCAATTGCGTCCATCCGCTGAGTCCCGAGCCATTATTGACGAGGACCAGAAAGAGAACGCGTGGTACGAGGAATCTCCTCGACCAACCGACGATTACAGGTGGAGTTGCTCTCGCTGTACGCTGAAGAACCCGCTCGAGAACGACGTTTGCGCTGGCTGTGGCCTTCGCTTTCGCCGTTCGCGGTTGCGCGCGCTTCCAGTTGGTGATGTTGATGGCGAGTAGGTATCTATCCCATAGATTTTTCATTTCGTTATTGGTGGGCTCGATTGCTTGCTCCTGGTTGACGTCACTGCCTAGCCGAGTGCGATCTTGCTCGGACGACAGTGCTTGCCTCTTCTTCTCCCAGCAAAGCCCACAGCGCGTCTGTCTTGCTGCTGATCTCCCCCTTTACCGGTGCCTGTTTGTCTATGACTGATCCATTGACAGGATATGGTTGACGCCGCGACTTCTTTGGCGCAGGTGTGGCTACTGATCGTCTCAGTATGCTTTCCTCCTCCTGGAGCGCGCGCCACGCCGCTTCGGCTTGACCTTTCAAGACGAACACTTGCGACTCGGGCTCTTCCTTCGCCTGTATGTCTGGCACCTCTACTATAGAGATGTGATCCAGCTTGATTGCCAGTTCGTCGTCATCCACAGTCTCATCGGTGACGAGCGACCTCAGCCGCGCCACTAACGGATCAGCAGACGGGTTGGCCGGTTCCAACGCCTTCATGCTATTGGCATCCGCGATCGCACCCTGACCCATCAAAACAACATCCACCCACTGCTATGTCAGTCGAGCACCGAAGCCGTAGACGAATCTCGCAGCTTTGAATACCTTGATATCGCCTAAGCGTTCGCGAGCCAGAGCCCGACGGTACAGCGCCTTGACACACGTCGGATCTCGTACCAGTACGGTCGAGCAGTCACGCTCAGCGGCAGATATTTGCTTGTCATCGTCCATCTCCAACAGAGCCCACGCCCGATTGAGCCGAATGGCGGCGTCGAGTTGCGCGGCCGCCGTCACATCTTGAAGACCATTCGAGCAGATCTCAATACGATCGAGCGCCGTCGTATACACGCGGACGGCGTCGGTAAACTGCTTCAGCCTGAAGAAGCCATTGCCCTCGTTCTTGAGAGCTTCCAACGCTGCGACGTCCATTGATGCGGACACCACGACAGACAGTAAAATGGCCGCGTCGTTTCGAGTCGGAAAAGATGTACGCCCATCGATTGGCAGAGGCTGAGATCGCGGATATTTCCACACCCAGTTCTGACACCCTGATGAGCTGATTAGAGCTACTTTTGCATACACTTTGACCCAACCCTTAGTCTAATGGTACAGACACGTCGAGCTTCGAAGTATGCGAACGATAGCGCGACCGACTGGCACTGGCGGCGCCGAAAGTCTGCGCCGAGCGGGACTCGAACCCGCAACGACCAACGCAACACACGAACATGCAACCCGCTCGGCCAGCGAGCAAGCAAATATTCTGACACAAATCAAATACATATTTATGCATGCACAAAATCTTTCAGATGGATTCACACAATTATGAACAAACCCATGATGCACCTCGACCCTGGCACTGCCATCCTATCTGTAGCTGCATAGCAAAATTGGCAAAAGGTGTCCGCGCCGCGTTCATTTCATCAAGCGCTTCGTGTATTTTCGAGGCCGATTGGCAGCGCACAAGCGTCGGCGCATCCGCCCATGTCGAGCAACTGCCGCCTGCTTGCCTGTCGCTCTACGGGTTCACGATGCTCTTGACAAAGCTCTCGACAGAGGCGGCGCGGCTGGCCGTGTCGTTTGGAGCGTCCTCGATCAGCTTGATGATCTTGGACCCCATGACGATGCCGTCCGCGAGCTTGCTGGCCTGCACAAAGTGCTCGCGCGTCGAGAGGCCAAAGCCCAGCGCCAACGGGTGCGAAATGTTGGCACGAACTGTTGCATCACCGCACACAAAAGCGTCAGCTACTGCTCTCCCCACCAAGGTACAGAACCGCAAGGACAACGTACTCTTGGCCATGAACTCTTCCAGGTGCGGCGGCAGCTCGGAACGCGTGCCCGTCACACCAGTCAGACTCACGCAGTAGACGAAGCCGTGCGCGACCGAGTCGATAAGCTTCATGCGCTCCTCCGAGGTCGTAGGCGACACGAGCGCAATGTTGGCGAGTCCGTGGCTGCGCGCAGCGTCGCTGAACGGCTTGGCCTCCTCAGGCGGCAGGTCGACGATAATGAAGCCGTCGACGCCGGCCGCCTTGGCGTCGGGGCCGATCTTACTCTCGCCGTACTGGAGGAAGTTGTTGTAGTACCCCATGAGCACCACGGGGACCACCAGTCCCTTGCTGCGCGCCTCCTTGACTGTAGCAAGCACGTCGTGCAGCGTCACACCCTGGTCGATCGCCGCCTGGTGCGCGCGCTGGATCGTCGGACCGTCCGCCTGCGGGTCCGAGAAGGGCACACCGAGCTGCAGCATTCAGGTATTTTCGACCACCAGCATCAATATTGTTAGTGATGATGCTGCATTGCTGAAATGGATGCCAGCAGGACAAACAAAGGGAGATGACTGCACTGACCTCGACGATGTTGGCGCCGCCGCGCTGCAGCGCGAGCAGCACCTCGACCGTGTCGTCCACCGTCTTGAACCCGCACGTCGTGAAGGTGATGAACGCGGCTCGGCCCTCGGCCTTGGCCTCCTCGAACACTTGGGCGATGGTCTGTCTGCACATCAAACGCCATCGCCAATGGTCACGAGCGTCTCCTCCTCTTCCTAAGGATGTAGTCCTCCCACTCTACTACAGCAGCCACGTCGCTCATACTGTGCGACTGCTACAGGAGCTGCGGAAGCGCGGCGCTTCCACAGAGCGCGAACGCTTGGCGCCTTACCTGCCGGTCATTGTGCTGGTTCCTGTGCCGCCGATGCGAATGCAAGAGTGACGCGACAGCGCCTCCCGTCCACGCAAAACGGCTCTCGATTGGCTGAAATAGGGTCATTAATCTATTTCCGCCAATAAAGTGGTTCCAACCACAAGAATATCTGTCGAATGCACAAACCCACACACCTCCAGATCAACAACATGTCTAGTGCTGCTGCTGGATATGTATGCATCCTGTATGCTAGCTTCATTTGAATTAGTCGGCGCGGACGCGCTTCTTGAGCTGACCCTGCTTGGCGGGCTGGATGCGGCTGCGGATGCCGCACGTCGAGCAGATGGGGCGGAACTCACAGAAGAGCGAGAGGCACACAGGACAAACGAACGCCGTCGAGATCACTTCGCGGTGGCAAAAGCACATCGCGCGGAAGTCGACCGAGTCCTGCGTGGGCAACTTGAGCAGCTTGCGCGTGCTCGGGTCCGGCAGGTAGATAGACAGCAGGTATTGCAGCACGCCGGTGTGGTCGCTCGGCTTGAAGTAGATGCCGCCCGTGAGGTACGCCGCCTGCTGCAGGAACGACGAGTGCTCGCTCGCCAGGACGCACGCATCGACCGCGACGCTCTTCTTCTGCGCCGAGAAGATGGCGTTCATGATGGAGATGTAGTGCTCCGACACGTCCGGCGCCTTTTGCAGCACCAGGATGCGCGGCCGCAGGTCTGGCTGCTCGTTGATCGCCCTGTTAATAACTAAAGCAACACCAAACCATGGTCAACACCGAGTCAGAGAACTGCACACGCTTACAGCATGCACTTACAGCACAGAGATCGCGAGAGCGCGGCGGCGATCGCGGTGCGGTGCGGTTTGGTCGGGTCCGGGTCGGTCGTACCAAGCTCCTGCAGGCGGCGCATGACCCCGGCGTTGACCTTAGCGGCCTGCTCGGCGCTCCCGGACGTGTCTTCTTGCTCTGGGTTCGGGTATAGCATCGCGCTCTTGCCGGCATGCGCCGCTATTATCACGATGCGGTTGCTGCGGTGCAGCAGCAGGTAGGCGTTCACGAACACGAGCGTGCTCGCGATCAGCTGCTCGAACTCGGCCGCGCCCGCGCCAGATCCGTCAGCAAACCAGTGAACCGGGTCCGTGTCGATCACCAGCACCAATAGTCCCTCGGACGGACCCGCCGCGTGGTGCGCTGCGCTCAGCGAGGCGCCTGGCGCGCCGTTCCTCTGGGCATCGCTCATCGGCTCCATAATCGCCTCTGTTGCCGAAAGTACCGTCGGGTCCAGAGAGTACCAATACGAGGTATTCATGCCTCAATTAGTGACAAATAGCGGTGCACAAATAATTGGATCTATGAATGCGTTATTTCTGATTTAGTGTGCAAGTGGTACACAAAAATCGGCAATCACCCTTCCGTCCATCTTTCAGTCGTGGACATGAGGGAGGCGTCCGGTCTCAGGATGGTGCCGCTGTCAGCGACGCTTACAGACCGAACACAGCGATCGAGAGGACGGCCACAACAACCGACAGACTCGTGGCACTGAGAGAGGACGCGCCGCTGCTCCCCGTGGTGGCAGAGCTAGAGCCGGCGGTGGACCCCGAGGTCGTCGAGTCACCCGAGCCCGTGGTGCTCGACGTGCCGGCGTGAACGGTGCCCGCGGACGTGCCGTCCGAAGACGAGACGGTCGCCGAGCTGCCCGAGGCCGAGTCCGAGTAGTCGGACAGGCGCGTGAACGTGAGGCTCTCGAACTCGGACTTGAGCGTGCCGGACTCGTCGAAGATGCCAAAGTGCGCCTCGACCGTGTTGTCGTCGTCCTCCTGCTCCTTCTTGTACGGCGTGTCGAAGCCGGCGAAGTAGTAGTACTTCCAGCCCTTGTCCTTCGCGAGCCAGAAGAAGTCGTTCAGGTAGCGCGCGGCGTTATCCGTGGACGCGACCGAGCCGTTCTCGGCCGTGCCGGCGTCCGGCCAACCAGTCTCACTGATGACAACGTCCATGTTACCAGCGAGCTTGAGCAGCGGCTGGATGCGCGAGTTGAACTGCTTGACCGCCACGTCGGCCTCAATAGCCTCCCAGAACGGGAACTGGTTGATCGTGACGATGTCACCGGCCGTGATCATGTCCGGGTACGAGATGAACGTGTCGATGATGTCTGTGATGGAGACGGGGACGCTCACGTCGTTCTCCTTCATGATGGACCGGAAGTCGGTCACGTACTGGATCGCCTTCTCCGCCGTGATGTCGCCGCGGTACACGGCCTCGCTCCCGACGTTGATGCCCACGACGTTGTCGTCGATCAGACCGGCCGAGATGAGCTCCTTGAAGGCCGCCACTTCGGCTTCGTACACCGTCTCGTCCTCCGACACCCAGACACCCAGCCAGACGGTGAGCGACAGCTTCTTGGCCGCCGTCAGCACGTACGACGCGTCGCAGTCCGAAAGACTGTACGTGCGCACGTTGGACGTGATGGTCGCGAGGATCTTGAGGTCGGCCGCGATCGTGTCGGCGTCCTTGCACTTGGCCGAGTCCCAGTCCGGGCCTTGACGCATGTCGTAGTTGAGGCCGTACAGGTTCTGGTCCAGGCCGAGCGCCGAACCGGCGAGCAGCGCCGCCGACAGGGCGAGCGAGCGGAACACCATCGTCAACAGATCGTGTGTACCAACCGGGGCGGAAATCGGTAAATGCGGGGCAACAGACAAGGATCGGGAGGGAGCCGTTTCCCTGGTCTTATCACGTTAGAGGGGTTTTTGAACCGGACATAGAGTGGGAGAGAGAGCCAGCTGTCGGCCTGTCCGACAATTTCAGCCAATCCTTACTCGAGCAGTAACAAATCGCCTTCAAGGATTGGACGAGCCACAGAAAATAGCGTCGTCGTGTTGTGGTGGGTCAGCCGATCAGCATTAAAATTGTTTTTGCTGTTTTGCTCGCAGCCATACCGAGCGACATTAGTTTTGCTGTTTGCGGAATTGCGGGAATGGAAATTTGCGATTCCCTCCTGAGATGTTGCGACACAAGGCTGCTCAGAACGTTCCTGGTGCGTGTTGAGTGAGCTCAGCAAGCGTTCCCTCGCAAATGTGAACACCAACCAAGTTCCAACACACCAGCACCAGCAGTTCAACCACCACCAGACTCTCGCTTTAGCGGCACGCAGATTGTTGTCAGTCGCATGGCTCTATGACGGCCGTTAATTACTGGACGGGACTGGATTTTCCATTGCAGAGAGAGAGAGAGAGAGCTGTCAAGCGAGAGCAGATTCACAATGGCACGCTTTTCATTCGCAGGTTCGATTGCGATGCGATGAAGTCTTGTGGTACAGGAACCAAGCAATTATTGGATCTCGTTTCTGAGATATCAACACTAAATCAATATCTGATATGTCGATTCCTAAACCTCCGTTATTGTGCTTTAGCCAACTCCTATTCAATATAGTGGACGAACGATCGATCTCACAACCCATTCTTGAAGGGCGGCCAACAAGCTTACGCGCAGCGAGCGGCCGCCGCCCGAGCATGCCTGATGCGATCCAAGCGCGCGCCGCCGCCCTGAGACTCGAGGCCACGCGGAGATGGCTGGTCAAAGATGAGCTGATTTTCCTGCTGCTGCACTACAAGCTCTCGGGGGTTCCGATTCTGCGGACGCTGCGTGCGCGGCCACCGAGTACGCGATATCGTCGGCACGCGCTGCACATTGAGACGCAACGGGACGACTAACAAGGATGAGTTGTGTCGTTATTGGTCGACGCAGGCGGGGGCTTGATGGTGTACGACACGCAGGCAGTTCCAGAGTACAAGAAGGACGGCTGGCGGTGGCAGAAGCGCAAAGACAAAAGCGGACGGGTGAGCACTTGTGATCCCGAGGCAGCCTCGTGCGGATGCTGATGGAATGGCGATTTTTTTTCTTTGCTTCGGAAAGGTGCGAGAAGATCGAGCGAAACTGGTGATCAACCGGGCAGTGATCATCCTCGGGTCGTACGTCCACTCGGCTGATACAGCGGTACGCTTGTCGATTGTACTGTAACTCGAGAGCGCAGGCAATGCCGAGCTGACTCGGTGCTTGCTTTGCATAGACTTTCCATCGGCGGAGCTACTATCTGCGCGACTCGAACCAGAACATCGTGCTAGTGCACTACTTTGACGAGGTCCACAAGCAGCAGCTTGGAGGACACCCATCACGCGCATTAGCTCCACCACTACCACACTTCCCTGAAGAGATCGACGTTTCAAAAGTCTCTTCACTGCCGGGTGTCGATGCTGCGGTGCAATCACAAGAAGAATCTGTCGATGCTGTCATGAAAAGTACGCCACTGTTTTGCTCTCCTTTCCGGCGTTATGACATACTGACGCATGCTCTTGTGTACGCTGATGCCAAACTGTCAGAGTGTTTCGCCTTGGACTATTCGCACACCGCCACCGGCCTGACGCAGCAGGTTCCGACGAGCTCGTCCGGCGATCAAGATATTGACATGATAATGAAGGACGGGATCACGCCCGACTTTGTGGACGACGTGCTGTACAACGACGCTCCAGTCTCGTCGACTGAGCCGGTTTTAGCCGACAAACGCGCGAACATTTCGGACTTTTCGCCAGATTGGGACTTTGTCGAGGGTGGCGCAAAGGTGCTAATTTGCCTGACGTCCTCGTTGCCGGTACCGAATGGCTGCAACGCGTCGTGGCCGCTGTTTGTTCAGTTTGGACGGAGTCGAACGCCTGCAGAGCAACTGTCCGAGACGGTGCTTCGATGTACAGGTGCGCAGCTGCTTTATTGTCGTTATCCTTGTCGAATGCTAAGCGGAAGCTTTTGGCAGCCCCAAAATCGACGGCGGCAGGCGTTGTCGACATTTTCGTTTGTCGCTGCGAAGACCTTCAGGCGAACGATCGCATTATGCTGACCGAGGCAAAGCGTTTCGTGTACCGAAGTCACGAAGAGTCGTCGCCGGTACAAGCACCAGCGTCGGAACCGCGCTCGACAGATTACAAGGACCAGCCATTGTTACCTTTATCAGCAACTGTCGGTGGTGCAAAACGCGGTCGCTCTCCCAATGGCTTCGCGCTGCTCGCGCAGAGGAATCGGACGGCTGACAAGACTGCTTATGGTGGCTTCATGGCAAATCTATCGTCCTACGTGGAGGCAGGCTGTACGTATCAACGATGGCTGTGTGTGTGTGTGTGTGTGTGTGTCGTGTTGACAGTCACTGACGGGGTGGGTATTGTTGTCAGTGGATGAACGGCAGTGCAAGATCCGCGTCGTCGAGCGTCTGTCCGAGTTCCACCAAGCCATTTGGACAAATTCATCTGCAACCGACAGTCACCGAGATGACTCCATTGACTCGATGCCGCGTCCAATCGATCAGGCGGCAACTGCGAGCATTGTTGACTCAACGAGCTCTTTGAATGAAGCCGATAGCGAGCCACCGACGTGTACGACCAACGAAGAATCAGCCGCGCTCGACGATAACACAATTGAAAAACTGAGCGACCACGACCTCGAAGTACTGTCCGAGAAGCTGCTGGAGCAAGTGGTACGGCAGTTAATCGCGCTCGCTCACTCGAGCGACGAGCTTCTCGAGGAACTCAACTCGCTCGACGAGACCGGGCTGAGCTTGCTGCACTACGTCAGCTTCTACAACTACACGCAGCTGGTACCAGTGCTGTTAGCGCACGGAGCGCATGTCAACCAGCAGAGCACGCAGGGACAGACTGCGCTTCATCTTGCAGCGGGCTGCGGCCACGACAACCTCGTTGCTGTGCTTCTCCAGTCGGGTGCTGATTCGCAAGTGTTGGACTTTGACGGTCTCACCGCGGCAGATCGCGCAGAGAAGTCGGGCCATGCTGAGGTAGCGAACACTTTGCGCTGCCACATGTCCGAAACTGGAAACACCGGGTCGGTTGGAACGGCATCTCCGGACCCGCTTTTTGAGCTGAGCGAGAGCTATTCCATGGACATTGACGACGATCCGACGCTGTACCAAGACTGCGGGCAGATGATCCCGATGCCCCTTGACATTCAATCGCCATGGCCGTCGTCGACCGCCAGACCGCACGCCGAGAGTGCAGACCACGTAACCAAGTCGACTGTTCATTGCGTAAGTTGGTTCGATTCCATTCGACATGAGACTTGAGTGCGTAATGCTCATCTCGAGGTTATTGTGTCTTGTGCAGCAGGCCGACGAGAACCATGAGCACAACCGCAAGTTCCTGCTCGGCGCGTTCTCGACGTTGAGTCTGCACGACAAGTGTGCGCTGTCGCTCAGCATTTCGCGCGATGGCGGAGGCAGCTCGAGACGTCGAGGAAGCAGCGTCAGCGACGAAACGGCGTCGGTCGCGAACGGTACTGCCTCCTCGATAAACTCGTCGCCTGCACCGAGCGCGGATCCTGGTTGCTTCTCGACTGGAGAACTGTCCGACTCGATCTATGACTCGGACGTCAAGAGCGTGATCGCCGAGGACGAGGCGAGTCTCAACAAACTGGAGGCGGCGATTGAGCTCATGGGGCCAGAGGAGCGGCAGTCTCTCGAGGAAGAGGTGACGGTGCTCCAGCACAACATTCGCGCGTGGCTGCTGCGCCGGAACTGCAAGAGCATGCGCGAGGCAACCAAGCGGCTGCACGAGGCGACCAAGAGCATCGAAGGTCAGCAGCTGCAGGACCACGCGGACTCAATCACGGCGTCAACGCCAGATAGCGAGCGTGCGTGGGACCGCGAGCGCGCTGCAGTGACGCTGCAGGCGGCGACGCGCAGCATCCTCGCGCGCAAGAACTTCCTGCAGACCAAGCACGTGGCCATCAAGGTGCAGGCGGCGACGCGCGGTGTGCTGTGTCGCAAGCACTTTGCGCGCATGAAGGCGCAGGCGCAGGCGTCGCTCGTTATCCAGCGCAACGTGCGCGAGTGGTGGCACAAGCAGCCCTCGGGTGGCGGCGAGCCGTCCGAGGCGGTGCCTCCAAGCGACAAGCTCGAGCAGAGCGACGTCGACATGACCAGTGAATTAGTGTAGCATACTCATCGAGGAAAGGACCCAGCTCCATACACCAACAGGACCAGCTGGCTTCTCGAGTCTATTACCGTTGCCGAGAGAGAGAGAGAGAGAGATAAAGAGAGCTAACACCCGAGTCGGCGCTTACTCCTCGGCCTCTTCGTCCGTGTACCGCCGGAAGTTCTCGATCGGTGGCGTCCACGTCGCCAAGGTGCGCGCGTCTGGCACGGGCGCGTCGTCCTCCTCGAGCGCCTCCTGCTGCAGGTGCGGCGGCAGCGCGTTGATAGCGTCCCACTTGAGGTCGATCTTGGTCTGCAGGTCGCGCATGAAGTGGTTGTGCGCGATCGTCGTCTGCACATTGTAGCGGTGACCGACCTCCTGGAAGCGCGCCTGTTGCTCCTCCGTCCACTCCTCGCTGTGTACATCCACACACACACAATGTCAGCCACTACGCCGCCTCATAGCTGCTAAGATTAAACCCATAGGCGAGACGCACGCGTCCGGGTACTGGCCCTTGATGGCGCGCAGCATCTGCTCAAAGTTGGCGTCCTCGCCGCCCTTCTTGCCCTTCTTCTTGGCCGCCTTCTTGGAAGCGAACGGCCGCACGCCAGCGGCCTCGAACAGAGCCGACGCGCCGGCGCCGCGGGCGACTCCGGCGGCGCGCAGCCCGCGCGGCACGAGCGACAAGCTCAGGCTCATTGTCTCCTGCGAGTGATCGTCGGCGCCTTCCTGGCCGCTCGCGTCGCTATTGCGATCCCGAGCCAATCAAAAGGAGCCAATGGAGTACAATTGTAGGCGCATTATGTACGATGTTTTTAATTATGGTTGATATACGTAAATACGACTAGCGCTGAGGGCACATCGAAAGCAGTTCATACATATTATTGTAGGTTTCATACACATTGCCACCTCTAAAAGGAGGCTATTTCCTACATAAAAGTAGGCCTAGAGTGTAATCACTAACCGTCAAACCAATAATGCCGGAGTTCCCACACATCCTTCTCTGGGTATACCGGCTGTCTGTCCCTGGGCTGTCAGCCCGACGAGCCACCCCCTTTCACATCGGGCACTCGCAGACACTTTTCGAATTGAAGACACTCTTGCTCATGCTTGAGATCGACGGGCTTGCCGTTGTGCTTGGACCTCTCGCCTGGCCACAGTCATACCAAGTAGCCATTTTGTGATGGGGTACACCATGACCGACGGCGAGGGATCGAGCAGCGTAGGCTGTCGAACGCGAGATCTTGAGCGTCATTGTCGATTGAGAGCTCATGGCTTGGTCAGGAGGTCTTCTCCTCGTACTTGAGTCGGCTGCCGCCGCCGCCGCCGCCGCCGCCATGCCGGCTGTGGTGACCGCGGACTTGAACTCGACCGAGAAGTTTGAGGAGTGAGGACTGCAACGGTGAAAGCCGCAGCGCCCGACCAAACATCCTGCTCGAACTGGCCACAGATTGACCATCCATTTAGTCCAACATGCAGGGAATGCACAATCATTTTAACCGCGGCATCCAATAACGAGCCGCCGTGGTTGTGTTGGGTCGCGCCGGGCAGGAGTCGTCGCCGACCGCTCGAAGCGACTCCCGCTGCCTGTGAGCGCCAGGACCATCCCATCCAAACTAACATGCATGCAAACAAGGACAACAGGAGCCAAGGCGACCAGTGCCAACACCCACGCGGCCATTGGGAGCAGTCAGGCGACTGACAGAGCGGTCGCTCGACCTAGGCGAGTGCACAGGCAGTCGCGACGACAACTGTTGGTGCCGACACCGGCACCGATAGAGTAGGCTAGGGCTCACTTTTACTTTGCGCTTTCAGTAAAGGTTACTACTTCACGACGGTCACTACATTGGTGCAGATTCAGCAGTTCGACGACAACTCGCGCCGCAAGACACGCGTGTTTCTCGCCAATCCCGACTCGGCTGGCGCAAGGCGCCAAGATCGCATTCGTCGAAGAGATGCACGTGAGGATGCAGACCAAGGTGTTCCGCTGTCGCAACTAGAACATGATAGAGGTGTTAATTCGCTAATGTGTGCTGAGCGTCTCCAAATGGCAGACATGGGCGGAGAATAGAAATAAGCACAATTTGTCGCTAACTTGCCCCAAGATGGATAATAATCATGAAATAAACTAAGATGTCCGCCAAAAGTTTAGAATGGCACAATACAGTCCGCGACAGTGGTTTTGGGACGGTCACATTTTTTTGCCAATCTTCTCGTCGGGTTGCTATTTTTCCAATCTGAAAAGTGCGTATTATTGCCAATCACAAGACGCGTCGATTGGCGTGCTTTTCGGCCTCCAATTCACAGTACTTGTTGAGAAAATCGAAAATTGTCAAAACACGGTGTGTATTTACAGTAGGACAGCGGATCGTAAGAAATGTTCGACAGCGTAATTAAACTTTCACAAGGCGCGAAACGCGTTTCAAACAAGTTGGTTTTGGCGCCCTGTATCAGGACTCTCTGTTGATATATTTTCGAAGTCGGGGGCTCACTTGCACGATGGGTAGAGCCGGCGAACTGACGGCCTTCGAGCGGCGGACGATCCTGCGCCATTTTCGCGCCGGTTTGTCGTACGGGAAGATCGCGGCTGCTGTTGGACGTAGCAAGAGCTCCGTAGAGAGGGTTGTCAAGGCTGGCGTGGTCGAGAAGCCACCAACGAAGCGTGGCGCGACCAAGAAACTCGACCCGAGAACTCAACGCCACATCATCCGGTCGGTTGTCAGCAACTGTAGCAACTCGAAAAAGGTACGTGAGGAGTTGCAATTGACCGTATCGGTGCGCACTGTGCAGCGAGCCATCGCGGACGTGCCGTGGATGCGGTACATGAAGTTGCGGTGGGGCCCAAGGCTCCTTTCTCGACACGTCAAGGCACGACTCACATGGGCCTATGAGAACTCTGATCTGGACGAGTTCTGGTGGGAAAATGTGATGTTCTCCGATGAGAAGAAGTGGAACATGGATGGGCCTGACGGATACAAGCAGTGGGTCGACACTCGTGCGAAGAATCCGGTGCCGATGAGACGCCACAGTGGTGGTGGCTCAGTCATGATTTGGGGCGGGTTCTGTGGTGGGCGGAAGACCACTCTGCACTTTTTGGACGGTCGCCAGACCTCGGCCAAGTACATGGCAACACTCCAGCAGCATTTGAAACCGTCGTTCGACAGAGAAACCCAAATTTTTCAGCACGACAATGCCGCCCCACATGCAGCCAGGGCTACTCGACAATGGCTTTCGAGCCAAAACATCGATGTGATGACGTGGCCCGCGTGCTCACCGGATTTGAACCCCATCGAGAACATCTGGGGCTACATGACCCACCAAGTTTACGCCGGCGGGCGCCAGTTCTACTCCATCAAAGACCTCCAAGCGACCATCCAGAAGGTGTGGGATGATCTGCCGGTCACATACCTCGAAGCACTGGTCCGTTCAATGCCGGAACGTGTTCAAAAGCTTAAGAAGGCCAAGGGAAAGCATCTACAGTATTAGCAACCCCTCAAATCGTCTGCAAGTGCATTTAATACACGTCGACATTTTGCCACTGCAATGACTGTGGCCATCTGGTAGCATACCGTGTTTTGACAATTTTCGATTTTCTCAACAAGTACTGTGAATTGGAGGCCGAAAAGCACGCCAATCGACGCGTCTTGTGATTGGCAATAATACGCACTTTTCAGATTGGAAAAATAGCAACCCGACGAGAAGATTGGCAAAAAAATGTGACCGTCCCAAAACCACTGTCGCGGACTGTACATTGCCATTTTACACGAAGGATACAGGGCTCGGAGATTACGCTTTCCCTCCACTGTGACTTGAAAATTGCAGACCCTCAATGAGTGCATTCGCCACCGCGTCACAGAGTATCGAGATCGTCTTGCTCGCGACTGAACGCTTGACCAGTCGGCTCTGCTGGGCTGGAAAAGTCGGGCGACGTGACCACGCCTTGATACGCAAAGGCGTCCTGCGACGTGGGCGGTTCTGGGCCAAACGATGCTGGGAACGGCAAGAACGACGGCGGAGAGTAGTAGTACAGCGACGGTGGTGGCGGTCCGGGAAGCACCGGCGGCGCGAATTGCGCGAACGAGTCCCCAAAGCCAGGAGAGAAAAAGCGAACGACGTCATGTGGAGCTGTGCGCCAAAATGTCGAGTTGTTCCACGGCAATGCCGTGTCGGAGTCGGGCAACTCGCACTGCCGTGAGAAATCCCAGCCAAACAGCGCCGACGTCGACGCGTACACTTGCTGCAGTTGCCATTCGAGCTGCGTGTCGTCCTCGAAGCGGCGCTGCTTCGCCCACCGCGCCAAATCCGGATCTTCGTCTTCGTCGTTGTCGTCGTCGTCAGTTGATGGGTCCTGCGCCATTCGCCCAAACGCGTTGTCGTCGTCGTGAACTACGTCTTCGTGTGGAACGCGAATTATATACTTGTCCAGCTTACGTTTGCCCGTCATTGACTGTAGCTGCGGTGGCGCTTGAGGATGGAACGCCGCTGCATTCGGATTCAAGACCGATCCAGTGTTGTCAGGCTCCTTCTCTGGCTCGGTCTTTTCGGCCACTACATTTGAAGCGCTGGCTCCATCCAATTCCACTCTTGCCGGTTCAGGCTGGGGCTCGGATTCATCAATACCGGCCGCGACGCTGTCGATTAGCGAAGCATCCTCTGTATCTTGACCCTGTAGATCAATGATTTCGTCGCTACCTCCGGATTGAACGCCACTTTCCGAAGGACATGACGATGGCAGGGACTTGAGAGCCACAACGCCTTTGGATTTCTTCTTCTTTTTCTTCTTCTTGCGACTGTTGTGCAGAGCCTGCATGCCTTCAGCTTCACAGGACTCTTCCAGCAGGAGCGCTTCCATTTGCTGAGTTGCCTGTTTCTCCAGGTACACAACGTAGCTTCGCAGGATGAGCTGCAGAACCAATTGTACCTCGTCAGCGAACTCGACGCCATCTCGATTGTCTGTATGCACACGACGCGCACCTGTTCAACAAGCATCGCAATGAGGCGCTGGTAGTCCTCCCACGTGTTGATGACTTCGCTCTCGGTGACGAACAGGTCGTGGAATTGTTGCGCTGTCAGCACATGCACCGATGACAGGAAGCCCGTCAGGGCATCGCCCACAAGCGAAAACAGTCGCTCCGAGCTCTCCACCAGCTCGTTCTTGACGGTCAGGATGCCTGCAGGTAACCATCAGCGCCACTATCGATATCGATCCGGGAACAGAGTTATTGACACTCACCTGTGCCGATATCCATAAACTCCATCGCCTCCAGCAACTCGTACGTCTTCTCGGTCGGATCATCCGTCGCGGTTGGCGCCAACATGGATCGTGCAGGCGACGATCCAGCCGCCTTGCTGGCAGTGTCCACACTCTTAGTCGTTTGCAGCTTGGGTTGTGACACTGAGGCTGCAGATGCCGGTGCCGTTTGCCTCTCGCTCTGTGCCGTGGCCGCTGCTGTCCGCGCCTTGAGGTGGCGCTGCATCAGTCCCACGCAAAGCAGGCTCAGATTGAGCTTATAGAGCTGCTTGACCAGCTCAGGGTCGTCCAGAAACAGCACTTGCTGCCGCTCGCTGGCACTCAGCTGATCCCAGTACTGCCGCACGCGGCCCGCGCTGTTTCCCGTGGCGATCGTCGCCAGCGGTAGCTCCACGAGTTTGCCAGCGGCGACCGACGGCTTACCTCGCTTCATGGAGCGACTGCTAGTGCTCGAGCGGTCATGTGGCAATGCGGGTCGCCGCTTGTCGACGCTTGCGCTGCGAATAGCGAGGTAGCTTCTCCAAATTGGTGCTATCCTCACACAGCACGGCATCACACAGCCCGTTCAGTCAAGGCCACAACATCCAACGGCGGCGGCGACGCCTGGCGCGATGCCGAGTACGAGATCTCGGGCTTACCATCAACTGCGACGGCCGCCTTCTTGACGGCGGTGGCGCGTCGCATGGCCGCGCCTGCCATCGATCGATTGATCTCGAATGTGCCTGCTCGCGTCCGTGCTTTGACAAGCTCCAAATAATTGGCTCCCCGGTAGTCAATTATTGTATCAGTCAGCCTGCATTCCAGCAAGATGCCCATCATTCCATCGTGACCACCAAGGGAAACATGGCCGACGCGCAGCATCGGCGCGTGGCGCAGGCGCTCAAGGCGGCGTGCGAGGAGACGGCGGCGCAGGCGATCGCGGCGACCACGGCCAGCGGCCAGGCGTCGCGCGTGCACCACAAGAACCGCAAATTCGGCAGCCGCAAGGAGGCCATGGACGCCAAGGTACTCCTGATATTCCATCATATCGTTTAGTGGAATCAGCGTGGTGATCGTCCATTTGCTGTCGCTCGTAGATCGCTGCGGCCAAGAAGAAGCGAGAGGAGAAGCAGGCCGCAGCTGCGGCGGCCGGGAAGTGAGGTATTGGAATGAAGGATAAGCGACAATCGGAGACCTTTGTAACAACAAGGTGGCAGGCAGACCACGTCATGTTTGCTTGAGCTGGAGGCGACAGCCAGCATTAATCGCTACAGTTGGAGCCGTATCCAACACGATGGAATCCAATAGTGCTCGTGCAGGAGCAGACCGTCTGTTACGGAATTAGACAACTCGTCGTGCCGCTCCACGGATTTGATCGCACGATTCTCGACGGCCATGCAGTGGTGGCACACGATGCGCGCGCTGCTGACCAAGAACTGGGTCATCAAACGGCGGCACCCGATCGCAACGTGGAGTGAAGTGGTCAATCCGCTGATTTGCATCATCCTGTTCGCGTTGCTCAAGAGTATGGACACGGATCTGACGATCCCCGCAGGGTGGTCGACGGACAAGGTGAACGCGTCGCTCTCGACGAGCGGCTCGAGCCTGAACTTGTTCACACAGACAGACTTTTTGTCAATGATCACGTCGAGTCTGTCGGATGCGGGACTCTCGACCGATAGTTTTCTAAAACCCGACAACAGCACCAGCAACGGCACGTCCTACTCGGCGCTGCTTTTGCAACTGACCTCGGCGCTGCAGCTTCCCGATTTCTACTTCACCGAGACGACAATGTCAGGTCTACTGGTCAGCTTGGCGCTGCATAGTCTGATGGAAGCGGATCATCTCGATATGCTGAGCGAACGCGACTTGATGGACTGCGTCCTCAAGTTCTTGCTGCTCGGCTACACTGGTGCGCCAAACACAAGCTACTCGGCTCCCGCCGAATGTCGAGGACGCATCGTTCCGTACCGCATTGCCATTACGCCAGACACAACGTTTACACGACAATATTTCTCGGCGTGCCTCGAGAAATGGCACCCGCGTCTGGCACTTGCGCCGTCCGTGTTGGGAGTACCGCTGCTATCGGCTCCGTCATTCCGGAACTCGCGCCTGTTCTTTGACAATGAAACTGCGCTCGAAGAGTATATGGCGAGTGTTGAGTACGGGTCTAGTTTGGACAAACCCAAGGTGTACGCGGCTATCGCGTTCCAAAGGTTCCCTGCAGACAACTCCTCCGACTTCGCTAACCCGAGCGGCCACGCCGTCGAGTACTCGCTCCGTTTCAACTCGACGCGCGCAAGTTCAGGTTTCCCATCTAGTGTGCCACACACGCGGCAGTTCATGGAAAGTGTGACACGATTGATTGACTCCGAGGCGACTGCGAGCTACACGACGCGAGGGTTCATGACCTTGCAGACATCTATCGCACGCTTTCTCAACTGCGTTCCCGAGTGGGACGTGACCGCACAAACAACCAATGGCAAGTGCCAAATTGCCGAGGCCGTCGCTAACACTTCCGCAACGAATGATCAGCGCTTCCTTCGTCAAGTCGAGAACGACATGATTCTGAGCTCAGCGTTCGAAGTCATCAATACCATGACGGACATCCTCATGCCTAACAGCGGGTTGTCGGAGCGCGTTTCGATGGCTACCATTCCTGCCAGCAGCATCCGAAGCGATTGGTATTCACATGGAGTTTGGTCGACAATCGAGTGCGCTCAACAAACAACAAGTGCGGAAGAGCAGACAGATCTAGGACGAATTACCATAAATCAGTGTATTGGCCCGTTTGTTTCCTTCACGCAAACAATTTGGTAAGTTACGCGTAAAAAACAGTACATTGACATTACGTTCGTTATATTGCGAAATCGATGTCAATATCGAACCTATCTGTACAAACAGGATCGTTGAAGCCGCCAAAATGTGCATTCAGTTGGATCTTTTGAAGGCACACGTAGAGCACACTTGTAAGCCAACCACCACCGATTTGACTACATTTACAGCTATCCACACATTCTATCACGGGACAAAACCACCGACAGCTATTTATCGCGACGAGATTTGGTCGTGTTTTTGATCCTGCTGCCATTTCTGGCCGATGGTAGTCAGAGCAATAGGTTATCACTATACATGGAGAGAATATTGAAGTTGAAGGTGTATCTACTAATCCGGATCGCCTACAGTCTTTGACGAGTTCTTGAAAATAGCCGGTGACGGCGAGCCTTCGTCTCCACAAGCTCTCTCACTCTTGAACTCACCTTTCAGCCACCAATAGTGTCGTCTGCCTCGTCTTCGACATTCGACAACGCGGAGTTCATGTTGGATGACTCACACATCGCGACCGCGCAAGAGACAGGGATATTGCGTCGTGAGACCATCCAAGAGGCCTCTGACAGCAAGTCGGCCGAGTATGGGGTGGCTTACGATCGTCAGGCCAACATAGGCGTTGATATCTTCGACAGTCAGAAGAATATCCAAGCTCGGTGCAAGATGTTTGCATCGCGATGCGAATTTCAGCTGTACGTGAAGTCAAGGACTCTAAGCCAAACAGCAGCGGTAACGCCAAGTACAAGTGCACGATACTGAACGGACAGCAATTTTTCGACACCGATACCCCCCTCGAGTCGATGGACTGCCCGTTCTATATGAGCGTCTACACCCGCGACGGAGAGTGGAAGCTGACGAAGGCAAACCTATGCCACAACCATTGCTGTTCGTCGGTTCAACCCAAGCACCACTAGAAGAAGGCTCGAAACCGCGACCATCGAGAACCATGCGCAATACAACTGAAAGCGTCAAGAGGATAATTTATCTAATTAAGCGCAAGCTCCTCCCGGTTCATGGTGGCATTGTTTCCAACATGACAGGAAAGATCGTGCAGGGCTTTCTCTGTCCGAAGGCTGCGGTCAAGTGAGTTTCATGGCCATCTCTCAGATGAAGACAGCTCTTGATAACTTATTGCGGGGTGATCTGGTGCTGGGTTATCGGAGGCTCGAGTCCTATTTCAAGGCCGTGATGATGAAAATCAGGGTCGTTTTGGCGTGGTGGGCGTGAAGCTATCCAGCCAATGTTCAAACTGGCATGCTTCTTCCCGAACGCCGACGTAAATGCAGCTCTGATGTCGAACAGGTTAATTGGATTTGATGGACTTCATCTCAGAGGAGGGATGCACAGTCGGGGGATGTTTCTAGTGACTACTGCGAAGGAATTGAACAATCGTATCATCCCATTATAATTGGCTCTGATTCCCGTCGAAAATTATGAGCATTAACGTCGGTTTCTCATTGCGTCAAGGTAGCTCTCGGCGGACTCGACCAATTCGCTATTCTGTCTGATCGCTAGAAAGGGCATTTAAGTGCGATTGCTGACGTGGTCCAAAACGCTGGTCATCGGTTCTGTCTGAGTCACCTCATGGATAACATCATCAAATCTACCTGTTTACTCTCATTGAGCGGCGTCGGATATGTTGTGTAACGAGGTTACACAGTCTAGAACTGGGTTACACAACAGTACAGTCGGATGGTACTGTGTTAGGTGTTCCACACTAACACTGATTGGGTACATTTTGGAATTAGTGTGATCAACACTAATCCATACAAAAACTTGATCGGAGCGCCCGTGACCAGTCGCGGCCGCCTCCAAAAATACATGCATTAGGGATCAGAGGTTCGGTACCTAGGTAGAACGCTAAACAATAAGACAGTTCTCATTTTGGACACTAGCACAGACTTCAGTTCTTTTGTATACGCTTCCTTACACGCGCTAGTGTAAGCCAGTAACCGAGCGTAAGCCTCGCCCGGTTACACATGTTGCATGGCTCAAAGCGGTTGCGAAAACGACAAATCACTCCAAGATTGTCCACAATGTTCAATTTCTCCAACGCGGGATTGACATATGCGACAATATCTTTGAACGTACGAATTCTAAGGAGTCTGTGAAACTGGCAGATATGTCGTCGCTACGCTGACCGCTTTCCAGTTCCGTTCTCGTCGGTGGATCTGCGCGTTTGTTGTAATCTTAATCTGAGTCACTCTCCCCTTTAAACAGTTCGGAAACACAATCTCTCGGTCAATGTCATTCTCTTCTTCGCTATCAAAGCTCTAGTCATCAATGTCTTCGAGGCAATATCCGTCATTGTCGTCAATTTGAAATGAACCACCGCAATCTAAATCATTGCAGGTTTGAGTGTATCATTTTCATAATTGTCATTTCCACAGTCCAACATATTCTCTCCATTCCTGAAAGGCGCCAATTTAGTTTCGGTGACAAAGCCAAAAGACTGGAGTATTCATGAGATTGCACTATCCTGATTGAGGGATTACTTTATGGCAAAACGCCTCGTAAATGTGGGAGTCAGCTCAAGCCCGCAACCGATATACCGGTGAACTGCATAAAACACACATCTCACTGCTCGCTTGTTCACCGTCGACAACCGCTGTATACATGTGTCCCTGTTGTACACGTGTTCCTTCTGTACATGAAAGGTGATCGACGAGACCCAGGGAACTACCGGCCAATCTCATTACTTCCAGTCGATGTCAAGATCCTGTCGAAGGCGCTGGCATATGGTCTGCAACATTTTCTTTAGGATTGATACACACAGAGCAGAAAGGTTTCGTCAAGGAACGATCGCAACACCACCACGTTCGCATGCTTGCGGATGTGAAAGATTTGCTGCGCCTACCGCAGCGCAAGGGTTACGCCCTGCTTCTCGACTCTGCTAAAGCTTATGACCGGGTGGACTGGACCTACACGCACAAGGTGCTCGAACACATGGGCTGCGGCACCGCCTTTCGCAGATGGATCCAGCTTCTATACACCAGCACACACGCAGCGCCGTACTCTCAACGGCACCCTACAGGAAATCCTCACACCGTCCCACGGGGTCAAACAAAGTGACCCACTGTCATCGCTCCTCTTTGTTCTGACGATTGAACCCCTCAGCAACCTGATCCGCAATCAACCAGAGTGGGGGATTCCGATATCCCACGGAGTAGTCGGCACAGGATTGTACTATGCAGACGACTCAACCCTGCTATCCCCAAATACCGAGGGACTTCAAAGACAAGTAGGACTCGTGCAGTTATACTGCGCCAGCTTAGATGCGTTGCCTAATCTGTCCAAGTCACAGCTCTTCTCGTTCGCGGGTGACACCACGGCAAAAGAGGAATGCTCACTGGGGGTAAGCACAACCGATATAGTCACCAACCTTGGAATCCTGATCAGCAACGAACCAAAGGAGGTCACAGCGGTGGCATCTCTGGATGTGAAAGATTCTCAAGCGCCTGGTACTATAGGGGCCACGGGCTCGAACGTACAAAGGACGTCTCCTGTGCCGCAAACTATAGTTCTCCCCATACTCTGGCACTTCGCCCCGCATTACGACATTCCGGACACGCTCGTACGTCACTGGCATGCGTTGTGTGAGAAATACCAGTTGTCGAGGCGGGGTAACCCGACCAGCTGAAACGTCAACCTCGATAAACCTTCCATTTGCCACGTTCCGTTGAAGGAAGGCTGCCTTCAGATGCCCCTCATTGTGACTAGCATTTAGGTTCAACGTATTAACTTACTCCAGCAATTGGCACGTCTTGGCGCCACAGAGCTATGGTCCGCAGCGGCAACTGGACTGATATCGGCAGCTTTCTCCGGAGGACATGCACAATCGCCGGCTGAATTACTCATCGACTGCGACCTTCCCCGATCGGACGGAGGCGAGCTCCGTCCTCGCGCGTGGCGGATGTCTCCGCCGCGAATAGCGGATAGCTCAAGCTCGGAGGGCGAGCGCTTGAAGATGCCGACCCAGGCGCGGCCGGTGCCAGACAGCGGCCGCTCCTCGATGTGGCGATCCCTCTCGGCGTGCGACGGCCGAGCACCTGAGCTGCACGACGCGCCGCCCTCGCGCAGGTGGACGTAGCAGAGGCGAGCTTTCATCTCACGCGTTCTCGCAAACACGCGAGCGCACCTCGCCTGTAACGGGCCTAGAGTACCCGTTACGTTGCTTGCACGCTAGCGCCCTTGAGGAAGCTTGGAGCCTCGAGCAAGCTCGAGGCAGGTCTGCTTTAGGGGGAAAATTCGACTCTGATTGATGATTGGCCCTTGCGGGCCCGGCCAACCAATGGCCGTTAAGTAATGTTGTCGCTGATTGGCTGGAAGGGTGCTGCGACACCACTTTCAGCCAATCACTGACTGACACGACTGAACCCAGGCGGCCTTTGGCCTGGGGAGGTAAAACCTACCTACAAATGTAAAAACCCTACCTACAAATGCAAACCTACCTACAAATGTAACGGAGCCCCGTTACATCGCCGATGGCATGCGTTGCCGTCACTCCCACTCGAGCCTCAAGCCAGCTGGCGAAGCCTTACCCGGCAGTCTTCATGGTGTTCCAACACTCGATCATAGCGCTCCAAGATCTCTCGAGAGCGTCGTCGTTGAATCCCTCGACACGCTTACTGTCGTCAGGATTGAATCATTATGAGCTATAATAGGAACGCAGAAACTGTAGGTAGAGACATAGAGGAAAATATCAAAAGGGGGACAGTGACTGCATGCATAGGAGAAAATGATTTTCTCTATATATTTGTGATACCATTCAAAATTGTCGATTTACGTTAGAACCCTAACCCTTAGTGGAGCTCCGATAGAGGACCATCCTCAGTTTTTCCCCTTTACGGCTCTCGTACATGACTGTTTAATCAGTCATCCCAGTAAATTACAGCATCCATAGATTTTGTGGACCACGTTACCTCAAGTCATGTGGCCTCTCTAACTTCAGGCAATATGGCCTTCATCTAACCTGCCAGCCACCTTGCCAAGTTGCCTGCACTCATGCGCACCAGGTCCAATGGAATATGCTTCTCTTTTACACTCTATGCTCCCGTCATGGAGATGTGCTCCTCAGTACTCTCTATAACCATTTGGGTCATCGACCTGTTGTAATAGCGCAGCTGGCGGCGCAGCCAATAGCGTTGGCGGTGCTCTTTTGACTTCTGAGTGTACCTAGCCCTGCCGTCCTGTGCCGCAGGGCTAGGAGTCGTGAAACCGTCATTCGCCGACGGGGCGCCTTCACCCAACGCGAGTCCGCCGCAGCCAACCACTCGGCCGCCGCCCGCCGCCGCCGCGCTGCCGCCACTGAGTGTCATGCATTCAGCTGTCTTGTATTTAATCTCACCGGCTCGCGCCATCTTTGCCTTAACTCTTTGTCGTAGCTTGGTGCTGTGTTTCTCCTTGCATGTGTTGGTCATGAGGTCGAGCTGTGCCTGCGCCTTAGCGATCACGCCAAAGCGGCGCTTGATCACAGCGTGCAAGTCTTTTATACTCAGCGTCAGACCTTCAGGATCATAGACCGTCAAGAAGTTGCGAACGACAAGTAGCGAGGTACCGCAATGTAGTACTCTCCCTTGCGGAACCGCTGGAGTCGCACAGAGTGCTCAAGCACTGGGAGATCTTCTCTGTTCTCTATTCCGTCGTTCGGTCCGAATCCAAAGAATGCCGGGTGGAACTGCACTCTCTTCTTCTCTCCATCCTCTCTGTGAACGACATGGAGCGAGGTCGAGCGAAGCTCAATGCTGTTGGATCGGGCAAACTTGCTCTTGAACTTTAACTTCGGGAAGGTGGTGCGGTTGTTCTTCCTGAGCAGCGCGAAGAATAGCGCCAAGGACTATTTGATAGCCTTAATGAAATCGCGAAATGCTGAATCGAATACTTCGCCGTAGACTCTGAGATGACGTCGTAGTGCTCGTTTGTTCCGACAGTATCTTGATACCGATCGCTTGTTAGCAATAGGCCGGTACTTAAATGAGAGATCAGAAAGCGTCATTTTCGTGTCTTTGTTGCCTGTGCCGCGAAGCAAAAGGCGTGTTGAGCAGTCTTCAGCTGAGCGAGCGACTAGCAGATTGTATATCGCTCGGTGTGTTGCGAACATTTGATCCAGGTGTAGGCGTTGATCTGTTGTCGGGTAGAACCGCAGCTTGAGGCTGCTGTTAATAGGCTGCTTTTTGCTTTCCACCCTTTTCGTCTTTTCTACTTCTTTGAGGAGCGGTTATTGTTGTCCCCTAAGCCGTCCACTATCCACAAGCTTACGCAGCCGATGCCGGCATGGAGATCGTACGCCATGGTGCCGGCTTCTACATGTCGCATAATTTCATGGGGTCGTGATGCCATCACTTTCCGTACGTAGCATGCATCCGGACTTCGTGCTGACCATTCCATCCGTCTTCGGACTATATTTGTACCATTTCAAACTGGGTGTTTTGTTCTCTATATTGACCAATGAGATTCATTTATTTTGTTTTATCCAATCACATTCTTTTGTACTGTTTCTAACCAATCTGTGTGCCATTTTTTCGCCTGCGCGCGACGTATGCGGACGGATTGGGGTCGCACGGGAATGTATTCTTCATGTGACGGCGCAGCGATGACGGCGTAGCGAAAACCTGTTTGCAATTTGAGCAAGTGCATTTTTTTCTTTGCTTTCACCGTAGACACCACGATTATTCGGCAATGCAATAATCCATTCAAATTAATTGACTTATTTATTTGAATCGATATTGTGCTTTGAATTAAGTAGGCTCAGACCGCTCCAGATTTTGGGAAAGTAAGTAGGTATCTACTTACTGATGGAATTTCCTCGCCTATTGACTGATGTGTGGGACAGGGGTAGGGAACACGGTGTTACACAGGCGACGAACTGAAAGCAGGACGTACCAATTCAGACTCGAGTGGATGAACTACTCATCTGCATGGACGGTACATTCAGAGGATCAGCGTTGAATTGGAGCGTTATTGAAAGGAGTTGTATCCTATCGCGCAGGTGTATGAAAGATTTGAGTAGCTATTGCTACGGCCACAAAGGTTCGAGCTGTATTGCGACCATCGAAACATTATCTACCGGTTCACGCTTAAACAATATCTGAAGAATTTCATCCGTAGTTAACTTCTAAGATGATCGACGAAGGCTCTGGACCTTCAATACACGATTGAGCACATTGAGGGCGTCTATAATGTCTGGGTGGATCTAAACTCGCGGTGGGGTGTCGGGCCACCACCGACTGCAAGAATGAACGCAATCAAGCAGTTCAACTTCACGTACGATTTTATCTTTCAAGCAGGCAAGCGTAGGCATTTCAGCACATTTCATCTAACCCTACCCCCTCCTAGCACATTGGCAGTATTCTGGTCTCTCACTGATATTAGTGAGGTATACTTTAGCAAAGTATCGAATCCATCTAAGCTCCATATCCCGCGGTGGACGAGGTCGGCCAAATTCACATCGGGGTAAGAGCTGGCAAAAGCTGCGCCACCTCGTGTAGCCGAATGCGACTGAACGTTCGTCGTGGTAGTTGCATCGTTATCAAAATCATACACTGATTTCAAAAGACGGTGGATGTAGACAGCCACGTGAGCATCAGTACTACTCTCAGAGATTTGCGAAAATATCTTGGGCGATGCATTGTAGGAATCAGCCACTAGCTGATACGGAAATGCTTGAAAAGGATCAATGCTCCAACACACTGGAGAACAAATAATCGACAGCGACTGCTGTTTCTGTACTTTAATCTTGTCATATTGCATTTTTGAGTATTTTGCAGAGTGACAAACGAAACAGAAAGTACAAGCCTCATACAGTCGTATCTCGTGACGTCAATGAGAACAAAAGTGTCTTGCCAGTGTAAATCAGAAACTAACAGCACGCCAACATCTGAGCTGCGGCCAATTGCAAGCCATTATATACTGAGCAACGTTCAATCCATCAGCGCTTTCTTGTCCTTTTTAACAAACAATTTCGTTGCAATCGCGCAACGGTCTTCCATTGTCGTAGGAGGAGCTTGTTCCTTCAGTTTCCTACCGGTACGGATGGATTGTAGCAGATACTGTACTGCATATGGCGCCGACAGCGGCGATACCACTCTGGATCTGATTTGAATATGTGAGTCCCTGTGACATCTTCAAGCAGGCGCTTGATAGATTTCACATAGTTCATGGGCGTTTGCCAACTCACTGCATCAGCATACAAGAGAGTATAGAAGTTGCCAAACATTGTGGTGGTCACTTCGACAAAGGTTAGGCACTTCAACACCACCCCTTTTCTCTCATGTTTGTCTAATAATGCGCTGAACTTTGAACGAGCTGATGCGTCTACCTTCCGGGTGGCTGGGCACAGCTCGCTCCCCATGAGATGGACGACCTCCTCCATGTCGCCGTCAGTCTTTTCTCCCATTGCTCTAGGCGGTTCTGCTCGATGTTGAAGTGACCAAAATCATGCGACCCTGAAGGAGCAACTCGATGTTGCCCATAAGTTGCGCTAATTTTTCTTATGTTGCTGAATTATTTTTGGCGATGAAGAAAAGAAAATTTCCCTACTGTATCGGGCATATCGGGTCAGGTTGAAGTGCTGTGACCAGGACATGTCACCAGCCGTCCTAACAGGACATCGCAACCGAATGCCGCAAATCACAATCGGATGCAATGAGAAAATTTGTCTGTGGCCGAGAAGGGCGAAAAAGCGAGTGGCGTTGGGAAGCTTGGGGTGAGCGGCTGTGTGGCGGTGGACGGCGTCCGCGCCGGCTGCAACCAGCTTCCCAGCCCACAGCCACCGCTGGTGGCATGGGCAGTGGTCATCCTGGTCATGGACGGAGCTCGGCTATCGCACAACTGTTAGAGCAGCCTGCGGGCTTGCAGATTGCTGAACTGGTTACACAGGCGGCTCTCCCTGGACTGCCTGGATGACCTGGAGGGATATCCCGAGTTAAGGATACGACCACTTTCAGATTAGCAGCAGAGCCATCGAATACACTGGTGACTTCGCGGGAGGTTCAGCTCCCAAAGACTGTGTTACACACCGAGCCCTCAACAGCGTCTTCTCGCTCGAGCATTCGGTAAAACCTCTCGGCTAATGTAGATGGGATTGTCGTCTAGTGCACGCCGTTCATACCGGTGAACAGCCTCAACCTCGGATTGACGACGCTTAGCAGCAGCAACTGATTCGAGCTTTGGTGCAGCGCTCGCTCTGGTTCATCATGGCCACGAACGACTCGGTTGTCTTGTCCATGACGAACACGCGGCTGGGTGTCGACTTCGGGAGGCTCGAGCTCTCTTGTGCATCAACTTGTCGCCTGGTGTGTTCACGTTGACATTCTCCTTGCCGCAGCCGTTGCCACACTTGCCCGTCGACACGAGCAGGATCTACCGTTTTGTGTGTATCGGTGTGGAAATATCGTACGGCAGCTGCTGCGCCTGGCGGGAAGTGAGGTATTGGAATGAAGGATAAGCGACAATCGGAGACCTTTGTAACAACAAGGTGGCAGGCAGACCACGTCATGTTTGCTTGAGCTGGAGGCGACAGCCAGCATTAATCGCTACAGTTGGAGCCGTATCCAACACGATGGAATCCAATAGTGCTCGTGCAGGAGCAGACCGTCTGTTACGGAATTAGACAACTCGTCGTGCCGCTCCACGGATTTGATCGCACGATTCTCGACGGCCATGCAGTGGTGGCACACGATGCGCGCGCTGCTGACCAAGAACTGGGTCATCAAACGGCGGCACCCGATCGCAACGTGGAGTGAAGTGGTCAATCCGCTGATTTGCATCATCCTGTTCGCGTTGCTCAAGAGTATGGACACGGATCTGACGATCCCCGCAGGGTGGTCGACGGACAAGGTGAACGCGTCGCTCTCGACGAGCGGCTCGAGCCTGAACTTGTTCACACAGACAGACTTTTTGTCAATGATCACGTCGAGTCTGTCGGATGCGGGACTCTCGACCGATAGTTTTCTAAAACCCGACAACAGCACCAGCAACGGCACGTCCTACTCGGCGCTGCTTTTGCAACTGACCTCGGCGCTGCAGCTTCCCGATTTCTACTTCACCGAGACGACAATGTCAGGTCTACTGGTCAGCTTGGCGCTGCATAGTCTGATGGAAGCGGATCATCTCGATATGCTGAGCGAACGCGACTTGATGGACTGCGTCCTCAAGTTCTTGCTGCTCGGCTACACTGGTGCGCCAAACACAAGCTACTCGGCTCCCGCCGAATGTCGAGGACGCATCGTTCCGTACCGCATTGCCATTACGCCAGACACAACGTTTACACGACAGTATTTCTCGGCGTGCCTCGAGAAATGGCACCCGCGTCTGGCACTTGCGCCGTCCGTGTTGGGAGTACCGCTGCTATCGGCTCCGTCATTCCGGAACTCGCGCCTGTTCTTTGACAATGAAACTGCGCTCGAAGAGTATATGGCGAGTGTTGAGTACGGGTCTAGTTTGGACAAACCCAAGGTGTACGCGGCTATCGCGTTCCAAAGGTTCCCTGCAGACAACTCCTCCGACTTCGCTAACCCGAGCGGCCACGCCGTCGAGTACTCGCTCCGTTTCAACTCGACGCGCGCAAGTTCAGGTTTCCCATCTAGTGTGCCACACACGCGGCAGTTCATGGAAAGTGTGACACGATTGATTGACTCCGAGGCGACTGCGAGCTACACGACGCGAGGGTTCATGACCTTGCAGACATCTATCGCACGCTTTCTCAACTGCGTTCCCGAGTGGGACGTGACCGCACAAACAACCAATGGCAAGTGCCAAATTGCCGAGGCCGTCGCTAACACTTCCGCAACGAATGATCAGCGCTTCCTTCGTCAAGTCGAGAACGACATGATTCTGAGCTCAGCGTTCGAAGTCATCAATACCATGACGGACATCCTCATGCCTAACAGCGGGTTGTCGGAGCGCGTTTCGATGGCTACCATTCCTGCCAGCAGCATCCGTACAATGCTGGTGCCATTGCGCATGGTTCCACAGCCGTACTACGGCGCCGGCGTGTTCGTCTCGCCAACCGACACATTCCGATACGCTCCATTTTACGACAAGGTTCGCATCGTGTTCCCGATCGGCTTCATCCTGTCGTATCTGTACACGGTATCACGCATGGTTGTCGCGTTCTTGACGGAGAAGGAGACGCGATCGCGCGAACTAATGAAAATCCTGGGCACGAGCGAGTCGCACATCTTTGCGGCGTGGCTAGTCACGTATATCCAGATTCTGACGGTGGCCACGGCGCTGCAGACCGCGGGTGGCAAGGCGTTCTTATTCCCCAACTCCAGTACAGGACTATTGTTCGCGTTCTTCTTCACGTTCGCGCTTAGCAGCTTTGGGTTCGCGTTTCTCGTCAGTGCATTCTTCTCACGAGCACGTGCAGGCTCGTTTGTCGGCATGGCGCTCTTCTTCATGGCTTTCTTTGTCTCGTTCAGTTTTGGCGATGACACGACGGAGTCACAACGCACGTGGGCGTGTGTGCTCAGCCCAGTGGCCCTTGCGCGTGGTATTAATTCGCTCGCCATCGTCGAGGCTGTGAGCATTGGTATCACTACTGTGAATGCAGATGAAGTGATCGGTGGCATTAGCTTTATGAACGTCATATACATGCAGGCGATTGATTTTGTAGCGTACGTTGCGGTTGCCAAGTACGTCGAGAAGGTCGTTCCACAAGAATTCGGCGTGCCGGACAGATGGTACTTTTTCGTGACAAGATCCTACTGGCGCCGTGTGTTGCCGCGAAAACACCAAAAGGTTGCCCACACCCAAGTTGAAGACGACAACGAAATTGATAACAGTGGTTCTGTTCGCATCGAGCGAGTCCCGCCTGAACTGAAGGTGCAGGAGCGCGAAGCTAGGGCGATCGTTATCGCGGGGCTCCGTAAACAATTTGAAGTGGCCGGTGGCGGCGTCAAGATCGCCGTCAATGGTCTTCGGTTGACACTATACGAGAATCAAGTCACCTGCTTGCTCGGCCACAATGGTGCTGGCAAATCGACATTAATGTCCATGTTGACGGGGATGACGCCACCGACAAGCGGCGACGCATGGATCCGCGGACATTCCATTACCACAGAGCTACACTATGTGCGGAGATCGCTCGGATATTGTCCACAAGCCAGCGTGTTGTACCCAGAGCTGACGGTAGAAGAGCATCTAAGGTTTTACGGACGCATCAAGGGGATTACAAGTCACACTGTGTTGGCTCGAGAGGTTGCCGCAAAAATGGCCGAGGTCGCACTGACGAGCAAGCGGACGACAGTTTCACGCGCATTGTCGGGCGGTATGCAGCGTCGATTGTCGCTGGCGATTGCATTTCTTGGTGACAGCAAGGTTGTTTTCCTGGACGAGCCAACATCGGGGATGGATCCGTACAGCCGTCGCAGCACGTGGGAGCTGATCCAACGCAACCGACATGGGCGTGTAGTGGTGTTGACGACACACTTTATGGACGAAGCGGACATTCTTGGAGACCGAATCGCAATCCTGGCGGACGGACAGCTTCAATGCGTTGGGTCGTCGCATTTCCTGAAGCAGCACTTCGGAGTTGGTTACTATCTGCGGTTCACGCGCTCCAGTGAGCTGGCATCAGCTGGGACAGATGACCGATTGACGAAGCTGATCACAAACCATGTGCCTCAGCTTTTGATTGCCTCGAACATCGGTACTGAACTCGCGTACCAGCTCCCGTTCGAGAGTGCGCCATCTTTCCCGGCGCTCTTTCGCGAGCTTGATAGCGAGCGGAAAGGCTTTGGGATCTTGTCGTATGCCATTTCGGTCACCACACTTGAAGAAGTGTTTCTGAAAGTGTTGGAACACGGACAAAGCAGCGGAGACAACGAGATTCACGAGAAAACTCAGGCACCGCTAGCAGAAACTCCCGAAGCGAAACTGGAGCGAAGTCAAGCCGAGCGCAAGCTAGCATTCGTCAACCAGTTTGGCGCTCTGGTCAAGAAGCGAGGGTTGTACGGCAAGCGCGACAAGCACATGATCTTCTTCCGCACGATCCTCCCGGTCATTGTGATCTTCGCGGGCTTGTCAGCACTCAAGCAAAGCATGTTCTTGAAGAACGATCCCAAAATGATGATGGAAACCGCGAAAGGGACTTCGTTTGGAGAGGATAAGCCGGTCTCGATTAGCAGCCCAGGGATGGCGCTTTCAGCATCGGCATTCAGCGCGGTGGCGCATCCGTCGCTATATCAGGGTGGCCGTCTCTTCGAAGTGGCTATCGAGGAAGAATTGTACGACGCATCCGAGACACCGACAGTGTTTGGAGTAGCGTACACGTCACCATCCATTCAGTCGAATGACACCAGCGGCTACTGTCTTCGATTTGGGGAGCTAGCGTATCAAAATGGCTACGGACGGTGGTCGAACGGCTCAGCGAACGGCGCTCCGCAAATTGTGGATGGTCAATGCGGTGGCTATGTGGTGTACGGGTCGACAGAGGATCGAATCATGGCGTATAACATCATGGTCAACTCGTCGCTACTACACGCGCCACCTATCCTGAAGACCATGATGGACACAGCCATCCACCGAAACCTTCTTGCCAACCACGCGGTGAATGCAGGTATATCAGCGGTTGACGCACAAGAGTTGGCGATTCGTGTGGCGTCCCATCCTCTTCCACTGTCGTTCAAGACGCGGTCGCTCTTCAGCTCATTTCTGAGTCTACCAGCCGTTATTTTCATCATCATTGCATTCACATTCATCCCGGCGTCGGTCATGCCGTACCTCGTCAAGGAGAAGCACGCCGAGCAAAATGCCAAATATCAGCAGGTGCTCTCGGGTGTCTCGCTGCCTGCTTACTGGCTCGCGAACTTCGTCTTCGACACGGCGCTGTACTGCATTCCAATGGTGGCTGCCATCGTGCTGCTGAGCTCGTACGGCGTTTCATCTTCGCTCAGCGGCGAGAGCAAAGCAGGACCGAGCTGCCCGTCCTGTACTCGCAACGTCCCAGAAGCAGTCGTGGCGCTCTTTGTGCTTTTCGGTGGAGCTGTCGCTCCGTGGACGTATCTGCTGTCGCATCTGATGCGGGATCCCCGAGCGTGCTTGCTGTACACTGTCATGATCAATTTTGTGCTGGGCATCGTGCTGATTCTGGTCAGCTACACCATGAGTATGCTTTCCACGACCCGAGCGGCCAACAGCGTCTTAGTCTACGTGTGGCGCCTCTCACCGCTCTTTTCACTAGGGATGGGACTACTGAGCGTCATTGTGGCCGACATCAAGGCGCTCTATGGTCTATCCTCGACGTCGGTGAGCGCTTTTGACAGTACAATCGCCGGTACCGAGATCGGGTACTTGGCTGTGCAGTGTCCGGTATACTTTTGCCTCATGATCATCATCGATGAATGGAAGAGTCGGAGCTCAAGACATGATTCCGCGGAGTCACTCCCCCGTTGGCTCTTCAAACAAATGTTCAGGTGTACTGGCCGAGACGCACTAGATCGGCAACCGACGGAGTCGAAACTTGATCGAAACTGTGAGGAAGACGACGACATCATCGCAGAAGGACAACGAGTCAACAGCGCCATACAGCCACAGGCCGTGAAGGTACTCGGGCTTCGAAAAATGTACCCAAACGGGAAGATCGCAGTCAAGCAACTCACATTCGGCCTCGCTCCTGGCGAATGTTTCGGCTTCCTGGGTATCAACGGAGCTGGCAAAACCTCGACCATCAAGATCCTCACTGGCGACCTCGCTCCATCAGAGGGGGATGCCTTCTTGAGTGGGTTTAGCATCCTCACGCAGCGGCGCGAGGCTCGACAGTCGATTGGCTACTGTCCACAGTTTGATGCACTGCTTGATTTGTTGACTGTCCGCGAACATCTCGAACTCTTTGCGAGGCTGAAAGGCTTTGCATCCGCAAAAGCAGTCAACAGCGAAGTCGTGCGACTGCTCCACAAGCTGCATCTTGATCCGTTCGAGCAAAAACTCGCGTCCAGTCTGAGTGGCGGTAACAAACGCAAGCTGTCGGTCGCGATTGCCATGCTGGGAGACCCCAAAGTCATCTTTCTGGACGAACCGTCCACGGGAATGGACCCTGCTTCGCGAAGACTGCTGTGGGACGTTATCCTGGACGCGTCAACGCATTCAAAGAAGTCGACCGTGGTGCTCACAACCCATTCGATGGACGAGTGCGAGGCATTGTGCAGCAAAGCAGGAATCATGGTCGATGGTCGTCTGCAATGCCTCGGCACCATCCCGCACCTGAAGGCACGCTTTGGCGACGGGTTCCTTTTGGAGTGTAAGCTCGAGGTACCATCTGCGACGGCGGTCTCTCAAATCCAGAGCGAAGTGGAAGCGCGACTCGGCACGTCTTCGTCGGTGTCTAGCGAGCTGTCGCTCAACATTCTGTCCGATATTTGCTCGGCGATCGGTCATCCCGAGCGAGCCGACACCTTCCGAACTGCATTTCGAACCGGGACGGAAAGCACCAAGCCTTTTGGAGTGGTGCAGTTTTGCGCGTGGTGGGTGGTGGAAGACCGTATGGAGGCGCTCGGCGTGTTTTTGCGTCGCAGTTTTGGTCAGGACGACGAGCGCCACATTCTTCTACTCGAGAGACAAGGAGACTACTGCAGGTACAAGATCTCCCGTCCGATGGAAGGAGCAGGCTCGCCGCTAGCGGTCATGTTTGAGGTTATTGAAGGCGCCAAGCAATCGCTGTCGATCCAGGAGTACAGCATTGCCCACACGAGCCTGGAGCAAATCTTTAACAACTTTGCTAGCAATCAACAAAACGAGGGCAGTGAAGCTTCATAATTCAGGCCGGGGACTTGCAGGTATCATCGCTTTCAGGTCGATTCTTTCACCACTTCCGCATGATAAACGCGGCCCTGCTGGATCCCGAGGCGCGCCATCTGCTTGCCCGCGCGCTGGTTCTTGCTCACCATCTTGGCGGCCTGCCACGCGCGGCGCTCTGGGTCTGGAAGCTCGTCCACCTGCCACGCGATGCCGGGGACGCGCACCACCGTAGCCCTCGTGCTGATCCCCACAGGGTAGAGCTGCTGATACATGGCGATGGTGGCGACTTCTTCGATCCCGGCTGCTCGCATCCCTTCCCCGTCAATGTGTAGCCCGTCGCCGACAAGAGGGAAGCCTACTTTGCTCAGCTGCGACAGGTTCCAGAGTGCGAGGGTGTTCCAAGGCGACGTCGTGCCGGTCAGGTCCAGCGGTTGGATATTTGATGGCGAGAACTCGTGGCCGGGGAGCGCCGCGCCGACCACCAAGTCGCGCCTCAGGTCAAAGTATTTGTGCAGGAAGCCCACACTCGCAGCGTCGGCCTCGATCTCGAGTGACTGCAGCAGCAGCAGCGTCGCGGACGGGAACGACATCGCCGCTGTACTAACCATCGCATTGAGCGCCGGCACAAATTGTCCCCAGTGCACCAGCGGAACGATCACAACGGGCACGCTCTTGCCGCCCGGAGAGAGGACGCCAGTCTTTGTCTCAGCATACAGACGCTCGAGAAACTCGGTCACGGACGCGTTGAACGCTGCGCGGCCTGGATCGTCCGTGGGTTCAGCAGTGGGAGGCAGCCCGCCGACTCCCTCAGGAATACCGACCGCGAGCAGCACGCCGCCCACGCCGGGGTACGAGGCTGCGCGAGTGAAGAAGGCGAGAACCTGGTCCAGCAGCGCCGACACGTCCAGCGCGCCGCGCCGCGCGTGGTTGTTCCAGTGGAGCCGCGAGCCCACGACGATCGCCGCCATTGTCGGTCGCCCTGGCGGATCTGCTGTGTGTTTTGCAATACCATCCCGAAATTCTCAGAATCAGAGGCAGATGCGATCGAGCGGACGCGTCCGCTCTGTCCACCTAAACCTACGCTGCTTGAGCGGACGCAAGGGATCGTTGCCATGACAATTGAATGCATGCACGACAAGCTCCGATCGACTGGCTCAACAGGTTATACATTCGCTTCGGGTCGTAGTCAAGTATTCCAGAAGCGCTACAATCGGTCGGGCGGTCTACACGGTCATCAGCGCGTGCACTGGGATACCCTGCGACGACTCCTACAGCGCCAGCCGAGCATCACACGAGCTTCCGTCAGAGTCTGCTCGATATATCCATCTACCCATCGAGGAGCAACACAAACAGCGCGCTCATCTGCTTAACGCACCTGCATTCGCGCCGAGCTGATGACGCACCCGCACTCGACAGGATGGCCCCCGACCAGCTGAATCAGCTCGCCGATCACCTTCAACGTGTTGCCCTGTGGCACATCGATCCGCAGTCAGTCCCTGTCAGTCCAGCCTCCGCAACCACAACCCGAGCGTACTAACCGTGGCAACGAAATCGTCGATGATGACGACGCGCGCACCGGCGGGAATGGCCTCCGCCTGCATCTCGAGCCGGCCCGAGTAGAAACCAGACGTGTAGTCGATGCCCACCGTGCTGCTCGGGATCTTGCGCGCACGGCGCACGGGCACGAACGCGGCCTTGAGCGCCAGCGCCACGGGTGCGCCAAAGATGAACCCGCGCGACTCGCAGCTCACAATGTGGGTCACGTCCATGGCCGCGTACCGGTGCACGAGCGCGTTGATCGCGAACTGGAACGCCGCCGGGTCCAGCAGCAGCGGCGAAACGTCCACAAAGTCCACGCGGCTCATGACCGCGATCGGGAACGCGCTGATCTTGTGCTTCAGGTACGCCGCGACCTGCTCCGCGTCCGCCACGTCGGCCGGCGGCGCCGCGACATCGCCCGTGCTCATGCTTCAGTTGTTGTTGCGAGTATCCAGCAGACAGCAAATGAAATTCTGGCCTATGAGCGCGCGGCGCTGCATCGTTTCGTCTAATCATCACCCGTTTGACCAAACTTTTCCTGAATGCGAGAATGTGGCGGTTATGTTGTATAATCATTGAGATCATACCCGATATCTTGATTGGGTTACAAAACTCGAAGAGCAATGTTCGCGGCAGGAAGAGCAGGTGCTGCAGATGCCAACAGCTCGGCGGCGTCTGACGAGCGCCACGGTGACGAAGGTGAGCTGCCAGCATCTCTGCGAATGGTAGCATTATCTGCCATTAGTGTGCGGTTGCTGACTCGTGCTGGCTCGTCTTGGTGCGCGCAGACTGGCTTCAGATCGGCAAGAGTTTCGGCAAGCCAACCGCAGGCGACCGCAGTAGTGGCAACTTGCAGTTGGCCAAGCCGCGCAAGGAGAAGAGGCACAAACATCACCATAGATCCAAAGACGACGACCGCCATGGACGGAAGCTGAAGCGGCGCGATGAAGGCGACGGCCACACCAGAGGCAGAACGTCCGACGCGCTTGTAGTCCACAAGAAGCACCACTTGAAGCGGAAAAGGCATCGAAGATCGCGGAGCGAGTCGTCGCGCGATAGCAGCACCTCTGACGACGAGCACGGTCGGCGACATCGTCATCGTCGTCGTCACCGAAGAGACAGGTCGCGCTCAAGGTCGGTGTCCCGGAGGTCGAAGGACGCACAATTGGCGACTGTGGACATTCAACCAAGAAACCAAGACATTGCGATTGTGGGACGCGCAGAGAGCGATGAAAAGCTGTTTGAGTTTGACCGAGCGGGCGACCGCGACAACCGGTTCTTCGGGTCCACCTACGCGTCCGATCAGCCGATATATGAGCTTGGAAGTCGACGAAATCTACTCACCGGCGAATGGGTCGTGCCAGTACGAAGACCACCGACACACCCTAGACGTGAACAATCTCGAGATCCTCTACAAGGTCGGTATTTCGGGACGGAAGCGCGCAAACTCGAGCGCTCTGGGCAGCAGAAGCGACTGTACCTCGCCTACTCAGAGAAGAGGGTTGCTCGGCAGCATCAAGACCAAGCATCGGCGACCTCCAGTGAAATGTCGTTCATCCCGTTAGACCCCGTCATTAACTCTGAGGCATTGCTCGCGACTGAGGACAGCGCTGAAGGTGAAACTGATGCGAGTCCTGGCTCGGTCCTTCTGACTGATGCACAGAATACGGAGCAATACCTGGTGTCGCGAGCCAAGGCATTGAACGCCTCGGTTGCAGAGAATCCGCGTGATGTTGATGCATGGCTAGACTTGATCGTGTTTCAGGAGCAGTCGCTGTTGTTGTCGGATAAGGACAAGAAGGCTCGTGCCGCTGCGCACAAAGCGATGATCGACAAACAAGCGGCCATTTTGAACCGTGCGCTTGCAGCAAACCCTGATTCACGCGAACTGCAGCGGCTGCGTATTAATCTGACGCTACACGCGGGCTTGACCAACAACACTGGAGCGATCGATGACTTTGACACGATTCAGAGGCTGTTAGAAGATCTCATCGATCGCGACCCAACCAACAAGGAACTGTGGATCAAGCTGATCGAGTGTCATCAGCAGCACTTTGGAAACTTTACAGTCCTTTCGATCCGCAACCTGTTTGCTCGGATCATTGCAGTGCTGAGGAAGGAGCTTGAACATTCAGCGGACCAAGCGCTTACTGTGCAGATATCCGCGTTACTTGTGCGTTTCCATGCGCTCATGTGCAGCTTTGAGACCAAGACCGGACATACCGAGCACGCCATTGCCCAGTTGCAAGGACTCGTGGACTTTACCACCAAAATCACTCGTCGATCGTCACGTTCGAGCGGCATTCGTCCACATCAGGAGCTTATCGATGAGTTTGTAGGTATGTGGAGCCGCAATGACCCGCATTTTGGCGAAGAAGGTGTTCTTCAAGACAACGATTTGAAGCAGCTGCTCGAGGACGGGACTTTGCCGCAGCAGTCGGAGTTGAGCGACTTGCTTGAGCTCAAATTTGTTACGCAGATTGACAGTATCAATCCGCCTGACACGATTCGATCAGCAGAGCACAAGCGCCTGCTGCTCGCGTCGTCTGCCGCTTATCAGCGACGAGCAAATCGCTTGAAAGACAGCGATGATGGGATCGACAGGACAAATGCTGAAACTGTGAATGATGGATCAGATGAAGGCAATGGCGGGCGAATGGTGTACAGCAACTTGCATGGGCGGCGAATTCTTGTCGACGACGCCGACGATGCGGAGGAGTACGAGCGCATCTTATCGGAGCTTCGCGGCAGAGAATCATCGATAGCGAGACAAGCACAGCTTGCACAGAAAGATGACAAGCGACGGACATCGTTCGTCGCGACCGTGACGACTCTTGAGGATCAGCGCGCAAACTATGATCGTGTGGCCGCTGATGATCCTTTTGTGTCGTGGCTTATGGATGAAGAACGACAAGAATATTCGCAATGGAGTCCCCTCTGGCCTGCGCGTATCGATCACCAGGATCTGATTGAAGCAGAGCCTGAGCGCGCAGTTATGACCGATGAGATCCAGCCGTTCTTGTTTGTTGTCCCTCCTCGGTTCGAATGGGATGTCATCTGTACGTTGCTCGAGACGTGCGGTGTGCACTTGAGACATCGAAGAGGCCACTCGCTGTATGCTGACAAGGCTGCGGACTGCGAAGTGCTTGCCGAACCGCTGTTCAGTTCCTTCGAACCGCGACGTTACAAGCCGCTATCGCTATCTGCTCAAAGGCGAAGAGAGCTGCTGAGCCAGGAACTACTTGCGACGGTCCGCGTGCAGGAGACGACGGTATGCGATCGCAGCAAAATCGCGTTTATTCGACACATTTTTGCACAATCTCTTTGTCGGATCGAGTCGCCAAGCAAGGCAAAAGAGTCCCCACCGGTCCAGCCTAGCACGATTAAGCAGATGTGGATTGGCTTTGAAGACGAGGTTGCTGCGCGCAGTTCGAGCAAGGAGGCCAGCTTGGTGTTTGCACGCTCGCTCAGTCAGCACCTGTTAGCCCGTCAAGCAAGCACCACGGAAACGGATATCCCGGTGCTGTTCGAATACGCCAAAATGGAATCTCGTCTTGGCAACGACCGCCAAGTTGAGCGCATCTTCGAGAAGACGCTTCAATCCGTTCGAAACGAGTCAAACGGTCTCGTTGACCGTGAGTTTCATCGACTTGTGTTCCTGCGAGCACGACAAGAGGCGTGGGGATCAATACCGGCGCGAAGGAAGCGAACGGCCGCGAACTTGTCCAGGTCGCGAGCTCTGTACGTGCTATGGAGCCCTTGGCAATCAACCCACGAACCCCTCGAGGCTCTGGTCAAGTCGTATCGGAAGGATTGGGAGGGTCTGAAACGGTACCTTGAGCAAACTGTACAAGTATCGCTGCTTGAGGCGAGATATCGCGAGGAGCTGGATGATGCTATCCGTCTCTGCGTCCAGCACGATCACAACAGCGACATGGAAGCATCAAGAGAGAGTTCGACATGTGTCGCTGGCTTTTGTTTACACAACCTCGCGCTACTTCTCTACTGCTCCCGGGGCATCGAAGCTGCAACTGAAGCGTATCGCAGAGCATTGGACAACAACGCCAGCACGAAGTGTCTGTGCTTGAAGTCACGCTGGATATGGCTCAGCTATCTGGAGCTGATTCAACAACACCAGAGCCATTGTGCGTTCCCGGCTGTAAGCCCTCGACAATGGCGCTCAGCTGTTGGTCAAGCTGTGGAAGCGCTGCCTGGCGACACTCTGCTTCTTCGGCTGTTTGTCGATGCTGAAACAGGTTCGACGATGTCTCAACCACTCCGACAGCATTTTTTCCGTGTCGAGAAGCAGTGGCGGCGTCATTTTGATTCTCCAGAGCTGATCGAGTGGCTATTCACACTGTTAACCGAGGTCGCTCGCGTTGAACGTATCGCGAGCGGTGGATCTGGGCCAGAGATGGACGAAGCCAAGGACGCGGGAGACTCAGCATGCTGTCTCTCGCACAGGTGGGGGATGAATACGCCAGGCATTGCACGCATTCGAGCGGTCTTCGAGAGCATGGTGAGCCGGGTTCGCACTCGCGGGAATGCGCTGGGGTGGCGCCTCTATCTGCGCTTCGAAGTGGCTCTCGGCAAAGTGGATGCGGCCAAGAAGATCTTCTACCGCGCGTTGGCGCGAGCCCCGTGGAGCAAGGAGCTGTATCTGGACGGCATCCGCCTGCTTCGTCCATACTTGAACGAGGTCGAGTGTCAGGAGCTTGTGGACTTTATGGCGGCCAAGGAGCTTCACGTTCGAGTCGAAGTGTGAGCCATTGCGATTCAGTAGTGATATCAGTCAGCATGACGGAACGACTGATAGATACTCTTGGTCTCCCATACGAAACGCAGGATTGCCTCCATGAGAATCTGCATGGGTATGATCACCGTAAATCGATAAACATTTTGGAGAGTACCGGTACTTGGCAACTATTTCTGGCAGATTGCAATTCGGTTAGTCTATGGCTGGTGGCGCGGTCTGGAGCTGGTCATGCTTGCGATGTCGATCAGTGGGCACAAGAACAGCGGCCGAGCTGACCCGCTTGATCGCCTTCTTCCTATCAGCTCGGCTGCACGAGCTGGAGCCGGCTCTATTCTAGATGACGTCTTCCCCGAGCAGAAGAGCTACCTTCGAGCGTCTGAGTTGGTCCAGTATGGGGGAAACCATTCCGATGAACGAGCGGCTCAAGCTGCGTCTCGACGTGGTGTCAGCACAAACGGTGTGAGTTCTCCACCACCGCCTAGATCTCGACGAAAGCGGCGCGTTTGCCACGCAATTCCGTTGCAGTCTATTTCACCGCGACATCATCCAGGGTCACCGGTCGAGCAAATGCCAGCGTCTCCACCAGCGCGACTGGCACGCCACAAACTGATTGATGCGAACAATCCAGACCTCACATTATTGCTGTGGGACTCGAAGCATCATCGTCAGGAACTCTCTCGAGAGGACTCTCTGTTTCTGTTGGTCCATGAGGACGTTGTTCGCATCTTGGAGAGCGCTCGACTGCTGCGCCACTCCATGCTGTCTTACGACCAAGTGATGGAGCTGGAAATGACTCTCGAGTCGCTGCGAGCAATTGATTTCGAGTGTCAAACTCCAAGGCGATCACGGCGATCAATTTCGACAATGCTGAGCCGCAATGTGTGGCTTCGCCAGAAGGCATTCTGTCGGCCAAACACAGTGGAAGATGTCAACCAGCCAACCGTGATCATGCGTCTACCAGTGCCTGCGCAAAACACACTGCTGTCAGAGGGCCGCGGTGGACATCGAGCTTCTACGGCTCTCCCAGACTTCTCCAGAGAACCAAGGCGGCGTGGGAAAGCATGGCCGGCTCACGGTAACGGCGGAGCTACTCCCTTGGTCGTCCAATCGCGGTCGAATGCATCTCGTCGGTCGTCTCATGACGGGATCGGTAAGCCTAATTGTGGTGTTATGGTCTTGCGAACATGAGCGATGCTGACTGCACTTTTGGCTCTTATAGTTGCATCAACGGCAAGCTATCTGCGTGATCACTGTGCGGCCGAGTTGGCAAACTCGCCGCTGTCGTCTGTGCTTCGCAAGAGATTTGGCGCCGAGAAGCTGGCAGTGCGTATTCAATCTTTCTGCGAAGAGAGTGCTTCTTGTTCTCACCTCGCTGTGAGTGGCAGATATTGATTCAAGCACATCACGAACGCGTTCTCCGTGTGCGCATTCGCCATTGGATTGGCCAGGCCTGCTGGGCACAATGTCAAGAACGTGTCCGTGCCTACTGCCGCCTGTGCGTTTCTAGTTTTCGATACCACTAATGTCTTGTCAACTCACTAATTCGGACGTTCTTGCTCGTCGCCTAGGAAATGCGCTCTCTTGATGATGCAACGAGCTCGCAGGAGGTTCCGCACTGTAGTTACCCGCAGCTGGAGCCAGTGGACAGCATGCATCGCCGAGGAGAGAGCAGTCGAGCAGTTTGCTGCCGCCACCACGATCCAGAGTTGGCGACGCGGAGTTCTAGGCAGACGTGCTGCCGCTGCTCACACCATAGAACTGGCGGTCACGACGATCCAGGCACACTGGCGAGGCTTTTACTGCCGCAAGATGCTGACCCGGATGCGGCGATATGCTCAGTTCTCGCTCGCGTGTTTGCAGATCCAGCGTTGCTATCGACGCCACGTCTTCCGCGTTCAATTCGCCGAATTCGTTCGAGAGATGCAAGCTGCACGGGTAGTTACTCGCTGCGTTCGCCGATACGCACACAAACGCAGCGAGCTCCGAGCGTGGTCCCGCCGGCTCGCTCGATACCACGCCGCCATTTCGATTCAGATGTGGTCGCGGCGCATTATGAAGCAAGTTGAAAGTGACCGCATTCGCCGCGAGCGCTCTGGAGCTGCAATTGTTGTCCTGATCAAGTTTTTCCGTTGGTCGCGGTTCATGCACTGCTTTGGTATGCGTGTGCACCGCCTGTTTGATAACAAGACCCAGGCGGCAGTGAAGCTGCAGACAGCATACCGCGCCAAGCGCACTCGTGAACGCTTTTACGCTATGAAAGACCGACTGGAAGAGCAGAAGCGGCTCGAAGTCTTGCGGGATATGTGGGACAACGCGTACGCATCGACTATCCAAGCATGGTGGAGGCGAAGACGCGCAATTCGCGCTAGAAACCAGGCGTCCGTGGAGACCAACGAGGGTCAGCCAGCGCCAGATGATGAACCGCAGGAATCGATATCAGGGTCTACACCGAATCTTATCGAATGATAGTCGATAGTCGAAGGCTTTTGGTATTATTTGCATCCGAGCCACGCTTCTTCAGCGGGATCGCACGCTGGATTGATGCCTAACTCGATCTGTGCTCGTCGGAGGGTGATGATATCAGGGTTGATAATGCACGTGAGCACCTGCATGCGGTTGTTGTAACAGATGCCAAATTGCCCGGAGCCGCTAGGGTATTCGCACTGACGAAAACGAACCCCTCCGCATACGTCGATGACATCGCGACGAAGATTGTCAGTCGCGTTCACCAGATCGTACTTGCTGTCTTGGCAAGTGCTCGATGGGAACCGTGCCAACAGAGTCTTTGTCCCATTTGTGGCTCGAGCCACATCGTCGTCCAAGCAACTCGCGGCCGGAATGTCAAGAAGTGGGTTGGCGGTGCAAGGCAAGTGCGTCAGGTCGCAGGTGCCAAGAAACCCGTTGCAGCAGAACTCGGAGCGGCGAAACGCGGCGAAATGGACAATATGCTTGAGCGAGGACAAGTCGGGCACAGTCCGTAGTCTGGGGAGGTAGTCGAGCTCGAGTCGCTGCAGCGCTGCGACGTTGTTGAAGGTCGGCACTTCCAGCAGGCTAAACATGTGGGCGAACACGATGCTGCGGAGGCTGGGCACGCCACTGAGAGATGGAAGCACCTGGAGCCGATCGTGGACAGCCATGTGGAGATACGTGAGGTACGGCATATCGCTGAACAGGTCGCCGTCGAGGCTGAGCAGATTGGGAAATAGATCTTTTCCTTCGACATGCCTGCCAAATGAGGGACATCCAAGAACAAGGAGAGTGTGAGCTATGCGAGTACTGTGTCACAGTAGGTAGCGCGACGTACAGATATTGCAAGCGCTTGAACTCGTTCGCCCACGACGGAATCGCTTCTAGCCCCGTATAAATCAACGACCTGCTCAGGCAACAATGAGAGAGTACACAGCCGGAAAGGGATTAGCATCAAGACCCGAGATCGAAGATCTTGGTGCACAAGACCTACACGTATTGCAAGTTCCGGCAATGCCGCAACTCGTCCGGCAACTGCAAAAGTCCGCGGTTGATCAAGTGCAGAACGCGCAGATCTCCTGACTTGGACAGCGTCCGCACCGCTTCAGTCATGTCTATGGGATCCATCCAGTCCGCATAAGTGCGCGGAGATCGGTCGACGTCGATCAGCTCGAGACACGGACATGTCTTGCTCTCGTTCCAGCGATGTGCGAACACGATGCACTGCGGGTAGTCGGCGCAGACGTGACGCGATACCGCCATGGCTTTCTCTCCATACGCAACCACCATCGCAGCAAACAGAATGAAGAACGCCGCCACGATCTTGGGGACGTTGGTCTGAACCAGAAACTCTGAACCTTCCCCAGGGTGGACAGCAGCTTTTCGCGGTGATCGCTTCATTTGTGCGCGGAGCAGCGTTGCGACGACCTCGCGAAAACGGTTGCAGAACGACAGGTTCAGACTCAGGCGCAGCACCAGGTTGCCGAGTGATAGAAACCGCAGCGAGTCGAAGCACGAGCGGAAGAAAGCGATTTCGGACGGGTTGGCGGCCATCCGAGCCATTTGCTCAAAGCTGCCAGGAGGCAAGAGATCGATGTTGAGCTGGAAGGCTCTGCGGTCAAAGTCGAAGTTGAGATAGCAGTACACGAGTACCCAGATCGGATACACGACAGCCGCGATGAGATCGAAGCTGCACAAGACACAGCGAAACAGACAATTATGCGCCTGAGGGAGAGCGCGAAAGTTCAAAGCTGCTTACATCGAGTCGACGAAGATCTCGAGAATCGCCGAGTGCCTCGTCGACAAGATCGTGCTTGCGCAGGACAGCGCGTTGCAGCAGAGGAAGAGTGCGTATCCTCGTACGAGCACCACGGGGAATCCGTCTTCGAGCGCTTGGTGCAGCTGGATGGACTGCACGACCAGATCGAGCGCCTTCAAGAACACATTCTGAAAACCAAACAGTCAGGTTGCGGGTGAAAACCACAGACTTCAGCGGGATATCAGCGCGGAGCTCACCCAAAACTTGCGATTGCGACCGGACATGCTCGTTAGTTCATGCCAAGCGGCTGAGGTCTGCGTATAAACAGCAGCCAGGGGTACGCCGAACACGGTGATATGACGGGACGACTGGCGATCGAGCTGTCGAAGTGTTGCTCGCTTCAACCGGTTCATGATGCTGCCTCGCTTCCCACGCCAAATTGTCATCTTGCCGAGGACGTACACGTACGCGACATCGACAACGACCAAGCCAGCGACAGCGAGGCCTTGCACAGCTCGATCCGGGTCCACTATCAGCCAGAACTGGCCGTTATCGAAGCTCCCCGTCCCCATCAAGTAGTTGGCCGTCTCGTTCGGCGCGATCGTGAGCATGATGAGCCACGTCGTCCAGAAGATGCAGACAATCAAGATGACGATCATCGGCGGACCGAACAGACCGAACGCCTGCGAGAACCCGATGATTGTGATCGCGATGATTGACTGGCGGCGAGTCTGGCGCTGGCGGCTCGCCACCTCGACAGGGGAGATCTGCGTCGACTTTGGTCCGCGCTGCGCTTCATGGCAATCTCGAGTGGTGTCATACCGCGAGACCTCTGGCTCCATCCTGCCGACCCACCGCCGCCACGTCCAACTCGATAGGTTAGCTCGATGACAAAAATACGCTGCCGAATGGCATTCATCGTTCCGCGTCCCCACAAGATGGCTACAAAAGCGTATACTCGTCCGTGTGCAATCAGTATAGCGTCCTATTTTAAGGCATATTGTCTGTTTCAATATGCCGTGCAGAAGGATTATCTGGCGCATGAAAGGCAAAGCACAGCAAATTTCTGCACACCTTGTTCACCCAGAAGGGAAAGCGACGGCACTGGCGGCAACAGCGGACGCCCACACAGATCGGAAGTGAAGGCTTCCCACTCATCAACGCTCTCGGCGCTTCCCGCTGAGACCTCCGAGGCGCTTCCTCACTGGACGATGGGCGTGCCGACCGAGACGCGCGCGGGCGTGCGCGTGTGCGCGCGCTTCCGGCCGCAGAACAGGCTCGAGCTCAAACAGCAGGCGGTCGAGTGCGTGTCTGTGGACGACGACGGCGCGGCGGCCACGCTGGAGGCGGCGGTCCGCGGCGGCGAGCCGCACACGTTCACGTTCGACCGGGTGTTCGGCACGGCGTCTACCCAGGTGCGAGTGTGATGTCTAGGCGAGGGTGTTTTGCATTTTTGGCATAACAGCGGTGCTGTGGCAGGCGGAGGTGTATGAGGCGACGGCACAGCCGCTGGTGCAGTCCGCTCTGCGCGGGTACAACTGCACGTGCTTCGTGTACGGCCAGACGGGCACGGGCAAGACGTTCTCGATGGAGGGCGTGCCGGGGGACGCCGAGTTCGCCGGCATCATCCCGCGCGTCATGACGGACATCTTCGCGGGCATTGAGCAGATGCAGACCGAGCTCGAATTCCTCGTGCGCGTGTCGTACATTGAGATCTACCTCGAGAAGATCCGCGACCTGCTCAACCCGGCGGCAAGCAACCTGAGCGTGCGCGAGAGCCGCGACCGCGGCGTCTGGGTCGCCGGTACCAAGGAGGTCTGCTGCGCCACGGCGGAGGAAATGATGGCCGTCATGCGTGTCGGCGGCGCCAACCGCGTCATCTCGTCCACGCGCATGAACAGCGACTCGAGCCGCAGCCACTCGGTCTTTATCATCACGATCGAGCAGCGGAACGAGGCGACGGGGTCCACCAAGAGCGGTAAGCTCTTCCTTGTTGATCTCGCGGGTTCCGAGAAGGTTGGCAAGACGCAGGCTAAAGGACAGACGCTCAAGGAGGCGCAGCACATCAACAAGTCGCTCTCTGCACTCGGCAGCGTCATGAACGCGCTCACGAGCGGTCAGGCGAACACACACGTGCCATACCGCGACTCGAAGCTGACGCGGCTGCTGCAGGACTCGTTGGGCGGCAACTCGGAGACGACGCTGTTGGTGTGTGCGAGTTCCAGCAGCTACAATGCTGAGGAGACGTTGTCTACGCTGCGCTTCGGCGCTCGCGCCAAGCACATCAAGAACAAACCGACGGTCAACGAAGAGCGCACCGTCGCGGAGTTCAAGGTGCTCGTGGCCGAGAAGGACAAGCGGATCGCGACGTTGGAAGCCCAACTCCGCGATATTAGCGGAAGCGGCGAGCCTGCACCGGCGGAAGGTGATGGTGCGCGGGTACAAGAACTATTGGCCAAGATTGAGCAGCTGGAAGACGAACAATCGTCCAAGGCGACGGAGGTGACGAGTCTCGAGGAGAGATTATCGGAGCTGGAGGAGACAAACAAGGTGCTGCATCAGAAAGAGGTGGAGCTGACTGCCATCACGAGCCGGAACGAAGACGTGGCGAAGAAGCTTGCGTTTGTGGAGAACGAACTGAGTGCCAAGACGCAGGAGTGCGAGGAGCTGAGCCAGCTGATTGAGCAGCGCAAGGCGAAACAAGCAGGCTCGACTGGTGCTCCGTCAGAGCAATCTTCGCTCGGAGCAGATGGCAGTGAAGCGAGCTCTGAAGCCCTGCCAGTAGACCGTACTCGAGGCGACAGCTCCGATTCGTTTGAGAACGAGCTGCTCCGCCGACAAGTGCAAGCCAAATCGCACGAGGTGGATCTCTGCATGACGCGCATCAAGGAGCTGTCGGAGGAGCTGGCGAATTGCCGCAACTTCTACGATCAGGAGATCGACTTGCTCCAGGAGAAGCTGCATGAGTATGACGCGTATATCCAAGGGTTCATGGAAACCTCGGACAAGGAAGTCAAGTCGCCTCAACTCGACTCGCTGCTGACCAATGCCAAGATGCTGAAGTCAGTTCGTGGCGGTGGCGGCAACGCCATTGCTAGTCCCAGTGCTGGGTCGTCTGCAGCGCCTCCATCCTCACAGCGTCCGCGCATTCTTACGTCGACAACGTCTGCGGACGGCTGGAACTTGGATGAAGAGGTGTTTCCGGTGGCACCAATCGATATGGAGTCGGAGGTTGTGAAGCGATTGATCGCCAGCATGCCGGAGAAGGGTCGCGAAAAGCTCTCGAAGTGGCTCGTGTTTGTGCTCGAAGGTCGCGATATCCGCTCCAACTTCCACCCCGAGATCTCGATCGAAGGCGTGAACGAAGAGCTCAACCGCGACATGCGGCGCTTGATTGTCCCGCTTCTCAAGAATCGCCACGACCTCGACGTGCTACCTTACGTGCGCACGCGATACGTTCGCGTCTCGGACCTGAAGATCACGCTTGTCCCGAAGAACAAGGACACTGTGCACGTGGAAGCCACGCCGACTTACGACGTGGATGACAAGCACGAGGGGAAGACTGAAGCTACGGTCCCGAACCCTGACAAGATGTGGGCGGAAGGCCATCTCTTTTATGGTCCAAAGACCGACGCGTCCAGTGCTTCGGTGCTTCACGGCGCTCGCGCGCTGATCCCTGGCAAGGACCGATTCGCGTCGGAGCCTGTCGACCTCAGCGCGTCTGTGTCCGAGTCCAAAGCCGTGCTGGATGTGGCTCCGAGCAGTTCAGGGTCGAGCACTAGCAACCAAGACAGTTCGTCTGGGCCGGCATCGGGATCTGCGGCAGCTGGTGGAGTGTTTGGTCGTCTCCGGTCTAAGACGGGTGTTGGCGCCATGTTCGGCGATGTCAAGAACCTGATCGCAGGCCGCTACTACAAGAACTTTGTGCACGAAGATACACTGTGCGATGGGTGTGGCATGAGTCCGATCGTCGGCGGCAAGTGGAAGTGCAACACGTGCGAGAACTTTGAGCTGTGCGACACGTGTTACAGCGCAGGGTTGCACGGGTTCGAAGTGAGCAACGAGATGTGCCGTCGCATTGAGCAGATGGCCGTCCAGAGGCATCGGTCGCTCGGCGAGTACCCAGAGCTGTTTGAGCTCTTCCGCCGCCACATTTGCAACGACGACGTCGTGCAGTTCCGCCGCATCGTCGAGTGGCTCACTGACATTGTCGCGGGAACCCACTCGACTCACATCAATCACAAGATGATCGTCAAGAGCGGGTTGCATCCGGAGATCCGAGCGCGATTGGTGGCGCAGCTCGGTGCGTTGGCCAGCGTTCGAACGGACATTGAGCTAAAGACCGAGTGGGTTGTGGAGAAATCGCCCGAAGAAGAAGAGGCTGAGGAAGCCAGTGACAGCGATGGCAGTGCGAGCTCCAACCAGAACGCCAGCCAGGAGAACAGTCAGGACACCAAGTCGCCTATGATCGAGGTGACGACTCCGCCGCCGTCGGTCGTGGATGGCGAAGTTCCATCAGCTTCGCCACCACCTTCAGCATCTGCTCCGACTGATGTGCGGCTTGAGACGCTGCGCATGTACATTGCCGAGATCAAGACGACGAGAACCGATTCGTCACCGGTGGTGCCCTTCTCGGACTTGCTGCATCCGTCGCGCCAGCATTCTGGCACGGCGACAAGCGCTCGGTCGTCGTCGACGTCCTCGATCGCCTCGGCCAGCGCAAACGGTGTCAATGGAGCAGCAAAGCCCTCGTCCACTGATGAGCCAGCAACGTCGACATCTCCTGCCGATCAGGCGGTGGACGCCGACGGCGAGCCCGTTTACAACCGGAAGCGCGTCAAGTCGGTCACGCACTTGCATTTCTGACTATGAGATCACTCCAGCTCCGCTATTGCTTTGCTGGTCACTCCTTGGGCCTGTAAAGCCGCCCGCGGGCGGACAGGACTCCTCGATGAAGGCGTCACCGAAGACCTTGGCGCTTGCGTAGCCGAGCATCTGCATGTTCATGTGCAATATGTTCTTGGCCGCGTTCACGTCTCGGTCGTGCACGAACTGGCAGTGCGAACAGCTGTAGACGCGGCTCCCCCCCAGGTCGTCCTTGATCTCGCCGCAGCGAGAGCAGGTCTTAGACGTGTACTCTTCCGTACACTCGATCAATCGTCCACCGGCGCGCTCCATCTTGTATTTCAGGAGCATCCTGAATCGATAGTGCGCTAGGGCGAGCATTGCCCTAGCGGTTGGTGAGCGAATCTTGCGCTTTCGCCTCCCTTGGGCGACCTCTGGTGGTGTGGTGGTCGGCGTGCCGTCCGCTGCAGCTAGCAGCTCGTACTTGCGCACCATTTTCGAACTCTGGAACGTTGGGAGCAGCACTTGGCTGTAGTTGGTGGCCAGCCAGCTGCTGACCTTCTCGTGCATGTCGGTGACCATTCGGGTCACCGACCTGTTCGAGTAGCGCAGCTGGCGGCGCAGCCGATACCGCTGGCGGTGCTGCTTCGTCTTTGGCGGGTACCTAGCCCTGCGGTCATGTGCCGCAGGGCTAGGAGTCGTGCAACCGTCATTTGCCGACGTACCGCCTCCGTCCAACGCGAGCACGCCACCGCCAACCACTGCGCCGCCGCCAACAGTTGCGCCGCCGCCAGCCACTCGACGCTTGCCGCCGACCGCCACCGCGTCGCCGCCGCCTGCCACCGCGTCGCCGCCGCCTGCCACCACTCGGCCGCCGTCCGCCACCGCGTCGCCGCCGTCTGCCATCACTCGGCCGCCGCCAATCACTCGACGCTTGCCGCCAGCCACTCGACGCTTGCCGCCGACCGCCACCGCGTCGCCGCCGCCTGCCACCGCGTCGCCGCCGCCTGCCACCACTCGGCCGCCGTCCGCCACCGCGTCGCCGCCGTCTGCCATCACTCGGCCGCCGCCAATCACTCGACGCTTGCCGCCAGCCACTCGACGCTTGCCGCCGACCGCCACCGCGTCGCCGCCACCCGCCACCACTCGGCCGCCGTCCGCCACCGCGTCGCCGCCGTCTGCCATCACTCGGCCGCCGCCAATCACTCGACGCTTGCCGCCAGCCACTCGACGCTTGCCGCCGTCCGCCACCGCGTCGCCGCCGTCTGCCATCACTCGGCCGCCGCCAATCACTCGACGCTTGCCGCCAGCCACTCGACGCTTGCCGCCGACCGCCACCGCGTCGCCGCCACCCGCCACCACTCGGCCGCCGTCCGCCACCGCGTCGCCGCCGTCTGCCATCACTCGGCCGCCGCCAATCACTCGACGCTTGCCGCCAGCCACTCGACGCTTGCCGCCGTCCGCCACCGCGTCGCCGCCGTCTGCCATCACTCGGCCGCCGCCAATCACTCGACGCTTGCCGCCAGCCACTCGACGCTTGCCGCCGACCGCCACCGCGTCGCCGCCACCCGCCACCACTCGGCCGCCGTCCGCCACCGCGTCGCCGCCGTCTGCCATCACTCGGCCGCCGCCAATCACTCGACGCTTGCCGCCAGCCACTCGACGCTTGCCGCCGTCCGCCACCGCGTCGCCGCCGTCTGCCATCACTCGGCCGCCGCCAATCACTCGACGCTTGCCGCCAGCCACTCGACGCTTGCCGCCGACCGCCACCGCGTCGCCGCCACCCGCCACCACTCGGCCGCCGTCCGCCACCGCGTCGCCGCCGTCTGCCATCACTCGGCCGCCGCCAATCACTCGACGCTTGCCGCCAGCCACTCGACGCTTGCCGCCGACCGCCACCGCGTCGCCGCCGCCTGCCACCACTCGGCCGCCGTCCGCCACCGCGTCGCCGCCGTCTGCCATCACTCGGCCGCCGCCAATCACTCGACGCTTGCCGCCAGCCACTCGACGCTTGCCGCCGACCGCCACCGCGTCGCCGCCACCCGCCACCACTCGGCCGCCGTCCGCCACCGCGTCGCCGCCGTCTGCCATCACTCGGCCGCCGCCAATCACTCGACGCTTGCCGCCAGCCACTCGACGCTTGCCGCCGACCGCCACCGCGTCGCCGCCGCCTGCCACCACTCGGCCGCCGTCCGCCACCGCGTCGCCGCCGTCTGCCATCACTCGGCCGCCGCCAATCACTCGACGCTTGCCGCCAGCCACTCGACGCTTGCCGCCGACCGCCACCGCGTCGCCGCCACCCGCCACCACTCGGCCGCCGTCCGCCACCGCGTCGCCGCCGTCTGCCATCACTCGGCCGCCGCCAATCACTCGACGCTTGCCGCCAGCCACTCGACGCTTGCCGCCGCCGCCAGCCACCGTGTCGCCGTCGCCCGCCGCCACTCGACCGTCGCCGAGGCTCGTGCATTTTGTTTTCTCATGTAGAATATCACCGGCTCGCGCCATCCTCGCCTTCACTCTTTGTCGTAGCTTGGTGCTGTGTTTCTCCTTGCATGTGTTGGTCATGAGGTCGAGCTGTGCCTGCGCCTTGGCGATCGCGTCAAAGCGGCGCTTGAGCACAGCGCGCGAGTCGTTGATGCTCAGCGTCAGTCCATCAGGGTCGTAGACCGTCAAGAAGTTGCGCACGCCCGGGTCGATCGCGCAGACGCGTGAGGACTGCGTCTGGGCGAACGACAAGTAGCGAGGAACGGCGATGTAATACTCTCCCTCGCGCAGCCGCTGGAGTCGCACAGCGTGCTCGAGCTCTGGCAGCTCTCCTCTAATCTCTATCCCATCGTTCGGTCCGAATCCGAAAAATGTTGGGTGGAACTGCACGCGGTTCTTCTCTCCACTCTCTCCGTGGACGACATGGAGCGAGGTCGAGCTAAGCTCAATGCTGCTGGATCGAGCAAACTTGCTCTTGAACTTCAACTTTGGGAAGCTGGTAGGTTTGCCCTTCCTGAGCAGCGCGAAGAACAGCGCTAAGGACGATTTGATAGCCTTCATGAAATCGCGAAAAGCTGATTGGAATACTAGACTGGAGACTCTGAGGTGACGTCGTAGTGCTCGTTTGTTTCGAATGAATCTTGACACAGATCGCTTGTTAGCAATTGGTCGATACTTAAACGAGAGATCAGAAAGCGTCATTTTTGTCGTGTTGGTGTCATTGTGTCGTGGCAATAGTCGTGTTGCACAATCGTCAGCCGAGCGAGCGACGAGCTGGTTGTATATGGCTCGGTTTGTAGCGAACATTTGTTCCAAGTGCTGTCGTTGGTCTGGTGTCGGGAAAAGCCGCAACTTGAAGTTGCTGTTAATTGGTTTCATGTTTGCATTGTGTGTTTTTGGGTTTTTGTCCTTGATAGTGTGGTTGGGGTTGGTGCCGATGCCGCCCACGATTCGCAAGCGTTGAGGCACATGCCGTGCCTCAGCGGCCGAGGCCGACATTGAGGCGGTACGCCACGGTGTCGACCTCTCTGTGTTGGCGAAACTGGTGACGTCGTACCATGATGTTACCAGCTTTTCAACAACCAGCTGAGTCTCAGGGAGACGAGGCCGTTCCCATGTTGCCGCATGTTCACTTCCCTCCGCTGGCTGTCGACTTGTCCGACGTCGACAACCAGCGTGGACCTGCATGATCCTAGCGCGACGGATGCGGCGAGCAGGGCGTGAGCGGCGGTCGCCTCGGGGATGAAGTGGCTTCGGCACCGCCACGAGGTCACCCATGCGCGGCAGCCACAGGTCTGTCGCGATTTGGCGGTTGAACCACTCTTCCGGACGGATGAGACTGTCGGTGTCGACCGCTGCGATCTGTTCTGGTTGTGCGTCGTCAGCAATGTACTGTTCTGGTTGTGCGTCGTCATCTGTGGTCTGTTCTGGCTGTACAGGTGTGGCAAGCACGTCTGCACGGCGACGCTTGGTGGGGGCGGCCGGCAAGCCACTCCCACGTCGCTTGCCGACCATTGCGGAAATTGGAGAATGAATCGGTATGGATCGAGATCCTTGCGCTTTGGATGCTTGGGTTGCTGCCTGATTTGCACCTAGGTGCAAATCAGGCGCGTAATATGCGCCTCCTCCCAACCGCCGCCGACTGTAGTTAGATGCTAGCCAGGAAACGGACGCTGGAATTGACGGTAAGCGCACGCTGGAAGGTCTGATGATCATGGTCCTGCAGATACTAAGCGCTGGCGATGCACAGTGTGTGTGTATCGCGCTACCCACTGGGACACAGTGCTCGCGTAGCTCACACTCCCCTTGTTCTTGGATGTCCCTCATTTGGCAGGCATGTCGAAGGAAAGGATCTATTTCCAAATCTGCGCAGCCTCGATGACAACCTGTTCAGCCACTCGAGATTGCCATGAAGCGCAGCGTCGACAACGTCTCCTCGGCATTGTAGCTGCTGGAACTCGCGCACACCAACAGCGTCGTCTCCGAGTTGCCGCCCAACGAGTCCTGCAGCAGCCGCGTCAGCTTCGAGTCGCGGTATGGCACGTGTGTGTTCGTCTGACCGCTCGTGAGCGCGTTCATGACGCTGCCGAGTGCAGAGAGCGACTTGTTGATGTGCTGCGCCTCCTTGAGCGTCTGTCCTTTAGCCTGCGTCTTGCCGACCTTCTCGGAACCCGCGAGGTCAACAAGGAAGAGCTTGCCGCTCTTGGTGGATCCCGTCGCCTCGTTGCGCTGCTCGATCGTGATGATAAAGACCGAGTGGCTGCGGCTCGAGTCGCTGTTCATGCGCGTGGACGAGATGACGCGGTTGGCGCCGCCGACACGCATGACGGCCATCATTTCCTCCGCCGTGGCGCAGTAGACCTCCTTGGTACCGGCGACCCAGACGCCGCGGTCGCGGCTCTCGCGCACGCTCAGGTTGCTTGCCGCCGGGTTGAGCAGGTCGCGGATCTTCTCGAGGTAGATCTCAATGTACGACACGCGCACGAGGAATTCGAGCTCGGTCTGCATCTGCTCAATGCCCGCGAAGATGTCCGTCATGACGCGCGGGATGATGCCGGCGAACTCGGCGTCCCCCGGCACGCCCTCCATCGAGAACGTCTTGCCCGTGCCCGTCTGGCCGTACACGAAGCACGTGCAGTTGTACCCGCGCAGAGCGGACTGCACCAGCGGCTGTGCCGTCGCCTCATACACCTCCGCCTGCCACAGCACCGCTGTTATGCCAAAAATGCAAAACACCCTCGCCTAGACATCACACTCGCACCTGGGTAGACGCCGTGCCGAACACCCGGTCGAACGTGAACGTGTGCGGCTCGCCGCCGCGGACCGCCGCCTCCAGCGTGGCCGCCGCGCCGTCGTCGTCCACAGACACGCACTCGACCGCCTGCTGTTTGAGCTCGAGCCTGTTCTGCGGCCGGAAGCGCGCGCACACGCGCACGCCCGCGCGCGTCTCGGTCGGCACGCCCATCGTCCAGTGAGGAAGCGCCTCGGAGGTCTCAGCGGGAAGCGCCGAGAGCGTTGATGAGTGGGAAGCCTTCACTTCCGATCTGTGTGGGCGTCCGCTGTTGCCGCCAGTGCCGTCGCTTTCCCTTCTGGGTGAACAAGGTGTGCAGAAATTTGCTGTGCTTTGCCTTTCATGCGCCAGATAATCCTTCTGCACGGCATATTGAAGCAGACAATATAGTATGAGTGCAAGCGTGATTTGGTATCTTCGTTGTCTCCGTGCCCATGTGTCGTTGCGTGTGCGTGTTGAAAGAGGCGGCAGGCGTTCGCGTCGGCGTGCGTCGAGCCCGCTCACCGCCGCGATTGGTTGCGGCTCGCGGCATTCGCTGTGACGTGGCAACGACGCCGCGTCGACGGCGCATAGCCACGCGAGACCACTGCGCAGCCATGTTGCGCATCTCGGGTCGCACTGCACTGCCAGCTGAATCCACTGGCCGCGACATGCGTCCGCATCAGGTTGTTCGCCTGGACATCAGGTCCACCGCAAGGTTCGACCCTCCCCATTGCCCAGTGCTATCCGATGCTGCCTACATGAATGGATAAAGGTTCTCTCTCTCGGTTCAACCGTATTGGCAAAGCACTAGTGTATAGATTACGAGGAGCGGAGCAGCTAGTTTCTCACGCTGAGGCCGCCAGCCTCCTTTGAAACGCATTAAGGGTGGGGGACGGAGCACGCAGATGGAGCAAAGCACTTTAGCTCTACGCGGACACGCCGGCGAACTCGGCCACGAACTTGCGCTGCGCCGACGAGAGTCCCCACGCCGGCGCGCCGCGCACGACGAGCCGCGAGAGCAGAGCGGCCGCGGCCTCGTCCTGCGCGAGCAGCTGCTGGGCGGCGCGCTGGCGGTCGTCCTGCGACGCGAGCGCCGCCTTCTTCACGTCCCAGGCCTGCATGAGCTGCGCGAGCTGCGTCACGTCCTGCGGCTCGGCGCGCGAGCCGGGGTGGAACGTGGCCGCGGCCTCGGATCGCGTCTTGATGGAGCCGTAGAAGCCGCCCTGGCCCTCGTACGCCTGGCCGCCCGAGTACGTCGTGAAGGCGCGGAGCGAGGCCGGGCGAGTGGCGGCGGTGGCCCTGGACAGCAACGTCTTGGCGAGCGCGGGCATGGCTGGAGCTTGGGGAAGACTGGAAAGCGGGGGGACGCCTTACGACTGATGCAGAGACGGCAAGATCGGGAATGGGCCGCCGCCGTTTGCCTCGCGAATGCCGTCGCACCCGCCCAGTGCCGTTCATGGCGGCCGCCCATTTAGGAAACCTATCGAACCTGTCCATCCTCCTGGTCACAATAGAGCGCCGTGGCACATGCGACGGGGCAGATTCGTCCTGGCTACAGCGGTCAAAAGCACGGCGATTTAGGTAAATACGGGGTTGAATTAGGGCAACTCGGAGGATTTGCACCGGATTCGAGGGGGTCGCGACGTCATGAAAGGCGGGCGGTGACGCGCACAGGGTGGCTCAAATCGGAGCTGGCCACGTTGGCGTCATGTGTAATCCGGCAGGAATCTAGAGAAAGCTATATTTTGGCTAGGGTTAGGTCGCTCTGCCCCTCACGTGCGTGGCAGTTGCAGTGTTATCGTGCGGCGTACGCTCGCTCCGGGCAAAACAAACAAGCGGACGGCCCTCTCTACTGTGCTGCCGACGGAGGAGAGCACAGCGTGTCGCAGTGCTCGACGAAGCCGTCGTGGACGCACTTGTGGCGGTGGACACCTCGCGCAAGCTCCGGTTGGGAACGCACGGCAACTGATTCTGCATCACGGACTGCATCTCCCGCTTGGCCCCATCCTCCGAAAATGCTGGTGGCAGGGGGCACGGGTTGAGGTTTGGCCACGACTCTCAAAATTGCACTCAAGTTTCGATTGTGATGGCATACAAAAATCAAAGTGCACCGCATATCAGCCGTAAATGGCTCTAAACGGACCAATCGTCGCTGATTTCTTCAGGCAAAATTGCTGATAATTAGAAATAAAATAGTGACAAAGCTTGCTGCCTGTGACTCGATCGATGTAGCCAATCGTCGCCTGCTGCGTCAGAGCTCTCTATTGAGTCAGTCACAGTGTACTCTACTTGCCGCTGCTCCCGCTAATCAATTGCGATCCTCGCTGTCAACGAACGCCGCATTGGCTACTGCTCGGATATCCAACGCTGTTCCGCTGAAGGTCGAGCAACCTTCGCCGCCTCCTGAGCTGCCGCCACGCGGCTAATTCGAAGACTTAGAACCTTCGGCATTCTAGCGCAATGGGCGTATGGAATCCATGACCCCGACTTTCATCACTTAGGTACGATTTCGAACGAGTTCGAGGTCGGAAAATGGTAAGTTCGGTCGAACTTCAACCAATAATTGCTCGAAGTGGAGCATCCATAGAATTATCCGGATATATCGCCGTTAAACCCGTAATTGGCGTCCGCTTGATCAACCATGCGTCCTAGTTCGCCATTGGCATGGCCACCAAGACCAAGACCAAGACCAAGGCGAAGGCGGCGGTGTCTCCGACCGCTCGCAGCCCCAGCAATGCGTCCTCGCGCGCCTTCTCGTCCTGGCGGATGCTGTTCGTGGCGCTGCCTGCGGCCATAGCGGCGCTGGGCGGCGTCTGGCGCAGCAACAGCTACTTCAACGATGACTTGCCGCGCGTCGACCCCAGGGCCGTGAATGGGACGCCGCCGCTCATGAACGCGTCGATGGCGGCGCGCAAGTTCCAGGCGTGGATCGGCGACAAGCACGCGAGCGAGCTGGTGGATCTCACGACCCCAAAGCTGTTGGTTCCGGCGGAAGACGGCCGCGAATGTCCATCGTTCAAAGTCGAAGGCGACCTCACCCACATCTCGGACGTGATGGGCAGCTCGGTGCCTGAGAACCAAGTGTTCTTGATGCTGAACGGACAGAACGAAGGCTTGTTCGTGCCGTGGGAGCCCAACACCGAGTGCTTGTTCGAGCTCGCACGGTTCGCGGCCGAACTGCTCGGCGCGGACGTCGACCTGATCCCCAATGGTCTCAAGCTCTTCTCGCAAGACGGACTTCCCATCACTACAAGTACGCAGCTGAGTGAGCTCAAGATCGCGCACGTCTTGCTGGACGGACAGTTCTGGGTCTGGCCGGGCATCGTCGTCGGCTACAAGCGCGACATCGAAGGGTTCAACGTCACGACGCAGTCGCTTAGCCCGAGGGTGTTCACGATCGAGGGGTTCTTCTCGCAGGAGGAAGCGGACGCGGTCATCTCAGAAGGCGTCGGCCTGCTCTCGCGTTCCCCCGTCGACAGCGTGGATGCAGTGGATGGCTACCACTCGGACCGCACGAGCTTCACGACGTTCCTGGAGGACTCGCAGTTCACGCGTGACATGCGGACACGCACAGCGCGTGTCTTGCGGTTGCCGGCCCCCGGTTTCGTGGAGCGTCTGCAGCTCGTGCGGTACGAGGTCGGCCAGTTCTTCCGAAAGCACGAAGACTACTTTCACAGCAAGGAGTTTTTGCCTCCGAATGAGCTTTCGGCCAAAGAGTACGAGGCGTGGACAAAGTGGGCGAGTGCGCAGATCGAAGCGCTTGATGAACAAGCAGCTCAGGATCTGCCGGTCGAGTTTCGAAAGGGAGGGGCTATGTTCCCAGACTTTAAAGACACGACCACGTTCCAACAGGCGTTGCTGACTGCCTTCATGGATGACGCCAAGGCCGTCAACTTCTTTGAGGAGCATACGGACGTTGAATGGGGTTCGTGGATCACCCAGAACTTGGAGATCAAGGCGAATGACATCATTGATCCGCTGATGAAGTCCAAAGGGTACATGCTGCCATACATCATCGAGTCGTGGGAGAAGCGGGCCGGAAACATCCCGCAGCTCAAGTACAGCATCCCTAGGCGACCGGTGAACGGCGTGACGCACTACTTTCGCTGGATCCGCTGGGCCAAAGAGCGCATCCAAGACGTGCTGGACACGAACCCGTCGCTCGTGCCGGACGCCGTGGCCCCCACTGGACCGGACTACCCGACATACTACATGAGCTTCCAGAACCGGCTGGTGTCCATGATCCTCGCGGACAACAGCAAGGACAAGCTGGTCGCGCAGTTCAATGCCGAGTGGTACGACTGGTTCACGGCCAACCGCGACAACAATGACGTGTTGCTCGAGGCTCTGAGATCTAGAACTGACGTCCTCGACCTCATTGTCGCCGCGTGGACCAAGCGTGCGGGCGACGCCACGTTCGCGTACACCAAACCGAAGCACCTGCACCACATTGAGCCGAATCGGTTCGCGACGCTCTTCTTGTACCTGAACGACTGTCTCGAAGGCGGCGAGACGGTGTTTCCGTACTCGAAGGAGCGGCTCTTGACGGACATCAAGCGCGACGGGATGGCCGAGTGCTCGGACGGACTCGCCATACCGCCCATCAAGCTCACGACCTCGATGTTTTACTCGCAGACGCCAACGAACGACCTCGACCCGGCCAGTCTGCACGGCGGCTGTCCTCCGTCCAAGGGCGTCAAGTGTAAGTAGATGTCTGGTGGGGTGTGCTGCACTCGGAGGTGCTCACTACTGACGTTGACGCTTGTCTTGCAGACGGCGCCAACTCGTTCACGTGGAACGTTGATGCCGACGAAGGCGCCAACGCGTGGGACAAGGGCTACGACTACAAGCTGAACCCGGTGTGAGTCGGCGAACTGCAGGTGTCCATCGGTTGGAGAGCAGTGTGCTTTTGGTAGCCGCAGCGTTGCGTGTCTGAACACTGAAATGGCCATCGACTTGGCTGTCCGTCAAGGCAATGAGATTACCTGTGCATGCAGCTGGTGTCGATGTCAATGGAATGCGGAGTCGTGCAGGAACGACTGCAACAGAGGTTGCAGCAGCCCAAAAGGCTTTGCTTCGGGATGACGGCAGTCCTCGACAGTGGCTTGGGACTGCAGCGATCCCTGCACGACAGCCCAAGGCGCGGCCGCAGGACGAGAAGCAAGTGCAGTCCGCATGCAATAGTTTTCCTCCCGTCCTGATAACTCCTCGGTGGATTGGTCGCAAACAGGCCGCCACTTGCCACTGGCAATCAGCGCTGGCTCACGCAGCACGCACTTCGGACGGCAGACGGTAATCCCTCCGCGCATGATTGCTGACCTCGCGCCTCGCCAGTGGCGAACTCGCCACCGCCCGCCCACACCGCTGGCTCGCCTGTTCGCTCGCCCGCTTGCGCATCGTGTCGGCTGCTCGGCAGATGCAGCATCATCTCCAACCGGCCGCATCGCGCTCGCCCATGCCGCCGAGCAATGGATAGGCAGCGGCGTAGGGTGCTGTGCGCTGGCGCTCGTGTAGCCGCCGCGAGCCTCTTCCACGGCCACAAGCGCGACGTCGACCACACGCGTCTTTGGCCCGCGATCGAACGCTGTGGGAGGCTCAGCGCCGGAGCGAGCGCTCCATAGATCCATGCAACCATCGCCAGCCCATTGCAGCTACCCGCCACTGCTGGGCCATTCCGCTAGGCGGCGCTGAACCGGAGCACGGACACGCGCCGACACGGCGGTGTGGCCCGCCAGTCGAGCAAACGGGGACGCGCCTCGGTGGCGGGGCCAACTTCAACTTCATGTTCCACGGCTCGCCAGGGCCACCCACAGGTGGCTTCAACGTCCGCGCGTCACAGCCACGCATGTCGAGCGCATCGAAGGCGTGTCTCTGACGCTGGGGGTTAAATGCGGCGGGTGGCCTGTCTTGTGGAGAAGCGGCGGCATGGTGAGCAGCAGACAATAGGTCGCGGAGCGCGTCGCTATGCGACGTCCGAGATGTCGACGACCCTCGAGATTGCATATCCGTGATGTAGTTGATGGCGCTGGGTGGAATGGATACCTGCGGGGCTACCCCTTGTGCCTAGCGTCCACTTGGCCCCTCGCACGCGAAACCATTACGCTCGCGGTTCACGCGTGTCTCGGCCGGAGATCGTCTGCATAGCGAATGCAAGTGCGGCGTCCGGTGCCGACACGTTCAGGGAATGTGCGCTGTCTCGCTGCGTGCTGTTATTGATGATGGCAGTGTGCGAAGGATTGCACATCACAAGATCAACCCGACCATCAACTTGAAGCGGACCGCGAAGTCAACAACACGCCACCCTAGCTACAGGACGATCTGCAAGTGTCTGCTATTCAGACGTGTCTCCTTCCCGTCACAGAGAGCTGGAGCGTCATCCACAGTCGCCAATGATGTCAAGTGATGCTCGGTCGGCTGGGTAAGTACCGAGCAAAGACCACCTGATCAATACACAAGACTCTATAATATTATAATTTATGCCCTTCCTGCATGACCCGACTTCAACGCTGTCTCAAAAAAGCCCATTTGTTGACAGGCTTCCTGTTCCAGTGTCCAGATCGCGCTCGCCACAACACGGGAACATAGGGCGGGAATCGTCACGGATTCACGCAAACGCACCAGCAACTGGCCTTTGTCGCGCGCCGCGCCTTGCGCCGCGCCACTGTTTACTGCCTGCCCTGACGGCGGTCCCATAGACGCGCGCGTGCTGATGCCTCGGCCGGACGCCTCGCCGAACGCCTCGGCCGCCGTGCCGCGAGCCCCGCTGGGCGGCACCGAGAAGCAGCTCCGCATAGCCGCGACGCCCGAGTGGCCGTGGCTCGCCACCGCCGCGCTCCTCCGCCCCGTGCCGCTCGTCCCAGTCTCGATTCCGCGCCACGCGGGGGTGGTCGCCCGCCCACAGCTCCAGTGCATGCGCTGACCTGCGGACGCCTGCAGCGGTCGACGCGAGCCGCGCGCGCCAGAAAAGCAATCAACGTAGCGGGCGGCGCACGCCGCAGACGCGCGCGCCACAAAGACAAGCCCGCGCGGGCGGCCCGAGCCGGCGCGCATATCTTTCGCGGCCGGGTGCGACACGGCCTCTTAGGCTCTTGGGGATCGGAGCCATTGGGATGCTGGCCCCCACACCGCAACAGCGCGAGCTCCAGTGCGTGGGCGTGCCCGTGCCGCCGCCCGCCAGCCTCGCAATGCGGCGCGGCCCGCGCGACGAGAGCACCGACGCGCTGCTCGCCTCGGCCGCGCACCTCGAGCTCGACCGCGAGATGATGGGCATGCTCGCCACCAACTGGAGCCTGAACGACCAGCAACAGCAACAGCAGCAGCAACAACAGCAACAACAGCAGCAACAGCAGCAACAGCAGCAACAGCAGCAACAATGGGGCATGGACGCCTTGTTCACCGACGCCGACATGCTGGGCATGCTCCCCGTGGGCGTGGGGTACCCATCGGCTCCGCCAATGGGTATGGGCCAGGTGCAGTCGATGGTGGCGGCGCCTGCGATGCTCAACATGCTGGAGCTGCCGTTCCAGGACGCGAGCCTCCCCGTACGCGACTTCCCGCTCTCCATGCCGGCCCCGACCGTGTTCGAGCCTGCGCCGGCCTTCGTGGGCGGTCCCGAGCCCACGGCGGCGTTCGTGCCGCTCGGCATGGACGGCCAGCCGCCGGACGCCGCCGCCATGCTCTACCCGGTACAGGACGTGCTCAAGGTGGACACGGAGCCGCTCCGCTTCCCGCCCGCCGACCTCAAGGCGGGCCATCGACCCATTAACGAGCCAGCGTACCCTGCGGGGCTGGAGGCCTCGTGCTCGGGCCACTCGACCGGGTCGGGCTCGTCGTCCCCGTCGCCGATGCTGGCGGGCAAGCCGGTCAAGCCGAAGCGCATCCGGCGGCTGTGCTCGGTCGAGGGCTGCGGCAAGCGCGCGCGGTCGCAGGACCTGTGCATCGCGCACGGCGGCGGGCGGCGCTGCATCGTGGACGGGTGCGAGAAGAGCTCTCAGGGCGGCAACCTGTGCATCAAGCACGGCGGCGGCAAGCGCTGCCACTTCCCCGGATGTGACAAGGCCGCGCAGACCAACTCGCTGTGCAAGGCGCACGGCGGCGGGCCGCGGTGCCAGTTCCCAGGCTGCACCAAGTCGTCGCAGGGCGGCGGGTTCTGCCGCGCGCACGGCGGCGGCAAGCGGTGCGCGGCCGACGGATGCAGCAAGGGCACGCAGCGCGGCGACTACTGCGCGCTGCACGGCGGCTCGCGCTACTGCGAGGTGGACGGCTGCACGCGCAACGACCGCGGCGGCGGCTTCTGCGCGCACCACGGCGGGGGCAAGCGCTGCTGCGTCGCCGGCTGCAACCGCTCGTGCCGCCGCAACGGCATGTGCTCGACGCACCTGCGGCTCACGGGCCGCGAGGACGACGGCACAGCGAGCCCGAGCGAGTTCGAGGCGCAGTTCTGACCCATGGGGGGAGGGCGGCGACACAATGAGGACGCCACTCGCGGACGGACGGCGCGGCCAACGGAAGGCGCGTCGACAAGCAAGACAGCGGATATTTAAGGCTCCCCTCTCGGCTTTATGGCCCGTGCACGGGCAGCAGGCCTCGAGCCAGCGGACGCGAAGATGGATCGCGATCGAAATGGACAGATGGGATGGCTACATTGGATGGGCATGCAGTTGTTGTGTGGGTGGGTGGGCGGGAGCATAGTGTAGTTAGTTAGGACGCCGGCGAATGGGAGAATCCGAGCGCGTCCATCCGAGCGCGTCCTCCACTCGCGCGGTGTTGATTTGATGCTTGTCAACTGCTGCATTGGCTGATGTGGTGGTGACGTCGACCACCCGAGCGTTAGGGAACGTGGCGAGGTGACACGTCGAGATTGGCCGTCAAGTGGCTGCATGTCTGGCTTCCAGGCTGAGCCGGAGCACGGGTGGCCGACTTGAGGCTGAGACCGATCGGCTCGCGGGCTATCCTTTGGCAACGCCGTGGCTTCAAGCGGGAAAACTGGGGATCAGGCGTTGAGGTCGCGTCGGCCCGCGGGAAGTGGCGAGGCGGAGGGCGTCGACCGATTGCTGAGCATGGAGGATGTCGGCGATGACGAGTTGACACAGGAAGGTACCGCACAGGAGACTTCATTTTTTTTTAATTCGAAGGAATTAGAAAAGTGTCGGAATTAAAATGGGCTAGTTTTTGGGCAAAGCATGACGGCAAACTGCAAGTCTCTTTGCCGAAAATAAACCAGCTGCTTCACCACAAAATCCAGCCAGTTCGCATCCTCATTTCAAGAAGCCGTTACTTTTCGCATGCATGGTTTCATTTCACGGTTCATGATCTGTGATTGATGGGTCAATAGAAACAGAGCGGATACGAAAACATACCTCGTTTTGTCAAATCAACCATATTGTGCGCTGTCGCACGGAGACGGGCCAAGGTTGAACGTGATTAAAACGCGTGTGAGCACCGCCGGGCCGCGCACCTCACCCAGTCATACTATTCTCAGTATACCCGGAATCTCACTTTTTGGCTGTTGAAACGCGCGCACACCTGCTCCTTCTCACACGACGACAGGGATAAATTTGAGCATGAAAATGACCCCTACCCCTGTTTTTGTTGGCGGTTTCCATCCAGTTTGCGACACGGCTGCCACCCTCACGCACGCCCCTCCCTCGTAACCCCAGTTATCCACACGTAACCTCCGATTTACCACCGCGTACCCCGTTGCTTTACACCCCTGCCTGCCGCGCTCTCCGTTCTCGGCATTCCCCCCTCGCCAACCCCGCACAGCAAAGGGAAACACACCAGCGGCCAAGCCAAGCGGCCAAGCCAAGCGGCCAAGACAACCAAGCGTTAAGACAAGTCAAGCCATTACCGGAGGACGCCATGCCGCTCGGCGAGAAGCTGCAGCGGCCGTTCGAGCTGCTGTCGCTGCGCGGACGCAAGAAGAAGGGCGAGGCGCCGCCGGTCGCCGCGCGGGCGGCGTATGCGCCTCCCCCGCCGCCGCCGTCGTCCTATGCCGGCACGCAGGTCCAGTATGAGCGCATCACGGCGTCGTCACCCGCGCCGGCGGTCACGTACGAGCCGCTGACGGCGGCCACGGCCGTCGCGGCGCCGTCCCCCGCGCCGTCCGTGTCCGCCAGCTCCAAGCACATGATCACGCACGTGCCGAGGCAGAAGCCCGTCCCGCTCGTGTACGACGCAGCCGCGCGGGCCGCCGCCTTCCCGAGTCCGGACGCGACGGCGGCGGCACCTCCCCCTGTTCTCCCGTCCGCGACCTTCCGCTCGCCTGGGATCTCGTCGCTGCCGTCGCCCGGCATGCTGACGCCGATCACGCCTGGAGACGTCGGTCGCAGTCCCGGCCTTGACCTCCCGCCGCTCGGTCGCCCGCCCGTATCGTCAGCAGCACAGGTTCAAGCCGGTATCAAGCCGGACGTTGCTGCTGTAGTGCCGCCGACCGCGCCAGTGTCGGCGCCTTCGCCGGTTCAGATGGGGACGCCCGGAGTGCCAGGCACGTCGTTCTCGTCGGTCATGGGCGAGTGGATGAGCCAGCTGCGCACGCCGACGCCGGACGTGACGCTGCTGCCGTCGCCGTACGACTTCAACCAGGACACGCCGACGCCGGTGGAGCGCGCGGAGGACCTCATGCGCCTCCAGGACGCGCTGCTGCCCACGCCACCGCCGGACGTGCACGACCAGAAGCAGCACCCGAAGAGCAGCGAGTACATTCTGTCGGCGGGCACGGGCTCGCGGCGTCCGCTGCTGGAAGACATCGCGTCGCTCTGCCGAGACCTCAACTCGCAAGACATTAACGACCACCTGCCGTACGCGGGCAAGCGCGGGCCGGCCACGCCGCTCGTGGCTGCTGCTCACATCGCGGACCGCAGCCTGCCATCGGTGCACCAGCTGCGAGGCATCGAGACCAAGTACGACGGTCGGGGACGGTACGAAAGCGTCGACTACGCCGACTACGACGACGAAGACAAGATGTCGGTGTCGTCGTACCAAGGCGGCGGGTCGACACCGGCGTCGGGTGGTCCGAAGGGGAAGCGGAGGAAGATGTGCACGGCCGAGGGCTGCACCAACCTGTCCCGATCACGAGGACTGTGCAAGGCCCACGGCGGTGGACGACGATGCAGCGTCGACGGGTGTACACGTGCGAGCCAGAGCGGCAGTCTGTGCATCACGCACGGCGGCGGCAAGCGCTGCACGGTGGACGGTTGCATGAAGGCGGCTCAATCGCGGGGAATGTGCAAGGCTCACGGCGGCGGTGTGCGCTGCCGCGTGGACGGCTGCACCAAGAGCTCTCAGGGTGACGGCTTTTGCCGATCCCATGGCGGTGGTCGCCGCTGTGGTCACCCTAGCGGGTGCACCAAGTGGGCACAGCGCAACGGCATGTGCATGGCGCACAGCGAGGGCAAGTACGGCAACAGCTACCGCGGGCGGTTGCACCGGATGCAGGAGCAGGTCCGCCCAGGTCAGCAGCAGCACTGGGCAAGTTAGTCTTCTGCCCGACCGAACGATACGATGGAATCATGAAGCGAGGGTTCCAACGGCGCGCGGCGATGGCAAAGGACTTGGAGATGTGCTCGGACACGTCGCGCCCGTACACAGCGCGCAAGGGCGTGTGGACCCACGGCTCGCGGACGGAAGCGAGCGAGCGAGTGAGCGCGCGCAGACAGGCAAGCGGCACTGGGTCTGCTTTTTATTAGTTGCTGGTGGATATAATGTGTACAAAGTGCGTGAAGCTTTCAGGGCTTGATGCTTCCTCTTTCCTATGTCGAGCTATCGCCGTCACCTGGCGAATCCGTCATACGCGTACTGCATTGCCTGGCGCTGCTCGAACTGGCCATGCATGTCTGTTGTCTGCTGGTCGTACGCGAACTCTTCCGCCTGCTGCTGCTCGTCCAGGTCTTCGCCGTCCATGCCGCGAGGTGAGAGCCATGCGGACGGCCGACGCAGACCTCGAGTCGGACTGCGAATGTGGTTGTAGCTGTCGACGCGCGCGCGGACCTGCGAGTAGTCTGGCGAGCGCTCCTGCAGCATGTGGATGGGACAGGCTGCTCGCGTGCCGATCTTGTCGAGCGTCTCGAGCGTGATCTGCGAGTGGCGCCGCAGCTGTCCCTTGGGCGGCGGCATCCCAGGGTCGGCCTCCTCGATGTCTTCCTGGTCGATGTTCCACGAGTACGGGAAGGCCAAGTGTTTGATCTTGGTGGGCATGGGCTTGGTGCCAAGCTTCATCGTGCTCCTGCAGGATGAAAAGGGACTCACAATGTCAGTGTCATGTAAGGGTAGATGAGTCACAAGCCATCAAGCGACGTACACTCTGTGGTGGGCCTCCGTGTGGATCGTCGGCGCCGAGAACTTCGTCCGACACTTGGCGCGCGACGAGACAGTCCCCATGCTCTTGCGCCGGTGATCTGGTAGGCTGCGCACGATCGTGCGAGCCGCCGCGCCACCACCACGCAGCAGGTTCTTGACGTTGGCGAACGAGACAGACCCGCGGGATCGGCCCGGGCTCTGCGCGTACTCGCCGTCGCTCTCACCACCACTGTAGCCGTCCTCGCCGTCGCTGTACGACCGCGTGTGTCGTCGTCGACTCGGTCGTCGCTCGGTTGGAGACTCGGCCGTGGCTGCCTGTCTATTGAACCAGTGTGGGCTCGAAGCGAACGACACGCCTCGGCTCTTGCCGGGACTGGAGGCTGGCGAAGCGGAGGTGTCGAACGTCAGCGACGGTTGTCGTTGGTGGGTCGGTGACGCTGCTGGTGATGGCGTCGTTCCGTCAAACACAATCGATGGCTGGCGTTGGTGTTGCTGCTGTTGTTGCTGCTGCGTTACGGCCGCATCGGTACCATTGGCGAGACCGAAGCGAGTAAGCGAGTACAGCAGCTTGTGGAGCTCCGAGTCGCCGGGAAGGAAGGGTTCGTTGGTGGGAACATCTCCAGATGCCTTCGATGCGGTCGGTGAGTCCAAGTCACGACCGGACAACGTCGTAGACGCGTCGGACGCGTAGCTCGATTGGCGCTTCAAGATGGACCGAGGGGAAGTCGCCACGTTGAAAGTCGTCGTTCTTCCCGGTGAGTACGCGAGTGGATTCGCTTTGGTCGGCGACGAGCTGAACGAAGGCGATCGCGAGCTGACGTCCTCCAACGGCAACTCAAAACCACTCGTCGTCGTAGCTTTGGCCATAGTTGGAGAGAGAGCTCCGGGTCGTGGCGACTCTGTTCCGGTCGGTGGCTTTTGCAGCAGGAACGGGTTCTCCTGCGACTCGTCGAACAGGTCGGTGCTCATGAAGGCGAGCACGTTGACGCTCCCAATCGCGCCACAGTACGTCATGGTCGAGTCGAGATCCACACACGACAAGTCGGCGAGTTGGAAATTGAAGCTCGCCGCTCACCAACTGGTTGATCTCGCACACGTGATCGCCATGCGTTGGTTGGCTCGGCATTTGGACGCCGGGACGGTCGATCAGAACGCTACGACGGACTGGATCGGCGAAATTGTTGAAGACCAAAATGGATCTTCTTCAGCTATTTCGAGACGATGCAGCGACGATGATTCCCATCTCTAAGGCACCGCAACGAAGTCAAACAGGGCTGCAGAGAGAAGAGAGCACACGCGCGCTCGAGAGACGAGGCCAGGATACTGCTTATGCTGCCTGCCCGCTCGAAGTGGATCCGTGAGCAGCATCCCGAGCATCATCGACGAGTGTGTGCGAAGTCATCAACGAGTATGTGTATGAAGCAAAGTGAAAGCGAGCAAGCAGCTCGCGCGGGTCTTTACATGGTTTGTCCAGTGACTTCGCATCGCCACGGTTGTTCATTACGGTATAAATACACAATGCAGTGGGGACGTGAAGATGAGAGCACCCTTGCCGCCGCCCGGGCACTCACGACACTCACACTCGGGGAGCGGTGGGGGCCACCTATCCGAACTATCAACACCGACACGCACGCCCTCCATCTCCATCTCTCACTCTCTCTCTCTCAATGCGTCTTGGTCGAGCCGAGACGGGAGTCGATTACGAGTCGTACTGGTTGTACGTGCGTGTCTGCTGCTGATGCTGGTACGTCCTGGCCGTGCTGATCATCTCCTGAAGGATGAAGCGCTGGTGCGCGATCGAGTCCTCGACAGCCTGCACGCTCGGCACCTGTCGCGCGCCGCCGCGGCGGCTCGACGGCGTGTCCCCGCCGAGGTTCATGTTGCGCGTAGACACGACCAGCACGCCGTCCTCGTCCACCATGGCGCCGGGGAACACCTCGCTGCCGCTGCGGTCGGTCACCGACTCGGAGAAGCTGTCGTAGCTGCTGACGCTCGCGGTGCTCGCGAGGCTGTAGCCGTACGAGTCGTAGAGCGGCCGGCCGTCGCCGATCTGCTTCCTCGGCAGCGGCGGGCCCGACTTGCCGCTCGGTACGAGCACGAGCCCCGAGGCGCTGGCCACGGACGCGGAACTGCTCGCCTCCGAGTCGCGGTGGTGGCGCGAGCGCGAACCCGAGGACGACGACCGGTGGTCCACGCTCGCGGCCTTCTCGATGAACGAGTACGACCCGAGCTCCGAGTGCGAGTTCTCGACCTCGCGCTGGTTGGACACCTCGACGAGGCACTTCTTGCAGAACTTGGCCGACTCGCCGACGTTGCGCGTCACGACGCACGACTTGCACACGACCTCGCCGCAGCAGCGGCAGTTGCTCTTCTTGCCGAGCACGCCGAACTTGGAGAAGCACACGTTGCAGCTCTTGCGGTCACTTGGAGGCACCAGCTCGTTCTTGGCTCGCAGCGGCAGGCGAGCGAGCAGCCGCTCCTGCACGACGAGCGCGAGCTTGCCGAAGCAGCTCGAGGCCGTGGCCAGGAAGTTCTGCACGACCCACGTCGAGATGTGCTCGGGCTCGTGCCACACGCCGTCCAGCACAATGTCCGTGTGGCCCTGCGTGCGCGTCGGGAACAGCAGCATGACCTCGGTGCCGCGCAGCCGCGTGAGGCCGTACGACTCGGTCAGCAGGCCGCACTCGAGCCGGTCGATCGAGTGCGAGATGTGGAAGCCGACCGGGAAGCCTTCGTTGTCGGTCGCCACGCCCGTGTACTCGAGGAAGCACATGTCCCATTGGTGGGTCGCGCTCTGCGCGCTGAGGCTCACGGCCTGCCACCGCAGCGCCAGGTGCTCCTCCTGGGCCGCCGCCTCGAGCGACACGGCCCGCGGCTGCAGCACCGCGAGCGTCTGCGCGTCCAGCAGGTCGCGGAAGAGGTTGGAGCGCCGCGCGCGCAGGTGGGCGGTCGTGTCGGCGAACAACGCCCCCATGAGGTTGTTGAGCGACGTACGCGCCGTGCCTTCGATCCGGTACTGCTGGTCGCCGCCGGCCACGCGCTTGGCGAACCGCCGGAAGCCGCCGTGCGACCCGAGCTCCTTCCACGACCGCAGCTGGGTTCCGCGTTCACGCGAGTCGCTCAGCTTGCTCAGCGCGTCGTCCAGCAGCGCACGCGCCGTCGCCAGGTAGTCCTGCCGCTCGGCGGCCGACACGTTGACGCGCGGGAAGAAGTTGCGCGGCAGCGGCAGCGCCTCGTAGTCCGCCTTGCGCGACACCGTGTCGATCTCGGCCCTGGACATGTGCATCATGACCGGTGGGGGGAGGATGTCGAGAGCGTCGGGGCGGGCCGGAAGAAGATGATGGATGGAAAGAGGAGGGAAGAAGGAGGGCGGCCCAATGCCCCGGCCGCGTGGGTGGGACGAGGTTCAGTTTGGGAAATGGAGGGCTGCGCCGCTTGTCGGCAGCAGGGACTCGACCGGGTCCGAGAGGACCAGCAGGACCGAGAGGACCAGCAGGTCGAGAGGGTGGGAGGTGCGCTCTTCTCGACGTGGCGAGTTGCACATCGCGCGCGGAAAGAGAGAGGAAGGCGGTCGCTGGCGTTTGTGCTGCCAGAGTGGGAGGCCTCCTGCGTCCGGCGGCCGACGCGGGACGGCCCTTTTCTCGGCGCGAGCAGCAATGCCAGCCAGCTGGCCGCGGGATCTGTTGCTGCCTTCGCCCACTCTCTTGCGGGTCGAGGGCATGTGCTGACCATGGCTCAGGCTTTGCTTGCCATAGTACAGTCGCCATAGTCGCCGATATAACCTACCTGTCGGTCAGGCCATCGCTCGCGAGTGTGGTTTGTAGGGAGAAACATGCGGGTCAAAAGCCGTCAAACCGCCGCCTGCCGCGCGGTACGCAGCCACCAGACGATCAGCGATCAGCCGATCAGCACCGACCCCCGCCAGTGCCGCCGCTGCACGGTCAGCACGCATGCACTGCGAGTGAGATGGCTTGAGAAACTTTGGGGGAAAAAGCCATTAGGCTAACTGCAGTGCATATCATGCATATCATCACTTCGGGGCCGGACCATGCGGTCGACCGGCCGGCCGGGCTGGTGAGGATGGGGACCGGCGCGAACACGGCCGGCGCTTCACGCCATCTTGGTGGGCTCGCGCCGAGGCAGAGGCGGCGCCAGCCGATGACGCCGAAGGGGGGGCGGCGCCGCCACCCGGTCGGGAGAGTCTTCGCACGGCGAGAGACAAAGCACTGGCGCGCGTCAAGGAAAGTCAAAAGAACGCCGCCGCCTCTATGGCATCCCCGAGCCAGCAATCCGAGGGCCGCTGGCTATTGCTGACGGCCGGCGACTGGTATCCGCCACCTGGCCACTCATCCCGCAGGATGGTGGGCTCGCCACGGCGGCGACCGAGGCGTCCATGTCACCGACAGGGGGATTGTTGAACCGGGCGGACCGTCAGGCCAGTCTGGCACCAGCCTGGCACCGAAGTGGGCCGGAGTGGGCCGGCTGGGCATCGGCCACCGAGCAACAGGCGACGGCAGACCTCCCGCTCTTCGCGCCAATTGAGCTCAACTGGCTGGGCAACACAGAGGAGGGCGGCCAGCCCAGCTGGGCCGTGGGCCGGCGAGTCACCCACCCACCAGGCTCGCGCGCCGTCCTGCTCCTACAAGGCGGCGTTCGCCTCAAGGTCCAGCGCCTGTGGCGTGACTCGCGCTCTCTGAAGTGGAGGACACATCAGGCAGAGACTGTGCAACATGCCACTCTGCGTCGCCGCATTGTCGAGCAGGCGTGAGCTCACCTGAACGCCCCGCGGTGGATTTCCCGCCCGCCCGCCTCCGCCTCCGCCTCCAACTCTGACTCCAACTCTGTCTCCGGCCTGTAAGCCTCTGTTGCATGTGCGACGGTGGCACTCGCGCCGCCCGAACGTCCAGCGTTGCGTTCGCGGCTGACTGGCCGCGTCACGGCCGGGCCAGCGGCGATGCACTGCCGCCACCGGTGCACTGTCAGCGGTGCACTGCCAATTGAGCCATCTGCCGGCGCATCCGCGTCCCACCAGCGGGGCAGACCGGGCGAGCGGTGGCGTGCCCTTGCGTCACCGCTGCTCGCGGTGTTCGCTGTCACAGACGCACACACGCATACTGGCACACAGAGGCACAGAGGCACACAGAGGCACAGACACACACATACTTGCTCGAGTTGCCGTCGGCCGATTGGCGACGCCGTTCGACCCTCGAGAGAGAGCGGACCGAAGCGAAAAATTTGGCAGGCAGTCAGTCCGGTCTGTTCCGCCGACGGCCCACAGGACGAGGAGCGGGCGGAGATGCCGGCGTGACGCCCGGCGTTCGTCAGCCACGAGAGCGCGGGCAGTCTGGCATCGCGGAACCCCAGCGTCTTTCACGCAGGATTGGGCGGAGATGGTCACGCGGTGCCAGCTCAGGCAGCTCACGCCGCGGCGGCCCGGCCATGTCGGGAGCTGCCATCACGACGGCAAAGACGACTCGAGGGCAAGTCAGCGCAGACTGCAAAGTGATCGGACTCTCTGGTTGAATCAGGTTCGCGCCTCGCTGCCCCGGCTCGCGCGGTGCCGTGCAGCGGCAGTCAACTCGGTGGAGCCGGGCGGCGGACGGACGACCCTCGCCTACTGCTCGAACACGATCTGCTGCTCGAACAGTCGAGCGATCTCGCTCGCCGAGCGGCCCAGTTCGTCGCGCAGCACCTGCCGCGTGTCCTGGCCGATCCGCCGGCCAGCGAACGCCGTGCGGCCAGGCGTGGCCTGCAGCTTGGGCAGGATCGCAGGGATCTTGAGCGGCCGCTCGCCGCTCGCGCCGTCCGGGATGGCCACCTCCTCGAACATGCCGCGCGCCTTGAACTGCGGGTCCCGCACCATGTCTTCGACCGAGTAGACGAGGCCCACGGGGACCTGCGCCGCCTCCATCGCCGCCACGACCGCGTCCACCGGCTGCGTGGCCGTCCAGGCGGCCAGCGCGTCGTCGATCTCGGCCTGGTGGACCACGCGGTCGGCGTTGGTGCGGAACTTTGGGTCGTGGGCCATGTCCTCGCGGCCGATGGCGACCATGAGCCGCACGAACAACGAGTCGATGTTGGCGGCCAGCACCACGTCCTTGCCGTCCTGCGACGTGTACGTGTTGGAGGGGACGATCCCCGTGATGGTCGAGCCCGAGCGCTCGCGCACCTCGCCAGAGTAGTCGAACTCGGGCACAACCGCCTCCATCAGATTGTACATGGCCTCGTAGATGGCCACGTCCACGACCTGGCCGCCGCCGCCCTGGGCCGTCGTGGGCACGCCACGCTCGCGGCCGAGCAGCGCCACGACGATGCCCAGCGCCGCGTGGATACCCGCGACCGTGTCCCCGACGCTCAGGTTCGGTCGCGCCGGCTGTCGGTCAGGGAAGCCGTTGACGTAGCGGAAGCCGCCCATGGCCTCGCACACGGACGCGAAGCCCGCCCTGTGAGTACCCTGTGTTAGGAAACGTTAAGTCACGCGGCCAAGTAGTAGCATTACAGGCAGTACCTAGACGAGTACGGCCCATCCTGGCCGAAGCCCGAGATGCGAGCGTAGACGAGGTCAGGGTTGGCGGACTCGAACGAGTCCGGGCCGAGCCCCCACTTCTCCATCCGACCGGGACGGAAGTTCTCGATGAAGACGTCGCTCTGGCTCACGAGGTCGCGCACGAGGTCGCGACCGTCGGCCTGGCGCATGTCGATGGCCACCGACCGCTTGTTGCGGCCCAGCGAGTACCACCAGAGCGACGTCCCCGTGGAATCCAGGCTGCGGTACTGGCGCACCTGATCCCCCGTGGGTGGCTCCACCTTGATGACGTCCGCGCCAAAGTACGAGAGGATGGTGCCGGCGAACGGCCCGGCGATCAGATGGCCGCACTCGACGACGCGGATGCCCTCGAGCGGCAGCCTCGGACGCGCAGACGGCGGCGAGGCGTCATCCGCGCGCGGCCCGCCGAGCGAGAGCGTCGTGACGGGCCTGCAGGCCGAGAGGCGGCGCTGCGCGAGGCGCCTGGAGCCGCTGACCAGCATCGACATGAGAACTCAGGAGGGGAATGATACACTGGCCGATCAGGGTTGAGCAAACGTGAGGTGCAAAACTTCAACCCTGTTGAAAGTGATGGATAATGGTGTGGGCCACGCGACCACGCGAAAATGACGGCCATCATAGCAATGATGGAGGCGAGGTGGCAGCGAGTCGGTAGTAGCTGCAGAGCGGCGGTGAGGGCGGTGCATCGAGCAGCATTGAGCCACGTAGAGCGTACCTGATGTGGCCGGCGTCGACGAGGCTCAGGTAGACACGCGCGGGGTCTGTGGCCAGCTCGGCGCGGCAGGTCGCGAGCGCGCATTGCTCCAGCTCGATGAGTCTACAGACAGGCAAACGTAGAGCGATCATCAGTCTAGATGCAGGCGAGGGCGCGGTGCCACTAGATGGCCCAACCGCTTGACGCTGAGCGTGGCGGCCGAGGCGGTCGCGTCGGTGGCCGGGAGCACGAGGAACGCGCAGGGGAGAAGCTGCTGATTGGGATGGCCACTCCTGCGCTTGCGTCTCCTCGCCGCACGCTCGTCCTCCAAGGCGCGCGGCGCGAGCGAGCCGCAGACGACGTCGACCATGTCGGTGCTATCGGCAGCGATCCGCACGGCAGTCGTGACTTGCGGAGCGTCCAGCCCGCGAGCTTGCAGGAGGTCGCTTAGCACCTAATGGCAGAAGGCAACAATGAGCGGAACGATTGGTCGGACGGACTTGGCTAGAGGACGACGGTCGTAGGCGCATACCTCACGTGTGCTGGGACTCGTGAACGCGTTCATAGCGGTTTGAATGCTACAGGAGTGGCGATAGAGTTGATGCCACAAACAGTATCGAAACGAGACCACCGCTGACTCGGACGTTGCAAAACCGAAAATGATTGGAGGACGCCAGAGCTCGCGACGCCTCGATTCGGTTCATTCAGACTGTGGCGAATTCAAGCCTACACACCACCATCTCGTCCCAGAGGCAACTCCACAAGACGCTACAGAATTCGCTTCTCGCGGTAAAGATCGTAGAGCGGCTTGTGCTGTACCTCGCCGACCACGAACGACAGCGTCGCGTTCTTGTAGTAGTCGCTCGCCTGCGACAGATTGTAGATAATGTCCTCCAGCAGCACCGCCTTGCCAGTGGTCGTTCCTGTTTTTGGTGGTGGATCGCAACAAGTGTCAGCACGTTCCCACACCTACGCGGTTCTCATACCAGGCAAAGAATCGTACCGTTCAGCATCTTGACGTGCGAAAAGTGCACGTGGAAGTGGTAGTACGTCGGCTGGTAGTGCACGTACACGCGCAGCGAGCTTGCCGCGGCGCCAAACTTCTCGTGGAGCACGTCCAGACTCGCATTGCTGCCATCCAACCGCTGTGAGAAAGCGGATCACTCTACAAGCACAAAATCGACACTGCGACTTACCGAATGTTGCGCAGCAGCTTGAGGTGCGAGCCGGTCAAGTCGCGCAACGACCGGATCGACCGGTCGTTCACGATCGCGAGGCAGTACAGCGACTCGAGCTGCTCGGCAATCGCCCGTTCATACATGTCAGCTGCATCCGATCAAACAAAAAAGCTAGACGACTGCCACACAGCTACTCACATTGGTAGTGTCGGACCACTTGAAGTCGGGCAAGAGCACAAAGCCGTTCCTGGGGTGCAGGTCCTCGTACACGATGCGCTCCGCCTCGGTTTTCCTATCATAATTTAGTCCGTTAGTGCCCTATACCTTCCGCCAATAAGTCACCATAGCTGTGAGGCACAGACCGGTCAAGGATGTTGTAGACCCACTCGATTTTCTCGCGCGGGATGCTCTCAATGTACGGCTTGGTGATGTAGTGGTAGGCGTCCTTGGTCTCCACCACCATGTGGAAGCTCTGGTCCGTGTGCTTCCTCACGTGGGACTCGTCCGCTGGGTGAATCAGGTTCACCTGTCACCCAACTCGTCAATCCATCAGTCATGCAACCCACTTCCAGTAGCACAGGTCCATTCCCATCAACCTTGTACGGCCTGATGCCTCGGGTAGCGTCCGCCTGGTAGGTGCTATACACGTTGTTCTGCAGTATCGTGTGCAGCGACAGATCCTTCAGCAGCGAGTCGAAGCGACTGACGTCCATGGCGGCCGCTTGCACGACCAGAACGGCCGACTTCTTCTTGGGGTCACTTGCGAAGTGACCGAGCACCGCGATCTCCGTGTCGGTCGCCTTGAGCACGCGCACCACGCGCAGGTCCTGCAGCCGCTTGTCGCCCACGCCGTGCTGCGCCTGCTTGAGCTCTCGGAACGCCCAGAACGCGGCGCCAGCCGCCATGAGCGCGAACGTGAACGCCCATCGAGTGAGCAGCTCCATGCTGTCACAGAGGGTTCGATGACGCCAAAATGGGGTTCTATTGTGAACCCCACTGAATCAATTTCAACTTCTATCCGCTGCATATCGAAATGTACCTCGTTATAGGTATTTGTTTTGCAACATGGCTACACTTTGGGTTGCACAGATTGCCGTTGCAGGAGACGCCGGATGCTTGCGAGCGTCCGTCGCTGCCTCGCCACCGCGTCCCGCAGCCTGGCGTTCTCTGTTTCGGATAACTTTCGCTCCTGCTTGTGTCGGAGCGCTACCTCCCGCCACACTGCTTGCTCTTCGAATGCCTTCGACTTCCAGTGCATGCCTTGCATGATTACCCAGCGAGACGCCGAAGACTCATTACTCGTCACCACGATCGGCAATGCCACCGCGCCCACTGAAACCAGTCGCAACGCGGCCAGTCGAGCCTCGAGGAACGTCACCTCGCTCCGCAGTCGAGCGACTTCGTCTTTGCGTCGCCTCGTCGAGCAGCTCCGTCGCGTCGCTACCGTTGCCATCCTTGAAGGTTCATGTGGTCCACAGGTTGTATCACTGTCAATCTGCTTGGAACGGGAGGGGTTGTGCGCACTGGGCAGGGCGTGGGCTGCTGTCTCCCAGTCGTCCAGGAACGCCAACACCTCGTCGATCCCGCCAGCGTCCATATCCGGGATGACGGCAGCCCATTGCGAGTGCAGCGACTCCATCGTCTTCGCGGTCCAATGTTAAATGGGGATGAATCGCTCGTGGCACCGCACGATCCACACTCGGAGTTTACGCTCGCGGTCGATTGTGGCGGTTCGGATCCAGTTGAACCACATTCCGAGTTTACGCGTCATGCTGATGATGGCACGGGGTAGGGCAGTCTGAGTATTGATGAACGATAACCACCTTCAGTATCCGTCACCTCCTTGATGTCCATCTCCAGCGACGTCGCGTCATCAATGAACATCACGTCGATCTGTTCTAGATAGTCGTCGTGTTGGCATCCACGTAAGATCGGACACGCACGATCTAGTCGCGTGGATTTTGGGATTGTTGACCATGCTGTCGTCACCGGGTACGAATGAGGCATGTATCGCCAGGAACAGTTGGCCAAATGCGTGGATATGATATTCGGTATCAGATCCGACGAACGCTCCATCCCCGTCGACCAGCATCATGTTGGACACGACGCGCACGTCAGATGATTTTTGATGTTGCTTCTGCGCATGATCCATGACTGGCATCGTGTGTGTGGATGGCATCGTGTGTGGATGTCATCGCGTGTGGATGGCATCGCGTGTGGATGGCAGCGTGCCGAAACTGGCCGAGAAAGCGGATGTTGGGATCTGTGCATGCTCGAACAGTGCGAGTACACTCATATGCCATCGCGAAAGCAGATGTAGCTGGCCGCCACGACAGCTTGATTGGTGTCTCAGGTCAGCTTGAAGTCGATCATCGCGTCGTGCACTTCTATCCGCCATCATTTATCATGCACTTGCTTGCACATTCCGCGGAGGGGTTCAACCGCGTCTATCCTCAAATCGCAATGCAAACACGAAAGGCAACTTCCACATCGCCATGCTTGCGACTTTCACGTGAGACAATTGACGCACCCACGCTCGCAACGAAACAAACCCATCAACAAATCGTTTGTGCCAAGTAACAAGGGTAATTGTTACACTTTTATATGATGAAAAGCGTCGCGAGAGCAATCGAAGTACCTCTGCGCAGGGTCGTAGCTTCCGATGGCTACAGCGCTTGGCCACCGACATGGCTGCACTGGTGCGCAACAGCACACGCGGTGGCTTGGTGGGGGTTTCTCTCTCGCGCACGCTCGTGCATGTGGAACAGCAGCGTGCTGACATTTTGAACACTCCGAGCTGCTCTTCGCTCGGGTGCTTGGTAAGTAGTGAGTGGCTCGCTCGCATTGGGGGAACCGGCAGGCGGCTCATAGATAGTTGGGGTCGCGCCACACCTAGAACATGAGACGCGAGACGGCCCAAAGCCGGTCGCCGTCCTGCGCACGGATCTCGTCGTCCTCCGGGGACTCGTCGACAACGAGCGTCTCGCTCGGCAGCCTGCCGCGCACCAGGTCCTGCTCGCAGAACGCCTTCACGATCACCGGGCCGGGCGTCAGCGGGAAAGCCGACGGCATCGTCACCGGCTGCTCCTTCTCCTTCTGCTTGCGGACGGTGCTCGGCGTCGGTGGCGGCGAGATAGCCGCGCTGCACGTAAAGAACCGGATGACGCGCTCGAGCAGTCCACCGCTGACGACACTGGGCCGTGGGCGACTCGTGTCGGCCATGCGCTTGCTCTGCAGCTCCTGCTCCAGCTGGCGGATGCGCTCCGCCTGCTGCTTGGCCGTGATCTGCGCCGTGTCGTACGACACCTCCATCTGCTTCAGCTTGAGCCGCGACGCGCGAGCCTCCTCCTCGATCGCGTGCAGCTTCTGCGTCGTCTCGTCCAGCGTGCCCTGCAGCACCGCGTTCTCCTTCTCGAGACGCGCCACGTGGATCTCGTGCAGCCGGCGAGCGAACACGCGGAACGCGCGCACCTTCATGATGGCGCCGCGCCAGCGCTGGCGAGCGAGCCGCGCTTTCTTCAGCCGCTCGCATCGAGCCTTGGCGAGCATGCACCGCACGCACGACTGCAGCATCAGCACGCTGCGCTTGCGCCGCACGTTCTCGTGCAGCCACAGGAACGCGCGCTTGGCCTGGAACTGCGCAATGATCTTCTTCCACCGCTTCTGCAGGTAAATGACGCGCTGCAGCGGACCGAGCCACTTGAGCAGCCACCGCTGACGGAGCGGCAGGTAGTTGCGCGCCAGCAGCTTGTTCAGCAGCACCATCTTGTCGTCCGGGCGGTCCTGGTACGCCTTCATAATCTGCGCCTGGTGCGACATGCGGTTCCACAGCTTGCTGATGCGGTGCAGCACTCGCTCGCGACGCACGCGCTTGCGCGCGAGGTGCTGGCGAACCATGCACTGGATGATAATCGCGCGGCGGCGGAACTTGCAGTCCATGTAGATGCGCGAGAACGCGTTGTAGACCACCACGCGAGTCGCCAGGTGCACCCAGCGCTTCTTGCGCAGGTACAGCAGCACCTTGGCCGCGAGTCCATCGCCGACCGACGCCGGGGCGGGCGTCAGCAGCTTGTCCAACAGATCGATCTTGCCCGTGCGGAAGAACAGCCGAGTGTCACCGAGGCGGTACGCCGCCGTCGGGAACTCGTACGCCCACAGAATGGCCTGCGTGAACAGCTTGTCGTTGCCGTCGAAGCGGTCGAAGACCTCGTTAGGCAGCAAGTTGCGGTACACGTCGACGACCTCGGCGTACAGGATACGGGTCGGCAGACCGACACGCAGCACCTCGCACGCCTGCACCGTGCCGGAGCAACGGAGCTGCTCGACGACGAACTGCTTGTCAAACACGCCAGCCTTCATGGCCGTGTTTGGCTTGATGCAGCGCACAAAGTTGCAGCTCGTGCCCTCGAGCTCGGTCGTGAGACCCTTCATCTGCGTCGAGAACAGGTTGGAGGTACTGCCGCCCTTCAGCCGCTTGTGCGACGCAGCAGGCTGCATGGCCGCCGACTTGGCCGACACGTTCGACGACGAGCGCGCGCGGTTGCGGCCCATGATGTCCTGCAGCACACGCGACGTCGAGTGCTTCAGCAGCTCCTCGAACTGGTCCGAGATGATGTTGTTGTTCTTGTCCACGAACGAGTCGATCGTGTACGTGACCGTGCCGGCGTAGTGGCGGATCTTGAACGTGTCGCGGATGTCCTTCGGGTGCGGCGTCGGGAAGCACGGGTGGCGCTTGAAGAGCGTGTGCAACTTCTCGTTGAGCTTGCGGTCCGACGGCTGGGGAAGCCGCGAGACGTTGTCGATCGTCACAAACAGACCACCGTGGCGGCTCGAGATCAGGTTCAGGCACTCGCGGTTGTCAGCGTACTGCACAGCCTCGCCCTCGGGAGCCACCGCCTGCGTCAGGAACTCGTTGGCTCCAGCCGCGGGGTCGCGGAGCTGGATCGGTTGGCCGGGGAGTGCGAACGGGAACAGCAGCGAGTGGTTGATCGGGTTGAAGATGTGCTCGCTCTTGTACAGCTCCTGCTCCGACTCGAAGATGCAGGCGTTGAAGAGGCTCTGCAGCGCCTCGTTCGCGTAGTTGATCAGCAGCTGCTCGAACGAGTTGCGGTTCTTGGGCTCAAAGTCCTCGAACCCGAAGATGTCCAGCACGCCAATGTACGGGATCACGTCGCTGCGGACCGAGTCGTAGTCGAGCGCCGACGCGCACTCGAGCATCAGCCACGTGAACGTGTGCTCGTAGATGGTCTTGGCGATCGTGTCGCGCGAGTAGATGGCGTTGCGCACGTCGCGCTTGGCGAAGTAGATCGAGTTGCGCCGCGAGCCGCGCGTCATGATGCGCTTCAGCAGCATGCACTCGGTGAGCTCCTCGGGAGCGACACCCAGCAGCTCGGCAGCGAAGCGGAGCGCGTCCTGCGAGTCCGCGTCGTCCGCGGCGATGCACGCCGTCTTTCCCTCCGATGTATCCTCCTCCGTGATCCGGATGTTGCCCATGTGCAGCAGACCGGCCACGAGACGGAAGATGTCGTCCTGCGCGCTGCCCTGCAGCCCGATGAAGTCGAGCGCCTTGCACAGGCTGCGGAAGTTCTGCGGGTCGTCGTTGAACTCGGACGCCATGCAGCCCGACTGGTTCAGGAAGCTGTACGCCTCCGGGGCCTTCGGCTGCAGGTGGAACACGTCGGCGATGTGCTCGGCGTCCTCGGCGTGCAGCAGCTCGTAGAAGACGTGGAAGTTGCGCTCGCCCTGCGGCTGGAACACGAGCCGCGACTTCTCCAGCAGGTACGTGTCGATGCTCGCGCCAGACAACTCGTGCGAGTTGGTCGAGAACTGCAGGCGCATGTACTTGCCGAAGCGGCTCGAGTTGTGGTTGCGGTGCGTCTTGGCGTTGCCGAACGACTCGAGGATCGGGATGGTCTCCATCAGGCGCTCACCCACAGCCACGGGCGACAGCTTCTTGCCGTTGCTCGAGTGCGGGTACGACATGGCGAGCGTCTCGGACCGCGGCGGCGACGGCATCGACGCCACCTCGTCCGCGTCCGACGTGGTCGTCACCTCCGGCTCGCTCATGACCTCGTCGTCCGACGTGATGGACAGCGCCGGGTTGTGCACCGCGCGCATGGTGAGGAAGTCGAGGATGATCTTGGACGTCTCGGTCTTGCCCGAGCCGGACTCGCCCGAGATGATGATCGACTGGTTCTGCATGACGGCGCGCACGGCGCACAGCTGCCGGTACGCGTTCTCGGCGATGTTGTACGGGTGCGGCGGGCACTTGTCCAGCGGCTGGCCCACGAACTGCAGCTTGTCGGGCTCCTCCAGCCGCCGCAGCGGGTTCACCGCGATCAGCACGTTCGCCATGAACGTGTACGGCCGCTGGTTGTTAAGCGCCGAGCGGTCCTCCAGGTTCTTCATGATGGCGGCCTCGTGCAGGTGGCGCAACGACGTCATATCGGCCGCCGTGCTGAACAGCGGGTTGGCCGCGTACAGCGCCGTCAGGCGGCCGTCCACCGTCTCGACCGGGTACTCGTCGGCGTCCAGCGCCTCCCCGGTCGTCTCATTGACGCGGGCGAACGTGACGGCGCCGGTCGTCCCGTCCAGAGCCACGACCTGGCCCAAGGCCCAGCCGTACTCGCCGTCCTGCTTCCAGTACAGCTCGCCGACCTTAACGTTCACCGCGACGGTGGCGGTGGTGGCGGATGACATTCCCGCGACGCCGGGCTCCTGGCCGGCCGCGGCGGGGCCGCTTGCGGCGACGGCCATCCCTCCGACTTGCGTCTCGACTGGCGGGTTCGCGATTGAGGATCGGCGGCGGCGGGTGCACGACGACATCCGTCCGGCCCCAGGCTCGCCACACGGAGAGCGAGGGGAGAAAAGGGTGGGAGGGGGAGGTGGCGCAGGCGGGCGGCGTGGGAGCACTCGCTCGCCGTGACGTCCTCGCGGCGCTGCGCCTGCAATTCCACACTGCAAACGTGGCGCGGAGGCAGAGCGTCACTATACGGAGAAGAAGCGTATAGTTCACGGCGGGTAAAAATACTGGTATACGGCGCGGCGGAGAGAGCGTCGCATAGTGAGCGCGAGTGAGTGAGTGTGATTTTTGGCACAGCACGCTTCTAATCTGGCGGCGGGTGAAACAGTCGCCCGCTGGCTTGCGTGCTCTCGTTCGCATGGATATTTCGAGGCGGTAGTTCGAAAGAGGATCCGGGCAGATACCGCACGTTCGACGGCTGACGATTGGTCGCCACCGGTAACATTTCTCCGTGAGGATGCCTTTCGATGCGTGCGTTCAACGCCGCCCAGTTCTGCGTGGCAGTGTGGGTGTATTCTTGGAACGTCCGCGGTCTATCCGGACTATACGCTGCATCTGCGCCTTTTTCGAAAACTCGGCCATCCGCCTCGTCTGTCGCCGATAGTTCGATGGAGTCAGATGCATTCGCAGACAAAAAGCGTAGCATGCCACGGGCTACATGAGAAGTGAGTGAAAAGAGAGAGAGTCGGGGTCGATGGGCCGATTGGCCGAGATGTGGCTGTCACTGCCGCTGCTGTTCTTCAACGCGCCGTCAAATGGCAAGATCGTTCCCAGGCTCTACATACCCCGCGGGAGCTGGTGTTATCATTTTGTAGGTACCCTACCGCCCACTCTTGTGTGGTGTATTTTGGCCCAGTATCCGCCGATCTGTAGCCAGTTCACCTCTCGGCAAGCCGGGAACGTGTGTCCAACTCGTCACGGCCGCGTCTGAGCCCTACCGGTGGCCTGCAGCCCGGCTATGGCGGTGTGAGGCTCGGCAGCTTCTTCTCCACTCGCCGTTTATGTTCACCGCGGATCTTCCGCCCCCCCCATGCAGCTTGCAGTGCGCACGCTGACTCTCTTTGAAGGGAGTCAGTCGGCTCCGGATTCTGACGAAGCTGCGGGAAGGATTGACCGCTTGGATGTGGCTGGGCTTCAATGACTGCGGTCGCCGCAGCGTGGTCAGAGATCCACTTCCACGTGACGGCCACGAGATTCCACCCGCGCCGGGTCTCTCCGAGCTCATATCCCAGGACAGTCCGGTGTTCAGTCCGTGGCGGGTTCACCTACGTAGGCGCATGTAGTATACTCTAGTAAGCTCCACCGATACGTGTAAATCCACCCGAGCACTACAGTATCGCTCCAGCCTGCGGTGCGCCTACTCGTCGTCCACGTCTTGATCCTCCTCCTCGCTGGAACTTTCTTCCTCGAGCGTGACAAGTCCCAGCAGAATCCGGCGGCATACGTGGCGCTCGTGCTGGCACAGCCTTGTGACCGCGGCAGCCGCAATCTCGTCGCCATGTGCCTCGGCGGCCGCCAGCGTGTCGCAGTACTGCTTGTCCCTCTTGCGCAGCAGGATCGTGAGGACCTCGTACAGCTCGTCCGGCGGCAGCTGGGCCGCCAGCACGTAACTCAGCAGCGCGTCCCCCAGCCCGAACTCGCGCGTCGGGTCGCCGTGAAGCAGGAAGAACAGCGCGTCGTCGGTCGCGGCCTCAGGTCTGGTGTCAAAGACCTTGCGACGCTTGGCGGATTTGCCGCTGCCGGCAGCTTCAACTACCTCATCATCATCGTCATCGTTGTCGTCGTCTGCTTCGTCGTCGTCGTCGTCGGCCACCGTCGCGCTGTGCAGATACGCCTTGTACGTGCTCGAGAGCTCGGCGCTCGTGATGAGGATCGAGTCGGACGGCGTTGCAGTCGGCAGCACGAACCCATAGCGGCACAGCAGCTAGAGATGGAGAATAGTAGCCATCACGCACAGTTAGCTGTGATGTCAGCTCATCGCACAGCATGGCGAACATCGCACGCATACCTGCGCGTTCGACAACTCGCCGTACGAGATGGTAACTCCCTCGCTCACGGCAATGTCGCGGTCTGCGACGAGCTATTGACAGCATCGACACCAAAAATTTGGCGGCCTCAGCAAACAGCCTGTCTGGCTGGCGTCCAATCGCAGTACGGTGCTCACCTGAAATTCGCCGCCATCGGTCTTGACAATGTGGGCAGCTGGACTGTCGACATCGTGGTTGGCCATGTCGATGACCGGCAGAAGCGTCGGCTCGTGGCCTTCGCCGATCGTGAATGCACTTTGGGTACAAAGCAACAGCACCACGTCAGAGATCACGGCGACGACAGTGCACCCATCGTGCAGCAATGCAACCAACCGAGAGGACACCACGGAGTACGCCCATCGAAACTTGTCGAACGAGGTGACCTGCTCAGGCCACGCCAGCGGGAATGTCTCTGCCAGTGGCGCAATATGGCGACGGTAGACATTCTCCACCAGCTCTGCATCGATCAGCGGGGACCTGTACAACAGCACCACGGTCACCAAACCATACCCAGGAGCTCTGAGATATTCATGCATAGTACGAGGTCGTGTGCTTGAGCAGTTCTCGGCTCTCTTTGCTCCAGCTGAGCGGCAGCGGGATGTAGCGCGGCAATTGCTCAATGTACCCCGCGAATGAACTCGCCTTGCCCGCGCCGGCCTCATACAGCAATGCCAGCGCTGTCAACGCTGTCGCGCTTAACTGGGCCGTCTTCACAGTTTGCTCCAGTGTCTTGTCATCGACGCGGGCCAGCCATGTGCTGCCGCTGAGGAACGCGCCAGGTCGCAGAGTAACCAGCACTTCGCCGGCTTCGACCGCGGCCAACGCGACGATCGAACGGTCCTCAGCGCCGTACTCCCCTTCCCTGACACCCACAGGGTCGATCTTGTCGCTCGCGACCTCTGCCAGCGCTCCGGTCGCCGCAATCCACCGCTGAAGCGGCGCGAGCTCCGACTCGTTGGCCATCACTTCACTCGCCACTCAGCGCGATGGCTACAAACTGCCAGAACATACCCCAGTTACGATATAACCTTTTGTGCTTCGTGTAACCATAACCCAACAACAGGGTTACGCCAGTTGCAGGTTTCTTTAGGCTCGGGATCAATTAGGATGGCGCCGCCAGGCGTGGCAGCCGCCGCGACGTCGGCGTCGACGAGCGACGACCAATGGCGCGTGTTCCTGGGTCTGGCGCTGCTGGTGGCGGCCTATGTCTTCCGCGTGGAGGTGGTGCGGTTCACGCTGCGGCTCGCGCGGCGCGTGTTCCCGGCCATGTTCGTGTGGATCAAGGAGTTCGAGAAGAACTTGCTTCGTCCGCTCTCGTGGGTCGTCTTCCTGCTGCTCGTCTGGTTCGGCTTCTACGTCATGGACCTCCCCAAGGTGTTGGGTATCTCGCCGTCCACCATCACGAGCCTCATCACGCTGCTGCTGGGGTTCCCGCTCATCTGGGTCGTCATCTGCCTGTGCAACTACGTCACCTGGGTTCGTCTGTGCTTCTCGATGCCAGTGTTGGAGTATGTCCCATTGAAGCTTTGTGAGATGTGCAGGGTATCATCCGCATCCAAGGCTGGAAGCGCACGGCCACCAAGGATGAGGACGACTACAGTCGCGTCATGATCGTCACCGAGGGCATTGGAGTACGCCAACCTATTGCATCCAAACCCTTCCTGATTGCTGGTGCTGACTGGGATGGGTACTCTCTTGTAGGTGATCAAATTCTTGCTGGTGGCGACGGTCATCTCAGCCTTTATGGTGGACGAGATCGGCCAGATCACGAGCTTCGACTCGACACAGATCACAACGGTTGCGGTCATCATGGTCGAGTTTGTGTTCGTGTTTGGCGCGCACTCGTGGGTGAGTTGTGCCTCCAACACGGGTCACTGACAGGGCAGACTCTCAACTGGTGTTTTTATTTTCGTTTTCGACAGATGAAGAACATTATGGGCGGCCTGATGGCGCTGCAGGACGAGCAGGTCAAGAGCGGCTCGCACGTCGCGTTTCGCGGACACGAGGGGATCGTGGAGCGACTGTACCTGCAAGGATTCTCGCTTCGACAGTACGACAAGGGACTCGCCTATATTCCCAACGGCGCGTTGCTGGAGAACACGATCACTGTGCAATCCAAATCGCTCGACCGCCGCTGTGTCGTCACCGTGCACTTGAGCCACAAGACCAAGTCGTCGGAGATCCGAGTTTTCATCCAGGAGCTCGACAGCGTGATGCTCCGCTTGGTGACTGAAAAGCAGCAGCGAAAGAACAAGACCAATGTGCTGGGACTCGACCGGCGACGCCGCACGCACTGGGACGATATTCTGAACAAGGTTCAGCGATCGCACTTGCTTGGGGGAGCGGAAGAGGAGGAGGAACAACCCCAGCAGCGCTTCTGGATCAGCATCGAGGCCGCCTACGTCGTCCATCTCACGTACTACTCGCAAGAGCGCCACATGAAGCAGCTGATGGGGGAGAAAACTGAGGTTCGTCTTCGCTTGTTTGGGATAAAGTAGTTGGATATCCGCACTAAACTGTTGTTTGGCCTCGTTGTGTCCGACAACAGGTTGTGCTGCAAGTCATCGAACTGTTGACAAAGCTGCACATTGAGCTGCACAATCCAATCAAGTCGTCGGTGACTGCATCACCAGCGGCAATGGCAAACACCCAGCCGGCACCGACCACGCGATCACGAGCAACCCGCCCGGCATCGAGTCCACACATCTCGACGGACACGATGGAGCAACGCCGAGATCTACGTTTCGGTCCGGCCACGGATCCGAGAGCGCTCGATCGCCTTCGGCGGAATCCTGGCAATGATCGCAATGACGCTCTTCGCCGTCGACGTCCACAGAGCAGCACAGCGATCACATTAATTTAAGATCGAACGCGGGATCGTTTATGATGTCCACAAACTGAATCCGTGTGCATGGGAGGCGCTCACACTGCAGTCGCTTGTTCACACTATAGTCGGTTGCTGGTTTGCATTGGTTTTACCGATATCTGCACTGATCTCTCTCAATATCGCGAAGATCTCTCATTCAGCTGAAGAGTATTCTTAGCATGACCAAAGCACAATATGCGGCGAGACAGTCTTCGCTGGATCACGCGAATGACCACCACGAAAGTCGAGGCAATTAACGCTCCAAGCACAGACGCTCTCCGCTATCAGCATGGCGGAAGCCACCCTTCCAAGATCAGCCAAGTGGCGCCGGCAGCCCATAATCTGAACCCGAGGATATCACGCCGTCGCTCGACAATTGTACCGGCAGTGCTTGAGTTCTCCCATGCGTTTGGCCTCTTTGGACCGCCGATGGTCGCCGTATTGCTCGTTTGCATAGCCTGGACGACATGGGAGATCGCGTTGACGCTCAAGCCCAATCAGACGGCTAACTTCTTGATGAACACCGCAGACTACGACTACGGCTACTTCTGGCAAATTGTAGATCATACAAGCCCGTTGAAGTGTATGGCCGTCGCTGGCTTGATCGTCATCGACCTGTCCTACGTGCTTGTGCTGGGGAATATGACCGTGTGGCGGGGTAAGCAATGGTGCATCACAGACGCCTTGAAAGCTAAGCTCCGGATCCGTACACAAAGCTCGTTCGTTCGTTCTCGGCACATGTGGACTCGACAATTCAGTTGTGGTTGTTTGAAAGTCGTTGCATTTTGGGGCGATCTGACGAGCATATCCGGCCGAAATCGGAAAGTGTGGGTGGGTGTCGATATCTTGGACAGACAACCAATCGTCGTGTGTTGTCACAACTGATATGCACTTGTCATGCCTCACAGAACGTCGCGATGAAGATAATGGATCTCGTTGCGCAGTCGGTTCAGCTCCTCCAAATTCTCGAGTATGGATTCCCGATAGTGCTCGTGCGAGGATACGCGCTCTTCCTCTGCTGCAACTCCCTGTCATGCACAGCCGTCATTCTGTTGTCGCAACACTCGGCAGTCGCTGAGATTATCATTGATTCAGTGTAAGCTCCACCATGCTAACACTGATTCTTGTCCAAGTTGCTCGATTCTAATACCTCGTCTTGCCTTGGAACCCACAGGTTTGATCTGGTTTCCGCCATCGTCTACCCAATATGTGTGCTCGTCTACTGCTACGCCAACTTTGACTTTGACCGACAATCATTCGCGTTGGGGAACAAGCTCCTACCGCACGGGAGCTTCGAGCACATAGCTCGAATGAAGGCGAACCCATCCGAGATCGTCTTCTTCCGATCGTGTTTCGACTCGCTCCGCATTCTGTCAGTTGGAGCACTCTGCCTTCGGCTCTGTTTGAACCTTTTCTTTTGCAGCCGCTTCCAAGATGTTGTCACGAGTCTCGTGCGAGAACCGCTCGTTGGCTCAAGCCATGCAACCACAGTCAAAGCGGTCACATCTTCTGTCTCTGGTCCACAACGTCGAGTCCCCAAACTCGTCGCAGCGTTATTCATTGCGTTCGGGACGTTAAGCGTGGCGTTTACAGAGAGAGCCATGAGTGCCAGTAACGCTGTGTGCGCTGCATACCCCCAATGCTTAGTATATGCGTATCGCTGGAGTGCGCCGACGACGTGTCCGTGCCTTGCAATGGTCGCCGCCGATCGCTCTCCTCGCACTTTTGCTGATTGGATGCAACCCACGGATGTAACTGACTTTGTCCGTATTCTATCGACCTCTGGCGATCTTCGTGTACTGCACTTGGTGAACTATGGACTGTCTCGAATGCCGGACGAGCTACGAGCATGTCGTTCTCTTCAATATCTGTACGTGGTTCTGCTACACTTGACTCTGCATGTTTGCACAGTATGATATCAAATTGACTGTGTTCTGTGGTTGAGCAGATCTCTGATCTACACTGGTCTAGTGGAAGTTCCATCGTGGGCGAATGAGTTCAAGAGCCTGGAATATCTGTAGGTTCTGCCGTCAAAGTTCTGCAAACGTTGGAGTTGCCTAACAAATGGGTTTGCTTGTACTTTGCTGATCTTGCTCATAGGCACATTGAGGGAAAACTGTTGTTCGCCAACTTGCAGACACTCGACGACGGTCTGTTCTTCGATATGCCACAGCTGACATACCTCCACATCGCCGTTCACAGCCATCTACGCGCTCTCCCACGTTTGGATGGCGCTCCAAACCTGCAGACTCTCGTCTTGGCGTATTTGTTCGCAGTCAAAGAGCTCCCTTCGGTAGACAGCCTCCACTCACTTCGTCGACTTGAGCTGGTCAACCTGCCACGCCTTCGATCGCTGCCAGATCTTTCTCCGCTCCTGAACCTGGTTGCATTCACTATAGTCCGCCGAACGGAGCTATGCTGCAACGGGTTTCTGGGAGTTTGCGATTTGACGGACCCGTTGTGCTCAGCGAACGCGAAAATGGAGATATCAGCTGCAACATGTCTGAACGCTGACGAGTCGTGTGCTACAGTTGGAACGAAGAAAGTGATGACCAAATTTGCGAGCAGTACTTGCATTGGAAGCGAGTTCGACGCGAAGAGCGTTGACGAGGACCTGAGCGCCACAATTGTCGACATTTGCGGAGGTGTGCTGTATCGCCGATGCGAGTACCCTGACGGATCAGGGTCGATTGGCATTTGCTACAACAACCGCATGCAAGTCTTAACGTGCATTCCAAGCCCTGAAATGATTCAATTTCGACGAGCACAGATTGAACTGGGCATTGGAGCCGCGTGCGATCCTGCTGAAGAAGGTTGGCTCGGTTGCCAGTGACTCTTGTGCAAGTAGTGCTCAAATCAAGCTGAGACTTATGAGGCGCTTCATTTACAGCAACGATCATCAGGAAGCGATCTCACTATTGACGATCACAACGCGCTTTTTGCCGCAATTAGTCCGCGGAATTGGTGACACCAGCCAACTCCACTCACATTCGCTCTCCGTTCGCTGCGTTGACTCGAGGACGCTTGCGCCTGCGATCAGTCATCTGGTCGCCAGAACTCGTCTGGAGCAGCATCGCTATCGGCGCGTGCGTCCACAGCGCGCGGTTGTAGCGCAGCATCGCCAGCACCTCGACCATCCACGGCGTCATGGAACTGCACTGAGCGCTCAAGCAGCCAGGCGGGAACACGAGAGCAGCGTCGTTGGCTGAGCTGGGCACCCACCACAGGTCTCCAAACTGTTGCGAGCAGCCTGCGTCTTCAAGGAGCAGACCAGTGGCAAAGTCCACCTCTTCAGCTGCACCCGCATCGTAGCCTTCATCGTCGCTGTCTTGATGGAAGCGCTTGAACCGGTTCAAGCTCTTCTTTTCGGAAACGGTGAGCGTGGACTCTCTCATCTCAAGGACTTTGACAACGCCGGACTCGAAGGTGCGGCTGTTGTGGGACGTGAGCACCTCGGCTGACGCGATGAACCGCCTTGCGACTCCGCCGAACAGCACCTTGGTGCGATGCAGCGGTGTGCCGTGACGAAGCGTGAGCTTGTTCTCGACCGACTCGAGATCGACCAGTTGGGCGCACACATCGTCAAGCCGGTGCTTGGCATCGTTCGAGACCAAGAGGTTGCATAGTGTAGTGATAATCTGAGCATCTTCAGCCGTGCCAGCATCCACCCTTGCATCATCAATGGCGTCCTTTGTAGAATCGTGTACCTCCAGGTACGCCTTGATCATACCAAATGTAGCAGACCAGTCGCTGGCGTCGTTCGCGGCAACAGGACGAGGTAACATGGACAAGTCCAAGTTGAATCGCGACGACAGTATCTGTGTCGTGGTACTCGGCAGATCGAGGAGCGACCGGATTGAGACGCGCACAGCCTCGATGTCAGCACCCACACACTCGCGGACGTGAGCAGCCACTGCAGCATCAAACACGCGGTCTGCTGTGCGCACAATTTGGAGTCGCGGCCACTTGCCGACCACTTGCGCGAGCTCGTCAGGTTCACCGACCAGGAATACGACTTGCTGGTCCACATCGACATCGAAAGTGTCCATCGCCAGATCGAACAGCATGGCAACTTCATCGGCAATCACTGGCCCAGAGCTCTCTGGAATAGCGCGGAACTTGAGCAGCATTGTCTCGCGAACGGCCTTGTCCAGCCGCGACCGCCGCTGGCGAAAGTCGTCAGGGTTGCCTTCCACCGGCAGCACCGCGAACGCGGCGAGGAAGACGAGGCCGTGCTGCTTCCACGTGTTCAGCGCGACGCCGATGCGGCGCTGGCCGCTCAACTTGACGGTAATCTCGTCCGTCATCGTTCGATGCGTGGTCATGAGGCAGGTGCGCAGCGTCGCTGCCGTCGTGGGCTCGAGCGACATGAACTTACTGAAGCCTGAGTCTTCGCAGCTCTCGGGCGGTAAGTTGCTCGACACCAACCACTCGACCCAGCTCGAGAGAGCCTTCGCTACGCTCCGTGGATCTCCAGAGCACGGAAGCGACCCGGAGGCTGGCTGGTTGCCATCGGTGGCAGGCTGCTGCTGCTTCCAGCGGTCGAACTCGGACAGGTACGAGTCGGCGTGGCGCAGCACCAGGTGCGACTTGAGGTTCGTGTAACCCTTGCGCGCGAGCTGCTCGATGCGGCGGGAGCACAGGCGGCACTGCCACGAGTTGGCCCCCGTGGCGGTGAAGAGCGCGGCCGCGAGCTCCTTGTTCGCCGGAGCCGACATTTTGAGGATCTGGAGATGGAGGGCCAAAAGGGACGGGCGGTTGAGAAATGGTGGGTGGATATCGTTAGAATCCATTACGGTACATCCCCTAATTGTTATTTTGGAATTCGAGTTTGATAAGCGACATCGAACACATAATTTGGAGCGTCAGTCGGCTTTTGTCCTGCTTCCACCACTTGATGCAGAGCTGCAGTTCATGCCACTCACTCAACCAGCACTGATGATAGCAATAATATATCATATTGTCTTGATCAACGGACTAACTGGCGAGCTACTACGTGGAGCCGCTGGAGACAACCGACGATCGCCATGTTGACCTGACAATCGAAAGTCATGATTAGTATTGCAACACGACATCGACTGCAGCGTGCAAGATCTTACCTCTGTCTTGGCCTCTTCGAACGTTCGGAAGCGGTCGCGATCGACGAGGATGCGCACTTTGATGGTGTACATGGCGTGCAGGACCACCGACACGACTCGTTCGTCTGTCAGAGGATCCGCCGAGAAGCTGTAGCTCGCGCTCGGCATCGAACTCAATTGAGGAGTACCGGCTGGCGTCGTAAACGCAAGAGACTCGCTGAGTGCGCTGAACTCGCCGAACGGAGGCAGCGCGAACAGCGAGTCTGGCGAGATGGCGAACTCCTGCAGTGACTGTTGCAGCTCGTCAATCAGCTGCTGAATGGTTGCGGTGGTCGTGCCGCGGTGCAGCTGCAGCATGACCTCATAGTTGCGCAACTCGAGCGCGTTGCCGCTTGTCTGCGTGTTCTCGGCAAATATCCCGTTCGGAATAAACACCCGGCAGCCGTCGCGTCGGCGCATGATGGTACGCGCGAGCGACACGCGCTCGATCGATCCCACGAGGTCGCGCACTTTGCACAAGCTTCCCGTTCGGAACGGTTCGGCAAAGATGAGAAACAGTCCGGTGGCCACGTTCTTCAACTGTAAAGACAAGATCACGACAAGTCGGATTGACATACAGTCGAGCATTGATGTCCAAGGCAACCGCGAACGCACCGTCGTGAAGCCCGCGAGCAAAGCGATGATCTCGAGTCCGAAGAACACTTCCACGAGGATGAACTGCGCCAAGTCGCTCTCCACAAAGAAGATGAAAAAGATCTCGACGAGTACCAGCGCGAAGCACGCGAACTTGATGGACTCGGTCACGATGAAGATGCGCGCGGCGTAGTCCGCCGCGTCGCGGTCCCACTTGAAGTTGCGGATACAAATCTGCGGCACGACAACCTCACGATCAATACAAGCGAGCACACAAATTCCTGCTAGATTGGTGGCAACGCACCTTGGTGACGACTTTGCGCAGCGCGAGCGTGAACAGCACGACCGGGACGGCGGTCATGTACAGCAGCACGGTCTTGGCCTCGTTGGTCGAGTTCAGGTCCAGAATGTAGGCGGCCACGAGCCACAGCACGCCGAAGAACACGAGCCACGCGATGTGCGCGACCATATAGCGCTGCACGTCGACAATCCACCTGCACCGACATCAGGGTTCGTCTCCTGCTTGGTTGAAATGGTGAGAGAGCAATCGTACCGGAAGCGCTTGTCCATCCGGGAGCGGATGGCGGCGAGCAGCATCTCGGTGGCCGGGCGGACCAGCAGGAACGCCGCGACCACCGTCAGCGCCGCGAGCAGCAGCCGCCACAGCGCGATCATGGCTGCGGAGACAGCGGTGCTGTTCGTTGCGTTGACGAGCGAAAGAGCTTTTCGTCGTTCCCAAAAACCTAGGAGGTTTAGTTCCAGTGGAACTAAGATTTATTGTGCTTTTCAGCAATTTTGGCGCAAAACAATAACATTTCGTTGATTTAAAGGCTGCCTCGGTTGACTTGCCATTGAATTATTGTGGCATTATGTGCAGCCACTGGCCCAACTCGTCGAATTGCCGTGGTGTAAACGCTGGTTTTGTTGTAATGGCGCAAAATTTTACGCCATTCCAACGGATGGTGGCGCAGTTTCAGCACAACTCCACGCCAGCCATTGCTTGACTTGCAGATGTGGGTCGCGCCATGACCGTATCAATCGACATGCGCTGGCGCGCGATTGTACTGGTGTACATCTACGGCGTCGAGCCCGAGGTTGTGGCCGCTGTGCTCGGCGTGTCAAATCGCTCGATATCTCGCTGGTCTGCACTCTTCCAACGTCATGGAAACGTTCTCCCTACCGCCGAAAGTGCGCCCAAGAAGCGCTGGCCAGCTCCATGTTTGGCTTTCGTCGATCGGTATGTCAACGAGCATCCATGTTTCTACATAGAGGAACTGCAAGGCGCAGTTAAGCGCCATTTTCCGACTCTGGAGAACGTGTCGGTCTCGACTATCTGTCGTGTCCTGCGGTTTGACCTTGGCCTAACACGGAAGGTGCTGACCAAGCGTGCTCGCGAAAGTATCCCGGCCGAGATCGATCTGTTCTACTGGAAGCTGGAACCATTTTATGGTGGCCCAGAACAGCTAGTGTTTGTCGATGAGACTGCAAAGGATGGCCGGGACGTCCTCCGTCGGCATGCCTGGTCTCGTCAAAACGAGCCTGCAATTGTGTCACAACCGTTCTCGAGAGGTGTGGCGGTGCATCTGCCCCTGTAATTCTCATTGTCTTACTGTATCTGTGTCGGTATTGCAGGTGATCGAATTTCGATCCTAGCTGCCATGGACATATCAGGCTTCTTGGCATGGGATTGCACGAATGGCACGTTCGACCGAGCTCGATTTCATGAGGCGTTTCGTATGCATATTGCACCTATGCTAAACCCATGGCCGCTGCCGCGGTGAGTCTGACATTGCGACATATTCTTTTTAGCTACTAGCAACTAATATCGTTCGTGCAGTTCCATTGTCATTCTGGACAATGCTAAAATCCACATGTACAGCGAGCTGGAGCAGCTCGTACATGACACTGGAGCGCTCCTCTTCTTTTTACCTCCCTATTCCCCGCAACTGAACCCCATTGAAGTCGCTTTCGGCCTGTTGAAGCGTTGGATTAGAAAGCATGCAACGATGACGTTCCGATTTGACGCCGTGAGAACAATGAATGTGGCGATGGTCAAGTGTCTCGAGAATACCAGCGGAACTAGTGTTCAACTATACAGCCACTGCGGATACGAAGGCATAAGCTTGAATAGAGAAACGTTCTTTAAGTGACAGCAATTTATCATTTCCCACTACACCATATCCATATCCATTTGATCTTGTCTATCCTCATGGTCGACGTCTGGAATATTTTCAAATGACGTAGGCGAGCGACTAGACGGGCGGTAGGGCGGGCAAAGTGGGTACTGAGGGAGCCCCAACGCCGCTCTGAGTTCGTTTACTCGCATCTCCACTGGTATCAGCCCACCATTCAGCCTGCACGTGATCGTCACGAACTCAGGGTCTGCCACGCGGTCAGCGTTGGCGGCGTCAATACCTTGCTGCAGTGCGTCGATGTGCTGCAACTGCGCAAATGTATTGCCAGTTGGTGGCTCCACAGCTGTGCCATCCGGTTGTCTGGCGTGCGAGACGGCCCAATAGCGACGCGATGCTGGGCCATATTGGTACTCGGTGTTGTTCGCCGCGATGTGTTCGTCGATAGCTTCGGCGGCATTGGCGACGCGGACCACCGTCGCTCGTCTTAGCCCAGTTAGAGTCGCAAACTTTTGCACATACACATACAAGTCCAACGTGAACGCTGCCTGGCTGCATAAATTGTCATGCATACACGTCAGAGCAGCGATTTCAAACCGAATAATATGTTGCCTTACCCCTGTTTACGGCGGGCTGCGAGCCTCCAATGATGCTGGAGCTGCGCATCGAAGGTCTCAGCATCACTGTGGAGCGGCTCGTACTGCGACTGCCTCGTATTGGCGGTAGGGCGCGAGTAGATTTCCGCGCCGTCCTTCCATACGATCTCTTTCATGGCACCAATACGTTCTTGCACTCTGGCTCGAAATACACCGTACCGCTCTGCGACTACCAGTGTCATTGCTATTGGTTTACCATACACTGTCCTAGTATTGGACAGCAGCAGTCCGACTTTGACGGTCAGATTGACCGCTAGCTCGCTTGGCATCTCCATTTCTACAACGCACCGTAGCTGATCACAGTACAGTACAATACACAGGTTAACAGATATAGAGGCAAGGCCTGACGATGATACCGTACTGTGCCCGTTAGAGGCGGAGGGTGAACGCTCACCCAGGTCAGAGCAGCAGTGGTGGCCAAGCCTTGACCTGGGGCAGGTGAGTGCGTCGCGCAGGGGCAAGTCGTAGGCGCGGGCGCGTCGTGCTGGCACGCCACACAGGAACAAGTCGTTCTAGCGCGCGTCGCCAATGAACAGACCGCACAGGAACAGGTCACGCAGGAGCAGGTCGCGCAGGAGCAGGTCGTGCGGGAGCAGATCACGCAGGAGCAAGTCGCGCTGGGGCACGTCGTGCTGAGGCGTGTCACGCAGGAGTAGGTTGTTCTGGCGCGCGTCGCCAACGAGCAGGTCGTGCTGGCGTGCGTCGCCAATGAGCAGACCGCACAGGAGCAGGTCGCACGGGAGCAGATCGCGCTGGAGCGCGTCGCGCGTTGGTCTTCGTGAACTCTAAAAGGAGGAGGGGGATGTGAACGCGCGTTCCCCGTTCCCACAAAATAACCTCGGTTTACCCAAAACAAATTCCGGGTAACTCGTTGTTTTACTGTAACCGGGCGAGGCTTACGCTCGGTTACTGGCTCACACTAGCGCGTGTAAGGAAGCGTATACAAATTTGTATACAAACTGTACAGTTCACTGTACAGTTCAATACAAATGAATGGAAGTCTGTGCTAGCGTCCAAAATGAGAACTGTCTTATTGTTTAGCGTTCTGCCTAGGTACCAAACCTCTAATCCCTAATGCATGTATTTTGGGAGGCGTCCGTGACCAGTCACGGACGCTCCGACCGAATTTACGTATGGATTAGTGTTGATCACACTAATCCCAAAATGTACCCAACAAATGCTAGCGTGGCACACCTAACGCAGTACAGTCCGACTGTACTGCTCTGTAACCCAGTTACAGGCTGTGTAACCCCATCACATCGTTGGCAATGTAGGCGGACATCATCTCCTTCATGAACTCCAGAACGACCTCGCCAGTAATACTTCCTTTAACGACCTCGTAGTAGAGCACTCCGAATGCAGGTGACGCGGCCAGTAGAAGCGTTATGTGTTCAGCCGTATCGGTGTCAAATTCATCCTCTACAACTGGAACCCAGCCGCATATTGACCATGCTTTGCGCTTGGTCACCCGCGACAGTTTCATCTCGTCGAAGTAGATCCCGTTGTACAAAGTGTTCTGTCCGTATTTGTCCGGCATACAAGTGGCATACGTATGGCGTTCCTGGATGGCTCGCTCACTGTTGCGATCTCGCGGAAACCGTCTAAAATCACCGAGTCGGAACCCACAGAAAGCCTTCAATCGCCGGGCGACTGTGCGCGCCGAAACGTCAATACCAAATGCTAAGTGGAGAAACTTCGCCGTGTCGAGCCAATTGCATGTTTTGAACAAAAATTGGAACCTCGCGGCAGCATACAACATGTCCTCTGTGAGCTTGGGCGGGCGACCGTGACTTGTTGAGCGCTGAGCTCGAGAGAGATGTCGACTAATTGTGCTTTGCGAAACTCCGATTTGACCCGCGATCTCGGTCTGGGTTTTTGCTCCTGCCAACTCGTCAATAACGCGGGCATCCTCGTCCGACAGGCGGGGTCGCTTTGGACCAAGTCCAGACAGCTTCTTCAGCTTCCGCATCATGGTTGTAATGGGCCTAGTCACCCCATCACATGAGGTGGTTGTGTGGAACACACCACATACGGAGTTCATCGTGGATAACATTTATCTGCTATGATATCTGTTGGATAGTCAATATCCACGTGAATTATTGATATCTGACATCTGATGTCTGATATCTCGGTACATTCCCAACACAGATTGTGGGTGCGCAGTGGCGCAATCGCCCACATCGTAATCATGTGTGGAATGGTGGTTCCTGCCCTTGGGAACAGAATCCGTGACGCACGCAACGTGTCACTTCGGGTTCGTGTGAGTGGCGCGAGCCAATCACACTGCGGGGAATTTTCCTACAAGACTTCAAGTTCAAGGTCAGTGGGTTGAACCTCAGTTCACCCAAGGTTATATATATCAGGATCGTAGGTTTTACGTTTAGGTGGGAGGTTTTATTCCATAAAACCTCTAGGAGCCCTTCGGGTGCAATTCATATGCAAGCAGGAACCAGAGCTAACTTTCAATTCAGTTGCAAATTTACCAACAACCGCCCAAGTCGTCTCCTCCTCTTTCAAGCATCGGCTCACTGCTGTGAGTCCGTTTGCTCTCAAGACTTCAGCATCGGCTCGCACTCCTGCGAGGCCGTGCTGCGTTCAGCTTCCTCTGTTCGGGTGCTCAGGATCAGGACAACCGGCTCTTCGCTTTGCGAAAGCAGGTTCGGACTGAGTCCCGTTACAGTGGTGGGGTTCACGACGTCAACCTCACCAGCTTCCACGCGTAGTCGCAGCTGATCCAGTCGCTGGACCTCTCGCCGTTGCTCGGCAACTTTTTCCTGCAGTCTCCTGATCGCCTTCTCCGCGACAAGCTGAGCATGTTGGCAGGCTAGTGCCAACTGCTCAACCTGTCGCTTTGCACGTTCCTCAGCGAGCTGCTTCGCCTTGGCAGCTTGCTTCCGGCGCCGCAACGCGGCTCGTTCCTCCGCGACGACAATTCTGCTCGAGCGTAGGTGGATGTCTTTCAGCTGAGGTGATGTTACAGCGGCAGTATCGAGCCTGGGGAGCGTCGACGGCAGTTCACGGGGTCTTCCTCGGCGCGCCATCTTGTGTTATGGTGTCATTGGCACGCAGCGAGAATTTGATGGCGAGTAGACACGCAGTCAGCCCACAGCTCTACGCATCTTTATGGATTCTTTTGGCGCAATATGCAGGATTTTGTCATGAGTGATTCTGCATAGATTTGTCGCGATTATGCATTGGTTTTGTCCGCAGCATGCAAAGGATATGTTCACCGCCGGTAGTATAAACACCACCGTGGTGGCATTGAAGTGCCTGGGATCTCTCCAAGGGAGAGATCGCTTGACTAGCTCACACATTCAATAACGTTATTCCATTCCGTTCAGCGCCGGTCGGCCCTTGAACTATACTTTCTGGAACATCTGCTCACTGGAACTAGACGTCACTCTTTCGAGGCTGATATTCATGCTGTGATTGGCTGAATTTGGAAGTTGCATTATGCCCAATCATGGCGCGCGAGTACTGAGTTCAGGCCAGTTTGCGGTGTGGTCAGCACGGCACCGTCCAGAACGTGGCGTGTCGACATGGCCCGCAGTGATGAACAGCGTGAAATAGCATTTCCGCCCTTGGCAAGATCGAACTGACGCAAATCAGTTGACAAATCTTTATACCTCTCAAAAGCATCATGGTAAGTAACTGAACAAACTTGGTCAAACTATGAAATATGGTAAATACCATGATGATACCAATCTTATCCTACCACTTTCGCTGTGTGTAGAGTTCAGGCCGGAGCGGCGTGCGCGGCGACATCGACACGCGCGCCGCCGCGCCGGCGCTGGCTGGCCCCATGCGCGCGCAGAAGGAACGACGGGCAACCGACCGTTGAGCCGCCGAGCTATCGCCTCAGGCCGCTCTTCCCGGTCTAATCCGACCGCGACCACTCTTCCCCCATCTCCGACGCTGCTGACCTCACCGAACGAAGAGAGCGCGCCTCAGCGGTTCAGAGGCGGCTTCCGGCCGATCGAAGGGTTCACCGCGCTTTGCTACTGCCGCTGCTGGCCTCGACCGCCACTTCTGGAGCTCTGGGGGAAGTGTCGCGTCGTCGAGGTGCCGCGAATCAGTTGGCCGCTGGACGCGCGAGGCTCACGGCTCGACTGACGGGCTCCGTTCATGGCGCTGCGAGCTCTGGCGGAAGCCCTGGACGCGGCGGACGAGCAGTATGACGGCGCCGACGCCAGCGCGAGCGGGCTGTCGGCGTCCGAGTTGCGCACGCTGCGCGCCGTCGTGGCCGCGTGCTGCGCCGTGTCGATGGCGAGCTGCGGGTTCATCCTGTTCCACCACTTCCAGTTCACGTGGCGGAGCGGCGGCGCGCGCGCGGCGACGATCGTGCCGCGCATGGTCGTGGCGCTCTCGGTTATCGACTTTGGCTTCTCGTTCCCGAAGGTGTTCGGTGTGCCCGACAGCGCCGCGCTGTGCAAGACGCAGGCGTTCGTGCTCCAGCTCGCCGGCATGTTCTGTACGTTGCGACAAACTGGAATAAGCTCGCGCTGTTTTGTTAATGGCTCCGAGCTGACGCCGACCGTTGTGTGTGTGCGGTATAAAGCGATCTTGTGGAACGCATGCATCGCGCACTGCCTGTACAGGAAGATTGTGCGCGGGGACAGCGAGGCGCTGCTGCTCAAGCGCTTCAAGTGGTACCTGGTTGCTTGCGGCGTTCCGTCGCTCATCGGGAGTGTGGTGCCGCTCAGCGGTACGGAGGGTTCTAGTTATAATGATGATGATTGTGGTGGACTGACGAGATGCTTGCAATTGGACCGCCCAGCCGACAGGTTTGCCGAGGCCGACTTTTACTGCTGGGTGCCGGACCACAAGTGGCGGTTCTGGTGCATGTACTTCTTCGTCGTGCTCGCGATCATCTACATCAGCGTCATCCTGCTCGCCACGCACGGCTACATCCTGCGCGTCGGGTCGCGCCAGCGCAACCTGGACGCGCTCGAGTCGTCGGCGCGCATCACACTGCAGCTCCGTATCTACATTTTGGCGTTCGTCGTGCTCTGGCTGCCAAGCACCGTGTTTCGATGTACGCAACTCCTCCATTTTCGTCTACGATCGCTGACTGACGGGTCTTGATTGCTGTAGTGCTGGGCAGTTTCCTCGGTCCCGCGACGTTCCCCGTCGCTATACTCATGCAAGTCACGCTGTGCCTCCAAGGGTTCGCGACCGGAGTCATCTACGGTGGACTGCTCACAAAGTTGCGGCGTTTAGTCTGCGAGCGCGGGCGGCACACCGTTGTGTACAAGAACCTGTCGTCTCCATCGTTCCCGACCTTTGACACCGGCACGGGCTACGGGCTGTCCCACAATTCTCGGCATCCAGTCAGCATCTTCGTGTCGACGTTCAATATGGGCGAGGCGCGACTCACGACGTCGGATTTGGTACGACCAAATACGTTTGTTTGTTGGTTATGTTGTGAAACAATTTGGAAGCCTAACGCTTTTGTCATCTGTCGACAGGAAAAGTGGATTCCTTTGGGTTACGACATTTACGTGATCGGACTGCAAGAGTGTCTCCACCTCGCTGAGGCTCGCGCTTTATTGCTTCGGCACTTAATGGCGGATGGGGTGAGTGACACTGCGTTCCGAGTCTTCGACCGCGAGATCGGCAGCAAGAACACTTCGCTGGGCTACCACGTACGTTGAACAGTCGTACCAACAAGTTGACATTTTTGAGGAGCTAAGTGGTGGATATGCACAACAGGGACACATCGCCATCTCGGTGTTCATCAAGGCAGAGGATGTCGAAAACGGCGCGTTCTACATGCCGCCGATTGTACGGCAGGAAATCAACTGCGGCAAGTCGCTCGTTCTCGGCCGCGCGTCCAATAAAGGCGCCGTGGGCTTTGCCTTTCGCTACCACGACACGTCTTTCGCGTTTGTCTCGTGTCACCTGTCGTCCGATTCCAAGGTATGCTCGTATCGCAGCCAATGCCGTAGCGAGTGGCGATTGTTACTCACTAGCTCGTTCTGCAGGGGAAGTCAAAGGCGTCGCGCCGCAACCGCGACATGTTGGACTTGCTGAAGGGTCTGCACCTGAACCTAGAAGATGTAGGCTTCGAGTTCCCTCACCTGCACCACCACAGCTTTGTCCTTGGGGACCTTAACTACCGCCTAACACATCGCAACGCCAGCGTTGAGGACGTGCTGGACCTCGTGTGCAAAATTCGTGCGAGCGAGATGGCGTTTGAGGTCAAGCCCACGGCGACAAACTGCGACGAAGATGTCGGAAAGAAGCGGTGGAGCTGGAGCTCGGCACTCAAGGCGACGCCGACACCGAAAGATTCGCGATTGACCACGGAATTCGACAGTTGCAATTCATTGAACGTGAGTATGCTTGAGCACCAGTCCAAGAACCACGGAGAGGCCGACGACGACGAGATTGTCGTGGTTGCGCACGATTCGAGAGGCAGCAATGCACTTGTTGAAGACCACTATCTGTGGGACGACTTGCTCGTCCATGACGAACTCCGCAACTTGATCAAGGACGAGCAAGTACTGTTTGGATTCCAAGAAGCGCGCATTGCGTTCCCACCGACATTCAGACGCACCCGCGGCGCGGCGCTGACTCGCGATTCAACAAACCCGTGGACGCGTGGGCAGCTCGGCAAAGTGTACACGACGGAGGTGGAAGGCCAAGGATTTCGCGTTCCGTCGTACACCGACCGCATCCTATACCGATCACTGCCAGACATGGAGCACCGGCTGCACTGTTCACTCTACACATCGTGCGAAGAGGTTTCCATCTCGGACCACAAGCCCGTCGTCGGTATTTTCCACGCTCTTGTAGATCGAGACAGCTTCCCAATCGAGTCCGAGACCGCTACCAAGAAGCCCCAGCGCATGCAGGTAAAGTGGCATGTCTCGAACCCACTTTTGGTACCTTGACATCACCTTACGAGCGAATTTCATTCGGTTACAGGACGTGTGCGGCGTGTATGAATGCTCCCTTCACGTATACTTCACGAGCATCACGTGGCACGAGTCGCCGGACGTAGTGGTCATGGATCCTGGCACTACTGAAGAGCGGTCGTCGATGAACTTCGAGCGGCGTTCGTCGCAAGGTGGGACTGCTGCGACGATATTTTCTCGTCAGCCTCATTGATCGTATTCTCACCATGACAAATGTACTCTAGCTCTTGTGACAGTAGTGTTTCCGCTGCCGTCTGAAGACATCTTTTGCGCGCAGCGAAAGTTGCACGAGCTTGCGGATGCCATGAGCGGCGGCGTTTACCTGGACAGTTCGTCGCGGTCCGAGCGCCACCTGTTCCGAAGCAACGCATCGCACATGCGATGGTCGCAGTTTGTGCGCGACGGGATCACGCACTCGACCTTCGCGCGGCCGACGGGCAACATGCACGTGGGGATCAAAGTGCATGCCGGCGTTGGACAGCAGGCGTTCGGACAAGGGGTCATCTGCATTCCGCAGACTCGGTGCGTCGATGCCATCGACGCGTGCGATGTCGAGCTGCAGGACGTCCAGAGTTTCAAGGTGGAACTGTCGGAAGGAGGCCGGCACACAGCCACCCTGCTGGGATCCATATCGATGCAGCTGGTGCAGCACTCGGACCAGTCGGTGTCGACCACTATGGTTGTGTGATCAGCCAAGGATCAGGTTCATGGTCTGTATTTATCGTTGGAGCGCTTTGGTGGTCACGATCGTTGTCGGCATTGTCGATTTTCGCTGCTCTCTGGTAGAGAGAAGCACCATATTTAATTCTCAAGTTTTCATTTTTCAATTCCTCAATGCTGTCTGCTGGCTGTCTGGTTATTCACAAGGGTGAAATGTCCGTAGCCAATACGAAAGGCTGAGTTCCTGCCTACTACTCCAAGCGTGCCCAATGCGACCTTGACTCAACAGCTCACAATGTGAATAGGATCGACGAGTTCAAACTCTACGGCATCACGCATGGCGAATTCACCGATCCCGCGACGAGAACGCTTTCGACCGAGTCGTGGAAGCGAGTGATGAAGTTTTCCCACACCGACATCGGCAGCAAGTCTTCGTTGGCGAGTATGTCGGGGTTCTGTCGGCATAGCGATTCCTCGATGGCTTTTTGCGCTGCTGGGCTCGCAAATCCTGTGTCCATGACACACATCTCGATCACCGATGTGGGACCGGCGATGGAGAGCGGTCCATCCTTGATCACAATCCTCGCTGTCACATGGTTCACCACGCCCGACATCGGCTCGGTTGTCTGTCGAACGATCACCACGGTTCGACCTTCTTCGCAATAGCGCCTCACAAGTCGCCGCTGCTGCATGTTTGGCAAGCCTGGCGGGTAATCGAGCGAGAATTGGAAGCTTCGTCTGACTTCGTGTGAATCCTGAGCGAATAAGAGTCAATATGAGCACGCAAAAGTCTAAACAGCAAAGAGCTCAGACTCAAGACGTACCTCATAGTTGAGACTGCCCGTTTGACACGCCCACATCGCGCGGTCTGTCTGCTTGAGGCCGAATGGGAGCGCGTGAACATCTAGGACCTCGAGGACCCAGCCATTTGGCCCGCACCTTCGTGTGTTCACCCGCCGTCCTGGGCAAACCATCTCGTGCATCTTAGCTCGTTGAAAGGCATCGTCGACCCCAGCGTACAGTTCGTCGACTTCAGCGGTGAAGCGTTCAAAATGAAGCTCATCGTCGTACAGTCGAGTTGGTCGGATACTTCGCGGGTTCTTCTGCAAGATTTGCGCGAGTTGGTGCTGCGAAAACAAGCAAGAGCCAGACCGATATGTTAGCTCAGACTCAGGTCCAGTTCAGCTACCAGATTTGTTGCCAACCTTGTCGGATGCCAATTTCTCGGCCATTTGTCGAAGGCGTCTAGCAGACTGTGATTGCGCCGCCACGGCGTCCCGGAGTGCCTGATTCTGTTCTTCGGCGGCTTTGCGGCGCTTACGTTGCTTGTCCGCCAGATTCTTCCAGAGCGGAAGATGAACCTTTTCGCCAGGTTCAGGTTCATACTTCGGGATTCGAGCGATAGGGGTCTCCAAATCGAGCCCGGCCGCGCTCTTCATCGAGCTCAGAGCCAGCGTCAGCTGCGCGACTTGGCCGCGAAGAGCTTCGAGCTGCTGCTTACGTGTCGGCCGTTTTCGAGTCTGCTGTGATGCCATCAAATTTCGCGTTGTGGTCGTTGCTGGAGCCGCGAACGTTGCAGGGCCTTCAGTCAGAACATAGCCTGCGCCAATGCGTGGCTCGTCATGCTCCGTCCGAATAATGGGTACTGGAGGAGAGTTCGTCCTGGTGGAGGGCAGCTGTGTTGAGGAATGCGCTTCATCTTGGTTCACGAGGCAGTCGCCTGTTGCTGGCGATAGCGGGATACCAGCGTCATCGATGTCGACGAGTAGCAAGGGGAGCACTTCGAACGCGCCGTCGGCGATCGGCAGAAGCCAGTCGTCGTCCTTGAATGCATCACTCAGCCACAACTTCTCATTGTCCATGCTGGCGGCGCAGCAGATTCGGAACTGGAGTTGCTTGCAGGCGGCTTGCTCTCAGCGTTTGAAACGATCCTCCTGATTATATCATATGCTGTATAAAATGATATCACAAAACGAGAAAATAAATGCCGATAAAATGTATGTATTAATAAGCTGTGACGTATTTATGTTTGATTTTGGCTCGCTTTACAACGCTGGGCGTAATCAAGCACTTCCATAATCGCCGCTGGATTTTCTGGTCAACTTGACAGCAACAGCGACTGCTGAACGACAGCGCGCGCCTCGTGCTTGCATCATGTTCACGGTGCAGGGCCAGGTGGCGTACTGACTGATGGCTGCGCGGGAGTGAGTACATGCACAGGTGCGTGGATCCGTTCGATCTAGCGCGGCTCGTTCCATGGGAGACGTAAATCCTCATCGACTAACTGGTTGGTCAAGATGGGGTGGTTCACGCTCATCAGTCTCGTGAGTGCGATCAAGGCACCGTGTTCGACTCCAAGAATCATCAGAATAAATTTGGGAACTTGGAAGCATGAGGGTCTGCGTGGTGCAGGAGCATCTGCGTCGACGATGCCTTTTGCTCTCCATCACGGTACCATGACCCTGCCAGTGATAATGACAACGGCAAAGTGCACCACGAACGCGCTCAAGGCATCCCGCGTGCACTGAGACGATCGCAGCAATTTGCACATACTTGTTCAAGGCGTCAACGTATTCGAAATGTGTGAGGCCCAATTCAATGGTGCACAATTGGGATCACGCCGCCGCATCCGCCTCCATTGCAAGAGCAACAACCAAGGTGCCTTTATGAGTGCTCTAAAATATGATGACACGGGTATTCTCTCTTGGTATCATGGATCCCTTGCGTTACAAATGACATCGGACTCGTGTTGTCTGCCCACTGCTAGACACACATGATTTCGTGTCAGGATTAACCTTGTCATCATCGAATGAATACAAGGGAATCAAGCAATGGTATTAACTCAAAACACATAGAGATCACATCTGCTGAAATTGATAGATCTCAGATCGCCTTCGCGCGGACGGTCTCGTCACTGGCAGACTCGAATAGAACCGCAACACTTCCAAACAATACCATTCCTGCAAACGTCGTAGCCCGGCTCGCTGGTCCGAGCGTAACCAACAATCCAATGCTCGCAATGACGCAAGCGGCTGCACAGGCAGTCGCCATGTAGTCCCAATCTTGAGTTGGTTCGATATGTTGGGTTGGCATGTATGGCTCCCTTTCTTCCATTGTTGTATCTTGAAATTGCTGGCCCTCGGACTCCGTTGCCGATTGTGATTCGAATTCGTGTGATGTCACGGCCTCTGTATTCTCATCGGGTTCCCATGCATCGGGGAGAGGCTCCACAATGACTGGCGCTTCGTTCGCGCTCAGTTGTTCTGGAAAAGAAATATTCGCTCCACCATCACCGATATGCTGGGAAGGATCACGTTCCTCTGGAGCGTAATACTCCAAACGTCGATCATTCACATTCGCGGCTAGTTGGGCTTGGTGTTCGCTCAATCTTGTCGTGGCCTCGGCTCTCTCTTGGTCGGCGAATTGTTTCAACTTTGGAAGCACAACCATCATGCTCGGCCGAGACTTGGGCTCGTAAGCGCACAGTTGATTGACCAGTGACCACTGATCGTCACTTGCACCAGACGGTTGCTGAGGAAACTTGCGCCTGTGCACGAGGGACTTGATGGAACCGTCGGGAATGATACCCCAGGGTGGCAATCCAGTCATGGCTTCAATAATTAGCATCCCGAACGCGTAGCTGTCGGATGCAGCCGATGGTTGAGTGCCGTAAAGCAATATCTCAGGGGCCATCCATCGCACAGCGCGGTTCTGCTCCTGGTCCCATGGTCGATCTTGACCTTCGATGAAACTTTGCCCGAAGTCAGTCAGCTTGGCGATACCGTCACTGTCCACTACCACGTTGTTGCTCTTGATGTCATTGTGGATGAAGCCTTTCGAGTGGACAAAGCAAATTCCGAGAGCCACATCGTGAATCGTGCGCCACATTACCACCCGTCCTTGTGCCTTCTCGTCGGGCAGATAGTCGAGCAGTGTGCCTCTGGAGGTGTACTCACAAACGAGCAAGTGCTCGTCCATTCTATGGCTGACGCCATGAAAGTGCACGATATTCGGGTGGCGCAACTGACCCCATATGAAGGCTTCCCACCCGAACTTCTGCACGCTGGCCGCTGAACCGAGGTTGACCCTGACAGACTTGATCGCAACCTCTTGACCACGATACGTCCCCATGTTTACCCTTGCAAATGACCCGTTCGCGCTCCAAGTATGACTGATGATGACCTCGTCGAAGAGGAGAAAGCAAACTTTGCTCTGCCAATGTCTTGACGCCGCAGGGTCGTCGGACTGCTCGGGTCCGTGATCTTGCTCGACGGTGTCCCCCGAAGACACGTCGAGCGCTGACATTTCATGGAGCCACCTGGCAGGTTGGTTGCCGGTAGCAAAGTGAGCCGTGCGAGTTGGGGCAGCAATTTCGTCTGATATGGCATTTTTTGGTCTTCAACATGAAGTGTAACCAAAAGAATACCTCTTTAATCAGATATCTCAAATTGTTGACATGCACTTTCAATTAACAACCTTGTCAACATATCCTTCACAGTGGATAATCCTCGCTTATCTGTCTGAATCGTTTCATAGAGGTCAATCAATGGGAGACACATCTTACAGTAGTGATGAATAACTTGAGCAAATGCTGCAAGGATCGCTTAAATGGAGCTTGTCACACTCGAAAAATTGCCAAGTGAATATCTCACATAGTTTGAAACGGCCGAACAATTTCGTCATTTGGAACATTCAAGAGCGAGTTTGCTTTCTCATTTGTAACAACGGATAAGAGTGCAACAGCGTCCGGCGATAATCAAGGAGATCAAGAAAGTGAGAACGCAAACGTAGAATGCATTTTTGAGTGAGTGAGTGAGCGTCATTGAGGTACTTAAAAGTTCTCTAATGGCTAGGCTGGAGGTCTAAGCCACCACCTAAGGGGGAGGGGGTTATGTAGAATGCATTTTGATAAGTGTTCGTTCGAGTCGTTTTGCAACGAGAAGGCGAACGCGTTTTCATACAAGTTAATGAGCAAGGACAAGAACTAGGCAGTGGCGGGAGTACATTCTCGGGAATCTACGCGTTATTCGTAAATGTGAAACTGGTCATCCAATTCCGATATTGGTCAAAAGGTTCTGCTGCAAGTATATCAGCTGCAGTTTGAAGAGTTGGGCGACGATCACTGATGATTTTCGACGGATTGTTAAATGGTACATATCCTTTGTTTATCGGTGATAAAATTGCGATTTCTATTGTGGTGAGCCTGTCCATCTGCAGTTGCGATTTGCGATCCATTTGTCTTGTCTCAAACTCAGCGTGGGTTCACTTCAAACTGTGTAAGCTTGGTTTGTATGCTCATGTGAAACGAGCAAAAACCTCGACCCTACCTCTGAATCAGGAAGCTCCTAACCTCAGCTTTGTCGGCATATTTGCGATAGTACTCGTGGTATTACGACTGCTGTCATCAGTCAAGGTCAATTTGGCAAATGCGCTTTGGTATTCAAACGCATATTGTTAACATGTGCCGCAACAACTTGAAATCAGAGCGCTCGCTGCAGTCAGGAATTGAATAGCAGCGTCTTGGCTTCCAGTTTGGACGGTGCCTCTCGATCGCAGCGACCTTCGCGAGTACGATTCAACATTCGCGTTGATATCGATATGATTATAGTTGGGGGAAGAAGATGAGATGACAAGACTTGATTTGATGGCTGGTGTTCTTTCCAATTACCGAGCTCTTTTACAAACACCCAGCCATGAATGAACTCATGATTGTAGAGACGGAGCAGCCCAATTACCTCAGTATCAAGCGCGTCGTTCAGCTCTTCTGAGCCATAGTCACTCAGCGCGTGCAAGACTGAATGGGGTCTGATTGACACAGTGTACCTGTGTGGGTACAACCAATCAGCCAGAGCCAGATTTCTGTTGGGTTGATTTTCGGAGATTGAGCGCCGTACAAGCTAAAGGTCATATCTCGCTTTCGATTTACACCAGAACCAACACAGCGCCATCCGTCGTTCAAGCAGAGAGGATGCAGAGGGCGTTGCTGACGAGTGTGCGAGTGTTGAACCTGCCGTTTCAGGATCGGGTGCAGGCACTGGTGTCGGAGCTGCTGGATTGCTCAGAGGAAGTGTGCTCTTTCACAGCGGCGAGGTGTGGCTGGCTTCACTGGTTCGAGCGCACGCAGCGTACTGGTGTGTGCGCGTGTCACGCTCACAATGGCGATAAATTGATGAATCAGGCGGCCGCGAATGGTCATTTAGATGTGGTGAAGTGGCTGCACTTGAACGGCAACGAGAGCTGCACGAAGGATGCGATGAACTCGGCAGCAGCAAGGGGACACCTGGCTGTGGTGGAATGGCTTCATACGAACCGCAGCGAAGGTTGCACGTCGGCTGCTATGGACGTGGCCGCAAAACCTGGATTCCTGGAGGTGGTGCAGTGGTTGCACGCAAACCGCAGCGAGGGCTGTTCGACAAAAGCGATGGATTGGGCCGCTGCGAGTGGTCATCTGGGTGTAGTGGAGTGGCTGCATCGGAACCGCTCGGAGGGTTGCACGACGGATGCTATGGACATGGCCGCAAAATATGGATTTCTGGAGCTGGTGCAATGGTTGCACGCGAATCGCTCTGAAGGCTGCACAAAGAGAGCGATGGACTCGGCTGCTGAGTGTGGCCATCTGGATGTGGTAGAGTGGCTTCACGCAAACCGCAACGAGGGCTGTACGGCAAGAGCGATGGACCGGGCAGCTCAGAATGGACATCTGGATGTGGTTGAGTGGCTGCATGCAAACCGCTCAGAGGGCTGCACGCCGAATGCAATGGATCGGGCTGCAACGAACGGACACCTCGAGATGGTCGAATTGCTTCAAGCAAATCGCAGCGAGGGCTGCACGATGGATGCGATGGACTTGGCCGCTGAGGGGGGTCATTTGAAGGTGGTGCAGTGGCTTCACACGAACCGCTCAGAGGGGTGTACGAGGTTTGCGATGGATGGGGCTAAAGGAAATGAGCAGTTGGAGGTGGTGGAATGGCTTAGTGCGAACCGCTCGTAGAGCTGTACAACGAGAGTGATCGACTCTGAAGACTATGCGGGGTCATCGGACTGTGGTGCAGTTGCAGCTGAAGGAATCGACGACATTCAAAATACCTGTGATTGTCACCTCGCAATAGGAAGAGGATGTGTGTGGCGTGATCGACTGGATGCTGGTGGCGAGTCGAATGATGTGTCTTCTATCGTCGTTGTCAGAAGTACATCAAGCAACGATTGAATCGATTCCCGAGTTTCGTACAAGCAAGACAGCATGCAGACTGCCATCGTGAGCTGACGTATCAGTTTCTGATGCGCAAGCGCAAGGACGGCGTCGTTCGTCGCGTCAAGGTTTACAGTGCATTGTCATTGTCGACACAATGGGTGATTTTGGCACGACTGTGAACCGCGACCAGAACGTTTTCAAGAGCATCCTGTCCCAGACTCTACCTCATTTTCTTGAGCAAGATCTACATCCAGCATTTTGCAAACAAGGGACGTAGGAATAGACTGTGTCTCGTTCAGTGCTCTCGGGTTGGTAGACGATAGCTGGTTGGTTCTTCAGAAATTAGTACTACTGCTCGATAAGCGACATTTGACCCCTTTCGTGGGGTGGACATTTTCACTGCTCCCCCTTTCGAATGACTTTGCCTTTGTATTCGCCCGTGGATGCTCTAGTGTGCAGTGTGCCGCCGTGGATCTCGGGACGAGCAGAGTGCTCGCAGAGTTGTGGTACAATTGCGAACTCCGATAGGACACACCAATGTACAAACAACCGCAGAAGAACGCCGGACCAAACCACAGATGCAAGCGGATGCTCGTCGATAGAACGCGATATGGTAGTTTGTCCGGCTTGAGAAGAGAGTCTAATTGTGTGAAAGTGATGGAGGTTACCAAAGGTAGCTCAAATGCAATGCAGACGCAGAGCTCATGACGATTACAGGTCCCTGTCGAGCGCGTCGTAGTCGTCCTCGCCGGTCTCGAACCACTTGCGCCACGGCTGGAAGAAGGCTGCGAGCGCGAACGCCACCAGCAGCGCGAACGACAGCCTACAGTATCAGCCGACACGAATATCAAGTCAACAACCGCACCATCAACCGCTCGTTCAACTTCGGTGCGCACGTACACAGCCTTGGTGCGGTTGTACCCGGCGACCGAGCGGTGGAACGTGTCGAGCGCCTTCTCGAGGTCCTTGACGCGCTGCTCGTAATGCGCGCGTTGCTCGGCGGACAGCCGGCCCTTCTTGACCTTGCTCGCCTCGAGCTTCTTGTCCTGGAACAGCAGCGCGTTCACCTTGGCCAGCTCGGCGCGTGCCATCGCCACTGCCCGCGCGCTCTTGCCTGACTGCAGTGCAGTGAGGTCCGGATTAGTGGCCTGGTTGACAGCACCAGCGTGAGGGAACGGGCCGCACCTGCTTGGTCGTGTACCGCTGGAACTCCTTGTCGAACTGCTCGACGGTCGTCTTGGCCGTTGGCGCTGGCGCCTTCGGCTGTTCGTCAGCGGAGCTCATGGCGGTGGGAGGGCGGAGGAGAGGAAGCGCTGACGGCTGCAGGTGTAGTGGATGTGAGGCGAGGCGGCCAATGCGCAACTGATCGGGTCGCAGTGTTGCGCTGGACTTGTAGAGCTTGTCAGAAATGCCTGATGATCTGAGCGGTGGCAGTGAGGTGGCAACGCGTTATGTTAAATACTTGAGCACCTTCGCAGATCAATGTGCCTGCGCGATTGGACAACAATCCACAATTAACTGTTCTATGGCGTTATGGAGCACAATTTTGTGCCGACTTCAACCGCAACACGTTCAAGCTGCCGCATTGCCACTCAAATCGTCAGGTTCGAGGAGATAATCAACGGTGGACATGTACATCACCCGATTTGACAATCGCATTCATTCAATGGACGTGCTCTTCCCCAGCTGCTTGGTCTCGTCCTTCTCCATGTCGAACTCGAGAGTTGCAGCGCCTCTAGCTGCGCGCGGTTGCTGCGTGCCTCGCGGAGCAGGATCGCGCGGTGAGTGGCAAAGGTGGAATTCAATGGCTCCGGACATTGTTGACCATGCAGGTCCAAAACCAAACTGCGCCATGGGAACACAGCGGCCACTTGGCAGTCTGAACAACAACGGTTTTGCGATCGGATATGGGATTCTCGGTGGTTAAATAGCGCCTCGCCAAGCGCACTGTGATCAGAAAGCAGCAAAATGGGGGGAGCCGAACCTTGGACGGACGACACGGACAATAACGATGAATAAAAACGACGCGCCAAAACTGCAGGGCCAGCCCAGCCCCGACTCCACTTGGCCTCGGGCTCAGCCCTCTCACAGTCCGGACTCGCCGTCCGACCCGTCATCAGACTCGGAGCGCGACTCGCGCGTCGGGGACACTAGCGGGTGCGCGTTCGACGACTGCATCTTGGTGAGGCGGTAGAAGACGTACTTGTCCTGGAAGCTGCTGACGGTCGTGGCGATCGGCTCGACCAGCCCTTCGTCCAGCAGACTCTGGCCGATCAGCACGGCGTCGATGAGCGACGTGGCGATGCGCAGCTCCCGCATCACATTGACCGCCTCCGCTCCAAGGAAGCAGCCCACGAACCCCTTGTAGAACAGCAGCTTATTCTTGCGCTCGAACACCTTGAGCAGCACGCGCGCAAAGATGGGGAGCGTCTCGTCCGTCACCAGCGCGTGGACTTCGTCGGACGCCGTGGTGAAGTCGTAGTCGATGCATCCAGCCGACTCGCGCGAGAGCACCGAGTCGCGGTAGTTGTTCGCCGTGACCGACGTGCGGCGACGCACAGCAGCGTCCGCCGCGAACGACTCGGCCGCGTCGTCGTACTCGAGCACGCGCGTGAAGCGGTAGAAGTTGTCCTTGCTGTTGTGCAGCTGGTCGTCGGTACGCGACACGTGCTCGATGAAGCCGAGCCGCACGAGCACGTTGCCGAGCCGGAGCGCGGCGGACTGGTCGTCGGCAAAGCCGTTGAGCACCATCTCGCGCACGGCGTCGGCCCCCGTGAAGGTGTCCTTGTAGAAGTTGAACCGCGAATGGCGCGTCTTGATGTCGACGACAGAGAACAGGAAGCGGCACAGCGCCTGGAAGAACTCGCGGGGGAGACCCTCGACGAAGGAGACCTCGATGTGCTTGAGTCTCTCGAGGCGAGCCTCCTTGAGCGGCGTGAGCTCCCCGGTGGTGGACGACAGGTCGCTGTCTCGGTCGTCGTCTTCCTCGTCCTCGTCGTGGGTCTCGCTCGTCGCGTGGAAGTCCTCGACGGCGTGGTCCTCGTCCAGAACGGGGTTGCTGGTGATCGACCGCGCGGACGAGAGCGTGCCCAGCTCGCTCTCGTCGTGGTGGCTGCTGCCCTCCGACCGGGACGTCGAGTTGGTCGACCTGTCCGCGAGCGGGTCCGCGAGCGGGTCTGACGTTGTCGACGACAGCGACGAAGACTCGGTGGAGCCGTAGCTGTTGGACGGCGTGGACCGCATCTCGGACGCGCGGTCCGGGGCGTCGAGCACTGCGGCTGAGCTGAGGCGCGACGGCGGCCGCCGCTTGTGGGTCGGCGGCTTGCGGAACTGCTGGAAGTCCACGTAGGGCTCCATCGACTCGCGGATCTGCACGATGCGGTCCAGCGCGGCCGTCGTGCGCTGCAGCAGCGCGCGGATCTCGTCCTGCGACGCGCGCCGGCTGCGCGTCATGTTGCCGATGCTGGTCGGAGACTCGCCCTCGCTGCCGACGCTGCCGACGCTCAGCACGCGGCCGCTGCCTCCGCGCGAGATCGACCGCGGCAGCATCGGCGGCGGGCTGCTGCCGACCGCCGGTGACTTGATCGGCTCGAGCTTGTAGAGCGCGGAGGCGCGGTCGTCCGCGGCCGGCGAGTCCTGCGGCTGCGGCGTGGCCATGGCGGAGCAGGGGAGGGAGGGAAGCAGAGGGGACCGCGGACGGACGGAGGAACGAGCGCAAGTGCCGAGCGACGGCGGACGATGGACGATGCGCTCGCGGGCGGGCGGGCGAAGGCAGTCAGAGCGGCGCGACAGACAGGGGGAGCGCGCTTGTGGGCTCTGCGCTGGACGAGCGCGGCGAAAACAAGCGGTGGCGCAGTGGCCTTTCCAGCCGCCTGCTGGGCTTGGTAGGGGGGGAGGGGGGACTGGCTTCCTGCAGTGCGCATTTGGCTCATGGCTGTACGGTACGAGGGGGAGCATACTGAAACCAAGTACAAACCGACTCGTAACCAAGAGGTGTAGGGGTGTGTAGCCACCTCGTACGTGGCCGTTACGGAATACTGATTGGTTGAAACCCACGCGCACCGCCCTACCCCGCGCCGTGTGCGGGCTAACTGTGGAGTCAAAGTGCACCGCCACCTGCTCTACATGGCCCACTTCCGACCAGCACCTTTGGAGATGCCTTTGGAGATGCAGCCATCCCACGATGGGACCTACCTCCGCCTTTGCGCGCTGGCTGCTTGGCAGGGGAGCTGCTGTCCGATCCGAACCTCCCGCCGCCGAGCTGGTTGGTTCGGAGCCGAGCTCGAACATCCTTTGCACCCACCCACGCGGTGGCTTGTCCAGCAGGCTGTTCGCATCTTGATGACCACCGCGTTCGAAATTGGCACACGATCGCAGGCGATCTGTGGCCGGAAGCTGAGGAGGGCGGATCGATTCAGTTGCCGGACGAGTGAGTTACGACGCAATTGGCTGAAGTGCCCTTGTGTCCCTTTCGTTTTGCGGTTGCGCTTCAATTTCGGGTTGAACCTCGTGGTCGGACGCTAAGTGAACGGAATTCACTTACGTCACCGAATCGGATTGGGATATCAACGCTGTTCGCTGGATCGAGCCGATCAGCTCACGGACAGGCTCGCGTTGCCTAAGCGCGTTTCCTCCTGCGTTCGTGTCAGTTTCGCTACACCAAATCTGGATCGCTCTCTCAGTCCGTGATTCAGTGTTGTAACGCAGCAAGGCGAACGACTCGCGCGTCCACGCTGTCATCGCAGCACACTGAGCACTCGATTAGCTCCGTGGGAGCATAATGCCAGAGTTGCTTGCTCTGTTGGGAATTCACCACAAATCACCATGCTCGGGCGAGTTTGCGCGTTTCTGCAATCAAGTCGTGGCCACTTACTTCCTCTTCGTCCGCCTGATCGCTCTCCAATCCAGCGAGGACTGATTCGAACACTCACACCTCGAAAACGAAGAGAGGTGGAGCACACACACATGCCTAATCTAGCGACGCGACGACAGCGTGAGGAAGGTGCCGCGTGTGGCGTAGCGCCGAGCCGTGGCGTAGCGCCGAGCCGTGGCGAAGCGCGAGCTTTCCTCGAGATCTGCTCGAGTTCAGCGACGCGCATGTTGTAGCCGAAAAACTCGGTCATGTCCGTGTCCGACATAAACACCGTGCATAGGTTGCGGGTTGCCATCGCCGCCGCCACGGCTTCGTCTGTCAGCTGTTCACTTGCTCCTTGGACTTGAGCGACAGCGGTGGAGTATGCAGCTGACAGCACTCTTGGATGCCATTCAACGCCCTCGTCGACTCGACCTAGTGTCCACTTTCGGCGCTCAAGCGAGGTAGCGACGACAGGCCCAGACTGACCCGCGCTGCTTCAACAAGCGTCTCATCGCTCAAACTCCATGCAGCAGCTCGGTGGTTGCACGGACGGCGCGTGCTCTTCGTTGAATTGATGAGCCATGGGGATCTCGGCGGTAGAGAAGGCGGCCTCCATAGAGTAGATCACCGGTATCGATGGATGCTCCTCAGTTAGTGCAGAGAGTTGGAACGGCTGGCCAACGTGAACACGAATTGTCGATCCACATTCAGTTTGAAAGTCGCGAGAGCCATTTCGAACAGGGAGAACAGCTCAGCAGCGATCGAGCGAATCGAAGGCTTCTAGTAGGGCATCAATGTTTGTAACATTGCCTCGGCGAGCGGGGTACCATGATGTCAGAATGTGGGCAGGAGGCTTGAGCGACAGCTCAGCATACACGGCAAAGAATACAAGTCCATGCTTTGCCCTCGAATTCAGCGCACTCCCGATGTAGTGTTGAGATCTCAACCTGATCGTGATCACAGCCGCCAGCACTCGGTGCGTGGTGGCAAGACGTTTACGCTGTATCGAGACTGACACGGAGTCGGTGCTGAGCTACGACTGACGGTTTGCCATGGTGATCCTCTTAGTCCTGTGTAGCAGGTTGTTAGCCACACCAGACTCTGGCCAAAAGCATAGCCTTCTTGTCGTGATCGCCTGGATACAACGGCTGTTCTACTTGCACCGCGAACGTTTTTCCAGCCTGCACACCGTTCGCGCACATTAACAAATCAGCGTTCCAGTCCATCGACTCATTCGAAAGGCTAATAGCATCAATCTGTAGCTTGAGCAGTGCATTGCAATCCTGAACGTCTGGACTCCACTGAACCTCTCGCTCGACAGCGCCGCGCGCCAAGTCCCGCTCCCGATCTCGACGGAACTCGACGCCAAGCCCAATGTCCGTGTCGTGTTCGATTTGCACCATCGTCGATCAGCGCTGCTTCGTCCTCTCGCGAGATCTCCTCGAATGAGAGCTCTTCAAATCAGGAAGAATCCCACATTTGGTCCTAAAGTTGAAGTGGCAGTTGAATTGCACTAAACAAGTACAATCAGTCAATCATTGCACTGGGGTATTGTTACAAATGCCTGATCATTTTCCGCCAATCACAGCGCACGCTCCCCTCATCGCGCAACTGTTCTCGGAACTTCGAGCTCACCTTCTCCGAAGAAACAAACACTCGAAGGTGCAGGTGCCGACCGGGCCGCGCATGCGCGCCAACTGAGCGGCATCTTTCCTCCCGCAGCGCTCGATTACGCGATATGATGGCTCAGCAGCAGCCGGCGCGCGTCCGCGTGGGCAACGCGACCACCGGCGCGCAGTACGAGGTTGCGCTGGCTTCCTCCGAGTGGGTTCCTGCAGATTCTGCCATGTCTGTTATCCTTCAAAAATGCTAACGTTTGCTGGCAGTGTGGCGGTGGACGAGCTACGAGACGAGCTGCTGCGCCTTAGCGGCATCCCTGCGGCCGACCAGATCCTGTTGGTGGGTCCGCCCTTTGCGCGGCTTGACCCGCGGCGCTCGCTCGGTCACTATGGACTCCCATCGGTCAGTCTTTGATTCAAATAGTTGTCGATATCGTAGTGACTCACATTCTGGTGGCGCAGGAGGACAAGCAAGTGTTCCTGTATGACCGGCGGCTGCTGACTATGGACACGCCGCCGCTTCCGGCCTCGCCGCTCGCGCCGGTGCAATACGAATGTAAGAGCGGGATGCTCATGTTGGGTTGAAGCAGATCCAGATCTGATAGTGCTCGTATTATGTAGTGCCGCTACAGCCGGCGGGGTCGTCAGAGGGCTCGCGCATGCTGAGCGAGTCGGCGAGTCCGCTGCTGCGCGCGCTGGCCGAGTACGAGTCGCATTTTCAGCTGCAAGTGAGCCAGAGCGACGTGCTTCAGCGAGGAGCGCTCGCCAATATCCAGAACAGCGAGCAGTGCGCGCAGGAGCTCCGCGTCCAGGCTGAAGCGATCGGCGCTGCCATCTCCAACTTGGATCTGTTCAAGACTTCCATGATGAAGCACTTTGCGCCGTTCTGGGACGACTTCCACGCCGCGAGCGAGCGGCACGCCCGACTGCTCAATGGGTTTGAAGAGTATCTGGCGAGGCTGTCGACGGTCAAGCTGCACGCGGCGCTAACGTCGCCAGAGCGCCAGACGCTCATCGACTGCGTTCCTGTCGACAAGGAGCGGGAGTGGGCGATCCAATGCCAGCAATCGCATGAGCACGTGCGCACTCAGGTGCTGAAACTCCAGGAGGTGCACGAGGATATTTGCCGCGAGGTGAACGAGATGCTCGAGTCGCAGGACCAGTGGTCACGCGAATCCAAGGACGCCGGCCGCCTGTTGGAAGACATGAAGCAACTGTCGAATCAGCAGTCGACGATTGGCGGGAAGCTCAAGGATAATCTGGCGTATGTTATGCAAAGCATTGCCGACACCTCGACCAAGGTGAACGTCGGGTCGATGCTGGCGTCCACGAACATTCTCGAGGTGTGTCGAGGCATTGACGTGCTGTACCAGAACCAGCAAAATATGGTACGTGTGTGTTTGTTTGTTTTCGAGTTCGTGGAGCCTGTGCTGATGGTTTTGTGCAGATACCGGAGATGCAGCAGTTGTCGAGCGAAGTGGCTTCCCGTGTGACTCGCGTGGCAGCGGCCAAGGCTTCGCTGGTGGCAGTTGTGCACTCGACGCTGCGCAAGATTTCATTTTCCCAGACCAAGATCCGCGACTTTGAAAACTCGCTCGCGATGTTTAAAGAGGCGTTGGCAGCACAGAAGAAGCATTTCAACGAGTTGGAGCACCTTGAGAAGCTGCCAGGTATTGTTTTGAATAGTGTCGGCTGCTTTTGCTCTTGACGGTGCGGCTGACCCGAAATGGATGTGCCAGAATCGTATGCTGCGTGCCTGAAAGAGATATCTCGTCGACTGGTCTACGGTCGCAAGTTTTCGGATCGCATTCAGTCGATGGCGGAGGAATTGGCGCACCTACGCGAAGAAGAGGTGAGACGGTGGTTCCCGGATCTGTTATTATCGCTATTCGCTGATGTGTTCCTCGATGGGATGTTAGGTTCAACGTCGCGAAGCTTTCTTGAAACATTTTGGGCAGCATTTGCCGCGGGATTTTGTACCTGGACTGGCCGAGAAGCCTTCGCACTGCGAGTTCAGGATGCGACCATATGACCAGGTACAACAAAATACATACTGGGTCCAAGGGCAAGTGCTCGGTTGACTAACCGTTCGATTGGACAGAACTTGCCGCAAATTGACACGGACGAAGCACTCGTTGCTGACACGTTGGAAGACAAAGCCGCCGCATCAAACGGTGTGGACACTGACACGAGTGGCGAGAGCGGAGGAGAGCCGGATGGTCCTGGCGGGAGAGTCGATGTGGAAGCTCTCCAGAGTCGCTGCAATGAACTTGAGGCACGAGTGGCTCAGTTGAACATTGAACTGGAGAACGCAAAGAAGTTCTACGGATCAGGAAGTGAGTCGATTCCGCGCTCCGACACATCCAAGGCGAGTGGACGCGCGGACGACAATTCGTTCGAGATCCCGCTGGGACTCGTACTCGCCGCCACTGCGGGGGCCATGAAGAGTCCTAACGAAGCAGATCGGACCCATCTGCTCGAACAAGAGCTCCGTGGAGTGAACTCGCCAAATGGTACTACCAATCAGGGGAGGTGTTGCATTTTGAGAGAAGGTTACACTCATGTTGTTCTGCTTTTTGTTTTCCTCGTGTGTACAGGCAATCAGCACACCGAAAAGGACACTATCATCGCCAAGCTCGAGGTAATTGTTTGCTACTTGCTTCTTGCTGTTGATCTTCAACCAACATCCACCTGTCGCTTTACCACAGAGCGAGAACCAGCAATTCCTGCTGAACGCTGCCGCCTTCGAAGAATATCCTTTTCCAACGCCACTATTGCCTGATGATTCTGATTACATGTTACGTGGTCTACCATTACTGTTCGAAAGTTGCCTTGACCGAGCAGTGCTCTTGTTGTTCACGGAGATTCAGGAGCGGTCGAAGCGGGAGTCGCAGCTGGAGGAGGCGCAGAACAAGTTGCAGCGCACGATCCAGTCGCTGCGCTACAGCATCGATGTTCAGCGGTCGTCGCTGGTGAACGTGCTCAAGATGCTGCAGTTGCCCGTCTCCGACGACGTTGACATTGAAGCATTCGTCACGTCCAACATGTCGGTGATGGAGACCCGAGTCCAGGAGCTGTTGTCCAGCGCCGACGCCGAAAAGGTACTTCATTTTCGAGTCTCTTGCATCGATCGTGCGATTTGGTTCTGATGCTGGTTGGTTAGTTCTTACGGAAGGAGCTCGAGCAGCGGCAGGACGAGCTGAGCCTGCTCGAGTCGGAGCAGGACGCACAGGACTCGTTCAAGATATCGTTCCGCAGCTTCAACGTGAATGACCTGGCGCTATTCCTTCCTACATCGGCGCCAGGCAGTGAAGTGCAGCGCGTGTACCTGGCGTTCCACCTCGGCTGCCCGAATCGGTTCCTGGCCGAGGAGTCCATTTCGTCGTTCAGCTACGAAGGCGCTCGGTACGTTGCCGCGTTAGCGTCAATCGCACTGTGGTTCCAGAATGATTCTTAACGACGAGGTTGCGTTGGTGTTTTCTGTTGTCGGAGTGCAGATACCCAGACTATGTGGTGGGACGCATTGTGCTGATCGACGAGCAGGTGGCAACTGAGGACAACAATCCTTACGCGCTTCCACTTGGCGCTATCTTCTACGTCTTGACGGTTGCGAGTCTCCACGAAAGCTGATTAGTCGCTGCATGCGCAAGGCCCGCAAATCCGATCCTGGCTGTATTCACGCATAAAAAAATCAACCGAGGCCGATGGGGTTATCCATTCTGTTATCGAGGTGCATTGCCTTGTGATCCGTATTCGCTCCGAGCTGGCGTGTCTTGTCGTGTACATTTGAACTGCAAATCATCAAAAGCCGACGAGTGAACATGAACGAACATCGTTTTGTGATGCTTGTGCCTTCTCGATTCCAATGACTCTTGCTGATTCTTCTGTCTACTAGATGCAGATCGTCGTTGAATATATTGACATTGCCAGATATTCACTCGCATCTCTCTCAGTGTGACCAGTTGTTGATGGATGCGGATAGCACAGTGTATTACGGCAAGGCATGTTTGCACTCGATCATGGAAATGTGAGATACAAGCAAGACCAGTCTGCGCATATATTGATCAGAGGCACCGCAAGTAAACACTGGTCGCCTAGTTAACACTGACGTCACGGCGAACAACCTCGATGACTTCGTCGCCTTCGTGGTCATCATCTTCTGGCCCATCCAAGCTGAAGCTCTTGCGCGACGTCGTCCCCTCCCCATGGTAGCTGGAGTCGCTCTTCTCCGGGACGTGGGTCAGGTTGGTGATCACCGGGATGATGTACTTGTTGTCGAACTGCAGCATCCGCATGTGCTTGTGCGGCTTCACCTGCTGATCCAACGCCTTCTCCTCCTCCGGCTGTTGAACAGAATGCAAAACGTCAGCAAGTGCTCAATCCTATAAGCGAGGTGGGCAAGACGTACTGTTAGCATGGGGATGCCGAGCTTGTTGAGCATGGCGACGGTGCCGCCGCCCATGCAGAAGATGGACAAGAGGATGATAACCATGGCGGTGGCCGTCACCTCGTTCTGCTTTTCTCCAGGGAACGACTTGGAGAGCGCGAAGGCCACGGCACCACGCAGACCACTGTACCAGATCATGTGCTGCTGGTTCATGGTGATCTGCGTCGCGCCGGCGCGCTTGTTGAGCAGGTACGTGAGCGGATACACGTGGCACGCTCGGCCGACAAGGCAGAACACGGCCGTCCAGAACACAAACCAGAACTTGTAGTGCTCGATGAGCGCAAACACCGACAGTCCCAAATCTGCAAGAGACCAAGAGTGGTGAGTACATTGCTGCATGTCCACATCGACGGAGAACGCAGACGTACTGAGAAAGACGGCAGTCTCGGTCATGTAGGCGATGGTGTTGAACACGCGTGAGCACCTGTAGTTCGCATCGGAAAGTCAGCAATGTCATAACCAACCGAGGTGAGCACGAATTGAGCTGCACGACGTACACTTCCTGAGCCTCGACAGTCAGATTCGGCGCGGCGTAGTGCTTCATGGCGATACCGGCGAAAATGATGGCGACGACGCCAGACATGTTGAGGATCTGCGCGACGACGAAGGGCAGGTAGGCGAACATGACGTACACGCCGACCTCGTGCAGCAGGCACGTCCTGAGGTTGGTGTACTTGAAGATAATGGCGGGGATCACGCCAAAAGCGATCCCCAGCATCGTGGAGCCGCAGAAATCGAGAAGGAACTGGAAAATGGCGAACAGCATGGGCTTGAACGAGTACGAATAGCCTATGAACTTGGCGAAGGTCGTGAACAGCGAAATGGCGACTGCGTCGTTGAGCGAACTCTCGCCAAAGACCATGTAGAAGAGCGTCGGGTCGACGTGCAGCTCCTGGAAGACGGCGAGGATCGAGACCGTGTCGGTGGCCGAGATGAGCGAGCCGAAGGTCAGCGCCTCGGCCAATGAGAAGCGCGTGATCCAACCGAATTGCCCGACCGCGTAGATGAGAATCCCTGTCACGATGCTCATGATCATGGTGCCAAAGATCGAGTAGGTCAGGATTGGCACGATGTTCTCAAAAAAGTATCGGCGCTTCATGGTGTAGCCCGAGTTGAAGATGATCGGCGGCAACAGGCCGACGAAGAACATGTTGGGGTCAAAGTCCATGAGCGACGTCGAGAGCGAGTCCGACTGGAGCAGGCAGAGCAGACTGGCGACGATGCCGACGCCGATTGTGGCCGCGGCTTCGGGCAACCAGTGCCAGTGCAGCTTGTGCGCCACGTGGTTGCTCACGATGATGGCCATCATGAGCAGCATGATGAACATGGCGAAGTAGAAGGCCAGCGCGTACGCCGCGCTCGCGTCCTCGGCTTGCACATGCTCCACCTGGCTTGTAGACTCGGTCATGGCTTACCAATGGCGGTGGTCACGTTCGCTCCGTGGCTTGGCGGGGTCGTTCACAAAGTGGTGGGCGATCTTGAGAGGTCGTACGGAGCGGTTGGTGGACGCCAACTGCCCGAATCGAAACGAACGCGAGCTCATTGGCGCAGGTATTTATATGATCTGGTTTTACGAGCATAATCGGACTTGCTGGACACAACGGTTCATTTCGCGGGTTGAATTGAACCATGGGTCATGTAAAAGTGATGCAACGACGAAATTTGCTCGCTTGGTGCTGTCGATCTGAGCCAAGCGTTGAGCAATATCCTGCGCTCCGCATACTGGATTGTCAACCCGAAGCTGTGTCTCACTCGCCCTACAACCCGGAACTCGGCGCGTTGAACCCGCCGATGCGCAGTGTCCGCAATCAGAGATGCCTCTGCCTCCACGTGACCGGAGCCATCGCCGTCCCCCTCTCTGCCGTTCAGAACCCGCTTCAGCCTCGCCGGTCTCTGGCCCCTTCCGCGCTCACCGCGAAGCTCCGAGGTCAGGTCGGAGGTGTTCGGCTCGGCTGCGGGGCGGCTGCGACCTTGGCGCTTCTCCCCTGCGCCAGGTGACGTCAGCGTTCCGCGCTTTCGCCAGTGGCGGTCGCTTCCATCGCGCGCGCACGGTTGGCGCTCGCACCGTCCACAGTCCTGGATCGCTATGTGCGGTTGTCCCAGAAAAGCTGTCTCCGCTTGGGGCAGTAGAGGCTGATATCCGGCTTATCGCTACTTCACAAACGAATGGATACTTTTCAGAATGTTGGTTTTTTTGTGCCACTCACCTTCAACGTTTGTTGTCCCACTTCGACGTGGAGATTCTCGCCATACACTTTTCCCGTCTCTGCGCGAAACAAAAAAGGCGAAACAAAAAAAAAAAAACTAATTCGTGAAGTAGCGCGAATGAAGTAGCGCTACCCGCCAATTAGGTAGTGGGAGAGAAGAGCGCGGCCTCCGCTTTTTCGGCCGCGGCGCTGCTCAAAAGGAAAGAAGAGCTGGGAGTCGCCGGCGGAAAAAAAGCCTCAGAGAACGAACGCCCGCCGCCGCCGTCCACGCGCCGGCCGAGCGTCCGTCGCCCGCACAGTTGAAAAGGGGAGGCCGCGCGGAGAGCCGCCGAGCGGATCCGTCTTGCCGAGCGGGTCCTACCATCGCGGCAGTCGCTGTCCGAGGTATCCAAGCGTCCAGGCCGGCTGCTTCTCCCCATCCAACCGTCCGATCCGGGAGCTACTACGATGCTGTTCGGCGGCGCGCAGTACGAGGACGACCCGGCGGGGGTGGCCCCGCCGCGCAAGAAGAAGGTCGGGCGGAGTGGGAAGCCCGGCAGCGCGCGCCGAGACAAGCGGGCGTCCACGCCTAGTCCCGTCCCGCCTCCGGCGACCAGCTCGATGAACGGGAATGGCTTGTCCCGCTCGTACGAGTCGACGACGTCGTCGTCGAGCAACTCGCTCACGTCGTTCTACCTGCAGAGCCACCAGGCCAACCAGAACAACTACAACTACAACGCGTTGCTCGCGAGTGCGAGCAATGGCGGGGTTGCGCCGCCCGCTGTGCCCATCGGAGGAACGCCACCGGCACCCAAGCCGCGGCGGCTGCGTGAGTCGACGACTCGCGTCAAGCGCACGGTGGGGATCTTCAAACTGCGCCGCCCCATCGACCGCCAGTGCATGTACCCGACCGTGTGGAAGACGCTCAAGTTCCGCAAGAAGATGGTGGTACTGGCGTCCAACTTGAGCGTCAAGCCTATCTGCGTGACGGGCGTTGACGGGTTCTTGGCCTCCTGGATCGTCTCGGAGCTCTTGAGCCGCGGGTACCGCGTGCGCGGCACGGTGCAGAACCGGCAGGACGACATCTCCGGTCTGCTTGCGCTGCCGAACGCCGCGGACAACTTTACGGTCGTCGAGACGTCTCTGCTCACGCCCGAGGCGTGCGACCTCGCCGTGCAGGGCTGCGACTTTGTGATCCACACGGGCACGCCGTCGTCCTGCTCGGTGCGCGACCCGTTGTCCGAGCAGCAGGAGCCGGGCGTTCATTCGATCGGGAGCCGCATGCACTGCATCATCCCGATGATGACGAACTTCATCCAGGCGTGTGCCCGCGCAAGAATCAAGCGGGTGTGTAATCGTGGTGTGGCGTGTTCGCTTCGATATTCGATTGACTGGGTTCATTCTGCGTAGGTTGTGCTGACGTCGTCGATCTCAGCGATGACGGACTCGGTCGGCCCCGACTCGATCATCAATGACGCGAGCTGGAATGTGGTTTCGTCGCTCGAGAAGAACCCGCACTTCCTGAGCCTCAAGTTGGCTGAGGAGGCGGCTTGGCAGCTTGTGGACCAGCTCCCGCGCGACCGCAAGATCGACCTTGTCACCATGAACGTACGGAACCCACTGACTGGTGCGATGTACCATTGCTAACGCGCCGCTGTGAACAGCCAGGAACACTGTTCGGTCCGGCACTTTCCAAGGCAAAGCTCGCGCCAGGCAACCAGTTTATTTATGATCTCATCACGGGCCAGTACTCGGCGCTCGTCGACCTGAGTACGTGGATCGAACTTGTCGAGATAAATGGCGATAGTGGAGCTGACGGGTGTTGTGGTTGCGTGCAGATTGGAGCATGATTGACGTCCGCGACTGTGCGGCCGCCCACATTGCTGCGCTGGAGAACAACGACGCGCGCGGGCGATACATTTGTGTGAGTCGCACGGTCTGGATGCGCGAGGTGGTGGACATTTTGGCCAACAACGGCTACAGCGGCCGCGATTTGCCCTGGCGGGTGCGTTGATGACATGATTTGATCGTTGGTGGAGGGATTTTGCTCTGACATTGAGAGTTGGGTCTACTAGGTTGGCTTGCCTGCATGGATCGGTCGCCTCCCCGCGTACTCCCTGCAGCTCGGACAAGTTGGCGCCGCGCTGTACACCGCCGACCCGAACAGCATCCGCGCTTCGCCGTACCTGAGCGAGAAGGTTGTCGACCACTTGAACGTGAACTTCCGCAGCATCGATTCGACCGTGGTCGAGTCGGCCAACGACCTGCTCAAATGGGGGCTCATCAAGCCGTGGGCTGAGGACCATGAGGCGTTCGAGTGCGGGTGCTGCCACCGCCGCTTTAGCTTTTACCGGAGGAAGCACCATTGCCGGGTATGTTTGCATTCACTGGTATGGGAGAGTTTGTTCGAATACTCACCGCTGTTTGTTTAGGAATGCGGCGTGATCATCTGCAATGAATGCTCGATGTCGCGTGCGATCGTCGAAGGCACGGAAGGCCGAGCACGCGTGTGCGACAAGTGCGTGAAGGATATGATCCCGGATCTGCTGGAGCTGCTTCGCGACGACGAGCCGGGCAAGAAGCGCACGGCTGTGACGGCGCTCGAGTCGCTGATGGAGAATACGCTAAACCACGACTACGTTACCCGCTTCGGTGGCATTTTGCTGTTGATGGACGCGCTCCACCACCCGGACGAGTCGATATCGTCGCGAGCCGCCGGCGCGCTCTGCGCACTCACGCTGAGTGTCGACAGTACTTTGCAAATGGTGCTGGAGGGAGCCGTACTGCAAATGCTCGAAGTGGACGAGGGGCTGAGCACATGGGGTGTCTGCCTGCAAGCGCTGCGCAACATTTGGAAGCAGATCAACCGCCAGGACTTTCGCAAGATGCTGCACGCCGTCGCCCGCGTCTCGGCCGACGCCGACATCGGTGCGTGCGCTGTTTGGGAGAGTCGTGGTGGACTACCTGTGCTGACGAACATTGTGTGTTGACAGGCGAGCTGCGCGGCAACATTTTGCTGACGTTCGTGCACATGATGGACACAATGGAGGTGCCGTCGCTGCTGTCGGAGGGACTTTTGGCTGTGCTCCACCACATGCTGCAGTCTGGGCAAGAGTTCCCGCGATGCGCGGCGGCCCACGCGATCAAGCACTTGGTCCCGCCAGGATACGACCCGGACCTGACGATCGACGTGCCGGCGTATCTTGTCGACGACCACGAGGAGCTTTTCCTGAACTCGTCGCTTTCCGACCTGCAATTCCTCGTCAAGGGCCACATTGCGCCGATCAACGCGCACAAGGTGGTGCTGTTCTTCCGAAACTCTTATTTCAAGAACATGGTGAGAGTGAGTAAATTGAGTGCTACGCGTCGAGAAATGACGATAAGGTGTTTGGACTAACTTTATCCGGTTGCTTTTCGTGCAGTTTGGCTCGGCCACCAGTCAGACAGCAGTGATCGAGGTTGACAACTGCACCTACGAAGTGTTCTCCATCCTGCTTCGATTCTTGGTACGATTGTGCTAGTGGATCTTTCGAGTGTGGAGTCCGAGCTAACGATAGTGTTCATGCAGTACACGGGGAAAGTGGACATCACGCCGGATATTGCGGAAGAGCTGCTGCGCGCGTCGTCGCACTACTGCGTGTTTGAGCTACAGAAGCGCTGCGAGGCGTTCCTGAGCAACCAGATTACGGTCGACAACGTCGTCGACTATTTGAGTCTGGCGGATGAGTGTCACGCCGATGACCTCAAGAAGAACTGCATCCCGTTCCTGATGCGCCACATTCACGATGTCGTTCGCCTGCCGGCGTTCGAACTGCACCGCGTGCGGTCGAGCGAGGAGGTGCTGAAGGCGCTGGTGACGATCCTCGGTCCCGAGTGGGAAGCGAGCTATGAGGCGTTCAAGTCCCAGTCGACAGGGTCTTCGCGCATGACCCGACCCAAGCGAGCAACGTCAATCGCCAGGTCAGCCGTGTTGGACGCCAATGAGCCGATTCCGTTGAACGTGACGCCTCCTCCCACCAGCTCGCCACGGGCACCTAACGAACAGCGGTTCTCGCCCAAGTTCTTGCTGTCACCGGTGGCGCCTCGCAGCTTCGGCGGGAACCCAGCGCCGTACGCTTCGCTGGTGGAGCCGACGCCAGTGTTGAACCCCGTGGGCGGGAACTCGTCGCTCCCGTTCTCGTTCGTCAAGCCGTTTGGCAACGAAGACGTGGCGTTCCGTCGGTCGCGCGGGTTCTCTGAAGATTTTTCGGAAGGGCTGTCCGAGGGCGTCTGCTGAGCGCACAAACTCCTCTTCGCGTCCGGTTCGTAGCCCCCGCTTTCCCCTTAAATTTATATATACATGGACGTGGCGCTGGAGTTTTGGAAGCTCGGTGGAGCTGTTTGGCATTGAATTCACACTGTAGAGCTTGTCTCTGTCGACTCTACTCGACTTTTCTACTTGGCAACGCCCTGCACTTCGACGGTGACGATGGCCTTGGCCGGGACGGAGACCGAGAAGGAGCGGCTCTTGACGGTCGCGCAGCTCGTCGACTTGGCGTACCGCGCGCTCGCGTCGCTCGTCGTGGTCGTCCAGCACGTCACGGGGCCGGCGACGGTCGAGAAGGCCGAGAGGTCGAACGTCACAGTCTCGGCGCTCGAACCGGCGTTCGTGGCGACGATGGCCAGCACCTTCTTGCTGGCGTTGAAAGCCACGACCGAGTTGGTCGCGTCCGAGGAAGAGAGGATGGACATACCCTGGCGGATATGGCGCGAGAACTGCGCGAGCACAAAGTACTTGCTGTTCGGCGTGCCGATCCACTTGTCGCCTGGGTTGGACTGCACGAGTCCCCAGCCGCCAGAGTCGAGCGCCTGCCAGTAAACGAAGGCGGCGACACCCATCGAGTTGATGTCGAGCGCGATCGACTGCGCGAGGCTGAGACCCGTGGCGTCGCCCTCGCCGTACTCCGAGTCCCACAGCGGCTTGTTGAGCGACTTGGCGAGCGACTTGAGCCCCGGACGATCCGGACCGCGGTACGGACTCGTGCCATCGTATCCGTGCGTGTTGACCCGCGCGACCGACGAGAGCGCGGAGGACGACGAGAGCGTCTTGAGCGTCTGGAGCGCGATCGTCGGCGTGTTCTCGTCCGAGGCCGAGACGGCGACCGAGTTGAGCCCGCGCTTGTCGAGGTGCTGGCGGAGGTAGGGCAGCACCTGGAGCTGAGTCGACCGCTCGAAGTGGCAGCCCTCCTGCGTGCCTGGGTACTGCCACCAGGTGCTGGAAGGCTCGTTGAAAGGCTCAACGGACGAGAACGTGATGCCCCACGACGACTTGAAGTGGTTCACGACCTCGGCCAGGTAGATGGCGAACTGCTCGTGGTTCCATGACTGGAGGTTGTCGTTCTTGCCCACGTCACCACCGGCCGTCGCCTGGTTGTTGGTCATCCACCACGGCGGCGAGTTGGAGAATGCCTCGAGCTTGTTGGCTCCGCGCGCCGCCGCGAGCGTCAGCATGGCGCGCTGCTGGGCGTCGAGGTTCCAGTTCCAGCTCGAGGAGGCCGGGTCCGAGTTGAACCAGTCGAGCTTGAACGCGTCGATGCGCTTGAAGTCCGGCATCTTGGACGACGCCTTCATGCTCTTCTTGGTGCCGTTGTCGTTGACGGTGTTGGTTCCCGACCCGCCGATGTTGTAGCGCGCGATGTTGAACCCGAGCGCCGGCAGCTTGTTCGCTCCAGTGTTGGCGGCGAGCTCGACCGAGTCGCCCATGGTGAAGAGCAGGTCGGCGATATCCGTGCGAGTGCCGAACACGTTGGCCCACCAGCAGAGCGACGTGCCCCAGCCGTCCCACGAGCTCAGCAGCGGCGACGACGGGCTGGACACTGTCACCGTGTAGGCATCCGAGGTCGGGGAGGTGATGGCGGCCAAGGCGCCGGCGATGGCGAGCCAGCGAGGCACGTGAACGTCAACCATGGCGGCCAGGGTATCGAAGGAGGCAGGATGTAAAGTGAGAGCGGAGGGGGAGGCGGAGCGCAGATGGAAATGCACGGACAGCGCGAGGATGTCGAGCAGGGAAGAGACGGGGAGAGAGGAGCCGGGCGGCGCGACATTGACGAGGCGACCACTCCCCATCTTGCCCATCGACAGTGAGTCACGCGTCGGACGGCAACGTGACGCTGACTCGGTGAGTGGCGAGCCACCCAAGAGCTACGAGTGTCGCTGGTTTGCAGATGCAGAGTCGATGGGGAGAAGCTGCGTCGTTGAAGTGCGAACTTGGCGCATTCTTGCTGCCGCGCCGCATTATCAGATGTGCAGCTTGGCGGACAGGCGTTGAGCGTTCCTCGGCAACAGCAGAGGTCAAAGAGACCAAGCGGCAACGATTTGGCTCAAGTGCGATGAAACACCTGCTTCAACACCGAGCAGCCACAACTGTTGACGACGTGCAGCATCAACAAACGATAAGGGGAGGCTGAGGACGTCGCCACAACGCACAGGCTTGCAGACGAGAAACGTGACGTTCTTAAACTCTACGGTGGCTATTAGGTTAGTTGTACGCGGTGCCGGCGCACCTCATGATACCTCGACATCTATATCCCGAGTCTGAAATGCAAAAACCCGAAAAACAAAAATGGAAAACAAAACTCGAACGCACCAACAGTCCGAAGCGCCTGCGCTCAAATATGGATGTCGGGCGGCATGATGGACGGCTTGAGGATCTCCTCGACCAAAAAGTCGAGCGGGAACTCGACCAGGTGGCCGCGGATCTCGGACAGCTGCCCGCGCGCGCGCGACTCCTCCTGCTTGGGCACCGTCGCCGCCGTCTGCACGTGGCTGATCTGGCAGTCGTTGCCCTCGTTCGTCAGTGCCGTCTCCACCTCGGCGCGGGAGCTGCGAACGCTTCGCGTGCTGCCGCGGCCAGTCTCCAACAGCACGTCCTCGTCGTAGCTGTGTCCCGGCTCGTCCGTGTCAAAGTACTCGGCCTTGAACATAGAGCGCCTCCCAAAGTCCAGCACGTCCATGGCCGAGTACCATCTCTTCATCGATGTGCTCAAGCCGCTGATGCCGTTGTCCACGCTGCTCCGTCGACTATCGTTCGAGTCCCAGTACGGGTACTGACTCACGCTGCCTGGGTACTCGTGGCTGTCCCGCGCACTGGCGATGCGTCCTCGGCCGTATGCTGACGCCGACCTGGCGCCACGGGTGGAATTGTGTTGGTGGTACACCGGACTCTGCGGACCACGGAAGCTCGACACAGTTGGCGAGTTCGGGTATGACGGGGTCTCTGTCATCATGACGACGCTGTTCGACGGCTGCGAGTTTGGGAAGTGGTGGTGGTCCAACGCGTTCTCGACGCTCGGATTCAGCGACATGGAGTTCGTCCGGCTGAAGTCACCCTGTTGCAGCCGACGCCACAGCGAATGCCATCGGCCGTGCTCGTCATCGTCACTCGCCTCGCTGAACGAACTGTCGCGGCTCATCTCGCGATTCATGAGCGCCAGAGCAGGCATGGTATCCTTCTTCACCCACCGCCGCCTTCGCACTTGCGCCATGAGGCGATCAGCCACCAGGTACTGCAGCTTCTCACGTTTGCGATAGTCTGTCTTCATGGTCCGGATCTGCTGGAAGATGGAGAAGTTTCGTGCATACAACCACCCGTCGTGATCCATCGAGAAGAGCTGCTTCTTGCGCTTGTCCTTGAAGTTGTCCACCACAAAGTCGTCCAGGTTGATGCGGTCCTCCGCGATCGGCACGCCGTTCACATCCGTCCAAGGCGCATAGTCGCCATCCTTCAGGTTCTCCTTGTCCCACACGTGTCGTCGACGACCGGGAACCTTCAGCACGTTCAAACGTTGGTTCTCGTAGATCTGAGTCACGTCGATGTTCTGGAAGCTCTGGAACGCACGCATGCGATTTGACGGAGCGCAGTCGAACACCGACTCGAAGATCTTCGTGTTGTTTTGAGACACAGCCTTGATGCGCTGCCACGTTCGCTCGGACGTAGGATCAATGATCGACTCGTCGTCGTCCGAGAGACCCAAGTGCTCGCGGAACAGCTGCATACGCAGAGCACTCGCTGTCACGCCGCGCTTGTATGCCTGATCGTCCATGCGGCCGTCCTCAAACTGCATGTCCTGAATCACCAAAGCGATCTCCGAGTCGCGGTCGCCCATCATGCTGCGGTCATTGATGTTCGCACTTCCGATGATAACTTGCTGGTCGTCGACGATCAGCAGCTTGCTGTGAATGTAAATCTGTTCTGTGGACACGCACCCATTCGGCATGATGCCGTACTTGCGCAGCCCAAAGAATGAAACATACTTCTCCGGCTCGTCCGTGACATCCTTCAACGCCGAAAAGAGACTGTACCGTCCACGACAAATCGACGCAAACTGCCAGTGCATCACTGCGTGAAGATTTGTCAGTTCTTGGCTGCGAATGTTGCCTTCGAACGCCGGAAGCAGTGGCATCACCACGTAGACGCGGAAATTCTCGTTGTTCTGAACGGCCAGTTCGATGCGATCGGCAAGCGCTTGCAAGATCCGGTTGCTCACGATCCCGTTGCCGTCCATCCCCGAAATGAAGAACTGGTTCTCAATGTACAGGTAGTGTTTGGCGTTGGTGATGAGGTTGATGTACGCCGCCTGGACACTCGCCTCAGTCGGAACACCAGCCGACCACATTGATACCGAGCGAACGACTTGGATGTTGCACATCTTGGCATTCGGGTGGAACACCTGCAAGATCGACTCCCCGCGTTGCGCACGCAGCACTTCTGTGTCGCCCAATTGATCATTCGACGGAGGTTCAAGCGACAGTGGCTGCAGCGCCATGCACGGACCGCCACTGATCCAGTCGAGACGCGTCATCGGGTATGCTGTCGTCTGCACAACTTGGAAAGGCTCCATGCTATCCATCGACTCCTCCCGAACGAGCGTGATCGATTTGGCCTCGTCCCGACCAGGCGTATCCGACGAGGGGTAGCGCAGCGTCCATCCATTGAAATCCATCGGCATCAAGCATTTTGGCAGCTGCTTGAATCGGCGCGAGCGGAGGCAAATGCACCACCCGGTGCGCAACTGGTAGTCATTCTTCGAACACACGAAGTTCCAGCGCTGGATGAAGTGATAGGCGACGTCTTGCACGGCAGGACCGGAGATGCTGCAGTGGACATCGTGCCACGGCATTCGAGGCTGCGAGTTTCGATCGATCAGGTCTTCGTACGGCTGGTTCACGCGAACGAAGTCCTTGATGATCGGGTTCGAGTAATCTTTGCCCCGCCAGATCTGCTTTGCACCGTTGCCGCCACCAGGGTCGCTGATCGGGTGACCGCAGTGGTCGTACCGACCGAAACACAAGTCGAGGCCGCCGACAAACGCCAGAGACTGGTCGATGCACACAATCTTCTCGTGATGCGACCAGAATCCGAGACTCTGAATCTGGAAGATAGGGTCCCGAAGCACGCGGATGTTTGGATGCAGCATCAGCGTCCGCTTCGAGTACGCACTGTTCAGCGTCAAAGCCAGCTTGACCTCGCGGTAGATGAGCACGTATATCCTCACGCCAGCCTGAGCCTTCTTCAGCAGCAATTGTCGAAGTTGTGCTTGGTTCGGCTTCGATTCTTCGTACACATCGTCGTGGTCGGGCAACCTTCGGCCGGGACGGAGCAGGAACAAATCCGGACACACCCACCACCCGGCAATAAGAATCTCGTACTTGGCGTTCGATATCGCGTTGAACATGGCTTCGTAGGTGTCTTCGCCGTCCACATGCCAACTCACAGCGCACGGCGGACTCGGAGGGTTTGTGAACGAGTCCTCCGATTGCGTGCTGCTGTCTTCACGCGCCGTCTTGATGCCAATCCGAGCCGCGCTTTCGGTAGCCAACTTGACAGCAGAGCTCACCACTTTATGCAAACCTCTGTCATGCTTCGCTATTTTAGCCGACACCGGTGTCGCCATTGCTGTGGTCTCGTCTTCAACCACTGTGCTCAAATGTTGTGGAGCGAACGAGTTGAAGCGGAACTCGGTTTCTTGCCGCTTCAGCTTTTGAAGACGACGTACGCAGCGGTACCAATGGTCTCGTCGCACGTGGGGGTGCCAGAAGCCCATGAAGGTGACGAAATAATTGACGGCAAGACCCCACGCCGGAGCGATGATCCCTCCAGCCAACAAGAACAGGATGTAGTAGATGATAGTCTTGTACGTAACTGGCGCGATCTTCACAGGAATTGCGCAAAGGTAGTCGGCCGCTGTGAACTCGACCAGCGTCGTGCCGTTGACACCGTTCAGCGAGAAGTTGCCGACGTTCGGGATGTAGTACTCCATATCGGTAGCGAAAAATCTGTCAGTCGGCTTGATCTCCTTGATCACGCTCACCGCTGTTCCTGGCGCCTGAACATTCGTGATCACCCCAAGACTGTTCCCCATATCACCACTCTGCCAAAAGAAGTCCAAATTGGACGCCGAAATGGACGTATTCGAGGTCGTCGATAACTGCGAGATCACCACGCCATCGAGACTAGTCTCAACGTGAATCGTCGGACCATCCTCCGGCACAACAAAGTAGTATCCGCAATATTGGACGTCGCTCGACTCGGTCCAGTTCGCCAAAGCAGGCACCTCCGCCATAGAAAACCCTTCGTCAGAAGGAAACGCGACCGGATGGAAGTCGTACACCGTGCTCGCTAGCTTCATGAGTCCGTAGCAGACGAGGATCAGCGAGATCATCATCGTCAGGCGTGTGTAATAGTGACCCGTGTCGATCTCGATATTGCCGGCGTGGCTGCCAACGACAAACCCACTAGGCATCCACGACACACCTTGCCGATAACTTCCTTTCCGTGCGGTGAACGTTTTGTCAAACAAGAACACTTCGCTTGGCTCTCGATCGGACCGATTGCGGTATGCAGCGAAACATGACGGCTTGAGCACGACCCACCGACGAATAACACCGAGTCGATGGTGGAAGAACTTGTACACGAACGCCATGAAGAAGAGGATGCCTGCCAAACTGAAGATACCGACGAGCACACCCGCTGCATTGAGCTTCGTCGACACCTCCGACTCGCCGTCAGAGCCCGACACGAGCTTCTTCTGCGGTGAGAAGAACGTGGGCAAACTCGTCACGATGATGAGCAGCAGCGGGAAGATGAAGCCGACAATAGCCGACACGAATGCTATCCTCATCCAGGTCCGATAGAGGTGGCGGTACAGCGCCTCGATCGTGCGGTTGAAGCACGTGTAGAGTGGCAGCTGGAAGGGTCCGTTGATGCGCATGTGGACGTATCCTTCCTTGAGCGACGGCCCGAACCGCAGCATGGCGCGCGACGGGCTGACCTCCAGGAACGACAGCAGCGGCTCCGAGTTGCGCAGCTCGCGGTCCTTGAGCAGCGTGCGGATGTACTCCTGCACAACATAGACGTCGCCGACACGGCGCTCAGCTCGCTTCTCGCGCCAGATCGTCCAGGGCAAGTGAACGCCGCGCATCCATTTGCCGTGGTGCAGCAGCTGATAAATATACAGGTTGATCTGCAGGCGCAGCAGCTGCTTCTGGCCAAAGTAGATCTCCCAATCGGTCGTCCCCCACCGCACGCGGCCCACGAAGACGCAGCACGGGACGACGCCCGACCGCGAGACGGTCGCGCGGTTGACCTGGAAGTCGATCGAGTGCTCCATCACCTCCTCCTCCTCCTCAAACAGATCCGTGTCGTCGTCGTTCATGATGGTCATCTCACCGTCGTTCGGGTCGCCAAGGATGTCGCTCGCCGCGCACTCCTCGTCAAAGTACAGCTCCTCCTCCTCACCGATGACCGTGCCGACTCCTGGACCACCGCGACCCGACCGCGACGCCGAGCGCGAGATGAAGGAGGACGACGGCCCGTACGTGACCGACCGCGGCTGGCTGTACGTGCTAGTGTCGTCCGCCGACTCGTCGCTCCTGTCGTCGCCTGCTACGCTGACCATCCCATGAAGAAGGCACGCGCTGCCCGAGTCGTGCTGTCCTCCCTTTACACCACAGCGCCGGCGTCAGCTCTATGCGTCCAGCGTCACCGGCCCCATGTACCACGCAGTTTACCTCGATGGCGGCCCCCGTGCTGCGGCGCTGGGTCTTCTCGGCTTGGTTCCCGGCCGGCTTTATATATACTTCGCTGTGAGCCGAGTCGACCACCTCGGTCTCGCGCGGCAGCCTCTCCTCCTAATAATAAACGGGCGAGCGAGCGAGCGTGCTTCACAAGCCGGGCGGAGGGAGAACGTCGAAGAGTCCGTCGGCCGCCGGGACGAGGGGGTGAAGCGCTGGAAGGGGGCGGCGCTGTTCCGGTCGGACGCCGCTGCCGCTGCCTGTGGCGGTGGCCTTTGGTTGCTTTTCCCTTTGCTGCCTGCCGGTCTGGCGCCGGCCCACACAAAACAGGCAAACGGGGCGAATTGACTTGGGATTTGTATTCAGCCGAGCGAAACAACGAAAGCGTGCAAGAGTTCAGCGTGGCTGCGGAGAGGTCCAAATGCCTGCAAGAGTGGATGGAACGGTAGATTTGATTGTCAACACGATCGACGACCAAGCACTTTCGACATCGAAACTCGCAGGTTCAAGGTGTCAGCAGTGGGAGTGTTGGACAGTTGGGGGGGAAGAACACCGACAGATCCGAAAAACCTTCGAGGTTTTATTAACGCTGACTGCGGTTACGGTGCAACTCTGCGAACCAGCGTAACTTCGCCATGATGATGCCGCTGATCATGTCGGTCGGCTGGTCGGTCGAGGCCGGCACAAGCCCCGTCAACATGGAAGCCGCGAATGGCTTGGATATAGAATGATGTGGGCAGATGACGGCGCTTAGCTGCTAGCGCACCAGCACGAGACAGCACGAGAGTCGAGCCTGTTCCCCACGGTGCACAGTCTGATTTTGGCTGTTTTTCCATGTGGCGCGCTTTCCGTGCACATGCGAAGACGGGCCAGGGTTACATGGCTGAGCATCGAAACGTACCCCCGAAGGGTACAGAGCCTCTCGATACCTACTAGACCGGTATAGCTTCCTAAAAACCGGTTTTGTAGTATACCGGTTGTGTTCGGTATCTCTGTTTCAGTCGCAGCCATCCAAATTGCTGGCCGCTTTTGCGCTTGGATCGCCATTTCAAGAACCGCTTAGGACCGCCGAGGCTGTCTAGATAGAAGTTGCATGTCGTTGACGAAGCGCTTTCGAGTGATTACAAACCTTTCAACCCTTTTGAAGGAGCTCCTCCGTGGGCCATGACGCAAGAAATTGAGATTTCTGCCTGACGAAAGCCGCCACTATGTTACCTATAGGTAGTGAGATAGGTGTAGATTTGCATGAAGAACCGAGTGTCGTTACACATTCACAGCCTACTGCTGATGTTGGTGCGCGCCAGCGTTGTACGTGCTCGCCCGCGCGTTCCGGTCCAGCTCCATGGCCTATAAAACCAAATAGTGAGACCTCCACCCAGGCGTGAACACAAAGTGCACTCATTCGCACCTCGCGCACGACGTTCTCGACGCGGTTCATGCTCGTGTGGTGGCGCGCCGGCCGCTTCCGCTTTCCCTCGGGCTTGTTCAGCACCATCTTGTTGCGCACGGCGTTTGTCAGGAACGGCAGCGTCAGGATTTTCCTGTTACTCATTCGCCATGAGTGCTCGTCAGTCCAAGGTTCAGGCCACAATAAACAAGCCAAAACGAGCGCACCGGTCGTTCGCGGGCATCTTGAACCCGCCGCGATACACAAAGTCGTCGTCGCCGCCGCGGTCGAGGTCCTGGATTGCATGCACGTCGCCATCAGTACAAGTCCCACGACACCCTTCGCTCGAGCAAAGACACTCACGTAGTCGGGGCCGCTCTGTGACGGCGGCTCGGGGTGTGCGAGGTCGCCAGGCGGGACAGCACCGGATTCGCGCACCGTGATTGACACGGGCACGGGCCGGCTGCAGGCTACACACATGACTGGCTTGGTGCCCATCGCGGTCGATTCGCCATTGTCGCTCGGGAGCAGCATGAGCTCGGCGCGCAGCTCGCGCATCGCCACCTCGAGTCGCACTCGGAACTGGTCGGACAACTCCTTCTTGACGCGCGCAAGCTCCTCGGCCGACACTTCGCGGGCGTCGTCGAGCCGGTCCTCGACCTTCTGCGCGAAGTTGTCGAGCAGCATGCGGTAGTTGACGTTGGCGTTTGAGCTGGCGGCTGTTGCTCCACTGGCTGCACCTCGGCTGCCAATGAACTTGTCAGAGTTGAGCACCGCGTGGGTCACCTTCTTGGTCAGTTCCTTCATGAAGTTGTCGTAGAACTGCTTCTGCGCATCGGGTGTCAGGTCCTCGAATCGCCCATCGATCTCTCGGCCTGTGAGCTGCGAATACAGTCCCATCATGAAATCGCCCGATACGCCGCTGCCCGAGCCATTATCGCTGCCAGCAACACGGCGTCCGCCCCCAGCAGCAAGCAGACTCGATACACTGCTGGCGCCGCTGTCGACTTGAGCTGCGACCTTGCCAATCTCCCCAAGCAGCTCCTGCCTGAGCGCGTCGAGTTCGCCGAGCCTGGCGGTGAGTCCCGGCCCACGCTGGCTGTTGAGTCCGCCGGCATTCGCGAGCTCGGCGGTGTTGAGCTCTGTAGCTGCATTCAGTCGCTCCACGTCCTCTTCGAGCGCGCCGAGGCGCCGAACCGCGCTAAGCAGCCGCATCTCCACGTCTCGCAGCGCCTCTGAACCGACTTGTTCGCCTCCGCTTTGTCCTGGTGCACTGGTCTGAGCGCTGTGACCACCGCCCGCGCCTTCTTCCACGCTGCTTGAGCCACCGACACTACCACTGCTACCACGGAGCTTGTGGTTGTAGTTCTTGTGCCACATCGTCGACAGCGACTCCAACTGCCACGCAGGTCTCCATGTGAGCTGCAACATCGACCAACACGTACTGCTCGCACTCGACCACGTACCTTTTCCCGCATTGCGTCGAGGGACTTGATGAGCGGGTCGTTCTTCTTCTCCGTGACGACGTTCACCTGCAGCGTCGCGGCGATCTCCTCGTCCAGGAACCGCAGTTTGCGCGCGTATTCTTCTTCGCGGTCTCGCGCATGCCGCGCGGCTTCGGGATCGTTGCCATCGCCATCGCCGACGCGCACTGGCAGCACACCGACCTTGACGCCATTGTCGAGCTGCCGTACTTGATCCGCGAGCGTCTGCATCGACTCGGCGATCGCGAGCGGCGAGTTGACGAGCGGCGTGATGGAGAGCATCGTGCGGCTGTAGTAGCGCTGCAGCTGGCGCAGCTCCTCGAGGATCTCGTCGTCCGCGAGGCCGCGATTGAGTTTGTCCTCTATCGCCGCCAGCGCCTTGCGCCACTCCGCGATCTGCGGCTTCGTGCGGTCCTGGTACGCCTGGTTGCGCGCGAGCAGCTCCTTCTGCATCGCGAGTTGAGCCTCGATCATGTGCACCTGCAAGTGCTCGCCAAAGACGGCGCTGTTGCGCAGTGCGTCGAGCTGCGCTTGCTGGTTATGCGTCACGCCCGACATGCTCTGCAGATTGTGCTGCAGCGAGTTCAGCGACGCGTCGGTCGAGCGCCGCATGTCGGCGATCTTGGCGAACACGAGCGACAAATCGAGTCCTGGCTGAGGTGCCGACACTTCCCGCTTGCCCACGTCCTTGTCTCCCTGGCTGCTGTCTCCCTTGTTGTCTGTAGCACTGCTGGCGCCTTCCCCGCTGCTCATGTCGTTGCCATTATCATTGCCGTTGCTGCTGCCACCCCAACCGCCACCCATGCCACCGCTCGCCATCGCCAGGCTCTGCTGCAACGCGAGGTCCTCGAGCTGTCCCGCGAGCGACTTGAGCTCGGCCGAGTGCTGGTCGGCGAGCGCCGCGTGTTGCTGGAGCTGCTTGTCGTGCGCTTCCTGTGCCGCCTTGAGGTCCTTGAGGCTCTGGAGCAGGATGGCATTCGCCGCGTCGCCTCCGTCCGGTTCCTTGCGAGTGATCGGAGGCAAGCTCGGCGTGTGAGCCACTGGTGGCGTCGATAGTCGACTCGAGAGTTGCTCAGCCGTATCGTTGACTTGCGCAGAGAGTTGCGACATCTGATCGTCCAAGTTGCCGACACTGCTCTGAAGAGCGTCGAGCCGTTGATCGTGTGTTGCGAGCCTTGTTTCATGCTGCTGTTGTATTTCGCGCATCTTGTCAAACGCTTCGTTCATTTCAGCGATGGTCGCGAAGGGTCCGCCCGGCACGCGGAATGACCCGATCGGTCCTCCATCTTCGCCCCCCTCGGCATCGACGACGTCGTGGCCGAACGACTGCGAAAGCGACCGCTTGAGCTCGCGTGCCAACGCCTTCTGCGCGTCCGCCAGGTCCTTGGTCGTCACGAAAGGCCCGCTCGCATTTGGACGCGGAGATTCTGTCGATCTCGGGGTCTTCTCCTTCACAGGGGTCTCGGTGGAACTCGGAGCTTGCTGTGTTTGTTGACCCAGCTGTGCCAACTCATCTTGCTTCGCTTGCTGCTCGTCCTGCTTGCTCGCAAGCTGCTCGAGCTGCGACTGCATGCCGGCCATGTCGGCCTGGAGTTTGTCGAGCGCCGCCGCCATGGACTGTTTGTCCTCGTCGGCTCGAGCGAGTTGGTCGCGCAGCGTTCGAACGTCGTCGCTCACTTCTTCGACCGAGCTGTTGTTGCTCTGCTGCGCGCGCTGCTGCCTCGCGAGCGAAGCGGCCAGCAATCGCAAAGCATTCATCAGGGGCTCCCACGACAGGCTGTACGTGACCAGTTCGCTCTGCACGATCGACGAAAACGACTCGAGATCGAACGGCGGGTCCTCGGCCGCTGGGTCTGCATCGCGCTGCTGATCGCGGCGCTGCTTGGCGTCTACGAGCGGCTCGCCGATGTCCGCTGCCTGGTCCGCCTGCTCCATCGCCACCTTTGTGCTGCGATCAGACTCCCCCTTGAAGCAGGAAATGCGTCTTCTCGACGACCGTTTTTCGTTCGAGCGGGCATGGCAGTCCGAAATGCGCAGGCTGAGAATAGATTAAAACTGCATCAGCAACATCATCAAGCGCGAACAGACTTTCGAGTGGCTAAAACAAATTACGCACGAAAACTCGTGTGTCGTGTTGTTAGACGCAATACATAAGTCGCCGACCTCGCGGCTTACTGACAGCCCAAGGCCACGACCTGGAAGGTTGACGACCACCCCGAGTATGACTGCAGCTTGGAGAACACGTGCTTGGCGTCGCCATTCACCTTGAGGCGGTACTTGCCGGTCTTTGTGCCCGCAGGTATACGCCACTCGACCTTCGCCACTGACGCGAACGTGCCGTGGCGATGCCAGCGGAACAGTGTATCTGGGTCACCGTCGTCAGCGTAGAGCACCCACACGCCTCCATCATTGCGGTCCACGTCATCCATCCACCGCTGAACTTCCATGAACGTGCCTTGAGTCCGGAGGTTGTTCTTCGGATGGGCCGCATGGAAGCTCACGGTCACCGTGTCGCCAGGACAATAAGCGCCTCGAACGTCGCTTCCTTTAACGACGCTGCCGAACTCCGCGTTGCTGACCGCAAGTCCGTCGTGCAGCACTGGCATGTTGTAGTCGACGGCCCCGAGACCTTTGATGGATGGCGCACGACGTCCGGCGTGCAATGGAACTGGCGCTGGGATCTTGACGCAATCTCGGTCAAAGATTGTTCGAGCGAGCAGGTCGAACAATTGACACGTGGCCGCGAGCTGGTTCGGCCCAAAGTGCGTCGATGCACCTTCATAGCGCTGTACGGCGTACTCCTCGCGAGTCGTCATGTAGCCGCAGTACGCATTGCTGAGTCCTGATATCACCGGAGGTGCGGCATCTCGACACCCGAGGTCCTTCAACACACTCTGCAACGACGCACGCAGCCGGCGACCCGCCATAGTCGTCGTCTCGAACGGAACGGCCGCGATCGGGAGGCTGCCTGCAATGTAGAACAGCTGCACGGGGAGCACCACGGGCGAGAGACCGTACCGCGCCGTCGGGAACGCCACGGGCTTTTCCAATTGCAGCGACTGCAGCTGCGGCATCGTCGTGAACTTGGGGTATGTGCCCCACTGCACGCCTTCAGGGACCGTGCCGATGCCGCGGCCGTCGAACATCGTGCCGCTCAGCATCGAGACACCGATGCATCCTGAGGACGTCGATGCCGGACATTCGGGGTGTAGATGCCAGTGGTCTTCGAGCTCGATGTTGCCGTATTCGACGTACTGGTGCGCGAATCGGATCTCCCCAGACAACGGTGGGGACGACTTAGCTTCGTCGTACAGCTTCTGAGCTGTCTGCAACTGCGCGCGTGCCACGACCTGCATTCGAGCGAAATCCTTGTGCTGCGCGCACTCCCGCGGGCCGCAAATATTGGGACTCACGTCGCCTTCGTTGCTCTGCGCGAACGCTGCCACGAACGCTCGCGGACGGTCCATCAAGTGGTTCGTGCCGTGCTCTCGCTCGAACAGGTGAGCAGCGTAGCCCTGTCACAGCGCACCGGCGAGGTTAGAGCAAATGACAACAGAACGCATTGAAGTCCATCTAACCTTGTTGTCGCCAGTGATGAGTGTGTACCAACTCCCCATACTTGTCGGATGCACGGGGAACCTGCCGAGTAATCGCACATTGAACTATTAGAACCTAGATAACACCGTTAGTGGGTCTCATTTCGACCGTTGCTGAACGCACCAGTTGAGCATCCCAATGGGGAAGCCGTCGACGCTGTCGAAGCGCCACAGCGTCATCTCCTTGTCCGTGTCGTGCTCGAACTGACTGCGCTCGTGCTCCGGGTTGGCCATGTACGCGTCGGACGACCGGTTGACGGACGCACCGAGGCACAAACCCGTCGCCACGCGCACGAACCCGGGCTGCAGATTGGTGTATGCTCTCGCGATCGCCTCGACAATCCCGTCGACGACGCATTCAAAGTTCTGCCGGTCGTGGCCGTGCAGCGGCGGGTGAAGGCTGTAAATAAAGTAGTGCGAGAGCCCGCCCGGCGCGCAGTGCGTGTGCGTCGCGCTCAGCATGACATTCTCTTTCGTGTACGTGCCTCTCGGTATCGTCGCGTGCTCGCCCAGCCGTTTGACCACCGTCTGCGTCACCCACTCCGAGATCATCCCCAGGTCGGCGCACACGTAGACGCAATGGGTCTTGGTCGGCTCGTGCTCAAACGCGAACGCCCGCGCGCGCAGCCGCATGTGGATGCCCGAGGTCACCTGCCCGGCCTTGGCGTAGCCGAACATGCCCACCTCCGCCGCCGGACCGGTGATGTCGTACATGGCCGCGCCAATCCGCAGCGTCGAGGCCGTTGGGCTCGTCGACGCTCCTTCACTCGGCGCCGTTGCTGCCGCGGGGCGAGCGCTCGCAGCCTTGGCCATGTCGACAGGCCCATGCGGCTTCGTGTCAGGCTCGCGGTGAGGCGAGGTCGTCGCCAGTGGGTTGACATAGCCCTTCTCAGCTTGAGCGTCGTTGGCGAACGTGTCGCATGCGTCGGCCATGCTGCTTGGGGTGGTTGGTGGAAGCTGACGCCGCTACGGTTGCGGTGATGGGTGAGAACGAAGGTTTCCAACAGTCGAGACGCCTCTGGGCTTGCCGTCGTGTTGGGTTGTGGCGACCGCGACTGGCGTTTAAAGCTGGCGAAAGCTGTCGCGCGGCTCGTTTCTTTCCTTTCTCATGGGATGATTGCGCCGATCGACCGGAGCGACCGGCGGACAGAAGGATGTTGAAGAATGAGTACACCTCTTGCGCACGGACAGAAGGTGAATGCATGCTGTCACAGGACAGAACGTCAACATGGTGTGGCGTACATGCATCCACTGACGTTTTCACTTAGCGTCGACCACTCCAATCGTCGACAGCCCGTAAACACGGAGGTCGATGTTGATTCGCATCCGTGTTTAGAAGCGCACGTGAGTGCTGAGCTGATTCTGGTCGGACGTCGATCGCCGCCACCTGGTGACGAGTTTGCACTCAATCAGGCACGGCTGCCTTCGAGCAACGGGGATGCAGCGAAAAATTGGCGCAGCACACCAGAGGATGGTGGTGGTGGCGGGTAAATCAGGTCAAAAATAGCTGCTGCCTTGCTTCGACGTGGCAGTCCGAACGGAACGCGTCGATTGGCAAATGTTCGATCCCCAAAACGTTCTCCGTGTGAGCCTGCGGATACCGAGGCAGGATTGCTCCCGACAGAATCCGGAGATTGTTCTCTCTCTTGCCTCGCTTATCTTGTCGCGGCCGTCCCGTCATCGCGGCGACGCCATGACCGGCCGGGCGACAACGTCCCACGATTGGTCCAAAGTGTCGCGTTTCTTTTGTAAAAAAATAAACCCTATGTTTTCAGCAAATCGCCGCACGGTCTCACCCACTCGCACACGATTGATTCGCTGAAAGAGCGCTGTCAAACGAGCCAGTGAGTCGGGGGAGAAAGCGTACCGTGATCCATTGCAATACTGGCCGACTCACGTCCGCGACGTGTGTTGGGCTTTGGCGCGGGACATCAGCAAAGTCGCACCCACGTTGTGCCCAACCGCCTCGCACACGCAGCGAGACAAGGCAACCAGTAGGGAACGCGAGGCAGCCGCCGCCGCTTTCGAGGGCGTTCACGCGCGACGGCGCACCAGGGAGCAGCCGCCGAGGGGTTCCGCTAGCAGCGCGGGCGTTCTGTTGTCTGGGATCGCGGCGCCGGCACCGCCGAATTGCTCGCAGCGCGCGCGCAACCAAGCAGACGCAAAAGGCGTTGACAGGAGCGGCTCGCGGCTCTGTACGAGCCAGTTAAAGCCAGCGGTTGCGCGAGCGCCTGGTGTCTCAGCTCGGCTTGCGTCTGGCCGGCCGTCGACGAACGCGGCGGTGTTCGTGGAGTTGAAGGCGCGGCGGAAGCGGTGGCGAGAGGAGCAGAGGGGCTAGTGGCGAGAGCGCGGCTCGTGAATGGAATCGGTGATTGAGGAGGCGTTCGAGGTGCAGGTGCTGCAGCCGTTCCACGGGTGGGTCGTCGAGCGCTTCTGTGACCGCAGCGGCAACACGTATGGCGCGCTCACGGCCGCGGCGGCGCGCGTCGCCGGACGAGACGACAAGCTCAACGGCGTGACCGAGTCGCCGAACCTCGAGATCGGCGTGTTGCCGTCGCCCGAGTGGAGGTGGAGTCACCAGTGGTTGCCCGACGGCGAGTACACGCAGTGCGACGACGACTGCTGGTCCTACGGCTCGTCCATCGCACGAATCAACAGCCGACTGGCCGAGGGCACGAGCAAGTGCAAGCGCGAGTACTACCACTTTCTGCGGCGCCGACGGTGGATCCGAACGCGCGTGCGGACGCCTCTGGCCGGCATCTCATCGGAGCTGCAGGAGATTGAAGAGCCGCGCAGCGGCGATGGGCAGGAGGAGAACGAAGAGCCGCTCGATTTCGAAGGCTGTAAGTACCTGGGATGCGGTTGGGTCGTCGATTATGGTTTGTTCTAACATTCTGGCGTGTTGCATTGGATGTGATCATAGCGCCGTCAGACAAGCGGTTCTACCTCGTGCATCGAGACCCGCTCAAGTCATACTTCCGCCTGAGCTCATCGCAAGTGTGGACACGGATCGAGTTCTCCCACCAGGATGTGGTTCGCGAAGGGTGGCTTGGCCAGCGCGGCATGATTTCGCACAGCTGGAAGCTGCGGTATTGCGTGCTGCTTGCGGACTCGAGCAGTCTGCTCGTGCTCCGCGATCGCGCGTCGATGATTCAGGTCAGCGAGGTGCTGATTGACAAACACACGTCGCTGATTCAGGAAAAGTCAGTCAACCTGCACCAGTACCAGTTTGTCATCATCAACGGCGACCACACACTTCGGTTGAATGCTGTCGATGGGACGTCACGAGCGCGATGGATGTCTGCGATCAGCGAGCTCATCGTGCGAAGCCGCTCATCCTTCGTTGCGGGTGACGAATCGGAAAGTGGCAACAGTGGGCGGAATCGCAGTTACCGGCGGCTACGGTCGTCTACAGAGGATGACGTGTCGATCCACAGTGCGTCCATGTTCAGTGACGTGGCGTCCGACAGCATATCGAGTCATGCCCAATCATCCTGGCGGCCGTACCGATTGATCTCATCCACGATGCAGACCAAGCGCACGGTCTCGAAGCAGGTTCGGAACGAGTACATGGAGCGGTTCGCGGGTGACATGCAGATCAAGATCGATGTGGCGACGTCCTTCTTGGAGGAGAATGTGGATATTCTCGAGGAGAATTACCAGCGCGCCGAAGAGTACTTGTCGGCGGCCGTGGTGACGGTCCCTAAAAACGACATCGAAAAGCTCCGTGCCACGATATCGGAAGCGTTCCGTGCGTTTGAGAAACAGGTGGACCAAGTTGTGCGATCACCAAGCTCGAATGTGCTCGCGTGCAACATTCTGCTGAAGGAACTTTATTTATTGACGACCCGGCTGCAAGGACTGATTCTTGCGTTTGTGTCGCCGCCGTCGCATGAGACCATCAAGAAGATCATCGTTGAATCGCCGACGAGGCGACGCATTCCAATGGACTGGTTTACAGAGCCGGTTGATTACGGGGGGCGTGACAAGATGCCTCAGAGTGTCAGCGATGACAGCACGGTGTCGTCGAACTCGACGCCCGGGAAGTATCTGGAGATGTCCTACACGTCTGGGTCTTCGTTGGAGATGAAGAAGCCGGGTTCTCGCAGCTTGACCATTCCAGAAGGCCACACTCCAGTGGCATCCGAGGCCATCAAGGTCAAGGCTTACAAGGAGATGCCAGAGATTCTGTCAAAGGGCCATTTCGAACTGCCGTCCGGTGTGAATGGCTTTGTGGTCAAGGTTCACGACAAGGATCTGAGTTCATTGATCGCATTCACGTTGTGTTCCAAGGAGTACATTGAGGAGCTCGAGACTCATTTCGCCGGCTCTCTCGATATTGCCAAGGAGCTGAGGAACTCGCCTTCGCAGCAAGAAGAGAAAAACAGTGCCGACTCGTCTCCCACTACTCCCGGAAGTGATCTGTCTCCAACGATGGATCGCATCTCGGATAAGAAGAAGCAGATATACCTGAAGAAACTCGAGTCGAACGACGTGGAGCACACGGATATGAAGTTCTCGTTCGAGTCCGGCACGTCAAGCCACGACGTTCGGTGTGTCACCTTCTTTGCGGCACAGTTCCACGCGCTGCGTGCGCTTACTCTTCCTGGAAACGTCGAGTTCCTCAACTCTCTCGTGGAGAGCAATCGGTGGGACACGAGTGGCGGCAAGTCTGGCGCGTTCTTCGCTCAGGTAAGCGTGGCGTATGATAGTACTGGAAGATTGTGTTGCCTCTCTCCTAACTCTGTGGTCAAATGTTGCGATCTCAAATGACAGACGTACGACAAGCGCTACGTGATCAAGGGCATCTCCGTGACAGAATTCAACATGTTCGTGCACATGGCGCCGACATACTTCAAGTTTCTGGCCAAGGTGATCGAGACGAATAGTCCGACGGTCATCACCAAGATTGTCGGACTGTACAAAATTTGCCACAGCCGACGCCTGCTCAAGCACACGGAGTATGTGGTCGTGATGGAGAACTTCTCGTACGGATATCCGCCAGGCCAGATGTACGACCTCAAGGGCATTTTCCGGCGGCGGTACAACCAGAACGCGCGCAACTCTTTCAACATGTCGAACGTGCACGTCTCGATGAATATCCCCGTGCTGCTGGATGGGAATCTGGCCGAACGGATCCCCGTGCCTGTGTGCCAATCCGACCTCGATGTGATCGAGAGCGCGATCCAGAACGACACGAGCTTCTTGTGTCGCGCTGGCGTCATCGACTACTCGATTGTACGTATTCCTCGCTACAAATGAGATAGAGCTAGCTGAGGGTTGGTGACTCACTGTGTATGTGATCATGTTGAGCAGCTGCTCCGGTTCGACGAAGACCGACGGCGTGTGGTGGTTGGTCTCATCGACTATTTACATCAGTTCGACTTTCTGAAGAAGATGGAGTCGACCTCCAAGGCGAGTTTGACGTTCCGGAACCCGACGGTCATCAGCCCCATGTCGTACCGCCGGCGCTTCCTCAACGCCATGCATCGGTACTTCTTCGGCATCGAGCGCGAGCTTGAAGTCCGGGTTCGGAAGCGCGCGGGCACAACCAGCAACAAGCTTGGCCACCCACCGCGACCAATGTCAAACTCTCGCGCGTCGGAAGTGGACCACTCGGGTGTGGCCAAGCAGTTAGCAAAGAACTTGGAGCTCAGCGAGTCGGCGCGCGCGCGCGAGGGATCGTCAAGTCTTCGTCGAGCTACTCGATCGGAGATGGCGATGCCCCAGTTCGAGACCCGGTGGACGAGCGAGAAGCCACGGGGACACTCCATCTCAACCAGTTCACGGCGCGGCAAAGTGCTTCACGCAACGCAGAGTCTCGCGCACAGCGAGGGCGACGAGTGCAGCCCATGCTCGGTCTCGTCTGGCGGCGGGTTCTATTCCAGCGAGATTGAGGAGGGAGACGAGAATGCGAGTCCGATTGGGATGCCGCTGTCTCCGTTCCGCCAGGACCGAGCGCTCAGTCGATAGCAAAGGGGGTGATCGAGGATGCCCTGGTAAAATGTAATCATGAAACGACTTTGAACGATGCAAACCTGTGAGTTGACTGTGCACGAGCTGGCAATCTTTGGACAGACGTTGAAGTTCAGAGTACCACGACCTGCGGTTGAAGAAGCAGCGGGAAAGTTGAGATCGTCCAGTCGAGTGGGATCACGGCTTTGTTGCTGGCTGTTCTCCAGGAACGCTGCAATTGCCCGCCCAAGCAAACCGATCTGATAACATGCAAGGACAGCACTCCTTCCGTTCCATTGTTCGCATTTTATGTTGGTCACTTCTCAATTCTGTTTGCGCTGCTCAGGTCGAGGATCATGATTGGTGCGCGTTCGGTTTACCTCCTTGCTGTCGCAACCGCGGCTCTGAGTGCCGTTGAAGCGGCCGACTACACGGTGACTGTCACAAGTCCGTCGTCGCCGCTGCTGAGCTCGTGGGACGGCTGGGGCACGTCGCTCTGCTGGTGGGCCAACGTGTTCGGCACCCGCACGGATATCGCCGACCTGCTCTTCACCCTCAATGATTCGGTCTCGCTGGCTGCCGACACCGGCACGGCATCGCTCCCGGCGCTCGGATTTAACATTGCGCGCTACAACATCGGCGGGTCGGGCACCAACGTCATCAACGACAGCGGCACTGAGAAGAGCATGAAGGCGTCGTCCAAGATGCCCGACTTCAAGCTCATCGAACTCTTCTGGCTCGACTGGTTCGACACGGACCCGACCTCCTCGAGCTGGAACTGGAGCGCCGACGCCAAACAGCGAGCAATGGTGACGCTCGCTGCCGCTCGAGGCGCCGACAAGCTCGAGGCGTTCTCCAACTCGCCGCCGTGGTGGATGACCAACAACCAGGCGACGGCTGGCGGTGCCTCAGGCTCGGCCGACAACCTTCAGTCGTGGAATCACGAGCAGTTCGCAAGGTACCTGGCCGAGGTCGTGAGCCACTTCAAGTCGTCGTGGGGTATCACGTTCTCGTCCGTCGAGCCTTTCAACGAGCCATCCAGCACCTGGTGGACGTATCCAGGCACACAGGAGGGCTGCCACTTCACTCAAGCGACTCAGCAGACCGTGATCGGCTACCTTCGCAACCAACTCGACACCCGCGGCCTCCAATCTGTCGCTGTCGCTGCCTCCGACGAGAACTCTCCCACGCTGGCACTCTCGACGCTCCAGACGCTGTCCTCCTCGTCCGTGCTCTCGTCTGTCGGTCGGATCAACACGCACGGGTACTCTGGTACCTCTCCGTATCGTGGCACTGACCGTCCAGGACTCAAGACGCTCGCAAACTCGCTCAGCAAGCCGCTGTGGGATTCCGAATACGGTGAAAACGACGCCACGGGTCTCAGCCTCGCACAGTCGATCGCGCTCGACATCAACTCGATGGGCGTCGCTGCCTTCGTCTACTGGCAGGCGCTCGACTCTGGCGGCTGGGGACTCGTGCAATCCAACCCAGGCGACAACTGGATCGGCACGGCCAACCCCAAGCTGTATGTGCTCGCGCAGTTCTCGAGACACATCCGGCCGGGCATGTCCATCCTCTCTTCCTCGGACGCGACCAACTCGGTCGTGGCTTTCAACTCCAGCAAGAAGGTTCTGGCCATCGTCACCACCAACACTGGGTCGAGCGCCGAGACTGTCACGTTCAATCTCTCGGCTTTCACGACGGCTTCTGGCGCTGTGACGTGCTGGACGACCGAGACAAGCGGATCAGGCGCTCTGTACACCAAGTCCACGAGCTGTGCGACCGTGACCAGCAAAAGCTTGTCGGTGTCGATCCCGGCAGCGGCGGTGGTCACGATCGAAGTGCAAAACGTCGCGATCTAAGATCGCCCTGACCCCCAGGTCGGCACTCTCAGAAGTCTGGTCAACAATTTCACGCAGCAAAGTCGTTCAGCTCACGCCGATCAGCAAGTATTGATCGGTTTATATCTTCGCTCGCCTTAATGTTTACCCAACATTCAACAACATCAACGTCTATCTTTGCTGTTCACAGTTAGTTCACATTCTTTGTCGGCGACTTCTTCATTTGATCAATTGTCTTTCTAGTGCATCTGACATCACTTGGTTTAACGTTCATGTCAAATACCAGGCCAGCAACCACCCATGATAGTTCGTCGCGCTCAATCATCCGTAGAGCAAACAGATCGATGCATTTCGAGTCGCCATGTTGCATGAGCACGATGTGGAGATTTGCCACAAATTGTCTGCCACCTTGTCACTCGCACTTCATTGACACGATCAGCAGTGTTCATCTCCGCCGCGCCACCTCCTTGGTGCCATTCAATCTAGTACTGCTCCTCTAGGTCGATTGAGTCCATGGGAGTCGTGTCCAACCCTGCGTCTTGGCGATGTTGGCGTCAAGTTGAAGTCAGATGCACATCAATGTGATCGGGTTACACTGCGTAACCTTTGGGGTACCCTTGGCTTGTCACAGCCGTTTGCCAAAGCTCAAAGATGCTCGTGTTCGAGGCTCAAGACGCTGCGTTCGCGCCAGTGGCGCTCGGCGCCAAGCCGCAGCTGCCCTTCGAGGATCTGTGCTTGGTCGCAGGGAGGCTCCCGGGTGAAACGGCGCGCCAGTTGACGGGAATCGGTGGTCGCGTCAAGGACGACGGGAAGCGGAAGCTCATTGTGATCCCGTTAGCATCGGGAGATGCAGATGGATTGGCGAGCGTGCAGGTTCTGGAGGTCGGCGAGGGGGCGGCGCAGTTTGTCGAGCAAGTCCGCAGCTGCTTCCCGACGTTGGTCAAGAAGAACCCGCTCGCGTACGCGCCAAGCGATTCCGAGGATGAAGATTCGGATGCGAGCGATAGTGAGGAAGCCGCTGTGCCGAGGAAGAAGCGAAAGGCATCGGCCCAAGCCGCCGTTGACCCGACAGAGGCGAAGAACGCGGAGGCGGTGGCGGAGTTCATGTCCAAGACGCGCGTCAAGGTGCTGCCGTCAGTCGACGAGTTCTTCAAGGCGTTCGACGTGGACGAAGCCACTGAAGTCGCAGCGGCTATCAATAGGGACGCGTCCATTGATCCGCAGAGTCAGCTGCTGTGCGTCGACTTCCCTGCGGACCTCGGAGAGATCGACGCGTCCTACAAGGGTCTGAGCTTTGGCGTGCTGTTCGTGCATTCGGCGCCTCGTGGACGCACACAGTTTCTCCAGATCCCGTTGCCACGGTCGCTGCAGTCGGATGGAGAAGCAGAAGAAGAGCCGAGCTCGTACCAGGACGCGACGGTGCTATCGTTCGGCACGCACCGCGAGTCGACGGCTCACGGTGGCGGCAAGAACAGCGACGAGATGGTCAAGAACATCCGCATGCGGCACGCATCCGGCACATTTGTCTCTCTCGTGCTGCCTACGACGACCTGGACAGATGTCCAAGCCAAGTATCAAGCTTCGCTACCTCCAGTCCAACAGCTACACGGCGAGCTGCGACTCCGACGCTTCGTGGGGCCATCGGCAAATGCGCCAGTCGAACTGCTGCTCGAGTCGTGAACACTCAGCGATTCCTTTCTGTATTGTACACACCGTCGTTGTCTCCTTCTCGCCTCTTGAGAATTGTCAACTTAGGCTCCGATCGCAGGGCCGAGGCACATCCAGAAATCGTTCTCGCGCAGCTCGCTCCCGAGATCATTGTCAGTGCGGCGGCGCACGGCGGCACCGCTCGGGTTCTTCTCGGGCCGCCAGAACCAGCGCACCGGCGCGAACGTGTCGAGCACGTCCTCGTCGTCACTCGCCTCGTTCTCGTTGTAGCTCGTGACCAGCAGCGGCACCTTGACCGTGTGCAGCAGCAGCCGCAGCGTCGGCAGCCACTCGTCGTAGCCCCAGATGCCCGCGTTAAAGCACACGGCCAGGTCCGGCGCCGAGTACCGGTCTTCGTCGCCGTGGAAGGCGTCGAAGCTGCCGACGTAGTAGCTCATCTCGACCGTCAGCTCGCCGCCTTCGACCGCGCACACTCGCGAACCCGACGTGTTGTGCAGCGGTCGCGCGATGTTCGGGCCGACCAGCACGAGCCGCAGCGTGCGGACGCTGCCGTCGCTCGCCAGCAGCTCGAACACGTGCAGAAAGGCCGCGTACGTCTCGTCGACCGCATTTCCCTCGCGGTGGTCGGCGCCGATCAGGTGCACGGTCAGCGTGGAGTCCTCGCAGCCCACGCGGTGGTCGTGCTCGATCTGCAGGCGTCGCAGGCACCCCGCCAGCGTCAGCGCGCGCGTCTGCTCCGGCGTCATGGTCGGCAGATTTGCTGGTGGTCAGGCTCGGCGCCGCCTGTCTCGCTCACTATGATTGATTTTTTTCATCCAATCACTGTCGAGTGTTCTATTTTCAGGCAATCAGCGTCCGCGTTTCGCTTGTCATCGAGATCTGTAAATACGGTGACTGTCCGTATCGAACACCCGTGGGATAAATGCGGTGGATGACGCTCGGCGCATCGCTTCGTCGCCGGGGAAAAGGAGTCAGCGGGTCCACGGCGGTCGCCCGCGTGCGTGTCCGGGCCGCTGCCAGCCTCACAACGCGACTAACAGACAAAGATCCGGCCGGTCGGATCCTCGCGATCGATGCCTCCGCACCTGCGGCCGGGCCTGCGCGCCGCCGTGGCGTCCATGGCGGCCGCGCTGTGGCCAGGACCGCTGCGTGCTCACCGTCGGCGCTTCTACTACGTGGCGCTCGCCATCGCCGAGTGCTGCATTGGCGCGGGCGTCATCTTTGGGTGGTCAGTAGCGACACTAAAGTTGCAATGGTTTTGCCAAGCTCACTGGTGGCGTGGATTGAGGACAGGACGTCGCTGCTGCCGATGCTCGAGAGCGAGCGCATCTACAACGAGCTGTGCGCTCCCGGCGAGCAACGTACGAGCTTTTGGAACTGCTGCTGCTGGTTTTCAACGCTGATGGGTATTGACTCGCTGCTTTCCTCTGCGCAGTGTGCACCAAGCAGAGCGACCGGCTGCAGTACGCGTTCACGATGGCCGGGTCGGCCAGCATGACCTCCAACCTCGCGCTCGGCCTCGTGTTCGACAAGTGAGGCGCTGTCCGACAGCAGTCCGAGCCGCCGACGACTCACGTTGTATGTCCGATGCAGATTTGGGCCGCGAGTGACCAAGTCGCTCTCGCTCGTGCTGCTCGCGATCGGCGCCGTGCTCATGGGCTGCGCTCACCACCGGTAGGATCGCCTGAGCTCTCTCAGCTTCATCGCCACAAAGTGTCTCTCGCTTAACACTGGCTGCTTTGCCAACATTGACAGTCCGGACGGCCAAGGACCGGACCTGCTGCTGGCCGGGATGGCGCTTGTCGGGTTCGGCGGTCCCGGCATTCAGCTCTCGGGGATCCACGTCTCGAACCTCTTCCCGGAGGCCAAGGCGCTCGTCGCGTGCTTCATTGTCGGCGCGCTACAGCTGAGCTTCTTCGTCTTCGCGATCTTCGACGTCCTCTACTCGTACGCAGGCGCCAGCATGCGCCAGATCTTCTTCACATACGCGGCGGTGCTGGTCGTGGCTCTCGTCGTCACCATCTTCACCGAGCCAGACTCGCCGTTCCTGGACGTGACGGTCTCCGACCCGCCGCCCGAGCACGAGCTGCTCTCGCCCATGCGGCTGCCGACCGTGTTCAAGGACGAGGAGGCGTCGCTGCTGCTGTCGACACCTGAACTGCAAAAGAAGCGCAAGCGGCGTGGCCGCGGCCGCCTCCCGACGGACGGCTTCTTCTTCGACGGCGCCGACCTGCACCACCGGTCGTTCCGCACGCAGGTCTTCTCGGCGCCGTTCGTGCTCATGACGCTCTACTTCTCGATCCAGTCGCTCTGGTGCAACTTCTTCCTCGGCAGCATCACGGCGCAGCTCCGGTGGAAGGCGCTGCCGGACCCGACCGTCGGTCGACTGCTCGGCGACCTCGCGCTCGTGCTGCCCGGCTCGGTCGTGTTCATCCCGATCGTCGGCTACCTGCTCGAGACGTGCGGCTACATCTACGCGTCGCTGCTGTGCACCGTCGTGGCGCTGACGTTCACGGCGCTGCTGTGGCTCGGGCAGACGTCGGCGGGGCTGCTCGCCGCCTTCGCCACCTACGCCTTCTTCCGCACCATCATGTTCCCGCTGCTGTTCGCGTACCTGGGCCACACGTTCGGCTTCTCGCACTACGGCGCGCTCTCGGGCGTCGCTTTCATGGTCGGCGGCCTCGTCGGCCTGCTGCAGGCGCCGATCGCGCGCATCGGCGACTTCAACACCATAGCCGCGCTGCAGGTGAGACTCGCAATGTGTGTGCACTGGAGATTGGTCCCTGCGACATGATCGAACTGACGAAATGCTGCGACAGTTTGGCTCGCTGCTTCTGACGCTGGTCGTGCCAGTGTACGAGTATCGGCGGGGACGGTGAAATGAGACCGATGAGACTGGCGAGGCCGGTCAAGCAGGCGTCCGCAGATGTGTTGGGCAATAGAGGCGCACATGACACCACCATCAGGTTGATCCGGTTGAAGCTGCGTACCTCATCGCCTTGGATGGTGGACAGCGTACCGGTACCGGTAACCTCACGGACGAAAAGACATGCCACGTTGTGCGGGAAACCTGCCGCCAGAACTCTCCCGCTTCTGCCTGTTTGCAACGCCACTTCTACCAGGAGTACCGAACCAGTTCTAGTAGCCAGAGCTGTGCGGCCTTTCGCCTGGAACTCGGTCCTGGAACCTGGAAGACGGCCGTAATTTACGACTCGCACCTCAGAAAACGGACGGCGCTGATTGGGCACGCGCATGTCCCGAAAGAACATTCCCCCTACCCGCGCTGAACCCCTGATTTTTTTCCCCCACCGCAAACGGTAAACTACATGGATCAAGCCATTTCTGACCCCCAGATGGCTGTGCGGGGCTGGGAAAGAAAAGCGACCCACTTGGCTCCCTCCCTCCCCCCCCTCTAGTGGCGAACGAAATTTACCGGCCGCTTCGCGCGGGTCACTCTGTTCCATCCGCGGCCTGCCCCGCGTCCGCAAGAGGAGACAGCAGCAGCCCAGTCGCCGTCCGCCCCCCGCCGCTTTCCTCGCGGTTGCCATCACCACCGCCGACACACCCGCCCGCCACACTCGACACTCTCCATGTCGCTCTTCTCGATCCCCTCGTCCATCCTGCGCAAGAGCGTGCCGTCCGATGGCAGCGAGGCCTCCGGCGCCGCGGCCGCCGTTCGCCCGTCAATCGCGAGCTCAGCGGACCTGAACAAGCAGCTGAACGACGAGGCGCAGCACGTGGAGCAGCACCTGTTCTTCGGCCCGCAGCTCTCGGTCTTCGAGGGCGACCGCACGCGGGTCATCCACGGCGAGCGCAAGATTGCCAAGAACAACAAAAAGTTTTGGTACGTGGCACTGGCTTGAGGTGTATATTTGTGGGGTATTTTTTTATGGACCAACCAGGCGCTGATCCGGTATGTTGTTGTTCTATATGTTGACATGCATGACGGGACGGCAGGCTCGCGTCCGAGCCGCTGTGCCTCGACCGCGACTCGACGACCTCGCTCATCGGGTTCCCCACGGAGCCGCAGGGCGGCAAGGGTCTGTCGAGCAAGGTGTCGGCGGCCACGCGCTTCATCGGCCAAAAGGTATGTGGGTCCGTGCCCAGCGGTCTGCATTTGATGTGTCGTTGGTTCTTGGGCGGGTCGAGTTAGAGCAGCGATACTCACCTGTTTGTGGCGCTTTGACCCGATTCGCAGGTCGCGCAGCTCAAGTTCGCGCCGACCCACGTGAACGAGGACTCGTTCTGCGACGGCTGCGGCATGGACCCGATCGTGGGCAACATGTACTCGTGCTCGCGCTGCCCGAACTTCAGCCTGTGCGAGTCGTGCTACCAGATGGGCCTGCACGGCTACGAGGACTCGGCGCTGCTCAAGGACGTGCGCGAGGACTTTGCGCTGCGCAAGGTCGTGGACATGTGCAAGCGCAAGGTGCCCGAGGAGGTCTTCCACGTGCTGCTCAAGACGGTCTGCCGCGGCCAAGTGGACAAGTTTAACTTTTTGGTGCGTGGGTTGATAGAGAGGAGGAGGAGGTGGTGATATTTGAGGGGATGTGAGGAGCTGACGGGTGGGTTCTTTTCGGCGCAGGCCAACTGGATCTGCGCGGTCGTGACCAACAGCCCGATCAACGAGCTGTCGGTGCGCGGCATCGAGATCCCGCACCTCGAGGCCGACACGCGCGGCACGCTCGCCAAGCTGCTGACGCCCGTGCTCGCCGAGCGCCAGGACCTGGAGGTCTGCATGGAGTGGTTCTGTCCGGTATGTGGCTCCTCTGCTGTATTGTATACTTGCTTTACGAGTTATCAGCAGTTATTGACACGCTGCTGCTCTGTAGGAGGCCGACAACGAGTCTCTCCCTGGCTCGCGCCGCCGCTTGGAGACGCTGCGCATTTGGGTGGCCACGGACAAGGACTCCAAGTCGCCCTTCGCCCCCTCGAGCGGCAAGGACATCAAGGACGACGCGACCGAGTCGGACCTGTCCCCCACGAGCGGCAGCGCCGGCCCGGGCTCGCCGTTCGACGAGCCGCAGTCGCCGACGACCACGCCGCCGCCGTCGCCGTCCCATCAGCGCCGGGGCTCGGCTGCGTCGGGCTCGTCCTCGTCCGCGTCGTCTCCGCCGGCGTCGCCTCGACTGGACGCGCTCTCGCTGGCGGACAAGATCGCTGAGGCCGCTGCGTCTGCGCCGTACTCTGACGACGAGTGTCTGTCGGACTCGGTGGCCAGCGACATCGCTCCTCAGCCCGTGGACAGCGTGTCTGCTTCGGGCCAGCCGTCTGCGGGCATCGCCATGTAAAGAAGAAGAAAACGAAGAAGACGAAGATGAAGAAGCGAGGACGGCCGCGGGGACGAAGTTGTGGCCGCGGACGGATCCGCGCGTGCGTGCGGAGGGTTTTGGCGGATGAGGGACGCTAGGCCGCGCGTTGTGTATTTCCCTTTTGCTTTGCCTTTTTTTTTGATTTCGTGTGGAGACCGACCGAACAGTAGTAGACAGTAACTATGAACAAGAGCACCCAACTCTTTTGCCTTTTTTTTGCTTCTTCGAGGTCTATGCAGTCGAGGGTGTCCACCGTCGCTTACTGCTGTGCGGTGCGTGGCAGTGCAAACATGGCTCGGGCAGCTCGGTTAGCTTAGTTCTTGGCGCGGTAGAAGGCCAGGTAGGCCATGTGCCAGTCGCCGCCGCCTTTGAGCTTCTGGATGTCCTCCGTCTTGCACGGTGACACATCGTCGTCGTCGTAGCAGAACCAGTCGTCTGTCAACAATTACCGGACATGAGTCACCACCGTGCAATACCACGGTTGTCATCACTGCCAGCGACGTACCGCCCTCGTGACGCACCCACGCCATGTAGTGGCCCGAGTCTGCCGATCGACCCTTGTGCGTCAGAATCGCATACAGCTCGTAGTTGCCCTGATATCCACCCAAACAGCACATCAGGTCAGCTTCACCACAGATACACACTGCTCGAGTTGTGAGGCGATTGTTTACCTGGAAGTCCGCTGGCAAGCCGATGCCCGGCGACTTGGCACCGAGCGACAGCGCCTGCGCCGCCGCCAGCTCGGCCGCCTCGCCATCCGAGAGCACATCCTCCATGTCCTCGTCCTCGTCCTCCTTCTTCTCCTCGGCCTCCGACGCTCCATCCGGCTTCTGAAGGCACCAGCCACATGACGGTCAGCTTGCATCAAAGAAACAGGATACAAAGCAACCGACAAACCTTGTCCTTGAACTCGTTCAAGATCTTCTCCGCATTCCTGCACACGTGCAAACGACACATGTCAATGACTCCATACTCACACAGACAAACAACACACAGCAAGATCGAGTCGTACTTGTCGCGCGCGATCTTCATGGTGGACTTGAGCTCGTCCGAGCAAAAGTCAAACACGTCGAGGGTCAACGGGAAGCTGATGGGCTGCACACGATCTGTAAGAATCCATCCTGCACCGACAGCACCAGCTCCAAGGTCGTCCACCACATACCCGCAGCATCTTGCACTTGACACCGGCGTGGTCGCGGCTCTCGGGCGTCGCCTTCCAGTAGAAGCGCATGAACTGCACGCAGAGGTACTTGGGCAGGCGGTTGATGCGCAGCGTCTTCTTCCACGTCGCGTTGCGGCCAAGCACGTCCGACTGCTTCTCGATCGTGCCCTCGAGGCCCTACAAAACCATCGTCTGTCAGCCATTCTCCAAGCAAAACTCCAAACCACTCTCAAGAAGCGACGTACAATTTTGACGCCTTCGCTCAGGTGGTTCGTCTCGATCGTGATGTTGCACACGAGCTTGAGCGCCTTCTCCTTCTTGGTCGTCGCCGGCTCTGCGTCCGTCTCGCCGCACTCGAGCTTCTCTTCCATCTCGAGGCCGAAGAGCGCGTCGATCATGTTGTCGACCGGTCCCAGGCTCTCAATGCCTCCAGCAGGGGACTTGAGCGACTGCTGCAGTGTCGTCAGCGCCGTCGACAGGAACTCCTCGCTGTCCTGCTGCATGAACGCGCCAGTGCGCGGCGCCTGCTGCGCGAACTGCGGGAACGCGCGGCGCAGTACCGACACGAACAGCGCGGGCGTGACGCCGTCGATGCTCGCGTTCAACTGCCCGTACAAGTCCCGCAGCGCCGTCGAGAAGTTGTTCACCAGGTCCGCTGAGACGCCGCCGGGCTGCGCGCGGAGCGCGGCCTGCAGCTCTGGCACGGGGCGCAGACACTGCAGCGTCGCGTTCATGTAGCACGTGTTGCCGAGGTTGACCAAGCCCGCGGGGTAGACCACGCCGGCCTGCGCGACTTCCTTGGCGCCCATGTCCTCGATGAACTTCACCTCCTCCTTCGGCCTCTGGACCACGTCCGCCGACCCCATGAGCATGATGGTCGCGCCGCTCGTGAGCTTGTCGAGCGCCGACAGGTCCGCGTCGTCCTTGAGCATGCCCTTCCACGCCTTGGACATCAGCTTCTGCCGCTCCACGGGGACGTTCGTCAGCGCGTAGAGCTGCGCCTTGAGCACCGCCACGGGCGACGCCTTGTCCACGGCGACGTCGGGGAAGAGCTGCTTGCCCCACTTGATGGAGACCGTCACCGTCGCCATGGCGCTTGGTAGTTCCTTGCTTCAATTGGTTCTAGAAGGGGAGAAGCAAAGATTGCGCGAGGAGGTGACCTGGTTTTGGAGAGGAGAATGGACCTAGTTTTGCTAAAATACAGATCGAGACTGTGATGCAATTAGTGGGCTATGTCATTCACACGGGGTGGCTGAAACAGTGGCTTCAACTCGAGCCGCACTTCAACTGGCAGATTGAGGATGAAGAATACCATGATGATGCCACAACCTTATCACCGAGCAACTCGAGATAGTGCCGCGTCGCAAACGACACACTACTGAGCTGTACTCGAGTTGAGTGTCATGATTTGACGGCATGCAGGATGCCAATCGACTAGAGCTCAAGAATACTGAAGCAAGAGTGCCATTTGTGCTTCGATTCACTTCATCTGCCTGCGCTACACTGCTTGCGTAACTCGACGTTCAAAACTTGCGGTGCTGGTTGAGCTTTCCCTGCAGCTGAAATGGCATCCGCAGTGGCTCCTCTCGCGCCTCCCACTGACCGGTGGCGAACACAGTAAAATGTCGGCCAGCTGCGATCGACACAATCGGTCCGACGCCGTAGCCCTTGTATGTGCTCGGGTCAACCACGTCCGGCTCACTCAGCTCGATCCCATTGTCGGGATTCTTGCGACCGAGGCAGCCGCCCACGTTCTCCCCCCACGTGTACAGATTACCGTCTGCAGCGAGCGCGCAGCAGTGGTGAGACGACGTGGCAATGGCTCGACACCGAATGCGACGTAGTTGAAGCGTTGGGATACAAGCTAGCTCGACAGAACAGAGATCAGTCCCAAGCTGATACACCGAGAAAGAGAAAGTTAGCTGCGTACTCGGTAGCGCTGCGCTCTTCTGCTTGCCTAGTCCTAGCTGTATACACACAATTGGACGACTTAGCTTGCAAAGTGGCGCGTGTTATTCAACTGGATCGGCGCACCTGTCCTTGCAGACCACTGCCGAACGAGTAGACGTATCCACCTTCATTGCTGGCGGATCCAAAATCGCGGATTGTGGTGGTGGAGGTAGCTCGCTTCGACTCGCGTTGGGCGGCGAGGCAGAGCGAATGCCAGCTCCCGCAGCACACATCCAGCACCATCATACTGGTCAGCGATGCCACGAGCTGTGGCTGGGAAGCATCATCGTTCGAGCCGATTCCGAGCCGACCTCCGTCCCCGCATCCGAACGTAAAGAGCTGACCGTCCGTCGAGACTACCGCAGTATGCGCGGCTCCACAGGAAACCCGAGCGATCTTGGTCGAGCTTAGCGCTTCGACAAGCGTCGGAGAGGGGAAGCAAAACACCATACGCTTGTCCTTGACACCGGCGCGCTTTGGGTTCCCGACGCCGAGCTGGCCGCTCCAATTGGCCCCCCACGCGTAAAGCTTGCCGTTGTCTGTGGACGCAACCGAATGTGCGTTGCCGACGCTGATGGTCACGACCCGGGTGTTCTCAAACGGTCCGCCAACTTGCTGTAAACGATTCGCCGATTTCTTGGCAGGCTCAACAGCAGCAGTTGGCGGTCGACTTAATTGTTGTTGCGTGTCAGCGCCGAGCTCGCCGTACTCTCCTCGTCCCCACGCGAAGCATTTGTCCTCATTTGTCACAAAGGCCACGTGACCGCCGGTTCGGCCGCATGCAATATGTCGAATGTGCATGACCGACAGCTCTGGGAGCTCGGTCGGCATCAGGAAGCATCCACCTGGACCTGCATGTGTGTGCACATGCTGAGCAGCGTCTTGTCGACCTTGCGAGGCTTCGTTTTGTTGCCGCCCGCTGAGCTGCACCATCGAGTTGGCACGTCCGGCGTCGCTAAACACTGCTCGGTCGCCACCGCCCCAAGCAAACACGCGGCCATCCGCCGCAATCGCGAAGGCGAAGTCGGCATCGAACCCCTGCGCCGCATGATATACAACGTCAGAACGAAGAAGAATTGCGCAGTGCTGACTTAGTGCATGGCCAACCGACTCGACTCGAACGATTCGAGATCCCTGCAAGTTCGTGACCTCAGTCGGCCGATCGCGAGCTTCGCGGTGGCCGAGACCGAGCTCGCCGTGAAAGTTGCTGCCGAACGAGAACACTCTCCCCGTGCCTACATTACACATTATCCAATAGAGGTTGGCGACTGTCGGCAAAGGTAGACGTGCAGCGTGCGCGAACTCACCGAGCATGACGTCCGTCTCGCGGTCGAGCACGTCCTGGCGACGCCGTTGCGCCTCGAGCTCAGGCTCAAGCACCCAGTCCTGGATCTTGGCGATGAGCTCGTGCTTTTTGCCAGTCGCAGGAAGGTCGAGCAGTTCGCAGGCGACGTCCAGCTCGCGCTTGGTCCACTCGGTGAGGTCGATTCCTCCCCAGAACTCGCGCGACTTGGGCAGACCCTGGATCGGAATGCCCTGGTCGATCACACAGCAGCAGTATTCGTCATACACCCCCGCCATCACCAGCGGCCAGACCAACAGCCTACAGACCTCGAAGCTCGGGACCTGACCGCGGTTCCAGAGCTTCTGGCGCTCGGCCGGGTCCTCGAGCCGCGCGATCCGCGCCTGCCGCCTGGCGCGCGCGTCTCTCGCTCGCCGTCGCCCGGCGGCGTCCTCCTCCACGCGGATCTGCGCGTGCAGGTCGCTCTGCAGTAGCTCCAGCAGCCGCGTCGCGCGCAGCTCGCGCAGCCGGTCGAGCGCGTTCGTCGTCTCCATCGGCCCATGTCCACGCCGCGCTTGAGCCGCCGCCGCGTCCTTTCGGTCGCCAAAACAGACTTGTCCTGATAAATTTGTCCTTATCTCCGTATCTGTCAATTGTCAAGCATCAATAAGACATTTATGAGGGGACACACCGAAATGCATGACACATTTCGTGTGGGAAGAGCAGAGATGAATGCGCTTGGACTCGCGTATGACTCGTCCTCCGGCTCGGACGACGACGAGCGCGGTTCACCGACTCCGCCAGCTGCATTGAGCAATGAAGGATACCCCTCGCGACCGAGTCAAGCAGCCGCAGCAGCGGAAGAGGACGACGACGAGCTGGAGGCTGCTCTGCGTCTGGCAGGGATCCCGCCGCCACCAGAGGGAAAGGCCGACCTGGCTGTTCAAGCGCGGATCGCCTCGTTTCTCAAGGCGCAGCAGGAGAACGAGGGCGGCGAGGGCTTCCAGCACGCATTGCAGGCCAAGAAGGAGGTGCGCAACCCGTACATCCTCGACAAGGTCGTGGAGTACTTTGGCATCGACGAGCTCGCCACCAACTTCGCTCCGGATGTGTTCGACCCGCACGCGCTGCCGCTGCACGAGTTCTCGGACGCGCTCGCGCTTGAGCAGAAGAAGCGAGCGGACGCTGCCATGCTGAGACAGCAGCAGTACTTGCAGCAGCAGCTGCAGGGCGGCGAGCCGTCTCGACATTTGCAGTTCCGCTCCGCCCCCAACGCGCAATAGAGTCACACCCAACAGAGCAAGCTTTCATAAATTACGCGACGATGGCAGCGTCAGCGCCTCCTCGACCCTTACCGACGCCTTTGCTCCGCCCGTGCATGACATCGTCGCGCAATCGGTCGTATTGTTTTTGGCGGTCTTGGAGGTCCCGTGACAGAGCCAGAACAGTCTCCTTGGCGGACGTGATGCGAGCATCCAGCGCTTCGACGTGCTCATTGAATTCGCGTTTCATGTTTCCCCACTTTGCAGTCCTGCTCTGCTCGCGCATGAGCATGAACCGCTCGTTCTCGAGGTCCACGACGCGCTTCTTCGCCTGCTGGAGCTCTTGCGCGAGGGATTTGAGAGCCCCAGACTCGGTCTTGACCAGAGCCGCCATCTCGCGCAGGCTATTGCAGTGAAGACACGGCAGCGGCAACGTGTGCTTCGCGCAGCGCTCGACAATCATGTGGGTGTCGATGACGTGGAGGTCGAGCGGGTGCGCATACCGACACCTGCCGATGGCCTTGATGTTGCCGCACACCCCGTGCTTGCGGAAAGTCGGACAGATCGCGAGCTCTGTTGCAGCAGAGACCGAGTCGGCGTTGGGGTACAGCTTGCGTACGCGGTCAACGCGCTCATGTAACGTGGCGAGCGAAACATGCGAGCACGGCGGCATCAGCGTGCACTTGGGACATCGTCGCAGCGGTGTCGACAGGTCTATGATCGAGAGTGGGAACGGCGGCGCAGCAACAGTTGATGTGTTTGGGACGCCAGGCTTGAGTGGTGCAGTCGGAGCAATTGGTGTGGCCGCAATAGCTTTCAGCGATGCTTTTCTCTCAATTGTCTGCGGCAACTGCACAGTCTTGTTGATGTTGGCGAGGCTGATGAAGTGCTGATTTAGGAAGACCTGATGCAGCAACGCGAGGCTCGGAGCGAGTTTGTTTCCGCTTCGCTTGACGATTTCCTCCAACGCCTCACGATGATACCCAATCCTTTCTTGCTTACACACGGTCAGGATCTTGCGCCGAACGTCCATGGCGCCGAGCGGTCGTAGATGAACGGATGTGCACCGCGTCCTGAGCTGCTCAGGCATTTTGGTGGGATCCGGTCGGACGAGCAGGATCACAAAGACGCGCTTCTCGTTGGCCGCAGCGATCTCTGGGAGAAGCGAGTGCTGCTGGAAGCTCGGAGCGACACTAAGACACCAAGTCATTCAAAGCATCAACACAAGGAGCAGCAGGAGTGAGCAAGCACGGCAGCATCGAACTTTTCAAACCGCTCAATCTTGACAAATGATGCCGCCGCAACCTTGTCCCTCTCCATTCGATTGGCAGCGCTCTGGAGTCGCGCTATGAGCTCCTTCTCACTGGATTTCAGTGGTTCAAGCTGTGAAACAAGCTGTCGGGTAAAGCTAGTTCACACCACGAGAAAACGCACTCTGCCTTGGAGGCGTCAACTGTAGCCAGCCGACACGGATGTTTCGGGTCGATCCTCTCCAGCCTCCGCTCAAGCAGGCCGGCAAACGATTTCTTCCCGGTACAAGCCCCGCCCTACAGCGACACCGGCGATGAGCCCGCCTCTACCTGCTCAGCAAAACGGCAAATGGATGGAGTACACTGATGATATAGTTGGAGAATGGACCTCGACCCTCGCCGTTCATGACGCTACTCAAAGTCTTCAGGGCTGTGACATTGGATAAGAACTCGCTCTCTGACCGAGGAACGAGTCGCTTGGCCCTGCATGTCCGTCAAACACTCAATCGGAGCTACATGGCCATGGTTGATGCTACAGCAAGTCACCATTCGGCAGCGCCATCCTGAGGCAGCGCCGACTGTCGGGGTTTGATCGGCGGCTTGATCAAGCTGTAGAGCTCGTCCTGCTCAGTCCAGAAGCCGAACTTGACGCGCCACTGCTGGCCTTTCGGCTGAGGCTTACTCGCGGTCGAGGTTCGAGACCGCGCGCCTCGAGACTCGCCTCGAGACTTCATATCAGGCGCTGGCAGAGGTCCCGACCTCCCCGAAATATTCGACCCGACGGGGCTCCTCTCGAATATATTTGGTAGCCAACCACTGACAGCTGCCGGATGTTCTCGGCGCGAAAGCGAAATATGTCCGGCTCGAGGTGAGCTTCAACCAAAAGGAGATGCTCATCGTTGAACACGGAGCGGCGTTTGGGACCAGCACGGCGACTGTCCGACATGAGCCAGGTCGTGCCCACCGCACATTCAAACTGCTCTCAGCCTCTTGAAGGACGCTCGGCGACCATGCCGAGGCAGCTCCAGCAGGAGATGGCGTTCTCCACCGGGGTCAGAGCTGCTACCTCCCCCCACTGCTCCAGCTGCCGCCGTCTCGACACGTTACCGTTGACTCAATCAGACCTGCGCCGGCCCATCCTCTCTGCCTCGACCACCTCGGCGCCCAGCACCGGGCTCAGTCACGCGCGGCAGATTCGAGATTCGCGAGCTTCGAGGCCAACCACGGGCGTCGCAACACGACGAATCTCTGCCGCACCCTTCCGGCTGAACATGTCGCCGCTGCATTGATTGCACCGCGCCACTTGGCGCCGGGACCACCACGCCTCCGAGCTCGAGCAACGATCCGAGCCTCGCTCAGGTCTCATTTCCCGTCCTGCCAGATCGCCCACACCACGAGGGACATTGACGCGAGATGACCCTGTTGAAGTCGACCGCACCGCAATTCGTGGCGATTGAGGTCGTGAGTGACAGTCACTATGGCGCGGTACCTGTTCACAATATCATCCGCGAAGATTCTTCAACAGCAGTTCCAAAAACGCACCCAACACAACCGAGACGCAAGATGGTGATCAAGGCGGGAGTTATCGGCACGCTCGTGCTGCTGGTGGCGGTCGCGGCGCTGACCTCCGCTCAGCGGTCGCCGGTCTACGACATGGTGGTGGAGGAAGGGTACTCACTGGTGGCGGCACCGCCCTCGCAGATCCACTTGTCGCTGTGGGACGACACGAAGAATCGCTCGGTCGTCGAGAGCGAGGGCGACCCGGACGCCATGGTACGACTCGGGATGACCGTGTCGTGGATGACCAAGACCAAGACGCGCTCGTCGATCGTCCGTTTCGGCCAGACAACGGAGACCATGACCCAGACGGCGCGATCGGCGGAGCCCTGCTCGCAGTACACGTTCTGCGACTACGCTTCGCCGTGGCTGCACCACGTGACGATCCCGGGCGACGAGCTGCTGCCCGGCACGCAGTACTATTGTAAGTGGGCGGTTTTGGGTAGGGAGGTGGGGATGGCTGGCTAATCGGTCGTGGGTGTTGATGATAGACCAATGTGGAGATGACATTGCCGGGTGGAGCGAAACTGGCACGTTTCGTACGCCTGTTCCGGTTGGAAGTGAGGCTCCACTCACATTCGGAGTGATCGGAGACCTTGGGTAGGGGTGTTGTTGGCAGTCTTGACGCTCTTCTTTGACTTAAGCTGACTGAAGTGCTGTCAACGATCAGCCAAACCGAGTTCTCGGAGCAAACGCTGCGCCACCTGTCCAAGCTCGAGAGCATGAACGCCATCCTCCATGCTGGCGACTTGTCATACGCCGATAGCGAGCAGTACCGCTGGGATCGATGGGGCCGTCTCGTTGAACCTCTAGCGTCTCGGATGCCTTGGTACGCCTATGAGATCGCTCTTCAAAGAGTTGCAGATGTGAACTGCGTGCTGATGATGTTGCTATTCCTGCGATAGGATGGTAGCGGCAGGCAACCACGAGATCGAACACACGTGCTTGCCCGAAGAGGACCCGTTCGTGGCGTACCAGAAACGGTTCCTCATGCCATTCGACAGTTCGAGCGATCTCCAGCGACGAAACCTCTACTACGGCTTCCGCGTCGGCATGGTGCACGTCGTGGTGCTGACTCCGTATATCGACTCGACCCCGACGTCGGTTCAGTACCAATGGCTCCACGAGGAGCTGGCTCGCGTTGACCGGACGGTGACTCCATGGTTGGTGGTTATCATGCACGGTCCGTGGTACAACAGCAACGTTGCCCACCAGAACCACGAGCCGCACATGATCATGAAGACGCACATGGAAGATCTGCTGTTCCAGTATCAAGTCGACCTTGTGGTCGCTGGCCACGTTCACGCGTACGAACGCAGCTACCCCGTGTACAAGGAAGAGATTCGAGATGACGGCATTGTCTACGTCGTGCTGGGTGACGCTGGCAACCGCGAGGGGCTCTCGCCGTCGTATATTGACCCAAAGCCCGAGTGGTCGGCATTCCGGCAGGCTGACTACGGCTACGGCATGCTGAGCGTGCTGAACAGGACCCATGCGACGCTCGAATGGTACGAGGACCGCGCAGAAGGCGAGGCGGAGCGGCGCGATCACGTCGTGCTGACGACGTCGCAGTTCCGAGAGCAGAGCGACGATAGTGAGGAGATGCATACAGCATAGTGAATTGACGATTACATGTGTGTGGCTGATCCCAGCAATGCAAGAAATACACGAAATGATGTGAACTGAATCAAACAGCCATGTGCTAGGCGCGCGCTTATCACTTTTCAAATGATGTATGATCAGTAGGGCCTGACCAAGAGCGAAGTAGCCAAATGACGAACCGATGCTCAACCTGCTCACCAACAACAGTCGGCGAAGTATCTGGCAACTGAACGGCATTCCTAACCGCTCTATCGATGTGCGCGTTAGCTGCTCTCGATCTGTGGCATTGCATTTTTGGTTTGCAGGCAATGCGAAATGATAGCCCTGAATAATTATTTATGCGGGTACTCACAGTACGCTATTCGAACACTGCAGGATTTGCCACTCTGGAATATGGCGGGAACTAAACCAGTGTCGGCGCGCGGGGCGTTCGCTACCCGCGTACGCCGCGACATCCGCGAGCTGCTGGCCGAGCTCTCGGGAGACGATGCCGCGCGCCAGCTTATCGTGAAGCGCCGCGTCGAAATCTGCATCCAAGCTCTACACGATGGCCCGGCCGCCAAGATGAGAACTGCTCTGACTAAACTGAACGCGATGGCTGCCGACGGTCTCGAGTTGGTGGCTCGCGCTGGTGGTGTGCCGTTGCTGCTGGATATCGTCCGGGGAGGGACAGATAATGAAAAACAGACTGCGTGGAACGTTCTGATGAGGTTGCGCGAGATCCCGGCGAGCCGCGAGTACTTTGCGCTGCCGGGTGTGGTTGAAGATCTGATCGACATGGAGTTTGAGATGGCCAGTCGAGATACAGAGACGGGTTCTAGTGTCGGCGCACGGAGCGATACTGAGAGCGAGATGGCCGACAACTTCGGCGAAAACTGTGTGGACAATGATACCACTGATGGAATGGCGGCGCGTTCGGGAATGGAGCCTGCATCGATTGCTGGAGTGCGTGATGTTGATGCAGCCAGCCCGAGCATGGTGACCACCCCTGTCACTGCATCCGCTCCATTCAATAGTCTCGAAGTTGGTGTTTCGGGCGGCGAGGGTAATATTGGTTCAACGGTGGCCAGTCCCGGTGAGGACGCTGATAATCATCGTGATCCTGCTCCTCATCGTGATCCTGCACCTAATCGTGAGCCCTCTTCTCATCGTGATCCTGCTCCTAATCACGAGCCTCCTCATCGTGATCCTGCTCCTAATCATGATCCTCCTCATCGTGAGCCTAATTCAAGCGTCGAAAAGATGATTGCCAATCTCAGCTCATCGCGCACTGCCGTGGTACTTGACGCAATAACGGCACTGCGGACCCAAGACGAGCACACGGTTGTTACCGGCGGTGCAATCCGCCCTTTGTTGACACTGTTTCGATTGCAATCGAGCCGGTGCAAAGAGATAGCTGCCGATCTGTTGGACCATCTGTCTATTGCCTATGAACCCAGTCGTGAAGAAATGGGCGAAGCTGGCGGGATTCCACTGCTCATCGGTCTGGTGCGCGACGGTACGGTAGCCCAGAAGCAACATGCGGCTGGATGTCTATGGAATCTGTCCAAGTGCAACCAGAATATCGTACTGATTAGAGAAGCAGACGGGATTCCTGCCCTAGTCGACTTGGTTCGCTCTGGTAACAACAGCCAGCAGTTGAATGCTCTCAGTGCCCTGCGAAGTCTTGGCGAAGATGCAGGATGCAGAGTCGCGCTCGTGAAAGCTGGCGTGATCCAATTGTTGGTCCAAATTGGATGCGATCCAGTAACCCCCCACTGTGTGCTAGCGTTACGATTACTGCGCGTTGTGCTCGAGTTCGCCACGAAACACCGTGATCTTGTAGCTCCAGAATGCTCGGCGTATCTGGTTCAATTATTTAAGACTTCGGCTGCTACGCAGGCCGCTCTCCGACGAGAAATCCTATGGGTGCTGTGGCGAGTCACCTCCAGGAGTGCGCACGAAGTGGCAGTGGCAAAGGCAGGAGGAATACCGTTGCTGGTGAATACGATTGCGACTGGAAGCGAACAAGAACGCGAATTGGCCGCTGGCGTGTTGTCCAACATGGTCAAGCAACACTGGGCGGCCGTCAAAGCTTCAGGGGGTGTTTCACCGCTGTTGGAACTTGCTCGCAATGGGACCAATAGGCAGAAGGCTGCTGCTATTGGTGGACTCTGGACGACATGGTCGAGTACGTTCATGGAGAGGGTCAGGGAGCACATGTCTTCATCGAACTATATGGACAAGTCGGAAATTGAAGAGTTGGGTGACATTTGGACATTGATTTCCTGGTTGCGAGTCGGTAGCGACGACATGAAAGAAGCTGCAGTGTGCATACTGAGCGAACTCCAAATTAGTTTGGGCGGCTGGGTAGCGCTCGCGAGTTCTCGTTCTCTCCCGTACCTGGTCGAGATGGTGCGCACTGGGCCAGACAGACAGAGCAGGAATGCTCTTCGTGTTTTGGAGCAGCTTTCAAAATGCACCTGCACAGCACTGGTCGAAGCGGGTGTTATCCCACTTCTGCTTTCCGTGCTAGAGCGTGATGACGAACAGAAGATGCTTTCGATTGAAACGATGCACAGTTTAGCATTCAGATCTGATCCGAAGGTCCCAGCTGCAATTGTTGATGCGGGTGCTGTTCGAGTTCTGGTGGAGCTGCTTGATGACAAAGACGAAGATGTCCAATGTTCTGCAGTGATGGTTGTGGGATGTATTGTAAAGCGTGATGACTGTTGCTTATCTTGTGGCGCGGCGGGTCCAGCGCTGATTCGATTAGCTCAACGCCATCCAGACATGTTAGCGGTACGAAGTGCGCTGCTAGCCGTATCGAAAATGGCCGTGAATCCTGAATGCGCTGCCGAAATTATGAATGCTGGCGCGGTTTCTCTGCTTGTCCACGAGCTTCAGCGGACAGCGTTAGAGCTGACCGTCATCTTGCTCGACATTATCCGAGCTCTTTCAGCAACCGAAGCAATACGACGCGTAATAGTGCATGAGGGAGCCATTCCTGTATTGACTGTCCTCATGAAAAGCAAAGATAAGGCTATCAGTGACAGCGCTATTCGAATGTTGGGCTTATTGGCCGCTGAACAGGAACATCGTGATATGATCATCCAAGATGATTTGATTACGTTTCTCGCCGATTTGATGCGCTACAAAAGAGACCCTCGGCGAATAACATGCGCGTTTGCCATTTGGAAACTGTCGCGTGGTAAAGGTACCAAAATGGTTCTTTCCCTCAGTGTTCGCGGTCTGGTGGAGTTGTCGAAGGCTCACGAGTCGGAAGAGTGCGAGTATGCGTTGGGTGCGCTTTGGAATTTGTCCACTGATATCGCCGTTCGAGCTGTGATTGATCGGGCGAATGCTATCCCTGCGCTTCTTGCGGTCCTTGTGCACGAAACCGGATTGCGCGTAACCCATGCTCTTGGCGCGCTATCCAACCTTGCGATGGAATCTAGAAGTCGGGTCGAGCTACAGTCTCGTCGCGGGATCGCTCTGTTGACACATCTTGCGAAAACAGGCACTGACGAACAAAAGGAGTTGGCGACAGCGACATTGTCGAAGCTGAACGAGAGTGACGATGCCTCCCAAAGTCGAAACGGGTCTGATGGTCAGGCGAGCGCGGTGGCGGAGCGAGAGCGAGTAACGAGGAGCGCCAAAAACCCTGCAAAGAGAAACTCTGCGCAGAAACCGCAACTGAAGCGCAGGCGAACAACGAGACAAGTCTCACCAGCCAAATCATGAGTATTTGGCTTCGACAGGGAACTCATCCAGACCAGCACAAAGTTGCCACTGTCAGTGCCGATGAGCTATAGTATTCTTTAGCTGATCGAACTAGCTGAATACAGCGACTCTGAGCAAGTTGAGAACGTCGTGAGGGCTCTGAGCCAATGAGATCACTCTAGCTCGAGCACATTCACCCGTTGAATCTTTGTCAGTCATTCCTTTGGCCTCTAAAGCTGTCAGCCAGGGACCGTAGCCTCTGGTGGACAGACAGGACTCCTCGATGAAAGCTTCACCGAAGACCTCGACGTTTGTGTTACCCGAGCATCTGCGTGTTCCTGTGGGGGAAATAGTGATAGAGCACACAAACTCTTGAGTTTTCAACTTCAACTTGCTTCACTAACAACCGCACTTAATCGCATGTATAATGTACCTTTACCCCAGAGTCACCATGATTGGCAGCATCTTGACCTCACGGTGAAGCTGCTCACCCACCATGATGCAGCGCCGCGCTGTTGCCACTGCCGTGGGGAAGGCGCGTGCGGCGCGAGGGGTTTCGCAGCTCGCGTTCGCTGCACCGCCCCCCACGCCCAACCGCCGCGTCGTCGTGACTGGACTTGGCGCTGTGACGCCGCTTGGCGTCGGGGTCTCGCGCACGTGGGAAGCACTGCTCAACTCGGAGTGCGCTGTCCAGGTACGCTTCACGACGTCCCCACTGCCACGCGATCGTTTTAGCGGCTCACTATCGATTGGGTCGGCGACAGCAAGTGCCTGCGCTCGCGGACACTGGTTTGGCGTGTACGATCGCGGCGCAGGTGCCGCGCGGCGAGGACGAGCACGCTTTCCGAGCCAAGGACCACATCAACCCCAGGAACGCGCGGTCCCAGGACGTGGACTTCATCTCGTTTGCGCTCGCAGCGGGTACGCAGCTCGTGTGACTCCAATCAGAGCGTACCTAGCGCTGACGTATCTATCGATCGTTCGTGATGGTTGACAGCACGCGAGGCGATCGAGGACTCGGGCTGGGTGCCGCAGTCAGACGAGGAGCGAGAGCGCGCGGTACGGATCTTGCGTCTCTCCGTCGGTTTGTCGGTGTCGAGCTTAACGTGCATCCGTTGATTGTCGCTGCGAAGGGTGTGGCGATCGGCGCAGGCATCGGCAACATCCAGGAGATCGTCGATGTCGGGCAGCTCGTGGTCAACAAGGTCTTGCTCGCCATCGTTCAACAATTTTCTCATAGCTGCGACCAACCCAAGCACTGATATGGAGGTGGTGACTAGAAATACCGTCGTGTGTCGCCCTTCTTCATTCCGCGCGTGCTCATCAACCTGGCGGCCGGTCACGTGAGCATCGAAAACGGACTAAAGGTGCGCTGAGGAAGGGTTTTCTCTCGTGTGATCAGAGTTTGATCGTCCGACACCCGTTTGATGTGAACAGGGACCGAACCACTCGTGCGTGACAGCGTGTGCAACGGGTAGCCACAGCATTGGCGATGCTTCTCGACTAATCCGCCATGGCGACGCTGACGTCATGGTCGCGGGCGGCACCGAGGCTTCCATCAACGAGATCTCGATCTGCGGCTTTCTCCGAGCGCAAGCTTTGGCGACCGCTGTCCGTATATAAGCTGCTTGATGACGAGTTTATTGGCTGGCCAGTCTGACGTTCTCCTAATTGCAGCACAACGACAACCCGCAAGGAGCCTCGCGTCCGTTTGACGCACAACGAGATGGTTTCATCATGGGTGAAGGGGCTGGCGTCGTCGTTCTCGAGGTAGCATCTCGGTTGAGGAACACTGTGAATGCATCATTTACCATTGATTGCGTATGGAACAGGAGTACGAGCACGCCAAGAAGCGTGGTGCTCGCATCTACGCCGAGGTTCGAGGGTACGGGCTGAGCGGGGACAGCCACCACATGACGGCTCCGCCTGAAGACGGCAACGGAGCGAAGCGGTATGCGTCTTGACCAGTTCTTATCGTTCATGTTGTGTGGATGAGCGCTGACGTGATATCTATCGACACACAGTGCAATGCAGGCCGCGCTGATGCAGTCTGGACTATCGCTCTCTGACATTGGCTATATCAATGCTCATGCGACGTCGACGCCACTCGGAGATCGCGCGGAAAACTCAGCTGTGAAGAACCTGTTCGGCGAACACGCTAATCAGCTTGGGTTTTCGTCAACGAAGGTATCATTGAGATCCAAACCAATTGGTTCGCTGATAGTTTGCCTCTTAACCTGCTCGTGACGCTTTGTTGGATGGTTAGGGAGCTGTCGGTCATCTCCTTGGTGCGGCCGGAGCCGTTGAGGCGATTTTCGCGATCAAAGCCTTGCACCACGTGAGTGTTTCCCTCTCGATGTGCCGTTTTCGTTGTTGTCTTACTGTGATATTTTGTACAACGACAGAATGTGATGCCTCCGACGCTCAATCTGCACGAGACCACCGAGGAGTTTACTCTCAACTACGTGCCAAACGTTCCGCAGGAGAAGCAGCTCCGAGCCGTGCTCACGAACTCTTTTGGCTTTGGAGGCACCAATTCGAGTCTTTGCTTTGCAAAGTAAAGTTGGCAACATCAACTCAATTCAATACAAAAGAGACATCTGTCAAACAGCTTGCTGTCAAGACGGAAGGCTATACACCGCATCGGTATTGGTTGTCTCCTTCTCAGGTGTGTTGACGCCGAGAGATCTGGCGAAACGATCGGTGGATATGTCGACTGAGTGGTCTGTACGTTCGAACGGACGTTGGCTCCTCGAACTCGAGAGGTACGCGTAGCTTTCAGCGCGGTATTCGTCGAGCTTTTTGCGCGATGTCTGCAAAAGATAACCAACAGAGTGAGCTCTAAAGTACCCAATGAGTGCTGCTTGTGATCCTGAAAGGGCTCCGCACCTTTGCTTCTCTCTCTGCCCGTGCATGCTCCAACGTCATTCGCTCCAGCGAGTTGCGGAGCTCGCGTTCTTGTCGATAGAGCTGTTGTTGTTTCGAGAGCGCCAGAGTCAGTTGTGAGCTGAGCTCAGTCACTTTTCGATCACTGTCTTCGCAAGCGTGTTCTTGCTCGAATATTAGCTCCTTCGCGTCAGTTAATTCTCGAGAAAGCTGCTGAACCTGCAGCGTCAGTACGCCGCATCTCGATTCTGCTTCTTGGCGAGATTTCTCAATGCGAGCGCGTTCCTCTTTGAGGGCTTGCACCCTGCCTTTCAAACTCTCGATCTCGGAGATGTAACGGACTTCGGCCCTCTCACGTTCGTTCTGCGACGATTCCAAGGTCGCCGAGGCCTCTCTCTTGGCTTGAGATAGCTGATACTCCAGCTTCTCCACCTGAAGTTTGAGCTCCCGGTTCTGTTTATGCAGAACATCGAGTTCGCTGGTAAATCGGGTTGAACAATCCGTCTTGACCTTGGCAAGTTGATCGTTCAAAATCTGAATCTTCTGATGTTTCTCCTCGATCTCATCCTTTGCCTCTCGCAATTCGTTCCGACGGACCTCAAGTTCACGTTCGAGCGCCACTGATTTGTCCTAGTGGGTACATGGTGTTACAAGAGTGCCGAAGCACATATGTCATGTGAGTCGTCAACAATGGCTGAGCGCATTCTTTCGTAAGAAGGCCGTACATTAAGATCTTGAACACGGTCTCGAAGGTCCCCACGCAGCTTCGACACCTCTTTCTCTTTCGCCTCCAGCTTTTGAGTATACTCCGCTTCTATGCGGGATGCCTAACGCACGAATCATACAGTTATGAGATATAGTAACAATTTGCCGGATAACTGCATTGACGTACTCCATCTCTTGCCTCTTCAGCGTCTGCGGCTCGATCTGCCAGTTCACGTAGTTTTCGCTGACCCCAATGCAATGATTGTCAGTCACAAGCTCACACTGGTGTTTTCGGACTTGAACAGCCACTCACCTCGTATAGAACGGTTGCTTCGCCATGATGCCTCGTAGTCTCTGCCAACCTTTTCTCTGTATCCTTTTGGTTCCTGCCAAGCGCTTCCTGCGGGACGAACATTTGATCAACTCACTGTCTTGTGTGACAGAGAAATAGACGAGCATAGTACCAATTTTGAACGCAGCTGCGCTACGTCAGCGTTCAGCGATTGGATTTCTTCTTCGCGAGCGCTGATTTGAGCCAGATGCTGTCGTTGAAGAGTGGCCGTGGTTTCCTCCTCAGCCTTTAGCTGCGCTACTGTTTGGCTCTGCAGTCGCTCGAGAAGACGTGCGATTTCGCGACGACCTTGGATCTCACGCGCAGATACCTACAGCGATTTCAGTCAATATTGTACACCTCTGTTGACATATCGCGAGCAGCCACAGCACCTCTTCTTTCTGGAGAAGCAGATCCTCCACTTTGGTTTTGCACTCGGCTTCCAGCTGTCGTCCATGTTGATTAGTGCAGTCCCAAAAGAAGTGAGACCCACTGATGTGAACGACGACTCACCTCGGCAACTGCATCTTCCCGCGCGGAGTATTGGTTGAGTTGTTTCTCCATACTGTTCATCACATTCAGCATGCCTTCACAGTCTTGGCGAACCGACTCTAACTCTGTTTGAAGGCTCGATGTCCGTTCTTGTGCCTCGTCTAATTGCTTCTCTTTCGCTTCAATCACGCTACTCAAGTCTCGGAGGCGCGTGCAGACATTTTGATATCTGACTGATAATTGTTCGTCCTTGCGCTGCGCATTCTTCTTTGCATTGCTCAATAGCGCCTCGTATTCGGCAAGCTGGCTCTCGAGCCTTGCCTTTTCGGCTTGAATTGCTTCAGTCTGTTGGACTTGCACTTGCTTCGAGCTTTCCATTTGAGCCAGCGATGCTGCATAATGCTGAAGCTGCTTTTCGCAGTGCTGCTTTTCCTCGCGAAGGTGGATACACGAGTCGCGAAGTTCCTGTAAAGCGACTGTTGCTTCATTGAAGTTTTGCTCCATTATATGAAGTTGCTGGTCCCGGTCAGCAAGCTCTTTCTTCATTGCACTGATCTCGTCGTCCTGCAGCGAGACTTGCTCCATCAACATGTTGTTTTCCTACAGAACTCGCCAGTGTCAGCTATTTTATCTGTGCACACTTCCCAGTCGATCGAATACATACTGCCATCAGCACATCGATGCGCTCGTTGAACTCTTGCAAGTATTCGCCATTCTCTTGAAATGACAACAGCGCATCGTTCATGCCCTGCAGATCTCGTGGCGCGTGCTCCTGTTGCAATGCCAGTTTTTCGGCCGCACTCTCTAGATCCCTGCAGGAGCGTGACACTAAGCACAACAACAATCTCCAACATGCACGTGCCAGTGAAAACCTACTGCCGGAGCACTGTGTTCTCTTTCGCCAACGATTCTGCGCGGTTCACAAATCGATCCATTGTCTTCTTGCTCTCTTCGATTGCGCTTTCCTGGTGCATGCAAGTCGCGCGGTGAGCACGCTGAAATGCGGACATGGCGCAAAGAAAGAAGGTCTAGTGCTTGACGAACCAGCTCTTGGATTTTGAGATCGTACGCTTGGAACAGCGGATTCGTGACCTCTTGTGCTGTCAGCCATGGTGCGATTGTGCTGGCGCTATTGTCATTGCGTGTGGCGGCATCACCCTCATCGCCCAGCTCGTTCGGATCTGCCAGTGTCTTGAGGCGGTCCAGCTCTCCGTACTTTTGCAGCAGTGACCGCAGCTGGCTCAGTAATCGCTCAACATACTTGCGGAGAAACTCTCGCTCGTCAGTTAGGCGCGCCGCTTCGATGTAGCATTTTCCCGAGCAGCATGTCGCCGGGTCGCTCGAGATTCCAGCACCCAGCGAAATCGAACGAGCGGCACCTCCGCCAGGCGCTTGTTTCGAAGAAGAAGTGTGCGGATCGTCATGGTGGTGAGCGCCTGGGTTCAGCGAACTTATGGGTGCGGTAGCACTTCTGTACAGACCGGAGTCATGGAGATAGGCCTGCGTCTGGATGCGCCTCGATCGCTCGGCCTGGGGGCCGTCATCAGTGGCCGCGCCACTCATTTCACAAGACTTGCGACCGGCCCGCTGTCACGAACCGCCGTGGCAGATGTGCCCTTTGAGGGTGCCAAAATGCAACAAATGGGAATGATGATCGCTTCAACTGCCACCAAAGGTTGCACTGCTGTGGAGTGAGCGGGGCGAACTGTGCGCCGCGAGCTGCCGCCAGCACGGACAGAGTGTCACCCGAGCAGAGTGACGCCAGCCGCAGTCGACGCGGCCACGCGATAATCACTGAAGGCAGCGCAATCGCAGCCTCGGCATATCCACGAAAGTGGCAACTCCTCCTCGTTCTCTTCCACCCTGTGACGACAATCCGACCACAAGGACAGCCAAGAGACCTCCCAGAGCTAATAAACCCTGTCAAATCAAAACGAGGTTTTTGCACTGGCCCACCTAAGGTTTTTTGACCGGCCCTTCTGGTGCCCGCGCGAATCGGAACTTGAAAAAAAAGAGCGCGGACCAAGGAGGCGGAAAAGAAGGACACAGGCAGGGAAAGCATGAGCGATGACGCGGCGCGCGCCGAGGTGGCCGCCAAGCTGCGCGCGGCGCAGCAGGGCCAGCCGGCGCAGGCGGCGAACGGGAGCGGCGGCGGACGCAAGCTGCTGCACTGGACGCCGGCGCAGTGGAAGGAGTTCCAGCGGGTGCCGCAGTTCGGCAAGCCAGTCAAGAGCGCGCGCCTGCTGCCTATCCGCGCGCCGCTTTCTTCCATGTACTTGCCTCGTTGCTGTGTTGTTTGTTGCGGGCGGACACCTCAGGAGCTGATGGTATCGTTGGTGCTGCTTTTGATTGCTTGTGGGCGGCAGTTATGAGATCCACTTTGCCAAGAACGCCAACTTTACGCCTACCGGGCTCATGGAGAAGCTGATTTCGCTCGCGCGCTCTGGACCAGTCGCTAATATCGGCGCAGTGATCGACGCGACAGGCAGCGACAGCTTTCTGCATGATCTCAAGTGCGTTTCTGCTCTCGAGTTGGAGCATCGTGGGATGCGCCATTGCTGACATTGGCGCTGTGGTGCCTGCCCGTGTGCAGCGAATGGGAGGACTGGGATGTCGACTATACCAAACTCGGCATCACGTTTGTCGAAGGTGAGAGAGACATTCGAGTTGCATATTGTGCTGGGCTCATTGCCAGTCGTGTTCTAATTATCGATTTACCCCAAATTGACGCGTCAACGTGAAAACCTGGGCGATGTAGAGGAGGGAGACGCTGAGCGCGACGCGAAGGAAGACGAGCTGGTCGACGAGTTCTGCAAGGCCGTTGTGAAGCACAAACAAGGCGTGAAGAAGGACATGGACATCGCTGTGTTTGGTGCCACTGACTTCAACATCGCAGGGTTCCTCATTGTTAGGTGCGTTAATGGGAAATGTGCGTTTACCACCATTGCGACACGTCACTGATGGCAAATGTGTGCTGGCCAGCTTCCTCGTCGAGTGCTGCGACTTGAACCTCGACGATGCCGTGGAGGAGTTTGCTTTGGCGAACTCCCCTGGCATTTATTCCCGCCACTACCTTGAGGTCGGTCCTTGTGCACGTTATCTGTCGCTATGTCGATCGTTCTGACCTGAGTATCGCTGTGTTAACGTTCTAAATGGCAACAGAGGCTTTACCGAAAGTATTTTTCGACTCTGCCAGCAGACAAGGATGTGATGCAAGTTGCTCCTGCTCCAAAGTGGAGCAGCGAGAACGCGCGGAAAGGAAGCAAGTCGGGCGATATTGGCCCTGACATTTTGACCACAGAGGACAAGGAGCGGAAGTTTACGCGAAAGCACGACTTGCTGACGCCAAGCGTGTCCAGCACACCGGCGGCGGGCACACCTGTTCACAATGGCGCAGCTGCTGGTGGAGGCGGCTTTCCCGCACCTCCTGTCTACAAGCCCCCGATGTACATTCCACCGGATCGCAGTGATCCTCGCCCCGCGAAGCGGCGAAAGATTCGCTCGTGGCTGGACGATGTGTCTCCTCTGAGCTATGGAGACTCGATTGATCCTTCGTCTGAAGAACACGCGAATTTGACGAAGGCTCTCGAAAAGCTGACAGGAATCGAAGGGTTCCCAGGCTGTGAGGTATGTGTCATTGTCCTTGATATCGATTCGTGTCCGTGGCACTTACGATCGCTCTTGCTTCTGTGCTAGACAATCCCATTGACTGCGACGCACGTCGCTGACGGTGCGTGGGGGCGAAAAGGATGCTTGACCAAGGCATACCTCGTGACCTGGCGTGCCAGAGGGTATGCTACGTAGCGTGGGCTTGTGGTGTCGGAAGATGTTTCGCTCACAGTATATTTTGTGCTTTCTCGCAGTCGCCGCTGTATGCTGTACGTTGGCTCTGATGCCACCTATGTCGTGTCACGCGATATGACATTCACCAAGGTGGAAATGAAGTTCCCACGGCGACGTGCTCCGGTATGCTTAGCGCGTGTTGGTGCCATCATTGCGTACCTCCATTTCCCTAACTGACATGACTGCTGCGAGATAGACCGAGCATCAAGTAAACACGCTGATCGACGGACTCATCGTGGAAGACCAGGATCATGACACGAAAGTCGCGCGGTATCTGGCGTTCGATATCTTGTTTTTGGAGGGGACTCCAATCTGGCAAAAGAAGCTGGAGAAGCGTCTTCAGTGCCTTCAAAACGAAATCATCTCGCCCCGGAAGAGTGTGCGTATACTATATGAAGGTTTACGTGGTTGGGAGGCATTTTCCATTGACTGAGTTGACGTCGTGTGTCCGAAATTACAGGACCAATCGTATGATTATGCGAAGGAACCATTCCGCGTCCGCATGAAGGATCATTTCCGCTTGGCGAAGACGGAATATCTGCTCAAGAAGTTCGTTTCAAGCGTGACACATGAAGTTGAAGGGGTTATTTACACTCCAACTGAGGCGCCTTACAACCTAGGAGGTTTTGAGTCGGAAGAGCCTATCTTCAAGTTTGTCGTCAGCGATGACGGGGGGATCCCAGGACTGGATGGGAGCATTTCAGAGCGGCGCCTGCTCCAGTACATCGAGTCGATTCCTCCAAAGTAGCGTCGCTATCATATGGCTGGACGTGCTCGATTGGCATGGTGGGCATATGTATATGTGCGCGCTAGTGGGCCAACTCTGTTGCAGTGCTGATGAGGAGTTTGCGTGCTAGGAAAGTGAGGCAACGAAGCGCTTATTGAGGATCATAATGGTGTCGTGGCACCATATTCGTATAAAGCCACTGAACAATGGTCTCATCTCGTCTTGTCTGTGCGGGGAACAGACGAGTCTGTCGAGTGTGCATATACCTTGTATTGCTGTGGTCACTTCTCAGTTCGTCTTCTTTCTGTTCGAGTTCGCTCTGTAGTTCTTCCGGCCGTACCGCTTCTTTTTCGGTGAAGTCGAACCTGAGGACGCCCTCGCTGAGCGTGGGCTGGCCTGTTCGTCGTTGCCTTGGTCATCGTCAAACTCCACCTGTTGGCCAGTATCGTCTCCATGCTGGTGATGACTGGCATGAGCTTTGACTTCCACCGAGCTGACAGCCGACTGTATAGTCACGCGGGAGGTGGATTCCACCGCATGCAGAGACACTCGAGGCTCGTCATCATCGGCGCTACTCGATGCGTGCGATGCACTCAGGCTCCGGGTAGAAGTACCAAGATCGGAAACGTCATCGTCGCCACCAAGTTGCGATTTGGAGTCGGGCTTCTCTTGGTCATCGGGTTGATCCACCGGTCGCAATCCGGTGGAGCGGTGCTTGTGCCGGTGCGTTGGCGACGACGAATGGTGCGACGCACTCCTGGACTCTCGAGCTCCATCTCGCGGTTTGGCACTGGATCCACGACTGTCGTCGAACGATTGGCGGTGTCCGCCGCGAACTGATCTATCTGTTGGTTCCGTTGCTAGTCGGGGCGATCGCATCACGATGGTTTTCTTGACGACGCATTCGGACTCAATCTCGTCATCGAGGCGCGCCGTTATAAGAGGAACCGAGTCTTCCTCGAACCACGTGCTGCTGGCTCCGTCCTTTCCGAGTTTCGCTTTGGTCGTGGCGTCTTGCTCCGCTGGATAGAGCCAGCGGCAGCATGACGTGCACGTATTGCCCATGGCGCCGTCGTAGCGTCGACCCCACACACCGCGGATCCGTTTTTGATCACAACGCGACTGCTGGACAGACCTCTTGTCACGAGAAGACCATTCAAGTGGAGCCACGCGACTTTTCGGGATCTTGGGTCTCATTCATGCCTGGAATACGCAGGCTCCTGGCCAGGTGGACAGAGTTCGATGCAGTCGGTGTCGCGAATCTCCTTGTAGTTCACAACGAGCTGAAGGTTGTCTGGTTCGAGCTGCCTCGCCGTCTCAAAGTCAGACGCCGCAGCGGTAAAGTCTCCCATTGCCTTGTACGCGAACCCACGCCTGAAGTATGCTCGCGCATTCTTGGGGTTATGGCTGATCACCAACGTGAAGTCGTCAACTGCCTCCTCGTAGTACCGCTCGAGTTGGAGCGCCTTGGCGCGTTCGTGGACGCACAGTATTGCGAGTTCCCCTGGTGATGGGTGATCCGCAATCTTGACTGTGTTGCTTGACGGCACGACGATATTTTGATCGGCGGGAGGAGATCCAGAGAGTGTCGTAAACTCCAGAGCTGCCGTGAAGTGTTCAACCGCCGACATGTTCTGCCGACACAGTGCATGGCAAACTCCCGTGTGGTAGTGTCTACGTGGACGGGAAAGAGGTGGCGTTAGTGCGGCAGGTGCAGAAAGAATCAAACCGACACTCACAAGTCGAGCATCACAGCTTGAGGAGGGCCGTTTTGGAGCGACATCTTGAGAAACCTGAGGCATTCGAGCGGCTCCTGCTCGTGATAATAGCATATTCCCGCCAAGTACAGCATCCTGCTCTCGACAGACAGCCAACATCAGCTCCATGACGGCACAGTGAATCATAACAGAGTCATGAATACTCTCCAAGACGCACCCGGAATCGCAGGAATTGCTCTCTAGAGCCAGGTGGAGGTCGGGCAGTGCCTCGCGGTGTCGGCCGCTCTCGATGAAGCACAATGCGCGATGGAAGTGGAAGACGTCGTTCGCCGGTGCCTGCACTATGCAAGCCTGTTGCCACCTCGCTCGTCAGAGTACATCCATTTTGCAAACCCATGGCAGGATATTACATTCAGATCGTCGATTGCCTTCTCCAGCTTGCCAAGCCCGCGGTACGCCATTCCGCGTGCGTTTAGAACGCTGACGTCTCTGTAACCGAGGTCCAGTGCGCGCACGCAGTCCTCGAATGCTTGATGGAAGTCCCCAAGTCGGAGATGACTCTCTCCTCGAAGATAGTAGTCTATGCTCACGGATGAAACGAGTGGCTCGATTTCTGGTGAGAGTCCGACTTCAGCGGTGGGAGGTTTCTTCGAGATCGCCGCCGAGAAGTCGTGAATTGCGAGAGCATGATGCCCCAACTCTTGCAAAATCATCCCTCGACTTTCGAAGAAGATAGGTTCAGTCGGAAGATAGTCAATCGCGTCAGTGAGCAGCTCGATTGCGCGTTCTTCGTCGTGGACCATGCAGCAACATAACGCCAAGTGATACTTGACGAGAACATTGTCATGCTCGTGATCTACCTGGGTGACCGCGCCAAATAGCGCGACAGCGTCGTCGTAGCGCTGCTTGAGCTGCTGGATCATCGCCATGCCGACTTGGTAATGCGTGTGTGCCTCGCATAGCGTCCAAGCCATTTCGATGTCGGCGTATGCAGCCTCCAGCTGTTCCGCCGGTGTGAGAAACCCGACTATTTGAAGTGTTGACGTTGATGCTGATGGCGTTGGAGCTGACCCAGCACCGAGAACACCTTTTGGTGTTGCTGTCGGTTGATCACGATGGTGGTTGGGTATCGCGATTGATTCACCATTATCGCTCGGTGGTCTCGAACTCTCCGCGACCGCATTCGATACGGGGTTCTTGGTTGCTGGTTTCGATGAGGTAGTTGTGTTCGTGACACACCCCAGTCCAAGAGCAAGCGCGAGCCTCACAGAGCCGCGATAGAAATACGCCTCGGGGTCGTTGCCGTCGAGCTGGATGCAGCGGTTGAAGTCTGCGAGGCATTCGCGAGCAAATGATTCGCCCTTGCGGTAGTAGCAGATACCGCGATAGTTGAAGTACGATGCGTTCGTGTCGTTCGATTCGATTGCACGTGAGAACTGCTCGATGGCGGCGTCATAGTCTTCGCTTTCAAAGTACGCGAGTGCAAGCGCGCTGAAGCCCATCGAGTTGCGGGAGTCAAGCTTGATCGCCGCCTGAAGATCGTCGATGCAACGCCCGAGGTTGCCAACACGCCGATAGCACAGTCCCCGTCCCTGGAGTGCACGGTACTCGAGTCGGATGCCGATACCACCTCCTCCCCCTGACCCGCTTCCGTCTTCTAATGCTCGAGTAAAGTCGATGATGGCTTCCTTGAAGAACCCTGCGTCCTGGAGCACCAGTGCGCGATTAAAGTAGTGCGGCCCCTTCTTGCCGTCGACCTCGACGGCTGCTGTCAGGTCCTCAAGTGCCTTGATTGGCTGATTGAGCTTGCGATAGCACGCCCCTCGGTTGGCGTAGTAGAGTGCGCACCGGTCATCCAGCACGATGGCCGAACCATAGTCTTTGGCTGCGTGCTCGAACTCGTTGATGGCGCGGAAGGCATTTCCGCGCGCAAGGAAGAACCTGGCCTGGTTGCTGCGGATGGCGATCGCGAGGCTAAAGTGCTCAATCGCTCGGCAGTGATCCTCGTATGTGTTTGCGTTGTGGGCGATCTCCATCCCCTTCTGGTACATGTCGATTGCGTGCTGCTGGTCTTGACCCGCGTTCGTGGCTGTTGCCGCCGTCGCATCTTGCGCATTGTTCGACTCGATAGCTCCTCGGTGTGTCACTGGCGAGCGATTCAGCGGCTCTGGACGCAGAGGATGCGGTTGCGAAGTAGCCATATCGGCACCATTGTCCCCTCCAGTTCGGGATCGGAATTCGCGCGCCATAATCGATGTTTGTAGACGATGAAAGAGATGTCAGAAACGTGTAGGCAAACAACGGCACAGGTATAATTAGCAGCTTCCGCCTGTTGCGGTGCGCGCAAACTCAAGACACATCGCGAAGTTCCGCAAACCTGAATGCTCTTGCTGCTGCGAATCAAACTGTGAGCCGCTGTTTGGGATTCGGGTCCCTCTATCAGTGAGAAGCCTCCGTCTCCGCCGAGTGCCGAATCGATCAGAGAATGGCGTCGCCGTTGCCTCTGGAGGGCGACGGGCTCATCGAGAACCTGTTTTACTTTCTCTGGTGCAAGGACGACTTTGGCGCCGGCCCATGCATCTACGTGCCGCACACGGTGGTCTACAAGTTCACGCAGCCCTCGGCGTGGTACTTTACGAGCCTCAAGTCGGGCAAAATCAAGAAGAAGACCAAGGCGAACTTGAACAATGTCCAAATTGAGCACGAGTTCTGCAAGAAAAAGAGTCCGACCGACATTGTCGCCTACTACATTTACGTGTCGACCTCTACCGCGACGAGCAGTGGCGGAAGCGGCTCGACAGCGACATCTTCAGCTCCATTAAATGCACCCGCATCGCCTTCCGGTAAGAACGCACAGGCCATCGACGCGGCAGCATCGTCATCAGCTATGATTGAGTACTTTGATATCGCGGCGCTGCGCGACTTCCTGTACAAGCGCGAGAAGACCCACAACGGCATTTTGCAGAAGTTCGTGCTTCCTAAAGGCACGAACAACGCGACGATCCGCGCTATCTGGTCGCCGAAGATATGCTTGCTCGAGCGCGCCGCGAACCAGCGCAACGTCTACGACAAGCGATTCGGCGTGTACGAACGCGGGGTCACGTTCGACGGTCCAGACGCATACAGCCGACCTGAGCCTGTGCGAGGGGCCATTCTGCCGGGCGAGATCCAGCGGTTGTGCGAACAGGTCGTCGATCATGTGACCCAAGTGTCATACCACAAGTACCGCATCTCGCGCATGGTGCTGCACCTCAAGACTGACGCCGACGACCGCGTGTGGCTGCTCTGGTGCTCGTCACTCCGACTTCCGCAGGCCCAGCCTCCCCAATTATCGACCTCAGCCAGCTGTAGCGTTATTCCTGCATCCATTCGACCGCTTGATATCGTTGGTGACGCTCAAGTACCGGCGTTCGCGCAGTTCGGACGCTCATCGTCCACCTCCTCTCTCTCAGGGGCCGTCGTTGGCATGCGGGCTCGACAACGTCCTGGTGTAGCTGGCGGTGGCGCAGACCATGTCGACCACTTTGGCCAGTCGCGCTGTGCGAGTTGCGGGATACTCGTGGACCGCAAGAAGCTGCTGAGTTCGACATACAAGGCAGTGCTCGAGCATTTCTCGCGATTTCTGCGGTTCCTTCGCATGACAGTCAACGAAATAGAAGGCGCGGCGATCTCATGGCCACCCGACGAGAAATACGTCGCCGCGGCAGGTGGCGTCGGCTTTGGGATTCTACCATTTTTGAACGGTGATGACAGCGGAAACATGCACCGCCGAAATGCAGGGATAATAACGAACAACAGCCTGGGCGACGGAGACAGTCCGAACTGTCAGGATAATGCAAGGCACGCGCTATTCGCGCGGAAAGAGTTTGTGATCCCGCCGGTCATTCGGTACCTGCATCCGCAGTTCTCGGCAGAGGATTTTGAGCGGCACCGACATGATCCGATCTTCCTGCACAAGCCCGTGGCGGTATGCGAGGCGTGCTGCCTCGTGTACGCCGACTATTCGACATCAGCTCTCGAGGTGAACTCGATCCGCCAGACAGCTCCTGCCATTCTTCGGCCACACGCTGAGATTCCTGAGCTGCGGCGGCGTCTAGACCCGTTAGATCCGCTAGCAACAGCACTGGCAAGTCCCGAACGGCGAACGAGTCCGATTTCTAGCAGTCCAAAGTCCAAGTCTCGGAAGGAGAAGCCTCCGCCGTCGGCATGGCAGCCACTGCATCTCGAACATCGCAAGGGGTCTCCAGGAGTTGGGACTGGTTCCGTCAAGAAAGCTCGTGGCATGTTGCGGTTCGCATCCGCTCCGGGGTTACCCGAGCGAATAGATTCGTTCGAGGATCTACAGGATGCAGAGTTCGATAGGTTGACCGTCGACGCCAGTGAAGGAAGCTCTCGAAACGCCAACGCCGTGGCTGAGCGTGAGGAACGGTTCTTCCGCGAGTTGTACAACAACAAGAACATCGAGAAGGGACATCCGCTGCGGCACATGGTCGAGTCGTCGACTCGATTGCATGCCATCAAACGCAGCAAGCAGCAGAGGTTAACGGCGCTCAGCGGTGGCTATGGCGCAACTCTCATGGGGAACACAGCGTCAACTGGAGCACTTGCGGACGCTGTTGCCGAGAACCAGGAGCTGGCTGCGAGGCAAAGTGGGAAGAGTCCTTACAGCGTCGTACAGCGGTTGCGCGACCCCATTCCTAAGGAGGCTGGAGTCGATGGAAGTAGCAACGGTGTCGGCGAAGGCGGAAACGGCAAGAGTCCGGGAAAGAAAACTGAGAAGGCTAAGAAAACCAGGAAGAAAGTCCAGAAGAAAGTGAAGCGAGTGACTGGGGAAGAGAATGGGACTGGAGCTGCTGTCAATGGACCCGCACGCTTTGTAAGCTCGCGCGAAAAGGTTGCAGCTGACGAGCACCGCTCGTTCTTGTTTGAAGCGCTGTCGCAGGCACAAGGCCAGGTTTGTACTTCCTTGAATGCTCAACGGCAACTGGGAAGTGTGCTAACATTTTGGTATTGCCAGCTCGAGGATATGGAGTTGTTGATGGCACTAGTGCCAGTCCCTAGTGGACCCGAGACTGACGAGGACGCTGACGACAGCGAGACCGAACACCAAGTTCCCGAAGTGACAATCGGGGACACTCGTCATTCGGATATGGAGACAGCTGTCGCTGCTGATGAAGATGACTACGACGGTGAAGACGATGGCGATGCTGCCGACGCACACAACAAGAGCATCTTCGCTGCAGATGATCAGGGTGAAGAGGTCAGTGCCGACGATGGCGACAACGGCAATGGAGAAACAGACGATCCAGTCAGCACTCAATTTCCACGTTGTGCAGCAGCGGGTGTCGACGATATCGCCAACAACGACAATGGAGAGGCAGACAACACAGCGACACGAAGAGATGAAGACGACGATGAAGGTTCGACCTCGATCGGCAAAGCAATTGTATCGCCACGAGACCAGCCGCAGCTTCAGGTCGATTCGGGCAGCTGGACGGATCTTCGTCTCGCAGCCATTGCTCCGCTGCCCTCATCAGACGGGAAGTACTCCTCGCCTGTTGAGAACCACATGAGCGAATACTACCCGCCGACACAGGGTGACTACGAAGATGACGACGACGAAGAGGAGGAATACTGACCAAGCAATTATTATCTATGAGCTCAGTTGACGCTATGCATCTTGCTGAACCGCGCGCGAGCCTCGACGTACTCGGAGTAGGCGTCGCGCTTGCGGTGGAACCGCGTGTCCTTGTCCTTGTTCATGTCGTCCATCTCGCCGTCGTACTCGAACGCGCGCTGCTGCGTCGTCACCGAGGGCTCACCGCATCCTGGGATGCCCTGGAGGATGCCATCCATGTGGCTGCGCTTGGCAGGTGGCACTCGCTTAGTCGATGCGACGACGACGGCGGCGTTCGCTTCGGCGGAACCTCGGCGCTGCTGGCTCGAACTTCCGTCCTCGTTCATATATCGGCCCGGCCGCATCGGCTGAACTGGGTTCCTTGCCGCAGCTGCGGCGACGGCGAACGCTCGCTGTGTGTCCCTTTTCTCGGTCAGAACAAACGTCTTGGGAAGCGTCTTGGCGAACTCCGTCTCTCGCTGAGCTGCCAACTCGGCCTGTTTGCTGCTCGTGAGCCTACAGAGCACGCAGACACAATTGAGTACAACTCGTTGAATCTCGTTGATCGACGCTGCGCACCGTACCAGTCGCTCTTTTGGCCAAACGTGACCGGGTTGCTCAAGACCGTCGTGTCGGCCAGATCGGCCAGTACGCGGTCCAATGCATCGCCTTTGTCCATCCTGTTTGTCGTCGGTAGCGATGGCTTCTGTGCCGTCGTCGGCAATGAGCTGCAGTGGTGCTTTGAAGACGAATGGAAAGCTGCTATTTTTGCAAGTGTCCGCGCCAGATATAGCTTGCCGCCAATACCAACAACGGCAAGCAAACGATAAAAGCAAACCAAAATGAAAAAGACAAAGCTCTTTGCGGATACACCTCCATCTACCACCGCCTACTTCGGCATTACGCCCGACTGCCTCCTGTTTACCGCGATCTCGCGCGATGCAAAGCTGGACATCCTGTCCCAGCTTACACCAGCGGCTCCAAGTCCATCTCGAGCACGGACGTGGGGTTGACGAGGTCGAAGTTACGCAGCACTTCTGGGTGGAGCACACCGAACGATCCGAGGCGCTGCGGCTTCTCGTCCTTGCGCTGGAGCGTCAGAACGGCGCAGCGGCCCGGGAAGAAAGTGCGCTCGGTCGCCGCCGTAATCGTGTAGTACACCGGCAGCGTCGAGAGGTCCGTGTCCTTAGGGAGCTCCAGCGACGACGGGACGCCAAGCAGCTGCATGATGCGGTCCACGAGGCCGTGGATCACCTCGAAGCCGTCCGTCGGTCCAGTGTAAGCCGCGCAAATGCGGCGCACGTTCTTGGCGCCAACGTCCGACTTGTTGTCGAGCACGACCACGTCCGACACCTCGAAGAGCTTGAGACCGTCCTTGACCGACATGGACTTGTTGTTCTGGATCGTCTTGAGCACGCCCGGGATCATGGATGTGCGCACGACCTCGAACTCGATCGTCGCCGGGTTGGACAGCACCACCGCCGAGCGGCCATCGTCCTCGCGGTTCAGATACTCGAAGTTCTCCTTGTGCGAGCAAAGGCCGTGCGTGAGCAGCTCAATGTAGCCGGCACGCGAGATTTCGTCGCGAAGAAGGTCGCCGAGCTTGTTGAGAGGCTGGGGCTGACCGATCGACTGCGTCGTCGGGATCGTGAGCGGGATGTTGTTGAAGCCGTAGGCGATGCCCACGTCCTCAATCACGTCGACCGGGTGCAGAATGTCCGATCGCGTGATGGGAACCGTGGCGATGATGTGCTTGCCGTCCTTGGCCGGCTCAGCCGCGAGTTGCATCTTGTGGCACAGCTCAATGATGCGCTTGACGTCCAGGTTGATGGGCTCGCCCTTGCCGAAAAGCATCGAGAAGATGTCCTTGGTGTTCACCTCGACCTTGCGGTTGGTCAGGTCGGGCGTGAGCTCCGACTTGTTGACGCTCTCGTCCTCGTAGTCGACCTGCACGGACTCGACCGTGAACGGCTTGGCGCAGTACTCGGAGAACATGGCGATCATCGTGTTGAGCACCACCTTGGCCTTGGTGATGTCCGTCGCCGTGCACTCAATAAACACGTTCTTGGTGGTGAGCGAGATCTTGGAGTGCTCGCCGTTGATGATGGGCGGCAGCGACAGCACGACGCCGTTCTTGTCCGAGATGAGCGGGTACACGGGGGAGTCGTAAATGATGTCCGTGTACGGCTTGATGTGCTTCACCTCCGGGTTCGTGCGGTAGAAGTCCAGCAGCTCCTTCGCCTCGAACTCGCGCGTCTGCGACAGCGGCACGAACTTGATCTCGTTCGGCGGCAGCGCCTACAATGCAACCACAACACCAAGTCAGGTTATATGCCGCGATACCAGTACACCCCTGGATACAGAGCCTCACATTGTACGTGAAGGGGCCCTCGATCGTGTCCAGGTCGTGCGTGCCGATCGCCACGAGCGTGCGGCGGCGGCAGATGTTCTGGTGCAGCTTGTCCTGCAGGTCGATGAAGCTGTCACATCACAACCCCCCTCCGGTCAGCACATACTCTCACTACTACCACCACTACACAATACACGTCTGACCTGTCGTAGCGCTCCTGCGTGAAGGTGATATCGCGCAGAACAGCCGCCACAACGAACGGGCGAACCAGCTGCATATCCACACACACAACATCAGCTTCCCTGTGATTCCCCCCACAATAACCAGCGCGCGCGCACCTTGGTGTTGGGTTTGACCGTAACGCGGTGCGGCCCAGCGGCGCGCGGCACGGGCGTGTAGACGGGCGGCTGCTCCTTCTGCATGAAGACGCGCAGCGCGCGCGCGATGCCCTCGACACAGAGCAGGTCGTAGCGGTTGGCGGGCACGTCGATCTTGTAGATGACGGCGTCCGAGTGAGCCGACAGGTCCTTGTCACTGCCTTGCTCGCGCTGCTTGAGCGCCTTCTCGCTCGTGATGTCGTCCAGCTCGATGCCGAACTCGAAGCAGAGCGCGTCGAACTCCTCATCCGTGAACGACTGCTGCATGGCCGCGAACAGCTCGTCGCGCTTCACCCCCACGGTCGGCATGGTTGCTGCTGCGTGTTCTGCCTGAGCGAGCGGAGTTTTTCCCCTTGGTGCGAGGCGAAGAGAGAACCGCGGTCGGGTCGGCGCCTTGGTCTGCTCGATCCGCGAAAATGCTAATGGCGTGTGTGATCTCCATTCGCCTCGACGGCACAGTTGCGAGAGAGTGACGTATTGGTATTCCGAGATAGTGACATGTGCATTTTTTGCGTGTCTTTTTGGCTTTTTTCGGGTGAGGTTTGACGACCAAAGATGCAGCTAGCGGCGGTGTGGTGGCGTGCGCGCAGTCGAGAGCGCGCCAAGCTCGCCAGCCAGGTACATGCGCCGGTATATTGGAGTGGATGGCGTCTCCTTGAGTATACTGATATTGTGGTCGGTGTGGTGCATGGATAGGAGCTGCAAGATGTTCTTGGACAGCTGAGACGGCTGGGACAGACATCGACGCTCGAGGAGGTGATTGCAATGCTGCAGACGCGCTAGAACCGCTGATACTTGTGGCGCTAACATGAGTATATGTGTGGTGCAGTTCAAAGCGTCGCCACTGGTGGCCAGGCTGCAGTCGCCCATGCAGTTCCACGGTCTCGGCAACATGATCTACCAGAACTCGGGTGACAAGGACGAGGAGGTGCAGAAGGCTCTCTTCCTGTGGAAAGAGGCCATGGACAAGGTAGCTCTTCCTGCTTGATCGCAGGTTAGGCGTGTTCATGAGCGGGATCTGACCATGGCGGGTGGTATGGGATGTCAGGGCAGCGAAAAGGCCAAGTTCAGCTATGCTCTGTGCATGAAGAAGGGCATCGGTGCGTACGAGCACCGCCAACCAGAACTCACCCTTCATGCATTTGACATTCGTACCGCTCAAATGCGTTGGCATGTGTAGGTTTCCCTGAGAAGGACCCTGTCGGCGCGGTCAAATACTTCAAAGAGGTGCGACCGTGTCCTTGAGCTTTGACAATCGTCGCATGCGTGTTGACATCGAGACTTCTATGTCCAGCTGGCATCGACCGGCCACGGCTGGGGGACGTTCGCGTACGCCGACGCGCTGGACAAGGGTGAGGGTGCGCGCAAGAACCAAAAGAAGGCGTTCGAGCTCTTCATCAAGTGTGCTGAGGCCGGCATCCCACCTGCCTATATGAACGTAGCCAACATGTACACGAGTGGCACGGGGACAGCGAAGGTATCGATCGCCTTCATACATTCAAAATCACTGGTGTTCATAGGAACTGATAATGTTGCGTGAAGAATGAAGCGGAGGCATCCAAGTGGCTTCACAAGGCGGCGGAAGTGGGGGACCCGAACGCAAAGTCGCGACTCGGCGAGCTCTATTTCCACGGCACGGGACCAGTCCCGCAAGACAAGCGTAAGGGTGTCGAGTTCTACAAGGAAGCGGCGAGTGCCGGCGTCGTCACGTCGCAGTTCAACCTCGCGTATCTGTATCTGACAGGCGACGGTGTCCCGAAGAACAGTTTGATGGCCGAGACACTCTTCCGCAAGGCGGCCGACAAGGGGTTCGTCATGGCCATGGTCAACCTGGCGCAAATGTACCGAACCGGGTATGGGGAAGTGCCCAAGGACGTCGAGTTGGCCAAGAAGTGGCTAGAACTTGCCGCCCCGTACGACCCGAACGCCAAGGAGCTGCTCAAAGTCATTAACGAGTCGGGCGAATAGAGACGAACTGTCAACACGATGATGGTTCAGGTACTTCAGTCTTCTCTTAATGGAGGTGAATATCTAATTGGTGTGAGGGTAAATGGTGTCTGTCCTAATGCTCGAAGATTGACATGATCGACTGGACTGAGCACGTGACGCACAGCACAGTGCTGATAGCGAGAATGACCCACGCCGTGAGTTTGCGCTTGTCGGAGTGCGGCTTTTGCCGGCGAATACGGACGTATGATGCGCACGGCAGCACATACGAAATGAGAATGCCGACAGTCGACCCCATCAAGTTCCACACGACCACGACGCCAGGCGACACCAGCGCACAAGTGGTAGCGCCGGCAATGATAGCAATCGTCAGTCCGTAGTATCCCAGTGTTTCCATCGCCGCGCGTAACCTTGGATGCGCAGACTCGTGGTCGGGCGACATGCCGTTGTGGTTTGGGAGAAGAGGTTCGCGCTCGCTGGCATGCTTGGCCTGGACAGCCGATCGACAGTCGTCATAAATGTACTTGAGCAGGCGCGTGAGGTTGCTCCGACACGGCTGGCAGATGATGGGCAGGCTCAGCATGATGGTCACGAGCAGACCGAGACGTCCCAAGTTGATGAGCTTGTCCGCGTCACTAAAGTTGTTGAGGATATCGCCTTGAACGCCACCAGCCAGGCGGTACGCGAACAAGTACCCCATGATGCCGACGACCATGTAGAATACCCACGTGGAGAACATGGTGGTTGCCACGATCTTCTTGAGCCGTTTCCGAGTCGGCTTGTGCAGTTCGCTGTACACTGGCAGCACATTGAAGTGGCACAGGTACGACACTGAAATGATCGGGAACGCGTACACGGGATCCTTCCAACTCGTCGGGAAGATCTTGACCTCGGGACTTGCAACCACAACGTCGGATGGCTCGGACTCAGAGTGGAGCGACTCAACCGAGCGGATCGTGATGGCAAGCGCAAGAACAACGACCGCCAGCAGGCTGAAGATCGATGTGAACCGCAGCGCGTCCATCGACTTCACAAACAGGAACGGAGCGATGACAGCCACGCAGATGATAGTGAGCGCGTCCTGTTCGCCGACCGTGATCGCGCGATTGAAGAGGTAGCGAGCCCCCAGCGCGCCGATCAGGTCCTTCATGAAGATGACGTAGGCCACGAGCGTCAGGAACGTGAGTGCCACAAGCAACACGACTGTCACGAGCCCCGCTCTCGGACCCAACGCCTTGCGCACCACCTCTTCGTAACTGGCGGCGCCGCCGCGGCGGCTGCAGCTCACGATCACGTACAGCGTGAAGGTGGACGCGACGGCCGAGACGACCATGAACACAACTGCGAGCACGAGTCCGCACTTGTCGAACGCGAAGGGCAACGACAGGATGCCGCCGCCGATAATCGTCTTGACCAGGTTGAACACCGCCGAGGCCGCCGTCGCCGTACGTTCGCCACTAAAATGCAAATGCAATCCACAAAGGTGAGCACGAACCTGAAGATCGCGGGGATGCGATAGCGATTGCGCGTACCTCATTGGGCCGGGGGAAAAGAACTCGTGGCTGCGGCGGTCGCGCTCGTACCGGTACACGCCGGCGGTCACCATGGCAGAGGTCAGCGCCGCCATGACGCAGTGGCAGCGAGGGAAAAGCGGCGCGCGGAGCTTTGGCGTTTGGGGGGCGAATGCCGCTCTGTTTCTGGTGCTGCGGCCTTTTGGAGCAAGTGTGGCATTTTTCGTTGTCTGGGCAAAGTCAGCGACACGACGAAGGAAGATCGGCGAGATCCCGCTAAGGTTTCGGTCGTTTGCCCAAACACGCGATCTTGTGCACCGCAAGCGGCACGAGGAAGATTCTCGTGAACAGCATATACTTTACCGAGCAGGCTTGATGAGCAATGGTCCGACCAGGTTCTGCAATAACGGCGTTGATTGGCTGGAAAAATAGTTGGGACGCCGATACGATTGGCCAATAGCACGACCGACATTCTTGTAGCGTTGAAGTTTGACACTCTTCAAAACCGGGTACAGTCGGCCCAGCAGCCACAACTCACAACAGAATCGCTACAGGTGGAGGATGTAGGCGAACGCCTGCAGCGTGCAGGCGAAGCAGACGACGGAGCTGGCGCCGAGGATGACCCAGGCGCTGAGCTTGCGGCGGTCCGAGTGCGGCTTGGTCTTGCGGATGGCGATGTACGACACGCACGGCAGCACGTACGACACGAGCAGGCCGACAGTCGACCCCATCAAGTTCCACACGACCACGACCCCGGGCGATACCAGCGCGAACGCGACGGCGCCAACGATGATGGCCAGCGTCAACACAGCGTGACTGACAGCAGCATTGCTCGACGACGAGCTGCGGGTAGTCAGCACCGCAAAGTCCGCTTCGGTCGACGCGACGAGTGGCACCATCTCGTTCGACGCCTTGGACGCTGTCTTGGTTGCCGCGTAGTCGTTGATGCACTCGCCCAGGCGCTGGAGGTTACTACGGCACGGCTGGCAGATGAGAGGTAGACTGAGCATGATGGTCACGAGCAAACCGACGCGTCCAAGGTTCACGAGCGGGTCGCTCTCGCTGAAGTTGTTGAGGATATCGCCTTGAACGCCACCAGCCAGGCGGTACGCGAACAAGTACCCCATGATGCCGACGACCATGTAGAATACCCACGTGGAGAACATGGTGGTTGCCACGATCTTCTTGAGCCGTTTCCGAGTCGGCTTGTGCAGTTCGCGGTAAATGGGCAGCACATTGAAGTGGCACAGGAACGAGACCGAGATGATCGGGAACGCGTACACCGGGTCTTGCCAACTCGTCGGGAACAATTTGATGGGAATTCGATCATCCAGCGGTACGCCGTCGTTGCTCTCTTCGTTCTCAAGCACCCCGACAGCTCGAACGCTAATGGCGATCGCCAGCAGCAGCACCGCGACGAGGCTGAAGACGGACGTGAACCGCAGCGCGTCCATCGACTTCGCAAAGAGAACCGGTGACACCAGCGCCACGCAGACAACAGTGAGGATGTTCCGTTCGAACACGGAGATGGCGCGGCCGAAGAGGAATTGAGCTCCTAGCGCGCCGACAAGGTCCTTGATGAGGATAACGTACGCTACGAGCGTCAGGAACGTGAGCAGTACCAGCAGCACGACAGTCACAAGTCCGGCTCTGGCCCCCAACGCCTTGCGGACGACCTCTTCGTACGTGGCAGCGGACCCACGGCGGCTGCAGCTCACGATGACGTAGAGGCTAAATGTGGACGCGACAGCCGAGATGATCATGAAGACCAAGGCGACAGCGAGCCCGCACTTGTCGAACGCGAAGGGCAACGAGAGCACTCCACCGCCGATGATGGTGCTCACTAGGTTGAAAACTGCCGACGACACCGTCGCGGTTCGCGCGACACTATTGGCAACGCAAGCAGCTAGCATTAGACCATTGCAGACATGGCTACATTGACACATCGGACATCACGCACTGGTGCGGTCCGGGCGAGAAAAACTCGCGGCTGCCGTGACTCTCGTAGCGGTAGACGCCCGTGTCGATCATGGCGGAGGCCCCCGACGAGGGTGCGCTGTTCATGGCGGCTCCGAGTCGGCAGAGGAAGTGCGGTGGATGCTGAGTTGGGGTTTTCTGGTCGGGATTTCCCTCCCGCGAGGAGCTGAGAACGCTGCGCATTCATCAGAACACGATTTAAACCAAAAGGCATGGATTTAGCGTATTTGTGGGATGATTGCGCTAAAAAACGGCTGAACTGTACCTATCCTCTGAACAACGAGAAACCGAAAGATGGCTACACTTTCGAGCAATGCTTTTCAGGCTCTGTACGACACAAAATTGACGCTCCTTCTCGTTGGTTTGGCGACCATTCTCTTTGGGTGAAGGAATCCTATGAACAGCGGCCGACCGACCGATTGGATGCGGTGTTTAGCTTCCTCTGTCGTCACCCCGACGATCGGCACGCCGTTGATAGACTGCAGCAAGTCCCCGATCCGCACCTTGCCACTACGCTCGGCTGGGCCAATTCCGTCCGGGAAGGACGAATCCTCGACGAAATTCTTGACTGCTAGTCGGTTCTGGTACGGAGCTCGTGCAACAGTGAGCACTATCCCCAGCGAGTCGCCCTGGAACTCAGCGACTTCAACATCGCCAATCAGTTCGTTGTCGCCATTGACGTCCGTCCATCGAACACAAAACTCCTCTTCCAACAGCGGATCCTGGAGGATGCGAGCAAAATTCACCAGCGACAACGTTTTGGCCATGCGCTCCATCGAAACGGAACCGACCTCGTCTTCATTCTCGATCTCAACGCCGCCACTACCAGAGTGCATCAAAAGCCGCAAACAGCCGGTATTGTCTTCCTTGCACAGCCTCGGCGACAGTTCCAGCAGCTTGGCCACGCTCAAATACCGCAACAGTGGGAATCCCATCCATCGTGACTCGGCACTCGTGCGCTTGACTTCAGGTAAACTTACGAAATGCGTCTCGGTTGACAAATGGTCAGTCTCTGGGAATGCAATCGGGTCTCGACGACTGTCCATGATCATAGCGTCCCACACAATCAACAGATCGTCCAACAGAAACTCTCTAGCCAACAGGAGCCGGATCCAGCGAAGACAATACGTCTCTGGCACAATGTCAGCGTTCGTGAGGTGATCGCAGAGTCGGGGATCCTTTTGCTGTAGCAACTCGCACTGAATGTGCTCGCACAAGCGGTGAAGCGCGAGTTTGTGTGGGCGTCGGTCGTTGGCAGGACGTTGGGAAATGTGGCTGGCGCTGCTGGCTGTGCTGGTGGCGCTGCTTCGGGTAGTAGCGGCCTCATCGCTGACTGAGTTGACGAAATCTTCTTTGGACGAACACTCCTCGACACCAACATGTTGCCTGTTCGGTGGCGGCACTGCAACGACCTCGTAGAACGGCTTCAGGTACAGCATGACGGCCTCGAACACCATGAATACGTCAGCTTCGATGGATTCAGGGATATATGATGTAGCGTCGCCTTCTTGCGAGAGTTTGGACTTGGTCGGATCCGCTGGGTTGCCAGGAGGCGTCGTGAGGAACGCGTATATGACAACAGCGACGACGTCGTGCATACCCTGTCGGTACGATACATCTGGGTGGAGTTTGCACCAGACGAACAGCACGTCGCGCATCACTGTCAGCAGCTCTTCGTTCTGAAACATGGCCTCCTTGCCAGTCGGGTGTAATCGCTCTAGATCCGTGTTGATATCGCTCAGCAGACTCTCATCTGAAAAATACTGCGTCCATCCGCCCTCAACCTCGCCGTTGGTGGCAGTATCACCAGTTGAATGCACTGCTTGGTTCCCCGTTCCGGTGCTGTGGAGCTCATCCTGCTCCGCGAAGGCTGTCAACGGGTCGGCACTGCCCGTGGTGTCAATCTTGAACACGACCTGCTCCTTCAAACGCTCGTACCGCATCCGGTAGCTGGCGAGCAGCTCGCTGCGCAGCTCCGACTGCAGCCCGAACGCCGCAGTCCATCGCTCGCCGTAGCTCCTCGCCGCCATTTTCTGGCTCGTCACGCAAAAAGGAAAATCGATCTTTTTGGGCAGACACAATCCCGAATCTGAAAAATGGAATACGAACGCTGATTATAAACCAATTATTGCATATCTGTGTAATTTACAGGGACATGAGAGATTTCTTGATGCCGCCAGTGCAACATTCGCAGTGCAAGCCTCAGTCAGGTGTGGAAGATCTCTATCGCATTGTGACCTTTGGCGCGCTGGCGGCAGGTGGAGAGCAGTCAGTGGACGACACGGGAGGCCCAGATGAAGGCCAACACCTATGGTGATCGGTGGGCGGCGGCGATGGGGCTACAAGACGACAAGGACGACGGCGTGCTCGAGAGACACCGCTTGCGGTTCGCTCACTTGAAGGAGCGACTCGTGTTCAAGATCGACGGCGCCGGAAGTACCGACCCTTTGACGGCTTTTATGATGCACCAGCAATCGGAAGAGGCCGACAAGGAGTTGGAGACCTCGTCTGTTGCTCCTGCTGCTCCGGCTACTGCTGCTGGATCTCTACATACCGGTCAAGTCGTCGACAGTAGTAATAGCGATGATGGCGCCGAAGATGGAGACAGCGAGGCAAAGGCTGGTTGGGCACAGTACTTCACGGACGAGAACTTGGTGACCGAGATCAACACGGACCTCGACCGGCTCTATCCGACTGGCAAGGAGACCTTCTTCCAGAACGACGCGTACCTCTCCGTGCTGCGCAACGTGCTCTTCGTGTGGTGCAAGCTCCATCCTGACGTGTCGTACCGCCAAGGCATGCACGACGTCGCCGCTGTTGTCATGTATGCATTTCTGACAGCGTCAACATTCCAAGTTGAACTTCCGATCCTGACTTCTCCAAATGACGCTCCACCATCGCTGCCAGAGCACATCGAAGCCGATGTGTTTATGGTGTTTGAGGCTGTGATGCTGTACCTCAAGCCGTTCTACGAGATTGTGACCGCCTCGCTGAATGACGAGTTGAAAAATGTGACGAAAACGACGAATGACGATCAAGGACCCCGATTGTTCGGCAACTTTTCTCCTAAAGAGTCAGGCGATAGCCCTGCCGATCTTTTTGGCACTGGAGTCAGCAGCCTCTTCAATGACAATGTCGGGGTAAGCAACAGCAGTGCTGGTGGTGAAATCGAATGTCAGACTTCGTCTGCTGCTGGTCGACGGCCGAAGCCAGCTCTGCATCGACTGTGTGAGCACGTCCAGCACGAGCTGCTGCAACAGCGGAACCCTCAGCTCTACTATCACCTCAAGAACCTCGACATTGTGCCGGAGACATATTGCCTTCGCTGGGTGCGGCTTTTATTCGCTCGCGAGTTTGTTCTTGACGATTTATTAGTCGTATGGGACGCCATGATCACAGATACTCGCCGTGACGCGATTGTGTTTCCCGATGCGGTCCAGGAGCCAAGTGACGACGATCTGAATGTGCTGCCGAAGCTCAAGCGTGTCAGTAGTGAGTCTCGATGGATGGGGTTCCCGTTGCTGCGGTTCTTGTGCGTCGCGAAACTGTTGCAAATCTCTCCAAAGCTGCGCAAGGCGGACAACACTGGCTGTTTGCGCTTGCTGATGCACTCTGGTGCTGGCGGTGTGGAAATGGATGACGACGATCAAGTTGGCGCCGACTTGTCGATCGAGCGCATATCTCAGACGATGTCGCTGGTGAATGCCGCTCGGGTTCTTCAGGACCCGATGTTAGAAGAGGACCCGTCCATGCTCTTGAGTGGTCTCGGTGTCGTCGACGATGAACTGGGTATCGTTGAAGTCACAGAGTTTCAGAGCAAGTCACTGGGGATCGTGCTGACGGGTGCGCGTGCTCCTTACGAAAACCGACTAGCGGTGAAAAACTTTGCCGAGGACCCATCATTGCCAGATGGGATCGGTCCAGCCGAGCGCAGTGGCAAGGTGCGCATCGGCGACATGCTGCAGTCTATCAATGGCGTTCCGATCGTGGGTATGACAACAGAGGAGGCGAAACGCCACATCCAGTTGGTTGGGCGACCGGTGTTCATGGGGTTCCGTCACTGCAGGAACGGGAATGTGCTCATCGAAGAAGCAAACGAGGGTCACGAGAATGCACCGCCGCGAGAACAGCCTCGTGATGGTCTCGACGCTGTCTCTCACCATTTTTTGCCTGGAGAGATGTGCTACGCGCACGCTGATACAAGTCTGCAGCAGTTCACATTGTCTCCTGACGGCTCGTGCTTGGCTCATTTCATCAGCGGAAAGCTGTACATAACGAATTACCGCTGCTTCTTCACGCGGTTGATTGGTCACGGAGCAATCGACTGGCAGGTGCCTGTTTTGGCGATTGGGGCCATCGAAGGAGCCGACATACTCGCTACCAGTGAAATCGGTGATCCTCACCTGACCTCCATCAATCACACGCAAGCTGTGCTGGGGTATTCGCGCGAGAGCATGTTTAAAATCGTGATTCGCTGCAAGGACACCCAGGTAGCGCGACTCTCGTTCTCAAACCACACCGAGTACAGCAAGCTGGTGAAATGTCTGAGCTGGCTGGCGTTTCCGTCCAACCTACTGGACGCTTTTTGCTTTGCGTATTCCCCCACCGTCGCCCCGTCAGACGAAGTCGTGTTTGACCTCCGTCAGGAGTATCAACGCATAGGGCTATTGGACTTTCCAGACCGACTGCGATGCATCGATCAATCTGCGAGGTATGATCTTTGCGACACGTACCCACAGCATCTGATCGTGCCGATCGATATTTCTGACGTTCGCCTCAAGACTGCGGCTGCATTTCGCGCTCATAACCGCCTACCTGTCGTCAGCTGGATCCATCGAGGCAACGGGGCGACGATCAATCGATCAAGTCAGCCGTCAGTCGGCCTGAAGTCCGCGCGCAGCCTGGAGGATGAGCTGCTCGTTGCGCTGCTGTGCACTCCGAACAATCGGTCGGCGTTCGGTCGATACATGATCATGGATGCGCGCAGTCAGCTGGCTGCTGTCGGCAACAAAGCGATGGGCAAGGGCACTGAGATCCCAGGCAATTACCGCGGTTCCAAGTTGGCATTTATGAACATCGACAACATCCACACGATTCGACAGTCGCTGGTCTCACTTGCGACAGTGTTCGAGCCACGACCAGGAATGAACGACGATTCCACGAGTTTCTATGGGCGGATCGAGAACTCGGGCTGGCTCAAACATGTCCGCTTAGTGCTGAAGGCGTCAGTGGAGATGGCCCACCATGTCTTCAATGGGATTTCGGTGCTCACGCATTGCAGTGATGGGTGGGACCGCACAGCGCAGATGGTGTCACTTGCGGAGCTCATGCTCGACCCGTACTACCGCACATTGCGCGGCTTCCAGGTGCTGATTGAGAAGGAATGGTGCAGCTTCGGTCACCAATTCGCAACCCGGTGCGGTCATGGCCGCAATGACACCAACAACGACAAGCGTTCGCCGGTGTTCCTCCTGTGGTTGGACTGCGTTTGGCAGTACACTCGCCAGTTCCCGACCGAGTGCGAGTTCAACGAGCGACTGTTATTGACCCTTGCGGATCACGTCTACTCGTGCAAGTTCGGGACTTTCATGTTCGACTGCGAGCGGCAACGGTAAGTAAGCTTCTGGCTCAGTTGCCTTGCAAGTGGTTGGTTCTGATGTCGGTTCTGATGTTGTTGCCAGGAAGGAGTACTTTGCCAAATACCGCGTCTACTCGGTGTGGAGCGCCATCAACTCGGACAGCGATCGATTCACGAACCACCTCTACACGCCGAGCAACGCACAGACGCTGCTCGCTCCCAGCACGTTGTCCAAGAACATGAAGTCAGTATTGGCACTGGACAATCCTCGCTGGGTTAGCTCGACTGATTGATCATGTTCTCGCTGTCTGCAGGTTGTGGAAAGGCTACTTTTGCCGATGGGACTCGACGATCATCCCGCCCGTTCCGGCATTCCAATACTACTGATAGCCGGAGCTGCTCGCTGGACGTCACTGCCGCCAAAACGAAATCCGAGCAGGTTACTGATACATTCACTCTTGTTTGAAGTGTGACTCCAGCTGCGAACTTGGGTTCGTGGATTGCGAACGCGACGGTCCACGTTGCGCCTGTCCAAGATCGCGGCTCTTCTGCCGAGCCATCGAACCAGTGAGTGGTTCATGACGCGGCCGCGCCATCATCGTTCACGGTTTAGCTAGTCTCTTTGCGGGCGGCGCATCCAGATCGATTCGGCAGAAATATCGCGATCATCTGTCGCGGCCATGATGTCACCGACTCTCAGCGCTTGACCTGGCGCGATGATCGTCAAGGCGAAACCGAACGGCTGTTGACCAGCTGACAAGGGTGCCAAGGAACGAGATCTGTCTGTGTCTCGACCGGTGAAAGCACTTGAAAGATTTAGTGGAAAGCTTGTTGACCGATAATTATAGCGTGACGCGCGCGAACCGTCCGTGGTTGTTCTCGCTCGGTTCTGCTCGCTTTCTCTGTCCAAGCAAGAGGCGGTTCGGTCGTATCAAAGCCGGCAGCGATCGGTTAGCGACTTATCTTCGTTTCGGTCGGCTTGACAAGGGATCCACCTGTTTCGTTCGGCTCCCGTCTCTTTAATGTGTGCTGCTTAGCATTTGCAGCTTGATCCAACAGCTCAGAAGAGCTCGCCACGAGCCAGCCTCTTGGAGAGACTGGAGCACTTGCTACAACGGCGCGTGTACTGAGAAGAGCGCCTGCTCTCTGCAAGATGGGGAGGGACGCGGGCAAACGCTCCAACAAGACTCCTCCCACCAGCAGCGTCGACGCGAGTCGATACTTGCACGAGGCCAGCTATGTTGGCGGCGTGGTTCCCAACGAGTGCATCGTCCCGGTTCGCGTCCGATCGCAGCGCCTCGTTCCCGTGTGGTTATGTCCAACTCGGTGGTTGGTGCTCCGCGGCTCCAAATCCCCCATACTGGCTGTCTACAAGCGAGCATCGAGCGTCGTGCTGGATGAGAAGCCGCTGCGGGTGCTCTTGCTCGGAGGAGACACGGCGATGAGAGCTGTGGGCGAGAAAACGCTTGTGCTGTCCAGCTCGCGAGTTCGCAAGAACGACATGTGGGTCATCACGTTCGAGACGAGCGGCCAGCGGAGGCGCATGTACGAGCTTGTGCGGACATGGATTGATCTCAGCGCTTTCCTCCTGCAGCTCCGAGGACTCGAGAGCATCGCCAAGTCCCACAACTCGGTCGTGTTTCGTTGCCAGCACCGAGACGACCCGATGCGCCGGTATGCGCTCAAGCGAGTGCACATAGCGCGGTGTCGGAACGAGCTTGAGGTGACTGAGCGTGCGATTACAATCCCCGCGCTGCAACCGTACCTAGCTCGCTACGTGCTCATGTTCGAGGACAGCAAGGACAGCTCGGTGACGATCGTGATGAGGTACTACCGGGGCGGGTCTCTAAGCGACCGTATCCGCGAGGTGGGGTCGCTCGGCGAGCCTGTAGCGCGGAATGTGCTCTCGTCGCTGTGCTGCGCGCTGTACTTGCTGCACGCGAACCAAATCCTGCACTTGGACGTCAAGGCCGCCAACATTTTGTTCGACAACCGCGACGCGCGCAGCTTCCTGAACCTCAAGCTGGTGGACTTTGGCAGCAGTGTCATGATGACAGAAGATCATGACGACAACGAAGGCAATGGGAAACGACTGAAAACATCGGGAACGTACGGCTGCATGGCTCCAGAGCGCTTCGATGGTCAGTACGGGCCTGAGAGCGACGTGTATGGCGCCGGAGTGGTGCTGTACCACATGATCACGGGTCAATTGCCGTTCGAGGGTGCCGACAGTTACCAGATCATGGCGCGCAACATGCAGGGCGATGTGAGCTTCGCGAGTCCGCGGTGGCGACGAGTGTCGGGTCCTCTGCGTGCGCTCGCTGCGCGCATGCTTGACAAGAACCCAGCCACGCGAGTAACACTACCGGAGATCCTGACGATGACGTGGCTGTTTCACGACTCCGGTCCCACCACCGAATGCGCGCTGCCTCCGCTGGAGCATATCGCCGGTCGAGCCAAGTTCGCATAGGAATAGCGCGAATCGCCTGAGTAATGGAGACGGACAGTGATCTCCCAGTGATTTGCTTCTCCCTGCCTGATGAATGACTGCAGTCGGTAAAAGTATAGCACCGTTCATCTGACCAATGTTCTACACAATGTTGGCCAATAATACCGATCGTTGGAAAGAGTTCGCCTCCATCGACAAACCCAACTGTGATGAGTCGAGGAGAATCGGCGACCATGCTAGAGCACCATGTTGGAGCCTGGTTTCGGTCGAGTTCGCTACTCTCACAGTGAGCTCAAATATTAGTCCTACGGAGCTCAAAGGCGAGCAAGCAGGCAAAATCTTCACCATCCACTGTCTCGGAGTGTCATGAGTCATGCCTATAGGTCAGCGATGAACGATTTGATCATGGCCATCGTATGATCATCGCCATCTTGCGTGAGGTCCTGAACAATTGTGAAGTGGTTTGTGTCGCGGACAATTTGGCGCTCAACGCGGGTCTGCAAGAATCAAGGGTTACAACCACCGCCTGTGTGCATTGTGAAACGAGAACGAAACGCACATGGCCTGCGTCCACCAACCACTTCTCGAGTTCTTGGGCGTCTTTTTCAAAATGGAAATCTTGTTCGGCAGTGATCAACAGGAGCGGGATCCGAAGAATTGGCGACTCCTTCCCTGCCTGCGTGACGACCGAGGCAATCGACGCCTTCCTCCACTCTTCCACACGATCGCCAAACGCTGGACTCGCCTACGACGCAACAGAACGATAGTCGAATCGATTTGCATGGTCGCACTGCTTAAAGACATTGGGTGTACCACAAGATCACCGTAGACGGCCGTGTTGGCGATCCGCACAATGTTATACACGCCAGAGATACCGACAGCTGCTTTCACAACCTCGGCAACCGTTCTGTTCAGCCCTGCGTCCCGCATGAACTGCGGATCCGCCAGCACTTGCATCACCAAGTGCGCTCCAGCACTGTGACCGACCAGTACCATTCGCTCGGGGTCCCCTCCAAACTGCAGCCTGCGTCAATTGTGTTCCATCTTCAAGCATCTTTGTCATCAGCAATGACACATACCGTCTCAATGTGGTCGTGGAGCCATTTCACCGCGGCTGCAACATCCCTGGCGTGCTCTGGATGCTTCACCTCTGGCGACAGACGGTAGTTGACCGACACGCCGATGAAACCCGCGCGCGCGAAGGCCTCGTCGATGCCACCGTTGAGACCGCCACTCTTGTCGCCGCGCTGCCACGAGCCTCCGTGCACGAACACGCAAGTCGGCAGTCTGCGCTTCCCCACAGTCGCTTTCGGCACCGCAATGTCCAGCTTGTGGTTCGTGTGGGCGGCCTCATGGGCCACGTACCCCACGTCCTTCCACACGAACGCGCTGCACCTCGGCAGAGTTCGCCACCGCATCGCTATGCTGGTCAAAAATGGAGCTGTTTGCAAGAAATCAACATCTTTTCGGCCAATCACGGATCGTTATTCAGACTTCCCTATCGTGCCGGTAAAGTGCGATCGCATTTGCTCAGGCGCCAATTGAATCGAATTTGGCAGCATATCAATCGACGACCTCAAGATGGCGAGACCGAATGTGCGGCGGCGTCTGGAGGCCACATAGGGATGGACAGCAGGAGACGGTAGCACTGATGTGTTTCAACGTGTGTATGCACTGTTGTACGAGCAGCACCGCGCGTCGCTGCAGTTCCCGAACGCGCACAGCGACGGCATCTGGAGCACCTTCTGGACGGCCAACGACAAGATCCTCTCGGGCTCGGTGGACGAAGTCGCCAAGGCCTGGTGCGTCCTGCATTCCCTGTTATGCACACACCCATTTAGCGCTCACATCGAGATTAGGGATGTAACGCAGGACTCGATCTCGGTCTCCCAGCAGTACCCTGGCCATGTGCTCGGTACGATCTCGATCGTGGGCAACAAGTCGGGGACACACGCGGCCACGAGCTCGCTGGACTCGCAGATCCGCGTGCTGAACTTGGAGTCGGGGGCCGTGGACAAAACGATCGACGCTGGCGCGGGGGAGCTCTGGCAGCTGTGCTACTCGCCTGACGAGACCAAGCTCGTGTCGGGCAGTCAGCAGGGCAAGATCAACCTGTTCGACATTGAGAGCGAGAAGCTCGCGAGCGACATCACGACGCAGGCCAAGTTTGTGCTGAGCGTCGCTTTCGTGAGTCGGATCGCCTTTTTTTTCCTCTCTCTGTCAGGTTGCGAGATGGGATGCATTAACTGTTCTTGTGTGTGTCGAGTAGTCTCCGGACGGAAAGCACATTGCCTGCGGCGGCTTTGACGGCTATGTCGGCGTGTACGATGCCAATACTGGCTCTCTGGTCCAGAAATACGAAGGTTTGTTTGGGGAAGTATTGCATCTGTATGTTCGAAGCGGGCTCAATATCTGTGGATGGTTGTGGCGCAGACCGCTCCAAGCCTGTGCGCTCCGTCACGTATTCGCCCGATGGAAAGCTGTTTGCCGCGTCGGATGACATGCACATCAACGTCTACGACACGTACGTTGGAGGCGTCGGCTTTGGTGGGTGAGCGATTGATTGTGCTGACTGACATGGCGATCATTAGCGCGCACCAGAACTCCGTGGCGACGCTGTCGGGACACATTTCATGGGTGCTGAGTGTGGCGTGTTCCCCCGAGGGACAGCAGTTTGCGACAGGGTACAGCATATCGATGTGTTTCCAGTGCATTGGACTCACTTTAATGGTCTTGACACGTTCTTGTGTGTGATCCAGCGGGGCGGACCGGCGTGTGAAAATCTGGGACCTCGGCATGCGTCGTTGCCTGACCACGTTCGACACGCACACTGATCAGGTACGCGAGTGAAATCACTCTCGAATGTGAGACGCATGAAATGACGCCGAGTTGTGCTGTTGCAGGTGTGGAGCGTGGCGTACAACGCCAGTGGGAGTCGACTAGTCTCTGGCGGCGACGATGCGCTGCTGCAGATCTACGAGACGGCGGCGTCGCCATAGTTCTTTAGCTCAGTAAAGGGAATCGCGGCCATGGTCAGGTTAGATCGCTCGATCGGTTGCGACCATCTCAATCTACTCGGTGACAAGTTGCCGGTGTGACATTGGTCGCATTTGCATGGGATGGGAAGAGGGGTGTAAAGACAACCGGTACTTTGACTTGCCTTGCGAAGGCTAGACGCCGCCGCAGACTATCTTACGAGTTGTTCTTTGTTGCGTTTGATATGAGCGAATCGCGAGGGAAAAAGTACAAGCCCTAGCACTTCAGCTGGCTTTGACACTCCACAATACAACGCTAATGAATCGTTGGTCGAGTCGGTTGAGCCTGCAACGCATCGGAAAGTTATAGGCGACCACACATTGGGTTGTCACCGTCAGCGGTTAGCAGTGGCAACGTCGTAGCGCGCCATCGTGGCACTCCAACCAAGCGTTGAAGTCGGTCCACGGTGCGCACTGAGAGACAACACGCAGATGTTCACACTCACTGCGAACTGTACGAAAGCTCGTCACATTCAGACAGATTGCTGCAACTCGAGTTTTGCATGGACAACTGCTACACAGACAGCGACATCCCACTCCCTGCTGACAGTCATTCTTGATCGCTCGATCCTGGCCAAGTCGAGCCGTTTCGAAACTTGCTTCGTCGACCCACGACGCAATGCAGAGTCCGATGGGAGTCACCTCCACAGGTTTTAGCGTCCGACCCCTGGTTATGGGAGACATCGAGCAGATGCAGCTCAGCGAGTCGTCTGAGGAGTTCTTCAAGCGTGCCGTCCATCGCCAGGACTGGAGCGATCGTGGGCTTCGAGTGTTTGTCGGCGAACTGACCGAAGAGCCGACTGAAGTCAAGACCCTGATCGGCTACGTTTTCATCGGTCTGGGCTACCCTCCCTACTTCCCAGCGGTAAACGAGGACATCGGACAGCTCTACTTGGCCAACATTCAAGTCGAGGAGCGATACCGCTGTCGTGGCTTCGGCTCACAGTTGTTGGAGTTCGTCAAACAAGTGGCCCAACAACTGAACCTCGACGTGATCCGCGCCGAGTGCGCAAAAGGCTGGCTCGTCAGTTTCTACGAGCGCATCGGATTCCAGCCAGTGGACTACCGTGGTCCCGTCGACAACTACCCGGACAGTCACCAAATGCTCGAGCTTTGGCTCATTCCTCCGTCGTCCATCTCCAGCAGCTCTGGCTGAGGTTGCATTCGGATCCCTCCATAATGGTAATGAATATTCCATTATGGACATCATATATGATTTCAGAGGTCGATCGCTGTATGCTAGTGCCTTGCTGCCGCGTCATCGTTGACATCGACACCATGGCGCTCTTGTCGCTGCTGGTAGCCGCCGCGGCGCTCGGCTCCGCTCTATTCCTATGGCTAGCCGCGACCTTTGCTCGCGGTCTCCGCAGCTCAGCCGTCTCTCGCTCCGGCGCCAAGAAGCCGCTCCGCGTGGGGTTCGTGCATCCGGACTTCGGGATCGGCGGCGCTGAGAATCTCGTCGTGAATGCCATGCTGGCGCTGCAGCGCCAAGGCGCGCGCGTGACCATGTTCACAGCGCACCACGACGTGACCCACTGCTTTGAGGAGACGCGCGGCGACGGGCCGCTCGCGCACAGCGTCCGCGTACATGGCGACTGGCTCCCGCGGTCCATTGCGGGGCGGCTGTTTGCGCTCTGCGCCTCGCTGCGAGTGCTCTTCGTGACGCTCGTGATCGCTGCCAAGTACGTGGGCGAGGTCGACGCCTTCTTCGTGGACCAAGTGTCGGTGTGTGTGCCATTTTTGCGCGCGCTGGGCAAGCCCGTGCTCTTCTATGGTCATTTTCCCGACAAGCTGTTGAGCCGGAAGGGTTCGACGCTCAAGGCTATCTACCGAGCGCCGCTCGACCTGCTCGAGGAAGTCACCACTGGTAGGTGGTCATGATGGGGACTGTCGCTTTTGATTCCTTAGAGTTCTGATCTGGTTGCGTTGCTTGTTGGTAGCGAGTGCTGATGTGGTAGTGGCCAACAGCAACTTCTCTCGCAAGGTGTTCCAGGCGTCGTTCCCGCGCGTCGGCCGTCGCGAGATTGGCGTGCTGTATCCGCCGGTGGACGTCACCACCTTCCAGCAGTTTTCAGCGTCCAAGCCGAGGGATCCGAACCTGTTCGTGTCGCTGAATCGCTTCGAGCGCAAGAAGGATGTGGCTCTCGCGATCCAGGCGCTTGCTGTCGTGCAGCGCCGCATTTCGGCATCCGAGTTCGCGGACGTGAAGCTGATCGTCGCTGGCGGATACGACCCGAACAACACGGAGAACCACGAGCATCTGCGTGAGCTGCAGCAGATTGTAAAGGACCAAGGGCTCGAGCAGCACGTCGAGTTCCGCACGTCCGTGTCGGACGCGATGAAGAAGGAGCTGCTCGCGACGGCCCAAGCGGTGATGTACACGCCAAGCAACGAGCATTTCGGGATCGTCCCAGTCGAGGCAATGACGTACGGCACGCCAGTGATCGCTGTCAACAGCGGAGGTCCTCTCGAGTCGGTCGCTCACGGCGAGACGGGCTTTCTGTGCGAGAGCGACGCCAGCGCCTTCGCTGATGCAATGCTGCAGCTGCTCGGACCTGATGGTCACGAGAGGGCGGTGGGTATGGGGGAGGCAGGGAAAGCTCGCGCTCGCGCTATTTTCTCGCTCGAAGCTTTCTCGGACGCACTGCTCAAGCTCGTCGAGCAAATGCTGTGATGCATTTATAAATGAATGTCCTAGCTGCCAGAACAGAGCAACGTGTTGACTGCACTCGTCAACAACCGCAGAACCACGACAATACAAGCTCCCACAGCGACATACGACGTCGCGGTGCGTCGTGGCGCCGATGTTCGAGCTCGCGGCAGTGCGCGACGTATTTTTGCAGCATTGGCGCGTTCTCATAGTAGTGCTTCGAGTCGAAGTGCGTTGGCCGCACGCGATCGCGGTTCATGAGTTCTTGTACGGGGAGCGTCCCGGAATCGGCCTGCCGCTCCTACCCCCATAGAGAGAGAAAACAAAAAAACGAAAAGGTCAGAACGTGTCCAATGCAATTCACTTGTCGGCAGACTCCACCTTGGGGTTGACAGGTGGCAGTTTGAAGTACCGGCAGATGGAATTGCACCGGTGGGAGGACAGGAACTTTTGGAAGCCGAGCACGCCGAGGTTGCCCTTCCCAAAGTCGTTCCCGTTGAGCGTGTGGATCTGCGGGTCCGTGTACAGATCGCCCACACCCTGAATGTCGACGGCCAGCAGCTCGTGGTTGGACGCCTCGTACGTGAAGTGCGAAAACGCCTGCGGGGTGTTGCGTTCGTCGTCGCTCACGGACCCGAAGTTGTTGTTGTGCTTGCGGTACTCGCCAGGCATGTACGGCTCGACAGCACATAGCGCGCCATCCCTGTGGTGGTCCAGACGTCAGTTGGCCAGTCATGCAGTAATCGAACCAACTCGCACGAACGTACCTTTCAGTGAGTTCGAGCACCCAGGCCTTGATGAACTCGACGCGCTTCGGCGGATGGTACGAGTTGTAGACGTGAGCGTAGTAGGCGCAGTGCGCCTGCAGCTCGATATCGCGAAAGTACGTCTGCGGGTCCTCGTCCGGGTCGATCGCGAGCTTGGCTACGTACGTTCTTCCACCAGTTGAGCTGGCTGCACGGGACCTTGAACGAGATGGCTTGGACTCGAACTGATCAACGTTGCCAAGGTCCTGGAGGTGGTACACCACGCGCAGACTGCCCTTGCTGAACGGCGTCTCGTCCAGGTTGATGTAGACCTGCATGCTGCTCCACTCGCGCGTCTCGTAGTTGAACACGTGCTTCGTCGCCACTTCCGGCAGCGCGTCGCGAAAATCCGGCGCGTGCGGCACGATCATCGGCAGACCTGTCGACGCAGGTGACGTTAGATCTTCTCCAGCGAGCAGTGCTGTTGTCACACAACGCTCACCTTCGCAGTGCCGAAAGGATTTGCGGCGGCGCGTGACCATCGGCTGCACAGTCGACCAAGTCAGCTCGTCAATGATGGCGCCTTTCCGTCTACACCTCAAATCTTCGTGAGCCTCCCACTCCTCCCATTCGAAGATCGTAATCTTCAGCTTGCGCTTACCGCTCATACTCGTCTGCCGACAGGAAGCCCTGCTCGCACAGCGCCTTGAGCGTCGTGATCCGCGCCAGCACGCTCTCCTGCAGACTCGTCGTCTCCCCGCCGCCGATCGCCCGCGTCGGCTCGCACGACCCCATCTGTCCCTCCCCACGCTCATAATCCGCGTAGTGCGGTCGACAAACGAATCGCGCGCGCTGCTCCACCGACACCGTCTCCACCACTTCGCCGCCCCCGCGCTCTTCTCCATCACTGTCGCTGCTCCAGCAGTACTCTTCCTCCTCCTCCTCGATCTCCACATCCTGGTCATCCGACCTGGTCTCTCGCCCGATCTTCCCGTCCGCCGCCACCAGCTCGTCAAAGCTGCGGCGCGTCGCTTCGTGCTCGCCCGCGGCCTGCGCCTCCTCCGCGCGCTCCTGCGACGGCGTCGACGTCGACACCGTGTGGAACAGGCCGCGCTTGGTCGCGTGCCGCCGCCCGTCGGCCTCGCCCGTCTGCTGCCCGCCGGCGCTGCGTCGCCGCGTCGGCGTCACGCCCGTCACCGTCCGCATCGCTCTTCCGCTGCCGCTGGATAAAGGGAGACTGGCGAGCGGCGAAGGCGGCAGAAGCGTAGCCGGCCGCGATCTTTTGGCGCCGCGCGCTTCAACGGCAGAGGGCACGAGCTAGCGGTCAGTGTGAGCGACGGAATGCTGGAGGCAGGTTTCAACTTTTTCTGGGGGCATACTCAAGTGCTGTCTAAGAGTGAATGTGACCGACTCTCTAGAGATCGACCTAGAGCCGCGCGTGATTGGCTGAAGGCTCAAATCATTTTCTGAATCAGAAGTGATGACTGAAAGATCGTCATGTGGGGAACTTGAAAGGACGTGGAGGCGACGCGGGTCAAGGCGCGGTGCTACGTGAAAGCACGAGTCACGGACCTCTGTGGATGTGTGCTCACCCGGTTCGCTTTACTACCAGGTTCGATGGCCGGTTGGTGTCTCCTTGTTAGGTTTCCGGACGGTGTCGCGCTCTCAGAGGTCAAACATGATATTGTGAAAACAGTCATACTCTAGCCGATGTTGCCCCCGCGCTACGACCCTTTCTCGAAGCCAACAAGCAGCTGAGCTGTTGCATGTTTTAGCCTTATACGGCCAGACCGAGTGCCGCAGCCCTGTACGAAGCTCCGATCGCTTTATTGTACGGTGGCGCTGCCGGACAACGGAGTACATTTGTCATTAGTCAAACTTTTGTGAAAGCGTCGAGAGCGAGATTCCGCTCGCGGAATTCCTGCTTTCGTTGCTTTGGTTCGTGATGAATCGGAAGCTCAAGTCGACGCTACTGGGAAGCTCTGTGCTTTTGATGAAGATGCTGATGCTGATGTCATCCTAGTTGCCGAGGAGATATTACTGCATTACATTAGTGACCGATAACCGAGATGAGAATGGTAATGGCAGGCATATTGGTGACTTGTCGATCACTCTTCTGAGCTAGGTACATTTGCAAGAATCGATTTCGACTTTTGATGATGCTATGTGTGTGATTCTTCTCGTCATTGTTGATGTTTCACATCGTCTATTTGCTCTGCAGTTTGCAGACGAGATTGTTCTGCATTGGGCATTGAAGATAACTGCAAACCTCTTTCATTCCCATGAGGAATACACTGGAATACACTCCTTACTCACGTGATGCATAGACAAGGACGGAAGTGGATCCACGTGCCGCTTTAACAGGCGAGAATAGACGTAGGCTTACGAAGCTCGAGTATGCATTCGGACATCTGGAGAGTCATATTCTATCGCAGCCTTCTCAAAACTCCATGATTGCAGGCAAAGTCCTTCTACAGCACGAACAGGGGGAAGATATACCTGTGCTGATAAGGAACGCAGAGGGGGAAGTCGACTGTGCACTTTGTCACCAACGCATGGCAGTGATTTGTTCTTTGCCAATGGTTCAGGTTCAATCAGCGCTTCTTGCATGTGGGAATACAGTGGTAAAGCTCACAGCACCACCCTTTCCAACACTTACAAGGTCCTTGCCACCTGTACGACCCTGTGTTGTGCTGAGCAACTTTGATAGCCGAGCACTAAGTAAAGCCCAGCAGAATGCGGACGGCGTCTATTTGAAGTGAGGCAAATTACATTCGAGAGGGTTGTCAATCACGGGCGGCATCTACCCACATTGAAGTTCTTGGCAGCAAACCGCCTTCTTTTTGCATCACCCTTCATTCACGCGGCCAGTCCTGCGGTTGGTTCGGACCGACCGCGGCTCGGTGGACTGACGGAGTGGTGGCGAGTTGGCGGCGGCACAATGGCGACGGACTGAAACGACGAGCAGGTTAATAGGGCGGAGATGGTGTAGCCGAAACTGCAGCCGATAGCAGTAGATCGGGTGTATTTGGCATGTTATTCTAGAAATACAACAACTGAGATCATTTGAAGCGACGAAAATGGAGGCTCTCAACTCATGCTTTCAGCAAAAAGAAATTCGCAAGTTTGACGGTGACGAGAATGAATGGATTAATCTTGCGCGAGTGACCATGATTTGTCGTAAGCGCAACCAAATTTCGTCACAGGTTTCTTTTATCGGGGTTTTCAGTCTGGAACATCGGGCTGTAAAGCGCCGTGGCGAAGATATCGTCAACCGTGTTGATTTCACTATAGTGAAGACAATGGAGATGAAAATCCTGAGTTCAAGACCTCAACAATGGATGCATTTGTCAAGGTGAATGATGTCTTGCATATTCCTGAGATACGATCTCGCATGTTCAAATTGCGGACTGTCGACAATCAACTAAGGACTGTCTCAAGCAATGCTGAAGCTCCCCCAGAGAGCACAAGCACAAGCACAAGCTTGGTCCAATCGGAGTCTACTCGTTTTTTATGAAACCCAACTTGCTCTATTGTGTTGTGTGCTGAATCTCAAGTTATGTGGATTATATCTCGTGGATTTTGGTCAAGTCTCTAACCAAATCGAGAGAATGCTGCTCGACAAGGCCAAGTATCCATCTGGAACATATGGATGCTATCGTATGGGAAAGCTTGTAACGGGGCTCACTAAAAAGCCCCAGTCACTAGCTTACACGTAGCAAGTAAAGAAGCGCTGGCGCTTCCTGATGGCAATTGAAGTCTGAAATGTATTTTACCGGGGCGATTACACGGAGGCCACCCGGGAGCCACCGATTTATAAGGCGGACTCCTATTGGTTAAAAATCCGACCTAGATTTTAAATCATAATATTGACCAATGGCGTGAAAGTGCTTGGCTTCTTACAAAGGTGGGATGTACAGGAGGTTATCGTGAATGATTCCATACATTACGATCCGTGTACGACAAGTACACTTCAACTTTCACGTTTCGGTGGTTCAGCTTAATTCCATTTGACAAACGGCCCCAAGCAGAGAACCGTCTCAAGGAATTGGATGAGCAGAATGCAATGAAAGCTGTATTCCCAATCATTTAGAGAATTCGTGATCTATGATTCTACCAGTGAGAAAGCTCTCAACGACATCTACAAACCTGTGACCAATTGTAACGGGACGCTGTCAACGACAGTTCCCGATAACACGGCACACACGCTTGCGCTGTAGAGGAAGGCTTGGCAGAGTCCCGACTTGGAGGGACGAAGAGGGAGGAGAAGAGTGAGGAGGAGACTTGAGCAGAAGACGGCAAATTTGCAACTGAATTGAAATGAGCTTATGGTTCCTGAAACCTCTCCCTAGAGTCCTATGGGGTTAAATGCAATCACCCTACAAATGCAGAATAAACCTTGGGTTGAATCAGGTTGAGCTTGAAGCTGAGCGTGAAGAATATTCTCACTTGAACTTGAACTTCAAGGAGAAACTTGAACTTGAACTTGAGATTCTTCTCCGAAGAATCTTCTGTGCACGGGGCGTTGTGATTGGCTGATATCAACAACATTGTACCCACAATGACACGTCGGCTTCGTCAACAGATAGTTTCCCAGCAGGAACCATCACCGTGCGCAAAGACATGTGCGCAGGCAGAGAACACTCGAGAATGTTCGAGAACATTCCGTGCGGACGTAATCAACGATTACTCCGTGAGTGTCGGTGTGTAGACATGAATCAGGGATCATGTCTATGACACCTGGCGATCCAAAACAATTAGTGGGAATCACTAATCCGTAATTGGACATCGCCATGTAATGGCACTATTGGATAGGCCCATTACATCATCCCCCCCTTAAAGTAGCGATCACTCGCTCTTCTTTGGGTTGGCTTCGGCTCACTTTGCGATTCGCGATGAAGCGCTCAAGTGACCAAGCCTCTCATGAAGAACCCGCTGTGCGCAAGCACCAGCGTCGAGCTCCAGAACTCTACGATGTGACTCTCATCCGCCATCGGGTGGGAGACACTGAGTTCTACAAGGAACGGTTCTTCCGTTGGCGTCGGATCAACAACCGTGATGATCCGGACCAACCCTTCGCAGCGAAAGCGGACTCATGGCGATCATTCGCTCGCCTTGAGAACGAGGGCAAGATGGAGCGTTTGCTCAGCAAGACTCCAAGTCACGACAAGGCAGCCCATGGCCTTCGTCGCGGCAGCGTCTCTCGCGACGCTACAAGCTTGCCTCGTAGCTGCGAACCACGTCGGGAACATCAGACTCGAGAGTCTGCTTCGATTCCCACGTGTCCGAACTCGGTGGATAGCCGCGCCACCGAACTCGATAGAAGCGTTTACGAGTCAACCGCTTCTTCCCGCGAGTCTGTCGGTCTTCGTGACCAACAATCGACTCCACGATCCATCGACGCACTCCCTGATGATCAATCAGAGGAGGTGGGGCTGAACGCGAAAACGATCGAGCGACTCTGGAAGTGGAAGAGTGCTCATCGCGTTCGGATCGAGGCACTGGAAGTTCGCCACGCGGTTCTTCAAGACCGGTGCGAAAGCCTCGATGACCAGCTGAAGGGTCAGGAGTCAACGATTGACTTGCTGACCGATGGTCAAACCCAGTTGTCGGCAATGGAGTCTCGAATCGATCATCGGATCGATCAAGTTCATGATGAACTCGTGCGACTCCAGAAGGCTGAGAAGACCCGTGAGGCCTTCCAAGAGCGTCTTCTGCGTTCCGTGGCGGAAGCAGGGGCTCTGCTCGAGGTACTTCGGAAGGAGTACCAGTCTCGCCTTCGTGTGTTGGAAGCTGTGAAGGATGAATCCTACGACGTGCTTCAGCGCCTTTATGCCGAGAAGAAGCTCCATGACGATGAGTTGCGAACTCTTCGTGCTCAAGTGGAGCAACTTCAGGATCGCTTGGATCATCCGCGCAGGGCTCATTAGGGTCGGCTGACCCACTCGGAAGGTAAGGCTTCAGTCTACCCACGTAAAACGTCGGGTGTAGACGCATGCTTGTAGGGATGTCTAGGGTGTAGGCATCGCCATTGCATTTCACCACCGTGAACGGTCCGATGAACCTTGGTAGAAGTTTCGAACTTCCCAAGTTGGACACTGCATGTTCAGGCAGGTTTGCCGTACTAAGCAAGACAAGATCATTGATCCTGTACGATTGCTTGTTCTTCCTTCCACTCTTGTCTGCTTGTTGCTTTTGCAGATCCTGAGCCTTGGCGATTGCGTCTCGAACATACCGCACGATCACTTGTTTCTTCTCGATAAACTCATCGAGCTGCTGCTTATCACGACTCTTCATGTCGGTCAAAGGTTCCATCGAGTCAAAGTTGGCTTTGAGCTCGGAAGCAGCATTCAGGTCAAACGACTGCGGCGAATTGCCAGGAGCCGTAGTCCCTCCCCCACTTAAGGTAGAGACCTCACCCACTAGTGAAGCTGGTACTCTCGGATGGAGACCGTAGTTCACGAAGAATGGGGAATGACCCGTCGAGACATGCGTGGAATTGTTCAACGCAAACTCACAAAGAGGGAGAAACTCGCTCCACTCTTTGAATGACGTAGCGTAACTTCGCAACACGTCTTCGAGGACTCGATTCACACGCTCTGTTTGACCGTCCGTTTCTGGATGTGCCGCTGTTGACATGGACAACTGGGTGCCCAACAGTCCGAACAGTGCACGCCAAAACTTCGACGTGAAACGGGTGTCGCGGTCTGACACAATCTCAGTTGGCAAACCGTGCAAACGGAATACCACATCGAGGAAGACCTTCGCTGTCTTCTCGGCTGAGATCTTGTCCGAAACAGGCGCAAGATGGACCATCTTGCTGAATCGGTCCACAAACACCAGGATGCCATTCCTGCCGTGTTTGTCCCTTGGAAGTCCGAATATGAAATCCATACTCACGGACCTCCAGCTGTCCTGAGGGACAGGCAATGAACGAAGTGGGGCCTGAGTGGAACCGGAAGGCTTCACTCGTTGGCAGATCTCGCACGTCCTCACGTACTTGCGAACCCACTTGTACATGTGTGGCCAGTAGTAATCTCGGGAAAGACTGAGAAACGTCTTCTCACGTCCGAGATGGCCACCAGAAGGGCTGTCATGATACTCGTACAAGAGTCGATGACGCACACCTTCATCGCTGGGAACAACAACTCGTGCTGAATCCCCGTCCTCAACCGCGTAGTACAGCAACCCATTGCGTACGTGGAAGCGGTGGACACGCGACCTTGTTCGTGCTGGCAGACCTTGCAGTGCTTTGTCGGAAGGGTCCTTGAAATACTTGAGCAAGTCCTGACAGGTCTCGTCAGACTTGTAACCCTCGACAATGTCTTCACGCACTGTAGTCGCAGCTTGAACAGCAACTGCTTGAACATCTTCACAGAGACGACACGCTTCGTCCGGATCCTCATTCTTGGTCTTGGGATCGTAGTCCGGACGTCTTGATAAAGCGTCGGCCAAGATGTTCATCTTGCCTGGCTTGTAGTGCACAACAAAGTTGTACTCCGCAAAGAAGGAGAGCCATCTCGCCATTCTTTGGGACAAGTGAGGAGTCTTCACTGCAGTTCGCAGCGACGCATGATCTGTGTAGATCGCAAAGCGTTCCTCGCCAAGCAAGTAGACACGGAACTTGACTAAGGAATACTTCATCGCAAGAAGTTCCTTGTCATGCACTGGGTAGTTCCGTTCTGCGGGTCGGAGTTGTCGTGATTGATACGAAACAACTCGCTCTCGACCCTCATCATCGTGCTGCATCAAAGCGCAACCGATGGCATAGTCGCTTGCATCACAGACGACGTGGAACGGCTTGTCGTGATCCGGAAGAGCCAACACAGGAGCTTCACGAAGACTCCTCTTGACTTCTTCGAATGCCGCTTGGTGATCATCAGACCACTTCCACTCGACGTCTTTCTTCAGCAGTTGTGTGAGAGGCTGCACCAGCGCTGCATAATTGCGCGTGTACTTGTGCAAGTAATTGGCCAGACCCAACCATTGTCGCAGCTGTTTGACGTTCTGAGGCACGGGCCAATCGTCAATAGCTTTGACCTTCTCGGGGTCAACTCGAACACCGTTCTTGCCAACAAAGCAACCGAGTACGGGTATCTCTGGTGAGAAGAAGACACACTTCTTCAGGTTAGCGTAGAGCTTGTTCTCTCGCATGACCTCAAAGACACGGCGAAGATGATCCAAATGAACATCGACGTCGGACTTTCCACCAACCGCCTTACTATGAACGAAAATATCGTCAAAGTAGCTCGGTGCGAATGCTCGCAGCGGACGAAGAACATTCGTGACCATGCGATTGAAAGTCGCAGGCGCGTTCTTCAGTCCTTGTGGCATCACTAACCATTCCCACAGCATACCGCTCGGGGTACTCACTGCAGTTAGTGGTACGTCATCTTCACGCATCCGAATCTGATAGAATCCATCCTTCAGATCGATGGCGCTGAAGACCGTACTGCCAACCATTCCATCAAGGATCATATCCTTGCGTGGAACCGGTGTCTGAGCAGGAATGGTCGCGTCGTTCAGCTTGTTGAAAGCATGAACGATACGCCATCCGCCAGTCGCCTTCTTCACACAGAAAGTGGGGCTGCAATGCGGAGACTTGCTCTCTCGCACGTGACCAGCCTTCGCGCGTTGTGCAAAGAACTCATCGATCGCATCGACTTGTTCCTTCGGTAACGGCCACTGTCTTGTGATGCAGTACTTCGTGCCAGGAAGTACATCAATCTCGTGACGAATGCCTCTGTCAAATGGCAGTTCGTCCGGCACCTTGTCGGGGAAGATATCCTCAAACTCCCGAACAAGCTTCCACACGGGGTTCGTCTTGAGGGCATCCAATGACTGCTCCTCGAACCTTTCCTTCCGTGTCTTTCCGATCAACGCGTCGGTCGCATCCACAGTTGATGCTGCGTTGACGGAGTCTTTGTCAATCGCTTCGACGATCGCACAAAGCTGCGAAATTTCGCCTTTCGCCAGGCTACGCCTAAGCGCCTTCTTGCTCATCATAGGCAAGGAAACCAAATCTTCGACGGAACTTGGAGGATTTTCCACTTGGATGTGACGCAATTCCATGCTGTCACCCTCTTCACCGTAGACCACGACGTCCGCATAACTGTGTGTAGTGCCTCTCTGTGGGTCACCACCTTCATCATCTTGAGTTGCATCTTGATCAGGGATGCCGGATGACGGAAAACTCTTGACGTCGGTCTTCTTTCGGTCTTGTAACTTCACGCCAGGACGGATTTCTTCAACGTCCTTGGCAAAGGAGACAGTCTTTTTCTGGCGCCTGACTGCTCCACCTCCATTCATCGTCGCGGGCTGGTCTTGTGAGATTGAGGGGCCATCGCACTCCTGAGTCTCATTCGACGATGCATCTTCGACAGACGCATATGCCCATATCACTTCATCCGTTGTCGCACAATTCAAGTCTGCCTCGTGGTACGACTTGTCAACGGAGATCTTCATCTTCATCCAGTCAATGCGGGGTTGGTAACGCTTCAACCACGGCATTCCCAAGATGAGATCAAACTTGGCATCGAGATCGAGGAGAATGAACTCGTCCTCGCCTCGGAAATCTTCAAACGTCATTGCCAAGCGAACAGTTCGCTTCGGCATCTTCACAGTCGACCCGTTGGCCAACCGAATCACCATCTCATTCGTCGTATCGGGTGGAGCCACATCACTCCCGATCACGACGTTTGCTCGAACAAAGTTGTTCGACGCACCAGTGTCAACCAAAGCACGTAGAGGCGTTGCAATACCATCCACATGGACTTGGTGTATGATCAGAGAGGACCTCTGATCGACACTGCCATCACTCTTAGTGGAAACTGCATGTGCATGATGCACATCGGGGCCAGAGTCCTGTGTCTCCACAACGTCCACAGTCCTCTTGTTGGGCCCAGTAGGGAGCCCCGCCCCTACTGGTTGTTCCCGTTTTTTGACCCTCGGGAACGATCGAACCGGCGGCCAGCAAATCGCCTGCCGCTCGCGTTGAATCGCGATCCCTGTGTCTCTTGCCCAGGTGGCAAGGACACTTTGCAGTTCCGAGCGAAGTGACCCAGCTTCCCGCAACGGAAACACTTCACATCGTTGCGAGGTCCCACATTGTTGGCTTGTTGGACGTACGACAGATCCATCGGTTCTGGTCCATCATTCGTCGGCGACGACACGCGAACTTGACGTGGAATCGGACCACCAAACTTGGCTTGCTTGATGCTGAATTCTTCTTGCATCGCCCTCTCGATAGCTTGGTCCAGCGAATCAGGATACTCGCGGAAGAGTTGGTTCCTGATCGGTCCATCGTCCAGTCCCGCCATGAACGTGACAACTTGCGTTGCAACGTCAATCGGCTGCTCCACGATGCTTGACACGAGGAATCGTGCGCGCTGTGCATACGTGTGGAGGTCTTGGCGTCCTTGTCGAAGCTTGAGGAACTCGGCACGAGCGCGGAATTCGCTCTGCGGAGGCTCAAACGCGCGCTTCAACTCACGCTTGAAGTCGTCGAGGTTGTAGAAGCAGTTGACATCCGCCAAACGCTTCCCAAACGCCCAACTCTTAGCCCGACCCGCAAGGTTGGACATCGAGAACAACACTTGCTGCTCTGGGTCCCGAAGCTGTCGTGCAACGATAGCTGCATCCAGCTCGACGAACCATCTTGCGAGAGGTTCGTTCTCTCCGCCGCGGTACGGAGACACGTTGAGCTTCAGAGGCGTCACTCTCATGGTCGAAACAGGAGTTGCGGGCTGTCGACGAGAGTCCATGACCTCATGGTGCATGAAGCTCACTGCCGCGTTCTTCTGCTCATCCGGAGTAGCTGATCTCAACAACGTGATCACAGCTGCCTCTCCGATGACAATGCGCATCCGTTCGAGCGCTGCCCACTCGTGCTCTGACAGATGAGGAAACTGCTCATTCGTCAGGGTCACGGTCTCGTCGGGCAACATACTCGCCGGAGTCTCCATCCCTTCCGATGTCTGATCCGCAGACAGGGAGAGTCTTGACTAAGGATGTACAAAGGGCAACGCCGCTTTGACAATCCTTCGCTTGAACAGGGATCTCGAAGTGCTCACGCTCTTCGGCTGTCCCTCTTGGCTTGGTCGCTGAAAGGACCACGAAGTGCTACCAGGTGTAACGGGACGCTGTCAACGACAGTTCCCGATAACACGGCACACACGCTTGCGCTGTAGAGGAAGGCTTGGCAGAGTCCCGACTTGGAGGGACGAAGAGGGAGGAGAAGAGTGAGGAGGAGACTTGAGCAGAAGACGGCAAATTTGCAACTGAATTGAAATGAGCTTATGGTTCCTGAAACCTCTCCCTAGAGTCCTATGGGGTTAAATGCAATCACCCTACAAATGCAGAATAAACCTTGGGTTGAATCAGGTTGAGCTTGAAGCTGAGCGTGAAGAATATTCTCACTTGAACTTGAACTTCAAGGAGAAACTTGAACTTGAACTTGAGATTCTTCTCCGAAGAATCTTCTGTGCACGGGGCGTTGTGATTGGCTGATATCAACAACATTGTACCCACAATGACACGTCGGCTTCGTCAACAGATAGTTTCCCAGCAGGAACCATCACCGTGCGCAAAGACATGTGCGCAGGCAGAGAACACTCGAGAATGTTCGAGAACATTCCGTGCGGACGTAATCAACGATTACTCCGTGAGTGTCGGTGTGTAGACATGAATCAGGGATCATGTCTATGACACCTGGCGATCCAAAACAATTAGTGGGAATCACTAATCCGTAATTGGACATCGCCATGTAATGGCACTATTGGATAGGCCCATTACACCAATGAGTTTACACCCACTGACCACGACACGAAGGTCAAAGAAGTTGAACTTCTTGCCGAAGTCAAATTAGCCCAGCAGAAAAACGAGCATCTGGCTCAGATATTCGAGCTTCAGAACACGCATGCAAACGACACCAGCATTATCCACGAACTCCAGTTTCAACTTCTACAAAAGGAAATGGAGCTTCAGGCTCTCCGCAACAGCAAGTAGGTGCGATCGGAGCAATAAACATAATAAATAAAAGGTTTTACATCGCCGCAAATTTCTTATTGTCGTCGCCATCCTATAAACCTGCTCGTTGTCCCGGTTTGCCGTCGCGCTGTCCGTCGTCGCTCGTCGTCCTCCGTGCTATCAGTCTGTCGCGTCTGTCGCAATCCCGTGCGTCCGACATGGCCGACAACATCGCAGTGCAGTGCAGTGCAGTCCGTTGCAGTGCAGTCCCGAGCGTCTGTCCAACCATCAGAGCCAGTTTGCCCATCTAAAGCATGCCGCGCGGCGCCTCGATCTCGGCACCAATCTTGTAGTTAATCGTTTAGGAGTTCACGCCGACGATCTCCACCACCGACTTGAACAGCACGATCTCTATCTCTAGCTGCTCGAACGCGCTGGTCCGGCGAGTCGAGCCGCGGTCGGTCCCAACCAACCGCGAGATAGCCTTCTGGTGGTAAATTAAAATTTCTCTCAGCGGTTTTTACCTGTAATAAATTGTTTTTACCACACCGGTTGCTGGCGTTAGTGAACCTTAAATCTTACACAATCATTTGTGGGGCAATAGTCAAATTCAAATTGCCTAGCTAATGACCGCGATTCGCTATTGACAACGATTGGTGTATAAAATTATCTGGCATTAGTGCGGTCACTTCAATTTTGCACAGTAAGATTACACCCCGAGACTATTAATTTGTATTTTACGGAGCATACCCTGTATCCGCCATAATCTTATAAATCCGAAGAGGGATGCCAGTCGCGGGCAGCATCTACCCGTATATTTCGTTCCTGGCAGCAGACGTCCTCTAAATTTTTTTTTGTACCGCATCACCCTTCTTTCGCGCTTGAAGTTCGCCCGCCACAAGAAAACGATCTGGTCATGGTTTTTCTTGTCCAGCTGATGAGGTTTTTCATTTACGGTCAGCGCGTCACCGAATGCTTCAGTGTACCGTATCGTCATCGACCCGAATACAAGCTCGCACGCTTTGCTCACGTTGAGGATCCGGGCATCATTGGAAAACGCAATTGCGCAACTCGCCGCGTCGGAGGGAAGGTCGTGCCGCCCGACGCCCAGCCGCCCCAGTTAGCACAGCACACTCCGAATCACTACCAGCTCCTCAGCATGACGAGGCTACAGCGGCTGCGCGGGCTGGCGAGCCGCTACGGCACGCAGACGCTGACACACGAGCAGCTGATGACCAAGGTGGACATCCTGGCGCGGCGGCCGCAGACGGGCGTGTCGCTGCAGAACCTGCTCGAGTTCGGCACGAGCATCACGCCGCAGAAGCTCATCCACTCGGCGCGGCTGCTGCACTACGAGATGCCGATCCGGTACGCGCACCGCGTGAAGGACCTGGAGCACCTGCCACACGGGCTGAGCGAGATGCCGTCCGTCAAGATGGTGCGCGACTGGTACGTGCAGTCGGTCGAGGAGCTGCTGGCGTTCCCGAAGGTCAAGACGTTCGAGGACGAGCTCGCGTTCCGCAACCTGATCGAGAGCATCAAGAACCGCCACGGGAAGACGCTGTACACGATGGCCAAGGGTGTGCACGAGCTCAAGCTCGAGCTCTTCCGGTCGTTCTCGAAGCGCTCGGACTTTCCCGGACGCAACGGCGAGGTGCGGAAGGACCTGGGTGAGCGCTACCTGCGCTCGCAGGAGTTCGCGGACCTCGCGGACCTGCACTCGTTCCTCGACGCTTTCTACATGTCACGCATCGGAATCCGCATGCTCATGGCGCAGCATATTGCGCTGCACGAAGAGGAGGAAGGCTGGGTGGGCTGTATCTGTGAGACGACGTCGCCCGCCGAGATCGCGCTCGCGGCCATTGAGACGGCTCGCCACATGTGCATCCGCCAGTACGGCGACGCACCCGAGGTTGAGCTGCACGGCCACACGGACTTTTCGATGCCCTTTGTGCCCAGCCACCTGCACCACATGCTCTTCGAGGTCATCAAGGTGCGCCTCCAAACGTTTATACTCCTCACTCTCCCGTGTTGATTGATAGCTCACTGAGTGTCTATTCTATTGTAGAACTCGATGCGCGCGGTCGTCGAGTTCCACGGCGTGGACAACGAGATGCCGCCCATCAAGATCGTGATCGCCGACGGCGAGGACAACGAGGACGTGTCGATCAAAATCTCGGACGAGGGCGGTGGCATCCCGCGCAGCTCGGTCCAGCGCATCTGGTCGTACCTGTACACGACGGCGGACTCGCAGGCGTTCGAGCGGCTGGAGGCTCCGAACGACTTTGGCGGCGACTCGCCGCTCGCGGGACTCGGTTACGGCCTCCCCATCAGCCGACTGTTTGCGCGGTACTTTGGCGGCGACCTCCAGGTCATTTCGATGGAAGGCTACGGCACGGATGCGTATCTGCATCTCAAGCGCGTCAGCGACGCCACCGAGCCACTGCCATAAGCAGCGGTCGGGACCCGACCTTTGTAGAGTACACTTGGCTGCATCGAGCCGCTTGGCGTCGATGACAGTCCATGAATTGAGTGAAATGAAGCTCGACTGTGTTAGTTGCCTCGCGCCTGGTGATTACTCTTCGGTCGCATCATCTGAGAACGCGCTTGGATTTTGCCGAGCACAGCTGTTGGTCCTGTCACGCCTCCCGGTGGCATAACGCTCGAGTTCACGCTGCTCCACCGGACATTCGCATTGTTGTTGCGACTGGGCCGAGGTTCACCATTCATTTTGTGCACTTGCAGCGGGTCCAACTTCGGCTGCGACCGCAGTCTTTCGTCGCTCGTGTCCAGGACCAGCGCTGCGAGAGACGCACCTGTGGACGGGAAGTCCGGATCGGTCAAGCCTTCTGCCGACCGTCGCCGCACGAAAGAGATGGATGTCGGGGTCCGAGCCGGACCTCCACCTCCACCGTTTGTCCCCCGATCAATTGCTTGCTTGCACTGCTCCAATTGCTGCAGTACCGCCATAAGCGCGTCTTCTGTCACAAATTTCTTGCTCATCGAGCTCACTTGGTCTTTTAGCAAGTTCAACTCGTCGCCGACGTTCTTGAGATCGTGTGCTGGTGCTGGTGGCGGGGTCATCATGACTAGACTGACTCCTTTCGGAGAAGGCGACAAGGCTGGCGAAGGAGGTCCAGCCGACGCCTTTGCCATGCCGGAGCGAAACGCAACGAGCGCATCTTCGAGCTTGGTCTGCTTTTCTGCGAGCTCGCTCATGTCCTGCGCCATCTTCTCAAGGTTTCGGTTAGTTTTCGCCCATTCCTCCATGGCGGCGCCTGCCACCTTGCTCTCCGTCTCGTTCCGGAAGAACATGTCGGTGAAAGCCTCCGAGTATTTGCAGAGCGCACGCGTCATCTCGTTCGACCCTGTTGATGTTTGAAAGCGGCAAATGTCGCCTTCCGATCGTCCTCCGAGCAGTGCAAGGATCTGCACCGAGAAGTCTGAGCCGAGAACGCGACCAACTTTCTCGACGTACTTGGAGACAATCGCCAAGTCGACCGGTTCCTCCGCTGTGCTCGAGTATGCGTCGTTGATAATGGCGATAAGCTTGTCCAAGTGCGTCTGCACCACAGGGTTGGTGCCGCCACTACCGCCGTTCGGGAACTTTCGCTTCTTCCAGCGGTGCTTGAGCACGTTCAGATTGCGTGAGAGCTCCAAAAGCGACACCCGTAACTCTGGAACCTGCGCGCTCGTGATCATCAGGTTTTTGCCGTCGCTGCTACTGTCCTTGCCGTCCTGCTTGTTGCTATCACCAAACATGAGGCTCATATGACTGATGGCGTTGGTAGGGCTCGGTGCGGGTTGGTCAGCGGGGAGTGCCATGCTTCCTCTCATTCGATACGCTCCGTTGCCTCCATCCATCGTTTTGATTCGGTCACGCAAGTACTTGATCTCATTTTGGAGCGTTGCAATGTCTAGTCGCTCCGCCTTCGACTCGCAGCAAGAGTACAGCTGTAGGTTTGATGTTCGGATCAGTTGGAACGCGCGCTTGATCTCTTCTTGACAGTTATCCACCTGAATGCGGAGCTCTGTCACCCGTGGGTTGCCCGACGCGAGCTGCAGCCGTCGATACGCTTCTGCTAGCTCCGCCTGAGCCTTGGCGGCGTCCTCACGAGCCTCGCGCTCTCGAATCCGCGCTTCAACTTTCGCACGCATGTCGTCCGGAATCGTGAAAGGCGCTATCTCTGTGTACGGCGCACCTGTGCGAGAACTGTTGCGTCTGCTAATGTGCGATTGGAGCAGCAGCTTGTCGTCAGCCGTGCGGAAAGTGAACGTATCGGCAGCGGAGCGCCGCGTGTCTTGCAGCGCCGCGAGCGCGCGTGGGATTTCTTCGATCCTGAGGTGCAGCTCCGTAATCTGGTTGTTGAAGTGTTCGCGCTGACTATCGACTTTCTGTTCAAATCCATCCATTGAAAGACAAGGTGTCATCGATGTGATCTCCAACGAACATTGATGATGGGCAAACATGAACGCACATCGTCGACTTGTTTAACGTTCTCCTTGTCGTCCTTGACTGTCTCGGCCAGCCACGAAATGCTCGACTTCTGTGCGTGTATCTCGCTCTGAAACATATCCATGACGCTCACGTACTCGTTCAGCTGGTTCGTCATGGTGCTGACGCGCTCTGCTACCCCGTTCACTTCGCTGCGCATTTCCTCTGAGTTGTGCTGATTATCCGCGCGCAGTTGACGCGAGTCCGCCTCGAGCTTGTGAACGATGCCTTCGAGTCGGGCGAGGCGCTGGCACAGGTGCGTTAGAATGGCACGGGACGCGCTGCTGTGTACGTTGAGCTCTCCTTGGACTTGCTCCAGGGCCGTCGCCGCGGCGCCTGTGATCTTGGTGTCGGCATCTGACATGATCAAGGACAATGTGCATAAGAGAACACTGCCACTTGGTAGAAAGCTGAACGCCCCTTGGAGCACACGTGGTTCGTAACCATTAGTGCGATGGCGATATTAATAGAGCAAATCGCACGAGACCACATTGCCATTTTGCAAGCTTGCTGTATTGAAAGCAACCCAACAACTCAGTCGGGACCAACTACAGCTTGCCGCTAGTTGTCACGAATGACGACGTTGTTCTTCAGCAGACTCATGCGCAGCTGCAGGTTGCGCGACTCAGCGACGTACTTGCGTCCGACCTTGAGCGCGCGTTTGTAGGTCGCCGAGCGCTTGTTCGGATGGTAGGCGTACAAAATCTGTCGCCGCGAAATGCACGTGTAAATCGCAAATCATAGGCAACACGAGTGAACGCGGATTACCTTCTGATAGCTGTCCATGCGCGCCTCCAGTCGCCCGGCGTCGATGAGCCCGCAGATCTCCTTCTCCAGCTCCGGCATCTCGGTGATGAACGTTTGCGCCATCTGACGCAGATCTACCGACAGGTACGGGTAGAAGTACTGGGTGATGCCTCGGCTGCGAATCTCCTTGCTCAGGTGATCGACATGCTCGCACAAGTAAATGTCCAAGCGAAGCTCCGTCTGCACATGGAGCACGAGGAGCATTAGGTCCCAATCAGCAGTGTGACACTAGTGAGAATAGCCGGACCCACCTTTACCCTCTCAAGAGCTTGCAGGCATGCAGCGTAGTTGCTCGAGTAGAAGTCCGTGATCAACTCGCGCAGCCACGGCAGCAGCTCGAGGAACGCCTTGAACGACGAATTGTTGATCACCTGAGCTCACAGTCCACTCTCATACATGAGTTTTTACTGACCGATGCTATTCTCCCCACTCTCGCTTACTTTTTCCTTGAGCTCTTCGCGCGAGAACGACGCCAGAGCACAAATGCCGCCGTACAGAGCGATATCTTCGGCGTGAAGGACCTGGAATAAGGCAGAATACAAATCAGTCGGCCAAATGCTGGGATGCCAAGCGTTTCGACTGTCTCACTTCGTTGTACGTTGCACCAATGTCCACTTGGCACTCGATAAACTTGACCGCGGCCTGGTGGTATTGCTTCTCGTGAAGCGCCACCAGTCCGAACGCTGACGCGATCTTGGACTTGAGGCTGTATATTTTGCATGGAACGACGATCAGCCAAACGATACCGTGTGCCAAAGGCGAGATCCAGTTTCAGCGTCGTACATGGAATCGGTCTGGGTGATCGCGACTTGCTCCAGCTTGGTCAAGTAGTTGGTCACGTGCGCAAAGTTACGCATGTGAAGCCCAACCTGGCACACAAACCCGAACATCACAGAGCACATTAGTAACCAGCGGGAGAAGGTGCCGTAGATATCCATCCCGCGACAGACTCACCTTGCTCACGTTCAAGCACATTTCGATAATGTGCTTGTCAGTCGTACAGTAGTCTCGAGCCTGCGCAAAGCTCTTGAGCGCCGCGGGGAGATCCCCGAGTTGATAGTAGAACTCTCCCAGATCATTATGACCCATCTGTGCATCACACATCCTGTCAGCCACCACCCACATCCTCACAGGCACGAATGATCGCCACTGACCCGGATGCTCTCCTTGATCATCGTCGACTTGTACGAGTTGAGCTCACGCTCCATGCGCTCATGCTGCTGCGCCACATTGCGCTTCACACTCTCGACGTGCGCCATGTCGACCGCCTCACCCTCGCCTTGCGTGCTGTTCGCCTTGGCGGCCTCCACAACATCCAGGTACAATTTCATGTCCAGTCCGTCTCGCAGTTCGCGCAGCAGAACGCGGTGCGCGTCGGCCCGTAGCTCAGCGCTGCTGGCCGCCACGAACAGCAGCCGAGCCACGCGGTTGCGGCCGGCGTACTTGGCCGCGTACGCGTCCACGTCGAAGCTCTCGAGCGCGCCGCCCTCCGTCATCGCGACTTGCCCTTCAACCGAGAAAAAGGAAATCAAGCGATCCTCGATAGAAATCTCAAGACCATTTCATTTTCTAACCCAAAACGCCCAAAACATACTGATTTGGGTTGTTTGATATACACAATGTTGGGCGGTAGTTGTGTGTGAGCTGAGCTTGTCAAAGCTTCATTTTGGCTCACGAAGGAGGATGGTGTCCCCACGCCTCGTGCGCACGCTCTACCGGTACGCCGAGCGGTTCTATCGCCCTAAACGGATGAACACTGGCGCCTTGTCCGTGTTGACCCAAGACTCGTGTCGCGGATGGTGTGTGTTGCAGAGCGCTGCTGGCGTCGGGTCGTCAGCTCCAGAGCGACATCGAGGCGGGACGGACGCTGTACAATGCGATCCGGTCAGGGGCGGTCGAGTCGTACGCGGGCGTCAAGCGCGACTGGCAGCGCGAGCAGCAGTTCCGGAATCGGCTGCTCGACATGGAAGCCGTGAAGACTCTGACGCGGCGGCAGGCGTACGTGTCGCTCATCCGGTCGGGCTTCGAGCAGCCGCTAGTCACGGACAGTGCCGAGGCGGTTGACCAGCGAGTCGATGCAGGTAACACAATGAATACGGACTGGGAGGCGACGCGCTGTTTAACAGAGTCAATGCAGCCTTCTTGGTACTGCATGACGTTGACGACCAGAACGCGATGGTGCGCAAGTTTCAAGAATCAGGAGTTTATGATCCCCAGGTTTGTGCTGGATGGAGTCCGAGGTTCACCAGAAGTAGTGGGAGTGGTGTATGCTCGTTGTGCTGACTGTTGTACTGATGAACTGCAGCGACGCTCCAGCGAAGTTGAATTTGCAGTTGGAGAGCAAGTCGTGGTCAGCAAAGAAGAGCGCGGGGTGGTCTACGGGTGGAGTGTCGTCGACACCAAATCGTCGGGACGTGCCCACGTCGAATACGATATTTTGCCACACAGCCCAGGCAGCAGGTAGTGACGTTGTGTCAGTATTGTTCCTGTGTGTCTTGGAACGGATGTCTGACTACCGTGTGCTTGCCTACTGCCAGTTTTGCGGCTCGATTGTACCGCGTGCCTCAGACAGAATTGTCGCGAATATCGGTTCCCAAGGTAGGCGTCGTGTTTTCACGCCATACTACTTCGATCATTGAAGTCGTGCTGAAATCGATTTCATTTGCGTGCCACGTTGTAGCCGGTGCTCCACCCTGCCGTCATTCTCTATTTCGATGGTTTTGCTGGCGACCGCCACAGACCGTCGGAGGCATTAGCCGCTCGGTTCCCTGACGACGTCGACAATCATCGCGGCACAGCGCAGGCGGTGGATGTTCCTTCAATCTTGAAACTGCAAAGCGCCGAGGAGGACGAGCTGCTGAACTACCTACGGTGCGACGACGGCTCGGTTGTTCAGCTTGCCATGGCCGCGTTGGAGGGAATGTGGCTCGGAGAATGCGGTGAGCATCCTCAGGAGCGAATGGAGGCGGCCATCAAAGCAACACAGGATGGCGATCTGCCGACCGCACGAGAAATAGTGGAGCAGGTGGTGGACGACTTTCCGCAGTATTCGTACGGGTGGGCTAAGCTGGGGACGATCGAGTATCGTGCAGGTAATACCGAGCTGTGTTGTCTCGCTCTGACCATTCTGGTGCTGCAGCTTACGAGGGTAAAACGAACATGCTGGCGACAGGGAATGCTGAAAAGGCTGTGGGGTACTACGAGACTGCGCTCGAGAAGAAGCCTCATTTGATCGACGCTCTGACGGGTCTCGGCGCCTGCGCTGCCAGACTGCAGTGGTGGCCGGTGGCTCATCGCGCTGCGCTTCAGCTCCTTGCCGTTCAGCCAAACAATGAGGCAGCACGCATGCTTCGTGACAACGCAATATTCGCGACGTTGTAGGCTGGGTATCATCGAGGAGGGCCCAACTATTGCTACATCGACTGGTGTCGCGTTTGGCGTAGCCACCTAAGTGAAAACAAACGAATATGACGCATTCCTAGTAGTTGAGGACCATCCTCTCGGTGGTAGCACTGATTCTGGCGCTGATTTGGGACTCCCTAAGCAATGAGAGATCCTCAGTCCACTCGATGTATACGTCAACAAGTCTTCTGACTGCGGTATCACGATGACAGATATTCGTCTCTGCTTAGCACGATCGAAAGAGCAAATGAGCGACGAACGATCCATCTGGGTCACAGTGGATGATATTTCCATTCCTCCCAATGATCGTAGCGAATGAAGCCCGGTCAACTGCTGGTCACACACAGCTAATGCGCTAACCAGATATCTGCGTTCGTGGCTAGCCGACATTACCATCAATAGATCAAGTTCCTGATCGTGACTTCCTGCAGAGCATGAATTGTGTTGATGTATTGCGCAACGAGTTGACGTTGAAGCCAGATATCCGGTGCAATTCAATAACCTGCATTGATAGATATTTTTCAGAATATGCATAATTAGAGGGTTCCCCACATCTCGCCTGGCTTTCTCGATCGCAGTTCAATTGTGACAAGTGAGGAAGGCGGATCAGCAGAAGATCGACGATGGCGGACGAGGAAGCGCGGCTGGCTGCGAGCGTGACAGCGCGCGCGTCGCAGGTGCGGTCGCTGCTGGCGCAGCGCAAGAACGAGGAGGCGGTGCGCGCGGCGGTGGAGGACCCGCCGGTGCAGGCCAAGAACGTGGCGACCAAGGACGCGAACGCGCAGACCGTGTTGGAGGCCGTGATGGCCTGCAACAAGGGCGAGATGCAGCGCGCGATCGACGCGCTCACTCCCGAGCAGGAGGACGTGCTCATGAAGTACCTTTCACGCTTCCTGGGCCTCGCGGGCCAGAGCGCCGCCATCCTCGAGTGGCACCAGAAGCTGGCTGCCAAGGCCGGCTCAGGCTGCATCATGCGCGCCTTCACCGAGCGCAAGCAGGTCTGAGCGGTAGATCGTCGGATGGACGGACAATTGCTGGGACGGAAGCGTGTAACGAAAGAATATCAAGCCGGCGGTGATGACATGGATTTCCGCTGTCTTTCGCGTTATCTCTCCCTTCTGATGGTGCCGACGCTCATTGCAAGAGCAACAGCAGGTGCAGGGTATCTGTGTTGTATATGAATGTGTAGTCTCGTGTTGTAATCTATTGTTATATAATCCAAATAGGCAAACTATTGCCAGAAATTTTACACCACAATCGTTGTCAATAGTAAACGCGGTCAATAGCTTGGTGACAAGGATTGTGTACGCTGTGGTGTTCACTAACGCCAGGAACTGACAAATGCAAAATACTCTTTTACCCGTAAAAACCGATTAGAGACCGCCAAATATAATGTGGACAGATGGATAAAACCACTTGAGAAGTTGGTGGAGGAGCTCTCCCTGTAAAAATGGTGCCACGGTGGACCAAAAACATTCGAAATTCGAGGCGACAACTGCTTTGTTCTTTTGCAAATTGAATATGTCTCTCTTAACGGTTTATCGGTAATAAGGTATTTTGCACTTGATCAGCTCCTGGCATTAGTGAACACCACAGAAAACACAAATATTCGTTGGCAGTAGTCAAATCGAAATAATTAGACTACTGACCGCGTCGCTAGTGACCATGATTAGCGTATAAAAAATCGATGGCATTAGTGCATATAAGCGCAAATGTACAGCTATACAGCTAAATCTCGAAACTATACACTGGTACATTTTGAAGTATACACTGTACCTGCTTCGTCATACAAATCTGAAGTGACGGATATCATATTTGCGGGGGATGAAAGTCTGGGCAGCATCCACATGGATCTTCAGCTCCTGGCAGCAGACGATCGCTAAATAGTTCCTTACCGCATATAAAACGCTGTGCTGGTCTGCCTAAATCGCTAGGCTGTGAACTGCCAGAAAAGAGCCAGGAACTTTCCGATGCAAAATACTGTATTACCGGTTAATACCTCGAAGTGACGAGTGATACAATGTGGGCGGTCCAGGAGCAAGTGGTACCCGCGCACGCCTCCCAAGAGCGTCGGCTAGCTGCGTGACTTTGTCATCTTGGCCACGGGGACGATCACGCCGCCCCCCTCGCCAGTCGATCAGGTCAGTCAGTCCTGCGGTTTGGCCTCGACCAATCGCAGGACTGGACAACACCACATCGCGGTCAAGCCCGAGCGGACACTCAGTCACTCGACGGCCGCGCTCGGCTTGGGCTGTGGGCGCTCGTCTTCGGCCTGTTGGTGCTCGTGCGGCCTGTTGGCGCTCATGCGGCCTGTTGGCGCTGAACTTCGGCTTGGTGGCGCTCGTGCGGCTGGGTGGCGCTCGTCATCGGCTTGGACGCGCTGGACTTCGGCTGTAGAGGCGTGTGACGTGTGTTGGAGGCCGTGGCGAGTCTGTCGCGCGCAGGTGACGACAGACTCCAGTGCCAACGTGGCTCGGGGGCCACGGCGCAGCGGTGAGCGAAACCCGCGTGGCCCCCGATGTAGGAAAAAGGTTTTTTTTTGGATTGTATTGATTTCATTTAATGTCTCCAACTGATTCTCCTAATCTCTGTTGCCTAAAGCCTGTAGTTCCATTTTTTTGTGTAGGAGCTGGAGTTGGAGTTCATGAATAAGGTTGATGTCGTTTTCGTGCGTCTTGTGAAGTTCTAACAGCTCAGTCATATGTTCGCTATTTTGTTTGGCCAAATTGGCCTCAGCTACAAGTTGAACTACTCGGATTGTCATGTCGTGGCCAGTTGGCAAAAATTCAGCTCCCACCCTTTTGTAGATATCATTCAGAGTTCGTTCACTTGAAGGATGGTAGATCACCAATTCTCTATAAGATCCATAATTCAGCTTCATTCGTTTTTGCTCCACCAATTCTTTGAGACGGTCCTCAGCTGGCTTTAGTTTTTCATGTGGGATTAAGCTGAACCACCGAAACCTGAATGTTGAAGTGAACTGGCGAAAGTCATGGCGTAGTTTAGGGTATCGCTGACGAAAATCGTGTGTACATCCCAACTTTCCAATCCGATAACATCCATATGTTTCGAACGGATACCTAGCCTGATCCAGTGGCAGGGTCTCTAATAGGTCGGAGAATTGACCAAACTCCACGAAATACAATCCACATAACTTCAGATTCATCACACAACGTAATGGAGCAAGCTGTTTTCACTAAAAAAAATCCGAGTATTCTCCGTTTCATCTATGCTTGTTCTCTCTTGATCAGCTTGATCATTGCGTGATACAGTTGTTAGGCGATTTTCGACAGCCTGCTCTTTGAAAACGAGAACTCGTAACTCAGGAATATGAAACACATCCTTCATTTTAACATACACTTTCATCGTTGCAGTCTTGAACAAAGGATTAAGGGATGTTTCATCGAGCCATATTGCGAGTTCAACAAGCTTGCCGGCGATGTTGCCCCGGTATCCCACAATACGATAATCTAATTTGAAAAGTTGAATCATAAGAGCTTGGGTTCCAACACGGTGTCGCCTACGATAGGCGCTAGCCACTGGAGCGAGATTAATCCATTCATTTTCATCACCCTGGAACATTTGAACATCATCATCGTGAAAGCACGCGGGGTTAAGTTGCATTTTCTTCGCTTCAATCTCGGTTCTGTATTTCTAGATCTACACTCAAAGGGCAACCGACAATCCAAAAAAAAACCTTTTTCCTACATCGGGGGCCACGCGGGTTTCGCTCACCGCTGCGCCGTGGCCCCCGAGCCACGTTGGCACTGGAGTCTGTCGTCACCTGCGCGCGACAGACTCGCCACGGCCTCCAACACACGTCACACGCCTCTACAGCCGAAGTCCAGCGCGTCCAAGCCGATGACGAGCGCCACCCAGCCGCACGAGCGCCACCAAGCCGAAGTTCAGCGCCAACAGGCCGCATGAGCGCCAACAGGCCGCACGAGCACCAACAGGCCGAAGACGAGCGCCCACAGCCCAAGCCGAGCGCGGCCGTCGAGTGACTGAGTGTCCGCTCGGGCTTGACCGCGATGTGGTGTTGTCCAGTCCTGCGATTGGTCGAGGCCAAACCGCAGGACTGACTGACCTGATCGACTGGCGAGGGGGGCGGCGTGATCGTCCCCGTGGCCAAGATGACAAAGTCACGCAGCTAGCCGACGCTCTTGGGAGGCGTGCGCGGGTACCACTTGCTCCTGGACCGCCCACATTGTATCACTCGTCACTTCGAGGTATTAACCGGTAATACAGTATTTTGCATCGGAAAGTTCCCTGCCACGGTGGACCAAAAACATTCGAAATTCGAGGCGACAACTGCTTGAATCTCGGAGCGACCGACGAAGCGATGCTCGAAGCGCGCCGCAAGCTCCTGAACGCGGCGCTGGTCGCCATCCTGGTGCGTTTGCCACGCCGCTGACGCCCTGCCGATGCCAGCCACTGCGTCCGCGCATTGCTGCTGCTCGTGCGGCCGCAGTCACAGGCTAGGCTAACTGATGAACAGAGTGGCGAAGGACTAACTGTGGTAGACTGAACTGTCCCACTCGAAACGGCAGGTGCTCGGCGCGGCATTGTTTGTGACGACGCTCTTCCTGCTCGGGACGCCGTTCGTGGGGTTCGACGCCTTCCTCACTGCCAGCATTAATCTTCTGTTCGCGTTCACGGCCATCATCGTGCTCAACAAGTCGCCCTCAGCCTACTCGGCACGTTTTCTCGACCGCATGGGTGATTCATTTTCTCTGCCGGTCTCACATTGTGGCGTATGGAATTATAGATCGGTTGCCTGGTTGGAGCGTCTTTCGTCGTGCTGGTGCTCTCCTTCCAAGGCGCTTTGTTCTGGGTATGGGATGTCCTTGTCGAGTTATCTGGCGATCTTGCCCGATCTGAACGACGGTGCATTGGCTGGGAACAGGCATTGAGTGCGCCTTACAATGGCAAGCGGGAAGCAGCGAGCATCGTCGCCAGTGCGCTGCACACGGCCATCTTTGTGGTGCAGTCGGTCGTGACGTGGGTCGTCGCTAGGTCGCGCGAGGACCTCATCGACACTTACGCAGGTCAGTTTGGTATCAATTACCCTCGATGTGCGGTTGATCTGACGCCTGTGATATGGTCGTCGCCATCACCTCAGCGTATGAGTACATTCCTGACTCGGGTTTTGCGAGCACTGCGGGGTTCAGCTCGAAAGCAACCGGCGGCATCCAGTCCAATTACCAGACGGCCATTCCCACCGCAGACATTTGACAAACCAGGATGCCTGCCAAGCAGTCAAGTCGTCGATAAGATGTGCAAACAGAAGGTAGGCAAAGCGTCGAGTGCGTCCGGAGATTGCCAAAACCCGCATGTTACGAGGGCGGCGACAAATGCAAACTCGCAGCGCGTTGCTGTCTGATTTCGAGTACTTTGGTGCCGTGTTGATAGTTCACAAGGTCATTTCGTTGTGGCGTGTCCTGCTCAGCCTATAGCGACTTTGACAAACGTGTTGCTATCGAAAGTTCCTCAAAGGCGGTTTATGCAGGGCATAGGCAGCAATGCGCTTCGTGTTATTTTCACATTTTTCTCAGGATGGAGAGACCTTCAGCACTCATGCCAACTTCGACGAACCCCTCGCTCAACGCCTTCCTTCCTTCCTCCGATTCAACCTCAGAGTCCGAGATCTGGACGCTGACGGACAGGTACGGAGCGCCACCTTGAGCCATCGCGGCGGCTTCTCGCGGAGTCACAGGTCGAGCATCCGTCGCAAGCGAAATGTCGAGTGTGGTGTCAAAGGACGCGGTCGAGAGCAGCCGCGTCAGCTCCAGCACGCAGTAGAACTCGCCGTCCCGACGCAGCCGCGTGGACGCGTACATGTCGTTTCGGAGTTGCAGAGTTGTTCTCGGGTTGGCGTTGATGAAGGCGCGCATCATGTCAACAGATCCCGCCACGAAGAACTTGTGCGTGCATGTGAACTGCACGCCGCTGTTTGGATCTGGCGGTCGTGGCGAGCCGTCCGCATTCCTCGGCTGGCGGCGCTCGATCCCCGACCGCTTCTGTCCGAACAGCGAGTAGCTGCATTCCCACCGACATACTGCGTGCTCTCGCGACTGGAGGTTATGTGCTTGGTTCAGGTGGATCACAAGCGTCCACAGTCGATTGGCGGTGTCGATCGAGGCTTCACCTGTTGATGACAATAGACTCGGAGTGTGATTTGGTCCGCCGCACAAAGCCGAGCGAGGTGAAATCACTGCCTTGCTCATCAGCGCCGAGACGGACGCATCATACCCCGACGATGTGGCTCGCGGCGGCGACAGCAGGTCGCTCTTTAGTTTGTCGATGTTGACATGTTCTGTTGGACGTGGTTTTGTCTTGTGGATATTCGGTGCCTGGTCTTTGGCGCTTTTCAACGCGCCGCCAGCCTCGAGAACGTGTGTTTGCTGCAACTTTCGATTTTCATGGTCTATCATTTCTTCGAGCTCGTGGTCCATCTCTTCGTCGTCCGCCGCAAGCGAGGTCTTTGACGTCGTAGTTCCGTTGCCAACACTGTGTAATGATTGCTTCTGCTCGCCACTATTGCGTTTTTTGCCGCTATCCCGGTCTGCTCGTCCACCTACGTCTTGCACCGCCTCTGAGCTCGGTCGTCGACGACCCTGCTGATGCAATGAGAGCCTTAGGCAATCCATCCACTCGGGCGAGAGCGAGTCGGCGGCTGTGTACGTGTCATCGGGAACGTATACCCCATTGAAAGTTCTCAGCCGAGTCTGCGCCGACAGCAGCTTGGTGTCGACGTACCGCAATCGCTCGAGCCCGACGTTCCCCTTGACGTTGAGCAGCTCACCCGAGAAGGCCATACATGCGTAGTAGTCGATTTTGGTCACGTACGCGCTCTGGAACTGCGCCATGCGGATCTTGGTGGATCCCAACACAACCGTGTGGGTCGGGTGGCGATTGTGTTTACTGCTGTGGCCGCTGTTCCTCGGCGATGCCTTTGAGCCAGACTCGAGACCGCTATCGTTCAATGGCTCGGCGATCAACGCCGCTCGCCGCTTGTTTGGTCGTCTCCGCTGTTGGCCCATAGTCGGGTCGTCGAGTGGTGGGTCGGTGGCGCGGATAAGCTGGATGTGGATGCTATTGTCGTCCGTCAGGAACGGTGAGATGCCGCTCGTCTCCTTGAGCTTGGACTGCAGCGGCGTGCGCGGCGCAAAGAACTGGATGGTGCGCAGCAAGTTGAGTGGGATGGTGTAGTTTCTCGCCGCGCTTGACTCTCGCTGCATCGCCAGCGAGGTCGATTGCCTCGATAACCTTCGCACAGTGTCGTAACCTTCGTCGTCATCATCGTCTCCATCCACGTCAATCGATGGTAAGGTGTTGGATTTGCGGCGAACGGCTCCACGAGGAGCCTTTTCGGTCGAAACGACTATATCTTCGGGGTCAATCGGCACACACTCAGTGTACCCGAGCGCTGTGATGCGGAGGAATAGTCGAGATCTAGACGAAATGCCGCCTGGACTGCCGTACCCGCTCGTCTCAGCGTCGTACAGCTCCGGTGGCACGTCGTAGATGCCGTTGATGACGAGCACGAGTCGACAGAGCGTCAGCTGAGGCGGCAGCACATTCGCAGACGCGCTCTGGTCCAGCGTGAAGTTGCGATTCTCGTGCACACGACTGAGACCCAGAGCTGCCACTTTCGCGCTTGGGATACCAATTGCGGTCGAGAATTTGGCCTCAACACGCTGTAGCTGCTGGTCGCGTTCGTAGATCGCGTAGCAGAAACTGCAGACGCTCCACGTCTCGTACGCAAGGGATGCCTCGGGCGGATCTCGAGCTAGAGCAGGAGCTAGAAATGTCAGCGATATCTCTGGGGGAGTACGAGATCGAATACGAAGCAGCATGTCGTTGATCATCTTGAGCGTCATCTTGAACGCCAGCTCGCTCTTCGGATACGCCGCGAGACAGCACTTGCACTGCATGAGCTTGCGCGTCTGTCTATGTGAAAGCAACAGCGATTGAATGTTGGAAGCTGCTCGCCGGCCATCTTCGCCGTCCGAATCGCTACCATCCTCGAGAAACTGCGAGTCGCGGTACCCCATGTAGATCAATCGTAGCCGCAGTGGGAGGGAGATCGGCCGACCAGGATGCGCACGACACTTGACCTGGAAGGCTTTGACCTGAAGCAGCCACCACTTCCCGTCTGTGTCCTTGGTGAAGTCGGCCACAAGCGTCTGCAGCTGCACACCGAGACGCAGCTCCACATGTTTGACAACCTAGCACATCAATGCGAACGTGTGAGAACGATTAGTCATCGGCAAGCGCTAAAGACACTTGACTTACCCTCAACGTCAGCTCCGACGTTGCAGCACATGCGCGCTCGTTCAACTTGACAAACGTGCAGGCTCGATCCGATTGCACGCTGGTACATAGACGGCTGACGGCTGATACGGTCGATGGAGGCATCTGCGACGGCTCAGCTTGTGCTGTTGCCGATGCCGCAGCATCTGGTTGACTGGCTTGAGACCTTGGTGACATTGGAGTTGACATCCACGGTGCGGCGCTCGTCCTCCGGTGTTCGGCAGCCATCAATGCTGCGGATGGGGTCGCTAACGGAATCGTACTGACCGGCGCCGTCGGGTCTTGGATTGGCACCGTGTTGCTGATCATCCAGGCGTATGCGGGCTTGCCGACGTCGTAGACGGAACGCAGCACGAACGCCTTGGCGCCGCTGCATCGCACGAGCCGCTGGATGGCAAACGACCGCCGCGTGGTCGAAGCCACGCTGCTTAGCAGCGTCTTGAGCTCACCGATGCTCAGCAGCCGCAACTGATTACCCTGTGAAACCTGCCACTGATTGCCAGCACTTGCGTTGCCATCCATAGGTCGGGGCGTGGATGTGATCGGCTCTTTGAATGCAATCAGGTTGGCGCCTTCAGTTGCGGTCAGCTCCGTGAACCGGTCGAGGACCTGCTTGTCGGTGAACTCGGTTGAGCGCTGAACCAGTCCGTTTGCGTCGCTGTAGATCCACACCGCTCGACCAGTCTCACCGTACACGACTGTGTCGGGTATCCACATACGTAGTGGCGGCCGGGCGGACGACGACCGCGAGGCACCGGCTGACCGCGGCCTAACAGATTGACTCGGTTGTGAGTCTCCAACTCCAAAGTCGGTGCCTCTTGTTTGCTGTGATGTTGGAGAAGTCTTGCCGCTCTCCGAGTTGTCCTTCGACCCGAGGAATGTGTAGAAATGCACGCCCGGCATGAAGTGAGGCGTGTAGCGGAAGGCCGTGGACTGGTCCGTAAACGACACGGCCGCCGCAGCCTGTCGGTATCGTACAACGGCTCGTTCAGGTGGCGGATCATCGTGAGAGTTGGTCTGCAAGGTCGCCGAGAAGCTCGCTCGTCTCCTGCATACAATGACTCGTTAGCATGTTGGCGCGACGTGGTACACACGACTCAAGAACGCGTACGTTGGCTGGCGATGGACAGTGAGGTCGCGCGAGGTCCGCTCGGCGTCCTGGAGCGCGTTCTGCAACTTTTGCTGCACAAGACTGAGTCGTCCGTGGCCCGATGGTGCCTCAGCCGAGCCACTGCCTCTACGTGCCGAGTGGGGAGCGGCGGCATCTGCTACTGCTGTCGCCGACATGGAGTGCGCGAGCCGCTCTAGCGCCTTCGCTCCATGACGTGTTGACCGGAAACAGTGCCTCGAAACGGCGGACGACCCTCTCACTGCTATTTTTGCTTGGCGCCAGTGAACAAAGTCACATCAACCGCTAAGCAAGCAGCCTAATGAGCGATGCGGACACAACAACCGCTAGGATTCTCCAGTCTCAGGCCACGGCGAGCCGGCAGAACCTCCGACAGTATTCGTTCTCCTCGGCTAATGCGGTGCGTCCTTCGTCGTCATGGTGCCGAAGCCTGCTTTTGCTGAACGCCAATACCGCCCATATTGTTCCCCCAGGACCGCTTTTTCTCGGACAACTCGCTCGAGCGACAGCGCCGCCTTGTCGAGCACAACAAGCGGCGACAGGCACGCAAACATGAGCGTGCCGAAGAACAGGTACTGGTCGCTTGACCGTGCAGCCAGATCGTAGCTTGTCTGACGTACCCTACCGACAGGCAAAGCGAGTCGCCAAAATGGAACAGGAGATGGCAGAGGTGGAACGCGTCAAGAAAGCCAAAGAGGAGCGTGCAACAGCACGGATGAGACTGAAGGTGAACCACGTCGCGGCCATGTACATCCAGTTCATCTGGCGGCGGCATGTTGCAGTCCGCAAAGACCAGCAAGCGCGCGTGAATCGTGCTGCGCGAGCTATCGCGGCATTTATAACAGGGTGGTGTCAGCGTAAAAGGGCAATTCGCCGGCAAGCATCGCTCCGCATCCAGCGACAGTGGCGAAGCTTCACTGTACGGCGCGAGTTCCTTCGCTCTTTCACGATCGTCCGTCGCTTCCTGCTGAGCTGGATACGCCAGCGACGTGCCACAATTCAGCGAGCAAGGGTCATTCAATGCTGGTATCATCGGCGATGGTTGCGTCGACGACGTCTGGCAGCGACTCGTATCCAGCGATGCTGGCGGTGTCGCACATGGCTACTCAAGATCGACTTCTTGGCGACGGCGTACGCTGCAATGCAGCACGCGGCGCTCATTGATCATAGCGCTCGTGTGTTGCAACGCGCGCTGGCTACAAACATGATCTATCGACGACTGATTTCGACTCCAGAGCTAGCGGAGTACCCCTCTCTTGCTGCAATACCCTGGACTGAGCTTCGATGCGATGGCGATGGTGTCCGTTCGAAGCTTGAACTCGAGAACGCAGTAGCCATCTCCAAACAACTCAAACTGCAGGAAGCAGCAGCTAACGCCGCGACCTTGAAACTACAACACGAGCTGGAAAAGGCAAAAGCAGCGTTGGCCGACGAGCACGAGCGACTCCTCCGCCACGCCGCAGTCGAAGAGTATCGCCGTATCAAGGACGAGGAGACAAGTGCGAGTCGTCTGCAAGAAACCGAGATCGTCATGCGGCGCCAGATCCGGATGGAGATCGAGCGCGAGCTCGAGACGGCTCGGCGGCTCGTGCTGCGCTCCAAGAAGTCCAAGGGCGGTGGCGATGACACCCACTCGATGGCTCCTAAAAGTGTAGCCATCGTATCTGACTCACGAGAAGCGATGTGATTCGCAGAAATACAGATAATTGTGCAATTTCTGTAAATATGGGCAAGGAAGAGCTGGACGAGGAGCTCGTGTCGGTGCGCGGCGCCGAGTCGGTCGAGGAGCTCGTCGGGTTGCTGCCGGCGGTGCACCGGGCGCTGGAAAGCGTCGAGAGGAAACGCGGTCTGTTCCTGGAGACGGTGTTCGGCTGTGTGTGGCGCGCGCTCTGGTCGTTTGTTCGCCACGAAGCGTCCGATTCTGAAAATGAAGACGAGGACCGATACAGAGACGGAATGTCGGTGACCACGGGCGTCAATGGGGAGGACATTTCGTTAATGCAGGCGGTGGGGATTGCGCTGGCATTTGTGGAGCCGTTGGTACGGCACCTCACGTTAAGTGCAGGGGACAAAACAAACGCCGACTCAATACGTGAGGTTAGTACTTTTGAGAAGCAGACACCGCCGATTGATCACAGACTGACAGCGTGGGATGGCCGGTAGCGTGGTGTGCTCGTCGCGATGCTGCTACATTTGCTAGGCGTGTTCGACACCGGATCGATCTTGGGCTCTTCGCCTCGTCAGCTCCAGCTTCGAACACGCATTGTAGGCGTGATCCTGGACTGTGGAGTCGCGGTTCATGTCGTGCTGGCGACGTTGCGATTCCGAGAAGAACTTGCAACTTGCCGCCGAATGTTGCTGCCGTCATACGAGAGCGACTCGGAGTCCAATTCCGACGAGAACGTCGAGATGGAGATCGAGAGTGGTGACGAGGACGACGAGGGGGACGAGGATGACGAGACCCAGCGCGCCGACTTGCAGTGGATCACGCGTCGACTTGCCAAGTCGTGGGGCTTGCTGCCGTATGTTTATTTCGTCGGTGATTCGGGTCAGGAATTTGCGTTCGCTGCGTGGTCGAGTCGCGGGATTGCCCATTTTGTCTCCACCTTGTTGGCCGAGCGCCTCGATAGCCAACCCTGGCCATCGATCGTGTCAATCGTGTCACCAGCGACCATGCTGTACCTCGGATCGGCGTACAGCCACGCCCTGATTGTCGGCGACGACGTGAAGGTGAGCGAATTCTTCTTGCGGTTCTGGCTGCTGTAATGTTGGCAATTCTAACCTTATTCCTGCGGCACAAATCAGATGCGACTGAAGGGCCTCGAATTGCTGCGTGTTCTCCTCGAACGTTGCCCAGAGCAAACTTTTCCTTGCTCTGTCCGCTACGATGAACACGAAGTGCCACGTCCCGTGGATCCATCGTTCCACACGTCTCTCACTCGTGCGTACAGCATCAATGTTACCAACCTGGACAGATAAGCTGTGACCTCACCCGTGCTCAAACTTTGCGAACCAACCTCTCGACAGGTTTCCAGACTCGGAACTGGGTCGATCCAGTATTGCAGGGCATCACAAGTACTATGGTCACGTTCCCCGACGCTAGCGACCGAACGGCTGCTCTTCTTGTCTTGCGAATGCTGATCTCAAAGCTCGATATAGATCAACGGTATTGCTCCTTGATCTGTAGCGTAGATGTGCATTAGGACTCACGTATTGACACCTGCTTTGTTTCTGCAGGTTCTGGTTCTTGAGGCAGATGGTGTTCAAGTGCCCGTACGCAAACGTTGCCGCAGTCTTGGTCGACTGCATTCGCACCGATACCGTCGCAGTGTGGAGTTCGGACGAATCGATGGACGCGTCACGTACGTTTCCAATTTCCATTCCACCATCTGCACCGCTCTCGACTGACCACGTAGGCGAGGTAGCGTACAAGTCGAGGGCGATAGTCGACTTTGCTGTGGATATTCTGGCCCAAGCCGCCGAACGAGATTTGCTGCTCCATGCTGATCTGATAGCGAGCTGTCTCAGCTTGTATCGGTTCATTCGTATCCGCGACAAGGTTGGTGCATTTGATCCCAACACGCTTCCGTGAAGACAGTATTCAACAACTCGAACTGTGGAGCAGGATAACCAAACTGGCGTCCTCGATCACGACGAAGCGAGAGTAGCCATTTTTGCGCGTGTTCACAAGAGGCTTCATCAAAAGATCCACGAAGACGGCGTACCAGAAGGGTCCAACTCTGCAGCGTCGCCTTCTGGACATGCGGCACCAGCTCACCTTTTCCTGCTTGAAGCCGCTCTAACATCGACACTGTCGTTGAATGGGCCGGTGTGAGACAGTCTCCCTTACAGTGGCATCTTGATTCTGTTGAGCACGTCGCTGTCTATTGAGTCGAGAATAGGTTTGCTTTGTTTGATCAACGGAGAGAGCTGTTTCACTGCTGCGTTGGTGGTCTTTTTCGAATTTGTGATGGATGGAGTGCACGGATTTGAGCGAAGATGGAGGAGCAAGTTTGATACTTGCTCGTGCAGTGAGGGATCAAGGCGGACTCGCTCTAATGCATTCGGTTGCTGTAGACAGGCAAGCAGTCAAGACATTAGTTCAACGATTATGAAAGTGGAAAATGGCGGTGTCAGCGCACCATCATGTCGGACGCAGTGAAAATCATGAGCTCATTGCACCGCCGCAAGTATCGGTCACTGATGCTCTTTGCCACCACGACACGCTCGTGAATAAGCGCTTTCATGTCGTCCGTGTTGTTTGCGGTTTGAAGATCCACCAAGGTCTGTAAGAACGAATCATAGGAGTCGGCTTCAGAACTTGCTGCATCTTCGGTCGGCGAGCACTTGCATGTCATAAATGCTGCTTTGAAAATCACGTCCGAGGCATCCACCGAGTCGTTAGTGATCGGCAACTGCAGCACATCTCTCTCCATTCGCTCTTTCACTTGCATGAATACAGCACCAGGTATTGTTGCCACCGAAGCGATGGATGCCCGTTCGATTCGAGCCTCGTTTCTTGTCTGGCGAGACTGCAGAAACTCCTCGAATTGCGCACTCACACAAACCTGTCGCTTCAGGTTGCCTTTGCTCACGTGGTTACTCTGCTTGTGGATCTCCTCGATCACGTCGTATAGTGCACGAGCTAGCGCCTCCGGAACACCCCAAGACGTGAGTTCTCGAATACCACGGATATTGTACAGAACGTCGAAGCCTGTGAAGCATCTGTTCTCTGTCAAAGTTTGCAGAAACGGTTTCATCGCCTGCATGACTTGCTGTTCGCGACGAATCTGCAACATCAAAAAATGTTAGATACAGCATCGCGGTGCAGTCTACTTGCTTACAAAGGCGAACCTTGACGAGTGGTGATTCGGCTTCCAGATACGATCTAAACGGATCAACAGCAAAGTCGTCGGGTAGCGAGAACGCACCTTCTCCACCTTTTGCTGCAGGATCAAACGATTTGATCGCGGCAACGAAGACTAGCTGTCGGATCGGCGCACTCAGTCCACTGGGGATACTCTCAATGAGGTTGCTACTGATAGATATGGTGGGTTTTTGTCGATTTACTGGAGAGATACGTTTCGATTTGCGAGGAGCTGATGCGACAGCTGACGAGTGCTTCTGAGCCAGATCAGGCAGAGGAGGGCTCAGTTCTCCTCGCACTACGCGCTCGGACTTCCACGGGTTTGTCATGAGAGGAGCGCGGCTACGAAGTGCTTTAAGAACAGCCTTCGCATTTCGAAAGTCCTTCCGCTGAGCCTGTAGCCCACGCCTGAGCACACACCCTTCAATTACTTCACATCTTCAATACTCAGTCGGGTCGATGCATAGAGCACAGCTTACATGATTGCGATCACATCGTCAATGCTGAATCCCTCCGCCATTGCCTGTCGAACGACATGAGCTGGCATATCACCGGGAAGTACATCGTCTCGCTCCTTGTTGGGACTGAGCGAAACTAGGTCTTCTACCAGTGGAGAGTTGAAGAGTTCACTGGACAACGAGCTCGGGGTTGAGCTGGACGAGAAAGCACTCTCGTTACTGCCTTTGCTGCGCTTTGGCGACGAAGAGCCGAGTGTATCAACGAGTTCGGCGCAGTGACGAACAATCGGACTTTCAAGTGCAGACACGGTCAACCATTCCTGCGGACATATTGTGAACATCGACAATGATAAATGCAATAACCAGGGATTGATCAGAGAATTCGAAAAACGCACGCACCTGTAGCGCTCGATCCTCCTCTAACTTCCGCTGCTTCAGAATTGTCTCGGTGAACGTGAGTGCGTCAGAGTTCTCCTCGGATATCCTCGCAGTAAGCTGACGATAATCGGCGTCAATCTCGAGAATGAACCCCCAGAAATTGCCAGACGTGATATATCTCGTGACTAGCTCGTGAACGCGATCGCTCAGGCTCTGCAAGCATCGTAGTCGGCGCAACTGGATTCTAACCCGATAACCGCGATAGAGTTTCTGTATCAACACCACCGAAGCCTGCATCACTTGCATTGTCAGATAGTTTGGAGCCGAAAACAGTATCAAACTCTGACATCTTACCAACGTCCGTCTTCGTTCATGAGCAGTGGCTTTACGTCCTGTGTCCTTCCACCGCAACAGCGCCGCTCGGCAGGCTATTCGGATAAGCGCAGTAGCTAAACAAGCGGCGGCATTCGCTTTCCGAGATTCCTCCTGCGCTTGCTGCTGCATGTGTTGGCGCTCTACTTGAGATAGACGATGGCGTTGAATTCGTTTGAAAAATCGAACTAGTCGTTTCGCAGCCACTGCTTTCGTCCGGTCGAGAAGGATTTGGCGAAGAAACGACACCTTCTGCTTTGCACGTCGCATTCGGTATGCCGACTGAATGGTCACAACAGCCGCCAGTGCCACGCTCTCTTTGAACTCGACCCATATGCAACTCCAACGGCGTTGGCGGAGGAATTCTCGAAAACTCGACTGTAGTCTCCGCACTGCAAAGTCTTGCACAAACTCACGAATGATCTGATGCAGCACATCACATAGCGCTATTTAGCATCTAGCACGCGGCGTTTCCACCCTCATTTCGAAGTGCACCTGGATGCTAGTTTCTTCAGCTGATATGATTGTGTTCGCTTTGTCCAATAGAGCCTGCAAGTCCGGCAGAAGCGCATCCGCTGGGACGAGCTGCTTTGAAAACGAATCGAACAAATTGGAATCGACACGTGTCAGCTTGTTGGTGCGTGGATATGGTGTCGCTCTCCTGTAGCATCAACATTCAGTCCCAAATACTGTCAAACCTCAATTGCGACATCGTACTTGTTTTCAGCCGATTGCTGGAGCTGTTCTTGTGCCTTGACGAGCTCTCGGTTCAATTTCCGGCGCAACTCCTTTTGCGTCTCAATCACCGTCGACGAGCTTTCAACACTCTCGACCATTGCCAGCCGCATCTGATGCATTCTGTTGAAGAAGTCGCTCTTGTCTTCCGTCCTAATCCACATACAGTCTGATCACAGCTCCACACTCAACCTCCGGATCTCGCCCCGCTGACCTCCAGTCGGGCTTGCGCATGCGGAACACGCAGTTGGCGCGCAGGAACGCGTGGTCGTAGTTGAGGTCGGCCTTGTAGGCGTTGTACTGGAGGCAGCGCCGTCTCGGGCGACTCGACCGAACTGTTCGCGCGTTCAGGCGACAGTTCATGCACTCGCCACACTCGAACTCGGGCGGCCCGTCCTGGCTGTCCCTGGAGCCCATCTCGCACGTACAGGGGCGGCCGCGATGGCACCCGCACGGCCGCATGTTGCCCTCGCCAGTCGCCGCATCCCCGCTGTCCATGGTGGCTCTTCCTCAGTTCCTCGATTGGAAACTTCAACTCCCGTCAAGGATCCAGTATCGAAATTTACGGTTTTGGCATAGGTATCAACATTGAAGAATTTCAGTTGACGGGGCATGCGGGCAGAGAGATAAATCAATCGGCCATGATGTGGCGATGGTGGAAGAAAGAGAAGAAGGACCGGCCGACAGAGGCGGCTGCCGGTATCGGAGGCGCCGCACAGGCCGCGAATGCGCTCGGTCCTGGCGCGGCGCTCCCTGGGCCGGCGATGGCGCTGGTTGGCGCCGTGCAGTCCATGGACAAGAAGCCGCCAGTCACGATAGCGCTCATCGGTCTGATTTGGTGCTGGTTAGAACCGATAGCACCGGAAGAAATGGCTCACAGTGGCTGTTCTCGCAGTGATCATGTATTTGATCGAGCTCCAGCGGTCGCGCACACCGTGGCTGCTCCTGCCGTACTCCATGTAAGCCCGCATATCCGCGCTAATTTGCTGCTGCCACGCTGAACAAATCGGTGCTGTTGCAGGTGCCCCGATCGCGTTGTGGTCGGCCACGAATACATGCGCGTGCTGACGGCGCCGTTTATCCACATGGAGGACTGGCACTTCTACCAAAACATGTACGCGACGACTAGAACTATTGCGATCTGAGACTCGACAAGAAATCGATCTGTCCAACGACTGATCCTTGCTGCTCGTTCAGGCTGTCATTCCTCTGGAAGGGCTACCAACTCGAACACGCGTACGGGAGCGCGAGGTTCTTGCTCGCCGTGTTCGTCCTGATCGTTCTATCGCAGTCGCTTGTGATTGCGACGGCGTACGTGATGGCTCGGCGCTTGTTCCTGATGAAGGTCCGTCATAGATGCGTTCTCCCAACGCAGTTCACCAGTTCCTGACCTTTCTGCGCTTGGTAACTCGAACTAGCATGCGATTTATGAATGCTGTGTCGGCTTTTCCGGCGTTGTGTGCGCGCTCAAGGTAGGTGAAGCATAAATGGTCTGGTGCATGCTCGGTCGTCAAGCTGACTGCTGTGCATCTAGGCGGTTTTGAACTACAACTCGCCGTCGACAACAAGCATTTACAATGTCCAGATCCCGACCAAGCACGTGGCGTGGGTCGAGCTGCTGGGCATGTACCTTTTCACGCCAAAGCTGCCGATAACGACCCAGCTGTGCGGGATTGCAGCAGGTTGGTCATGCTCGCCAAACGACTGCTCTTCAGCTTGTAGTTATCTGTGACCTTTTCGCTCTGTCTAGGCTATATCTACGCCGTCATGCCGCCGATTCCTATCAATGGGAGGGCAATGCTCGAATGCATGGGATTTCTCAAGCGGCCGACGCGTTGGAAGCGCTTTTCCGATGGGGTCACGTCTGGACGTCAGCGGTTATTCGGGAATCGCAAACACCAATAGATTCCAACGAATCTCGACAAAGGAAAGCAAGCCTCTGGCCGATGTAGCACTAGCCGGGATATGGCTAAAACATACGATAACCGAGAGAGGGGGAGTCTCGCAGGCGGTAGAAGATTCATGAGGAGCTGATGCCGACCATGTCTTGACCATTAATGGACAGAATGGCCAAGCCGATCTCGATCTCTGGGTAGCGCTTAGCCTCAGAACGATCTGAACCATTGCCATGTTCTGGAAAGCGATCGCATGCATCAGCGGTGTCAGTCACTAAGAATCTTGCGCATTCGCCGAAGCCCCATGCTGAAGCAGTCATTGTGCAAAGTCCAAGTCGGGACCATTTCCGCCATCGTGAGCTTAATAGAGCCGCTGTTCGCCACGCCAAGGCATTCTGAGCTCTTGCATCTCCGGGAAAGGATAGTGTGTGATTTGAAATGGAGGTTGATTCGCCAATTGTTTCCCTGATATTCGGATACCTTCGAATGCTTGTCGTCACTAGCAAATTGAAGTTGAAGCCTGCCACAATCAGTCCGTATTTACTTGAACAGAAAACCACACAATACGTGAGCTATTTGCAGTGCATCGGTGGGGGAAACACAAAAAGTCACTGCGATGACTTCAACCAAAGATGGCGCCGCGTTCAGCGAGCCGGTGGCATTGCTGCGCCACCACGAGACCGAGGAGCGCCGACCCGCCGACGTAGAGGCAGACATGAAGCGCCTGTTACTCATGGCGCGCGACGCCGTGCTGCGCGACCAGCTCGTCGAGGCGCAGGGCGTGCGCCGGGTCACGCTGCTCGCCAAGGCAGCGACTCATCAGCCCACGCAGTGCTACTGCACAGGGTCAGCTCCAATCGCTGAGCGGTTGTATTCCTGTTGATTGATATTGCTAATCGGTGCTTGCGGTTGAGTGTGTGCAGTATCCTTGGTTGTTTGGCGCACTCGGAGCGCGGGCGGCTCAGTGCCAGTTCCTGCAACAGGTAGCAATGCGTTTTGGAACCTCCAACTCCTTCGCGGGAAGCTAACACTGAACATGCTCGTTGCATCGCCTCTTATATAGATGGCAGTGCGCCTCGCATCGACACAATTGCCCGCTCTTCATGCTGCTCTTTAATGCGCAGTGCAGTACCGACCCCGTGCTTCGACACGTGAGCGCCGCCGCATTACTGGCATTCTCGGTCCAGAACGAGTGCCAGCTGCAGATCGACAACCTCTCGGGTATCGCTGTACTGCTTCGGCTTTTGGACGTCAAGGACGACGGCGAGTTAGCGGCCTATGCGGCCGCCATCCTGTGGAACATGTGCAAGTCTCCAGTGATGCTGCTGAAATTGGAGGTAAGCTCCAGCGCGCTCGCAGTAGCGGGGACAGACAATTCTAATGTGTTTGTTTTAGGACAGACCATTCACGCGATGCTGAAGGACAAACTCGTGCGCAAGCTCACAGAGCTGTTGGTGATCCCTCTCGAGCCGTTTGGTCTCGCCATCACGTCAACTGGCGAACGTGGAGCTCCGGGGGTATTGGATTTCGAGGGCGAGAACCTCAACGTGCTCATCACAACGACAATCAGCTCGCAGCTGTCAGTCGTGCTTGCTGTCGAGAACTATGCCGGCCGCGTTCGGTCCCTGACGGATCAGTATCGCCCTCGATCAGCTGAAAATCGCAAAAGCAAAACCGTTCGTTCCAAGTCAGCAGGCTCCACGATCGGCAAAAGTGTTGCAGCTTATGATGAGAGCGGCGTTCTGGCGTCGCGTACATGCGCAGAGTGCCAAAAGCCCATCCGCGTGGGATCGAAGCGATACCTTCTCTGTGCAAAGAGTGGTTGCGGACAAACATACCATGTTCACTGCAGTCGATGGGCGAATCTTGACGACGAGAGCTGCCACGCTGAGCATTTCTACTGCGATGACTGCCGAGGCACTATGCCACTGTACTACTGGGACTTTGTCGCAGAGAATCCCCAGCAGCACGCGCTGCTCCTCACTGAAACCATGTTCAAAGCGGTCGCGATCTCGAGAATAATGGAGGACGAACAGTCCGTCGTAATGCTCTTCGACGTGGACTGGAACGTTATCGGCGTGGGGAATAAGCGATTCCGCATATCAGCCAGCTCGAGAGACCCAGAGGTGTTCATTGTAACTATTTCACACGCTGCAGTCGGCCAGTACCCTGCCACCCATCAGCATCCTAAGCAACAGCAAGACGGAGAGAGCACAGTGTCGATACCTGCATGGCAAGTTTCATACGCACGCCACGACGACAAGGCACTATCGACATCTACGATCCAGATTGCGGAACACACGACCACATTCTGGCCGACAGCATATTTGCGAGATGTTCGCGCGCTTCAGTACACGGATTACTCTCTCGACCAGCTTCAAAGTGCGCTGATCTATGAATTTCGTGGCGCGAGCACTCTGTATTCGATCGGAGGTACTACCAATGCTGAAGATCCAACCACAGCCGGTCTTTGGATGAACCTCCACGCTCGCAAGGCTGCATGCATGAAGCTGCTGACAGAGCAGATTGGCCGGTTGAATGCTCTGAAAGCCGCGCGGTCGGCGGATATTGGCAGCAACAAACTGTCATCTAAAAGCAATAGGAAAAAGGCTGGAGCAGCTGCATCCAAGCCGCATTTCGTCGGAAAGCGGCTCACTAAGGTCGCTACGGACGGGTGACAGTCATCACCAGGCTTCAGACATTCAATATATTAAGAGTTGACCACCAAATCAAATTGTCTCGAGCAGCTTTACGCCTTGAGCGTCACGTCCGTGTAGATACGCAAGATGTCGTCGACCGGACCGGCCGGCATGCTCGACGCCATGCCGTACATGGCGCTGCCGCCCTCGTGAGCCGAGTTCGGGTCGTTCTGAACAACCTTGACGGCCTCCGCGAGCTCGGCGAGGAACTTCTTGGCACGCCCGACGTGACGGACAGTCACACACAGGTGCACGGACGTCGGGTGCTGCAGTGGACTCAGGCTCCAGCCCTTCTTGGCCATCGTGTCGCTCACCTTGAGCACGTTGAGGCCGTTCTCGCCAGCAAAGCCGATCACCATGACAAGAGGGTCGCCCACAAGCTTGATGCCGTCGATGTGCTTGATGCCCGCCTTGATCTCCTCCGCCGTCTGCAGAATCGCCTCCGTGTTCTTGAGGAACCCCTCGTAGCCCAGACGCATCATGGACGCCCAAGCCGCAGCACTCAGCGCGCCAGGGCGGCTGCCAGCCAGCGTCGGGGTTACGTACAGCCCGCCAGTCCAGTCCGGGTAGGCAAAGTACTGGAAGCGGCGCCAGTCCTTGTTCTTGTACAGCACGACAGACGTGCCCTTGGCAGCGTAGCCGTACTTGTGGGTGTCGCATGACATGGTCGTCACACCGGGAAGCTCAAAGTCGAACTTGGGGATGTTGGCACGCAGCTTCTTGGCGAATGGGAGGATGAAGCCGCCCAGGCAGCAGTCCACGTGGAGACCGACGCCGTTCTGCACGGCGATCTTGGACAGCGACTCGACGTCGTCGATGATGCCGTGCGGGAAGTTTGGCGCACTCGAGTAGATCATGATGGTGTTGGCCGTCATGTTCCAGCGAACGGCGTCCAGGTCAATCTGCAGCGTCTTGGGGTTCACCGGCACCTTCACCAGCTTGATCTTCAGGATCTCGCACGCCTTATCAATCGCAGCATGGGCCGTGACGCACGCAATGATTTCCGGACGGGTGATGCCGTGGTTGTGGCGGAAGTACTCGCGATGCGACTTGGTCGCCAGGAAGATGCTCTCCGTGCCGCCCGAACTCAGCGTGCCGCACACTTCCTTGCTGCCGCCGGCCATGAGGCTGGCCGTCATCGCGATCACCTCGGCCTCGAACTTGACAACAGCGGGCCACAGATCGGCGTGCAGCGGGTTGGTGACCGAGAAGGTCTCGTACGCCTTGTTCAGCACAGCCAGATGATCCTTCTCTCCGTGGTACACGGCGCCAGACACGAGGCCCTCCTGCCAACGCTTGTCGGCGTCGCCGGCCAAGTCGTCCATGAGCTTCAGCAGCGCGGCGTCGCCCATGCCCTTGGCGGGGAGCGCGAGCTGCGGCTTCATAATGGTCGCGAGATGGCCATCGCCGTGCAGCGAGTGCTCAATGTCCGCCTCGACCTTCTTCATCTCGTCCGCGACGCGGCCAGAGATGATGGGCAGCGACCGCAGCACATTGACAAGCGAGCCGCCGACCACGTTCAGCACCGCCTTCCTCGACACGTACCGAGTCTTGCGCACCGCATCGACGATGGCGACGACCACGACCACGGCGATCACCGCCGCGATGGTGTCGCCCATCACGGCTTCGATCTGCGGCGCGTGGGCACTGAACTCGAGCCAGGCTTGGAGCGGCGCGCTGCGCGGCGGCGTCGACGTCGAGGGCATGTTGGCGAACCGGTAGTACGCGCCGGCGAGCACCATGCCCGGGAAGAGCTTGGTCAGCACGCGGTCGATGTTGCACACGCGGCGCAGCGACGCGTAGACGAGCGCGAGCGCCACGGCGCCGCCCGTGAGCTGCTCGAGCGGCACGTCGGCTGCCGCCAGAAGCGCCTGCACCGACAGCATGATCGTTTGGAAAGGGAGGATCGAGGGCTTGCGAGGGCGGAAGGCGGCGAATTCGGGAATGACGCGAGCGCCGCTGAACGCCGGACGAGGCGCCGTCAATGGACTGAGGCGGAGGAGGACGAGTACCCAGCGGAGTGGAGACGGCGCGAGTGAGACTAATCGGCCGCCGCGAGAACCGCTGGAACAGGCGAATGTCGACGATGTTTAGTCCGCCGTCGGAGCGTAGAGCGGCCAGGACAACCGCGTTGGATATCATATCATATTGTGGTTGTGAACCTACTGTCAGAAGCTTTTCGAGGTTTCATCCCATGCAAATGCATATGAAATAAGGCGGCATGCAGATGTAAGAAGGTTTTGATCGAGTGACAGAGGTCCGCTTTGGTCGCGCACCGTCGCACTGGGTGACCAGAGTGGGCTTTCTTTTGCGTCATGTCACCTGCGAATTCAACCTTGGACATTTCTTTTGGACCCGCAATCATCAGCTAATCCGGGGCGGATTAGTCCACCGGACGAACGACCCAGGCTTTTACGCGCGGACGAATCCGCGGACGAATCGGAGGGAAGTGGGCGACAACTGGACGGATGCTGGGCGGACGGCGGCGCGCGCACGGCATCGGCGGCGAGCGCGTGGCGCTGCTGGTGATGCTGGCGCAGCAGATCCAGCGCTTGGACCGCAAACCGCCTGTGACGCTGCTGCTTATGGGTGCGTTTTAGGATTTATGGCGGAAAAGTTGGCTGAATGGATGCAGAGAGAAAGAAGCATTGTTCTCCCACCTCCTCCTCAATCATTTAGACGCCGAGACGGCCAGCTCTATGGCCGAGCGATGGATACATGATGGGCTGAAGTGCTGGCCAAGTGATGCGCCGTCGAACAGTGGGCTTGTGCTGATCGGTTGACGAGTGCCGGTGTGGTGACAGGGATCATGTACTACTTGCAGTTCCAGCACCAGCGCCACCCGAAGCTGTTCAAGCCGTACTACCTGTATGTGTGTGGAGCATTGGCGCGTGCGTTTTAAAAGTGGGTTGCGGCGCTCACTCTTGCATTTATGTCGTTCAGATGTCCCGATCGCGTCGTGGACGACTTGCAGCTCAGCCGCATCGTGGCTTCTGCGTTCCTGCACGTCGACGACCTGCACCTGTACCACAACATGTGGGTCTGGCAACCAACTGTGTTTCGTTGATCTTGGCGCGCGTCACTGATGCGATTGGGCCGGTTCTCGTGCACAGGATCTCCTTTCTCTGGAAAGGCTATCATCTGGAGGGCAAGTTTGGCGGCGCCAAGTTCGCCATGATCGTGGGATACTTGCTCGTGCTGTCACACATTCTCGTCGTGGTCGTTGCGTACAGTCTTGCTGTATTCTTCCACGAGTCGGTACGGTCTGCAGCTGGGTTGCACCGTTTGCGCCAGACTCGAACTTATGGTTGTCGTGGACTCCCTGTCCGCTTGCAATGCTCAGGCTCCATTGCACCAGTGCAGTATCGGATTCTCTGGCGTGCTCTTTGCATTGAAGGTAAAGCACCTTTGTTCATTCGCGTGCGAGCTGTATTCTGAATGGGTTGGCAAATGACTATCGGCGATACGCGTCACCCATGCAGGTCGTGTTGAACCACAATTCGCCCGCCACGACCTCGGTCTACGGCTTCCAAGTGCCGACAAAGTACGCAGCGTGGCTAGAGCTGCTTGTGATCCACGTTCTCGTCCCTCGTTCATCATTCATGGGACACATGTGCGGCATCTTGGCAGGTCAGTCTGTTATGTCATCCAGGTTGTGCGAACTAGCCCTCACCTCAAACGGTTGCTTGCTGTTCATGTCTACAGGATACATTTTTGTGCTCACACCCGGCGTTCAAATCCTGCTCACACGCGCTAGCGAGTGGTTGGAGAGCATTGGGCGGACGTTTATCGCGTCAGAGCGTGAGCGCGAACCCGGAGCTGATCATCATCGCGACGATCCTCCTCCGTCTCGCCCCAGTCCACGCTCTTCTTCCAGGTTCGAAACGGACGAGATGCTAGCACGACGACTGCAAGAAGAGGAGTTCCGCCAGCGCGACACCCACGCCGAAACCACCGACCGCGGCGACGAACCCCAGCACATTAGCGCGAGCGAACTGCGTCGTCGGCGCCTTGCTCGCTTCGGTGGTGCAAGTTGAAGATAGAGGTGATAGGTACTGCCTGCATAAACCCATTCCAACCCGCTCATGTAAATAGAGAGGCTCTGAGCCAATTATCTAGCTTCACAGGTTTTGTGTGGACTCGCGTTGGACACGCCAAGCTGAGAAGAACGCGTCACGCTGGATCTTGAAGGCGCCGCAAAGCAGACGCGCGAGTCCACCGAGGCAGTCGCCGCGTCAGCTGGTTCAGCGCGAGAAAGAAAACACAGGGAGAAACACTCCACAGGCAGAGACCGAGTCTCCATCGACACTCGTCGAATCTCTGCCGCGATGAGAAGATCGCGCTTCCAGCGGTCGAGCTCGCCGCTCTCCTCGCTGTTCACGGCGGCATGGCACGTCTGGTGGAAGGTGCAGCTGTTCGCGGTCGGCGTGCTGCACATGCTGTTCTCGAGCGACAAGCAGTGGCCGCGACTGACTGAGGAGGCGTCGGGTTCACTGTCCTCGTCGAGAGTTTCGAGCTGGGATGGTAGCGACGACGTCCGCAAGCAGAAGCGCATCATCTTTGTGCGCCATGCCGAGTCCGAGTGGAACGTCGTCTTCAACCGCGGCGTTTTGTGGCGCGCGGTGGTCAACTTCTTCCGCGCGGTGGTCAGAGAGTGGCTCATGCTGCCGACTAGCGACTCGATCTTCCTCGATTCGCCACTTAGCCGCCGCGGTCACCTCCAGGCGCAGAACCTGCAGGAGCAAGTGTGCGAGACGTCGCTGCGACTCAGAGGCTCGGCCGATTCCGACTCGCTCAATGAAGAAATCACCGGCTTTTCAGCTCGTCGTGACCACCAGCACGCGCCGCATGCGTCGCCGGATCGTGCTCTACTGCGCCACCTGTGCTGCCCGATGCCGAACAGCGTGGTGGTCGCGTCCAACTTGCGCCGCGCGATCGACACGGCTCGAATCGCGTCGGCTTCGCGTCTCGAAGTCCCTGGCGAGAAAATCCACGTGCTCTCGAGCTTGCAGGAGATCGGCCGCAACATCGACACGCTCGCGCTCAGCGACGCGTACAAGATCGAGTCGCCGGCGCTGCTGCAGTCGTGGCGAGGCGAGAAGCGTCACGACGAGCTGTTCAACGTTACGGAGAACCACGGGAACAAGGCTGTGCTGGGGTCGGGACGCGACCGGATGTTGCGCTTTGCGCAGTGGGTGTTCAAGCAGCCGCAGGAGGTGGTGGTCGTTTACGGTCACTCGTTGTGGTTCCGCTCCTTTTGCCAGGAGTTCTTCCCAGACGAGGTGTACCACGAGGCCAAGTCGATCAAACTGCACAACTGCGGGGTTGCGAGCTTCCTGCTCGAGAAGCGAGGTGGTGGAGGATCGGATAAGGCGCAGTTTGCCATTCAGCCGGACAGTTTCCAGCATCTGCTGTGAATCTCGTTTGACGAAGTAGAAAGCTTTTCGATTAGTAGCGAGCGCGATAATCGATCGATTGCCTGACACTTTACGTGAAGCATGTTTGGGCATGCCGACTTGTGCATTGGCGCTTTTTGCAATGCCACTAGGAACACAGGTTCGCATCTGATCTGGTAATAGTGTAATGCATGTGGGCATGACACTAACCGACGTTGGCCAGTATCGACTTCCCAGTGAGTCGGTATTTCTCCTGTCCGTTCTTTTCTTTCCGTACGATCTTCCACACAAGATCTTCAGTTTGCTGGCCGTTGGTTGTCACCCAGGTACATTGCCGAAGAGGGAGATCTTGATGTCGCTGTGCTGCATTCAAGCGAAGTTCGTCCTGCAAGAAGCGGAGAAGTTCGACCGGCAACAACAACCGGAAGAGAGCACACGCTCGTTGATTTCGGGGATCCACGACCTGTCAGCAGATCTTGTATTGTCAACAAGGGCAGAGAGCGGCGTTCTCGCGGAGATGGCATCGTCAGGATCGCTTGCGTGGAAAGATGGTCGCATAATGATCCACGGCGGCATGTTTACTTGCCAGCTGAATACCATGCACAGACGATTGTGCCGTTGCCACCGATCAAGTCGCGGCGATGGGAAAACGTATTACCAGTTGCAGTGTACGTGGCAGTCGGAAACGTCTGCTGATCGCATCGAATGGTCTGTGCACCGTCGGTTCAGAGAATTCGCGCGTCTCCATGTGGCGTTGAAGCGCAAGATCTCGTCCAGAATCGCGAGAGTGCCGTCGTTCCCGCCAAAGCACGTCTTGAGGAGGCTATTCGACTGCATGCTGCATCAAAAAGCTGATGAGCGGGAACGAGAACTGAAGGACTACTTTGACGAGTTATTGGAGATGTGCGCGCACTTGCCGAACTCGCTTCCGGTTACTGAGCTTGACGACTTTCTCGAATTGCCGTCGGAAGTGAAGCGGCACTGCCGACTTGTATTTTCCTCGTCATCGTTGGACAGTTCCAACAATACTTGGAATGATCCAGTCATCACAGCCAATCGCCTCCCATTCGACCACATTGAATTCAAGGACCAACTCAGCAAGGGCATGTTCGCTGAAGTTTACTCCGGCTACTACCGCGGGCAGCACGTCGCCATCAAAACCTTGACGCCACCCGCATGCAATGACATGGGCGTGTCGCTCGTATTCTTTATGAGAGAGATCAAGATCATGGCCCAGATCAAGCACCCTCGCATTGTGCAGTCGATTGGTGTGGCGTGGAACCTGAAGACCGACCTCTGTGCCGTCTTTGAGTTCATGGAAGGAGGTGATCTTCGTTCGTTGCTGGCGCTGTACCGTGCTTCAGGTCAATCACAGGGGTTCGACGTCGAGAAGTTGAGAATCGCCAAGCAAGCTGCAGAAGGGCTGGCATATTTGCATTCACAGGTACCAACCGTAGTGCATGGTGGCCTCAGCTCGCACAGTATCCTGCTCACTGCCGAGTTGGACGCCAAAATCACCAGCTTCGGCAAAAATCGAAGCGAGTTGCAGTTTTCCCCTCCAAAAGACTACGACAGAATTCTGTGGATAGCTCCAGAACTACTTCTCGGTGACAACGACAGTGAAAAATCAGACATATTCGCTCTCGGCGCCGTGCTATCGGAGTTGGGCACACTCGAACTGCCATACGCGTTGACGACAAAGCCGTACGCCAGCATGTCAGCGATCATTAAGGTGATAATGAACATTGTGGATAGCACCATAAAAGTGACAACATCAGGTCACTCGTCGCCCGAAATGGACGCTCTCATCGAATCGTGCGTCGACCGCGATCCGACCAAACGACCAGCGGCTATCGACGTAATGCGCTGCTTGACGAAGATGCTACTGCTGAAACGCTATGAAAGTTACCGAGATCTCAACACTGATGATGCAAGCTGATTCACATGCTATCGGGGTGTTGAAAAGGTATTGTGAGGATGCGTGGGCTGCGTTCGACATGCTCCTGAACGAGATCTGCCTCGCGGCATTTGAGCTCTAAGCGTTACGGTATCGCTCTAGTGGGCAGGCTACGCCAGGCAAGTGAGGCTCTGCCAGCTCAAGAATGTCCTGCGTGCGATTCGCAAGATGAGGAGATGACGAAATCCCTCAAAAGAGGTCGCGACGGAAATCGCATCCGAGGACGGCGGCCTGGCTGGGTGAAAGAACGAGGGCGGTGATGGCGATGAAGCTGTCGTCGGCAGGTATGACAGCGGCATCGATTGTTTGGTGGTGATGCTTGATGCTGTCAACTTCAACTTGGTGTGCTTCCTCTCGATTTCAATATATCGGTATTGGCAGGGTATTGTCCGTCTGGTTCTGAGAATACCTCTGAGAATGCGCTTGGAGTGCATCAGAATCGGCTGGCGAGCTGCCGTCCGATCGACGAGATGTTCGCCAGACCGCACTGCTCTTCGCGGCGCCTGTCGTTCCTCCCGCAGCACCGCGGCAGTGTACTGCCCCGTGCTCGGTGTGTGTAATATTGCATAGTTGGCCGCGACTGAACCAGCTCAGGGAACAACCAGCCCGACTGCTCCAGCGCCGCGCCTTCCCATCTAAAGTCGGAACAGCGCCGGAAGCCACTGGGGACGTTGAGACCTTCTTCCAACGGCCAGGAATAGCGAGCGTTCTTCGGCGGGATCTTCTCTGGGTCCACCCACCGAAGAACAAAGATCTCGAGGGCTCTGATGACGACTGAGAGCTCCGGAGCGGGCGTCGGCGGCGTGGGGCTGCTGCAGGGCTTCCGCCGCAAGATCGGCCGCTACGGCTCGACCTCCGCGCTGACTGCGCCGCCGTTCCAATTCGACACGCCGCTGGCCAATGTGGTGGAGATCCAAGAGACGTGCGACGGCCCGTCGATGGCCTGCGCGCGCGCGGTGCGCGGCTTCAGGGAACAGGACCAGCTGCTGCGGCGACTGGACGGCGAACTCACAGGGATGCTGCAGCAACTGCAGGTGCGGTGGTAGGCGCTGTCTGTTGTTGGCTGGCTGAGTCGCTAACGAGGTGTCCCCTATGCAGCTCTCCTGCACGTCCATGCTGCAGGTGGCGCGGTTGTTCGCCGAGACGCTTCGGTAATCAGTTACTATGCACATTGATGTCAACTAGTTGTCGTCCTAACAATGAGAGGACTTTGGCACAGCTCGGATGAGGAAGCGTATCAGCTGAGCGTCGAGTTCCTCGAGTCGATGCACCGCGTTGTGCGCGACGGCGTCGAAGTCACGGAGCAGTCGATCCGCTTCACGGTCGCCGACCCGCTGCAGGCGCGGCTCCACCGCCACGCGCAGCTTGAGTCGCGACTTGCAGACTATGATCGGCTCGTCCGTGATGTTCGTTCGGCGCAGGAGAGTGTTGCGCAACTGCAGGCTGCGCGACCGGAGACAGACGAGAGGCGATGCAAAGCGGAGGCGAAGTTGGAGGCACTGCGCATCAAACTCGAGGCCATGCAGCACAAGATCGCTCCGGCAATTGGTACGTTCGTTGATGATACTGACATCGAGAGTGGTTTGTATTGGGGTAGCTCACGATCGTGCGTCGAGCAGATGAACTGACGCACGGGTGCGGGTTCACGAGCCAGAGCGACCTGTTTGGTGCCATGGTACGATGAGAAACGAGTCGTGCAATCGCATGGAGATTTGCTCACTGTTGTGATTAATGTGCAGCGTCTGCAACTGGCGACTTTCTTCTTCAACGCCAACAAGGCGCTGTTCCCCGGACTCTCGGCGACGGAGATGGAGATCGTCACTGGCGCGAGCTACTCGGATGCCACTCGAAGACCCATGGCGATGGTGTCGCAGCCAATATCGGGGGAGCGGCAGAAAGTGCTGAGCAACGCGTCCGACGAGTGGTCCGAGGTGGATGCGTCGCTGATCCCCGATGACGGTGACGCGAGGAGCACGCTTTTAACGGAGGATGACGAAGTGTCGCGTCCGTCCATCACGCTCGAAGAGTTCGAGATGGGCTGCTCGCCGCCAAACATGAACAATGTGGTATCAAGCCGAGACGCAGACCGATTGGACACTCGATCTCCGGTGGGGTCGTCCGAAAGCACCATCAACGAGGAACTGAAAGCTCTGGCTGCGCATCCAATGGTACCCGCCGATTTCAATGACACCGTCCACGACGAGCCGGCGGCTGTTGTATCACCGCATGGCTCAAGGTCGCTGAAATCGCCGTTTTCAGACACGAGTAGCGTCTTGCAGCGGCAGACTTCTGGCGTGCTGACGTCGCTTGGGAAGTCGATTCGCGGACGCCTGGGCTACAGCGACTCGCAGTCTTCGTTGCCTCGCTCTCCATCCGTGGACTCGGACTTTCTGGTCGTGACGGCATCCGCGACGGCATCACCCACGCACTCTCCACCTCGGGTAAGCGTCTGATTGTGTTTGGCTGTCGATGATGCTGAATTGCGTCGCTGACATGTACTTGAAGCGCCAGTCGAGGTCATCGAGGCCGATTGGATTGTCATCAGAGGAGTGGCGTGCGATCGAGGCGTGTCTGTGGGACATTGACGTTCGGAAGCGGCTCGAGAGCACTGGAAGCGCATCGAAAAGCGATTTGGTCTGTGCGACTGGCGACGACAGTCTCTCTCGACTGCTGCAGGAGGTGAGGAGCACTGCTAGCTTTGCTGCCGATTATTCTACTAATCCTTGTGTGGAAACTGCAGGATGAGGCACTTTTCCACACCTGGGCTTCCTTCCTGCAGCTCGAAGACCTCGCGCGTCTATCCATGGTGCGTTTCTATCAAAATAATGCTGATCGGTCTAGAGCTCTCTAACTCACATGGAATATGTGTGCAGGTGAATCGTGTCGTGCACCATAGGTTGCTTGACTGTCCACCGCTTTGGAAGCAATGCATTCGCGCGTCTGGTCTGCGTCGACCCATCCGAAGCACTGTCTGGCTGTCTGCCTTCTACGAGTCGACGCCGTGGCGGTTTGATGGCATTGCACCACATCGACTTAGTCGTGACACGAGGAAACGCATGTACGAGCAACTGTTGCTCAAGGTCGGAACCAAGCTGGCCCACGCGACGATGAAGCAGAGCGCCACGTCCGAGGAGGATATGCAGCTTTTGGCGTGGATGCACGAGATCGATATTGACGTGGCGCGCACATGCACCAAAGATATCTCCGTCGACCACGAGGTATGTCGCTAGCCATGCTCTTGTTCTGAGTTTTATGTTCACGGTGGCGTGTGTGCTGCTGTCGTCAGGAGGACCATTGGGGGATGCACCGGTTCGTCAGCACCTCTTCATCCTCGGCTTCGTCTCGCACGAACAGCAATGGCAGCGCGTTTCACTCGGTCAGCTCGTCCGACGACAGCACCACCGATACCGCGTCAGTCGCCGACGTCGACAAAGACGACGACGTCGCGGCATTCAATGCTGGTACTACACCTGATGGCCAGGCGGCGACGCGACGAGCTGATGTCGAGGCGAAGATCCGGCGAGTATTGCGCGCCTACGTCATGTACAACCCTCGTGTCGGGTATTGTCAGGGGATGAACTTCCTCGTTCGACTGCTGACCGAGGTGGCGGACGAAGAGGCTGACATCTTCTGGCTGTTTGTGGGCTTCTCCGAACCCGAGAATGACCGCAACCTGTACGAGCCGGGTCTTGCGGTGCTCCAGCCTTTCTTGTCCAAGTACGAGATACTCTTTTCCAACCACATGCCGGAGCTGCATGCGCACTTCCAAGCCGAAGGCGTTCATGCTGCCGCGTTCTGCGCGCGCTGGTTCCTTACCCTCTTCTCGTCGTTCGAGACGCTCAGCCCGTCGCTTGTGCTTCGCTTGTTCGATGTGTTTGTGGTCGACGGCTGGCGCGTCATCTTCAGCATGGCACTCGTGGTGCTGGACGAGTTGCGGACGCCCCTCATGGCCGCGGATTTGGAAGGGATCCTCCGGATTCTGCAGTCACCGCGAGAGTACATGGAGTTGCAGACGCCGACCAAGTGTCGCCAGCTGCTTCGGCACGCGCTCGCTTTCAGTATCTCGCAAATGATCAACTCCGTTTAGAATATGTCGTTGAATAATGGTACTTTCATTTAGTGCCGCGACCTCTCTCGAACCCTGCGGACTCTCTACCGATACTATACATTACAGAACTGCCTCGCATTTCCGCGTGCCCTTACTCCGCAGAGCAAATCAACAGGTCGCACATAATACACGACTCGATGTGGTAGCCTGGCTCAATGCGTCCATTGGCGGTCGAGTCGCTTGAAGCGGCAGGGGAAACTGCACGCCACGTCTTGATCGAGTAGTGTGATCTCCAGTACACAATCAGCACCGCGCTCCCGATCACAAGCAGAGACACAAAGTTGACGCAAAAGCAAACGTGTCCGAGGATCTGGAGGATATAGGTCTCCGAATAAAACAACGGCGAACAGAAGAGGACGTGGAAGATGCTCGACATGACCATGAAGTGGTACAGCCGCTGGTAAACCAGGAAGCTCGTCGAGGTCTCATCGCCAATTCGACGAAAGCGCTCGTCAAACCACGCCGAGTGCGCAACGAAGCAGATCGCAACCGCAAACGGTACCCAAATGTAGAGACCCCACGACCCCCACCCTATCGACCGCACAGAGGTTGCCATAACCGCGGAGCAACTGGGAACCACGATGAAGAACCCTTCGCCAAAGTCCTGACGGAATTGAAGAAAGTCCTTCCAAGTGACTGACAACAGTTCGCTCATGGATGCGGGGAATCGAGTGTCTTCCGTGAGCTGGATGTCACACATTTTGCAGACGCGCGAGGCGAACGATACGTCTTCCCCGATGTGCAGCCACGCCATGCTCTTCTCCATACATGATCGGTGCGCACTGCGACGGGATACTTGGTTGTGCGCGCTGCGACATTGGCAAAGGGTGATCCACGTGCTTGGTGTTCGTCGTCGGCACTGTTCGCCTTGCTCCCATTTCGACCCCTCGGCGCTAAACAGCTCCCAGCGGTCGCAAATCACACAGTGCTTCGTATGGAAGTCACGACATGCTCCCTGACACAAGGCTTTCCACTTAGACGACCTGCACACCGCAAACGTAGATTAGTCATCTCGAATTGAACGATGAACACCAAATCCGCCCAAACTCACCGAATGTCAGGGATGGCGCGCTCAAAAGGTCTCCAGCGAGGCAGTTGGAATCTGCAAATCAGGTTGAAGATGACATTTTCGACTCGGTTTAAGCTGGTGAACGACGCGGGTGAAGATATTGTGAAACTAGATGAATGCTTCGACTCCCACTCATCGATCACCGAGGTTTGGTTGGAAGTCATCTGCCCTCGCCACACCATTTGTTGGAAGAACACACGTCGCCAAAAGTTCTCGGTGAACAGCGCCTGGATCGCTTTGCAGCTCCCCGACAGCGCAACCAGGTCGGCCATCGACATAAACAGAGCCATTTGTACGTAGCAGTCGAAGCCGAGTTGCAGCACCGGGTGTTCGTCGTTTGGTGACTCCTGCTCGATTTTCATCTTCGATTGGGTCAATACGCGCTCGTCTTTCAAAATCAGCTGCTGGATCCACCACGCCGACACCACGACGATCAATGCGCAGGCGACCAAACTGAACACTTGATTCGTCCCTATGTGTCTCGGTATGAGCGCGTTGAGCTGCCCAGACACCATCCAGGCTACAAGACCCCCAGATGAGTACATCCACATCCCCACAACTCCGGTTCGTTCCTCCAGCCATCTCGCAAAGCGACGAGGTATTTCCAGAACCCCGTAAGCAGGTTCGTCCGAGTGTTTTGAATGCCGCGACCCTGGCGCTTGCAGAACCAAATACTGGGCAACAAATCCTATTACACCCGTGAGCGTCCCCATGTACGCTGTTGGCGACTTCGACGTCACTATCGTTTGAGCAACGCCGGATTCGAGGGCCCACAGATTGTAGCAGTAGACGACGGCCAGGAGCAGAGTGAATGACCACAGCGCACAGCCCACCACCACGAACACGATACTTCCGCTGAAGCTCTTGGCACGCGCACCAAACGACGACGAGGCGAACTTGTAGGACATGGGGATGGACGAAAACAACGCCAAGACCGCACATATCGTCACTGGTAGCACCGGAATCGACGGCCCAAAGTAAACCATTCCGAGATCGACCAGCACAAACACTGAACAGCCGGCGATCCCAAGCAAAGGGCCAACCAGAAATTGATTGATCCAGTCTTCGGCGTGAATACGAAACTCGTTCTTGGCGCACAGCTTTCGACCTTCTTCAGCGCTGCTGCTCGATCTGTACAGCGGCAGCGAGTACAACAGCACCAGCTGAGCCATGAAGAAGATGATACCAGTCATGACATGGATTCCCTTCACGCGGAAGAACTCTGCATTCCAGTACAGGACCGTGCACGACACAGCCCAAGCCATACTCATCATGGTCCAGGCCGCACCCTGTAGCGTGATGAACCGTGTACCACCTCGGAAAGGCTGAAATAGCTGATAGGTTGGGTGGATCTTTGGACCGAGAACGCAGTGACCCAGTACCATGCCGCAGATCGAGGTCAGAAACCCAAACAGGTACAGCACTTCTTCAGCATGCCGAATCCGGTCGCTCCCATGAAAAATTTCTGCACACACGAACAGTCCAATCGATCCGATAGCGACAACCATATTCACAATCGCTCGCCATCGAATGCCAACGTCTCGGAACAACACGCGCCACCCCGCATTTGGAACTTGAGACATCATTGTCGTCTCTTCAGGAGACGGATCATTCTTGAAGTAAGCGACCGACGACGCGATCAGGCAGTGAGGAATGAGAGTGAAGAAGCCTATCAGACTTGGCACGCCGACAGGAGCACGCTGCCATGCGATCAGAGAGAGCAGCAGCGAGTCAAACAGCAATTGGACGGCGAACAACGTCCATCCGACCGCTTGGCGAATCACGAACCGTGTCCCGCCTTCGAATGGCTGAAAAAAACGATAGGATTCATGATAATGCCGCCCAGACATGTGCATAATCGTGCAGCCCAGGACGCTTGCCGCAGTCCCCAGACTGACGCAAATCACTCTGGCGATAGCAAACATCCGCTCATGAAACACATCCACCAACACGTGGAATAACGCGCACACCAGCGCGAATGCCAGAAACATCGCGAATTCACTCTTTGCATCGAAAGGCTTCACCGACCGCTTCAAGTAGTGACGAGGCGACCGGAAGTACGGGAGCGACAGCGAAATCATCAACGCAGAGGCTGCGCCAACCACGAGAAATCCTATCGACATCGGCTGACCGATAATCCGGTGATTCAACCACAGCACAATCACCATCGAGAGAAAGATCCCATACCAAAACCAACCGATCATCTGCAGAAATATGAACTTCGTTCCGCCAGCAAATGGCTGCCACCAGCGGAACGAATGGCTGGTTCGCACAGCACCCATCTGGATGATCGGGGAAGCGATCACCAGCGCGACAAGACCGATGCTCCACCAAATCCGCTCGTGAAGTAGAAAACTCCTCAAGATCGGGACTTGAGCAAACTTGCTATCGATGCGAGCCACGTACGAGATGAAGCCAACGAGCATGGCGCTAAAGCAGAGGAGAGCAGACACCATCACTTCGGGCGATCGCTGCTTGGACAAACGCTGCGTGATAGCTGACCGACTTTCTTGCCGTTCAAAGAACTGGAGCGATATCAGCAGCAAGGTCTGAGAAATGAACCCCATTATGCCAATGGTGGTCGCCGATCCGACGGAATAGACCTTGTTAGTAGAGTGGCCAGCATCAAAGTCGAAGCAAATGATTATTGATGCTGCGATGACGCAGGCAAGGAACTGCCAGCCGAGGTACTGCAGCAGCAAGAACGTTCGGTCGCCTTCGAACGGCTGCCACAGTCGGAAGCCGGGGATGTCCATGCAGCCATAGACCACGTGAATAATGAACGCAGAGATCACGAACTGCGAGCACGCCATCGTGATGATGACACTAGACTGCATCAGATGCGAGAAGACGTCGTAGATCACGAACATGAGCGTGCCGGACGCGGAGATGAGCAAGCTCACGACCGCCTTGGTGTTCAGCCGGAACTTGAAAACAGAACGACCCGTGTCGCCTTCAACGAAGCTCGAGATGCTCAGGTTCAACAGGATCTGCGCGATGAATCCAGACACCCCCAGCAGGAGGTACAGGCCCTGGAACCACTCGTGCACGCGAAAGTTGGCGAGGATCACGACGGACGCGGCCAGCACCAGCGCGTCCAGGCTCCAGCCGAACGCCTGCATCCACACGAACTCGACGCCGCCCTCGAACGGCTGCCACCACTTGAAGTGGCTCGAGTGGAGCGTGCCGGCGAGCAGCGTCAGCGGCCCGATCCATGCGAACCCGAGCGCGCCGAGCGCGACTAGTGTTAGAACGACGTGGTGCGTGCGCTGGCCCTCATACTGCAGCGTCTCGGCCGCGATGAAGAGGAAGAAGGCGAACACCGACAGCACCAGCGCGCACACGCGCACATGCTGGCTGTCGTGCTGCATCGCAGAGCGCGTGGACGGCGCGGGAGACCGCGAGCGTGCGCAGCGCGAGCGAGCGCTGCGCGGACCTTGCCTTTCGCCGTGGTTTCCTTTTTTGGAGTGTTTTGAGAGGTCGAGTCGGGTGCGGAAGACATTCACTCCCGACTTGCCGTCCCGCAAAAGCGAAACGACCGGGATATTGGAAGCAAACGCAAAATCGATATATGTCGGATGTATCCAACATGTGGTGACTTAGCTGGATGCAACACTTGTCAATGGTTGTGTTTTTTTTTTGCATGTCGCAATGTCGACTTTGGTTACTTTTCTAAGTTGACATGTGAATATGAATAATCGACGTGTGAATACGATATTTTTTTTCTCTCTTTTCGACTGTTATTTTTTTTTTTATTTGCGTTTACACTTGGAAATCGCTTGTATCTTTCGACTGCTGCCACCGAATAAAGATATGGGTGGATAGTGCCCGCGACATCATCCCTCGCAAATGTGATATGAATCACTTTGATTGTGTATGACAAATGCAAGAGCAGTGTATACCCAAAGTATACAAGCGTATAGTCTCGGGGTTCAATAGTATTATAGAAATAAAGCACATGTGTACTAATGCCAGAGAAATATATACACTAATCGTTGTCAATAGTAGCTCTTGTCAATAGATGATTGGCCTTCTTTGGACTACTACCCACGAACTATTGTCTACAAAGTTGAAATGAGGAAAAATTGAGGTGTGAAGAGGAAAAATCGAGGTGTGAAGAGAGATAAATTACGCTGTTCATTGCGACATGCAAAAAAAAAAACACAACCATTGACAAGTGTTGCATCCAGCTAAGTCACCACATGTTGGATACATCCGACACATATTGGCAATACATCGGGCACTGCAAAATTAACGTTATTTGCATTCTGTTTTGCCCATCAGACAGCCAACTCGAGAAAGTGAGAAGCATGGCGGCAACTTCGTCGTCGCCGGGCCGCGTGACGCCGTGGGTGCGCGAGGTCTCGCGGTTCTGGACGGCCGAGGCCGACTCGTCGTGCCCGGCCCCGCGGTCCGACGACTACTCGGACTGGACGCTGACGCAGCTGAAGCGGGAGATCGTGCAGCGGCATCTGCAGACGAACCCAAAGAAGCGGAACAAGTCTGCATTCGTGCAGATCCTACTGGCGGACGACGAGGTCGAGGCCTCCGACGATCCTCCCTACGAGCAACCAGCCGCGGCGCAGTCTACGTCGAGGGCGGGGAACTCGCAGGAGGTCGTCGATATCTGTGACGACGACGAGGAGGACGTGGTGGCTGTGGCATCGCGACCACGGGCGACATCTCAGCGCCAGCGTCCGCAAAAGCGACCGAGGACGGTGGAACCTCCTGAAAAGGGAGCAGACGGCGACCGAAGCGAGCGCTCCGAGTACCTTCATCACAAGCTGAGTCTCCATGCCGCACGGCTTGACATTGACTCTCGGCGACTGGAGCTGGAGATGCAGCGCGAGCGGCGAGGCGCCGAGATGCACGCTGTTCAGCTCGCGCTGGCGGAGGAGCAGCTGCAACAGGCGAAGCTCGCGACCCAGAAGCTGAAAAGGGAGTGGCTCGTGGATCAGATGTTGCAGAAGAAGCGGCTACGGGACGCAGGGATATCGGCTGAGGAGTCGGCGAGTCTGGGTCTCTTTTGATGCGTGCGCTGCTTTCCCGCGGCAAGTTGCGCTGGCTTTCGGTCATTTCCAGTTCGCTTTGTCAATAATACTATTGTTGTTGTTTTCCTTCTGGCCTTGCCGTGCTGATTGATGAACTGGCTGAAAACGACTGGATTGTAGTCAGTCGGCACGAGTGGTTTGTCCAGTCGCGAAATCCTGCAGTTCACAAGGAAGACACAATTTGTCCAGACGCGTCAGCTCGGGTATGTCCTGGATCAGCTTCCATAGCGGTCGGTGATGAGGATGTTTAATCGTCCAGCTGACATCGGATGAAGAGAAACGGATAGAACCTCAGTTCGCGCCACAAAAGCTGAAACTCAAGCTGCTGCGAACGCAAACACGCGCTGGGAATCAAAAAAGCAAACACAAAATGTGCATTCCTCGCCCGAGCTTTCGTTCGCCGCGCGGGCATTTCCTCAACTTCCGTCAATACTATACACGAGCCGCTAAATCACCTGTCTCTACCTAAACGTGCTACCAGTCGTCGGAACTGCAGAGTACGATGACACTATGGTTGACCCGACCGAAGGCACTCGCGAGCTGGTCCTGTCGAGTTGAGTAGTTCGGGCGTCCTTGCTCTTCGATGCCTTGTACACTTGGTCGATCAGCTTCTTCAGACGGTCCTTGGCTAAATTGGAGAGCTGGCCCGGCTTGCTCAGGATCGGAGACTGGAACGCCGTGGCTTCGCTCTTGAACAAGTGGGTCACCTGCCTCACGATGGACTTGTAGCGTTCTTTCGAGAGCTTTGGACCGCCAACCCCGTCCTTATACAGAGGATACAGCTTCGCTTTGACGTAATCTACTGCGGTATCCAGCCACCTGCAGCCAGCATGACAAATAATCAGCGACAGTGTTGATTTACAGACGCTTTGGCAACCCACGTACCCTTCTTGCTCGCGTTTCCGCTTCCCGCGTGGAGGCGTGTTCTGGTGCTCAGTGAACGTCACAATCTCAGGCAAGTCCGGGGACTGTTCATCGGGTGCGCTCGACGCTTGGGGACGCCATGCTGGCCTCACTGGTCCTCCTGGCGACGCTGGAGGGTTGATTTGGAGCCATCGCTTCACGAGCTTCGCTGCTCGCTCGCGCAGATCCACACTGCTATCCTGCAGCTGACTAATCTGCTTGAGCGTGCCTTGAAAGCCTTTTTCCTGCACACGGTCATTGACGTTAGAGCGAGCACAAGAAGTCAATTCAGGAAACAGTCGACCAACTCACCTCCTGCAAGTGCTCTTTCTTGATGGGTAGCACTTCCAACGCCCCCAGCACGGCGTCGAGAACTTGTGCATTGGGTGGATCGCGCAATGGATCGAGGACCCACTTGTGCAGAATGGAAAGACACTCCATCTCGAGTACACGCTGACCTTCTTTATCATTCAGCTTCCCAAAGAAAGTCTTGACTCGGGAAACAAGCCGCAATTTGCCGGTCTTAGGGATCGACAAAGACACCGACGACGCGTAATTGTCGTGACCGACCGCGTCCAGCATGAGCTTGGCCAACTCTCGATACTCCGGAACCAGTGTCTTCGAGATCCTGCTGCTGCCACGAGTACTTCCTGATCTCGTTGGCGAAGCCTCAGTTGAAGTTTCGTCCACCAACCCTGCGAGTTCGCGCCGGGTCCGATCGTGGTCTTCCCACATTTGGTCGAGGCTTGAGGACGGCGCCACCGTGCTTCTTGACCCGTACCCACTCCGGTTGTTGTTGGCAAATTGGTATAATCCCGGTTCGGTCAGGTCGCCCCGAGCAAACATCGCGTCAGCTCGCCTTTGGACCTGCTCGAGCTCGCGAGACATGCGGAGCGCGTATCCTGCCGCGATCCCCCGAATCGGCCGACCCCCGCTCTCCGTGTTATGCCCAGCAGTGTGTCGCTGCCGACCACGAGTCGTCCCCCGTCGGGTACTCGCTTGTCGTCCGCCCAGCACATTCGACATCAAACTCGCCAGCCGTCGCGTGCGTCTCCGCGTCGACACCGTCGTCGCCGGTCGAGCGATGAAATCGCTTGCTCGCGCTCCACTCGCGTGTCGGGAGCAGTACCAGGAGCTGGACGGCACCTCGCGCAGCCCTATGCAGTACGTGTGGTTGGAGACCGGACACCCAGGCGCTTCGCACATGAGCAGCACGTGTTCGTCCTCGCCCGAGCCGCAGATCTCGCACCGCGCTTCGCTCACGAGCCGCAGCTGTGCCGCAATGTCGTGGTCCTCCGCGTCCGGCTTATACGCCTGCTTGACGTCCTGGACCTGCTCGCGGTGCACGATCTTGCCAGTCGCGTCGACGCGGGTGACCAAGTTGAACTTGACGCGGCACAGCGGACACAGGTTCGTGACCTTGGCCCACGTCAGAATGCAGTCGAAGTGGAAGCGGTGGTCGCACGCAGGCAGAAAGCCCTGCTTGAGCACGTTCACAAACTCCTGGCAGATGCAGCACTGAGCACACAGAGGTCAGCATCAGCATCAGCGAGGGAACTAACGCCTTGACAAGCATAGCGACAGCCGCAATACTGCTGCAGTAGGAACGCACCGCATCCTCCTCGACCTCGTCCACCTCCTCGTCATCGTCGACGTCGTCTTCGGCGCCGACGCCCGCGTCCTTTTCCTCTTCCTCCTCGAGCAATTCGGGTCGAGTGTCGCCTGTGGGTGAAGACGCTGCTATCATCTGGTCCCTTGCGTTATTACTCCTTGATCCTGCTTGTCGATCGCGAAAAGGAAAGTTGCGGAAGTGAAGTGAAGACTGTTCGCGCACCTTGCTCGCGAGATGTATACGTCCATACACTCTTCTATTCGGGAAATCGACGGTACCGCCGCCTTTCCGCATTTGCGAAGAAGAGACGGCAATTCGCATCCAAGGCGCGCGATGTGCGCCTGGACAGCTCGTATGGGCGGCCATTGCCGGTGTCAACGATCTCTTGGCGGCTTCCCACTGGTTCTCCTGTTGCTATCAGCGCTGTTGATCCCCACTGCGAGAGCGATGGACCGAGCACTGCGCGAAGACGCTTCGAACGCGCCGATCTACTGCGCGGACGTGGGGTTGGAGGTCTCCTTCCCCAGTCGAGACGTTCAAGCCGCCATGGAGGAGTTGAGAGACGGCGCGGAGCCTGGCAGCAAGCTACAGAGCTGCATGAGGAGCTCGCTCATGCAGGACATCACGCAGCACATGAAGCACTCGCTGCGGAACTTTGCCGTCAGCGCGCTCGATTGTGTCCCCGAACCGCTCGACTGGGAGTCGTCGACAATCGCGCTCTTCACTATCGCATCCGTCTGCTCACGTTCTAATGTGGCGGTGGAAGCAGATATGGACGTATGGAATAGCGAGATGAGGCGGGAGCTGAACGCGCTTTTCGCATTCTCGAGCGGCCACCAGCAGCGCATCACGTTTGGATCGACGACCGGGTTGGTGCGGCAGGTGGCGCTGTCCAAGCCGTACGAGCTGCCTCCGGACGGAAACGGAGTGCCGGTGCTTGACATCAAGGCGATCGAGATGTGGTCGGAAGGCGACGAGAGCAATGCGGACATGAATGTCGAAGCCGAGTCTGCGAGTTTCTTCACGTTCGCCAAGTTGGAGATCGGGAATGCAGGTGCCATCCCGCTGCACGTGTTCCGAGTGACTGTGGAGCGGCATGGTGCTGTGATGCAAGGCGGGGATGATGCGTCGACGGATTTCGTGCTGTCTCTCGTCACTCCAGCGTCCTTTGAGCCTGGAGCACGCACTGCCATCACGGTCAAGGCAGTCACATCCACTCAGATTGTGCCGTCCGATCAGTATTCGCTGTACATCTCGCACAGCGGTTTCCGAGCGCACTTTTTCGATGGGGTTGTGGAACAAAGCAACCAGTTCACGTTCCAGAAGCCTGCGCTGATCAACATCGATGGCACGGATAGCGGCAATGCATTCACTCGCTTCTCCGTCGACGCGACTTTGGTCGGATCCGAGTTTTCCGCCTTCCCAGTCGCGCTGTGGCAAGGTACTGTTGTCTGCTGTTTTGCCTCTTTTGTTGGTACGTGCAACTGACATCCAGAATGCATGACAGTCGGATCGATGGGGATTGCAGTGTCAGTCGGCGTATTTGTCGCGATGTTTATTCGTCGGAAGTTCGGGGGTCTCGTCTATTTCATGTGCGCGATGTGTCCGTGCGGTCATTCCCGTCGTACCGTCAAGCGCGGTAATATGCGCTCGAGAGCGTCCAAGAGCGTATCCAGAGCGTCAACTTCATCGACTGCTTCATGTTCCGACAGTGTAGACGAAGAAGAGCACGAGCATCTCATCGAAATGAGGAGGTTCGTACGCATTTGTTACTCGCTGTTCCATGATGCAGGCAATAACTGAGTCAACTCAGCAGGTTGGACGGCAACGCTAAATCGTCCGCTGTCATCAACGAAGAAGCTCCTGTCAAGCCGAGTCGGCCGCGACTGCAAGTCAAGTACGTTCGCTTAGGATACGATCGGGTGTTCTAGCGGACGACAACTGACGGCATTGACCTGTATCACATTGATATCCCAGAGCGCCGGAAGTATCGCTACAACGGAAACCTCCTCTCGTTCCAGCGACCCGCCGTCTCCCCGCGACACCAAAGTCCAAGTCGCCCAAACCCCAGCCGGCTCCGAAGCACCAGCCACTTGCGCTGGATATCACCGCAAGACTTGATCCACAGCAGTTTGAGAGCATGTGGGACAGCTACGCCGAAAGGTGCGTAGTGAGCGGCAGTACTCTGTCGGTGTCCCTGCACCTAACAAGTGTGATGGTCGCGTAGGTTCCAGCGCGAGATGCCCGCAGCATCGGCTCCCGATGCCTCGACACTCGTGGCAAACATGAAGCGTGTGGGCATTTCCTGCATGGCCAGCGGCACAGTCAACAACGTCGAAAAGTACGTCTTCTACGGGAAGGAGCGGCATTCGTCGTGGTTCTTCCTCGTCGCGATCGACATTGCGATTGCCAGCAAAGTGATCGTGATCACGGTTCGAACCAGCCAAGACGCTGCCGAGCACTCGGTTCAGCAAATGACGGAGCTGACGCTCGCCACGCTCGCACTCTCAAATTCGGCAGCATGACAGCAGACATACCACAGTTGACGGAGGAATAGACGCAACAAGTCGAAATATAAAAACGTGCATTAAGTGATTACGAAGCAAACGGTGAGCGCTCGTCAGCGAGAAAGCGCGAAGCGACATCTTGCACGGCAGTCCGGTCCTGCCATTGTCACCGCGCTGGTCATTCGCACCTAAAAGAGCGCGTTGACGACGGCGTTCAGGTCGCCCTTGAACTGGTCAAGCAGATCCACGTTCCGCTCCTTGTCTGTGAACCCCATATCGGCGAGCGACTCGAGTTCCGTCTGCCACTTCGCGTCCACCTCCGGCGCGAAATGCACCGACGGCTTCACCGGGGCTGGCGCAGGGACAGTCACAGGCGCGGCCTCCTGCTTCTTGACGAGCGGCGCCGGAGCCTGGATCCGGATCGCCGCTTCCTCCGCCACCTCGGGGTCAGTCACGTTGATGTCGACCCACAGACGCTGACCGAAGCGGTTCCCGTCGGAAGTGCTCAGGCGCCAGTAGCCAGTGTAGCGACCGGCCTTGTTCGGCGAGATCATGCGGAGCGACACGTCAATAGAGTGGCCGGGCTTCACTGACGGGATTGGCACGTGGTCCGGCGCCTGCATCTTGTCGCCGCCGACGCACGAGAGAATAGCGCCAGCAGGCCATTTCTAAAAACAAACAAGCTCGTGAGAATTGAGGACGGATGCAGGCAATTGTGTAGCGCCAGCACTTACTGTCGGGCCGCCGTTGCGCAGCTTCCAGACCTTGTCAAAGGGCTGGTTGGGAGCCAGAATGGTCCCGTCCGGACAGGTAATGTCGCCTTCGAACACAGCCACAACCGGCCCAAGATCCTCCTTCGTCTCCTCGGTCGAGATCGTCTCGAAAAAGTCGCTCGCCGACATCATCTTGACGTTGTGGCGGTGCTGCACCTCCTGCAGCACGCGCTCGACCTGCACGCGCGCATGCGGACACTTCTGCAGCAGGATCTTGGCGATCTCCTCCAGGTTGCCAGTGCCCGCGACGGCCACGAGGCACGCCAAGTAGTCTCCGCCAGCCTGGAACTCCTCCGTCACCGTCTGCAGAATGGACGCAAACTGCAACAAATCGCATGTCAGATCCAGTCAACAGCAACACTCATCCACATCCACATGAATAAAACCAACCTTCTCGTTCGCCATAATCTGGAGCAGCGCCTCCTGGCATCCAGGCTCGTGGAGGATCGACACCAGGTCGCGCTTGAGCGCGCCGAGTTCCTCGCTAGCCTCCCATTTCTCGATCACCTTGCTCAGATCGACGAAAAGGTCCGACATCTTCTTCTGCTGCGTCGACGACGTCAGCAGCTCGGGAGTGTCCGCCGCGTCGACGGCGTCACTGTGTCGCTCGCGCTCGAACTGCGAGCTGGCAGCCAGCACGGCCCGCGACGCCACGATGATCTTGCACACGGCGTTGCTCGGGTCCTTGCCGGCAGCTTGCGCCATCTCCTGCATGAGGCGGAAACCCTCGGCGAGCTCGTCGTCGTTCGTGATGCGCACCTGCTCATCGTCGTCGTCCATGTAGTACAGCAGCACGTCCAGCGCCGGGTCCTTCAGCTCCGGGAACACGAGCAGCACATAGTCGCGCAGATCGCGAAAGGCGAGCTCGTTCCAGTTGTCGACCACGCGGTGGTCGCGCGCGGCCAGCGCCTGGTTCACGGCCAGCAGCTGCACGCGGCGGATGTCCTGCTTCTCCTTCCACAGGATCTTGAGCGTCAGCATGGCGGCGGTTTGACGGTGGCGGTGGCGGCTTGGCGGTCGTTAGGAGCTGGAGCTCGAGAGGCTGCGGCTTCTTCTCTTCCGGCTTTGGATAATGCGACGACGGTTCTCTTTCTTCCATGAACATAGTAAAACCAAGACACTTTAATTCTCAAATGATGACACTTATGGGATAGGTATGGATGGATTATATGTGCAAAATAGCCAGTAACTCAGACTCTGAGACAGTTTCACTACACAAAATGGCAACGATTTATGTATGTTTTATATGCGGTAAGAAACGATTTAGCGACCGTCTATTGCCCGCGTATGAAGATCTATGTGGTATATTGCCCGCGTATGAATAAATGTGGAGCGACCCACATTTAAGCTTATGATTTGTATGACTGACTGATGGAACTGAAAATTCTCTCTTATGTACGAAAAGTATAGTCGCGGGTAATAATCGATTGAGGTACATTTTTAACAAAATAGTTATTGACCGCGATGATTATACAGTATTCGCAGTCGGTAGTGAGCTGTAAAATCGTTGTCAAAAGCAGAATTGGCTCGGATCGACTGCTGCCCGCGTATGAAGATCTATGTGGTGTATTGCCCGCGTATGAAAGATGAAATATTCGGATTGACCCTACCGGTGGCACTAGCCAGCTGTAAAACCTTGTCGAGGTAAAAACCTCGTTCGAACGAGGTTTTTGTCATGGAAGTGGTACATTATGTTGAGATGTACCCAATTATGTCGAATATAGCATTCGACATGTTGTAGAAACCGGCCCAGTAATCGCTCCACGTAAGCACGGGGCCAAACGCAATGAATGCACTTCAACGCGCACACATTCCGGGATCTGATTTCGTGGGTTGGGGCAGTCACCATGAACTTCTAGAACGCCGTAGAGCGTGCACACACTCCAGACCGAATACTGCCAATCTGCGAGCGCCACAAGTGGCCAAGCTGGCAAATGCTGGCAAGTGCTGGCAAATGCAGACCTGCATTCTTGACCGATCTTGACATGATAAAGCGCGAGGCTGTGATTGGCGGATATCTTCCAGAAGGTTCCACAGTCGGCATCTTACCGTCATTCCGTTCATGGCTCACCAACAGTCGCGGACGTGGGAAGCGGCGCGATGGAGAAGAACAGCCCCCGATTTAGTGGCTCGCTACACTTGCAAACTGTATGTGTGCTGAGGGTACATCCCTCGAGATAGTCCGCAGCGGTGTCTAACGCCAGAGTCAACGGGCCGAGATGACTTGGAGCACGACTCCATTCTGCAATCTCTCGCCTCGGGAGCAAGTGTGGAGAAACGAGAGGAAAGGAAGGAAGCAAAAAGTAACGAGGTCCGCGAGTCGAGGGAACATGACTCGAGTGCTGGAGCTCTCAACCAAGGACGAAGGCCGCGAGCTCGTGGAGGTGCCGCTGGTGTCGGCGGACGGCAGCCCGCTGTCGTTTGCGCAGCTGGTGGAGGCGGCGACGACGCTGCTGGAGAGCGACAAGGCCGCGTGCTCGCTTCGGTACGTGGACTCGGACGGCGACGAGGTGACGATCGCGAGCGACGCCGACGTGAAGGAGGTGGAGGAGTACATGATCGACGAGCAGCTGGAGCGGGTGGGTGTTGTTGTGGTAGCCGCGAAGCCGCAGCCGGGTCGCGTGCGCCTGACTGGTCTGGTGTCGGCCATGTCGAAGCTGTCGGCTCGCCTGGACGCTGCCAAGGACAGAAAGAAGAAGGAGGCGACGGTTGCGAACGCGCTGAACCTGCTGGTGGCCAGTCTGCAGTCGCTGGACGTGGCTGAGGACGTCGCGGAGCTCGCGGGTATCAAGCAGGACCTGCTGGAGCTGCTGGAGGACGCCGAGTTCCGTGCTGTTGTCGAGGAGCTGAGCGCGACGGACGAGTTCAAGGAGCTGGCCGGTGTGATCGTCACGGCGGTGTACGAAGAGCGGCCCGAGCAGGTTGAGGCTGTGGTGAGCGCTCGCCTGGACGAGGTCCTGGTGTTTGCGCAGCGCGTGATGGCTCGCAGCCCGGACATGAAGACGACGCTGATCCGCGTGGCCAAGGCTTGCATGGCGGGCATTGTCCGCTTCAACGACGATGTGCTCTCCCGCGACGACGACGATGCCTCGTCCGTGTCGAGCAAGTCGTCCAACAGCAGCAGCAGCAGTAGCAGCTCGAACAGCGGCTCGGATGACGACGACGACGACGATGAAGAAGAAGACGAAGACCTGAAGAAGAAAGCGGCGCCGACAGGACCGACGCATCACGGGATCGTGTGCGACGGCTGCGAGCTGTCGCCGATCATCGGCGTGCGCTACAAGTCGCTCGAGGTGCACGACTTCGACTTGTGCGAGGAGTGCGAGTCGAGCGGCAAGTGGACGAGCCACGAGCCGTTCATCAAGATCACGGACCCGTCGCGCGCTCCGAAGCACCGCCGCCCGAGCATGATGGTCCATCCGTTCGTGACGTGCGACGGGTGCGATATGAGCCCGATCGTCGGTCCGCGGTTCAAGTCAGTTTCGGTGGACAACTTTGATCTGTGCGAGAAGTGTGAGGCCAGCGGTGCGTGGAATGAGACGCATGCGCCATTCACCAAGATCGAAGAGTCTGGGATGCTGCGTGGGTGGAAGATGATGTGCCGCCGCGGCGAGAAGTTCGAGAAGAAGTGGGCGAAGATGGAGAAGAAGCAGGCCAAGATGGAGAAGAAGTGGTGGAAGAAGAACGGCAAGTTCCATCCGCACCCGCACTTCCACCATCATGGCCACCACCATCATCATGGTCCGCCGCCGCCGCCGTTCGGCCCCCCGCATCACCATCACGGACCACCGCCACCGCCGTTCGGACCTCCTCACCATCCCCACGGTCCGCCGCCGTTTGGGCCGCCGCATGGCGTACCACCGTTTGGACCGCCGCCGTTCCTTCGTCCGGATAATGCGGGTGACGGTCAGGGTGTCCCGCCTCATTTTTCGCCGTTTGGACCTCCTCGTGACGGCGAGCATGGTGGGCGACCCTGTGGTCCTCCGAAGCCGCCGCATCCGTTCAGTCCGCCTTCGCCGTTCGGTCCCCCTGGCGACCGTCCCAGCGATGGTGAAGAGCGTCGCGGACCGCCGCATGGTTCGTTTTGGCGTCCGTTTGGTCCGCCGGGATGCTTTGGACACTCGCACTTTGACGGTCACTGTCGGGGATGCTTTCGTGGACATGAGCATCCAGGACCCCATGGCCACCACGGACATCACGGGCATCACGGACGTCATGGACACCACGGACGTCATGGACATCATGGACGCCACGGACATCACGGACATCATGGACACCACGGACACCACGGACACCACGGACGCCGGTCGTCCTCGTCGGAAGAAGACTCTGGCGACCGCACCCGCTATGGTCGTCGAAACTGCACGTTCTTCCGCGACGAAGCCAGTGGAGCGGAGCTTGAAGCGCGCTTTCTCGAAGACGTGACGATCGAGGACGGCACGGTCGTGGACCCAGGCATGCAGCTCGTGAAGATCTGGAAGCTGGAGAACAACGGCGAGCGCCAGTGGCCTGAGGGATGCTTCATGGCGCTGCAGGCCGGCCACCCCGCGCTGGCTACCCAAGGCGAGACGAAGCAGATCCAACTGCCTGCTCTCCAGCCTCGCGAGGAGTTCCTCGTGGAGATCGAGTTGACGGCGCCGTCGGAGCCTGGACGCTACACTTGCTACTGGCGCGTGTGTGACCCGTCGGGGAAGAGCTTTGGCCACCGGTTCTGGATCGACATTGTTGTCGCTGGCGCTGTGACCAAGGCGAGCGAGATGATTCCTGAAGCCATGATCGTGGAAGTCGAGAGCATGTCGCCAAGCACGGCAGACACGCTGTCACAGAGCTCGGAGGACTCGGACGTGGAGATTGTTGATATTTCGGACGCGGTTGAGGCTCACGAGGCGACTGTCGTGGACGGCTTTGAGGTGGAGGAGACGGCGCTTGAGGACGCGGAGCGCGAAGAAGCGGCCCGCGAGGAGGCGGAAGAAGCGGCTGCGCAGATGTCGGATGCGTTGGATGAGGCGATGAACGTGCTGGCGGCGATGGGCTTCGGTGACGCCGAGTCGAACCGGCGCGCGCTGGAGGCGTTCGGCGGCAGCGTCGCGGACGCGGTGAACAAGCTGCTGTCGGAGTGAAGCGCGGCGGCGACGATTTGTGTTGGCGACTAGGAGCGTAGCGCTTGGTCGAATGGATGAAGCTCAATAAAGCAACAGAAAAGATTGGATGAGGATGTCCAGAGCGTGACGATGCCTTTGAATGTCCAAGTCCGAGACGGCAACAGCAGAAAAATCAGAAGAAAACTCGAAACCCCAAGAAAGAATGGCTGCACAAGTTGATGTTTTTGTATGCGTAGGAAGAGGAAACAAACGAAAAATATAAAAACCCCACTCTGGTGAGTGGACTCAGAACTCCCTTGTTGTTGCTTCTTGTGGTGATGGCGTCGCACAGACAGACGAAACCACTTGTGTTATTCGTATGCACGTGTGGGTCAGGCCACAAATGTTCGGAGATGCTGCATTTCGGAGGCTCTACCTAGTCGTGACACCCCATTTTCAATCCACTTCGTGGTCGGTAGGCACACACATCAGTCTTTTGCGCTGTCTGCACTGCCGAATGCCCGGTCTCAGCTCATCAGTCGGAGCGAGATGCGCCAAATGAATGCCGGTAAACCGCCAACACTCTGCGCCAGCTATTGAAGGCAACTTCAGCTACAGAGCGATGCTCGATTACCGTCATTCCGATTGGAGACCATCAACCCACCTCGTGCTGGATGACTCCCTTCGTCCAGTACTCGGGATCGTCTTGGAGGCGACCCGGCTCCTCGCCTTGTCACTCCGCAATTCCCCGCGCCGAGCCCAGACCAACACCAAAGACTTCCCCAAGCAGCAGACCATCAAGATGACTCGAGGATTCTACGTTACGACCAGAGCCGACGGCGCCGAGCCCGTCGAATGGATGCTCGTGCCTGTGAGCCGCGCTACCGGGACCCCTGTTGCTCAACGAGCCAACGCAGACAGCGCTCCGCAGTTCCCATCGATGTACCGCTTCGGTCCGCCTCCGTACTTCAGCCATTTCGGCCATCGCGCGCGGTTCGGACCGTCTGGTTACATGGGTTTCCACGGCCATCCGCTCATGGGTGCAATGCCCCACGGTCACCCGTTCCACGGCGAATGGCACCACCACGGCCGACATGGCCCACGCGAGTTCCACGGCCACCACCACCACGAGCGCCACGGACCTCATCATCACCGTCTTGGTCGCCACGGTGGTCGCGGTGGCTGCCACCGCCGCCGATCGCACTCGCCGAGCGGAGCAAGGGGCGAATACGGCCGCCGTGAGCGGCACAGATGTGGCGGTCGAGGTCACGGTCGCAGCCGCAGCCACAGCCGCAGCCGCGATCGCTCGCGCCACGACGACATGGCGGAGCTTGAGACGCGCTTCGCCACCGGCGCTGCGATCCAAGACGGCGCCATTGTAAAGTCCGGCGTGTAGAGCCAGCAACAAAGATGCGAGTGACGACAGCTAGGAGTGTAGCCCGTGATGGAGGAGAGAGTGCGACTGTAAATCAAGAAATCAATACGACGAAACTGCACCTCGACATTCGACTCGATCCTCTTGCGGCATCGCGATGTCGTGGTACAAGTCAAAGGAAACGAAAACAGCAAGAAACGAATCAAGAAACACCGATAAACGCGCGTTGCATGTTCATTTACATAAAAGGAAGGAGAAAATAGCAAAACACGCCACCCCAATGGGAACTGGCAAAACAACCTTGTTGTGACAGCTCGTTGTCTTCGTTGTAACATCATACCTAATGCTCGCCTTCAGTCACCAACTTCTTTGTTTCGAACCACAGTGATACGCGGTCCATCGTTGTATTTTATTCGTGTTGCGTCTGATATGTTGGCGGTGTCGCGCCTTCACATCCGTGAAATGTCCGTCCGAGACCAGCGAAGTCATGTCCTGCTGGCTGGAACACGCTGTGTCAGATCAATCGCCGGTCAACGCATATTGATACCGCCAGACAAAGCAGGTTTCATTCATAAAGCCACTGCAACCGTATTTGCTGTTCATGAGCAGCCCTGGCTGGCACTGGAGGTGAAGCAGCCACGAATTTTCTCGCTAGATATCGCATCGACTGCTTGACGACCAACATTCGCAATGGCTGCGCTATCCAACGACTGGGGGGATGCCATTTCTGGGACAGTGGCGATGATTTTCAGCTCATCATCATCGCTGGATATGATGAATCAGGCTGCTCATAGAATGTTGGTATCCCCTAAAACTTTCAAGTTGAAGGCAACAGCTTGATGTCTCGAATTTCATGGGCGTGTTTGGCATCGCTATCCATCCGGATCCTATCGTTTCCAGCGCACAAACTCGTCAATGTCAGCGCCACACATACACTTCTGTATCCCCGACAACCTCGAAATGGGACTAAACGGCACTAATGTTGCTGAGTATCGTGCATTCATTAGAATTATGGCTCTCGCTGTCATCCGCGGCATGTAAATACTTAAAACCCTACCAGACTCGTCCTCTCCATCCCTACACCTGCTTGGGGAACGCGGGTTTGGCACCGGTGATCATGGCGTTGATGACCGCGGTGCATTCGGAGTGCTTCTCGTGCTGCACCGTGTGTCCGCAGTCGTCGACGCGGATGATGTGGCGCGCGGGCACGTTGATCAGCTTCTGCTCGAGCACGTCGAGCGAGGAGATGTCCAAGATCCGGTCGTTCTCGCCCCAGACCACCAGAGTCCGCGCTCGGATCTGGGGGAGGTACCCGTCCAGCACGTCCGGCTGCGTGAGGCAGTCGCTCACGATCTTCTCGTACACGGGCAGCTGCTTGATCCGCTCCTTGGCGAACGCGCCGGCGATCGATTTCGGGATCTTGACGGGCTTGAAGCTCAGGAACTCGTTCATCGTCATGATGTCCTCGGCCGTGTGCGCCAGCAGCAAGTTCTTCCCCGTCTCCTCCAGCACGCGGAATGCGTCGCTCTTGGTGGGCATCGTGATCCCCGCGGGACACAGCAGCGTCAGCGACCGCACTCGGTTCGGATACATGCCCGCGTACACCCCGGCGAGCATGCCGCCCATGGAGCACCCGACGAGGTGCACCTTCTTGTCGGCCGGGATCTCGCGCTGCAGGAACTCGTGCAGCCGCCGCGCCTGGCGGTCCACCGAGTAGTTCATGGTAGTGTCCGCCGGCGTCGTCCGTCCTTGGCCCGGCAGGTCAGGGATGACGACCTTGAAGCGCTTGTCAACCCCTCGCGCGACGTTCACCCACGACTCCTTGACGGACGAGAAGCCGTGCAGGAAGACCACGGGCTCGGTCGCGTCCTCATCCTTTCCCGCACGCTCGATGTAGCTCCACGAGAACTGGTCCACGCTCGCCGTCTTGGACGAGAAGCCCGCGCAGAAGCGCAGCAGCTCGACGCCCTGCATGAGCACGGCCGTCATGGCCGAACCAATCATACTCGGTGGCTGGGAGGCGGAGAGGGGGTGGAAGAAGCCGGCTGGGGGGCGGAAGACGGTGGCCAGTCTAGAAATGAGCGTGGCGTGCGGCGGTCGCCGCGGGATCTGCGACGCTCGCGAGCGCGGAGGCGATCACGGCGTGCGACTGATGACGGCGGACGAAGTTTGGCGGCCTCGAGTCATCAGGAGAGACAGAATGAATGCGGACTGAATAAACAGGTATGGTGATTGGTGGAAATACTTCTCCTAGAACGAGTGATTGGCTGAAAAGCAAAAGATCCGGTGCGGTGATGCTCTGCGGTAATCACGATCACCACCACTCTGGACACGGCAAAATGGACAGAAGGAGAGGCAGGGAGCGCAATCGCCGAGTGTTTATGAATGACCGCCATGCCAACAAGATCAAGAATCCAGCGCCGACAGGTGGCTCCAGCGGCCGGAAGTCTAGTTACGCTGGACCTGTCGGGCGAATGGTGCGTCGTTCCGGACAATTAGCCAAGCTGCCTGTCATGTTTGACACCACGATGCGTGGGGGATAGGCTATTCTAGCTTCGACTAATGTGTCGTCATACCCCCCGTCACTACCACTCAGGCGATTGCTCGCTCACTACTGCTTGACCATCCGCGTCCACTCTGGTTGATCGGGGTTCTTGGAGTGGAGGTGCCGCTCTCGGATCGTGTAGAATAGGTCAGGCGCCGGCTTCTTCGGGATGAACGGCACGATCTCGTCCATCTCGGCCTTGATCTCGGACGTCAACTTGTCCGCCAGACCAACGGCTGCCATCGTCTCTTCCAGCTGCTCGCTGGTCCGAGCGCCGAGCAGCACACTCGACACGTTGGGGTTGGAGACACACCACGCGATCGCGAGCTGAGCGAGGCTGCAACCGAGCTTGTCGGCGATGCGCTGCAGCTCTCTCGTCTTGGCGATTTTATCCTCCACGTCGGGGAGGAAAGATCTCGACGCTGGGTCAGCAAGTCTCGAGTCGGAAGGAGTGCTGATGTTGTACTTGCCTGTCAGGATGCCAAACGCCAGTGGAGACCAGACAGTCAGTCCCAGTCGGTGCTTCTTGTACAGGTCCGCGTACTCGAACTCGACTTTGGACCGCTCGAACAGGTTGTACTGTGGCTGCTCCACGATGGGGCGAATCAACCCGAGCCGGTCGGCCACCGCTCGAGCCTCGGAGATGTCGGCCGCCGACCACTCGCTCGTGCCCCAGTACAACGCCCAGCCTTGGTTGATGATGAAGTTCATGGCGCGCACCGTCTCCTCGATCGGCGTGAACTTCTCCGACCGGTGGCAGAAGAGAACGTCCACATAATCGACCTGAAGCTTCTTGAGCGAAGACTTGATGCCTTCGACCAAATGCTTGTGACTGGTGCCTTGATCATTCGGTCCAGCGGCAAATGTGCCCTTCGACCCGCCAAACAGCTTCGTGCTGATGACGAGGTCCTCTCGCGTCCAGGTACGATCTGCGATGCCCATTTGGATCGCAGCACCCATCAGTGCCTCCGACTGACCATCGTTGTAGTTCTCGGCCGTATCGAACAAGTTGACGCCGTGGGTGAACGCAGTCTTCATGAGCGCGAACCAGCGCTCAGGCGTGTAGCTTGGATCGTGGTTCATCCACGACCCGAGACCGACCTTGGAGACCAGCAGACCCGAGTCGCCGAGGAATCGGTAAGTCATCTTGGCGGGAGTCTCGGGAGTGCTCGACATCGTTGACACAAGGAGAATTTCGGAATGACAAGGATCGGGAGATACTCTAGACAGCTCGCATCGGTGTTGAAGCGGGAAGGCGGTGGTGGCGCAATCGGCAATTAGAAAGACGGAGCAGTCGGAAAGCCTGAATAAACAGTCGCAGAGTGATGTTCACGCCAACTTTCGGACCTTGGTGGCACGTCTGTCCATCTCCCGATCAACAGCAGGATTGTTCAAACGTCCTCACTGCCGATATTTGGATAGATTCCAAGTCGCGACACAGTGTGAATGTGTTGTGGTTGTCTTCATGTGGTCACATTGATCATCGGATGACCACCTGGTCGATGATAGTCCACGTCGGACTCCGACCACCGAGCGGGGACATCTCTATCGTCGTCTCTCGGTTCAACGGCAGCGTCACGATGCCACGCGCTCGAAACGTGAGCGTCAGTGGTTTCTTGGTGGTCTTGAGCATCGCCATCACCTCTCCAAACGTCTTCTCATCTCGGTGCACGCTCTGTCCATTCACCAACACGAGTCGGTCGTTCTCCGCCGACTGTGGCAGCCTCGCCGAACTGCCCACCCCTTTCACCCTCGAAATGTACGGGAACTCACTCGTCTCGTCTGGTCCGCGGAATGTCAATCCGAGCGGCTCATAGTGCTGCCACACCACCGTGTAGTAGTGTCCTCCGTCTCCGACCTCCCTTCCTATATCCGCCGATCTCGACGTGTGTCGATGTCTGAACTCCAGCCGCGTCGGCCTCGATGAACTCTTGACGAACGCGATAATGTCCTTGAACGGCGCTCGCGTCACGTCCACGCCATTGACCCGTATCAAATCATCTCCGATACAATCGCCCGACAAGTACGCCACCTCGCCGTCCTCCCGTATCTGCTTGATGAACGCACCCACCGCGCGCTGGGTTGTGTCGATCGTCAACCCAAGCGGTCCCTTGTCCCACACGACCTGGTACTCGTCGCCGTCCTCCTCCGCCGTGAACGAGATCTCGTTGATCATCGTCGGGTCGGTGCTGCCCACGGTCTCGGCGCGCTCGCGGGTCATCGCGTCCAGCTTCTTGCTCAGCACCTTCATGTCTCGCTTGGGCTTGGCGGTGGGCTCGATCCCGGCCAACCTCAGCAGCAGTCGGTCCATGAAACGGGAGAGTCCGCGCTTGTCCTGTGTCGTCGCGGGCTCAATAGGGCTCTCGACGCACGGACGAGCGTCCCAGTCGGGCGTGGCGACGGCCGAGGTCCCGTCCGAGGCCTCGCTGCCGCGCAGCGGCGTCCAGCGGTCTGCTCGCTCCATGGCGATTCCCGGTCTGCGGTAACCACGATCACCACCACTCTGGACACGGCAAAATGGACAGAAGGAGAGGCAGGGAGCGCAATCGCCGAGTGTTTATGAATGACCGCCATGCCAACAAGATCAAGAATCCAGCGCCGACAGGTGGCTCCAGCGGCCGGAAGTCTAGTTACGCTGGACCTGTCGGGCGAATGGTGCGTCGTTCCGGACAATTAGCCAAGCTGCCTGTCATGTTTGACACCACGATGCGTGGGGGATAGGCTATTCTAGCTTCGACTAATGTGTCGTCATACCCCCCGTCACTACCACTCAGGCGATTGCTCGCTCACTACTGCTTGACCATCCGCGTCCACTCTGGTTGATCGGGGTTCTTGGAGTGGAGGTGCCGCTCTCGGATCGTGTAGAATAGGTCAGGCGCCGGCTTCTTCGGGATGAACGGCACGATCTCGTCCATCTCGGCCTTGATCTCGGACGTCAACTTGTCCGCCAGACCAACGGCTGCCATCGTCTCTTCCAGCTGCTCGCTGGTCCGAGCGCCGAGCAGCACACTCGACACGTTGGGGTTGGAGACACACCACGCGATCGCGAGCTGAGCGAGGCTGCAACCGAGCTTGTCGGCGATGCGCTGCAGCTCTCTCGTCTTGGCGATTTTATCCTCCACGTCGGGGAGGAAAGATCTCGACGCTGGGTCAGCAAGTCTCGAGTCGGAAGGAGTGCTGATGTTGTACTTGCCTGTCAGGATGCCAAACGCCAGTGGAGACCAGACAGTCAGTCCCAGTCGGTGCTTCTTGTACAGGTCCGCGTACTCGAACTCGACTTTGGACCGCTCGAACAGGTTGTACTGTGGCTGCTCCACGATGGGGCGAATCAACCCGAGCCGGTCGGCCACCGCTCGAGCCTCGGAGATGTCGGCCGCCGACCACTCGCTCGTGCCCCAGTACAACGCCCAGCCTTGGTTGATGATGAAGTTCATGGCGCGCACCGTCTCCTCGATCGGCGTGAACTTCTCCGACCGGTGGCAGAAGAGAACGTCCACATAATCGACCTGAAGCTTCTTGAGCGAAGACTTGATGCCTTCGACCAAATGCTTGTGACTGGTGCCTTGATCATTCGGTCCAGCGGCAAATGTGCCCTTCGACCCGCCAAACAGCTTCGTGCTGATGACGAGGTCCTCTCGCGTCCAGGTACGATCTGCGATGCCCATTTGGATCGCAGCACCCATCAGTGCCTCCGACTGACCATCGTTGTAGTTCTCGGCCGTATCGAACAAGTTGACGCCGTGGGTGAACGCAGTCTTCATGAGCGCGAACCAGCGCTCAGGCGTGTAGCTTGGATCGTGGTTCATCCACGACCCGAGACCGACCTTGGAGACCAGCAGACCCGAGTCGCCGAGGAATCGGTAAGTCATCTTGGCGGGAGTCTCGGGAGTGCTCGACATCGTTGACACAAGGAGAATTTCGGAATGACAAGGATCGGGAGATACTCTAGACAGCTCGCATCGGTGTTGAAGCGGGAAGGCGGTGGTGGCGCAATCGGCAATTAGAAAGACGGAGCAGTCGGAAAGCCTGAATAAACAGTCGCAGAGTGATGTTCACGCCAACTTTCGGACCTTGGTGGCACGTCTGTCCATCTCCCGATCAACAGCAGGATTGTTCAAACGTCCTCACTGCCGATATTTGGATAGATTCCAAGTCGCGACACAGTGTGAATGTGTTGTGGTTGTCTTCATGTGGTCACATTGATCATCGGATGACCACCTGGTCGATGATAGTCCACGTCGGACTCCGACCACCGAGCGGGGACATCTCTATCGTCGTCTCTCGGTTCAACGGCAGCGTCACGATGCCACGCGCTCGAAACGTGAGCGTCAGTGGTTTCTTGGTGGTCTTGAGCATCGCCATCACCTCTCCAAACGTCTTCTCATCTCGGTGCACGCTCTGTCCATTCACCAACACGAGTCGGTCGTTCTCCGCCGACTGTGGCAGCCTCGCCGAACTGCCCACCCCTTTCACCCTCGAAATGTACGGGAACTCACTCGTCTCGTCTGGTCCGCGGAATGTCAATCCGAGCGGCTCATAGTGCTGCCACACCACCGTGTAGTAGTGTCCTCCGTCTCCGACCTCCCTTCCTATATCCGCCGATCTCGACGTGTGTCGATGTCTGAACTCCAGCCGCGTCGGCCTCGATGAACTCTTGACGAACGCGATAATGTCCTTGAACGGCGCTCGCGTCACGTCCACGCCATTGACCCGTATCAAATCATCTCCGATACAATCGCCCGACAAGTACGCCACCTCGCCGTCCTCCCGTATCTGCTTGATGAACGCACCCACCGCGCGCTGGGTTGTGTCGATCGTCAACCCAAGCGGTCCCTTGTCCCACACGACCTGGTACTCGTCGCCGTCCTCCTCCGCCGTGAACGAGATCTCGTTGATCATCGTCGGGTCGGTGCTGCCCACGGTCTCGGCGCGCTCGCGGGTCATCGCGTCCAGCTTCTTGCTCAGCACCTTCATGTCTCGCTTGGGCTTGGCGGTGGGCTCGATCCCGGCCAACCTCAGCAGCAGTCGGTCCATGAAACGGGAGAGTCCGCGCTTGTCCTGTGTCGTCGCGGGCTCAATAGGGCTCTCGACGCACGGACGAGCGTCCCAGTCGGGCGTGGCGACGGCCGAGGTCCCGTCCGAGGCCTCGCTGCCGCGCAGCGGCGTCCAGCGGTCTGCTCGCTCCATGGCGATTCCCGGTCTGCGGTAACCACGATCACCACCACTCTGGACACGGCAAAATGGACAGAAGGAGAGGCAGGGAGCGCAATCGCCGAGTGTTTATGAATGACCGCCATGCCAACAAGATCAAGAATCCAGCGCCGACAGGTGGCTCCAGCGGCCGGAAGTCTAGTTACGCTGGACCTGTCGGGCGAATGGTGCGTCGTTCCGGACAATTAGCCAAGCTGCCTGTCATGTTTGACACCACGATGCGTGGGGGATAGGCTATTCTAGCTTCGACTAATGTGTCGTCATACCCCCCGTCACTACCACTCAGGCGATTGCTCGCTCACTACTGCTTGACCATCCGCGTCCACTCTGGTTGATCGGGGTTCTTGGAGTGGAGGTGCCGCTCTCGGATCGTGTAGAATAGGTCAGGCGCCGGCTTCTTCGGGATGAACGGCACGATCTCGTCCATCTCGGCCTTGATCTCGGACGTCAACTTGTCCGCCAGACCAACGGCTGCCATCGTCTCTTCCAGCTGCTCGCTGGTCCGAGCGCCGAGCAGCACACTCGACACGTTGGGGTTGGAGACACACCACGCGATCGCGAGCTGAGCGAGGCTGCAACCGAGCTTGTCGGCGATGCGCTGCAGCTCTCTCGTCTTGGCGATTTTATCCTCCACGTCGGGGAGGAAAGATCTCGACGCTGGGTCAGCAAGTCTCGAGTCGGAAGGAGTGCTGATGTTGTACTTGCCTGTCAGGATGCCAAACGCCAGTGGAGACCAGACAGTCAGTCCCAGTCGGTGCTTCTTGTACAGGTCCGCGTACTCGAACTCGACTTTGGACCGCTCGAACAGGTTGTACTGTGGCTGCTCCACGATGGGGCGAATCAACCCGAGCCGGTCGGCCACCGCTCGAGCCTCGGAGATGTCGGCCGCCGACCACTCGCTCGTGCCCCAGTACAACGCCCAGCCTTGGTTGATGATGAAGTTCATGGCGCGCACCGTCTCCTCGATCGGCGTGAACTTCTCCGACCGGTGGCAGAAGAGAACGTCCACATAATCGACCTGAAGCTTCTTGAGCGAAGACTTGATGCCTTCGACCAAATGCTTGTGACTGGTGCCTTGATCATTCGGTCCAGCGGCAAATGTGCCCTTCGACCCGCCAAACAGCTTCGTGCTGATGACGAGGTCCTCTCGCGTCCAGGTACGATCTGCGATGCCCATTTGGATCGCAGCACCCATCAGTGCCTCCGACTGACCATCGTTGTAGTTCTCGGCCGTATCGAACAAGTTGACGCCGTGGGTGAACGCAGTCTTCATGAGCGCGAACCAGCGCTCAGGCGTGTAGCTTGGATCGTGGTTCATCCACGACCCGAGACCGACCTTGGAGACCAGCAGACCCGAGTCGCCGAGGAATCGGTAAGTCATCTTGGCGGGAGTCTCGGGAGTGCTCGACATCGTTGACACAAGGAGAATTTCGGAATGACAAGGATCGGGAGATACTCTAGACAGCTCGCATCGGTGTTGAAGCGGGAAGGCGGTGGTGGCGCAATCGGCAATTAGAAAGACGGAGCAGTCGGAAAGCCTGAATAAACAGTCGCAGAGTGATGTTCACGCCAACTTTCGGACCTTGGTGGCACGTCTGTCCATCTCCCGATCAACAGCAGGATTGTTCAAACGTCCTCACTGCCGATATTTGGATAGATTCCAAGTCGCGACACAGTGTGAATGTGTTGTGGTTGTCTTCATGTGGTCACATTGATCATCGGATGACCACCTGGTCGATGATAGTCCACGTCGGACTCCGACCACCGAGCGGGGACATCTCTATCGTCGTCTCTCGGTTCAACGGCAGCGTCACGATGCCACGCGCTCGAAACGTGAGCGTCAGTGGTTTCTTGGTGGTCTTGAGCATCGCCATCACCTCTCCAAACGTCTTCTCATCTCGGTGCACGCTCTGTCCATTCACCAACACGAGTCGGTCGTTCTCCGCCGACTGTGGCAGCCTCGCCGAACTGCCCACCCCTTTCACCCTCGAAATGTACGGGAACTCACTCGTCTCGTCTGGTCCGCGGAATGTCAACCCGAGCGGCTCATAGTGCTGCCACACCACCGTGTAGTAGTGTCCTCCGTCTCCGACCTCCCTTCCTATATCCGCCGATCTCGACGTGTGTCGATGTCTGAACTCCAGCCGCGTCGGCCTCGATGAACTCTTGACGAACGCGATAATGTCCTTGAACGGCGCTCGCGTCACGTCCACGCCATTGACCCGTATCAAATCATCTCCGATACAATCGCCCGACAAGTACGCCACCTCGCCGTCCTCCCGTATCTGCTTGATGAACGCACCCACCGCGCGCTGGGTTGTGTCGATCGTCAACCCAAGCGGTCCCTTGTCCCACACGACCTGGTACTCGTCGCCGTCCTCCTCCGCCGTGAACGAGATCTCGTTGATCATCGTCGGGTCGGTGCTGCCCACGGTCTCGGCGCGCTCGCGGGTCATCGCGTCCAGCTTCTTGCTCAGCACCTTCATGTCTCGCTTGGGCTTGGCGGTGGGCTCGATCCCGGCCAACCTCAGCAGCAGTCGGTCCATGAAACGGGAGAGTCCGCGCTTGTCCTGTGTCGTCGCGGGCTCAATAGGGCTCTCGACGCACGGACGAGCGTCCCAGTCGGGCGTGGCGACGGCCGAGGTCCCGTCCGAGGCCTCGCTGCCGCGCAGCGGCGTCCAGCGGTCTGCTCGCTCCATGGCGATTCCCGGTGTGACGCCGTCGTTTACTCCCGGCGACATCGGAACAGCCATAAAAGTACGCCCACCAAAAAGAAACAGCCGTGATCTTCCTGCTCACATTTCGCAGATGCAACAGAAGTACTGTGCTTGTCAGAAGTGTATGCCTATATTGAAGTTGGAGCGAGCATTTTGAGCATTTCGCTGGTCCATCATTGTGCTCGTCAACAGATACAGTAAGAGGCAGAGGCTGCCCCGCCACCGTCTCCACGACTGTAGCATGGACCCACACTACCGAAAAGAGCGCTATAACGGGAGCCAGGCACACCGTGCTTCCATTCTAGCCATCAATCTCTCTTCTCGATGCTGTATTCGCCGCGATCATCATTGGTGACGATGCATGTCATGGCCGACAAGAAGCAAGGGGTAACCACGACCATGAAAGGGCTATTTTGCCGATCTATGTCTCTACGGAGCTTCCGACTACGTAGGTGTGTGGTTATCCCGTACTCGAGGGCTCAAGGGGAAGCATCTCGATGCCGCGTGCCTTGAACGTGAGTGTCAACGGCTTGTCCAGCGTCTTGAGCATCGCCTTCACCTCCTCGAAACTCTTGTCAGATCGGTGAACGCTGTGGGTGTTAACTGCCACGAGCCAGTCGCCAACAGCCGACTGAGGCAGCCGCGCAGTACAGCCAGTGCCAGAGATACGTGAGATGGAAGGGTAGCCGCTCGACTTGTCGGTGCCTCGGAGAGACAAACCGAGTGGCATGCAGTGCTGCCACACGACGTTGTAGTAGTGGCCACAGTCGGTGAATGTCCTCCTCCTCTCCATGATCTTGTGACTGTCGTTCGACTGCGATCGCTTGCTGAACACGAGCACGACGGGCTGACTGTGGCTCTTGATGAGCTCAACAATGTCGAATAGTAGCGCGAACGTCACGTCCACTCCGTTGACAAACGTCAAGGCATCACCAACACAGTCCGCAGTCAAGTGAGCCGCCGCTCCACGTTCGCTGACCCGCTTGATGAACGCGCCGACGCCTCGTTGGGTCGAGTAGAAAGTCAGTCCGAGCGACCCAGAGCCCCACGTGACAGCATACGCATCAGTCGGCTCCTCATTCTCCTCCTGATCCTCCCACATGAAATCGGACATTTCTGCATGGGTTCTGCTCACCACTTCGACAGTCGAGCCGTGGACCTTGGCGCAATCCGAGTGTTTGACGCGCAAGCGTCCGATGCAGCGCGACAGCGTGCGAAGACTGCGCTTGATGCTGAGCCACATTGCCAGCGAACAGTGAAATCCTCAAATGAAACTAGCAAGCGAATGACCAGAGCGACCACACTCATCAAGCGTAGGATCGCTTTCCCGAGGCGGCGCCAGATAATGACGGCGGACGGACGGTCGGGGTGATGGCCGCAGCTGGTAGCCGCACGGATCGAATCGTCGACCGTATTGGACGGACAGCACCTGCCGATGGCGACGAAACCTTCCATGAACGCCATCTCATTTATGCGGAGCTCGAGATGATGCATGAGACTAGGAATGAATGCGAATGGTTCTTTCTTTGATGGCGGGTTTGCCCACAGGAAAAATTAAGATAGATCGCGACACTGAACACTGCGACTACTATCTCTTCGTCATACCAGTGCTGCTTCCTCCGAGGTGTCTGGCACATTGGGTGGCGTGCACACAGAGCTCATGACGACCCACGTGCCAGCGCTTGTTGCATTGTAGTTTGTGTCGTTGTGGTTGTCCCACGTGCCACCGCCGTCGTTAAACACGAACTCGACCCATGAAATGGGCGGGAGGAAATGGTACTCGAACCAGCCCAGAGCCGACGGGTAGGAGGCCTCCTTGCTCGGAGCCATCGCCACTCCAGGTACCTGCGTCCAACCCGAGCCAGTCGAGTAGTGCAGGTTCGGCGCCGCCCACCCTGTCTGGAAGAAGATATGAAGACCAGACCCATCGTTCGGCTTCGCCCTCACCGCCAACGGACTCGTAAGCTGCCACGTTCCCGTTCTCACGTGGTAGTTCTTGTTGAAGTTGTTGTCCCAGACTTCGCCAGCGTCCCCGCTGTTCAAGACGAACTCGAGTCGATTCACCGGAGGTGGGAGGTGAAATTCGAACCAACCATGTGCGCTCGGGAAGCTCATTGTGTCGGTGCTAGCCGTCATAGCGAGTCCTGGAACCTGCGTCCACCCCGAGCCAGTCGTGTAGTGGATGTACGGAGTAGACCATCCCGTTCTGTAGAAGACGCGAACGCCAGCCTCCACGTTGCGAGGTGGCAGCTCACTTTCGGGTTCCGTCGTGTTCAGCTGCTCCGCCCAGGCCACCGAGAACTGCTGGTATCGTTCGTTGTGCGCAAAGCGTTCGAGCACGTCCACGACATCTTCGAGCTTCATCCGCTCGGATGGTTCATACACGCACATGCGCTCCACGAGACTCCATGCCTCATCAGACATTCCCGATGGCCGCTTCAGCATTCTCTTTCTGCGCAGATGCATCACCACTGCAACATCGGGGAGCGAGTCCCACGGCGGCTGACCCGTCACGGCCTCGACGATGCACATTCCCAGTGAATAGACGTCGGCTTCGAAGCTCGGGCCAGCTCCTCCCTGGACCACATATTCTGGCGCTCGCCAGCGAATAGCACCCAATGCCTTAACTTGCGGCTGTGGTTTGGACGAGATGAAGCTCAATCCGAAATCGGCGAGCATGGCCGTGCCGTCCTTGGCCACGAGGATGTTGTTTCCCTTCAAATCGCCGTGGACAATGCCGGACTTGTGCAGGAAATACAAGCCGAGCGCCACCTCGTGCAGCTTCTGCCACACCGGCGCCGCTCCTGACTGTTGCTGCCGGTACAGGTAATCCCCTAGGAACCCGTTGGCTGCGAACTCACACATGATAAAGCACGGCGAGCCGATGTGGCACGCGCCGAAGAAGGGGATGATGTTGGGGTGGCGAGCGCTCCTCCATACCTGCACCTCGCGCAGGAACGCCTGTCGGTCGGCCTCCGAGGCGATGTCGACGCACTTGACGACCACGTCCGTCTTCCGCCACGTCCCGCGGTATACTCTGCCAAATGAACCGGTTGCGAAAGGCTCGGAGGTGTTGAACGCGACTTCGGAGCGAGGGATGAACCCGTTCTCCGCTGCTGGAATGGGTAGGGCGACATCTGCGGCGCTTGTGGGAAGGCTCCATTCATCGTCGACCTCGTGCGCTACCGTTGTCAGCTCCGGTGGCCTCGTGTCGGAGTTCTCCATGTTCTTCTCACCAGTGCTGGACTGGGTCACTTCGCTACTGGCTTGTTCTTCAGGGAGAGTGACTGGTGTTGCAATACCCATGTCAGGGTCGAGTATCGTATCCGTCATAGCTATTCACAGGATCGCTTAGGTGTCGACTTGAAAAGCTGCCAGTTGATGCTGGCACATCTAGTTGCTTAGCGGAAGGTAAAGTGGACAGATAGAAAATGAGATACACGATCTAGTCGCGATGCGATCGACTCGGAGCAGCCAGTTCAAATCATGGATGCACGATTGACCAGTACCGTGGCTTTCAGATATGTTTGCACCGCATTGAAGCTAGGTACTTGAAGTTCGACCAACACTCTTGATTGGACTTGCATGCAGCACACCGGTCAAATTGCTCAACGATTATGGAGGCCGATTCAAGCTTGATTGTAATGTCGTGCTGTTATTGCATCAATTCACATCATATACTGATAAGCTATCCTCTTTCCTCAGCCAGTATTGATGTTCGAGTGTGTTGAAGCATCGTGTTTCCTCCCGATGTACACTGATCGCTCTGTCCATCTTATCGCTCTAACAGCGTCGGTTCAGCGCCACAAGGATTCTACGAACTGCGTACCACGTGCCACTCCTCGTCCTCTTCTTGGTACTTCAGCTGTTCGAGCTTCTCTATCACATCCGAGAGTTTCATCCGCTCCGATGGCTCGAACACGCACATGCGCTCTACGAGACTCCATGCCTCATCGGTTATGCCTTTTGGTCTCCTGAGCATTTCCATATTGCGCAGGTGCATCGCCACTGCGGCGTCGATGAGCGAACCCCACGGCGGCTGACCCGTCACGGCCTCGACGATGCACATTCCCAGCGAGTAGACGTCGGCTTCGAAGCTTGGGTCGGTCCCTCCCTGGACCACATACTCTGGCGCTCGCCACCGCACACACAAATTATCGGGTTGGAGTCTCGACCCCGCCGACACGAAGCTCAATCCAAAGTCAGTCAGCATGGCTGTGCCGTCCTTGCTCACCAAAACGTTGTTGCCTTTCAGATCTCCGTGGACAATCTTGGATTGGTGCAGGAAGTACAAGCCGAGCGCTACCTCGTGGAGTTTGCGCCACACGACCGACCGACCGATCTGTTGCTGCTTGTACAGATAATCGGGCAGGATTCCTCCGCTGGCATATTCACAGACGATGAGACACTTTGGGCCGAGGTGGTATGCCCCAAAGAACGGGACAATGTGGCGATGGCGAGCTTGACTCCATACTTTGACTTCGCGCAGGAACGTTCGTCGGTCGATGTCCGAATGGATCTCGACGCATTTCACAATGACGTCGAGTTTCCGCCACGTCCCGCGATACACCTTGGCGAATGACCCAGCGGCCAACTCCGAGCCATTCTCTTCGAATTCGATCTCGCGGCGTGGGATAAACCATTGCGTACGTTGAACAAGTTCATTGAGTCGAGACAGGACTTGTTGCAGCAACTCGCACTCTTCCTGGGTGTACGACACCGAATCACTGGAAGTTTCGTGCTCAACCAGAGTCATTGCCTCGTACTGCAGCTCGAGAGAAGATAGTTCATCGGCTAGCTGGTTCAAGTTGTCTTTAACAAGTGAGATGAGTTGTGCCATCATTGACGCCGTGTCGTTCTTCCATTGCGTTCGCCAGGATTGGGAGTTCGATTCCTTGCTCTCGAGCCGGTCAATGTCGATATGAAGAGCTTCGATCGCTTTCGCCATGCTGCGAGCGCGCACAAATCGCAGTACGAGAGGTTTATGCACATATTGAGCAGGAAGATCGCCGATGCGAGTAGCAATCAAGTCGATAGAGCTTGTTGCTGGTGTCGCACCATCAGAGTTGGCATTGAGTGCGTCAGCGAAGCGGTGCAGAACTCGCGAGACCACATGGCGATACAGAGACTCGACTTCTTTCATGACACCACATTGCTCAACTAAAGCATCCATTGATACGCCTCGAGACTCGACATGGAGAGACCTGCCATTCGTTGCAGGTGCAAATGGTTGAAGTCTCCGAACAGCCGGGTGGTTCAATTTGGCTCCACGATCGACGAAGAGACGAACAACCTCATCGTGTCCGTTCTCCTCGGCAAGCATCACGGCTGTCCGGTCAGTATAGTCAGCCCAATTGGACACGGCTCCCTTGTCGAGCAGGTAACGAACCACTTGTGTGTGGCCACTCGATGCGCCGTGCATCAACGCCGAGTTTCCAGTGAAATCACGCAGCTCCAGCGCTGCTCCTTCATCAACCAAGATCTGCACCACTTCAAGGTGTCCGTGTGCAGCCCCATCCATCAGCGCAGTGTGTCCCTTGTCGTCCTTCGCATCCATCTTGGCCATTTGACGCACTAGTATCTTCACGATCTGTCCGTGTCCGTTGGCAGCAGCAACCATCAAAGCCGTTCGACCATCCGCTCCATGCGCGTCTACTTCGATACCTTCTTCGATCAACGCCTTCAACACCTCGACGTCCCCGTCTTTCGCTGCCGTCAGCTGCAGCTTGAGCGTGTGACGTTGGAATAAGTCTTGAAGTCGCTTGAACCCTGCCTCCTCGGCAACCGACATCGGCGAACGTGCAGAATTGTTGGCGAGAGTTGGCGACGCGCCACTCTCTACCATCTTCTCGGCGAGAGGAAACACGACTCGCTCGGGCATCTCTTTGCAATGCTCCAGCAAATACAGCAATGCCGACCCGCCGATCAATTCGTCGACGATCGAAGCATCGGCTCCACGCTCCAGCAGATATTTAACGACATTCAAATGTCCTTCACGAGCGCTGTGGATCAACGCCGTCCCAGACTCAGACATTATATCCAAGTCCGCGCCGTGTTCCACCAAGAGTTTGACTCCTTTGAGATACCCGGACTTGGCGCTTAGGACGAACGGCGACTTGTACGAACTGTCGTTCCGGTTCACCTCGGCGCCGTGCTCCAGCAGGAACCTCATCATCGCCAGGCGTCCATTGTAGATTGCATACTGCAGCGGCGCGTTGTTGTCCTGGCTCGCATGGATCGAGGCTCCGTGGTCCACCAGAACCTGGGCGACCTCCACATGGTTATTGAACGCGGCCAACATGAGCGGCGTTCTATCGCTATCGTCCCTCGCATCAACTCGTGCACCTAGAGCCAGTGACTCCTTGACGTCATCGAGCCGGCCAACGGTCGACGCCTCCAGGAGCATCTCGTTGAGGCGTGCATCGTGCTGCTCAAAGGCGAAGGGCTGGGCGGGGCACTCCATGCTGGGGGATCGAATCGTGTTCTGAACCCAGGATCTTGCGGAAGAAGGACACGTACCGTACTGCCCACATCAAGCAGGAGAAAGCATGTCGATCATGTCGCTTGAACATTAGCTCGAGAGTGGCATAGCCCGGCTCACGAAGATGTGGTGTAACTGGACAGATACCGAGTTGTTGTTGCCGACCAATATCTTTAGACGCAATCGAGTCCGAGCTGGTACCGCATGAGTTGTGCAGGTTCCAGTACTTGATGCCGTCTCCATTGCCCCAGAACAACGAACCGGTGTCGTGGTTATAGCCAGTGGACTCACCGCGTCGTCGATGGTTCTGGCCGTGAAGGTCGCATGCACAACCGTTGCTCCAGACTACCCACCCCAACAACCGATGCCCAGCTCACAACTGACTCAACTGCTCACACAAGCAGCGACTTACGTGTTCAACTGCCGAGTTCACAAGGCGTCCACCACGGCATACACTGCGTCTCGCGTCCATACACTGCGTCTCGATTCCTGTAAATTATAACACGGCTGCGACCTTGTCTTCCTGCTCATCCGCCTCTTTCGCGCGCTGGCGGATCCCCGAGTCAGCGTCGCTCCCTGAGTCCGTCGTCGACAAAGTACTGGCGCGTTGGGTCTTGGCGACGCTCGCGCGGTCCCGCAGGTCGTCGAGCTCTCCCAACAGGCCGTCGCCGCTGTTGTCGTCCAGCTCCCGCTCCGCGCGCTTGAGGCGGTAGAAGACCGTGGCGACCACGCCGACGGCGATCGCGGCCACCGCAACGCTGCCGACCACCGCGAGCCACACGGGCCAGCTGAGCTTCGACAGCACGTAGTTGTCGCTGTTGGAGAGCTGCACGGACGTGTCGAACTCGAGGTAGACGCCGTCGCACGTCGAGCCGTTCCTCTCGTTGCGGGTCTGCAGCGAGTAGCACCGGTCGACGCTCGAGCTGTTGACGGCCGACGACTGCAGCGTCGCGGTCGAGGCGATCCAGGGTACCGAGTAGTGGAATGTTCCCGGCTTGAGGTCGCTACCGCGCGACCCGTCCACAACGAAGTGGTACGTCGCATTGCTGCCAGCATCAGCTCCCTCGTCCTTCCAGGCTACCAGCAGGTGACCGCACTGCACAGCGCCGCTCGCGTGGAACTGGCGAACAGCCACGCAGTCCTGGGACGTGCACTGCGCCGACTGCTTGAAGAAGACCCAGTCCGAGGCGAGGTTGGTCTCCGATAGCGCTGATCATGGGTCAACCACCACACAGATCAGGGTCAGAAACGCAGTTAATCAATCTCAGTCGACCTCTTAGACGCGATGCACGTACTTGTGAGCCCCTGGTCGACAGCGCAGCGCTGGAACTTGGCCTGGATCGTGTCGTTGCCGAGGCACCGGCGGCGGCTGCGCGCCTGGAACAGGTTGGCGCACCCCACCACCAGGTTGACGCACTGCCGGTCCGCCGCGCAGTTGCACGAGTCCTCGTCGCAGAACACGTCGTCCACCTGGATGGTCCCCGCGGCGTCGCACACGTCGATGCTGGTGTCGTCCACGGCACTGCCGCTCCCGGAGCTGGCCGCGCTGCAGTTGCGGGCACGGTACTGGCACGCCGTGCACTCGGAGGCGGCGGCCGGCGCCGGCACGCCGACTGCCAGCAGCACGCACACCACCGCGGCCCACAGGCTGCTCCGCATGGTCGAGCGGCGGGCTTGAAGTCTGCTAATAGCGCTCGCCGCGGGTCAAATCGCTCGCCTTCTCGGCTTCTTGGACCAGCTTCTCGTGCCGAACTTATCCCACCAAAAGCGTTTTTTGGACACGAGTCTCACACAACCCAGGCGTACCGTAAGTGTCGCAACTTAGCGCCGGATAACACGTACTGTACCGACTCGATTAGAGCCCCTCGAAAAAAACGCACTTATCTCGGATCGAGACGAACTTTGCGAGTCGATCGGGCGCCGTTTTGCCCTAGAAAGGCGTCGGTCGGCATGAGCGGCGCCGGGTACGGCATCCGGCGGCGCGACCACAACTCGTCCGAGGCGATCGCCGCCATCCTCCACCCGCACGAGGGATACCGGTGCGTCCCTGCTACCTGTTGCGGTATGTGTGGCGCTCTACTGACGCGTGTAACTGCAGCGAGAAGCTCCAGCGGCGCGGCATCACGCCGAGAGACTACATCCGCGAGAACAAGCTGCAGGTCAAGCGGCTCCAGGCCAGGAACCGCGAGCAGCGCGCGCTGGAGGCCGCTCCGCGTCCCGAGCCGTTCAAGCTGTCACGGTTCAAGACCGTCCGGCCGCGCACCACGAATCAGGAGGTGCAAGGATACTGCAAACATGGTGAAGATGTTCTAACATTGACAGTTCACTGTGGTCTCTCTACCCATGCGATAGCCGAAGCATCCACCGGACCATGAGAACGAAGAAGCAGCAGATGGAGAAGACGCAGAGCCGAAGCGTGAGCGACGACACAGCGAGCCGGATAGCCCGGATGTCCGCCGGCTGCAGCGCCGCCTCGAGCGAGTGCATATCAAGGAGCCGGTGCCGACGCTCCGCGAGCTCGAAGAACGGGACAACGCTCTCTCCAAGCTGGTATATACTCTCGATACTGGTCGCTACAGGCGATGGCTCCATGCTGACGTGCGCTGTCTGAGCAGAAGAAGGACAAGGTCGACTATGTGAACGCCAACGCGTGGGAGGTCATCAAGAAGTCCCCGCCAAAGGATATGGGTCCCGAGCAGCGCCGCGTCCGGAACGCCAACTTCGGCCGCATCCCCAAGTACCTCCTCGAGCGCAAGGAGCAGTGGGCTCGCGAGGAGGACGAGCGGCGGCGGACCGCGCCGGACCCGGACTGTCCGAAAGGCATGGTGCTGCTGGACGAGGACGAGCGGGTGCGGACCCTGCACGTGCTGTGCCAGTCGCTCGAGGAGGCGAGGCTGCGCATGAACAGGCTGCCGCTGCACGTCGAGACGCTGAGCCAAGTGCGCCGCAAGGCGGAGCTCGAGGACAAGCTGCGCGAGATCGAGGACGCCATCCGGGTCTTCGATCGGCCCAAGGTGTACGTGACCAAGCCCGCGGACGCGGACGGCGGCGCGGCTCGAGGCCGGCGCAGCAACAACAGCAGCAGGGTCAGCGCGGCCGCATGACGGTACGTCGCATTGGGCTGGCTCTAGATTAGCTGCGCGAAGAACTCCTTGACCTCGTCCTCGTCCAGTTCGTCGAACTCCTGCTCGCTCACGAGCGGCAGCTTCTTGGACTTGCGCTTGAGGTTGTATCGGTGCCACTGCGAGCGGAAGTGCTCGCGGTAGAGCGCCATGTCGGCGCTAAAGTCGCCGCCGCACGTGCTGCACGGCCGCGCCTTGCGCTCGCTGTCTCCCGCCGCCGCTGGTGCTGCCGATGGCGTCGCTGCAGCCTCGGCAGCCGTCGCTGACGCCGCCGATGCAGCGCCGAGCCCCAATCGCTCCGTCTTCTGGCTCAGCTCGTCGTCGATCGTGTGCTCTCCTTCCTTGTGGCTCTTGAGGTCAATCACCTCGAGCGTCCCCGCCCCTGTCTCGATCGTCAGACGCAGTGCACACCTCCGTCGAACATACATCAAGCTGCTTACCGGCGGCGTGCTCCTGGACCAAGGCGTTGACGACGCGGAACGAGCCCGGGGCGATCAGCACCACGAGCCGCGCGGTCGTCTCGCTCCTGCTCTCCTCGACGACGTCCGCGCTCTCCTTGAGTAGCCCGGCCTTGATGGCGGCGACGGCGCTCGCGGGCGTCGAGATCTGGATCTTCATCTTGGCGCGCGCGATCGGGATGTGGCCCTCGAGCTTCTTGATCACCTCGAGCGCCTGCTGCTTGGCGCTGCGGTTCGGCACGACGGCGAAGTGGATCTCCTTCATCACGCGCTCAATCACGCTGAACTATTCGGTCACAGCAGCACACAGTCAGTCCTTGTGGTCACACTGCGGTCCTCAAATAGGAGACAGCCAGCGTACGGGGTACGGTCGGTTCGAATTCGGGTTGACGCACTTGTCGGCTACGATGGTGGCGATATCGCGGAACATACTGCCAGGTTCACAGAAGTGTTAGAACGAGTCCTGGAAGCCAGAGGTCTGCAGAGAAGGCGCTCACTTCTCGACGTGGGCCTTGCGCTCGCCCTCGGATACCTGCAGCTCGCCGTGGTCGAGGATCATGCGGCACGCCTGCTCCTCGTCCTGCACGCCGAACGCCTTGGACCAGTCCCCCTTCTTGGCGAACTTGCCCTGCCACCGGTCGCCGCGCACATCAGTATCAGACCGTCAATAGCGATCCAGTTAGAGATACACACACAGGATGCTCACCTTGGAGACGTTCTCGTAGACCTTGCTGCTCTGCAGCACCTCGCCGATGTCCTCCTCGACGCCGTTGCGCCAGTTGAGCACCTTGTTCTTGTAGCAGGCGATCTCGAAGCGCTTGCCGCCCTTCTTGATGCGCACCACGGCCACGTTCGTGAGCACGATCTTGCCCACGGGCTGGCTGATGCGGTTCATGGCGGTCGATGGATCCTCTGCAGCTTCCCGATACCAAGTCAGTCGCTTCACCCACGCAGCTCAAGCTTTGACCACCTGAGCCAATGCTCTCACAGCTTTCGTCCTTGCTTCGAGTGAGTGTTGGTCGAGTTGGAGCAGTACCGTAGTCGCCCGCAAGGAACTCCGAATCAGAACCAACACTCGCGTCGAGAGTGTGTGTTAATTATCGCACCCTCTTTTCACCCAATCCGAGCGCAGACAGCGATGTTTATGCTTGTTTTACGACCAGACGACCGAAGGGTAGCATCTCAGAATTGAGGGAAGCCATCCAGTCCCGGTCGTGGCGTCGCCGCTGAGCTCCAGACGCGCCGCCGGCGCGGGCGGCAGATCGCCAGGCCGCGCGTAGAGTATCGAGTGACGTGCCGCTCGTCGGGTCGGCCGGCGTTCAGCGCGTTATGGTGGCGACGTCGGAACGCCGCCGTTCGCGCCGGCCGTTGCTAACTCCGCCGCTCGCGATCGCACGATTTAGCTCATTTCTCGAGACAGCAGCTGGCAGATTACTCCAGCATGACGCGTTTGCTATCGCCCCGCCGCTTTAGCAAATCGATGCGGCGTTTGCTGAACACCGCACCGCACAGTATAGCACACGCGACTTTCACAGTCGCGTCGTCGTCCTGGTCGGTCCGCACGTGAGTCACGCTGGATACCGCGCGCCGCTCAAGAAACCGGTCGGCGGATCTGCACACTGGGTTACACACGTCGCGTAACCTCGGCCACCAAGGCGGGCGGTGAGTGCTAAAGAGATCATCACGCTGTCGCCGCAACATCCGCAACACGCCGATATCATTTACTCGATCGTGGACCGGCAGCTAGGCTGGGTTGTGTGTCGCTGGCCGCGCCTGTGATGCGCGGAGCCAGCAAAAATCCGCCGTGTTGAGCGTCAGGTTGCGTGCAGGACAGATTTTTGTCAGATTTTTGTCAGATTTTTGCATCTGGTCCTTTTGCTAAAACCGCACCGCTCGCCGCATGTTCCGGGAAGCCGCCGTCGCGTTTAGCAACAAGCTCCGATGGCCCAAGTGGCAACCGCCAAGATCGTGTCGCGTGGCCGTTACTGGTTGACGCAGGACACCCGCCTCTTCCCAGCGAGACTTGTTTAGCAAAAAGGTCGATGCGACCTACACTCCCTGTCTCTCGGTTCGGTCCACGGCGGCCACCACCGATCGACGGAAGCTTCCGGCAGAAATACGCGACGCTCCGGCCGGTGACCGGACTGTACCCACCTTCTCACTGCCTGTTCTCTGTCGTCCGGTTGCTCGCGTCCCCATCCGGGGGGCCGAACCGCGAGCCAGTCGCGCGGTGCGACGCCGGCCGCCGGCCTTGAGACCGGCGGTGAGAAATGCCCGTCGCCACCCTACCCGCATTCTCGTGACTGGCCCCCCGCGCGGGGTAGGCGACCACTCGCCCCACTCGGATAAACCGACCGAGTTTAGCAACTCGCACCCACCACTCACCATAGTGGACCCAAGTATGCCGGTTCGGTTCGCCGAGTGATGGTAATTAGCCGAAACCTTAGCCACCCGTCCCCCGTCCCCCGACATCGTGGTCGGTCGTCCGCACCACTTTCGTGACTGCCCGACCACAACCACACGGCCGGTCGATCGATCCACCGCGGCGTCGTCCGCCGTCCCCCCCCCCCAGTTCCTCGGTCCCCGTTCCCCCAACCGGTCCACTCCGCAATCCCCCGGGCCCCCGCCACCCCATGAGCTCCCCGTGCGTCCTGCCGCTATCCCCCGCCTCCCCCGCGCGCATGCTCAAGCGTCCGCGGTCCCCGTCGTCGTCCCCGCCACCGGCCGCGTCCCCGGCCAAGATCCTGAAGCCATCCCCCGCAGCTCCCGCCGTAGCCGTCCCCACCGCGGCCGTGGCCGAACCAGCAGCGCTGCCCGCAGCGCTGCTCGACGCCCCCGTGCTGCTCGCGTGCGCCAACATCCGCGCAGCCATCCAGTTCGTACAGAGCGCGCGGCGCCACGCGCTCGCGCTCTGCGTCCAGAACCAATGGGAGCGCGCGCTCGCAGTGCTCGAGAAGGTCGAGCGCGCCAACGACCACATTTCGCGCCACCGACGCCGCGTCGTCCTCGAGCGGGCGAACGGTCCCCCGTCCCCGATTGCTAAAGCGGCCGAGGTTGCTAAAGTGGCCGAGGTTGCTAAAGCCGGTCGGCGCGGCGTGAGGTTCGCGGAGGAGGTCGAGGTGGCGGAGGCACAGGCGATGGACCGGTCGCCGGCGCCGATGCCGCTGCTGCTGCGCGACGAGATCCTCGTGCTGCGCGCGTCGCGGCCGATCCCGGCGCAGAACTTCTCCGAGTTCTGGTAGACAGTCCGCCGTCCGCCCACCGTATTTATTAGGCCGCCTCGCTCTTCTAACCAGCGAGTCAAGTGAATCAAACAAATATGTCATGAACTGTGCAGTCGAAAGTGTACCCATGTTGGGATCTGGATATGGGGGGATTTGTAGCAATCCAAGGATCATCCATGACCACGACGTTGTCAAATGCCGAGCTTGAGCTTGGACTGCAGCGAGGACGGCACGCAGGCGGCCACGGCCTCGAGCAGCTGCGTGCGCGAGTAGCGCGCCGAGAAGTGCACGAGCAGCAGCGTCCCGACGCCGGCGAGGCGGTCTTCGAGCTTCGCGAGCTGCGGCCAGCGAGCAGGGGGTGAGTCCGCCGCCCGCCAGCTCGCGCAACACCACGCGCCGATACCTGGTGCAAGTGCGTGTGGCCCCGTTCAACTGCGGCCGCGACGTCCATCCGGTCGTCCACGTACGTGGCCTGCTCCACACAGCATGATGACGAACATGGGTCAGTACCCATCAAAGTCTTATTTGCGGTAGTTGGCACCATTGGATGTGATGAACATACCTCGGTGATGAGCACCTTGACGCGCACGAGGTCGTGGGCCTCGCTGCGGCCGCGCCACTGCTCGCCGCCCGCGTCGAACACGTCCGCGGTCGTGTCCCCCGTGTAGGCGATCTCGGGCGTCTCGACCTCGGCCGTCACGTCCTCACCGCTCGCTCGCCTGGCCGCGATCTCCTTCCCGTCCAGTCCGACCAGCTCCGGCCGCAGTCGCCTCGAACACTTGTACAATATGAAGCCGAGGCTGCGCACGCGGTGCGTGGTCGGGACCGCGCGCACGAGCAGCCCCTTGGGCAGCCGCACGGCGTCGAACGGCGCGAGCGGGACCACATTAGCAGCGAACGGCGACGCGTCCTCCTGCATCCGCGCGGCCACCGCCAGCGCCTCGGTCACCAGCGGCGCGAGGTGCTCGGCCACGTAGTAGCTCGCGGGGCGTCGGCCCTGCAGCGACCGCCGCGCTGCGTGGGCCGCCAGCGCGGCAATGTGGTCCGTGTGGCCGTGCGAGATGAAGACGTGCGCCTTGGCCGCCGCGTCCGCCCCCGCGGGCAGGCAGCCCAGGTCGAAGGCCACGTCCAGCCCGTCCACGCACACGCAGGACTCGACGCCCGCCACGGACCGCACGCGGAAAGTGTAGCCCTGCGCTTCGATGACCGCCGCTGTCGCGTCCATGGACACAAGTGCCTTCCGTCCCGATCTTCCGCTTTGACCTTGATCGCGCGTGTCCTCACATGGGCAGTCCACACACACGGAATAAACTATAATGTGGCATTGTCATGGGATGGTGTAATTGTGCTATTTCATACTTTACAGTGAGCATGAGACTTGGATACGGCATCATTCTCAATGATGTGAGACTACAGGAAGAGTGGACCTACAACACAGGGAGCTCGGAACCCTCTTTTTAACGTCATATACAACTGAGATGATAAAGTGATCAAATATTGAGACACCCCGGATTAGAAACATAGCACCACCCGAGCAGTTGTGAATGCGAACCGGTGGTGGCAGCCGCCAATGGAGCCGCCGCTGCAACGGGTGTCACCACACCCGGGTTCTTCAGCTTCCTGTCATCCCACACACAAAGCCGCCGCTACCTCCGCCGCTCGCATGGCGTCGTCCCGCCTGGCGCTCGTGGCCGTCGTGCTGGCGTCCGACCTGCTGCTCACGGGGCTTGTCTTCGGCTGGGCTCCGCTGCTGCTGCTGCTCAAGAGCGAGGGCCAGTACCTCGAGCTCTGCGACTTCGATGAGGACGATAGCGACGACACTATCAACGCCGGCTGCGTGGCGCAGGAGAACCGGCTGAACCTCATGTTCGCGCTCGCGTCCGTGGCCATGAACGCCGGCGCGCTGCCCATCGGCGTCTGCCTCGACCGCTTCGGCCCGCGGCTCACGGTCGCCGGGGCCGCCGCCGTCGAGATCGGCGGCCTCGTGCTGCTCGCACTCGCCGACTCGCAGACGTTCGACGTGTTCGTACCGGCCTACCTGCTCATCGCGCTCGGCGGCTGTGTGACCATGATGGCGAGCTTCCCGGCCAGCTTCCTGCTGCTGCAGTACCAGACGGCGATCCTCGCGGCCATCAGCTGCTTGTTCGACGGCTCCAGCGTCGTCTTCCTCGTACTCTACACCGTCCACGAGCAGACGGGCGCGACGCGCAGACAGCTCTTCCTGGGCCTCGCGGTCGTCGCGGGGGTCATCTACGCGCTGCTGGTCGCGCTCTGGGGGGCCAACGAGCAACATCTCAAGCCGCAGGACGCCGACAAGCCAGAGTGGCCGCTCGATGAGGTGCAGGTGACCGACCCGCTGCTGCACAGCGGCTTCCATTCGCCCAGTCGACTGCAACAGCAGCAGCAGCACAAGTCGCCGTCGGCCAACGCGACGGACGACAGCAGTGGCAACAGCGAGTCGTATGGCGCGGTGGACGGGTGGAAGACCCACCCGAGCGAGGTGGTGGCGCTGGACCTGGACGCGCCGCTGGGCGAGGCTGGCATGACGACGCAGATGAGGTCGTTCGAGTTCGCCTACATCCTGACGTTCGCGGCCGTGCAGGTGCTGCGCGCGACCATCTACATCGGCACGGCCAACAAGCTGCTGGACAACTACGGCGACGCCGAGTACGGCTTCCTGTATACCAAGATCTTCAGCGTGGTGCTCCCCGTCGGGTTCGTCTTCGTCCCCGCCATCGACTACCTCGTCGAAACGCGCGGCCTCGCGCTCGCATTGCTCTTCACGACCGTGCTTGGCGCGCTGTACTCACTGCTGACGCTCGTGCCGTCGCTGCCGCTGCAGACGCTCACGGTCTTCGTCTTCACCGCCTTCCGTGCCTTCCTCTACGCCGTCATGTCGGCCTTCACGGCCAAGACGTTCGGCCTCCCGCACCTCGGCTCGCTCATGGGGGTCATCTTCTCCATCTCGTCCGTCGTGAGCCTCGCCGAGTACCCGGCCGTGTATGCGTCCAACGCCTGGTTCGACGGCGACCTGACGGTGCTCAACGCTCTATCGCTGCTGCTGTGCCTCGCGCTGCTGCCGCTCACGGCCTGGCTGCGTCGGTACGAGCACCACCGCGAGAAGCAGCGGCGGCAGCGAATGCGCGCGCGGTCCGACAGCCTGCGCGGCCGCCAAGTGTACTCGACGCTGCTGGACACGCCGACGCAGGGGCTGACGTACCTGCGGTCGCCCGGCGTGACGGCGAGCGTGGGCGACCAGCTCAAGTTCGCCCAGCCGTCGGAAGGACACAGTCACGAATGAACTCAATTGGATTTAGAGGCAATATATACAGACACAAACACTGTCTTAGACATTGATCAGTTGGAGGGGAGCAGGTCGCGGAAGTCGGGGAACTCCCAGCGCTCGAGCCGCGCGGTCAGCTTGGGGAAGGCGGACTGCAGCTTGGAGAGCACGGCGACCTCGACGACGGCGTTGCCCACGGGCGTGAGGTGCAGGCCGTCCGCCAGGCTCGCCTGGAACTGCTCGGGCGAGAGTTGGTGGAACACCGCGCGCATGTCGAGCGCCTCGACGCCCAGCGCCTGCGCCTCGGCCACGCACACGGCCGCGTAGATGGCCGCCTGCTTGTCCGACCGGTCGAGCTGGTGGTCCGGCGCGAGCTGTTCGCGCTTGGCGTTATCGACGGCCCCCGGCGTGACGAGCACGATGGCGGCGGTCGGCGCCGCGGCCTGCAGGCGGCTCACGATAACGCGCAGGTTGGACCGGTAGCGGTCGAGCGGCACATGCTGGCGGAACTCGTAGCCGGTCAGCAGCGCGGCGTCGTTGGCGCCGAACCAGACGGTGATGATTGCCGGCGGCGCCGCGGACTCGCGCACCGTCTTCTCCAGCTCGGGCAGCACGTGGGCGACCACCATGTCCGTGTTGTACCCGCACAGGCCGCGCGCGAGCACGTCCGCCGAGCGGTTGAACCGGTGCGTGAGTCCGCAGAGCCAGCCGCCGCGCGCCGCGTCCGTGCCGTCCTGCGTGAGCGAGTCGCCGACGAACAGCAGCGTCGGGCGGCGCGGAGACACCGTCGCAGTCGAGGTCGAGACAGGAGCAGGCATGGCGGGTGGTGCTTGGTCTGGGTTTGAGCTGTTGGAGAGTGACGAGGGCATGGAAGTGGCGACGGTCGGCGCGTGAGGAGCTCGCGCGAGCAGAGATGGGGACGTGAAGCTGGTGATGGAAAAGCGTCAAGGCCGCGAGCGCAACGTGCCACGGTGGTCGGTGGGAAATTTTGAAGCCCTGCCGCTGTCTTTGCCTCGAGCCGATTGAGGATTGCGGTGGCTCACGTGGACCAACGAGGAGGACGCGCGCGTCCAGCGGCTCGCTGTCGACCGCGAAGACGCGAAGACGCAAATTTTCCAACCCCCACGTGCGCTTGACTGGCGGCGGGCGAGCGGCGAGCGAGGATGACGCCGATGACGCAGATTGATGCGCAGAGGGTCCGGATTCAAATTCAAACGTGAGGTGGGCGAGGCTTCAACCACCGCTGACCGTTTACGGTTAGGTTACGTTCTGTCTGTATAACCCTCTGTAACCAATCAGTACCTGTGAGGTACTGATCCCCTCATCCTTCGTCATGTCCTTGATGAGGTCATATCTGGCGCCGCTTCAACACCGCAGTCCATGACGATGTGAAACTGGTGGTCCTGGCCGCAGAAGAGCATGGTGGTTGATGGTGAAGGGCACGGCGTCCGGCCCGAGCGTGTCGTGCAGCGTCATGAGCGCGTACGCCATTCGGTTGCAAGCGTAGTTGATCTGCGAGCTCTCGATCAGATTTTCGCTGAACACGCCGACCTTGGCCAGCCGCGAGAGTTCCGCGAAGCGCGCGACGCTGTTCGCGATCGCATCGCTGCGCCGCTTCACCTCGTCGTATGCGAGTCACACGATCATGCCGACCTTGACCGTGTATGCGTCCACCTGTCATTGTCGTGGCACTGCCGCGATCCGCGATCCATGCTTCAGCCGCGCAGACACATTTGGCACAGCGGCTACATCGACTCGTCCTCGACCAGGTGCTCGGCAAAGTGTGTCGGGCACTGGGTTGCGTCCCGCGTGTTGGTCACCTCCTGCCTGGAGCAATATGAAGAGTATCCAGTGCTGCACAAAGGTGCTGAAGAAGGGAACGAATGCGCCTCCAATAGACAAAGCTGGACGAGGAAGTCGTGGGCCTTGCCCGACATGCCGGATCCTGAGAGAAGCAACGCTGAAAGATGTTCGTGCGCGAACAACGCGAGCGCGCTACCGTCTCCTAGTGTCATCAACCAACCCAGCAATACGCTCAATGAGCTGATCGAATCGCTGGGTCCACCGCTGTTTTATCTCATCAAGCACATCATCTTCGCTTTCGGAGAGCAATAGCTGCGCGTAGCGGGACGTTTCCTCGTTGCCGCGCCATCGAGCGCAGATCACTTTGAATCCGTCGTACCTCCATATCCCGCAGTGATGTAAAACCCAACCAAAACACTGGCAGCCGGGCAAAATCAACGCACCTGGGAAAAAACTGTGTGGGTGATCAACTTGGTCATAAAAACCCAGCATGGACTTCCGCAGGTGACCAGCTAGGTGCGCGCGCACCTAGACCCCAGAGTACTTGATTGTGTTCAAATCCTGCCGCCTATTAGCTGCCGGATTGAGCGCGCGGATTGGCTGATAACCTTCAAGGAGTAACCGATATTGACATGTTGGATTGGCTGATATTCATCAAACTCCGATTTTCTGCTGCCACGCGAGGAACGGATTGGCTGCTATTTTCGTCCGCCGGATTAGCTGCTGCCGAGCACAAAACGTCGGGGTTCTCAGTTTGGCAGCTAACGGCAGCAGCTAATCGAGCAATTATCTTAACTAAGTATAATACTGTAATTTTAGGGGTCACTCTCTGCCACACCACATTACAGTGGAAATCAACATGTTTTAGGCATAAACGTTGTGTGGTAGAACAAACCTAAGCACGTATGTACTTCCTTGTGATAATAACAACGGTTTATTGAGATAAGAAATTCCGCGATTAGCTGCCGCCGTTACCACCGAGGCCGGCAGCTAATAGGAAAATTCCTATTTAGACGAATCAACGCGCTGGATCAGCTCACCGAGCTCACCAATAATGCGAATTTAAACCAATCGTCGAGATAACCTTTTCAAATCATTAAACTATAATAAAGCATGCATTGCGGTTGGGGCAAAGTGGGTGCGGTGTATGTACTGATTTAACATCGTCATCACTCCCAACACGGTACACTGCACATCCCAAAACATCGAGTCCACCCCAAAATACATCAATTTGGGCTGTGCAGACTGTTAATTTCGGGGGCCGTCCTCTGGGCCAGTGGTGGCCGATACGAACGCGGCCGCCTTGGGCTGTGTTTGGCTCAGAAAGGGGGTTCCTCATCGCTCCCCACGGCAAAGAAGCGCCTTTCATCGCTACCTTCGCTGCACGTCCGCATCTCCGGCCGCAGCGTTCACTAGCCTCTCACTAACCTCTTCACAGTCGCGACCTGCATCTATGGCGAGCCGATTCTGGGCCGCGGGCGGCTCCTCGTCCGAGGAGGAGTCGGACTTCTCGGAGGGATCGGATGTGGAGACCTCGCAGCAGCAGCAGGCGCGCGCGGCGTCCCGCTGGGCGGTCGAGTCGGACTCGGACAGCGACGACGAGACGCGCGTGGTCAAGTCGGCCAAGGCTAAGGCCGTGGAGGGCGTGGAGCGCCACTGCACGGCGCTGCGCAACCACATGAAGATCAACGACTGGGCGGCGATCCAGGTCGAGTTCGACGCGCTGGCCAAGCTGGTGGAGAAGGCCAAGACGTCGATCCGCGCGGCGAACGGCGCGCACCCGCGCGCGTACCTGCGCACGCTGGCGGCGCTGGAGGACCTGGTGGCGGAGAAGCAGAACAAGGCCGAGCAGAAGAAGATGAGCAAGGAGAACAGCAAGGCGTTCATCCGCATGAAGGGCAAGGTCAAGAAGCAACTCGAGCCGCTGCAGGCTGAGATCAAGGCCTTCCGCGAGCACCCGGAGAGCAGCAGCGAAGAGGAGAGCGAGTCGTCCGAGGAGGAGTCGTCCGAGGAGGAGTCGTCCGAGGAGGAGAGCAGCGCCGCGTCCGAGGCCTCGAGCGCGTCGGACGAGGAGTCGGACGAGGAGTCGGACGAGGAATCCGAGGCCGCCTCCAGCGGCGAAGAGGAGGTAAGCAATGCCTTTCTAGTGATGGAAGTTGACCAGTTGTCTTATTACTGACTGTGGTTATGTATCCATTAGTCGGACGATGACGCGTCGTGGCCGTCGGCGTCCGAGTCGGAGTCGGGGTCGTCGTCGGACGAGGAGCTGCCGAAGGGCAAGGGCCGGCAGTTCTGGCTCAAGCAGACACCGGCGGAGACCAAGGCGAAGAAGGTCAAGGGCCCGAGGCAGCCCAAGGCCGCGCGCGAGACCAAGGCCGAGGGCGAGGACAACAAGGCCGCCAAGCCCGTCGAGGAGGAGCTCAAGCTCACGGCGAGCCAGTTCGACCGGCGCATCAAGGAGATCGTGGCGTCTCGCGGCAAGAAGGGCACGGAGCTCCACGAGCAGCTCGCAACGCTGCGCAAGCTGGCCAACTACGCGCGCCGGCTCGGCCCCGCGCGCCAGCTCGTCGGGTACATGAACCTCGTCGGCGCGCAGATTTTCGACGCGTCGGGCAAGATCGACCGCGTCATGTCGGCGCGCCAGTGGCAGCAGACGTACGCGGACGTGAGCGCGATCCTGTCGGTGCTGGAACAGAACCCGGGCTTCACGATCGCGCCGCTTTCGTCGGAGGACCAGGCGGACATCCTGAAGATCGGCCGCGAGGTGGCGGCGGCGGCGTCCGGCGCCATCCTCGAGAAGGATGAGGACGAGGAGGAGCTGGACTTTGTGGACGTGCTCCCCAAGGCCGGCGGCAAGGGCAAGGTCAAGGTCTCGGGCGACCTCGCCGTCTTCATCGAGCGGCTCTCGGAGGAGTACATCAAGGCGCTGCAGCAGACGGACCCGCACACGAGCGAGTACATTGCCCGCCTCTCGGACGAGGGCCTGCTGCTGAGCGCGGCCCAGCGCGTGCAGACGTACTACGAGCGCACGAACGACATGGCGCGCGCGGCGACCGTGGCGCTCATCCGCGCGGAGCTCGTCTACTACAAGCACACGTCGATCGCCGAGGCGCTGCACGAGGCGCAGGCCAAGCGCGACGTGTTTGGCGACCCGCAGCTGCTGCACCCGGCGTGCAACGGCGCGAGCAAGGTGCCGGTGGCCGAGTTTGACGCGGCGGTGCTGCATCCCGGCTCGATTCAGGGCGTGCCGACCGTGACGGTCGCCAAGCTCGACACGGAGAAGGAGCTGCGCGACGTGTGCCTGTTCGTGTTCAAGCACGCCGACATCCGCGCCAAGACGCGCGCCATGCTGTGCCGCGTGTACCACCACGCGCTCCACGACCGGTTCCACGAGGCGCGCGACCTGCTGCTGATGTCGCACATCCAGGACAACATTACGGACGCCGACATCCCGACGCAGATCCTGTTCAACCGCATGATGGCGCAGCTCGGGCTGTGCGCCTTCCGCTCGGGCCTCGTGTGGGAGGCCCACGCGTGTCTGTCGGAGATCTGCACGGGTGCGCGCACCAAGGAGCTGCTGGCGCAGGGCATGCAGTCGTTCCGCTTCCAGGAGCGCGACGTCGAGCAGGAGCGGCTCGAGCGCCGCCGCCAGGTGCCGTACCACATGCACATCAACCTCGACCTGCTCGAGACGTGCCACCTCGTGAGCGCCATGCTGCTCGAGGTGCCCAACATGGTGAACGCGCGCACGTCGGAGCGCAAGCGCATGGTCTCCAAGGCCTTCCGCAAGCTGCTCGAGTACCACGAGCGGCTCGTGTTCGAGGGTCCGCCCGAGAACCCGCGCGACCACGTCGTGGCGGCCGCCAAGCTGCTCGCGCAGGGCTCGTGGCGCAAGTCGGCCGAGCTGCTCGTGGGCCTGAGCGTGTGGGACCTGCTGCCTGGTGCGGGGGCGTCGCAGCGCGTCAAAGAGATGGTGCAGCGCAAGGTGCAGGTCGAGGCGCTGCGCACGTACCTGCTGGCGTTCGGCGGCGAGTACGACTCGGTCAGCCTCGCGCGGCTCACCGAGATGTTCGAGCTGGACGACAAGACGGTGCACAGCGTCGTGTCCAAGATGATGCTGAACGAGGAGCTGGCCGGCGCGTGGGACCAGGCGTCGCAGGCCATCGTGCTGCACAAGCACGAGCGGTCCGGACTCCAGGTCGCGGCGCTGCAGTACGCCGACAAGCTCTCGCAGCTCGTGGAGAACAACGAGCGCATGCTCGAGCTGCGCACGGGCGGCGGCGACTGGGGCAACGACCGCGGCGACCGGCGAGGCGGCGGACGTGGCGGCGGCGGCCGCGGAGGCGACCGGGGCGACCGGGGCGACCGCGGCGACCGTCGTGGCGGCGGTGGACGTGGCGGTGGCGGCTTCCGGGGCGGCCGCGGCGGCCGGCGCGACGACCGCGGCGGCCCCAAGAGGTCGGCGCGCCAGTGAGCGTAGACGCGAGCGAGCGAGCGGCGAGTGTGTTAGCAGGTCGCCGCGTGCGGTTGGCGTGGAGAACGTGGCTCAATATACGGGACTCGATAACTTCGCTGTGCTTGACGGAGGATTGAGGATGGAGGCAGGCAGGCAGGCAGGCGGCGGCGACGAACGCTGGTGAACGCGGAACGGACTCAGTGTTACTCGCGTGTCGACATCCAACCAACGCGCCGGCGCGAGCAGACCCGCACGGTCGTCTCGCTGCTCCGGCCGCGTCTCACCTATTGCCTGGTTCACTCGGTCGCCACCGCCGTCGGCGCGGCCTTCTCGCCGCTCGCCGGCTTGGCGCCGCCGTCGTCGCCGCGACCTGCTCCGCGACCGCCTCGACCGCCGCGGCCGCCTCGTCCACTTCGTCCTCCTCGCCCGCGTCCTCGACCTCGGCCGCGGCCCTCCACGCGGCCGTTCTCGCGAGCCTTCTCCTCGTCCCCGCTCTCACCCTGCGCTGCCTCGGCGTCCTCCGCGCGGTCGGCGCTCTTCTTGCCGGCCTTGCGGGCGTGCGGCGCCTTCTTCGCCGCGGGCTTCGCGTCCGTCGCGTCCACTGCCGCCGCCGGTGCTGCCGCCGCCACCGCCGTTGACTCGGCGGGCCGCTCACCGTCCGACCCGTTGCTGCTCGCGCCGCGACCTGCTCCGCGACCGCCGCGGCCTCCTCGTCCACGCCCGCGGCCGCGACCGCGCTTGCTCTCGCCGCGGACCCGCACCTGCAGCTTGGCGGGGGCGGCCGCCTCGCCGGCGTCCTCGCGCTCGGGCTCCTGCTCCTGCTCGTCCCCGCCCTCCTCCTCCTCCTCCGACGGTTGCTCCGCCTTCTTCCCCGCCTTCTTCCCGCGGTTCTTGCGCGCCTTCCGCGGCTTCCGCGCCTCGCCGTCCTCGTCCGCCTCGCCCTCGCTCTCGCCGGCCCGGTGGCCGCGCCGCTGGGCTGACGGCGCCGTCACCTGGCTCGCCGGCAGCGGCGCCTGGTACCCAGGGTCCGTCGGGTCGAGCTCGTCCAGCGACAGGTACACGGCGATGCCCGGGATGTGGCGCGTCGTCTCGACCACGTCCAGTCCTTCCTCGAGCGGCTCGAAGACGTCCACTGTCTCCACCGACGAGATGCGCGTGAGCTGGTGCAGCCCGACGACGCGGTGCTTGAGCACCTCGGCCACGGTCACGGCCTTGCTGATCGCGTGGCCCATGGCTTTGAGCACCACCGCGCGCTCCTTCTTTTCCTGCCGACGCATAGTGAACCCAAGTCAGCGCTCCTAAGAAAGACACCTATCAATTGGTTGCTTTCCAGAGAACATACCGCGAGCAGGCTGGTCGCGTAGGAAATGTAGTTGCGCACTTTGCCCTGCTGCGTGATGCGGATCTCGTTCGGCTCCGCGGGCTCCGCGTCCTCCTCACGCCTCGGCTTCTCCACGCGCCGGTACTTGTCCATCGCCGCGCGCTCGCGCCCGTCAGTTCGCAGCTTTGCCGCCGCGCCGTCGTCCGATCCCCGTGCTTTCCCTTTCTGCCGGCGCTGGCGCCGCCGGTTCAACTCGCAAAAGGAAAGATCTGACAAAAGTAACGGTATGAAGTGGATGTATGAAGTTGCTGTATTAAAACGAACGATCCTCCCGTCGTACTGTGCCAACCCGCCAATTTATTGAACATGGTTGTCCCACGAAATATGCCTTCGTCGCCCAATGCGAGCACGAGTAATGGTGCTGGACAACAACCCAGCTATCGTCTAGCAGCATGAGGAAGCTTGATGATGCCTAGCCAATCCCTGTGTGTCCATTTCTGCAATATGGTGAACGTCGACTCCGATCAATAGAGTGAGTTAGAGCTTCACATTTCACACCAAAACAGCCATCGAGTCGACAATGGAGTGCACTGCAAACCTTGACGCGATGAGCGACGCCGTCCTTGCACGTACGCATAGCGAGCTGACACGCCAGCTCTCGATGAAGGCCTGCATGCTGTCTTGCTTGTACGAGACTCGGGAATCGAGTCAATCATTGCTTGACGTACTTTTGAAAACGACGATAGAAGCTCACGACGATGCGGTCGAATGCGCTCGTTATGATCTGTACCATTGCAGTATGGAGACATCCGAGACTGATGTGAGCTCTACTGGCAGAACAGTACGTCTGTATCACAGCATGACTTGTATGATACAATGGAATGGCGCAAATCTTTGACGCCGCTGCCTCCAGTTAGTCCATCTTCTCAGTGTTAGCCGACCGACCGCCTCCATCCGCGATGATCACCCACTGATCACGAACTTCGTACTCAACACCTTCAAGGCCAGCACAACGGCGCATTGGTGCGATTTTCATGTCCGGAGACCGATTGGTCGGTATCATCACAGTGCAGTGCCAGATGCCACACACATGATTCAACTCGCCACCAGCATCCAGTTAGTCACGGCAATTCTTCCTGTTGCTCGTGAGACGTTCACATATATCTCGAGCACCTTCTCTCCCTGCAGCTGCAACTGCAGCACGTCCGGATGATCCCGCTTAGTCTGCCGAGTCTATCGCTTCAATTGCACAGATCTACAAGTTGTTTGCGCGAAGCCACTTCACCACAGCCAGGTGACCCTTCTCAGCGGCCCCGTCCATCGCGTTCGTCGTGCAGCCCTCACTGCGGTTCTCGTGAAGCCACTTCACCACATCCAGATGTCCACCAAGTGCAGCGCGATCCATCGCATACGTCGTGCAGCCCTCATTGCGGTTCGCGTGAAGCCACTTCACCACAGCGAGATGACCCTTCTCAGCGGCCCCGTCCATCGCTCTCGCCGCGCAGCCCTCACTGCGATTCGCATGAAGCCACTTCACCACATCCAGATGTCCGCCAAATGCAGCGCGATCCATCGCATACGTCGAGCATCCCTCACTGCGGTTCGCGTGAAGCCACTTCACCACAGCGAGATGACCCTTCTCAGCGGCCCAGTCCATCGCGTCCGTAGTGCAGCCCTCTCTGCGATTCGCATGAAGCCACTTCACCACCTCCAGATGTCCGCCACGTGCAGCGCGATCCATCGCGAACGTCGTGCAGCCCTCGCTGCGGTTCGCGTGAAGCCACTGCACCACATCCAGATGTCCGCCAAGTGCAGCGCAGTCCATCGCGTCCATAGTGCAGCCCTCACTGCGGTTCGCGTGAAGCCACTGCACAACAGCGAGATGACCCCTCTCAGCGGCGCAGTTCATCGCTAACGGCGTGCAGCCCTCACTGCGATTTGCGTGAAGCCACTTCACCACATCCAGATGTCCGTAAAGTGCGGCGCGATCCATCGCATTCGTCGTGCAGCCCTTTCTGCGATTCGCATGAAGCCACTTCACCACCTCCAGATGTCCGCCACGTGCAGCGCTATCCATCGCATTCGTCGTGCAGCCCTTTCTGCGATTCGCATGAAGCCACTGCACCACATCCAAATGTCCTCCTTCTGCGGCCAAATCCATCGCGCTCGTCGTAAAACTCTCGTTGCTGTTCAAGTGAAGCCACTCCACTACAGCAAGATGACCGTTCCCAGCCGCTTGGTCCATCAATTTAACGCCGTTGCGAGCATGACACGAACACACACCAGTACATTGCGTCCGCTTGAACCAGTGAAGCCAGCCACATCTCGCCGCTCTGTACGAACACACACCCAGAGTAATCAAGCAGCTCCGACAACAGCGTCAGCACTTGATCCGGAAGCGGCAGGTTCAACGCCCGCACACTCGCCAGCATGTCTCTCTGCATCCTCGCAGTCTGAACAGCGGACGGAGTTGAAGCTGGTGTTGGTTCAGATTGAAAACGAGAAATGGTAGTTACCGTACGTGGCTCTCGATCTCGAAATCAACCCAATTGAAAATGTCACCCATGATAGCTGAGTGTACCCACACTGGTACACTGTGCCTCTATGTCCCCCATCCTGGTCCATTGTGTGCGTTGAGTGACTGTGACTTGAGACTTGTCTATATCATCCAACTCGTCACCAACGCCCAATCGACAACGCGACTCATTGGAAACTCTACCATCCATTTCCACAAGGTTGGTACATCGCCTGACCTGGAATTCAGACTGCACATGCCACACCCACTTGAGACAACCCGTCCTCTCCATCTATTGTACGGGAGATATTCTCATCCATGTCGAGTATTCTCGCTTCCTGCAGCAGCAAGACGCGGTTGGCTGTCAACGAAGCAACTCTTGAAGGTCGACTCGGATTCATGTCCGGTGCGCACTTGCAGAAACGCCTGCGACGAGTCATGAGAACGAAAGGCAAATCGCTTTTGGTTCTCGAGCTCGCGTGCATTGCTTCGAGTATCGACCAGCTGTCTTGCTTGGAACATCATTTGATCGGTGCGCCAGATTGGAATTGTCAGCGACTTGCTAACAGAGATGGCATCGACGTTCAGATATTTGAGCAGATTTCGTATTTTCGAACCGATGCTGTAATCACTCTCGATCGAGTCTCTATTCGACATATAATTCGGATCGTCCCTCACTGTCTTGACATCACCATGCTTGAGCTCGCGGAGCAACGCCCGCGTCTCCATGAGTGCCTTGCTGAGAAGGTTCTGGCCGAAGAAATCGCATAGCTTGACTTCATCGACGTGTTCCTCGAATAATTCGTCAAGAATACGATTCAGCTTGAGCACATTCGGGATCAAATATCTCACGTTACTGGTGTATCTCTGCTCGATCACGCAATAGACCAATGCAATAGACTAATGCGACCGACCAGAGCACGATAATGTCGTAGGTTAGTCCATTATTAGAGGTTGCAATTGGATAACAGGACGTGAAAGCGTGAACGACGCGAAGCATGATGTTCGTCCGTGACAATTGAGATTCTTGCAACACTCGTGCACGGAACGCGGGGGTCGAGTCAATCATTGCTTGACGTACTTTTGAAAACGACGATAGAAGCTCACGACGATGTGGTCGAATGCGCTCGTTGCGATCTGTACCATTGCAGTATGGAGATATCCGAGACTGATGTGAGCTCTACTGGCAGAACAGTACGTCTGTATCACAGCATGACTTGTATGATACAATGGAATGGCGCAAATCTTTGACGCCGCTGCCTCCAGTTAGTCCATCTTCTCAGTGTTAGCCGACCGACCGCCTCCATCCGCGATGATCACCCACTGATCACGAACTTCGTACTCAACACCTTCAAGGCCAGCACAACGGCGCATTGGTGCGATTTTCATGTCCGGAGACCGATTGGTCGGTATCATCACAGTGCAGTGCCAGATGCCACACACATGATTCAACTCGCCACCAGCATCCAGTTAGTCACGGCAATTCTTCCTGTTGCTCGTGAGACGTTCACATATATCTCGAGCACCTTCTCTCCCTGCAGCTGCAACTGCAGCACGTCCGGATGATCCCGCTTAGTCTGCCGAGTCTATCGCTTCAATTGCACAGATCTACAAGTTGTTTGCGCGAAGCCACTTCACCACAGCCAGGTGACCCTTCTCAGCGGCCCCGTCCATCGCGTTCGTCGTGCAGCCCTCACTGCGGTTCTCGTGAAGCCACTTCACCACATCCAGATGTCCATTCTCGGCGGCCGAGTTCATCGCGTCCGTAGTGCAGCCCTCACTACGGTTCGCGTGAAGCCACTCCACCACATCCAGATGTCCGTAAATTGCGGCGCGATCCATCGCATACGTCGTGCAGCCCTCACTGTAGTTCGCGTGAAGCCACTGCACAACAGCGAGATGACCCTTCTCAGCGGCCCAGTCCATCACTAACGGCGTGCAACCCTCACTGCGGTTCGCGTGAAGCCACTCCACCACATCCAGGTGACCCCTTTTAGCGGCCCCGTCCATCGCACCCGTAGTGCAGCCCTCACTGCGATTCGCATGAAGCCACTGCACCACATCCAAATGTCCTCGTTCTGCGGCGCGGTTCATTGCTTTCTTCGTACAACCCTCGCTGCGGTTCGCGTGCAGCCACTTCATCACCTCCAGATGTCCATATTTAGCAGCGCGGTTCATCGCACCCGTAGTGCAGCCCTCACTGCGGTTCGCGTGAAGCCACTTCACCACATCCAAATGTCCATTCTCAGCGGCCCAGTCCATCGCATCCATCGTGCAGCCCTCACTGCGGTTCGCGTGAAGCCACTGCACAACAGCGAGATGACCCGTCTCAGCGGCCCAGTTCATCGCATACGTCGTGCAGCCCTCATTGCGGTTCTCGTGAAGCCACTTCACCACATCCAGATGTCCGCCAAATGCAGCGTGATCCATCGCATTCGTCGTGCAGCCCTCATTGCGGTTCACATGAAGCCACTTCACCACATCCAAATGTCCGCCAAGTGCAGCGCGATCCATCGCATTCGTCGTACAGCCCTCGCTGCGGTTCATATGTAGCCACTGCACTACATCCAGGTAACCATTCTCAGCGGCCCAATTCATCGCCTTCTTCGTGCAACCCTCGCTGCCATTCAAGTGAAGCCACTCCACTACAGCAAGATGACCGTCCCCAGCCGCTTGGTCCATCACTTTAGCGCCGTTGCGAGCATGACACGAACACACACCAGTAGACCGCGTCCGCTTGAACCAGTGAAGCCAGCCACAACTCGCCGCTCTGTACGAACACACACACCCAGAGTAATCAAGCAGCTCCGACAACAGCGTCAGCACTTGATCCGGAAGCGGCAGGTCCAACGCCCGCACACTCATCAGCATGTCTCTCTGCATCTTCGCTGTCTGAACAGCGGACGGTGCTGGTGCTGGTGTTGGTTCAGGTTGAAAACGAGAAATGGTAGTTGCCTTGCGAGGTGCTCAATCTCCGAAATGAACCCAACTCATATCTCATTTCTGATGCTGAGTAAACTCCATTGGTTGGTACGTTGTGCCAATCAGACCCCATTCAGAGTCGACACGGCTGTGGCTCGGCCGTAAAGAGATTTCATTGTGCTTGTCCTTATCATCCCAACTCGCCACCGACGCCCAATCGACAACGCGCTCAATAGTGACTCCACTATCGATCTCCACAAGGTTGGCTCATCGCTTGACCTGGAATTCAGACTGCACATGCCACACCCACTCGAGCCGATTCGTCCTCTCCTTCTGTTGCACGGGAGATATTCTCATCCATTTCGAGTGTACTCTCTACCTGCAGCTGCAACTGCACCAGATCCGGATCGTCTCGCTAAGCCTGCCAAGTCCGTTGCTCTTATCGTGCAGCTCTACAAGTTGTTTTTGCGAAGCCACTTTATCACATTTCGGTGTCCATTAGCTGAGGCAAACTCCATCGCTCTTGTCGTACAGCCCTCTGATCGGTTCACATGAAGCCACTTCACAACAGCGAGGCACCCCTCTTTAGAGGCCCAATCCATCGCTGTCGTCGTACAACCCTCACTACGGTTCACGTGTAGCCACTCCACGACTGCCAGATTACCAGCTTCAGCGGCGCGGTCCATCGCCTCCGTCGTGCATCCCTCCGTTCGTTTCTCGTGCAGCCATTTTACCACATCCAGATGTCCGAAGTATGCGGCGTCGTCCATCGCGTCTGTCGTACACCCCTCTGGTCGGTTCATATGAAGCCACTGCACCACCTCCAGGTGACCCCTTTTAGCAGCCCAATCCATCGCTGTCGTCGTACAACCCTCCGAGCGATTTATGTGCAGCCACTCCACTAATGCCAGATTACCAGCTTCAGCGGCGCAGTTCATCGCTCTTGTCGTGCAGCCCTCGGAGCGGTTCTCATTCAGCCACTCCACAACAGCCAATCGTCCGTGGTATGCGGCAAAATCCATCGCATTCGTCGTACAACCCTCGCTGCGATTCGCGTGAAGCCACTTCACCACATCGAAATGACCGGAGAGTGCGGCCGAATTCATCGCGCTCGTCGTACAACCCTCGCTGCTGTTCAAGTGAAGCCACTCCACTACAGCAAGATGACCGTTCGCAGCCGCTTGGTCCATCAATTTATCGCTGTTGCATGCGTGGTACGAACACACATCAGTAGACTGCGTACGCTTGAACCAGTGAAGCCAGCCACAACTCGCCGCTCTGTACGAACACACACATCCGGAGTAATCAAGCAACTCCGACAACAGCGTCTGCACTTGTTCCGAAAACGGCAGGTTCAACGCCCGCACGCTCGTCAGTATGTCCCTCTGCATCTTCGCTGTATGGATAACGGATGGTGTTGATACTGGTGTTGGTTCAGGTTGAAAACGAGAAATGGTAGTTGCTTTGCGAGGTGCTCAATCTCGATATCAACCCAACTGACAGCTCACTTCTTGGTGAACCCACACTGGTATACTGTGTCAGTTCACTGCCCCCATTCAGAGATGGCTGATGGCGGTCCAAACCGTTACACACATTGAGTAACAACAGCTTGGAAGGCTTCATATTCTCGGAAGAGCTAAACGACGCGCTTGACGCTGAGCCTTTATAGCAAGCACTGTCTCGACATGCATTAGGTCATTCTTAGCGGGGAACCTGTAAAGGTCTCGGCGAATGGGAAGAGCACTAGCTATCAAACCAAGTCTCGTCAAATCAGCAACATCTTCTTCTCCAATGATACGCATACCGATATCAACGCGAAGGTCGCAATGCACTCGCCAAAGATCGCTGCGACCGGGAGGTACCAATCGAACAGGAAGCCAAGACGCTGGTTATTGATACCGGATAGCAGCGAGCGCTCAGGACTTCAAGCTGCTGTGGCACATATCCACAATCTCTGTCTGAATGTCTGCCCAACATTCACCGAATCGACCGTGACTGGGGACAGTAGTTGTCAGGCGAGGCATATTACCGCAAGTAGGCCGACTACAACCAGCTGGAGAGATGGGGATTGGAGATTTCTGCTCGTTTCGTGAGAGCATATGAACAGAGCTTGCACATCTTGAAGTATGGACACTAGAGCCCACGCCTGGACAGTACAAGACTGATTGATCGTGGCTGCAGAAACTCGGACTCGCGGCGATGCCTGCTGCTCTCCTCTTCGATGAGCTGGAGGAAGCGATACGCCGCCCCAAGCAGAAGGAAATGCGTCTCTTGAAGCCCCTGCCAGTAGTTTACCTCTTCGGATGCGATCTCGTATCCTGATTGGTAGTTTCAAAACACGGTGAGCTAAATCGTGATTTGGATCAAAATGCTCCATTTCGATCAAAAGGGAACTTTGACAATTAATTGGTGAAGGGTCAATTGCCAAGCGGTGGGGAGCTGCTGCTCGGGGATCGCGAGCGCGGAGAGCGGAGGAACGAGAGCAGGCGCCGCGTGGGCGACGGTGGAGACCGCGGCGGCGAGTCGCTGGCGCTGGAGGCCAAGGACGAGCGGAAGGACGAGGACGCCGTGGTCGCGAACGACCGGTTGTCGCTTGCGGCTGGCGAGAGCGTCGGCTCTGGGTTGGGGACCGAGGCGGGCTGGGCCGTCGGCGTCGACGTCGCGAGCGTCTTCTGCACGAAAAGCGAGAGCTGGTGCAGCTTGGTGTCCGTCTCGGTCTTGTCCTTCATGACGGCCGAGTACTCCTCCTGCAGCTTGACGCAGCTCGACTGGACCTTGGCGAGTATGGCCGTCAACTGCACCAGCTCGCCGTGCAGCTTCTTCTCCTCGCTCTTGATGTGCGCCGTCTCGTCTAGCACGGACAGCACCCAAGTTAGCACCCGTGAGGCTTATCGAGTTGGCTCCCTTTTACACCTCACCTCTGGTGGTCTGTAGCTCGAACTTGGCGTCCTTGAGCTCCTTTTGCAGGATGCGCACGGTGCACTCGTACCCGCCCACCTCCATGAGCCGCTTCTCGGCCAGGATCTTCTCGTGGACCGCCACCACCTGCGACGCCTGCAGCTGCTCCTCGTCCAGCTCGAGCTCCTTGGTGCGCAGTCGCAGCGCGCTCGCCTCGACTGCCAGGTCCTCGGCCGTCTTGCTCGCCTGCGAGATCTCGTCCTTGGCGGCCTGCAGCTGGCGCTGGTCCTCCTCCTTGTCCTCCCGCGCGCTCGCAATGTACATGGCCACCTCGCGACACGTCGTCGGACCCGCATCGACCGTGGCGACGTCCATTTCCACGTCCGCCATGGCCTCGGCGAAGCTAATCGGGGAGTCCGGGCGAGCGATGCTAATCATGGTGTCGGTCAGATGATGCGGCTAAATGTGTTGTTAAGTGCGCCTGTCCCAGTTGAAGCGCCACTAAGTGCGCAACAGCTGAACTTTCCAGGCAGGCTGCGAAAGGCCACGCCGCAATGCCGTCGCTTCGCTCGGAGCCTGCGGTTGGTTGGTTGGTTGGTTGGTTTCGGTGGCGACCCAATGGGCCAACGCCTCCGTCGCCAGCCAGAGCGAAACGGCCTTTGTGCTCGATGCTGCGAGCTTCGACCGGTTCGTTCGGTCCTCATTCCGCTTCTTGCCGTGTTGTCTCTCGGCGCTAGCTCAGCAGAGCCACTCGAGAGTAACCTGGGTGGCGGCTCCAAGGACCCACCGACTAGAGACGGCTTGTCTCTCACTCTCACTTTCGCACTCTCTCTTCGACTCCTCGAGCTGCAGTCATGGTTCGCGCCACGTTGATGCTGGCTTTGGTCGCGGCGCTCGGAGTGGCGGCCGCCAGCGAAGACAGCTGCCACTGCAGGCGCACGATGCGCGGCCGAGAACACCTGCACCCGTCCGTGGCGGAGCTGCCGGCGCTGTCGATGGCGGAGCAGCAGGAGCTCGCGGACTTCCCCAAGCACTTTGACTGGTGCGAGCAGGGCTACTGCGTGCCGTCGTGGAACCAGCACATCCCGCAGTACTGCGGCTCGTGCTACGCGCACGGCGCCATGTCGAGCGCGCAGGACCGCATCAAGATCCTGAGCAAGAAGCGCGGCTACACCGGCCCGGACATCATGCTGGGTCGCCAGAGCTTCCTGAACTGCGCGCCGGGCCACGGTATCTCCGGAGGCTGCGACGGTGGCGAAGCCGCCGACGTCTACGAGTTCATGCAGCGCTACGGACTTCCGGACGAGTCGTGCCTTCCGTACAACGCCACAGACCACACCAAATTCGTGGTTACCAACGGCACCTGTCCACCAGAGGGCTACTGCATGAAGTGAGTATCCTGTTCGAACTAGACGAGGATGTGAACTGATGATAGACTGTGTTTCTGCTAGCTGTATGTACACACCGAAGAGCAAGACCAAGCCGCTGTGCTTCCCGGTGACCAAGGTGGTGCGCTACCGAGCCAAGAGCTACGGCCACCTGCAGGGCGAACACGCCATGATGAAGGAGATCCTTCGTGGCGGACCCATCACATGCGGCGTGGCCTGCAGCGACGGCTTCACGTACGACTACAAAGCCGGGATCATCGACGACACGACGGGGTTCATGGACATTGACCACGACGTCGAGGTCGTCGGTTGGGGCGAGGAGGACGGCGTCAAGTACTGGCACGTGCGCAACTCGTGGGGGACGTACTGGGGAATGAACGGCTTCTTCAAGATCGTGCGCGGCAAGAACAACCTGGGCATCGAGGCGGACTGCGCGTTCGTCGAACCCGACATCAGCGACGAGGAGCTCGTGTGGGAGGAGAAGCCCATCTACGGTGGCTCGGTGTTCGGCATCGTGCCGTTCGCCGACGACGCCGACAAGTACCCCGTCAAGGACACGTCGGTCGACGTCACCAAGCCGGACCACGTCCCGGCTGCTCATGCGATGCCGACCCAGGCGATGGCTACTGCTACCGCTCAGGCCGCTCAGTCAGATCGTGGCTTCGTCGCCATGCACGCGTTCTCCTTTTTCGTCGCTGGCTGCCTCTGCTCGTTGGCTGCTGTGTTTGCGGTGGCTCACGTGCGAGGCCGCCGCATGGTGTACCGAGCAATCCCGTAACAGGCTCCACGAGTGCCGTGCGGCCACTGCGAGTGCATCCTGTCGTGTATTGAATGAACCAGGATTCAACTTGATGGCGAACTTGAACCTGATGCTTGTGTCGGGAACGATGTGCAGTGATGTAGTACGGTACCGCAGATGTGTGGGTCCCATAGTTCACACCAAGGACATGGCGACCGTCGTCAAGTGGTTCCTTAGCCCCTCGAACCGGAGGCACATCAATGTGGTGTATATCAGTGACCTCGACGACATGAAGAAGCTGCTGCGGATGGGTGCGCTGGCTGACGAGACGCCGCTCGTGCTTGCGGTAGATGCCAGTCACCACGAGATCGTCCAGATCGCGGTGGAGCGTAGGTCTCCTATCCGCGCTTCTGGTGGGTTTGGACATGCTTCCACTGCTTATCCACCTTGTCGAATATCCGCCATCTGTCCGTGGCCGAGTTTCTAGTCGAACGTTTGGTGTGAATCTACCACATTGCTGCATTTCAGTCTCTCCCTCACTGCATGGCGTCGCTTTGATTCGTTGTGCGCCAGTAATCACGAGCAACCTGGTAAAGGAGACAACATTTCAGTGAGCAATGATGGCACATCCATGGTGTCTGCCTTGGTTATAGCTTCGTGTCGGTCGAGTTGAGACCACAAGCCGAGAAATCGGATGTCGATCAGCGGCAAGCCCCGAGTTCGTGATTTAAGGAGAGACCGAACCATCGTTCGATGCCGACGTGTATTCTCTGGGTATGTGCATCGTGGAGGCAGTGATAGAACGGCCGCTGTGGTGGCTCATGCCTATGTGGCTGTCGCGAGATGTCTCCAGGCAAAAGAAATGCTCAATGGGCGAAAAACATGGCGGACGAGGCGTGCGTGTCGAGCACGCGTGTGTGCGAGCTGTTGGAAATAGTGAAGCTATCGGATGTGGTGGAGATTCTTCAAGAGTTGGTGTATCAAGAAGAAGACGAGCAACTGAAAACGACGCGGAACGTGGTGACATGTGGGTGATCATCAATTATTGCTGCATGATCTGCATTCATTGACAACCACAGTTTGAGCGAAAGCTGCAGCGACGAGTGGTCGTACAATGTTCACGCTATTGTTATGGTACCACTTTCAACGAAGTCGGTTGCAACAACTTGGAGGACCGATCAAATGATGTTCCAAGCAAGACAGCTGGTCGATACTCGAAGCAATGCACGCGAGCTCGAGAACCAAAAGCGATTTGCCTTTCGTTCTCATGACTCGTCGCAGGCGTTTCTGCAAGTGCGCACCGGACATGAATCCGAGTCGACCTTCAAGAGTTGCTTCGTTGACAGCCAACCGCGTCTTGCTGCTGCAGGAAGCGAGAATACTCGACATGGATGAGAATATCTCCCGTGCAACAGAAGGAGAGGACGAATCGGCTCGAGTGGGTGTGGCATGTGCAGTCTGAATTCCAGGTCAAGCGATGAGCCAACCTTGTGGAGATCGATAGTGGAGTCACTATTGAGCGCGTTGTCGATTGGGCGTCGGTGGCGAGTTGGGATGATAAGGACAAGCACAATGAAATCTCTTTACGGCCGAGCCACAGCCGTGTCGACTCTGAATGGGGTCTGATTGGCACAACGTACCAACCAATGGAGTTTACTCAGCATCAGAAATGAGATATGAGTTGGGTTCATTTCGGAGATTGAGCACCTCGCAAGGCAACTACCATTTCTCGTTTTCAACCTGAACCAACACCAGCACCAGCACCGTCCGCTGTTCAGACAGCGAAGATGCAGAGAGACATGCTGATGAGTGTGCGGGCGTTGAACCTGCTGCTTCCGGATCAAGTGCTGACGCTGCTGTCGGAGCTGCTTGATTACTCTGGGTGTGTGTGTTCGGACAGAGCGGCGAGATGTGGCTGGCTTCACTGGTTCGAGCGGACGCAATGTGCTGGTGAGTGTGAGTGCCACAGACGTTACGGCGTTAAATTGATGGATCGAGCAGCTGGGAACGGTCATTTTGCTGTAGTGGAGTGGCTTCACTTGAACAGCAACGAGAGTTTTACGACGAGCGCGATGGATTTGGCCGCAGAAGGAGGACATTTGGATGTGGTGCAGTGGCTTCATGCGAATCGCAGAGAGGGCTGCACTACGAGTGCAATGAACTGCGCCGCCGAGAATGGAGATTTGGATGTGGTGGAGTGGCTTCACGCGAACCGCAGTGAGGGCTGCACCGAGGAGGCGATGTACTATGCTGAAGCTTTCGGACACCGGAAAGTGGTGAAGTGGCTTCGCGCAAACAACTTGTAGATCTGCATGACAATAGCAACGGACTCTGCAGACTAAGCGTGGCCATCCGATCGTGGTGCAGTTGCAACAGCAGGTAAAGAAAATACTCGAGATGGATGAGAATATCTCCCGTACAATAGATGGAGAGGATGGATCGTCTCGAGTGGGCATGACATGAGCGTTCTGAATTCTAGGTCGAGTGATCGACCAGACTTGTGGAAATTGATGGTAGAGTTCCAATGAACACACGTGACCGATTGGACGTTGGTGGCGAGTTGGGATGATGTTGGGCAAGTCCCATGTCACAGTCACTCAACGCATACAATGGACAGGGTCGCCGGATGAAGTCTGATTGACACAGTGTACTGGTGTGGGTACACTCAGCTATCATGGGTGACATTTTCAATTGGGTTGATTTCGAGATCGAGAGCCACCTACGATGACTACCATTTCTCGTTTTCAATCTGAACCAACACCAGCACCAGCGCCGTCCGCTGTTCAGACAGCGAAGATGCAGAGGGACATGCTGACGAGTGTGCGGGCGTTGAACCTGCTGCTTCCGGATCAAGTGCTGACGCTGTTGTCGGAGCTGCTTGATTACTCTGGGTGTGTGTGTTCGGACAGAGCGGCGAGATGTGGCTGGCTTCACTGGTTCAAGCGGACGCAGTCTACTGATGTGTGCGTGTGCCACAGTTATACCGACGTTAAATTGATGGACCGCGCGGCTGGGAACGGTCATCTTGGTGTAGTGGAATGGCTTCACTTGAACAGCAACGAGAGTTTTACGACGAGAGCGATGGATTTGGCCGCAGAAGGAGGACATTTGGATGTGGTGCAGTGGCTTCATGCGAATCGCAGAGAGGGCTGCACGGCGAGAGCGATGGATAGGGCCGCTGCAAATGGACATCTCGCTGTTGTGGAGTGGCTTCACATGAATCGCTCAGAGGGCTGCACGCTGTTAGCGATGGACGAGGCCGCTAAAGGGGGTCACCTGGATGTTGTGAAATGGCTTCATGAGAATCGCTCGGAGGGTTGTGTGAAGATAGTGATGAACCATGCCGCTGAAGGGGGACACTTGGATGTGGTGAAGTGGCTTCATGCGAACCGCAGTGAGGGCTGTTCGAGGGACGCGATGGATTTGGCCGCTAAAGGTGGTCACCTGGATATGGTGAAATGGCTGCACGAGAACCGCTCGGAGGGATGCACAGCTAAGGCGATGAATTGGGCCGCTGAGAATGGTTACCTGGATGTAGTGCAGTGGCTACATATGAACCGCAGCGAGGGCTGTACGACGTTTGCGATGGATCGCGCTGCACTTGGCGGACATCTGGAGGTGGTGAAGTGGCTCCACGAGAACCGAAGCGAGGGTTGCACGAAAAGTGCAATGAGCTGGGCCGCTTCAAAGGGACATCTGGCTGTTATGAAGTGGCTTCATGCGAACCGCAGCGAGGGGTGTACGTGGTTTGCGATGGACTGGGCTGCTAAGAGGGGCCATCTGGAAGTGGTGAAGTGGCTTCACGCCAACCGCTCGGAGGGTTGGTCAGTGGATGCGATGGACGAGGCCGCCGAAGCGGGTCATCTTGCTGTGGTTGAGTGGCTTCACGTGAACCGCAGTGAAGGCTGCACGACGAATGCGATGGACCGCGCTGCTAAACATGGACATCTGGAGGTGATGAAGTGGCTTCACGCGAACCGCAGCGAGGGTTGTACGAAGAAAGCAATGAACCGCGCCGCAGAATATGGCCATCTGGAGGTGGTGAAGTGGTTGCACGCGAATCGCTCAGAGGGATGTAAGACGAAAGCGATGGACTACGCCGCATCCAATGGACACTTGGATGTAGTGAAGTGGCTTCATGCGAACCGCAGCGAGGGCTGCACGACGGATGCGATGGATAGCGCCGCAATTTACGGATATCTGGAGGTGGTGAAGTGGCTTCATGAGAACCGCAGCGAGGGATGCACAACAATCGCGATGGACGACACCGCTGATAGGGGACACTTAAATGTGATGAAGTGGCTGCACGAGAACCGCAGAGAGGGTTGTACGAAGAAAGCGATGGATTGCGCCGCTGCAGAAGGCTACCTGGACGTGGTGAAATGGCTGCACGAGAACCGCTCGGAGGGATGCACATATATGGCGATGAATTGGGCCGCTGGGAAAGGTCATCTGACCGTAGTGCAGTGGCTACATATGAACCGCAGCGAGGGCTGCACGACGTTTGCGATGGATCGCGCTGCACTTGGTGGACATCTGGAGGTGGTGAAGTGGCTCCACGAGAACCGCAGTGAGGGCTGCACTACGGACGCGATGGATGGCGCTGCAAGAAATGGTCACCTGGCTGTGGTGAAGTGGCTTCGCGCAAACAACTTGTAGATCTGTGCAATTGAAGCGACAGACTCGGCAGACTAAGCGGGATCATCCGGATGTGCTGCAGTTGCAGCTGCAGGGAGAGAAGATGCTCGATATATATGTGAACGTCTCACGAGCAACAGGAAGAATTGCCGTGACTAACTGGATGCTGGTGGCGAGTTGAATCATGTGTGTGGCATCTGGCACTGCACTGTGATGATACCGACCAATCGGTCTCCGGACATGAAAATCGCACCAATGCGCCGTTGTGCTGGCCTTGAAGGTGTTGAGTACGAAGTTCGTGATCAGTGGGTGATCATCGCGGATGGAGGCGGTCGGTCGGCTAACACTGAGAAGATGGACTAACTGGAGGCAGCGGCGTCAAAGATTTGCGCCATTCCATTGTATCATACAAGTCATGCTGTGATACAGACGTACTGTTCTGCCAGTAGAGCTCACATCAGTCTCGGATATCTCCATACTGCAATGGTACAGATCGCAACGAGCGCATTCGACCACATCGTCGTGAGCTTCTATCGTCGTTTTCAAAAGTACGTCAAGCAATGATTGACTCGACCCCCGCGTTCCGTGCACGAGTGTTGCAAGAATCTCAATTGTCACGGACGAACATCATGCTTCGCGTCGTTCACGCTTTCACGTCCTGTTATCCAATTGCAACCTCTAATAATGGACTAACCTACGACATTATCGTGCTCTGGTCGGTCGCATTAGTCTATTGCATTGGTCTATTGCGTGATCGAGCAGAGATACACCAGTAACGTGAGATATTTGATCCCGAATGTGCTCAAGCTGAATCGTATTCTTGACGAATTATTCGAGGAACACGTCGATGAAGTCAAGCTATGCGATTTCTTCGGCCAGAACCTTCTCAGCAAGGCACTCATGGAGACGCGGGCGTTGCTCCGCGAGCTCAAGCATGGTGATGTCAAGACAGTGAGGGACGATCCGAATTATATGTCGAATAGAGACTCGATCGAGAGTGATTACAGCATCGGCTCGAAAATACGAAATCTGCTCAAATATCTGAACGTCGATGCCATCTCTGCTGGCAAGTCGCTGTCAATTCTAAACTCCTAAGAGGTCAGCCAGGCTGTTGAGTGGGATTTTGTACTGCTTGCTTGAGCACCTTTTGCACAGCTGCACAGGGTTCTCTCAACGGTACGGAGGCGCACTCTCTTGCACGGACACCGGCGACCAGTCTGATAACACTGTCGACTGCCCATTCGTGGTATTTGATGTGAGTAACTACAGTGCCATGTGAAGCCTCCAAATTTGTCCAATTTGCAGTAGATATTGATAGTGCTTCGGACGGTTCAGCCGATTAGCTTCCGACATGTGGATCATGCTGTGGCAAAAATTCGATCGTTATGCCTCACTTGGCATTTCTGGGCTATAGGTGTTTCCCACTGCCTCATTCTCGACGGTTGGTAAATCACCGAGCACATGTTGATCGAAGATGTTGAAGAGCTCCTGTGCATGCCAATCGACAAATATCATCGAGTATGAGTGCCACAAGCTATCACCGCAGCCACCAGAACTTTGTGTACTTCGTACCGCCACCTGGGGACGCTCGCACTGTGACGGCGTAAACTCCTGGCGTACACCTTCCGCTAGCAGCGGCGTGAGCACTTGGTCCGCTTCAACAATGCAGCGAAACACATCGAGGAAGTGAAGCTCGCCCTGAGTCAGATCGTTCCCGCTCAGCTCTCCGCCGTTCTCCACATGCCGCAAAATGGCGCCAAACGCAAGCAGCATCTACGATGTCACAGTGGTGCATCACAATTAAGCGTTGTCCAGCTCGACATTGCGAGAATGCGAGATAGGGACTGTTATACCTGGCACTTTTCGATCAACTCGGCCTTGCGGACACGAACACGCGCCAGTGCGAGTTCCTTGCGCGCCAAGTGCGGCGGAGCGGTCGATGCGTCCGAAAAGAGCAAGGCCAGCCGCTTGTCGAACAGTTTGTCGCTCTCCGCTTGGTGCAGCGCTGATACGGTTGTCCCAAGCATGTCCGATTCATTGTTAGACTGAGCATTCATCTCATAAATGGTCGAATTGGCAGCTCACCGAGTTTGGCGCGCAATCTGAGCGAATTGTCGTGCTGCGATCTATGGAAGTTGCTTGCGAGGTGCTGGATAGCCTGTCGCTTCGCTTTGACGCGACGTGCCATCCTGAGTCATACACGATACACAACACCATTACTCCAAGTCGATATGCACGCCGTGCAGAAGTCGAACGTACTTTCGTCGCAAGCTCTTGCGCATCGCCTCCTCCATCGTCAGTCCCTCTAGCTTCTCATTCAGATGCTGGTTCGACGTGCTGGCTGACGACGAAACTGAAGCAGAAAATATTGATCCAATGGCGCGGGGTACACCGGATTGCATCTTGATGCGACGGCAGCCATATTCGTCGAGCGTGTAGCACACGCCACGTGGTCGTGCCGCCGCACGTCCGCCCCTTTCAGGACGTGCTGGCTTCACTGGAAGTCGCGGACCTTGATTCCCTGGAGACGCTGGCGTTTCGAGTGTCACATTCACGTTACCATCATTGAGAACTGGTGGCGAGGGGAGTAGCTTCGCTTGGACCACAGATCGTCGTCGGTCCTTGCCAGCGTCAGGTCGCGCGCCAGGTGGAACCAGTAGTGCGACGTCAGCTTCGTCGTCGAAGAACTTGAGTGCGGGCACCTCGCGGATCATGCGGCGGCTCAGGATGCTGACGACGTTAGACGACTGCGCGTCAAGCTCGCGCTGCAGCTTCGGGCCGAGTCTCGCTGCCGCACCCTGTCCGTTCACGAGGTTCAGTGCCGCCTTCTCCGACTGCCGCTTGCGCTCGCGCCACAGTCGGACAACTGGCAGCAACGAGCACAGTTAGCACACATTCGCCACTCACGCGCACGTCAACGCGGCTCACTTCGACTGAACGCAGCCATGACGCGCTTCTCCATCTTCTCGTCATTGACCGCGGCGCTGTTGCTGCTGCTTGCTCCGCTTGCTGGCGCCGCGCTCGCAGAAGCAGCGCCTGCGGTCCCCTTTCCAGCCCGCAGGCCGTTCATGTGTCGCGGGGACACGGTGCCCGAGCGGAACATGCCTCGCAGGCCCTTCTCGTCGCCGAAGACGACCTTGCGCCGCATCCACGGCGACGTCCGCGCGATCGTGTCGAGCTTGGCGGCCAAGTTGGCTCTCGCGCGGCGGTTCCCACCGCCAGGAGCAGGCGGCAGCACCGGCCGCACACTCGTCGGCGGCCGCGGCTGGGTCATCGGCAGCACCGACGCGAGTCCGTCGGCCTGCCGCCGCTTGGCGGGGACTAGCGAGCCATTCGCGAGCTTGGGCGACGCGGGCGTTGCGCCGGTCGCCAGCCCTGCGGCCACCGACGTCCGCCGCGCGCGGTGCACCTGCCGACCCAGGAAGAGTCCGGCCACGGCCGCCACGTTGCTCGCCTGGTTCGCGAGCTGCTCGTCCGCGCCATGCTCCTCCTCGAGCCGCGCGTCCTGGGACTCTCCTGGCCGCTTGAACGCATTGTTGAATCTGAATGGCTCCGTTAATGACCCTCTCCGCTAAAGCCGCAGTCAGTAGAGCCTGCGACGTACCTTGAGGACGTGCGCCGCTGGTCGGCGAGCTGCACGTAGCTCTTGATGAGGTGGCCGCCGCTCGGTAAAGTCCGCGGCGACGGCGGCCTCGGCGACAGGAGGAGAGGAGCGGCGGCATTCTCGTGCGCAGCTGCCGGACCAGAGGCGGACCTCGCGGCCATGAGCGATCAACACGGCGGACCGGAGCGGCTTCAACCTTGGGTGGCGGTTGAAGCGGCGAGCGACAAATCAGGGTCGGTGACGTCGCGCGGGTGTAAACATAGCGGCCAATCAGACGGGAGTGACCCTCGCTGCATCACCAGAATGAGGCGGAAGTGGAAAAGGAACCCATTTGAGGAGGAAAAGGTTCGAAAACGGTTGCTAATCCTCTGCCGGCTCCGGATCTTCTGCGAAAGGAAACTCACTCAGAACTTGTACCGTAGCGACTTGCAGGGAAAATAACGAAAACATCGAAAACACATCTCACGTGATTATCCACACAACGACAGCAGCAGTACGGTACGAGTGCTGTGCTCGCCGCTGCATCCGTGTCGTCAATGTGGAGAGCTGCGTTCGGAGTAGCCACTTCCATGGCAGCTATCGCCTCGGCGGAAGGAAGGCCGCGCAGTTTCACGTCAATTCTGCGGGGGAACAGCGTCCTAAATTTCACGTTTTTTGCGGTGTTGTGGAGTCGTGGCTACTGTATGGCCCTAGCCCTGCGACGTTTCAGAGGCTGATCACGTATCCGGATAACCACCCCATCTGTAGCATGGATATACAAGCGTATACAGGTGCACGCAGTCGGATTGCACAACTTGCAACTGGGCACGACTCGCTCACTTTCTCTGCGAGGATTTGCAGTCACCTCGCCGCGTTTTCGGCAATTCGCCGTCTTTGCTTCGCGTTTCGCCGCCCCCACCTCGCGTGAAGCGCTGCTCAATCGCGTACCGGACGTAACGAAACGATATGGCCTTGGAACAGGGCTCGCGCCGTTGCGGGTGTGCGTCTCGCGAGACAAGTGAGCATACGGTTGTCGGCGCGTATACCGGTGAGCCGTGACGTGCTCGGTATACGCCGGCGTGTTTCACGTTCAAGGAGGTGAGAGCCACCTTGGGTGAGTCGTCATTTTTATCGCCTAAAAAGAATCCGACACTCCAGCTGGCAAAACGCGCACTGCAAGCCGCGCCATACACTACGCCATACATTCCCCCAGTACACTCATCCCCAAGCGCCGAATGAGAAAAAAACAGTCACAATTCGCCACCGCGAAAAACCGGCGCGGAGAAGGAAAAAACGAGCCGGTGGGTGGTGACGGCGAGAACAAACCACTTTGGCGCGGCGCCGGCACACCCGACCGACATGGACGCGTCGGCCGGCAGCAGCCGTGGGGCTGCCTCCTCCGGCTATCGCTCGCCGCCTTCGTCTTCCTCACCTTCGTCCTCATCTTCCTCTTCGTCCCGCGCGTCCGCCCCTGTGTCACAGTCGTCGACCGAGCCGAGCGGCAACCGCGCCAAGCAGCAAGCGCCCCAGGCCTCCATGTCACCGCGGGACGTGGACGCGGCGACCAAGACGCACTTCACGGCGCGGCCGACGCTGACGCTGAGCAGCAGCGACCACGCGGGGCGGCCGCAGCAGGTCGTGGTGCTCGAGGCGAGCGTCACGAGCGACGCGACCGTCACGAGCAGCGACCGCTCGAGCCTGAGCAGCGGCAGCGACGAGGACGAGGACGACGACGCGCTCAAGGACGAGTACGGCGCGCACTCGCTGCTACTGGACGAGGTGGCCGTGGACGCGCCGAGGAGCGCGCCAGGCGCGCACGGCGACGCGGACGGGCTGCTGGTCAAGCCGATGCCCAAGCGGCTGTCCGTGTGTCCCGTGGACGACCTGGCGGTCGAGGAGGAGAAGCGGCTGCGGCGGTCGCGGCAGCAGCAGGCGACGCCCAAGAGCGGCGGCCAGAAGAAGAAGAAGTCGCCCTGCGCGGACACGGACAGCCTGCCGACGCCGCCCGGCGCCTTCCACGACGCCAAGTACGCCCGGTCGGCCACGGCGCCGTCGTCGCCGACGTCGTTGATGCCCGGGTCGCCGCCGCCGTTCGCGAGGAGGAACAGCAGCCCCGCCGAGACGCCCAGCAGCCGCCCGCAGCTCGGCAGCAGCAAGCCGGCAGCGACGTCTCCGCGGTTCGCGACCGGCGGGCCGAACGGGGGAGCCATGCCGACGGTCACACCGCTGCTGCGCAAGGACTCGATGGCGATCCGCCAGCAGTACTGGAGCCAGCTGGGCTTCAGCCTCTCGCGCAGCGACCTCGAGAAGAGCACGGGACGCGCGCGCGTGCGGCGCGAGGGCCTGCGCGTGCGCCTGAATGACGCCCAGGCGGACCGCGGCGACGTGAGCAGCTTCTTCCAGTTCATCCGCAGCTGGTACGACGCCCACAGCAGCAGCGAGGACGCCAAGGAGAACAGCGACGGCAACGCCGGCGCGGACCGCCAGCGGCGGCGCTCGTCGCTGCGGTCCATGAGCGGCCACTCGAAGAAGGGCGTGCGCTTCCACGACGAGGCCGAGCTGTTCTACATCCCGCTGCACACGGACTACTCGAAGCGGCAGCGGGACTGCATGTGGCCGTCGCGCCGCGAGTTCATCACCATGGTCGAGCGCAACCTGGACGAGGTGTACGACGAGATGGAGCGCGAGTACGAGGAGCAGCTCGCGGCCGAGGAGCGCGAGAACGCGGCCATGCTGCAGGAGGAGATGCGGCAGCGCGCCGTCGAGAAGGCGATGGCCGCCGCCGCGCGGAAGCAGCGCGAGGCCGAGCAGCGCCGGGCCGCCGCCTCGCCACCGGGCTCCATATCGGCGACGCTGGCCGTGCCGACGCTCACGCTGACGCAGAACGAGGTGGAGGTCGTGCCGCGCGCGCGGTCGTCGCACGAGATCCGCTTCAAGTACCTGCGCCACCTTGGCATCAACAGCTAGCCGCGCGGACGCCGAGAATGGAGCAATGCGGCAGGCTTCGGGTGGCCAGGGGTGGTGGCAACGCAGGCAGCAGTTCCGCCACCATCAGGACCGCCATCAAGACGACGGCATAGAGGGCGAGGCGAGGCGGAGCGCGCGGTCGCGAGGGCGGAGATGACGGTCGAGGTCCCGGATCGTCTCGGATAAGTTATGGGCGGCGATGCGGGTCGCCTGATTAGAGTAGCGATGTAGGTGATTGGTTAATATAAGGTGAATGCGATGCGTGGATTGGTGGAAATAGCTGCCGAATCTTGTGTGGGTCAGCCAACCAAGCTCGCTCGGGTTCGGCGGAACGAGAACGGCGTCGCTGCCGCCGGCGGATGGACTCGTTGACCGGCAGCGCGGCGCGAAACAAAGGTGGGAGGCTGCGATGCGAAGGCTCGTGTGTGTGCTGGAGACGGCCGAGTCATCTATGGTCGGCTCAGCTGGCTCTTAGCGTTTACTAACCCGACAGCGATGGTGTTTTATTGTGAGCAGGAACTATGGCCCAGACACCGAGTCGGAAGAAGAAGAAGGCCAAGAAGAAGGCGCAAGGGCGACCGGCAGCTGCCGCCAAGCCGGCCAATACTGCGGCTAAGTCAGCTGACGCCGACGTGAACTCGTTGGATGACGCGTCGGCGCGGAGCTTCGAGGACCTGGCGAGTGTCCGCAGCTCGCTGTCGGTGGGCTCGAGCGACCGGAGCTCGTCGCGCGATGGGAGCGGCAGCGACCGCGACGAGGACGAGGACGACTTCTCCTCGGAGAGCGAGGAGGAAGAGGTCAACAGCTACAAACCCGGCGGCTACCACCCCGTCAAGGTGCGACCATGTATTGGTTGGGTCTTGCAGATGTGGAAAGAAGTGCTGATGTACTGTTGCCGCAGGTTGGAGAAGTCTACAACGACCGCTTCCAAGTGCTAGAGAAACTTGGTTGGGGCCACTTCTCGACCGTGTGGAAGTGCCTGGACCGCTCCACGGGCAACATTGTGGCGATGAAGGTGCAGAAGAGTGCGAGACACTACACGGAGGCCGCCCGCGACGAGATTGAGCTGCTCGAGTGTGCTGTAAAAGCAGCTGCAGGCGAGGGCGACCAAGAGAACCACAGTCGCCATGTGGTGAAGCTTGTGGACTCGTTCGACCACGTCGGGCGGAACGGGAAGCATGTGTGCATGGTGTTCGAGATGCTCGGCGACAATCTGCTGACGCTGATCAAGTACTACAACTACCGCGGTGTGCCCATGCGCTTAGTGCAGCGTCTCACCAAGGATATATTCGAGGGACTGGCGTTCCTGCACACCAAGTGCCAAATTATTCACACGGACCTCAAACCTGAGAATGTTCTGCTCTCGCACCGCATCCCACAGTTGCCGAAGGTTCGCAAGTCCGAGTGGATCGAGTTCAACCGGAAGCGAAGAGCGGCAAGACAAGCCAAGACTGCTGCCTCGACTAAGGAGCTCTCGTCTGCCGATCCGTCCGTGGAGCTGACCAAGGAAGAGAAAAAGAAACTGAAGAACAAGCTCAAGAAAAAGCGCCAAAAAATGAAAAGACAGCAGCAAAACCACCCGCAATTCGCGTCTGGAGCTACGCAGGAGACTGTTCATGACGGTAACGAGGCGTCGGACGCAGAGGTAGAGGACCTCGTGGCGAGGATGGAGGACTTGAATGTCGCTGCAGAGCACCATGACGAAGTCTTTCTCTTCAATTTTGAAGCGAACGAGGCAGCTTCCAGCGATCTAGAAACCAAAAATGGCCACGGGGAGAGCTCGACGGTGGATCCTTCTGACGACGAAAAGGACTGGGTTCGGCTACCGCCCGAGTTTGCCGCTCGCGTGATGCTTTTACTCCCAGACGGGCGAGTAGCGGGTTCCAAGAAGAAGGAACTTGAGTTTACCCTGACGGTGTCATCCAACGGTGACGACGATTACGTGGAGACATCGTGTGTCTTGCGGTCAGTTTGTTTGTGTCTGTGCTGAGCGACATGTTCGTGGATTGTTCGTCTTTTTGCTCACTTTTGTTTGGTTGCGCCAGATACCTTGACCGCGTGGACTTGGACTTGGTTGAGTCCGTCGGAAAACTGCTGCGGCCAGTTGTTGAAATCGGGCATACGGCCACGAGTGTATCGCATCGACTGTGGCGGGTGGAGTTCGATGCGCGATACACACTTGCGGTGCTTGGTACGTTTCTCAATTTATAAGCGACTCGCTTTTTGCTAGGGATAGTGACACTGTATGCTGACTACTGCGCGCTGTCTGGACAGATTTCTTGGAGAAGCGAATCAAGGGTTTGTATTTTCTGAATTGCACCACCGCGAGTGGAGTCGCTGTGCCTGGATTCTTCTTGCCGATCCGGTACACCAACGCAGACAGCATGGAAGTGAACCAACAGACTCTGCGTCAAGGGGACGCTGGCGACAGCCCCACTATTGGGGACGTAGTCATTCAGGGCATCTCATTGCTGCCGTGGCAGACTGCCATGACTTCCACAGTGAAGGCTCTGCCGCAACGGATGAGCCGTTGGCATGATCAGCTCGCCCGATTCACGGCGAAGCTGCCGTTCGACATCATGCAGCTGAATGCCAAGGTGTGCGACTTGGGTAACGCTTGCTGGACGTTCAAGCACTTCACAGACGATATCCAGACGCGGCAGTACCGGTCCCCTGAGGTGATTGTGGGCAAGAAATACGACACGTCCGCGGACATTTGGTCCATGGCGTGCTTCATCTTCGAGCTGCTCACTGGCGATCTACTCTTTGACCCCAAGAGTGGACGCAGCTTCAACCGCGACGATGACCACCTCGCGCAGATGATCGAGCTGTTAGGCCGCATGCCCAAGTCCATTACGGGCTCACAGCGCGGCACCAAGGAGTTCTTCACGCGGAAGGGCGAGCTGAAGCACATACGCAGCCTCAAGTTCTGGAGTCTGGAGGAAGTTTTGGTGGAGAAGTATCGTTTTGCGCGGCGCGACGCCAAGCTCTTGGCGTCCTTCCTGACCCCGATGTTGCGCTACGAGACTAGCAAGCGTGCAACCGCGGAGGAGTGCCTCGCGCATCCGTGGATCACAGGGGTGTCGGATGAGCATGAGAGCGACGACGAGCACGACGACTAGGTAAGATCCGCCAGCGTTAGCCTAGTAGTTAGTGATTTTGGGAGGAATCAAACCAACACGGATCGAGTTGCTGTGTGCGATGCTAGACGATGGAGCCTCAAGTGGTGATTCCTACTGGTCGACGTCAGCTCTCGGTCACAAGCCGCTGCTGGTTCTGCGAGTAGCTGGCCGCGGGTGATGGCACATCGGCCGGACGTGATGTGGCCGGTTTCTTGGGACGCACGACCCTGGCCTCGGGCGGGATGACGCTGTACGTACCTCGCGCCGCAGGTCGCTCCTTGGGCAGCAGACTCATCTTGATATCCTGGATCTTCTTGGTAGCCTCGACTGCCTGCTTGGACTCCAACACGGCCTGCACGTTGCGGTTGCGCTGCAACAATCGCTTCGAGTCGAGGTTTCGCTGCTTGAGGTGCTCCTTCCGCCGACCGTCAATGCGCTTGAGCAGCGCCTGGAGCTCGGCCTGCTGCTGCTGACGAAGCTTGGCTTCTTTGCGTGCGAAGACCAGGCGGAGCTCGTCGCCCATGCGCGAGCGCTCGTCGGCTTCGATCTCGTCAGCGACTTGCTTGATCTTCTGCGCCTCGCCGTATGCCTTCTGCTGGGCGAGTCGGTGCTGCCGACGCCGCCACTCAATGAGCTCCTTGGAGAATTTTGGCGGCCGCTCGATGATTTCCTGCTGCAGCTTTTCCTGGAACGCACGCAGGTCGGTCGTGTGCTTGTCGGTCATCTGCTGCACGTACGCTTGTGCCATGCGGTCGTATTCGTCCAAGTACTGGTCCCACGCCTCATTGAAGTCGTGGAACTGCATGTTGTGAGCCACCTGGATGTCCTGCCGCTCGGCGACCTGCTTCGCCTTGAGCGACTTGGACTGGCGACGGAACTCCTGCTTGCGCAGCGCTGTAAGCTGTGCATCTGCGCGTTGTGCTTCGAGGTAGTTGCCGTCTTCCTCGCACTTCATGCGGTATTCCTCCAAGATGGCGATGAACTCGAGCACCTTGGGATCCGGTCCGACGCGGAACTGGTCGCGCGCGAGCTCAGCTTGCTCGCGTGCCTGGCTGCTCTGGATGAGCGAAACGAAATCTCCGAACGCGATCGAATCTCCGTCGCCCACGACATCATCGAGCTCGTTCAGCAGATCTGAGGGTCAAGAGTGAAAACAGTGAACATCAAGACGATGAAGGAGGTGGCAAGTTGATTCATCGCACCTTCAGTGGCGTCCCGCCCGAGTTTCTCTAGCAAAGCCGGCACGTACTCGGTAGAGATGGCGCCTTCGCCGTGCTCGTCGAAGATGCTGAATGCGGCTGCAGAAAGCAATATGCACGTGTATGAGTCGCCGCTCTGGGCCGTGAAAGACCCTCCACCGTTTGATTACCTCGAATCGCGCCGATCTCCTCGGCGGACAGCTCGGAAGACATGGCGATGCTCTTGAACGCCTCACTGCTTTCGAAACTACGCACAAGATGGTTCCCCGGCAAATCAGCGCAGATACTAGCGCGTTATTTCTGTAGTGAAGTATGGTCAGATGCAAAACCTATTCTCCGGAAATAGTTGACGATGTCGAGCTCGACTTTGCAACAAGAACACTCAATGTGATGAGGAATGCGTCGGAAGATGGTTCGCGATTCCGAAGTCGTCGAATCGCCCTTCAGTCATCGTCAACCTGAGGAGCACGAACAAAATTGCCAGTCGAGTGACAGTGTTTCACGCGACGAAAGCTCACGAACCAAATTCAACATTCACTGCTCAGTCTGAATCGTGATTGGGCTGTCATCGACAACCGTTGGCGGTTTGCACGCTAGTTGCTCGTACTCTTTTTCATCGGCCGCGAACTCCTCGAGTGTCTCCACGACGGCAGCGAGCGGTAAACGCTCCGATGGGTCGAAACAGGGCATGCTGGACACCAGCTCCCACGCTTCATCCGTCATGGCGTCGCACAATGGTCTCTTGAGCATCTCCTTTCTCCGGAGACACGCTGCGACAGCGATGTCAGGCATAATCGGACCCCAGGGAATGCTACCCGTCACAGCCTCGACAATGCACATCCCGAGCGAGTATACGTCGGCGGCGGGCGACGGGCCGGCGCCTCCCTGAATCACATATTCCGGAGCGCGCCAACGAATGGCTCCCCATTTCTCCATGGTCACCACGGAGCCAGATTGCACGAAGCTTAAACCGAAGTCAACGAGCATCGCGGTTCCATCCTTGCTTACCAGGATGTTGTCGCCCTTGAGATCTCCATGAACGATCCTCTCTTCGTGAAGATAGAAGAGCCCGCGCACCACTTCGAGCATTTTACGCCAAACAACAAACTCTCCTGCTTCACGCTGAGTGTACAAGTAGTCCATCAACGACCCGCCTCGTGCGTACTCGCTCACGATGAAATAGGGTGACGAGAGATGCCACGCGCCAAAGAACCGGACCACGTTCGGATGCCGCGCCTGCCGCCAGACCTTGACTTCTCGGAAGAATGCACGCTTTTCAGTTTCCGATGCTATCGCGATGCATTTCACGACCACATCTGTTTTCCTCCAGGATCCTCGGTAAACTTTTCCAAACGACCCGCGTCCGAGAAGCTCAGTTTGTAGGATCTGAACTTCGTGGCGGGGGATAAACCACTGCTCCACCTCGGGAACTTGCAACTTGGAAAACCCGACGATATTGCCCAAGACTCGATGAATCAAGTCCAGTTCGACGTCGGAATAGTGTTCTCGGTTGTACTTGAGCTCGTTGATGAACAGTGTCAGCATTTCGTTCTGCAAGCTCTCGGTTGACAGCTCGTTCGCGAGTTGAGGGAGCTTCTTCTTCATCGCGCGAACAATATTCTGCTTCATTTTGACAGCCTCTTGCCTCCACTGAGACTTCCATGGATGAAATGCTGGATCTTTGATCCACGTTGTAAACATGTCCATGCGACGGTGAAGATCCTCAAGCGAGTTTACCAAGGACCGAGCACTGACAAGTCGAAACACTATCGGTTTGTCGCACTGCTCCTTGAAGATAGATTCAAATCGGGCAGCAATTGCTTGAACATTCGCGACCATCGCTTTTGACGCTTTATTCTCTGTTTCCGTGCTGCTCGTCGGTGATACATAATGCTGAAGGCGTGTAAGCACATGGTGGCACAACGGTTCTGCTTCATTCATTGATCCACATCGCGTCAATAATCTCGCGAACCTTGCGTCCACTGAATCAATGTGAGGTGACTGATTGCCGCTGCTCGAGTTAGACGGCAACGGCTCCTTCTGCGCATAGAACTGATTGCTCGCGACTGCGCTGGAAACACCTTCTTCTTCTGGGATCGAGAAAGCGGTCGTTTCGCTGCTTATGACAAAGTTTGCGTCGTCGTTGTGCTTGTTCAAAGAGTTGGAGAATGAGTTCTGGTTCTCAAGATCGCTCTCGACCTCTCCAGATGCCATTTCAATCGCACCTGAAGCGTTCCCGCTGCTTTGGTCGATGACATTAATTCCATCACTCTCCTCATCGTCACGACAGCTCTCTGTTTCGCCAGCATTGTACTCCATGTACTTCAAATCTTGATGTCGCTTTGGATCCCACCTGAGATACATGGTGTTCCAAAGTGCAACGCTCCACATGGAAGCGCTTGGATATATCGCGCGATCAGTATGCTGGTAGAGTGGGTTCGTGAACGATGCTGGATGTTCAAACACCGGTGTCCACGCACTTTCGGTGCGCTCTGCGATCTTGTCAATGACGCGAGCACGCTCCGAGTTGTAGAGAAAGGTGCCGTAGAGTCCAGACACTAGAGCGTCGGCAATGTGCAGCAAGAACGCTTCGTTGAACTCGAAGCAGCTGGGGAATTGCCGCGTCATTTGCCACACGCAGTCAAGGAACTGTATCATAATTGGCGATCTCTCACTCGCTTGATCGGTGATATCTCTGCCCACGCCGATTCGGTCGGTGAACCTGTGTCCGAAGGAGCACCACTCTTTCTCGACAAGCACGGCAAATCCGCGGATGGTGCGGTAGTACGGATCCAGGATGAGCTGCGCGAGCGCGACCACCTGCGGCGTGCTGTCCCATCCGCCATCGCAGTGCACTAGCACCGACTCACCCTGCTTATCAAGTGCTTCGGCTACCTGCCGTGCGCCGGACAGCACGCTCGCGATATTCTCAGGCCACCCTGTACCTGATTATGGCATTAACATCAAGCAGTTAGATTTTGAAAGACGGTGCTTGCGAGTGCAATAGTCTCGAGGCCGCACTCTCAAGTTGGCTGAAGAAGCGGAAGAAGCGCCTGTCATCATCGCCGCCAATGATCTGGCCAATGAGTTCTGTTGCAGTAACGTCAGTTTGCAACCTCAAACGACCGAACTAATGCAGGTGGACAACATCGCACTTACTTTGGAGCGCATTCCACGAGTCACGCATTTCGTGGATGTTAATGATTTCCAGGAACCCAACCCGCGCATTGTCGTAGTCATGCTTGTTTTCGACTTCTGTCTCATCCAACCAATCAGCCAGTTAGTGACTCAGTCATTCACCAACCATACCATTCTAGCCATTCGCACCAGTTCGAGTTAACCGACCGTTCGGGATGACATCGCGCCTGACCCTTCTCTCTAAGCGCCTCCCTTCCCTTGTGCCGTGAGCATCAACGAAAGGGTCCTGGTACGAACCAAACCTGTCCAAAACTGGCCGGTTGCGAATCATATCATCCCGCTCGTTCATCCTTGAGCGAGTGAACCGCAGGATCGGCATTGGGCTGCGATTTAGCGTGCCCATAATGAACAGCGGTGGCCGCCTGTCGAGACGAAGATCGGCAGCGTCCTGATATAAGCGCAGCAAAAACCTGTCCGCCGCCGACTGGTTGCCAATGATGCCATGTTTTATTCGGCTAGAGCGGACGAGAACACTTTTGTTGCGTGGGTGGCGCCACACGGCAACGGGCAGCCGATCATGGGAGCGAAAGCGCGCCGACTCCGTGAGCTCCCTCTCCGATATGGCGACCGGGAAGACCATAAACTGTGGGTAGGTGGGCGATAATCGGAACTTGGTGTTCTCGAACAGACGCCAAGTGATGGCGCCTTCCGCTTCCAAGTCTTGGTGGTTTGTGAGGAATTTGAGTCGTTCGTATTCGTTGAGAGCAGAGTACACGAGCCAGCCATCGTGTTCTGGCAAGGGCGGCGCACGACGCATGCTGACCTTTCCTGTGTGGTAGGCGAACGCGAAGAGATTGCCAACCTTCGTGGGTGGTTTGATGTGCGCTGTGATCGCGTTGAGCCACCTAGGATCTAGGGTCCTCGACAGCGCCTCGCGGCCCATCTTGTGCACGTAGGGTTCGTGCATTGCGAGCCGCAGCGTGCGCATATCCTTGCACATGATTCGCAAAATGAGCTCGTTGCGAATAATGAGGTCGACAGCGGTACGCGGCAACTGGAACGCCGCGGCATTCCGAGACGAGTCGTATGGCGCGAAGATAATGCGATACGATGTGATGACGAGCACGCCTTGAACACCACGGCCGTGCTGAAAGTTGGGCATGAGATTTCCCACGCGATGTACACGGCCCACCATTGCTTCCCCTGACAACAGAGGCACGTGGTCTGTCTCGAGTACTCCAGCTATCTTGGAAGTTGCCACATTATCTGCAACCTCGATCGCAGTGTTGCTCCCGTTGCTGTCACTACCGACAAGAGAATCTGCGAACGCGACCGTCAACGGCGTGCTGTTGTTGTCGCCGGGTTCGGATACGGAATTGATGTTGTTGCCTACGACAAGGCTGCCAGTGATTGTGTCGCTGTCCGCTTGGAGGTTCGAGGGCTTGCGAATGTTACCCTTGCCTTCCTCCAGCGCCTGCAGGAAGTTGTCACAGTCCTCTGAGCTGAAGAATGTCACTGTTTTGTCGACACTCGAGGATTCCGTCTGGATCTTGAGCTCCAACTTATACTGCGAACGCGGTTGAGTCGCTACGGAAGAACACGGGTATACCTCGGGCTCGTTCGACGGCGATACCAACCAGACCTCCCGCGAACCAGTGTCGACCTGGAGTTGAATGACTGCGCGGCGGCCGACGAGTCGTTGGAGCAAGTCTCCGGGTACATTGACATTGAACGTGAATAGCGAGATGTTGAAGTCCCGGCGGGCGTCAAATATCGTGGGGGGACTTGCAGATGCACGACGTAGCAAATTCGCATCAGCGTTTTCGGTTGTTTCGGGATCATATCGCACAGTCCGTTGCTGCGTGTCGGCGGCAGCGGAGTGGGCTGAAGTGTCCTCCATGGGACCTCACTGCGCGTCCGATTTGTCACTGACGAGCTTTTTGTTGCCTGGAAGAAAAAGAAGCATTGTTGTTGGCTGCATGGGATGAATGGGTACAACTCTTACTGCCGTGAGTCACATGAATACTCACAGGCGGCACATCTACGGCAACAGAGACTCGTCCTTCACCAGCCAACCTCTCGAATGTCTCTCGAAAAAATCGTCAATGCCAGAGCGACAAGCAGATAAGGATGACACCAATGCACTGTGCCTAGAGTTGTTAACCGGAGCAGCCGAGCCGACTTGCGTTTCGTTTCGAGTCGGCTCGGAGTCGCGGCTCGGCTTGAGCTGACTGAAGCCGAGCCGAGCCGGCTTGAGTCGACTTGAGTCGACTCAGGTTCGTGTGGACTACAAAAAATCTTTGCCGGCCCAAAGTGCTTGAAAAGATCCAACTTCTCAACTTGCTGGCAAACGCGCGCCACAACTGAGAACCCGAATAGTAGCCCCTACAAGCACTTCCAGCAACGACGCCGATCATGGACCCCTGCGACGACGCCCCGACCTCCGCACCCCCTCTGATGACCGACGTGCATCCGCTACTCCCACCTCCTGAGGATGAGGGCATGCAGACCACGCCGGCTACCCCATCTGTCCCCCCGACAGGCGACCCACAGAGCACTTCGGTGAACGCGGTCGCCTCTGGTGGCGAGCAAGAAATCCCTCCAGTCACGGACCAAACTCGAAGGGACAGCGGCGACAGCCATCGTCCACCTTCCATTCCGCAATCCCATGAAGATACCCCCTCATATCGCAGGGCGGTGACCGGCGAACGTGATCCCTCGATCTCTCCGCCGGCCGACCGCATCAGGGTTCGTGGATTGCTGCCCAACCCCGAGGCGGTAGAGGCCGTTAGACGGCTATACGCGGGTGGGAAGAGCGACCCAAACGCCGCCTTGGCCCTGGCCAAAGCTGCGCGGCCTGAAACCATCCCGGACGCACCTTTTAGCATCACTGCAAAGGTGTCGTCCACACTCTTCGGAATCAGCAGACCAGCGCTAATCCTCGGTCTGGCTGCTGTCAAGAACAATGGAGTCATTCGAGAACTGGTAGCCGAGGGCGCTATCGCGCACGTCCATCGCCAACCTCGCAACACGTTACTTCTCTACCTCCGCACGGAGGAGGCGAAGAAGCGACTTGCGGGGCAACAATGCACGTATTTGGGACGGACCCTTAAGTTTGACCAACCCAATCCGTTAGCCGACGTGTTCTACTTGGACATTCTCGGCCTCCGTAGCGATGAATCCGCCAGTCTCATGTTTCGAGGCTTCGTGAAGCTCGGGTGCGAGCCGCTCTACTACAACTTCACGTACGTGACACCTGAGGGATCCATCTCCTCAGGAATCGTACGGTACTATTTCAACGCGACAGCGTGCCCGCCGGCCCTCCTGGCGCAAGGCAAGGCATGCGACCAGATCGTGCTGCACGGCGAGATGTTCTCGGCTCGAGCGCGCGGAGCAGCCGCATCGCAATATCACCTGAACCCAAGCACAAACTCCCAGCACGCAGTGCACCTGGACGCTGACCCCCAAAAACCTGGGAAGAAGACCCCACATGCCGGCCAAAGATCCCATATCGGAGGCAAACGTGGACGGGATAATGAAGACGGTGGATCGTGCTCAACCGTAGGCCCAAGTGAGCGGGAACGGAACGACAACAATCACATTGCCCTCCCGCCAGACGAACACAACTGCACTGACGTAGCCCTACTGGCGAGCCCACCCTTCCGCCCGCCACAGCGGAAGAAGGCGGCTAGGCAAGCTCCAGGCTCCGCCAAGACTACACCGAAGCCGTTCTCTTCCCCTAACTACTGGGCGGAACTCGGTCAAATTGCAGTACATTGGGACCATCAATTCGCCGATGACAAGGACTCATCCCAAGGTATCCTAATCCGCGCGACCGGAGTAACAGCCCCCCCCTCCGTGCGGACTTCGAGTGAATGCTATCACTACACGGAGATGAGCAAAGGAGACGCCAAGCTGTCCGCAGTGCCGGTAACTCTAGCCACCACACTCCAGCTGCTAGACGATGACGTGGCCCTGCAGAAGGCAGCAGCACAGCGGAAGACCGAGCTCGCCTGTGCGGCGATGGACTTGACCCCTTCCCGCACGGAAGCCAACGCGAGCACCTCGGACGTTCTAATCCGATGCATGCTCAAAGGCAAGATGCAATTTCAACGAAAGTTATTCCACCTGATGCGAACCAAGTCGCACCTGATCGAAGACTTTATGAGGATCCATCTCGTCTCACGCGCGGTCTGCGCAACGGTACCTGAGAAGTGCCGTCCAGTGTCAGAGAAATGGAAATCACTCTTCAACGAAGAATGCCCGAAAAAGCGAGCCGACATGATTACCAAAGCCGGAGACTGGATCCTGGAGGACAGCGAGAACGAACTGGTAACAATCTCCGAGGCCTTGGCGCTCTTTGAGCTCCTAGCCATGACAGTGGCACCAGAGATCATGGAGAACGATATGTGGGTGCACGCAATCTGCGGGTTTGACGCTCCGTGGGTCGCCACATCCCCAAAGAGATTTCTACACCCAAACGCGCTGATTGGATTGCTGCGCAGCGATGTGGGAGCAGCCGTCATACGCCAAGCTTCCCTTACCGAATGGGAGCACCCGAGCCTAAGCACACTGACTTCTCTACGTGAAGGGTCAACCTGGTTGCCCTGGGAGGGTGGAGTGCTCACAGTCGCGATCACGAGCCTTGGGCCAGCTTGGAATGCCGGAGCCATCCCCCAGGCAAGCACGTAGGTTCTCTCAAGATGGCCAGAGGCCGCGATGCTATCCGTCAACACGAATGGCATCAAACGGAACGGCCGCAAATTGATCGAACAGGTGCTCAGCCAATATCACATAGCCGCCGTCCAGGAAACCAAATTCCGCAACACCCACCACGTATCCAAGTTTAGATTCCACCTATCCAGCACATCACGACACCGCCTCTTCCTGAGCGATCGCAACGGCTCGAGTCCAGTCCAGATTGGCCCTCGAAGCAGTGGAATCGCAACCCTACTCCATCCGGAACTACCAGGCGTTGAAACAGCGCAGGAAGTTACGGAAGTGACAATCACCGGTCGCTATCTCCTCGTGCGTCTAACAACGGAAGACACGGTGATCTACATCCACAATGTGTACGCCCCAGTCATTCAGGCGGAGCGTGCAGCATTCTTTCAACAGCTGCCGGATCAATTCGACCCGGATGCTCAACATATCATACTCGGGGACCTCAACGTGGCGGTCGATCCTCGGATCGACTCACGAGGAACAGCTTCAACCGATACTTCAAGGGGAATACTCTTGGGTTGGCTAGCGTCTCTGAGAGTTATTGATCCGTGGCGCCTACGTTTTCCCAACCGGAGGATGTTTTCCGGGCCAACTCCACGGGTCAACCGCCTCGACTACATCTTCATCAGCGACGAATGGGTCAATTCGGCATTTGAGTCAGCAAAGTATTTCCAAGCCCCACACAGCGGCGACCACCTGGCGGTACGAGTGGTAATGGGCGAACAACAACGCAAACCACGAGCGGGATATTGGAGATTGCGATCGGCAACTCTTGAGGACGGTACCGTTCGGGTTTCCGTTCTGGAAAGCATCCGACAGCTCGCGGCCACTATCGGAACAGAAGCCAACCCTGGTCGGGTATGGGAAGGGTGGAAACGCCGAATCAGAGCCCAGCTTCGACTCGCACAGGAACGAGCGACCGCGCAGGAGACAGACCTCCTCCGAGAACGACAACAACAAACAGCTCAAGCTCGGCGCCAACATGAGGCGGATCCCACCGTGGACTCCGCAGCAGCGGTGAAAGCAGCGGCTGCCTGTGAGGACTCTCTCATACAATCAATTGCGGACGCCAACCAGGATCGAGGTTTTGACTTTCACGCACTCGAGATGGAACGCTCCTCATCTGCGTTCTTCAGGCCACCAAGCGCCAATCTCCGCTCGACAGCCATTACTAGTGTCGTCAATGACGATGGCACCGAATCGTGCGACCCGACAGTTATCGCCAGCCGGTTCAAGAGCCACTGGGGAGCTGTCTTTGGGGACAGGCGGTTCATACCGGATGTCCCGGCGACGGACCCCACAGCAACAAATTCGCTGGCTGAGACGATAACTCGACGGTTATCTCCAGCCCAAACGGCAACTCTGGATTCCCCGATAACTGCAGAAGACCTGGCAGCGTCCATACGGCACCTGAAGAAAACTTCAGCTCCTGGGTTGGACGGTCTTGGTCCGCCTCTATACTTATTGGACCCGGAGTCGTTCGGGGTAATACTCGCAACTGTCTTCACACATCAGCTATCCAGAGGGACCTTGCTACCGTCCCAGAGTCGGTCATGTGTGTCTCTGCTATACAAGAAAGGCGACCGACGTGACCCGGGGAACTACCGACCGATCTCCCTGCTTCCGGTAGACGTGAAAATCCTGTCTAAAACGCTGGCACATCGGCTACAAAGCTACCTACCCAGCCTGATCCACACCGAACAAAAGGGCTTCGTGAAGGGAAGGTCGCTGCACCACCAAGTCCGAATGATTGCTGATTTGAAGGAGTTGCTGCGACTGCAGCGACGCAAGGGCTACGCCCTGTTTCTTGACTTCGCGAAGGCCTACGACAGGGTGGACTGGGTATACATGCACAAGGTTCTGGAGCACATGGGTTGCGGGGCAGCGTTCCGCAGCTGGATCCAGCTCCTCTACTCTAACGCCCACGCGGTGTTGTCGCTCAATGGCACCCTGCAAGAAATCCTCACGCCGACACGCGGAGTCAAGCAAGGCGACCCGCTCTCTTCGCTACTGTTCGTCCTGACTATCGAACCCCTCGGCAACCTAATCCGAAGCCGACCAGAGTATGGGATTCCAATCGCCAACGGAGTAATCGGGTCGGGCCTCTACTTCGCTGATGACTCAACTCTGCTGTCCCCGAGTTTAGAGGGACTCCAACGACAAGTTGAATCCGTGCAGCTCTACTGCGCCGGCTCGGGCGCGCTGCTTAACCTGTCGAAGTCACAGCTCTTCTCGTTTTCAGGTGAAACCATGACAGCAGCCGAATGCCCCCTGGGGATAAGCACAACGGATACGGTCACTTACCTGGGACTACCTTTTAGCAACGATCCAGAGGAAGCCTCAGTGGTGGCGACCCTGGAAACGAAGATGCTCAAACGACTGGCCGTGTGGGGGTCACGTGCTCGAACATACAGGGGACGGCTCTTGATGCTACAAGCTATGATCCTCTCGACACTTTGGCACTACACTCTACACTATAACTTTCCAGACACGATAGTGCGCCGATGGCAAGCACTATGCGAGAAGTACCTGCTGACGCGGCGAGGCGACATCACCAGCCGCTACGTCAAGCTCGCGAAACCCTACATCTGCCACGTCCCATTCAAGGACGGCGGCCTTCAAATGCCCCTAATTGGGACAAACATCCAAGTGCAGCGCATCAACCTACTCCAGCAACTAACTCGACTACCCGCTTCTGAGCCGTGGTCTGCAGCGGCGAATGGATTAATCGCGGCTTCCTTCCCAGGAGGCCTGGCTCAAACGCTGGACGAACTACTCCACTGCTCCATAGCTGGTGGTGGACCAGACATCCAAGCAAAGGCTCTCCCTCCCTGGTGGAAGTGCACCTGGACCAGCTGGTCCAAGATCCCATGCTTGCCTAACCAGGTAATCCCTGATCCGGTTGAGCGTCAAGCGGTTCTCCTTCAAGCTCATCTCTGGCATAACCGTCATCCACAGCTCAGCGTGGACATGCCCCGGGACCCGCCGAGCACTATGCTCACACGCTCCCCCTCAACATGCAGATTCCGTTCACGGTTTGCAGCAATAACGAATTGCCGAAGCCTACATGACTTTTACGCACCGGACTGGCCGACGACACAAGAGTTTCTCGAGAGATTTTACCCATGCATGACGGAGTGGCGACCCAACATACGAGTTCGGCATCTACTCAAGCTGTACGCGGATCTGGATAGGCTGGAGAGGAGCTTAATCGGTGACGGAGGACTGTTCCTCGGTCCACTTCAACGCTGGGCTGCCTCCCCCCTGGTGGGGACAGCTCAGGAAGGGAAGGTGAGTCGTTTCCCGACCCTACACCGCCGCACTATCCGGACTCTACTGACGCCCGTCTCGGCGAGACAACAAGACCATCCGATCAACCACCTGGGTGTACCAAGCGCCAGCGTATCTCTATCTACGGTTCTACAAGCACTGAAATCCCTAAGGGCGAAGGTTCTTCCAGTGTATTCCGACTTGCAGTTCCGCCTCGCCTGGAAACTGCTTCCGACGAGATCAAGGTTCTGGTTCCTCCAACGCCTAGCTCCAGAAGCCCTCTACTGCCCATATCCTGAATGCGGAACGGTCGAGTCAGACCTGCACCTCTTTTGGGAATGCTCACGCGCAGCAACACTGTGGACAATGATCTCCGACGATTGGAGACTCATTTTCAACGCTCCGTTGAGATGGGCAAATATATGTATTTGCCAAGAGCCTGCCTGGACCCAGAGCGCTGCTGAGCTCGCGAATGAGGTCTCTACCCTATGGGCAATTACCAGGTGCGCGGCCATCCATGTGATCTGGACTGCTCGGAACAAACATCAGTTCGAACACCTCCCTCCGATGATCGCGAAGACAGCAATCTATCAAGTTTACTCCACAATCAGCGCACACTGTCGGTCACTGCTCAGGAATGCAGATCCCGCGGAGCGAACCAAGTGGACGCAGAGCCTAAGCCTGTTCCCAAACAACTCACGCTTTGGAAACTTCATTTCGAAGAATCGCAAGCTCTTCACACAACGCAGACGCCAAAGATACTTGGATCTAGAGGGACGTCTGCAAGCCCTCCCTCAAGGCTAGTTCGGTACAACACTTCCCAGACGATAGTCGAGCCTCAGTCTCGCTGCCTTCTCCACACTTACTCGGATACTTAGTCGCTCCTCACGTGTATAGTAGAGGCGCAGTTTGCCACAGTTGAGAAGTCACTATACGATATTAAACACGGTAATCGTTTCCCCCCCCTTGAAAAGATCCAATTTGACGGCGAGACTGCACCTCAGAGGAAGGCCGACAAGATAGCGTGAATGTGCTGCCCGCGTCGATCATCACGACGGAGGTGTGTCATCAGTTCTACGCCATGGGCAAGCGCATGCCAGACGAGCTGCTGCCTAAGGTGAAGTAGGGTATCGCGCTCATGAAGAGCCAAGTGCACAAGAAGTTCGGTGACGCGACCTACCCATTGCTCATGTCGGTGCACTCAGATGCGGCCAGCTCGATGCCCGGCATGATGGACACAGTGCTGAACCTGGGCCTGAACGACGAGATCGTGCAGGGCGTGGCCAAGCGCGGTAGCGAGTGATTCGCGTTCAACTGCTACCGGCGCCTGCTACAGATGTTCGGCGGCGTGGTGCTTGAGATTTCGCATGACGACTTTAAGGCCGAGATCTTGGTCATCAAGTAGAAGCGCGGTATGACGTACGGCGTGGAGCTCATGGCTGAGGACTTGAAGGAGCTATGGTACCAGGTGAAGCTGACCGAGGAAGTGGTGCAGTACGGCGTGAGTGCGTGCTGCAAGAGCATCGACATCAAGGTCAGCACCATGATCGAGTTGCATCGGGGAGAAGAACCAACGATCTAGTGTTGCTCGTTATACGATAGAAAGGAAAAGAGCTCGCTGATCGCCTCGACCGAGTCATCTCCCAATCGAGCCCTTCGTTCGCGCACAATGCATCCAGCTTTCGAAAAGGCAATCTCGCTGGGCACCGATGTAGCTGGCACTGCCAAGTAATCACGCGCCATCATCTGGATCCGTGGGTAGACCGAGCTGTTGACCTTGAACCACTCACAAACGTCTCTGCTGCTTGTCTGGATTGGAAGTGGCTGGTGATCCATCCATCGCCGAAGTTCTCCGTCGAACGACTCGCCTTCGTGGCTTCGTGTGTCAATTCCCAGCGTATTTCCGATCAATTGGTGAAGAGCGGGAAACTTATCCGGCGTGGGAGGAGAACGGTGGTTGTCTTTCTTCGCTGCTTGCGACTCCGTCGAGAACGCGAGCTGGTACGCTTCGTAGTACTCATTGGTCACCTCCGCTATCACGGTCGCTTTGTCGAGCCCACACGACGGCAAGAAGTTTTTAACCCTAGGATCCAACGCCGCAGCAATCATCGTTTCTCGTGATGCAGCAACGTGCTGGTACTCTTGCAACTTGGTTTTCACGGCTTTGGCAAAGTTGACGGTGACATTGTCCGTTGAATCCTTGATAGTCGTCTCGGTGTGATGGCTGATTGCTCGAAAGAGCAGAGCTACCATGCCCAGCGTCGGATACGTCGAGCCCGAGAAGAGATCAGTAGCTTCCTTAAATGGACGAAGATACGTGTAGAAAACCTCGACGCTATGCCACATTTCCTCGGAGATCTCGTCAGCCATTCTGCCGCCAGGAAAAATCGAGAGGTCGGTAAACCCCTCGTGTCGATCGCGAATACGCCGCAGGAGCTCTTGTAGAGGTCGGCGAAGCTTGCGTACGCGCTTAATCATGATCCATGTGCTGTTCCATCGGGTTTCAACGTCAAGTATCAGCTCTAGTGGAGCGACATTGAGAGAGGCGCACACTCTATGCAGCGCCTCAGACAATTTGGGCGAGTCGTGGATCTTCTTGGACAAGTCGCGCAGTCTTCCGACCGTGGAGTGAACGATGGGGCATATCATCAAGCCCTCCTTCACCGCAAGTTGTAGTACGTGGGCAACAAAGCGCATTCGAACAATTGGACGAGCAGTAACGGGAGGAAGTGGTGGCTGATCGAGCCCTTCACGAGCTGAGGCCGGCATCGTCTCCACCATATGGGAGTCAATCCGTCCCTGGATGCGCTGATTGAGTGTTCGGACCATCGAGCCGTTGTTTGTTGCGTTGTCCGCAGTAATTGTCCACATCGACGACAGCAGAGACGGATCCATCTTCTCGACCGTCAAGATGAGGCTGGTTGCGAGCCGGTCGCCATTGTGAGGATACAAAATACGAGTAAACCCCAGTATCACCTACTGCATCTTCCACTCGTCGTCGATGTAATGCGCGGTGACCACCATGTAGCCCCGCCTAGCCGGTGAAGTCCACATATCAGTAGTAATGCCAAACCGGTGCAATTTTAAGTCGTGGACGAGTTGCACGCGCGCCTTGTTCTTGTTCAAGGCCCATCGCTTCATGATTTTCTTTTGAATGGTTTGACGAACCGGGACCTTGAACAGCGGCTGAAGAATTGCACAGAAGCTCACAAAACTTTTGTCCTCGACCATGCGGAATGGATGCGCTCCTTGTGCAATGAAATCGGCGAGCGCATCGACAGCCACGTCCTGATCGAATGCCAGACCCCCTTCGAGACTGCGCGCGACGTTATCGGCTGGAGTTTCTGGTGCCGCGTACTCGTCGCTATGGTGCTTGACGAGGTGCTTCCTGAAAGTCCCAGTGTTACGTGAGGTCCATTTCTTGGTCACATGCTTGCGGCTGCACGACTTGCACACCCACACGAGGCGTTTGGTCTTTCCTCTTGGTGTATAGTCGACACCCATGTCGACATAGCCGTAGACGTCCGCTGTCAATCTGCTGCTGGCAGACTCCATCGAGATGTCCGTCTGGCTGCTGGTGTCGAGTTGGTTGTCGGAGCTCATGGCGTAGTGCTGGTGGCGAGGTGGATGTGCTGAACTTGGCTCCAGGTAAAATGACTAATACGCAACATACATGGGCGCCACGAGCCAGCGTTGGAGTAAAAGTTTGCGCAGTTTTCAACCACAACCATAAGATGTGATCGAAGTAGACCGCTTCAACCAACACCGCTCCTCTGACCTCGCCAATACACCATGGGCTGTGCCCGCGACCGCCAAGAGGGACCGGATCAGATTAGCGTTGTACGGTGATGGGCAATCGGAGCAGCCGGCTCGAGTCGGCTTGAGTCGGCTCGGCTTCTGATCCGAAGTCGGCTTAACCGGTTCGACTCCCGGTTCGAGTCGGCTGCTCCGTTTCGAGCCGATTAACAACTCAAACTGTGCCACAGACGCTGACCAAGAACCCATCGTCTTTACCCAGGGAGTCTATTTCATGCGGTTTAATAAACCATTCGTTTGGCGAAGGTCAGCCTACTGATCGGAGACGGGACACTTGCCCACCTTCCCCGACACAGGACAGCGCAGCGGCGCGTCAATGTCCTGCGTCGGACCAAAGTACTCGAAGTGGCGCTGCGCAGACGGAACCTGCCACTCGTCCGCGAGCGCGCGGTTGACGGCCGTCATGAACCCCGCGGGACCGCAGAAGTAGAACTCGCTCTCGCGCGTCGGCAGCCACGCCTCGAGCTTGGCGAGGTCGAACTTGCCGCCGGGAACCACCACACCGTCCTCCTCTTCGCTCTCCGCGTCGCCGCACACGACGCGGTACGTCACCGTCTCGTGCTGGCTCGCCAGCTCGCTCAGACGCTTGTGGAAGCTCAGCACGTCGCGCGAGCGCACGTACTGCACGAAGACGACGGGCTGATCGGCAACCTTCCCCGATTCAACGAGCGACTCGAGCATGCTGAGCAGCGGCGTGAGGCCGACGCCGCCGCTGAGCAACACGAGCGGCTTGTGCGCGAGCTCGTCCTGCAGGAAGAAATGGCCGCACGGCGGACCCACCTGCAGCGTCTGACCCTCCTGCACCTCGTCGTGCAGGTGCTTGGACACGAGTCCGTCGCGCTTGACCGTGATGCGGTAGTGCTCGAGACCGGGCTCACTCGAGATGCTGTAGTTGCGCACCACGTCGTGGCCCTGCTGCAGGTGGTCAAACTTGAGCGAGAGATACATGCCAGGCTTGAAACCGACCAGCGGCTTGTCGTCCGTCGAAGTGAGGTAGAAGCTCGTGATCTCGGCGCTCTCGCGCACCTTGCGTGCCACGAGCAGGTCGCGGAAGCCGTACCAGCCACCGGGGATCGCCACGAGCTCGGCGCGGTAGTCGTTCTCGGCGGCGATGAGCAGGTCGGCGAGGAACCAGTAGCCGTCGGCCCACGCCGCCATGATCTCGTCCGTCGCAGCGTCGCCCAGCACCTTCTTGATGGCGCGCAGCAGACAACCTCCCACGATCGGGTAGTGCTCCGGCAGCACGTGCAGACTCACGTGCTTGTGCACCATGCGCGCCACCGCCTCGGTCAGGTTGCCGAGCTTGTCGCAGTTGGCGGCGAACGCGATGACGGCGTTGGCGAGTGACGTGGCTTGCGGCGAGACGCTTGCACCTTCCTCGGTTCGGACGCGGTGGTGGTTCATGTTGAAGAGGTTCTTGACTTGTGGGAACTCACTGAACATGAGGCCGTACATGGTCGATGTGATGGCGGTGCCGTGTTCCTTGACGACTGGCGCCGTCGCTAGCAGCAGCTTGATGGTGTCGGCCGACATTTCGCGTGGCCAGGCGCGCGATGCGTCGGTGGGGATGATGGCGGGAGGCGGCGTGGTGATCCCGACCATGGTGGCGACGGAGCGAAGAGTGTTGGAGGCTTGAGGTGGAGCTTGCAAAACGCAGAGTGAGCGAATGAGTTGGGTCGAGTTGGCGGCAAGCTGAACCAGACCGCGAGCGTTTCATCGGATAACACGCGAGTCAGACACGCGCCGCCACATTTGTCTCTGGATCGCCAGACTGAGGACGACGGCTGCTGTATCAGTGCAGCCAGCGTTGCAGCATCCCATTTCTTCCGGCGATACGGGTGGCAGGCGTACAGCCATGCGCCGCGCTTATTTTGTGTGCGGTCACTCATCGAACACCTGTGACGTGTGAATGAGGTTGGTCAAATATAGATAAGATCGGCGAGTGGGTGAGTTATCTGAAAAACGCGGTGCTGTGCTGTGCTGTGGTGCTGTGCTGTGCTGCAGCCTGCGACTTGAGAATCGCTTTGAGACGTGGTTTCAGATGTCCTTGCGTGGGTGGGTCCGCTCAAGTCCGTTGTGTAGCACGCAATATGACCGTCGATCGCATGTGTGCAGTACCATGCGTGGTTGTGTCCTGGTTTCTATTCCCAGTGTGCTTCTCGCGCGGAGCGCCATCTTTACACAATACTGCAATGCCTAAGCCGAACGACGACGGCGGCAAAGGAACATCCATACAACGCAGGACCACTTGTATCCTAGCGCCACCCGGGGTCGAGTCTCTTTTCGTTTGTTTGGTTTTGAGTCCTCGATTCCCGTTGCACAAGCCTCTCTTCGTGTCAGCGTCTCTGTATGATCAACATGTGGACCACAAACAATCGACACGGCACAGATGGCTACACCTTCAACCACATGCACAGTCGCATCTTTGGCGCCAATAGCAACGGGGCGAAGCAGGTGAACCAGGCCGCATTTCAAGCGAGCTATTGCCATCCATCGCTGATGTAATAGCGGCGCTTCTTCAGAGCACGACACGCCAGTGGCGATAACCACCACCACCACCATCACCACCACCATCATCACCACCACCACCACCACCATCTTCCACTGCTCGCTGCAGTCGATACAAGACGCGGAGGATCGAAAGTTCGAATAGCAACGCACGCAATTATACAGTAGAAGGCAAGCGGTGCACGTCTATTCCGTGTGTAGTCGTATCACCCATCCGCTAACAACATTCTAGCAGGGTAAATTAGCTTGTAGCGAGTGTCCGAGCGCACTCAGACCTACTGACCGGAGACGGGACACTTGCCCACCTTCCCCGACACAGGACAGCGCAGCGGCGCGTCAATGTCCTGCGTCGGACCAAAGTACTCGAAGTGGCGCTGCGCAGACGGAACCTGCCACTCGTCCGCGAGCGCGCGGTTGACGGCCGTCATGAACCCCGCGGGACCGCAGAAGTAGAACTCGCTCTCGCGCGTCGGCAGCCACGCCTCGAGCTTGGCGAGGTCGAACTTGCCGCCGGGAACCACCACACCGTCCTCCTCTTCGCTCTCCGCGTCGCCGCACACGACGCGGTACGTCACCGTCTCGTGCTGGCTCGCCAGCTCGCTCAGACGCTTGTGGAAGCTCAGCACGTCGCGCGAGCGCACGTACTGCACGAAGACGACGGGCTGATCGGCAACCTTCCCCGATTCAACGAGCGACTCGAGCATGCTGAGCAGCGGCGTGAGGCCGACGCCGCCGCTGAGCAACACGAGCGGCTTGTGCGCGAGCTCGTCCTGCAGGAAGAAATGGCCGCACGGCGGACCCACCTGCAGCGTCTGACCCTCCTGCACCTCGTCGTGCAGGTGCTTGGACACGAGTCCGTCGCGCTTGACCGTGATGCGGTAGTGCTCGAGACCGGGCTCACTCGAGATGCTGTAGTTGCGCACCACGTCGTGGCCCTGCTGCAGGTGGTCAAACTTGAGCGAGAGATACATGCCAGGCTTGAAACCGACCAGCGGCTTGTCGTCCGTCGAAGTGAGGTAGAAGCTCGTGATCTCGGCGCTCTCGCGCACCTTGCGTGCCACGAGCAGGTCGCGGAAGCCGTACCAGCCACCGGGGATCGCCACGAGCTCGGCGCGGTAGTCGTTCTCGGCGGCGATGAGCAGGTCGGCGAGGAACCAGTAGCCGTCGGCCCACGCCGCCATGATCTCGTCCGTCGCAGCGTCGCCCAGCACCTTCTTGATGGCGCGCAGCAGACAACCTCCCACGATCGGGTAGTGCTCCGGCAGCACGTGCAGACTCACGTGCTTGTGCACCATGCGCGCCACCGCCTCGGTCAGGTTGCCGAGCTTGTCGCAGTTGGCGGCGAACGCGATGACGGCGTTGGCGAGTGACGTGGCTTGCGGCGAGACGCTTGCACCTTCCTCGGTTCGGACGCGGTGGTGGTTCATGTTGAAGAGGTTCTTGACTTGTGGGAACTCACTGAACATGAGGCCGTACATGGTCGATGTGATGGCGGTGCCGTGTTCCTTGACGACTGGCGCCGTCGCTAGCAGCAGCTTGATGGTGTCGGCCGACATTTCGCGTGGCCAGGCGCGCGATGCGTCGGTGGGGATGATGGCGGGAGGCGGCGTGGTGATCCCGACCATGGTGGCGACGGAGCGAAGAGTGTTGGAGGCTTGAGGTGGAGCTTGCAAAACGCAGAGTGAGCGAATGAGTTGGGTCGAGTTGGCGGCAAGCTGAACCAGACCGCGAGCGTTTCATCGGATAACACGCGAGTCAGACACGCGCCGCCACATTTGTCTCTGGATCGCCAGACTGAGGACGACGGCTGCTGTATCAGTGCAGCCAGCGTTGCAGCATCCCATTTCTTCCGGCGATACGGGTGGCAGGCGTACAGCCATGCGCCGCGCTTATTTTTGTGTGCGGTCACTCATCGAACACCTGTGACGTGTGAATGAGGTTGGTCAAATATAGATAAGATCGGCGAGTGGGTGAGTTATCTGAAAAACGCGGTGCTGTGCTGTGCTGTGGTGCTGTGCTGTGCTGCAGCCTGCGACTTGAGAATCGCTTTGAGACGTGGTTTCAGATGTCCTTGCGTGGGTGGGTCCGCTCAAGTCCGTTGTGTAGCACGCAATATGACCGTCGATCGCATGTGTGCAGTACCATGCGTGGTTGTGTCCTGGTTTCTATTCCCAGTGTGCTTCTCGCGCGGAGCGCCATCTTTACACAATACTGCAATGCCTAAGCCGAACGACGACGGCGGCAAAGGAACATCCATACAACGCAGGACCACTTGTATCCTAGCGCCACCCGGGGTCGAGTCTCTTTTCGTTTGTTTGGTTTTGAGTCCTCGATTCCCGTTGCACAAGCCTCTCTTCGTGTCAGCGTCTCTGTATGATCAACATGTGGACCACAAACAATCGACACGGCACAGATGGCTACACCTTCAACCACATGCACAGTCGCATCTTTGGCGCCAATAGCAACGGGGCGAAGCAGGTGAACCAGGCCGCATTTCAAGCGAGCTATTGCCATCCATCGCTGATGTAATAGCGGCGCTTCTTCAGAGCACGACACGCCAGTGGCGATAACCACCACCACCACCATCACCACCACCATCATCACCACCACCACCACCACCATCTTCCACTGCTCGCTGCAGTCGATACAAGACGCGGAGGATCGAAAGTTCGAATAGCAACGCACGCAATTATACAGTAGAAGGCAAGCGGTGCACGTCTATTCCGTGTGTAGTCGTATCACCCATCCGCTAACAACATTCTAGCAGGGTAAATTAGCTTGTAGCGAGTGTCCGAGCGCACTCAGACCTACTGACCGGAGACGGGACACTTGCCCACCTTCCCCGACACAGGACAGCGCAGCGGCGCGTCAATGTCCTGCGTCGGACCAAAGTACTCGAAGTGGCGCTGCGCAGACGGAACCTGCCACTCGTCCGCGAGCGCGCGGTTGACGGCCGTCATGAACCCCGCGGGACCGCAGAAGTAGAACTCGCTCTCGCGCGTCGGCAGCCACGCCTCGAGCTTGGCGAGGTCGAACTTGCCGCCGGGAACCACCACACCGTCCTCCTCTTCGCTCTCCGCGTCGCCGCACACGACGCGGTACGTCACCGTCTCGTGCTGGCTCGCCAGCTCGCTCAGACGCTTGTGGAAGCTCAGCACGTCGCGCGAGCGCACGTACTGCACGAAGACGACGGGCTGATCGGCAACCTTCCCCGATTCAACGAGCGACTCGAGCATGCTGAGCAGCGGCGTGAGGCCGACGCCGCCGCTGAGCAACACGAGCGGCTTGTGCGCGAGCTCGTCCTGCAGGAAGAAATGGCCGCACGGCGGACCCACCTGCAGCGTCTGACCCTCCTGCACCTCGTCGTGCAGGTGCTTGGACACGAGTCCGTCGCGCTTGACCGTGATGCGGTAGTGCTCGAGACCGGGCTCACTCGAGATGCTGTAGTTGCGCACCACGTCGTGGCCCTGCTGCAGGTGGTCAAACTTGAGCGAGAGATACATGCCAGGCTTGAAACCGACCAGCGGCTTGTCGTCCGTCGAAGTGAGGTAGAAGCTCGTGATCTCGGCGCTCTCGCGCACCTTGCGTGCCACGAGCAGGTCGCGGAAGCCGTACCAGCCACCGGGGATCGCCACGAGCTCGGCGCGGTAGTCGTTCTCGGCGGCGATGAGCAGGTCGGCGAGGAACCAGTAGCCGTCGGCCCACGCCGCCATGATCTCGTCCGTCGCAGCGTCGCCCAGCACCTTCTTGATGGCGCGCAGCAGACAACCTCCCACGATCGGGTAGTGCTCCGGCAGCACGTGCAGACTCACGTGCTTGTGCACCATGCGCGCCACCGCCTCGGTCAGGTTGCCGAGCTTGTCGCAGTTGGCGGCGAACGCGATGACGGCGTTGGCGAGTGACGTGGCTTGCGGCGAGACGCTTGCACCTTCCTCGGTTCGGACGCGGTGGTGGTTCATGTTGAAGAGGTTCTTGACTTGTGGGAACTCACTGAACATGAGGCCGTACATGGTCGATGTGATGGCGGTGCCGTGTTCCTTGACGACTGGCGCCGTCGCTAGCAGCAGCTTGATGGTGTCGGCCGACATTTCGCGTGGCCAGGCGCGCGATGCGTCGGTGGGGATGATGGCGGGAGGCGGCGTGGTGATCCCGACCATGGTGACGGTGGAGATTGTGCGAGTGTTGTTGTCGCGCTGAGCTTGAGCTGGCAGATTGCAGAGTGAGTGATGAATGTGGCAGATTTGCTGTGGCAGTCGGGTGAGCGTGCGCGAGAGCTTCACGGGAGCCCATGCGAGCGAGACACGCGGTGGGAGTGGCGATGGACCACCGGAGCTCTCGGAGCTGCCACCTGCGCCATTTCGATGCTGTGCGCGCGCTCCCCGCGGGGAGCGCTCGCCCACCGTCCGCCAGGGCGAATGATAGTTTTGATCCGCGCCTTTGTTACCAACCTGAGTGGTCACTCATCTACAAACAGATGGAAAATGGACCTCTGTGACGTGTGAAATACTAGGTTTTGAATGCCAATCGAAGCTGAGTCATCACAAAAGTCGTGCAAATACTGCAAACGCACAAAATATTCAAGCGGAATGTCTGAGCCGTTGCAAAGCTCACGCACATCATTCCACCGCAAATGGTCACTCATCTGCTGGCCGACGGAGACCACAAACCAGCTCGCGCATGGCTCGTTGGCGTCACGTGCCTCGCTTGTGCTTCACCCATCACCACCGCCACCACCACCACCGCCACCGCTGCCACTGTCGCTGGTCACTCATCGCTTCCAGTTGACCGGCTCGTCGCGTCTCGATTCGTGCTGCTTCAGCTCGAACTTGGAGTCTAATGAATAGAGGATCAATAGTATTGCATTCCCTTGAACAAAGTGATCCACGGTACGCCAATGCAAAAACCTATCAAAATAATGGCAGCCAAGCGCAAGCGGAATCGATGGGACTCCGACTCGGACGAGGATGACGGGAGCCGTGGCAAGCTCCCCGCGCGGGTTGTGCCGGCTGAGCCAAGTGTGAAATCAGCAGAGCCGTCTCCCCCGCATTTATCTCCTGTGGACGCCGCTCCCGCCCACAACTTCTACCTGCACGGCTGTCGGAGCGTCGACTGCTATGCGCGGATCGGCAAGATCGACGAAGGCACGTACGGCGTGGTGTCCAAGGCGCGCGACAAGGTGACGGGCGAGGTGGTGGCGCTCAAGCAGGTCAAAATGGACGCGGACGCCTCGCGCGAGGGCTTCCCGGTGACGGCGCTGCGCGAGACGAATGTGCTGTTGGCGCTTCACCACCCGAATATTGTCGGCGTGCGCGAGATGGTGGTCGGCTCCACGCCCGACAAGATCTTCATGGTGATGGACTACGCCGAGCACGACTTGAAGGCCGTCATGGAACGCGAGATGGCTGTGCCGTTCCTCCAAGGCGAGGTCAAATACCTGCTCCAGTCGCTGCTGCGCGCCGTCGCTTACATGCACGACCGCTGGTTCATCCACCGCGACCTCAAGACGAGTAATCTGTTGTACGACCGCCACGGCACGCTCAAAGTGTGCGACTTTGGCCTCGCGAGGCAATACGGCTCGCCGTTGAGAGCATACACGCAGCTCGTCGTTACCCTGTGGTATCGCTCTCCGGAACTCCTGCTTGGCGCCGACATGTACGCGACGGCCGTGGACATGTGGTCGGTCGGCTGCATCTTCGCCGAGCTCTTGCTCATGAAGCCGCTGTTCCCTGGGAGAGGCGAGATCGACCAGTTCGACCGCATCTGCAAGCTGCTTGGAGTGCCGACGGAGGACAACTGGCCGGGAGTCGCCGCGCTGCCCAACACGGACAACCTCATGCGCAGCAGCAAGTGGCCCAAGAAGTCCAAGCTGCGCGACAAGTTCCCGCTCGCAGCCACCTTTGCCGGCTCGGGCTGTTCACTCTCCAACGCCGGGTTCGATCTGCTGAGTCGGCTGTTGGCATTCGACCCCAAGCAGCGCATCTCGGCCAGCGACGCGCTCGCGCACGAGTACTTCAAGGAGGCCCCCGCACCTACCGCGCAGCAGGAAATGCCGCGGTTTGGTTGAGATAATGGTGGCGGTAGGGAGATGGTGCAGATCATAGGATGAGCGATGCTGGGCGGAGTTAGCGTGTTGACGGTGAGGGTATCAATCCTAGATGGCTGCAAGTGATGCTGAAATTACAGTATATCGGTGGTATACACTGACGAAGGTCTAGAAACGCGCTGGCGGAGATCAACCCGCTCACATTCGGTTTGGAACCGCCAGGGGGTTCGCACAGGGAACAAGTTTTACATCACGCAACACAACTGGTTGAAGGCTCCGCAATTTCGATGACTCACATTGCGTTCTTGTATTTGGAGCGGTTCGCACGTCACAGGCTCCGATGAGTGACTCTAGCTCGCGGTCGCATAAATAGGTGTGGGCACAAGCTCTATCTCCGTCTGCATCTGTGCGTGACCCTAAATGGCGCAGGTGGCAGCTCCGAGAGCTCCGGTGGTCCATCGCCACTCCCACCGCGTGTCTCGCTCGCATGGGCTCCCGTGAAGCTCTCGCGCACGCTCACCCGACTGCCACAGCAAATCTGCCACATTCATCACTCACTCTGCAATCTGCCAGCTCAAGCTCAGCGCGACAACAACACTCGCACAATCTCCACCGTCACCATGGTCGGGATCACCACGCCGCCTCCCGCCATCATCCCCACCGACGCATCGCGCGCCTGGCCACGCGAAATGTCGGCCGACACCATCAAGCTGCTGCTAGCGACGGCGCCAGTCGTCAAGGAACACGGCACCGCCATCACATCGACCATGTACGGCCTCATGTTCAGTGAGTTCCCACAAGTCAAGAACCTCTTCAACATGAACCACCACCGCGTCCGAACCGAGGAAGGTGCAAGCGTCTCGCCGCAAGCCACGTCACTCGCCAACGCCGTCATCGCGTTCGCCGCCAACTGCGACAAGCTCGGCAACCTGACCGAGGCGGTGGCGCGCATGGTGCACAAGCACGTGAGTCTGCACGTGCTGCCGGAGCACTACCCGATCGTGGGAGGTTGTCTGCTGCGCGCCATCAAGAAGGTGCTGGGCGACGCTGCGACGGACGAGATCATGGCGGCGTGGGCCGACGGCTACTGGTTCCTCGCCGACCTGCTCATCGCCGCCGAGAACGACTACCGCGCCGAGCTCGTGGCGATCCCCGGTGGCTGGTACGGCTTCCGCGACCTGCTCGTGGCACGCAAGGTGCGCGAGAGCGCCGAGATCACGAGCTTCTACCTCACTTCGACGGACGACAAGCCGCTGGTCGGTTTCAAGCCTGGCATGTATCTCTCGCTCAAGTTTGACCACCTGCAGCAGGGCCACGACGTGGTGCGCAACTACAGCATCTCGAGTGAGCCCGGTCTCGAGCACTACCGCATCACGGTCAAGCGCGACGGACTCGTGTCCAAGCACCTGCACGACGAGGTGCAGGAGGGTCAGACGCTGCAGGTGGGTCCGCCGTGCGGCCATTTCTTCCTGCAGGACGAGCTCGCGCACAAGCCGCTCGTGTTGCTCAGCGGCGGCGTCGGCCTCACGCCGCTGCTCAGCATGCTCGAGTCGCTCGTTGAATCGGGGAAGGTTGCCGATCAGCCCGTCGTCTTCGTGCAGTACGTGCGCTCGCGCGACGTGCTGAGCTTCCACAAGCGTCTGAGCGAGCTGGCGAGCCAGCACGAGACGGTGACGTACCGCGTCGTGTGCGGCGACGCGGAGAGCGAAGAGGAGGACGGTGTGGTGGTTCCCGGCGGCAAGTTCGACCTCGCCAAGCTCGAGGCGTGGCTGCCGACGCGCGAGAGCGAGTTCTACTTCTGCGGTCCCGCGGGGTTCATGACGGCCGTCAACCGCGCGCTCGCGGACGAGTGGCAGGTTCCGTCTGCGCAGCGCCACTTCGAGTACTTTGGTCCGACGCAGGACATTGACGCGCCGCTGCGCTGTCCTGTGTCGGGGAAGGTGGGCAAGTGTCCCGTCTCCGGTCAGTAGGTCTGAGTGCGCTCGGACACTCGCTACAAGCTAATTTACCCTGCTAGAATGTTGTTAGCGGATGGGTGATACGACTACACACGGAATAGACGTGCACCGCTTGCCTTCTACTGTATAATTGCGTGCGTTGCTATTCGAACTTTCGATCCTCCGCGTCTTGTATCGACTGCAGCGAGCAGTGGAAGATGGTGGTGGTGGTGGTGGTGATGATGGTGGTGGTGATGGTGGTGGTGGTGGTTATCGCCACTGGCGTGTCGTGCTCTGAAGAAGCGCCGCTATTACATCAGCGATGGATGGCAATAGCTCGCTTGAAATGCGGCCTGGTTCACCTGCTTCGCCCCGTTGCTATTGGCGCCAAAGATGCGACTGTGCATGTGGTTGAAGGTGTAGCCATCTGTGCCGTGTCGATTGTTTGTGGTCCACATGTTGATCATACAGAGACGCTGACACGAAGAGAGGCTTGTGCAACGGGAATCGAGGACTCAAAACCAAACAAACGAAAAGAGACTCGACCCCGGGTGGCGCTAGGATACAAGTGGTCCTGCGTTGTATGGATGTTCCTTTGCCGCCGTCGTCGTTCGGCTTAGGCATTGCAGTATTGTGTAAAGATGGCGCTCCGCGCGAGAAGCACACTGGGAATAGAAACCAGGACACAACCACGCATGGTACTGCACACATGCGATCGACGGTCATATTGCGTGCTACACAACGGACTTGAGCGGACCCACCCACGCAAGGACATCTGAAACCACGTCTCAAAGCGATTCTCAAGTCGCAGGCTGCAGCACAGCACAGCACCACAGCACAGCACAGCACCGCGTTTTTCAGATAACTCACCCACTCGCCGATCTTATCTATATTTGACCAACCTCATTCACACGTCACAGGTGTTCGATGAGTGACCGCACACAAAAATAAGCGCGGCGCATGGCTGTACGCCTGCCACCCGTATCGCCGGAAGAAATGGGATGCTGCAACGCTGGCTGCACTGATACAGCAGCCGTCGTCCTCAGTCTGGCGATCCAGAGACAAATGTGGCGGCGCGTGTCTGACTCGCGTGTTATCCGATGAAACGCTCGCGGTCTGGTTCAGCTTGCCGCCAACTCGACCCAACTCATTCGCTCACTCTGCGTTTTGCAAGCTCCACCTCAAGCCTCCAACACTCTTCGCTCCGTCGCCACCATGGTCGGGATCACCACGCCGCCTCCCGCCATCATCCCCACCGACGCATCGCGCGCCTGGCCACGCGAAATGTCGGCCGACACCATCAAGCTGCTGCTAGCGACGGCGCCAGTCGTCAAGGAACACGGCACCGCCATCACATCGACCATGTACGGCCTCATGTTCAGTGAGTTCCCACAAGTCAAGAACCTCTTCAACATGAACCACCACCGCGTCCGAACCGAGGAAGGTGCAAGCGTCTCGCCGCAAGCCACGTCACTCGCCAACGCCGTCATCGCGTTCGCCGCCAACTGCGACAAGCTCGGCAACCTGACCGAGGCGGTGGCGCGCATGGTGCACAAGCACGTGAGTCTGCACGTGCTGCCGGAGCACTACCCGATCGTGGGAGGTTGTCTGCTGCGCGCCATCAAGAAGGTGCTGGGCGACGCTGCGACGGACGAGATCATGGCGGCGTGGGCCGACGGCTACTGGTTCCTCGCCGACCTGCTCATCGCCGCCGAGAACGACTACCGCGCCGAGCTCGTGGCGATCCCCGGTGGCTGGTACGGCTTCCGCGACCTGCTCGTGGCACGCAAGGTGCGCGAGAGCGCCGAGATCACGAGCTTCTACCTCACTTCGACGGACGACAAGCCGCTGGTCGGTTTCAAGCCTGGCATGTATCTCTCGCTCAAGTTTGACCACCTGCAGCAGGGCCACGACGTGGTGCGCAACTACAGCATCTCGAGTGAGCCCGGTCTCGAGCACTACCGCATCACGGTCAAGCGCGACGGACTCGTGTCCAAGCACCTGCACGACGAGGTGCAGGAGGGTCAGACGCTGCAGGTGGGTCCGCCGTGCGGCCATTTCTTCCTGCAGGACGAGCTCGCGCACAAGCCGCTCGTGTTGCTCAGCGGCGGCGTCGGCCTCACGCCGCTGCTCAGCATGCTCGAGTCGCTCGTTGAATCGGGGAAGGTTGCCGATCAGCCCGTCGTCTTCGTGCAGTACGTGCGCTCGCGCGACGTGCTGAGCTTCCACAAGCGTCTGAGCGAGCTGGCGAGCCAGCACGAGACGGTGACGTACCGCGTCGTGTGCGGCGACGCGGAGAGCGAAGAGGAGGACGGTGTGGTGGTTCCCGGCGGCAAGTTCGACCTCGCCAAGCTCGAGGCGTGGCTGCCGACGCGCGAGAGCGAGTTCTACTTCTGCGGTCCCGCGGGGTTCATGACGGCCGTCAACCGCGCGCTCGCGGACGAGTGGCAGGTTCCGTCTGCGCAGCGCCACTTCGAGTACTTTGGTCCGACGCAGGACATTGACGCGCCGCTGCGCTGTCCTGTGTCGGGGAAGGTGGGCAAGTGTCCCGTCTCCGGTCAGTAGATCATCAGCTCGTTAGTTGACTGACGATCCATCTTGCATATCCATAAAGAATATATCACTTACTTCAACCGATTACACTCGATCATTTCCGCAGCCGATGAGAATTGATGCACAAATGGCATGCTCTTCGAGCGGCAATGTTAGGTGATGATGGCTCAGACATGGGTCAGCAAACTCCGAGCCAAAATGGCAACACGACGATCTAGCACTGAATGGATGACAGCCGTAGATTAATAGATCCCTGTGGCTGTCGCTGTTACACTTGTCCTAGCGTCGCACGGCCGTCGCCGAGAGAGGCGAGGTACTCGGTGTCATTAAAGCGGTCAGGCATGAACGCTCCGATGTAGTCGGCAATTCCGCCCTCAGGCGTCACACCCATGACGTGCGATGCCAGCAGATGACCTGATGCGCCACTCGACCTGTTCACGACACCACCAATGGATTAGATCTGCCATCCTGTCCATCAGCCATCACAACACGAGAGGTCTTACATGAGCCCGACGCCAGTCATTGCGGATTGCAAGAAAACGCCGTCGACTGTGTCCGGAGCGGGGCCAATAAGCGGGAGATTGTCGAACGTTTTGCAGTAGTAGCCGCCGTTCACCTTGAACGTACTCCGGACCTCAGGTCGGGCCAGGTAGGGCTTGAGCTGTGGGAACAGCTTGGCCAGACCACGCACACACGTTTCGGGGAACCTGGCATTCAGCACGCGGTGATTAATATGAACGCTAACATTTGCAGTCGACGTCGCAAAGCATATGCACCGTACCGTTGGTCTAGGACGTCCTCCACCGGATAGTGCGCGGGAACAGGCTCAATGTCGTACGTCCAAACCGCCATCATTTGGTTGTCAATGTACGGTCGCGCGTGCACACCTGCCGTCGCCACACAATCAGTCCTCCCGACAACATAATCGAGCCGAAACAATTGGAAGCGCTGTTTACCTGACGGGTACTCTTCCAGCATTCGCGCGGTCTTGGGGTCTGCTGCGAGCGCCTTGCGCTCGTCCGCAGTGTACTGTTGATCGCATTGGCAACTCAAATCAGTCATCGGCTGCTCATCAGTCCGAGCCAGTATCGGAGTCTTACCTCGAGCTTACCCGGCGGGTCGGCGTCGAACGTCAGCGGCATCGTAGTCGGGAATACTCCATCTGGATCGCGCCACGTCGCGCGGCAATGCAACTCATTGATGATCGGCACGTCAAAGCCCGACAGGTCCTTCTGTTTGAGCATATCGAGTGTCTTCTCAAACAGCGGACCAGTGGCGAACACAACCTTGGGCGTGGCCACCTCGAGTGTCTCGCCGCCAGCGCTCGCGATCTTGACGCCGCTGATGGCGCCACCGGTCGCCAGGAACTGCGTCACCTCGCCCTGCAGCACCTGCGCGTCCGGACAGTACTCGGTGGCCTTGTTGAGCTCGTAGTTGGACACCTTCACAGGGTTGAGCGACCCGCAGCGCCGCACATGGAGCGCCGCGATCGCGTTCGAATGGCGCAGGTTCGGAAACACGCGCGAAATGTTGTCCATTCCCACGAGCAGATCGCAGCCGTCGAGATCGTACTGCATTTCCTCGGTCGAGAACCGATAGCCGTCGAGCTTACCCGGCGTATCGTGGACTCTCAGTGCCCCGCCACCCTTGAGCTCCAAATTCACCGCTAGCTGCTTGAGCTGCTCGAGCTTGGCGGCGTCGCGCGTGACCCAGAGATACCCGTTCCGGTTCAGTCCGAGCGCGTTGTTCGTCTTCTTGGAGATGGAGTCGAGCTCGTCGATGGACTGCACGACGAGCTGGCGCATGGGGGCCTCATCGTCGCTCGGGAACCAGTTGCGGTAGCTGAAGGAGCCGTTGGCACTCGTGAGCGACAGCGGGGGAAGCGCGTCTACCAGCAGCGGCTTGAAGTGCGGGTTCCGGCGGTTCAGGCGAGCCAGGTGGTAAAACGCCGAGCAGCCGGCCACACCCGCGCCGACGATCACCACGTCGGCCGTCGCCTTGCGCAGCATCTCGAGCCCGTTCTCCTCTGTCTTGGTCCCCGTGGATTCGCGAGTGCGGATCAAACGCCGCCCAGCGGAAGGAGGGGTGAAGCCACCGCGGATGAGTGTGCTCGTCAGCGATCAAGATGGGATGAGGGGGAGATGTGCCTGTCGACGTCACGTGATAGGGGGTCTGGTCGCACTGTTTCGACGGTCCTGGAGGCGGGCGAAGGAGCCTCGAGGTGTGTTCACAGCGTGCGCAAGATACTGACGGAGGACTTGGAGGTGTCGACGTATGAGTGGCGAGGCTTGGCGCCGCGCCGCGAGCACAGAGCGGCGTCCGCTGGTGGACGTCACGCCCATTGGCCGCTTCCGCTGCCAGCGCGACGCGGGCAAGCGGGGCATCGCCAGTGCAGAGGTCGCTCGATTGGCTGAAATCGGCGTCTCGAAGCGGTGATTGGCTGTTCGAGTTGAGTCAAGCATTTTGGCCAATGCGCGTGATCGGCAAGTTCAACAGGCAAGTTCAACGTTGATTCGGAAGGGGTATGATTCAGGTTACACGACCATTAATTTGGCAGCTCGATACTGTACTTTTTTGCTTAACAACATTTCAATTGTTTTTGCTTTTGGGGTATTGATGTCAAAATACTGTCATGAAAAAGCATCGTCCGTCCCATCTAAACACGGCACCCAAAGTGTTTAGACTCTGGCCGATCTTCAAGCACGCCGCCGTCAAGCGAGACACGGCATGCGCTAACCGCCCCACCACATCGCGATTCGACCGCTGCGTGACACAAGAGCGCGCCAGGCCGTCGCATGCGCAGGTGCCTCGCTCGCTTGTCGGCAGCTCGCACCCGAAACCCACGCCTCCTCGACACCAGAACGCGCTCGTTCGCATCCTTTCGCACAATGGACCGGCTAGTTGGCGCTGCCGACGGCAAACCGTACGTGCTAGAGCCCGAGCTGGCGTGGATCGACGACCGCTTCCAAGCCAACGTCCGGGTCCACGTCGGACAGGATGGAGCTATTGAGTCGGTGACTCAAGCGGGCGATGCTGCCACCAAGACCGAGATCCAAGTGATTAAGCTGCCGGGCCACGCGCTGGTGCCCGGCATGGTCAACGCGCACTCGCACGCGTTCCAGCGTGGACTGCGCGGCCTGGGGGAGACGTACCCGCGCGACTCGACGACCAGCAGCTTCTGGACGTGGCGCGAGGAGATGTACAAGCTCGTGGGCAGCATGACGCACGACAAGATCTACGACCTCACGCACCAGTGCTTCTCCGAGATGCGCGACGCCGGCATCACGTCTGTCGGCGAGTTCCACTACTTCCACCACGCGCGGCCGGATGAGTGCGATGCGCCGACGTTCGCGTACGATGAGACGGTGCTGCGCGCGGCTCGTGACGTCGGCATCCGCGTCGTGCTGCTCAACGCGTACTACGAGCACGGCGGGTTCCAGCGCGCACCCATGTCCGAGTCGCAAAAGCGGTTCAAGGTTGATTCGCAGTCTGCGTACTGGGCAAACATGGACAAGCTTCTCGCCAAGATGGACGCCACTCAATCGCTCGGCGTTGTCGCACATTCGATGCGCGCGGTGGAGCTCGAGGACATCGTGAAGCTGCACGAGGAGTCCGTCCGCCGCGGACTCGTGTTCCACATCCACCTAGAAGAGCAGGTTCGGTGCGCTATCTCGATTGCTTGAGGCGGTATTGTTCTCATTATTCGCTGTTAATATGTGCTCAGACGAAGGAGGTGGAAGACTGCCAGGCAGCGCACAAAGGGGAGACACCCATGGCGGTGCTGCTCAAGAATTTGAAGATCGATGAGAAGTTTACGGCCGTGCACTGCACGTGGACGGACGCGGATTTGCTGCGCCAGTACGTCGACAAGAAGGGCAATGTGTGCATCTGTCCGCTCACCGAGGTAATGTGCTTGTTGCTTCGGTGGTTGTGGTCACCTACAGAAGACTGACCTTGGTATTTGGCATTGTGAAGGGCAACCTGGGCGACGGCTTCCCGGCGCTTGCGAGCTGCCAGGACCGGATCTGCCTCGGTACCGACTGCAACGCCCGCATCGACATGTGCGAGGAGATGCGGTGGCTCGAGTACGCTCATCGCCTCCGTGAGAGCCGTCGCGGCGTGTGCACCGATGCTGTCGGGGAGTCCGACCTTCCGAAGCTTCTGTTCCGCTACGCAACTAAGAACGGCGCCGAATCGCTCAATCTGAACGTGGTACGTGTGTGTGTCGTCACTTGATAGCCTTGTGGATCAAACGGTTGACCCCTGCGTTGTCGGAATCATTTCAGGGCGACATCAAGGAAGGGTTTGCAGCGGACTTCGCGCTTCTGGATATCGGCGAAGAGCAGCTCAAGTTTGCAACTCCATCGTCACTCATGGGTGCGTTCGTGTTCGGCGCCAACGGCAGCAGCGTCGTCAAGGCCACATCCGTGAACGGCAAGTGGAGGGAAACATTGGTCAAGCCTTCCGCGGCGCCGTCCTTGAACGAGGAGACTGCTCTGTCGGCCGAGCATGTTGCACAGATTGAAGCTGCGGCCAAGATTGCTGACCCAGACAGCGACGACATCGTGAGCTTGTCGTGCGGTCTCGTAAATATTCCGTCCAATTCCGGCGACGAAGCGACTGTGGGAAAGGCGCTTCAGCAGTGGCTGGAGAAGCGCGGGTGGCAAGTCGAGCTGCAGAAGGTGGAGCCTCAAGGAGACGCAGTAGTCAAGGCTGACCGGTAAGTTTGTGCTCGCTCCGTCGATTGATTGTGGATCCGACACGGATCTGACAGGCGTTCTCTCGTCCCCCATACACAGATACAACGTCTACGCCAGCCGATCAGGGAACCGGTCGCCAAAGCTGTTGTTCAACTCCCATATGGACACAGTCCCTCCCTTCCTACCCGCGCGCATTAACGAGACCACGATGTACGGACGCGGATCCTGTGACGCCAAGAGCTTGGTGGCTGCTCAGATGGTCGCTGCTCAGAAGCTAACCGAGAGCGGACTGGGCGAGGAGGTCGGCTTGCTCTTCGTCGTGTCGGAGGAGACGGACCACAGCGGGATGAAGAAGGCGAACGAGCTCAAGCTAAGTCCGGCGCACATGGTGGTCGGTGAGCCGACTGCGATGAAGATGGTCAAGCTTCAAAAGGGCGTCCTCAAGATCCAACTGTCGCGCAAGGGCGTCGCCGCGCACAGCGGTGAGGTCAACGACTCGGTTCGCTGCTATTGCAAAGGTTGCTAACCGGTCGCTTGTTGCTGGTGCAGGCTACCCCCACCTCGGTGAATCCGCGATCGATCCGATGATTGACGTGCTGCACGACCTGAACCACGAGGCTTGGCCGAGCTCCGAGGACCTCGGCGACACGACCCTAAACATCGGTATGATGAGCGGCGGCATCGCCGCGAACGCCGTGCCGGACTCGGCCTCGGCCATGCTCATGTTCCGCCTGACTACTGAGCCCGACGTGATCATGAACCGCGTCAAGGTGAGCCTCAATGGAGCCATCGACCACGAGACGCTGTGTTGACTGATTGTTTGCTTGTTTGTTAGGAAATCGTGGCTGGTCGAGTCGACGTCAAGCTGTACACGTCCAACGCTCCGGTGCACTTGACGACTGTGCCGGGCTACGAGACGGGTGTGGCATCCTTCAACACGGACATTCCCTACTTCAACTTCGACGGCAAGGCGTACCTCGTCGGTGCGGGCAACATCACGGACGCGCACTGCTCGCGCGAGTTCATCCAGCTTGAGGATCTGCGCAACCTCGTCGACTTCTACTACACGATCGGCAAGCGCCTCATCGAAAGCGAGTAGGATAGACAGGAGCTCGTGCAGTATTCGAGACGCAGTGTTCAACATGTACATCGTTCAACCTCCGGCAACGGAATGTGCGCATACCTCAGTTCACTCTGATAAAAACGAATGCTGTCGCATCCATAGAGGCTCGCAAAGTGTCAAAACCCTTCCGCATCACCAGTATCAGGCTTGCAATTGAGAGAATGGAGGGACGGAGCGTCATCGTCACTGTTGAGGTCGGGCGACTCGGGCTATGTTGCTCATACCAGAATCGGCGTGAACATCCTAGTGATTGCAGATTGACGCGGTCTCATACTGCGAAAGTGTCGTAAACCATTAACCGCACCTCTTCCCAGTAAGGCCACCGTCGAACAGTTGGACAACACTCCCCATCTCTGACGACCACGTTCAGCTTCGACTACGAACACAGAGCAGCAGGACTCGATGCAACTCAGCTCGACTAGATCAGATGCCTACAACTTCATCGCAATCAGATGGAGGTTCAACTGGAGCAATGTGGATTGAATTGCTCCGCAACAAACGCTCACAGATACAGCGGTTCATCCTGTGATCACAGCCGACAAGTCGAACCGCTGAGGGTCGAGATTGCCCCACTCAGATCTCCATTCCACCGTCTGCGAAGCGAAATCGACGCCAATGTGCTCAGCGTACTCTGTCACGCTGCGCTCCGAGCCGAGTGGCCAATGCGTCCCAGTCTCGTCGCTTGTCAACGACTCTATCAGTTGTCGCTTCACGATCGCCAGCGATTCTTGGCGATGCTGCAACGCTGCAGCGTCTTCAACCTCTTGGAATGTCGGTCGGTAGTCGCGTTTCCACAGGTGGTATGTCACAGCTTCTGTCGGCGCAAAGAAGTCCCATCCTGATGTCCAAAGACGAACACTCATCGACGTTTCCTCGCCAAAGAACAAAAACTGTAAGCGCTCGTCGTATGGAACAGCTCGGATCACTTCCGCCGACGAGAACGCAAACCCGGCGGCCCAGAACAGCGAAGGAATCGGTCTAAGGCACTCATGGGATGTTAGAACCATCTTGACAAACAATCAGTTTCTGAATGGCCGCACCTGTCAGCCTTTTGCTTCAGAATACGGCTTGATTGACGCAGGATGCCGTCGTCATTGAACGTGCGCGCACACAAAACGGTCGGTCGGGTATCCGGAGAAACCTACAGTCGCGGCGAATAACACAGTGCGCGTTAGCAAGGTAAATGGCATTGCGACATCGTCGTTGATACCACTTACTCGATTTGGGAGCGAATAACCCAACGGATAAGTCGTCAAGATTGGTTTCGACGCACCCGAGCATTTTGCCAGCTCCTGTATGAGAAACACATCCCAACCCGGTCGGAACCGCATGTGGCTGTCGATCTGAAGGTGGAACTTCTCTCCACGCCACAGTGCTTGAGCTCGAGCACGAGCGGGACATGGCCCCGCCGCATGATGGTAGTCTACCCAATCGATCCGAACCTTGTCGCTCGAGTATTTCTTCTGCAGGTACTTCAGCGTCTCGTCGTCTTCAGTAGACTGCAGGCAAATGCCGACGGAAACTCGATCTGGAAACTTGGCTCGAGCGAAGAGATCGTCGACGGTGTGGAGACATTCCGGGTCGCGATAGCTCGGTATAGCCACGAAAATTGTATCTGTACACGGAGAGTCGTCGTTGTCGTCGTGGGAGACTGGAAGTTCAAGTGGCGCAGAGGGGATAGAGGTCGACGGCAGAGATGCAGGTGTCGAGTCGTCACTGACAGGACCGCGCGTGCCGTAATACCAGATCGTGATTGCCATGCGCTCGCGACTCGTGGACAGCACCTCATGCTCCACGTCGTGACTTCGGAAGACGAGCAGTGTGTCCAGACTAGGAGGCACGTCCCACTGACTCTTGGGCACAAGGTCGTTACCAGGCACATACACACGGAGATGTCCACCATGATCAGGCTCCCAGCCCGAGTTCAAGTAGTACACGCACGTGATCAGTCGACTGAGCCCGCCAGAGGCCACAGCCGCATCCGGATGCACCGTCGCGTACGTGTCCGTGTGCTTGACGAATCTCGCTCCGTCTCCAGGCTGCGAGCACCACAGACAGTCAGTAACGCTGATATAGATGGTCTATCATTGCCACACATACGAATATGGCGAATTGGGTGGACGTAATGTTGCGCAGGTCCAGCTCTGACGACTTCTTCTTGACATCGAACACCAACGCCTCAACCCGCTTCAGCAGGTGCCGAATCGCTGGAGACAGTGCCGACGTCTCGTCATTCAGATCGCGCGGCCTCGTGATCCAATGGATCCTGTCGCCTCGCACAGCGTGCTCCTCTCGCAAGCTCTCGCCCGCTCCGACCTTGGCGTCGTGGAAATTCGCGTGTTTCGCGTACTCGACCAGTGCATCTCGCGCCGCCAACGCACACTCACGACCGAGGAACTCTTCCTTGATGACGAAACCTGGGGACGCCGGGTGCTTTAGCGCTAGGAGCACACCAGCAACTCGTAGTTAGCGAGATTGTGATCATCCATCATCACAGATAATCAAGAGAACATACCAAACAGCTCTGCAGGGTTAAGCTTGACTGCTGTATGTGGCTGCAGAAGTAGCGGCTTGTTGGTTGGAGCGGTCTGGCTGGGCTCGGGGACTGTGAGCTCAGCCGGTTTCTGGTCGCAGTCACCGTTGCCGGGACGCTCAGTGGGTGTTGCTCGGGAGGTGGTGGCGCTGGCCGTCGTCGCCGGCAGCTTGTCGCCCAGCGAGGCCTCCACCATCGCCTGCAGCTGCGGCGACAGTGCGCTGAGCAGTGTCGAGCGCTCCATGCTTTTGCACCGAATTGTGTCAGAAAAGAGAAGTCGATCTACAGTTTGCACTGTAGGTTGCATCGCAATATTTGCATAGCAAAATACAGGGTCGATTGTGTTTTGCAGTGTGACCTTCCGATACTTTATCAAGTGAAACTCGATTCAAAATTAGGAAACTATTACAGCTGATACAGAATGAATAGAAACCTCCTATCTCTTATGCATACTAAAGTGCAGAGTTCACAACCCAGCTTGGGGAGCTTTTCCAACATTGGTAAGACAGGGTCAAACTCACTTCGTTCCAAGCTAGCCAGATGCGCTGTGCTTGCTGGTAGACACAGACAGAGCTACCACCGAGTGCCATGGGTGCTCACACGGCATTGATGCCACTGTGCAATACTGTAGGTGATATACTGTGCAGCTTCGAGAGTGTCGGAGAAGATCGCGGAAGTACCAAGATTGGAACCCACATCCCGTCCATCCGAATCAAGCACTAGGCGAACAAGACGAGACATAGGGTACGGAACAACGAGATGCAAACAAGACGATCGAGGACATCCACGCTGGACTGGCTTGCGACCTCCACCACTCGTTCGCTCCATTTAGTACAGCCTCAAAGCCGACGAAAGAGGTATAGATTCCGTCGCATGTGGTCCCCCGTCAACTGATTCGTCAGTGTAGTTGCTCGATCAAGGTGTTTGCAAGGCGTCACTTGCTACGTCGATTCAGATGACAGGATGATCGTACTGCGGGGAAAGTCTGATGACATCGCGTTTGCCGAGCGCTCACTGTGGGTCTTGTCTTACGAGATTAGGCACAGCATCACCGTTCGCCAGGGTTTCGATGAAGCCTCGCCGAACGATGAGATCGCGAGACACATCTCGACATGGATCGCGTTACTGGCCCTACAAGATCGGACAAGCGTTCCTAGCTTGAATGTAGCCTCTGAACTCACACGCTCACACGCTCGCAAGCTCGCAAAGGCTTTGGATCCACTCTTATAGTGTGGAGGGACAACGCGGCTGGTTGAGAACGTTGAATGGGATCGGATGGTGTTGTTTGTGGTTGGAGGGTAGACTTCAATCTCGAGATGCGGTAAAATTCGAGCTTGGTAAATCTTGCGATCTTGGAACACCAGCGTCAAACTCACCTTAGTCCATGCCAGCGAGATGTTTGGTGGACTCAGAACAAACGACCGACAGCCGAGTGGGGTTCCTTCACAGTTCAATTTGCGCCACGGAGGACAAGCGAAGGACGTGATGTTTCAACGACGAAACGGTCAAGCCCCCCGCTCTCTGAGTGACCTGTTGCAAGCCCAACTTCGATTCCAAGGCACTGTGCGTGAGGTTCTGCTGCCAGCTCATGTGTCACCAGAACGTTTTGATGGGCCAGACCAACGGTATGGCGATACATTTGGGAAGGCGCATGATGTGAGCTGTTATGTCGACTACCTGAAGCGGAAGATCATTCTGAAAGGGACCGCCGACGACGTTGCGTTCGCTGAAAATGCGCTTTGGATCGGGTTTTACAAGCACAAGTGCGACGACGAACTCCAGTGCGGCGACTACGGAGCGCGACGCTCTATTGAGGTCTTCGTGGACGAAGGTTCACGGTTCACATGGAATCTTCGCAGGATCTCTCATCGCCGCCCTGATCCAGAGGTGTGTTGCCGTCCTTATCGATTGGAACGATCTCGTCGCGCTGACGGCGCCGATCACGCCGGTCGGAAGGTAGCATGGGTGAACGAGTTGGATGATCACACGGTCATCATGACGCCGTTGTCTGGTCAACTCGCCCAAACACCGACCGCTTACAAGATCGCGTTTGGCGAGATGTGCTTCGCGATGTACAGAGGTGCGCAGCCGAGCATCGATATGCGGTGGAGTGTCTTGCAAGACCAGTGCTTGCAGATACGATGGACGAACGTGTGTGACCTGTCGATATCAAGATTGAAGCGCTTCGTGCAGAGTATCGAAGCCCATGTCGATGACAAAAGCGAGCGGTATGACGTCATGATGGTGGATGTGAGCAGTGTATCGCAGAAGCTCTTCTGCACGCTCAAGTACCACGTCGTCAATGGCGAGTGGCGGCCGTACCACAAGGATCACAACAAGCAGATGCGCAGCGCGACGAACGTGATGCTCGACGACGGTTTGTGGTTTCGCGTTCGGGCTGCGTGTCGTGACGACCGCATGGCGAACTCGACTGCTGATGTGGAGGACGCAGTTCAGCCGAGTATCCCCGCTGGAAGCGACATCTTCGCCGCTGGCATCACGGTGACTGATCGTAGACTGTGTCCCGATCTGGTCTACCACATCGCCGAGCGGTCATCGAAGGTGGAAGTCGAGGTGAACGGCTTGCGCTTCAAGATTGGATACCTCGACCGCAAGCACACTGTCGTCAAGCTCTCATGCCGCCTGACGCCGAACGAGAAGGCTCGACTGTCTCCTGGCGAAGATGAACCGAATGTGCTCATGCGGCGTGTGCTTCAGATGCTCCACGAGGTATAAGCGTCGCCGACTCGTACATTACGAGCCGCACGCAGATTGACTGGATATTGGTTCGACTGTTTGTTGGGTGTCGTTTGCCACCTGCACATTGATGTTGAGGTTGATCATATGTTTGAATGGCTCCTGAATGTTACTCCGATCGAGTTTGCCTGCCATTACGTCCGATCACCTTCGTTGCTTGGGCGGTGGCGAGACTGTACATTCGTCCTGCACGGCGCTACTGCAAAGTACAGTACGCCTGACGCTGTGACCTTCGCCACAGCAGGTTTATCCAACCGTGGGATGGGAGGTGAATCGGGACTGCACGAGATTGGAACCCATTCTCCATCTTTCAGAATCAAGCACTAGGCGAGCAAGACGAGACATAGGGTACGGAACAACGAGGTGCAAACAAGACGATCGAGGACATCCACGCTGGACTGGCTTGCGACCTCCACCACTCGTTCGCTCCATTTAGTACAGCCTCAAAGCCGACGAAAGAGGTATAGATTCCGTCGCATGTGGTCCCCCGTCAACTGATTCGTCAGTGTAGTTGCTCGATCAAGGAGTTTGCGAGAAACACACGGCGTCACTTGCTACGTCGATTCGGATAACGGGATGATCGTACTGCGGGGAAAGTCTGATGACATCGCGTTTGCCGAGCGCTCACTGTGGATCCTGTTTTACAAGATTGGTCGTGACACCGCCGTTCGCCGAGGCGTCAACGAAGGTGAACACTACGAGAAACGCACGTTCGAGGTCCTCGTTCGCGATGGCCCAAGCTTTGACTGGCGATTTCGCGAGGTTCGTCAGCGTCACGCGGACCCCAACGTGTGCGGGTGGTCGTTCCGTTTGGAGCGATCTCGCAGTGTCGAGCTTGCTGGGGAGTACGAAAGACGAGACGCCGCGTGGGTGAACGCGCTGCCACGTAGTGCCGACGATTTGCAGATCATGCCGCGCCTCGTGGAGCAGTCAGCGACGTGGCCGACTTCCGTCAAAATTGCGAGGGTTGTACGACGAGAGCGATGGACAGGGCCACAGCCAAGGGAAAATTGGAGATAGTGTAATGGCTGCACTCAAACCGCACAGAGGGTTGCACGACGGATGCGATGGATTTAGCCGCGCAACATGGACACCTGGAGGTGATGCAGTGGCTGCACATAAACCGCAATGAGAGCTGCACGACGGAGGCAATGGACTCGGCTGCAAAATACGGTCGGCTGGCTGTGGTGCAGTGGCTTCACAAGAACCGCTCGGAGGGCTGTACGAAGAGAGCAATGGACTTGGCCGCAGCAAATGGACATCTGGCTGTGGTGGAGTGGTTGCATGCGAACCGCTTGGAGGGCTGCACTACGGGGGCGATGAACTCGGCTGTAGAAATAGGAGACTTGATTGTGTTGAAATGGCTTCACGCAAACCGCTCCGAGGGCTGCACGACGGATGCAATGGACGCGGCTGCAAAACACGGATTCTTGGAGGTGGTGCAGTGGCTGCACGAGAACCGCAGCGAGGGTTGCACGACGAAAGCGATGGACTGGGCAGCTAAACTCGGTCATTTGGATGTGGTTGAGTGGCTGCACGCGAACCGCAGCGAAGGGTGTACGACGTTAGCGTTGGAGATGGCCGCTCTAGATAGACACCTGGCTGTTGTGGAGTGGCTTCGCGCAAATTGCTTGCAGAGCTATACGACTGGAGCGATGGACTCATCAGACTAAGCGTGGCCATCCGGACATGTTGCAGTTTCAGCTGCAGGAAGAGAGAATACTCGAGATGGATGAGAATATCTCCCGTACAATAAATGGAGAGAGTGTGAAGTGGTGTTCGACAGCTTGTGGGGCCATCCCATCGAAGTCTTTTGACGGTTTGAGGTGCACACCTCATGGCCTCAGACGCCGAGTGGGACGAATTCATGTCCAGTCTGCTCGAAATGCTGCACAAGATGTCGACGCGTGCTGCTTCCTCCACTGCGCGGCGCGCGAGTAGAACGTCAATGTTGCACTCAAATTCCATGACCTTTTCTTGTTGAAGTTTGCCGCATTGGGTCTTCTATTGGAAGCACATGCTGTACTATCTCGAGTTCAAATCGCGACGGACTGTGTGATTAGATGAGCTTGCGGCGGCGGCTTGCTCGCCATGCTCGCCGGCGGCGAGAAGCCACTTCCAGGTTTAACCCATCTGCACCATGAGCTCCTTCCGTCTGTACGTGGCGAACGCGGCCGAGGTGGTGCAGGTCTGCGCGAACGGCGAGCGCTTCAAGGCCGGGGCGGCGCAGGGCGAACTCGCGGTGCTACAGCACGCGTCAGTGGTGGTCGCCCGCGACGGCACCATCGCCGCGGTCGGTCCGGCCGAGCAAGTAGCGCAGTGGGTGCAGAGCCAGCCTCAGCCCGTCCATTTCGACGAGGAGATCGACGGCCGCGGCCTCGTCGTGCTGCCGGGCTTTGTCGATGCGCACACACACCCAGTCTGGAGCGGCAACCGCGTCAACGAGTTCGCCATGAAGCTCGCCGGTGCTACCTACATGGAGGTGCACGCCGCGGGCGGTGGCATCAACAACACGGTGCGCCACACCCGCGCGAGCAGCGAAGAGGAGCTCGGCGAGCTGCTGAAGACGCGCCTGGACCGCATGCTGCGCGCCGGCACGACGCTGATCGAGGCGAAGAGCGGGTACGGACTCGAGGCCGCGACCGAGCTCAAGATGCTGCGCGTGCTGCACACTGCCAAACAGCAGCACGCAGTCGAGATCGTGGCGAACTACCTGGGCGGCCACTCGGTTCCCGACGGCATGACGGCGGCCGAGGCGACCGAGGACATTGTGACGAACCAGATCCCGGCGCTCGTGCGCGCCAAGGAGGAAGGGGTCATCTCGCCCGAGTTCATGTATGTTTCTTCTCGTATCGTATCGCCAAGCTCTTGAAATGTGGTGCTGACGCAGTGGCTGGCTAGTGATGTGTTCTGTGAGAAGGGCGTGTTCGAGCGTGACGATAGCCGGCGGATCCTCGAGGCGGGAGCGAAGGCCGGGCTCAAGATCAACTTCCATGGCGACGAGCTGCACCCGCTGCAGTCGGGCGAGCTCGCGGCCGAGCTTCACGCACACGCGGTCTCGCACTGCGAGATGCTGACGGCGACCGACTTGAAGGCGATGGCGGCGCATACGCCCGAACCCATCTACGCCGTGCTGCTGCCCACGACCAAGTACATCCTCAAGCTGCCGAACCCGCCGGCACGCGACATGATCGCGGCGGGTGTCCCCGTGGCGCTCGGCAGCGACTACAACCCGAACGCGCACTGCCTCTCCATGCCGCTCACGATGAACATGGCGTGCGTGCAGTTCGGCATGACCATGAAGGAGGCGCTCGTGGCCGCAACCATCAACGCGGCCGCGTCCATCTCCCGCTCGCACTCGCACGGCAGCGTCGAGGTCGGCAAGGCCGGCGACCTCGTGCTGCTGCGCGCTGGTCAGTGGGAGCAGGTGATCTACGAAATGGGGGACCCGCCCATCGAGAGCGTCGTCAAGCACGGCGTCGTTCACCACGCCCACTGAGCGCCTCGATAGAGGGTTCTTCGCCTTTGCACTTGCTTCATGATTCCTGCTGTAATACAACACCAGTTCTCTCGCCATATCCCGACTGAACTCGTGGCACTAACCTCGACAATGATAGCAAAACACCGGTGTATTCTCGCGGTGACCCACTCGGTGGACGCCACAACAACAGGACGAAGCTACTGCGTCGGCGGCTGGTACGTGTTGCGCTCGTTCCACTCGTCCATCTTCTTCTCGATGAAGGCGATGACCTTGGGGTCTGGGACAATAAATAGGTGGCGCTCGTCCAGGTCCTCAATCACAAAGCGGTGCTGCGTGCCCGCCGACAGGCAGACCCACCCCACGTTAGTGAAAACTTTCGAGCAGGACCATTCATCGCGATGCGTTGCGAACCTGCACGGCTGTCTCGTTCAGGTGGAGCAGGTATTGCTTGGTCGCTGGGTCGCTGCAAGCTCACCCGCATCGTGAGACCGTCGTCAACAGCAGCAGCGCCGATGGTTAGGTGTGCACTACGCCCTGTAGCAGCGCCACAACCACCACCAAACGCTTCGGTCCGTCGACGAGCGGCGGGAGACGCACGTACCATTTGACCAGCACGCCCTTGTTCGCTGTCGGCATGATCGCTCTTTTTCGCTTTTGCAGCAACAAAGTTCATTCGTGACTAAGTTCGTATCGAACTTTACTGTTCTGGTGGGCCGACTTTGTGCTTCATTTTGGCGAATGCCCATCAGAGGCGGCGTGTTCGCTGGTGCTGTGCGTCGAGTCAGGATGCAGCTACGCAGCAGGACAAAGGCGGAGCCTGCAGCCAACTTGCCTGTCGCTACGGTGGCCACGCGGGGACGGAGCTCCGGTGCGAAACGGTCGGCCGAAGGCGCCGTGAAGTCGGAGGTTGTGGATCAGCCAATCGCTAGAGCATCTCGCCAAAGGAACTCACAAGCCAGCGAGAATGCCAACGAAGACATCAAGGTCGTCATCAAAGAGGAAGTGGGAGGTACTGGAGCGAAGAGCCCCAAGAAGACGAAGAAGGCCAAGCAGCGAGTGATCCGCGGCGAGCCGGCGAGGTGGAAGGAGCAGCTTGAAGGGATACAAGCGATGCGGGCCAACAAGGACGCCGAGGTGGATATCCACGGCTGTGAAGTATGTTTGCAGAGCTGTGTATCTGTCGCTTTCGTGGGGGTTTCCTGACGTGTATCGGCGCTTGGGACAGGTGTTCTTTGATACAGCACGGTTGGCGCCGCATGTGGCTCGGTTCCACGTCCTGATCGCGGCCATGCTGAGCAGCCAGACCAAGGACCCGGTCACCGCCGCGGCCATGGGTCGACTGGATGAGTATGGTACTATTAGAGGCTTTTGTCCGGTTTGGCGTAGTGTGCGGCCATTCTGACTGTGGCTGCCGCAGGACTCACGGTGCAGGACATGCTCGATATTGACGAGAAGGAGCTCGCGCTGCTGCTCCGACCCGTGGGGTTCTTCAACAACAAGGCCAAGTATATCAAGCAGGCGGCTCGGATCCTGACGGACCAGGCGAACGGGTCGGACGTGGTCGATATCCCCGACACATTTGAGGGGCTCGTAGCGCTTCCCGGCGTCGGTCCCAAGATGGCCACCCTCGTCATGAACTGCGCCTGGAGCAAGTATGCCAAGTGTCAGTTCTTGAGTATGTACGCGTTTCTTTTGAGCTAACTCGCTGCTGGTGTAGCACGGTCGGCATCTGCGTCGACACGCACGTGCACCGCATCTCGAACCGCCTCAAGTGGGTCAAAACGTGGAACAAGGTCAACCCCAAGTCCCAAGATCCGGAAAAGACGAGAGCGGTAGGCTACTTCTGCTTTGTCGAAGTGTGAAATGCGTTGGCTGACTGAGGTGGCGCAGGAGCTGGAAGACTGGCTGCCGAGGGAGCACTGGGGACCTATCAACGCGCTGCTGGTCGGGTTCGGCCAGACGATCTGCCTGCCGCGTGGCCCAAAGTGCGACGAGTGCAAGATCAAGGGCATTTGTCCGTCCGCCAACAAGCGCGCGATATAAGGCCTCAAAACTCCACTCACTCTTGCAAATTAAACCAGACGACATGCACACATCAAACGACCAAATGGCCGTCGTCATCAATATCTAGCAGTGTCGGGACTGCGCTCGGTCAAAAGCTGCCTTCAGGATTGGCCGGAAGCGAAGCGACAAGCCGGTGCAGCATGTTGATGTCTCTCTCTTGCTGCTGGTTGGCCACGTTGGATATCTGCAGCGCGTTGGTCCCGGTGTGAGCCAGGAGCTCTCGCGCCAGCATCGACGACGACGGCCCAAACGTGTGCGATCGGCGGCAAGCGTCCAGCACACCGAACACCACGTGCTGGTTCTGCTGGATGCGCGCCTCTGTCAAGCGGCGGTCCATCTCTCCGAGCTGCTGGCTCATCGTCACAACAGTTTGCTCGAGGAACGCTTGATATTCGCGTTCGTCTGTCGCTCGACGCTTCTTGGCGGGACGCGAGAGCTCGTTCGAGTCGTCATCACGGCGGTGCATTTGTTGAAACGATTGCCGCACTGCAATGCGGGTCGTCGGCGAGCTATCCTGAACACTTGTCGTCAGGTATGAAGAGCTGTGAGTCGTCGAACGGCGCTGCTGTCGTGAAGAATCTCCCGTGTGGTGCACCATTTTCGCTTGTGTGGACGTGCCCTGCAGGACCGAGAACAGCACCGCATCCATGTAGCGCAACGAGTAAGGACTTCCGGACATCTTGCTCTCCTCCGCGCGGCGCTCACTCGTCGACAGCTGGAACCACGCGACTGAATTGCACTGCATCGCGCGCTTGTTGAAGGCAGTTATGAACCGGTAAGCCGTCACCATGTACCGCGTCTGGCGTGCGACCGCGTCGACCGAGCGGCTGGAGGAGCCTCCGAACTCTTGGAACTTGTCCTGCAGCTCGTGGCGAGTACTCTTTGACACTGTGGCATTCGCGCTAGCGTTCCGGTACGATCGCTTGGTGTCGACGTAAGCCCGCGCGAGCGACATGAGCTCGCTGTAGCTCCACCGCTCGCTGTAGCCCCACTGTTCACTGCTGTTCGAGCTGCCGCTCGTTGTTTGCCTCGTGTCAGTGCGAGTGGGGCAATTCGGCGCCACCTGAATGTTGAACACCCTCGCGATCTGCGAGTACAGCTCATGGCTCATGTCGAGCGTGGTCTTGCCGAGCTCCCAGCGCGACCGAATGTCTCGGCGCCTGACCACCGGCAGCTCGAACCACGATGGTTTGTTCCTCGCCAGCTGCCGCTTGTTGAACTCGCGGATGCGCTCGAAGAGGGTAGCGAGCGCCAGCCGCTTGGCTAGCACGTATCTGGCTTCTCGCGGCTCGACGCCCCACTCGGCCATGCGCGCGCAGTAGCGGTGGTATATGGCCGCGTTGAATGCCATGCCGCCGATGTTCGCCCGCTTCCCGCCCCGCGTCTCCGCCTCCCACGCGCGCAGGAGCGCCAGCGTCTCGCCATCGCTCCACCTGATTGTCATCTCGGGTGCTTTTTCTCGACTCGACTTCAACATATCGAGTTGATTGACAGGCTTGACCTCGATTCAAAGATTAGTCGATCATGATTCAATCGCGAATCGGTTGATCAGCATGTGGTATCCAAGTGTTTTGCATCCAATTCGGTTGTGAATTGAGGTGGACTGAGCCACCGTGCACGCGACAGCTATACGTCCGCGATGGCACGTGCCTCAATGATCTGACTGACCTGTAGCTCGTTGTCCGCCCCCCTCTATCCGGCGGCATTTGCTGACTACTTGTGGGTTCTCGAGGCCGCGCATATATCGACACGATGGGCGAGCAGCGAACGTTGGCAGTGACGGCGACCGCATCGCTGGCCGTGGCGCTGGCGGCGCTGGCCGCGATCCGCGTCGTGCTCGAGCGCAAGCGGCAGCAGGCGGCGCGCCGTCCCTTCCCGACGAAGCGCACGCCGCTGCAGCGCGTGCCGCTCGACAAGCTCCCGCGGCTCAAGAACGACCTGCTGCTGCGCGCGCTCAAGGGCCACCGCACGGAGCGCGTCCCCGTGTGGTGCATGCGCCAGGCCGGCCGGTGAGGGATCACACTGGCGAATGTGACAGGAATGGGGAAAGGCCGACATTTAACGGTGATCATTCCGGTGGTGTCTGTGATTTGTGCAGCCATCTGCCCGAGTTCCGCGCGCTGCGCGACGCCGGCTACGACTTCTTCACGGTGTGTTGGCTGCATATTGGCACATCCCCATTCAGCAATCGGTTCAACTGACAAGGGGGGGGATATGTGGTGTGACGGCAGATGTGCGAGGTGCCCGAGCTGGCGGTGGAAGTGAGCCTGCAGCCGCTGCGGCGCTACCACATGGACGCGGTCATCATCTTCTCGGACATTCTGGTGATCCCGCAGGCCATGGGGCTGCAGGTCAAGATGGTGTCGGGCAAAGGCCCGGTGCTGCCGGCTCCCATCCGCCACCCGCGCGACCTGGAGCGGCTCGACATGGAGCCCGACATTGAGAAGACGCTCGGCTACGTGCTCGACGCGCTCAACCTGGCGCGCCAGAAGATCAACGGCGAGGTGCCGCTCATCGGCTTCGTCGGCGCTCCCATCACGCTCATGTGCTACATGATCGAGGGCAGCGGCAGCCGCACCAAGGCGTTGTTCAAGACCTTTCTGTACGAGCACCCCAAGGCCGCGCACAGTTTGCTGCAGGGCCTCTCGGACGTGTGCGTGCGCTTCCTCATCGCGCAGCAGCGCGCGGGAGCGCAGGCACTCCAGGTCTTCGAGAGCGTCGGCGCCGAGGTGCTCACGCAGGAGCACTACTTCGAGTTCTGCTTCCCGTACCTCGAGCAGATCGCCGCCCGCGTCAAGGACGCCTGCCCGGACACGCCGATCGTGTGCTTCTCCAAGGGCACGCCGTACGCGTACGACCGGCTCGCGTCCGCGACCAAGTACGACTGCCTGGGGCTGGACTGGCAGTCGGACCCTGTCGCCGTGCGCCGTACGGTCAACGGCCGCGTGTCGCTGCAGGGCAACTTCGACTCGAGCGCCATCTACGCGTCCCCCGACATCATCTACACGCAGGTCAAGAAGATGCTCGCCGCCTTTGGCACGCAAAAGTACGTCGCCAATTTCGGCCACGGCTGCTTCCCCGACATGGACCCCACGCACGTCAACGCCTTCATCAAGGCCGTGCAGGAGCTGTCGCTCGAGATGAACTCGCGCTAAGCCTCGCTGCGGTCCGGACGAGGCAGTAGAAGACCGCTCGGTCGTCTCAAGAGTGGGGTAAGGCAGCGGTGGACCCGCTTCGATCGCTTGTGTTGAAACAGGGCAGAGTTGCCTTGAGTTTTGTGGGTTTTCACACTTTGTATTGCCTCCGTCTGTCGCCACTGTATCTGCTTCAAAGAGTTCGAGGCGCCGTCCATGTCAACCAGCAGGCACTGGCGCCACCCTCGCCACTCCGAGTGACGATACATTGAGCGTGTCTGCGAATACCTGTCGATCATTTCGAAGCGGTCAGTCAGTCGGTCATTGTCAACCAGTATCAATTGCGGCCTCGCCGTACCGCGAGCATCTTGCCAACACTGTCCAGCCGTCGCCGCTGCTCTCGCTCCATGGCTGCAGTCTTGGTCCGCAACTGCTCTATCGTCGACTTGAGCGAGCCCGTCTGAGCGTCGCTGGCGTCCACCTTCTTGGCGAGCAGCGCGAGCTGCGACGTTGCAGCGTCCGCGTGGTCCTCCCAGCTCTCCCTCGCACGCACCTGCTGGCTCTGCACCGTGTTGAGCGCCTGCTCCATCAGCTCGAGGTCGTCCACACGCTGCTGTGCGAGCGCTCGCACGTCGAGGTCTCGCTTGCGAGATCGAGCGTCGAACTCGTCCAGCCGCGCCAGTACATCGTCAACCTGCTGTGCCCAGTGCTCGCGCAGACTGCCGGTCTCCTGGTTCAGCTCCGTGAACGAGCTCGCAGTGTTTGTCGACACTTCGTGCACCTTATCCTTGACGTCCATCACGTCGCGCTGCAGCTGCTGCATCCACTCGACATTGTGCGCGTGCGACGCCTTGAGGATCTCGTTGTCCTTCGCCCAGTCGCGCTCCTTCAGACCCCAGACCTCCATGGCGCGCTTGAGTTGCGACACCTCCGCGTGCGTCGCCTTGTGCAACTCGCCCTGTCTCGTCACATGTGCGTCCATGTCCCGCAGCGTCTTGTGCGTCTCGCGTCGGAGTCCGTCGAGCTCGTTCATGAGAACGTCCGAGAGTGTCTCGAACGCGGATCGCAAAGCGCGGAGCTGCGATGTAAGGAATTCGAACGTTGCCTGGGACTCAACTTCAAGCACGAGTTGGTCGGCCGCCTCGCGCTGCAGATCCCGGACAGCTCGCTGCAGCTGGTGCACATCCGACAGCGGCTTCTTGCTCTTGGCCGCGCGCGCCGCCGTGGTCTGGCGAAGCGTCGTTGTTGGACCTGCCATGTCTAAAGCAGTTGGAGGACTTGAAGCAATGGTTGAACGCTAACTGACCGACCATTCATATGCGCAACTATACATAACCAACTCGATCGGTCAGCACCACTGAATGGCGCCAAGAGGCTCACCGCCCTGCAACAACACTGGGAACACGAGCAAAGGCGAGATCGCGAGTTCGCTAGTTGGCCGTTCGATAGCTGCCCTAGATCCGCTCCGGACTACCGCGTTACGTGTAGCGCAACCCGTAGTCATCGTCGCCGTTGAGCAAGGAGGCAGCCTCCTTGTCTTCCGCTGACAGCGTCGTGGCCTCGATTTCAGGGTCTGGATCCCACTGGTACAGCACCTTGCCAGCGAAGAGCACGAGAAAGGCGAGAACGTCGACGAAGACGGACGGCGGGATCCAGTCGCGCAGTCCACTGCGGTTGTGTTGTCGGTCGAGCTCGCTCGGGTCCGTCTGGTACCAGGCCAGCACCACGAACGAAGCAAAGAAGCCGACGAGCGTCGCGCCGTACATGGTCGACACATTCGTAAGCTTGAGCAGCTGCAGCATCAGCATGTTGATCGCTACGTTGGCAGTGATATACATCAGGAGGATCGGGAGACCCAACTGCCGTTGCGATGGCTTTGGTTAGCTGACTGGCACTCAACAGCAACGACAAAAATGTAAACCTGACTTACATAGCAGTCGTCAGTCTCCGCTTCGCTCTTCCCCTCGAGCAGGCACTGAAGGCCGCTCATCTTTTGGTCAAGATGCAAAAACTGCATCACACATGCGTTGTCACAACTACGTCGTCGAGCGAGATAGGGACAACAAGAGCATACCTCGAGGTCAAACACGATCGGCGCGACTAGCAGACCGGCCACAAACTGGTTCACAGATACCCAAGCGTTCAGGTACACCATGTCCATTGGCTGGTCGCGGATGGCTCGCTCTTTATAAATCATGGACAGCGCGCCAGGAATCGCTGCCAATAAATACATGACGCTGCGCAAACGTGTTAGTTGACCACAACGACACTTGCCGACTATGACGAGCGGTGTGGCGTACCTGCTCCATCCAGTTTCCTGGTCAATCAGGTCGTCGCTGCCGACACTGAAAGCAAAGGAACGTCAATAACCAATTAGCTCGCAAAACAAATAAGCCAGAGGACGTACTCTTCGAGCGAAGGGAAGAGCGAAATGACGATCCCTCCGGTGATGGCCAGCGCGCCGATGATCTGCAGGCGCGAGTACCTTTTGCAGTCACAATCGATGCATTAGACAAAGTGCAACGATCCATCACAGGACGCAGCGACTTACTTGACCCCAAACGCTAGGGAACACACGATCGTCGATAAGGGAATCGACGCCTGCATGAACAGGAGCGTTTGTGTCGGGTCGGTACGACCGCCGGCAACAAATATCATCATCGCCTAGCGACATCGCAAGCCAATATGAGCCTCCACTCGCAGCAGCAGCATCAGCAACTCATGCGCAAGGTGACTCACATGGAGAAGATCGAGGATGCCCATGATAAAGAAATGGAACTTGGGGAACTCGGTCATTTCCTCCTCGATGAACTCCTGCATCGCATCCGTCAGTGACGAGACCGAGATAAAATTCCATGCAACAAACGACGCACATCCGGCGGCGATCGGTATCCGGCGATGCAGAACAGCGGCGGGATGTACAGGAACGTCATGAGCTGGCAGAGGAAGTATCTAAAGCGCGCTCTCGTCAGCGATCGCTATCCGCTGCTCTACAGTGCACGCGCTGTGGAACGCACCGGTAGGATTCCATGCGGTCGACCATGACCTTGAACAGCAGTCGCTCCGAGGCCATCGAGACGACCAGAGCCAGAATGACCGTCAGCGACAGTAGCGCCTGCAGTCACCATGTAGACCCGCCAGTTATGAGTCAAACAAAGTGTTTTCAGTACAGAGGCAGACGCATAGACCGGCCGTACCTTGCGCGAGCAAATGTGGTACGCCTTGCCCGTGCGGGCGTCGATGCCAAGGTGGATGAACGGCGGCGTCGTGAACGCCATCGCGCCGCCCCACTGATCGCCCCGCCGCCGCACCGCGGAGCTCGCTCGGTCGGTGTCGCAACACACTGCGCTCCTCCGGTGCTCGAGATCCCCTCGGCCTCCTGGTGCCACCGCTCGAGGCCGTTCGGTGCTCCTCTCACCTGCTCGATCGCAATTGGTTCAGCCGTGCGCGTCGAAGCGGAGCAAATCAGGTGATTAGGTGCGGATTGGGATCTGTACTAAGTGCGCATATACCGTGCACGCGGAATCTAAACGACCAGAAGTCTGTGATTGAAGTGCAAAGCTCGAGACCGCACCACTTTCGCTCGCTGTGATGGCCGCTCGTATCGTCCATCCGCCGCACTGGTACGCGACGCTGTCGGCTGAATGTCTCGTGAGAAAGACACGGGAGTTATTCGCGAGCGGCACCGTGCTGTCGTAGTTCTGCACCAGCACAATCGACTCGCGTGCGAGTTCCAGCGCCGCGACCTGCTAAAAGATATACAATTCATCTTCGTCGCGCATAAGTCAGCTTCGACTGGAGCCTTGAACAGGGCACATGATAGTTGAGCAGGTCTATGTCCGATTGTGATGCTGTCCATGTCGTGACCCGTCAGATTCTTTGAGTACATGCTATAATGTTTCGTGCGCGCGGTTTTGCCATTGGTGCGCTAGATGAAGCGAGTGACATCGCTCGCATATCTATGCGTTTGTGCGATCCGACAGCTTCAGAACCCCTCTCACTCAGCTTCTGATTAGGTTGTGAAGCTTCAGGTGATAGGTGATTAATAATCTCGATTAGCTCTAGCCACTCCTTAGATGGCGACGACACCTCTCGTTCGATCGACATTATAGCCAGCCAGACTCAGGCTCAAGAGTGTACACTACACTGATTCAAGGAGCATGTGAATGAACTCTATTTTTGCCAAGTTGTGTGCGATGATTTCGCGGTGCTCAATTGAAACTGTTCGGGGGTCGAACGGACGCAAAAGTTCACAACCAATCCTCAGGAACCACCACCACAAGTGGTTGGGAAGTGTAAGCGTCGATAGCAAGATCTGTCGCCTGCCGCAATGAGTTCGGTGGGGATGGAGGACGAGACGACGTGGACCAGCACGCAAAAGGCGAATGATCCATCAATGGAGTCGGAGGAAATCCGAGTTGTCGAAGCCTTCACCTCGCTGACGCCAGAGCCTGAGGTGGGAGGTCACAGGGCGGGTGGACCAGAGAGCAAGGAGAACCGATGGAAACTCGCGTTTCGCCAGCTCCTGTTCATGAAGCGCATGAACATGCAGTTCAACGCTCGCAACAAGAACGAGATCGAGCTTCGCCAGCAGAATATCTCGGTACGCATCTGTTGAGAACAACCACAGTCATGCTGTCGCAACCGTTCTGGGCTCACGATCTTTGCTTGAATAGCCGACATCTCTGATCTGCAGCGTGCCACATTTCAATGGGTTATCTGCCCGCGAAATCCGTCAGTTAGTTGACAGATGTGTCCGTGAGAAGCTGCGACCTGGCGAAACACTCGCATTGGCGAGAACCACTGCTCAAGACGAACGCTTCTGTGTCATAATCAGCGGTGCGGTGGCGTACGCACCCCAGTCGCTTGAATCTGCTGCCGCACTCTCGAAAGCCGAAGTGTTCCCACCGATGAGGCTTGCAATTGGCGACTTCTTTGCTATTCATGCCAAGTCGAACATGAAAGTCATTGCAATGGAGCCCGTGGAATACCTCGCCATATCCCCAGAGGTACGGTGATAGAGAGTCTTGATTTCGCTCGATTGAACTTATCCTTACCTTTGATTTGTGCTAGCTGCTTCAACGACTGAATGCGAGCTGTTGGCGCGAGATAGTTGCCGAGGAGGGCAAGCCAACCGAAGAGTCGTCAGAGGTAAACACCTTGTGCATCACGTACAAAATCAACGACAGAAAGGCTGACAGGCGTTCACACCCAGGTCGAGAGCTACAAGCAGTGGGCACAGCACTTTGCCCTGTCCCACCACAACAACGAGTATCCGATCGATCAGCACGAGAGAATCGCCAAGTGCACGGCAAAAGCCTTCTACAAAGACCACTTCCCGCACATTTCACCGGAGAACGAGCTTGACCACACTCTCGAGTATGTCAAAGGTGCACTCATTACGGCGTTCTGCGCTGATGCCGTTCGGATTTACGCGTACGATCGGGACAACCAGCGCTTCTTGATCAAGGTATTGCGATCGCTCTGTACTGTTGTGAAATCGTCAGTCTAACGAATTGCCTGTAACAGTTCTCAGACGAACAACTGTCGAAGCGCTTCGTGAGTGACCAGACGTGTATTGGCAAGCAAATTCTGGAGACGAAGAAGTCGATCCTCGTGATCGACCCAGCCAGCCAGTCCACTGGCGGTAGCGCCAAAACCAGCAGCATCGATCAAGAGCTGTATGCTCCTGGATCCATCGTGCTGGCGACACCATTCTTCCAGTTCAATTCAGAGCGGTCGGCCGGAGCAGAACTGGAGACGGCTGAGATCGTTGGCTTTCTCGAGATTGTGATTGAATCGGCCAAGCTTCCTGGTGATACGCCGACTCAAATCTCCCTCAATGATGCCTCCATCCTCGAGCTCACGTCGCAGGAGCTTGGAAGATACTTGTACTTTCATTACGACGAGTTCTTTGTGGTGCAATCTTGCTTGCAGACAGTCGAGCCACAAACCACTGCCACAACAGCCGACTCCGAGCCGCATACTGTACATGCTGGCGATGTTTCGGAAGCCGAGAGCATCGATTTGACCCAGCTGTTCCCGTCTCCTGATGTGACTCCTGAAAACGATAAACGTCACTTGGTTGTTTCGGTGAATGCGTTACAAGCTCGCATCGCCGACCCAGTTACACATCTTGACATCCAAATCCTGCTCGGCAATACGTGTCTGTCCAATCACGTTGTTGAGGTTGCTCTGCGACGATCGTCGTTCATGGGTCCTCTCACCGACAAGGCGAGCGGCTCGGGAACAGCGAAAATGACCGAACGACAGAGGAATCTGGAGCTCAAGTTGCCTTTAGCCGACATCCCCCATGGTTCGCATCTCCGAGTGATTTTACTGAACAAAACGAACGAAGCAGTGGCTTGGACGGGGCTGCATTTGTTCGACTTTGGCCACTCACTGCGCAGTGGCGACTTTAGACTCGACATTGTCAAAGAGTTTTCAAGTTCGAAAATCATCACATCGCTCGATATTGAAAACTGCTCCAAGCTCAATCGTCCTGGCACCGACAACATCGTCGGCTCGATCGAGGTTCTTCTCGAATGCTCAGGTTCCTCGTCACACGCATTTTCCTTCTCAAGCTTGGCGGACAAGAAGAGAAAGCAGTCCATGGCATACCGAGCATCGATCTTCCACAATAGCATGACCAGCAGCGCGCGGACGACGACGGCGCCTTTGCTGCACACAATGGAGTCCCTGAACAAGATATCAGCGAAACGGCAAGCGCTGCTCAAGAAGCTGCGAAAAGATCCCATCACTGATATCTCGGACGAAGAGCGCAATTTCATCTGGAACTCGCGCACGATGCTGTCGGAGGACTCGGCGCTCTTGTCGACGTTTCTCGCGTCCGTCAATTGGGGACGGCGCGATCAAGTCATGGATGCTTACAAACTGCTTCAGAGTTGGACGCAACCGACGTACTTAGAAGCCCTCCAATTGCTCAGCCCAAAGTTCGCCGACCCAAAAGTCCGAGCGTACGCAGTGCGCTGCATGGACGCTCTCCCCGACTACCGACTTCAGCTGTACATGCCGCAGCTTGTTCAGGCTCTCAAGAACGAGCGCTATCACGACTCGGCACTCGCGCGGTTTCTTCTGATGCGGTCCCTCCTTAACCCGGCTCAGATCGGCTACTCGCTCTACTGGTCGTTGCGAGCTGACGTGCACAACCCGCAGACAAACGCGCGCTTCAGTTTGATCATGGATCAATATCTGCTGCTGTGCGGGAGCTACAAGCTAGAGATTCGCCAGTCCGTGTACGTGATGAAGAAGCTCGAAGAGATCGCGGCTGCAGTCAAACACGAGAGCTCTCAAGCCACACAGAAGGAGTCAAAGAGCCGCCTTCGCACAATGTTGAGCGAGGCCGTCTTGCCTGAGACCTTCCAGCTCCCAATGAACCCTCGCACTTACTGGAGCAAAATCATCGCAGAGAACTGCCGCGTCATGAGCTCTAAGAAGAAGCCGCTTCTTCTGGAGCTTGCCAGCGCCAAAGCACAGCACGGTACTTCCCGCATCATCTTCAAAGCTGGCGACGACCTCCGTCAGGACCAGCTCGTGCTCCAGATCTTGCGCGTCATGGACGATCTCTGGCACGAGAGTGGACTCGAGTTATGCATGTTGCCGTACGCCTGCTTGTCAACTGGGAACGAACTTGGGCTCATTGAAGTCGTCGAAGACTCCGAGACGCTCGCCAGCATCATCTACAAACGACACGACAAGTCGTCGACGAAGCTGGGGAGAAAGCTAAAGTCGGCGACCGACGCGCTCGTCAAGGATGGCGTCATTTCTGACTGGCTGTTCCAGAACATGGACATTCCGTCGAAGGACGACAAGCGGCCAAGTGGCACCAGCACCGATGAATTCGCTCTTGGATCGCTTGCGCACTCGAACTCTTCGAGTCCCGTTCGATCGGCTGAGCGTCCGCGGTCAATGTCGGCGTGCTTCCCTCCGCTCTCGCCCACGCGTATGCTCGGGCTGAGTCGGAAACCACGATCCGCGAGCGACACTTACGAGCGAGACAGCAGTATCACGGATACATTTGTGCGGTCGTGCGCTGGGTACTGCGTGGCCACATACGTGCTTGGCGTCGGGGACCGCCATAACGACAACATCATGCTGCAACGCTCTGGGAAGCTCTTCCACATCGACTTTGGCCACTTCCTGGGGAACTTCAAGTCCAAGCTCGGCGTCAAGCGCGAGCGCGCGCCGTTCGTGTTCACGCCATCGATGCTGGACGCCATGGGAGGCCGCAAGAGCGAGGCTTACCAGCAGTTCAAGCGGCTCGCGTGCGATGCATTCCAGGTGCTGCGCGACCACTCGAATCTGCTCATCACGCTGCTGGTGCTGGCGCTCACGTGCGACATCCCCGAGCTCACGGGGATCGACGACGTCGCCTGGGTGCACAAGACGCTCATGCTGGACGTGAGCGACGAGGAGGCCGAGCGGCGCTTCAAGAAGCTCATCCACGTCGCGCTGCACACCAAGACAACCAAGCTGAACGACGCCGTGCACCTCATGGCTCACTAGACCGCGTCGACGAGAGAGGCAGCTCCATTAGAGAACGAGAGAGAAAGAGAGAACGAGAGAGAGGCAGAAAGAGACAGGAGAGCGAGCCGGCCTTTGTGCATGTTGCCCTTTACTTCTTGCTGGCGCTCCTGCTTTTCTTCGGTCCCCACTCCTCTGCCTTCAAGTTGCAGAATTGCATGCATGTTTCTGAGACGGGAATGTTGATCATTTGAGATGACGCCACCAACGTCATGAGAGAATCGGAGAGCGTACCGCTTGAGACAGAACAATCGAGAGTCGATCGCCTGCACTGCATCACTCCAAGGTAATTATCGGTGTGTCTGAAGCGAGTTTCATTCGCACAAACTATGCAACTGCGCGCACCACGTGCGTCAAAACTATTCGCTCTCCCGTTTAGTGGGTAACCATCCCGCATTCATTCTGCGAATCTGGTGCTGGAGCGGAAAAGCGCGCAAAAGCGGTTGGCACGAGCGGCACCAAGCGCGATCCACCCACACAGCGACGGCCACGCAGCTCAGATCGCGGCGAGAACTGACCCAAGCCATCGACCACAAGCCCACAATGACGGCGGCGTTCGGAGACGACCCGGCGGGCGACGACGCGGTCGCGGAGCAGCAGCGGCAGGTGCTGCGCGTGCGCAAGAACTCGGACCTGGCGGACGATCCGTCCGTGTACGGCACGGAGAGCGCGTGCAGCGGCGAGGGTGTCAGCAGCAACTACGAGAACCGCAAGTGGAGCATGGAGGAGACGGTGGATGTGGACGACGAGAACGAGGACCAGTGGATCAGCAACCCGCACACGCTCTCGTGCGGCCTGCTGCTCATGCTCTGGATCGTCTACGCGGCCTTCCACGAGCCCGTAGAGCAGCTAGAGGACCCGGACGCGCAGCGCGCGCACGACATGAAGCGTGGCGTCAAGTACGCGGCCATGTTCTTCCTCACGTACTGCGCGCTGCAGCTGCCTGACGGCCACTTTGTGCGTCCACACCCGATCATCTGGCGCGTGCTCACCGGTATGTTCATCCTGTACGAGATGCTCATGATCTTCCTGCTCTTCCTCTCGACGGAGGACGCGCGCGGATTTCTCAAGTTCTACGACCCAACGCTGGGCGTCGAGCTCCCCGAGACGTCGTACGCGTCGGACTGCCGCGTGTTCACGCCCGAGAACCCCGAGTCGATGATCGCCAACGTGCGCGCGACGTTCTTCGACCGGTTCGTGCTCATGCACTTCTTCGGGTGGATCGTCGGGTCCATCATGGTGCGCAGCAGCCTCGTCGCATGGATCATGAGCGTCATGTTCGAGCTCTACGAGATGACGTTCAGCCACTGGCTGGCCAACTTCAACGAGTGCTGGTGGGACCACCTGCTCTTCGACATCTTCACGTGCAACGCCGCGGGGATCTACATCGGCATCAAGATCTGCCGCTACTTTGAGATGCGCAAGTTCAACTGGGTCGGCATCCGCAAGATCCCGAACCTGAGCGGCAAGGCGAAGCGCGCGCTCGCGCAGTTCACGCCCGCCTACTGGCTCGCGTACGACTGGAAGATCTTCCGCTCGGCGAGCCGCTTCTGGCGCGTCATGACCATGGTCGTCATCGTCTCCGTCATGATGGTCAACTCGTTCTTCCTCAAGACGGTGCTCTGGGTGCCCGCGTCGAGCTCGCTGAACATTTGGCGCCTCTCGATCTGGTACACGGCTGGGAGCTACGCCGTCGCCGAGTATTACATCTGGTGCACCTTCACAATGAGCTACAACGGCGTCAACGTCCCGGTCAAGAAGCTTGGTCCGCGCGCTTGGCTCGGCATCGTCGTCGTCTGCACCGAGCTGCTCGTCATCTTCAAGCACGGCCGCGGCATGTTCACGGCGCCGTTCCCGACGCACATCAAGTTGATCTGGGCCGTCATCTTCGCGGTCGTGGTTGGTGGCTCCACCATCTACTTCTCGTTCTTCAACAAGTGTCCCGAGGACGAGGAGCACCAGCGCGTGAAGACCAAGACACAGTAGACGGTGCAGTGATAGTGGTAGGTAGTAGTGGCTTGGACGTGTCGAGTTCATCTCTGTTTCTGTTCACAGCGTGTGGAAAACGTTGCGAGGCGAATCAATGGAACCACAATCGAGTCATTTTGGATGCGATACAGACACATATTTTGGTTTTGATTGCAAAGGAGTCAAGGGAATGCACAGTCCAAGAGCCGCGCGACGACCAACGCAGCGAGCGGCGATCGTAGTCCGGTCAGCGGGTTGGGTCGTCTCGCTTTTCAGCTGCTTCGCTCACTCTTCGCCCGCCCGCCCGATCTGAGCGAAGCGCTTAGTGGTGGAAGAGACGCAGGTTGGAGAAAGCCATCGTAATGCCGTACTCATCGCACGCGGCCTTGACGTCCGCGTCGCGGTTGCTGCCGCCGGGCTGCGTGATGAAGCGCACACCGAGCTTCGACGCGTGGTCGATCGAGTCGCGGAACGGGAAGAAGGCGTCCGACGCGAGGCTGACGTCGGCGAGCGCGGCGAGGAACTGCTCCTTCTCGGCCTCAGTCAGCGGCTCAGGCGCCGTCTCGAACAGCTCGTTGAACGTGGCGCGCTCGGCCGGAGCCATGTCGCCTTCAATGTAGCGCACGCGCGCGTTCACGCGCTCCTGGCGCTTCACCGAGCTCTTGAACGCCAGCGCCTGCACCTTCGGGTGCTGGCGCAGGTGCCAGATCGCCACCTTGCGGCCGGCGAGCTTGACGCAGTCGACACGCGACTGCTGGCCAGCGCCGACGCCGATCATCTGGCCGTCCTTGGCGTACCCAACCGAGTTGGACTGCGTGTACTTGAGCGTGATGGCCGCGAGGATCAGGTCGCGCTTGCGAGCAGCCGAGAGCTCGCCGGCACCCGTGGTCTGCACGTCCTTGAGGTGCTCCTCCGAGAAGACGACGTCGTTGCGCTTCTGCGAGAACGTGATGCCCGCGACCTCGCGGAACTCGACCTCGGGGAGCTTGAAGTTCGGGTCGGCCTCGAGCACGATGAAGTTGCCGCCCTTCTTGGCCTTGAGGATCTCAAACGCCGCCGGCTCGTAGCCCGGCGCGATGATGCCGTCGCTCACCTCGCGCTTGAGGATCTTGGCCGTCGCCTCGTCCACCATGTCGCTCACCGCGACAAAGTCGCCGAACGACGACAGCGGGTCAGCGTTGCGCGCGCGCAGGTACGCGAGCGACAGCGGCGTGAGCGATACCTTGCCGACCTCGTACGCCGCGTGCAGCGACTCGTCCAGGTCGACCGCCACGGCGGCACCCGCAGGGCTCACGTGCTTGAACGACGCGGCGGCGGGGAGGTTCAGCGACGCGCGCAGCTCGCGCACGAGCTGGTAGGCGTTGGCGGCGTCCAGCAGGTTGATGTACCCTGGCGTGCCATTGCGCACCGCGAAGGGCAACTTGGCGCCGGCCAGGCTCAGGATCGACGCCGGCTTCTGGTGCGGGTTGCACCCGTACTTGAGCGTCAGCTCGTGCTTGTAGACGCGCGTCGTCGTCGGCGCCTGCTGGCCGAGCTGGCCGTTGAGCCAGCTCGAGATGGACGAGTCGTAGGACGCCGCGAGCGCGAACGCCGCGGCCGCGCACTGGCGGCGGAACGGCAGCGACGTCTGCAGCTCGTTCGCCTCCAGCTCGGCGATCAGCGACGGGTACTGGCTCGGGCTCGTGCAGATCACCACGGCCTTGTGGTTCTTGGCCGACGAGCGCAGCATGGACGGGCCGCCAATGTCGATGTTCTCGATGCACGTGTCGAAGTCGCCGCCGCTCGCCACCGCCGCCTCGAACGCGTACAGGTTGAGCACGACCAGGTCGATGGGCTGGATGCCGTTGGCGGCCATGTCGGCCTCGTGCTGGGCATTGCCCCGCACGCCGAGCAGCGCGCCGTGGATCTTGGGGTGCAGCGTCTTGACGCGGCCGTCCATGATCTCGGGCGAGCCCGTGTACGTCGACACGTCGATGACCGGCAGCTGCGCGTCGCGCAGCGCCTTGGCCGTGCCGCCCGTCGACAGCAGCTCGACGCCGCGGCTCGCGAGGAAGGTCGCGAGCTCCACGACGCCCGTCTTGTCCGACACGGAGAGCAGCGCGCGGCGCACGGGCACGAGCGAGGCCTGCGCGCCGGTGGACACGGCGTGCAGGATGTGGCTCATGGATGGCGAGGGGGCGGGCAGGCGGGGGTGGAGCCTGGAGAGCCTGGGCAGTCGGGAGGATTCCGGAATGGACGGATGTCGAAGTGGGGCTTTGGCGCGTGTTGGTTGGTGGCGTGATAGCCCTCCACCACCAGCTCGCTAAACGGGATATTCGGCCAATCAGAGGGAGAATTTTGCGAGTTTCAGCGAATCACAAGCGCGATTGTGAGCCGAATGGCGTGTCATCGACGGTACGCGCCTGGCTATGGCCGGATCACCCAACATATCGCCAACTAAAACGTCTCGAACAGTAGCAATCAAGTTGAAGTCAGTGTAGCCATACCGGTGCGAGAGTACTTCTCCTAAGCAATACAGCAACATATAGGCGAACATATGGCTATCAAGCTAGCACGTGTCGCTGATACAAGACAGCCCACAGTGCAGCGTCAAGAGTCCGCAAAGGGACAAGAGAGTGCCGCTCACTAGAACACTTCCGGCAGCGAAGCGTACGGATACTCGCCCGTCTGCAAAGTGAACGCCGCACACAGCGGATTCGCAGCGAGCGCCGTCGTGTTGTACACGTCGCACTCCGTCTCGGACTTGATCGAGATCACGTACTCCGCGTCCTCGGCCACTCGCTTCAACCCGCTGCCGATCTGAGGGTAGTACACGCTCCAGTCGTCCGCACTCAGCGTGAACGTCACGACCGTCGACTCTCCAGGCTCGAGAGTTATCTTGGAGAACTTCTTGAGCATCTTGACCTCCGGTACCGAGTATGAGCGGTACGGTTGCGTCAGAAAGAGCATCACCGTCTCTTTGCCGGCGACCGATCCGGAGTTCGTGACCGTCACCGAGACGTCGATCGAGTCCGAGCTCGAGGTGATGTTGGTCTTGCTGAGCGTCAAGTTCGAGTAGTCGAATGTGGTGTAGCTGAGCCCGTGGCCAAAGTCCCACTGCATCTCGCAGTTCGTGCTGTCGGCGCAGAGCGTCGTCACGCGATGGTTGTACGGGATGGCGACGTTGCCTGGCTCCTTCGGGTACGTGATCGGCAGTCGGCCACTCGGGTTGACACGACCGTAGATGATCTCGACCACAGCTTGGCCGCCAAGCTCGCACGGCAAGAGACCGTCGATCACAGCGTGAACGTGTTCGGTGAGATCGCCAAGCAGACGAGGACGACCTTCGAAGAGTACCACGATGACCTTGGTGCCGGTGCTTGCCAGCGCTTTGACGTACTCGATCTGTCCTTCCGGCAGCGCCAAGTCGTCGATGTCCCCAGTCTTCTCCGTGTACGCAGCTTCTCCGATCACAGCGATAGTGTACTCGGATTGTGCGGCAAGTTGCTTCGCGGTGGCCAAGTCGGCTTCCGAGTACGAGCCGTTGGCGTGGAGTCCGTTGAAGAAGGTGACGTCGTCATCGCCGACAATCGCTTCGATGCCTTCTTTGACCGTAACCCCATGAGCAAACTCTTCGTTGGGGATCACAACCGCGCCACTTTCGCTCGCTGTGATGGCCGCTCGTATCGTCCATCCGCCGCACTGGTACGCGACGCTGTCGGCTGAGTGTCCCGTGAGAAAGACACGTGAGCCATTCGCGAGCGGCAGCGTGCTGTCGTTATTCTGCACCAGCACAATCGACTCGCGTGCGAGCTCCAGCGCCGCAGCCACATCATTGGCATTGCCGACTAGAGCGACGTTGTCTTCACCAGGTAGGGGGTCGTCGTACAGTCCGAGCTTGAGCTTGAGCTTCACCACTCGCCGAGCAGATGCTGTGAGTCGGTCTAAGATGCCGGGGTTCGACTCCAGGAGTGCCTTGGTTCCGTTCGTGAAAGTGGTGCCGAACCCGACCATGCTCATATCGATCGATGTCCGCTCCAACGACAGCTTGGTCGCCTCGTCCGTCGTTCGAGCAGTCCGGTGGAAGTCCTGTAACGCGTTGATTTCACCGAAGTCTGTGACGGCGACCCCATCAAATCCTAAATCATTGCGCAGCAGCGTCGCCAGCAACTTGGAGTTCTGGATCGTCGGGACGCTGTTCACCGAGATGTAGTTCTCCATCGTCGTCAGCGCGCCGGCGTCGATCGCAGCCTTGAACGGAGGCAGGAAATAGTTGAGCAAGTCAAAGTCCGAGATGACCACTCCGTCCTTGTCGTGGCCAGTCGGGTTCTTCGAGTACGCGATGAAATGCTTCATGCACGCGGCGCTGCCGTTATTGCTTTGGATGCCTCGGACGATGGCGTCCGCCATGACTGTGACTGTGTACGGGTCTTCTCCGAACGTCTCATACGTCCGCGGCCACAGTGGGTTGGACGACAGCTCGAGGATGGGGGCGAACACCCACGGAATCCCAGCAGCAAGGGTGTCGCGGCCAGCAGCTTGACCCATCGAATACACCAAATCAGGGTTGAAGGAGGCGGCGCCGTTGATCTGCTGTCCAAACATGACGGAGTCTTTGATGAAGGTTGCTCCGTGCACGGAGTCGAGTCCGTAGATCATCGGGTGGCCGCCGTTCTCCTCCATCGTGATACTCTGGATGGTACCGACCGCCTCACGGTACTGCTCAGCTCTCCAAGCGTACCCAGCACTCGCGAACGACGGCAGCGACAGTGGCGCGCCGAGATACGAGCCGACCTTCAGCTTGGCAAACGCTCGGACAGCCTCTTCGTCCACTTTAGCGTCGCTGTCCACCAGCACGTAGATGGCGATCTGCGTCATCTGTCCGATGATATCGTCCGACGTGAAGTTGGCCATTACTGCGTCGACCCTCGCGTCCCATTCATCGGCGGCAACAGGTGACAGTGGTGATGAGAACGCGAGAGCCGCGAGGGCGATCCAGGAGGCGATCATCTGCACTGTCAAGGCCTCTGAGCGGTTGCTTGCGGGGTATCAGGCGAATCGAAGAATGAGGACTGAGTCGACTGGCTGAAAGTCTGTGCCGTTGCGGATATCCATCATGACGCATGCGGACTTGTCAGAGCTTTGCTTGGAGTCTCCTTTCAACTCGTTGAACTGCATTGCAGACCTGCAGATGCGTGCCACCGTAGCGAGCAACTGACAATACTCATGAACCCGATCGAGCATCCTCTTTGACCACTTGAACTTGGACCGTTTGGCCAAACTAGACAGCGAGCTTTCATTTGTACATTAGTTCATGCTGGGCTGTCGATGGAGAGGGGCGATCGCCGCTGCTCTGCAGGAAGCGCGCGAATGAATCAAGTGAAGCAGCGCATCTCGACCTGATTACCTTCGTTGAAGTCTTGGTGTGATTACACTCCCGTGCATGACATCTCCCACTTTGTACTTCAACTCCGCTGTTGACATTGACTAAGATCATTCGTCATTGCTGTGTGTGTGTGCTTTGTGCCGGCGGCTTGGAAACCTCGCGTCAATACGGCCGCATCTAGATCTGCAGCGCGACTACCACACGCAACGTTGTCGAAGTGTTGACTGATAGGTGTTGCATCTCGGCTACTGATCTTCGATGTTCGCGGAAATGCACACCGTGAGAAAGCACTCGGTTGAACCTGGGCAGTCCCACTACGATGGAGATGGTCTTTAGTCGCAATCAACATGACTGGCTGTCGAGTCTCGATTTGTATAGTAGTGGTATGGCTCGACAGCAAGGACAAGTCACGACATGGAATAATGGCAGCCGGCTTCAAATGATGGTAGTTGCAGTTGTGCGAGCTGGTCACACTTGTCAAACACACGGCTGCCGCCTCAACTGACAGAGCGAACGACTTCCAGTGGACATGAAGACAACCGCAACGTGATCATGTTGACGAGCGAACATCCCTATCAAAGGTTGAAAGTGGTCCATCGACACACATGTTTGCTGCACAGTCGGTGATTCACAGATGAAGTCGATTGTTGGACCCAAACATCAGCGACCACAGTATCCTATTGCATCTCGGGTCATCAACGCACATACGCCTATCGCTCGGCGTTGACACACGCCCATTTGCTAACCAAAACGTGAACCAGCACTTGCAGTTGCAACACTCGAACGCGACTATAAAACACGATTTAACTGGGGAAGCGATGTGTATTTGCATACGAAAAGAAGAACCAATCGACTCTTGCCCTCTCGCCTTGCTACACTAAAGCGAGAGGAGATCAACGGGACCGAGACCGACAGACACAACTATCTAGAGCACGCCGAGAATGCGGAGGCTCGCCTCGACCGTCAGCCCGATCATCGTGAGCAGTCCAAAGTATCCTGTTGCAAACACATTCGTTCAGTCAGTGACGCCGCCAGCGCAACGAAGCACACTGAACTCTGCTCACCGAAGAATCCCTGGCTGCGCTTCTTCGGGTCGCCCGTCGAGTAGCCGCGCATGTAGGCGATGAAGCCGAGCACGCGCACAACACCAGCGATCGCCGCGACACCAGGACGGAAAACACTGCATGCCAAACGTGGTGAGCACTATGCACGATCACAATCAGCGCGAAGTAACCGAGGTGGCACGCACGCAGAGGTGAAGAGCAGCACGAGGAAGATGGGGATGTTCTCGAGCACGTTCTGGTGGCCGCGCTGCACGCAGTTGAAGGCCTTGGCGTTCTTGTTGTCCTTGTCGGCGTACATCTAAACGCACCCAGACGCCACACCATCAACATCGCATTGCCATTGGCGTTGGCGGAAGCAAACAGCAGCAGCGGACTCACCAACGGGTACGGCACATCGTACTCCTTGCGCGCTTTGCCGACCTTGGAGCCGCACCAGAGGTTAACGAAGGTCAGGAAGACCACGAGCAGCGGCAAGTAGCCGTGCTCGGGCAGGAGCGCGATGGTCGGGGCTGCCATCGTGTCGGCGGTGCTGTAGAGGTTGAGCGACGGAGGTCGGCGGCAAATGGAGGAATGATCTTTTTGGTTGTGGCATCCATCCAGATTGGGACGGGTCTTGTATTAGAGGCGAAACGCCTGGGATTCCGTAATCACCCAGTTGTTTGGTCACACAGAGCCTCCTCCAATCGTCGGGCCAGTTCAGGTGTTCGGAGACTTGGACGATGCGCGATTGCACCAAATCGACGAAGGGCAATCACTGACTTGCGACAAGCACGCGCTGCGGTGCTGCAACCGTAGCTTGCGCCACCAGGCCCATCATTCCGTGCAGAGGACAAGCATTCGCGGCACCTTTCCGCCGATGAACACGTATCCAAGCAGGCAGATGATACACAGCATGACCCCGTTGGAATGTTCTAGACGCCCGAGCTCTTAGCGCCTCGGACCATGGCGCTGTCGGTTCAGCAGCCGTAGGCAGTGCGAGTGTGATGGATACATAATACGGCGCGAATATGTTGAACACAGCGTGTATTTGCAAGGCAGTTCCTCGCTAAAAGTCTTCATGGAGCCAAAGAGGCTTCGTGCAAGCGACTTGACCGAGGGACCTTGGGCACAATGTCGACAGCAACGAGGCTATCCAACCGACGCTACGCGCGCGGCGTCTCACTTGTTGGAGCAAATCAAGAGCGCCGATGACTCAATGGTCAGTCCGACCAGTGCGAACAACCCGAGCCAACCTAACAGGGTTCGCAAAACAACACGCACGCATACAGTCAACCAATGGTCGCCCCGGAAACGCTCGCTTCGATGGGTGTCGTACCAAAAGACCCGCGCATGCGCTTCTTGGGGTCGCCCGTCGAGTAGCCCTTGATGTACACGATGAACCCGGCGATGCGCACCAGGCCAGCGGCGGCGGCAACCTTTGGACGAAAGACGCTGTCACCACACGACTGTCAGACGCGCACGTCGCTCTCCGCCCTCATACAGTATCTTTACTCACGAGGCCGTGAACAGTAGCGTGTAGAAGAGCGGCAACTGTTCGAGCGTGTTCTGGTGCGCGCGCTGGATGCAGTTGAAGGCGACCGCGTTCTTCTCGTCCTTTTCAGCGTACATCTGCGCGCATCACCGTCCATTGTCAGATGAAGGCAGCTCTCAACCCCCGGAAGCTGGTGCATTGGCAACCGACCTGCGGGTACAGGATGCCGAACTTCCTGCGCGCCTTGCCGACTTTGAATCCGGCCCAGGTGCTAACAAGACCCGCGCCGACTGCGACTAGCGGAATGTAGCCATGACCTGACTGCAGCGTGACGTGGACAGTCGAGACCGACATGGTCGAAGAGGAGTCTGGCGGAATCGGATCGTGCGGCGAGCGGCTTGTGATCGACGGAGCCAAACGGCGAATGGCTCTCTGTGCGGTCGCCCCCACTCAGCACGGCGCCACGGACAGGCGCAGCCACACGTACCCTGCTCTTATAGAGTTGATGTGGTAATCATTTGGGGTTTATCCTCATTTTAGCTTTTGTTTAGTATGGTGATGAGTCCTTTAATAAAGTGTTGCTCTTGTAGGGAGTTCGGAAGTTGAAGTTGATTGGGGTTTCAAATCCTGGGCAACGCACCTTTTCGAAATCACCCTGCACATCCACGAAACAGAGACGCCACAATACATCAACACGACAGTTGACCGCAAGGTCGACGATCGAGCTCGCTTAGTGAGGGTGTAATGGCAACCGAGTCGCCAACTGGGTACGTGCATGTGACTGCTTTGTGCAGAGTGCATCAACACAGAGTGTGCTTGGATGCGGATGGCACAGCGAGGCACTCAAGAAGCTGTCGCAGTATTGCTGTGAGGAATGCGGTGCCAAGGAGCTTTTTCTGTATTGTTGGGTGCGTGTCGAGTTTGCATTGCATCGGTAGCCTTGTTTCATCCTGACATTGGCAAGTGCAATATTTTGCCGTCGCGGCTGTCTGGTAAATATTCATCGGCGCTTTAAAGAAAGGGTGTCGACATATCCAAGGCATCAAGGTGCGCTGCAAGCTATCCCTCGCCCATTCCTGATATAACGGTGACTGGCATGATCGGCTCCATTACAGTCGTTTTATACCGATACGGCCGCGCTTCGCAAGCAGATCGAGACGCTCCAAGCTACAGTCTACGCGCAGGAGCTCCGGTTCCGCGATTATGAGTTGCAAATCGTGAGTGTTTCAGTGTTTGGCCAATCGAGTGATAATGCATTCACTTGCATCACAATGTTGCAGAAGGAAAAGCAGCAGTGCCTCGAGTATCTCGCAGAACACGTTGTCAAGCTGCACGCGAGTCAGGGACTCCAGCTTAGTGCCACCACTGGAGCGCCAAAATGGATCACGGTCGGCGTAAAAATGCTGTGGAAGGCGTTTGCAGACGGAGCGTCAAGCAACGAACTGCTCAGCGCTCAGGCAATCGACAGTCTCAAGGTGAACATGACGGTTCTCGAAATGCGCAGCGAGTTTCTGGGACTTTTGTAACATCGTCAATGGATAGGAACATCTCCGAAAGACGCACAAAGACGTCGACGAGGTGTTTGGCCAGCAAATTGTTGATCCACTCGGTTTGCTGCCATTATATACGCGCGATGGAGCCGCTCTTCTGAAGAATGATCTGAAGCCTCTCGGCATCCTCTTTGGTTTGTCTGCGATCTTTATGTATGTTTCACAACTGTTCGATCTTACGTCAACTGACGTACAGGATCGTCCGACGACTGTGCGGAGCTGGTCGTCACCAATGAAGCACGACTCGACCAGCTTCGAGGCTGTATTCAGGTCTGCATTTGTCGCTTCTGGATGCGGGGGACTTTAGATGAGCTATGTAGACTGAGCGAAAAGGTCGTCGAGCAGGAGCTGAAGAAGGAGCGCGATGAACTCCAAAACACCATCGATGACAGCGAGGTTGGTCTCCTTGTGAAGCAGGATTGACTGGTGTCCATGAAAACTACTGTTTACTTGCGAATGTGTCTGCATTTAGCGAGCGAAAACGAGACTCCGCGAGGCGTTTGCATCATCAGCCACATCGATAGAGGAGCAGGCACGCGAGCTGCAGACTATCCGCGATGAGCATGCAGGTGCCGCGCGGAAAGTGGAGCTCGCCAACGAGAAAGGTACCAAATCGACCAACCTGCATTTTGAGTTATGCTAACCGAGTTTGCCAAAGCGTCGGAGTGTCAGATGCAGTCCCGACGAGCCATAGCCGACCTGGACACAGCCAAGCGCGCTGCACTGGACCTCCGCGTGCTCGTCGACGAGTTCGTATCTCCATTTCTGATTTGATCGGTGTGCTAGTATGACCGACAACGATATCACGGCAGACAAGTGGCGGAGAAGGAGAAGTGGCAGCTTTACTGCTGGGAGCTCGAGGAGCGCCTCCACGACGCCGTTCAGACCAGTCGCAGCAAAGAGGTATCGTGCTGCGATCAAATCTTCATTTGTGCTGGAGCAGCTGACTCGTTTGCGATGGTGTCCCAACCTGCACAGCACGACTTGTGGCGCATTCGCGATTCCAAGAAGGAGGAGGCTCGCAAGAGCATGCTCCTGTACTTGGAGGCCGAAAAGGGCAAACGCCACTTCCCGCGCCAGGAAGTCTCCCCAGACCATCTCCAAATTTGACGACAATCAACTCGCGACAGCGAGCGAGCCTCTTGCAACAGCTCCCCCTCGAAGTAACCCAGCGAACTCAGGTCTAATCATCCAAATACAAGGACAACTACAGCCGAGTAGACCGTGCATTCGTGAGTGATTATATCGGATCAAGGTTGATCGGCCGCATTGCTACCACTCTCGACCATCTCCTCGACGGTGCCTTCGGTGAGCGTGCGATCGTTCGTCGACTGGCCCGACAAGGTCGTGGATGACAACGGCAGCGACCCAAACGTCCCGCTTAGCCGCGTATCATCCAACACTGAGTGTTTGCTGCAAACGCAACAACCCCTGCCTCAGCATACACACGGAACATCTCGACCACAATCGCGAGCACTGTACCTCTCGTCCGAGTTGGAGAATGCGGGCCAGCAGACTGCGCGACCACGACTTTGGCTGGCGCCGTTTTCGCTGGCGTTTGAGGGTGTCAGCGGATTGAATACCATCGGAAAGCGGTTGTCCGTCGCCAGTGCGTTCAGCCGCTCAAGCAGCACCAACTCGACGCGCAGCCTGTCCGTTTGAACCAGCAAAATGGTGAGGATCAATTCTCACATTCTGCCGTGGTTGTCGGTCAGCAACAGCCATAGGAACTCACAGCGCCTCTCGAACGGATTCTTCGCTGCTCGAGGCACCACTGGAGCCTTTGCCCGCGTCAATGCACAGCCGCTGCTTCTCCGCGTCCTGCGCTATCAGATACTACCCAACACCTGTGTCACCACCACCGACCATCGCCAACCAGCTCCATAGCAAATGCCATACTCGGAGATCGAGCAGAGCCTTCTTCCGCTTGTCGATGCGATCAAGCAGCCGCCCCACATTCTGCTCATTGACCGCCTGGGCTTGATCTGCCGCACGCCGCACATTAGCGGACTGGCAACCTCAAAGCCACTTGACACACCAATACCCACAGTGCAGCGCCACCAGCGTCGTGTCGGCCGCAACGGGATCCGCAGACACCACCGCCGACACCCCGCGTTCGTGCGGTACAAGAATGTTCTGGATGCGCGCGCGGTCGAGCAGCTGGTCAGCGAGGTGGTCGAGCAGCAGGTCGAGCTCGGCCGCGGCGCTGGCCACGTCCAGCAGCAGCGTTGCCTCGGTCGCCGTCTGCGCGTGGCGCGCCAGGAACGCCGGCGACACAGCCAGCAGCCGCGCGAACGACGGCAGCGCCTGCGCGACAGGCTCGCCGCCGTCCTCTACGCTGCTGCGGGGACCAAGGAAGGCGCCGCCATCGGCGCTGAAGACGTCGCGCGCGCCGTACCAGGCTGGGACCATGTCGGATGTGACTTCTCTTTGAACTGATTGGCCAATGTGGTCAACATACAAACGTCAAGATGGACTGCTGGCGGTGATGCTCGAGTGAGCTCAACGGTGGTGACTAACAAGATTGACTCCCCTCAGACCATTTGCCCCTTTTGGTTGGTGTCACGACTCTCTCGCCAGGAAGAGGGAGCTCTAATGCACTCCGGTGAGTTTCGGTCTCGTCATTGGGGAGATCGATCCACCTTCTCTAAACCCAATCGACAAACGAAAAATGGTCAAGCGACTGCCACACATTTTGCGTCACCACAACTCGACCGGCTCAAAAACACGCCAAGATCTCCATTTTGGCAAAGGCAGCTCCGACTCGCTAGACACCCTTGTTGTACGTGAACTCGCGGATCGGACGGCCGCTCTTGTCGACGAGTCCCTGGAACTCGGGCTCGAGATCGGTGGCGGGGATGGAGCCGATCTGCGGGAAGAGCGCGACAGCGCCAGGCAGAGCTCCCCACAGGCACATGGTGAGCACGACTGGCGGTGTCAACAGCGATGAACAAAGTCAGTAAACGGCATCGCAGCAATTGAAGCAGCAGGTCGGGAAGCACTCACTGAGCTCAGCAGCCAGGCGAGGGTACTTGCGCGTGGGCATGATCCCGACCTTCTTCATCCCCTCGTACAGGTACGGCGGCAGCAGGAGAACTAAGTGGACATCAAACTGTCAGTGGAGATACATCGGCAAGCGACAACCAGTGGCTGGACGTACTCGGCACTGGGAGCGCGACTCGCGTGAGCGCCACCTGGGTAAGCGACTGGCGACCGGCGGCGACAGACCGACCGCGGACTTCGCCGTCTTGGTCGAGGACGTCAATGCCGTCGCTGTCATTCGAAGAAGAGCGTAAGAGAATAGATCCGGACGCGGGTCTTGACGAGAGAGACTCACATGGCTTCGTTGAAGCGCATCGACACGACATTGAAGGCTCCAGCAGTGGCCACAGCGATGAACGGCACCATCTACATCACCCCATCACCTTAGGCACAGTACAGACATGGTACGAGCTACTGACAGGTCGCACCTTTCCCAGGAGCGAGCGAGCACCTGGTGACAGCGACTTGGCGTTCTGCACGGCGCGGCCGAGACCCACGGCAGTTCCGCACGACACAATCGAGGCCGTCGCGTATGCCTCTGTCCACGATTACAAACGTCAGGATCGGAACAAACAAGCGACAGCACGCATCACACGAAACGCGACGCACTGAGAACGGTGGCGTTGCTCTGCTCGTTGCTGGCGTTGCGGTTCGCGTAGTTGAAGCCGGCGTTGTAGCTCTGGTTGAGCCATTGCCAGAAGATCGTGTGTCCGAGCTGTCACCACCATATCCACACCATTTAGCACCGCACACTCAACAAACGCTACACCACAGTTCTCTCACTGTCGAGGGAGCCAGCAGCATGCCGGCGCAGATGGGGATGTTGACCGGCACGAACGCCGCCATGCGGAACAGCACCGGGATCGGCTCGCCAGTCTGCGAGTGCACGGCCGACTCGTACGCTGCACAAAGCACCGTTGCCACGTCATCACACCAGCCACACAACCCACCTCAACCATGAACTAATGTCTCCCACCTTGGCGGGTCTCCCACAGCTCAGTGTCGCTCTTCGCGCCGGGAACGATTGCTCCCGAACGCACATCCTCGAGCGTCTTGGCCGCGTCCGCGACCTGCGTCGGTGTCAACAGCAGCCACCTGTCGAACGCAATCAGTCCACCTTCCCTTCCATACCAACCGAATACATCACGCACTTGGGCGACACGAGCTCCGCGAACTGCTGCCAGCGGCCGAAGTACGTCGACTGGTCATAGCGCGGCGCGTCTGAATGCCACCGTCAGTCCTCCTTGACAGCTAACAACACACAGCGACAAAGCCGGCGGTACCGAGCGTGAAGGGCGGCACTTGGTCGTCGGCGGCCATGGCGAGTTGCAGGCGCTTGCTCGGTCGCGTTCCCCCCTGTTTGTGGAGGTCGCCTCCGCCTCCAATTCAAATCTGGTCGCGTGCGTGGTGGGGGTTCAACCGATCGTGAGCCTCAACTTCAAGCGCAGCCAATCAGTAAGCTCGATCGAAAGGTGTCACTGGCGGACCCCCTCGGGGTACTGCCGCTCCCTCGCGAAAGTGACGAGATGAAAGTGTAGCCATGGCATGTTCGAATGTGCAGTTTGATTCGCGATCGACAAAGAGGGACCAGGAGGCAACGCGACTGCGACGAGGCGGTGAGAACGCCGCTGCGGGGGGCCATGCTGCACTCGGCAGTTAGGAGCATAGTGGAGATGGCGGGAGCAGACAGTGGGGTGGAGGCCGCGAGCCGCGTGATCGTCGTGGACAGCGACAGCGACGACGAGCTCGAGGTCGCCTTTCTCGGCAGCAGCGCGCACGCGTCAGCTCCTGGCGAGTGTGAATGCGCGAAGACGGCGCTGATCGACGAGGTAACGCATCTCACCAAGGTCGTCCGGCAGGTAACTGGCAGCGAGAGAAGGTTCGAGGTGTCGTGGAGGTGGTTACTGATTGCACACAGGGTCGATGCTGTCCTGGAGTGAATGCGGGCTGTGACGGTGTCTCCACTTTCGAGCCGATCGACATCTTGCTGACCGCGTGGCAGCACAAGATCCACCAGTGGCTGGCGAGTCCTGTCGGCGCCGAGCACGCGGTCGACTGTCTTTATAAGCGTCTGAAGCGTCGAGCTGCCGAACTCGGAGACAGCATCAAGGCGCTGAAAGCGCGCGAGCAAGAGTATGCGGACAAGAACTGCGATCTCGAAAAACAGATTCGCTCCCTTGTCGATCAGCACCGCGAAGATTTAAGTGCGGTCGACGGTGACCTCGAAGCGTTTGTCGAGACCGAGCCGTGGCTGTACACAGTTTCGCGGCACAGCCACCTCGTCGACGCGTTCAATGCGAACAAATCACGCCAGAAGGTCGCGCGGCACGACCAACGAAAGGTGGACGCGATCTTGCAGCAGACCATGTCGTTGTCCGCAGTGATATCAACGGTGACTCTAGTCGCACGCACGAACCAGGTGCGTTCTAGTGTCTGTTGATGTTCCCCACTGGAGCGACCTGAGCGCTGACATTTGAATTGCTCAGAGCGAAACGGACGCCGGCCAAGCTGAACGAGACCAGATGATGCTGGCCAATGCGGTGCTGGACGGACTGGACCAGTTCTGCAGCTTGCTGGAGCAGATCAGCCTCTGCAAGCAGGAGAACCAAACGTCGCGCGAGTGGGCAGCCGAGTACGCAAGAATGGTCCGGCTGGCGCAGACCATTGAGCGCTTTTGGCTGCTTCATCAGAGTGCACTCACCGCTGTGATGGTCGAGGCGGTTGTCAACGCGCTCAGCAAGACGCTCATGACTGGCCAGCTCGCTTTTCCCATTCACCAGGTATGAGCTGTCACTCCAGCTCGGGAGCTCGAGCAAGACAGGGCTAATGGTGTCGCGTCTTTCTTGCTCAGGCACTCGAACGCGTTTGCTACGAACTGCGGAGTTCCCAGGTGTTGGCCCACCACTAACGGATGAGTATCAAGCAAATCTGTCAGACCGAAGAGGAGGAGACGAGTGCAGGGAGGATAGTGCCAAAACGATATGTATGGTTGGAAGGAAGGACACCATTGCGTTGCGTTGCTTATGTGTCGATCACGACATTCAATGGGAAACTATACGATTCAAAACAGTGAATTATTCACACGGGTTAGCGGCAACATCCTGTGGACATCAGCACACCCGTTCAACCCTAGTTGACCTCCTCCTCTTCTTCAGTCGCGGTGCAGTGTGAAGCCCGTGCCCAGCTCGATGTGAGCCAGTTCCTGCAGCACCTGGTTGCCGGCGAGCACAGGCGGGTACTTCTCCAGCGAGTCGGGAGTCGCGAACCGTCCGAGCGGCTCGAGAGTCTCGTCGGACGCCGTGTGCGAGAACAGCGTCGAGGACACGCGCCACAAGCTCTTCCCCTCCGCCTTGCGCTTCTCGATCACGTCGATGGTCGACTCGGCCACCACCACCTCGTGGAACCCCGCCTCCACGTAGCCTCCCGTCAGGTACTCCATCTGCTTGCCAGCCTGTGCATCACGACCACGTTTGTGAGTTCTCCCCATCGATCGAGTCAATGATTCCAACGTGACCATCCCACCTGGACGAGCAGGCATCCATCCGGGATCTTGACTGCCGTCCGCGTCCCATCGCGAAGCCAGATGTACAGACCCGGGAAGCGCGACTTGCCGTGGATGGTCAGCAAGTTGAGATCTGTCCGACATCATCACGGAGTCAGCCTCTCAGCACTAACTATCACGCGTCGACAATACTCCATCGCTCACCGTAGTGGTACCCGGCGAGCACGTCATTCAGCCGGTTGTACACGTTGAAGTTGCTGCCGGTTGGAGCCAGCAAGTGCGGTCCGTGCTGGATACGCTTCACGAGCGCGTCCTCCTCGAGTCCGAGGCCGACCGCGATGATCTCCACCAGGTCTGTGATGGCCGCGAGCATCTTGCCGCCCCACATGTCCATCACCGACTCCCACTCCGGGAACTGACGCGGCACGACCGGATCCGCGTTGAGCTCGGCGAACTTGGTGTTGGCCGGCCGCTCGCCCACGCGCCAGAAGAAGCGGCTCTTCTTGTCCGCCTCGGGAGGACACAGCGACACCGGCGCGTGCCGAGGCTCGAGCTGCTCCGCCCGCTTGCAGTGGTCGCGCGCGCGCTCCTTGAGCTCGGGGGTCACACCCACCTGGTAGTGCACCTCCGGCCGCGCGTCCTGCTCAAAGTCGGTCGTGGAGAAGTAGCGCTCCATCATGTCGATGAACACGTCATTGTCCTCGTCCTTGGCGCGCTGAAGGTGAGGGAGGACATAGCAGCATTAGCTCAGTATGTTCTCGCTGTGACAACAACAATGGAACGGTCGAGTGCCTACCGCGTCGCGCACGCAGAGTACGCCGTACTTGTGCAGCGACTCCGCCGCCTTGGCGCACTCGGCGCGGTCGCCCGTCGCCTTGTAGTGGGCGAGGTCGATCACCGGCAGGTCGATCATGATGGGTTGGCAGCAACAAAGCAAAAGCGAGAGTGCGCGCTCGAACAACACGCGGGAGCGGCGAGCACCCGGTATGAATGCGAGTGTCGACCGCCGCCATCACCGGCGTCAGCGACGTCTTCGCGGCCACACGCTCCTCCCATCTCGCCGAAGGACCGCCATTCCGCACCAGCGGAAACTGCGTGGGACAGGGTTACGATGACCAAGCGTAACCAGTGTGTGACGTCGGTGATTGGCGGAAAATGGCGGTCTGCGGTAAGGATGCAACGTTTGACAAAGTTACTCTCGAGTACCCCGTCGACCCAATTTTGCCCAAAACAAAAACACCAAAAATGGCGCCAAATGGTGGTGGTGATGGAGCCATCGCGCTGTATGCGGCGCCGCCGGCGTTCGCGATCGCGCTCGAGGAGCTGGAGAGCGCTGCGTTGAGCCGACTGAAGATGCTGCTGGCCGTCAACGCGCTGAGCGAGCGTTCGCCTCTCGAGCGCGAGCGGCAGCTGGCCGAGGAATGTCCTTTCTACCTCCAAACCTCCAGCGACGCAAAGCTCGACTTGACCTCGCACTACGCGCTCCGCCTCGCGTTCTGTACGTAGGTGCGCGCTCCTGAATGTGTTTGTGGTGATCTGTGAACACAGGAGCTGACTGTGTGGGTGGGTGGTCGCCTGACGCAGACGTGGTAGCATCGACTGGCAGATGCTCATTGGAGCCGAGACCAAGCTCTTCGCGCTTCGCTTGTCGCTATGCTCTCGCCCAACGACGATCGACACGCTGCGTCGGCTGGGAGTATCCTACGATGTGTTGAGTCTTGAAGACATCCAAGATCTGTCGTCTGAAGACCGCGCGTGGCTTCATGCACTCTACAAGAGCGAGGTGACATTCCACCGTGTGCCGTTCCAAGACGCGGCAACGCTGGCCCGACGACGGAGAGCGCTGCTGCGAGCTGGCTACTGTCTGGTTCCATCACGTGAGATGGTACACGTCGCCGCCCACCACTACGAGCGATCGCTCAGGCTTCAGATGCAGGCGCTGCACCGCTCGCTGCACACGATCGACGACGACGAGCGTTCTCGTCTCGCACCGGTGCTCGCGCGGATTGTGTCGGCGTGGCAAACTGGTGTGATGCGCCACAGTTCGAGCAGTGGATCTGCCGGTCGTCTGCAGTTCCGTCTCTACGATATCGACCGGTACGCCGAGCTCCACTTTCCGTTGTGCATGAAGCATCTGCACCACAAGCTCCGCGAGAACCACCACCTCAAGTACAACGGCCGCGTGCAGTACCGCATGTTCCTGAAGGGTCTCGGCGTGAGCGTCGGCGAGAGCCTCGTGTTCTTCCGGTCCGAGTTCGTCAAGGTGATGCCTGCGGCCAACTTCGAGAAGGAGCACGCGTACCACATTCGCCACAGCTACGGACTCGAGGGATCGCGCAAGGACTACGAGCCGCTCGCCTGCGCGCAGATCATCCACGGCAGCGCACCACGCCACGGCCAGTACCATGGCTGTCCGTTCCGTCACTGGGACGAGGCCACACTGTGTCGCGAGCTCTCGCGGTGCGGACTGGACCCGTCGAGTGTGTCACGAGTGGCGGGTGAAGCAGGACAGGGACGCTCGCAGTCCGCTTGCCGGATGCTCTTCGACGCGACGCACCGCGTGTCGTATGCACAAGCAGCGCAACAATCTCAAGGCACTGGTGGAGGCGTGCAAGGCGGCGGAGGTGTCGTCATGCAGCATCCGAACGCGTACGTTGAAGTGAGCAAGCGAGCCGAGTCAGCGAGTTGAGTCCATATCAATTTAAGCTGCGAGTATGTCGAGAGGATATTAAATTAATCAGATATCGAATTGAACAGTGATCGGACAAGCGAACCGCCAGCCAATTGTCCTGTCAACCCATCCCAGCCTGGTCAATGTCCAAGCGGCTGAAGACCATGGCGGATGCGGCGTCGACGCAGCCGACCGAGGCCGCGCCTGCCGCTACGGCCGCACCCGTGCTGGACCTGACGGCTCTGCAGTCTGCGGACGTGGACGCGCCTCACTTGCTGGCGATCCTGCAGGAGATCCGCGAAGCCGTCGGCCCGAGTACGGAGCCTTTTGACCTTGGGATGCAGCCGTCAATTGCGGAGAAGTGACCTGTGTATATGTGACGATGAACAGAGGTGGTGAACAATGCGATCGCCAAGGTGATGCGCGACCCTGTGGCGTACATGAAGCGTCGCGAGAACCAGGCGCAGCACCAGCACAGCAAGCAGCAGCAGCAGCTCATGGGCCACGAGCAGTCGAAGAAGAAGCAGTCGAAGGCCAAGGCCAAGTCCAAGCCGCGCGAGTTCAACATGGCCAACTACGCGTCGCGGTCGGTGGCCGTCAAGCTTTTGTACGACGGCGAGAACCTGGCGGGGTTCGCGCGGCAGGACCACATGCCCGAGACGGTGGAGCGCCACCTGTTCGACGCGCTCGTGCGCACCAAGCTGATCGCCGACATTGACAGCTCGGGCTACTCGCGGTGCGGCCGCACGGACCGCGGCGTGAGTGCGTTCGGCCAGGTCATCGGACTCCGCGTGCGCTCGAACCTGCCAGCGAACGCCGAGCTGCTGGACGTGGACTCGATCGACGCGGTCCGCGCGGGCGAGAAGTTCCGCGTCAAGCTGCCCAGTGGTGAGGTCAAGACGTTGACGGAGATCGACTACCCGACGCACATCAACCGGTCGCTGCCGCCCGAGATCCGCGTCTACTCGGTCGTCACGTGCGCTCCGGAGTTCTGTGCGCGGTTCGACTGCCAGTGGCGCGTGTACCGCTACTTCTTCGTCAAGAAGCAGCTGGACATCGACCGGATGCGCGCCGCGGCGAACAAGCTCGTGGGTCCGCACGACTTCCGCAACTTTTGCCGCATCGACCCCAACTGCCACACGTTCGAGCGCGAGATCCAGTCGTTCGAGATCGCCGAGTGCGGCGACCACATTGCGGGCGACCCGAGTCATCAGTTGTATCGCTTCGAGGTAGTGGGTGATGGTGGCTGGCGTGGTGGTGAGCAGCGAAGGCTAACGAATGTGTGGTGGGTGTCGGGTGGCAGATCCGCGGCCGCGCGTTCCTGTGGCACCAGGTGCGGTGCATGGTGGGGATCCTGTTCATGGTGGGCGAGGGCAAGGAGCGGCCCGAGGTGGTCGACCAGCTGCTCGACATCGAGGCGACGCCGCGCAAGCCGCAGTACGATATGGCGTCCGACCTCCCGCTCGTGCTGCACGACTGCGTGTTCGCCAACGTCGCCTTCGAGTGCGTTCCCCCCTCTTCCTCAACCTATGCTGTCTATCAAAGTCACCAATGCTAATCTATCGTTCTTTGGTGCTAGTTACTCGCCGCTGGCGCTGATGCAGGTACAGGCGCAGCTGCAGGAGACGTGGGAGCGACACTCGATCCGCGCGGCCATGACGCGGAGCCACCTGGACATGCTCGAGAACTTCTCGGTCGCCTCGACCGACGTGGTTCGCGAGCTCGACCACTACTCGCCCAAGCTCGAGCAGCTGCTGCAGGACCGAGGCGACACCGACTGCGATCTGGCCTGGAAGGACGTCATGCCGCTGCTGCCGCTCGCGAGCAAGCGCAAGATACTGCCGCTGCTCACGCGCGACACGGCCGACTCGGTGAGCGAGCGCAAGCAGAAGTTCGAGGACCGCAAGCGGCGGCGAGAGGAGGTCCTGCAGCCTTCGGACACGGCAACGCAGGACTCGTGACAAACTTGAATGTCGATAGAGGTAGCTAGCTACAGCCATGATTGGTGATGACCCGAGATTGAGAGAGTAGTCAACAAGGCCTGACAATGCAAAGCGATGCAGTATGTATGACATGAAGACGTGAAAATGCAGGCTATGAAAGTCGCCGCGGAGGCGTGAAGAGGATTTGGTGGCGGCGTCGAGGCGCCGCTGCTAAATAATAAGGTGAAGAAGGGCCTATCATGAGTTGAATCTAGAGGATGGCCGCGCCGACGAGCGAGACGCGAGGCTGCAGGCGCCGGGAGCAAATAGATAGGAGGCGATGGGGCTCCGCGTGCGCCGCGCTCGATGGGTCTCAGCTCGACGTCCGTTGGTTGGATGACGGCTCGAGTCAAAGTCGGCAGCGACGGATGTCAGCCGCGGCTCGAGCCCTCGCGTCTCGGACTTGGGCCTCGGACCGATGCAGTACTTGAAACTTGACTGGAGAGGGTTTGTTGTTGTTGATGTTGTTGTGCCTTGGCTTGAGCTTGGGCAGGTAGTAGGTAGTGTACAGAATTGATCGTCGGGCCTTGCCATCACTTCATTCATCTGGCCTCGTCGATCTTGAGCGGTGGCGGCGGGAACAGCCGCGTCGTCGGCTCGGCCGCCTGCACCTCCTCCGACGTCTCGGCCGCCTGCGCGGGCGTCACGCGCGCGTCCAGCTCGTTGGCCACCGTCACCCCGCTCAGCGGCGGGTCCTCCACCCGTTCAGACCCGGTAGTGGCACTGGAACCAGTGGCTGAGGCCTGCACGGGGGCCGGCAGCAGCGTGGGGGGCTCCTGGTGGAAGCAGACGACGATGGCGCTCACGTTGTCGGTCGAGCCCATGTTGATAGCGTGCGACACGAGCTCCTCGCACGCGTGCTGCACGTCGCCGTGGAGCGCGAGCTTGGCGCGCACAAAGTCCACGACGTGCTGCGGCTCCATGACCTCGAACAGGCCGTCGCAGCCGAGCACGAGGAACTCGTCCTGGCTCGCGATCTCGTGCTGCACGACGTCGGGCGTGGCAATCACCAGGTCGCCGTTGAACCGCTTGCTGAACTCGCCGCGCGCCGTCTTGAAGTCGTTGTCGCCGAAGGCGCGCGAGACGCCGAGCATGCCGTAGATGCGGCCCTTGGCGATCGTGCCCTTGGCGCGCAGGATGCGCTCGCGCTCGCTCGACAGCGTCGGCGTGTGGCTCACGCACATGTCCGTGGCGCGTCCACCCGTCGACAGCACGGCCTGCGAGTCCCCGACCGACGCGATCAGCGCGCACGACCCGCGGACGACCACCGCCACGGCCGTCGACCCGGCGGGCACCTCGCGCGCGAAGATCTCCTCGTCCGTCGCCGCGAACGCGTCCACGACGCTGTCACCCAGCGCGGACTGCTTTGGCGCGTTCCTTAACCGGTCGAAGACCGTCTCGTGGAGCTGCGAGGCCAGGAAGTCGGCCACCTGCGGCCCGCCGTGGCCGTCGTAGAGGCCGAAGAAGGCGACCACGTCGTCGTGCACGCGCTCGGTCGCGCACACCTCGCGGTCCTCGTTCAGCTTGCGCGCTCCCTTGTCCGAGCACGCGCCGTAGCTCAGCCGCAATGCCGCGACGTACTGGTCCATGGCGGCTGGTCGATGCAGGACCAGCGTACGCTCCGTCTCGCTCGCGGTCGTCGCCGTGGAGAAGACCGAGCCGGTCGGACTGAGAGGGGAGCAGCTTGAGCCTCCGCGACGGCCGCTGCTTGTCCGCTCTCCCTCGGCCATCGCCATGGAGGACGAGGAGGTCATGGCCTGTACTTGGCCCTCGAGCATCATGCCGCGCTCATTGAAGATGGAGAAGACGTCGCGGTGGGTGGATGAGTGTGGTCCACTCGACGCATTACCGTCCTGGGCCTCGAGCTTGGCGGATGCTTGGAGCAATAATTGGTTCAGACTCAGCCGCGGTGGACCGGCCGCGGATGGGGAGGACGAGGACGGGGAGCCGCTCGGCCGCAGGGCGTCGAGGTCGGCCGCCTTGGACTGCTGGCAGCCCATGCGGCGGGCGGACGGCGAGGCGATTGTGGCCCAATCACAGGCGCGCGGCCGGCGGGCGGGTGGATCGGGGGGCGAGAGGTTCGAATTCCCGCGGATCCGGACGCTGGAGGCGGTTTAGCAAATCGGAACAACAGTCCAGTCCAGAGCGCGTACGTTAGCACACGGGTGCAGGATAGCAAAAGCGGTGGATAGCAAAAGCGGTGGATAGCAAAGAGAGAGAGAGCGGACGGACACGTACCGGGCGGACGTCGCGGGCGCGGCGCGGATCGCGGAATGGCCGAGGCGCGGCGCGGATCGCGGGGCGGTCGGGCGGCGGCGCGAACGAAAAGGCGCGCGCGCGGAGGATGAATCACTCGACCGCGGCGCGGATGGCGGCGCGGCAGCGGGAACGCGGCGCGGCAGCTCTCGGCCGAAGGAGCAAGCGGGCGGTCCGGGAGTGGCGGCGTCCGCGGGCGGCGGCCGTCCGCTATAAATATCGGCGCTCGGCGCTAGGGGTGCACTTGCGGAATGGCCCGTCACCAGTGAGAGTGAGTGTGAACTGGCGGCGGCGTCCGCGGACGGCGGCCCGGGCCCCCGGCCCCCGGCCCCCGGGTGAGGGGACGACGAGGACGACGCCTCTCTTTTTTCGAGGGTTGGTCCGCGGGTTTCGGTTCGTCCGCACGCAACTCGGCGGCGGCGGTGGTTCGGTTGCCGCGGGCGTTTGCTAAAGTTTGAGGGGTGGGGTGGGTGGCGGAGCGACAGGGCCAGCCGATATTTAACCGCGTGCAAGAGCCAGAACCCTAGGGGAACTGCTTCCGCTTAGCACACGCGCCTCCAGGGGGTATACATTCTCCGAGACGAAAACGTCCCGCCGCGAGCGTTCGGGCATTACGCACCTTGTGGCTGGCGGCGCGCCGTGAGTCTGCTCCAGCACGCTGACACACGGCCTGACCAGCTGTCGCCCGCGCCAGACCAACAGCGGCGCTGGATAGCAAAGTATCCTGGCGCACACTCGCGTGTGACTGTGTCTGGAGGATAACAACGATGCCCGAGGCGACTGGTCGGCCGGTTAGCAAAGGATGTTGACGGAGCAGGTGGTGGTTCAGCTAAGGTTTAGCAACGATACTGACAGAAACACAGGGAAACTGCATACAGTACGGTCGTACTGACCACTGATTAGCAGACCGGCCTGGTTCAGCTGGCCTGGTTCAGTGCGGGCGAGACTGGATCTTGGCGCCGGCCGCGGAGCGCAGCTGACGCGTGGCACGTGCTCGACATGGTTTGCCAAATGATCGATCCTGAGTCTGATTAGCCGTACCCATGTGACAACCACCACTGTTATATTCCGGCCGCCACGGCAAAGCAACTGAAGGCCTCGGGTTTTGTCCCTGCCGTCGTTCACTGCCACTGCAGTCTACCGCAGTTTACGGCGTCGGTTAGCAAAAGTCCGAAACTCAACCGTCAACTTCAACGTCAACCGGTGACAGGCCGCCGCCGCCTGGCGTCAGAAACGCGTCTCTAAGGCGGTTAGCAACGCTGCGACCGCGTGTTTGCACAACATTACGCGGTTATCAATCCAGGGATATCTATCTATCTGTCTGTCTGTCCTTGCCTTCGGAAAAATCCGCGACGGCTTGTCTGGTTTCGAACTCGAAAGGTCGATGGAAGCTCAACTGAATTCGCGGCTGCGGTCGCCACCTGTTCGATCTGATGCTGGCGGCACGAGGTCACGACGTTTGACTCTGGCAAACAAACACATGTATGTAGCTAGGTACGTTCATCGGATCGGTGGCCAAGGCTTGTCGATGGCTGGCGTTCCAACCGCGTCGCGTAAAATGTCCAAGTGACCATCGCATCCCACCCCCGCCTGATGTGTGGGGATGGTGTCGGATTATATATCCTTCCGTCCCCACCAAGATACACAGACACGCCCACAAATGAGCGGCACGAACGTTGAACGTGAACCGCAGTGGTGGGCCGCTTGTCTGCATAGTCAACGCATCGCGTACCGTAACCGGAGGCGCAAGTCGTTTTTTTTATTCTTCTGGCGAACGATCCCACTCGATCTCATCAATCCATCACGTTCGGTCGGACGAGCGAGGAGGACGGACGCCTCCAAAGAAAACAAACAGCAGCATCTCCTTTTTATTTTAAAATATCGCTCCAACTCTTACCGAAACTTCAACGTGTCTGTGATCGAGCGGCGTTGCATACGCCACCGTGTTTCCGAAACGAGGTCGCCCCCTCCTACAAAACCAAAAAATAAAACAAACCTTCTCGGCGAACGTATCGAGCACGTCAGCACCGCAGTTACTTCGTGTTTACGACAACAGCGGCGTTCTCTCGCATACATTCAACACAAATGTGTGTACAAAACACAGTGTGAACAGAGGCAGACAGACAGACCCGACGGGTGTGAAGGGCGATGAGCAATGCCTGCTCGTGACTCGCCGCTCCGCCTCCGTCCTCCCGCGAGCTCCGGGTCGTGAGTCACTTCCACGCACTGCGACAGTCTCGGCGCTCCTCCGGCCTTCTGAGTTTCTGTCCGCCGTCCCCATCTTTGATTTGTTCCGCATACGCCACTGTCGACCGAGCGCTCCGGCGGCTGCGCTTCCGCGGGGCTTCCTCGTGGCCCACGCGACGTTTCCACGGCATCGTTCGGCGCGAGTTCGGCGCTTCGGCGAGGGTTCGCTCGTTCTGCTTTCAGTATTTTTCATTGTTCAAGTCTGGGCGATACCTTTCGCTAGAATGTACACGGTCATTCGTGGGCAGTAACGAAATTCCAGTCATACAGCTATTGACCGCGTTTGCTATATACATCGTGATTGTTGTCCTTGCTATATTATAGTTCAATGATTTTGATTAGTTTCTCACAATTTTGGGATCAGATCTCCCACTGATTCTATCAATGACCACGGCAACTTTGAATCAGAGAAAGTTCACTCAAATTCTCAGAAAATGATCAGACACATCAGATTATTATCTGATAATTATCTGAACCAAGAGCAATGATAGCTATGACATTAGATAGGATAGTGACGAAAGAGGAGGGGAAAAATGAGAGCGTTACCTGTAACGCACATCAGTGGATCGTGGATGCGAGCCTCTTGTATCATCAGTACTTATTGTGTTTTTCGGCCCGAGCGCGCTCGGAAGACGAGCTTCTAATGCATACAAAAACCAAGATAAAGGTGCATTCGTCGATCCGATCGCTCGAAAATGCTGCAAAAAGAGGCTTTTTTACTGAGATAAGATAATACATACCGTTTTGATATAAGTTAGGTATAGTACTGATATAATTGGCAGTTTTTCACGTCAGACGAACGTACTGTACTGAGTGATCTTCTATGCCCATTCAGCCCCATGCAATTGCCTCGAGAAGAGAAGACGCTTTGGCGTTTAATCCAAATGTGATGGACACATCTCATCGTCCCGATGCGGCTTGAAGCTGGGCATCGAGTTCCAGTTCTTTGCGTGTGTAACCCGTGCACCAGTCACGGTGCTGGGCCAGCTGGTCATGGAAAACAAGGATGGTATTTTTCATCATTGTAAGCTATTTTGTAACTTACGCGAGATCGAGGATATTTCCAGTAAATTCGATTGTTCTGAAATTTACCTCAACATCGAACATAGCCAAAAGAAAGAATCTGATGTTTGAAGTCTCACCAAACTGTCGATTCCGTTCAACGTTTCATTGCGCATTTTTCGCGACGCGGTTGGAACGCCAGCCATCGACAAGCCTTGGCCACCGATCCGATGAACGTACCTAGCTACATACATGTGTTTGTTTGCCAGAGTCAAACGTCGTGACCTCGTGCCGCCAGCATCAGATCGAACAGGTGGCGACCGCAGCCGCGAATTCAGTTGAGCTTCCATCGACCTTTCGAGTTCGAAACCAGACAAGCCGTCGCGGATTTTTCCGAAGGCAAGGACAGACAGACAGATAGATAGATATCCCTGGATTGATAACCGCGTAATGTTGTGCAAACACGCGGTCGCAGCGTTGCTAACCGCCTTAGAGACGCGTTTCTGACGCCAGGCGGCGGCGGCCTGTCACCGGTTGACGTTGAAGTTGACGGTTGAGTTTCGGACTTTTGCTAACCGACGCCGTAAACTGCGGTAGACTGCAGTGGCAGTGAACGACGGCAGGGACAAAACCCGAGGCCTTCAGTTGCTTTGCCGTGGCGGCCGGAATATAACAGTGGTGGTTGTCACATGGGTACGGCTAATCAGACTCAGGATCGATCATTTGGCAAACCATGTCGAGCACGTGCCACCCCACAGCTAAACAAACTACTATCTCACCCGCTTTCTCACGCTCCTGACCTCTGAGATGGTCGTGGAGTGTGAGACGATGGCGGCGACCATAGACGGCACGAGTATGATATCATCAGACGAAGGCGAGCATGTCTCTAATGCCGTACAGCAATGACGAAAGTGTGAGATTCGCAGCTCGACAGCAAAAGCGATGAAGGCGCAGTCGCACTACAGGTTTAAGGTGCAGCTATAGTATAAGCTGGAGAGAGTTGTTGGACACTTGATCGAGTGCACAGAAAAGTACACGTTGAAGACCTGCTCCAGCAGCGGTGGGATCAAGCACAATCTCGGAAGCAGCAGCATGCACTAATGCTCGCTCTGTCACATCCTGAACGATCGAGCTGTGAACGTGACCAAGAACATTTTGCACATGAACATGCAGTAGCGTCGTGTGAATCGGCGATGCCTTCATTGAGGAGTTCTGAAGTTTAAGGTTCGTGATGGAGCTGTGCCACTTGAGAACCTCACCAGATGTCACTAAAGCGATCTGGTACTGCCTTCGTTTCTATAAAGTCTCACGGGTCAATCACCCGTCACCGCAAGTCCCCAATCATCGGCTGGAAAGATAGCCCACCGTTGCTCGAGATGACCCGCGTCCCGACCTCCTCCTGCCGCCGCGCGGGCGTCGCGCTCGCCGCCATGGCGCGCGTCCAGGCCCCGAGTCGCTCGATCTCCACTGGTGTCGCCCGTGTGCGCAGTATGCGCTCGTTGCCCGCGGCGGTGACCGCGGTGCGAGCCGCAGTCTCCTCGACCAATGCTCGCGCGTTCTCGACGGCCGCACCAGGCCAGGATGCCTCGCACGAGTCCGCCGACAGCGCGCACTCGAGTGCGTTCGACCCCGAGACCAAAATCCTGCAGCATGCGCTCCACCACGTCGGCGTTCACGGGTACTGCAGTTGGATATGGACCAACTATCACAATCTGATGAATGTGAGAGTGCTGACGGGTTCTCTTTGACGCTGTAGCTGGTCGATCGAGGCGTTGGCGGCCGGTGCGCGCGACGCGGGGTTCCCCTCGGTCGCGCACGGCATGTTCCCGGGCGGCGCCGTCGAGCTCGTCAACTTCTTCATGGACAAGAGCAAGGACGAGCTGCACGCCAAGCTCGCGACCAGCACGGAGACGCTGCGCGCCATGTCCGTGACGGAGCGGCTCAAGTTCGGCGTGCGCTCCCGGCTGGAGCTGCTGGGCCCCGTGCTGGCGACGTGGCCTCAGGCCATGGCGCTCGGCGCGCTGCCGCAGAACGCTCCGACGACCATGCAGAAGCTGGCGACGCTGGCGGACGAGATCTGGTACTTTGCCGGCGACCAGTCGACTGACGCGTCGTGGTACACGAAGCGCGCGGTGCTGACGGCCGTGTACACGAGCACGGAGCTGTTCATGCTGTCGGACCACTCTGCTGGGTTCGAGGACACTTGGGCGTTCCTCGACCGCCGCATCGACGAGACCATCGCGCTCGGCGAGGTGCCGCGCAACGTGCGTACTGGACGAATGCTTGTTGTGAACGAGTGGATGTTTGTATTGACGTCGTGTGTGTTTGGTGCAGCTGAACGACGTGGCTGGGATGGCCAGCATTGGACTGCAGTCCGTCTTCTCGGCCGTCACATCGCTCGCCGGTCCGCTCGCTGGCCAGATCGTGTCCCACTCGCCGCTTGCGCACGTGCCCAACCCGATCTCGGCCGTCGGCAACATTGTGCCTGCCTCGGTCGCGTCGACGCTGGCGGCAGGTCTGCCTCCGAACCCGTTTGGTGGTGTTGTTCCCTCCGCGGCTGCGACCGAGACCGCTTTCGATGCCAAGGACATGGACGAGATCAACGCCGAGCTCGAGAAGCTCGGTGGGGAGTCCTCCAAGCCGACAGCGTAAAATGGCTGACAGGTACGCACGTCGTGCCGCGCGTGATCAGTGATGCAACGTGTCTGGTGCATTGTTCAGCAGTTCAACAGTGATGAGAAAAGAATCAAGATGGAAGAAAAAGATGAAGCTACTGTTTCTGTTCATTCGTCTCCTGTTCATCCGCCTCGTCGCCATCGTCGTCGTCATCGTCTTCACTGCCTTCTTCGTCGTCGTCACCGTCTTCCTCCTCCTCCTCGTCATTGTCATCCGCGTCCTCGTTATTTTCGTCGTCGTCATTGTCACCGCCTTCGCCGCTCGCCTCTCGCTGCGCTTGATCGAGGAACGCGCGCTTGGCGGCGATTTGCGCCTCGCGCTTGTCGTGCCGCGCCTTCTTCATGTCCGCCAGTCGCTGATCCTTCTCGTGCTCCATCCTGGCTTCCTCGGCGTCCCAGAACGCGTACTGCAGATCGAGCGCGCGCAGGTCGTCGCGCACCCGCAGCAGCTTCCGGTACCATTGCTCTTCTTGCTCGGCCGCGGTTCGACGCTCGCGCTTCACGAGACGAATGGCTTCTCCGAGCACCATCGGTGGCCAGTTGGTGCGGCGCTCGACGCTCTTGTCGGGAAGCGTGAGTGTGCCTTTCCCGCACAGCCGGTTGAGCCGCCACTCGCCAGTGTACGAGTATCCGAGTCCGCTCGTCTCGGTGCCCTGTCCGTGCCGCTGGTTCTCGAAGAACTCGCCTTCGTACGTGGTGCCGAGCTGCCGAAACTCGAGCTTGCCGCGTCCGCACCGCTGTCCGCGCTTGAACTCGCCTTGATACCGGAAGCCGCCGCTCGTTCCCGACGCCGGAACCATCTCCATGACGCCAAAGCCGTGGAACTTGCCGTCCTCGAACGCGCCAGTGTACGTCACGCCATTGGGGTAGACGACGGTGCCGGAGCCGCTTGCTCGACTCGCGACCCACTCGCCGCGGTACTTGCCGCCGTCTGCGAACGCGTACACCCCCATGGCACCGTGCATCTCGCCGGACTTCCAGCGTCCGTTGTAATTGAAGAAGACGTGCTTCCCTTTCGACTCGAGCGTCCCACGCACTGGTGGAGCGAGTCCAGGCGGAGCTGGCGTCACGACAGCCTCCGGAATCAGCTCAAGCTGTTCGATCGCCTCGGCGTCTGCATTCTTGATGGCTTCGTGGGTCAGTAGCGCCTTCTTGGCCGCGGTCTTCGGCTTGGTCTTTGGATCGGACGACTGGAAGGAGCAGTCTCGGAACGCGCGTCGCAGCAGCACCTGCACCTTGTGCCTCGGCTCGAGCTTGGCATTGTCGCTGTGTGCTGGCGCCTTGATGACGGCGTCGAACTCGCGCTGGTGCTCGCGCATGCGCTGCTCGAGCGTCGACAGTTGCTCCGGCTGTGCGAAGAAGGCGCGCTCGAGCCTCGCGAACAGCACGGCGCTCCAGCGGCCGAGCCGCAGCTTGTGCGACTTGAGGAACCACGGCGCGAAGCGGGCGTGCACCTCCGGCAGACCCACGCGGCGCAGCATGCGGTAGTAGAAGATGCTGCGCGGGTCTTCGCCGTGCAGTTTCTGTCGAGGCGACAGTCACTCCATCAGCTCTGCACACATACATACACGGTGTGCGAGCTCCATCTTACTCGCTCGATGGCTGGCACGGCCTTCCGCTCCTTGCGCAGCAGCGCATTGATCTGCCGCATGAGCTGCATCGACAGGTCGGACCATCATTGACTCACTGTACGGATACAGCAACCTCAAACAGATCAAAGAGATCAATCACCTCGGCGAGCTCGGCCTCCTGGCTGCGCCGAGTGCGGGTCTGTTGGAGCTGCAGCTCACGCAGAAACGCCGTGCGGGCGTCATTGGGGCCAAATCGCCGGCGACCTCCAAAGCGGCGACTCGCCACCATCACGACCGCCTACAGACTCCAATTGATACAGAATGGCGATGATCCTATCTATTTCGAGGTGCGATGATGTGATATCGAGCAGAGAGAATGCAATGTGATCTTTTGATGGGAATGTATGGTGAATCTATGATCACCCGCTCACTGAGGAGAGACGGACAACCTCAAACAACACCAGTCAATCTGGCAAGCCACGCGCTCGTCGGAACGAGACGCGCGAGCGGCGACGGAGGCCCACGGAGGCGGCAGCTCCGACGCCGAGCGAGCTTGCGAACACACCGCGGCATCCAAAGGAAGCCACGCTCGTGCACATGCAGTCAGGAGATGTAGACAGCAGGAGGGTTTCTCTCAGTGAAAAATTCGTTGATCATATGCATCGACATGACGCGGAGTCCGCGCTTCAGGATTAGCATGGAATGATCGGTCATCAACGAGAACCACACACGATAGATAGCAGACACAAAACGCAGTGGAGAGACATCACAGCAGCAGCCGCAATGCTGCCAACACCAGCAAAAGGAGAAGAATGAACCTCAGCACGGACGATAGCCGAATGCCGAACTGTGTCAACCAACCAACCAGTCAGGAAGGTTATGGTTACGTTGGATACGTTACGATTGGTAACCACAGTTACCATGGTGTAAACTGTAGCGCTGTGACGTGTGGAAAAGGGAACACACAGTGTGTTCCCTTTTCCACACGTCACAGGAGCCCAAATGAGTAACTCGTAACCAGTAACTCTCGAATGTAACCAATTCATAGTCAATTGTAACCTATGTAACCCGTAACTCGTAACCACAATGTAGCCATTTGGACAGTAACTCTCGCTTTTTGGGATACAGAATGTAACCTGACATGTAGCCATGTCATGTGACAACCTTCAGCAGCCAGATACCTACCTACTTGTTATCCCCACCCTTCGACGCGTTGTTAGCCTCGCGCAAAAGCTCCAGCTTGGCGCGCTTTAGCTCCATCTTGTCTGCGTGGCGCCGCATCGTGCACTCCAGCTGGGCGTGCAGCGCCTCGCGCTGGAACGCCAGGTTCATCTCGAACTTGTACCGCTCCAGCTCCAGGTAGTGCTTCCCCATCTCACACAGCGCCGCGATCGACGGCTCGAACACAGTTGGCACACCACTCTCCTCTCGCCTCCGCTTCACTCCCGCCGGTCCTGGCCGCGGCTGCTGCTGCTGGTGGTGGTGATGATGAGCATGGGGTTGGCGAGGAGCATCCGAGTCTCTGGCATCACGCTCGACATCGCGCGTTGAGCTCTCTGCAGACGCTGGTGACGGTGCAGCAGCCTCCGAGTCAACCTCATCGCTCGCTGGCTCGGGATTTCGAGGAGGCGCCGGTCTCAACAGCGGGAGCCTCCGCGGGACTGCAGACTCCGAGGCAGCTGAACCATCGACAGCGACATCACCTGATCCATTCACACGATCACTACGCGCATTCGCGCGGACGCTCTTCGTGCTGCGGCGATGCGTACCGGAGTGACTCGTACTCGGATTACTGGCACTGAGACCGCTGTCACTGGTGCCAGCTTCGCTTTGCGTTTTGGCATTCGGGACGTTGATGATGACTCGGAGAGCATCCGGCGGGATGCGCGGCACGCGACGACCCTCCGGCCGAGAACTCAGGATCTTGTGCACGTCGTAGCACAGCGGGAAGGTCTTCTCGAGCCACTGCCGCCGCGCGCGCGCCTCCGGGTCGTTCTCGTTCATTAGCGTGCGCAGCAGGATCGGCCGCAGCTTGTGGTAGCGCCGCTCAATGTCCTGGAACTTGGTGCGCACGTGCTTCTCCTCCTTGTCGCACAGCGCTGGCTGCGCCGCCGCCTGCTCGTAGAACGTGCGCTTCTTCGTCGCGCCATCGTAGTCGTCCAGGTGCGCGGCCCAGTACTCGAGCAATGCGCGCTCCTCCGCCGCCGTCCAAGTGCGACCCATCGGCCGGTTCTTCCTTCCCCCACCCTGCTTTGCGTGCGTGATTCTACCGGAATGGCGGCATTTAACTGTTATTTCCGCCAATCATTGTTTTGGTTACCGCTTTTAGTCCAATGGGAGGACATCCTTCCATCCTGCATCAGAGCATACATTTTAAAGAGATGAGGTCGCTGATTCGTCCAAATCGAGTATTTGTTTTCGTAATTAAGCTCGCTGATTCGTCTATAACCGGCATTTTCCTATTAGCTGCTGCCGCGGCTGCGTCTTCGGCAGTACATCGGTAAAATTTCTTAACTCAGTACACGATGATGAATTATTATAATATAGTATATTAGTTTTGAATTTGCTCTGCCACACCGCATTACAGGGGAAAACATGGTTGATGTCCTTTGTAATGTGGTGTGGCAGACAGAACGACCCAAAAAAATACAATAATTTACTTAGTTATGATAATCTATCGATGAGCTGCTGCCATGAGATGGCAAAAGTGAGAACCCCGACGTGTCCAGCTCGGCAGCAGCTCATCGCAGCGGTCGATTATCATCCAATTCGAGGCGCATACCGCTTCATATCAGCCAATCCGACGTGTCAGTATTGGCATTAGCTCGACGAATATCAACCAATCCACGCAGATCAAGTCGGCAATTAATCGGCGGAATGGAAAGTAACACAATCAAGTAGGTTACGGAGTTATGACGGACGTTTATGTGTTGGGTTTTTGCTCCTGAGTAGATCACCCACTATATTTTTCCCCTTCCCGGAGGTTTTACCCAACACGCAGATGTGACGGTTGGGTTTTACTTCACTTTTGATCTGTCGGTGTGTCGGCGGAATGGAATTAGCACAATCAAGTAGGTTACGGAGTAATGGCGGCGCACCCTGCTGAAATCGGTGTTGGATTTTTGCTCCAGAATGGATCATCCAGGTTGTTTTTTTCCTTATGGTGGAGGTTTTACCCAGCCAGTCAGATGTGACGGTTGGGTTTTACTTCCGCGAAGGCTCGGGCAGGTCACCATACACGCCGGAACGGCCTCGCGGCCACGACCTCTGCTTGTGCTAGCGGACTCAGTGCAACTCGCAACGAGTTGCACTGCTCACGAAGGCGCGCGGCAACGAGGAAACGTCCCGCTACGCGCAGTTATTGCTCTCCGAAAGCGAAGAAGATGTGCTTGATGAGATAAAACAGCGGTGGACCCAGCGATTCGATCAGCTCACTGAGCGTATTGCTGGGTTGGTTGATGACACTAGGAGACGGTAGCGCGCTCGCGTTGTTCGCGCACGAACATCTTTCAACGCTACTTCTCTCAGGGTCTGGTATGTCGGGCAAGGCCCATGGCTTGCTCATCCGGTTTTGTCTATAGGAGGCGCATTCGCTCCCTTCTTCAGCACCCTTGTGCAGCACTGGATACTCTTTACATTGCTCCAGGCAGGAGGTGACCAACACGCGGGACGCGACCCAGTGGCCGACACACTTTGCCGAGCCCGCTGGCTTCGGGTGCTGGGGTTGCGTTGGCTAGCAGTTGCTTCTCCACCTCAACCAACTTGCCAGCATTGATATATTCGAGATCACCTCAGTCGAGAGTTGTAGGAAAATTGGACATGCACGAAATCAGCACAAACTGATTTGAAAATGCATCTGATTCTTTGTATTTTGGGGGTCGCAGCACTGACAGGTCACACAAAGCTGAAAGCGACAAACTGCCAAATGCGCGTCCCCGTCGACCACGCTTGCTGGGCCGAGACTGCTGCGTTCCTCGACCACTCTGACCGACGGCAACTCCTTGCGCTATGCAAAGCATCAGTCGAATCGCAGGTTCGACGCGACTTCTTTGCGCAGTCGACGTGGCGCGTGCCGACGGATGGCCGAGTCGCGTCGCGAGTTCTGAAGACGATGACAATGAAGCGGGTCGTCAAGTGCGTGAGAACCGAAAGCTCGTGGCAGCAGGTGTATCTGGACGAGTTTCCCGCGCTGGAGAGCCTGGAGATTGTCGACAACCCCGACGAGTGCGGCGCGGTGCTGTCCGCATCCCTCCCCGTCCGACTCAAGAAGGTCGATGTGAAGCGAAAAAACGTTGGATCACTGAAGGCGTTGACGCGCCTGGAGAATCTGGAGGAGCTGAGTTTATACGCAGATGTAATGTACGACGCCTCGGCGCTACAGGAACTGCAAAGACTGATTAAGCTGACGATCAAGAGCTGTCCACTGGATGTGCGAAATGGTGAATGCACTGCTGACTGGATCGGGTCGCTGGTGAATCTTCGATCGTTGCATACCTGGCATCCACAGCTCGTCGATAGATCGCTGATATCCCTGATACACCTTGAAGAGCTCATGATCTGCACTTGGTGCGACGTCGACTTGGACATATTGACAGCGCTCGCTCCCCGCTTGACGCGCCTTGACATGGCCGAAGAGCCTATCACCGGTGCACCACCAAGGCAAGAGACGGATCGATGTCTCGCCTCACTTGTTAAGATGGAGAATCTCAGGATTGGTGGCGACAATTTCATCTACGGCAAGCTTGACGCGTTGAGCGGACTCGACTCCATCCGGATCCTCTACTTGTTCCTCGATGGCATCGAAATCGATGATTTGGGACCGCTGGCGACACTAGTCGATCTGGAAGAGCTAACCGTTTCGGCCCCAAACACGGACTGGTCTCCCATTGCGAGTTGCAAGGAGTTGCGAATGGTAGATCTGCAGGCGACTGAGTACCAGAAGAACTGTTCCGCAATGAAAGCGCTTTACGAGTTGCCTCTTCTTATTACGCTCAAGAACCCGTTTCGATTGATGAAGCAGTATCCACTGGAGCACGTAACTGTGATGGAAGCTTCGCGGGATCACGGGGAGTTCGAGTTTGAAGAAGGTTGCTGCCCCAACGTTGACAAGCTCATTCTGGATGGCACTTTTGTCATGTCCAACATCGTGGCCTCGTTTCCCAAACTCAGACATCTCGAGCTTTCGGGCGACTCGGCTACCGTCGATGCTGACATTCGTTCGCTTGCATGCCTGACACGCCTCGAGACACTGGTGTGGCCGCAGAATTGCGCGAGCTGCTGTGGGTTCGCTTTCCTTGGCGAACTAACGCGATTGCAACACCTGGATCTGACGAGAGACCCCATTGCTGACATTTCGATGCTTGGACAGTTGAGAGAACTGCGCTCTTTGAAACTCAAACGAACTCTGGTGCGCGACATCACGCTACTCGCGGGGCTGAAGCGCCTGGAGCGACTGGATCTGAGTCTTTCTCGAGTTCGTGACGTCTCGTGTTTGTATGGGCATCCGCAACTGCGATGGCTCCGCATCCCGACTGAAGCGGACTGCGGGCCATTGGTGAAAGAGTACGGTGTAGGACTTCCGAACATCGTCAGAATCGTGCATGGTGCCGAAAGGAATTGTATCTGGCACCACTGGCTGGGAGTGCATCGGTAGGATAGAGAGAGAGAAATTGAAGAAGGGCGGCAAGGAATTGCGCCAGTGTGTCGAGCTGTCATCCAGCTACTGCATTTATATCGCCTGCTGGGTCGTCGTCTGTGACAGTTGTGGCAACCTGGTTATTTGCAAGTGAACAACCCACTGATACCCATGAAGTATCTATCCCCCTGAGAGCTCACTCGCACCGACCATTTAGCCGAACCGATAATATGCGGACAGATCAAGACGAACTCGCGACTTCGTTCAAGCAACAAAGCTGCTATATATCCTCAGCGGTAATTTACCGAGCCATCGGGTGCGAGTCCGCCTTCCGCGTCGTGGATGGCGCACAAACTTGCGACCTCGAGCCGCTTGCCCTGCACGGTGCTCAGTAGCTGCTGACCGCGGAACGTGCTCGCTGTCGCCGCATGCGACTTGCGAACGACCGGCGCCGGGTTGGTTGAGAAGACCTTTTTGGCGTGCATGTCCATTGAATGGGCGTGCCGCAGGTCTTGGTGCAGATTCGTCATGCGCTGCGTCTCCCTGTACGCATTTACCAACGAGTGAGCAGCAATAGGAGGAGAGGTAACCCATCACAACTGCTGGACGTACGTGCTCCGGTGGTGGTCGTTCCGCCGCATCGTGATATACCGCTTCTCGGTCAGCTTCTTGTCGAGTTCAGCAAGCTCCTCGGCCTGTTTGACACGCAGCAGCTCGCGCTTGGTATCCTTGAATCTCTCAAACTTGACCGACCATTTCGCTCGCTCCTCCTTCTCGAGCGCGTCGGCGCGCATGAATACCGTGCGCGCGTCCTCGAACAGCTTGAGCTTGGCCAGGTTCTTCTCCGTGTCCTTGAGCTGCAGCAGTAAGCTCGAGAACTTGACATGCGGCTCTGAAAGCCGCGTTAGCAGCTCCTCGAGCTGTGCGCGCTCAACCACGTGAGTCTTGTTGAGGTCCACTCGCTTCGCCTCGATCTCGCGCTCGGTCTTGTCAGCCAAGGAAGTACATTGAGCGTCATTGCGACGGCTGACTAACGACATCCCGCGACCAAACTGCTCGCGTTCCTGTTGCTGGCGCCGCGACTCGTACGTTTGCTGCATGGTCACGAACTCGCGTTTCATTCGCTGCAGTCGGTCGCGCAATAGGATCGCTCGATCGAACTTCTTCGTGTTGGTGGCCACGTCGCCCAGCACATCCTCGAGCTCGGCGCGCACGCGCGTAAAGATGGCGCACTGCTCGTGCGGCGCGATCAGGTCGTCAGGCGAGTAGCCGAACAATGCGAACACATCTTGGAGTGTCCGGAGTTCCATCGGGTGTTTGGGCGAGCTCGGTGCATCGGACGGGTCTAGCACCGTCAGTCGCTCGGCCCGCAGGATGGCAAACTCGAGGTCCCGCCGAAGCTGAGTCGTTCATGTTAGATAAATGAGTGGGGGTGTTGGAAGCATCAAACAGTACTAGACGCACCTGTTCCTTCTGCTCATCCTCCATGTTGGCGTGCCGACGCTAGCAATCTCCGCGGTGTCGGTTCCGGCAGCGCGAGCTTTGAACTCTGCTCTGATCTCTGAGCGTCAGTGGAATGTGCGGCTATTTATATTGGAGGAAGGAGGCAAGACTGAGCTCGAAATGTTGGCTAGCGATGTGAAAAAAACTCAAATCCGAGTCACGGTGAGGAAGTCGATTCAAACTACGAACAGATCGGATTGTGTTGGTAGTGGCTGTTCGTCTTGCGAGCGGGAAGACGCACACATACACGGCATTACGACAAGATAGAAACAAAGTTGGCTGCCAGTCGCACCGCCGACGCCAACGCAGCGGCAGCTAAGCGATCTTGCGCGGAGTCACTAGTCCAAGTGGGGACGGCATTCGGTCGCCTTCTTCGGCGATGAGCAGCGGCGGAGTTTGCATGGCCGGCTTGTCCAGTCGGACCGCCCAGCCCAGTCCGAGCTGTCCGAGCGGCGGTCGTCTCGAAACTCCGCGATCCGAACCCCACTCGCGACCGCCGAAGGTCTTGGGCGTGCGATCTCCGTCAGCCACACACCCGTCAGTGGGGCTCGACGCGATACTGGACAGTCGACGCCGAGCCTCGAGGTACTTGTTCAGCACGTCGCTGTCCACTGGCGAGCACGGCGACGTGGACGAGGATGGGTCCGTGCCGGATGTGTCGCCGTCCGACTGCGGCTTGTCCGCCACCTTCTCCACCACACGGCGCACGGTCTCGAGCGCGCGTGCGCGACTCAACGGGTTGCCAGAGTATAGCGCATCAGCGAGCTGCGACCCAGGCGTCGATGACGTCTGAACTTCGCTGTTGCTCCTGGCGTCACGACCCGCGTAGTAGGTGTCGCTTTCGATGCTGAACGTCCTCGGCATCCGAGAGCTGCTGGTCATGAACGCAGCCGTCGCCATCGAGGTCGGCGTTGGTGTGCCCGCGACGGATCGAGCAAGACCAGCGGCTTGCTGAAGTTGCTGCTCCTCGCGCTCCTGCGCCGTGACTGGAGCGTCGAACACGCTGGCGTCGATGCGAGCGACACACCCGAAGCAGACGCGGTTGCGACGCACGCGTCTCGCGACCGGCTCGACCTCGCACTTGCGCGAGCACTCGCGGCACGTGAGGTGGCCGCAGAGCTGGCAGAAGTGCGTGCGACGCAGCAGTCCGAACGGTCTGGTGCACACTCGGCACGCGTCCTCCTGGAAGACGCTCTTGTCGAGCGGCGCGAGGATGAAGGGCTGGCAGCCGAGTCGTCGGCGCTGCATCAGCCGCGCGAGCTCGCCAGTGGCAGCCGCAAGCAGCGACACGACGTATTTGGCCTGTGGACTGCAGGTGAGTGCGTCGCTCGCCGCGGTCGAGACGTAGGCGCACATGGTGATCTTGGTCTGGTGGCCGCTCAGGTCGCTGTACGAGCCGGCGAGGTGGTAGCCGACCGCAATCTGCTCGTTCCAGCCGCTGTGGTCGGGCACGCCTCCCGAGAACTCGGCGGTGTGCGTGAGTCGGTGGCGCAGCGAAGGAGGCAGCGTGCGCATCGCGTACACAGCCTCGTTAGTCTCCGGTCGGTGCTGCGAGAGCGCGGCGAAGCACAGCCGCTGGTTGCGCAGCGGCGTGGCTGGCACGCTGACGGCCGACTTGGGACGCACCGTGACGCTCTGCAGACCGACCCAGCTCGGCAGCGTCGGGTCCGCGAGCGTGTCTTCCTCCTCGCGCTCCATCCATCCGTCGTCGTCGTAGGTACCGGGCGAGCGGTTCAGACCGTCTGGGAGGACGTGGGACAGCAGCAGGTCGCCGCGCTTGTACTTCTTGTCGCCGAAGAGCGTGGTCATCGTCGCGTCGAACTGCAGCGCGTCAGTGCTGAAGAGCAGGTCGAGCGCTTCGGTCAGTCGGCAGCTCAGGTCGACGCGTGCCGTGGCCGCGAACGCTACACATGGGTCGTTGTGAGGCCACTGCGAGCCGCCCAGTCCAGCCAGTTCAGACATCGACATCGATATCGAGCTTCGAGTCGAGTGTGGAACCGGGATCGGCGGCGGGAGCGGCTCGCGACGGCGACTGCGGTACCAGCGCGGCGTCCGCAGCGGACGAGGGGTCGACGAAGGCGTCGAAGCTCCTGGAGCCATCGGGTGCATGATCGTGCTGCGGTCGAAGGCCTTGATCTCGACGCCGTGGCGCCTGGTCTGAGCCACCCAATGCAGGTTGTTGCGCGTGACGCTCACGTCCGAGCCTGCGTTGCTGCCGAGGCGACGGCGGCTCCGGTTGCTCCGCAGACTGCGCGAGCTGCGGTCTTCGCTGTGCGTGAGCAGCGTCTGCAGGTTGGGGAGCACCGTGGCGGCCGTGGCGAACAGCTCGCGGTTGGTGACCTCGTGGACGACTGAAAACCCGCGGGTGGACGCGAGCATGTAGGACGAGATCGACTCGTCCTCGGACGGCGACAGCTCGAAGTCGATCGGCTTGACGGACCGCGTGGACCGCGTGGACCGCATGAAGTCGCCGAAGCTCTGGCGGAACAGGTCGGCCATCTCGCTGTACAAGCTCTTGAACGCTGTGGCATCCACGGGCGGAATTCGGAAGTGATCAAGCACGGGCGACCCTCCTGGTCCTCGTGGTGATTCTCGGGAGACAGGCTCAGCTTCTCTCTCGCTGACCGGCGGCGGTGCTCAGTTCACGTGTACGTGCGGCCCGGAGCTCGCGAAGGTGCCGGATTGGGGCCAGGTGCGTCGCCGGTCTCCGTCAACGGCTCCGGCCTGTGCGAGGTGGAAAAGCCTATGTGCACGGCGATGCCGCCGGGTCTGTAGGGTCTGTAGGGTTCTCGGCCTGTCGATCGGCCGTCGGCTTTCTTCCATTTGGAAGACCCCCATTGTCGGCGGACCATTCGTCTGTCATCGTGTTTGATCCTGCCTGATGTGCTGAACCTCTGCCGGAATGCAGGGTTTCCACCAATGAGACTGTAGATATCTTTATATTCAGCCAATCATGAGCCTATTAACCGCACGGTAAGTTGAAGTTGTTGAGCTCCTGACGTGCGCCGACATCACCACGGCAGGCGATACGCCAGAATGGAAGAATGCGGCGGGAAAATGGGGACGGTGGTGTCCTTCCGCACCGCCGCGGATTCATCGCTCTCTGTTCTTGCATCATCTCATCGCGCTGCCCATCGGTCCGTCAGCTCCTCCGCGACGGCGCGCGCGAGGTTTCTGCTCCCTTCGCCAGGCAAGCAGCACGAAACGAACATTAGCTGACTGAACGCACTTGGAGCCAGGGTGTGAAGAGAGCGCTGTCGATCACTGAAAATGGCGACGGTGTGAGCGTTCTATTGGCATCACACCCTCAGCTCCGTTGGTCTATACGTTGCTCCAACCGAGCGGGTGGCAAATCCAGTCAGCCAACGCGTCCAGCTTCGCGCAACGTGCAATCGCGGCATCGAAGTCTTTGGACCGGCGAGAACGAACATCATATGCTACCACAGCCGAGCCAAGCCTCGTTGCTCACGTTGCAGGGTCGGCCGAGTCCCGCAGCGATCTGCGCCTTCCGCAGACGGACGTAGTCGTCGTTGACAACACATGCAAGCACCTGTCCGCGGTTGAAGATGCATATGCCGACAAGACCCGATCCAGCGGGGTACTCGCACTGCTTGAACGGCACACCATCACATATGTTGATCCTCTCGCGGTTGATGAGGTCGGACGCGTTCACGCCATCGAAAGGAGTGCGCTGACACAGGCGGTCGGAAAACTTGTCCACAAAAGAGAGGGTAACGCTGGTGGATGAGTTGGCTGGGTCGAGGCATTCCGCGGGTGGAATGCCAAGCACTGGATTCCCCCTGCAGAACTCGTGCGAGAGATCACATGTTCCCAAGAAACCGTTGCAGCAAAACTCGGCGGCGCGAGAACCCAGCAGGTCGACGAGCGAGTCTTTCACCGGTGTCAGATCGGGTAGCGTTCGCAATGCCGGCATGTAGAGTGGCGCGAGTCGCTGTAGCTTGGGGACACGGTCGAGCGGCGGCAGGTCGGTGACCTGGTACATGTGCGCGACCGTGAGGCTGCGCAGGTTGGGCACGCCGTCCAGCGGCGGCAGTTCGCGGAGCAGGTCGTGGACACCGAGATGCACAAACACGAGCCGTGGCAGCGCGCTGAACAAGCTGGTATCTAGAGACACGAGGTTGTCGAACATCTCCTTGCCTTCGATGTGCCTGTCCGACAAGAAATCAAGTCCGAGTGTTAGCAATCGGAAACTGAAGTGCTGACAGGCTGAAAGGCTGAAAGGCACTTCAACTCACAGATAGTACAGCTCCTTGAATTCGCCAACCCAGGTCGGGACCTCTTCCAGACCCGTGTAAACGAGCGACCTGCAAACAAATCAAGTTGGATCAGCAGCAATCAGGCGCACGGGTGAGTCATCGGCGCTCGACACACGTACACGTATTGAAGCGAGCGGCAGGCGCGCAGCTCCTCCGGCAATCGCGACAGACCTTGGTTGATGACCTGGAGCACCTTCAGATCGCCGCTCTTAGCGAGCGCCTGCACCGCCGACGTAGCGTTCACGGGGTTCATCCACTCGTCGTACGTGGCCGGCGGTAGGTTGATGTCGATGAGCGTCAGACACGGACACGACTCGCTGTCTTGCCACCGATGCGCGTAGACGACGCACTGCGGATAGGCAGCGCACACCGCGAGCGTCGCGGACATGGACTTCTCGCCCACGACGACGACGTAGGTGCCATACGCGATGAAGACCGAGGCGACAATCAAAGGCACGCGGCGCTGCGGCGAGTGGGTGAGAGTCGAATCGTTTCGACTCGCCGCCGTGGCCGCGATCTTGAAGGTCACCGCGCGAGCGCGGTCGCGCAGCATGGTCTCGACGACGCCGCGGAAGCGATTGCAGAGCGACAGGTTCATGCTCACGCGCAGCGCGAGGTTGCCGAGCGAGAGGAAGCGCAGCGAGTCGAAGCACGCGAGGAAGAAGGCGATCTCGTTCGGGTCGGCGTTGGTGCGCGCGAACCGCTCAAAGTATCCGGGCGGCAACACCTTGAGGTAGAGCGCGTACGAGCGGCGGTCGAAGTCGAAGTTGGCGTAGCAGTATGCGAGCACGAGGATCGGGTAGAGCACGGCGGCGACCAGGTCGAAGCTGTCCAGCAAGTCCAAACTCGTCAGCGTCAACGCATTACCTGGTGGATGGTGAAGGGTGGAGGTTCTAAAACAAACAACGCACACAGAGTCGACGAGGATCTCGACCATGGCGGAGTGGCGCGCCATGAGGATGCCGAGCGCGCACGAGAGCGAGTTGCAGCAGAGGAAGACGGCGTAGCCGCGCACGAGGCTGGGGGGAAAGCCGTGCTCGAGCACCTCGTGCAGCTGCACCGACTGCACGCCAAGGTCGATCGCCTTGAGCGCCACGTTCTGACCCACGTTTCGCGGTCGCGTCAGTTGCAACACTCTCTTACAGTCGAGTCAGAGGCAGGACCAACGCACCCAGAACTTGCGGTTGCGGCCGGAGATGTCCGTGAGCTCCCGCCAGGAGATCCACATGCGCTCGTAGCCGTCGACGAGCAGGTCGCGCCACGATCGCGGGCCGCGGTGAGCTCGCCAGTGGTTCAGTCTCGATTCGAACGCAGTCAACACCGAACTGGAACTCGCGTGCTGCCGCCACACCGTCATGGCGAGCAGCACGTACACGTAGCTGGTGTCGATGAGAACCAGACCGGCGACGCCGAGGTACTTGATGACCGGGTCCGGGTCCACGATGAGCCAGAACTGGCCGGCGTCGTACGTCTCCGTGTTCATGAGGTAGTTGGCCGTCGCGTTCGGCGCGAGCGCGAGCACGATCAGCCACGTCGTCCACGAGATGCACACGAGCACGACGATCACCATGGGGACGCCGAGCCATCCGAACGCCTGTGAGAAGGACGCCAGCGATTTGGTGGCCGAGACCGACAGTCGGCGGCGCAGACCTGGACGGCGGCGTTTGACGGCGCTCGTCGGCGGGCCGGACGCCGGCGCGATCTGACTGCTCTTGGCCGCTCGATGGCCATGATCGCCGCCGCTTGTGCCCATGGCGGCGAGGCCGCGTTTTGCAGCGGTCAGCCAAGTGACGCGGACTACAATAGACAACCCTGTTGCGGCGGACATTGGACAGCAGGAATAGCTGCAGACTCCAACGAAAACATGGCAAACAAACAGCCAAACGTCCAAAGCGCAAATTACTTTATTACCGGGAAAGCGGAACTACCTCCACCCCCAACGAAAGGCGTCAATGTCGCCGCCGATCGAGCCGCCAGGCACAACGCCGGAGTGGCTACCAGCTATCGTCTCGCGGCCCGACGGCAATAAACGACACGAAGTCATAAACCTGGATGCAGCCGTAAAACGCCGCGGCGCTCTCTGACCAAGAAACACCGCGGGGATCCATCGCGTCGACGGCTCGCCTAACCGACAGCCGAGAAGCTTACAGCTCGTCGTGGTCGTCCTCGTCGTCCTCCTCGTACTCCTCCTCGTCGTCCGGCGAGGCGCCGCCCTGGTACACCTTGGCCATGATCGGGTTCACCACCTTCTCCACCTCCTTCTGCTTGGCGTCAAAGTCCTCCTTGTTCGCCTCCTGGTTGTCCTCCAGCCAGTCCATCGCGTCCTGCACGGCCGTCAGCACCGTGTCCTTGTCGTCCTCGTCGATCTTGTCCGCCAGCTTGTCCTCGACGTTGTTCTTCAGGCTGTACAGGTAGCCCTCCAGAGCGTTGCGGCCGTCGATGCGCTCCTTCACGAGCTTGTCCTCGTCGGCGAATTCAGCAGCCTCCTGCACCATGCGGTCGATCTCCTCCTGCGACAGACGGCCCTTCTCAGCCGTGATCGTGATCGACTCGGCCTTGCCCGTGCCCTTGTCCTCGGCACCGACCTGCAGGATGCCGTTCGCGTCAATCTCGAACGTAACCTCGATCTGCGGCACGCCACGCGGAGCAGGCGGCAGGCCAGTCAGCTCGAACTTGCCGAGCAGACGGTTGTCCTTCGTCATGGCACGCTCGCCCTCGAACACCTGGATCAGCACAGCAGGCTGGTTGTCCTGGTACGTCGAGAACGTCTGCGACTTCTTCGTCGGGATCACAGTGTTGCGGTTGATCAGCTTGGTCATGACACCACCGACCGTCTCAATACCCTGCGACAGAGGGACGACGTCGATGAGCAGCACGTCCTTCGTCAGCTCGTCGTCCGCGCCACCGAGAATACCGCCCTGCACAGCAGCACCGTACGCAACAGCCTCGTCCGGGTTCACGCCGCGCGAGGGCTCCTTGCCGTTGAAGTAGTCCTTGATCAGCGTCTGCACCTTCGGGATACGGGTCGAACCGCCAACAAGCACGATCTCGTCAACCTCCGACTTCTTCAGACCAGCGTCCTTCAGCACCTTCTCAACAGGGCCGAGCGTCTTCTTGAACAGGTCCTCGTTAAGCTTCTCGAAACGAGCACGGCTCAGCGACTCCGTGAAGTCCTCGCCGTCCAGCAGCGACTCAATCTCGAGACGAGCCTGAGCCTGCGTCGACAGAGCACGCTTGACGCGCTCAGCCTCGCGACGCAGCTTCTGGAGTGCGCGCTTGTCCGAACCAATGTCCACCGACTTGTCCTTCTTCCACTTCTTGATGAAGTACTGCATGATGCGCTGGTCGAAGTCCTCGCCACCGAGATGCGTGTCACCGTTGGTGGCCAGCACCTCGAACACACCGCCGTCAATGGCGAGCAGCGTCACATCGAAGGTACCGCCACCCAGGTCGAACACCAGCACGTTCTTCTCGCCCTGAGCCTTCTTGTCAATGCCGTAGGCAATGGCAGCAGCCGTAGGCTCGTTGATGATGCGCTGCACCGTCATGCCAGCGATCGTGCCGGCGTCCTTGGTCGCCTGACGCTGCGCGTCGTTGAAGTAGGCCGGCACCGTCACGACGGCGTCGAACACCTCGCGACCAATGTAGCCCTCCGCGATCTGCTTCATCTTGGTCAGCACCATGGCCGAGACCTCCTCGGGAGCGAACTGGCGCTTCTCGCCCTTCACCGTCACCTCGATGAACGGCTTGCCCTGCTTGTCCGCAATGTGGTACGGCAGCAGCTTCTTGTCGGCCTGCACCGACTTGTCCGCGTACTTGCGGCCGATCAGGCGCTTGACATCGAACAGCGTCTTCTCAGGGTTGATCGTCGCCTGGTTCTTGGCACCGTCGCCGATCAGGCGCTCGTCGTTCGAGTCCCACGCCACGTACGACGGCGTGATACGGTTGCCCTGGTCGTTAGCGATGATCTCCACCTTCTGGTCCTTGTACACGCCCACGCACGAGTACGTCGTGCCCAGGTCGATGCCGATCACCGGGCCGCGAGGACCCTTGGCCTCCTCGCCGGCAACCACGCCCACGAGCGCGGCCGCCGCCACGAACAGGATCTTGCTCAGATTCATCGCGTCTGCTCCGTCGTCGGGTCTCGAGCGCTCGGCGAATTCGCGAATGACCCGCTTGCTGCTTGCCCCCCACCGGCCACACGCGTGTCCAAAAAGGAAAGATCGAGGAATACTGTGGGTACACTCAATACAGGGGTGTATACAAACGTCAAGATTGATCAAGTACTGTGGTGCAGCGGAATACAGGACCGCAAGAGGTGCTTACGTGGACGGACTTCAACGCGGTTCGGCTGGGTTTCTAGAAGAGCCGAAAGCACTTGGAGAATGTATGGTATAGAACGTTCAAGAGCGGATCGCCTGGTGTGTGCCACGCGTTGTCCCAAGGCGCCGCCACCGCGTCCGTTCGAGAACGCCATCAAGTTGCCGCCCACCGAACTCGCAGCGAAAGCAAGCGCCGCCGACCGAGACCCACCTACAGATAGCGGATGCGGGCGACGACTACGTGGAATGTTCTGGGGGAGGCAACGTGGCGAGCAGCGACCCTTGATTTGCCGTATTTTTGCCGCAACGTCATTTCGTACTTTATTCGAATGTGTACAGTACTGTGTGGAGCCATGTTGCCTTCCACGTGGCACCGAGCGCGCCAGGAGAACGGATGCGCACGCGATTTGACGGAGCTTGTGGTCGCACGTGACGCAAGCGCGGCACCGGTCTCGAATCGGCGACACGTGTGATGTGGCGCGAGTGTGCTCCGAGGAGCCGGGCGTTGTGCACCAACTGGGTGGCCACAGGACGCGGCGTTTTTGGTTCGGACAGCAATACTGGAGGAGCTGCTCGAGCGACTGGCGACTCCGGTTGAGGGAGGATAGAGCACACTTGCGACTCCGACGTGCCAGCGACGCAATGTCGACGCATGACAGACAGATAGATCCGAGCTGCGCAGTTCGGTATTTTGTCTACTGTACCTCCGCCGTTGCGCTTGACGGACGCGACTACTGTAATGGACGTGTAGGCAAAATGGACTCGAGCTGTCAAGCCACCGAGTGCAGGGACATGCAAGCACGAGTGAGGTCTTGCAATGCTGGCGCGTGTGCTGTCGCTTCCTGATGCAGCGAGCTCCTCTCGTGTGCGTCGCATGCTCCTGATGTGGACTGCAACGGACGCAGCGCGTGCGAAGTCCGAAGGGTCGCAACAGTCCATTTAGACCGGTAAAGAGGCGCTCGCGAATTGCAACTCCGAACGGCCACGACAGGACGGCAAAATGGGTGACAATTATTCATTAGCCTCCATCGAACAGCAGCACCATTGCTTTCCCGTAACGCCTCCTGATTCTGATACAGATCAGATATAGTCGCGTTTCTGCTTGCTTTTCGCCAGCGCTCCCAAAGATAGGCAAACGCCACCAAGGCGGTCATCAGCAACCGCATTCTCTCTCTCTCTCCTCGCTCCCACCTCGCAGGACGCGCCAGAGATGGAGGTCGTGGTGCTCGGCTGCGGGCCATCGTCGTCCGTGCCGAGCGTGCGCTGCCTGCTCACGCGCGACTGCGCCGTCTGCCACGGCGCGCAGCTCGACCCCGAGTCCAAGAACCGGCGGTTGAACCCGAGCCTGCTGGTGCGGGACGTCGCGCGGCAGACGAACGTGCTCATCGACTGCGGCAAGACGTTCCGCGAGACGGCACTGCGTCTGTTCCCTCGGCTCGGCGTCACCACTGTGCACGGACTCGTGCTGACGCATTGCCACGCTGATGCACTGCTCGGCATGGACGACCTGCGCGAGGTGCAGTCGTTCGAGGAAGGCGTGGACCCCGTCACCGGCGAGCTCCGCAAGATCCCGAACGATCCACTGAGAGTGCACTGCAGTCCCTACACGGCCGCCCAGGTGAGCGACAAGTTCCGCTACCTCCTGGAGAAGAAGAAGCCCAGCGAGCCGAACAGCCGGCCGCTCCTGGCCGAGGAAGAGCAGCTCCAGAAGAGTCCGCGGCTGCTCCCACACAACCTGAACATCCCGTCGCTCCCACTGCTCGATGAGGCGCTGGAGACGGCGCCAGCACCTGTCCAGCCGTTCCGGTGGATCGCGCAGGTGCGCCTCGAGGAGTTCCATCCGTGGAAGCCCTTCACTATCTCGGGTCTCGAGCTACTCCCGATCCCCGTCATCCACGGCGCCGGGTACACGTCGTTCGCCTTCGAGTTCGGTCACGAGTTCGGCACGCGGTTCGTGTACATCTCGGACGTGAGCGACTTCTCGGACGAGACGCGCGCGTACCTAAACGACAAGTCCAAGGGCGAGATCGACGTGCTCATCATCGACGCGCTGTACATCGACAAGTTCCACAGCACACACATGAACCTCGTGGACGCCATCACCGAGCTCGAGACGATCCGCCCCAAGCTGACGCTGCTCACGGGTATGAGCCACGACTACGACTACCCGACGCACAGCGTCATCGTCGAGAAGATGGGTCGCGAGAAGGGACTCAACATCCAGATGCCGTACGACGGACTCGTGCTCTCCTTCCCACCCAAGTGAGCGGCAGGACGTGCGGTCAAATGGAGTGCTCCCATTACTTTCGTCCTCCCCACCCTTGTCGTTTTGCCTGCATGTTGTACGGATAGACTCAACATGACCACGCTCATCACTGCAGAGTGCTTGCTGCTGCAAAACTCATCATTCTGTTCATGACGACGCAGAGTTGAGCGCCGTTTGGTTGTTTGAGTCCTCGGTGGCTTGGGTCACAGACAGTAGACCGCCTTCGCGCATGATCTCTTCGAAATACGCCACTTGGAGCGCAGACGTGCTCTTGGCCGCTGGTGGCAATGGGAACAGGCGATGAAAGCACTTGACGAGGTACGGGATGAGTTCAGTTTGAATGGCCTGGCATCAACACAATCACACAAAGTCAGCATCTCGTTCGAAGGGATCCGAGCACATTCGAGAGTACCTCATTCATGTCTCGAATCGCGCTGGTCAATGCTGCGACCTTCGCCTGCTTGCCCGAAGTGCTGGCCGCCGTAGAGACGTCATCGTCGCCCGACGAGTCCACAGCGGTTGAGCTTGACGACAGATCAAGATCGTTTTCGTCGACAAAGTCAGCGATGGCGAGCAGCATGGTGCAAATCGCGCTCTGGAACTTCTTGCTCAGTCGGTTCCGCAGAGACGATATTGTGCAAAGGCGGAGCTCGTTCAGCGATGTCAGCAAGGCGTTCGTGAACTCGGCAAGTAGCGGGAATGACATCAGACATCGCGGAGGCGCGTAGTCGATGTCGTTGGTGCTTTGCGCTGATGATGTCGCTCCGATTGCAAATGGCAGTGCGCTGCTGGAGCTAGCCGACCGGTACGAAGCAATCACGATCGGTGTCCTGCTGGACGCCGGAATGAAGGTGCTGCCTCCTCCTCCAGCGCCAGTTTTGAGGGAATGAGCATTCAGATTCTCCTGAAAGTCGCGACACGCCGCGCGCCACTGCTCCGTCATCAAATCGAGGACGTGGTTCTCAAAGTACACCACCAACACTGCCCGAAAATCGACACCGACACGGCCCAGCGATCCTCCAAAGAAGAGACTTTGCTCGAGGATTGTGGCGATCGAGCTGAAATCTTCGATCTTGGGGAGCTGTCTACAGTTCGTCACAATGACAGCGGTGTTCATGAGCTCCTTCGTTCTAACACGTTCACACCGTCCAGCATAACTTACTTCATCAAAATCTGGATAAACGTGGCGACCGTCGTGGTCGCCCATCGACATAGCGGCGGGTCGACCTTCCCGTGGACGTTCTCGCTGCCGAATATCGCCGAGTACTGCGTGATCATGTCGAACCAGCTCGTCCGCTTGACATCGATGACTTGCACCACCTGTCACCGATCAATGGCAACTCCGTTAAAGGATTGTCTTCAGGAACATCCACCTGGTGAGAGCGAGAACTCACGTATTGGTACGGATCTGACGTCGAGATCCCGCGCGTCAGTGACGAAAGCCAGACGTTCCGGCAGCTCAGAAACTCTTCCTTGAGCTGCTTCTCGTAGTCAGCCGGTTTGATCGCCGCGCTCGCACCTGACATTGCATCCAAGCGCCGAAGGTAACTCACGATACGAACACAAAGCGCGAGCTGCAGATCTTCTCGGAGTTTCTGCAGCAGTTTCTCGCGCATGACTGCCGTCATCTCCGCCACCTCGCGAACCTGCATGGCCACATCAGTTCATGCTTTTCGTCTTGTCAATAAAAGAGAAGGTAACGCACCAAACACTCAATCACGACGTTCGGCGCGGAAGAAGTCGTCGATGGATCTGTCTGAAACGTGTCGTTGGCGAACTGGATCACGTCGAGCGCCGAGTCGAACAGCTCATTGTGGATGCACGCCTCGAGCAGTTGCGGGATCTCCAACAGCTCCGTCAGCTATGCAGCAACAACAGCAACAATAGCAACATCAAGTCAGTGCTCTGACTTGTAATTCCACGGCTTGATCGGCGAGTCCCGACCTGGATGTAGTGGTCGAACACGAATTGAATGTCGCCGTGCTTGGCGACGACGTCCGCCACCTCCTTCTGGAACTCAGCGCAGAACGCTTGCAGCTCCGGAATCGACTCGGCGATGCGGTTCGTCTCGTGCTTGAGCTCCACCAACTGCATATACCACCCGACCGAGAGGAAGGATAGGCAAGATAAAAAACAAACGAGCGTCAGAAACGAAAAGCGATCCTTTGCGGATCCAACTGACGTACGTCGTCCTTGACGATGTTGGCGCTCTGGTTGCTCTGGATGAACACGTGGTAGTTCTTGAGCACGAGGTTGCGCAGCTGCTCGGCTGTGTTCTCCGCCTGAATCTGCAGCCGCCACGGCTCCTTCTTGAGCTCCTCGAGCGAGCACGACCTGAGGACCGCCTCCATTTTCGCCCCACTCTTCTTGAGACTCGCAATTATTCGGCACCGTTTATTCACATAATTCGTTATCGAAAAGTGAGGAATCATTTTACAACCAATTAGTGGATGTTATAATTGATCCAATTGCAACGGTACAGTACGCACTCGCTAATTTGATGCACGTCAACTGGTTTCGTCAAATGCGAGAGCTCAGCGTGACGCCACTTGCTCATGCCAGCACCTGGCGGCTCAGACACCCTGGGAGAGATGGAGGGCGACCAACGGGATGCCATGAGGAGCTCGCCTCATGCCGCAATCAGTTTGACGTAACGCTCTTCAACTGGATCTGGTCGCTTGTCGGTCGAGGTTGCTCGAGCGGCAACTTTGACGGAACTAAACGGTGAATCGGGCTCGTCACGGAAACATAGACAAGAAAAATGGAGCCACAGCGCAGCAGGGACTGAAAGATCGGGCACAAATCCACCAGAATTCGTGCGGTGGCTGTCTTGTGGTGCGTGCGTCCACGAGAAGAATCGACAATTCGCTTTGGATCGGCAGAGCATCGACTCTGGGATAAGTTACAAATCACGGTGGAGAGGAACGAAGATTGCGGTCGCTTCAGAAACAGTCACTACCGTCGAGTGCTTGCGAGCGCGTTTTCGAAACGGGTTTTGCGATTTTGGTGGCTATTTTGTTTACAGTACGGATCGTTGTCCAGTTGCAAGCCCCAAAGTTCAAGCAACTCAAGTGGCAGTGTGAACTTAGCGCTCATCCCTCAAAGTCGACACATTACGACGCATTTCGGAGCATTCGTAAACCATGGGACTCGCATGGATGTCTCTCGACTCCGTAAGCATTTTCGAGAACCGGCGGCGTCTCAACATTCGTGGCCGCGAACGGTCGTCACCACGCCGCGGGGTCGTTAGCATTCGTCTACAGCACGCGACGCGCGCGCCAGCTCGAACGTATCACCGCTCGGCGCGGTGCTCGGCCGACCGACGCTGCCGCTTGGTGGCGTCTGATTGGGTGCTCGCGACTGGAATTTCAACGTGCCTGATAACTTTTTTCTCCTGCGAGTTGCAGCTAGGTGTGCATCCAATCGCTAAGTCGACTTGCGACATGCCACTTAATGCCAAGCTGAAGTTTGATAGTGTGAACCTTGAAAACGCAACAGGTGCAAGGTGGGAACCAGAATGATGGCCGAAAACAGCGGTCAAGCGCAGCAAGCACGCAGCAATGGGAGGAGCGCCGCCCGGTTTCTCGTCCTCGCCGCCCGTCCCCTTCTGCTTCCCGTGCCGACCGACAGCTTGCAGTGGCAGCACGCAAGGTCTGCTGGCCAGCTGGGCCAGCTCCTCAGCTCCCGGATGCTGCTCGGAGTGCGTTGCCATTTCCGCTTTTGCTCCGAAGCACACACACACGCGCCGATCGGCCCACTGCCTACCGTCTCCCCGCTCCGTCCACCATGCTAAGCCGTGGCCTGCAGACGACTTCCCGATCCGCGACTGCCGCTGGCCGCCGTCACTTGGCCGTCGCAGCGCCGCGCGCCGTCGTGAACGGAGACCATGGCGAGGCCGCGACGGCGCCGACGCGGTACATGCCCGAGACGGCCCTCGGTCGCTACTACGTCGAGCAAAAGTGCGTGGGATATATCGAGGCGGATGTTGATACGAGCAGTGAACTCACGGAGTGTGTGCTACTGCAGGAATGAGCACTGGCGATCAGCTGTGGCAGCGCAGAGCTTCCAGAAGGGTGCCGTCATCGGCTCGGCGCCTGGCGAGCTGGTACGGTTCGAGCTTGCCATCGTTTACCCATTGAAAGGAAGGTTCCTGACTGTGTTGCGATGTCGACGCTGCAGTTCAAGACGCCGAACCGCTGGACGATCCAGCTGGAGGCCGACAAACACCTCGAGTTCCACGGCGGCCTCGAGTTCGTCAACCACAGCTGCGCTCCCAACACCAAGATCCTCGTCTCGGAGACTGCCGAGGAGATCGCGTTTGTTGCTACCCGGGACATCGAAGAAGGTGCGAGTTTGGTCATCTGTGGTGCTGGCCAAAATGTGACGAGGCTAACTCGGCGACTGTTGCGATTCTCCAGGCGAGCACCTGTCGTTCGACTACACGACAAGCGAATGGGACATGGACGAGAAGTTTGACTGCCTGTGCGGTGCTCCCAACTGCCGCCACCACATCGGTGGCGCCAAGTACCTGTCGGACAAGGAGGTCGAGGCTCGAATCGGCATGTTCACGCCAAGCGTGCTGCGCCAGCTGCTGGACAAGAAGATCGCCCAGTAGGCTACGAGCTTGCTTCGTGCTCGGGGTCTTCCATCTTGCGAAGGTGTCTCGAGTCGTCGCCAATTTTGTCGAGTATCGCTGTCAACCCTTATAATAACGAAGTGCAACGTGCTGACACTCCCCATCATTCTTGAACGTGCTGACACTCTACTGCTTGACGTCGACCGGTCGATCGCGCGTCGAACGTGGAGGATACTGCGACGGGTTGGCTGCCAGCGCTGCCTTCCACTTCTCGAGCGTGGCGATCGTGCCTGCGAGCACCTCTTTGTCCTCCAGCCGCACTTGCACCGCGAACGCGAGCCGCATGTCGCGTTGAAGCTGCGCGCTCCGTAGGATGGCGCGGTCGTCTTCGATGCTGCAAAACGATTGCACCTCCAGTTAGATTGTAGTTCGGCACGCCAAGGAGTGGAAGGTCCAATGCACACGCACGTGGTCGCAAAGTTGGCGAGCTTGCGCTGGAACGTGAGCTGCAGGTTGTCATACACGGCGAGCTCGTTTCGCACGCTCAGGATGGACTGTTCGAACGCCTATAAAACCATCCACCACCAGGTCAGTCGTCATATCAAAGCAACGGACCGATCTTCCGTCTCACCCTTTTGTAGTCTCGGATCTCTTGCTCGTCCATGAGGATGATGCGCAGGGTCGCTAGCAGCCGCTCGTCGACGTCGTGGCCGAACAGCGTGCCCTTGAAGTCGTACGTCTGCTCGCGCGTGAGCTCGTGCGAGTCGAGCAGGGTCTGCTTGAGCTTGCTGTACGGGTCCGAGGCTGGCACCTTCATCCACAGGTCGATGCCCTTGACTCGGTTGCCTGGCACGACAAACCCGTACGAGTAGAGCAGCTTGGCGTTCGAGTACTGGCCATAGCTGATGTGCAGCGGCGTGCGGATCGCAGCGTCGGCAGCGACGCGGTGCTGAAGCTCCTGAGTCTCGGCGTCGTAGCTGACAAAGTCGTCCAGCGGGTTGCGCAGCGCCACGTCGTGGTTGAACATGTCCATCGCCGGACACAGCACGTGCAGGTATGCGCCATCGCGCGTGACACCGAACGCGCGACTCCAGATGACGCTCATGGCCCACTCGTAGTCCTGCTTGGTGAGCGGCGGGAACTTGCCAAAGATGATCGGGAACTCGCTCACCAGCGCCGCGTGGATAGCGTCAAAGTCCTGCGCGAGCTGACGCTGCATCATCTGCGTGAGCAGCAGAGCGTTGGTGCCAGCGAGCTCGCCGAGCTGCGCGTCCGACCAGAACACCGGCAGCTCGAACGACGTCGGCAGTGACCGGATGAAAGGCGCGAAGAACGACGCGTCGCCCTTGCTACGCTCGTGCATAAGGTGCAGCGCCAGCAGCTCGTCGGCCGGCAGGTCCTTGTAGGCCTGCACGATCGGCGACAAGTCCGATTGGGCAGCCGACTCGATCGACATGGTCAGCTTGAACGGCACGCGGATCGTCACATCGCCTGCTCAAATTACAGTAAAACGCGTGAACACAGCGACTGGGATGCAGTGGCTGTGGGTTGCATCTGTACCGGCGGCCAGCGGCTCGGCGGCGAACACGCCGTGGCCTTCGTCTTGGCCGAGGTAGCGGATCTCGAGCCGCGGCGAAGGCGGCGCGCCATTGGCTCCAAGCCACGCCAGCAGCGCTGACACCACCGCAGGACTAGAGCTCATCGCTGGTAGGTCACAGCAGCAGTCGGTCACGCTGTCGAGTCAGGCGGGCGTGGAGGGAGGTCAGTGCTGATGGACGTCACTTACCGGAGAGATTGATGCGCTTCAGGTTTTTGAATGGGGTGTGTGAGATATCAAATTAGCCGGTCGACAGGATACGGTTTAGCGAGTGTTTTGTTAACCAATTTCAGATTTACATTTTTGCAATGCAGTGAAAATCAATCATGTTGCTGTCGTCGCTGCGAGTGCAACACAAATGATGGAACCAGCACTGCAACACGAGCATTTTGAACTGCACAACATCATTCCAGTGGCTGGAGAATCTCCCCCAACAAGTCATCGAATATACGGGCGGTGATCCGTTGCTGCAGCTCGGCGGCTTGTCGATGTCGTGTTAGCGAGAGCATGGATGTGCGGCGGCCGCCTCGCGACGAGGATGTCGGAGTGCGCGGTGTGACCGCCGATGTCGAGCCCAGAGCAGCAGGTGGACGCGCGATCCACGACTGTGCCGCCTCCACTAGCCCAGACAAACTGGTCGGACGTGAGAAGTTCTGGAGGAGTGTCATGTCTTCGGCGTCCATTTGATCGTCGTCTTGGACGAGCTTCTTCACCAGACGATTCGCGTTCTCTCGAATGCCGTCTCGAACGGTGTGGAGCACCTCCACATCCCTTCGAATCGTCTCCTTGACAGCGAGTAGCGTCGCTTCATCCGATAGGCTCGCGCCGGTTCCACTAGCACGGTGCGCATCTAACGCAGTTTGGCCAATCTCGAGCACACTGTCGTACAGGATCGGAGACAGCACTTGGTCGCCTCTGGAGCGTCTCAAGTCACTGTAGGGTGGCAGATCAATCTGACATGCGAGCAAGACACAAGAGGTTTCGACGTCAGATGATGAAAGGTGCAATCTTGAATGGCGAGACAATGTGGTGTTACCTTGTCTTGTTGAATGCGAGCCACATCCAGCAGCTGGCTGATCTGTAGATCTGTCTCGCTCACAATCCTTACAGGTTCAACGGCTTCCGTCGGTGCTGCCAGAGTTGGCGGTGCTGCTGCTGTCTCTTGATGGACATGCTTCGCTTGAGGTTGCAGGTGAACGCGGCTCGGCGCCTTTCTGCAAGCGCGGACTTGTGAGAGCACGATAGCTTCGCACATGACCGACAATATCTCCACAGACATCCACTCGATTTGTTCAGCTTCCGTCTGCGTACGCATGCCAAGCTGATTCGTTTTGGCCAGCGCACCGATTTCACCCTCGTCTGTGTTGCTGCTCGGAGCCGGATGTTTGCTTTCGTTCTCGTCGTCACTTGGACCATACGAGTCGTCAATAGCACCATTGTCCAAATCGACATCCACCTCGTGATCATCAACTAAGCTCGAATGAGACGGCAGCGAGATACCAGTAACCACCGGTGTGGATACGCCACGATCATTTGCTGCCTCTTCCCGCTTCGATCGTACGTCTCTCAGCGCCTCAACGCCATCTGTAGTGCACATGGAAACTGGTTAGCATTTTGAAACGCAAATATGCGGGAGATAGTGCAGTCCCAAAGGCACTTACAGTCGTTCGCATCTCGCAGCAGATCGGCGAGAATCAAAGTCGCTATCTTGTCCATTGTCTCGTAGCTTGGAGGTGCAACCGGGGAACTGATGTGTTCGTCGACAATTTCGACGGCATGTGCCTCCTCCAACAGGGATTCAGAACGAGAAACACGATCGTCGTCGGCATTCACAACGCCACCAAGATCAGCTTCGTTTGATTCGTCTGGAGGCAGCAAAGTATCTGTTCCCACGGACTCGAAATCGTCACACGAATCATGATCAGATCGTATCTCACTCGCTTCATCTTGTTCTCCCGCTGTAAGGTGAACGACCCCACTCACATCAAGTCGTTCACTCGCAAAGGTGACGCCATCACCATACCTAGGCGATGCCTCTATCGCCACGACATTGGTGCTGACTCCCATCTCGACGATCGTTGGCTCTGACCCGGTATCAACACACTCCTCAACATCCTCGACATAATCAAAGTCGAGCAATAGATCATCATCACGATAAGATACCTCGCACGGCTGTTCAGCGACCTCGACGTGCTCATAGTCTTCTAACAAGTCAGCAATATCGTCCCCAAGAGAAGCAGTTGCGAATGCACCATCGTCGTGAGTCTCTGAGCTGTTATCCTGGATATTTGCCGCCTGAGGTGTCATCTCGTCGCCATCGTTTCCTCCAAGCATGGCGCCCGGTACCACATCCTCTACTCGCTCAATATAATCATACCCAGCGAGCAAGCCGCTAGTTTCGGTACTCTCCATCCCTCGCTCCCCATCAACTTGCTGCATGAACTCAAGCGGAGGGTATGTTTGAACATCAGCATCGCACTGTGCAGGTATGTGACTCTGCACAACCTGCTCCGCGGTCTCAGTGTAATCGAACCCGAGCAGCAAGTCATGCTCAGCGACTGTAACTGTCGAGAAGCGCTGGTGATGCTGTTGCCGCGCTTCTAGCTGGTGGAATTCTAGTCGATTGCGCTGCCGCAGCAACTCTAGCGACGCCACATCCAGCTGGAGTTGGGTCTGCAGCCCTTCCATCTCATCCCACATCTCCCTCTCCTCAGTAGTCAGATTTTTCTTCTGCTTCTCGATTCGCATTTGCCGCTGGACCTGACGGATATCCTTTTTCCGCTCCGAGATGAGCGTCTTCAGCTGCTCAAGCCTCGCGGTGCGCTCCTCGATGCTTTTCGTGAGTGCGTTCTCGTCTGACGATGATGTCGATTGCGCTAACTCTTGACCTCCGAGCGCTTCGACTTGTACTGAAGAAACGACATTTGCGTCATTGTCCTCCTCGTGATTTCCAGTAACCAGTGGTACAGTGCTGTTTTCGACCTCTGGTATTCTCGATTCGACTGGCTCGACCTCACTCTCGTCGATTTGTGCCTTTACGGTGTCCAAAGCAGCAGACAACTCTGTGCTGTCTACATGTACTGCAGAAGCAAGATAGCTCGACACAGCCGCAACATCGCCAACATCAGGCTCGAGCACTGTGGGGTGTTTCATCTCCGACTCAGTTTGATCTGTGTAGCCATCGTCGCGTTCAAATGCTTCGGTGCCGGTCTCTGAGACTTGCTCAAAGTCCTCACTCGTATACTCACTAGCTGCATCCGACTCCGCTTCTACAGCAAGGTTGTTGACTGGAGTTTCGACTGGAGCATCATGCTGACCGGTGCTATCTGCATATTCTCCGTCGTCACCGACAACCGATGCAACAGACTGTGCATCTGCAAAGGACTCATTCTCATAATCCTGCTCATAGTCGTCGCTTTCAACGACATCGTAAGCCTCGGCTCCGTCGCCGATGGGATTGTCGCTTTCATAATGCATCTCATCCTCAACAGCAGAGTCAGCTATCTCAGCGTTGTCTTCTTCACCGACTTCACTCGCCTCCTCATCAACGACACCGTCCGCGACTTCTGAGCTAATGGAATTCTCGCCAGAGCTATTATCATCCTTCTCATGTTCGGATGTTTTTGGCTGCTGTTCATCTTCCTCACCGATGTCCGAGCCGCCTTCACTGACAGCTTCGAATGACTGAGCGTCGTACTCGCCGTCGGAAGATTTGGGCGATTCTGAAACAGCTGCATCCACTAGGTTTGCAGATATCTGCGGAGCAGGAGATATCATGTCTCGCATTGTCATTGGCTCTTGCTGCTTTGCAGCTGCACTGCTCTCCGTCTTCTTCAGCTTCGGGAACTTTTGCCTGAGTTCGTCAAACTCATTTTGCAGCTCACTTGCAATGCGCTCCTTCGCCTCACGCAACTCCTGGCTAATGTCAATCCCCAATGCCGCGTGCGCTGCCTCATTTACGAGCCTCTTCTCTTCATCCAATCGATAGGTGCGGGTTTGTTGTTGCAGCAGCCGCTCCTTTGCCTCTACTAGCTCGACCACCTTTGCCTTCTTCTTCTCGAGCTTGCCGATCTCACGCTCCTCGTCGCGCTTGTCGTTCTCTTCGTTAGCTTTCTGAAGCGCACTCACCTCCGCAAATAGCAGTTTTGTTGTCGAAGAATCCTCCGATGTCGAGTGGAACGCTGAAACTTCGACAGGAGGAAGCGAAGGCGCAGGAGCAAGCACGCTGTGTTTCTGATGCCCAGAGCTCTCGAATTCATCCTCAGAGTAGCCATCACTCGCAGGTTCGTGAGCACTTGCAGCAGAGGAAACCATCGCATCAGCAGCAGATTCGACGGCGTCGGGTTCGTTCGACGAGATCGACTGAGCCGACGACTCAGCGATACTGTCTGACTTGGCCTCAAAGTCTTCGACTTCTTCATGTTCAGACTTGACTTTTGGGTTTGAAGTGCTCTCGTCAGCAGACGCAAAGTCATCGTAGTAGTCGGCAGCTGCGTCGCTCTCCGCTGATTTGATGTCGCCACTGTCGACTAGATCCTTGTTACTGTCAGGCAGCTCGCGTCCGTCCTCTTCTATTGCGCTGTCTTGCACCATATCTGCGTCTAACTCATCAGCGACATCCTCGCCACTAGCATGAGAGGGAACGCCACCATCTTCTTCGACTTCTTGTTGCTGATCACTCTCCTCGTCAATTTCAATGCCTCCAGTGCTGTCCTCCTTGACTCCCTCTCCTGTTGTTTCGTCTTCAAAATCAGAATCAGGGTACGCATCAGGATGCTCCTCTACCCTGTCGCTGTTCTCTCGTGTGTCGTCCTCAAAGTCGGACTCGCCGTAGGCATCAGACTTGGGCTCCTCGTGCACGCTCATCTCGTGCTCGTCTCCTTCGACGTGCTCGAAATCCGACTCCACCGACGGAGTCTCTTCTTCCTGAATACTTGCCGCTTGTGATGCGTCCTCCAGGTCGGACATGATGGAACCCTCAGACTTTTGTTGGTCACGTGCACTACCCTCCTGCGTTTCATTCTCAAATTCGGCTTCGCTGTACGCGTCTGATCGTTGTTCGACCGTCGAGCTGGCGCGTTGAACAGCATGAGCGTCACTTTCCGGCACCGACGCGAAGTCATCGTCAGAGCGCTCATTCCCTTGATCGATCGACATGGATGGCGGGGCTTGCAGCGAGGCTGCATTCACCGTAGCAAAAGCGCGCATGCCAATGCTTTGGCTCTCGGGTTGACCGCCAAGAGCTGCCTTCGACCATCCTCCGTCCACAAGCGACTGGAACACAAGCATATCCTGGTAGTAGCGCGCAGTAGCTGCCGCCTTGAGAGACTCAATGTTGGCCTTTTCACCCATAAACGCAATCGCAAGCCGCTGCTTGTGTGCTGTCAACTCTGATGCACCTGCACTATCCGCCGCAGCGAGAGCCGACTCAATTTTGCGCATTTGTTGAGCGAATTGAGCCTCGGCGGCTTGGAAGCGAATGTTCAGCATCGACTCCTCAGACGTTTTTCGCCGCTCCAACTCGACCATATACGACTGAATGACTTGGTCCGACTGCGCGTCCACATCGCTGCCGAAAGCTGGCGAGCCAAGTATCTCTTGAGATAGAATAGAAGCGGCGAAATTGATATTCCTAGAAGTCACGGCACTGTGCGAGGACAGTGCAGAGTTTGGCACTTTCGAGCGCTTAGGAACTGCGACTGGGACTTCCACTGCGCGAGTTGCAGAGGGTTCGGAGGCGATCACATCGTGAACACCAGCATCGTCGCTGGCGCTCTGCGCTTCATTGCTTCCACCGTCGCTTTGAAAGCTTTGAGCAAACTCGTCATCATTCTCAGCAACTTCACCATCATCAGACTTCGCTGCGCCACTCAATTCCGGTATGTCTTCTTCGTCTTCTGGCGCCTGTGAGCTCGTGGCATCTCTCTCTTCGCTGTGTTCGTCATATACATCCTCGACCTCCTCCATGCCATCTGCACCACGATGCTTGCTGGCCAAAGGAGAAGATGCATTGAAATCGTCTTCATACTCCATTGCTGCCGACTCCTCTTGATGAGACACGCTTCCAGCATTCGAAGCCTTGCCAATGACATTGTCGTCAACCTCCTCTTCTTCTTCTTCAAGTTGCACAGAAGAGTGCACGCTGCCTGACTGACTTTCTGCCACCGAGTCTGCCACTTCACTGGTGCTACGCGCATCGCTTTCGTAAACAGACTCGACATCAGATGGATCGCCCTGCTTGTTCAATGACTCGGATTCAACTAGCTCAGGCAACTCCTCGTGCGGCATGCTACCGCCACCGAGCTTCGCGTCAATGTGTGATTGAAACTGGCTTTCCTCATCAAAGGTATCGACTGCATAGTCTGCAATATCATTGCCGCTTTCACCATTCACGACGATAGATGGCTGGACACTTTCTGCCTCGTGTGAATCAGCTGCCGGTACTCTCTCCGAGAATTCATATTGCACTCCAGTGATACCACTGGGGAGGCTTGGGGACGTTTCTGCATCCATTTGCAAAGGGGCGAAAGTGGCAGCGTCGACAACGTGCAACTCGTCCGTCTGCACGCTGCTCTCACGCATTCGTGCCTGCTTTAGTTGAGTCTCCACCGCTTGTGCCTCGACCGCACGCTCATTTGCCGCCGTCTCTTCGATGCTGTGCAACTGCTGCACCACTTCGTTCAGATCCCCGTCGAATTGCTTTTCGAGCGCCGCGTGATCTAGCGCGAGCTGGTGCTTTGCGGCACTCTCTTCCATCTCTTCCTTGAACGCCGTCGCCATGTTGATCGTCTCCATCTGAGCGTGCTCGAGCAATTGGGCTTGCTCCATCATTGCAAGTTTGAGGTGCGCTTCACTGATGGCCTCTTGATACTCCACCTCTGCCAGCAACCGCTTGGCCAACGTGTGAGGAGAATGGCGCATTCTCCGTCGCATATCGCTCTTACCATCGTCACTCATGTCTTCGTTGTCGTGTTCCTCATCGCGGAGCCGCTGCTCTCGCTGCTCGTCTAGCTCCGAGTGATCGATTTCAACATGGATAGATGGGCGTGGTGTCGCATCTCGCGCTGGTTCGTGATCACGATCGGCGATCATATAATTCCAAAACTCGGTCGACGCCGTCACTTCAACTGCAGGCTCCATTGCCGATGGACTATTCCGCAATGGTTCATCATCTCCAACTTCGTCGTCATCCTCTTTTGCCATTGCATCCGTTTCTTCACGTTCTTTGCCACGCTCCCTGTCCACTTCTTGCATTATTTCATCCAGCGTTGCGTATTGAGAGGTGAGTGCGTCGTCCTGGTCGCTCTCGGCGCTGTTATCCTCATCAGCGACAACAGCCGTACCAGGAGATAGCAGCAAATCTCTATTGGGGCTGTGCTCTTCATTAGTCGACTGTTGATCGCGGTCACTGACATGCTTCAATTGCTTTCGTTCCTGCTCTTGGAACATCTTCAGCGCCACGCGCTGGATCACGCTGAGCGAGTCGTCTTCCGCTCGAACCAGGCTGAGAAACGCTTCACTCGGGCCACTGGTCAAATTGTGCTTCCACGCCGCACTTGCCAGACCCGTTGCATCAGCACGCCAACCTTTCAATTGTCGAGTGCCTTGAGTATATTCATTGACAAGAGCGACTCTATCATGTATGCCAACACCAAGGATTTTCGGCGACTCGGCGATTTCGTCTTCATTCTCGTGATCACTGGAACCTGCTGACATTTTGGGATCGTATTTCGATAGCGAGTCGCTCTGGACATTTCGTCGGGGTGGTGAACCAGCATCAGGCGAACTGGACGCGGACAAGCTGGAGGATACGACCGAGGATCGTGAATCGTGGCCGTCTTGAAATGCATCTTCAGCCTCATACTCTACGCGTTCATCATGACTCAATGGCCAGACCACAGCAATGCTCTGAACACCAATCGAATGAACGTCAAAATCCATTTCATCTGATCGCATACTGCCGGCCGAGAACCTCAAGTCCTGCGCGGAGGCTTCCGGCACTGCTAGCCTTTCCTGTTCCACGTCGACTTCGTTTGTCAATTCTCTACTTTGCGCGTTCGTAGACACAACTGAGAGCTCGTTTTCGTCACGGCTTTCAATGTCGTCGCCGACTTGGGAGAGCACCGAGTCATCCTCATTGCTTTTCACAGATGAAGCAAGCTCCTCGCTACGTCCGTCTACGTCATCGTCGTCACTGATGCCATCATTTCCATCGACATTGCTACCAATCTGAGGCTGACTCTCGAAATCAACATCATTGCTCCATTCATTTTCGTCATTTGAGCTCACCGGCTCGCGGACTTCGAGTGTTCTGGCGGTTCTTTCACGATCGACAGCCTGGTCTGCCGGTGGTAAGTTGTCCAAATTGCGAAGCCGGATCAGCCGCGCCGACAATGTTTGCGCCTTGGAGCGCAATTCAAGCAGCTTGTTCAGTCGATCATTTTCAGCATGACGAACCTTCTCCACAATATTCTGCCCGGACTGAAAAGCGGTATGAGACACATTTAGAGTCGTTTGGAAATGTGGTAAAGGATCGACCTTGGACTGATCGACAGAGTTAGTAGACATCGTCACAGCATTTCCACGGGCTGCGTCGTTCTCTGCATCATAGATATCCTCTCGATCTTCATCAGACAGGACTTCGTGGTGCTCGTTGACGGGACTCCCTTCGTAATGTTCATCGATCAACAACTTCGTGGGAGGCTGGCCAGCGACAGACGGTGGCTGTTGATCGATTGATTCATGTTCGTGGGTCAATTTGCGCTTTAGAGAGTGTTTCAGACCTTTCAGACGTTCCATTTCAAGAACCTGAAACACACGACATATTGAGCACACACAAAGCGGTTAGTCAGACTTTCATCTCGATCGTTTGACTACGAGCATACCTCTAATTGCTTGCGACGCCGATCCCGCTCCAGGATTGACTGCTCTTTCGCCTTTGCCTTCTCGATCATCCGACGCCTTTGCTTCATCAGCATGTATTCACGCCCAAGCTCCCGACGCTCATCATCAGCCTTCTGTCGCCGCAGATTCCTTTCATGCTCTTGGTCATCACGCTTCCGCGCATGTTTCGTTCTCGTGTTTAACCTCCGCTTTCGCGGTTGAGGTTCCGGCGGGGTGGACTCGGGAACAGGCATTTCATCACTCACCTCTGCTTTCCCATCCCTGTCGGCGTTATCATCATCTGGTTGCGAGTTCCCGAGCAATATTGCGGCAGCAGTGCCTCCTCCAGATTGTATACCATCGTCAGACCCGCTAGCAGGCTCTTGTTCTCGGCTGCGCTGACTCCGTGATCGCTTTCGTTTCGAAGATTTGCCGCGCGAACCACTCAGTCGAGGAACAGGAGGTTTCCGTTGAATGCCACCAGCTGCCACAGGAGGTTGAACCTGTGCTGCACGTCTGTCACGAGCAGCATCATTGTCTTCGCTTTGTTGTATAGGCTGCTTCCCCGACCGTTCAGCATGTCGTTGGTTCTGACGTCGGATGGTCTCGGAGAGTCTGTGCACTTGGACCTTTCGCTCCTGAGCCTTGACATGCTCCGCTCGACGATGATCCATATCCTCCCGCAGCTCGACTGCTGCAGTTTGCAATCGTTGCCGCTGTCTCTGTCGGAGACGCTTTCGAGCGGCGACATCACTGTCGTCTGCTTTGTTGTGTAGCAGCAGACGCTCGACCACACCGATCGGGGGATCCTCCGAGATTTGATTCGTAGACTCGGTGGCGCCGTCCAACATGTTTGTCGTGAAGCTTGCATGACCAGCAACTGGTGGCGGTCGTGCTTCTGGAGCAGCCCGTTCAGGTGGTGAAATTGTCGCTGGATGGGTTCGCGTTTGTGCGCTGCCAGATGGAGAACGATGTGACCGGACGGCGATGTGATACCGCTTCGCACTGTCCGATGCACATCGGTGATGGCCTTCGACGGTGTGGAAACAGGCATTTTGCGTCGCACCGATTTCGGTCCGCGGCATGGAACGGTGGCGTTCTTCTTTGTCGACGGCAAGGGCATGTGCTTTTGGCAGCGTCGCTGAGGCACGAGACGCTGGATAAGATGGAGACCCTTGCTGACCCGGACCATCATCTTGAGCGGAAGTAGCAAGTCTGGTAAGACTTATCTGTTGAGCAGAATCCAGTTCGTGCTCGCGCTGGGATGTCTTCGGCGGTGATACACCCTGATTAGCTGGTATTGATGTTTGGAATGAGATCTCGGTGGCTTGAACAATGCTATGCTGACAGTTGTGGGTATGTGTATTGCCCGTTGAGGTGGGTCCACGCTCGTAGAAATGGCGTGACGTGTGAGCGGAAACACCCCTGTCACGAGTAGACGACGATTGCCGATAGCGATCCCGTGCTGGGGAGCTGCGAGCGCTGTCGACTCGAGTTCGCCTTGAATGAGCAGGGTTATCTCCAGCGTTGCGAGGAGAAAGCGAGATCGCCTGGAGAGAGCAGCGCGCACGATTAGCATACTGACCAGCAGGTCAGCACAGACACAAGCATCACACCCGCTCCGACTCCATCTTCCTCGTGAACGGGCTCGTCGGGTTCGACTGTTCGAAGGAGTCACGGAGGTCAGCATCAGGTCCAGATCCAACAAATCAAACACACACAGAGACTGGTGGTACCTCAAGCACCACGTGGGGCATTCGCGCTATCACAACACACATTTCAGTCCGTACATTTGCATGACAGAGCCGTGGCGGTGGTGTCAGGGGTCCAGTTACCTCCTGTTGCCGACCTGGTGGCGGACGCGCGGCCGGTGGCGTTCAGCACACTCGGAACAGGTCGGCCCGAACCCCCAAAGTGTATCGAACCCATGTCCGTGGACACGCGACGGGCCACGATAGTGGCTGGCATGTCTGCAGTGGTCTGGGCTCGCTCGATGCGCTGCGGTGATCTCGAATCATGCCTCACCGGCGGCGAGGCGCTCATGGTCTCCGCCCGCAGTCGGAGCTGCGCCTCTTGAAGCTTGTCAGAAGTCAACTGTCCCAAGTGAAGTGGGATACTGCGTGCACAGTCTCAGCTGATGGGACAGATGTAGTAGGACGCACTTTGTGAGGCTGGCACTGTATACAACCGAGTAAGTACGATATTTGGTCTGGTGCGCTGCCTGCAGAAACGAGCAACGGCCGAGCAGCAGCAACACCATGTCGCTCGCGTTCCTGGCCAAGAAGAGCTGGCACACGGCCAACCTCCGGGTGGGTAGCGAGAGCGTCGTGCTCTTTGGCGCTGAATGTAGATACTCACGCTTTCCCGTCTCTCTTTGTGTGTGCTGTATGTGGCTACGCAGAATGTGGAGAAGGTCTGGATCGCCGAGCAGAAGCATGCCGCCGAGGAGAAGAAGCTCGAGGAGCTGCGCAAGAACATCGAGGAGGAGCGGCAGATGCAGGAGCTGCGCCAGCTGCAGGCCGCGAACGGGAACAAGTCCGCAGCCGCCGAGCGCGTGGACTGGATGTATGAGGGTCCCATGGCTGCTGCCGACCGCGAGAAGACCGCCGAAGAGTACCTGCTCGGCAAGGAGTTCAAGGGCGGCGACGCTGCTGGCGGTGGGTTGGACGCCAAGCCGCTTGGCGATGCCAAGTACGGAGCGCTGGCGCTCAATCAGGCCGCGCTGCCATCGAACGACGCCTTTTCGCGGCTGCATGAAGACCCCATGATGCTCATTCGGTTGGTGGTGGTGTCTGTCGCGCTGCCGGGTATTGAATGCTAGGACTCACGACGCGTTGATGTATTTTTGCGTACAGGATGCGGCAGAAGAGCGCGCAGGAGAACATTTTGAAGAATCCAGTGAAAATGGGCAAGATCAAGGCCAAGGTGGAGGCGATGCTCGAGGACAAGAAGGCGAAGAAGCGAGCCAAGAAGGAGGCCAAGAGGGAGGCGAAGAGGGAACGCAAGCTGGCTCGGCGTGAGGAGAAGAAGCGAAAGCGCGCGCACGAAGGGCGAAGCGTGTCGAGCGACCGCAGCGAGCGATCCGAGCGGGAGGAGGAGCATTCGGAGCGAGAGCATAGTCGACACGGACGACACGCCAGGCGGACGCCCAGTCGATCGCGTTCACGTACCCGTCATCGTCATGATGGAGAGCGCCAAAGTCGTCGCAGTCGTAGCACTGATGAGCGTCATCACCACCACACTGAATCCCGTAGACGCGACCACGATCGACGGACCAGCGATCGCAGCGAAAGCAGGGGTCGCGGTGGTTCCAGACGCCGGAGCGCTAGCGTCTCCCCTGAACACTCCAGACGTCGCCACAGTCGCTTGGACAAGCGAGACGCCTTTGGACGTGACGAACAGTTCCGGCGTGCTGTTGACGCCTCTGCGGACTCTCACCGGCGTCGTAGCAGAAGCAGCAGTGCGCGTCGCGACTATCGTGACCGCCGAACGAGCGATCGAAGCGATGAACGCGAGTCTCACCACCGGGATGCGTACGACACTCATCGTACGCGTAGTCGGCGAGACTCGGGAAGTGAAAGTCCACGTGATTCGCGCAATCGTCGAAGCTCTCGCGATCGCGACGACCGGCGTCGGAGGGATGGCGATGGTTCACAAGAACGGACCAGAAAGTCGAATGATCGTGATGATCGACAGTCCAAGCGCCATCGGTTGGACGATAGTGGCAAGTACGGGCTGATCAGCACTTCTGGAGCGGTAAATCTGTTGTTTCTCGTTGGACTGTTCCTTTGTATGGTTACTGATGACAGCGGTGTGTTTTGCAGCTGGAGTCCAAAGATGTGGACAAGTCGTCGCTGGGACCGAATGCCAAGTATCTCGCCAAGGCTCGAGAAGCCAAGCGTCAGGAGGAAGAAGATCGTCAGCGCAAGCTGACGCAGTCGTCGTCCAATCCACAATATGAGCGATTAACCCACGAAGAGAAGCAGCGTCTCGCGAAGCAGATGGTGGAGGACGGCAAGCAGCGCGAAGATTACATTGTCCAGCGTGCTACGCAAAAGAAGGAGCAACTGGACGAAAAGGAGCAGGAACTCGCGAGCCGGAACCCAAAGTTCCTCAAGTACGTTGCACCGCTGGTAGATGCGACACTGTCAACTGTAGCACTAATACCTGGCTGTGTGTGTGTGTGCTTTGCAGAGAGCTTCAGGAGAAGGCGTACCTGGACGGCGACAGCTCGATGGGCGACCGCCTCCGAAGAAACGCGCACTACATTCAGCGGCACGCAGATTCCTCCAACTTCCTTTCCAAGTAGTTCGAGCGGAGTTGGTGACGACGAGTTTATTTTGTTACTGGTGTTCGATCCGTCCACACTGTGGCGAATCGAAACGGAAGTAAATGAATCAGGGACAGAAAGAAGCATACAGCTATGGAATCGTGGGCTATAGCTCGGGGAGAAACGAACCTGCTGCAGCGCGCACGATGTCCATCAACAGCGTGCGCAGCGGCTCTAGGTGCAGGCATGGACGCGTTACTCGATGTCGCTCATGTCGCTCACGTCGCTATCGTCGTCCGCGTCGCCCATGTCGATGGGCTGGGATGCGTAGTTCTTCACGTACTCTAACACAAAACCTGGCGTTGAGAGCACGATCATTCACACGAGCGGGGACGAAGCCTACCTTTCACTTTCTTGTTGTACGACTCGGCGTCCTTCATGAGCAGTGAAGCAGCCTCGCCGTTCAGTGGGTCGCTCGGATTCGGGTAGCGCAGAAGCTGAGGGATGAACATGTCAAAGATGTTGACGAGTTCTGCATCCACGCACACGCAAGCCATCGTTAGCAAAAGCGATCCAACTGGCCCCACGACGGCTGCTACTTGCCGAACATCGGGCTCCACGTCTGGTTGATGACGTCAAGGCACACGGATCCAGACCTGCACAGCAATAGACGCAAAATTGCAGTCAGACCTCATCCATCAAAGGAGGACGGCACGTCGACTGGACAGGCATCGCACGTCTCGTCGACGTTCGGGTGGTAGATGCGGTTCACAAAGCCGATGGACGGCGACTTGAACGGGTAGTCCTTCGGCAGCGTCACGTGGATCTTCCACGACCCGCCTTCGTACGGTGCTGTCAATCAGAAGCGTTGCATCCCCACCGTGAGTTTTCAGTCTTCCTCGCACCCTCCAACCTCCCAAGACACGTACTGTCCTTCGGGCCGAGGAACTTGACGTCCATGTCGCTCGTCTTGGACTCGTCGGGCAGATGCACCTCGTAGTCACTCATCATCCTGTGCGCGACATGATGTATTAATAAAGCGAGCTTCGCATGCGCCGAGCGAACGAGACAGCCTACAGCTTCATGACGTCCGTCTCGCGGCGCTTATTGATCTTGGCCATGGCTGCGCTGAGTGGGATGCGGGGCGAGAGCGATGTGTAAGAAGGCGCGGCACCGCTTCTGGTCGAGCTGCGGCCGCTGGTTTCTCCTTCTCTGCGGGTCCTTTTCTTCAACCGCGGACACCTCGAAGAGAAGGAACAAGGGAAAACCGGTATGAGTCGGTCCCCACGGTTTGCGTTGGATGTCAGTTGGCTGACTTGGGATTTTTATGATGGAGTCAAAGGCCTCACGCACGATGTTGAGACCCAATCTGAGTTGGGCAAAGTGACGTTTCGCTGCATCGAGATCCTATTTTGGTGGGCACCACATCAACATAGTGTGGTCCCCACGATCGAGCCGTCGTCGGCACATGAGATGGCAGCACGCCGACGACGACGAAGACGACACAGAAAACCGCAACGAGCACTTCAAATCTATTGTTCCTCGAGTCCATGGGTGGTTCGTGAGGGCGACGGCGGTGGCAGCTCTGTCGTTTGCCTGACTGGCAGGGGTGCAGAGCTCGTCGAATCAGCTGCAATTGCACCAGTTTCCCGCGAGGACGCTGTCGAGCCTCGAACCTTCTTGGAGGTCGCACCGGTCTTCAGCTTAGACGGACGGCGACCGCGAACGCCTTTCACAACACCAGCCCTGTGGTGCAACGCTGTCGATGGCCCCGAGGGAGACGTCAGCGCACCATCTTCCTCTTTCGGAAGTGCCACCTCGCCCAGCGATGCTCTGCCCGGCTTCTTCGTCGTCGGAGCGCGTACGTGCCGCAGCTGGGTGCACGCGAATGGACACCGCTCGAGCCGGAAGCTGGTGCCGTCGAAGATGAGCAGGCAGTCCGTGTCCTTGTTCTCGGTGAGCTTTCCCTTGAACAGCACGCCACCCGGTGCGCCGGTCGACGACGCCATCAGCACCTGCACGCCGCGCGATTCGTCCACGCTCACGAGGCTCGGCGCCGCCTTGTCCACTGACGCTGGCTGGAACTCGTAGCGAAAGGTCGTGAACACCTCACGCGGGTCGGTGGAAGACTTGCTCGCGTCCTCCGACTCGGCGCCAGCTTCTCCACCGTCATCGACATCCTCGAGCAGCGACCGTCCCAGCACCACCTGATATTCGCGATTGTCTTCCGGTGCGGCAACCGGCTCCGCGATCAAAGGCTCCGAGCTGTCCATGAGAATGAGCGAGTGAGGGTTTCGCCGATCGGTCCGTTTGACCAAGTTGCCAGTCAAAAAAACTCAACGGCGGTACACTGTACCATGCTTACTGTACCATCCCATATAGGTACGTCACTGAAGCGGTTAGGGCCGCACTTCAAGAACAGGTCCGCGAAACAACAACGAAAAATCGAACCGCGAGTAAGGGAGGATGCTTTTGTGCCGCACCTTCGACGCACCTTTCCAAACGCTGCAACATTTGGCTCTCATGACTGCGAAATTGTACCCATACAAACATCACTCAGTGCGTCGAAGCGCACCTCTCGCTCGAAAATGCCCAATGTTGGTCCTTGTGCTGCTACGTTCGCACTGAACGTCGGGAGGAGGATCAGTTCGAGAAGAATGGGTATTCTATCCTTAGGTTCGGCGCGCTGGTTCTGGGCGAGAAAGGCCAGCGCGGCGAGCCTCATGGAGCGCACACCGCAGACCGCGCGCGTGTGACGAGCTTCACTTCCCGTCTTTCTTCCTGATCGATTGTCGAGAGCCATCACTTCACCCACCCAGTGACGAGCTGCTCGGCCCTCGCTCTCGGTGTCGACGCGGCCGACGCACTCGCCGACCGCCCGCCCGCCCGCCCGCCTGCTTGCGTCGCTAGCGTCGACACGCCCTCGCATCACCGGCGGTGACAGCAATGGATCTGGGCGGCGCCGTGACGCTGCTCGAGCTGACGCGCGTGCCGCACGGGACGCGACTCGCCTTCTGCCTGCCGTCGGGCGAGTTCATTCTGGCCACTGGCGCCTGCGCCGTCGACCTGGGTGTCCCGTCCGCCGCAGCTACCGAGCTGCACGGCAAGAGTCTGTATCAGTTCCTCGAGCTGTGTGACACCGAGAAGCTGCAAGACTATACGCGCGCGCGCTTCGCGAACGGCGTGTACGTCGGCGGCGAGTCCGCGAACAGTCCGCTGCGCATGCTGGTGCATGTCGCGGGGTCGCCCGCACGCTCGCAGACCGTCTGGGTGCGGCTCGTGACGCTGCCGCTCACCATGCGGCTGCTGCGCTGCATCGACGCGCTGCACTACTTCGGCCCGACACACTCGTTCGCCGACTCGTCGAGCTTCGTGCTCACGGACGACGAGCTCTCGTCGCTCTTCAGCCAGCAGGCGCTGAGCACCGCCGCAGCCGCCAACGCCGTCGCGCTCGCCGACGCCGACGGGTTTATGACGCCGGAGTCGCCGACGATGGTGCCGCTGGAGCTGAAGGATCCGCTGCCGCCGCCCAGCTGCGCCGACACGGACGACGTGACCGACCTGAGCGACGCTAGCGACCGCTCGTCGCTGTCCAACTACGCCTTCGAGGCCGACTGGATGGACGAGATCGACGAGGCCTTCCTGCTGCCTGCACAACAGCCAGTGGCTTCCTCGTCTTCTCCTTCTCCGGCGACTTGGCGTCTGCACTCGAACCTCGCGACGTGAGCTTCAATGCGCAGGCATGTACAGCCTGTAATCGTAATTTCTGCGCTTCATTTGTTATATTTGTTATAAACGATAATCAATAATACAGAACGGTAAATACGATATTGTGCCATCCCAAAAGCACTCTGCTAGAAAAACTCGCGAGGTCATGAGCTCCACGGATGCGGGCGATGTGCCGCCGAACAACATCCGCTTCCAGATGGAGCTCGAGTTCGTGCAGTGCCTCGCCAGCCCCGCCTATTTAAACTGTGCGTGTCGGCCGTCGCGGCGGTGGCCTTCAATCGCTCGCTAACCGACCTCGTGCCGCGCAGTCCTCGCGATCAACCGGTACTTTGACAACCCGGCGTTCCTCAACTACCTGCAGTACCTCAAGTACTGGAAGCAGCCGCAGTACGCCAAGTACATCGTGTACGTGCTGCAGCTTTCTGCCATCTTGTCGCCCTCTGTTCCTGACATGTATATCTGCGGCTTGGTCGTCAGGTACCCGCACTGCCTGGCATTCCTGGACATGTTGGACGACGAGCGCTTCCGACAGGTTTGGCATCCGTCTCGATGTTTGCTCGGTTGGTTTTGAGGGAGTTCTCTGATATGCGTGTGTGTGTATTTGCTGCTCGGCAGATGATTGCGCGCGAAGACTTCATGACGCTCGTGCACAGCCAGCAGTTCCACCACTGGCAGACCTTCCTCAACAACCGCATGGAAGGCAAGCCAATGAAGAAGCCAGAGGAGATCGCCGAAGCGGCGGCGGCGGCCGCTGCCGAAGCAGCAGCAGCAGCCGCCGCGGCGCAAGAAGCGGCAGTAGAGGCAGCGCCAGCGCAGTGATGCCAACAAGGGGAACCATCGTGTTTCGGCCAAGTTGTGGCGGTGGCGTTGAACAGAACTGTCGCTACCAGCGTCACGCTTACTGCAGACTCTCCAGCTACCCTTTGCTTGCTACTCTCTCTGTCGTATGAAATGGGCTCGTGTCCACGCGAACGGAGACACGAACCGATTTCTCCTCCGTCGTTGAAATGGCGCGCCTACTGCTCCACAGCGCGGCATCTCTGACGTCCAGCCCAAATTGCTCAGAACAATCCGATGACCTTGCCAGTGTCGGCGTCAATGTCGACGTCGTAGAAGCCCGGGCGAGTGGGGAGGCCGGGCACCGTCATCATGTCGCCGCAGAGCAGGTAGACGAACCCTGCACCGACAGACGCGCGGATGTCGCGCACAGTGACGGTGAAGCCGGTCGGCACACCCTTCGCCTTCGGATCCGTGCTCAGACTGAGGTGCGTCTTGGCGCAGCACACAGGCAGCGAGCCGTATCCCCGCGCCGAGTACACGGCGAGCTTCTTCTTGGCCTCCTCGCTGAACTCGACACCATCCGCACCGTAGATTTGCTCTGTGGCAGTAAACATCCATGTGAGTACACCATCCCTCCCATACCACAACATTCGCAACCTTGACGTACTGGCGATGGCCTCAAACTTCTCGGCGATGCCCAGCTCGAGCGGGTAGAGGAACTTGAACGGGCTGCCGGCAGCACGCATCTTGCCGCACGACGCAACCACGGCGTGGCCGAGGTCCACGGCACCCTTGCCTCCCAAAGCCCAGTGGTTGCTCTCGACAGCAGCAGTAGCTCCAGCCTCGAGCGCCTTGGCCTTCACCAGCTCGACTTCAGCCTTCGAGTCCGTGGCGAACACGTTGACAGCGACCACAACAGCGACGCCAAACTTCAGCTGCTCAAGACAGACCCGGCATTTGAAAGCATCAGAACTGAGCAATCACTACACAAACAAGTCGAGCTCACGAACCGCATTGCGAATGTGATGCTGCATGTTGGCGCACCCACGCTCAAGAAGCTCCAAGTTCTCGTCGACGTAGACAGGGTCCAGCTGCAGCAGAACATGTCGAAAGTCAGCTCTTGCCTCACCTAGCAAAGAACTGAATGTGATCGTACCGGCTGTCCTGCCACGACATTCGGGCCGCCGCCATGCATCTTCAGCGCGCGGATCGTCGAGACGAGGACAACGCACTGCGGGGTCAGCCCGCTCGTGCGGCACTTGATGTTGAAGAACTTCTCCATGCCGATATCAGCTCCGAACCCTGCTTCGGTCACGACATAGCCGTCTTCGCCAGCGAGCTTGAGCGCGATCTGGTCGGCGATGATGGACGAGTTGCCGTGCGCAATGTTGGCAAACGGACCAGCGTGCACAAACACAGGTGTGCCCTCCACGGTCTGCATCAGCGTCGGCATGATCGCATCCTTCATCAGCACCGCAAGCGCTCCGCCGACGCCGAGGTCGTCGGCCGTGACAGGCTCGCCACTGCGGCTGAGGCCAATGACAATGCGTCCAAGTCGCTCGCGCATGTCCTTGAGACTCGTCGTCAGCGCCAGGATAGCCATGATCTCGCTGGCGACTGTAATGTCGAACCCCGTCGTGCGAGTCTGTCCCCGCTCAGTCGGAGCAACACCGATCGTCACTTGACGCAAGAAACGGTCGCAGGTGTCGAGAACGCGTTGCCTGAAAAAGGAATGGAAGTGACAGATGAGCCAATCGCGATGTCACGTGTAGTGGTGGCATTGCACTTGTGACATGCACGCACCACGTGATCGTGTCGGGGTCAATGTCCAGGCGCGAGAACTTGGAGATCTCCTCGTCAGTGAGATCGTCGGGCGACACCTTGGTGATCCCAAGCTTCTTCAGGCGCGTGAACATCACATCCGAGAACTTGCGCGATCCGTCCTTCGCAGCCGGGCACAGCCGACGGAACAGAGCCTGTCCGTAGACATAGTATTAGTGATGACCTGATATCCGTATTGCCTCGCTACAACAGTCTACCAGCTTACCTTGTCCGATTGCGCTCGCTCGTGGAACATGCGCGTGTCGATCGCGGCGGCCAACTGGCAACATAACCATCCCAACCGGTTAGCAATCGGCAACTCAATCCAATACAACCAGCCCGAGATCACGCACCAAGTTGTTGGCAGCCGTGATAGCGTGGATGTCGCCCGTCAGATGCCTGCGTTGGCCATACAAACGAGTCAAAAACACAATCTCCAGATCGATAAAGACATAAACCCATGCGCACAGGTTGAACTCGTCCATCGGGATCACTTGCGCGTAGCCGCCACCAGCAGCTCCACCCTAAAACGTGCAACATTCATGCCTGTTAACATCACATCTTGCATGACAAAGACAGTTGTCGAGCTACAGCAATCGTACCTTGACACCGAACGTTGGGCCTTGCGATGGCTATGAGAATAATGCAACACATCACATCAGTGTTCTAGTCCTCATCATCCATTCATCATTCCACGGCAATGATAGCCATACCTGACGAATGCACGCAAACACCTTCTTGTCTAGGTGAGCACCAAGACCTTGGCACAAGCTGTTGCACACAGCAATCATGCATCCCACCATCAGTATTCCATATTCCCATTTCGAGAAAAAAAGCATCAGCCCGCACGTACCCGATCGTCGTGGTGCTCTTGCCCTCGCCCAGAGGGGTCGGCGTGATCCCCGTGACCACCACATAGTTGCCGTTCGGCTGGTCCTTGAGGCGGTCGCGCACTCCCAGTGCGATCTTGGCCTTGGTGTTGCCGTACGGAACCACCTCGGACGGGAGCTGCGTCATTCATCCACACTTAGTCACATCCCATTTGTGCGCTGAAAGTCCCCTCAAGTCGAGCGTGCGTACAATCCCCGCCGCGTGCGCGATCTCGCTGATGGGCAGCGGAGCGATCGCGTCGCTGATAGCGATGTCGGACGGCACGGGCGTGAGCAGCTGCGAGGGCTGCAGCTGGCGAGGCATTGTGTCCCCCGGTGCTTGGTAGGTCTGCGCGGTCGTCGAGAGCTGCAAAGTCGCGAAGTGGCGCAACTGGCCCAGAGAGGGAGCCGATGCCACCGCGCTCGGCCAATGATGCGCTTGCAGTTCGTTGGCACTCGGCTTGAGTGACGGCTGATGTGCAACGCATTGCGGGATTTTAGCCAATGGAGGAGTGAGCTTGGCCCCTGTCGCGGCGGCGATTGGGTGGAATGCGTGTTGAAGAAACGGCGCAGCGGCGGTAAAGATTTGACCAAAACGGCGTACAAACACGGCAATTACAGTAATTAGCGAATTATGGCGAATTATTACGAAAACAGGATCTGCGCGTCCGAATTATCAAAAGTAGGTAGGCGAAAAAAGTCGCAGGTGAGGTGGAATCGAACCACTGCCACGCGAATGGCCTACAGATTTGAAGTCTGCACACAGCACCAGCCAAGATCACCCCTGCGAAAGTCGATTGCAAAGCAGTGGTCCTGCTCCACACTCATGGCTACACGGTCCCCCCAACACGCTGCTTCTCCATCTCTACTCACCGTCGATTGCAGCGACGATAGCCAAGAAAGTGACGTGAAGGTTCGCGTAACTGGCGTTCCGCCCAGCCTTGGACTGTTCTCACGTCGATAAACGCTTTGTTCACTCGCTTTCTGGTGCGGCTGGGCCGCCAGGTACAGTCATCACGCGCCGAGCAGTCAACCATTCGGTCGGCACGCGTCGCAGGTGATGACTGCTACCGCAGAGACCATCCCACGGTGCGAAATTGGCCAATCGTCAGCATACGGATCTGATTTTGTCCAATGGAATAGCAAGCTTCAATGTTTGGATCTCCCCATTTCGTCCAATCGCCCGCTCTGCATGTTGATTTGCGGCGATCGAGGGCAGCCATGCAAGCCTCCGGATGGGAGGGTGCGGAAGGACGCACCTCGCCTGAGCATCCGAAGCTTCCAGCGGAGAGGCGACGCGTCTGTGCGGCGCGAAGCTGCGAGCTGCAGACGATCGATCACTTTCGAATCCACCGCCAAGCCGCGAGACCTCGAACACCAAGCCGAACCTTTCGAAGATGGAGGCGCTGATCGGCACGGAGCTGCAGACCAAGTCGGGCGAGATCGTGGCCACGTCGCAGGCGCTGGCCGGCAAGAAGATCATCGGCCTGTACTACAGCGGCCACTACTGTCCGCCGTGCCGCAAGCTGACCCCGCGGTTCGCCAACCTGTACGACGCCATCAAGGAGGGCAACGACGACGTGGAGATCGTGTTTGTCTCGTCCGACAAGGAGGTCGCCAAGTTCGACGAGTACTACGAGGAGATGCCGTGGCTGGCGCTCCCGTACGCCAAGCGCGAGCTGTACCTCGAGCTCCGCGAGAAGTTCGGCGTCAAGTACGTGCCGACCATCATCTTCTTCAACGACAAGGGCGAGATCATCGAGCGCGAGGGCCGCGAGTTCATCGAGGAGCACGTCGACGACGTTGACGCCGTGCTGGGCCACCTGCGCCAGAAGCTGTAGAGCGCTTTCAGCTCGGCAGTTGCACTCATCCGCGCGAGGTGTCCTTCCTACGTGTACAATCCTAATTTGAACGACAAGAATACAAGCGTCAATGTGTCGTGCTCGATATCAGCTCCTCAATCTATCGTTCATGCTGGCTGCTTGGAGTGACTGCAGGCGTGCCGGTGCTGGGTCACTGTGCGATAGGTGGTCGCATGTGAAGACGGTTTTCGAGCCTCGTCCGCTGGCGGCGGAAGAGGGTTACGTGGTCAGTCGCCTCAAGGGATTTTTGCCTCCCCATCTGAGTCAAACCGGACGATTGCCAATCGCGCTTGACGACGTGTGCTTTCTGCTTCAGGTCCTCTTCCTCATTCCTCATGTGGGCCACGCAAGCCTGATGACGGCATCATGAAGAGAGCGGCCATTATTCGCCAATCTTCAGCCAGGAACCATCCAGGTCATTGCTCAGATGTGACAGTTCAGTGGGTCAAAAATGCAGCATTTTCAAACATTTCCACCAATCCGGGTACGCACCCGCCCACGTTTTCGCGCCACCAAGTTTGATTCGCGCCATATTTTTCCCTCCTCCCAGGTCATCTCTTCCTCGACGAGAGTGGTCGCCACTTCCGCTTTCGACGTCAAGTGCAGACCAGTCGAGCTTTACCTTTCACCCGCACCAGCAATGGAGGCCCTCATCGAGAACGAACTGCTGACCAAGAGCGGCGAGGTCGTGCCGACGTCGCAGGCGCTCGAGGGCAAGAAGGTCATCGGCCTCTACTTCAGCGGCCACTACTGTCCGCCGTGCCGCAAGTTCACGCCGCTGCTCGACATCGTGTACGAGGACATCAAGGAGAAGAACAGCGACGTCGAGATCATCTTCGTTTCGTCCGACAGGGAGGTCGCCAAGTTCGACGAGTACTACGCCGAGATGCCGTGGCTCGCGGTGCCGTATGCCAAGCGGGACTTGAAGATCGCGCTGTGCGAGAAGTTCGGCATCAAGACGGTGCCGACGCTCATCTTCTTCAACGAAAAGGGCGAGGTCGTCGAGCGCGAGGGCCGCAACTTTGTGCAGGAGAACGCGCAGGACACGGACGCCATCCTCGCTCACCTGCGCCAGTAAGCTGCAAGGATAAAGAGTGCTGCCGCTAGCTCTTGTGTGGAGCCCTCGCTTGCCAACTTTTATTTTAAACGTGAGAATGCATGCTCGCTTTCTTGTTGTGGCGGTGTGGAACTTGTGAGTCGTGTTGGGCATGTCGAAGTCGTGCCTTTCACTCGGACTTGTTGGCGCCTTCGAGCCTGGCCACGAGCCAAATGTGGTACTGGTCGAAGGTGATGTCTTGGCTCATGGCCTCCTCGTAGAGTTCCTGCAGATGTCGGACGCACTCGTTATTGGAATTGTCAGCGCTTTGCTCGTTTCCCATCCTACTGACCTCGTTGTGAATGTTGCACGTGTCGTTGCCGAGCCCGGCGCCTGTGATCTTGACCGCTGCCGCAGTCAGCATGAAGAACTGCACACACAGTATCAGTCAATAACTCGAACAAATGCGCCGTTGTCGCTCGAAAACAACGGAACCAACCTCTTTGAGTATGTTGTGGTTTTCACAGGATCGCGCTGGAGTCGGACAGTCCTCAGTTGCTTCAGTTGTGTCACTCGGCGTTTCATCAGCAGCAGCAGGTTTCACGGGGGATGTCGCTATGTCTCGCCGTTCTTCGATTGCGACCTGGTTCTCTGGCTGTTTCGTCACGTGCATCGGCTGTGCGGGTGGTTCTGGCAGCGAAAGTCTGTCGGTGGTCAACTCTCTTGAGAGCTCGAAAAACAACGAGCCACTCCGGAGGCGCGAGGTCGGTGAAATCGTTTCGAACTGCTGTTCCAGATCCATCCCTTGCTGCCAGCTCAACTGGTCTTCGAGCTCCTACGAGCGTCACAATCGGTTAATTGTGCACTGGCCTCATACAGTTTCATGGCGGTCGCAACTCACTCGAGTCTTCTCGTGCAATTGAGCTACTCGAAGCTGTTCTTGTCGAAGCGCGTCCTTGACGTCGTCGAGCTCCTCTGTTAGTCGATCAATCTAGTCTCATGCACAATGTGCCATCGGTCAGATTGGTGCTGTCAAAAACAACCCCGAACGAGTAGATAACGCACCGTGTCATCGAGAACCCCGGTATGCGCGACCTGATCTCGCAGCGCCGACTCCTGAGCGATCAATTGTGCCGTAATCTGCTCGTTTTCGCTCCGCAGCACACGCTCGCGACGCTCGACAGCGTGTTTCTGCTGGCGATGAAATACCGAGTCGTTCTCGAGGAGCTGAAGACGCTCTTGATGGAATTGCTCTGTTGCTGAAAGCTGACAGGACGATCCATTATCAAGAATGTCAGTCTCTTGACTGTGTGTGAGGACGACAAACGATCACGTCGGGTACCTGTTCGTGCATTCGTCGTGCCAGAGCAGCGTAGTCGTCGGCGAGATGTGCGTGCGCGCTTTGAAGGGTTGCCAGCTCTTCTCGAACTCGTTCGCTGGCTTGATCGGCGGCGTACTTTGCGTCCTCGAGCTGCTTGATTTCGTCCCTTGACTTGGCCAGCTGAGTCTGCCAAGCGACTTGGCGAAGTCTGTCGAGTGACACTCGTCAGGTTAGAGGTTCCAGCGTTTTTGGTTGAGTACGCTGTGCACCATACCTGTGATGCTCGAGTTCGTCAGCGAGTCGCTCGGTTTCGTCGATTGCCTTGACGCGCGCGACCTCAAGTACACGAATCTGATTGTGCGCGCTTTTGAGCCTGCTCTCGAGCGCTTTCGCTTCGTGTTCTGCATACTCGGCGCGACTTGAAAGCTTCAAATACATGCCACCACGGCACCGGGTGGGTGGAGAGTCAGCATTCTGAGAAGAGCCGCAAGTATCATCCACAGAGCACTTACAGCAATGTCTTTGCGTTCGATTTCGGCGTCCATCTCCTGATTCCGCTCCAGCAGTGTTTGCCCGATGCGCGCAGCCAGAAGGGCCTCTTCTCGGGACTCGGCCAACGCTCTGTGGAGTCCTTCCACCTCCGTCTCGCGTGTCAGAAGCTGGTGGAGGCTGGCGAAGTCGCCAGGCGCACCCAATGTTCGTGATCTCCCGCGCGTGGCTCGACACTTTCGAGATGCGAGCGGTAGAGTCACGTCCGCATCTTTGGGACGGATCGGCAGCGAGATATCGTTCGCCTCTGGACACTCCTCGCTCGTTGACGCATTCGTTGGCGAGCGCATGGTTGCACCGAGACACGGGCCCCTGACCGGTTCGCCTTGCTTTTCCCTTGCTCAATGACTAGGCGAAGATCCGATTCATGCAAGGGTCACAGCGGCAGCAATGCTATCATTGCACGGACTGCGCGACGCCACACGAACGCCTGTTTTAGAACTGAAACGGATTTTCGGATAAGGTCTGACCAACAATAGCATGCACATTCGACAGCAAGGCAGTTCTACTCGTGTTGGCTGCCTTGATGAATGAGTGCTCGGCAGAAACAAGATCCTGTTTAATGCAGTGCGTACTATCGCCGCGCCGTCCATCGACTGTTCGATTGACTGAGCATAGGGAACCAGGTCAATCATAATCTCCGTCACCGTAGCTTCGCGACTCCGATCACACAGTGGATATTGGTGTTTATAAGTACTCTCGCCGAACTGGGACGATCAACGCCACCAAACACACTCGATTGCTTCAAAAGCAGTCAATAGGGCTCCAGTAGCTCAGCAAACGAATATCCAACTGGTCCATCTGCTGCCTCCACCCCATCATATCGAACTCCGTGCAGATCCACACACCTTCGCGATTGACACCTGGTTGAACGATATCTCATTCGCATCTACATTCAGCTAGTCTCTACGTCAGCCGACTCGCCCTCGACCGCAGCGAGCTGCTCCTTCTCCTTCCGGATCTTCTTGCAGCTCGATTTGTGGTTCGGCCAGTCCTCGACCTGGTGCTCCTTGCAGCAGTAGTACGCCGCTTCGCACGCGCACCGCAGCAAGCCGCTCGATTCCTCACCTTGGCGAGTCGACGAGCCACACAACCGACAGCCGACCTCAGCGGCGGACACCTCGCCCACCATCACCTGGTGGAGGAACATGCTCTCGAACGTGTGCGCCACGTTGGTGAGCAGCGAGTAGATGACCTGCTGCCGCATCTGCAGCGTGAGCCACACGTCGGCCTCCATCAGCTTGCCTTGCGCGATCAGTGCCTTCTTCTCCTCGACCACCTCGGGTGACGCCGACGGCAACAGCGACTGCACGTTGTGCTCCGGGTCGCTCAGGTCGATGAAGGCGAGCGCGACCGACTTGAACGTCTCGCCCGAGAAGGTCGGCATCTTGCCTTCGCTGCGCAGCGACATGAGGTACACGAGGTCGTGCCGGCTGCAGTCCTCGGTGCGCGTCGCGCGCGCGTTCATGAGCCGCAGGAACACCTTGCCGTTCTCCTCCAGCAGCGCCTTGAGCGTCAGTTCGGGCGTCAGCCGCTGCGACGCTGTCGCGTGGCGGTCCTCGCCAGTCGGGTACTCGGTCGGCAGATCCGGACACGCGTTGCGCAGCAGAGAGACCTGCCCGGCGTACGGCAGCGCCAGGAACCAGCGCATGAACGCGGACGCATGCGCGCGCCAGAAGCGCAGCAGGAACTGCGCGTGCGACTCGTCGGCGGCGGCGCTCGAGTCGCCGGGTGCGCCAGCCATCTTGGACAGACAATGGGCAGCCGCACAAAAATGACTTGGAGGAATCGCTTTTTGCAATTTGTGATTTGCTGGAGATGACGCTATTCAATTACTGTTTTCCGCACATTCGAGACTGATGGTTTTCAGTAATTGCGATGGAAGCGAGTGTGGGACGAAACGCCAAAATGACGTAGCGAACTGGACATTTGTCCGAGCGCGACGCGATTCAGATCGAATGAACCTAAATGGGGTAAACACGGCCGAGACAAGTATTACGGCAGAATCCATCGGACACTCGTGCAATCGAAACGAATGACCCTGTGTCCTGTATTCCTATACCCGATGATTGTTCAAAGGAGCTAATCAAAGCGTCAAAATGCAGTGCGATGCAGATCATGGAGCAGCGCGCGGGCATCTGACCCGCTCACGCCGCCATGCGCAACGTACGGTACAGTAAACGTGATGACCAATGGCTCCAGCTCAACTGTGGGACCAGCTAGAAGCGCGAGCTGAGCCATCCAGGAGACCGTGGACCACGTTGAAAGATCACTGAAAATCCAGTCGGTGCAGTGGTAGTACCCGGAAATGGCACCGCGCGAGGCGTTGTTTCAATGCAAGCGTGATGGATAGGCTGAGAGCGCGCTGCTGCCACGGACTCGACCACTTGGTCTAGATGGCGTCCATCGCTTCTGGGCAACCTCGCTCGCTGGTGAAAAGCTGCGGGGCTCGGCATGCGAACCAACGCAGTCTGTCGAGCGGACGCTATCAGTCGAACTGAAGCTGTCTGTCCTTCGCCAATTAGTGTCCAGATGCTCTTGCTCTCCACGTTTATTAATAGCTCATTTCGATATGAATATTGTGCATCATTTGGGTGAGCCAGCGACAAAATGCATACAAACGTCAAGTCAGGCTGTCCTTGGCGGTAGCCATTTGCGGCAGTCCACATTACCAACGTCCTCGGGAACAAAAGTCCGAGCGTGAACGCGCACAGCCCGGACAAAACAAGTAAAACCAACCCTACCCGCGGTTTTCCCTCCCCCCACCGAGTAACCAAATTCAATTCTCCGAACTCCCGAAAAACATTCAGATGACGAGGTTTTTCATTCTTCCCAGAGGTTTTTCCTCGAACCGTTGTGATGCAAATCGTGGAGCTCAGCGTGGGAGAATACCCGGAAACGGCACTCTCTGCGCCGCGTGCGTCGGGTTGTGTGTGCGCGCGCCTCGTTTCCCTTTGCCTGTCCTTCCTTCCCCCACTTATCGTGCGCGACGCCCGGCCGGCCGCGGACCGGAGAGCACTTGGTCGCATCGCGCGGGCAGCGGACCAGCGCGCGCAACGAGCCGGCGAGGTCGGCGAGCGCCAGCCCCCAGCGTTCGCGCAGTAGGAGTCTTCTCTCTTCTCTCTCCTCCCTCTACGCCTTCCGTAGGCGAGGGGGACATCCCCCTTTCTTTTTGACGCGAGCAGGTGACGATGGAGGTCGGGTCAGCCGTGTGGGTGCTGGACGGCAAGGTCTGGCGCGAGGCCGTGGTGCTCGGGATCGACGACAAGGCGGGCACGGTCGAGTGCCAGGCCGAGCCGGAGGCGCACGATGACGTGCTGGTGCTGGACAACGCGCAGGAGCAGCCGGCGGCGGCGCCGAGCGACGGCCACGAGTTCCTCTCGGTGCGGAAGCGCCGGAACAGCCGCCGCGCGTCGTTCCGGAGGATGAAGCCCGTCCCGATGGCCAAGGTGCTGCCGAGGAACCACACGGAGGTGTACCACTCGATCGAGGACCTGACCAAGCTGGTGCATCTGCACGAGGCCTCGATTCTGCAAGTGCTGCGCCGCCGCTTCTTCCACGGACTCATCTACACGAGCACGGGCTCGATCCTGGTCGCCGTGAACCCGTTCCGCCGCGTCTCGCTCTACTCGGACGATATCAAGAACCGGTACTACACGAGCGGCGGCGACAAGGAAAAAGCCGACTCGCTGCCTCCCCATGTCTACTCGGTGGCGGATAAGGCGTTCCGCACGATGCTGTCGGTGGGCAACGACAAGAACGACCAGACGATTCTCGTGAGCGGAGAGAGCGGTGCCGGTAAGACGGAGACCACCAAGCTCATCATGAACTACTTGGCGTACGTGTCCACTTGCCGGCGCTCGCTCAAGTCGAGTCGTGTCGGGCGGGGTGGAGCGAACCCGGCGCACGATGGAGAACCGACGATCCACGATCGCGTGCTTGAGTCGAACCCGATCCTCGAAGCCTTCGGCAACGCCAGGACGAACCGGAATAACAACAGTAGTCGCTTCGGCAAGTTCATCAAGCTCGGGTTCTCGTCAACGGGGGAGATGCTCGGTGCTTCCATCTCGACGTACCTGTTGGAGCGCGTGCGTCTCGTGTCGCAGAGCAAGGGCGAGCGCAATTATCACATTTTCTACGAGATGTGCTGTGGATCGTCCGACTACGAGCGCGAACAGCTCAGCTTGAACGACATGGCAAAGTACCGATATTTAAGCCAGTCGGAGTGCTACGTCCGTTTGGACGGAGTGGACGACGCGGAGTCGTACAAGGACACTCGGCGGGCGATGGGAAGCATCGGCATGGGGGCCGACGAGCAGCTGGGCGTGATGAAAGTGGTGTCAGCGGTGCTCCATCTCGGCGACGTCTGCTTCACGACTGAGAATGGCAAGGACTCGTCGACCGTCGATTCGTCGCAGTGTGCTTCCAGTGTCGAAGCTATCTGTCGTTTGCTGGGGGTTCCGGAGGACCTGTTGCGAAACACTCTGTGCACGAAGCAAATCAAGGCCGGCGCCGAGTTCATCACGACCCGCCTGCCGGTCAGTCAGGCGATCTCGACACGGGACTCTGTGGGGAGAACGCTGTACTCCAACCTGTTCAATTGGCTCGTTTCGCGTATCAACGCGTCGATCGAATACGCAGACGAGCCTGGAAGTCAGTTCATCGGTGTAGTCGACATTTTCGGCTTCGAGATCTTCCAGGAGAATCGTTTGGAGCAACTGTGCATCAACTACGCGAACGAGAAGCTGCAGCAATTGTTCGCTCGGTTCGTGTTCAAGATGGAGCAGGACCAGTACGTTGCTGAAGAGATCCCGTGGAAGTTTGTCGACTACCCGAACAACGACGTCTGCGTCGCTATGCTCGAGACGCGGCAGATGGGACTCTTCTCGCTGTTGGACGAGCAGTGCCTAATCCCGCGCGGAAACGACGAAAAGCTCGCCAACAAGTACTACGAGTGCCTCTCGAAGCACGAGTCATTCGACGCGACGAAGCTGCAGCGCGCCAAGGGACAGTTTGTGATCCGCCACTACGCGGGCGATGTGTGCTACAGCAGTGACGGGTTCTGCGAGAAGAACAAGGACAACATGCACACGGAGGCGATCGACCTGCTCAAGAGCTCAAATTCGCCATTCGTGCGTGCGTTATTCGAAACCACCGACGATTCTTCGCCTCGGGGAGGTCGAGGCAAGACCAGGCTCGATTCTGGCTTCAGCAACGAAGGCTCTCGTCGCCGTTCTGGCATCATGTCGTCGACGGTCGTTACTCAGTTCAAGAACCAGCTGAACTCCTTGCTCGAAGTTCTCAACGCGACTGAGCCGCACTTTATTCGTTGTGTCAAGCCCAACGATGAAGTGAGCTCATCGACGTTTGACAAAGTCCGTCTACTCGAGCAATTGCGCTGCGGCGGTGTGTTGGAAGCTGTCAAGATTTCTCGGAGCGGCTACCCGGTTCGATTCAGTCATGATTCGTTTATCAAGACGTACAGCTGCATCTTGTCGCAGATCCCGCATGCTCAAGGACAGGACGAGAAGCGCGTTGCCCAGCAAATGGTTGAAGCGTTCGCGAAGAAGTTTGGCTCTCTTTCGGACTCGAAGCACCCGCCGTTCCAAGTGGGCAAAACCAAGGTGTTTTTGGTTCTTGAGGCGCATCAAGCGCTGGAGACTGGGCGTGCAAAGGCGCTCTACAAGTCCGTCGTCACGTTGCAGCGGTATTGCCTTGGCTACTCGGCTCGATCCAAGTACCAGCGTCTTCGAAGGTCGTGCATCCGTATTCAGACTACGTACCGTCGCTGGACATGCCAACGGCGCTTCCAGGCGATTATCACTCGACAGCGGTCTGCGATCAAGATCCAGAGTCATGTTCGTGGTTACCTGACACGACTGTCAGTCAAGCGGATCATGGCGGTGACGATCATCCAGTCGTTTGTGCGTGGTTGGCTCGTGCGGCGAGAGTTGTCGGCGAACACACTCAGCTTCGACCACGATGTCTCGTTCGTCGGATCGATCGATGACGAGAGCACAGCAGCGAGCTCGATTTCGCTGTCCAATTCGTTCTCGCAGAAGGGTCGCAATAACACGCTCATCTCAATGCACAGCAGCTCCGTGTCGACAAGTGAGCGCGGCGGCAGCGACTACCTGTCGGAGTTCAACGACCCGGAGGGACGCTACGGCGGTGGCAGCAGTCCGCGCTTCCGCGACTCGCGAAAGCGACTGGCAGAGTACGCCCCGCCGAAGCAGATTCAGAACGAGTATGAAATCGTGTGGGAGTGCGGTCTGCTCGGGTTGTACTTCGAGAGCGATCCGATGTCTGGCATGCCGATCGTGCGTCGCGTGCACGAGAGCCTGAGTAACTGCGCCGACATCTTTGAAGTGTCGCGCGGTGATGTGCTGCTTGCTGTGGGCAAGGTGCGTGTCAAGAAGGGCGACATTCGGCGGATCTTGACGCTGTTGCAAGAAGTGCAGAAGCCTGTGCGTCTGTCCTTTATGCGCAACCCGACGGAATCGTTCCGACTTCGTGCTGGATCGCTGGAGGTGCTTGGTGAGGAAGACTACGAGGTTCTGTGGAAGGAAGGAGTTCCACTTGGTCTTGGGTTCCGCCCCGACCCGAGCACTGGATACCCGTGCGTCCTCCAAGCGCATGGGAACCAGCAGCTCCCTGGCATGTTCAACGTGCGTGCTGGCGACCACTTGATCTTCATCAACGAGTTTTCGACCCAAGGCGTTCGGTTCCAGAAGGTGATCGACATACTAGAGAGCGGTCCTCGTCCGGCAGTGCTGCGGTTCCGCCATACGGACGTCGTGGACGAACAAGAAATTGTCGTCCGCATGTCCAATCCACAGGAGGACGACCGGTTCATGCGCCAGTCGTGCGTTAGCCTGAACCCAAAGGTGGACCACTCGCTCTACTACATCACGTGGAAGGAAGAGGACGGTCCATTGGGTATCGTGGTCAAGCAAGAGAGCACGAGCTACTACCCGCGGGTCATCAACGTCAAGAGTGAGGGTGCCGTAACACGCGAATCGCAGAAGAATCGCGTCGAGATCGGCGACATCCTCCTGAGCATCAACAACAACAACATCAGCAAGATGGGGTTCGGTTCGGCGATGCGTCTGCTCCAGAAAGGCCCGAAGCCGCTGTTGCTGATGTTCCAACGCCCGCGGCTATCGCTCTCCCTGTCGACCAAGAGCTGCGACCTGTAGCAGTCTCCCGTCATCGCTTAGTTCGTCTTTAATTCCACTCGCTCGGCGGATCGTGCCGGGCAGTGAGACGCCGGCTGCTTCGCTCTTCCCCGGAGTTTTTCAAGCGACCTGCGCCACGCGCCGTGCCGCTGGCGGTGCGCGCGCGCTGGGCTTCCCTATCACCTCGCTGTTTATATATTAGGTGGGGCTGGTGCAGGTGACGAGGTCGGCCGAGTCGGATGTTATTGTCAATTTTTTGGTTTCATTTCTCGCGGGATCGATCGTCCCAAGTTGCAGTGTTGTTGTTGGTGTGCTGTTTGCGAGCAGCGTGGCAGCAGCGTACTGATCGCTGCACATTTGCTGGGTTGGGTAAGAAAGCCAAACGCACATCGAGTAGTCGGCATTACATTGCTGTTGTTGTGTCGATTGTCCGTGCGGCGACAGGATGAACTGGCAAGCTTCAATCGCGCGACAGTTCGGTTGCTCACCCGTCATGGGTTCTCGACAGGCACTACACAACTCGATGCTTCAAACACGAATATTTCATGGATTGCCAAATTGGCAAACCTTCGCGTCCTTACCCTGTTTGTCACGCGCACCGAAGCGTTTGGGATCCCTTTATACCTCGTCGCACCATCTGCCGCCACCGTCAGCATGACACTGCAAGCCTGCAAGACGTCGGTCGTCATGGCAAGCATGCTGCCTGGATTTTCGTTTTTGATGATAGTTGAGCAGCAGGTCTCCCTGAACAAGCTCGACAGTGCCCTGCACGCGTAGGACTCAAGCGACGACATGATTGTGGTGACGGTCGATTCATAGCGTTAAGGTGAGGAGGCTCTGCTGTTTCGAACCTCGAGTGATATAGTACAGATATGTGTGCGTTCGTCGCCTGCGCTCTGGGACTTCCATTGATCCCAGCGCGCGTCGTTGAGCGACAAGCAACCTAAGCCCGCTCTCGGCGCTTGGCCCAAGCCTGCACAATGGATTCGCAGTCGTTGACGGTCTCCCAGATCGGCGTGAGCCGGCGTTGTCGCTGTCGGAACACGCTCGCCAACTGGCGGACGCGCTGCTTGGACTGCAGGTAGTCCTGCAGCACCTCGTACCAGACGTTGGCCTGGTTCTCGCTCACGGCCGAGAGGTTGAGCAACCGCCCGCTGCTGAGCTTGATGGTCAGGCCGTGCTCGACGCCGCCCCAGTAAAAGACGTCGACGACCACGTCCGTGCGCAGCACCTTGGAGTTCTCGCGGCTGTCCTTGCGGTACGTGAGGCTGCCGTCATGGAAGACAAAGTAGCGCTGCTTCCAGCTCTTGATGCGGCCGCCCTGCTTGACGAGGAACCCCTCGGCGTAGCCGTTGACGGCCGTGACATGGTCATTGAGCTTGCGGCGAAGCAGCAGCATCGTGGGAGGCGTGTGTTGGGTGTCGGAAAAGCCGAAATGTACTCTGGTGGTAAGGCAGAGTTGAGCTCCACAGGGTGAAAGCCGTTGTGAGGGGCGGACCTGGACAGGCAGGGTGGGGATGTTAAGTGGGGGTATGGACGTGCGAAGTGAGTTGAACGCCTGGGCGTGTGGTCACCCAGAGTGATTCGGGCCAGCGCCGAGGCTTCGCGGGTTCGGTCATTGAATTGCCGGTGTGAACAATCCGTCCGGTCGAAAAGGACAGCCACCAACCTGCAACTGGCACCAGGTTGCTCAGCTCATGAGCTCGAGCGTTGCCAACGGTGGTGAAGAGGGTGGCAGAAAATCTGGTCAGCACTCGACTATGAATTCCATGTGTCCGCGGCGGTAACGGGACGTTCAACGTGGTGAAAGCCTGGAAGTGGAGGGCGGAATGTGGCGGCTGACCACAGGGGGTGAAGTGGAACCGAGCGAGGTGCTTTGGGTGGAATGGTGCTGGCCACAGGCATGGAGCTCCGCACATTCCACCGTTTGTGGCGTGTCAGGTGCTAATGCTCTCGCTGTGTGAAGTAATATAGGAATGTCCGACGGAGCGCAATGAAGACTTAGTGCAACGAAGACTTGGAAGGCCTCTCCCTCTCTTGCTGCGGCAGCGACGCCACATTTGGGACTTGCAGACCATGTGATGGTCGAGACAAGGCAAGCGTCATCCCTTGACGAACCTGCGGCCAGCTGGCGGTTGCGCGGCACGAGAGTCCGCCACGATGGGTGGTCTGGCAGTCTGGTCATGCGCTCCGCCTCAACTTGCACATTGCGTGCGGCTGGTGCGGGTCCAGCCGCGCCGACTGCGACATCGCAGAAAGGTCCTCGGATCCGCTCGGAAATGCAACGCCGAAAAAGACACGCGGTGAGCCCGCCAAGCGGGGCAAGTCAGCCAGAGCACTGGCCGCCAGCTAGACGCTCTGCGCGCTCTCGTCTGCCAAGCCCCAGCGTCGTCTGCCAAGCCAAGCCGCAGTCATCATACTCGACTCGCTCGCTGCTGGAACTGTCCACGTTCAACGAGGTTCCGAAAACTGTCCAACCATGATTTGTTTCCACAGAACACCAATTTTACAAGTATGGACATCTTTGTTTTATGGAAACTTGAGTATAGAACACAAATGGAATGAGAGAGAATATCCATTTTAGAGAGGCTTTGGAGCGCACTTTCGCTGGGACACTTCCTCCCCACCCACACAATCGACGTTGAACCTCGGCAGTAGCGAAAGATCCGCGGCGGACCGACGAGCATGGCGGCCGCGAGCGTGCGCCTGAACACGCGCGTGCGGCTCGCGACCCACGCCGGCTCCTGGTACTCGCACGAGGACGACGTGCTGGACGCGCAGCTCGGCGGTGGGTCGACCTGTTCACTGCTAACTCAAGGGCTTGGACTGACGAGATGTGGGTTGTTGCCGTCAGAATGGTTGGCGACGGCCAGCGCCGAGAGCGAGCGCGGCGCACCGCGGGCGATCCGCGCCATCATCGCGCCCCACGCCGGCTACCAGTGCGTGACTTGATGTGCTGGTCCACGCGGTTCGAGTCGAGGGACTGACTGGGAAGGAAATGGAGCAGATACTCGGGACCGACCGCGGCGTACGCGTACTGCCACATGCTGGATCTCGACCACATCAAGCGCGTGTTCATCCTCGGGCCGTCGCACCACTTCTACCTGAGGTGAACATGTTGGAGTCGTACTGTTGGAGGTGGCTGCTGACTTGGAGCGCTGGTGTCGCAGAGGATGCGCAGTGTCGTCGGCGCAAGAGTACGAGACGCCGTGCGGCAACATCGCCATCGACAGCGAAGTGAATGAGAAGCTGGTCAACACGGTGCGAGTCATCCTTCGTTGCCGTAGTGTAGTCGCCTTGTGGCTGACGACAAGTGTTTGGATGACGGCAGGGGAAGTTCACGACCATGTCGATGGACGTTGACGAGGACGAGCATAGCATCGAAATGCACCTGCCGTTCGTCTTCAAGGTCGGAGCTGTCCGCTTGCTGGTGTAAAATGTCGACTGTCTGTGACTGACGCGAAATCTGTATCGATGTAGGTGATGAACGGCCGCAAATTCACTGCCGTCCCGATCTTGGTGGGCAACACCAAGGCCAATGTGGACGCGGAGTTCGGCAAGTGAGTTTCCCCATCCGTCTTCGGCTCTATCGTTTTTCTGTATTAGTCACGGCATTGGTCTAACGCTTGATCTGACTGCTCGCCACCACAGAATCCTAGCGCCGTACTTTGACGACGAAGAGAACCTGTTCGTCATCAGCTCGGACTTTTGTCACTGGGGATCGCGGTAGGCAGTCAATCCCTGTTGCTTTGTCCCTTGTCCTGGTGGTTGACTGAACGCATGTCGCTATTACCAGCTTTCGATACCAGCCGCACGACTCGACCTACGGCGAGATCCACGAGTACATCAAGTACCTGGACCACCAAGGCATGACGGTGAGGCCGCAAGGATGTTACGAAGACGTAATCCCCTTGCAAACTTTGCTGACTGACACTGCCGCAGCTGATTGAACACTTGGACGCCACTGGCTTTGCCGAGTACTTGGACAAGACCAGCAACACGATCTGCGGCCGCCACCCGATCTCCGTGCTGCTGCAGACGATCCGCGCGTCCAAGAAGATGAAGTGCTCGCTCAAGTTCGTCAAGTACGCGCAGAGCGGCGCGTGTAAGCACCACGGGGATTCGTCCGTGAGCTACGCGTCGGCCGTGATATACAACAACGCGTAGTGGAGTGCGTGCGGTCTCCTTTGCTCTTCGCTCGCTCATCTGGAAGCATGCGATCTCTGTTTTCGTACGGCACTGCAGGAGGAATCAGTCTGTGACCGTGCGACTGTATAAGCAAACATCAGTTGGAAACTCAATGCACTACGAGTTGACCATCTTACAGTTTGCCTAGCCAGGCTCTATCTACTGTAGGAAGTCCAGAAAGCAGCGAGAGTCGATGGAGGCAAGCGCCATCTAGCTCTGGCGCTCGCCAAAGGCGTCCGTGAGAACCTGCTCGAGCTGCTCGTGGTGGCGCTTGGACAGACCGACGGCGCAGGCGGCCAGACTCTCGCGGCCAATGTACTCGAGCGGCGTCTTCTTGCTCAGCACCTTGTCCAGGTGCGGCTTGACGTACGTCCACGCGCCTTGGTTCAGCGGCTCCTCCTGCACCCACACCACGCGCTTCGCCTTGCCGTACTTGCCGAGCTCCTCCGCAATGTGCTCGAACGGGAACGGCGCGAGCTCCTCGACGCGGATGATGGCGATCTCCTCCGGCTTCTTGGCGCGCGCCTGCCGCTCCTTGACGAGCTCGTAGTAGAACTTGCCCGAGCACAAGTAGACCGACTTGACGTGGGACGCGTCGTCAATGGACGCGTCTCCGATGACCGGCTGGAAGCCCGTGTCCGGGCCAAGCTCGGTGAGCGACGACGTGGCATCCGGCAGGCGGAGCAGCGTCTTGGGTCCCATCACCACAAGTGGGCGGCGGAAGCTGCGCTCCTGCTGACGCCGCAGCAGGTGGAAGTAGTTGGCTGGCGTCGTCACGTTGGCCACGATGAGGTTCGAGTCGTGCTTGTACTCGGTCCAGTCACCCGATGAAGCCGGCGCGAGCGCAGGAGTGTCGACGAGCTGGAGGAAGCGCTCGACACGGCCACTCGAGTGATCAGGACCAGCACCATCGTACCCGTGCGGTAGAAGCAGCACGAGTCCCGACTGCCGCAGCCACTTGGACTCGCCGCACGCCAGGAACTGGTCGATCACGATCTGCGCGCCGTTGAAGAAGTCGCCGAACTGCGCCTCCCAGATGACCAGGTTCTTGGGGTCTTCCCACGAGTAGCCGTACTCGAACCCCATGACGGCGAGCTCCGACAGGTTGCTGTTCACGACGCTCAGCTTGCCGGTCGCATTCGGCAGACCGCGCAGCGGGAAGTGCAGCTCCTCGGTGTTTTGATCCGTGAGCGCGGCATGGCGCTGGCTGAACGTGCCCCGACGGCAGTCCTGGCCCGCAAGCCGCACCGAGTGACCGTCCTGCATCAGCGTGCCGAACGCCATGGCCTCGGCCGTCGCCCAGTCGACGCGGACGTCTTCCGGGCTCTTCCCTGTCAGCATCTTGCGGCGAGCTTCAATGTGCGTGCGCCTCAAGCGGTCGTGCGGGCTCACGCCTTCCGGGAGAGTCACCGACTGCAGCCCGACCTCAACCAGCGTGTCGAGAGCCACGCCCGTGGCCGGGTTCGAGTAGATGTCGTCGACGCTTGGCTGCTTCATGCCGGCCCACTTGCCCTTGAACGCGTCCACATCGGTCGGCGAGTACGTGCCGTCGGTCACGAGCTTGAGCTCCTGTTCCAGGTGGTCGTTCATGCGCTGCACGGCAGTGTCCATGCTCGCCTTGGACACGAGTCCGTCGCGCTGGAGCTGCGCGGCGAACTGCTGCGGGAAGCGGCCGGCGCTGTCGACCGCGCGGTACATCTTGGGCTGCGTGAACCGCGGCTCGTCCACCTCGTTGTGGCCGTACCGGCGGTACGTGACGAGGTCGATGATGATGTCCTTGTGGAACTCGTTGCGGTAGGCGACGGCCAGGCGGCACGCGCGGATCACGTCCGGGATCGACTCGCCGTTCACGTGCAGCACCGGCGCCTCGATGCTCTTGGCGATGTCGGACGCGTACCGAGTCGAGCGGCTGTCGCGGAACGTCGTCGTGTAGCCGACCTGGTTGTTGACGACGATGTGCACGGCGCCGCCCGTCTGGAAGTCCGGCAGCTGCGAGTGCGCGAGCGACTCAGGTACACAGCCCTGGCCGGCGAACGCGGCGTCGCCGTGCAGCAGCAGCGCCATCGACTTCCTGCCGGCGTCGTTCTTGGCGCGCACCTTGCCGGACGCCACGGCGTTGATGATCTCGAGGTGCGACGGGTTGTGCAGCAGCGAGACGTGCACGCTCTTGTCGCCGAACTGCTTGTCGACCGACTGCGCGATGTGCGAGCTCACGTCGTCGACGCCGTGGAACTCGGGCGGGAAGTCCGAGTTGCCCTTGATCTTGTGCAGCATCTTGTGCGCCGGGTACTCGAGCAGGCTCACGAGCAGCGCGAGCCGTCCACGGTGCGGCATGCCGATCACCACGTCGTCCACGCCCGCGTCCGCGCACGCGTGCAGCACGGTGCTCACCGCCGGGATCATGCTCTCAGCCCCCTCGCCTGAGTACCGCTTGAAGGACGAGAACTTCTTGGCCAGGAACGCCTCGAACACGTCCGCGCGCAGCATCTGCGTGTACGCGTTGCGCAGGTCGGACGGGTGCACGGCCAGGAACTTGGCGTCTCCCTCGGCCGCGCGCGCGAGCCACCGCTTCTCGGCCTCGGACGTCACGTGCGCGAACTCGAAGCCCGTCTTGCCGCAGTACGACGCCTGCAGGTGCTCCAGCAGCTCGCGGCCGGTCGAGACGTCGCCCGAGAACTCGCCATCGGCAGCCACTGGACGGTCCAGCAACGCATTGAACTGCTCAGGGCGTAGACTGTCGACCGCCACGCGCTGCTGGTGCAGTCCCAATGGGTCAATGTCCGCCTGGAGGTGGCCGTACTGGCGGAAGGCCGAGACCATGGACCGCACGGCGAGCGACTCGAGCGACGGCGGCGCCGCAGACGACGAGAACGACCGGCAGCGCACGGCCTCTCGCGCCGCGCGACGCGCCAGCTCGCGGTGCGCACGCAGCATTGGCGACGGAGCTGATAAGGTATGCGCGCGGGTGGACAGCTGGAGGAGGCGGAGCGCCGCACGTTGCCGAATGACAGCTCATGGCGGCTACGCGGTCGGCGTCATGCGGCCAGATCCGTAATTTACAAAATGATAATGTGTATTCATTTTTGATCAAATTGAAACTGTATAAAATGATATCATTGTTTACGGCATCTTCTTCCCACAGGTTAATCTATCATAATACTTCTGTATGAATGCATAATTATGCAAAACCTGTTTGGAGCGACCCATTTTGAGTGTCAAATGATGTGCATCATTCCTTCCTATCCCGGTGATTAGACGCCAGCGAAACCTCCGAAACCCGATATTGTTGAAGTTTGGCAGTCACAACTTCAACCGCTGTTTGGTCGGGGACGGTACGATCATTCCAAACTCCCCAACTCAGCCACCACCAATGCTCAATGCTCACATCGACATCAACCTCACCTCACCTCATCGCGAGCCCGACGCGAGCAGAGCGATGACCTGCTGCCGCTCGTCGGGAGCTTCGACGCACGCGAGCAGCTCCTGCGCGAGGTCGTCGCGGCCTGCGTCCAGCAGCAGCTCCACCAGCGGCACGAACCCGATCGCCGGCCGGCGGAAGCTCGCGAGGTGCAGCAGCACGCGCCACTGCTCGTTCTGCGCGAGCACGCGCAGCAGCACCCACCAGAACTGGCGCGGACACACCTGGTACTGCTCGGCGCACTCGGCGGCCAGCACGAGCACGCCCGGGTGGCTCGGGTACAGCGCCACGAGCTTCTGCACCGTCTCGATGAGCGAACTGCCGACGAAGAAGCCGACGTGCAGCACCGTCTCGAGCTTGCGCTGCGTCTCGAGCAGCGACACGGCGTCCTCGGCCATCGCGTGTGCGAACGACGTGGCCGCCCTCGCCGCGCACGTCGCCTCGACGTCGTCGCTCGTGCTAGTCATGGCGGTCGACAGCGTCATCGCCGACTGGTCGAGGCTGCGGCGGTAGGCGCTAGTCATCTCCTCCAGCCGCTTGAGCCGCACGGGGAAGCTGTCGTCGCTGTACGCGAGCTTGCCGATGATGGACCCTGCGGCCGCGTAGTCCTTTGTCAGCATCGCGGCACGGAATGCACTGGTCACGTCGCAAGCCGCCAGCTTTTGCTGCGTTGTATACAGCCGAAAGGCGCGAGGATACTTCGCCAACGCTTTCAGGAACTGCTCGCCACCGCTGACGCTCTGCTTCAGGTTGAGCGTGGCCTGATACACCGACTCGCAGGTGCTCAGCGGACTTGCGCACAGTCCCTGGAGCACCGCCTCCTCCCTTGAAGGCATCGGTCGCGCTAGCGGCTCGACCGTGGTGTCGTCATCCTCCTGATCGTAGTCGCGGAGCTCGAGCTCCTTGCGGACCCGCAGTGTGAGCGGGAATTCGCCTCTGCTGTCGTAGAGCACGTCGACCTCGCGCGTCCAGTGCTGCAGCACGAGATAGCCTTCCTCGAGCGTCGCCTCGTTCAAGCCGTCCTGGATGAGCGCCGTGCCCAGCTCGTCCTCCATGAGCGACACGCTCTGCCTGAACAGCGGGTAGAACCCCGGCTCGGCGTCTCGAGCCAGGTGTGCATCCTTGTGGAATGCGTCGTCGCTCGCCAGGTAGCTCCACGCCGCTCCCATGATGATCCCGAAGCGACACGAGCGAGAGATAAAAAGGATAACCGTGAGAATGTATCCTCGACGCGCAAAGTAAACGGCCAATAATTTGTATTGCTTGAGGATTACTGTGGGAATGCACACCTCAACGCACCCGTAAACGGCCAATAATGGGTTCGTGCTTTGTGGCTGACTGAATTTTTGTAACCCGCCGACCAAGGGGTACATATCATTGTACCCATGGAGTGGTACCGCAGAATCTTGCACACACCGAACTTCCAGCGACAATAGCGAATTGACGAGCTCTTGAAGATGCGAACTGTGGGGCGTGTCGTGCGACCGTGGCGCGCTCCGAGGCCCGCTGCCGGTCGGGTCAGCACCGAGCGGCCCTTGTCCCGTGCGCCTCTAGCCGTGGCCCAAGCCGGCCAGGCCAGCAGCGATGGAGAGGCGAGGTCGACGCGGTTGTTGTCGGCGTTGTTCGGCGGTGCGACACTCGCTGCCGGTCTCGCTATATCGACCGCTACTCCCTCTGCCGACTGCGAGGCTGAGCCGACGATGCGGATCACGACGCCGCCGCTCGAGCAACGCGGCCAGTACGCTCTGTACAAGGAGATTGGTCGCGGAGGTTCGGATGAGTGCAGTCTCGAGCGACACTCGAGTACGTCAGTGACGGTTGGATGTCTATGTGCAGGGTTTTCGGTGGTGCGTCTCGCCAAGAATACGGAAACCGGCGAGGTTTGTATTGCCGCGCTGCATGACATGCTCGTTGCGCTGGACTTAACTGATTGTGGTTGTTGATGCTACAGTTGCTCGCGGCCAAGATTTTCGATCCCAAGACCGCGTCCAATCAGGCCATCCGCGCCGAGGCGAGTTCGGTTATTGTGGTGACGGCGATCGGGATGCGATGACCTTGTTGCTGACGGTGGCGGTTTGTGTTGCGACATAGATTGCGATCCTGCGCGACCTGGGCCAGCACCAGCACATCGTCTCGCTGCACGATGTCCTGTACTCGAAGAAGGAGACCATCATGTTCACGGACCTGGTGCAGGGCGGTGAGCTGTTCGACTACATTGTCGACATGGTCGGTATATTTGTGAACACTGTCTGATCAGTCTCCTGGTACTCATCAATGCGACGTGTTTGGGTGTCATCAGGGCTCCATCTCGGAGAAGGACGCCAGCAAACTCTTGCGAGAAGTGTGCCTTGGACTCGAATACGTCCACTCGCTCGGCATCTGGTACGATGCATGTGGCCGAGTTGATCGCAGGTTGTTTCCTCCTCGTCGTTGACTAACTCGATGGTCGATGCCAGCCATCGAGATATCAAACCGGAGAATGTGCTGCTCACCAACCGATCGACTGATCCTGACGTCAAAATCGCGGTATGATCGACGCTGGATGCACGGCAAACGCATGTGAATCATTGTCGAACCTATTGCTTATACGTTTTGCCTGTCGCGCAGGACTTTGGGTTGAGCCGACACCAAAAGCCTGGTGACAAGGTGCTGGAGGGGGACCTGCAGGGCACAACGTGAGTCTTTGTGTTATGAGCTAGTGGGAGAGCCTGTTGTAAATCACGCGTTTTCTCGATGCAGTGCGTACTGGGCACCGGAGATTATCAAGCGGCAGCCGCAAGACTTCGGTGTCGATATGTGGGCTTTCGGAGTGGTGGTGCGTATTTGCAAGCATCTCTCGATTGCTTGCCCTACCTCATACTAACACTCGAATGAATGAACGGCAGGCCTACATCGCGCTGACTGGAGTGCACCCGTTTGACCCCAAGGGCGACAGATCGGATGCGGAGATTGTCGGCGAGATTGCGAATGGACTGTATGACGGTAAGCTAGCTTGCTATGAAGCATGAAGACAAACCACCATCGTTTGTGGTCTAACGACTGCCTGGCAACCGCGCACAGTGGACAACCGCTGGTATCACGCGCTTTCTCCTGAAGCGAAGGACCTCTTGGCGCGGCTGATGCATCCGGATCCGTCGAAGCGGCTGACGGCGCAAGAAGCATTGAAACACCCGTGGTTGCGTGGGAACACCAACTCAACTGACCCTCTCCCAGGAGGCCACGCAGACCGGCTGCTTGCCTATCAGCGTCTCCAGCAGCTGCGCGCCAACATCCTGGCGGTCGTCATGAGCGTGCAGCATGAAAAGTTCCAGCTGAAGCAGTCTGAGCTCGTCCGGAAAGAAGGCGGGAACCGCGTGCCGCGCACGTCGACCGTCAACATGGACATGTTCAAAGCAGCCTTCTCGCTGTTCGACAAGGACGAGTCGGGCGACATTGATCGTGATGAGCTTCAAGCGATCATGCTCTCACTTGGACAGCAGCTTTCGCGGTGCGATTCAAGCAGGCCACAACAACCGCCATAAAATGCTGCTGCTAACCGAGATTTTGGTGTGTTCAGATCGGAAATCGACGCCATCATGCGTCAAGCCGACATTGACGGCGACGGCAAGATCTCGTTCATGGAGTTTGTCAGCATGATGAACCAGCGCTTGTTCCGAAGGTACCGTTGCTACGGCGATGATCGTTGTGACTTTACCTAATGATTTGGCGCTTTACTGATAAAGCAGGGGTGAACTCACGATCGCCGATTTGAAAGCCGCATTCCGCGTATGTTTGTGCATTTCTACAGCTGGAATGTGTGAATCGAAGTGGCTAAACTCTTGTCATGACGGACGCTTGGCAGACATTTGACAGCAACAACGACGGGTACATCTCAAGCGAGGAGCTCGACCACATGCTGCATGTGCTCGGCAACAAGTGGAGCTCCGCTGCGGAGATCGCGACTATGATTGAGGCGGCCGACGTGAATGGCGACGGCAAGATCGACTTCAAGGAGTTTTGTGCGCTGATGCACCGCGAACTGGGCGACTCGGATGAAGAGTAAACACCACGAATTGGTCACACCCAGTCGATCACATTAATAAATGCTGTTGTCGTCGCTACCCACTCGCCTTTCGAGAACGCACAACGCCACGCAAGAACGCGACAATTTGCCGGGGACGTTCGTCCGCTGGCAACGCGATCAGCAGTAGAAGAACCCGCGGTAGAAGCGGTTGAAGCCGCAGCGGCGTCCGAAGCGGGCGCGGCCGAAGCGGTTCCAGTAGCCGGCCGGGAAGCGCCAGCCGCACACTGACCCGCTGAAGCCGCGGCGCCAGCAGAAGCGCTGGCGGAACCCGAAGTTTTCGAGCGCCTCGGTGTCGTCGTCCCCACCGAAATCTTCCTTGATCGGCTCCGGCTGTCCCATAAGCGTCACGTCGTCGGGGAGGTCGCTCGCCTCTTGGATCTTGAGGTTGTCGTTCTGGACGGCGGCCAGATCGGTCGACGAGATGGCCACGTTGTTGCCGTGGAAGACGGTGTTCTTGTTCACGAGTCCCGAGATGCCGTCCAGGTTCTTGTCCGAGCCCATGTCCACGCGCAAGAGCGAGTCGTCGGCGAGCGCCACAGCGGCGTAGCAGGCGGTAGCAAGCACGGCGATAAGGAAGCGGCCCATTGCGACAGGAAGACGAGGCTGGGTGAGTGGGGTGCGGCGGACGTTGGCCTGAGGAGGTGAATCGGCAAGTGAGTCTTGCATCCCGTGGCAAGTCCTGTGGCGGAGTATCGTTAGTCGCTTTAAATCGCGGGATCTTTTTCGGCGCGGGGCTGTCATTTTCGCTGAAATGCCTGCAACACGTTGAAGTTGTCGATCATCGTCATTGATTGGCTGTCGTGTCGATGTTGTGATAGGTGATTGGCTATAAAGCGACTCATGTGTGACAGGTGATGCTGTACTTGAAAACTGTATGTGTCCGTTAAGTACGGTATGCGCTTGCGCTGAGTCAGCGGAGCCGGTTCGCCGGGTCGGGAAAATGCCAGTTCGCTGCGTTTCCGCGACTTTTCTCGCGACCTTTTCGGCTCAGGCATGTCCGGTGCGGGAACCGCGGCAACGCCCCGGATCCGGAAGGAGCGAGAGCCAGGAGCGGCCCCGCACTGACGTGGTGCGCGACCTGCGACACGAAAAGCCCCGCGAGATCTCGAGATTTGACCTCGAGGGCCGCACCGCTAGGTGCGCTAGGTGCGCCGCGACCGGACGGCATGTGCCCGTGTCAAAAGAACGTGCGGGCGGTGCCAGAATTGCTGGCTGCAGCGGCTGGCGTCTGGCGCTGTGATCATGTAGCAGCGCTGCGTCAGTCTGCTTTAGTGGAGAAGCACGGTTAAACATACTGCTCACTACTGCAATAGAAGCCCCCGATGCTTTTACGTTGTTTGTTTGGTCGTTTACAATCGCACGACATTCATTCACTATAAAATAAGAAAAGACAGCGGGCGGTTATACCTGCTTAATACTGGGGGAGAACTGTCTGCTTTTGGGGCATACCAATTCCGACTGTGCCGAAATTTTCCGCCACAAGCGGAGTGTCACAAATAGCTTTTACGGAACGCACCCACCGCCGAGCCACACCAAGGGCGGAACAAAGCGGCTCTGCCTCGGCCGTGAGCTGCTCCTCCGCCATGGCGACGCCCGCCTCGCCGTCTCCGTCTGCAGCGCCCGCGCCGGCCACGGACGCGCCGCCCGCCAAGAGCGAGGCCCTCGAGAGTCCGCGCGCGGACGCCGACAGCGGCGGCGGCTCGACGGGCGCCAGCAGCCCCGGGACAGCCGAGAACGAGCGCGAAACGTCAGAGAATGAGACAGAGAATGAGACAGAGAATGCGGTCGATGCCGAGCCTGCAGCGGCGAACGAAGCGGTGCAAGCGCAGGGAAACGGAGCTGCAGAGACTGCCAAGACGGTGGCGCGGCCGCCGCCGCTGGAGCTCGTGCCGCACGACCTGGACGACGACGAGAGCGACAGCGACGAGGACGAGGAGCTCCGCGCCTTGAACGCGGCCCATAACGGCAGCAATGAGGACGACGGGGACGACGGGGACGCGATCGTGGACGACTCGGAGCTGGGAACGCCGCTGGGCTTCTCGGGCGGCGCGGGCTTCGGCTCCGGCGACGAGTTCGCGACCCACCGGTTCTACGGGCCGAGCGTCCCAGGCGACGACGCGTCCGCGCGGGCCCTGCACTCGCTGCGGCGCGTGCACATCCACGACAAGCCGCCGCGGTTCTGCAGCGAGCCGGCGGGCTCGGAGCTCGCGCCGCCGTCGACTCGCAGCACGCGCAGTACGGCCGAGAGCTCCGAGAGCGCCGGCGTCTCCCGCCGCACGTCCTCGAACGGCAGCGCGCACTCGAGCCACCGACCGGTGCATTCGTTCTCGGTCTCGTTCGACGAGCCCGTACTGGGCTTCCAGACGAACGTGGTCGTGTCGCTCGAGAACGAGCTCGTGGTCGAGGTCTCGAGCGTCGACGCGGACGGTGCGGCCCACCGCGCGGGCGTCGCGGCCGGCGACTGGCTCGCGAGCGTCAACGGCCAGCCGCTCGAGCCGTCCATGACCCGCGAGCAGGTGCTGGACATCCTGCAGCACGCCACGGCCCCCCGCGTGCTCGTCTTTGAGCGCGAGACTCTGGACGACCATACTGGAACGAGTATATCGACTGCCAAGCGGAGCAAGAGCGCGGCGGACGGGAAGCCGGCGGCGCGGCCGCTCATGGGCCGCTTGAGCTCGGCCGTGAGCTACGGCTCGTCGATCGTGGCGTCCAAGTGGAAGCGCAAGAAGCCGCTGGTGCACGCGGACTCGTTCTGCGACGGCTGCGGGCTCGACCCGATCGTCGGCGCGCTCTGGACGTGCGCCGCGTGCGCCAACTTCAATTTATGTGGAGACTGCTACGAGACGGGCACGCACGGGCTGGAGGACTCGGACCAGATGCAGATGCTGAGCGAGGCGCTGGTGCAGTTCAAGCTGCAGAAGAAGTGCAAGCAGTTCACGCCCGAGTTCCTGCTGTCGCTGCGGCGCGACGTGTGCAAGGGGCGGCCGGACAAGTTCGAGTACATGGGCGGCTGGATCGCCGAGATCGTGAACGGCACGGCGCCGAGCAAGATCACGGTGCGGGGCATCGAGGTGCCGTGCCTGCCCCCGGCGGCGCGCCAGCGGTTCGTGACCAAGCTCATGGGGCTCGTCTCGAACCGGCGCGACATTGAGGTCAACATCGAGTGGCTGCCCGACGAGAGCGAGGCCGCCAAGGCCGAGGCCGAGGCCGAGGAGGGCGGCGAGGGCCTCGAGAAGCTGCGCATCTGGATATCCGACAAGAAGACTCGCACGAGCTCGCCCTTCGCGTGAGCAGCACGAGTAGACAGACGCCCACCCGTCGAACAGTAGAGCTAATGAACCGCCGTTGACCCCGTGATGTCATGGAGAGGACCCAGTGAGCGCCTAATATGCCCATATGAGCCCAATGTTCAATAGTGAGGGCACGTATAGACGTGATGATATAGCAAAGGCGATCCTATGAGGCTAGATATGCCCATATGAGCCCAATGCTTGATGGTTAACACACAGATACACGTGATGATATAGCAAAGGCGATCCAATGAGGTCTACTACGCCCATATGAGCCCAATGCTTGATGGTTGACGCACAGCTACACTTGCTTACCCATCTAATGAGGACTAGATACGCCCATATAAGCCCAATGCTCAATTGTCGGGCGTCCGATACTTTAAAGGGAAGAAACACATTTAATGAGGAGACACAAAGGCGTTAAATAGTGGGTGGCGTGTTTTGGCCGGTGGCGTTTATCGGTACGTAGTTTTCTATGGCACACGCTGATAGATAGTAGTGGTGTCTGGGGGGTCCCCCGCCGGTGGGGGGGGCCCCCCCAGCCGGGGGGATTGCATCCTCCCCCCTTCAATCCCAGAACTCGGACAGGTTCTCGTGCGGGATGGCGCGCGACGCGCGCAGCACGAGCATTTCCTCACGTGGCGGCGCGTCCATCGGCTCGGCGGCGCGGTCCATTTCGTCCGCAGGGGCCACATCCACAGCCTCGCGGAACCGCACGGTGCGTCGTCCCCCGTGATCTGATTGGGCCATCTGGAGTCCCCCGACATCTGATTGGGCGTTGGCCTGGTCGATGACAACACGGCGCCGTTGGCGGCTCACCGACTCGGTAGCGCGCTCGATCTTCTCAAGCACCCCCATGGCGCGCTCCCAATGGTTCTGCACCATGAGCAGCACCGCGTGGCGGCGCGATTGATGCAGGAAGGCCATGGCGCGGCGCACGCCCCCGCATCCGCGCACATCCGGCCACGCGGGGGACGGGGACGCGGGGGACGAGGACGCGGGGGACGAAACCGTCGACTGGGGACGGCGGTGGCCGAGGGACGACCGTGGGGACGAGCCCGTCCAGAGCTTGGCAACCTTGGGGGCGTCCGCGCAGGCTTCGTCCGACCGCAGCCGCTTGAGCGCGAGCGGGCGGTGGCGGACGATGCGCGACGTCAGCATCATGCGGGCGCGCGGGTCGGAGCGCAAGTTGGCGAATGGAATGCGGACGGACCGGCCCCCACGGCCGTGGACGGGGGCCGTGGACGGGGGACGCGGACGGGGGCCTCCGGTCGGAAGAGTGGGCCGCGACATCCGGCGGGGTCGGCCCCCGGTCCCCCGGTCCCCCGGTCCCCGAGCGCTGATTAGTCCCCCCGCGGCTCGCTGGCCGCTCGGCCCCCCTGCGGCTGTCCAGCGCGGACGGGGCGGCCGACCACCGCCGTGAGTCACGAACCGCGAGCGGCCGCTAGGGTTTCAGGAACCACAAACTAAACTTGTGGGCCGCTGGGGGGGCGGACCTCTCGCGACACTTGATCGTGTGGCCGGGGGGACATCAAGTCTCACAGGTTCTCGCCGACCGACGGGGTCAGCGTTCCCAGTCCGCAGCTGGTCGCGGCGTGGGCCACACGACAGGAAAGACCCAGATATCGGACGTCGCAGGTGTGGGTGGAGACATGAACGGGTGTCGCGGATGGGCTTTTGGGTGAAATGGACCTGGCCTATCCCTCGGATCCTGCGGCATCTAGTCTCTCTGCCAATTTTCAACTGCGAGAGGATACGGTGGCGTGCGGTCTGGGTTCACCACACGCATTCTGGCCTTTTCGAACGAGGCAATTACCCAATAATCGATCTGGGTTGACACGACTCGAATGGATAAAAACCCACTGCAACTCTGGCCTAAAACCCATTTCGCCAGCGCTGCCTGCCGACCGGCGGGAAACCAGGAACACCCAAGTCGCGCGTGACCAACAGCTTGTAGTGGCCCTGGCCGTCCTGAACTAACGCCACCTGTGCCTGTGGATCTCTCCGGAACATGGCCACTTCGCTCACACCGGCCGGCATCGCGTCCCCATCCCGTGCACCGCGCATCGAGATACCGGCGGCTCGTCCACTGTCCACTGCGACTTGGATGGCCGTCAATGCGTGTCGCGCCGAGAAAGACGCGTGGGCCGTGAGCAACTCCTCGGCAGTGGCCACGACCTCCACACACCACCACCGTATGTATGATCCCGAAGGCTGAGGTTTCAAATCGCAGAGGCCAATCGTTCGGAGCTGACACGCGGCTGCAGCCAGGCTCAGCCGTTGAGAACCGAGAGATTAAGCTCAGCTGAGTCATGGACCACATGGCGAGTCGTACGTGGCCGCTCGCCACCAGCACCAAGTGACAATGTGGCAGCCAGCTGGCCGCGGCTTCGAAATTATAAACAAGCGATCGCTGACCGCTGCATGCTGCTGGCCACGGGATGGTGGGGGCCACCGCATGGAGCGGCTCGGGAGAAGCGGACGCGTCAACAACCCATGGCTTCCCCACGTGGCGGTGTCGCTGCAGTCAGCGCCAGCGCCGCCTGGTGGTCAGGAGTCAACTTCAATACTCGACCTTGTATTCGGGTGCTTCAGAGTACAGTTCGTGACTCATTGTTTGCAGTCTGTAAAGTGCGTTTCTAAACGTATCGTACTTTGTGCGAATAGAAATAGTACAAATTCGTTAAACTGTGCAGATTTTTGATTTGCAAGTCATCAAGATGCAGCTGACGATGGCGATGCCATGGCTGCTTCCCGCGGCGATCGCGGCGCTCCTCGCGGGCGCCGACGCCTCCGACCAGGCCTCTCACCTCCGCCAGGTGCTGTGCTCCCCCTTCACCTGCATTGCATGGCGGTTGTTGCCGCATATCTACCTGATACAAGTGACTGATTGGTCGAATCGGCTTCTCAGGTCATTGTGCTCTCGCGCCACGGCGTCCGCGGGCCGTACGGCCTCGGCACCGAGACGCCGAGCCAGGCGCTGCTGGACAAGTACGTGCTCAACCCGAACCTGAAGCTGCCGCTGTCGGCGGTCGAGTGGGGCACGTCCGAGCGCGACGACCCGCTCGAGACCGTGTCCCCCAAGCTCACCAAGCACGGCTTCAACGTGATCGAGCACATGGGCGAGGTGGCCGTGGCGATGTCTGGAGACTGGTGGAGAGTGCGTTGTCAAATGGTTCTGACAGGAGGATGACCCTGTGTGAGTGCAGTACTTCCGCCATCACCTGTACCGCGAGTTCCTGGACGACGGTGTGTGCCGCCAGACGTTCTCCTACGCCGACGCCAACCAGCGCGACAATGTACGGATCTCCCACCGTTCCACGAGTCTGTGATGCGTGGTGGGACTCAGTGTGGTTGATTTGGTCGAGCAGTTGACGGCGCGAGCGTTCCTGAACGGACTGCACCCGTCGTGCAAGGGACTGGTGCCAATCACCGAGCAGACCGAGCTGCTCTTCGAGCAGGGCCAGGACCCGACCGCCAACTGTCCCGTGACCTCGCGTGCCGGTAAGCTGATGGAGGACGAGAGGATCGAGCAAGACCGACGCTCTAACATGCAATTGTGTCAACGACAGTGTACGAAGGCATTGTTGGCAGCAACGACTCGCGGTTCGTGGTGCACGAAGTCCGCCAAGAGATCGAGGAGATCGACGCGTTGCTCCAGTGCTGCGCGCCGTCAGTGTGTGATAACGACTCGGACGCTGGCGAGTCGACCTGCGACCTCTTTGGCGTGCCGACGAAGTGGAACGGCGCCTTCTACCTGCCATGGAAGGACACTCTGTCGGATGCCGACTACTTCTCCGAGTGGCTGCTGCTCCAGAGCCTCAACAACATGACGCTTCCTGGCGGACTCACGTTCGATAAGGTCCTGCAACTCGCTCGGATCCACTCGGTGAGACCTTGATCGCTTGTTGAGGGTTGCATTTCGTGTGGGTGACCTTGTAGATGGCTTTGGACAGACCCACATGGACCTGATCACCAACGAGGTGAACTCGGCGAGCTTCGGCGCGACGTTGCTGGCGCACATCACAGCGAGCTTCCAGCAGAACGTGCTCGGGAAGCCAGTCCCCATCGCAGAGGGCGATGGTCCGCGGCTGGTGCAGGCGCCGGACAACCGCTTCTTGTACTACGCGGCCCACGACATCAACATTCTCTATGTGCGCAACCTGCTCAGGTATGTGATTACGAGAGTATCCAGTGCAATTGTGGATACCCAAACTGACGCCAGTGGTGTTTGCGTTTGACAGGCTGCAGTGGTACACGCCGGGATGGCATCCGCACCAGCCTGTGCCGGGAAGCATGCTCGTGTTCGAGCTGCACTCGACCTTGAGCGACGATGATGCTGTAGCTGCGCGAGCCGAACGCCGGCTTCGTGCCGATGAGCTTGTAGGTTTGGCGCAGCATGAAGACGCAACGTTTGCTGACGACGACCACTACTTTGTCAAGCTGTTCTTCGTGGCCGCGTCGCCGCAGCAGATCCGCAACGGCGACCATCTCTCTCCTGAGAATGTACGGCGCTTTTCGGGCCACAGAGTTTGACAATTGTCATTCTGACGATTGTGTGTGCTACGGACAGCCTCCCGATCGCGTGCAGGTCATCATCCCTTCATGCTCAGAGGAGGTAGAGATCAGTCCAGGGAAGACCGACGTGCGATGCGCTTTCTCAACCTTCAAGCAGCTGGTCGGCAAGACGCTGAAGCACTCGTGCGTGGCCGATACGCTGCGTCCGTTCGTCGACTCGCTTGGCACCGAACCGGGCAACGCGAGCTCCACCGCGACGGCTTCGACTGCCACTCGCGACGAGGGTCCGCCATCGGCTCAAGTAGACCGAGAGGTGCCGCTGCTCACGTTCTCGTGGAGCCTGTGCGGCTTGCTGGTCGCCAGCTTCATCGGCATCGTGGCAGTCCAAATCATCCGTCGCCGCTTCATCGTGCCAACCACTCCGACGCAGCAACAAGGGTACGAATACGGCTCGCTGACGCAGCGAGGGCCGTAACGCGGCGAGCACTGCTGATGTTCGTAGTAGCGAACATGCCATGTTCTCGACACAACAAACACAGCAAATGCAGACTCGACAGAATATACCAATGTCAATCAGAGAATATTCATAATGTCATCCACGTGCTGGTCGAGTCTGATATGCTACGACCTGGTTTCATCGATGGTGGACTTGACAGCTCTATACGTCATGAGTGCCGCACCCAACAGGATCGAAACACCGATACACAGCACAATGACAGACTGACGTCCCGTGCGGCGAACATAGCCGAGGATGACGACCTGTGAGAACGTCGTGACGGCGGATGCGAGAATGAAGAGCAACGCGGCCCAGTCCCACGCGACCATATTGAAGACGATGTACTTGAGCAATGCTGCTGCTGCCGAGTACAGCACCATGAGCGCTGAAGTGGCAGCCGCAACCTCAGGCACCACTCCCATCTCGAGCATGAGAGGACTAGCGACGATGGCGCCGCCGATACCAAACAGACCAGCAATCAAACCGGCAGCGGTACAACCGACCGGGAACCAGAGTGCCATCTTTGATGTCCACTGGATGTCACCTTCGACTGGTGGGTGACCCGCTGCTTGCTTGATGCGGTACTCGTTGTTGAGCTGTCGAGCCGAGAAGACTGCGAATGCTGCGACCCACGGGATCTCGACGAGCAGTAGGAACCAGTACACGATGCCGTTGTACTCGACCAGTTTACCGGCGACATTGGAGGCCACGATTCCGAGGTAGCATGCGAATACTTGAAGTTGTTTGGTTTTGGAGATGTTGCGCTCGTCTTCGAGGATCTGCGCGAGTGGTGAATTAGCACTGCGTGCGTTGCTGCCTTCCTCGATGTGACTAGTGTTGTTTGTCGAGTGTGGAGTCAGCTCGTCATGGTGTTTGTCGAGTCTCGCGATAGCCGGTATGCTGTTGATACTGTCATACGAGGTGCGGACTTGGTTAGTGTTGAGCAGCACCTCGCGCTCCTTGATAGCAGTCTCTTTGCGACGCAGTTGAGCCGCCTTCTGCACCGTTCGCCACCCACTTGCAGTCAACACCACCACGAACAGCAGCGAGATGATGTAACCCGGCAATTGGTTGGCCAACATGGCGCCGATGACAGCACCTCCCATGACGACAGGGATCATGATCATCGACAGGTTCGAGTCGATGAGCGGTCGATCGACCTTGGGGTGTCGCTTGCGCAGATTGAACCAGTTGTTGACGACCGCTCCGCCAAGCACAGCCGACGCGGAAATTGGAGCCGCACGTTTAATGGGAAACCCCATGATGAGCACGAGCGACGGCACGAGGATGGAACCGCCGCCAATACCGCCGGCGGACGAGATCGCGAGTCCGACAGTCATGAAGACGAGTCCACAGACGTCATACACGTTCATGTTGGCCACTGTGTGGTCCTCGTCGGTGGCAGAACTGTTGGCACTGACGGTCGTGGCGGTTAAGGTGTCGCTATTCACCACAACGAGTGAGGTCGTGAGGTTGACCGCGATGATCAACAGACCGATGATCACCGCGTTCCGCAGGCATGCAAACATAGAGCGGTGCTCCATCAGCTTCCTTCACGGCGAAAATCTTGGACTATTGGATCCTGTGGTATCGCGCCGGGGCCAACCCGTCGTGTGGGTGCCACCCACTCACGTCGAAGAGTTTCAGATCACAACCGGATCGCAAATGGATCGCACGAGCTGTTTGTCCAACCATCGTCGGACGGCACACGGTAGGCAATTTCTGCATTTTCGAAGGTTCATTGAAAATCCTTGCTGGGATCGATGGCTATAAAGGTGGGTGACCACATTCGATCTCAACTGAGCATCCCTTTCGAGCATTCTTTTTTTCCTTCAGTTCTCTGAACTCGCTTTCTCCGCAACATTCGGTTCACAAGCCGAAATAAAAGCACAAATGATGTTATGCAAGTGGATCGTCGCATTTCGTATCTTGTCGCAGCGCGAATTGATGCCAATTTCGTGCTGACAAACTCACAGATGGGGCAAAGCATCAAGATGCAACGTTTGTTGACGACGACCACTACTTTGTCAAGCTGTTGTTCGTGGCTGCATCGACGCAGCAGATAAAATACGGCGATCGCCTCTCTTTCTTGAAAATGCTCGGCGCTTTCGTGCAACAGAGTTTGACAATTTCAGTCATCCACGACCTCGCCGAGTCTGCTACGCTACGACCTGGTTTCATCGATGGTGGACTTGACAGCTCTATACGTCATGAGTGCCGCACCCAACAGGATCGAAACACCGATACACAGCACAATGACAGACTGACGTCCCGTGCGGCGAACATAGCCGAGGATGACGACCTGCGAGACGGCAGTGACGACGGTTGCTAGTGCAAAGAGCAACGCGGCCCAGTCCCACGCGACCATGTTGAGGACGATGAACTTGATCAGCGCCGCCGCTGCCGAGTAAAGCACCATGAGCGCTGAAGTGGCAGCCGCAACCTCAGGCACCACTCCCATCTCGAGCATGAGAGGACTAGCGACGATGGCGCCGCCGATACCAAACAGACCAGCAATCAAACCGGCAGCGGTACAACCGACCGGGAACCAGAGTGCCATCTTTGATGTCCACTGGATGTCACCTTCGACTGGTGGGTGACCCGCTGCTTGCTTGATGCGGTACTCGTTGTTGAGCTGTCGAGCCGAGAAGACTGCGAATGCTGCGACCCACGGGATCTCGACGAGCAGTAGGAACCAGTACACGATGCCGTTGTACTCGACCAGTTTACCGGCGACATTGGAGGCCACGATTCCGAGGTAGCATGCGAATACTTGAAGTTGTTTGGTTTTGGAGATGTTGCGCTCATCTTCGAGGATCCGAGCAAGCGCCGTGCTAATGTTGAGCACGCTGCTGCCTTCTTTGATGCGTTCGGCGTTGTTTGTCGAGTATGAAGTCAGTTTATCGAGGCGCTTGTCGAGTTTCATAGTGGACGGCATAGTGCTGAAACTGTCATACGAGCTGCTGACTTGATTGGTATCCAGCAGCACCTCGCGCTCCTTGATAGCAGTCTCTTTGCGACGCAGTTGAGCCGCCTTCTGCACCGTTCGCCACCCACTTGCAGTCAACACCACCACGAACAGCAGCGAGATGATGTAACCCGGCAATTGGTTGGCCAACATGGCGCCGATGACAGCACCTCCCATGACGACAGGGATCATGATCATCGACAGGTTCGAGTCGATGAGCGGTCGATCGACCTTGGGGTGTCGCTTGCGCAGATTGAACCAGCCGTTGGCAATCGCTCCACCAAGCACGGCGAGCGTAGAAATTGGAGCCGCACGTTTAATGGGAAACCCCATGATGAGCACGAGCGACGGCACGAGGATGGAACCGCCGCCAATACCGCCGGCGGACGAGATCGCGAGTCCGACAGTCATGAAGACGAGTCCACAGACGTCGTACACGTTCATGTTGGCCACCGTGTGCCTCTCCTCGACTGAGCTGCTAGCGCCGACCGTTGTTGTCGTTGAGGTGTCGCTATTCGCCACAACGAGTGAGGTCGTGAGGTTGACCGCGATGATCAACAGACCGATGATCGCCACATTTCGCAGGCACGATATCGTAGAGCGGTGCTCCATCAGCTTCGATCGCGCCGGAAATCTTGAACTGGTGGTTCTTGTGGCATCGCGCCGGGACCGATCCGTCGTGCAGGCACCACCAATGCCAGCCGAGGAGTTTCAGCCGGAAACGGACCGCATAACGGATCGCACGGGCTGTTTGCCCAACCATCACCCGACGGCACACAATGGCATTCCTCGGTCTGCAGATTTGGATCGCGAGATCTTCATGGTCGTCGCGGAGCGATCGACAACCAAGGGCGACCTCACTCCGGTGGTGCTTTCACAGCTGCATCACGCAGAAAATCAACGACGCGGTCCCGCAGCAGCGAGAAACTTGCAGTCGTCGATGGCGAACGCGCACGCAATGCTTCAACTCGGAGGTGAATGCGCATGCCAGACTTGCGTGCCATCCCCAGAGCAGCGCTGTCCTGTACCTGTACACTACACTATACATCACGCATCGCACAGGTGGTGCTGTAAGTTGAAGGACAGCGCCAACCGCACCAGTGCCAACCACGCCGGATCGAAATGATCCGCTTGAGACACCGTGTCGCGAACGTGATTGCGGGCGGGTCTCGTTTTACAGAACTTGTACCGACCTTGGCGGCATGTTGCAGTGCATGCACCGAACGCTTTGGCTTGGCACGTGGGGTTCCGTCACGTAGCGAGATCTTCAAGATCGAGAGGGAGGAGCCGCTCACCAGTCGCACGTCAGGACTGTCGCGCCTCTTGACGATCAGTTGACGGCGGCGCGTGAGTGCGCGGCTCAGCCGACCGTCCAGACAGCGGGAACGACCCTGAGCAGTGTGATGTGGCGGCCGTCCGGGTCTCGAATTGGCCGGTGGTGAGGTCGGCAGAGCCCAATCCTCGCGCGCGATTCGCCGTGGTCACGATCTGTCGCTCGGTCAGTTCGCGTCCCGCGGATTGGCTGTTTTACGTCTCCTGCTGGGGTTTAATACGGCTTTACAGCCAATCATCGGTGCTTGTTCGCCCCATTTCTGACCCCTCGTGAAGCGGGGCGACCAGTGACATGTGCAGGGTGCGGAAAGGCCAGCATCGCGCCATTACCGGCGGCCAACGTTGCGACTTGCGAGCGCACCGCGCGGGTTTGCGCGACACAGACTTGCAGCCGGCCTGCTATTCCTCAATTCGCTCGGAGGGCGGGACTGCAGCATGTCGCTCTCTCGCTGGAGCCGTCTGGCCGTGGCCCTGGCGGCGGTCGCTGCGGTCGTCGCGGCCGCCTCGAGCGACGACGACGACAGCAGCGAGTCGGTGCCGAGCCTGTCCGAGATGGACGCGTACGACGTGGTGGGCATCGTCTTCATGGCGTTCGGCCTCGCCGTGTCGTCCGCGGGCGGCGTGGGCGGCGGCGTCATCATGGTGCCGGCTATGGTGCTCATCATGAGCTTCGACATCAAGCGCGCGACGCCCATCTCCAACATGGCCATCCTCGGCGGCGCCGTCGCGAACGCCTGGTTCAACCTGCGCAAGCGCCACCCCAAGGTCGACCGCCCGCTCGTCGACTCGGACCTGTCGCTCGCCATGATCCCGGTGGTCATCGGCGGCGCGGTCATCGGCGCCGTGCTCTCCAAGCTGCTGCCGTCGTATCTCATCTCGCTACTCTTCGTCGTCGTGCTCATCAGCACTGGCACGCGGACGCTGCAGAAGGGCATCAAGCTCAACAAGAAGGAGACGGCGGCGCGCAAGGCCGCCGCGGAGCAACAGCAGTCAGCGGCTGAGGCGCCGGCGGTGCCGGCCACCCCCGCGGCCACCTACACGGAAGTGTTGACGCCGACGGTGGAGAACGCGTCCGCGACCGCCAAGGAGTCGGGCTTCGAGGAGAGCAAGGAGGAGACGCTGGCCAAGATCCTGGACAAGGAGCGCAGCCTCGCGTGGAACAAGCAGGGCGTCATCTTCGTGTGCTACCTTGGCATTGTGGCGGTCAGCATCATCGACAAGCTCGTCGACTGCGGCGGCGTCGCCTACTGGGTGTTGCTGCTCATCGAGATCCCGTGGGTGGCCGCCTTCGCGGTCGCGACGTCCATGTACTTGCTCAAGGACTTCCTCCGCAAGGAGGCCGTGAGCTACCCGTTCGCGGACGGAGATGTGCGGTGGAACAAGAAGACTGTCATCTGGTTCCCGCTTGGATGCGCCGGCGCCGGCGTCATTGCCGGTCTGTTCGGCGTCGGCGGCGCTATCATCACTGGTCCCATGATCATCGAGATTGGTGTCGTCCCCGAGGTCGCGTCGGCCACCTCGGCGCTCATGGTGCTGTACTCGTCGGCTGCCGCGACCGCCAAGTTCGCCGTGTTCGACATGATCGCGTGGGACTGGGCCGCGCTGCTCTGCGCGCTCGCGTTCGTCGTCACCTCGGCGTCGCAGGTCGTCATTCTCGGCTACGTGCGGCGCACGGGTCGCCAGTCCATCATCGTGCTCTGCATTGGCATCTCCATCGTCATTGGCGCCGCGCTCATGACGTACCAGGCGATCAAGGCCACCATCGAAGACTCTGGCGAGGCCTTCAGCGTCGACGTGTGCAGTTAGACGGGGACACGACCAGCTCTCGCTACGTGTCCATTCTCTCAGCAATATCCGTGCATATAAACAACTCGTTGCCTGGAATCTCTCAGCTGGAAGTTCAACGTACCAGTCTCCGGTCGTGGGCAACGAACGAGACGAGGCTCGGCGCGTCCCGCCGTGCAGTGCGATCTTTAGAAAGCCATGTCGCACTTGACGCTCTTGCTCCACCGACCTCACCCACTTGAAGCACGGACAAGCGCGCCTATTCGCGTACTGCATGCGAACCCTGGTCCGTAGATCCCATCTCGGCACGACAGAAGGTGGCAAGCGTAGATGGGACCATGCGACGGCGTGCAACGATTGCATGCAAACCCGACTGTTTCCACAGAAAAAAAGTCGGTGGCGGTGGGGGAGAAAAAACTCAGCCGCCAATCCCAGAAGCTCGCAATCTGTAGTGCGCCAACGGCCGCAGACTCCTCAAGCTCTCGCTGTGACGGACGTGGTGCCAAATATTTAGGCTAGAGCTAGATCTGAACGACTTGTATAGTCTAGGCTCGGGAGGCTATATGCGGTTGTTGGCAAGCTCTAGATCTATAACCGAGCCAAGGGGTTGAAGAGTCGCCCCCCTGCTCGCACTTCGGATTTTGCTCGGAGAACAACAAGTCAAGCATCTTCCTCGGGGACGGCTTCCCTAACGTGTTGTCTCTTGTTCCCCTCCTACTCAAGCGCGCGAAAAACACTATAGGGGGGAGTAAAAGCTCACAGCCGCCCATTCCAGAAGCTCGCAATCCTCGTCTTTCGACGGGCGAACATATGCAGATGTCATGCGGCCAAGACGAGCGTATCGCATGGGAGGCGGGTTCACAAGCACCAAGCACCGATGTCTACGCAGCCGCAGCAGCCCTACAGAGTCTCGCCGAGTCTAATTCCTGGGAAACTGATCCAGACATGCAGGACTTTGGAGTCGACGCTGTCACCGACACCCACACACAGGCGTCTTCGATCCCAACTTTTCTGCTACACCAAGTGACCGAACCGAAGTATTCGAGTGTTCTGTCCAAGCTTTCCACCATTTGCAGCCTTCCACCGCTGGTGGAGCAGATTAAGCGAACATGTATTCTTATCAAGCAAGTTCGTCTGGAGGGCATGCACATCGCCAACCTGCACGTCCGGCGATGCCTGGCCATGGGAGGCGATATGCCTGCCCTCAACAACATGTTTTTTTACGGCTGCATGGTGTCATCTTTGCGGCAGATCGAGAGGCGAGACCGCCACTCACCACAACCATTTTTCCCTTATCTTCACGATACACTGGTGGAATACTGGGAAGCCAGAGAGCAAGTTCAAGGCTATTCATCCGTTGAGCTGATTAACTATGGCTCAGTGTTCGGAGATTTGGCTAAACAAATGGCCGTCAACGCGACGAACATGATCATCCAGGAATTCAGACGCCGTCTTCGACAGTACATTCGATTCCGATTCCGTAGGCCAGGACAGACTCAGCTCCCTCGGAGGGAGACGACAAGGCTGCTCGAGAGTTGTTACCGTGTCCGGACACGTCCCGTGGTGGATGAATGGGGCATCGAGACGGGCCAGACAGAACCGATATGGACCGAGTGGGATGAAACAGCCGACCCTGTGGAGCGTCAGCTACGGCAGTGGCTGGGCATCGTACCCACGCAGCCCCATATTCAGGACAATCTCGCCCACTTCTTGATCAAGACTTACGATATGCTGGTATCCCTCGAGTTCTACGTGAGCCTACGACCACGAGCAAGAGGAACGAAGCTATACTCACTACTTCCACTCCCGACTACCTACACGGCCGACTATATACCGATCAACGGGAGCACGTTGTACACGATGCTGGCTCACATCAAGAACGTGCCTACCATTAACGCTTTCCTGCACTTACATTTCAACATGGTCACCACCCAGCCGAGGAGTGACAACGGCGAAGTCGGCTTCAGCAAAAAACAAATCTTGCGTCGCCGTGACGAGATGATGAGGGCGGTATTCGATGTCGCTCGATTCGAGACATCCAGTCGGGTATTTGCAACCGAGGTTATGACTGACGGCTACGGTGCCTACGTGCTTCTGAAGCGGCCCGAGACGGGAACAACGGTGGTGGCCATGGGAGATAGTCCGGACACTCACTCTCAGTTAGACAGGTTCCAACAGGACCTGATCAAACTCGGCCCTGAGTACTCACCGGACGTGATCATTGGAGTGGATCCTGGTACAATCAACCTGTGCACGGCTGTTAGTGTTGGCCGGCTGCCTCCCCGTCACTACCGACACTGTGAGAGGCTCAAGAATCGACGGCCACGAAGGCGCAAAAGGCGCAAAAAGCGAAATCGCCGGTATCAGCGTGGGCAAAAGATCACGCAGGTCAGCACGGGCGAATACCGCCACCTGGCTAAGATGAACCACTTCAACAATTGGACAAAAAACCTTCGGCGGAATGATCCATTGTATTCCAGTGTCGTTCAAGGTATGCCGTCGTTCCGGCTATCTAGCTACGACATATATCTCGAGCGTATGACGTACTTCTGGACGCACGTTCGCTATCTAGTGGCGTTCAGCGCCGAGCATGCATTCTCACGGTGGCGCTTCACGAGATCTCGACTGAAGACGAAGGCCATGGACGCCCTTGCCAAACGGGTTGTTCCCGTACCTAGCCGTCAGGTTTGTGTCGCGTATGGCGACTGGAGCAGGCAAGAAGGACTCAAAGGACATCCGTGCGCTCCAGTAAAAGCGTTCGCTAGAGCGCTAGAGCGACGAGCAACCGTCCTACTCATGGACGAGTATTGTACAAGCCAGATATGTTCGCAATGCCATCATCGTCTGAGGCAAGCTCGACTGTTCACGAAGATGAAGAGAGGGGAGCTCGACGAAGATGTTCGCTTCAAAGCGATGCCGAGCAGGAAGGAGCAAAAGGAGATCGTCGAGATGTCCAAGTTCAGGAATCGGAAGCTCAAGGACACCAAAATCGTCCTCAAGAGCAACCGGAATGTCTTGCGCTGTGTCAACAGTCGCTGCAAGGCCAACTTCTGGAACCGCGACGTCAATGCCGCCAGGAACATCTTGGAACTGCTGAAGAGTGGACTGAAAGGGAAGCACGGTCCAAGACGGCTGAAGCCATTCAGGCGAGGCGGACAGCAGTCATGACGTCGACGGAGAAAAATGTCGTATGAAAGACTAGGAGGCACTAGCAGTGCAGAGGGTCATAGCAGCGACAAGTGAGGCACCGGCGGGGGCTAACCCCCTCCAAGGCTATCCTTACATTAGGAGGGCACAGAGGCCAGTAGGGCCGGAGCAGTGCGCTCGTTTATAATGCACGCAAGAGATGGGAGCTGGCCACATGCATGTCTCATGATTGGAAACTGGGGTTTGCTACCGTCTATTTTTGCGCTGCCAACAGGAACAGGTTGCAGTCCAAGTGGCCGCTCCAGTGTTGAGTGTAGAGTTGAAGCGCTAAGCATGGAACCAACAGGCATGTGCAAGCCGTTTCTCGAGCGCGAGGACGGCAGAAATATCCCTTTCGTTGCGTGCGTTTGCAGCAGACAAGCGAGTGGCGCCACCGCTCCCATCTCCTAGCTTCGCATCCAACAAGTCGCCGCGACACGGTCAGGCGCTTCGAGGCCACGACCGACAGACGTCGCGCTGCTGACGCTCGAGACTGACCACTCAAAAGTCCACAGTCCAGCATCCGCAAGGCGCCGCGCGGGGAGCCAGCTGAATATTTGATCGTCAGCAGCTCTGCAGTCGTCACCATGGCGTGCTCTCGAAGGTGGTGGCCACTCGTCGCTATTTTGGTGGTGGCCATGAGTATGTCGCCTTCTTCCGCGGAATCCAGCGACGACACCACTCCGAAGACTCACGACCTCGACGACATAACCGTGTACGATGTCCTCGGACTCATCTTCATGACTGTCGGACTCGCGATCTCGTCTGCAGGCGGCATCGGCGGCGGCTCCATCCTTGTGCCGTCGCTCGTGCTCATCATGGGGTTCCCAATCAAGCGCGCGGCGCCGATCTCCACATTCGGCGTGCTTGGTGGAGCGATTGCCAACGGCTGGTTCAATCTGCGCAAGCGCCATCCCAAGGTCGATCGCCCGCTCATCGACTCGAACCTGTCGATGATTATGATCCCTGTCGTCATGGGAGGTGCTGTCATCGGCGCCGTGCTCGCCAACCTGCTGCCAACCTACGTGATTTCGCTGCTGTTCGTGGTGGTGTTGACCGCGAGTGGGTGGCGGACACTGCAGAAGGCGGCTCAACTGCGGCGCAAAGAGACCGCCGTCGCCGAGTTCGAGCAGCTGATTGATGGCGTCAATGGGAGCAGCTCCGACACCTCCGACTCGGAGCTTGGCAAGCCCAAAGCAGTCAAAAATAGCGTTGACCAGCCCTCCGACCGCCTAGAGATCTGCCCACCAAGCGATGATTACTACGTCGAGGACGGATCTCTCGCCACTGGCAGTGCCAATGGCTCGGATGACGACGCTGAAGCTCAATCGACTGCACTCGCTCGGATCCTCGAAGACGAGCGCAACATCTCCAAAACCAAACAACTTCAAGTATTCGCATGCTACCTCGGCATTGTGGTCGCCAGTATCGCTGGTAAACTGGTCGAGTGTGGCGGCGCCATGTACTGGTTCCTACTGCTCGTCGAGATCCCGTGGGTCGCAGCATTCGCAGTCTTCTCGGCTCGACAGCTCAACAACGAGTACCGCATCAAGCAAGCAGCGGGACTCCCACCAGTCGAAGGTGACATCCAGTGGACATCAAAGATGGCACTCTGGTTTCCAATCGGTTGTACCGCTGCCGGTTTGATTGCAGGTCTGTTTGGTATCGGTGGCGCCATCGTCGCTAGTCCTCTCATGCTCGAGATGGGAGTGGTGCCTGAGGTTGCGGCTGCCACTTCAGCGCTCATGGTGTTGTACTCGGCAGCGGCAGCATTGCTCAAGTACATCGTCTTCAATATGGTCGCGTGGGACTGGGCCGCGTTGCTGTTCGTGCTCGCGTTCGTCGTCACGGCGTTCTCACAGGTCATCATCCTCGGCTACGTGCGCCGCACAGGACGTCAGTCCATCATCGTATTCTGCATCGGCCTCTCCATCATGTTAGGCGCGGCACTCATGACATACAGAGCCGTCGAGTCCACCATCGACGAAGCCGACAAGCCCTTCACAGCTCACGTGTGCAGCTAGAATTGGTTCGGACCAACATTGACAACAACACCACTAAGCTATCTTAAGTTGTACGATCAATCTCATATACTGTAGGAAACTGGATAGGCGGCTCCGATTTGGTGATGAGTGTAAAGCGAGTCCTGTCGCTCGCCGACTGAGGGAACAGGTCCTTCCAGCGCTCCATGCCCGCTTGAACGGACATCGCAGCCTCCGTCGACCAACCTCGCGACTCACCGCACCACTGGCAGCGCTCTCGGCCACCATGGCCAGCGCCACTGGTCGGCGATGGCTGCTTCTCTTTGTTCTTGCGGTCTTGGCTGCATCCGGTGCTGCTGATACCGACTCGTCCAGCTCGGGTGACGCTCCTCCACTCTCATCCATGGACGTGTACGACGCACTGGGACTGCTCTTCATGGCGTGCGGCCTGACATTGTCATCGGCGGGCGGTGTGGGCGGCGGCGTCATCATGGTGCCGGCCATGGTGCTCATCATGGGATTCGACATCAAAGTGGCGACTCCAATCTCCAACATGGGCATCCTCGGCGGCGCGATCGCCAATGGGTGGTTCAATATACGTAAGCGCCACCCGGCGGTGGACCGCCCACTGATCGACGCTGACCTGACGCTGCTCATGGTGCCGGTTGTGATTGGTGGCGCTGTGATCGGCGCCGTCATGGCCAACCTGCTGCCGTCCTACCTGCTCTCGCTGCTGCTCGTCGTCGTGCTCGTCGCTGGCAACTCGCGGATGCTCGTCAAGGGAATCGCAATGCACAAGAAGGAGGTCGCCGCCAGGAAAGAGGCCTCGCAAGTCCATCAAGATGGAGAGAGCCCGGTGTCGCCTGCTGCAGAATACAGCAATGCAGCCTCGCCTACCGTTCACCTCATGGTCGTCGAGAAACAGAGCGGCACATCGCGTGATTCCCCCAGCCCAGCGAGTGGAGATGCACAAGGTGTCGATGACCTCGCTACGATCCTTCAATCGGAGAAACGTTTCTCGTGGAGCAAGCACAGCGCCGTCGCGGGATGCTATATGATCGTCATCGCTGCAAGCATCGCCGACACGCTCGTGACTTGCGGTGGAGTGACGTACTGGGTACTACTGCTCGCTGAGATCCCATGCGTCGCTCTCTTTGCGGTGTTTGCAGCCAAGCACGTGCTGGCAGAGCACCGCACCAAGGTGCAGGCCAGCTACCCGTTCGTGGACGGCGACGTGCGGTGGAACGAGAAGGTTGTCGTCTGGTTCCCGCTTGGCTGTGTGCTGGCGGGAATCGTCGCCGGCATGTTTGGCGTCGGTGGCGCGGTCGTCACCGGTCCCATGCTGATCGAAATGGGTGTCGTTCCGGAAGTCCTCTCGGCCACCTCGGCGCTCATGGTGCTGTACTCGTCGGCCGCCGCGACCGCCAAGTTCGCTGTCTTCGGCATGATCGCGTGGGACTGGGCAGCGCTGCTCAGCGCGCTCGCGTTCGTCGTCACGTCTGTTTCACAGATTTTCATCTTGGGCTATGTGCGGCGCACGGGTCGCCAGTCCATCATTATTCTGTGCATCGTCACTGCGGCGCTCACCGGCACGGCGCTCATGGCGTACCAGGCCATCAAGACGACGATCGATCAGGCAGGCGCACCGTTCTCAGTGGATGTCTGCGATTAGAACCGGCACAAACGAATGGCAAATTGTGTTCCATTGTCGCTGCCGCAATCTTGTAAGATGGTCGTCGATTTCCACTAGAATGTTCGCAGTGTGGCTGACAGCGGCGATGCGGCAGTCGCTCATTGGTACGATCGACAGACAGATGTGCGATGCGCAATGCTGTGTGCTATGGAAACTGCAGCGACGCCAACCATTAAACACCCGCCTCGACTAGATCTCGCACCCGTGACCGTATAGAAATGTTGACACGGCCATCTAGAACCCAAGCAGCAATCTACCACGCACTCGCGTGAGTTCGGATATCGCTGAGACAGCGACGTGGGGTCGGTAAACAAGTATTGATCAGGGTCAGTGCTCGATGTAATGTGTACTGATTTCAGTGAACTATTCGACCCAAAACTTCAGCTTTCGAGGTTCAGCAGTGCATTTCATACAAAATACTAGATGTTTGAGCTAGGGAGATGGGCTCATTTCTGCTTGGGGTAGAAATTAACAGCTGGAGCGTTTCTGGCTTCAACTAGTCGACGATTGCGGTGAACTCAACCTAATACAGTACATTTCGCAGCGACGGTGGATCCATTCGCCTTCCCTTTGCGTTTGGAGACCTTACACACCACGCTCGAGCGCGTTCGCAAAGAGAAGCGGCCACCGAGCGACTCGAAGACCAGATGCGATCTTGCGGCTCCGTGTGACGGAGCAACGGCTCGCAGTGCGACACCCCTGCCACGTACTCACTTGTCTTTAACAGAGCATCGCTTCACCGCTGAATGAGCGGTTGGCGCGCCATTCTCCATTTCAGTTTACTATTTGCCAGGCGGCGACCAGTGGGCTCTGCTTTCTGCAGTGGAATCTCCCTCTTCGACTAGCAACGGCGAGCCTGGTGTCTCTGGTATCTGCACCAAGAACGCGTCACAGCATTTAAAAATGACGGTTCAGACAGAACGAGGCAAGCGTCTGGCCATGCTGGGTATAGCGGTGCTGTGCTACCTCTCGGCAACGGTGGTTGCTGCGGATGCATCCAGCAGCGAGGACGAAGACAGCAGCGACGCCTCTAACGTGCGAGGCGTGGCGTCCATGGATCTCTACGATGGCCTCGCGATCCTCTTCATGGCCTGCGGGCTCATTATCTCGTCGGCGGGAGGCATCGGTGGCGGCAGCATCATGGTGCCGGCCATGGTCATCGTCATGGGCTTCAACATCAAGGTTGCCACCCCCATTTCCAACATGGGCATCCTCGGTGGCGCGCTCGCCAACACGATCTTCAACATGACCAAGCGCCACCCGGTAGTTGATCGACCTCTGATCGATGCCGACCTGTCCATCATGACGATTCCGCTTGTCATTGGAGGCGCCGTCATCGGTACTGTGCTGGCCAACTTGATGCCAGCGTACATCATCTCGCTGCTCTTTCTGCCTTTCCTCGGCATCAGCGGCACCAGAATGCTCACCAAAGGACTTCAGCTGCGCAAGAAGGAGATTTCCGCGCGTAGAGTGCAGCATGTCGAGGTTCTGCTGAGTCCGACGGCTGTATACCTGAACGCCTCGACGCCAACACCAAAGCTGCCGCAAGACGAAGACAAGCTCCGCAGCCTTAGTACGCACAGCAACGAGATCTCGCTACGTGTCGCGCCAGCAGAAAACTACGAAGAGCGAGCCAGAACCGAGGCGGTGGCGCAGATCGTCGAGCGCGAGAGACTCTTCTCGTGGAAGAAGCACACGGCCATCCTGGCCTGCTACTTGATCATCGTGGCGGCTAGCATCGCCGATGCGCTCGTGAGCTGCGGAGGAGTGGCTTACTGGACGCTGCTGGTGGTCGAGATCCCCATCGTCGTCATCTTCGCAGCGGCCACGTCCGTCAGTCTCTATCGACAGGACCAGAGCAAGCAAATGGTCGACTACCCGTTCCCCGATGGAGACGTCCGATGGACAAAACGCGTCGTCACCTGGTTCCCTCTCGGCAGCGCAGCTGCAGGCATCGTCGCGGGTCTGTTTGGTATCGGTGGCGTGCTGATTACCGGACCAATCATGGTGGAGCTCGGCGTCATCCCCGAGGTGCTCGCAGCCGCCTCAGCGCTCATGGTGTTGTACTCTTCGGCCGCCGCCACTGCCAAGTACGCCGTGTTCGGCATGATCGCGTGGGACTGGGCTTTCCTCGTCTGCGCTCTCTCGTTCGCTGTTACATCCTGCTCGCAGGTCTTCATCGTGCGCTACGTGCGGCGCACGGGCAAGCAGTCGATCCTCGTGCTCTGCATCGCTGCGACGCTGCTGCTGGCCATGGTTCTCATGACCTACGACGCCGTCCACACCACGATCGACGAGTCGGGCGATCCGTTCACTGTCGACTTTTGCAGTTAGGAGTGTGATCATTATTTATACACTTGAGCTGGTTGGTCGAGTCGGCATCTTGACTTGCAGTGACGGAGTTGTCCTCAAAAGTGTGACGAGCTGGAACTCGTTTCCTATGTACGGTGTATGTCTAATCGCGCCAAGTTAGCCACGTACAGTGCCTCTATTGCGCACCACTTTGGTGCTGTGTCGACTGATGCTCATTTTGATGCTGTCAGTTGGGATCGATCATTTTGGTCCATGCGACAATCGCGCCAGGGGATCACGGTTCATTGTACGCGTCGCAAAGGATTGGCCGCCACCAGCGCTGCGGACATCCGACATGACAATGCAATGGATGCAGCAGTCGAGGCTCGACAACTATGATGCGATATTCCCCCATCGCTCTGATGTGCTCTACTGTACCTCGCGGTCAACGAGCTGACCTCGTCTCTGTCGAGGGCAGTTCCTTTCGAGCGCACCATCACTGCCACGAGAATATGAGGTGAGCCCCATCACAAGTGTAGTCACCCAGGGCCACTACGGCTGTGCCTCCAGACCCCCAGGGCCACAGTTCTGTTTGCCAAACCTCGCTGGGATGTGGGGTGAGTGGTTGAACAAGTTGAGGTCCCGCTGATCGGTAGGCGGTGCTAAAACCAGTACCACCTCCCCGTCTCACTAACAGAATGCACGGAGAGTACTGAAAGTCGTGGCATGCGTCGAGCAACGTGCGTGTCGCATACACTTCTGAGGTCTCGATCGATCACCATGGATGAGTGGCAGAAGCTAGGCACATTCACCAATTTGCGGTCAAGCATCCACCTCTCGCTACGCGTTCAGTCGACTGTCGAGGTCTTGACGAACTGCAGATATCGTCCAAAATGGCGTCGCTCCGACGGCTCGAGGTCGCGACTGTCGTCCTCCTGGTCGCCTTCATGATGGCTACAGACCGGGCCACGGCGGCGAGCGACAGCGAGATCCGCAAGGCCAAGGCCGAGACGCCCAAGCTCACAGACATGAACGGCTACGACGCGCTGGGACTCGTCATCATGGGGCTCGCGATGATTGTGTCCTCGGCGGGTGGAGTCGGCGGCGGTGTCATCATGGTGCCGGTCATGATCGTCCTCATGGGCTTCGACATCAAGGTCGCGACGCCCATTTCCAACCTGGGCATCCTCGGCGGCGGCATCGCGAACGCCTGGTTCAACTTCCGCAAGCGGCACCCGACCGTCGACCGGCCGCTGCTCGAGCCCGACCTCGTGCTGCTCATCGTGCCGGCCATCATCGGCGGCGTCATCATCGGCTCCGTGCTCACCAACATGCTGCCGTCCTACATCCTCTCGCTGCTCTTCGTCATCGTGTTGCTCACGGGCAACTCGCGCATGTTCATGAAGGCGCTCGTGCTCCGCAAGAAGGAGTCGGCAGCGGCGAAAGAGGCCGCGGCGCTCCAAATCACGCCTGTTAACGACGTGGAAGACCCGTCGTCGCCTGCTGCCGACTACATCAGTGATGTCTCCGAGACACCCATGACGCCCGAGGTCCGAGGTGTCCCCGCGCTGAGTCGCACTCAGAGCCAGTTGCTCCGCGCCGCAGCACTGCGAGGCGATCCATCAGTCGATCCGGCGCTTGTCAAGCTGATCCAGAGCGAGCGGGAGGTCTCGTGGGAGAAGCACGGCGCCGCCTTCGGGTGTTACCTGCTCATCGTGATCGTCAGTATCGCTGACGCGCTTGTGACCTGTGGTGGGGTGACGTACTGGGTGCTCCTTGCTGCCGAGGTGCCCTGCATCGCCATCTTTGAGGTCTTCGCGGCGAGGAAGCTGCTCAAAGAGTACGAGGTCAAGCAAGCCCTCCACTACCCGTTCGTGGACGGCGACATCCGCTGGACTAAGAAGTGGGTCACGCTCTTCCCGCTCGGGTGCGTCCTGGCCGGCATCATCGCCGGCACGTTCGGCGTTGGCGCGGCGGCGGTGGTGGGACCGATGCTGATCGAGTTGGGTGTGATCCCGGAGGTACTCGCGGCCGCCTCGGCGCTCATGGTGCTCTACTCGTCGGCCGCCGCCACGGCCAAATACGCCGTCTTCAAGATGATCGTGTGGGACTGGGCGGCCTTCGTGTTCAGCCTGGCGCTCGTGGTCACGTCGTTCTCGCAGATCGTGCTCTACGCCTACATCCGCCGGACGGGTCGCCAGTCGCTTATCCTGTACTGCATCGTCTCGACCGCCTTCGTCGGCTGCCTGCTCATGCTGTACGAGGCCGTCAAGATCACGATCGAGGACCGCGCGCCATTCTCGCTCGACGTCTGCGACTAAGTTAAATTGAATGTTTGATGCTTGAACCTGATGGACAATTGGTTTTGGTTCGTTGTTCACCTTGTCGAGGATTATGAAGCTAATCGCTAAGAACCACGATGTTCAAACAGTTCAGTGGCTCGGACTCGCTGCGGACAGGTTGAGGTTCCGATCGCGCGAGGATCCTTTGGATGCTGTTGACGTTCTCGCCACCCACAACGCAATGCCTCCGATGTTTGGACGACCAGCGCGATCGGATGGACCGAATGGCGGGTTCTCATTGGTTGGTCTGATGATTTGACGGCCGGTTTGGCCAATCGTCTGGCTAGTCGACCTGATCGGAGGGTGTTGTTGGATGTGCTGGTCAGATGGAGGTGCAACGCATTCCCAGAATTCACACACAGAGCAAGAGCGCGTCCGATCCCAACTCGAGAGCCGCGTCACGATCCCCAGCAGCTCACGCTTCGTATAGCGAGAGACGGGCAGACCCTCGTAATTCTGCAGTTAGTCGATCGATCGAGTTGGTTACGACATCGCTCGAGCCGCTTTGAGCTTCTGTCCACCGCTTGTGACGGGCACGACGGGCACTGCGACATTCCACTGCGGCTCAGTCACTTCTGGTGGCTGATCGCCGACTCGTCAAGTCCGAAAGGAGAGGCGCCGCTTCGCCACTCAGTCGACGATTTCCTCCGTCGTGTGCAAGACAGCCAGCGTTCTCGGGTATCCTTTCAGTTACCCCATTGGAGACGCACCTCAGCCTACCGGATCGAACATCATGCAGATCATCTCCGCAATGACAAGCAAGCGACGAGGCAGCTCGTTGCTATGGTCACCACTCGCGGTGGCAGTGCTGTGCAGCCTCGTTGCTGTCACAGTCGCAGCAAAAGCAACCAGCGAAGACGATGGCGCCTCTGATGTCCGGAGCGTCACGTCCATGGACGTGTACGACGGACTCGCGCTGCTCTTCGTGGCCTGCGGACTGTCCATCTCGTCGGCGGGAGGCATCGGCGGCGGCGGCATCATGGTGCCAGCCATGGTGCTCATCATGGGTCTTGACATCAAGGCGGCCACTCCAATCTCCAACATGGGCATCCTCGGCGGTGCCGTCGCCAACACGCTCTTCAACATGACCAAGCGCCACCCAGTGCTCGACCGGCCGCTGATCGACGCCGACCTGTCGCTCATGACGACGCCGCTCGTGATCGGCGGCGCGGTCATCGGCGCGCTGCTCGCGAACCTGCTGCCGTCCTACATCATCTCGCTGCTCTTCCTGCCACTGCTGGCCACGAGCGGCACGCGCATGCTCTTCAAGGGATTGCAGCTCCGCAAAAAGGAGCGCGCGGCTCGGCAGGTGCAGCAGCTCGCATCTCCCGCCGGCTCCTCGACGAGCTACCGCGAGGTGGCGACACCAATGCGGCTGAACGACGACAAGCCCCGCAGTCTCAGCAGCCACAGCAGCGAGATCTCGCTCCGCGTCCAGCCGGTCGAGTACTACGAGCAGCAGGCCAACGCCGAAGCCGTCGCGCAGATCGTGGAGAGCGAGCGACACTTCTCCTTCCGCAAACACGGCGCCATCCTGCTCTGCTACTTGATCGTCGTGGCGGCTAGCATCGCCGACGCACTCGTGACCTGCGGCGGCGTGACTTACTGGGTGCTGCTATTGATCGAGATCCCCATCGTCGCAGTCTTTGCCGCGCTGTCTTCGGTCGCTTTGTACCGCGAGTATCAACACAAGGTCAAGGTCAACTACCCGTTCCCGGAGGGCGATGTCCGATGGACCAAGCACATCGTCACCTGGTTCCCTCTCGGCAGCGCGGCCGCGGGTCTGGTCGCAGGTCTGTTCGGCATCGGCGGTGTCATTATCACTGGCCCTATCATGATGGAACTCGGTGTGATCCCTGAGGTGCTCGCGGCTGCCTCTGCGCTCATGGTGTTGTATTCGGCTGCCGCTGCCACTGCCAAGTACGCCGTGTTCGACATGATCGCGTGGGACTGGGCCTTCCTACTCTGTGCACTGGCGTTCACCGTCACATCCTGCTCACAGGTCTTCATCGTCAGCTATGTGCGCCGCACGGGCAAGCAGTCCATCATTGTGCTGTGTATCGCCGCGACCATCCTCATCGCCATGGCTCTCATGATCTACGACGCCGTCCGCACCACCATCGACGACCACGGCGCTGCCTTCTCCGTCAACGTCTGCGACTAGAGTTCAGCATCGTAACGAGCATCGAGTGGGTTGTTTGACACGATAATTTATTCCTCTTTGAGCTCTACAAGCCGAACACACAGCTCCTGCTGCTGCTGTTGTGCTTTGCATGTCGCCCTTGATAGGACGGACTCAGCAAGACAGTGCAGCTTACCAGGCGCCGTGGAGCTGGCCCTCGCGGTCGCGGAAGTTGACGCTCGAGGCCTTGAGGTCCTGGATGCCGACCATGGCCTCGCCCAGGTCCGTCGAGATCTCCTTGAGGATCTTGGCGTCGTTGAAGTGGGTCACAGCCTGCACCATGGCGCGCGCGCGCTTGGCCGGGTCGCCGCTCTTGAAGATGCCCGAGCCGACGAACACGCCGTCCATACCAAGCTGCATCATGAGCGCGGCGTCCGCGGGCGTCGCCACACCGCCAGCCGCGAAGTTGACGACCGGCAGCTTACCCGTGGCAGCCACCTGCTTCACGAGCTCGTACGGCGCCTGCATCTCCTTGGCCGCCACGAACAGCTCGTCCTCGTCCATGGACGTGAGGCGCTTGATCTCGCGCTGCACGGCGCGCGCGTGGCGCACAGCCTCGACGACGTTGCCCGTGCCGGCCTCGCCCTTGGTGCGCAGCATGGCGGCACCCTCCGCCACGCGGCGAAGCGCCTCGCCCAGGTTGCGGCAGCCGCACACGAACGGCACCTTGAACTTGTTCTTGTTGATGTGGTTCTCCTCGTCCGCCATCGTGAGCACCTCGCTCTCGTCGATGTAGTCGATCTCGACGGCCTCGAGGATCTGCGCCTCAACGAAGTGGCCGATGCGCACCTTGGCCATCACGGGGATCGTCACCGCCTTCTTGATCTCGTCGATCATCTGCGGGTCGCTCATGCGCGCCACGCCGCCGTCCGCGCGGATGTCGGCCGGGATGCGCTCCAGCGCCATGACGGCCACGGCGCCGGCCTCCTCGGCGATGCGCGCCTGCGCGGCGTCCGTCACATCCATGATGACGCCGCCCTTGAGCATCTTGGCGAGTCCGGCCTTGACGACGAACGTGCCTTCGGTGGCCGAGCCGGTAGCGGTCTGGGGAGCCATCGTCTCGATCGGGATGCTTGCTTGAGCTTAGTGGTGAGGTGTGCGGCCTACTTGGAGGATTGCAGAATGAGCAGCGCCGAGCGATGACGATCGGCGCCGGTGTCGGGTGCAACCTGTTGCTGTGGTGGCGCCTGCCACCGGATCAAAACCTCGGTTTCGAGGTTGATCACCTTCAATGATGGGGTGGCCCGGTGGGCCACTTCGGTTGCGGAAGCGCCACGCGCCATGCAAACGGCCGCGATTGGCTGAAATGGTGCAGAGTGTTGGTCCATGGTGGGCCACTGGCCCATGATGTGATGCAACGGATTGGCCATGTCCTGATAAAACGATACCGTAATGATGGATGAAAAGCAGAATGGGGCATTCTAGCGCGGACGGTCAATTGTTTTTGCAAACTGCTTCTGCAGGTGCGTCATCTCACACCCGACCAGCGATCGGATGCACCTCCGCCACCCCAAATGAGCCAGTCAATCCCATGTAGTCGCAGTGATCCCGTATGCTCCGAGCAAAGGTGCTAATCCACGTCGACTTGCAGCGAGCGAACCAAAATTTCGTCGTGTATTCTTGTGGCATGATTAAGCATGTCCACAAGAACCACAACCAGCATCGAAACTCTCCATACAAAGACATTTGCCACCTTGCCATAAGGGCGAGCGAGAATGAGACTCCGAGTGTGCAAGGCAATGTATTTACTGAGGTGCCGCCTACAGAGCCGTACCCCGCTCGAGGTTCTGGCGGATCTCGACCGTGTACTTGTCGAACGCCTGCGCAGCCTTGCGGTTGAACGTGCGGTTCTGGCCGTTGATGTAGTCGACGTCCTCGCCTTCGTAGTGCTGGCGGCGGCGACTGAACTTCTTGCGCGCCTCGATGCGGTCCTCGAGCTCTTGTGCCATGCGGTCCAGACCCTCCTGCAGGCATACACACAGCGCCACGAGTCAGCCTACACCCTCGCGCCGAGAGGACAAGGACCTCAAACGCAACTCGCACCTTCTCGACCTTGTCGTCCTTGCCGTACGACAGTTCGTCTTCCAAATTGCTGCTTGCTTCGACGGCAACAGCCTCCGAGCCGCTCGCCGTCGGGAGGTGCACTAACCGCTTCTTGTACCCCTTGTATAGCGAGTCCTGTGTAAACAAGCACACCGGGCCGTGATCAGGTCGGGACGCATTGCGGAAACGGTGGTGATAGACCGAATTCCGTACCTGGTTGAACACATCCCACCCGAACGCGGCCTTGCGCTTCTCCTTCTTGTTGTGCTTCTTGGTCTTCTCCGCAGCGACGCCGGCTGGAACACACGCAATACCTCAACGAGTTAGAGATCCACACACCCACATCTTCCACTGACCACGTCGAGTACGCATGCAGAAGCGTACCAGCCTCCTCCAAATGCGCCTTGCCACTGGCAATCACTTCCTGCTTCTCCTGAATGGCAAACAGCACATTGATCAGTGCCTCAACGACACAGGTCCAGACAACCATCAGGCATGAAAACCTGTCGCTTCTTGTAGTTCTCCTCTTTCTTCTCCTTGCTGCCGCGGTTCTTGATACGGTCGTGCTCCGCCGCGACTTCCTGATCGCCACCAAACCACCAAGCGTCAGAATGAATGGGTCGGCTATTTCGCATCCTAACGGACACTACCCGCAGCATCGCGCCGCGAACACTGGCTGCTCACCTTCTTGTTCGCCTTGCGACCCGCGTTCACCTTCATGCGCAGCTCGAACAGCTTCCGCTGGGCCGGCGTCATGTCCGCCAGCTCGTCATCGCCCACTGCCTCCATGTTATCCCAGCCAAATAGCGCTGTTTCCCGATTCTGCGATACTCGGACATACCGATTCCAAACCGGTACAAAACGGTAGTATGCTGTTGAGAAGGTTGTCATACAGTACGATCACGGAATCACTTGCCTGGCCGAGCAGCCACATTTCGTAATCAGCTCGGGTTGCTAAAGCAATGGCGGACGCGGACTTGCTGGAGGAACTGTGCGGCGTGAGCGAGTCCACGATGGGGCTCTCGGTCGAAGACGACCGCGTTGTGCTGCTGGACGCCTTCTCGGCGCTGGAGCGCGGCGTCATCGAGACGGACGCGGCGCAAGTTGAGGCGGCGCGGCGGCAGCTGCTCAACCCAGGAAGCGATGCCATCGCCAGCGCAGTCGACATGGCCAAGCTCATCTGCGAAGGGCTTTACGCTGACGTGTTGCGCACGCCTGGCTGCAGAAAGCTGGTGGCGACCATCACCGAGCGGAGCGAGCAGAGCGACGAGCATATTGCATCGGCCATCACGCGATGCTTGGAGGAAGTCGTGTTGCAACACGCGACGTTCGAAGACCGGATCGCCGCCGCGTACCAAGTACTCTTCGCGGGCGTTGCCTTCTTCAACATGTATGTGCAGGCCAACTACACTGGTCCCGCGTTCGAGCCGGAGCAGATCGTGGACGTGCTGGCGCTGACCGCGAAGATCCTCAAGCCTGAGTCGGACAGCGAGGCGTTCCAAGGGAAGCAGGTGCACGTGGACGCACTGGTGAGCCTGCAGGTGGACGGCGAGAGTCCGTTCTCGATCTGCGAGTACCCGCAGTTCCTGCTGGTGGGTCGCTGCTTGCTGCAGTTCGTTGGCAACTACACGCACTCAAACTGGTCGGTCGCGATCACCGCGGTGGACAACGACGGCGAGTCGTCGGATGTCGCTGCGATTGAAGTCAACAGCGAGATCAAGGCGGTTGTCGAGGCGTTGTCGGCGTCCAAGTGGTGGAATGCACGAGCTGCCGTAGCGCATGGTCGTCTGCTTCTCTCCGTGGAGCCGTCCAACACGCTCTGGTTCGAGTCTCGACGGGGCTACCTCGCAACCATTCGCAGTTCCGAGCTGTTCGCGTTCAAGGGATCGGAGTACCTTCGTGCGCGCGCGTATGTCGAATGGGGACTGGCGCAGCACCACTTCGACAAGAACCGGCGCGGCAAGCGGACGTTTGAGGAAGCCAAGACCATCAGTGGGATCTCCGTGCAGCTCAGCGGGTCGATGGGCAAGCGCACCAAGTTTCAGCAGAAGAGCGTGGCTCAGATGGTGCTGCTGGCAGCATCTAAGCGTGTGCCCGACGATGTGAAAACGTCCGTGTACGCAGAGGCTGTGGCCGATGCCACTCACACCGACTTTGGCGGCAAGAAGGTGGAGACCGAGAATGGAGAGAGCGTCAACGCAGACGGTCTCACGAAGGAGGAGCAGCAGATCCAGCAGCTCGTTCAGGATGGAGACGCCTCGTACCGGAACGTGCACCTCGACCAAGTCGACTCTGACAACATTCTGCTCGAGAACATTGCGTTCGAGGACAAGCGCTTGACGCACCAGGGGAACCTCCAAGTGGTGGACCAGGTCGTGCTGCTCGCATTGTGCCTGGATGTCAAGAACAGCAACGCCAACGATGGGCTCACGCGTGAAGAGATGTTCCCGTACATCACTCGCGTGCTCGAGAACCCGAACAACTGGATGGTCTACTCGACTGGCTTGCTCGAGCGTGCCTGGCTCGAGTGCGAGACGTCCAAGCGCCGCGAGCGCGCCGTGCTGCAAATGCAGGCGCTCGTTGACCAGCACACAACGCGGCTTACGATCACACAGAACACTTTGCAAGCCATTGCTGACTCGGCGCCGGCTCATGAGCGCATGCAGTTCGTGCATGCACTCGCGTTCCCGCCTCGGTACGCACTGAAGCGCGACTTGGCCGACCGGTACCTCGCTCTCGGTGTTGTGGGCAGTGCCGTCGAAGTCTTCGAGGAGCTCGAGGTGTGGGACGATGTTGTCAAGTGCTACCAGATCCTGGACAAGCCGACGCGGGCCGAGAAGGTGGTGCGTGAGCGGTTGGAGGTCGCGCCGACGCCGTACATGTGGTGCTGTCTCGGCGACTTGACGGGCGACATCTCCCACTTCGAGACGTCGTGGGAGTTCTCGAAGCACCGGTTTGCTCGCGCCAAGCGGTCTCTGGGTCGACACTTTTTCGAAAAGGGCGACTACGAGACGGCGATCGGCCACTACCAGGACAGCGTCAATGTGAACCCGATGAACACTGGCGCGTGGTTCACGCTTGGCGCCATGGCGATGCGTTCGGACCAATGGGACCTGGGTCTGCGCGCATTCACGCGTGTCGTCCAGCTCGAGCCTGACAACGGCGAAGCCTGGGGCAACATCGGCTCGATCCAGATGCGCAACAACCGGTTCGCCGAGGCGTTTTCGGTGCTGAACGAGGCGCTGAAGCAGAAGCGCCACATGTGGCAAATGTGGGAGAACTACGCGCTGTGCGCCATGGAGACCGAGAAGTACGGCGAGGCCATGTACGCGATGCACCAGCTGCTCGACATGCGCGCCAAGCATAAGCGCGCAGTCGACACGCAGATCCTCGCGTGGCTCGTCGAGGCGATCGTGTTCCCCGAGTCGCTCGCCAAGATGCTCGACGATGAAGGCGAGGCGGCCGCGGAGCAGGCTGCTGATGCCAGCTCTTCGGCTGCGATCGCCGGTCTCGACGACAGCGACGACGAAGCGGAAGACCTCTCGCAGCTCGATGAAGCGGCGATTGCCACCGATGCGACGCCGCCGCGATCCAACTCGCAGTACAAGAAGCAGCTGGCAATGCTGTTCGGCCGCATCACGTCCATCACAACCAACAACGCGCGCGTCTGGCAGCTCTACGCGCACTTCAACGACGGTCTCGACCGCAAGGAGAAGGCTCGCGAGTGCCGTCTGAAGCAGTGTCGCGCGCTGCAGGTCGCCGGATGGGAGACGGACAAGACGCAGGTCCAAGATCTGTGCAAGGCTGCTGTTCGCCTCTCGCAGGACTACATCGAGGAAGGCACCAAGAAGGCGCTGTACTCGTGCCGCCTGTACATCCGTGGCGTGCTGAAGAAGGCTCAAGTGGACTACGCCGACCTGGAGGCCACCCAGGCACTTGCGGCCACGCTCGACAAGGTCAACGAGCTGGAGGCGCAGCTGTAGAGAGCTTGTGATCTCGAGTCACGAGCGCATTTGCAGAGTGTCAATCTGAGGAGGACCTTCGACGACACTTTGCTGGGAATGCACTCTTGATGGTTGGAGTGGTCTCCACGTACCATATCTGGCCTTCCTTCGCTGTCGTTGACAGCGATCTCGATCCAGTGGAGCATCCGGCTCAACATGGTGTTTAGGATGTGATCAACTTGAGCATCGAACCCCAGCAACCTTTTCAAAAGCGCGTCTGTCCGTCCGTCTGTCCGTCTGTCCGTCGGTCCGTCCGTCTGGTCACCGATCCGTCCGGTCGCCACAAGCAACCGTCACCCTATCGTTTACACGCAAGAAATATATATGCAGTCACCGATTGTCCTAGGACCGGGGCGTAGCGGCTGGACCTGACAATCTAGCCGCGACGCTGCCCAGGTGGCGCAGAGGGCGCTTGGCAATTACAAGCAGTTCAGCCCGTTGTAGAGCAACCTTGGACGCTAGAGCTGTTGCGGAGGCGGTCTGCGAGGCGGTCTGCGAGCACAAGAAGGCCCACAGAGAACGTCGGCACTTGGACCGATTTCCAATAGAGCGCCCTCCTCACAGGCACTATGTTGACTTGAGTATAGATGTTTTCACTTGGTTTCAGTATACTGTGTAACGCTTGCATCGGACGTTTGGCTCCCTTGGCTGAAATGATTTTTTCTGGTGCAATGGTAAACGATGTCCGAATTTAAATTGAGCACTTTCCCTATATATATGGAGTGTCTGTCCCAACGAATCAATTAATTTGGGAATTCACTTCTAGCGACCCGGAAAACCGACTGTGATTAAATTAACCACTACTGTTGGGCGAAAACCCGATTGCCATTGGTTAAAACCACTGTTGGGAGAGAAAACAAATTTGCTTTGTTGACTTTCACTGTTGGGCAAAAACCGACAGAGATTTGTTAACGTCGACTGTGGGGCGTTAAACCGATTGGTTTTTCGCTTTGCAAAAGCAAGTTCTGATCGAGTCGCGCTAAAGCTTTAAAAGCGGGTTCTAAATTAGTCCCGTTTGAGCTGGTCAGCATGGCATTTAAACGTTCTCGATCGAGGGGACCAAACCACGATCCTGGACCAGGCATGCCAATAATTGACGCCAAGCGAGCACGCTCAATTCCGCCGCTTGAGCCACGGGGGACCCAAGAAGTAAATAAAGACATTGAACAGCCCACTGCGGAGAATGAGGAAATGACAGCTGACGAAGAAGAGTTTTCGGCGGTCAAGTGCCGTCTCTCTACTTTCTTCTGCCAAACTGTCGACGAAGAAGTCCTTCAACAGCAACAGCTTATAAAGGACGAGATTGAACGAAGTGTGCGCGTGTTGCGACAGATCCAGATGGAGGCATCGCACGTAGCAAACCTGCATCTGTTGCGCAGTTTGGAGCGCCACAGGCACTTCGGCTATCCACTTCCAGTCATTGACCGCAACTTCTTTAATCGGTGTATTTCTGGTGTTGGCATCGACCATTTCAATCCATCTGCGAATGAAGATACCGCTCTCATGGAGACTATCGCACTCTTTCGACAAGAACGCGAAGAGCAGGATGAGTATCAGCATCCAATGGTCGTGAACTGGGACAAGTCCAAGAGTGCGATGAGCAAGCAGATGATGACGAACGCGCGCAACATGATAGTCTTGCAATTCTACAGCCGACTTGCTCGATATGTGAAGCTACGTCATAATATCTCCACTGCCAGCCTCGTGCGTATTCTTATTCGCGAAGCTTTTCAAGAGTGAGGACCAAGGCGTGAGGTTGCGATGATGATTCGAGAGTGGTTGGAAATAGCGCCAACGGAAACCAATATCGAACACGATTTAGCGCACTTCATCGTCAAGCTGCAGGATATGCTGGTGTACATGGAGAATCGTTACGAAGCAGATCCCGAAGACAAGGACACCCGCGTGTTCTCCCTTCTGCCTCTGTCGACATCGTTTGTTCCTGCACATATTCCGATCAACTCTTCCATCCTTCATCAGATGTGGCAACGAATTCATCAACGACTTAAGAAGGACAAGCAAGTTGACCTGGACCCGTTCAAGGACTTTTGGTTGGAGAAGACAGATGACCAAGGCAACGCGATGCGAGATGAGAACGGCAATGTGATAATGATCATGCCTACAAACACGCAGTTCCAGTCCAATCGCGATAACGTCTGGCGGAAGCACTTTGGTATCTCCAAATTCGAGACTGGCAGGTGGAGGTTCGCCTACTACATCACGACCAATGGATACGACGTGTCGATTGTGAGGAAGCGCGGAGTATTTGCTGATGAAAATCCACCAGCTCTGTCTGAGAGATTTCGACCCGAAGATCCCACACGGTGTAATGGGCCTATCCAATAGTGCCATTACATGGCGATGTCCAATTACGGATTAGTGATTCCCACTAATTGTTTTGGATCGCCAGGTGTCATAGACATGATCCCTGATTCATGTCTACACACCGACACTCACGGAGTAATCATTGATTACGTCCGCACGGAATGTTCTCGAACATTCTCGAGTGTTCTCTGCCTGCGCACATGTCTTTGCGCACGGTGATGGTTCCTGCTGGGAAACTATCTGTTGGCGAAGCCGACGTGTCATTGTGGGTACAATGTTGTTGATATCAGCCAATCACAACGCCCCGTGCACAGAAGATTCTTCGGAGAAGAATCTCAAGTTCAAGTTCAAGTTTCTCCTTGAAGTTCAAGTTCAAGTGAGAATATTCTTCACGCTCAGCTTCAAGCTCAACCTGATTCAACCCAAGGTTTATTCTGCATTTGTAGGGTGATTGCATTTAACCCCATAGGACTCTAGGGAGAGGTTTCAGGAACCATAAGCTCATTTCAATTCAGTTGCAAATTTGCCGTCTTCTGCTCAAGTCTCCTCCTCACTCTTCTCCTCCCTCTTCGTCCCTCCAAGTCGGGACTCTGCCAAGCCTTCCTCTACAGCGCAAGCGTGTGTGCCGTGTTATCGGGAACTGTCGTTGACAGCGTCCCGTTACACACGGCTATTCTGCGTCGAAAGTCATCGGACTCGATCCAGGCATGCGCGCGTTGTGCACTGTTGCCAGCGATCGTACTCGGGAGGACAGTCTAAAACATCCGCGTATAATACACCGTTTCCATAAAAAGAAACGAGTCGCCAGAACGCGCACTTCCAAGTGGAAGGAGAAGCTCGCAGTTAAACGCAGAAAAAAGCGACTGCGACGACTGAAGAAGCGCCTGACGGAAGGACTGATAACAAGAAGGGAGCACATTCGACAAACGAAGGGAGAACGAAGACGTGGGAATAGTCTTCGCGACGAGTACACTATCAAGCAAATCTCTACTCGCGAGTACCGTCATCTGGCCGGGTTTAACAAAACTCGCGATTGGCATGAAGGCATCAAGAAACGCTACCCCGATTATGGACTCCGGATTAGAGCCGTCCCCTCCTTTAAAACGGCTTCTCTTACAAGATACCTGGAGCGTTTGAGGTTTATATGGAAGAACATCAACTGGCTCATCGAGTTCTGCGCTACTCAACCTTTCCGAAAGTGGCGTTTCCACTCGCATGTTTTCGGGTCGAAAGCACTAAGTCACGTCGCGGAACGCATTGTGCCTATTCCAGATCCGGATGTCTTTGTGGGCTACGGCGACTGGAGCAATCGTAGCGGTATCAAAGGCCACGCATCTGGACCTGTCAAGGGATTGAAGCGAGAGCTAGAGAAGCGTGCTACGGTTCGGTTTATCGACGAGTTTCGGACGAGCAAACGATGCTATTACTGTCACGAAGATAATCAAGACGCCGTCTTCCCCAAGATTGTGAATGGTGCTCGAAAAGGCAAGATCACATCTCGAAATGTTTTGCACTGTAAAACCAGTGGTTGCAAGATGTTTTGGGATCGTGACGTAAACGGCTCACTGAACATCATGCACGTGACAACGGAACTGCTTAATTGGTGGCCAAGACCGGTATATTTGCAGCGAGGATCAAGTAGTTTTTAACGTAGGTCAAGTAGGTTTTAGGTTTTAGGTTAGGAAAAGAAGTTTTTAGGTTAGGAAAAGTAAGCGTGAGTCCGGGGTTATTGGAGTTTCTCTTGTAACTTGAACCTGCTCACACGGTTTTAGCCCGTAGACTAGAGTCTAGGGTTTAGACACTAGGCATAGCTTGTTGATAAGCGGCGCTCGCGAAGCGAGCGTTGAAATCTAGTCAACATTTTCATTCAGTGGAGCAAAAGGCACTCGGGCGGAAAAGAGGACAAACCCTGCAAAGTATTGTGGCGAGCTTTCGTCATTATTTCCGCCAATCCCGTCCCGCGTACCGAAATTCTCGCCAATTAAACGCCAGTATATCCCCACTTTTGTTTGAAAGGCTTGCCGATTTGGCGCCGCTTTTTTCGCGCCTAGCCGCATTCAGTCAGTGACTTGCTCAGCGTTCTCCACCGCACCGCACCGGGCAGAACTTGCGGCAGACAATGGCACCCGGTCGACAGCGCAAGGGTGGGGCATCACTGCCGCCGCGAGAGGCAGCGCGGCCGACACGCCGGGCTGCGGTAGTGGCTCGCTCCAGCGTCGCAGTGCTGGGCCGCCGCCGGCCGTACAAGCGCCGCAACCAGGCGGTGGTCGAGGCGGAGGACAACAAAATCGGTCGCCGTGCGACGCGCGCCAAGAAGCGCAAACTCGAGGAGCTGGGGATCGCTTCTCCAGCGGTCGCGGCAGCTGTAAAGGGCGAGGTCGCCATTGCGGAGGCGCCGAAAGCGAGCGAGCAACCAGCGGAACAACCCAGCGAAGCGATTGTGGATGAGGCGTCGCCGCTGGACCGCGACACACAGCTCTTCCTGCACGCGCTGACCCAAGACGACCGGCTGAGCGAGGAGAAGCACGGACGCAGGTCTATCGCCAGGCGTTTTTCGTTCGAGCTGCCCTTCTCCAAGCCCGAGATCGAGCATATCGAGGTGCGTGCGACAGCCGAGGAGGTACAAATGGTAATTGGGTGGTTTTACTGACTGGTGGTGGTGCAGGCGCGACGCCTCAAGCTGCGGCCGCCTGTGTACGGACGCATCTGCAAGAGCGTGTACGTGTCCAACAAGATCCCGACGGCCGACTTGCCCGTGCACAAATGCACGTGCTTTACGGACAAGCCGGCGAGTGCGACGACCAAGCGTGCGACGCAGCTCGCGAGCGCCAAGGCTTTGCTGGTGGGCGACGCCGAGACCGTAAAGCCGACCCGCCGTCTCAAGGGGGCTCGCCAGTCGGAGCCGGACGCCGAGCCGTCGCCGCAGTACTGCGGGGAGAACTGCTACAACCGCATGATGTTCATCAGCTGCTCGAACGAGACGTGCTCGGCGCCGGACCCGAGCCTGTGCAGCAACCGCGCCATCAAGCGCCGAGAAGTCAAGTACGGTGTCAGTTTGTCATGCCTTGCATCAATACTGTCGACTTATGCTTTGCTATGTGCCCAGACCTGTGCGCGTCGAGTTCATCCCTGGTCCAGGGTTCGGCTTGATCGCGGACGAGGCGATCCAAGCCGGCGAGTTTGTCATCGAGTACGTCGGAGAAGTCATCGATGACGCGGAATGCGAGCGTCGCCTCATCAAATATCGTGACGCTGGAGAGGTACGGAAACGCCCGCAGTTCTCCTGGTGGATGCGGGACTGGATCTAACCTGCTGTGCTTCATTAGACACATTTCTACATGTTGGAACTAGAGAAGGACGTCGTGATCGACGCGCGCTACCGCAGCAACGAGTCGCGCTTCATCAACCACAGCTGCGATCCTAACAGCGTCACACAGAAGTGGTAGGGCTGGTGATACTCTTGTGTCTGACCTCTCGCGAAGGCTTGACTCATGCCTCGCTGATGTGCTCTTGTGCTCTGCTCAGGAACGTCAACGGAATCCAGCGCGTCGGTATCTTCGCGCGCCGCAACATCTCGCCGGACGAGGAGATCACGATCGACTACAACTTTTCCCATTTCGGCGAGGCCGTCGACTGCAAGTGCGGCTCGACCGCGTGCAGAGGCAAGATCGGTCGCAAGCGCTCGGAGATGCCCAATCTTCTCCCTGCTATCGCCGCGGCCATGCAAGGCAACTCGAGGAAGCGCATTGATCCCCTCGACAAGCCGATACCCGAGCTCAAGCGGCCCGTTCCGGTGTCATCCCTGGCCCTGTTGAAGTCTGCACAGGTATGTCGTACGATTGCTAGCTCAGGGAGTGTGTGCTGAGGTCTCACGTCTTTCTTTATGCTACAGCTTGATCGCGCGTGGCTGCACCTGTACGGTTTCAACAAGCGCCGTCTCTTCTTCAGCCATCTGGAGAAGCACCTGGCCGTGGTCGGGCCGAGCGAGAGCAAACCTAAAGAGGACGTCAACAGCTGCAAGAAGTCATCTTTGGCTCCCTCCTCCTCGACCAGCAGTCCCGTGTCGGAGCAGTGGTCCACGACCACCGAGGAGGACGCGCATACGTCGTCCGCATCTTCGACGACAAGCTCAGCGGCGGCATCTGTCACCTCGAAAGATAAGCGCAACTGGTACGAGCGGGTGATGCAGGGCGAACACTTGGAGGAGATGCGCAATGTGCACAGCTACATTTGCGGCGGCAAGTCCGACTGGACCAAGGATCTGGCCAGCAAGCGTTCCGGTCGTCCGCCAAAGAACAAGCTGGCTCTGCAACCTCGATCAAAGCAGCAGAAGCTGATCCGCAAGCGCCTGAGCTTGCTGGAAGCGCGCGCTCGCTGTGTCTCTGGTTCGTTGTGTTGTGTGGCGACAGTGTTTTTTTGAGCGATGAACCAGGACTAATCGGTGTGTCGATGACTACAGACATTGTCGCGTTCGCCGAGGGCAAATCCAAGTGGAACACGCGCTACCCGGCTTCCCAAATGGATCCGGACCGCATCTTCCGCTTCAGCAAGCACATCAACGACGCTCAGATCTTTTTCAACCCCGATCAGGTATTGCACAATCGTCTGCAACATTCCGTCGCATCGCACTCGATCTCTTTGGACTGAGCCTTTGTCGCTTGCAGAACGACCTGAACGAAGACGCGTGCTACCGCTGCGGCCTCGCGGGCGAGCTCATCTGCTGCGATGGCTGTCCTGCCGCCTTCCATCTGTGGTACGACCCATCTCGCTTTGTTTGTCCCAATGTGGTTTATGTAGCTTGCTGACCGCCTGCCTGCTCGCCATTGCAGCTGTACCAACCTGGTGAGCGTCCCGCCCGCCGCCGTACCGTGGTTCTGCTCCGAGTGCACCAAGCCCAAGCAGGCCAAGAGCGACCTAGACGCGGCCAACTCGGTCGAGCTCGGTGTCGGCGAGCGCCGCCGCCAGCGCCAATTGCGAACGCACGCGGCGCCGCTGGTGCCGAGCCTCAAGAAGATCTTCCACTCGCGCACGCCGTCCTCCGAGCTGGGCAAGCGCCGCTACAAGAAGCGCGCGCGCGCGTCCGACCGCTCGTACCGGCAGCTCGAGCAGCTCCCGCTGCCGTCCTGGAACGAGTCAGACAGCGACTCGTAGAGGCGAGTGAGCCCTCGCCCTCCGATGCAGGGCGTGTCGCTGTCGACCACCTTTGTCCACTCGCTTCTGAATGGTCCCATGAGGTGTGAAGTTGTCGATAGAACGCGGTAAATACACGGATTCTCCGCTGATCGATTGATATCTGCTATCTACTCGTAGAGCTTGGCTGGCACTGGCCCCTCGACCCGGTCCTTCAAGAACGCCTCGCTGTCCTCCTTTGCTCGCTGTCCCATACACACACACATGCAGTATAACACTCAGTTCGATAGTCGAGCACCTCCAATTGTCTGTCAATGTTTGCCATTGCCATTGCCGCACCTTGATGGCCGTGACGAGCGCCGCGTAAGGACCGTCGTTCTTGAGCTGCGGCAGCGCCACGCCGCCGTCCATCTTGCCGCCGAACGCGTGGTTAGTCTTCTCCTCGCCCGCCGCCGTCGCGTACTCGTTCGAGGCCTCGGCCGCGCTCGGGAAGCTCTCGAACGCGTGCACGTCCTCGCCGGCGAAGCGGTAGGTCGCCTTGAGACCGACGCCACTCATGTTCGCTTTTTGTTGTTGATTTCTGACATTTTTCTTCAATTGAGCCACCAAACAGCAGAATCCCAAAATAACGATTTCTGCATTTTCAGAGGTAGAATAGTGATTTTCATCGGGTTGAAAAAAGAATAATGCAAGCATCTGGCAGATTACCTTATCTTTTGCATTTTGTATCGAGCGAGTTTTGTGCAGTTTTCTGGGTCTCGACAAAATGGACGCAGGCGGACTGCGGCTGCTCAAGGTGCTGCACCGCGCGTCGGGCGTGTGCGTCTTCTCGCGGCGCTGGAAGTGGCATCCGCACGCGCACGAGGAAGGCGTGGACGCGCTCGTGCTGTCCTTCACGCAGTTCGCGCGCGAGATCGACGGCGGCAGTGCGTCCAATCGAGTCATCTCGGCTCATGATGATGTTGATGAACTAATGCGTCGTTCGCTGCACGCAGATGTCGTGCAGGTGCATTTCGACTCGGGAGCGGGCGGAGGCGTCGACGACAAGCGGAACGCCGACCGTCGGCCGAGCAGTGGGCCGCTGCAGTTCTCGGTGGGTGGCGCTGTGGGTTGGCGGAGCGATCGGTCGGCCACCTTGAATAACGCATTTGCTGCATCGCCACCAGGCACCGCAGGGTGGGCTCACCATGAGCGCCGTGCAGGACGAGCGCGTGCAGCTCGTGCTCTTCCACGACCGCACGACCGAGGACGCGGCGGCGAAGCTCAAGGCGGCGCTGTACCAGCTGCTGATGCGGTTCAGCGAGCTGTTCGCGTCCGATTTGACGACGCTCTCGTCTGAACTGCCGCCGAACGTGGTGCTCTCGCCTGAGCAGGTTGGCCACATACACATGGATGTCTCGGAGGGTGTGACTGTCGGACACTAACACGTTGTGTGTGTATGGCAGCGCACTATGATCGAGGCTCGCTTCCTGCGGTTCGCGGACGAGGTGCAGACTGTACTGGAAGGTCCGCTGGCACATGACGAAACCAGCAAGCAGGTGTAGCTCAGACCAAGGAGGGAAAAGTAAGTGTAAACACGACCGCAGTGTGCCCCGCGCTCTGATTTCACGAGGTGGAGCGCTCCCGAGCGCGATCAAATAGATAATACCTGCCGCCGACTCAGTCGAGCACGCTCTTCTTGCGCGGCTCGGACGACCGCAGCGCTCGGTCGCTCGACGTGAACCCCCAGAGCTCAACGAGCACGCACGAGAACTCCTGCGAGCCCACGAGCGGCCGCGAGTTGTAGGTCTCGCACGGCCCCGTTGTACCCGACGACAAGTCCCCGTCCTGTTGTCAGCATTGCAAGCACGGTGAGCTCATTGTCACAATCGTCAACAAGCAGCAATGGCGTGGTGGCGTACCAGATACAAACCGAAGCTCCCGCCGCCGCCCATGACGAGCGACTCCTCCGAGCACAGCATGAAGTAGCTGTTCTTGCGGCTCCACGGGTACTTGGCGAAGCTGAGGACGCCACTCGCAGCCTCGCCGGCGCTGCCCCCCTTGGCGTTGGCGAAGGAGAACAGGAAGCTCTCGCCGTTTCCGTAGTACTGCGCCGCGCGGTGCCACTCGTCGGACGCGAAGCCGCCGAACACGTTGCCCTTCTCGTCCTTGACGACCAGCAGCGACGGACTCTGGCCCTTGGCGAGCAGCAGCAGCGTGTCGAGCGACGAGCCGTGCGCCTCCGTGCTGTACAGCAGGCTCCACCTGCACAACTGGCAGGTTAGCGGCAAAACGTGGTCGAGATACGCGACCTGCTCGAGCGTGAGGACTCCAGTCGCGTCCAGCAGCTTGGTCTTGTACTCATCCACGCTGTTTGCGAACGACGGTCGCTTGAGGAACCGCGGTGGAGATGGTGGTCCCGTAACAGCGGCGCTCGATGGAGCGGCGGCTTCGTTCCCATCCCCAACGACCCCGTCAACTGCTTCAGCTCCATCGCCAGTCGGAGCCACAGCTTCAGCGCTGTCTCCCTCTGTCGCATGGGTCATCTCTTGAAACATGTCCTCCCATTGGTCGCGCATCTCTTCAACCGAAGCGGGCGAACGCTTGAGTATCTCATCCAGCTTGGCCTCTGTCTCGCAGAAGACGCGCGTGAAGGACGCCTCCTGCGGGTCCAGCATGCTCCAGATCTGGTCGAACATGTGGAACATGAGCACGAAGAGCTTGAAGAAGTAGGCCTCCTCGTCGAACAGCTCCCAGAACGGCTCGACCGATAGCGCCACCAGGTTGAGGTGCGGTGCCTCGGGCGACGGCCTGCATGGAACGCACACCGTTCAGTCATCCTCACAAATCAGCATCACTACATTCACAGCCATATACTCACACGAGCTTGAGCTGGTTGATGAGCGACCGGCAGATGGCCGAGGCCACAAGTCCGGCATCGAACGACGAGGTTCCCGCTGTGGTCGGCAACGCGCGCTCATACAGTCGCGGCAGCACATCGTCCGTGTAGTTCTTGACCATGAATGCTACAGCACGCAGCAGTAGCACACCACCCTTTTCAAAGTTGCTCAGCACCGTCGAGCGGTTGAACCCGTGCTTCTCCCAGATCTCCACGAGCGAGCGGTTCGCGGGGTCGGCATACGGCTCAATGCGAGAGCTGGCGACAGGATGCGTCTGGCTCCGTGTGGGCACGCCGATCCGCGTGCCCGTGCCGCTCGCAGTCCGGAAATGCGCTGACGAGCTCATGTCTGTGCCGCTCGCGGTCCTCAACGAATCAACAGCAGCAGCGGCATCGGAGGCTACCGGATCGAGCACAAGATCTTCCATCGGCAAAATTGAGCTTCGCTCGGAGCTCAGCGGAGCCGCAGTGGCCGCTCGAGAGCGATGCAGTTCATTGGTGGCGACAGGTGATTGTGCCTCTTGCAGATGTGCGCCAGATTCGCCGGCTTCGATGTTGTGGATGCCGTCGGTGAAGAGGATGGTGATCTCGTCCAAGTGCTGCTTGTCCGACATGAAGTTGACCTGCGGCTTCATCTTGTACAACTGGTGGATGTTCAGCAGCGCCTCCTTCTTCGCCTCGAGTCGCTTCAGCGCGTCCGAGACCTGCACTCGCACGTCCTGGAAGATGACGTCGTAGTGCTGGATCATGCGCTCGACGACCTGTGCGCCGACAGCCGCGTACCGCACATCCTGGTACTGCGAGTGCGTGCTGCGCCGCTGGCCGGACGAAAGCGTGTGCGCCGGCTCGATCTTGAAGGCGATGACCGGCGCGAGCGCCGTCGACGACGTCATGGCGTCCACGCCGTTGAGCTCAGCGTGCTCGGGAAGCTGCAGGAAGTGCATGAGTCCGATCACCTTCTCGAGCACGAACTTGCAGTGAACCGGCAGCTCCTGCACCAGACACGTGAGGTTCCGCACGCTCGCTTCCTCGTCGCGCAAGCGGCCAGACGCCACAAACGCGTCGTACTTTTCCGACGTGAGCAGCGGGTCAGGGAGGTTCTTGAAGAAGTCGAGCAGCAACGCGCCGGCGCCGAGCGGTTCCAAGTCCGGCGGGAGTCCGCCTTCCATCTCCACCAGATCGCGAAGCTGGCTAATGTGCACGTTGAGCACCGTGGCGCGGAAGAGGCGCGGCGTGTCGGGGTGGTCCATCAGAAAGTCGATGCAGTCCTGCACGAGGTTCGGGATCGCGAGCACCGGGTCGATCAGCGCGAACCGCGAGTGGTATGGGTTCTTGCACAGGTACGCGAGGCTCACACCGAAGGCATGCTGCCACGGCTTGATGGCCTTGTTGCGGTGGATGAAGTTCACGACCGGCACTTCGACGACCACTTCTTCCGGTGGCGGCGACGGAGCTGACGGCGGCGAGCTCGCTCCGTCTGGAGTCGGATCCGACTTCTCCTCTTCCACCTCACCGAGCGCAGCTGCAGACGGCTCGGCAGACAGCTCAGCAACCGAAGACGGAGCAGTGGCGAGGAGTGGGGTGTTCTCATTGACGCTAGCTTCTTCGGTGGTCATCACTGGTGCGGGCGGCGGCAATAGCGACCCAATCTCCGTCGCGATCTCAGCAGCGACCGCGACGGCGGTCTCGCTCGTTGTCGTGGCCGATTCAGCCGGCGCATGGAAGGGCTCGTCGCTCACCTCCATGGCGAAGTTGACGCTGCGGATCTCGATCACCATCTGGAGGAACAGGCCGAGCCCTTCGCTGCAGCGGATGAGCGACCACTCCTCGTAGCTAGAGCGGATCAGCTGCTCGCACGCGAGCGAGAAGATCATCTGCCATGGCACGCGGCGTTAGCAAAACACGAACACAGAGATACGAGATCGATCTTGACTCCCTAATTCAGTACCATGAGGCTCACTTCGAGCGTGTGGCTGTTGAGCGCCAGCTTGAGCCAGCAGCGCTCTTTGCCCGCATCGTCCTGCCAAAGCCCACATCCACAACGTTAGCAACAGGCACTGCATCCAAATATGGTGTAAGCATCTGGTAGTCACCTCAGTGAGCAGCGCGGCCGACACGACGCTCTCCACGAGCGCCGGTTCGTCCACGACGAGCGTGCTCGAGTAGAGCACGTTCCACCACGACACGTCCTGCTCGGCCGAGTGCTTGAGCCCGAGCTTAACGCAGTTCTCCAGCGCCAGACCTTCATTGTCCGCATCAACAAAGCATCAGCGTCAATAAGTGGAGAAACATGAGCGATCGCCATGTTCACTGCGAGCGGCTCCGTACAGAGTTCGTGGACGCAGGGGTCGTCCAGCGTCAGTGCCACAGCTGGAGATGTCGCCCGTTCGTTACTCTCCGCGCTCTGGAGGCCTCCTGTCACCGCTTCTTCAACCAGCAGAGCGTCTCCCGACTGCTCCTCGGCGAGGATCGCCTGCGCCACCGCCGTGCGGTCCTCCACGGCCTGCAGCACCTCCAGCGTGGCGATCTTGAGCCGAGTCTGTGTACCACGCCAATGTATTTCACCTTAGCCCCTCAGTAGCAACAGCGGTGCTGCCTGATCGCCGCATATTCCCCCACGTACCAGAGCGTCGAAGCGCCGGCGCAGCGCCTCGTCCTCGCGGTCCTCGGCGCGCGCGGCGAACCACTGCGCGATCTTGCCGAGCATTCTCGCTGCGCGTCGCCGGACTGGGTCGCCGCCCTACCCGAAAGGCGCGGACGGATGGGCCGGTGGTCGAGACGGTCGCCTCGCGCTGGAGGCGCCAGGGGCGGCGCAACGCGCGGCCGGCAAATTTAGCGCGTCAGCTCCTTGCTTCTCAAAAATAGACGGGCGAGTTTGGTGTCGTCGCAGTGCAGTTCGGTAATTTGGGTTTTGGAGTGTCACAACATCGAGGGAGAGACCAAAATTGAGTGACGTCAGCGTCATCAGCGAAAAGCGCGGGAAGTGGATTTGCCAAGGCAAGTCCGACATGGGAAAGCCAGGGTTGAAGCTGTCGGTGGACGTGGAGGCGGCTCGAGAGGACGAACACGAAAGCGGAGAGGCGCAGAGCCGAGAGTCGTCGCCGCGCGTGGCCAAGGCGCTGTTCCAAAGCGGCAGCGAGGGCGAGAGCGACAAGGAAAATGACACCAAATTGGTGGAAACAGTCCGCCACCGCCAGCGGCGCAGCGAGCGAAGACACGAGTTCTTGGCGTCGCCCATGGGGCGGAGGCGGTCGCGGGACCATCGCCACTCGCCATTGCCGTCTGGTCGGCCGAGTCCAGCGAGCAGGTTGGACTTTGTCGAGTTGAATGGTGCGATTGGATGAAGGTTGTGAGCATGTGAATGATGTTGTGGACAGTGGACGATCGGTGTCGCCGCCGTGGAGCAGCCCCTCCGTGGTGTTAGCCAACAATCTGGGGACGAAATTGGCCGTCAAGAGCCCTCCGCTCGTTGATCTAACGACAGGTTTGTTGTTGGCAGGATCCTTTGACGTAAAGGATGATTGAGATGCTGACGATTTGTTGCTGAAATGCAGACCTAGTTGGGAGACGGATGCTGCTCAAGCTGGCAGTCAAAGGCGCGACGGTACTCGACTGAGTATTGTCTACGGTGCCTGCATGTTGAGATTGTTAATAGTCAGGTGGTGTATCGTGACAACAGACGCCACGGGTGCGGTCGATGGACGAGTTGAAGACGATCTGCTGGCTCGGCACTGGTGTCTCGGGAGAAGTGCACAAGGTGCGCTCGGTCTGCTAACCTTCTTAGCCATACGAGGATCCGATGTTGACTGGATTGTCGAGCCAATAGGTCAAGGTGGAGGCGACTGGCTCCTGCTACGCGGTCAAACGATCGACGGACGAGCTGCGAAGTGTGCGAGAGCGGTAGGTCTGCACCAGATCATCAGAATCGAGTGAGCGACTCTAACAGATGCAGTTCGCAGGGATCTGTTATTGCGAGAAATCCGAATGGTGTCGAAGATCTCGCCAGTGGCCTCCAACTTTGACCACATTGCTCGATACTACCAAGCGTGGCAGGAGAACGGTACATATTGCAGACCGATTCTGCATTCACCCAGTCATCTGACGAGAGCTCTGTCTGCATTGTAGGATACTTCTTTTTGCTGCTGGAGTTGTGCGAAGGCGGTACACTCAAGGATTTCTTGGCGTGCCACGATCGCCCGACGCTGTCCGAGTCGTGCGTGTGGCATATCCTCCACCACGCCGCGAGTGGGGTTGCAGTGCTGCACGAGCATGGGATCGTCCATTTGGATATCAAGCCGGAGAACCTCTTCATCGCCTTGTCTGGAGCGCTGAAGATCGGGGACTTTGGCATGGCAACGGAGGTGATCGCCGAATCCACTGCAGGGACTGAAGAACCAGAGGGCGACGCGGCGTATATGGCGCCGGAGCTGCTCTCCAGCTCGAACCGACTCCCTCCAGCAGACATATTTTGTCTAGGTGAGCTGCCATCAATGTGGAGTCGCAGCAGGCGGCTATGCGCTGACAGGTATAATGTGTATCGCGTCCAGGCATATCCATGTTCGAAGTGGTATCCGGCCGCGAGCTGCCTTCGGAAGGCGACGAATGGCACGCGCTGCGACAAGCACGACTACCGAGCATGCCAGCCGACTACTCGGACGAACTTCGTCATCTCATCGTTGAGGTCCGATCATGAGCTATTTGCTCGACATGTGCACTTACAATGGAGGCTAACTGGTATGCTGGCGCCTCAGATGATGCATCCAGACCCCACACGCCGTCCCACCGCGTCTGCAGTGGTGCAACAAGCTTCAGCGCACCAGTCGCCAGAGTCGATGGCGATATTTCTCGAGGTACAGTGAGGCATGGCATCGCTGTGTATGTCCGTCTATGTGATACTGATGGTCGTTGCATTTGGTTAGCATGTTCGCCATCGAGTCGCGAGCCCCGTGGCGCCATCCCGCGCAAGCCAACGCGCGCAGGTGATCAAGACTCCTCGAAAGCGGCGCATTTCACTGCCTTGACGGATGGGTACACATCTGATACAAATTGCATTTTTAACATCTGTACTATTGAAAATTTTACTGAAATGAGTGTGTAACCTATGCTGTGGTTACTGACCTTAACCGGTCAAAATTTGGGTCGAGACCGGTCCGCCAGTCAATCCTGGCGGGTGGTCGCGAGCTCGAAAATTGCCTTGGTGCTGCCGCATTGGTCTCCAGCCAAGTCAGTCTCTCTTTCTTGCGTGATAACAAAAGTACGTTGTGGTTGATGCTTTGATGGGCGGCTGCCAGCGCGAATGTCGTCGGCTCACGCGATTGCTGTGTCTGCATGATGAACCTACAGTGAAGTTCAACTCGACGGTCTCCTCCTCGCGCCGCAAGAGCCGCAAGGCCCACTTCGGCGCGCACTCGACGGCGCGCCGCGTGCTCATGAGCGCGCCGCTGTCGAAGGAGCTGCAGAGCAAGTACAATGTAAGTTAGTGGGGAGGGAGCTGGCACTCCGGTGCCGCCGTAACGCCCACTATCAGCGAGTAAGCCCATGTCAGTTCCCGAGGTTTCTCTCTCGAGCCTCGGGCTGGCACTTCATGGCATCGTGTGATTCGTAAGTGCCGGTCTCGAGCCGCGCCGTGGGAGACGACGACAGCAAAAGCTTCTGTGGACGTCGTGGACGCTGGAGCTGACTGTGTTGTGGTGACAGGTTCGCTCGCTCCCGATCCGCCGTGACGACGAGGTGACGATCGTGCGTGGCTCGTTCAAGAACCGTGAGGGCCGCGTGACGGCTTGCTACCGCAAGAAGTTCGTCATCCACGTCGAGCGCGTGGTGCGCGAGAAGGCCAACGGCGCCTCGGTGCCGGTGGGCATTGACGCGTCCAAGGTCGTGATCACCAAGATCAAGCTCGACAAGGACCGCAAGAAGATTCTGGACCGCAAGAACCGTGCGGCCGGCTCGGACAAGGGCAAGTTCACGGAGCAGGACGTGGCCATGGCCAACGTCGACTAAGCGCGCAGAGGACCGACCCGCCAGCTCGATCTGGCGGGAGCAGAGCTGAGAGTGTTATCGTAACACGGAAAGAGCCATGCACACTGGAGTGAGCGTGGATACTACTATATATGACTTGGGTCACCCGACTCGCAGCTTCTGCATCTCGTCCTCGATCATGCTCTTGAGCGTGGTGGTCGGCTGGTCGGACACGAGCTCGACGAGCAGGTTGATGAAGTCGACCTCGCGCTCCGAGAACTCGCGCAGCGACATCTCCTGCAGCTCGAGGCGGCGCAGCAGCTTGTTGACTAGCGGCACGGCATGCGGCAGCGATCGCTTGACTGCCGCAAAGAGCTTGTCCTCGGCCTCTTTGGTCTCGCTCGTGCGCTGCCACTGCGGCCAGTGATTGCCGCGAGAACTCTTCGGGTCGTCCCGCAGCTGACTCATGCGGTAGCCGTGCTTCTTGACGAAGCGATCGAGGATCTCTGCCTTCTTTTGCTCCTGCAGGTGACGCGATGTGAGTGTGCATACCACTACCAATACCTCTCAAGTACTTGATCCGCACCGTTTCGACGGACGCCAAGTACATCTTGGTCGCCAACAGTTCCTCGGTTGTCGCCGCCTTGTCCAGTAGCAGCTGCGCGTTCTCCTTGTTCAGCAGCTCGGCCTTTTCCACCGCCTGGTTCATCTCGGCATTGAGCCGCAGTTTGCCGAGCCGCGTGGCCACCAGCACTTCTTCCTTCTCGCTCAGATCCTTCGACAGCTTGCCGACTTTGCGGGTCGAGTCGTCGATCAGCTTGTTGTACACGAGAAACTGTCTGCTCGCATTGCAAAGCAACCTCATCAACGATTCACGATTTGACCAAGTGACAGCACGATCGACCGTACCGCTCGCGTTTGCGGTGCACAGCCAGCTCTTGCTCGATCTTGAGCTTCTCGTCCACAGCCTGCTGGTATTTCTTCCTGAAATCTGGGACAGAGCTATAAGAATCTGAGCTGGAGAGCTGTCACATTTGCACCACAGTTCATCGTTAGTCGGGCGACACTTCGCCACCGCATTGTGCGAATGCACCTTGAGTTCGAGGGCGACATTCCGAGCCTGCAGCTGCTGCACCTGTTTGTTCAATGCGTCCACCTCTTGGTCGTATTGCTCGAACACTTGCGGCACAGCAGTGTGCTTCTCGAGCACACGGATCTTGCGACGCAGCGTCACGCTCGCGAGCTTCATGTTCTCGATCTGCAACTCGAACATGGCGCGGAGCTCCTCCATATCCCGATGCGCCTCGGCCGCACGACTCTCGGCGTCTTCTCGGAACTTCTGCTGCTCGCGCACGATCGTCAGCAGCGCGTCGTAGTTCTTACGCAGCAGCGCCGCGTCCGCGGCCTGCACTTTGTTGGCCGTGGCCGCATCCAGACCTTCCACTGGAGGTGGCGTCAATACTGACATGGGCACTCCTGCTCGATCGCACTGCGCTTCAAAATCAACTGGAGTCTCGACTGGCTTTAAATACGATCTCGGGCTTGATGACTGAAGCTGAATAGCAGCTTTGGTTTGCTGAGGTGAACGCTTGGGGGTTGCTGGCAGCGGTCTAACATCCGACGAGGTTGCTCGGACGAATTTTTCTCGAGAGGTTTCGCCTTGTGGCGGGGCATATCCATCGTGATCACTACCCCCTGTCATAACGTTCGCGACGTCTGCCAGTTCGTGAATTCCCTGGTAGCCGTAGTCGCTGTATCGGCTGCTGTCGTCGCTACCACGCGAAAGTGGGCGGCGCGGGCTGGAGGTGGCGCCTGCTAGCGTTGTCAGATCGACAGGGTGCTCGCTTAGGTCAGCATCAGCTTGCGGGGTGTTGTGTATGCTTTCCAGTGTATGAGGCGCGGGAAGCGAGCTTGCTGACTGCACCGATCGTGGCGAGTTGATATCGCTGGCTGAGCTGTTCGACTGCATTGACTGACGAAGTCGCTCGTAGATCTCGTTCACGCTTGGCGTGTGTGGAGAACAAAGTCTGGCGTCGTCGCTCATCTCAACATCCACATCAGCAACGTCCATGCATTGCACAGCGTCAACCCTGGATCGTGCAAGCACCTGAACCTCGTGCGCGGGAGAAATGGTGTCGATCTGACCTCCCAGAATGTCACGCTTTCGCTGCTGGAAATTTTCGAGCCACTGCATTGCCTCCGACTCGGAAGGAAGCACCGCATCGGTAGCCTGCAGCTGATCAGAAGGCAATGCCAAATCTTCCGTTGTTAGTCGATCTGGTGAACCTGGAGGCGACCCAGACGCGGCGAGGCGGCTCAGCATCGACTCTCCGACGATAACTGCTGCCTGCAACTCGACCGACAGCTGTGTCTGATGCTCTGCCACAGGCAACGGTTCTCGCGTTTCATCAGGAGCCGGCTCATCGGGAGGCGGATGAAACCCAAGCTGGTCAAAATCGACGCCACGAAGCCGCCGACACAGACAGGTGTAGCCTTTGAGGTTGGCTACAGCGTTGAGCAGCGCCACGCTCTCACGCAGGTTCGAGCGCGAGTCAATGATGTTGGCGTACAGGAACGTCTGGGTATTGGCGGTCAGCAGCGGAAGCATAAAGTTGGCCAGCACGGTCGAGCGGGGCTGGTAGCGCGCCAACCTCGGCGACAATGGTGAGTCGACAGTCGGTGGAGAGCTGCTTTGATCACTCGCAGATGCTGGTCGGGGCTGAATCGAAGACTGTAGGGAGGCGCGCAGCGAGGAAGCTCCTTGGCGAGTCGATAGCAGCGGCTGTCGGAGCTCCTGTAGGATCTCGAGCAGCTCGCGCTTCTCCTCGGCAGCGACGGGATCGGTGAAGTCTTTCAAATCGACGAGGTCGACAACGTGGAGTGAACTAACTTGGCCGTGATGGAAGAATGCGAGTCTCAGGAAAAAGTGTGCGTGCTCGGCGTTCTGCTTCATCACGATGCGGTTGGTCTTGGCAGTCTGAAGGATCCGGCAAGCTCCAGAAAGCGACCTCGCCTCGAGCGACACAAAGGTGAGCGAACTGCTTGGAGAACGGGACGACGCCTGAGCAGGCGGTGATGGCCTCGGTGTCGGTGCCTTGAGCAAGTCGACAGCTTGATTATTAACCACGACCCAACTGCTGATGCCGAGTCGCCACCCATCGCTCGCTTGAACAGCATTGCGCGAGAAGAACTCGTGCAGTAATGCACCGATCTGTCCGTACAACTCCGTCGCATCCTTCTCAGACAAGTTCTTGTGTGGAGCGCCAGCCAAACCCGTGCTCTTCCCGAAGAGCAGCCGGAACTTCTGGGTCGGATGCACGCCGCTCGCGATCAGGTTGGTGTTGATCCCTCGACACGCATTGTGCAGAGCGGGCTGCGTGATCTCTCGATAGAAGTCCATGTCGAGCGACGGCGAATTCGGTCGAAACACTGCGTGGAGATCCCACTCGGCCGTCGTGGTCTTCGAGTCGAATGCGCTTCCGTTGGCTGCAGTCGTCTCGGTGTGCGAGCTGCTGTTGACGGGGGATGATGACGGACTGTGGCCACCATCGCGAAGCGATGGCGCCACGCAGCGGACAGAATTGCGGTGCGACGCGACCTCGAACACTGGCGCAGCTCGATTCGCCGCCGTGATGTAGCACGACACATGGATCTCTCCCGAGACAACTTCATCTTCTCGACTCTCCGACATGGCGATCATGGAGTCGCTTCAACTTCGTCCAAACGGGAGATATAGATAGTCACCAATCGCTCACGACGCAACCGACCGAACCCTTCCTGTCAACCGCTGGCATTGCCTCGAAGCTGAACAAGCATCGAACACATTTTCAAACAGGACTATGAGACGACGAACGAAGCAAACAACTCAACACCACCGAGTATGATAGAAAATAAACCACCACATGGTTGGCGATGAAGGGAACGGCATCTGGCCTGAGCGTGTCATACAGCGGCACGAGCGCGTTCACCTTGCGGTTGCATGCATAGTTGAGCAGCGAACACAAGAGGAAAAGCTTGCTGAACACGCGGGCCTTGGCCAGCCACAAGAGCTCGGCAAAGCGCGCGACGCCGCTCGTGATCGCATTGCTGCGCCTCTTCTCCTCGTCGTACGCAAAGTCGTACGCGAGTAGCACGAATATGCCAAACTTGACTGTTCTCAGACTGAGGGGAAATCTGATCCCGCAACAGAAAAAAAAAACGCTCAAAAGCATTGAGCTATAATATAGCATGCGATGCTGTGGGGACAAAGTGAGAGCGGTACGTGTACAATTCGTCGCTAACTTGCCCCATCAAGGATTTTAATCATGCAACGCCACTGATAGGCCTCCATTAAATCATACTGCAAATAATCCGCGTCTACACCAGAGAGTGAACACTCACCTGCTCTGGGTTGCGTCTAAATTACATCTTGCTCACCCGTCGAGAATCCAACGCCATCGCTCTCGCTGCTGCCGTCGCTGTCGTCGTCGAGTTACCTAGAACCGAACTCGTCGCCACCTGTCGCCACAGCAAACGCGAACGCCTCTATGCCAGCGGAAGCGAGACGCCGCCATGAACTCACGGCTGCAGTCCACAGGTCGCCAGCAGCTTCGTCGAGTCCTGGAACATCGGATTGATTCGGATGCCGGATCGTAACACCACTGTTCGGGTGCGCTCGTCGTTAGCCAGGCTGAACTCCGGAGGCACGAGAGCTCCAGAATTGCCGTCCATCACAATGTCACCCATCGCATCAACGCTGTTGTTCTTGCGGCTCGCCGCGGAGATGGGGGAGCCGCCAATCCGGTCGGTCTTCTTGGCCACCTTCTCGACAAGTTCATCGAACAACCCTGTCTTCCATGCCCAGTGCTTCAGTTCCAAAAAGTACAGCGTCGAGCGTGCGTCCCAGAAGTGCGCATTGTCCAGCTTGCGAATGAGAGCGCCGTTCACAGAGTCGCGGAACACCTTCTGGACTCGCTGCACGTCCACTTGAATCTCGTCCAGCGGCACCTTGTTCGCGACCAGGTACCGCAACAACACCAGCACCTCGTACTCGGACGGACGGTAGTGGCCGCTGTGGGGATAAATAATCTTGATGACGCCGTTCTGGATCACCATCATACCCGCAGTCTGCACACACTCGCCGCCGACAAAGCTGGTATGGTGCACGCGTGGGATCTTCTTCGTCTCCTTCTGGCCACCATAGAGGACGCCGTCGCGCAGCACGAATATCCATCCGTCGTCGCCAGTCTCGACAATCTCTTGGGTCGCTTCCGAGACGATCAAGCCGTCCTGTACCGACAGCGCGAACTTCTGGCGCTCCGCCGTTGTGTCGCAGTACAGCACAGTCTCACGCTCCAGCTTCGTGCGCGGGACGCCCTCCACCTCGATGGACTCGTCGTCAAGCCATTCCCAGAAGCTCGGCTTTGCCTGCTGTCGCTTCCATTCCTTGTAGTATGCTCGGAGATTGGCGCCGTACCTAGACAATCAACCCATGACAAAGCAGACCCAACCAGACTATTGTTAGCCAGAGTCGCACGCCATGACCCCTCGGAAGCAACTCGGCACCAACGTACCGGTGCTTGTGATCGCACACTTCGAGCCAGCTCTTCTTGTCCACGACCGAGATGTTGCCGGCGCTGTAGCCCTTGACAAGCTTGGGCGAGTACTTCTTCGCCAGCTTGACGATCTCGTGCATATTCTGGTAGGTCGAGCGGCGTTTCGTGCGCATGCTGTCCGCTGTCATGGTGTGGGGTCGGACGATTACAGTCCACTAGCGATGGTAACGGGGCTCAGCCAACGCCACTTACTTGCGCTCGTCTCCCGTGTCGAGTCTCCTCGCGGGCCGTCAGCTTGACGCGCGTCCGTGTACTCTAGCGCACAACGAGTGGCTCGACGCAGGCAGTCGCCGCCCGTCTTGGTCACGCCGACAAGCTCTCCGACGCGCTGGGCTCGCTGTTGAGTGTGTGTGTCCACCAAGAGCAAACCACAACACGCACAGACCGATTCGCACAGAAAGCGCGCGGAAGCTTTGGAGGCTGTGGGAGCGTGGGGGCAAATCGAGCAAGGCGACGCGACTCGCACAGTCGCGACAGTCGTCGTCGCTCTCTTTTCACGTTTTCACAAACGACCACACAAGTCTCGGCCTAGCTCTCTATCGCTGCCGACCGGGCTCTCCACCTTGCGACGGCAACAACAACAGCACACAGCCACAGCACACACAGAGACACAACAACAACAAGCGGTTAGATTCCTCCATCCGCAGTCCACACCCTTTCGCACACCGAGACGCCGGTACCGTCCGCGAGATCACCAGAATGGCCACGTACTTGCGTCGCCCGCGCCGGCAACCGAACTGCTAACGCCCCCGGATGAAGGCTCTGGGGGAAATCGACGGTCAGTCGGAGCGCCGCTGCCGCCCGCCGTCCGTCGCTGCTGCCCTGTGATGCGGTTTGTTTACCGCGTCCGCTGGTTTCGCGTTCTGGGTCTAATCTCTCGCCGGTTCTTCTCGCTTGGGACCGGCGCTGACCTACACTCTGCTCGCTTCTTACTGGCCCGGCAAATTGAGAAATGTCGCGCTAAAAAGCCGGGACCGGCCAATAATTAGCCTCGGCAGAGGCAGATGGCGGTTCGGCCAGTAAGGGGGGGACCACGCGTGGAATCAGACCATATCGGCCAATCACAGCGCGCGTTTGCGGGATAAACCCCTACCCGTAACCGGTTCGCGCTCGGACCGTGGTGCGGCCGGGCCACCGCTCGCTTCCAGAACGCGAGCGAGAGTCAGTCGCAAGTCAGCAGCGCGACGGCAAAAAGCTTCAAAATACGTGGGGCGGGGGCGGCGCCGAGGTGGCGATTTATCTGAGCAGCCAGTTTTCTGCGTGTGGCTGTTCACAGGCATGGAGAATCCGCATTCGGGGAATCTCGGCTCGTGGGAAACGGACGAGGCGGACGCGTCGCCGAAGGGGCCGGAGCTGGCAAGGGCAGAAACCGCCGCGCGTGTGGCAGTAGAATGCCGCCGGGAACGGTCGAGGGTGGAAGGTGCAAGGCGCCAGCGTATCCGAATTTTGGCCTGCAAGTCCAGCCAGCATGGCCGGCGAGATCCGACAAAGAAAGATCGTGGCGAACAATCCGGCACAGACGGGCGTGGAGCCGCGCCATGGCGCAGAGTGAGAGACTGAGAGATTCAGGCGCTTGTGCTTGGGTCAGCGCGCTGTCGCATGGCGCGGTTGAAGATTCGCGCGCTGCGATTCGTTGGAGACGCTGCTCTCATGTGCCGATATCGCTGGGTGGACGGTCGACCGACGCGATAGCAGGCTCAGAGCGGCGTCGTCACTGCAGACAGACCGCGTGCGGTATTTTACTGTACCCGCCGGGCTCGACACGCTCTGTTCGTCCGTCGATGCTATCAGGCAAACAGCGCGTTCTTTTCGACCCGACGTGTGCGGCGTGGGTTGACTCGTCCAGGAATCTATTCGCAGTGGACGCTGGATGATGAGTCTCCCATCCTCTCGGGCAATCAGGGCAGGCCAAACACGAGAAGCGCGTGATGCGCTCGCCGTGACAGTTGCAGAACTGGCCGCAAAGATGTCAGTTCAACCACCAAACTACCATCATTGTATCGCAATATCACGAGAATGCACGCAAATCTACCCCGAGAGCCACGAATCTGGCCGTGGGTGACGGCCGCTGGCGACGCGGGGCGACGTGGCAGGTGGGGAACGGCGTGACGCGCCGTCGGCAACGTGGGATCCGACAGGCGGATGCAGAGGGTGATGAACACGCCTGCCGGACGTCCCGCACTTGCTGCAGGGTCGCCTGCCCGCAACGGATACTTCACTGTACATCTTCGCTCCTTCTTTTGCCTATTTATAGCTTGCACCTTCGCCTTTTCCAGCATGGAGTGGGGAGGCTTGTCTTGATCGCCATGGCGGCGCGGCAGCTCTCGTTCGAGCGGCCGTACCCATGGGAGGCGGCGCGCGGCTCGACGCGGCAGCGCACGCGCGAGGTGCTCGGCGAGGCGCAGCGCGTCTACGCGCAGCAGCAGGCGCTGCTGCCGGCGCTGCGGCAGGAGCGCGAGGCCGACCCGGAGGTGGCGGCCCATCTGCACGACGTGGGCCGGCGCGCGCTCATCCTGCGCGACCACGCGGCGGTCCCGCGCAAGGCGGCGCGAGCGGCGGCCCAGGCGAGCGCGGCCAAGCGCGTCGTGCCGAGCCGGTTCCCGGAGATCGATGGTGGCGACGACGCGGGTCAGGATGAGAGCGACGACACCATCGACGGCCGCATTGTGCGTTGGAATCGAGTGGATGCGTTTGGCTCATTGGTCGCACTAATGAACGAGGTGTTGTGCTGCAGGCGACGATGCTGATGGACCAGGAATGGGACACGCGGACGTGGACCAAGGGGAAGATCCACGCTGCTGTCGAGGCGCTGTACAGCGAGATCGAGAGTGCCCACAACGATGCGAGACGCGAACTGGCGACGACCATGCTAGTCCGACTGCTCGAAGTGCACGAAGGTACCAGCTGTCTGTGGCTGGTGCTTGAATGCCAGGCGTTCACTTGCATGCTGTCGCAGACGCGGTCGATTTCGTCGAGGCGACCATCCCATCGCTGAGCAACAAGGCCTTCCGTACGCTCTCGAAGCTCACCAACAATCAGCATGTCTACCGCGTTGCTGCGCTGATCGGACGGCTCGCACAATGGTTCGCACGCGTGCTATCGACTGAAAACGCGGTGAGTCTGTGCAGCCATCCCGCCTGAATCGCGATAGCTGATGCATTCCTCGCTATTGGCGATTCCAGGTCGGCAAGAGCGTGGGATGTTTGCTGCGCGAGACGGAGCTGTGCGCGCGCATCGTTCAGCACCACTGGCGCGGAGTGCTCTTCGAGCGCAACCTGCACAGGCGAGAGTACGACGTGGGCGTGCGCGCTCGCCTTCGCTCCATGCACCTGATCAAGTTCGTCGAACTGCGGCATCAGCTCAAAGTGTTCCGCGACACCGTTGGTGTCCATGGTCTGCCCGACCACGCCGTCCAGGCGTACGTGCGCATTATCTACTGTCTGGTGCAGACTCGACAGCACGACTTGGGCGACCAGGACACGAAGGCAACAACCGCTCCGGGGTTTGTGCTTGCCAACCAGAAAAAGGTGCTCAGCTCTGGAGCGCTCGCGTTTCTCGCTTCTCTCATCACTGAGCACCAACAGCCAGCTGTGACGGCCATGATCATCTCGATTGTGCGCGAGGTTGCAATCGGACAGGGACCCGAGCAAATCGCCGAAGTGCTGCAAAACAACATTGTCGAGCGACTGCATGCCGAGATGGCGCGTTCGATTCTCCGCGCGAGCGGTGACAGTCGTGGAGATGGCGAAGCAACAGACAGTTCGATGCTGGATGCCGCGCTTGAGCTTTTGCATGTACTCTGCGACCAAATGCAGCGCGGACACGAACAATTCCAGCGACAGACTCCAGCAACAACACATCTTGTCTCGGCTGCGAACGCGGTCCATGCGGAGCAAGCATTCATGCTGGAGAGGCTCAAGCAAGCTGCAGTCTCGTTCTTGATCCAGCCCGAGATCATCGAAGGGCTGTTCCGCATCTTGGAGGAGAACGGTTTTCGGAACGACAAGCGCTGTGTGACGGCGTTCTCGATCATGCAGTCGATGGTGTGCTCCTTTGGCTTTCCTTGCGTCCTTGACGTGCTCACCCGCAGTGGAGGACGACACCTCGACAAGATTGTTCAGTGCCTCCAAGACTCTCGCCTTCTCGTCAGCGGTGCCGCGTTGGCTCTCTTCTGCGAGCTGACGGATCACCCAGATGGTCGTAGCGGGCTAACGACTGCAGGAGCGATTCGATTGTTCATGGTCTGGTGTCGGATGGGCATCGAGAATACAAAGACTCCGGACGTCTTCGTCATGGGTCTCATCGGTTGTGCGCTGCTTGCGAGGCAGACGCCAGCGAGCAAGAAAGTGTCCCAGTCGTGGCTGCTCGCCGCAGTGGAAACGTTTGAAGGTCGGCTCGATGCGCTATACACGCTGCTGTTGGATCTGGTGATCCAAGACCAAGGCGTCGAGTCCCATTCGGCGGAGAAAGCCGCCATGTTCTTGTACTCTGCTGATGCGTTGGCAACCTTGGTCAGGTTTATCACGCCAGTCACGCCGTCCTGTCTCGAACCAGCCCTCCAGACCCCGATTCATCGCAACATCAGCTGCATCGTGCTGTGCAGGTTCTTCCGCGCGCAACAGATCGCCAAGACGTGCTTCTCCGAAGACGTTGTCAACCATTTGGCGCTGAGCATCCAATGCAACCGTCTGGACGAGATAGAGCACAAGGTCAGTCGGTACTTGCCTGACAAGCGATTACTCCACAGACTCGGATCGAAAGAGGCTTGCAAAGCGCTTAGCCGACTCGCGCGCTGCTCATCCAGCGGTGATGGCGATGTCATCGAGGCTCGTCTCCGCCCTTCGCTGACTTCAGCGCAAGTTCCCGAGTTGCCTCAAGGGATGATCTGTGATGTAGTGGTTCGACTCCACGTGCTCCAAGACCTCGTGGCGTATATTCGGCCGCTCAACACCGCCGCTGACGATCTAGATGTGGAGATCGGGCTGATTTCGGCTGCTGTCGAGTTGGCAGGGTACTTGCGACCACTTCCGTACGGCGAGGCGGCTCGACAGAAGTTCCTGAGGCTGTTTGCGACACACGAACACGGCAAGTATGCTCGAGAGAAGCTCCTGTTGCTCGTTGAGGTCGCCGCACCGGCCATTCTGCAGCTGCTGCGCGATAAGAATCTGCATTCGAAGCTCGTCGAGATGTGTTGCGCTTCGCTGAGCCGACTTGCGAGCACCACAGAGGCCACCTGCAGACTGTTGTCCCAGGGTAGTCTCCAGACAGGGCTGCTGCACTTCCCAGAGTTTCTGCTTGATGGACGCGATGAAGCCAAGACGAAGACGCTGGTTGTGGACGCAGAGACCGACGATCATGGCTTGCTGGATGTGTCAGCATCGCTGTACACGCTGTTGGGGAAGCTGTGCGCGGTGTCAGAGGGTCGAGCTGCGATCATGCGCGCACAAGTGCTTCCTCGGATTCTCAAGCGCCTGCAACTCTGCGATGCAGCCAATATCGAGCAAGACGTCGCCTGCAAGAGCGAGATCGCTGTGGTGATCTCGAGGCTCGCCATGACAAACACTGTCGAGGGCAACACGAGCGAGCTGTTTCTCCACTTCCGCGTTCTCGACTTGCTGCTTGCGCTACTGAAAAACCGTTACGAAGGCGGAGTGGCGCTGCTATCCAATGCAGACAAAGTGAGCTCGAAGAAGAAGCTTCGTGTCTTGGAGCACGTGTTAGGTGCCATCGCGACCCTGAGCCAAGACATTCTTGTGTGCGTCCCCAGAGTGGTTGAACTGGGAGTGCCCAAGTTGCTCCTTCCGTTCCTGGACCGTATCAGTGCCAACGACTTCAACCCGAAGACGCTCCGACTGGAAGCGATCCAGTTCCACGCCATGCGAGTGGTTCACTCGGTTGCTGCCTACCCTTTCGGCGAATACCACGCGTATTTGACTGGCATATCAAGCACACACCAATCTCCGTCGCGGGTTGAGCGTGACGGCGATCCGACACCCACGTCGCTGATGGATAAGGTGCAGAGACTCGGCTATGACTTTGCAAAGGAGCTCCAAGGCCGACACGCGCTCGCATCACCCGAGGATAAGACGGTCGGCGACTTGGCAAGAGAAACGCTGGCTGCCGTGAACGAGAACCAGCAGCGTCGTGAACACGATCGCAAGGCTTCTCAGGTGGTAGTGGGGACAGTTGCCATGCCTCCAACCAGTAAACATCGAAGTTCTGGTGCTTCTCCGTCGAAGCCCCCAGGCCGCCAGCAGGCAGCGGCGTTTCCGTTGCTCTCGCCTTCACCATCGAGAAAGTCGAGCGCTGACAACAACAAACCGCTGCCGCCTTCAGCCATCGCTCGTCAGACCGGTTGTGATCTTCCGATCGCAAACCTGTCAGCGTCGCTATCTGAGAACGGACCGACATCTCCCATCGTCGTGGTCAGCCCAGGATCTCCAAATCCAGTTCGACTCAACGGTGTTGACCTCGCCATGACGCGACCACCTGGGAAGAGCGACTCGCCGCAACGGCGTCAGGAGGAGCGCCAGCAGGCAGAATCTCCGCGATACGTGTTTGCTGTGCCGCGGCGTCAGAAGAAAGTGAGCGATGCCACAAGCAGCCTGATGCTAGACCCGTTGTTCGGCTCGACCTCGGCCGACACGCTGCCTGCTCGCCTCCCGCGCAATTCGATTCCAAATGGACTGGCCGACTTGGAATGCCACTCGTTCTCACAGGAGACGGAACGGTTCGGTCACTGCGTCAGCGTGAAGGCGCGGCGTGCGAGGCGAGGCGACAGGTACATCCCATCGCTCGGTGTGATCTCAGCTCCAGGTCTCGCACAGCAGTGAGTCAACGTGAGTAGAAACTCGCAACATCAACATATGAGCCTCAAGTCTATGGACAAAGCAGTATCGATTGTCAGTGTCCGCACGAGGCGACACAAAACAACGGAGAAAGAGCCGCAGCTCCTGCTCTACCGTGCACAACTTCTATGAGCAACCTCGCTGGAGGTCCATCTGTATGTGGCGTTCGGCGATCACGACTGATCCGTCGAGCCGTACTTGCCGCGGCCACCAGTGCTGCGTCCCAGCAGCTTCTGCGAGATGTTGTTGCCACTGCCGCTGCGCGTAAGCAGCGGACTCTGGTGGTACAGCAGCTTGCCTCGCCGCTTCTTCATCAGATGCGTCTTCTGCAGCGTAGGCGACGCGTACATGGGCGACTTCTCGAACGACTTGGTGCCGCTCTTGCGCTCCTCCTTCTCCGAGTGGTACACCAGCAGACCGATGACGAGCACGAAGAGCGCAAAGCCGTCGTAGATGGTGAACGTCTGACCCGCGGCAGGGCCAGTGAGCATCGGGAACAGGTACAGGACGTCCGTGAGGGGAAGTCCAACCGCCGACGAGACGACGAAGAGCACGCTGCTGCCCTCCTTGAAGATGTACAGCATCAGCTGGTTGTAGATGGTGTTGAACACGATGAAGACCATGAAGACCTGGAAGACGCCAGAGTCGCACTCGAGGTGTGCGCCGTTGAGCTCGACCGGGCTGCCCAAGAAGCAGTTGTGGGCTTTCCCCATGTACGAGAGCAGGTCGCTCCAGGGAACAGGCGGGTCGCTGAACGCCTTGATGCGCACCGTCCAGATAGTCGAGATGCCGATCAGGATCTGGTAGAAGCTGATCCACATGTTGGCGTACCAAATGTCCAGATCCACGTCCTTGAGACCGATCTCCTTGTACACGTTCGACATGGCGGCGGGAATGAGCGAGACAATGTACAGCACGATCCAACCGGGTGTCGCGTCGGGCATATTCGCACTCTCCTGGCCCGTGAGCACGGGTAGCATGTTGACGAGGCCACCGTAGAGCACGAGCGTCGAGCCGAGCAGGTGGCCGCGCTTGAAGCGCGTCGACAGGAATGAGTACGAGAGCAGCATGTTGAACGGCAGGCTCAATTGGTTGAGCACGTTCGCCAAGTTGCCGCTGCGGTGTCACACAAGCGGTGAGATCGACTGCAAAACCACTCGCCAGATTGACAATACGACGTACCCGATGTGCGGCGTCGGGAAGGCACCCAAGAGGTTGTACAGCGTGTCGAAGAGCGCCATTAGCATGTACTTGTAGTGCGGGAAGCGCCGCATCTCGGGCGTGATGTCATCTGCCAGCACCATCGTTACAAGTTAGCTTCCCATCTTAACAGAACTGACTGAAAGAAGCCGCCTCTCACCGGTGAAGTAGTGCTTGTAGCTGTCACACATGCACACAACACCAGGTTACTCTACATTCAGCTCGAGGCAAGGCGGCGACGCTGGATACACGTACATGACGACGGGAACCGAAGACGCGAGGAAGGCGATGGGAAGGATGATGTTGGTAAAGTACCAGAGGAAGGCCGTGTAGTCGTACGTGATCCGGCTGGAGCCAAGAGAACAGCAGACCACCAATAAGTGAGCCACCATCACCCCAGCCGACACCTTGCATGTAACCCCCACAACGACAGCCAACGCACGTGTAGAGCACGCGGTCGACGCAGCGCGCCGCGATGAGCAGCACGAGTGCGATCGCGAGCTTGGACTCCCACAGCAGCCGCTTAACGTCCATGGCCGCCTCGCCGTCGTCAGCGTCCCCACCGAAGCCCCGCTCCTCGGATCGGACGGTGGCGGATGATGATGTGCAAGCCTGCAGGTTGGACGATCTCAGAGTAGAAACGTTAGAATCGTTCGATTTCGGGTTGCTAAACAACAGCGTTTTATATGCGATTTAGCGACCGTCTGCTGCCAAGAACTGCAGATGCAGATACGGGAGTATGGTGCCCACGACTTCATACCTTGTAAATGTGATATGTCTAACTTCGATTTTGTATGACAAATGCAGAGCAATGTATACTCTGATGTATACCAATATTCAGTCTAGGAGTGCAATCGTATTGTAAAAAATGCAGAGTATCATGCCAAAAGTGGGTTCGCTACACCGTAGTGCACGATAAGTGGGTGGCTTGAAAGGTGCAGTGAACCCTCTTTTGGTGAAATGTTTGGCTTGACAGGTGTGGCGGACCCACTTATGGCGTTACTCAAGAGTCCAGTATATCGCGGATCGCTGTACGAATGTCGATTGCCTTGCCTTTGCTCCCACAATCGGGGGAAAGCGAGCTTCCCGACGATCACCATGCGGCTTCCCTCTGCGCGGACCATGTCGCGCCTGCTGGCCACGAAGCCCTTCAAGGTGCGCGTCTACTACCGTGTCCTCGTGCTAGCCATGCGCAGAGCCCTCTCTTCCTCTGTGGATCGCGCCAAGCTGACGTTCATCTGCTGCCAACTTAGCCGACTGGATCGTCGCTGCGACATGCACTGCTGATCAGCGGCATCGGCCTCTCGGTGCTGGCGCTGGCGCAAGCTGAGCTCTCGGAGTCGGGCGGGACCTGCTCGATCGGTGACGCGCAGTGCGACGCCCGATACGTGCCGCCCGAGGCGGATATCCGCGCGTTCTCGGTGCCGCTGGACGGAGAACTGTTCCTTCCTGTCGCCAACTCGCGCGCCTCGCGCGTCAGCTGCGCCACGTACAAGGCCAACTTCCCGATCGAGGTGCGCTGATGTGGATACGCACCGGGAGTTTCGGTTGGGAGACTCATGGCCTTGATGGTGTGACTGCAGGACAAGTTCAGCATTCAGACATTGGACAACGGAGACGTGTTCGCGGCTGTTCTCGACGGCCATGGTACGCTCCTCTAGAGCTGATGTTGCACTACGTGAGTGCTGACTGTATTGGTGTTGTAGGCGGGTGGCAGGTGTCCGAGTATGCGCGCAAGTCGCTGATCAGCAATGTCCAGAAGGAGCTCGCTTCTCTGCGCAAGGGAGACAAGGACAACGAGTCCGAGTCGCGCAAGCCGCTGTCGGACACGAAGATCGCAGGCGCGATCCAGCGCGGTTTTGGACGCACGGACCGCGAGCTGATGGAGGACGTGGCCGCCGCCTTCAAGCTGGGTTTCGGTGCCGTCGCTCGCTGCGGATCGTGCGCGCTGCTGGTGTTCGTCAACGGCGGCTCGGTCCACGTCGCGAACGGTACGATGCTGCTGTGCTGCTGTGGTGATTGGATTTCACCCTTACTGGATGTCGATGCTGATCCTGTGTTTGTGTTCTTGCAGCTGGTGACATTCGCGCTGTGTTGGGCAAGAGTGATCCGGACAGCACCGACGGCGGGATGCTGGCCGTGCCGATGAGCCACGACCACAATGCCATGTCTCTGATCGAGCAGGAGAAGCTGCGCAAGGACCACCCTGGTGAGGCCAATGTATTCACGTGCCGCCATCCCGAATCGTGCTACGTGAAGGGAGCTCTGCAGCCGACGCGCGCGCTGGGCGACTTCTCACTCAAGTACTCGGAGTTCAATGGTCCACCGTACGTGAACGGAGACCGGAGTGCTGGACGCCATTTCCCGGTGCCGTACTCGCCGCCGTACATCACGGCGATCCCTGAGATCAAGCACCACGCGCTCGAGAGCGGCGACAAGTTCCTGATCGTTGGGTCGGACGGGTTGTGGGACTACCTGACGAACGAGGAAGCAGTCGAGGTGGTCCGTGAGCATCTGCTGGCGAAGAACCACGAGCTCGCAGGCCGCGCTCTTGTCGAGCGCGTGCTGCAGAAGGCCGCCAAGCGCTACGACATGACATACCACGACCTGCTCAGTCTCCCGGCTGGCAGTCATCGCCGTCGGCGCCACGACGACACAACCGTGGTTGTCGTCTTCTTCGATTAGCAACGTCGCCGGGGGAGCAGTGAGAGGTGCGTTGGTGAATTAAAGTGTCACGAAATTGGATGAGGGGTAGCGACGAAGAACAACGAAGTTTGTGTCCCTCCACTAGAAAGAGCTGATACAGAGATCACGAAAAGCACATGAGGTGTACTGGAGACAATCGAGATTCCAGTTCAACCACACTCGCAGTTGTCCCTTTTCGCATTGGCGCTTTTGTGTGCTGTGGGCAGGAAGGGATGCAAGCAGTCTGGATCGCTGTGGTTAGCTTGCTGCTGTAGGTAGTGCTGCTGTTTATCCAGGTCCAGCATCAGTGTCGGCTGCTGGTGTCGGCGTGGCGCCAACAGTGAGCGTCACTGGGACGCTGCCTATTGCGTTCCCGGCTGGTGGGTTGGTGGTGGTAGTGCTCGCCGTGACTTCCTCGTCCAGCAATTGGCGGTACCGGTTGTAGTTGTGCTCGAGCGAGTCCGTGTAAAACTGCATCAGCAAGACACAACACAAATCAAACATTAGTCAGGCAACCAAGAAATACACCACCAAGCTTGCTGCAATGGAGACGCACTCGAAGATGAAGACAGAGCGACGTGAGCGGCAGCCAGATGGGCCGCACGATGTAGTTGATAAAGTGGAGCTGCACCGTGAGCCGCGTGCGGCGGCTGTCGAGATCCTGCATGAACCAGTCTGTGGGGATCCCAAGATCCGCCTCCGCCTTTGCTTGGTTCTGGAACTCGTCGAGCATGCGGTGGCTCCAGGCGAACGCTTGCTGGAACGGCAGCGCCTGGTGTGATAGGTCGGCGGCGTGCACGAGGATCCCCAAGAGCACTGCTCGCTTCTCCGAGAGTTGGCGACGCGTGAGGCTCTCGAGAACCTTGCACTTCTCAAAGTGCTTGGACATGTCGGTGGCGAGAATGCAAGCGATGATGAGCTGCCGCATACGTCGGTAGCGGTCGACGTCGAGGTACTGGAGGATCTTGGCCGACTTGTGATTGAGGATGATGAAGGTGACGCGGCAATGGTGGCGCTCGAGCACAGCGTCGTCGTTGTGAGTGAGCGCCATGGGGCTCAGCGTCTTGAGCTCAAAGTCGTTCGTGTTCCCAGGGTGGTCAATGTTGTGGCAAAGGGAGGCGATCAGCATGGCGAAGATCTCGAACCCGCTGAAGAACTTGCGGCACTCGGTGCGGATCATGATGTGCATGGTGAGCATGACCTGGAAGGCATGCTGGAAGTTGTGGAACGGGTTGCTGCGGTAGTAGTTGGCCACATTGGACGCGAACGTCGCGAATTTATCGCCCGAGATGCGGAAGTACTCCAAGAAACCGTACGCTCGAAAGATGATGCCGCAGCACATGACGATATCACTACTCGAGAAGACACTAGTGTTCGTGTCCCACTGGTCAAGCGGCTCGCTGACACCTTGCGCGAAGACGATGTCACGCGGGAATGGAACCACGTCGTCCTCGTGCTGCTTGTGCTTGACTATTGGCACCAGTGCCGCGAGCGAGAGCGGCTCCCTGGTCGCCAGCAAGTCGTCTGGTGCACTCACGCAGCAGAATTTGTGCACGATCGACGAGATGATGTCCGTCTCCGAGAAGGGATCAACATGATTGGCCGACGGCATTCTTCGGGGCGAGAGCGGGGCACCGGTGGCTTGTGGAGCAGAGGCGGCGTTGTCAGCCACACAGTCGGACACGACTTTGTAGTACGAGATGTCGAGCGAGAGCCGGCCCAGCGCGAACTGCACTTCGCTGCAGAACTTCGTCATGGTGTCCCGATCGAACTTGGTGAAGGCGACGACGTGCGAGCCTTCCTTCTTGTTGATGCACATGGCGACGGCGACAACCTTGCGATTCGACGCGGCGTGGTCTTCGAAGATGGGCATGCACAGCACGCTCGTGGTGCGGTAGCCTGTCTTGAGGTCGACGCTCGGGTCGAAGAGCTCGTGCTTGTACGCGTCACGAGTGCATACGGGTTCACCAGTTGTGGCTACAAGTCCCGACAGACCGCGGTTCATCGGCGACCGGATGCTCTCGCCGCCGATCTGCGGTGTGATCCACAGTTCCTTCTTGAAGTGGTCGATGAGCAACAGTCCGAAGCGGTCACACTGCATGATGTCTTTGCCGAGCTGCATGACCAACTCGGCGAACTCGGCAATGGCGGTGCTCTCGGCGATGAAGGTCGTGAGCTGAAGTCGCGCTTCGATCAGCTTCTGCGCCGTCTTGACCTCGTGCAGCAGACTCGCCTTGTACAGCGACGTGCCGACCGTGTCTGCGGCGTAGTTGAGGAAGATGGCGTCCTCGTGGGAGAAGTCTGTGCCGTCGACCTTGTTGACGGCCGAGAGCACGGCGAGGATGGTGCCATCCGGTGCCTTGACTGGCAGACACAGAATCCGCTTAGTGACAAAGCCAGTTTTGAGATCGAGCGTCGGGTCGAACATGGGGTGAGAATACGCGTCGTTGGTGATGATGGTCTCGCCCGTGCGCGCCACGAAGCCGACAATACCTTTGGCGATCGGCACATACTCGCCACGCACGATGTCGGCGGCGCTGGCGATGTACAGCTCGTTCTCCCCTTCCATCTTCATGAAGAGTCCGATGCGCTCGGTGCCGAGCAGCTCGTGGCAGACGGAGAGCACCTGATCCAGCACGGCAGACGACACGGCCTCCATCGAGAGATTGCGGTGCAGCTTGAGAAGTCCCTCAATGCGGTTCTGTGCCGTCTGACGCTCGCGCGACAAGATCAAGTTCCAGATGGCAGCGCCGGCGACGACGGCGAGGAACTCGAGCATCTGCTTGTCGGTGTCCTGGAAGCGCGTCGGCGTGTAGTCGGCCAGCGGCAGCCGCTTGGTTCCTGACTTGCTGACCACTGCTGGAGATATTGTCCGCGCAGTCGAGACAACTTGGAGAACACCGACGACTGAGCGGTTGGCGTTGCGGATCGGAAGACACAAGAGAGCGTGCGGTGTGATGCCTGTCATCTCCATCTGACGCTCGTAGTTCTCGTGCGCGAAGAAGTCTTCGATGCTGAGCGGCTTCCCTGTCATGAGAACGCGGCCGAATGTCGTGGGCGAGTCCGCGGCGATGAAACCCTCGTTCACTGGGGAGGTTGCGTCGCTGGCACCTGCGAGCTGCTCCGGCTCAGTCGAGAAGATCTCCACGACATTGCGGCGCTCGTTCAGGATTCCCAGCGTGTACTTGTCGGCGCGCACGAGCTTCTCGGCAGCGTGCAGGATCTTCACGATGACGGTGTCGAAGTTGCCCTGGGACGATATGTCTCTCACGGACGCCACGACTTCTTCCAGCTGCGCCACACGCTCCGTCGCCACCGACAGCGGCGGAGTCAGCCCCAGTCCCTGACCGCTGGCCACGGCTGCCATTCGCTTCGGGGGAGAACGTGAAACATGTGGACTGCCGAACGACAGATCGCTCTGGCGATGGTTGGTCCGGTACTGAGCGAGCTGCTGCTCAACCTCCGCGGTCTTGGCGCTCAGCACGCGCACACGACGCACGGCCTCGTCCACCTGCGCCTGCAGCTCGCACTTCTCGTTTTCATGGGCCCGCGCGTTCTGCAGCACAATGCGGAGCGCGTCCGCCGGAACCAGCAGCGTCTTGGTATTGGCGTCGTTCATTGGTGGTTGCTTCCCTCGCCGCTTCGGAGTCAACTTGAAGTTGGCGGTATTGAACCGGTATTGAACCGGTTTGTGAAGGAGCGAACTTCAACATCAAGTCAACGAAACCGTCGGAATCGAGCAGTACCGTACTGCATACTGTACAGTTCGCACACCCTGTGCGACGATGTCCGCCCCCAATGATGATGCTGTAGAAGCCAGTGGGCCGGCAAAATGCCTTGGAGCGACTCGGCCGCCATGGTGGCGACTGAAGCCAATCGACCAGTGAACCGAGTCCATCTAGCGAATGCGGATGCGCTGCGCTCATCTGCAGTGTTCGTCTTCAGCGCGCGACTGACGTCAGCCTCAAGACTGAAGCCGCATCTTCAGGATCGGCCGGCAACGAATATGCATGGTGCCAATATGTTGGGACGATGAAGAGAGCTCGCTCATAGCAATGAACACACGGTATTGGACTCGCAACACGAGGGTTTTGATTGATTAACTTTGTGTTTGTTACTGTGACACCCAACGCGATCCTCCAACATGGCGGCGGCAGGTTTCCCTCGCCTGACCGCGCAAGCGCGTGATGACGCTATTGGTCTCAATCTAGTCCTCGCGCGCGCCGAAGAAGATGTACTTGCGGCGGCCCGTCTTCTCCGGGAACTTGACGCCGTTCTCCGTGAGCTTGACGAACGCCTTGCTAAAGTCCTGGAAGAACTGCTCCTCGTCCTTGGCGTACAGCTCCACGTACTTCTTGAATGCCGGGTCCGTCACCAGCACCATGTCGGCGGGCAACATCATCAGCTGGCCCGACGCGTCCTCGAACTGCTGCGGGCCGTTCCACTTCTTGTAGTGCCACTTGTTCTCCAGCAGCTCGACGAAGAACTGGTTCGAGAACGTCCACTCGGCGTTCGTCCACGGGCCGCTGAACCCGCTGCGCGTCGGGTAGCAGCGGCCGAGCGCGTGGCAGCCGATGAGCGCGACGATCTCGCGGTCGTTGAAGCCCATGCGGTAGAACACGTCGCGCACGTGCTGCGTCGTCTTTTCCTTGGAGCCCATGTCGGCGTTCGGCAGGCGGTCGTCCGGCGTCTGCTCCTTGGTCGTGCCGCTCGTGGCGTCCGGACGGCCGAGGCGGAACGGGATCGTGGGGCCGCCCATCTCCTCAATCATGGTCACGCCCGCGAGCACGTACAGGTCGGCGTACGTGATCTCCGGGTGGTTCTTCTTCACCTTCTCGAGCGCCTTGACTGCGAGGTGGAGGCCGGCGTTGCCGCCGTGGTTGATCTCCGGCTCGAAGCGGATCGTGCCGCCCGTGCTGCCGCCCGATCCGTCCTTCTTGCTGTACGTGCCGGACGAGTGCCACGCGAGGCGCACGAGCGTCGGCCCCATGTAGTTGTCCTTCTCGAAGATGTCGACGATCTCGGCCTTGATCTTCTCCAGATCCACCTTGGCCTCGCGCGCGCTCACCAGATCCGTGAGCGCCAGACCGCCGACGGCCGCGACGCCGGCGGCCGCGAGCAGTACCGCGCTCGGCTGCTTCTTGGCCGCGGTCTTGGCCGACGCCGTCGCGAACGTGCGCGCCTTGGCGGCCGACGCGGCGGAGGCTGCACGCAGCAATGGCGACGCAGACCGTGAGCTTCCCGCGCACTAGTGACAAGTCCGAAGAAGATACCGCTTCGTACCTTGCTGGGCAGCGCGGATGGCGACTCGACGCAGCATACTGTTCAGAAAAGAGTGTGGAAGATCTAGAGGCGGAGGAGGCTCAGCTGTGCTCCAGGCGGCGGATTCGCGAATGAGCCGACTGAGCAAGGGAAGCAAAGTGGCGGGCCAGGTCGGGGATTAGATACGCAAACCCGCGGGTTGCGAACCTTGGCCGACGTGCGGCACGATGGGGAAAGTGATTGGGCAGAGTATAGAAAAGTCGAGTCATTGCGCAGCACCTCCAGAACAAGAGACTGGTCCGGACTGCCAGGGTCGTCGCCGGGTCGGACAGCCTCCGCCCGCGCCTATGTGCGGCGGCCCTGTCGCGTGCGCAATGAGGCTGTTACACTTGGAAACTGTATGCCGACGCATGTAAGACCAACGGAACGGACCGCTGGGTGTACCGGTTGGCGTGCACTCGCTACCGGTATATTCCATGGACTTGAACCTAGCAGACAAGATCGCCTTTTGACGAAGATGAAGAGGGGGAAACTCGATGATGATGTTAGATTCAAAGCGATACTGACCAGGAAGGAGCAACAGGAGATCGTTGAGATGTCCAAGTTGAGGAATCCGAAGCTCAAGGACGCCAAATTCGTCCTCAAGAGCAACCGGAATGTCTTGCGCTGTGCCAACAGTCGATGCAAGGCCAGCTTCTGGAACCGAGACGTCAATGCCGCCAGGAACATCTTGGAACTGCTGAAGAGTGGCCTTAAAGGGAAGCACGGACCAAGAAGGCTGAAGCTATTCAAGCGAGGCGGACAGCGGATATGACGTCGACGGAGAGCACAGTCGTTTGAAAGACTCGTAGCACTAGCAATGCAGAGAGGTCATATCAACGACAAGGGGCACCGGCGGGGCTAACCCCCTCCACAGCTATCCTTATATTGGAGGGCACAGAGGTCAGTAGGACAGAAGCAGCGCGCTCATCAACACCATTGGGCTCACATCACCATGGCGTTGCCGCTGTTTCGAGGACTAGCAGCGCTGTCGTGGGAAGAGGCTGTGGCGCCGAGCAGCCGCTTGCTGTCGCCACGCGTGTAGCGCATCGGTGCGCGCGCGTCGCTCGAGAGCCGGTCGAACTCGAGCTTGTACCGATCAAAGTTGTGCTCGAGCGCGTCGACATACACGCGCAACGCGGGGCACAGCGTGGCGAGCGGCAGCCACAGCGGACGCAGCACGTAGTTGATAAAGTTCATCTGCACGGTCACGCGCGCCTTGATGTGGTGCAGGTTGGCCATGAACGAGTCCACGGACATCAGCAGCTCCTGCTCGTGCTTGGCCTGCGCCTGGAACTCGGTCAGCATGCGCATCCCCCAGCGCGCGGCCTGCGAGTACGGCAGCGCCTGGCCCGACAGGTCCGCTGCGTGCATTACAACCCCCATGAGCACGTACTTCTTCTCCGGGAGCTGGCGGCGCGTCAGCAGGTCGAGCGCCTTGCACTTGTCCACGTGCTTGGTCATGTCGGTCGCGAGGATGCACTGGATGATCAGCCTTCGCGCTCGCACAAACCTCGCGGGCGACAGGTGCTCGAGGATGTTGGCCGACTTGTGTCCCAGGATGAGGAACGTCACGCGGCAGTGGTGGCGCTCCAGCACGGCGTCGTCGTTGTGAGTGAGCGCAATTTGGCTGCGCGCCTTGAGCTCAAAGTCGTTCGTGTTGCCAGGGTGGTCAATGTCGTGGCACAGTGCCGCAAGCAGCATCACCAGCATGTCCAATGCAGAGAACCAGCGACCGCAGTCGCGTCGTAGCAGCACCGACGTCGCATGCAGCACCTGGAACGCGTGCTGCAGGTTGTGGAATGGGTTGGCGCGGTAGTGGGTCGCGACATGCGACACAAACGTCGCGAACTTGTCGGGTGACACACGGAACGCCTCCAGCAACCCGAACGTGCGGAATATGACGCCAGTCGCCACCGAAATGGCACCAGGCGACAGGTCCAAGCAGTCGAGGTCCCACGCCTCAAGGTCGCCGACGCCAGTCACAACACTGCTCTCACGTCCCATGCCGGCCAACTTCAGTGGCACTCCCAGCGTCTCGTCACTTGCCGGCTCGAACACGCTGAAGTCGACAAGACCGTCGTCCACAGCATCGCCGAGATCCAGTACAAGACCGCCGTCCACCTCGCCAGGCTGGCAGTACTTGTGCACGAGCGACGAGATGATCTGTGCCTCGCTCATGGGTTCCGAACTCGCCATATTGACCACGGACGCCGCCGTCGGTCGATCACCTGATGATCCAGCTTGTTCACGCTCCTTCAACGCGTCGCCGTCCGTATCGCTCTGCAGCCCGCAGTCCGACACGACCTTGTAGTAGGAAATGTCGAGCGAGAGTCGGCCGAGTGCAAACTGGATCTCGCGACAGAAGCGCGTCATGCTCGCCATGTCAGTCGACGTAAACGGCACGACGTGTGTGCCTTCCAGCTTGTTGATGCCCATGGCGACCGCCACGATCTTGGGGTGTACCGATGTGTGGTCTTCGAACACGGGCATGCACAGCACGCTCGTCGTGCGGTATCCCGTCTTGCGATCCAGTGTCGGGTCAAAGAGCTCGTGAGTGTACGCGTCGCGAACACACAACGTTTCGCCTGTCGTGGCCACGAGTCCCGAGAGTCCCTTGCTCAGAGGCATGCGCACATTTTGGCCGTCGACATGTGTGATCCACAGCTCTTTCTTGAGATCGTCCACGAGGAGGAAACCAAAGCGGTCGCAACCCATCAGGCGTTTGCCCTCCGCCATGACAACGCCAACGAACTCGGTCACCGACGTCGAGCGCGCAACAAAATCCGCGAGCTTCAGCCGTGCCTCGGTGATGCGTTGGGATGTGATCACTTGCCGCAACAGGTTCGCTTTGTGCAAAGAGATGCCTGCGCCGTCCGCCACGTAGTTGAGGTAGAGCGCGTCTTCAGGCGAGAACTCGTCTCCGTTGACCTTGTTGGACGCGCAAATAACAGCCAGCACGTTCGAGTCGGCGTCTTTGACTGGTGCACACAATACTTGGCGAGTCAGGAATGACATCTTCTCGTCATAGGTCGGGTCGAACTCCGGGTGACTCTGTGCAAAATTGGTCAGTATGAGCTGCCCCGTGCGCATGACGAACCCCACGATGCCGTTGTGCTCGGTCAGGTACTCGTCCTTGGCGCCGAGCGAGCTGTGGCTGCCGGCGATGTAGAACACGTTCGTGCCTTCGTCGCGGACATACAACACAATCTTCTCGGCGTTTAGCAGTTCGTACGAGACGGCGATGATCTGCGCCAGCACGGCCGATGTGTTTACCTCTGCCGAGATATTGCGGTTGAGCTTGATCAGGCACTCAATGCGGCTCTGCGCAAGCTGGTGCGACTTGGCGAGCGAGATGTTCCAGATGGCCGTGCCCGTGATGGAGCAAATGTAGCTGAAGCTCTCCTTCTCCTCAGCAGATAGAGCTCCGCTTCGCTTGCTAGTGCCGTTGGCGTCTGCGTCTCCGGGTGTGTCAGCGCATAGTCCGAGCGACACGTGCGGATGTTTGCGCGTTACAACTTGAAATACGCCGACTAGGATACCGTGCGCATTCAGAATCGGAGCACACAACAGCCCATCCGGCACAAAATCTAGCAGCTCAAGCTGATCCTCAAACAGCTCGAACGTGTTCGAGTTGCTCACGTCGATCGCCTCGAGCGGTTTGCCAGTCTACCGCAGACCAGAGCCACAGTGAGATACGACCAAAATGGAGGACGAAGAGCAAGCGACTGCATACCAGCACAACGCGACCGAACGTCGTGGTTGAGTCAACCGGCAGGGAACCTTCTTCCATATAGCTCTGGTCGGGGAGATCCACAGGCGGGTTCGAATAGAGCTCGACGGCGTCCTTCTTCTCATTCAGAACCCCGAGCGTGTACTTCTCGGCGCTCACCGTGCTCTGCACCGCGTGCAGTGCACGACTCACGACCTCGAGGGTGTCGTTCGTCTGCGAGATCTCGCGTGCTGCGTCCATCAGCGCGCGCAGCTGGTCAGCACCAGCACCACTCGTGAGTCGACTACAATCGGCACCACTATCAACACAATGGATCAGCTCGTACATTGTCTTCGCGCGCAGCAAGACGCGCCAACTCCTGCGTTTGCTCGTCAATGCGATCGCGAATGCCGGACGAAAAGTGATCGCTGTGCGACCGATTGCGATTGAGTAACGACTTGTTGTTCCGCTGACGCCGCATCGACGACATTGTGCGCGATGGTGGTCCTCCGCGAAGTCCCGGACTCGCCACGTCACTGCGGAACGCCATGCACCGCTCCAGCTGCACTTGCCGTTTCGCGAGCTTGAGTTCGAGCTCCTTGGCTTCGTCCACGGCACGCGCGAGCTCATCCTGAAGCCGCTGTTTCTCGGCAAGTCCCTCCCGCACGCTTGTCACGACCGCTCTTAGGGCTTCCGACGGCACACGAAGCAGCTTGGATTCGTCTGTCATGGTGCTGTCCTCGGACGTGATGCCAGCGACCCGTCATGTCCTGATTATTGCTGGAAATAGGGACACCAATGAAAATGCTGCGAGTGTCCAAACCAATAAGCTTCATTCATCCCCGCCACTGCTGCCTGTCAGGAGCGCCATCACGCGCAAACACGATCCTACTCCGTCCTATCCACTCTTCACAGTCGGCGAGATAGCACCTGCGCGCTGCGCGTACTCACGATGGCCACAACGCTGCTGGGCTCCATCAGCACGTCCTCAACTGCCCTCTCGCGAGCATTCGAGAGCATATCCGACAGCAGACTCTCGAGCTCTTCGGGAGATGCGAGCAAATGCACCGCGGCGCTGCGAAGGAACTCCGCGTTCAACTGCACCTGCTGCAGCGCAAACTTGGACAACTCCTCGACTCGAAGCCACTCGCCGAACGCCTTGACAGCCATCTTGAGCATGCCGGCCACGAACCATTCGGTCACCAGCTCGGCATGGGGCGAAAAGATCTGGATCTGCTTGGCGAAGATGCGCTCCACATCCAGTGACATCCCAGACGCGTTGACGCCTCGCGACTTGAGAGCCCCGCCAGAGCGCCGACGTAGCGCGTCCCGACTCGCATTGCGGCTGTTGCTGCCGCTGGCGAACAAACTCTGCGTGTCCCCGAGCGCGAGCGCCACCTCCTTGCCGAACCGGAACGTCGCCTCCACCACCGCAACCACCATCTCTTGCACGCTGCGCGGCTCCTCGTCCACTGTCGCCCACGTCGTCACACTGACGCCCTTCGCGAGCACAGCGCAGAGCTGATTGCCGTAATGCCGAGCAACAAACTGCACAAGCTCCATTGATGTCTCACGCGTCACTTCAATCATATGCGTCACGTCCACTTGGTTCATCTTCTTCCTCGCCGCAGCATCGCCCATTCCTGGGAAAGCAGCGCCGCCGCCACCAGGAAGAATCTCAATAAGCGTACGAACGCATTCGCCGATACCGTCGGATGCCACGTCGCGGCACATGCATGCCATGAAAAGAATAAACGGCGGTGACGGCTCGAGCCATGGCGGAGCCACCGCCTGCTCGTCGAACGCGCGCTTAGGCTCCGTGTACAGCAAAACGGTGGCGTTGAACCACGTCAGGAACTGGTAGAACTGGCTCTGCACCAGATCCGAAAACAGGTAGTGCAGCTCCGCAAAGTGCGTCGTTCCCGTCAGCACAAGCGGCTCCATCTGCTCCAACACGACTTGCATCATCCCCTTGAGCTGCGTGGCGGCACGACGACCAAGCGGCTGCACATTGCAGTCCACAGAGCCGACGTCTCCAGCGCGAGAAGCACGGCTCGCCTCTTCGTGCATCGATCCAATCAGCGCGACCGTGTCTTGCCTCAGTTGATTGAACACTGAATCGATCTGCACACGAATGCAGGTCTCGACCGCCTCGATAGCCTGAGGAGCGAGTCGGCCCATCGGCACAAGCGCATGCGCTTGCTTCGCGTGCGAGAGGAAGTACTTGAGCACGCGCATGAGCACAAAGTATTCGGCATCTCCCGCGTCCGTGTAGTTCACAGCATCATCGTCGTCGCTTTCATTCTGCATCGCCAGCAACTCGTCCAGTGATCCCTGCCGAAAACAACAGACATGATGTAAGTGACCCAATATCTAAGCGCCAGCCTGTTGATATTCGAACAAAGTGTTCGACGTACAAACTCCTTGAACGGCCGCCGGAACTGGTTCTCGCACGCACACAGATACAGCCCAAATGTCTCCTTGACAAAGCCGAGGAACGAGTCGTCGCGTCCAGAAGTCGTTGAGTGTGCGCTCGTTTTGTCGTGCGCATCGGCGAGGAAGCTCTTCGTGTAGATAGAGTAGACCTTCATCATTTTGGCCAATATGTCCTCATTGCACCGCTTCAAGAAGTGGAGAACCGACTCGTCGGTAGCAATGCTCTGGCCACAGTAAAATGACACGGGTTCAGCACGAAACATCCCAGTCATGCATCAACTCCATGCCGGTACCTTGTAGATTGCCACCGTGCGCTCGAAATATTCTTGGTGCCAATCAAGAAATTGCTGACGCAGCTCCGGTGTGCAGCTGCCTAGCTGATGAAGCAACGACGTCGCCTCGCAAATCTGCACATCGTTCATCCGTCACAGTTAACACGATGGTTAGCATGGCTGCTGATCAGCATCCACACAATAAATTGACTTCGAACCTCGTCGGAGGACAAACTCGAGTCGCTCAGCTTCCGTGAAAGCGTTTGCTCCAGCTGGCGGATGATTTTGTCGGCCTCGACTTGAATCGCCTGGGGAACCATAACACCAAACCCAGTTAGCCGAGTGTTCGCACATCCATCCCCACGCAACCAGCACCAATTGGCATGCATAACCAGCAAGACACACCCACCTTGAACGAGGAGATGTGCTCGTAGCGTCCAAGAATCCTCCGCGCAAGCAGGAAGTACTTGGTCGCGTTCGCATACTCTTCCTTCTTCACAGCACTATTCGTGAACAACCAGAAACACACAATCAGCTCCACACTCCGCACACTTATCAATATCGACACCTCCCACGCATGTAGACGTACGCGTTGAGTCGCTGAGGTAGTTCGAAGATGAACTCGAGCCGCTTGAGCAGCCGACGCACGCCGATGAGTTTCTCGACCTTGGACCGGTGCGGCGCGAGCGCCACGTTGATGCTCTCGCTCTTGTCCGTGATCACGTCCATGCTCGCCACCACGCGCTCCACCTCGTCCTCCATGCTCGCGACGTTGTTCTACACGTTGCCTCTCCTGGTCAGTATCCTACCAAGCGCTCAGTATCGAGATCCAGCCCACCTTCATCTTCCGGATCGTGTCGGTCGCGCTGATGAACTTGTTGTAGTTCTCGTACACGAGCATCTGCATGCTCGTGTCCAGCTCCTTGATCTCGCGGATGAGCTGGTCGTCCCGCTGGAGCAGATCGTTCAGTCCCTGGGTCTTCAGCATGTCCTGTGCGGCCGAACACAACTCGAGTCAGCGCGTCGCCGACTCGTTCGCGGCAGCGAGAAACTGCCGATCCCCACCTTGACGTACGTGCTGGCGTCGAACCCGGGGGAGTCGATGTTGCGCATGCTCTGCGCCTCCGTCTGCTCGTCCTGGATGCCGTAGTAGCTGCTCAGCAGCTCCTGCATGCGCGCCATGCCATGCTCTTCCTGCATCTTTCCCAGCGCTTCAAACTGCGAGATCTAGCGGTAAGAGTGAAATTAGGCTGTGATCGTTAGACTAGGCGTTTCAAAAATCATACTAGGATGGGTTACGAAGGTTACATGGGTTACGCAGGTTACTTTACGATGCGCAAGTAATGAATTTTATTTTCGTTAGTTCGTACCAGTTTGTAACAGCCACAATCGTCACGAAGCAATTGTAACTGTGATGCATTCCGGGTTTTTCAGGCTTGGTGCAAACACATGCACCGCACACCGGATCCCATGCTGAAAGATGGAGGAGGATCTCGGTGAACCAGGCCGTGCGCGTCAGATACGCAAGATCTGCCAAGTATCCTGCACCAAGCCTGGTGTATCCTGCGGCAAAGGCGTGAAGTCACGTGCTGTGGGTGTCGTCGTCGACGGTGTTGACACGCCAAGAGGGAGTGAGCGTCACCATTTCATCTCAATTGCGCCAATGGAAGCCATCTGTGTCACCATACACGCTCTCTATTGGCCGAAATGAATCAGTTGAACTCCGAACGTTCAATTGCGCGTCACGATTAAACCCTCAATACGAGGTTTTACCCCGCTTTTATGCCTCGTTAGTGGGAGGGAGAGAAATCTCCCGCGCATCATGCCGCCGCCGCGCTGACATGCCATTCCCGAACTCGCCAAGATCCCGGAACGATAGTCAGCATGTCGAGCCTGCAAGCCGATTTCGAAGTCGCCGCGGAGGCCGCCAAGACGTTCACGAAGCCGAACGTGCGTGTGGTTTGGTTCCTTTGTCCATGGAGCGGTGGTTCTATCGGCGTCAGACTGGAGTTGACGCAACTGATTTTGCACGGCAGACGAACGAGGAGAAGCTGGCGCTGTACTCGCTGTACAAGCAGGCCACGGTCGGCGACGTGAACACGACCCGTCCGGGCATGTTCGACATGCAGGGCAAGGCCAAGTGGGACGCGTGGGAGAGCAAGAAGGGTGAGCGTCGCCTGTGGACTGCCTGCAACAACGAAGTTGATACGCTAACCCTGTTCCATATTGCAGGTCTCTCGAAGGAAGATGCGATGAAGCAGTACATCGACGAGGTGAACAAGCAGAAGGCTCTGTACGCGTAAGTTGGTCGACGCACTGGCGCCTGCCTGGCTGTGGGGGGAGCCCGCCCTTTGTGGCCCAAACACGCGGCTAATGCCTTCAGTTTTGAACCCCCGGCCTCCTTCCAGACGCGCGAGGCTTTAACTGCTCAACGTGAGTGCTCTGTGTAAAGAACCGTGTTGATATATGTTTTGTTTATCGTCCTCGGCCGACCGTCGGCCTGCTGCACGAGGCGCGCCAGCGCGTCCGACGAGCGCCGAGGGCTCTGGAGAACGACATTAGACTCGAGTGATACTTTGGGCGGCTCCACCGCCGCCGCTGACAAATAAAAAGAGCGCTTCGCCGCTGAGCGCCGACGTGAGGATCGGCAGCAGTCCTGGGCGGAGCGTATACGACCACGAGGCAGGAGAAGGGGGAGGGTTGGCAATGCCATCTCCTCCTTCCCTGCAGGTGCGTTGCTTGGCGCTTGGTGCGGTGACCGCGCGCCTAGGAGAGCTTGGCGCTCTCCATCTTGGCCTCCATGCGCGCAAGGTCGCTCATGAGCTTGTTGATCTGCGACGTGTGCTGGCCGATGAGCTCCGAGATAGAGATCTGCTGCACCGCGAGCTGCTGCTGCGTCTCGGTGCTCTGCGTCAGCAGCCGCATGAGCATTGACTCCATCTGCGGAGCGGACAGCGCACCGCCCGCCTTCGACAGCACCTCCAGCTGCGTCGAGACCCGCTGCTCCGCTTCCTCGACTCGTGCATTGTTGTTGTTGCTGGTTCTGGGCGGCGAGGCTCGCGCGGGGGATCCGCTGCGAGACGGCTCGGACGACAGCGACGCGGTCGAGACGGACAGCGCGGACGCCTCGGACTTGTCGCCGAGCAGCAGCTTCGCGGTCGGCTGCGGCGCCACGGGGACCTCCTCCGAGTCGGACGCGTCATCATCGTCAACGTCAACATCGTCATCACCATGGAGGGCAGTGAGCGACGGCAGGTTCTCGCTGGCGGCGTGCGCGAGCCGCTCGAGCACGGCGATGTCGCACGACTCGCGCGGCCGCGTGTCGAGCACGAAGACGCTGCCGAGCGCGTGGCCCGTGGCCGGGTCGAGCACGGGGGCGGCCGCGTAGAAGCGCACGGCGGCGGCGCCGGCCACCAGCGGGTTGTGCTCGAAGCGCGGGTCCTTGAGCGTGTCGAGCACCACGACGGGCTCCTTGAGGAAGACCGGGTAGGCGCAGAAGGCGATGGCGCGCGGGATGACCTTGTGCGCGAGCCCGACGCTCGCCTTGAACCACTGGCGGTGCTCGTCGAGGAAGCCGACGGCCGCCATGGGGCACGACAGCCGCGCCTTGGCGAGATCGCAGATCAGGTCGAACGGCTTCTCCGGCGCCGAGTCCAGCACGTTCAGTGCCAGCAGCGTGTCGAGCCGCGCGGCCTCGTCGCTCGGCACGGGCGGCTGCGGCCACGCGTGGCTCCAGCTCGCGTTCTGCTCATGTACGACTGGACCCTGCTGGCGAGGGACGGGGCTGTGTCGGCGGGAGACCGGACTATCCGGCCGCTGGTTGTCGTCGCTCATGTGCCGTCGCCATGCGTCAGCGATGCTGTCGGCCGAGGACGAGGACGAGGCGGCGCTGGCGACGTGGCGGTCGTCGTCCACGACGCCGTCGCTCGAGGTGGGTGAGTGCAGGCACTGCTGGTGCAGCCACTGGCGGCTCGACAGGTCGTCGGACGCCTCGGTGCGCGGCGACAGCGGACTGGCCGCGGCCGAGAAGAGCTGCTTCTGCGGGTCGCCCCGACTCGAGTCGAGCTGCTGCGGTCTTCGAGAGGCGGAGGCGGCGCGCGGCGGTTTGGCGCACACGCACGAGATGCAGACGCGCACGCGCGTGCGGCCGGCCGCTGGGTCCGCCACCGACTCCTTCTGCAGCGTGCAGTTGTTGCACACGATCTCGCCGCACTGCATGACGAGGATTGCAACATTTGACAAAATGAGCAACGGCACCAAGGCGGACGGAATGATACGCCCAATGTTACGAGGACGTCTCCGACCTAAGAATGAGATAACGTACCATGCGGCAGTGGTGCTTGCGGCGGAAGGCGCCGAAGGGCCGAGAGCAGACGCCGCAGACCGAGCGCTCGTGGTCGGCGACCCAGTCGCCGGCGTCCACGAGCCGCGGCACGACGAACTCGCGCGCCATGCTGCCTGCCACTCCGGGGGAAGGTTGCGAAATGCGGGGCGGGACGCGGGGCGAACGTGAAGGTAGTAAGGCTCGGCAGGTGGGCGGGTGCGCGGAACGCGAAGCGGCCGCGGAGCCGGTCAGGAGCGAGAGAGCGTGTCCTACCCCCAATGTGTGCGCTATCGAGTGCGCTATTGTTCGGCCGCGCGACGGTTGGGCTCCGTGGGTGCCTCCAAAAGTTTGAGCGATGAATAAGGAAGGCTCGAAACCATCCCTAAAAATGGGGCTATTTTTAGCCCAAGTTACGGTACGCACTTTTCGTACCCGCCGTCCGGCTATCCGCCTCCTTCCGCCCAGTTACCCTTCGAGATCGAAAAATAGCATGCACTCGCCCCCTACGGTACGGCCCGGTTGAAGCTGCGAAGATGCATTTAACGAACGCATTGGTCCTGCCCTACTGGCCTCTGTGCCCTCCAAATGTAAGGATAGCCGTGGAGGGGGATAGCCCCCGCCGGTGCCCCCTTGTCGTTGCTATGACCTCTCTGCATTGCTAGTGCCTCTGTGTCTTTCAAACGACCTTGTTCTCCGTCGACCTCAGGACTGCTGTCCGCCTCGCCTGAATGGCTTCAGCCGTCTTGGACCGTGCTTCCCTTTCAGTCCACTCTTCAGCAGTTCCAAGATGTTCCTGGCGGCATTGACGTCACGGTTCCAGAAGTTGGCCTTGCAGCGACTGTTGACACAGCGCAAGACATTCCGGTTGCTCTTGAGGACGATTTTGGTGTCCTTGAGCGTCGGATTCCTGATCTTGGACATCTCGACGATCTCCTTTTGCTCCTTCCTGCTCGGCATCGATTTAAATCGAACATCTTCGTCGAGTTCCCCTCTCTTCATCTTCGTGAACAGTCGAGCTTGCCTCAGACGATGATGGCATTGCGAACATATCTGGCTCTTACAATACTCGTCCATGAGTAGGACGGTTCTCGTCGCTGTAGCGCTCTAGCGAACGCTTTTACGGGAGCGCATGGATGTCCTTTGAGTCCTTCTTGCCTGCTCCAGTCGCCATACGCGACACAAACCTGGCTGCTAGGTACGGGAACTACCCGTTTGGCAAGGGTGTCCAGGGCTTTTGTTTTCAGTCGAGATCTCGTGAAGCGCCACCGTGAGAATGCATGCTCGGCGCTGAACGCCACTAGATAGCGAACGTGCATCCAGAAGTACTTCATACGCTCGAGATATATGTCGCAGCTAGATAGCCGGAACGACGGCATACCTTGAACGACACTGGAATACAATGGATCATTCCGCCGAAGGTTTTTCGTCCAAGAGTCGAAGTGGTGCATTTTCGCTAGGTGGCGGTATTCGCCCGTGCTGATTTGCGTGATTTTTTGCCCGCGCTGATACCGGCGATTTCGCTTTTTGCGCCTTCGTGGCCGTCGATTCTTGAGCCTCGCAGTGTGTCGGTTGTGACAGGGATGCAGCCGGCCAACACTAACAGCCGTGCACAGGTTGATTGTACCAGGATCCACTCCAATGATCACGTCCGGTGAGTACTCAGGGTCGAGTTTGATCAGGTCCTGTTGGAACCTGTCTAACTGAGAGTGAGTGTCCGAACTATCTCCCATGGCCACCACCGTTGTTCTCGTCTCGGGCCGCTTCAGAAGCACGTAGGCACCGTAGCCGTCAGTCATAACCTCGGTTGCAAATATCCGACTCGATGTCTCGAATCGAGCGACATCGAATACCGCCCTCATCATCTCGTTACGGCGGAGCAAGATTTGTTCTTTGCTGAATCCGACTTCGCCGTTGTCACTCCTCGGCCGGGTGGTGACCATGTTGAATTGTAAGTGTAGGAAAGCGTTAATGGTAGGCACGTTCTTGATGTGGGCTAGCATCGCGTACAACGTGCTACCGTTGATCGGTATATAGTCAGTTGTGTAGGTAGTCGGGAGTGGAAGTAGTGAGTAGAGTTTCGTTCCTTTTGCTCGTGGTCGTAGGCTCACGTAGAACTCTAGGGATACCAGCATATCATGTATCTTGCTCAAGAAGCGGGCGAGATTGTCCCGAATCATGGGCTTCGTGGGTACGATGCCCAGCCACTGCCGGAGCTGACGCTCCACAGGGTCGGCTGTTTCATCCCACTCGGTCCATATCCGTTCTGTCTGGCCCGTCTCGATCCACCACGGGACGTGTCCGGACACGGTAACAACTCTCGAGAAGCCTTGTCGTCTCGCTCAGAGGGAGCTGAGTCTGTCCTGGCCTACGAAATCGGAATCGAATGTACTGTCGAAGACTGCGTCTGAATTCTAAGATGATCATGTTCTTCGCGTTGACGGCCATTTGTTTAGCCAATTCTCCGATCACTGAGCCATAGTTAATCAGCTCAACGGATGAATAGCCTCGCACTTGCTCTCTAGCATCCCAGTATTCCACCAGTGTATCGTGAAGATAAAGGAAAAATGGTCGTGGTGAGTGGCGGTCTCGCCTCTCGTTCTGCCGCAAAGATGACACCAGGCAGTCATAGAAGAAAGTGTTGGTGAGGGCAGGCATATCGCCTCCCATCGCCTGACATGCAAGTTGGCGATATGCATGCCCTCAAGACGAACTTGCTTGATAAGGATACATGTTCGCTTAATCTGCTCCACCAGCGGTGGAAGGCTGCATATTGTGGAAAGCTTGGACAGAACACTCGAATACTTGCGTTCGGTCACTTGGTATAGCAGAAAAGTTGGGATCGAAGATGCTTGTGTGTGAGTGTCGGTGACAGCGTCGACTCCAAAGTCCTGCATGTCTGGATCAGTTTCCCATGAATTAGACTCGGTGAGACTCTGTAGGGCTGCAACGGCTGCGCAGACCTCAGTGCTAGGTGCTTGTGTCGCCGCCACCCGTGCCGCGTCGCCGCTCTTCGTGTGCCACCTTCCAGCGATAGCAACCCGTTGCTAACATCTGAGCTCGTCGAACGCCACGCACTTCATTGGATAACAAACCGGTTGCCATCCGGCGCCGCACTTCAGAGCGAACCAGTGCGCCGTTGCCGGACTTCACGAAACGAAAGGTCGTCATTGCGATTCCATCGGATTTCGTTGATGAATTCCGAAGAACATTGTCGTCGAGCTGCATGAGAGAGGCTTCCTGAGCTTGGGCATTCCATTCGAATCCAGCGCTTGCGTGAGGGAGTGCTACATCGCGCTTCCCCATTTTCGTAGAGCTCAAGCCAACGCGGTCGGCTCGTGTGCATGCGGTTGATCTGGCGTCCGCAGCTTCGTGCCGGTGTGTGATCCCCAATGGGCGGACGTCCAGCGTGAAGGGTGCGTTCGCTGCTCTCAAGAAGCGCTTCGATGCCGTCGATGCCGCTGATGGGATGGAATCCGAGCTCGTGTAACTGAACAACAAGTGGGAGGCGAAGCGCACGGTGAGGATGAAACAACGAATGGCAGCCAAGGGTGGAGAGAAGGCAAGTCTCCACCGTCAGCGCTACCGCATTTGCAGATGTATCCGATGCACGTATTGACGCGTGGCGTGGATGGTCGGCGACATGCATTACAAACTCTCGAGCAGGTTGTCGACCAACTTCAACCAAGTTATTTCAGGTTGTCGAGATGATCGGGGAATATGAGACGACAACGTCACCAGACAGCGCTCCTGCATCTTCACCAGATGAAGCCAAGGACGTTCCCGTTCGAGGAAGTATTGGACGACATCGCAGGGTTCGCAGTTCGACAGTGCGAGTGGTGTTGGCCCAGTCAGTCGCACTTCAAGTTTAGGACGCTGCTCAAGTACGAGATGGATCGGTTCAGCGGACGCTTGGTCGAGCGCGAGGATGAGTACACGTCAAGGATCTGGTTCAGTTGCGATGAGATCGACGACGACCTCGACGACAACAGCACGCACAAGTGCTCGTTCTGCCACATCGTGCGTGATCAAGATTTGAACGCAGCCAAGAGCATCATCCACAAGCAACATGTAGATGCTCGACTAGACGCAGCCGGTATCAATCGGTGGTGTCTTGATATAGGATCCCTGTCAGCAGTGCTGTTGCGACTGGCCCACCCGCGAGAGAGAGCAGTGCCAATTGGCACTCTGGCGCATTTGGTAGGAATGAGGTCCACCTCACGAGTGAACCCCCATTTTGATGCAGTATCCCATGATTGGCTATTATTATCGAATCGAAAGATGATCCCACCAATGACACCGCTCTTTGCTCGTTGAAGTGAAGTGACGCAAAATTGCTCAGCTTAAGAAAGGACGATCGGAGCATCTGAACTAGCCGGCGCGACGGAAGCTGCTCCGCGTCCTGTACTCGCATCCCGTCGCGTTCTCTCATCGCCAATGTCCTGGGTGAGTGCTGTGCATGTGCAGGTGGACGCGTGGCAACTCACTTGACTGTGGTGGTAGTGGCGGACGCTCCCGCGGGTGTTCGTGGCCGTCCTGGCCGTCAGCTTCAGCTTTGCCGTGCTCACGCTCGTTGTGCTCGCCATGTGGTCCGACACCTCGCAACGCTCCAAACTTCTGCACTCCGAGCCGGCTCTGCTGCTCGTCGGCGTCGTAAACGCCACCGTCGGCAGTCTACAGACGGCGTGCGGATACTGTGCACAGCGTCTCGCACACCAACTCCACACTCTTCTGCCTGGTGCCAGCACCGACAAGCCGGATGACAGTTCTCGTATCGATGCCGCCAAGACGCCGCTGCTTGTGATCGGTGTCGTGTTGATTGCGTGTGGCGCCATCGCCGCCATCGTGAACCTCGGCATCCTCGGACAGAGTGTAACTGCTCCTTTTGCGGCGCTGACGCTGATCTTCAACAGCATCCTGGCGTGGAGCGTGCTCAAGGAACCCCTCACCAAGTTCGATCTCCTTGCAACCGTTCTCGTCATCGGCGGCGTCGCGATTGCCATGGTTGGTGTCGGCCACACCAACATTCAGATGCAGCACTTTCGCGTCGAGGACCTGCACCAGCTCTTCTTCCGGTCATTCTTCCCGACCCTGTACGCGTCGACGCTGTTGGCGCTGGTCATCTTGTCGTACGGCTACGTGGCGTACCACAGCCTGCAGCACACTCGATGGGGTCTCAGCTGCTTCTCCATCGGCACCGGTGTGCTCAGCGGCTTTGCGAGTCTGTGCATCAAATGCGCCGTCGAGCTAGTCAAGACTGCAGCGCAAGCAGACACCAACGAACCGATCAGTTCCAGTGTCTACCTGCTGGTTGGTGCCTTCGCCGTGCTTGCCATTTGCCAGCTCAAGATGATGACGACGGGGCTGCGGTTCTTCGGCACGCTCAAGTTTGTGCCACCGTACCATGTCTTCATCATCTTCTCCAACCTCGCGAACGGCATGGTCTTCTTCGACGAAGGCAAAGCGTACGACTGGAACGCGGCCGCGCTCTTCGGGCTCGGATGCGGCATAGCCATCAGCGGCGTGCTGCTGTTGCTCGGAAAAGTCCCCCACACTTCAACCGAGCAGGAGACCCGCAGCTACCCGGCGAAAGAAGGCATCGCCGTCAACGACAATCTCGCTCCCATGTCTTCCAGCTCAGACTGCGATGCCGTGTGAAGTCGGCACTGCTGGAGTTGTAGGTCCACTACCAACGAGGTGGACTAGAGCCGCTTGAAGCCGAGCATCTTTCGGTAGCCATGATGATGTCGTCGCCAAAATCATACTGTTGTGTCTGGAACGGTGCCCGAGCGCTTGACTTACGCTGTCTATGACATACAATTTCCAAAACAGATCGGAGCCACAGTGAGCAGCGCTCCACAGCCAACGATTCGGCTTCAGCGCTCGAACAGACGCGAGTCTCTATCGACGGCGATGAGCATGCCTGAATCTGCCATGGCGTGAACCAGAGCTTTGCTTTGCTCCCCTCCCTCCCTCATTGCGTGTCGCTCCCCCCACGCCACGCCCTCCCTCACCGCTCCTCGTGCCACACTTGCTTTGTCGTGTTGCCGCCAACATGGCTGCCGAACATCACGATGTGATCGTGCTTGGTGCCGGCATGGCCGGTCTGCGGTGTGCGCACGAGCTGGTGCACGCCAAGGGCGTCCGCGACGTGCTGGTCGTGGACGCTATGGACCGCGTGGGCGGCCGCATCCTGTCCGACTCGGAGTTCATCCCTGGGATGACCATCGAGGTCGGCGCCGAGTTCGCTCACGGCGCCAACACGTCGCTGACGAAGCTGGCGGCCGAACAGCACTGGGCGTTGCGCGAGATCTTCACCTGGGCACAGGTGCGTTGAGCCACGAGCGTCGGGGAGTGGGGGAAGGAGGGGGAGCAAGGTCAGCAGCGGGCAGTGACCTACCTGCATGTGCATATGTGTGTTTGGATGTATGTTGTATGCCCGCATCGATTAATCAGCCGCTGATTTCGCCCAGACCCTTGTGTCAGGAGCATTGGTAATCTTTCGGCCTTCATACGAATGCAAGATCGATCTCGCGTCCTTAATTAGCTTGGCCTCGGAGGGCGGCTGGGCTTCGGTCCGGCTGCCCAGCGCGCAGTCGAGGACCCAGTTCTTGGGTCATTCGAGTTTCTGTGCGTATCCACTGGGGTCAGGTCAGTCTGGGCGTTGACATGCTCAACACTCCTCAAACCCTGCTCTGTCGAACTCATTATGGATATGGCTCGTTTCGGCTCACCTTGCTCACGGTCGCCGGAATTCGTCATGACAGGCTGACGGCGGTCCGACAGACCCGGCTCCTGATGGAGGCATCGGCTACTACTACCTTGGCGACCAGAAGCGCATGCTGGCGTACGACGACCCGGACGAGGAGTTCCAGCATTTCAACGAGTGCGTGTCCAAGCTGAGCGAGACTGAGGACGTGGACGCCATTTCGCCGACCAAGTCGATGCGCGACTACTTCGAAGGCGACTGCGAGCTGTCTCCATCCATGATGCAACTCGCGGACGCTGGCTACGGCAACACGGCGGGTGGACCTATCGGCGACATTTCGATGCGCATCACGTGTCGGTATGAGAAGCAGTGGATCGAGCTGGAGGATGAAGGTGATTTCCGCGTCGTCCCCACCTTCAAGCGCATCATTGACCACTTCCACAACGGTGTCACCACCAAGCTCGGGTGGCCTGTCGCGAGCATCGACCACTCGGACCCGGAGCGCATCGTGCTGACCAGCAAGAGCGGCGAGACTCTGTCGTGCCGCAAGCTCGTCGTCACGGTTGCCATCGCCGTCTTCAACGACATCGAGTATACACCGTCGTTGCCGGAGAACAAGCTTGACGCCGTTGCGTCGTACGGCATGCTTCGTGCGGGAAAAGTGCTGCTGCACATGACGGACGCGTTTTGGCCTGCCAACACGCATGGCGTCATCTGCACGGGCTGCTTCCTTCCCGAGTTCTGGGTCAACAGCACGCGCGGCATCGGGTTTATGGTCGAGAATGGAGACGAACTCATCGCATCGGCTTCGTCCACAAGCGACGGCGAGGTTCAGTACCTTGTCACCGGCTTCGCTGGTCCCGAGACGGCCGAGAAGCTAACGGCGATCGAGGAGAAAGAGATCATTGCGCGCTTTCTCGCGCAGCTCGACACCATCTACGGCACAAGCGACCACCCGACACCCGCCTCGGACTGCTTCGTCAAGGGCATGTACCTGGACTGGGGAGACATCGAGTACGTTCGCGGCGGCTACAGCTACCCGCGTGTCGGCCAGCGCGACGACGCAGCGCGCGACTTGGCGGCGCCGGTTGAAGACCGCATTTTCTTCGCGGGCGAAGCCACGGCGTTCGAACAACCGTCCATGTCTGTGCACGCCGCCATGGACACGGGTCTGCGCGCTGCGGGCCAGGTCGCGCGAGCTCTGCTGATGTAAGAACTATACCATGGCAGACAAGCGTAATTATAGGCAGGATTTGCCATCCATGTTGGCGGGAAGTCTTACTATGCAATCTGTCGCTAGTGTATCGTACGAATGCGTTCGTCGTTGTCGTGCTGGGACGACGACGATCGCGCGGTTTTCATTTGCTCCCTGGCCGTCTTGCATTTCTTCCGATCGGACTTGAACTGCCGATCTGTCACACACACACATGACACGCACATCACTTTCATCGTCTTGATCACGGAGACGCTGCATTTCAGGAGGTTCCTGCGCGAACATCGCCGCATGGTAGCTCGTGGTAATCAAGTCTTGAACGAGCACCGCTTGGATTCCATCATCTCGTACATGCATTGACGGTACGTTGCACGGCCTCGTGACATTTCATCCACTTCGGCAACAGCTTGCTGGGCATTTCGATCAGCGAGTGGAACATTTCTCGTCACAGATGCCCAGGCGCACGACTGTCCATGCTCAGCTCAATAATACGTCGCCTGGGCTGCCTGGTCGCGGTCGATACGGTCCAGGACATGCTTGCCGAACGTGAAGCGCTTCAAATAGTCGGCGTTGTGACGGATGATGCAGGCGATCCGCTCGCGGTCGGTGTCGTCTGCTCGGTCGAGGAGCTTCTGCACGACGTAGTTGCCATACATGTGCTTCATCATCGGCATCAGCGGACAGGATTCTCCAGTTTGGTCGCACTGCAGAATGAAATCGACCAGGCTGCTGATCTCAGCCTTGGACGCGTGATCCAGACACGCCTCGACAACATTGCTCGCGTACTTGTGCTGACTCCAGCGCGCGATGTCAGGGAACACAGCCCGTTTGATCACGGCGCGCTGCTCGGGGTCGCCATGACTCACGACGTGCTGGACCACGTAGTTCCCAAACTGGTCCTTGATCAGATCGCGACACTTGAAGATGATCTCGTTCACGATGGGGCGGATCTGCTCGGGAGAGCAGTGCTCGAGCACGCGCTGAATCACACGGCATCCGTACGAGTGCATCGAAAGTGCTGCGACGTGGCCGAGGAAGCTGTCAATGATGAACTGGATATCACTGCCAGCCACCGACGACAGATGGCCACCGTGATCCCCTTGCTCCACTTGGTTCTTCCACGACGCAGCCTCCACACACTTCTGCAAGACATGGTTCCCGTTCTGGTCAACGACGCACTTCATGACATGACCCTTCAGCTGGTGGATCAACTCGAGTTGCTCGTCCACTTGCGCCACCTCCAGCGCGCGCTGAATGACACGGCACCCGTAGACTTGCAAAGCCAGACTGATCATGTTCGCCTTCATCTGCTCCACGAGCAGTTTCTGGTGTTGCTGCGTCCCGTACTCCAGGAACTTCTGGATGACGTAGTTGCCGAACACGTCAGTCATCAGGAGCAGGCAGTTCGGGTAGATCTCCGTGAAGGCTTCGTTTTTGGTGCGCTCGTCGGCCTTCTCCAACTTTTGCTGGATAAACCGGGAACCGCTCTGGTCCTTGGCGAACAGCATCAAATGACCTCTGATCGTCGCCAACTCCCAGCGATCCGACTTTGGCGCAGAGTTGAACTCTTCCAGCAGACTGTTGGAGGAGTAAGAGTGAGCCACGGGGTGGAAGTAGTCGTAATTGTTGCGCCGCGCCGCTGGTGAACGGAATCTCGGATATGCCTGTCGGCGCGAGTATGCGTTGCCGCCCATGTCGAACTGCTCGTAGTTGTAGTCGGCAAATGCGGAGTGGCTTCCCCTGGTGAACCTCTCGCCACCTCGAGCCGGGTGGAACATGTTGCCATCGCGCTCGTGCGCATAGGTCGGAGGCGATCGATAGCCCACTCCGAAAGCTGGAAACGCAGGTCCACCAAGACCGACTGGGGCTGACAGAAGCGGGCTTGTGTGGACGCCGAATCGATCATCGCCCGCGTACCAACGCGCCATGCTTTGGCTCGGCAGAGACTGGTATCCGTTTGTACCCATGGGGACTTGTGGCTGGAACCCGTGCACCAACGCGTTGCTGAATGAAGCCTGGTTGGTCCCCCTGCTGGCTGCAAACGGGTGGCCATGCTTCGAAGCAGCGAACCCGGGGTCCTGAGAATATATCGGACGCCTCCCGGCTTCCTCAACTGAGTATCTTGGGTACGCGCCGATGGAATCAGGGGAGAAGCTGTGGAAATCACCCAGACGAAGCTGCCCCATCGACCGTGTCACGTCCGCGGTTTGGGAATGGAACCCATGAGCGGCGAACGCCGTCGCTGCTTGATTCGACTCGATGTTGAACGATCCATACACCGGCGACGGAGTTCGAGGAAAGTCTTCTTGGATGCGATCCATCAGCGACAGTCCTGGCGGAGGCGGACAGGTCTCGCTATCCTGCACATCGCCGAGAGACGAACCTCGGGAGCGGTCGGAACTCGGATGGACAAAGCCAGAGTCGGTGTCGTACGACGCCTCGGTAGCCGAGAGAGAATCAGATTTGTTTGGCGAGTTCTCAGGGCTCTTGGAGTCGAGTTGAGCGGTCGCCAAAATGGTCTCGTCAAAGTCATCGTCAGCGTTCTGCCAAGTGAACTCCTTGGTCGTCGTGTCAGGTGCTTGCGAGCCTCCAGGAGCAGCTTCATCGGACTGTAGCCAACACACAAGACCAGCTGCTCAGTATTGTCACCAGAACTCGGAACAATGATTGGAACGCACCTTATCCACTTGGAACGAGTTGCCCACCGAGCATTGGTTGCTAGGCGATGCATCGTGTTCGTCCTGAACAATTCGACATCAACAAAGCGTCAGGTCTCGTTGAACAATGACACAACTAGATAACACACTCGCGCACCTCCTCGCTCGTTGAGTCTCCCATCCACAGCGCTCGCGCATCCTGGAGAGGCTGGAAGTCATCGTCACTGGTCGTAACCGACGACTTGTGCTCTTGCTGGTTGTCGCCGCGTTGGTTGTCCGGTGAAGCTTGGGTCAGCTCGACTTTCAAGGTGCTCTCCGTGCGTTCCACAGAGTTGGGTGGCGAAGGGTTGTTCGGCGGCGAAGCGAAGCCCTGCCGTTGGAAGAGACTCGAGGTGCTTGAGATACCGTCGGACGACCACACAGATGACGGCATCAGCCCGCCCGACAGGCATCCGACCGGGTCCTGCAGCTTGATGCGCACGAGCTCGACCGGGTTGCCGGGTTGCTGCGGCTTTAGCGAGCGCAGTCCATCCTGGACGCCTTGGATCGGCTGGACACTCGTGGCGCGCTTCTGCTTGGTCGGATCCTGGTCGATCTGACCCATGGAGCTGCCGTTGCTGGTCGGGACGACGTGTCTTCTCGTCGTTGCGCTCGTCACCGCGCTATTCACACTCTGGCCGGCGCCGCCTTGCTCGACGCGGGACACAGCGACGGGATGTGGATCCCCGCTCGAGAACGCCGCGCGACACTTGCCGCGCTCGCTCGGGGTGATGGAAGGCGATCTTCAACACGGCCGTATGCGGGCGGCGGTGGGTGGACCTTGCCGGCGTCGGCGATCTAGTTTCTGGCCCCGCCCCTTTCTTTGCCGTCTTCGCACGCGGCCGGCCGAGTCGGGTCGTGGGGTCGCTCGCTCGCTCGTGCCCTGGAGGCAGCGAATTGCGAAATGATTTTCGCCCGTGCCGGTCGGCTTTTATTTTTTTGCGGCGAGCGAGAGCTGCGGGTCGCGTTGCTAAATTGCTATATTGCGCAGGTTTCCTTTTTGGCGAACCCGCACCCTGAAAGGTGAAAAGGAAAGAAAAAATAAAGCAAAAGTTTGCGACAAAAGCACGGAACCTTTCCCTTTGCTATAAAAGGCAACGGCGGCGACCGCGTTCGTCCCGTCGGGCGGGGATGGAACGCGGCATTGTAGAGTTGTTTAGTGCGCGCGCGCGCGCCGACGGTCGCGGCGGTACGTTAGCTCCTTGCGCGATGGAATGCCGGCGCATCACCTCATTTGCTAAAAAAGTTGGCCGGATGTTGGTAATCCTGAAGCGCGCGGGCAAAGAGTTGCCTTTCGTGCAGGCGAGCCCTCGTCAAAATTTATGCCACCCCGTATCTCTGCCATGACCAACACCGTAGTGTAGCACACGAAAAAGAAAAGATAGCGACCAAGTCATGTAGCGCGCAGTTGCGTGAGTTAATCTGCGAGCGTTGGGGGCGACATTACGCTGCGTCCGCTTCGCGCCAAGAGTCCAGTTCTCCGAGACGCACGCACTGTTTGAGCCAGGAAGGCGAACCCGGGAGTATGGATCATTCCATCCAACTGTAAGCAGCCAGCGGCCGGCCGCTCGCGCGCGGAAAGCGCCGACGGGCTGACTGACTCCTTGACGCCCCAGATTTCCACGGTTTGGATGCGTCCAGGACTGCGAAATCTAATGCGGCACTTGAAGTGACCAGTCACATGGCGTCACACTCGGACAGACAGGACAGAGAAGGGCGACCGTCACTCTGATTAGAAAACCAGTGGGCAGCAGCGTCGCGTTCGCTTTGCTCGTTCGCTGACTTCCGTCATCGGACAGCTGGTATCATGGCACCACCGGCGCCTCATGGAGATATCTTTTTCCCACCCTCGCCTCCGCCTCCTTTCCCTTCTGCGCGATCTTGCTATCTCCAGCGCGTGAATGCGTGCACATGCGAAACTGATCGCCAAGTTGAAGTGCCGCGTTTGTCTTATACTACTCGGCAACTGGCCAAAGGGCAAAGTTGAAGCACGCGCGTCACCTAGCTGCGCACTCGCTTTAGCAACTTGCCTCGCACGCACGCACGACTGCTTCTGCGCATTTCTCGCCATGCTGCTCGCCCGCGCAGCTGCGCTGTTTGCTATCCCAACTTGCCGAGAGTCGGCGGCGACAACGTCGCGATCATGTCGTGAACGCGGAAGCTTGCACGTCCAAATGCTGCCGGCGACTCCACGGCATGTGGTGTATGCGGACTCTACGCGTTCTTGGGCCGGAGCGCGAGGAAGGCGGCCGTAGCAACTCCCGCCGTCACGACCGACGCGGCCGCGAGCGCCGTGGACGTCAGGTACCATGGTTCGCTGGCAATCGCACGCTGCTGCTCGAGCTCGCGCTGCTTCTTGGTCTTGCGAGTGAAGATGGAGGACTCGGACTGCGGCTTGGCCGTCGCGCTCGCTTGCTCGATCGACTCGGCCGTCACGGGCTTGTCCTCCGAGATGTTCTCGAAGATGCCGCCCCACGCCTTGCGCTCGTCGCGCTTCTGCTTGTCCAGCAGCTTGGCCACGCGGTCCAGCAGCGCGCGGCACGACTTGTCCTTGGGCGACAGCTTGACGGCGATCAGCAGGTCCTGCTTGGCGTCCGCGTACTTGCCCTGCTTGACGCACGCCTGCGCGCGGCGGAACCGCGCCTTGGACGGCCAGTCCTCGAACAGCAGCTGATCCGCCATGCCCAGCCGACCCATCCACGCCACGACGTTGCCATCGCGGTTGTCCGCCAGCACGTTCAGGATGCTCAGCGCGTTCGTGCTCGCGATCTCGGCGTCCACGTACGCGTCCTGCTTGAGCTTGCACGCCGCGATGTTGAGGTGGCACCGGATCATCGTCTGCAGCATCGTCGCCTTCTCCTTGTGCGTCGCCGTCTCCTGGTCCACGCGCTGCAGGAAGCCGAGTGCGCGCAGATAGCTCAGCACGGCGTCGTCCAGCACATTCCCGCGGAAGAGCGTGTTGCCCTCGTCCGCCAGCTTGACCGCCTCCTCGATCAGGTCCTTGGTCGTCATGTCCGTCACCGCCTTGGGCGGCTCCGACACGTCCTTCTGCTGCATGAACAGCTTTGCGTACTCGGTCTGCACGACCATGATGCCGTCGCGCGGTCGGATCTCCTCCAGGGTCCCCTGACCGTACGGAGTCGCGACCTTCATGTGCATGCGAAAGTGAGGCGTGTTGGGCTCTTCCTTCACGTCCTCCTGCCGCAGGTACGCGACCGACGCGTGCTTGGCCGCCGTCGCCGTGTCGAGCTGCACGACGTACTGCTTGGACTCAGCGCGGAACGAGACGACCACGCCGCGACCAAACGGAGTCACGACGCGGGTCTTGTCAGCCAGCGGCGCCACAACGACGGCGCCAGGGTGGTGCGCGTCCGACCGGAACCTGCCACCGGGGATGTACAGCTGCGCCTTGACCGTCTCGCCACCGAACGCCGCCGGGTGGCGAGCCGACACGTTCAGCAGCTGCGCATTCTGCTTGTACACGTCGATCTCGATGTCGTTCTCCTTCTTCCGCTGCTGCAGCGCGGCGATCGCGCGGTCATGGCGCGCCACGGTCGAGTACTCGAAGCTCACTCGGAGCAGCAGCTGGCCCAGCGAGGACGCCGACGAAGACACAGCTGACTCGGGAGCACGCAGATCGTACCAGTCCTGCTTCGGACGTTGGTCCAGGAAGTCCTGACCGCGCAGCATCACCTCGCCGAGCACCACGTCCGCCATGATCTTTGACCCCCTCGTCACTGCCGCCTTGACCGTGAAGCTCGTGGTCTTGATACCGGTATGCTCGAGCGTTTGGTTCCATACCGCGCGCTTGTCGGTCACGTCCACCGCGCCAGTGCGCAGATGCTTCTTGCCGGTCCTCTCGCACGCCGACACGGGCGTCACGGCCGTCGACACGTACACGGTCGGCTCGAGCTGCGCCTGCAACTCGGCGGGTGTCGAAGGCAGGTCGCGCGCCGCCAGCACCTCGACCACGAACCGCCCGGCAGCGCGTCCCGTGGCAGAGTCCAGGTCCACGCCGTTCTTGTTCTGCTTGGCCGACGCCGCCGCCGCACGCTCGTCTTCAGCGCGCTGCAGCTCGGCGTCCAGCTGCACGGCCAGCAGCTCCAGCGGCGACAGCGCCACCTTCTCCCACATGAGCGAGTTGCCGAGCGAGGAGACCGAGGACGGCGAGCCGCCGCCACCAAGCGCTTGCGGTTCGCCTCTCATTCTTGCGTTTGAGAATCAACGGCTCGGAGATCAGATCAGATTACCCAGCAATTCGGTATCCGTACCGGATCCAAAGGAACACACCGGTAGCGATACCGGTTCCAAACCCGCATAAACGAATGCGTTCCTCGAACCTACGAGAGCATCAAAACGAACAGGGCCGGATTACGGCGCTGGGGGAAATCAGAAGCTGTCGCCAATCCTGGTTGTTGTTAGCGGCGCATTTCCCCTCCGCTTAGCCACTGGCTCTGCCGCGATGGACGCCGCGCCGCCGCGCGTGATCCGCGTGGACCGGCCGTTCCGGCGGCAGGTCGTTGACGAGGAGCGTCGCCTGCGTCACGAGCAGCGCCGCGCGCAGTCCGGCGGGGACCGGCTGAGCGACGCCGCGATCCAGCAGCGGCTCCGAGACCTTCGGCGTCAGTGGCGACGCTCGCACTCGGACGGCGACACGCGGCAGAGGGCTCCGTCATGGGGAAACAAGGCGAGGGATGCGGGCGACGACGTGGAGCCCGCGTTCGCGTCCAACGTGGTAGTGAGCGCCAAGTACAGCCTGCTGAACTTTGGTCCGCGCGTGCTGCTCGCTCAGCTCAAGCGGCCGTCGAATATTTATTTCCTGCTCATCGCGCTGCTGCAGACGATCAAGGAGGTGAGCAACACGAGCGGCATCCCGACCATCTTACTGCCGCTGGGCGTCGTGTTTGTGTGCAGCGCCATCAAGGAGGCGCTGGAGGACCGCGAGCGCCACCGCGCCGACAAGATCGCCAACAGCCGCCCGGTGCTGACGCTCGGGTCGGATGGGAAGTGGGAGACGAAGCAGTGGGGGGAGGTGCAGGTGGGCGACATCGTCAAGGTGCTGAACAACCAGACCGTTCCCGCCGACCTGTTCATGCTGAACGCTGAGGAGTTGGCCCACGACGACGGCGACGAGGTCATCAATGAGGCCAAGCAGGTGCAATCGGGCGAGGAGTCTGCCGACGACTCGCCTGCCAGTGGAGAGGCAGCGGCGCTGACCGATGGCCACGTCGCCTATGTGGAGACCAAGTCGCTGGACGGTGAGACGAACCTCAAGATCCGAACGTCCATCCCAGTCGTGTCGGCGAGCTGCAGCGATTTGCCCAGCCTGAATCGCCTGCGCGGTGTTATGAAGTGCGAGCCGCCAAACAGCCGCATCACCAGCTTTGACGGGAGCTTCTCGATCACGCTGGACAAGGACCAGGTGCAACGGTACGGTCTCGAGTCCAGCTCTTCATCAGACAAGGACGACGGGGCTTCGGAAGGAAGTAACTCGGCGCTCATATCAACTCGACCGTCAAGCGACTCTAATTCCAGCGTCGTGGTTGTACCGGTGACGGCCAAGCAGATGCTGCTTCGGTCGTGTGTGCTGAGGAACACGGCTGCTGTGACGGGACTGGTCGTGTTCACTGGCCATGAGACCAAGGTGTTCTCGAGCAACACGGAGCCAGTCATCAAAACGTCGTCAGTGGAACAGCGCCTGAACTTGTTGATCGTCGGCATCGTGCTCATCCAGCAGCTCGTGTGTTTGCTTGGTGCGATGCTCGGCGCGTACTGGCTGGTGCGTCAGGGCAATGATCACTGGTATCTGAACCACCCACACCAAAAGAAGCCTCGGTTCCTGCTTCACGAGCTGCTGCGCTTGCACGTGCGGTACTTTATCATCATGCAGAACTTTGTTCCGATTTCGCTGAATGTCTCGCTCGAGTTTGTGAAGTACTGGCAAGCCTATTTTATTGAGCAAGATCTGGAGATGTATGACGAGCCTACCGATATGCCAGCGATCGTTCGCTCGTCCTCTCTCAACGAAGACCTGGGTCGCGTGCACCACATCTTCACCGACAAAACTGGCACGCTGACGATGAATTTGATGCTGTTTCGATACTGCATGATCGACGGAAAGCACTACGGCGGCGCAATCGTGGAAGGCGACATTGAAGCGAAAGAGGAAGACCCAGGCGGTCCGAATGCACCGTCTTCCGCCAAGTATGTCGAGTTCGATCCGACTGAGCTATTTGCTGACATTCGGGTCGGTGGACGTCGTGCGGATCAGATCCGTCTCTTCCTCCGACACTTGGCCTTGTGCCACACACTGATTCCGACCAAGTCGGCTGCCGAAATGTGCAAGACATCAGAACCCGAGTATTCGGCGTCGTCCCCAGACGAGCAGGCGCTTGTGTCGGCTGCCGCATACTGCAACGTGCGGTTTGTGCACCGTACGCCGGACTCGATTGCGATCCTCGAGCCAGGAGAGACGGTCCCATCGATCTATCGACTGCTGAATGTGTTGGAGTTCGACAGTGACCGCAAGAGGATGACGGTGATAGTGGAAACGCCTGACGGGGAAATCTTGCTGCTTTGCAAAGGCGCAGACACGGTCATTCTCGAGCGGTTGGCAGATCACCAGGGACGGTCAGACGACTTTCTTGATGGAGTCTACGACCAGCTGTCGCGATACGCCAAGTGTGGCATGCGGACGCTGTGCATGGCGTACAAGTCCATCGATCGTGACGAGTACGAGCGGTGGAGCACCCGATTTGCTGATGCTCAGGCATCGATGGACGAGTTGTCCAAGAAGCGCCAGGGAATGTCGAACGCGATCGACACGTTGATGAATGAGATCGAGCGCGATCTGAGCTTGTTGGGGGTCACGGCCGTTCAGGATAAGCTGCAGGTGGGCGTGCCAAAGACGCTCCAGTTGCTGCAGGACACAAACATGAAGATCTGGACGTTGACGGGAGACAAGATGGAGACTGCAGTCAACATCGGCTATGCCAGCGCGTTGCTATCAAACGATATGGAGCTGCACGAGGTCTCGTCGGTCGATTACTCTGCGACTGTGCTGGCGTTGCAAGGCATCCTCGATCGCTGCGAGCAGCTTGACGCGAGTCTGGGCTTACTACACTCGTCTCGGAGGGGTCTGTCAAGCGGACGACGCGGCGGGAAGTCGAGCCCTCGCGAAAGCGGTTCACACGCCAAGGCGAAGTCGTCATGGATCGGTCTGTTGTATGGGACGGACGAGTCGAAGCAGAATACTCATAGCCATCGACGACGCCAATCCCGAAAGTACAAGCATCGGTACTCCAGCAATAGATTATATTCCGCTGCATCCATGGGGAGTCTCGCTGAAGGTGTTTCTGACGAAGAAGGCGATGCCGATGATGAGCAGCGTGCTCAAAGCACGGGGCTGCTCGATGCTCATCGGGCCGCGTCTATGCCAGCAATGGTGCCGCTTCCAGTCTCCAAGCTGGCGCTGGTCATTGACGGGAAGGCACTTGAGTTTGCGCTCCGCCCGCGAGTTCGTGAACGGTTCTACAAGGTGACGAAGCGCTGCGTCTCGGTGATCTGTTGCCGAGTGTCGCCAAAACAGAAGGCCGACATTGTCGAGTTCATCCGCACGTTCGAGCCGGAGCACATCACGTTGGCGATTGGCGATGGCGCGAATGATGTCGGAATGATCCAGGCTGCGCATATCGGAGTTGGCATCTCGGGGCTGGAAGGCACTCAAGCTGTCAACGCGTCGGACTATGCGATTGCGCAGTTCCGATTCCTGCAGCGATTGCTGTTTGTTCACGGACGATGGGCATACCGACGCGTTACCAAGCTGATGAGCTACATGCTCTACAAGAACGTGACATACGTGCTCACGACGTTCTGGTTCGGGTGTTACTGCGGCTTTTCTGGCCAGCCGCTGATCCTCGACGTGGCTGCGCAGAGCTTCAACGTCATCTACACGAGCATCCCACTGGTGCTTTTCGCTGTGTTCGACCAAGATGTGTCATCTGAGAGTGCGGCCAAGTTCCCGGCGCTGTACTCGCTCGGTCAGCGGAACAAGCTGCTACAGCGCAAGGTGTTTTGGCCATGGATCCTGAACGGCATTTGGCACTCGATCGTCATCTTCTTCATCTCGACATGGGCATTCGAAGGAGGGTTGTCGATCGAGGGCACGCCGACGATCGAGTCGGAGTCGGGCAAGGACAATGGTCTCGTCACACTCGGCTTCGTCGTGTTCACAAACTTGGTCGTCGTCGTCAACCTGAAGCTGTGTCTCGAGACCTTCATGCTCACGTGGCAGTTCCTTGTGACTGTCGCCGTCTCTATCCTGCTCTGGTTCGCCGTCGCCGAGCTGATCGCGCTTCCGGGCGTGGGGATCACGCAGGCTGTCGGCGAGATGACGTACCTGGATCGACTGCCGTCGTATTGGTTTATCTGCGTGTTGGTGATCACGATGACGATCCTGCGCGATTCACTGTGGAAGGTCGTGCGTCGCCTGACCTTCCCATCGTCGTACCACATCTTGCAAGAGCGCGAGGTGCTGAGCATGCCGAACTCGCCTCGGCGCATTCGCAACGAGCAGCGTGGTCGCGCGTGGTCGGACATCCAAGCGACGGTCGTCGACTACGCCAAGATGTTCCGGCGCATACCACCGTTCGAGAGTCCGCGCGAGTCGTACATGCGGTCGTCGCCGCTCTCCGAGAACTTGATGACGTCGCAGGACGTGCCAGGTAGCCGGAATATCCGTGCGCGTTGGTCGTTCCATGCCACGGAGCCGGGTTCGGGTGGCGTTTGGGACGATACGACGGCGACATATTCGGTGGATATGCCTGAAGACCCGGGTCCGATGGTCAACCACGACCTGTCACAGCCTTCGCTGACTCGCGTCGACTCGGACACGTTGCGGCGGCAGTACCACGGATATGCCTTCTCGGAGGACGAGTACATGAGCAGCGACCTCGAGAGCCTGTCGTCGAACTCTCCGCGAGGACTGGGGAAAGCCAGGCGGTCGTTCTCGAGCCAAGGTGGCGTCGCCGTTGCTGCCGCCGCCGCTACTGCGACTGCCGCCGCGGCAGCATCGGCTTCATATGGTGCGGCAGCGGCAGCCACGACTGGCGGTCGATCGCTCAAGCAGATGCTCAAGTCGGTGCGTGGCACCAAGAACGCATAAGGCGGAGGTCAAGCTTGGGTGGAGGTGGCGTCGACAGTCGTTTGAACGGCTGCGTCGGATGTGAGCGAGGTGTTGCTGGGGATCGTTGTGCAGTCAACCTGGCCATGGAGATACAAGCGGGAGGTGTAGTTGCTGCGCGGCTCGAGCACGGAGCTGATGTGGCGGTCGAAGCTGCAGCGATACGGCCGCGCGATGCGAACAGGCTGGAAGTGGTGTGTCACCACTGGGCAGTATGCTCTTGGAGTCAAGAGGCGTACAACGGGTGAAGGCGGCGGCTGTAGAGGAGCTGGAGATTGTTCGGAAGGAGGACGTGGTGGCAGTTTGCTGTAGTCGGAGAGCAGAACTAGTTGGCGCAGATCGTCTCCCTGCGGTTCATGCAGACGATCAGGACAGGTGAATAGAGAGTGTGATTTTAGACTTTGAACGTGTCAGTGCTTGCACCTGTTCCCAGCGCGTGTCACCGTCCTCGTAGGTGATCAAGACCGCAGGCGGTTCGTCTTGAGCGGCCGTGACGGTGCCGCTGAACCACGCGAGCTTCTGCGGCCAGTAGGCGGCCACGGATCGTCCCACCAGCATCACGACCGACGGCAGCGACGGCAATACCAGCTGCAGTTGTTCGTACAGCACACCTCCGACTGCTTCCCGTGGTGATGGCCTGATCATCGAGATATCCTGCGCCACGGAGCTATCAGTTTGAGACCAACAGTGAGGAAGAGCGACATCGGAATTCTACCTCCCATGCGACATCGCCGTCGTCGTAGTGCACGAGACACTGGCTCAAGTGCCTCGCATCGGTGGCAGCGTGGACTGCTCCATCGAACCAAGCGGCTTCGTCGGGCCAGAAAACCTGGACTTGGTCGCCAACAGCCCAACCGGCAGCTGACGAATCTGCAACGGGACTGTCGTCGTCTCCGTCGTCAGCTTCGAACGAGTCCGAGTACTCGTCAAAGCCGTCGTCGTCATACACGTCTGCTGCCTCGCTGTCGGTGGCTCCAGCCTCGTCGACGACACTGGTTGACGAGTTCAGGAACGAGCCCGACTCATGCAGGACCTCGCTGCTGTCGTCGCTGCCCATTTTGCTTCCAACCGACCGCGACAACAATAGGATTCGAGTATGAATTCGAGACGTGTTGTTATCTATGTCAAAATCGAACTTCCTACCGCCGCTGCAGCATCCGCAGCGCGAGCTCCTCCTGCGACGCCACGTCCGTCGGCCGCTCGTCGTCCTCCTCATCCTCGTCGCTCTCGTCCTCGCTACCGCTCTCTTCCTCCTCGTCATCGCCTTCGTCGCTGTCGCTCTCGCCATCCTCGGACGACGGCATGGCCAGCGTCGCGACGGCGCCTTCGTCGTCCTCGTCGCCCTCGCGCTCGCCCTTCTCCTTGATGCGCTTCTTGTGGTGCTTGGCGCGCACGCGCTCCTTCTCGAGCCGCCGGTCCTCGGCGTCCTTGGCGCGCAGCCGCGCGGCCACCTGCGCCTGGAAGTGCTGCGACTGCTCCTCAACATTGGCGAACTGCGCGGCCACGTCCACCTCGGCGGCCGCCAGACGCTCGAGCACCTTCATGCCCTTGCCTTCGTCGTCGAACACGACCTTGGACGCGTTGATGGCGTCGGCGTCCACGCGGAGCTTGCGCTGCTTCTTCTTCTTGGGCTGTGCCGCATCCAGGTCGGGCAAATCCTCCTGCTCGTCCTCCTCGTTCCAGTTGTGGCGCCGCTTGACGACCATCAGATCGTCCTGTTCTTCCTCCTCTTCGTCCTCGTCTTCCGCTTCAGCCTGTACCTTTGGCTTGACCGGCTCGTCCTTGAGCGCCGCGAGCCGCTTCTCGAGCCGCTTGCGCTCCTTCTCGGCCTTGATCTTGTCCTTCAACTGCTGCAGCTTGCGGTTCACGTTCTTCTTGCCGCGCAGCTCGTCGCGGAGCTGTTCGTTGTCGTCCGCAGCCTGCATCTTGGCGAGGAAGGGCATCCGCGGCGCACCAGGCAACCCGAGCGACTCGGCGAACGCGTCCAGCGGCAGCGCGGCCGCGTCGAACACGTCCTTGGCCGGCATGAGGCACACGGAGCGCACGTACGACATGAACGCCTTCTGCGCGAGCGCCTTGATGTCCTTGTCGGCCGCCACGACCGACGCCACCTTCTGCCGCGAGCTCGCCGTCTTGGCCGGGTTCAGCTTCATCTCCTTCACGGGGATCTTGGCCTCCTCGAGCTTGCCTGTCATGGCCTCGGACTCGGACGGCAGCAGACACAGCAGCGCCTTGCCGTGCTTGTTGTACCGCGCCGTGCGGCCGACGCGGTGGATGTAGTTGGCCGTGTCCTCCGGGCAGTCGAGCTGCAAAACCCAGTCGACGTTGGGGAAGTCGAGGCCACGCGCGGCGATATCCGTCGCGAACAGCACGGCCGCGGGCTTGTTGAGGAACTCGTAGTAGATCTCGACGCGCTTGCCCTGCTTATACTTGCCGTGCAGCGCGCAGAGCGGGATGCCCGGCTGCAGCTTGCAGAAGAGCGCGTGCACGAACCGCACCTGGCGACACGTCGAGAGGAACACGATCGTTTTGTGCTTGAGGTGCGACTTGATGAACGACAGCAGCACGTCGAGCTTGCGGTCGAGCTCGCAGACCACGAACGTCTGCGCGAGGCCCGCGGGAGTGGCCTGCGCAGCCTGCTCGTGCACGGCGACGTACTCGGGCTCGCGCAGACTCAGCGTCGCGAGGTCCTTGACGCTCTTGGTCTGCGTGGCCGAGAAGAGCATCGTCTGGCGCGAGGATGGCAGGTAACTCAGCACGCTCTTGAGCTGCTGCTGGAAGCCGAGGTCCAGGATGCGGTCGGCCTCGTCCAGCACGAGCACCTGCAGGTTGGACGCGTCGAAGCTGGGCGTCTGCTCCATGTGCTGCAGCAGGCGACCGGGCGTGGCGACCAAAATGTTCATGCGGACGAGTCGGTACTGCTCCTCTTTGAAGTTCTTGCCGCCGATGACGAGTCCAGCAGAGAACGAATGGGCCTTGCCCACCGACCGCAGCACCTCGAAGATCTGCAGAGCCAGCTCACGGGTCGGCGACACTACAAGCGCGCCGAGTCCATCCTCGACGTCCCACCGCAGGCGGAAAAGCTTCTCGAGCAGAGGCAGCAAGAACGCGAGCGTCTTGCCCGAGCCGGTCTTGGCCGCCGCGAGGATGTCGCGACCGGCCAGCGCGTGCAGCAGCGAGCCCGTCTGGATGCGCGTCGGCTTGGCGAACTTGCACTGCCGCAGCCCGCGCTTGGTGGCCGACGACAGCGGCAATGCGTCGAAAGAAGTGGCTTCGGCAGGCTGCGACCCGCGCGCGGGCGTCTGCGCCGCGATCGCCAGCTCCAGCGCCTCCACCTCCAGCCGCTCGCGCTCGTTCTGCTTCAGCTTGCGGTCCGCAGCGGCGGACGCCGCCGCCTCGGTCTCCTGCGGCCGCGTCATGAGCTCCAAGTAGCTGCCAATGCCACTAAGAGCTGCCAATGCGAATGGAGCGCCAACCGCGACACCAGTCAAACGGAAACACCGTGCGCGCACGAAGTATAGCGCCCATGTTCTCGGACTTGATTGGCCGAATACCAGTCAATTAGGATGCAGTACCGTTATCCAGCGCAATACAAGAGCGATCCTCTATTCGCGCGACTGACCTGATCATTCAAGCCATGTTGAAGTGGAAAGAGGTACCGTAGTCAAGTTCATACACGCGACACATGGGTCGCCCTCCGACCTGCACGGATCGCGGGCGGCCCGGACGACGGATCGGCATCAAAAGCTGCTGCAGCACCAGCTCGACTGGTTCGAGCCATTGCCGGCGTCCGAGGCGGTCGGGCGGAACGTGTCGGTGCGCTTCTTGGCGTCCGACTTGCGCTCGAAAATGTCCTGGTGCTCCAGGATGCCCGTCACCAACGCCTTGGCCGCCTCGTCGATGTGCGTGTTCTCCTTCGCTGACGTGTCAAACCACCCGGTGAACGCGTTCGACGAGCAGAAGGCGTCCAGGAACTCGCGGTCGATGTCCTCCTTCAGGTCGCACTGCCCAGCACAAACACACCAAAGAAGATCGTCAGCGAACTCTGTCGAGAGCGAGGCCATTCATACAGAAGCTCTTCCCGACCTTGTTGCCGCAGAGGATCACAGGGAGCGGCTTGCCGTTCGGGAGCTCCACCTTGGAGTCGATCTCTCGCTTCCACTGCGCCACATTACGACGTTAGCATCAGAAGCACCACACGACTGAGATGTCGATCGCGCACCTTGATGACGCTCTCGAACGTCTCTGGACGGGACACGTCGTACACGAGCAGCGCGCCGAGCGCGTCCTTGTAGTACACCTGGATTCGTTCCCCCACAGAGTGTGAGCCTTTCCTCCTCGCAAATCGAAGACAACAGCGGGTCGAAAAGAGTGGGGAGAAGACGTACCCGGTTCAAGGCGCGAAAGTGCTCCTGGCCGGCAATATCCCACAGCTGCAGGCGCACCGTCGTGCCGTTCACCGTCACGGCCTTCAGCGCAAAGTCCACGCCGATCGTCGTGCGGTGGTGCTCCGAGAAGGCGTCGTGCACATATCTGCATCCAAAACACAATGGGTATAGCCTTAACTGTCAATGACTGCAGACCCGCTCTGCGCTATACAGCGAGGCGCACCGCTTGATGATGCTCGTCTTGCCCGTGGCCGCGTCGCCTAGCACCAGCACCTTGATGACGGCGTCCTGCGCCGCGTTCACGCGCCGAGGCTCGCTCATATTCGTCTTGCCGCCTCGCTGCCGAGCAAATCAATCAAAACAAGACCCCACCCCCTTGTTCTCCTACCGACTGACCGATTCTCGAAACCAGTATACCGGTATGCTGTCAGTTAGTTCCGCGCGACAGTGACATGTTGTTGATGGACCGCAATAACTCCTCGGACGTCATCCGCGCGTCACTGCAGCGCGGGACTTCCTGATCCTTTGCCAATCATGAGAACGGCCGACACTTCATCCCAGTCTGGAAAGTGCATCCAAGCAGCAACTGTAGCGATGGACGCTGCAGCAGCGCCGGAGCACACTCCGCTGCGGCGGCGACTGCCGAGCGGCGAGCGCTTCATGTCGGCGGACGAGCTGGAGCTGCGCGAGGACCCGCGGCGCATCGACGCGGTCGCCATGATCCTGGACGACGTGCTGTACGACCACACGGGCCAGCTCGCGCACTTTGCCATCGACCGCGGCATCGCGCAGTTGCTGGCGGAGCGCGCGTTCCCGACGAACGCGGCCGCGTTCGAGGCGCTGCAGACATTCCGCGACGCGTTCGGCCTGCGCAAGCGGTTCCCGCGGTTCGTCGATCACTTGGTCGCGCAGCAGAAGCTCTCGGCCGACCAGGCGGCCCGCGTGATCGCCAACTACTACGCGAGCAAAATCCCCGAGGCCAGGACCATCAAGCCGTTCCCCCAGGCCAAGCAGACGCTGGAGATGCTCCGTGACGACGGGTATCGCCTCGGCCTCGTGCTCGTCGGCAAGCAGGAGGTGCAGCTCGAGCGGCTGCGCGCACTGCAAGTCGAGGACATGTTCTCCGAGATCGTCTTCGTGCCCGCCAACCCGTCCGTCGATGTGCTCACGAAGGCCATGAAGAAGCTCGGGCGGCGGCTCATGCTGCAGCCTTCGTCGATTCTGTTCGTTGGTCGCAAGGCGTTCTACGAGATCAAGGCCGCCAACCGCGCTGGGCTCGTGACTGTGCGGACGGTACGGCTGCTCCACGTCGCCGCATTCACAGTCTCAACGTTGATTGACCTGACTTGTGTCTGTTGTTTGGTGGGATCGTCCAGCTGTTTGGCAAGTACGGCAGTGTCATGCCGACAGACTCAATGGAGAAGCCCAACTATCAGGTGTGTTGCCACTAGTTTCCACTTTATGCGATGGTATCATCACTGTAGACCTCTGCGTGCTTCTCTAGATGGAGTCGATCGAGCAACTCGTGTCGATCGTCAAGCTGGCTGACCAGCACCTGATCAAGCCCAAGATCGTGGCCATCGGTGGCGGCACGGGACTCGCCGTGCTGCTCAAGGAACTGCGGCACTATCCTGCCGACCTCACTGCCGTCGTCACAGGTGTGTTTGTGCAGCAGCATCCCTCATCATGGCACTGTCGCTCACACCGGTTTGTCTCTGGGTAGTGTTTGATTCGGGTCGCCACTCTGGCGAGCTTCGCAAATACCTCGGCATCCTGCCTCCTGGCGACATCCGCAACTGCTTGGTGGCGCTCTCCGACTCAGGTACGCTTCCTAACATTCATCACATACGAAACGCTGACGGATCTGACATTGAGTGACACAACAGACGAGCTCATGAGCAAGCTCATGAACTACCGCTTCCAAGAGAACTTCATGGAAGGCTGCAGCCTGGGGAACCTGCTCCTCGCGGCGCTGACTGACATCACTGGCGGGTTCGACAACGCCGTGACCTCCTTGTCCGACATCCTCAACATCCACGGCTCCGTGTACCCTGCCACGCTGGACAGCACAGAGCTGTGCGCCGAGCTTGAGGATGGGTCCGTCGTCGTCTCGGAAGTCAACGTGCGCAGCCCAACCGTCGTCGACCCGGAGACCGGGAAGGAGCGCAAGAAGGCTCCGATCAAGCGCGTCTTCCTCGAGAACCCCGAGGTCGAAGCTTTTCTCCCGGCTGTACGAGCGATCGAGGACGCCGACATCATCGTGATCAGCCCCGGCGGGTTCTACACGTCGATCATCGCAACGCTGCTCGTGCCAGGCATCCGCGACGCCATCAAGCGGAGCGCGGGAGCCACCGTCTACATCAGCAACGTGGCGACGCAGTGCGGCCAGACGGACGGCTACTCGCTCGCTACGACACTCGACAAGCTCTACACTTATCTTGGAGCCCACGCGATCGACTATGTGATCGCCAACAATGTCGTCCCGTCCCCGGAGGTCGTGCAGCAGTTCTTCGCCCGCGGAGAGGAGCTGCTGCTCCCGACCGACGACATGGTCGAGTCGTCACACCCCATGTTGCTGCAGGGCAAAACCTTCCAGGACGTGGAAAGCGAGAACGGCCGCGAGTGGAACAAGGCACACATGATCAGGCACAGCGGCAAGATGGTTGCCGCCATCTTGTACCGCGTCATCGATCGCGAGCTGGACGAGATGAAGACCCAGATCCGAAGCGGCGGGCACTACCGACGGCGAGCGGCGAGGTCGACCAGACCGTTGCCAGCACGACCACGGAGTCCTGACGATACCGCGCGAGACGAAGGCGGCAACCGTACCTGGTGGAGCCAGCGTCGGTCAGTCGTTGGGCCAGCGCTTGTGCTAGGTGCTCTGGTCGTCTCGATGACTCTCGTGCGCGGAATGAATGCAGGGAGGAGATAACGCGACCAGATAAGTGTTGACAAAAGATATTTGATTATCATCTTGCATGCTTCTTGCTGCTTCACGAGCCCAACGACGACCAACATCAAAGCACCACTCACTGCTTTTTCACGCGGTGAGACCGGTGGCGATCACTACTCGAACTCGACGACGAAGATTTGGACGACGACGACGACGACGACAACGCCGGCGACGCAAGCTGGCCGATCTGGTCCTCAAAGCCGTGGAACGAGACCATGAACTCCGAAAATGCCTGTGTCGCGATGAAGAGCGTGCGAAACTCGCGCATTTCGGGTGGAGACGCCGCCAGATAACTCGCCTCGTCGAAGAACACCGTCGTCTTGTTGGCGTTGTACTCGTCCGTCCAGACGTACCGGTGGTAGCCAAAGTCGCCGATCAGTGTTCGCACGGTCTGGTAGAAAAGCGACCGAACGGTGATCTCCGGGAACACGAGCGGCTTGCTCGGGAAGTGGTTGGCGAATACGTGGTCGCTCTGGCTCACGTTCGGCTTGAGACACTCGTACAGCGCGTCGCGTAGCTCATAATGCACCTTGTCGGGCAGCGGACACGGGATCGCGCCGCGAAGGACGCTACCCTTGTCCAAGTCTACGATCAGCAGCTCCTCGGTCAGCAGATCCTGCATGGTGGCGTCATCCAGCGAGCTCTTCTCGACTCCGAAGATGAACGGAGTCGGGCACTCGAGATACTGCAGCATGCGGCGCGGCAGCACAGGAAGATACACGTGCGGCCACAGCAGCGGGTACATGAGAGCGCGCAGCGACTCGCTCACCTTGAGCAGCACCGACAGGTACGACGAGATGAACAATATGCGGCATTCAAAAAGAGCTGCCGTGAACACAGTCAGCACGGTCGAGATGTCCAGCGTGTCGAACAGCAGCCGAACCGAGTGGTCCAGGCGTGGCAGCGTCTTCAGTATCACCGACGTTGACAGTTGGCCACCAACGGCTGAAGCAGATAGCGACGCTGCCGACGCAAGAGACGGCAGGGGTGACGATGGCGGCTGGTGAAACGTCGAGATGTTTTCCGCCGAGATCGATCGCGCGATCTTTGCCAGCACCTTCTTCTCGACTTCGAACGCACCGCTGGATGCAGCCAACGACATATCGTTGCTTGACAATGATGCTGCGGCTGCCGCGTTCGTCTCGAGCTCCAGGATGAACTCGTACGCCTCCGAGAGCCGTTCCCGCAGCAAGTCGACCAGTGGGAACTTGGACACAACGCAGACTCCGTACGGGACCCATCGGCAGCATGACGCAGCGTCCAGCTTGACCGTCTCCAACTGTTTGAGCGAGAGCGGCGGCGCAGGCTTGTAGATGAGGATGCAGGCCGCGAACAACTCTGACGACGACGAGCTGTCGCCCATGCGGAAGTTGAACGCCATCGGCGGCGGACACGTCGGTGCGGACAATACCACCTGATGCGGGTCGGTGCACCACGGCACCAAAAAGTTCTCGATCGACTTGTCCACCACCATCGGACTCGGGTCGTGCGGCAGCGGGTGCTGAACAACACGCAGCTCGATCGTGTCGTCGTTCGGTGACGGCACATTGTCAGCGGCAGCTTTGTCGCTCGCAGCTGCCAATTCGGGGGACATGGCCTCAAACGTGAGCACGCCACAAATGGCTTCGAACCCGCGCGCAGAGTGCAGCACATCCAGCGAACGCTTCCGCAACGCCTCGCGTGACGAAGGCTCCGGCCAGTGGTGCGCGCGGAGGCCGTAGCTGAGCAGCAGCGCCGAGAGCCGCATCGTGTCGTCAACAGCATCGCGCTCGTCGTCCGAGAACATCTTGGGGTAGAGTGCAAACTCCGCGTACGCTCGACTCGTTAGGAAGCGGTGGTACAGCTCCAGGTGGATCAGGCTGAACTTGGCAATGATGTTGTCTTGCTCGGCCTGGAGCCGCGCGCACGAGGTCGTGAGCGACTTTTCCAGGTTCCGCATGTCGCGGTCGCCGGCGTAGTACTTTTGCGAAATGTACTTGAGCAGCTTGCGGCACTGGTACGCAGCCTGATCTTTCTTCTCCTTACGCCGTCCTGGTGTCTTCAGCAGGCTCATGTATTGCCGGTACGCCGGCTTGAACTCGTACTCGACGTCGAGCCAGAGCGCGATCTCTCGATGGTAGTTGTGCGGGAACAGGAAGATCCAAAAGAAGTTGGCGAACCGATGGTTCATCAGAATATCCTCGAGACAGATCACCTCGCGCTCGACCGTCTTTCGCATCTCGACGTACAAGTCCGTCTTGCGAAACTCAGGGAAGCTCTGCATGAGCAGCCGCTTGACCTTGATCGCGACGCCATCGAACGTTCGCAGCGCGTCCTCACCGCCCGTGGCAATGTCGCGCTTGATGGAGCGCAACATGTCCGAGTCGACGAGGTCGGCGCCGATCGGAAATTGCGAGTTGCGCGCAAGATACTTCATCGCAATCTTGACGCCGTAGGTGCGCAGCATCAGCACGTCGTCTTTGGTAAACGACGGCGGTCCAACGGTGCCAGGCCGACGCTGGTAGTTGGCGCGCAGCGTACACCAAAACTGACGGTACTCTTCGAACGAGCAGAGAAAGAAGAGCTTGCTTTGATCGGCAGGGTCGGACAGCCAAGCCGCGTAGTACCGCATCATGCGCGGGTTGCTGATGACCTCCTCGATCGAAATGAGTGTAGTAGGGTCAGGGGTGGGCGGACCCCCACCTGGGTTGGTGACGAACCCGGCTGGCGATTGTTGACCACCAACAAGATACTCGTCCTTGAACGCGCGCTGCATGACCTTGCCGATGTTGTTTTGGTACTGGTCATGGACCCACCGGTTCCACTTCTGTAGCTTGGCGGCGCCGCCCGCATTGTGCGTCCCGAGCGCCGGGCTACCGTGTGCGCCATTCGTGCCGCCGTTGAGCTGCGCGAGAATCGCCTTTTGCTTGTCGGCCCACTCGGTCATGGCACGCGACGGCGCCGCCGGAGCATACGACCCGTTCGGTGTCGTGGGAGCATTCACGGCCGGGTTGGCAGCCGTGGCTTTTCCCGCCATGGTCGAGTAGAGGAAGTTGCGTGCCTTGAGCTTGACGTGCTGAGCCCATCGCGACTTGGCATTCTCGAGCTTCACGTCTTCCTCCTCTTCATTGATGCTTGTCACGGCGATGCTTCGAATGTCTTCGTCCGTCGCCGTAAGCACCTCGGAGAGTTCCCGCACCGACAGCTCGCGCTCAGGTTCAAACAGCTCGGTCTCATACAGCATTTGTTCCGAGATGGTCGAGCGGCGGAACGTGCTGCGGCTCGAGAATGAGAACGCGAGTCCGCTGTCGCGCGGCCCGCGAGAGTACGCGAGCGTCGTGGAGTCGCGGTCCGAGCGGCGCGGCAGCGTGAAGTCGTCCTTGTCCGTGTAGATGGACGAGCTGAGCGCGCTCGCCATGCTCTCGCGGATCACTTCCTCGGCCGAGATGGTGCTGTCAGGTGGCAGCGGCGGGCTCGTGTCCAACGTCGCTGCTCACACAAACACCCCATGATCACACATATAATGTTAGAGCTCTGTCGCATCAAGGATATGAGACTGATGCAAACTACTCACAGTAGCGATCGCTGGCGGCACTGCTGCGGCGACTGTTGCTCGCGAACGAGTCCCCGAGCATGTTGCGCGTGAGCTTGCCGCCGTCGTTGAGCAGCGCGTCCATGTCCATCGTGGACGAGTCGAGCGAGTGGCGGGATCCCGAACCGGACGAGTCCAGCTCGCGCATGAGGAAGCTCGCGTGGCTGCGCAGCGCCGACGCCGACACGGGCACGCCGGCGCCGACGCGGGACGACGAGAGCTGCACGTGGTGGTGCGCTCGGTCGCTCGGCGTCTGGTTCGCCGACACGCTGCGGCTCAGCTTGGCCTCGAGGACCTCGCTCGGTCGCAGCGACACCCGCGTCGGTCGTCGCGTCCGCGCAGGACCAGGGTCGGCCACCACGTCCGGCATCACATCCTCCGACGAGCCGTCGTCGCTCTTGACGCTGTGCGGGCGTCGGCGGCTGCCGCGCGTGCTCGAGCCGCCGCTGTCGTCGCTCATAGCCCCGTTACCGCGAAGTGAACCGCGCCGACTTCGTCGCTGTGATGATGACCTCGCAAAAGGGAAAGGAAACACGCGGGGAGACGATATTCGCACTTTGACGGATGATGAGTGTGCGTACGGGGTCACAGCCCTCGGTAAAGTATCCCATACATTTATCCCGTTTCAGCTCGATCCGACTACTTCCGATGCCCTCGAGAAAGTATCCGGCAAACTTCAACTTGTTACTGTTGGCGACGTGTCCCTGGCGCCGTCTTGATAAAGTGCAGCTGGAGCCGCGCACCGCTGCCTGTCGGCAGTCCGCGCTGCTCGAGCCGCTTGCGCACGCGGCGGAGCTTGAGCCGTTCCTCGCTCAGACGCTCGTGGAGCTCGCGCTTGTTCTCCTCGGCCTGCTCCAGCTCGTCCTCGAGCTGCAGGATCGCCTGCTCGCGCTCCTCGGGCGGGTCGTCCATGAACGAGTCGGTCATCGCTGATATCACGGCCTGCACGCGCGCATCGGCCTCAGGCTGCTCGGCTTCCATCGCGTCCACGGCACGCGCCGCCTCGTGCTCTTGAACTAGTCACATCATCCATGAATGAGCGGACAGCAAACGCATGGCAATGACACAAAGCGAGACACACACGCACCTCGCAGGCAGTACTCGCACATATCGCTCAGCTCGCGGGTCTTACACCGCGACAGATGCGCAAAATGGTGCTCGACGGCTGCGCACATGGCGTCCTGGCACACGTCCAGATCCAAGTGGTGCTGCAAATGCTTCAGGATCGTCTGGCAGTTGAGCAGACAGCGCGACGCCTTGGCGGGCGAGCAGAACGAGGCGTCCACGATCGCGCAGCCGAGCTCCATGGACTGGTCGAACTCTCTCTGGGCCCCGTCAACACCTTCCGACTTTTTACACAGCAGATCGTCTATGAAATCGGGCTCATATTCGTCGTCACTGCCTTCATCATTGGCAACGAAGTCCTCGGGCGGATCTAACCGAGCATGAGGCAGGTTAACGGCAAGCAAAAGGCACACACTACGAATAGCACTCACCAGGTGTGGCGTCCTCAGCTATGGTTGCGTCCGTCATCGAGTCTCGGGGTTGTTCCTCCTCAGCTGTGGTGGTTGAGGGCGGGGACGTCGCAATTGCAGGTGGAACTGGTAGATGTGGCTCGGACTGAACATGTTTACGAACCACCTCAGGCTCGATCTCCACTGGAGCCGGCTCGCTTGGGAGCTCTTGATGAGCAGGCTGGCTTGGTATTTCTTGTTGAGCTGGCTCGTTTGACAACTCTTGTTGAGCTGCATTGTCTGATGCTTGACCGACTTGTGGTTCTGCCTGCATCCCAATTACCATCCATCAGTCCGCGTTGGAGTGAAGTTTGCCGATCGTGGACAGAGCTCACCTTGATTGGCACAGCAGTGTCGGGCAAATGCCAGTCGAACTTTGGGAACACAAACTCCGGCATCCGCAACTCGGATACGCGTATTTTACACCTGTCAGCCACCTCAAAGTACCGTCGCCGGCGCTTCCTGCATTCGGCCATTTGCCGCGTCAAATAGTTGCGGCGGCTCTCGGCTGCAAAACCCCGGTCGTCGGTAGGTAGCTGCTTGAGCGCGCGCCGCGCAGTCGCCAAGCGGTGGTCCATGACGGCTATCGAGGCCGCGTTGACACGGAAATGGACTGCGATACGAAACAGGTCAGGGTTAACCAGAGTACTTACTTTCAACGCACCAACTGGACACTCACCTTGAAGACAGAACGGGCACGACGACTTCGCGCACGTCTCGAGGTGGTGAGAAAAGACAGCGGCCGTAGCGCACGCAGGGTCGTCACAGTGCTGGTCACGCTTGTGGTGCCCGCGGTGCATCGCCGCTGCTTGACACTGCTGCTCGGTGCACTTGTTCGCGGTGACACACATCAGGGCGTCCTGGATGCGAATAGCAGCGGTCAAGCGCTTCGCAAACGCCGCGTGCACCGCTTGATCCTCGGCCGGGAACAGCTTGAGCAGCGCGTCGAGCTCCATGTCGTCCAGCGACACCTGCACTTGCTGTGGCTGAGCGTCTTGAGTGTTGGCTTCATTCTCACCGGCCAGAGCATTGGCCTTAATATCACCGTCCTGAGCGCTGGGCTTCTTATCATCACTCTGAGCAATGGGAGCCACCTCTGCCTGGACGTCAGACGGCTTGATCGCGTCCTTCTCCGGCGCAGCGATCGGCCTGGTGTCGCTGAAATCGTCGCGCCATTCGCTGAACAGTCTCGTGATGCCCGCGATATCCGTCAGCTCGTGCTGCTGCGCGACGCCGCGAGCGTGCCACCGCGTAGCACACGCTCGGCACAGCTTCAGCCGCTTGCGCGGGTCGCACTCGGCGCACTCGAGTGCCCAGGGCTCGTCGTCGCACCATCCGCACGGCCCCGGTTCCGGCGCATTCGCCATCCTGGGTTGCTGTTTGTTTCCGATGAATCAAACGTTATTTTTGGATCAATCGGACGTTGGATTGGCGCTCGCGAGGCAACCAGACACGCAGCACAGCAGCGCTGCACGATCTTCTCCATCAAGATGGCCAACCAGTCTTGGTGGAGTTGGCGACGGACGCCCTTCCCCCGTCAAGACGTACGCTATGTTATCTGTCCTGCAGGTGTGCTACAGTGCCATGACTCGACTGCAGTCCCCATGAGTCAGCTCGGAGGAAGGACCAGCGATGGGAGGATCGAAAGATCCGCAGATGCAACGACACGACCAGTTGTCACAGCAAAGGAGGACGCAGCGTCCACGACCAAGGAGCACGCCCCACAATGCGCGCGCAACCCCATAAGAAGCAGTCGAATCGACAGGTAAAATGCAAGCCACGATCGGTATTCCGTTCCTTTAAACCTGTTGCAAGCGCGTCAACGTCGGCAGTCGCCAACAGCGATCTACCCTGCTGTCGCGCTCGTCTCGTTCCGCCGCCGAGCCGCTTGGTTCCTCTCTCCCTACGGTCGCCCCTTCACCGGTCCGCTGCCGCAGCGTCTGCGCAGAAGCATTACCTTGACGGGGTGAGGCGCAACGAGTCCCCCCGACTCGGCAGCGGACCGCCAGCGCACAACCCGTTTAGGTGGCGTACTTGGCGGTCCACTCGCGAGCGGTGGCGTCATGGCGCGCGCGGTCTGTTCTATAAATCTGCGCGATCTCGGGAACCAGCGGGTCGTCCGGGTTGGCGTCCGTGAGCAGCGAGCAGATCGAGAGCAGCACCTTCGAGATCGTCAGCGCCGGGCTCCACTGGTCCTTGAGGATGTCTAGGCAGATGCCGCCGTTGGCGTTGATGTTGCAGTGGTAGATGCGCGTCGTGAAGTTCACCTTGGGCGGCTTGAACGGGTAGTCGGCCGGGAAGTAAATGTTGAGGAAGAACACGCCGCCGGCGTACGGGCTGTCCTCCGGCCCCATGATGGTCGCCTGCCAGTGGAACAGGTCGTCGCCGACCGGGCCGGCCGAGCAGTTGGCGGGCGGGTCGCGGCCCAGGTCCTGCAGCTCCTTGTTGATCCGCTTGAGCGCCATCCTCGCTTTTCGCTTGCTAAAAAGACACTCGCTACCGCGCCGCCGCCGTCGCCTGGTTCTCGAGCCGAGAGCTTTTTCGTTTCTGGAAAGGGAGGAAGGGAGGAAGGAACACCGGGGCAACCAACCCGCGGGCCGGGCGGCGGCCGGGCGGCTGGGTTGCCAAAGGGGGTGGTTTTATACACCCACCCCACCCCCCCTTCGAGAATAAAACACCCCTCTTCCCTTCGAGAACAAACAAGAATGGTGTGGCGCACACCACTTGACAAAGGCGGCGGTTCCCTCAGCCGTTGCGCCACAACCCAGCGAAGCACTGTATCCGATCCTGTCGGCTATTTCCAGACCCAAAGCATCAAGCGCGCATATAAAAATATGCGGGGCTATAAATATAACCGTCATTCACAGCTTTTCATAAATCTAGTCAAACATCAGTTTATCGTCGAAAATGCATCAAAAATTTGCCAATCGCCCGAGTGATCGCATTCAGCTAAGGTATCCAAGCACGATTGACATGCTCTCTGTCGACGGACGCGATGGACATTCCAGGGCCACGCAAGCAGCAGCGACTATCCCAGCGTCGCCATCGCATCGCCATTCGTGCAGCATCATTGCAGTAGAAACACACAGACTGGTGAGTGGGGCGTCATTCCGTCTGCCTGCCTGGCACAATGACTTGACTGCAACCACTTGCATCATCAGCACATGGCGCTCACTTGAGGTGAAGAAGCTGGTGGTATTGCCGTCCATCATATGCTGCCGCAGCAATGACAAGCTGGCGGTGACAGCGCGCCATCTGATCGGTCAGCATGAGCAATATGTTGCCGAAGCAGTATACTCGAGTGCTGTATACCGTCGCCGTTACGCTGACTCTCTCCACCTTTCTCTACAGCGCTTATCCGAACGTACACACTCCGGATGTCGCTCCCGCACGACCCATACAAACACCAAGTGCAAAGTTCTGCTAGAAAACAGAAATCCCCTGGGTCCAAAAATCACCACCTTTCGCGATCGAGTAAAAATTGCGGGCATCGCCACTTCGCTCGCCACCTCGACCCGCGCGACCAGCAAGCCGCTCGTGGTGCTCGCCAGCCGCGCTCACTGTCGATCCGTTCGGCCGACCAGCCGCAGTCCCCGCGTATTAGAGCCCACCGCCGAGAATGAGCGACCGGTACCGGGCGGCGTCGTCGCCGCGCGACTCGGAGATGCAGGACGACCGGTTCCAGAAGCTGGTGGGCGAGACGTCCAAGGGCATCTCGAGCTTCAACCAGGTCACGCGCAGCATCGCGCAGAAGATGTCGCTGTTCGGCACGCCGCAGGACTCGCGCGCCAACCACTCGCAGCTCAAGGAGCTGACGGACAAGGGCCACAAGCTCACGAACAAGCTCAACCGGCGGCTGCAGGAGCTGCACAAGGCCACACAGGGGGCCAACGCGTCTCCGGCGCTGCGCGCGCGCAAGGCGCAGGTCAAGAAGCTCTCGGGCGACTTCAAGACGCAGCTCAAGTCGTTCGAGGACACGTGCACGCGGCTGCTGGAGGCCGAGCGCTTCTCGGTGGACCTCATCCGGCGCTCCTCGCAGTCGTTCCGCTCGGACGACAAGCCCACGGGGGCCGCCTTCGCCAACTACAGCGAGGACCAGATCTACGCGCAGGCCAACGTGATCGTCTACGACGAGGACGGTGCGGACTGTCCGCTTTATTGAGATGTGTGTGACTTGAGACTAATGCTGTTCCTGTTGTGACAGACATGATCCGGCGCGAGGAGGACATTATCCAGATCAACCACCAGCTGCGCGAGGTCAACGCGGCGTTCCAGGAGATCGACGGGCTCGTGCAGGACCAGGGCGAGGTCGTCGGTACGGATACGCTAGCTCCATCTCATGCCATGTTGTGAGGAACTCGACTCACCACGAGCTGTATTTTGACAGTCGAGATCGCCGACAACACCGAGACGGCCAAGGACAACGTCGAGAAGGCGCTGAACCAGGTCAAGCAGGCCGACGAGCGCGCGCGCTACTGCGCGTGCTCCCGCACCAAGATGATGTGCTACGCCGTCTTCGTCGTCATCCTGCTGCTGCTGCTGCTCGGCATCATCGTCGCCGTCGCATGAGCCTCGCTCTCATTTCGCTCGATAACAGGTTGCCGTGTATACATATACCCCTCGTGCCGTGTGTGTGCGTTGTCAGATGTCCGCTCGCGTGCTCTCTCACCCCGCCGAATCCTTCACGACCCCGCTCTGCCTCCGCTTGACGCGCGCGCCGTTCTCGGTCTGCAGCATGGACGATCGACGCGTTTTGGTATCGTCCGCGTCGTGCTTTCGACCGAACAGGCTCTCGGCCATCGAGTTGAAGAGTTGGCCGACCGCTTCGCCCGTCGACTTGCGCCTCTGTACTGCCGGATCCCTGTCGCCAATTGCAGCGGCGACGGCGGCGGCGACAACCTGCGAGTCATTCGCACCGTCGGGTCGGAAAGCGAGCGAGCCGCCACCGGAGGACGAGCCCATCTTGCCACCGCGAGCCTGGAATCGTGCTCGTGCATCGACCGAAAACATGTGCGCGAACGGCACGGCGGAGTCGCGCTCGCCCGAGTCGAAGAGCACCTGGCACATGCGCTCCTTGTCGCGCACCAGCTCGACGGCGCCGTAAAAGTACGTCGCGCTGCCGTGCACGCGGGCGAGCACGGCCTCGCCCACCGCGAACGCCACGGCCCACAGCTCGAAGCCGAGCGTGTCGAACGTGAAGTTGGTGAGCTTCTGCATCTGCGGCAGCGCGTCGGTGTCGTCGAGCCTCGCGAGCCGGTCGCGCGAGACGTTGGCGCGCTGCTCCCCATAGTCAAAGGCGACGGCCCAGCCAGACTCGCCGCGCGCCGTCACCTTGGCCGAGCAGAAACGAGAGAAGCGAGAGCTCCACGCCAGCACGTACTCGCCCACGCCAGGCTCCCACGCCGCTCTCGACGCTCGCCGAGACGCCTTCCGCTTTTGGTCGAGCACCATCTGCGACGGGAACACCTCGAGCGCGATCGTGCCGTCCGAGAAGCGCAGGTCGCAAGCCCCCGACATATGCGTGCGGATGACCAGGCAGCTCTCGATCGTCTGCTTGCGTGGATGGTCCGCCTTGACCTGGTACCCTTCCTCCAGCTCGAGCTCGAGCGCGTCGCCGTCGCTGTCGCGCAGCCGCAGCTGCGTGAGCACGGCGTTCTTGAGCCGCAGGACATCCAGTTCGTCGGCAGTCGACGACGCGCGCGGCTTCTTGCGCTTGACGATGCGGTTTGGCGCGATCTCGTAGCCCGTCGACCCGTCTGCAAAGTCCACGGCCGCCGTGCGGTTGCTGTACACGCCGTTGAGCACGCCGAGCTTCTCCTCGACGCTGCCGTCGCCGCACTCGGCCACGCACTTGACGAACACCTGGTCGCCAACGAACACCTTGGTCTTCCCGGCACAAATGAGGAAGTGGTCGTCCGTGATCATCGCGCGCTGCCTCTTCCTCTCGCGCAGAGGCACGAGCTTGTCGGCTGGCACGTTCAGCAGCCGCAGTCGGTTGGCCAGCAGCACGTGGAAGCGCGGCTCGTCCCCAGGCGCGTCCGCCGGCCGCTCGGCCGTGACTAGCCCATTCCCGGAGAAGCGGCTGCCAGGGTACAGCGTCACCTGCACGGTGCGGCCGGCGAACAACTCCTTGGCGGCGTGCGCGAGGCTGTCGACCTGCGTCTCGAGCTCGCGCGTGGACGGGAGGAAGTCGAGCTTGGAGGCAGACAGCGCCTCCACCGTGATCATCTGCTCGTCCTCGGTCACGACGGCGAACTCGCCCGTCGGCAGCTGCGACTTGACAGTGCCGTAGGCGCGCACACCGTCCGATCCCCGCTCGTACACCACCCGACTGCCGGCGATCGTCGACATGTCGACCGGAGACGGAGTCTCGAGCAGATCGTCCAGGTTGACGAGCATGCGCGCGAGGTGGTCGCGCTGCGTCGTGGACTGCAGCGATGACGCGTCAAGTGCGGCCGGCTGCACGCGCCGCTTGCGGGCCAGGTAGTCGGTCACGAACTGCTTGAACGTGCGCGGGCGGAGCAGGCTGGTCACGCTCGCATGCTGCGAGGCCCGCTCGACCTGCGAGACGCTCGAGATGCTCGACCGCCGCGCTCCCCGCGGTCGGACCGCGGCCTTGGTCATGCCGAACGTCTGCGTCATCTGCTGCCACGGGGTCATGAGGCTGCCGTCCTCGTCGTCGCTCGAGTCGTCCGAGTCGCTCACTTGCGTCGAGTCTTCCTCGAACGCCACGCCGCCCTCGAGCTGCTTCATGAAGACCGTCTCGTCCTGGATGACGAGGCTCTCCGCGTGTAGATTCTCGCCTTGTTGTTCGTCCTGGCCCACTGCCTGGACCTCGGGGTGGTCGGGTGGACCGGCTAGGATCAGGAAGGCACTGCGAGGCGGATTAACCGAGAAGTCGACAAGCAGCTGCTGACCCGGCGGCGCCAGCTCATTCGCATTGCCAGTCACCGTAATCTCCGATGACGTTGAACCTCGCCGCTGGTCTTGATTGAAGCTGGAAGTGCGTGATTGTCCTGTACTGGCGGTCGAATTAGGATCATTGGTGGTTGAGGCACTGACCTCCTGGACGTCTTTGGCGATCCGCACCATGATGTCCTCGCGCTTGATGTGATAGTCGAGCGCGCCGTCGTCGAAGACGACCATGAAGAGCCCCGCGCCGAGGTACGTGGCGATGTTGCCCGAGTAAAAATACGGCGTCTTGCGGAACCGCGCGAGCACGGGCTGGCCGTACTGCCATCTTCCGCGCAGCGGCTCAAACCGGCCCGTCGAGCCCACGGTCACCGGCGGAGACGCACTCGCCGCCTCTGCAGCTACGGTCGGCGCAGTTGCAGCGGTCAGCGGCGTCTCCTCGCGGTGGTTTGTCGCTCCAGGCAGCAGTTTGTTCGCTCCTTCATCGACACAGACCGCCGCCTCGGGCGAGGCAATGGACGCGCCGGTCGGACTCGCGATGGACGGACGGCGCCGCACGGCCGGCTGCTTGGCCGCGGACCAGTCGAGCGCGTGCACCGCGTCATGTTCGGCGTCCGCGAGCGAGAGCGAGAGCGCGGCGGTCGCCATGCGACTCTGAGCGGCGAGGAAGGAGGAGGCAACAGCACTCTCAGCGCCGTGCCATCGGCAAAGTGGGCAGGAATAGTCGTGAACTTACCCCTCTCAAAATAGGTAAAGAGCAAGCAAACGAACGCTTCAACATGACAGAACTTTGAAATGTTATCATATGTCAATAATGCAATTTGAGAGGTGATCGAGACATCTATCGATCCATTTTGGGGCAACCGCAGCATGAGCATTGCAGTCCATGTCGGCCAGTGCGGCAACCAGGTCGGCGCCGCGTACTGGCGGCTCGCCGCGGCCGCCGCGCCGCCGCCCGACGCGGACACTATCCCCACCACCAAGGCACCAGCCAAGAAGCGGCCGGCCACCACGGCGGCGTCCACGCTGAGACGCCATTTGTTCCATCCGCGGTCGGGCCAAGCGCGTTGCATCCTCGTCGACTCGGAGCCCAAGGTCGTCCACGCGGCGGGAGTCGAGCCGGCCGCCGTCCACGCGGAGCAAAGCGGTCGCGGCAACAACTGGGCCAGCGGGTTCGACCTCGAGCCGAACCGCGCGCTGGTCGAGGCCACGCTCGAGTCGCTGCGGTCGGAAGCCGAAGCCACCGACGCCTTCCAGAGCGTGCTATTCTCGCTCTCGCTCGGCGGCGGCACGGGATCGGGACTTGGCTCTCGACTGCTCACCGCTGTCCGCGACTCGTACCCGCGCGTGTACCTGGTGGTGGCGGCGGTCGCGCCGTCGGCGGCGGCTGGAGACACCCCACTGCAGAATTACAACGCGGTGCTGGCGCTGCGCCACCTGCCGGAGCTCGCGGACGTCGTCGTGTACAAGGACAATGACGACCTGCTGCGGTCGGCGCGATACTGGAAGTCACTGTCACACCAGCGTGGCGCAGAGTCGTCAGCAACTGGAGGAGGACCTGCTGCGTCGCCTCGGCCACCGGATGAAGGAGAGCGAGTGTCGGTGGACGAGCTCAACCAGCTCGCGGCTGGAGATCTGGCGGGTCTCACATTCCCCACTGCCGCGGCGACCGCGTTCGGACCGACTGCACGTCCGTTCGACGCTCCCACACTCGCCCGGACGCTGTGTCCGCTGCCGTCCGCCAACTTTGTGGATGTCCGCTCGGGCGTCTACCTTCCATCGCAGCTCAGTCGCAAAGCTGCTGCCACCAAACCGCTCCTGTTTCACGGTATGTCATCATCGCGCGACGCCGAACCACCGACTGCACTCGAAACGCTCGTTCGTCGCACGACACAGTCATTCGCACGGTCGATGAGCGCAACCATCGCATCCACAGCAATCGTTCGCGGGTTTGGCCCATCCAGTGACCAGATGACCGCCACAGCCGCTTCGTGGCTGGACACTACAGCTTCCTCTCGAGTCGCATGGGCTGACGCTCCGGTCGTCAACTGGTCGGACGCGCCGGCATTCACGACTGGGTCTGCATCCGTGACGCTCGGCTGCAACAACGGCCACTTCTTGCCCACAACGCGTCAGTACCTCCAGCGCGCACGAAGGCAATTCGGAGTCCGCGCATATGTGCACTGGTACCGGCAGTCCGGACTCGAGGATGCAACATTCGAGGACGCCTTCGACCACTGCGACGCACTCATCGCATCATATAGCGAACTGGTCCGTTGACCCGATGTCTTCACTGGACGTGAAGTGCAGCCTGGAGCTGTGCAAGCTCTGTGGCCACATGCCGCACGCGCTTCTGCGCCAACTGCCATTGCTGTCGGCGAGCATCCACCTCGCGTTCCAAGCCACGGACTTGATCCAGCATGTGCTGCTCACTTCCGTTGCTGGGGACCATACAAGTGTCAAGTGAGGCGAGTACGAAACAACGAACATTGGAGCGAGTTCAGTACCTGACAATCACATTCGCGCGCAGTGCAGACAGCTGCCGTTCAAGTGCGACCCACTCACGCTTGCGCGCTTCGAGCTTGCGAAGACGGCTCTCGAGAATATCCAGCACGGAGTCGGCAGACTGCTTCGATCGCTGGATCGGGTCTGCATCCCTGTAAATATCGATTTCACCCCCGATTCGCTTGACAGGTGCAGCTGGTACCTCAATCGCAGGTATTCCAGCGTCGAACGCACTTGGTTCTGCTCGTTCCATAGTGTCCGAGGACAGCCGCCCCAAGTCTTCATCGTGAACCAATGAGGTCGGCCATTTGTCGATAGGATCGGCTTCTTTTGGTCGATGTTGTTGCTGCTGCTCCCAAAGCAAGAGCTCAATCGGCTTGCGTGGCTGCGGTCGCGTTCGAGGGAGCCGCACAAATCCTGACAATGTTGCTGCTTCCTCCACTCGTGGGACTCCTTCCAGCTCGACAGTACTGTGAATAGCTGTGGCCTTCAATCGAGGTCGGTGGCGCTTCGGCGCCAGCCAATTGATATCTTCATCGTCGCCCGGCAGGACTCGCATTTGCTGGGATGTGTTTCCAATCCGCCGGCGACCCGCAAGGTATCGCCAATGACGAGCGATGACGGCGACGCGGCGCCACACTCGCGCTGTGCGAGCTGCTTGGTGGTCCTGCATCCGGTCGTCACGCTGTGCTTGAAGATGCATCGCCGCTGAGATCCAACGCTGCAAGCCATCTCGCACAAATGATGCGTGACGAAATGCAAGCGCATCGTGGATCCGCTGTCGCTTGGCCCGCTTGGATGCGCAGTACCGACTCCAGATATCGAATGCGCGACGCTCATGAGTGAGCTTCCAGTGAATGAGCGCCGTCCTGACCTTCCGACGATACTCACGCCGCACTTGGACTTCACTTCTCCAGCGAACGAGGCATTGACGCAGCAGCACGCGACGACGGTGGAAGTCCGCGCGCTCTTGATGAAGCTGCTTCCACCGCAGTGCTGCGACAGCGTCAAGCCACCCGTGAACACTGAGTCGCAGCATTCTGGTCTGTGCGCGACCGCGGAGCTCCGCTGTCACCAGCCGGGAGGCCATCTTTGCGCGAGCATACTCGCTCCACTCGGCCATAACTCGTACTGTCAGTCGACGAGCCTTGGCAGCCTGGAGCTGGCGGAGTAGTGAGTGGGCGTGTTGTGTCTCGGACACTGAGGCCGATCGCCATTGTGTCATTGCCACTGTCAGCAGTCGACGAGCATGGAGTTCTTGTGCATGCAAGAGCATGCCGTGTTGCCGTCGCCTGCTCAGCAGGAACTGTCGAAAGCCGCTGCGAAATACGCGCCGCGCGAGTTGTTTCCGCGCGTGGGCGTCCGCTCGGTGCATTGAGAGCTGCGATGCAGTGAACTGCTGCCAGGTTCGAACGGCTTCCACGAGACGCAAGCGACGGCGGGCCACCACGCAGGATTGGAAGCCGGCCAGCGCCTTTTTCAGGGTCGACGTGTACGCGAATCGCGCGGCCAGGCGTCGGTTCTGCTCCTTGCGAGCTGCGAGCCTCGCTCGATCTTGCCACACTGACCACACTCTTGACAGCGTGCGCTCGTTTCGCCGCCGTTCCAACGCGACCAGCGCTGCCTCGACTCGCTCCTTACGCACCAACTTGTCGTGGCGGAGCTGGAGCCATCTGTTCCAGCAGCGACGCAGCACCAAGCGAGCGCCGACTCGACACGCCGCCTGGATACGCTGCCACCAGCGACAGTACCAACGTCAATGTGGATCAGACAGCATACACCGCTGAACAAGTTGCAGAAAAACGCATGATCCAACCTGTCTGCGGTCGAGCGAGGCTCGCGCGCGCCGCTGCCAAAAGCCGAACGCGCGCGCGAGCAGCTCGGTGTCGGCGGTCATCGCCTCAGACTCCGCATCCATTTTCCAATCGACATGAGAACAGAGAGGGGCCACTATTCGCGATCTTTTATACCGTTTGAATGACAGCTCACTAAAGCGCGGGACTGCTAGGTTAGGGGTTGTTAAAAAGTCTTTACCGTTGACGAAGCGGGTGGATCCCCTCGTGACAGTGCCGCGTCCTTGTTCTGAACCGACGGTTTGTCCTCTCTTGAGCGTGGCGCTGGCAGTGGTCGAGAAGCACAACTCGTGCTGGTCCGCTTCGTGGGCGGAGAACACTCGTGCGCGGCGCCGGTAGAAGCAAACGCGCGCGGTCGCGGCCCAGCACAAGAGGACCCGTCTCCGACGTCAGCCCTCCCTCCCCCCCCCCACCCTTTTGGCCCCCCACCTCCACCTCTGTAGCGAGTTGCAGGCGGTGCGGCCGTCGTCCGTACGGTAGGCAGCGGGCGGACGGCCATGGATTCGTACAAGGTGCAGGACGTGGTGCCGTTCGAAGGCCGCTTCCCGTCCTGGGAGGCCTTCGACGTGGCGCGCAAGGCCCACTGCGAGAAGACGCACACCATGTACGTGTGCCGCAACACAGTCAAGGTGAACGTGGCCAACAAGCGGCGCAAGCTGCAGGTGCCGCCGGCCTGGATCTACGACCGCAAGGTGCGTCATTCGCGATGATGGACATGTCTGTCAACAGAGTCCGGTGTGTGGGGCGAGTGGCGTAATGGCGTGCGTGGCTAGGCAACCACCACACCGTCGCCCATCCCAACGGGTCGCCCACTGTGTGTGTGTGGTGACCACCACCGCAACCAACTCGTCCGCATTGATCACTAACACACTCGCCGTCTTTGGTCATGGACTGCAGGTGTACGTGTGCACGCACGGGTACAAGCGCATCTCGCGCTCAAACGGCGCGCGGCCGCGGCAAAAGGTGCGGTACACGAACTGCAAGGCGCGGTTCACGGCCTCGGTCGTGTGCGAGGTGGTCAACAACCGGCAGCTGCTGTGCATCAAGGTGACAGGCCAGCACCTCGAGCACGACGACCACCCCGTGACGCTCGAGCACTGGCGCAACTACTCGCAGAACCGCGCGTCCATCATCGAGCACCCGTATTTGACGCATGAGGCCGAGCTCATGCGGCGCATCGGCTCCAACAAGCGGCTCGCGCGCGAGCACATGGAGACGCTGTCGGGCAAAGTGTGCACCATGAAGGACATGCACAACCTCTACGCGCGACTCAAGAAGCGCGAGGACACGATCAAGACCAACTCGACCATGGTGCAGCACAACCCGGGCGTGCGCGTCGAGTCGGTGCTGCAGCAGTTCGTGGAGGCCCACGTGGAGAACCACGCGAGCATCCTCGCGGGCGACGACGGCTCGAACGAGGCCATCTGCCTCGCGAGCAAGGCCATGAAGGAGCACTTTGCCGTCTTCCCGGAGCTCATGATGCTCGACGTGACCATGGTGCCGCACGCGCTGGACATGGAGAGCGGCCACCAGCTGCACGGCTTCCTCTGCATGGACGCGCTGGGTAACAGCAAGCCCGTCTTCATCGCGCAGTCGCTCAACACCAACACGTCGCTGCTGCGCCGCATCTGCCAGGACTTCAAGCGCACGCACCCGCAGTGGCCGCAGATCAAGGTGTTCGTGATGGAGAAGCTGCTGCCGGACGTGGTCGAGGTCGTCGACCAGGAGTTCCCGGACGCGCGCCTGCTGCTGTGCCAGTTCCACGTCATCAAGTTCCTCTGCTCGCTCGTCACGCAGCTCGAGTTCGACGTGCCGGGCGTCGCGCTGCAGGAGCAGGTGCGCGAGCTGCTCAAGCACCTCGTGTTCGCGCGGTCCGAGCAGAGCTACCACGACGCCAAGGCGTTGCTGAGGCAGCAGCTCGGCGGACGCACGGACCACCCGCTCGTGGCGCACATCGACCAGCACTGGGAGCCGTACCGCCACCTGTGGGCGTCCTACTGGCGCGTCCAGGTCTTCGAGTTCTCCTTCTTCTTCACGAAAGGCATGGAGTGCTTCTGGAACCCGCTCAAGTCGGCCTTCGAGCGTTCCGGCGGCATGAGCGGCGCCGTAGCCGGCGTGGCTGGTGCTGCTGCTGTTGCTGCCGCTGCTGCAGTGGCGGCTGGCTGTGATCCGGACGAGATGCTCAGCGGCGTGGGGGACGGCACGGGCTCAACGGTTGCAGCAGGCGGGGCCGTAGGCGTCGGCGGGTTCGGCATCGGCTCCATGTCGGTCGCGCGGTGCATCTCGGAGGTACTGACGATGGTGCGGTTCATCGAGGAGGAGTGGACGTCCAAGATGCTGATCCTGGAGATGACCAAGCCCGTGACGGACTTTAGCGCCGACCCGCTGCTGCACTACATGGTCAACTGCCTCTCGACGTACGCCGTGAACCTCGTGAGCTCGCAGGTGACGATGCAGACCGGGCACGCGGCCGGCTCGATCGTGATCACCAAGTCGCGGCTCGCCAAGGCCGCGGGCGACGGCGACGAGCACGCCAAGGTGGGTATGGTGCGCTGGCTGGACAAGGCGACCAAGAAGAAGCACGTGCTGCAGCGCGACTGCTCGCGGTGCGACTGCGAGTTCTTCCAGCTCTACCACCTGCCGTGCGAGCACCTCATCTGGTACGAGGTCACGGTACTCGGCAACAAGCAGCTCAGCATGAGCGCCGTCGGCAACCGCTGGTTCCTGCGCACCTTCCAGATCCCCAAGATCGCCTCGCACCGCGAGTCGAACGAGGTGCGTCCCGCCTTCATGCTATCCCCTTGGCTGTCCACAAGTCATCCATCCATCTCACGCCGCTGTGCTGTTCCTTCGTGCAGGTCGAGTACCATATCCTGTAGCGCCGCCCTCGCCGCGCCGAGTCATTTATCAGTCGCGTCCCTTAGCTGTACGAGTCAATGTAGTCGGCCGCCACCCGCGGTCGCCCTCAATACGGTCCATCCTCAACACCGTCGTCCAGCCTTACGTCCTCGACACCGAGTCATCCACCACTCGCGTCCTTCACTGCATGCGTGTCAACACATCTAGCCATCGCCACAGTCGGTCATCATTACGGTCGTCGAGGCTTGGCTGATCCTCCGACCCCATGATTAGATGCATCAAGCAGGCCGACCATCTTCAAGGCGACGTTCCACCTTTATGCGCGCGTCCGGGTTGCTTGCTCGCCGGCCGCCATCCCCTCTCTTCGCGAGACGCAAACGGAGATGGCGTCGGCCACGGCGCTTGCGTTCGCAGTTGAAGCCCAGTTGACGATCCAGAGAAACGCAAGACGCCGGCGCGTCACGGGAAGATCCAGGGGCACACACTCCGCCACCGACTGTTGGTCGGCAGAGTCGCCGATGGCTGCGTTCATGGCCGTCGCAGCATGCGGGACGGCGGGTACAGTGGCCGTCCGCTGTCTACGGTACTGCCTCCGTGCTTTACAGTCCTGCAGCGGGCCATTTCCGCATGTATCTTATCTCAGCTCTGTCCCCCAACGCACAATGCGCATACGTTGGGTGTTGTTTACATTCGCGCCGCCTTCGCAATCGACCAGGCCGACAGTACAGTGCGCGAGTACCGTGGGCGGATTCTCGTGGGCGGCGCTCCTTGGTGGTGTGTGTGCTTCCTTCCTCCTGGCTGCAGAATGTCGCGTAGAGAGCGCGGAGTGGGCGTAACCTGGCGTGGCGATCACGGCGGCGCCTGATCGCGAGCCTGCCTGGCTGGCTCGAAGTGGACCGTCGAAACCGGAGCTCCACACCACTGTTCGCGCTCTGCTAGGTGCGATTCGGACACCCACCAAAGCACGCGGCTTGTAGACGGATGAATACCGACTTGAAGCTCGGCGAGCTGCGAACCTGCTTGAGGGGAATGTTAAGCTTGCGTTCCAGCATGGCTCTCCCGTCCGAATCCCCCTGCCGCGCGACCGAGCGAGCAAGCCATCGCGGCGCAAGCACCCCACATCTCCTCTTCTCGGAGATGGCTCCATCTGCGCGCACCGTGTGGGACGCAATACTTTTATGGTGATGGCGTTGCAAATCCCGCGAGTGGGAATAGGCGGGCGGAAGAATCTGTGACACGCCATACAAGAGTCCAACCGCGGAGCTGGCTCGCCGCCGTCACAGCGCGGGCGACCTCCTTCAACGCACCTGAGCCAGCGGGGCGACTGACTGCGCGACACTGCCTGCCGTGCAAAATGTCCCGCGATCATTTCGCTCGGCCGGCCGGCCTCGTTGTTGGTGGTGGTGGATTTGCTGCTGCCACCGGTCAGGACAACTCCGGTTCCGTCGTTGTGGCGGTCCATCGGTCAAATCCTATAGAAACCGCCTGCGAGACATCAACGGACGGTTTCGCCACTCATCCGGTTGGTTTTTTGCGTTTCAGCCGACACGGCTCGAGAGAGGCAGCCTGGCTGGCCGCGGCCGGCGGTCTGAACTTCTCGCAATTTGTAACGGCCGGGCCGGAACGACTGGATTGCACTGAGTGATCCCAAAATATGCAACTTCAATGCCCAACCGCCACATCGCTGCTCGTCGTGCTAACCTTCTCGATATGCTCGTCGACTCGACCAGTGCGGATGGGAGAAACGTTGGCAAAGCGGAGAGGAGAGCAAAGCGGCTATCGGCGACAAGGGGCATCGCTTCCCATCGCTCCACTGCTGGGGGGTAATGCAGGCAGCGACGAGTGTCAAGTGGAGCGGCGGCAGCCGACACGCCGAAACGACAGCGTAACGGGGCCGCCCAGCGTATTTATGCTGTCGGTCGGGCGGCGACCGCGCAGAGACGTGGCACTTGCGGCACCCCGCCTTGCGATCCCAAAGTGAACATTTCGACTACCCGAAATAGTGTCGTCATCGCCCCACCGCTGCACGTTGAGGTTGCGCATCCCCCCTCTCTGGCCCCCCCTGGCCGACGGCCGGCGTCGTTCTGTTTTTTGATTGTGCAGAAATGAGATTCACGCCAGCCTGTGACGCCCGTCATCGTCAGGCGCCACCGCGCGGTCGATCGCTCACTGGCGCGCCATCTTCCGCGGCCGGGTTGCAGCTCGGCAGGCGGACGGGTGTGGTGGGCAAGCCGCTGCGAAAAAACCGGGAAGGCGACGGGACGGCCGAGGGACTGGCAATCCTTCGCTTCGAGCAATCGACTGCCAGACACTGGTTACGTACCCGCTCGCCATCCCCCCCCCACTTGGTTAAGGGATACGGCCTGGCGGCCTGGCTTGTTGTTCTGCGACGCCACACGGGTGTCTATCTGGCTGGTTAGCAAGATCGGCCGGGACGGTTTCGGCCGGCGTGGGCGGATTTAACAAAAGTGTTACATAGGATTTTGGTGATTGGTGCGGGTGGTCGCGCGCTTTGCTTTGGCGCGCGTCGAGTCCCGGTTAGCAAACGCGCAAAGACACGGGGCGGGCGTCGCCACTCCGGTTGGGTCCGGGCCGTGGGCCGAGGTCGGCGACGCCATCTCCATCCCGGGACTTCCCCGACCTTCCTGCCTTCCGCGGAGGCTGGGTTCGCCCGCTCGTTGCTAAACCTTGCCGTACAGCGGCGCGATCCCTATCCGCTCATTGAAGGTCGCCCTGTCCGTCCTGCGCGCGGATTGGCCCGTGGCCGAAACCGCCCAGCGCCCGCCCCGTCTCCCTCGCGTGCACAGCACGGGCCGCCTCGACTTGATTGGCTGGCGAGCGGCACCCGGCGGTTTCAGCTGCAATTCGGTCGCGCCGCTCGCCCGAACCCCAAGCTGAAGTTTGAGCTTCGCGAATGTACCGTGGGGTCGGTACGCTCGCTGGTTAGGGAGTCTACCGACATGTGCCGCCATGCGAGCGTCGCTCACGGATTAGTTTGTGGCACAGCGTACCGTCGCGGACGTCGCCCCAGCTCCGCAGGTTGCGCATCTCCCAAGCTCTCCGGTCCGGCCGGCTCGTCTGCCGTCGCAGACTGTCGGTCGGCCGGCCGACCATCGACCCGCCCACCCGGCCGGGCATTCCGCAATTCCTCTTCTCGGCGAGAAGAGCTCCCAGGTGTGCAGCCATTGCCCAGCGCGCGGTGCGGCCGGCCTCCCGGTCCTCCTTTCCTCCAATATGATGGTGGCCGTCACTTCCAGTGGTCTATCCTCGCCCGCGTCCGGCTCCATGTCCCCGACGGCTTCGGCGGCCGTGTCCAAGGGCATCTGGTCCCAGGAGGAGCACGACCGGTTCCTCGCGGCCATGAAGCTCTACCCGAAGGGTCCGTGGAAGGCTATCGCCGACCACATCGCCACGCGGTCCGTGCGGCAGGTGCAGACCCACGCGCAAAAGTACCAGGAGAAGGTCTCGCGTCGGCTGCGCGGGCTGCGCAAGTCCAAGAAGAAGCTCGTGCGGCCCGAGCACCGCATCGACGATGAGACGCTCGAGCTGTGCAAGCTGGTGGACTCGGCCGCGCAGAAGCTCGTGGCGGCTGCCGGTGGTGCCACGCCTCGCAGCTCCATCAAGCTCGAGCCGCTGAAGAAGAAGCTCGCGGCTCAGGCTGCCTCAGCGTCTGCTGCAGCGGCTGCCTCGGCTGCGGCGGCCAAGAAGAGCGGGGTTTCCATCTCGACCCCACCTCCGGCGTCCCCTGTGTCCACCGGTGTCGACAGCCCGACGAGCGTCGCTGCGATCAAGGACGACCCGACGGACGACGACATTGAGATGACGGCGGCGGCGCTGGCCGAGTCGGATGAGCTGGCGCCGGCGTTCGACCTCGAGGATCTGATCAAGGACGTGGCGCTGGAGCCGCTGCCGCTGTTCGACTTTGGCGACGAGCTCGACGCGTTCGCTCCGCTGGCGCCGGTGCCGACCGTGAGCGAGTCGCTCGACTTTTTGATTGACTATTTATCCATCTAAGCGCGACCGGAGAGTGGTCGACAGGGAAGACGCGGCGCGGCCAAGCGAGTGGGGATGGAGAGCGGCAGCAAACCAAGTTTTCGGTGGTGGTGGCGGCTTCTTCTTCCTGGATCGATGGCGGGCGACGCGTGAATAGTGCGGTAGAGCGAGGCTCCCCCTTCCCAAGGGCGTCGCAGGATCGTGTTCGTGAGTTGGTACGGCAATAGTGGCTCGCTGTTGTGCTGCACCTCGGAACAAGCATCTAGGGCGGGGTGGGCTTCATATTTAAGCGGCAGCAGCAGCAGCAGCAGCAGCGGCAGTATGTGTGTCTGTGGATAATACAGTTGGCAGCGGCGGGAGGGACGGACGCGGCGGGCGGAGCGCGAGCGGCGGCGGGCACGCGGGGCGGCGCGCGACAGGTGACCGCACCCCACCCGACCCCAGGCGGCTTCGTCGGCGAGGACGCCTCTCTCGATCGCACGCTTTCTGGCATCGGGCTGTTCGCCGGTGGCTGCAAGCGAGCGGCCACTCGGTTGAGGAGGCACTGGCTGGTTGGCGCGCGAGGTTGACAGGGACACAGGGATACAGGGACAGGTGGCGACGGTGGACGATACAAGACAGCGCAGAGTGTTGTGGCATGGCAGCGGTGACAGGTTGCGGATGTGGTGGTCTTACAGTCGTGTGTGAAGTTGGCGTGGTGTGTTAAGTTGGCGTGGGCAGGACAGCGATGGGCGTCGTGGTGATCTCTACCGGCGTCGTCGAGCGGCGTCATCGGGCGGCTTCGTTGAGGATCAAACATGTCGACGGCAGCACTTTCTCACACGTCACAGATGCCGGCGCTTGCGCGATCGATCACGTAGGCGTAAGCAAGTGGAGTCTCTGCACCGAGCGAGCAGTGATGCAGCCGCGATGCAGGTCACGCATCCAGCGGACAGCAGCAGCCCCATTGCCGTAGAGAACCCGTCCGAACGATGGAGAACCGGAGGCGGCATGTGCTGGCGGCAGTGTGACTGCACGTCGAGTGCATTGCGCCGGACTGGACTTGGGGTGTCGGCCCTTCTTCCTATCCAGACTTCCGAGTGTGTAGTAGATCGTGTGGGCCACACCAAGATCCGCCAGAGTATCCGATAGAAGCTGGCCGGTCGCAGCGAAAGTTCTCCAGGTCGAGTCGTCGTCGGCGATTGCTCGCCTCAAAACCTGCAGAACAGAATGCAGCATCAGGAGGCACAACACAGGGATCGGGAAGGCATAGCCCGCACCTCGCGGCGCCAAAATTCGCAATGTTCTCGGCGCGAAATTTGACTTGGCAAATCTCTTGCGAACGCTCCGATGGCGATCCGATGGCGATCCGATGGCGACCGCTTCCGCTGGCGAACGCAAGGCTGCGCCTCCTTCTTCGGCGAGAAGCCTCACCACCTTCTTCATCTTCGCCGTCATCTTCGGCACGCTCGCTTCGGGAGCATCGCCGCCACGTGGACTTGCCAGTACGTGCGGGCTGTATCCCTCGGCACGCGTGGGCTTCGCTGGAAAAGAGAGCGAGGCTTCGCGTCGGTCGCACGCGAGCGCCGCTGTCTGCAGACGATGTGTCAGAAAGATGGACTGCGAACACCCGAGGAATGTTTGAACCTGCTATAACGAATTATACAGCACTAAATGATATGAAAATTTGTGGAGTACAGTACACTCCGAGTGGTGTTAACAAACCTTCATCAGCGCATGTCAGACGCGGGACGAGTAATCCAACCGACCTACTGAATGCCGCCGCCTCCAACGCGAAAACGGCAGCAGTCCTACTCTCGACCCGCGCATCCTCGTTCGTTACCGTTCTTAGTCCCTCGCCATCATGCAGCAAGCAAGTCCGCGTGGCCTCCTTAATGGCAATGCCGCGTGGTTATCATGATAATGCAGCGGAACTTATGAGTATATGAATGAATTGCAAACGCAGGTGCGGATATATTTGCGGATGGGGGATCCCTTGCCGCCGGGGATCAGGGCGGGTAGTGGCGGCGTCCAGGCGCTGCCGACAGCTAAGCAACTCAACCTCTCACGCTCTACGTATCACCCTCGAGGGTGCATGCTCGTCGTTCCTACGAGGCCGAGGCCGGACAAATGCAGATTGGGTGGGGACGGATGGCATGGATGGCATTGGCTCTCGCGCGTCCGGTCCATTTAGGCCAGCAGCAGATCCAGCGCCTCGTCCACGTCTTGCCGGTACGCGTCGTCCGCGAGCATGTGCGCGTGCGTGGGGGCCGTGCCGAACGGCAGCGGCTCCACGTCCTGCAGCAGTTCGTCCACGTCGATCGAGCCGATGCCACCCGCGGGGAGCAGCAGCTCGTCCTCGCTGTCCGCGAGCGGCACCATGGCGAGCATCGGCGGGTCGGCGAGCAGCAGCTGGCCGAAGGAGAACTCGTGCGGCGACGTCTGCGGGAACGCTGAGGGCGACCGCGGCGAGCCGTGGCCGGGGGGCACCACCACGGCCTTGACGCGCTGGATGCAGCCCGTGGCGTTCACGTCCACGCGGTGCTCCGGACGCACAAACTTCTTCTTCTGCTTGCGCAGGCCGCGCTGGCGGCGGTTGATCTTCTGCTGGTACTTTTGCGCGTGTGTCTGCACCTGCTTGATGGACCGCGTGCCAATGTAGGCCGCGATCGAGCGCCACGGGCCGGTCGGGAAGAGCTTCATGGCCTGCAGGAACTGCTCGTGCTCCTGCTCGCTCCACAGGCCGCGCGTCGTCGGCGTACCGACGGGAGGCACGCCCGCGCCGGCCGCGAGGCTCAGGTTCAGGCTCAGGCTGCCTCCGTGGGTGTGAGTGGGCATCATTAGCATGGTTGGTTCGGTCGGTCGCTAGCTGTCACTAGGCGTTTTTTAGCGAGCTTGCCTGCCGGTGTCGGATCAAATTGGTAAGTGGCGAAAGCTGAAAATGCTGCGACCAGTCTTTTAGGTCGCCTCGCAAACGGGGAAAGCGGCGCGCCACCTTGTTGTTCCCGTCTGCCAGCGGGCTTTGGGCCACACTACGGTATCGCTCGCCAAGCACAACAACAGCTTGACCAACGGCCGCACAGGTGGCTTCAAAATACAGTACGTAGGATCTGCGATACATTTTGCATCACCAGCTCGTTTAGACTTGGGGATGCGCGGAGGGCGAATTTATGTAGGGGAAGGGGTAAGTTTGTGGGGGTCAGCGGAAGACGATAATTTGCTGAGAATCGCCGCGTAGCAGGCCGAGTATGAGGAGGAGGCTTCTCACGCTAAAAATTTGGGCAGTTTTTGCCCTTTTTGGCGAGAAGCAAGCATTTTCCCAACTTGTCATCTATGCACGGTACCGTAGAGGACCGCGGGATTTGTGCGATGGGCAAGACCTTGAACAATGAGCGTACTGTATGGTACAGTACAAAAACACTCATCTCGAAAATCGTGATTTACGTTGACGTGTGAATCCTCACGGCGTCGCTCTCTCAGGATTTCGTGAAAAAGTGCCAACAACTTCAAGCGCTCGTTCCAACGGCCGGGTGGATTTTCAGCGCCACGACACGCTCGCAACAAGCGGCGAAATGCAAGGCACGCGACTCCGTATTTGATGGTACGGCGATCCTGAGCGACTGCTGCTTCGTGCCGCTCCACGACCTTATGGCCCAGATGCCGCATCGGCCCTGATTCGACAGGCGGAAAGCGAGCAGCTGGAAAACATGTTTTTGGCCTGTGGTTCACGATCCGACAGTTATCCGCCTGCATTTTCGATTTATGAGTGTCTCGCTCATGAGGTCGCTGCCATATGTATACTGAGCAGGTGGTGTTTTTTCGACTGAAGTTTTTAGTGACTGAAGTTTACTTCAGTGACAAGGCCGGCGATAGATGTCTGCGAAATTTATGACTGGGAAAATGAGAGGGCCACCATTATTGACTGCCGCTGTCAAACAAGTATTCTTCTTTTTTCGTTTCCCAAATGGAGTGAGAAATCGCGAGCCGACACTGGGGCAGTTTATCTGAAAAGCGACGGCTTGCATCCGAGGGTTTTCCGAAAAAAAAAACGCACAAAAATTGGAAAAATAGTGTGTTCACACTCATCCGAATGCCCGTTGAGAGCGCGCGCTGCCGTGTGACACAACCCTTTCCCTATGACTGTGAAATTTTCACGGGCTTTTTTTACTTACCAGCTTGTGATGATCGACCGTGTACCGTAGGGCGGCGCATCCGTCCTAAAAAGTGGACCCAGCCCAGCCGACGGGCCGCACCTGCGTGTTGATGTCGAGATCGTGAGGATGTGAACGGGCCGGGGGCTGAATTTAGGATCCTCTTACTTTCACTATGCCAGAAGATCTCTTAGGAATATCCAACCGCCCGACCGGTTGTTGAAGTTGACTAATTTTATACAAAACCTCGCACAATAGACACTTGGCCGCGACCGCTCGCTCGCCTTGCAGAGACCGAGACGGAGTGAGACCGAGACTGCAAAAGCCAGCAATGGTTCCCGTCAGCGCCGGTGATCGCAGCGGCGAGCTGCTCACGCTCTGCTACCGGCAGCAATGGGAGAAGGCGCGCGCGCTGCTGTCGCATGGCGGTTTATCGGTGCGTGCACACTCACCCGCCCCGCGCGGGTGGGACGAGCTTCAAGGACGTTTGCGGCCCGCTCACTCACAACGCCCGTGTTCTTTGTGGTTATTTCGCGGTGATGGCTTGCTCGGCGTCCCGCGCGTTCTCGGCGCGTGCCGCTCGTTTGCCCAACGCTCCCAGCCCGCATCGTTCTCGGCCGCTCTTTACCAAGCCACCGCTGACTCTCGGGAGGTAAGCTCTTATTTGTTTGAATGTATGTTTGTATGTTTGTATGCTATTATATGTGGATGAGCATGTTGCATGTACCGTGTCTTCCGCGCGTACCGTACGTTGACAACCCGCCCCGTGGGCCTATCTGCAGATAGGCTCATGCTGGGTTTGCGGTCGTCCGCGCGCCGCCGCGAGCAGTAGCGCTTGCATATAAAGTGCGCCTGCTCGAGCGGACGGTGCGAGGCGATGCGATGCGGTCATGTGAGGCGGTCATGCATCATGGACCCCTCGTGCGGGGCCGCTTGGCAGTACCGTACCTTGCGACACCGTGCGGCGGTTGTTCGATAGAACACGTCGGTGCTCGTGAGGCGTAGTACCGTCGTTCGGCACTTGGCGGTCAAAAACGGGAAAAAAAAAACATGCGACGGAGGGGGTTTTGGCAAAATATTGCAAAATATTGCAACATACTGCAAAATATCCCTCCGTTCGTGTTGGTTCTTTGCATTTCTTTCGGTCTGCTTTTTGATTTGTACGGTATCATCCCCCCGCCCACCTCGTCACTCATTCACTCGGCCGCGATCTTCGTCGTTCTGCAGGAGACCGCGCTCTTCCTCCTAAATTCCACTCCCCCCCCCGGCTGGGACGTGAACGCGGCCGTCCACACCGTAAGCCCGACCGTGGCTGCGAGCGGTCGCTACCTACCTACGGACAGCTTCGGCCGCGCCTCATCCCCCCTCCCCCGTTTGCTAACCCGTCCGCTTACTCGCCCCCCCCCCCCCACGGCAACAACGAGCCGGTAGGGACACTCTCACCGGCCGCGGTTGCTAAAAAATCGGCGAGGCGACTTTACCGAGGTCGGAGCCGCGGCGGCGGCGGGTTTAGCAAAAGAACGTCGCCGAAGGTTCGTCGGCGTTCGACGGACGAGCGACCGACACGGAATTGCTCCCCGCGTGGGCCGCCGCGTCCGCGTCCGCGTCCGCGGTTGCAGCAGGGCGGGGGCCGGCGGCGCGGCCGTTGCTATCCGTCCAGGACACGGAGGGGGTGATGCGTTTGCTAACCGTGTTTGCTAACCCGTGTTTGCTATCCGACTGTGTAGGACGGAAGGACGCTGTTGCACGTGGCAGCTGAACGGAAAAATCTGGTGCGGCGCAATTCTCGGACGCCGCCCGCGCCTTTTAGAAGGAGAGTGGGCCGCGGCCGCAGCCACCGCCTCAGCCACGATCCGGGGGCCGGGGGACCGGGGGCCGTGGCCCAGCGTTGCCGCTTAGACGGGGGACGAGGGGTTTTTGCTCCTCGCAGCATCCGAAAAAAATTTCGAAGCGCGCGCTCTCACTAGGCGGCGGCGGTGTCCACACGTTGTGGCCCCACCGCGCTCATCCCGATCTGACTTGTGGCATTTTTTTATTTCTTTTTCGACGGATATTGGGGGCGGGGCTGCTCGGATCGGATCGGTTCGACGCGTCGAACATTGCGGTGGGGGAATTGGTTGACTCGACGGGGGGAAAAAAATCGCATGCGATATTTCACTTGGTCAGCCACTACTTGATGCGCTGCTGAGACTCAAGGCCGACCTGAATGTCGCAGACAAACACGGCCGCCGAGTGACCGACCTGGTCGGCTGGACTGACGTGGTGCACCCGGCGGTTCGAGTGCCGCTGCAGTCCCGCGTGGTGGAGCTGAGCCAGCGACGGTCTCAGCTTCAACAAGAGCTCGAGACTCGCGTGCAACTGACCTGCGACGTGCGCAATGCTGGACGCGAGCTTGTGAAAACCGCCGCCAGCCTCACGAGCGAGCTGACCGCTGCAGTGGCGTATCGCACTGCCGTGGACGACGAAAGCTCCGCGGCCGAGCGACAGGAGCGGCAGATCCGCGACGCCGTCCATAGCGAAGCTCCCCGACTTGCGAGGCTGCAGGGCGAGATCCGCGAGGTCGAGTCCCAGCGAGCGGCGGTTGTCGCGGCCGCTGACCGCGAGCGACAGCGCGTAGGCGAGCTGTGGGACCGGTGCAAGCAGTTGGAGGCTCGGCACGAGCAGTTGAGCCACGAGGTGCAGGATGTGGACGCTCGAGCGGCGGTCAAGGTGGAGGTCGTTGGGAGCATGCGGCGGTCGGTAACGGACGTGGACAGTGCCATGACGGCGCTCAGGGCGTTGCGGGCGATCGGTAGCAAGCCCGGTGCGTGCTGTGGGGGGGTGGGATGCTGTGGTTTGCTCACTCGCGCAAGGCTGACGCAGACTGTGGCTGTGCGTGACAGCGAGTCGGCGCAGGCTGCTGGCGAGCGGCGCGCAGCAGCTCGTGGCGGACCTGATGCGGACGTTCCCAGACGACGAGGCGGTGTTCCGCACGGGATGCCAGCTGACCGTCGAGTTGACTAGCCAGCCATCGACGCAGTCGACGGGCGGATGGCCGATGGGGCAGTTCGTGGAGCTGCTGCAGTCGGCGGACGAGCGGTTCGAGGCGTCGCTGGCTCGCGAGGAGCTCGTGGCGATAGCGAACGACGCTCTCGCCGGTCTGACAAAGAGCGGGTCGACGAAATGAGCTCTCGTAAGAGTGGTGTTGGCCGCCATAGCGGGTGTTCGCTGCATTAGTCGTGCATTAGTCGTGCATTAGGCTGCTCAGAATTGACATGATTATATCCGGTCTTATACTTATTGCGCTCATACTATATTTGCAACTTCAACATGCAACTCGGGCAATCGCCGACAAAATAGCGACCGATACTCTTTTGCGGTGGCGCCGGCGCGACCGACGGATGTTTCGCTCGCAAGGCCGACATGAGTCCTACCAAACTTCCGATCTCATGCGACCGTCGGTGCTCGCTGGCGTGTGTTCGCATGGTCGGATCGCTGGTGGACGTGACGGAATGGTTCTGCGGCTGCTCCTTTGGAGTCCACATCGCTGTCGCAGATCGATCCTGCAGCCGACACGGCCGACGTGGTAGCACGAGCGGATGTCTCGAGCCTGGTAGGCCATTACGTCCACGTCCGCAGCTGACTGCAGCCCCATGTCCGACTGCAAGGTCGGCTCCGCACTCGACCTGGATGCTGCGACGGTTCCAGCCGGCACCAGCGAGCTGACGGCGGCTGTGCGCGTCTCGGCCGAGCGGTGGAGCGAAAGGCCGTGTGGGATACTGTGCACGGCACTCCCGGGGTCGAAAACGGCCTGGTGGCTGTTGGTTTGCTAAACAGGGTGCCTAGTCGGCAGCCACGAGCGACCGTGCTCGTATCCACACCAGGGAAGAACGGCGAGGGATAGAACTGCTAGCGATCTCTGCCTGCATTCCAAGACTGCGAGTGCTCTGCCACATCGAATTTCGTCATGGAATCGCGATCTACCGCGGACAAACGATGACACGGCAGGCGACCTCGGTAAGGTCGCTTTCGATCGAGAGGTCATGGCGTCCTGCGTGACCCGAAGATTGATCTCCTCGTGTGCTGTTCATGCGTGCTGTGCCGTAGATAAGTGCTGATCACGCGGTTTCCAGCAATCGATGTTCCGTCTGGTTGGTTGATCCTTTTCGACATACGCATTCAGCAAGACCCGGAGCTAGACATTGTGGACTTTGAGGTGAGGTGTCAATGTGATGATGAGTGGAAATATCGAATCCAGCGCAAGATGTGTGGCAGCCTTGTCATCCCTGTGATTCAAGTTCGACTGTTGCTGCTGTTCATTGTCGCGCACATTATCCATGAAACCTACCGCATATTCCGCACTTCAACAGCACAAAGACTCCTCTCATTTGCTTCATTCCTGCAATATCCTTGGAGTAGCGACGCCGCTGTACCTGCACTCCCGGAGCATGCGACACACGCTCACGACGGCCGCGAGAGACAATTCGACTACACGTAGCTCTTGTTGCCGCTCGAGTTGATGTAGTATGTCCCTCCACGGGGTCCAGTGTGCAGTTCCCGGCTGCTAGACGTGGAGTTGGTTGAAGTGCTCGATGACACGCTTGTTGGAGCTGGTGGTGGAGCAGACCGGGTGTTGGTGCTTGAGGCTGAAAGATCTGAACGCTGGTACGACTTGTTGCCGTTCGCGTTGATGTAGTACGCTCCGCCACGTGGACCAGTGTGCAGTTTCCGCTCGCCTGATGCAGTGGTTTGTTGAGTTTGAGGCTTCGATCGAGTTTTATCCGTTGACACCGCCTTTGTTGTCGTCGTGGCGCGCTTTGCCTGCTTGCGGTTGCCCTTGGCTGGCGATGGAGAAGGTTCTGCCTCCTTTGTGTCTTTCATCGCACTTCGGGTCACTGGTCCGGGACGATCAGTCCGACAAGCTGGCTTGAGCACCTCGGCCTTCGACTCGGCGTTCGGTCGTTGCAGTGCTTGGCGGTCTTTCCGCGCGTCCCACAGACGACCGCGTTCCACGACATCGAACCATGAGATGCGATCGCGAAGTGCTAGGTAAACGTGTTCGGCGCTTGCGTTGATCGTGGCCTGCTGAAACTCGGGCGATTGTGTTGTCTTGACGATCTGCTGTAATCAGATAATAAAGGGTAAAAGTGATAGGGATTAATCACACATGTAGACGTCCTCGAAGGCGCTGGTTCTTTAACGGCTGGTGACCTGAAGTGCTTTGGTCATTCATCTAGCGGAAGACAGCAGGATAGCTACCAGCTCCTCGAGAAGTGTTCAGGTCGTCAGCTGAGTGGATGATCCACGGTGTTCTGATCGGGTGGAGATGAATATCAGACCAGATCTGCACATCAAGATGTTCATCCACCTTTATGGCTCATTGGTCCAACGGCGAAAACACCGCGTGCCATATCGTAGCGACCATCAATGCTGCATCCCGCGGGAAAACAACTGCAGACTATTCAACTCGAAAGCCTCGATTCCATTGCTACAATACAGTTGGAGATGATCGAAAGTTTGAATGCAGTCATCTGCGATCACAATATCGGCGCTCGGATGGTCCAACGCCGAGCGTGGTGATATACGCGATGTGTTCGCGACCTGGGTGGGCAGTTTCCCGCTTGTCAGCATGCCAAAACTGCCAATTCGATAGGCACTGGCTCCAACATCTGCCGACTCTGAGCGAGACCGTTGAGGATCACGGTGATTTTGCCACTCGCATCAAAAAGTCGCTTGAGACTGCGCATGTTGGACGATGGATCGCATTTGCTCATATTCGGCGTCCGTTTGTCATTCGGGAGTGCGAGAGGATAGAGTGCTTAGCAGTTTAGTGTCCGCACTCTTGAGCACCTCGAGTTCATTGATATCAACGGGATAGCCATCAATAGTGGCTGCCGAATTGGTGAGCAGTCGCTTGCTGTCAACGGGATATTTGTCTTCGAGATCCCGCGCCATTTAGAGAGGAACAACAAGCAGAGGCTTAAAGCCACCGCCCTTCTGCTATCGATGAACGGCAGGCGCGACTTCAACATTGAGCTATTACCTGTCGGATTGGCAAAGAATCAATGGTCGTCAGCACACGACCAAGAATTTCCATGGCAAAAGTCTGCTGGATTCAAATCGACGTGCGGTCCAGCAACAGCGACAAAGTCCAACGCTTGGCGCTATATTATCGGTCAGCGGTTCAGCGTCGGGATACAAACTGGAATAGTAGAAACGAGTGGGCAAGCGGTCATGCAGACGATACGCGCACCCGCTTGGCACCCGTAGACATCCGCGGCTGTGTCGGTTCCGGCTCGGACGAGTGTGGCCGCTTGCGCGAGTTGAGGCGGCGGTCGATGGCAAAGTCGAAGCCCACGGGTTCCGTCAGCTTGGCGCGGCGCACGGCCGGCACGCCGAGTCCTCCGCTGGCCTGCAAAGCCTGCATCATTGCATACACGAACGTGAGTCAACCCAAATCCACCTCGATTGTTCAGCATACAACTGGGGGAACGCACCACCGTGAACTTGGCGTTGTCCTTGGTGCGCGGCACGGACGGGAACGCGCGCGTCGTCTGCTCGTGGTAGCGCCGCGTCTTGTTGCGCATCGAGGCCACGCGCTGGCGGATGGCGGCAATCTCCTCGAGCTCGCGCGACGTCATGGTGAGCTGTGCGTTCCGGAACGACGGGCGAGCGCGCGGGTGCGGGTGGAACTTGGGCGACTGCGGGATCGTGAGCCGCCCGTTGGCCTTGGCGACCTTGGTGAGCCGCCGCCGCTTGCGCTCGTCCTGGCGGCGCTCTTCCTTCTCCTTCTCCTGCCTGGTCAGCGCCTTGGCACGCGCTCGCACGAGCGAGCTCTGCGTCGGCGCCAGCAGCCGCGCGGTGGGAGCGATCGCGCGCACGCGGGCCACGCGCGGCGGCCGTCCGCGGTATAGCGCGCTCGGGTCCTCGTCGAAGTTCTCGCTCGAGACGTGCACGACCATGGCGGTGGTGCTCTTGTCGAGAGGGCGGAGGAGGGAGGGTTTGAATTCGAAATGTGTCAATCGAGCGGCCTTTCTTGACCGAGTTTTTCAAACGTTCAAAAGTGAGGGAAGACAAAAATAGAGCGTTTCAGCCAATCGTCGCGCTGTATTTGTGTCCATCCCTGCGAATTCATTGGATGAAATAGACTCAAATATTACGTCCGAGTAAAAATGGGTGATTTTATTTTATCACCACCCAAACGTTACTCTTTTTTACCGACTGAAGCATCCGATGCTCTCTATCTTTAGCGGTTGAAGTTGCTGCCCAAACGTGGCAACCATGCGCGTCCACCTCCAACTTGCTCAGCGCCATGGGCGAGCGAGGGCCAATGCGCGGTGGCCGCCGGCTGCTCCTGCGGCGAGCGGACGAGCCTGCGCCTCACCATGACGACGTGCCGGCCGTGCGCGAGCTGCATGTGACCATCCCTCTGCGTCCGCAGGCGGTGCCGGCCAAGTTCCCAGCACAGTTCGCGCGCGCCGTCCAAGACGAGTACGCGATCCAGTACCTGGCGCAGCTCGGAGCGAGCGGGACGCCGGAGAACGTGGCGCTAGTACTGCAGCACCTGCCGCTGGAGGACTGCGCGGTGGCCGCGTCATGGCGCGCGCGCGGCTCGCTCAGCGACATGCTGTCCATCGACCTGTACCCGCCAAAGCACGGACCGTCGACCGCTATCGTGCCAGTTTCTCCGGCATCTAGACCCTCAACTGTCGCCCCAGTTGAGGCAATATCTCCCACGCAGAGTCGCATCTACTGCGTCGGACCCGTGTGCTTGTCGTTCGACGACATGAAGCGCAAGTTCCTGCTGCCGTTCTGCCAGGCTGAGACTCGGGAAGAAGTCGACGTGCTCGCCACGTACGGCATGAAGCGCGTTGAGGACGGGTCTGCGTTCGTCCAAGTGCCTGTGCTGACTGACGCAGACGCTAAAGCAGTCGGGCCGATTGGCGTGTTGACGAAACGAGCGTCGCAGCGTCGACACCTATGTCACCGAGAGCGCAGCTCGCCCCCAGACGCGAGACCTGACACCATTATCTCCATGCACAAGGCTTTTTTCTTGGTGTTGCCGCTCTCATCGCTGGGCTTCTCGGCACGGGACGATCGAGAGCAGGCGCTGCTACTGGATTTGCTGCAGGGCGATGACATGCTCGCGCTCGTGCAGGCAGTGAGTCTGTACCTGTACGTCGACAAGTTCGTCTGGCTGGCATCCGTGAATGACCCCAAGTTTCCGTCGCCGCCGCCGTCAACGTCGCAACTGCCCAAGGTTGAGACGCTGTTCGTCGACATTGTCACGAGGTTCGAGGCGCTGCGCTCGCGACTCGAACATGAAAACCTGAGCACCAAAAGCCGAACAACGGCGTCGTTATTGCTTCCGCTGCTGCTCCTGGCTCTCCGTATTGATATCGAGACGATGTACCGAGTGCAGTACCCGCAGAGTTTCGCCATGGCCGGACCGACAATGCAGTTCACATTGCGCGAGATGAACAAGCGAGTTACCGAGCTACTAGATCCAGACACTCACCTGAGCCGACTTGCGATCCTCGAGACATCCTGCAGTGGCCTAGCGGCGATGTCATCGCCTGCGTTTCAGCAACGCCAGCGCACGCGGCGACTGCGCGACCAGTTTTTCAAGACGAGTGAAGCACTGCACAGCGTGTTCCCGACGCAAGTCGGCGGACGCTCGCGCCAGATCGCTTCGCAGAATGGCGGTGCTAACATTGCGCGGTACGCTCAGCACTTGGACCGCGACGCACAAGCTGCGAACGATCGAGAAGAGTTTGAAGACGTGCGTAGACAAAACAGCTCAACGAACACATCTGTCGAGACGAAGCTCAAGCTGTTGCGAGTGCTGCAGCGGAGTACTCCGGTCTGGACGACGCGGTAGTCAAAGACAGATTGCGATATGACAACAAGACGCTACGAAGGGGAGAAAGCAAAGTGTTGACATGCAACTCATGCTAGAGATTCCAACGTAACCACTGGCGCGAATGAACGGCGACAGGTTGACATCGCCCGGATGCGCTGCTTACTGACCAAGCTGAGCCCAGAGCTTCTCGACGTCTCCGTTCGAGCTGGCGACGAGCGTACGGCCGTCCAGCGTGATGATCTCCCCCTTGTCGTTCAGGAAGATGAGCATCGGGATGCCGGTGACCTGGAACTTTTCAGCGATCTCCCGCTCCTTGGCGCGGTTCTCGAACGGCATGGCGACGAAAGGCATCTCGCCAAAGTACTCCTCGAAGCTGCCCGAGTCACGGTCGGCGGAGACGAAGACGAGCTCGAACTCCGGGTGTTGTTCGGCCATGTCCTCGTACACCGTCGAGAGCAACGGCGTGAAGCCGCGGCACGGCGGGCACCAGTGCGCGCTGAAGTACACTCCGACAACCTTCTTCCCGCTCAACACTTCCCCCGTGGCCTTGAGCCCGTCCTTGGTCTGGATCTGGTCGCCAAAGAGGTCCGTCCACGTCGCCATTGTGCCGAGAAAGATTGAGGATGCGGAGGCGTCTGCTCGGGGAGGATCCAATAATGACCCTCCACGAAATCGGAGGGTGGCGGCGGCGGCGTTTGAGATCTCGGCCGTATTTTCGTTTTCAGGTATGCCGACCACCAAAACACGCAGCAGCGATGGTGCGTCGCTTGCACGTGACGGACTGGACCGCAACGCATACCGGTTCTGCAGTGAGGGCATCAATTCATTCGGGGAATGTCCATGGCCCTGTTCATGGTGTCGATTTGGTCTGCCACGTTTGGATTCCTCCGTCGAATCAACCTGTCAAACATTCACACTCCTGCAATGTTGGTCAAATGGAGGACCTCATTAGCGAATCCAAGAAATGGATACTTGAATTAGCGAACGAAGTTTTGGGCACGTTTTGCATTTCCATGCTTGCCAATCAGTCTCGTACTGCAGGGCCACAACTGAGAAATGGAGAGAGGGCTGCCGATATCTCAATACGAGATGGGAGTCGTGCTTTTGAGGACCAGTTCCATCTGTACGACTGCTTCACATCACCAATGCGATGAGGTTGCAGACCTAGCCAGACACAAGGGGAACCCAACAAGGTTCAGAGTGGAGAGAAGCAATTTATTGATATGCAAGCCTGCCGAGGCTCCGATTAGCACAGCACACTACCGGGGAAGAGACAACGGCCGCACTCGCGCTTGCCTTACTGGCCGAGCTGGCCCCAGAGCTTCTCGACGTCACCCTTGGAGTTGGCGACGAGCGTGCGGCCGTCCAGCGTGATGATCTCGCCCTTGGAGTCCAGGAAGATGAGCATCGGGATGCCCGTGACCTGGAACTTCTGGCCGAGCGCCTGCTGCTGCGCGCGGTTCTCGAACGGCACGGCCAGGAACGGCATCTCGCCAAAGTACTCTTCGAAGCTCGCCACGTCGCGGTCCGACGAGACGAAGAGCAGCTCGAACTCCGGGTGCTCCTCGATCATGTCCTCGTACACGGCCGAGAGGAAAGGCGTGAAGCCGCGGCACGGAGGGCACCAGTGCGCGCTGAAGTACAGGCCGACGACCTTCTTGCCGCCGAGCACGTACGACGTGTCCTTGAGACCGTCCTTGGTGCGGATCTGCTCGCCCAGGAGTGCCGTCCACGTCGCCATTATTGCCGAGAAAGATAAGTGGTGAATGAAGCTTGTCCAACCCGAGGGAAAACCAACTGTGGCGGGCCGGAGTGTCGAGATCCTTGACCAGGATAGCTTCGCAGCTAGGAACCTCGAAACTTACCGTTTTTATGACGAAAGAAAAGGAAGGACACGGGGTAGGGTGTTTACGTGATAGCTCGCGATTACAGTGACGCGCCGGATACGTGGAGGTTACGCAGTACGTCACTGGCCAAAACGGCAGATTTACGATGCACCAGGGGTGCGAATTAATGCGAAAATTGGCGGCGATACAGAAAGATTACCCGTAACATTACCGCTGCTGGAAGGACGTCATCTACGGTGTTTGGGGTCAGCATCATCGCGACATGTTCAATCAAGAATATCACGGATGTGATCTGGAAGACGCCAGACTTCTCTGGAAGCCGCGACACTAGATTCAAGGTGCCGGCGGCTACATTTTGGAGACTGGCGAACGATTCCACCAGCGGTTCCGTTTGTAACGACCCTCCACGTCAGGTGATGGCTCTTGAGTGGGGCAATGTGCTGCATAGTACAGCGCGTACCACTGCCCTTGTCAACGCCCGCACAAACCTCGCAGAGTGAGACAGTCTGGTTGTCCAGTATGCTTAATTGGCTACACCACAGATCATGACGATACGCTGCAGTGAGGCGATAGAGGCAGCACGGCCGAATGGTATTGCAGGGCTCGCACTCGCGCCGAGTCTATCAAGATGAGTTTCTATGCCTGCGTCTCGGCCTGGGTCGCAGCCTCCTCGACCGCCGCTGCAGCGGCCGCCTGCTGGCTCTCGCGCGCGAGCTTCTTGGTCATGAAGCGGTTCAGCTTCTTCTTGGACGGGTCGAACTCGCGCAGCACCACGGTCAGGTGCGTGTGGGGGTGGTGCATCACACCCGATCGGCCTGCAACCAACGAACGCGCCACCAGTGAGCATCATGTACCTGACACCATACACAAGAGTCATACAAGCAGCATCAACGCACCTCGGCCCATGATCTTGAGGCGCTTGAGGTACTGGCCCTTGTTCACAAAGCACTCGGCCACCTGCAGCTTCTCCGGCTCGATCTGGTACTGGATGTCGGCCAGGTTGATGGCGTTCTGCACCGTCTTCTTGACGATCTCGGCCTTGCGCTTCGGCGAAAACTTGAGCTGCAGCAGCGCCTCCTGCGCCGGCAGACCGCGGATCTGCTGCGCGATGTACGTCATCTTGCGCGGACTCACGCGGATGTTCTTCTTCATCGTCTTGACCGTGCGCGCCTCGCTCGGCGCCGCCGCATTCAGGAACGCCGCCGTCGCGTCCTCCTCGCTCTCAGCCGTCGCGTCCGTCGTCGTCGTCGAAAAGCAAAGCCGCGCGGCGCCAGCCTTGGCCGTCTGGCCCGCCGCGGCGGAGCGCAGCGACAGCGCGCTCATGCGAGATGACAGGGCGGTCAGCATGGTTCTTCCCTCGCGCTGTAGATCCCCGTGGCGAGCAGCTCAGCAGCGGAGCTCGACGCGCTTCCTCCTCGACCGCTGGTTTTGATCACCACTCGTCGAGCAGAGTTGGCCGCACACCCTCCGCAAAACGCATACCCGTCTATCGCATCGATACAGGTTTGTTCAAAAAGGAGCAAAATATAACATGCATGTAGCCGTTATTTCAGAATGTGGGTTGATTTATCGCGGTAAGATTGAAGCAGGTTCGATAGAGAGCGCCGGGCCAATCCAGGGGCAACCCCCGCAAAGCATGGAGAAATTATAGAAGTCGCGCGGAAGACCCGGATCGTTGGTTGCCTGCCTCCCTCCCTCTCCCTCTCTGATCCCCCTCGGCCGCCGCAGACGATGCTGTCGGACGCGGCGCTCTACCGGGCGGCAGGACACCCGGACAAGGCTCGGCTCGTGTTCAACGCGGCGCTGCAGCAGGAGCTACGCGGCGTGGCTCGCCACCGTGAGGTGTCGTGCGTTCCGTTGGCCACCGGGCCGACCATCACGAGCAACGGCGCCGTGCGGCCGAGCAAGCCCGTGCTCCCCCAGAATGCGGGCAAGTCGACCGACCCCGGCGGGTGGGACGTCGACCGCAAGATGAAGGCGCTGACGGACCTGCAGCTGCTGTTGCGTCGTCCGTACTTCTTCTACCTCGACTTTGGCGCCTTCACCAAGGGCGGCGGCACCAGCGGCGCCAACGGCAACTCAAGTTTCTCCAAGGACCTGAAGCTGCAGTTCTCCTTCCAGAAGATCCTGCCGCTCTTCGCCGGCCAGATCGCACTGCTCGATCTATGGTGGGGACGCGATGAGCGACAGTGGGATTGCATTTGCTGGGCGTTATCACTAATGTGTCTTTGATGCTGGGGGAGTTAGGGAGTACTTGCTGGACATGTGCGACCTCGTCCCCGTGCGCAACCGCTGCCGCGCGCTGTATCTGCGCTGTGCTGCGTACATTCTTCGCCGCCTCGAGTTCATTGACGGGTATCCGCTCGACGGCCAGCAAGTCCGCTTGGAGGATGAGAGTACGGCAGTTTGTTTCCCTCGTTTCACTTCTCATGACAGTGGCGTCTAACGCTGTGGACCTTGGTGCATTTCCACAGTCGCCAAGCGGTATTACAAGCTGCTGGAGCGGTCCATCCGCTACTGCTCGATCAAGATGCACAAAGCGCGTTTATTGGCGGACGAGCACCGCTTCTTCGTGGCGCACGTTTACGTCGCGGTGTTTTTCCGTTTCCCTGATGCAACGAAACCCATCCTGGACGCCATTATCGACTGCACGGAGACGCTCGAGGATGTTGCTCAGAGCGCGAACCCGAAGCCAGACAAGACGAGCGCGCGCCGCATGCCCAAGCGGCGGCGTCGGCCGTCACAATTGCCTGTTGGCGCCTGTCGTAGTCCACGGTCGCATCGTCGAGACTGGAATGCTGTTTCGGGTACGTGTTCAGGGCGTTGACTCGACTTGAATCAACCCGATGATAACGGACTCTGTGCTTGCAGACAACACTCCTGCCAAGGAAAGACTGAGCACCATCGACTTGCAATTGGAAGTGTTCTCGGCGTTCTCCACGTACAAGGAGCAACGAAACACGGTTCGGGTTGCGATGAACAAATCGATGCCTCACATTCCAGACGACATGGTGAAGCGAGGGTCGAAGGCGATCGAAGTCGCGCTCGAAGCCGTGTTCCAGGAGGTATATGTGCCTGCGCATGGATGGTCAATGCTGATGTCGATGGCTGTCGCTAACAAGAGGTTGTCTCTGCCAAAATTGTCAGGGTATCTCCCATGCGAGCAAAGAGCAAGAGTTGGCGTTTATCCATGCTCTGCCGCTGTTGTACGCCGGCGACAAAGTGCAACGCCAAGCATACAAACGGTTCCGGTTCTCTCACGAGGTTCTCGAATCGGGGCTGTCGATATTCGAAGACCGACTTCGAACATTGGGACGCGACGACCTCCTTGCGGTCAGCTTCGTGGCCGCGCTGCTGAGTGATGTTGCGACGTGGTGCAACCACCGCTTCCCCGACAGCCGCATCATGTGGCACTGCGTGCCAGGCTACTTTTGCATGGTGCGTCTTTTCGTGGCAGTGTTCCAGCGCATGTGCCAGCGCCGGGTGCGGAGTGGCTCGACGCTACCTACGGTGGACCGGATCCTGTCCATTATTGATGGCGAGACGGCGGATCCGTGGGTGGACTACTGGAACGAGCACGAGAAGGACATCGTCGTGGACGCGGCGGGCAGTATTCTCAAGAACGAGCCAGTTATGAATGTGCTTATCCAGATCATCCTTGAGGGTACGAACATTACGGATCCAACGAGCGTCAACTATTCATTTGGCATTCTCCAGCGCATTTTAGAAGTCGGCGCTGCTGCTGCACTACCCGGCGCTGATCGAATGGAGGCCGCAGTGACGAATGGAGCGAACAGTCCCACGGCTCGACGATATCCGCTTCGACGTCTTGTTGGCGACTCGCTGGACGCTGACTATTTTTTGGGTGCCATGCGTACGGCACTGCAATCCTCGCACGTCCAGATCCTGCTCAAGGTTCTGACCTGTCTGTACAATTGTATCGGTATGTGCTTCGCAAAGTGGAGGGGTCAGTTGGAGCCATGGAGTACTAACAGTGGGGATATTGTGATCATCGCAGGGTTGCTGCCGACGACAACGCGCAAGCGACTGGTTGCTGAGCTGCTGCTTCGCGACAACTTCTTCCGGTTCTTCCTGCACTGGAACGAAGAGGTATGTTGGTCATCTCGAGTGTGCTGTTGACGATCTTGCTGATGTCGGTCGGGTGTTCTGTTTGGCCATTTTGTTGCGCTTAGATTCGCAAGATCTTTTGCTATGTCATCGTTTTCAAGACAGCCATTTCGAACCGTCTTGACCTGCCGTGTACATCAGATCGGATCCTGCTGGCCCATTCGCCGTACTTTGAGAAGGGATCGTCGGAAGCGGCGCCGTCGGGCTCGGCGTCCTACTTCAGCCAGCTGAGCGAGATGGCTCAGTCCATCATCCGCAACAATGGCGCAAGCGAGATCGACGCGAAGAAGAAAAAGGCTATCGGCAAGAACGCACTGCAGCGCCTGATCGTGTGGGATCCGAGCGCGCAACTACGACGACCTCGCACCGGAGGAACAGATGCCGTCTTCCGTGACAGTCTCGGCGACGAGGAGCTGTCGGTGGACCTGCTGATCGCGAGCAAGCTCGACGCATTGTTCAAGATGACGGCTGAGCAGCTGAACCCCGCCAAGGTGCCGAATAACGGCAAGCACCTCGGCGGCCGGTACTTCCCAGGGGAACTCGAGGCGTATGCGGAGCAGTCGCTGATGCAGTACGTGCTCGTGCTGTGCGAGTACTACGATGCGGCGTTCAAGTTCCCAGCGGAGACTCCCGTCGCGCCGTCGCTCGAGTTTACCATCTCGCTGCCGTTCTTCACTGACTAGCAACTGTAAGTGCAACAAGATTGGAGAACGGCTTATGTCAACTCGGTATTTATCTCATTGGTCGCGTCACCACCCCCTTGAGCCATACACATATCCGCGTGTGGCGGACGCTAGGAGCTATCTTTGCGCGTACAAACTGAGCTGATGGTACATTTCCTTGGCGCTGTAGACCGTGACGGTCTTGCCCGCTGGTTTACGCCAAGAGTCTGTTAGTCGTCCTGTCCCACTGAATCGGAACAAGAGGTTGAACGCACCATGCAGCGACTCGTTCGTAAACATGCGCAGGTCACCGGCGCGCACTCGCTTCCACTCGCGCCGGCGCCGCTCGAATAGGTTCTCGTGCTCCTTCTTGTCTGCTGTGCGGGCTGGAAGCAACAACAACGAGGGGTCAGTGGTGTCTATCAAGCCGTCCAGATCTCCGTTGCGACGCACATGGATGGTCTTGCTTGCGCTTGTGCGTCGTCCGGCACGAGTTCTCCACCGCCGCGATCTGCAGCAGCTTCTGTCGCTCCTCGCGGTCCAGCGTGTGCTCGACGAACGCTCGCAGCCACCACTGCAGCGAGCAGTCATTGCCAAGTCAGACATCGCGACAGCCATCGATTCCTGACCAGTTCAAGCAACAGTACCCTGACGTCCATGTTACGCAGCGGGAGCTTCTTCTCGCGGATGTACTTCTCTCGGAACTCGTCGCCGCGAAGCTCGTCCTGCCGGCCGCGGTCGAGCAGGTCGAGCACGAACTCGCGCAGCGGCTGGTACACGCCAGTCTGCAGGTCCGGACACTCGTCCAGCGTCATGAACTCGTACACCTGCGTGTGCAGCACGAGCGGCTCGATCTGCGCGGCCAGCGGACCCTCGGCCTCGATCGTCACCGTGTGCATCCCCACGCTCGCGAGCGAAATGTCCTGCACGTAGTAGACGCCGTTGGCGAACGCCTTCTGCACGCGCTCGCGGAAGACGACCTTGGCGTCGTTGCGGATCGTCACGCGCACGGCCGCGAGCTTGCGCGACTTGAACACGGTGCTCTTGCCGCGCTTGGTCTCGGTCACGTAGAAGCCGAGGTAGCTGCATTGGTCATCCACGAGCGAGCGTGAGAACGCGGAGGAGCGGCGGGTTGCACAGACCGCGCGACGCACCGGAAGAGCGCGAACCGCAGTGGGATGCGCGTCGGCAGCAGCTCCGACCACTGGTCCGACACCGGCCACAGCTTGTAGCCCTCCGCGAGCGGCTCGGCGTGCCGCAGCACCACGGGCTTCATGTTCTTCATGGCCGCTGGCTGCTTGGGAGCTCTGCGTTGTCGCGCGAACCTGTTTGAAAACGGCGGGAGATGTGAGACGCCAACGGCGGCCAGCCGCGGTTTAGCGATATCTCACAGGTATTTTCGGTCATTTCAGGTCTGTTTTACGGTAATATGCTGCAGTGGCGAACCACATTAGCTCTATTTTATAGCTAAAATAGCTAAATAATAGCGAAATAAAGCCAAAATGACCGCGCTTGCACTACAAAATATAGCAGTTCAATTTGGCGAACTTTACTGCATCACGTAGCAAATTACGCTAATCGCGCGGATTGTTGAGTTAGCGTGGCTCTGGCACCCCTGGCTCACGACGACATCGTGAGTGAACTGGGATCGGGCACGAGCGCGCGCATCTGTTTCTGCTGAAGGCACAGAGTGAACAACTCGTCCTCTACATGCAGCAGAGCCACGGTCACCCGCCGTTCCGGAGCTCCAGCGGGGTCTCTCCGCTCTGTGTGGACTGCAGTGAGTCATGCCACTGCCGCGGTCTCCAGCAGTTCCTGTAAGGTGGCGCGTGCCCAGCTGGTTCCGGTGAACCGGTCGCCCGCTGCTGGTCCCGTCGCCGGGTGCTCCACATCCGTATCGACCCTACCAGCCTGGCCGCTACGTGCGGACATTCGCGCTTTTGCTGCTTCGCCAATCGATCGATCGAAACATGAAGGTGCAGGCTCCCGTCGCTGCCGCGGCACTCGCCGCGCTCGCCAACGTGGCCTCGGCCGGGTTCGTCACGACGTCCGGCACCAACTTCGAGCTGGACGGCGAGCCGCTGTACATCTTCGGCACGAACGCGTACTGGGCAGCGACGATGAAGTGGACCGAGACGCAGCTCGCCACGATCTTCAGCACCATGGCCAAGAACGACCTGACCGTCTGCCGGACGTGGGGCTTCCTCGACGTCTCGGCCACCTCGGACGTCTACTTCCAGCTCTGGAGCAACGGCAACGCCACCATCAACACGGGCTCGGACGGTCTCGGGTACTTCGACCTGGTCGTGGCGGCTGCCAAAGCTGCTGGCGTCAAGCTCGTCGTGCCGTTCGTCAACAACTGGTCCGACTACGGCGGCATGGGTAAGTCCTTTCGCGTGGCTCTGACGTGTGCTTGATCGATGGGACTGACGGTGCGCTGCTGTGTCGACCAGACATGTACGTGCAGCAGCTCGGCGGCACCTACCACGACGACTTCTACACGGACGAGACGGTCAAGGCGGCGTACAAGAACTACGTCAGCACCTTTGTGAACCGGTACAAGGACGACGAGACCATCATGGCGTGGCAGCTCTGCAACGAGTGCCGCTGCGCCGGCTCGGGCACGCTGGCCGAGTCCGGATCGTGCAACACGACCACCATCGTGTCGTGGATGACCGAGATGTCGGCCGTATGTTCTTTCTGTCTCCCCTGTCTTCAGTCTCCGAACCATGGTGCTAACAGCAAGTTTGGTGTTGTGCAGTACATCAAGAGCCTCGACTCGAACCACCTGGTCGCCACGGGCGATGAAGGCTTCATGAACACCGACAGCAGCGTGTACCTGTACTCTGGTCCGTCCGGTGTCGACTTTGACGCCCACCTTGCGGTATGTCTCTCTCGATCTCTCTCGATCCATTGGGCTGTACTCGCTGTGATTGATACTAACGCGTGGCCGTCAACAGATCGCCGACATCGACTACGGCTCGTACCACGCGTACCCGGACTCGTGGGGTGTGGACTCGAGCGAGAAGGAGTCGTGGGGCGTGCAGTGGGTCAAGGACCACGTGGCGTCGGGCGAGTCGGCGGGTAAGCCCGTCGTGATGGAGGAGTACGGCGAGACGTCCCTGACCGCGAGCATCTACGAGGCGTGGAGCGACGAGGTGTACTCGAGCAAGTCCAACATGCAGTACTGGCAGTTCGGTGTCGGCTCCCTCAGCTCGACCGACGACGGCTACACCATCTACGACACGGACGACCTGTTTACGACCGCGATCGCGCCTGTGGCGGCCAAGTTCGCGGCGCTCAGCGGTGGGTCGTCGGCCAGCTCGACGTCTACTACTACTACTACTGCGACGACCGGATCGGACGCCGACGGCTCCAGCGACTCGACTGCCACTGTCACGACGGCGCCGACGGCCACCACGGCCGCTCCGACGGCGACGACGGCCGCTCCTTCCACCTCGACGGCCTCGTCGACGGCGGCGGAGGCGTCGGACGAGGCTGACGAGGCTTCGGAGGCGGACGAGGCTGACGCGGCCTCGGAGGAGTACGAGAGCGAGGCTTCGTCGACTGAAGCGGATGCTGACACGGCCTCGGCGGCGTCGGAAGCCTCGGCTTCGTCGGCTTCGTCCGCGTCCACCTCGACGTCGACGTCGACCACGACGACGACGACGACGACCACTGCTCCCACGGCCACGACGGCTACTCCTGCCGCCACCACGGCTGCTCCCGCGGCCACCACCGCGTCCCCGAGCAAGTGCTCGGTACGTCGCCACTAGATATTGGCTGAGACCTCAGCGAGTTGATGTTGGTGAACATATCGCCAACGAGTTCGTACGTAGCGTTGCGTTCAGTGTTCAATGGAGGAGTCGGAAGGGGCTAACACGGTCAGCCTCCTCTCGGTAATGCGTGTACATTCTGGCATTGCGCATCATCGTGTCCAACAGAATCGCATTCTTCAAGCTCAATCGAAATGGCGTCATCAATATGCAAATCCTTTTCCAAATAATTTCCCAAAAGAACGCTAAGCATAGACAAGGTGGACCTCGATCTTGCAACAAATCAGACGGAAAAGCTCTTTTACTCGAAAAAGCGAACGATCGACGGGCGACGCAAAAATGAACGCCAGCATGGCGCGCGACGACGACGAGGACGGCGGCGACTGGCGCGACAAGTACGAGCAGCTCGAGGTACCGGCCGCTGTGTCCGTCTGTCGTGTGTCTGCTCTGTGGCTGACGCGTCGGGGATCGGACGCTAGAGCGCGCTGGCGCTCGCGCAGTATGAGTCTCGGCGCTGGAAGGAGAAGTACGCAGTGGAGCGCCAGCGGCGGCGCAAGATCGCCAAGGATCTGCTGGACCTCGTGGCGCTGGCGGACCACCCGACCGACGAGCAGCGCGCGTCGTCGTCGGCACGCAGCGGCACCGACCACCTCGGCAGCATCCTGAGTCCGACGCTCTCGTCCTTTGACTTTGACGATGACTCGAGCGAGGCCAGCAGCGACAGCGACGGCGGCGACGACGTGGAGCTGCCGGAGCCGGTGATGACGAAGCGAGACACGACGGTAGCGCTCGAGCTGCGCGACCGGCAGTCGTTGCTGTACCACGCCAACCGCGCGGACCGAGTCGGCGTGCGAGCGAACCGGTCGTCGACGACGGGGTCGGCGCTCGAGGCAAGGCGGATGTCGGCGACCGCGAGGCCCGGAGGGTACGACGGCGGCCAGCCGCCGCAGAGTCTAATGTACCGCATCCTGTACGCCAAGCCGAACGCGCGCGACCTGTGGCACAACAAGGCGCACTCGGGCCGCCTGCACAGCGTTGCGCGATCCATCATGTTCTCCATGCACCTCAAGAAGGAGCACGTGTTCGAGCGCTTTGTGGTCGCTGGCGCCAGCTCCGGCGCCGACGACGCTAGCGTCTGGAAACCCCACGTGCTGTACGAGTACCCGCATGTAAGGCTGCCAGTATCGGTCGGTGGCTAGTTGTCGGTGGAGGCTAACTGTGCGTACTTTGCCGACCTGGACCAGAGCGCGACGGCGGCTCCGGACGAGTCGGTGGCCGACTTTTGCTTCCCCCTTGGCGTGCCGTTGGCTCGCTGCACGCTCGACCAAGCGGCGGAGCTCTGCGGCGCGGTCGTCTCGCGATGGTTTACGGACGCAGACCAGATCAAGAAGCACGTACTGGAGGTGAGATCGCTGTCATATCCGTCAGTTGAGGTGATCCATCGCTTTACCAGTCACGTGATAGCCTTTCAGGACGAGCGGGTACACGTTCCGACTCACGGGTGCGAAGGGCGAGGTGCTCTACGGGTTCTGCGCTGCCGTCATGAAGGAAGTCCCGGCTCCAAGTTCGTCTTTGAAGCACCACGCGAGCGTGAAGTCGCCAAAGAAGCGACCGTCCTCACCGACCATGAGTCCGCGAAGCGACTTGGGCAAACACGCCAGCTTCCCGTCACTCAAGCGCCAATCTGACGAAATGTCGCCGAGAGGCGCCAATGGGGAGGTATCTAGTCGACGGTCAGCTTCTCAGAGCGAGGGGAAAGCTCCTGTCGTAATGGCGCCAGTGTGCTTCTGCTTCACGAGCAAGTTCCCGTTCTATCGACTACACTTCTCGGTACGCATGCGTGGTTTCTTGGACCAGCAACTATTGAGTCGCTGATCCGTAGCATTTCTTCTGGCTGTGTAGTTGCTACGAATGATCATTGAAAACGAGATGGACCGCGGGAAGCTCGCGCTCTCAGCGTCACCATCGCCTGGCAAAGGGAACGATGGCGCAGACGACGAGTTCGAGCTAATCCTGCGACCAAAGGTCGATCTCGGCGTGGTGTTTGCGGTGCTCCACGAAGAGAACCCGGACAAACAGCGGCACGTGGTCGGCAGCAAAACCGCTATCAGCGCTGGACTCGGCTCAGTTGCGTCCGGAGTGCACGCGTCCTCGGTCGAGAACTGCGTGTTCCTGAGCGAGGACGTTGCATTCCCGTCAGCGAACGGAAGCGTTCGAGATGGCAAGAAGACAGGAGCAGCGCAGGGTGTCCACAAGATGCGCAAGAGCCACAGCACGGACGACATCACCACGTACAATGGTGCGAACGGGTGGATCGTCGACAAACCCATGGTCAAGCGTTGTCCTGAGCGGCTGCCGGAGGAGTACAGCGCCATTCAAATCGGTGACGTCCTTGAGGCGATCGACGGCTTGGCGACAGGTTAGTGGTGTTGCGGTATGCATTGCGATGTGATCTGAATGCTAATGCCTCCTGTCCATCCTGGAGCAGCGGCCATGACGTTTGACGAGGCACTGGAGCTGTTGGACAAAGGCGATCGACCCATGCGACTTCGGTTCCGGAGACCGCTCTCGACGCCATCGCATTCGCAGCGCGCCAAGATCAAACCCATTCGCAACCCGTATCTCACACCGACTTCAGTCGATGTTCGTGCCCTCCATTCCAATGAGCTATGGTCTCAATTCTTAACGGATCCACTGCTTATGGATTGATCAGATCCTCCACCGAGCACGGCGACTGAAGGTCAACGACCCCGGACACTGGTCGGCCGTTCGCTTTCCGAACTTCAACCTGAATTATCAGGCGAGTCAACGGCATCTTGAGTAATGGAGGTTTGCCGATCCGCTGACTGTGTGCGTTGGCGGTGTTCACAGCTACCTAAACGGCATTCCGAGCGGTGGACGTGTGGCGTCGTGCTGCGGTTCCTGGCTCCCGAGAGCGTCGTCAAGATCCTCACTCACCTTCTGCTCGAGAAGCAGGTCGTGATCATGAGCAACGACCCCGCCAAGGTGACGGCTGTGTGCACGGCATTCTTGCTGTTAATTGCTCCGTTCCAGTGGCAGGTACGATGACGGTTCAGGACGTTGGACTGTTTCCGTCCACACTTGATGACCTGGGTGTGTTTGCTGGTGTTGCAGTCGACATACATTCCACTGCTGCCGTCGGGACTGCTGGACTTTTTGCACTCGCCGGTTCCCTATATTGCTGGCTGTCACCTTCTCGAAACCACCGAGGAGTGGCCGGACGCGTGCTTCTACAACATTGACGATGACCGTATCTCGGCCCCTGCCGAATCTCGGAGACTGAATGAGCACTCGATCCCAAATGGCGTGGAGCTTTGCAAACTGCTGCGAACTGCCAAGCAGCGGTTCAACGCGTTGCGTACGACGGGCAAACCGTGGTATGAGATATCTGGTGCGTGCTGTTTGGTGACGACACTCGCTTGGCGATCAATTTCGATATTGACTCGGTGATCATCGTGGCGACAGAGGAGGAAGACAAGATCATCACGCTGACTCTGCAAGAGTCGGAGATCTTTCTGCGCGACCTGGGTTTCGACATTTCGTCGCAAGACTTGGCTGCTTCCTTATCAGGTCAGCTCTCTGAGTCCGCATGCGCAATGATTGCTTGGCGTCTAACCAGATGATATTCGCGACACAGAGGGCAAGAGCTTCTACGATCGCTTACAGGAGGAGTTCGCAAAGGAAGTGCGCAAGAGCGCGTTCGAGGATTACCTGGAGGAGTTCAGCCAGACGCAGCTCTTCTGCCAGTACTACGAAAGTCTGCTGCAACCGGGCATGAACGACCCCAAATTGTAGCAAGCCTCCATGCAGGAACTGGTCGATGAAACCAAAAGCTGGAGTCTTGCGACTAGTCAGTGCGCATGCCTCGTTGTGAGTTGTTGCCTTACGTTTCGTAGGGTCCGCTGAAGCTAATGTGATTTGGTGTGTTCTGGTGTTGGGTTGTGCGACTTTGTCACGGGCGACTCATTGCTACAACAGCAATTGAGGATCATGCATCAAATATCGGCATCGATGGACGAGCTAGAAACGATCTGATGCAGTGTACGATGTCCTATCGAATAGGATGTCTAGACCCGCCGCTGATGGCAACGCCGCTTCTACATGTCAATTGACTAGAGCAGTTCACGACTGGCCTCGCAGCTCAACAGCTAAGAAAAATGCTGGGCTCGGTAAAACTCGGAGCGACAAGTCGACTTGTATTGAGCACCATCGGCACGACGACACTTTTGGCAACCGAGTTAAAATGTCTCCGACGTCTAATAGTTGACTGCTTTCTTGATTGCCTCAAAGTTCTTGAGCGCGTCAGGAATGTAGTACTGCAGACCAAGACGAACATCGGATCAGATCACATGAGCCTCAATCCCACAACGCAATCGGCGTATTGGCTGTGTTACCTTTTCGAAGGCGAGCGGAAACGGCGTGTCATACCCACAAACGCGCTGGATGGGGGCTTCGAGGCTCAGGAAGCACCGATCTTGGATGGTCGACGCGATCTCGGCAGCGAACCCTCCAGTTTTCTAAACGAACACACAGCAGTCAGATCTCGCCCACCTCGACCAGAAACCAGTCAGGACTTCGTACCGGAGCTTCGTGGCTCACGATTAGCCGCCCTGTCTTGCGGACCGAGTGCTCGATAGTTTCGACATCCCATGGACTGATCGTCTGGAGGTCGATGAGCTCACAGCTGATGCCGAGATCCTCAGCGTACGCGCACGCCTACAAAAAATGGATCTGTGAGCGCGAGTTCAACAACAACAAAATGCTCCAGTCAACCTCCCACCTCTGCTAGCACTCGCATCTGAGCTCCCCATCCCACGACAGTCACGTCACTGCCACGATTCACAATCTCCGCCTCGCCCAGGTTCTTTGTGTAGTCTCCGACTGGCACCTATTCCGTCAGATCAGAGTCAATCGAACCGTTCGTAGACCAATGAGACGCCCACAGGTGCTAGCATACCTCTGCCACTGCCGCTCGGTAGAGCGCCTTTGGCTCGAGAAACACCACTGGATTCGGATCCCGTATAGACGCAAGAAGCAGTCCCTTGGCAGCCACGGGGTCTCTCGGAACCACAATCTATGCACCGTCACCGAGCATCGTCAGCTTCCAACGCGTCACCAACTGAGGAACGATTTAAGTCTACCTTCAAGCCAGGAGTGTGGGCAAAGTACGCCTCAGGGGACTGTGAATGGTACAGCGCGCCGTGGCCAACCGCGCCGTAAGGTGCTCGAAACGTGAGCTTGCCGCAATTAAACTCCCCTCCCGATCGGTAGCGGAATTTGGCCGCCTCGTTGACGATCTGCGCTCAAGATCTCTTGTCAGCAGTAGCACTCGACGGAGTTGTCCAATTGATACATCCACCGACCTGATCGAACGCGGGAAAGATGTAATCGGCGAACTGGATCTCGGCGATCGCCGTGCGACCCGTCGACGCGTACCCGATCGCAAACCCGGCAATTCCCTGACCGTACGAACACCATCAGTACTCTGAGAGCAACGACATCGCAAAGCATCCACCGCTGGATCCCGTACCTGCTCGCAGAGCGGTGAGTTGAAGACGCGCTCGGGACCAAACGTGTCCTTCAGGTCCACCGAGCAGCGGAACACGCCACCGAAGGCCACGTCCTCGCCAAACACGACGGCGGTCGGGTCCGACTCCATCGCCACGCGCATCGCGTCGTTGATGGCCGTGAACATGTTCATCTGCACCGTCGCGCGTGGCGCCGGCTCGTGGTCGTCGGTCGTCGTCGCCAGCGCCGCGCTGTGCAGGCGCCGCTCGCCATGCGCTCCGAGTCGGCGGGCGGCCGCCGCCCGAGATGCTGTCGCCCGCGCGAGCATGGAACGCCAAGTGGCCACGCTGTCGACGAGTAAAGTTGCGTGTGGCGCCGAGCGTCTCAACAAAATGCCGCGACGCACACGGCGAAGACGAGCAAACTCAGTCGTTTTGCGCGTTCTTCAACTTGCAACTGCGTCCGTCTTGAACCTCGGTTTCAAGGTTTTTTCGAGGCAAAGATCTCCTACCCCTGTCGGATCAGACTCTGATGCGCATCAGAATCTCAAAGCGACGATCACTCTTGGCAACCCATCCTCGTTTGACCCGCATCCTGGAGGAGCGAGGGAGTGAGCCATTGCTCACGCGACGCTGCTTGCTGCACCGACACTTGCCGCCGGCGTCAGCAAAGGAGAGTGTTTGAGGTGCGAGGCGAGGGAAGGAAGCGCGCGCCGCGAGCTGCGGTCCCTCTTGCGCGGAGACTCATTCCCGAACCGGCCGTCTTCAGATCTTGTCGTCGCTGCCGTGGTCATGTCGCCTAGTCAAGCCTCCGATGCTGTTGCAGCTGCTGCTGGTCCGCTCTTCGTGGGCCTCGATTGCTCCACGCAGAGCATGTCAGGGATCGTCGTCGACGCCGACGGCCAGGTCGTGCACGAGAGCTCGTTCCGGTTCGACGAGGCGTTTCCGCAGTACGGCACCGAGAACGGCGTGCTGCGCTTCCCCGGTCGAGACAGCGAGGTGGTGATCCCGTCCATGATGTTCGTCGAGGCGCTGGACGCCATCCTGCTGGACCTGAGCAAGCGCGTCGACCTGTCCAAGGTTAGAGCCGTCAGCGGAAGCGCGCAACAACACGCGTCCGCGTTCTGGAGCAAGGGATTCTCTCTCCGCGAGTGTCTCGACGCCGCTGGTGCGGACGAGACGTTGGTTGAGGCGATGAAGAAGCAGTCAGTTGCCCCGTTCTGGCTCGAGAACGGTCCGAGCTGGATGGACAGCTCCACGACCAAGTTCTGCGGCGAGCTGGAGGCGTCGGTCGGCGGAGCGGATCGTGTGGCGCAAATCAGTGGGTCGCGAGCGTACGAACGGTTCACGGGTAACCAGATCGCCAAGCGGATCCATGACGAGCCCGACTTTCTGGACAAGGTCGGTCGCATCGCGCTCATTTCATCCATGCTGACGTCGCTGCTGTGTGGTGACTTCACACCGATCGACGAAAGCGACGGATCCGGGATGAACCTTTTGGACGTCCGAGAGCGCAAGTGGTCGCCGGAGCTGCTGGCAGCCACAGTCGGCTACAGCAGCTCTACCGATGCTTCAAGCAAGCTCCAAGCCGCGTTGGGAGACGAGAGCTGTCCTTCGTTCGGTTCGCTTGGCCTGATCCACCAATACTATCAGCGCAAGTACGGTTTCTCCGCCGAGTGCCAGGTGATTCCATTCTCCGGCGACAACCCGTGCACGCTGGCCGGAATTGGGCTCTCCCAAGCAGGCGATGTCGGCGTTTCGCTCGGGACGTCCAGCACACTGATGGCCGTCGTGCCGACGGACGAGGCGCGGTTCTCGGGCAAGGAAGGTCACTTCTTCCGCAACCCAGTTGACCCCGACACAGTAATGGTAAGTCGCCATGGTGAGTGCTTGTTGAAGTCGGCAAATGCTTGACTGTATCGTTGCGGTTGGTTGCAGGCGATGATCTGCTTCAAGAACGGTTCGCTCACTCGCCAGGTATGTTTGCAACCATTTCTTACGGCGTTGAACTAGTAGCTGAAACGCAACAATGTTGCTTTTTTTTGTAGGAGGTTCGTGATCGCCGAGCCAATGCATCATGGAGCGAATTCGACGAGATGCTGGTCAAGTCGGCCATCGGCAACGACGGTGTGACCGCCTTCTACTACTCAGATCCTGAGATCACGCCATCAACGACGAAGGCCGGCGTTGTTGGGTTCGACGCCAACGACAAGCGCATCGATGTCCACTCTGTCTCGGCTGCGGTAGAGGTTCGCGCGGTGGTGGAGAGCCAATTCCTGTCGCTGCGCCTCCATGCTGAGCGACTCGGAGTGAAGACACCCAAGCGACTAATCGTGGTCGGCGGCGCCTCGGCAAACAAAGCGCTTCTTCAGATCCTGTCGGACGTGTTCAACGCACCGGTGTACCGTCTGACGAGCGTCGCCAACTCCGCTGCGCTGGGCGGTGCGTTCCGCGCCAAGCACGGCGCCGAGTGCGCGGGCAGCAGCGGGTACGTTCCGTTCGATGTGAACAAGAGTCTCGGCTTTTCGCTCAGCGCGACGCCATCTGCGTCCGCCTATGAGGCGTACTCGAAGCTGCTGCCGCGCTTTGAGCGCCTCGAGGAGGAGGCGGTCGCTCTTCTCAGCTAGTTTCGCTGCTCCGACGGCAGAAAGAGTGTAGTGTGGGGTGCAGAGGACAGAGGCGTGACTTGCAGGATCTAGTGAGTGTGCATGCAACAAACAATCAAACAGTTTTGATGTCTGGATGCGGCGACGTCGTGGCGATTTGCTGCGAATTGAGCAACTGCATGTGCCGCAGCAATGCAGTGCTGGTGCTCGTCGCCGAGCTTGGCAGACCGCTTCAAACACAGCCAAGTGATTGAATGGCCCAGAACCTCCATGGCAATCAACCAGCGCTGGTTGAAGTTGCTTGAACCCCCTACCCCTGAATCAGATTACCCGATCCCTTGTCAGAGGGGGAGCGCTGTATTCAAGTCCCCGTTCGTCGCCAGGTTCAACCTCAAAACTGCAACCAACCGGGCTTGGCCATCCGTGTGAGTCGGCAGATTGCTGAATTGTCAAGGGGAACAACATGGCGATGGCGATGGCGATGACCCGCGCGCTTGGCTCGCGACGCCCCCTCCCGCTCGTCTTGCGTGGTGGCAGCGGCCGCCGCCTGTTCCGCGCGAGCGCCGTCGCGGGCTTCCCCGAGATCCCCTTCAAGCTCGCGGACATCGGCGAGGGCATCGCCGAGGTCGAGCTGCTCCAGTGGTTCGTCAAGGACGGCGACGAGATCAAGCAGTTCCAGAACGTGTGCGAGGTCCAGAGCGACAAGGTTGGCGGTCTTGCGGATGCGAAGCGTTGTTTCTCCTTGCACGGTGTTGACATGGGCAAGTATTGTAGGCGACGGTGGAGATCACGAGCCGGTACGACGGCGTCGTGAAGAAGCTGCACTACCAGGTGGGCGAGATGGCCAAGGTCGGATCCACCCTGATCGACATCGAAGTGGACGAGGCGACGGCCAGCGCGGTGGAGAAGAAGTCTGCCAAGTCGCCTGGTCTCCGCAAGGCTCCTGTGCCCGCGAAGACACCAGTCCCAGCGCCAGAGCCTGTGCTGGAAATTGTCACTCCTGTTATTCCTGTTATTCCTGTTCAAGTGCCTGCTGGCACCACGGCAGATGCGAACAGTGCGCCATCTCATTTCTCGGATGAAAAGGTACGGACTCTCTGTGTACTGAAGAAATTGACACTGCTGATATCCTGACTGTGTTTCTTCGCTGACGTGTAGTTCCTGACTTCCCCGTCGGTCCGCCGGCTGGCAAAGGAGCACTCAATCGATCTGCATGACGTGACTGGAACCGGTCCGAAGAATCGGATCTTGAAGGAGGATCTCCTCGAATACATTCGAGTGCTCGCCGCAAACCCACCGCAGCCGGAAGTGACCGCTCCAACAATCGCCCAAGCTGATAGTGACAACCAACTCCCCGCATCGTACCTTCAAGAAGACACAACGATTCCCCTTACACGTACGTTTGCTGATTGCAACGATGTGGGACCATGAAGTCTAACCGACACATTGCGCACTGCATCGCACGACAGCTGTTCAAAAGATCATGGTGAAGTCGATGACTGCGGCTCTCAAAGTCCCTCACTTTGGATACGCTGACGAGGTAAGAGCAGTTGTACTGGTGTGGACACCTATGTACAAAGCGTAAGATTGTCTGTGCTCAGGTCGAGGTCGACGAGCTCGATCAGCTGCGTCAGCAATTGAAGCCTCTCGCTGAACTGCGCGGAGTGAAGCTTTCCTTCATGCCTTTCATCATCAAGGTATGATCATCATGCATCACATACTCGGAGGTTGTATATTCACTGCTCCACTCTTTTGTTTTCTTGATTCGAAACAGGCTGCATCGCTTGCTTTGAAGCAATACCCAACGCTGAATGCGACTGTCAGCGGCGATGAAACCGCGATCACCATGATTGCCGCGCACAACATCTCGGTTGCCATGGATACACCTGCCGGACTGATCGTGCCGAACGTCAAGAATGTGCAGGTGGGCTCGCATTGCCTGGTATCATGCTCTCTGACGGTGCATGAATGGGTGCTGATTATGCTGATGCTATTGTCCAGTCGAAAAGTATTTTTGATATTGCGGAAGATCTCAACCGTCTGCAGGCTCTTGCTGCGATTGGAAAACTGAGTGTGGCGGACTTGAAGGGCGGGACGTTCTCGTACGTTGGTCTCTTCATTTGACATCCATTTGGACCCTTCGAGCAAAGACTAACTGTGCGATATTTGTCGCCCAGCATATCGAACATCGGTAACATCGGCGGAACGTACCTGAACCCCGTCATCGTGGTTCCCCAAGTCGCCATCGGCGCGATTGGTAAGATCCAGACGTTGCCTCGTTTTGATGGGGATGGCAGCGTCAAGCCCGTGAAGATCATGAACGTCTCGTGGAGCGGTGATCATCGCGTGATCGACGGCGCAACGATGGCGAGGTTCTCGAACCAGTGGAAGACGTACCTGGAGAAGCCACTCTCAATGCTGTCGGAAATGCGCTGACCGCTGACCTGTCGTGGGTTGACGGGTGACATAGATTGATGAGAAATAGTCAAGTGCTGTGAGCATTGTCTTTGCGGCTGCGGCTCGGCTCTTAGTTGCTGCAGTGGGAACACCTGTTCAACTAGCAGCGTCGCCTCAACAATCTTTAAGCAATGACATTGCTCAAATCACCATTCACGGACAGAATCAACGTATACGCATCGTATTTGACGTGGAGGCAGTAGAATCAGCAACCACACACAGTTGTGTTACTCGCCATTGTAAATGGTTGATTAGAAGCGGATGAAGAATGAGGTGTTCCAATTGGTGGTATATTCGCTCGACGGAACGCTTTGCAATAGTTATCTCAGCTTTGTGGGTTATTCTTCCATTCAGTTGGTGTGAGATCGACGTGGCGTGCTTACGTGCCGAAATGGAGAACACTCTTCGATGTCCTCACCTGATTCACAAAGGTCGTTATGAGATTGCCGACCAATGACGGCAAGTGGTCACCCCGTCTCTCACAACGCCCCACACGAGGAATCCGACCCCCACCACGGATAAAACGATATAGCCGATGCACCTGATTAAAATAATAACAACAAGTGAGTGGAGACCACGTACGGTAGAGAGAGCGGCAGCGCTTACCACAAGAGCCGGCGACGATCACCGCGAATTTGTCAAAGCCTTTCGTAGAAGCCTGAAACGAGATGCACGTGAACATCTTGAAATCGGTAGCAAACATCCAACGTCCCAGAAACAAGTCACTTACCCGTCGGTTCGGCAGGTGGAGGCGCTGCGGCTCTGGGTAGAGCTTTTTGGATTCCCTCAATATTGCTCCGAATGTTCTGCATATCGGTCTGGTGGGTCTGCATGTGCGTAATACTTTCGTCGATCAGGCGGACCATCGCGCGCGCAATTTTGTCTTGAGTATTCGTTATTTCGGTCTGGAGTGCCAGCACGAGCGCAATTTTGTCTTGAGTATTCGTTATTTCGGTCTGGAGTGCCAGCACGAGCGCAATTTTGGCTTTAATATTCGACATTTCGGTCTGGAGTGTCAGCACGCGCGCAGTATCGTAACGAAGGTTTCTCAGGTCGGTTTGGAGTTTTAGCACCAGCTCGTCGCGCTCATCATACAGCAGTCGTCGGCAACCGATATCGCTCTGAGGCAGTGAACTCCCCGCGTCTAACGTCGGCTCGGCACACGCGCGTTGGTGTGTAAGCTCCGAAATGTGAGCCTTGGGAGACTGGGATGATTGGGCCGGCTGGGCCGGCTGGGACGACTGGGATGACTGGGACGACTGAGATGGCTTGGACGGCTGGGATGGCTGGAGTAATCGCGACTCGCGTTCTTTCTCGCCTGGAGTGGACTTCTTACCCTCCTCATCACACTGCGTACGTTGACGGCGATCATCTCGACGGAAAAACGAAAACATCGATGCTCTCCGATGTCAGGTATCGCGGTAGTCTAGTCGAGTCGTTCGATGTCGTCACGAGCCGGCGTCTTGTGAAGTGCACTAGCACCATCAAGCACGCGGATCTTTCCGCTCAATACGCGCGGTTGGGACAGGTACTGAAGAGAACTCGAGGAAAGTAGCTGAACGAGTGAACTGCAACAACGACATCATAGTTTCGAACGAGAGGAGCACCGCGAACGGGTCCATGAACTGCAGCGTCGAAGCCGCGAAGAATCCCGAGACAGCCAGCAGGTTGAGGCAGCAACACCAAACAAACAGTCAGTCGAATGTCGATGACAGTCAGTCAAAGGTCTAGAGGCGGATAGTTCACGTACTCGAGAGGATAAGACGCCCGGCCATCTAAGCGAGAAAGTACGCGACTCGCGGCCGCTCCAGCCGTCCCGGCCTCCCAGGGCTGCCACCTCGGAACAAGCGCGCTAGGGCACACGTGCCGAGGCGAAGTTAGACGCGCGGAGTTCGCCACCTCGGGGAGGCGTCTTCCAACACAACCACTGCCAGATGTCGCGTCGGGCAGTGGTTGTGCTGGAAGACCACGAGGTCGGTCAAAGGAGCGATGTACTTGAGGGTTGCGTTGAGAATAGAGAAGTGAATTGAGCCAGCCTCCACTAGCTTTGGCTGTCTACCTCTGCCTCGTACGATACTGGTGCAATCCAGAGTCCAAACTTCAATGGTGCCACTGCTGGTGTCACCACTGATGACACCAGTACGATGACACCAGACCTCAGACGAGGGTGTGTGTCGCATGATGTGCCTCTCGTTCCAACAGGTCGCCCACATCGCTCCGAGATGATGATCTCCGCACGCCTGACATTGGCTCGGCACGTGTGCCTTGACGTACAAGCTCCAAAGTGGCAGACCTGCGAGACCGGGACGACTGGAGCGGTCACGAATCGCATACTCTCTCGCCTGAGGTGGCCAGACATCTCACCCTCCCAAGTGCATGAACTGCAACAAATACATTATATTCTCGCTCTCAAGCAACGCTCTCACGGATCCGAGCTCTTAATTGTACGTGCCGTAGGAAGTCGGCGCCTGCCAGAGACCGTACTCGGGGTGGTGCACGCGCTTGTGGATGGCCTCGAGCTCGGCGAGGCTGAGCACACTCGAGCAGAGTCCGAGCAGGCATCCGAGTCCGAAGGGAACCATGCACGTCTCGAACGAGAAGAGCACCGCGAACGGGTCCATGAACTGCAGTGTCGAAGCCGCGAAGAATCCCGAGACAGCCAGCAGGTTGAGACCTGATGTAGCAACAACAACACCAGACAGTCAGTCAGTAAAAGGTCATTCGAAGGTCTAGAGGTGGACAATCCACTTTGATAATACGCACCGGTGACCCAGGTCTCGAGCGTCGTGAGCCTGCAGGAGACCCACTGGTGGATCACCTCGACGTGGGCGAGGTACGCGCTCGTGAGCAGTAGGAACGAGCCGGCGAAGAACGGCAGCCAGTAGCCGATGATCAGGCTCAGGTCGTCGCGCTGCACGTCGATGACTCCGAAGTTGCGGCCGTCGGCGCGGAGCATGATGAACCCGCGAGCGAAGACGTAGAGCGCGGCGCCGAGCGCTCCCAGCACGGCGTTCCAAAAGTCGATCCGCGTCGGGAAGAACCCGAAGTACCGGTGCTCAAGCACGGGCTGCGTGCCGTGGAAGTACTCGTCCAGCCAGATCTCCAGGTTGTGGCACGAGTTGATCACCTCAAAGTAGCTGACCACGTGCCACACCGCGTAGAGCGCTGCCGCCAGGAACAGCGGCGCGTCCACCTCGGCATGGACCCTGCTGCTCGCGCGCTTCTCTTCAGTGACCTGGCCGTGGGCCATCGCCTCCCCCACAAACCCGATCAGGAACAGCGTGTAGGCGAACACCGCGCAGAGCGAGCCCCAGAACGAGAGCGAGAAGAGCTTCCAGCACTTCCCGTGCCACGCGCGGTACAGCGTCGCCATCATCTTGCGGTGCGCGCGCGACGACCACACGATGCGCTTCGAGTCCGTCGTGTAGAAGTCGACGAGCGTCGGCGAGAAGGCGTCCACGCCGTAGTACACGGAGCTCGCCGTCTCGATCGCGGGCACCACCAGCTCCTCGGACGCGAGCCGCGGACGCGAGTAGTACGACGACGACGTGGACGACGCGGTCGGCGAGCTCGCGTAGCCATGCTGCAGCAGCGGCATGTCCTTCTTCGACACCATCTTGACCGATCGACGACTACAGCGGGCGAGTACAGTCGAGTGCTATCCGAGCCGAGCGTACCGTGGGTTGCTAACGTCGGCGTTAGACAATGGGGACGATGGGCGATAACGGAAGAAACGGGGGGCTTCTCGAATAAAAATAAAACGGTCACACCCGCACTCTTTCTCTCTTCGCTGGATCGCGGGGGGAGTCTAGCTGGAGTCTTGGGGACTGGACGCGTGGGGGAATTCGGTCCGAGAGAGGGAACGTGGGGGACGCAAGGGGGGTTCGCAAAGGCGCGCGGGCCGGTCGCGGGCGGGAGGAAAGGCGCTGTGCGCTATCCGCGACAGAATCGCGGGCGGAAGGTGCCGCGAAGAGGAAACCGAAAATGTGTGGGGGCCTCGTGGATCTTGGCCGCGCGAGTGAGAGAGATGGGTGGCTGGGTTTGGGCGGACGGTCTGCCAAGCGACGCACAACGTGAAAATGGTTCTGATTTTCAGCAAGGAGATGCGGCGCGGCGTATAGCTGGCGTGTATACCTTCCGATTAATACTTATCATATTTCGGTGTTCTGTCCAATATTAGTTGATACAGAGCTGATTTAACGACGGATCCATTTAGGAATCAACATCAAACATGGAGCGTATTGCAAATTCGGAGGGCAAGCGCACCGAGCTGGAGACCATCCAAGCCTCATGCTCGACATCAACGCGATCATCTCAAAGACCCTGCGAGAATCTTTCCGACAGATGCTCGCGACGATGAAGCCGCGCAGCCTGGATCGGGAGGATTATCCATCACTCGCCGGCATGTCGGACACCTAATCCGGTCGCGGCTGCAACCACATGGAGCGGTTGGGGGCGAGTCGCAGCCCAACCAAACAACTGCGAGCGGATGTCCGAGGCAAAACCGCCTGCCAATCGGCCACGAAGTTCGGAGATGTCCAGCAACGGCGAGGCGTTTGCAACGGGTTGTCGGCGCGCATCTGTTAGTGCACAACTCGCTTGCCATCTCCAGTGGCAAAGCCAATACACGCGAGGATGAGAACGCAGGTGATGCAGAATCGATCAGCGAGCACGCTCCGCTGCGATTGCGGCGATCGCTCTCTCCCGCACGGCACTCGTGCCAGAGTTTTGCGCATTTTGCAGGAACGCGCGGACCGATGCCGACAGCGTTTGCCTTGGCATCGTGCCGCACTGTGGTGGTGTTGTCCTGAGTTGGTTGTTGCTGTGCGCAGGACGGGATGGCTGCGAGCGGTTGGGTGGCGGACGCGAATCAAATTTGCGGGTTGCCACGGAACGTTTTTTTTGAAGTTGCGGTTCACAGGTATACGCCGAGGTATACGCTGGCCGTCGCAGGGCTGAGCTGCTTCAAGAAAGAACCTGGAGCCAAGACGAGCCACATGGATCGATTCCGCGGAAGTTTCCGGCATGGATCGTTCCACCCATCACCCTTCGATATCGAATACCGTACTGTCAGCAACCCGATTGTCCATTGTCGGATGTTTGGGTATTTGTGCTTTTGCTAAAAGCCCATTCACATCGAGCCAAACGGCGAACATCAGTGGCTTCAAAATGCTCCAGGCGCCATCAGCCGCCGACGACCGCGCTCACGGGCTATACAGCTTCGGACAGGTGCGAACAGCCCGCATGAGCCAAACATCCGAGCCTCTTCCTCATGCTGACACTTGCTTCGACCGACCGGCGCGCGTCCAGAACTCGTACGGCGAGCTCGGGTTGGGCGACGCAGTCGCGCGAAATGCGCCGACAAACGTCCCTTCGATCGACGGCAGCCGCGTGATCGACGTCGCGTGCGGCAACGAGCAAACCTCCGTCCTGTGCTGTGCGTGGCAGACTGATACTTTGGTCCGAGTATGCTCTTCCCATTGCTGACGAGTGTCCTTGTGCTGCTAGCGAACGGCGACGTGTTCACGGTCGGCTACAACGACAGGTGGCCACTTTTGAAGCTGCAATTCGTCACGACATGAACTGACTCGTGTACCGCAGCGGACAGTGCGCGGTCGGCTCAACTGAGCGTATATCGCGGTTCCGAACAGCCCGGTCGCTGAGTGACAAGAGGATCGTGCGGCTCTTCTCGGGCAATGGATGCGAACACCTTGCAGCGCTGTCGGCTTCCGGCGAGCTGTACACGGTCGGCTTCAACATGAGAGGTCAGCTCGGACTTGGCAGCACGGCGTCCGTGTCGGAGCCGACGCTCGTCGAAGCGATGATGGGCCACCGAGTGGTGGACGTGGCATGCAGCTACTTCCACACCGTGATCGTCACGAGCGATGGTCGGCTGTTCGCATGTGGCCGCAACGACTTCGGCCAGTTGGGGATTGAAGACGCAAACGACCAGCTCGTCTCACGGCCAATCAGCTACTTCGATCGGCGTCCAGTGCTCGCTGTCGCCTGCGGACAGCACCACACTGTCGTGGCCATGAGTACGTCCATCTGATCATGGCGTTTGGTGTCTGTATACAGTCTTACTGACTCACAGCAGGTAGTGGGGGCGTTGTCGCGTTCGGTAAGAACGATCACGGTCAGCTGGGCATTGATTGCGAGTCGGACCATGTTGTGGAACCGACGCTGCTGGCGTCACCTCTCGATACAGCAATAGTCACGCAACTGGCGTGTGGCTACCACCACACGGCCGCCATCACGGAGGACGGAGCTGTGTACACGTTCGGGCGGAACGACTACGGACAGCTGGGTCTCGGACACAAATCTCACCGACCAAGACCGACGGTGCGTGGCTGTTGACTCTTAATGACACCTCGACTTGATCTTACAATTGTTTGATGACTTCCACAGCTGGTTGAGAGCTTGGAACGCATCCGTATTGTCCAGGTCGCGTGCGGCTGCTATCACACCCTCGCTCTGTCCGACGACGGGAAAGTCTATCCATTCGGGCGGAATAACCACGGACAGCTCGGCCTGGAAACGTCGCTGGATTGTCCGAGTCCGCAGCTCATCGCTTCGTTGAGGGGGAAGTTCGTGTCCAAGGTGAGCAAAGTCATGCTGATATTCTATTTTGCCGAAAATATGCTCACTCTCGACTATGTGATGTCTCGTGACAGGTTGCTGCTGGTTTCTACCACTCGATCGGACTGGTGCGTCCTCCAGATGGCGAGGCAACAAGCGATTCAACTAGGGGGACGCTCAGCACGCATCTCCGCAAACTCCTCAACAACTCGAGTTGCAGCGATGTGGCGTTCCTGGTAGAAGGCAGAGCGATCTACGCTCATCGTTGTATCCTTATGGCGCGCTGTGAACCGCTCGAGAAGATGTTGGGTGGCCGGATGCTCGAGAGTTCGCAGCACGAAATCACTATCCCCGACTATTCGGTAGGTTGCAGTACTCTCACTTCGACACCAGCCGCTCGTCACTGACGTAGTTTCGGTGGCAGTACGAGGCGTTCAGTGCGCTCCTCGAGTTTTTATACACGGACGAAGTCTGCGAGTTGAAAAAGGCGGATGTTGGCGCAGGTTCGGGTCATCACAATTGAGGAGTCCCGCTGCTGGTCGGCGAGCTAACATGTTAACATGTTGCATGCCTGTAGAGTTTGTGCTCGAGCTCCACGCTGTTGCCGATCAATATCTTGTCGCGCAGCTGCGAGAGTGAGACACCGATGATATGATCGCCATGGGCAACAAGCTGACGAACTGTGCTCGTGTTATGCAGTCTGTGTGAAGCAACGATATTGCGTATTTTGTCGCTCCAGAACGTGTGCTTGATCTTGCAGGTACATGTTATCCATGTTTCTGCAATTATTCAAAGACAAAGGGCATCCAACACTCAGATATTCTGCCTGATCACTCAGACGGCACATTTTCGGGATGTCTACGCGCTCAAGAAGCGCTGCATGGGTTTCATGCTCGACAACTTTACCAAAATCATAGCGACCGAGGTATGAGAGGCACAGAGATCCCTAGGCGAAACGGATCTAAGCAGTTGTCTGCATTTGCGCAACTGAGCAGGAATTTGTGGCAATGCCGCAGTCGCTTCTGCAGGAGGTCCTTCGTATGGCATCGCATCACGGAGCCGTCATTCCGAACCAAAAGTGGGGATGAGTTAAACTCATAAAGATTGTTGAGGCGATGCTGTCAGTCGAACACGTGTTCCCACTGCAACAACAAAGAGCCGAGCCGCAGTCGCAAAGACAATGCCTACAGCACTTCGTCGCACTCGGCACTGCTCTCTACGTCTTCGGTTCGAGACATGGGTCACCGGTGCGTATTATCAAAGTGGAATGTCCGCCTCTAGACCTTTGACTGACTATCACTGACTGACTGTCTGGTGTTGTTGCTGCTACATCAGGTCTCAACCTGCTGTCTGTCTCGGGGTTCTTCGCGGCTTCGACGCTGCAGTTCATGGACCCGTTCGCGGTGCTCTTCTCGTTCGAAACTATGATGTCGTTGTTGCAACTCACTCGTTCAGCTACTTTCCTCGAGTTCTCTTCAGTACCTGTCCCAACCGCGCGTATTGAGCGGAAAGATCCGCGTGCGCTTTGATGGTGCTAGTGCACTTCACAAGACGCCGGCTCGTGACGACATCGAACGACTCGACTAGACTACCTCAATACCTGACGTCGGAGAGCAACAATATCTTTGTTGTTCCAACGAGGTGATTGCCGTCAACGTACACAGTGTGATAAGGAGGGTAAGAAGTCCATCCCAGGCGAGAAAGAACGCGAGTCGCGATCGCTTCAGGTGTCCCAGCCGTCCCAGTCCCCCAGCGCTGCCACGTCGGCGCAAAAGTGTGTGCTGTGCCGACGTTAGACGCGGGACATTCACTGACTCAGAGCGCTATGGGTCGCCCACCGCTCACGGACGCCAAACGCGACGACCTGCTGTTGAATCTCCTGGCCGACATGGAAGACATTCATCGTAATACGAGTCACGTACAAACCATCGAGACCGATATTGCCAACATTCGGCACAATCTTGCGGGTGTGCAGACTCTCCAGACCGAAATGGAGAACTTTCGGCGTGCTATTGCGGCTATCCGAGACGATATACCCAGAGCCGCAGCACCTACTACTACCGAACCGCCTTGTAAGTAACTTGTTCCTGGAACGTTGGATGTTTGCTGCGGATATCAACATGATCATGCACATCAAATTACAGGCTGGTGCAAAAGGCTTCGACGATTTAGTCGTGATCATCGCCGACTCTTGTGGTGAGAGCTGCCGTTCTATATGTCATATGCGATCTCCACTCACTGATTGTTGCTATCTTGCTTAGTGTCATCGTCACTGCAGTTATATTCGCAGCGGCGATCGTGCTGATGATGAAGAAGGTGGACTCCGCGGACATGGGCCGTGTAGGGATGCTCATGGTGAAGGCACTCGTCCCCCTGATGCTGATGGGGTTTGCGTTCCATTTCGTCACGTAAGCACACCACGTCGATCTCACACCAACTGAATGGAAGAATAACCCACAAAGCTGAGATAACTATTGCAAAGCGTTCCGTCGAGCGAATATACCACCAATTGGAACACCTCATTCTTCATCCGCTTCTAATCAACCATTTACAATGGCGAGTAACACAACTGTGTGTGGTTGCTGATTCTACTGCCTCCACGTCAAATACGATGCGTATACGTTGATTCTGTCCGTGAGTGGTGAATTGAGCAATGTCATTGCTTAAAGATTGTTGAGGCGACGCTGTCAGTCGAACACGTGTTCCCACTGCAACAACAAAGAGCCGAGCCGCAGTCGCAAAGACAATGCTCACAGCACTTCGTCGCACTCAGCACTGCTCTCTACGTCTTCGATTCGAGACCTGGGTCACCTGTGCGTCTTATCAAAGTGGAATGTCCGCCTCTAGATCTTCGACTGCCTGTCACTGACTGATTGTATGGTGTTGTTGCTGCTACATCAGGTCTCAACCTGCTGTCTGTCTCGGGGTTCTTCGCGGCTTCGACACTGCAGTTCATGGACCCGTTCGCGGTGTTCTTCTCGTTCGAGACGTGCATGGTTCCCTTCGGACTCGGATGCCTGCTCGGACTCTGCTCGAGCGTGCTCAGCCTCGCCGAGCTCGAGGCCATCCACAAGCGCGTGCACCACCCCGAGTACGGTCTCTGGCAGGCGCCGACTTCCTACGGCACGTACAATTAAGAGCTCGGATCCGTGAGAGCGTTGCTTGAGAGCGAGAATATAATGTATTTTTGCCTACCAAAGTAACAAATGATGTCCACAGTTTCACCTTTAAGAAACAAATCGCCACCAGTATCATCGCTGAAGATTATTTACATATGAACGCACCATCCATTGCACGACAAACCGTCTTTGCAAAGAGGACGTGCCATTGCGAATTCTACACATTGACGTGATAACTCGCATTTACATCGCTCGTACTATCGGCGCGTTTTCCAACCCATAGTCATCTGAGCACTGACCCTGCTCAAATCACCACTCACGAACAGAATCAACGTATACGCATCGTATTTGACGTGGAGGCAGTAGAATCAGCAACCACACACAGTTGTGTTACTCGCCATTGTAAATGGTTGATTAGAAGCGGATGAAGAATGAGGTGTTCCAATTGGTGGTATATTCGCTCGACGGAACGCTTTGCAATAGTTATCTCAGCTTTGTGGGTTATTCTTCCATTCAGTTGGTGTGAGATCGACGTGGTGTGCTTACGTGACGAAATGGAACGCAAACCCCATCAGCATCAGGGGGACGAGTGCCTTCACCATGAGCATCCCTACACGGCCCATGTCCGCGGAGTCCACCTTCTTCATCATCAGCACGATCGCCGCTGCGAATATAACTGCAGTGACGATGACACTAAGCAAGATAGCAACAATCAGTGAGTGGAGATCGCATATGACATATAGAACGGCAGCTCTCACCACAAGAGTCGGCGATGATCACGACTAAATCGTCGAAGCCTTTTGCACCAGCCTGTAATTTGATGTGCATGATCATGTTGATATCCGCAGCAAACATCCAACGTTCCAGGAACAAGTTACTTACAAGGCGGTTCGGTAGTAGTAGGTGCTGCGGCTCTGGGTATATCGTCTCGGATAGCCGCAATAGCACGCCGAAAGTTCTCCATTTCGGTCTGGAGAGTCTGCACACCCGCAAGATTGCGCCGAATATTTGAAACATCGATCTGGAGAATCACAATGAGCGGTACATCGCAAAGAAGGCTACTCATGTCGGTTTGGAGCTTCAGCAGGAGGTCGTCGCGTTTGGCGTCCGTGAGCAGTGGGCGACCCATAGCGATCTGAGTCAGTGAACTCCCCGCGTCTAACGTCGGCTCGGCACACGCGCGTTGGTGTGTAAGCTCCGAAGTGTGAGCCTTGGGAGTCTGGGATGATTGGGCCGGCTGGGCCGGCTGGGACGACTGGGACGACTGAGGTGGCTTGGACGGCTGGGACGGCTGGAGCAATCGCGACTCGCGTTCTTTCTCGCCTGGGATGGACTTCTTACCCTCCTTATCACACTGTGTACGTTGACGGCGATCATCTCGACGGAAAAACGAAAACATCGATGCTCTCCGATGTCAGGTATCGCGGTAGTCTAGTCGAGTCGTTCGATGTCGTCACGAGCCGGCGTCTTGTGAAGTGCACTAGCACCATCAAAGCGCACGCGGATCTTTCCGCTCAATACGCGCGGTTGGGACAGGTACTGAAGAGAACTCGAGGAAAGTAGCTGAACGAGTGAGTTGCAACAACGACATCATAGTTTCGAACGAGAGGAGCACCGCGAACGGGTCCATGAACTGCAGTGTCGAAGCCGCGAAGAACCCCGAGACAGACAGCAGGTTGAGACCTGATGTAGCAGCAACAACACCATACAATCAGTAGGTAAAAGGTCATTCGAAAGTCAGTCGAAGGTCTAGAGGCGGACATTCCACTTTGATAATACGCACCGGTGACCCATGTCTCGAATCGAAGACGTAGAGAGTGGCGCCGAGTGCGACGAAGTGCTGTGAGCATTGTCTTTGCGGCTGCCGCTCGACTCTTAGTTGTTGCAATGGGAACAATTGTTCAACTAGCAGCGTCGCCTCAACAATCTTTAAGCAATGACCCTGCTCAAATCACCACTCACGAACAGAATCAACGTATACGCATCGTATTTGACGTGGAGGCAGTAGAATCAGCAACCACACACAGTTGTGTTACTCGCCATTGTAAATGGTTGATTAGAAGCGGATGAAGAATGAGGTGTTCCAATTGGTGGTATATTCGCTCGACGGAACGCTTTGCAATAGTTATCTCAGCTTTGTGGGTTATTCTTCCATTCAGTTGGTGTGAGATCGACGTGGCGTGCTTACGTGCCGAAATGGAGAACACTCTTCGATGTCCTCACCTGATTCACAAAGGTCGTTATGAGATTGCCGACCAATGACGGCAAGTGGTCACCCCGTCTCTCACAACGCCCCACACGAGGAATCCGACCCCCACCACGGATAAAACGATATAGCCGATGCACCTGATTAAAATAATAACAACAAGTGAGTGGAGACCACATACGGCAGAGAGAGCGGCAGCGCTTACCACGAGAGTCGGCGACGATCACCGCTAATGTATCGAAGCCTTTCGTAGAAGCCTGAAACTAGATGCACATGAACATTTTTGTATCAGCAGCAAACATGTAACCTTCCAGAAACAAGTCACTTACCAGTCGGTTCAGCAGGTGGAGGTGTTGCGTCTCCGGGTAACTCGTTCGGGGGTGGTGCGATACCCGCCAGAATGGTCGCTGTGTTGGTTTCGAGGGTCTGCAAGGCCGTGAGAGCTTCCAGGACGCTCGTTATGTCGGTCTGGATGTTCTGCAGGGGTGCAACTCGGCGCCCAATGGTCGCTATGGCGGTCTGGAGGGTTTCCATGCGCACAACTTCGCGCGCAATTCTCGCTACGTCGGCCTGGAGGGTCTTCACAAGCGTACTTTCGCTCGGAAAACTGCGTACAATGCTCCATATGTTGGTCTGGAGGGTCTTCACGCGCGCAATTTCACTCGCATTGGTGTCTACGTTGCCTTGGAGAGTCTGAATGCCTTCCCGAATCTCTTGAACGATCGTAAACATGGCCGGGATGGTCTGCCGCAGGTCGTCGCGATCTGCGTCCGTCATTGGATGATGGCCTGGCGCGGCGTTCTGCTGTGGGTGATTTGGCGTAGCGCTTTGATTCAGAACGACTGTCGCTGGGGCGGCATCCGTCAGCTGTACGTAGTTGCCACCGCTCCCCGGTGGCGAACTCTCTGCTTCGGACATTATTCGGCACAGTGTGTCTCGGCGCGCCAATTCCAAAGTGGCAGCCCTGGGAAGCCAGGACGGTTGGGGCGGCCGCGACTTACGTACTTTCTCGCCAGGGTGGCCGGGCGTCTTATCCTCCCAAGTTCATAAATTACAACAAACGCATGAATCACAATTGGTATCAGCGCGATCGATGGTGTCGTAATCGACGGTATTCGATCTGATATTTGTGGACCCTGTAGCGATGCTGTAGGATTTGGACACACTTGGTCGCTCAACATCGGCGAGCATGGCTGCTGCGCCTGTCTGGGACTATTGTACAGGCGTGACGTGTTGTGTGTACTATTCATCTCGACAACGACAACCACAGCATAGGAGTGCTTGCGAATTATCAAGAGCCGCAAGTTTCGCTCTTGCTAATCAACGAATGCACAGTTCCGTTTATATTCCCCACGAATGGTTCTCTATTGCCACGTCGCTGAGCTCAGACCCAAAGTCGGTCCGATATCTCCGATGCCTGGCCATAAAGTTGAGATGCAGGCTGCTAGGAGAATTGTCAGCTCACTCTTCCAATCGCAAAGAAAAGGTGATACGACCAACGACCAGCACCACTCACCTTTTGCCGCCGCAATGAAACCTCATGCAAATAGAGCTAGCAAGAATTTGCCCTGGTCCTGGATACTCGAGTTCTCTGGGAACCGAGCTACTGCTTGCTCGACGATGGACACCGAACGCTTCGCCACGTCAATGTTCTCGTCTACGAAAATGTGTTCATTTAGCCAGAGAAAAAGAGCGAAACAATCGATCATTGCACGCATCCACTACCTTCATTGGTGCAAAACACCAGCAGTGCCCAACAGCCTTCAGCGTTCAGAGCTTCATTCTCCAAGTGCCGCTCCATTGCTGTCAGCACCGCCGCGATACCTCCTTGCTCACGCACCAGCGACAGGTTCGGGACTAGAGAAGTAACGAACCGCGATATTCTCAACTCCCACGTGGGTCCCACTATTTCATTGTAAGCAACATCGCTTACTGCAATGAAAGGCGGCATTTCGCAGCGCATGACACCCCGCCACCAGGACCTCGCCATCCTCGACATGGCGGGCCATAGCGTCCACAATCGCCTGGATGGCGCCTGCCGCGCCAGCAGCTTCCTTCCCCATCGCTGTGTCCAGCATCGACAGACACACAAATTAGCATCGATGCGGCAAAGGCAGCCAATGTGCGATTATCTGGCGGACGGTTGTTGAAAGTCGCGTGCGAGAGCTTGGCCAGTCCGTCCGTCACTGCGAGCGGAACGTCGTCTCCAATCATCGAGAGGGCCTCCGTCACCTCGAGCGGCACCGGCAGCGCGGCGTCTCCGTCCGGGGGACCCATGCGCGTCGTCGTGTGCAGCACCATCGCTCTCTCCTTTCCCCCGGCCACAAAATCCAAAAGTGCAGCAGAATGGCAAAGGGAAACTTCAACCCGCAAGCAGTATAAAACATAACGTGTTGGATATACCGAAATACTCGACATCACAGCTACTGTTCGAACGATGGGCATCATCTCCAGCGGCCGGCACAATCCGCTGTTGTCGTTCCATTTTCCCCTCGGCGTCCACTGCGAAGGCCACTCGGGAACCGACGCCTGCTGTCTCAAGCTGCCGTGAGGATGGGAAACAAGAGCGCCAAGCCCGTCCGCAAGGAGACCCCGCCGCCGACGTCCGCGCCGCCAGCGTCCGCGCCGTTCGCCCCGGCACAGCAGCCGCCGGCTTCTGCGCCAACGGCAACTGGCGCCACCCCCACGCGCTCGCTTCTCGAGGCCAAGCTGGGTCGCGTGGACGTGGCGGCCGTGTTCACGACGCAGGAGATCCTGTCGATCCGCAAGCACCTCGCGGCCGTGCTGGGTCTCAACGAGAACGACACGATCGTGATCCCACGGGACGAGTTCGTCCGCTTCCTCGTCGGCAACAGCTCGTCGAGCCTGTACGTCAACCGGCTGTACGCCATCTTCGACATTGACCAGAAGGGCCACGTACGTCTTGATGCGGTTGTGGGGGAGGATTGTGTTTCAAGGGGGGGGTGGCTGATTGTGGCAGCTTGACTTGCGCAGGTGACGTTTGAGGACTTGATGAAGGGGTTGTCGATCCTGAGCCAGAATGCGTCCCGCGAGCAGAAGCTGCTGCTGTCCTTCTACCTGCTGGACCCCGACAGCACGGGCTACATCACCAAAAGCATGACGACGGCGTTGCTGCGGTCCTGCATCGCCGAGTGCCGAGGTGCGTGTGTGTGTGCAAGAGAGCCATTGTCGACTTTTAGTCGCTGAAAAGCACTCACATGATGTTGCTGCGTAGAGCTCGAGATCTCGCTCTCGGACGAACAGATCGCGCGCATCGTGGACAGCACGTTCGAGGAGGCGGACCTGGACCACAACGAGCTTATCGACCTGCAAGAGTACCAGGTATGACTGTGCTGGAACCATGAATGATTGGGTCTGCCTTGTCGCTGATACAGTCTGGCTGTGGCAGGCGCTTGATGCCAAGCACCCGGGACTCTTCGACTTCCTCACGGTGGACGCGTTCGGCGTGCTCAACCACCTCGAGAAGGTGCACTCGATGAGCGTGACGGCCGGCCAGTAGACTGCGTCCCTCAAGCAGGATCCGTCAAGAGTCGAGCAGGATCGCTTCGCATCCCTGTTCTCTGCACATGCATCTTCCGCCTGGCGAATTATGAGTGCTGATATCAAATCGACGCCTTTGTAGTGCGATCGCACGGGCTTGGAAACACACAGAGATGCAGCAAGTTAGGTTGGGCGATTGGTTTAGCGGCACTAGCGCGCGGACCAAAGTCTCCGACGTGATCTACTTCTTCTCGGTCGCGATGGCGAGCGGCGTCGTGCCGGTGAGTCCGTACAGGTCAATGTACGCCTGCTGCTTCTTGAGAAGGCTGAGCGACAGCGGGCTCTTCTTCAAGCCCAGACCCCACTTCTCCGCCGTCGACGGCGCAGCCGTGGCCGGCGCCGTAGGAGCGGGCTTGGGAGCAGCCGCAGCCGGAGCAGGAGCCGCAGGCTTGGCAGCCGCAGCAGCAGGGATTGCTGGACCCTCCGTGTTCTTGCGCGTGGTCTGCGAGGTAACGAGGAAGTCGGCCGGCACGACCGGGGCTCCGTCCATGACGGCCACCTCCTCCTTCTTCGGGGGCTTCTCCTCCGGGGACAGCACAGGCGCGGCGGGAGCAGCGGCGCTCTCGTCCAGCTTGAAGTCGGCAAGCGCGGCGATCGAGGACTCGTCCTCGCACGCCACGAAGATGGGCTGGCCGACACCGACACCTTCCGTGCCCTCCGGCACCAGGATCTTGGCCAGGTACATGTCGTCCGTCGACTCGAACTCGACAACCTAAATGGCGGCAGTCTCGGTGTGAGCATGCGTTTTGTCCATCCCGAATGCGCCAGCACGCTTTCTCAACGTACGGCCTTGTCGGTCTCGATCTCGCAGATGATGTCGCCCGCCGTGATCTGGTCGCCCTCCTTCATGCGCCACTTGGCCAGGTTGCCGCTCTCCATGGTCGGCGACAGCGCTGCAGCAAAGCCCACCGTCAGATCTTTCGCAGACCATCGCAGCGCTTTGTATCCGCGCTACAACTGCGTACCGGGAAGACCCACGACCTCGTGAGGCGGGTACGAAGCGAACGACCGCTGGAACAGCGAGGCAGCGGCGCGGCGCTGGGCCGGCAGCACGGCGGCGGACGCGCGGAAGGCGTGGCGGAGCATGGCGAGGGTCCGGCTGGATGCGACTGGGATTTCCGATTGTGACGGTGGGCGAGGTCTTCAGACCACCAAGCAGCAAAAACAAGCAGATAAAACCTGCGATCCAGGAGTTGACAGGCAAGGTTTTACGCAAACGCGGTGAAATGTTCCACCGTGTTCTGCAATTGTACCATCGATCCCCATCAACATGGCACAATGATGCACATGTCGCATGCAAGTCATGTTGGAGGACTGCCGATGCTCGTGGAGCACGACCAGCATCGAGATGGCAACGGACCCAGTCGAGTGGCTCTCCAAATATTCACAAATGAAAATCACTTTGCTGGTCCAGAGTGCTCGTGTTCTGGCTGCCCTCGAAAACTGGTCTAATAACTGAAGGCAGCCACGAGCGATCGTTCGCTCTCCACTCACGATTTCTCCTCCCCTTCTGTGTCTGCATCACCAGCACCGAGCAACGAGCTGTGGCTGTCAGAGCTCTTGGCGCTCTCGTGGTCGCTGACGTCGCCATCCGCCAAGTCGATCACCTTCGCATTGGTACGCGGTGCCGGTTCCTCCCCTTCCTCTTGCACGGCAGCATCGTCTCTGTCGCTTGTCTCGTCTCTTTCCTCCTTGATCTCCACCTCGACGTTCGCGTCGTCGTCGACTTCCATTGCACTCGCGTCGTCGCTCGCTGGCTCAGAAGTCTTGTGCTCATTGCCCTCGTCGTCGTCGTCGTCGTCGACGACTTCTTGGACTGAGTTATCATCATTGACGTCGTTGTCCTGCTCGTTGGCTGAAGGTCGTCCAAGATCCGATGGGTCTGTACCGTGATCCGATCGCTCGGAAAGGTCGCTTCGCGTGCTTGCAGCCTCGGAGGGAGCTTCAATGTCAGCGAGACTCGCCTCGCCGGATTGTCCTAGTGCACGGATTTGCTTGAACAAGTCACGAGCGGCAATCAATTGCGTCTGGAGCCGAGCTAGTGCTTCGTTCGACGCGCTAGCGAGAATACGACTTGTTAGCGATTCTGTCTGAATGCGTACCGACGAAACTCCCACGAAGACGAACCTCGATTGTTCTTCAGGCGCGGCAATGGTTGTTTGCGTCGTTACCGCTGTCGCTGCACTGGATGGAGTTTGAGTAGTTGCAGTCGTGGAGCCGAATTGAGTACTCGCCTGTACAATCGCAGCCAGATCAGTAGCTGTCATCATGCCAAAAGAAACAACCACCACCACAGAGGACCACATCGACTTACCGATTCCGATTGGTGCCGAGTTTTGGGTGTCTGCGTTGCGGTTTCCTCCGTCACAACTGACTGAGCATCTTCTAGTTGCTTTTCACTCGAGGCGAGAAGTTTCAGCAGTTCAGAGTTCTCAGTCTTCAGCGCGACGATCTGCTTGTTGCGTTCAGCCAACGCTGCATCCGTCTCTTTCATGCCATCCTTCGCAGCTGCACTCTCCTTCTCCAAAGTGGCGACCTTGGCAGCATGATCAATCGATGCTTGACGCGCCAACTTCATCGTTTCGTCGCATTTTTCGTTCGAGGTCTGCAATTCTGAAGCGAGCTCGTTGACTCGCGCAGTCAGCTTGACCTTCTCTTGCTCATGCTCAGCAGTGCGCGCGTCCAGCAACGACTGCAGCTCGGCGTTCTCAACCTGAGCTCTGTCGAGTGCTAGCTGACCCTCAGTCGTCGACCTGGACAGTGCTTCCGACAGCGCGGCAATGCGTTGTTGCGCATCCTCCAGCTTGCTAGTGAGATCGTTGACAATCTCTTGGGTTGGACCGTGCGTGAGCGCATCATTGTCAACACGACGACGCTTCTTGGTCGGAGTCTCACTTGTCGTCGGCGCACGTTTCCGTTCAGACGCCGGAGATTCGGCCGTGGCGGAGATGAGTTCCTGCGTGGGTTTAACCGTCTCTGCCTCGCGCGGCTCGTTGTCATCTCTGATTCGACATATGAGCTGTTACTTGTGCTTGCTCAGGGGTCAAAGCGGCTCTGTCCCAAGTTGAAGCTGCAACCTACATGAGCTCGAACTTGAAAATCTTGGGGGCGACACCTGTGCACAGTCAACAACAGCATTCCATGAGCGATCCGCCTCGCACTAGACTTCATTTCAAGCTGATTGGCGGCATTTTTTTCTCGTACCAACTGCCTTGAGTCCTGGCTTGGTGAAATGGATCGTGAAGTTCGCCTCGAGATATGTGCTCTTGCCCCTGCCCACACGGTCGCCGTTCACCCACACGCCATTGCGACTGCTCACCCACACGCCAGTCAAACTCACGCCATCAGTCTTGCTGGCCACGCACGAACAGCTCGATGCATTGAATCACCTCTTGTCTTCAAGTCTGACGATCGGCGCGCCGGCAGCATTTCGCCCCTCCAACTCCAGCACGCAGTGCTTCATTGATGCCAGACAGCCGCACACTCATCGTAAGCTATGACCCAACGCCCGACCCACGGCCATCTGCAAGAAACGCGTACCACGCTGCTGATGTAGAGCAGGTCGAGCACTATGTCGCAGCGCTCGGGACTGCGGCCGATCCTGTGCACCTGCTGGAAGAAGTAGAGGTGGTCGCTCTCGACCGCCGGCTCCTTCGACACGAGCTTGAAGCGGCCCCACGGCGTCGCCTTCTGCGCCATCGCACGGTGCCTCCGCCCTGCTGCCGCTTGCCTGGCAACTTCGCTCGTCGCCAGTTGCCGTTGGGTTGAGTGGCGATTTTGAGAAAGGTAGCTCCCGCCAAAAAGGAAAGGAATAGCTCGCTCGATACCGCCCAAAACTCTCCAATAACCGGTTTTGGGAGGTCGAGGTCGACAGTTTTGTCCAATCGCAGGCAGTTCAGGATGAGCTGAATGTCGAGAAGAAGACTTCAACCTGGCTCGAACTGCCACGATCTTCGAGAACAACAAGGAGCATATGTGGAGAGAGATGAATGCGCTGATCCCTTGGCGTTCATCGAGACAGCCCTAGGCACCGACGCCATGTAGACACACTAGTGATTGCCCAGTTGTGGCTATGCCGTGTTTGTACCTGTTATCAAGCACAAATTGACTCGACAGCGCATCGATCACGATGATGCATAAGCGACAGTGAGCATGAAGACCTCGACTTGCACGAGAAACACTGACGGTCAAGTAATGAGAAATCCGGTCGACGCGCACTCAATGCCAAAACAGAAGTAGGCGAATGCATACTAACTCACAAGCTGGCTTTCGTGGCCAGATTTGGCGACTGGCATTAGCTCTCAGTACCGTTAATCGAGCAGGGTCACCACACATTTTCGAGCGCTGATCTACAGGATTTCCGATGCCTGCATTCACGACTACAAGTCGATGGAACGGTTGCAAGTTTGCAGCATTTCAGTTGGCAACATCCGGTCGCTATTTGTTTCGGTTATTCAGGCAAATTGGAGTTACCCTGCAGCCAACAACATTTACGACCTGAGCTGCCTGGAACAACGCAACTCGTCCGCGAGCGCACACAGCCGCGCCTAACTGCGGAACGAACGCGAAAACTGCTCCCGTGCGGTCGCGAATGCCTGCGAGAATAGTTCAAAAGCATGTCAGTCAAGAAGCACATCGCAGCACAAGCAGCATCTCTACATACCTGAGAAATGGTCAGCTCACTCATCGGCACTTCGTTGTCAATGCCCTGCACCGAATCTCTCTGGGTTAGCTTCTCCGTAACAAGCACATCCGCAAACCGAACAAAGTCAAACATACCCTCATGAGCACGCGATTGGAGATCGAAGGCGTGTCCACTTCCAGGATGATACTGTTCGTGTCATTCGTACACGCCACAAACAATCAGAATCAATTCGCTCGGTGTCTCGCCTCGTGGAGTTTCATGCGTACCCGCCGTCGACCACTTCGTCGAAAGTCAGCAACACCAGCTCGATGTTGTCGAGCATCACGTGACGATCCGTCCGGTTTCTAAGTAAACACACAACCGTTAACACCCTCGCACTCACTCGCTAATCCGATCAGTTTTAGCGGCAAACTGCGTACTTGAGTAGGCTGCTGACCGCGTCGAAGGCGGCTTCGAGGACGTTCAGCAAGATCAACTCGTTCTGGAACACCATCATCCAGTCGCAGTTCGTCAACCACTACCCCCAGCGATACGATGCCATCATAGCTCGGATCAATACCTCTGAAGACGACCCGACCACGTGCATCGTCGTGTCGGCCCCACATCGGAAGACGCTGACGATGTTCTCGACCAGGATGATGTCGGCTGTCGTGGGTCAGCTTTCACCATTCAGATCCTCGCCGCCTCCGATACTGGCCGGATAAAACAACCCCCACCTTCAATGCGCGCGGTCGAGTTCTTGGTCTTGAGGTACAGCTTCTTCTCGAGCGCGAGCTGCTCCTTCAGCGTCGGGTACGACTTGTCGTAGTACTTGGCGCACACGCGGTTGCCATCGCTGTCCAGCACGAAGATCGCCTTGACGCTCGGAGACGCCACCTAGGCCGAGCGAAAGCACGCCCCCACCAATAGTGAGTATCGCCAGTGTTGTCACGGCCGCAGGTCTGAGCGACAGAGCGCCGCGGCGCCGACATACCTTCACCATTTCGCCCTTCGTTGTCAGCAGCTCGAGCAATCTTCCACACTTGAGCTATCGCGAGTATGTGTGGACCTCTGATTGGTCGAAATTGTGGAGCTAAACGTCACTCGCTCGAGGGAGAACAATTACAGCAAATAATACCGATTTGTTTGTTTGGATCAAAATTTGCATTTTATGGCGCTGCAAAACACGAAGCAGCAGATCGCCGACACCTCGATCGATCGATCGATCGATGGCTTGGCGGAACGGTATCATCAAGCGGTACGAGCGGGCGTGCAGGCTACACGAGGCGCACGTTTTGCTGGTCCGGGTTGAACGTCGGTCGTCGGTCGTCCGTGGCGAACGTCCCGCCACGCTGGGTCGCGAAGTCGCCTTGGTCGAGCACGTCCACGAGCGCCGGATAATTATGGTGGAAGATGGTGTTGTTGTCTGCGCGCGCCTGGGTTGCCAGCGCGAAGATGCGCGACATCTTCTGCTGGAACCGGAACTTGTACGGCTTCGGCGGCAGCGCAGACACTCCGTCGGGGTCCTTCCGCTTGAATGTGGTCTTATAAAATCGCTCCATTTTCTTCTCCAGCGTCCTGCCACCCAAACAATATCCATGTCAGCCTACCACAACCACGAGGACAACACGACAGCGAGCGACGTACCATTGCTGGAGGAAGTCGATGATGCCGAAGTGGTATAGACACGGACCGGCCACACTCGTTGCTGCTTGCGTAAAGAGGTAGTCGCTGTTCTTGCTTGCCACGAGCTCAGTCGTGTCGACAAAGTACTCCGAGTTCTGGATGCCCATCAGCAAGCTGTAGTCCATGATGCCTTGAGAGCACAAGAAGTCACTGTCCCGATGGATTTGGTCGTAAATGCGATGAGCAACGTTCGGGTCAATTCGGATCTGTAAGACGACAGCGCATTAGCGACGATGCAGTTTCATCAATCAGTGAACGCCATATCTCGTACCTTGGTCATCAAGTCGTTGTCCTTCAACACAATGTTCGGTTCATGGAAGTTCATCCCGTCTCCGCATTCCTGAAGGAAACGCTCAGTTAGAGACGGTGAGGGAAGCACACGGGATGGCACACATCAACATACCTGATTCTTAGTGCTGCCAAACGTGTACGAGGCGTTGCAGTAGCGGCACGACGCCTTGTCGCCAGGCTTCGGAACCTTGGCGTTACGGTCCACCCACGACCCCTTGATGTCGTACCGAATGTGAACAACCTGCACACACACAATCTGTCAGGATGTGGTGCTTGTCCAAAATGACCAACAACCAACAACCCACCGGAGTCTCCGCAAACAGGTTCCCCATCACAACGAAGTAATACATCTTGCCGTACAGCGACACCGCGTGACAGCCGTAGAAGCGCGTCAGAAGCGAGCTCGGGTTGTTCGTCATGTACGCTTCATAGTTCGGCGTGATCTTTCTCAAGAACGAGCACTCCTCTGGCGACATGGTCTTCGCAATCAGCCGCTCGTCGGACGTGTAGAACATGAAAGCACCACTTCGGCCTTCGCTAAAGCGTTCCTACAGATCCAACACAACAAATACGGTGAGCTGTCTGGAGTTATCGTCCACCAAGCAACCGACTGCATAGTCGCACCTTTGTTGTCGCTCCAAACATCTGAACGTACTCCGCATCACTGATCCCGAAAGTCAAGCGAATATTCCGGAACGACTGCGGGTTGAACGACCAAAACTTGATCGACTTGCCCTGATCACAATTAGTTGGCGTTTAGTTTTCGCAACGTCTCGAGTCCATTGATATCTGCACACGACTCACCTTCTCGCTTTCTCCCGATATCGGGATGTTGAGAACCTCATCCGTCACAGCACGGACGGACTCCTTGATGCCCGAAGTCGTGTAGTACAGAATCTCCGAACGAAGAGCCGTATTAGCTTGGGGACTCAGATCAACGTCGACGTCAGCCGAGTCGCCATCGGCACCGGTCGTTTTCCTGAACGCACAACATTACCCCGAATCAGCCTCCGATACCTCTGCGATCACGATAGCGTTGAGCGCACGCACTTTTCAATGCTGTTCACAGCAAACCAGATGACGTAGTCAAGGTAGCCCTTGGACGAAATGAGGAAGGCCACCAACTGACGAAGCACCTGCGCGCTGGCACTGTAGGTGGACGAGTCGCCGCTCTTGGTCGCCAAAAAGTAAGCCGACATGTACAGCAGGAGCAGCAGCAGCCAGTAAAAGACATAGGCTCCCGTGAAGCTACAACAAACGACAAAGCAGGTCGTGAGTCACAATTTCACATCCACCTCCAGCCATCCAAGCCAAGTGCTCAGAGCTTACAATGAGATGTAGTTGAGCACGCGAAGACGCATGTTGTACGTCTTCGGGACACCGCGGAGGTAGAGGCGATGCCACGCCATCGTAAGCACACTGGAGAATGGTGCAACACAAGAGTTAGAGCTGGAGCAATCTTGCTAATCACCGGCAGTACCAATCATCTCACCACACAGAGATCACCAACACAGCGATCACAAACACGTAGATCAGGAGCCACGGCCTACCGAATCAGATCGCAATCATGTCAGTCAAACAGAACGCCATCACTAGATCGTAGCACGGATATCGGCGACATACCACTTCTGAGTATTGAGGAAGTTCGAGTTGGACGAGCATGTCGCAATAGTGTCGGGACACTTCTCGCTGTCTTCGTCTTCACAGCAGATTCGCGACGATGCCAAGCAGAACCCAACAACGTTGCTCGTGTCCGCAAAGTAGCTCATCGACTGTGCGTCCACCGTGAAAAAGCCAGCGGCACCCTCAACGGTGTACGTGATGATACCCATGACGATGCCTGATGCACAACCAGTTCGTTAGACTTTCCTACTCATTTCCATCACGGCTGTGCTCGACTGTCAACTCGTACCGCCCAACAACACCCACACGTTGTAGAACTTCATCATGCGCTTGTAGCTCGTGAATGGACTGCTCAGCTGCAGACCAAAGATGCGCGTCAATGTCAACAACAAAGCATCCAACGATCGTAACTACCACAGCATGTGAAACATACCGACATGAACAAGTCGCAAGCCATGACGAGAGCCCAAGCCTCCGTCGTGATGAAGAAGAACTCGGTGATGCCCGCAAGACCACGGCATGCGTCGTTCGATCCGCTCGGGTCGAACGCCACGAGCACGTTAAAGAGCAAGCAGACGGCGAAGAAAATGCTGAGGATGGAGCGGTGGTGGATGATCGGGTTCGGGTGCTGGTGCCACTGCTTCTTGCGCGAATACGTAACGACGACGGCCGAGCAGCAGATAATCGTGTTGACAGAGCCGGCGATGAGCCCCGTCCAGCGATAATTGTACAGCGCGATTGAGACGCCGAGGAACGCCATGGTCAGGCAGCACCCGAGCAGCTGCGATTTACGGTTCTCGAACCACTTGATCTTGGCCTGCGACGTCGACTTGGAACGGCCGCGGAACTGCTGCGTCATGTCCTTGTTGATGACGCGGATATTGGTGTTGGGTGGCGGCCGCTGCTGCGGGTGCGCCGACACGCTGTAGCTCGTGGGCATGTCCATGCTGGCGCTCGAGTTGCTCACAGTCGTGTAGTTGTCCAGCGGCATGAAGTTGCCACCGTTCATCGGAGCCGGACGCGGGTAGTCGACCGGCGGGAGCTGCCGCATCGTCGGCTGCTCATGGTCCAGGTCGCCGTGCTGCGGCGTCTCCATGACGTACAGTGAGCCCGCGGGCGGTGAGAAGGCACTCATGTACGTGTTGTCTTCCAGCACGGGTGTGCCGCGGTGCTCTTGGTCGTGATCGGGTCTTCCTCGGCGGCCAAACTCGCTGTGCGACCGTCTCATGCTCTTATGCGCCGGTCGGGGGATTCAAACCTCGCGGCGCTCGGCACAATTGGACAAGCAACTGCGCCTTCAGGGCCGGGAAATGCTGCGGACCAGATCGCGGGAAAAACAGCAGGACGCGCCGAGCCAGGCTCGTGCGTGCTCCTCGCCTCTTGCAGCGGAGCTGTCTCTCTGTGTCACCTTCGTCGCCGAGAGCGAGTCAGCGAGCGCGTCGGCGTCTCGAGGCCGCCGGCCGCAGACGGAGGCGCGGAGGGGGGCGATGTAAGGCCCGCGCGATGGAACGCGGGGGTGGCGCGGAAATTGGCCGGGCAGCTTTGGGCCGTCGGCCTGGAGGAATGGCGCGCCTACCGGGACGGAAAAGCTGCTTTGCCCTCAGGTCGACTGCTTGCGGCTGGTTTTTCTGTCGGGCGACAAAAAATGGCACGGCCGAAAGCGTGAAGCTCCTCCGAATAGGCAAGTCTCGAGTACGAACTGTTTTGTGCGGATGATCATGTTTCACAGTGTCAAAATGGCAGATGCAGCGGATCACCTGATAAAATATAGCCGCGCATTAAAGCTCATACAATTCTCAAACGCTCGAGATTCCACACCCTCCGATTTTTTTCGGCGCTCTTCACGAACCTCGCCGCCGCAAAGCGATTGTGGCTGCACAAGCCCTACCCCGCTATGTAGCCGCTGACTCTTTCACCTACCCTCAAGCGCCACAATCGACAAGCACTCTGACCGTAAAGTGCGGCCGTATACATCTCGCGCCGACAGTGCCGATCGAACCAGCGCGTCACTGATACGGATACACCTGTGACGGCATGACGTCAGCCCTTCCGATTTCTTGGCGGAACCCGACGCGCTTGCATCGATCGCCATGTGGAGGGAATTGCCGCCAGACACTGCCCGTAGCGTTCTGACGTACCATACTTGGAGAATGTATCGGACTCTCCCATCCCGCCGCCACCCCACGATCCAATCGGCTAGCTGCCAGCACCGCTGGCGGCAGATCGGCTTTTGCTGCGTTCGCCCCACCTGATCCCGTCGACCGAAGCTACCATGTCGCCACCGCCTGCGTCCGGGAAGAAGGTCGGGCCGCGCGACCTCGTGAACGGCGGCCTGCTGCAGTGCGTCGAGGCCGCGACGCTCGGCATGCCGTTCGAGGTGTGGAAGACGCGCATGGGTCGCTACCGCACCGAGACGACGGTGCAGGCGTTCCGCAACGTGATGCGCGACGGCGGCGGCGTGCGCGCGTTCTGGGCGGGGACTGGCCCCAAGATGGTCGAGTCGGCCAGCAAGGGTGCCATCCTGCTGTTCTCCAAGGAGGCCATCGCCGACGCGATGCTCGCGGCTGGCGCCGGCAAGGGACTCACGGGCTTCGTGGCCGGCGCCGGCGGCGGCGTCTGCCAGACGGTCGTCATGGGTCCCTGCACCTTCCTTGTCACGGCCGCGGTCACCGGCGACAAATCTATCACGACGACGCAGCGCATCAAGAACGTCTACGGCGCGCACGGCATCAAGGTAGAGCCGAGCTGTATTGAGTTGAGGTGACGGTCGTGTCCCGCGGGTGCTCACATGGCTTCACTTTTTGCATGGCTATGTGATCCTATCAGGGCTTCTACCCTGGCGGCTCGGCTATCGCGTTCCGCCAGGCCACCAACTGGGCTTCTCGCCAGGTATGTTTCCCTGGCAAACGTCTTGAGCGTGTATCAACCAACCAGACAGACAGCCTAACACTTGCTGACACACTGGCAGGGCTTCACGGAGATCGTGCGCGGCCAGTTCAAGATCCTCTTCCACGGCGACAAGGACGCCAAGCTGACGGTGGCGCAGGAGGCCGGCTCGGGCATTGTGGGCGGCGCGCTCGCGTGCTGGAACCACCCGTTCGAGGTCGCGCGCATCCAGATGCAGTCGGCCGCCGACCGCGGCGAGCCCAAGCAGAGCATGGTGCAGGTCTTCCGCTCCGTCGTCAAGGAGCAGGGCTACGGCGGACTCTTCAAGGGCATCATCCCGCGCCTCGGACTTGGCATCTGGCAGACGCTCTTCATGGTCACCGGCGCCAAGCTCGTGCGCCAGGCCCTCGAGGACCTCGAGCACAAGAAATAGAGCACCACTCGTGCACTTCAGTGGTAATGAAGTCCATTTCTTCAAACTCGATGAATCGCATGTCGCGCTTTGCGTTAAAGGTCAGTCTTGAGCACCTCGCGCAGACACATGGTCGCGAAGCTGCCACTGCCTAATGTGAACGACAGCTCGGCGGTCTTGGTCGCTGCAAGAGTAGCAAATGCGTGAGAGGATGGTACTGCCACGTGAGTCAGACACGCCACCGCACCTTGATCGAGCGACCAGTTCACGTCGGTAGGGAGAGCGAGCAACGGTCGGTAAGCTCCCTTGAGCGGTCCGGACTCGAACAGTGCGGCTTTCGTTCCGTGCTGAGCCGCGATCTGCGTGATATAATAGTTGGGTGAGCTGGAGCCTCAGACATTTTGTCCGCAGGAGGGGTCGCAATTTACCTCGAGCAGCTCGGTTCCTGCCGCGTTCGCTGGGAGAAGCACGTTTGTACCTGCGAGCGGAAGAACCACCGTGGACAGCGGTGTTGCAGACAGCTCGTTCATGGTCGCCGCCTCCTCGGCCGTGATGGCACGCACGGCTTCTCCTGTCCCATCCTGAACGAGGTCCCCTTCGACAGCGCGCAAGCCACCGCTCCGAACTCGGCTAGAAGCCGCACGGTTGAACAGGTAGCTTTGGTACGCATGCAGATACAGCAACCGGCGCGAGTGCGGCACATTGTTCACCGCTTGCTCGAAGGCGTCAGCGCCATGACGCTTCAGACCCTGCGATGCAACTGCGATTGAGTTCGATTTCAGTGACGCATGTGGCTACAAGCTCAGTACCTGAAGTAGCAATCGTTCCACAGTCAAGTGGAGGGGGAGGAGCTTCAGAGCGCCGTCGACGTCACCGTTCTCCAAATACGCCAGCTTTGCAGTCTTGACATCGGCATGGTCCCGGTCATCCACCGCCAGCAGCATGACGACAACGTCCTTCCACTGCTCTGCAACGATCTTCTCGCCGATATGATGAGGGCGTATCGCGCTCGTTGGGTTTCCTACCCGCTGGAAGCCAAAGTAGTTAATAAAACCCTGCGTCTCGACGTGTCGGATGGTTTCTGTCAGCCGCAGGAGGAGGTCTGGTGCATCACTCTCGAGGTCGCGAATCGCGATCGTGAACCTTTTAGACATACCGATTAGTGATTAGACATTTCGATCCGCATTTCCAGCTCAAAAATGTGGCCTCGACCATCGTACCTATTGCCTTTCGCACTGCCGAGCGCCTGCAAACAAGCAAAACGAGAAATGAGTGTCCGACGCAGCCGAGAGCAGCGACTAGCACTGTAGTCCTACCATTGGAGCTCCCACGTACTCGAGATCACCGATCTCAAAGCCGGTGTCGGAGTCAGCAGTCGCGCCATTCAATTGGAGAAGTTCCTCGGGTCGTGCGCCACGCACCACGACGTGCTGGAACGTGACCGCCGTCTTGTCCTTGGTGCCGGCGAACGAGAAAGCCGAAAGCGGGCAGTTGAGTTCGCGACGCAGTCTCTCGAAGCACGAAAAATGCTCAAAGTTGGTCTGCTCACTCCATATCACAGTCAGAAAGCCGTGGTTTGACTCAAATATTGACTCGATCGAAATCACCTTGCAAAGAACGAAGCGGACGAGAACGTCCGGCTGCGACCGCTTGCGCTTCTTGTTGTTCTTAGGCGTGAAATACGCGACGACCCGCTGGACACCCCGATGATTCTCAGTCGTGGTCTTGAAGCACGACGTGCTCTTGGATATCACTCGGTGCAGTGCCGTCCGTGCCTCCTTCGAGTCATCATGCTCGAGTTCCAATCCTGTAACACTCGCCCGACTATCAGCAAACACCTCTGCAGTTTGAACCTGGCGGGGCGACGCATACCTTTCGATGCGGCTGGGTCGTTCGCGCCGGCGCGCAGAAACTTCATCAAGGCGTTGCAATTGCTCTCCACCATCCCGCCATCGTGCAGCTTGCGATACACTGGATCTAACACCACTTGTACTCTGACCTCCGTCTCAGTATCGCCTTCTTGGTTCTTCAGTAGTTTGCAGTCGAGACCAGGGAAGCAGTGCTGTGTCGATCGCAACTCACTGTTAGCCTATCTCACACTCAACCACACACAAAAGCACTATAAATCCCATACCTGGATGCACACTTGAAGGTACACGCGGTCCTTGAACTCCTCCGGCGCAGGCAACACGTGCTCTTCAGCTTTGCGCATCGCCACGGCTTCAACCAGCGCTGCGTCCTGCTGTCCAACCAATGTCTCCATCTCGATCCGCCAGCCCTCGGACGGCTCCACGAACACCATCTTCTCTCGAACAGCAGCATTCGAAGCGGCCTTCGCTTCCACCAGCTTCTGCAGCACTGCCTCCTTCTCCTGCAGCGTCGGCACGCGGTCCTTGCGGTCGCTGAAGCCGACAACCTGGCTGTCGGCGCTGATCTCGCGCACCTCAAAGTCCTGCGGCCTGCGACAACCGTAAAGCGTGACCTACAACGCTCGCTGTGAAGACAAACAGACACAGACACCGACCTCGCCTTGATCGTCCCGCGCACCGGCGGGCCGCTCGGGTCCAGCAGCTCCTCGATCCCGACGACCGCTCCTGTGCGCACCGTCGGCGCCGCCATGGTCATCAAAATCGATGGCAACTATGCCGTGGGTATAGTGAAACCAAGTGAATCTTGTCAGCAAGGTTACTCGGGTCAGGTACCCTCGCATAACCCATGCCAGAGAACATGGGAGGCGGCGCTGGTGCCGTCAGGCTGGCCGAGCTCGACCAGTTGCGCGTGCTCGTGCGGCGCGAGTTCGAGCCGCCGCTGACGACGGACGACCTGATCGAGGCGCTGACGTCGACGAACCACCGGATCCACGAGGCCTACCATTTCCTCAAGCAGCGCCGCCACCAGCAGCGGCAGGACCAGCAGCGGCAGGACCAGCAGCGGCAGGACCAGCGGCAGCTGCAGCAGCAAGCGACCACTGCCCGCATCGCCTCGGCGTTTGCAACTGCCGCGACCGAGAGCGCGAGCGAGGAGATGGCGGCAGCGGCCAAGCGCCGTCTCGGACTGGTAGACCACGGCGGCCCGACGCCCACCAAACGACCCAAGAACGACAGCTACGACAGCAACGGGGACGACCTGTTCACGCAGGCGACGCAAGACGAGGACGACGTAGACAGCGCGCAGGACGACGCCGAGATGGCGGAGACCGAGCCGCAACGCCTGCCGCAAGACACGGACCGCGCGATGCAGCTGCTGACCGACGTGGTGCGAGCTCGAGCAAGGGACGAAGCCGTGATCAACGGCAACTGGGCCGACGAGATCCGGGACGCACTGCATGTGCTGTCGTCGCTCGAGATCGTCATGCAGCTCAACCTGACGGCCGATGCACTGGCGGTGTGGGTGAAGAAGACGGATGACCAGGATAGCGCCGAGAAGCAGAAGGAAGCCATCGACCTCGTGGTGGCCTCCGCTTCCCTACTGCCCGCGCAAGACAGCGACCACGATAGTGTGAGTACCTGATTGCAATGTTTTATTGGCTGTGGAGGACTTATTGTTGTCGTGTCTGAAGAATGGGCCGGTCGAAGAGCGGCTGAACAAGCAGGAGGAAGAGATCGCGGCATTGGAGAGCACTGCTGACCAGCAGCAGACTAGTCGCAGACTACGCGCTACCGCGGCACAGAACATGATCAAGGTCATCAGCAAGACGTGTTGCGCGCACTTGCGGCAACTGCAGCGGATGGTTCGGCAGGAAGAGCATGATGGCGGATCGCTCGATAGTCAGCGAGCCTTGGCTGAGATGGGTGAGCGCCTGGCGAGCCTCGTCAAGGATCAGAGCGCGGAGGTGGCGGCTGCAGAACACAATGTCCACGAAGTGCGTCAGCTCAAGGAAACTCGAGCGCGGCTTCTCCAAGACTTTGTGGACAAGCGCGTTCAATATCTGATGCAGTCTGGCGACACAGAGTTCAGCGCCAAGCTCGACGCCTATGCAGAGATGTTCAAGTCGGACGACGACGAGATAGCAGCGCTGCGCAGGTCGCGGGATGAAACGGGCGAGCGCGTGCGCAATTCCCAGGCAGCGCTCGACAAGGCGAACAGCTCGCTGCTCTTTTACCAGAATGCGCTGGCACTGTTTGAGAAGATCCGCGCGTCGCGCGAGCGCAAGGATGAGGTACGTGGGTGAGATGCAGAGCTAACAGTCCTGGAAGCCTGACGCGTAGCATGACTTTTGCAGGAGGTGCATGCGCGATTCCAGCGAGCTCGGTCAGTGTTCGAGGTCCGAACGGCCGAATTTGTCAAGCGCACACTGCCGACGATGTCGACAGCTCTGCAAGAGTATTTCTCATTCCGAACCGTCCAAGAGGCTGACGCGCGGCAGGAGCAAGAGGATAGAGAGCGGGGTCTGCAGCGCCATCTAGACATCTACGGCGACTCGGCTCCGATCCAGCAAGGGGACATTGAGCAGAGGATCGCCGAGTTCAAGACGGTGCGCAGCCGAGCGCAAGAGCACATAACCGACATGATCAAGCAGCAGCTCGACTTGTGGATTCCGAGCCGCGCAGTACTTTCTCCGGCCGTGTGGACGCTGGTTGTCCAATCCTACAGCGATCTTTACAACGGCTCGAGCGTCGTTGTGCGGGAGGTGAGTGTGTGGTGTTGATGCTATTTTGTAGTTTGTTTCGCAATGTGTTCTCACATGTGCTGCCGAGTGCAGGCGATGGAGCCGCTGGTAGCGGGACTGAAGGAACGACCTGCGCACGAGACTGTGGCAGAACCGTCAAGCGCACCTGAACTCCCTTCCTCACGCGAACTGTTGCCTCCTACTGATTCTACGATGGAGCTGTTTCGCGGCGCTTACGACTCCGAAGACACGGTCGTCGGCGCCTACCGAGCGGCCGTATCGCCCGTTGAGGCGGCCAGGCAAAGTGATCCGCCAGTCGTTCTGACGCTCAGCCACACCACGCCACCACCTACGGCAGTCGCTCTTCCGCGTAGCCAAGCGCTGGTTAGCACCTCGAACGGCCACGAGTTCCCGATTGGCTCGGTGCTGTTCACCAAGTTCAACGTGGGCGACAACTGCTCGCAGTTCTTCCGCGGTAAGGTGGTCGAGCTGCTGGCGGACGGCAGCTACCGCATGCAGTACGACGACGGCGACATCTTCTCGGTGCAGCGGCCGTTCCTGTTTACGCAGGCGCAGGTGCGTTGCCGTCAGGCTGCATTGTCTGTTCGCGTTTCGATCTGGGAGTGACTGGCTGCTGTGGTGTTTGTTTGCTCAGATGGACTCGGAGATGAAGGCGGGCCAACAACACGGGGACGCAGCGAGTGGGAGCGCCACGGATGGCAGCAACTGCGTCGTCATGTAGTTGGCGTGCCAGTCGACTTGATTCATTGTTTGTGCCGTGAACTATCGGGTAAGTGTAGCCGTCGGAGGAGCGGAAGGGAGGCAAGGCTACAATACTAGGTTGCAGAATGTCACTTTTGACGGCAACTGATCTGAACCTAGCAATACCGATCCATCCATTTGTCTCTCTTTAGGACGGGCGGTCGGCGCACTCTTGCACAGTGAAGACGCTATCCCCGATAGTATGCCGCCACCGGTTGGGTGACCCGACGACAGATTGGTTTTTGTTTTTCGGTTGGGCGAGGTTGGCGGCGAAGACGTTCTGTTCGCTCCGAATCGCCAGACAATTGGTACAAGAACACACTGAGAACGATGAAATCTCGGTCGATCTTCCTCCTGTACCCTCCTCCCAGTCTTAGACAATGCAATACCTTGTGAACCTTCGTACTTCGAATCACTCCGCCATTCACTTGCGCTTGACCATCTATTTCTTCAGAACGACTATCGCCTCACCGCGGTGATGCACGCGACTCGCTCGATGCTCGTCCACGACAACAGCCTCGCAACAGTGGGCGAGCTTGGCTGCTAGCATCTCGGCTGAACCAGCAGGACATTGCTTGCTTTTACGGCCATCGGCCACACCGCAGTCACCAAATCCAACCGTTGACTGTCTTCCAGTTGTCAGAGGTCGTAGGAGTTGGCGAGCAGGAATGCTCCTGCGATCGCTTGGTCAACGGCCCTCAGACACGCCTCCCATTCCACCTCTTGAACCACCCTCTTCTTGCAAGACCGCTCGAGCGTTCTCTTCATGACGAAGACATCCAGAGTCTCGTTGTTTGCCTTGCGGGACTTGACATCTCGTCGCGATTTGCTCAGAGGCGGCGAAGGTTCGTCTTCCCTCCTGCAATATCACTCGAGGAATTACTACTCGTTTTGTATGCCACTCACTATGGTTTTCATACTGCCATTTTCACGTGGGGCTGACACGTTCGTGACCAGCATGAGCGGCAAGCGGTGGAACATCGTCGAGACGCACGCGGTCGCCAAGCACAAGACGGCGGCGGGGGACAAGTTCGTCAACAACTACCACGTGCTGCGCACGCTCGGACAGGGCCGCTTCGCCAAGGTCAAGCTCTGCGAGCGGCTGCCGGCGATCCCGAGCCACGATGAGCCGCCAGCGCAAGTGGATGGAGGAGTGAAACGCAGACAGTTCGCCATCAAAATCTTCTCCAAGAAGGCGCTGAGCCGCATGAAGGAGTACATCACCACGCCGCCGTCGCAGCCGGGCGAGGCGTCGTCGATGCGCGTCGTCACGGCGCTGGACCGCGTGCGCGACGAGATCGCTATCATGCGGACGCTCTACCATCGCAACATCGCGCTGCTCTTCGAGGTGATCGAGTCCGAGAGCAACGACAAGATCTATATGGTGGTCGAGCTCATGAGCGGCGGACCGTGCATGGCCTTCGATCCAGAGACCAAGCGTTTCGACAGCCCCATCACCGGAGGAACTGCGACCGAGGAGCTCGCGCAGTCGTACTTCCGCGACGTGCTCGAGGCGCTCAAGTACCTGCATGGCCGCGGCGTGTGCCACCGCGACATCAAGGTGGGTTGTGCACTATTGATGCTCAGTTGTTGGACGGGTGGCGAGACTGACCGTTGCTGCTGTTGACCGAGTAGCCTGATAACATCCTGCTCAACGGCTCCGGACGGTGCCACTTGACCGACTTTGGTTGTGCGATGGCCTTCGACACTTCCTCATCGAGTGAAACGGCCCGCGTCTCGGATACGGTGGGAACGTACCAGTTCCTGGCGCCGGAATGCTGCTCGGGCGAGCCGTACGACCCGTTCAAGGTCGACGTCTGGGCTGCAGGCGTGGTGCTGTATATATTCTTAACTGGCACGCTGCCGTTCAATGCCGAAGGCACCAAGGAACTGTTTGAGGAGATTGCGACCGCACCGATCGAGCTGCCGCTGGAGGTCCGAGAGGAAGTGAGACCCGTGTGCATCGACCTTATCCACCGGCTGCTGGAGCGAAACCCTGGAGATCGAATCAGCGTGCGCGACGCGCTGGCGCACCCGTGGCTCACCGAAGACGATGGAGATGGCCAGCCCATCTTCTTTTGACCAAGTATCCTCCAACCCATCATGACAACGATCTCTCAGCGCTAACTGCAGCTGCAAAATCATCAGTCAGAGCAATATTGCTGCTGTGAAGACCTCCTACTGACCTCTGGGAGTGTAGAAAAATGAATCCGCTAGTGTACAAACGGTGCTTGTGTCCGCACGAAATGCTTTCCGGTCACAATAGATTGCTATACCCTGTCGCGGAGGCCGTAACGCCTCTGTTGCAAGACTAAAGTGCAAAACGAATGGACAGCCTCACCTGAGCAGCCAACTGCAGCTCTGAGTCGCTGAGACGGATGCAGGAGAGCTCCAAGATGTTGTTGTCTCTAACATGCAGAGATTGCTTGGCATCTGTCACGCATACGCAGTTGGAGGCGGTGTTGGACTTGGATCAGGCCGATTCAAGACGAAGATCCACCATCAAACAGTGCATTGGAATGGTCGTGATGCGCACGCACCAATATAAAATGGCACAGCCAACGCCAACCACCGTCGTCGTCAGACACGAACTGCCATCGAGTTTTGTTTTTCGCATCGAGATTTGCATAACAGCATAAACAAACTGACAAAGCATCGGCGAAGAAGGGAACCAATATCCTGCGATCCATTATTCCCCCTGTCCGCCGAACACGGCACTATCAGTCCTTGAAATACCATCGCTGGTAGCGATAGCTTGGTTATGTAGCGGCGGTGAGCCAGACTGGATGGATTCCGAGTACGGTCAGGCAACCATCAAGCGGCTGGAGACTTTGCGCTATGCCAAGTTCCGGCTCGCGCCGCTCTCAGACCACCACGTGTTCATATGGTATCGGGTTTTTCGTCGTAGGCGATGTCCATCATTCGGCGGATCATGCTGACCACCTCGTGGATATGAATGCCGTCCATGCCGCCTCCGCGGAACGGGTCCTCCATCAGCCGCTCGACGTTGAAGATACCGCTCATGACCAAACTCGTCATGATGCTGATAGCGAGGCAGAAACCAAAGTTGGTCGACATGGAGCCGCTCCCGCGTGCAATGTAGACGTAGTACGGTCCGAAGAACACGGGCAGTACCAAGATGAACAGCCGGGTAAACGAACGCGTGGCCTGAGGCGTCCGGTAGAACTGTTGGCAAGGCATTCATGCAACAATTGGTTAGACACGCCATTGATCAAACTAGCGCCGGCACTTCGAACCTTGATGTTGAGCAAGCGCTCGATGCGCGCCTGCAGTAGCCAGTGGTACTGGTTGATCCGCGATGCCTCGTTGGCCGGTAGTCCGCATGCTTTCATGATTTCGACCTGCTGGTGCAGGCGGCGGAAGATGGACACGACCTGCAGCTGCAGCTGCTCGGTCTTGTCGGCGTACCGCGCCGCGAGCTTGCGACCAGGCGTTGTGAATCGGTGTCTACCTCTCGTCAGCGTCGGCAGTAGCAGCAGCGAGGCCATATTGTGCAGCAGCGCCACGAGCAGCGTCTTGGTGCGGGACACGTGGTCGATCGGCAGCTTCTTGCGGCCGTTGTCGCCCCAGTCCCACAGCGCGTGAGCCATCAGGATGTTCACGAACAGCGCCTTGGCTGCAGACAGAACGCAACATCACACACCCGAATACGACAGCAACGAGGGAGCGCCAACGTACACTCGGCGATGGAGTCGAGCGCCTGCTCGCGGCGCGTGAAGGCCTGGCGGATCTGCATGATCATGGGGGACACGACCGCGAAGGTGACGATGGTCCAGGATACATTGGCCCCGAAGCTCGGACTACCTGCTGCCTTGTCGCCGCCGCCCAGAAAGTAGTAGGCGCTCGTAGCCGCCGCCGAGCTGAGCACGGCGAAGAGACTCTCGAACGAAAAGAGGTGCAGGCAGAACACCTTGGACGCCGCGTACAGGTCTAGTACCGTGGCCGCGAAGCCCAGCGGCATGCGGTGCAGCGCCGACACCGTATCGTCTTCGACGCCCAGCGGCATCGACCCATAGTCGGCGTAGTCTGCGTCCACGGGCATGGGCGAGGCGTTAATGGCGTTGACACCGCCGCGCATTTTCACCGAGCTCTGGAACGGCCCTGTCTAAATTTATAGCAATGAGACATCTCATTCCGGTGGAGGGAACTGATCCAAAAGATCTTGATCTCGGCAAGGCTGAAGCAAAGTGGACGAACGCCAAGTCACACTGCAGAGCGACACAGAATCAAACGTCGCGCTGAACACACTGGGTTGCAATGGATCAGTCAACCTCACAATCCCGGTGCGACTCTATTCGCCACCAAATCCAAAGCGAACCTGAAGATACTGAACCTTCAATGGCAATTGTAACCATCTCACAAGCAGCATTCGAGACCGAAACTCCTCACCCAAATCGCGAAGAAACGACATCGTCAGCTGATGAAAAGTGGCGCGGTAAACGTCCTCAAAAGGTCTGTCACCTACCGCGCGAGCGGTATCCTCTGGTTAGGCGTGCAAATGGTTGCAGATGTCCGGGATTCCCTGACAGGTCTCCGAGCCGAGGAGATCCCGAGCGGACCTTCACAGATCAAGCTGCATGCCGAGGATGTACACATTATTCTTGCGCATTACACATGATTGACTTTCAGTTCACGGACATTCTTGCTCGGCAAGTGGGTCTGGCGTCATGGATTATTGTATTAGAACTCGTCAAGTCGGCGCATTGCTCACACTTGTCCTGTTCAGCTAGCATTCAGCGACATCCTGCTCACCGCGAGAGTTCAATGGAGATGCCAAGTACAAAGTCAAGCAACAAGACGATTCGCTAAGGTGTTGGTCATGACCCGAGGATATCGAGGGCGGTCCGCAACATGACGCCAACTAAGTCGTGCTCGCTTCTGAAGTTGGAATGGCATGCGTCCCGATAGTTTGGCTCGACCAGCTGCGTTCTACTCTATTCATTGGTCCAGCGGAGGAAGTTGCTGGAACTTGGCCGACCGAACAACCCACGATCCATCGGTGGGCAGTTTCTCCAGTTCCAGCACGGCGTATTGTCCCTCCCGCAGAGATCCTAGCGATACAAGAACCCAACGTTCAGTCGTGATTCGAGCTATCAATCAGCATATCCAAACCGACCTGGGAACAGCAGCGGTGTTTCCAAGTGCGGGTCATGGTTGCCTCCGCCTATGATCTCAAGGTATCGCGAGCCATCGGAATCGAACTCGGACTGACGAAACACCGACAGAAAGCATCAATACTCGCATATCATCAGTACACAATCCGGGGGAAGGTCTAGTCTCGGAAGTCAGACAAGCTCACCACTGAATTGGAGCGAGTCGGCCACAGCAGCGCGTTGGCGACAGACAGCCAGGATTGATCCTCTGCAGTCAGTTAGGAGTGCACCTGGAACCACAATTTCACAGCGGCGACGTACTGGGTGGGGGCAATCGCGATCGCACGGCCGAGTCTCGGAGCACGAGCACCAGGTCCTGGCCCTCCACTGGGTTCTTGCCGTCGTTCAGCAGCCTGCCGCGCATCCATCAGCTTCAACTACGCTCTGGTATTTCACCGAGACAACGTACTTGAAGTAGTAGGCCTCGCCCATAACCACCACACCTGGCACCAGCTGCTCCGCTTTGCAGTACACGTTGGACGAGTACTGCGTGAGCGACGGCGGCGCCACGACCGTGCTGCGCGTCGTCGGCGGGTCGTGCTGTCCAAGATTCAGTCCATCCATCCGGTCCACACATCAGCCACGGACAGCCACCCACGCTCCAAACACGAAACACGAGCCTCACGTCGTCCGGAATGTAGATGACGCGACAGATAATCATCTCGAGCCGCGAGACGAGCGCCGTCATGTCGCCTTCGGCGCATCCGACAGCCTCGAGCGCCTCGAACGCGTGCGGCCCGCGCGGCGCCACGAAGCCGCCGCTCACGAGCACGGCGTCCGCGTCGCAGTCAGTCGAGCACACGACGGCCTCGCACAGCTGGTTGACGCGCTCGATGCGCCCGCCCACGTCGCTCACCACGAGCAGCTTGAGCCGCGTCGCCGAGCGCCGCATGGTCGCCCGCCGTTCGGGGATCGGATGCTTGTCACTCACTGACCAATTGTGTAATTTTCGCTGTTCTGTCAACCGGTATCAATTATTGCATTTATGTTTCCGTGCCAGAAGCAGGGAGGTGCAACTGGTTGCTGTTGCCAAAAGGCAGTCATGTTGCACCTTCCGATAAATCCGGTCCGGCAAATCATCCCGAAAGCAGCGCGATGGTTCAACCGCAGTCGGCGAGGACAGCGACGGGTTGGCTAATGGCTACAGGTCGGCGTTGCACATTCGCTGTCGCACACTCGCCGTCGCACTGGCGTCCGACACTCCCTCCCTTCACCACCGCATCCTTGGCGTTAGCGCAGCCGAGCCGCCGTTTCTGATGAACGGACACGGCTCTGGTCGGCCTCGTTGCGGCGGCTGCCCCTCTCCACCACCACCTTTTCCAATTTGGAAAGCGCGCGAGAGACGCTGAAAAAGGTGGCAGAAACTGAGCGAACTCAACTGGCGCGAGGTGTCGCCAAGGAAGAGCCGCCGCGGCGGGCCGCGGTGAGCCAAGCGCCGCGCTCGAACGGCCAGAAGAATCTGCTAAAATTGGGAGGATGATTTCTTCTCTCCGAGAATCGCCGGGTTCCCAGCGGCGTCCAACGCCATGCAGCAGGTAGGGAGTGGCCCTCCAGTCATCTCTCTCAGATGGCCCGGCGTCGCGAACGGTCATTACTTACTCTCTCTTTCTCACAAACGTACACTTGGTGGCACCGCCCCGGAAGGATGAGAGCGTATAGCCGGATAGACTGATCAGTCCCAACCGTCCCACCTTTGGCACACAAGTCAACCACACAACTTGGTTTGTCTATGGTCGACACCACGTTGAACTGGCGCTGCAGGTGCGCGGTGCACATCGAACATGTATACCCGGACGGTGGCAGCAGCCGTCGGGCGGTCGTTACGGGTCTGGGCAGTCCCGGCCGCCGCCGCCAGCACGCCGCCGCCCCGCCTATGAGGAACCAGCGCCATTTCCAGACTGGCCGGAGCCGAATCGCTCGCCGTTCGACGCCTCGCGACCGCCCGGTGTCTCGGTGCCGTCCGTCGCCCTCCCATGAACGCGGTCGACTACATCATCGATCGAATGCGGCACTGCAAGGGGCTGCACGACGGCGACAGCTCGCGACGCAGCGCCGGCAGCATCAGCGCGCTCAAGCGCGGCAAGGCGTCGCGCGCGAGCTGCTTCTCGTCCGTGGGGAGTGCCTGCCACATCTACCACGGCGACGACGCCGTGGGGTACGGTCCGGGCTACATGGTCGTCGCGGACGGCGTGTCCGGCACGATGAAGGCGTCGGGCGTGCTCGCGCGGCTGCTCGTGTCCGAGACGCTCGCCTCGCTCGCCAAGCTCAAGAAGCGGTCGCGCGTCGAGCCCATCAAGCCGAGCGACTTCAGCCAGAGCATCCAGCACGCGACCAAGTCGGCGCGCAAGTCGACGAAGCGGAAAGGCCGTCTCGACTCGACCATTTCGGCCGTGTTCTTCGACGAAACGCAGCACCAAATGTTCGTCTACACGATCGGCGACTGCAAGTGCGTGCTCATCCGTGACGACAAGGTCGTGTTCGAGAGCGAGTCCATCATCTACGACTTTAACGTCCCCGCGGTCGTGTCGAGCAACCAGACGATCAACTACGATACGGACGTGCCCATCCAGAGCTGCAAGTACGAGCCGAGCGACGTGTGCCTCATCTTCTCGGACGGCGTGCACGACAATTTGTTCGTGGACGAGGTCGTCGGCTGCCTCAGTCCGTCGGCAGGCAACAACGCCGAGGAGATCGCCAAGCGGACGGTCGAGCGCGCCAAGTCCACGTTCAACGCCAACGCCGAGTACATCCCGTTCGCCGTCTCGGCCGCGGGCTTCTGTCGCGAGGCGCTCGAGGAGCTCCACACCAACAAGAACGTGAACGAGGACGACTACAAGCACTTCCGCACCAAGTGCGAAGGGATCCCCGAGATTGACCGGCCGGTCTTCGGCAAGGAGAAGCGCGTGCGCCAGCTCGCCTTCTACAGCGCCTCTAACCTGCTCGCCTTCGCGCACAAGAAGCAGGGGAAGCGCGACGACATCTCCGTCTGCGCCGCCGTGCTCGCCTGAACGCCTGTCGCCGCCGACGGCGGTGCGGCCAGCACCATTGCGCGGACTCTTTGACCAGCGACGTCCCATGTACTCCAGCGCAGCACACGTACCATTATTAACGCCAATATAGCCAAGTTGCTGCGCCACTGTTCACTAGGAGTCATGTTCATGCGGTTGGGCGATTTGGTCCAGGTTCGAAGCAGAACAAGGTACAGTTGTCGACATTCGATATCAAAATAGGGGTCTAGCAGAACCAGACACCTAGCAACACACTGTCTAAATCACCGTCTTTTGATAATTCGCGCCTTGTCCAGTGAACCCGACGAAGAGTTCCATCCGCCAATCCAAATTCGCTTGAATCGATCGAACATGGGGAAGCGCGGACGCGGCAAGGACTTCCGGCGCAACAAGCCCAAGAAGGGCCGCACGGACAATAGCGGCGGCGACGACCGGCGCGAAGAGAACTTCAGCGACTGGGTGTACGAGAACGAGAGCTTCGCCACGTACTACAAGGTGAGCGGCGCATTCCAAGTTCCGCCATGGCATAGAAAGCGGCGAGCTCACCATTCTGACTCCTTCGCCAGGCCCAGGGAATCCTCGACGATGCCGAGTGGGAGGCGTTCATGACTTCGCTGGCGACGCCTCTCCCCACGAGCTTCCGCGTCAACACGTCCTGTCCGTTCGCGGAGCGGTAAGCCATCGAACTGTGTAGATCGAGGGAGAGTCGATAGATGCTCACGTTGGCGCGTCTACTTGTCCAGAATTCGCGAGCGCATCGCCACCGACTTCAAGTTCGATGGTCTCGTCATCGACGACGAGCAAGTGCCGCCAATCACGTAGGTCGTCGCAAACGGACCTCTCATGGCGACGGATATTCAAACTCATGTGTTGGTTGTGGACTTGTGAACAGCACGATCCCGTGGTACCCTGAGGAGAATGGGTACCAGTGGTCACTCGAGCGGCGCAAGGTGCGCAAGCTGCCGATTCTGGCCGAGTTCCAGAAGTGGCTCGTGGAGCTCTCGAACAGCGGCAGCATCACGCGGCAGGAGGCGGTCAGCATGATCCCGCCGCTTCTCCTCGATGTCGAGCCCCACCACAAGGTGCAAACATGCCGCCGCATTACTGTTGATATTTGGCGTTGCGCTTACATGTGTATGTCGCTCACCGAGTAGGTGCTCGACATGTGTGCGGCTCCAGGTTCCAAGACGTCGCAGCTGCTTGAGGCTCTGCACGCGCAGCAGCGAGTGAGCGGAAAGACGCCGACGGGAATGGTCGTCGCCAACGACATCGACCTCAAGCGTGCCTACATGCTCGTCCACCAGTCGAAGCGGATTGGCTCGCCGGCGTTGCTGGTCACGTGCCACGAGGCTCAGCACATTCCGTTCCTCGGACCGGAGGAGACCAAGTCGTCTGGATACTTTGACCGAGTACTTTGTGACGCTCCATGCAGTGGCGATGGCACGCTCCGCAAGAACCCGCTCATCTGGCGGCAGTGGAACGCTCGGAACGGCATTGCGTTACACCCGGTCCAGCTCGACATTTCCAAGCGTGGCGCTTCGCTGTTGCAAGTTGGCGGGTTCATGTGCTACTCGACGTGCACATTCAATCCGCTGGAGAATGAAGCCATTGTGGCAGACCTACTTCGCTGGTCGAACGGATCGATCGAGCTAGTGGACGTGGCCGACAAGCTCCCGCTGTTGAAGCGTCGGGCGGGTATTTCGTCGTGGAAGGTCATGGACTCGGCGCTGACCGAGTACAAGTCCTTCGACGAGTTCACGTCGGAGAACACCAAGGAGGCCAAGAAGGACAAGGTGAAGGCGACGATGTTCCCACCGGCGGCGGAAGAGGCCGAGCGGTTCCACTTGGAGCGTTGTCTGCGCTGTGTTCCCCAGGACCAGGTGCGCAACAAAATTCGATGCTTCATGCGCGTTCTTACCGGTGTATATCTGATGAGAGCTGTTTGTCTACAGAACACGGGCGGCTTCTTCATTTGTCTGCTCAAGAAGGTGGCGCCGACCCCGCCGGAGCCCGAGAAACCGAGATGGACGCCGAAGTGCACTAGCGCGAAGAAGCAAGAAAGCGCTGTCCAAGCGGCACAGAACGAGGAGAGTGCGTCCGCTGAGTCCGCGGACAATGACTCCGCCGCAGACGCCGAGGTTGCCGGGTCTGCAGTTGCCGCTGAGGAGCCAAAGGCGGCGTCAGACAAGACGAGCGGTAAGCAGATCTCGGAGCGCGCACAGCGGCGCCGCGAAGAGCGTGAGAACCGTGCCAAGACTGAAGAGTACGTCGCGTTCGATGCGGCCCAGTGGCAGGATGTGCAGGCGTACTACGACATTTCGGCGGAGTTCTCGCCGAGCCAATTGCTCACTCGCCCGGATGCCAAGTCAGTCACGTTCGTCACTGAGAGCATCACGATGAAGCTGCTGGAGGAGATGAAGCAGCGCAAGTACAAGGTCGTGTACGCCGGTCTCAAGATGTTCGAGCGCAACGAATCGAACGCGACGCGCGTCTACCGCCTGTGCCAGGCTGGTCTGGCCCACGTCATGCCGTTCATGAACCAGCGCAAGGCCAAGGTGTCGTGCGCAGACTTCCAGATGCTGCTCGACCGCCTCGGCGACTTGATCAACTTTGACGAGTTCGAGCCGGCGACTCGCGATATGTTCGAAGCCGCGCCAATCGGCAGCATTGTGTGCTCGCTGGAACGCCCGTCCCAGTCTCTCGTCGAGTACGTGTTACGTTTCGCCGTTTGCTGTGTCTGTTTGTAGCGCCAGTGTCTAACTCGTGGTGGGTGGTATGAGCAGGAAGTCGGTGATGAACGTGGTCGTCTGGCGTGGCCGCAACTCGGTGAACGTGATGGCCGCCAAGGCCGACGCGGTGGTCATTCTGTCCGCCATGAAGGAGCTCAAGATGTACGACTCCAAGGTCAGCGAGGCCGCGGCGCTCGCCCGCACCAAGAACATCGCGGAGCGCGAAGACCGCGCGAAGAAGGCGGAGGAAGCAGCTCCTGCGGAGGCGCAGGCGTCGACGGACGCGTGAGATTTGCCATAGAATAGTGTCCTGAGGGCACTGCAACATGTGGGCGGAGGTTCGACATGCCTGGCATTAGGAACCCGATCCGAACTCAGAGAATCAAATCACTTGGTGCACTTTGGCTAGCGTTTTCAGCGACTAGTGGCTAATTGCCACAGCAAGGCAGTGAGGTCAGCGTGCTCCATGGCGGCTTTGGTCGGTTGTCCTCAAGCTGGCGAGCCTGTCTGATGGACTGGATAGGAGCACAATACCAAATACTGTCCCCAGTCTGGATCCAAAGATCCGTCCAAAACCCGCCGACCAGTCAAAACCCGCCAAGTTGTGCAAAATAGGTTTTTCCACTTAGACACAGCGAAAAACCTCGGGCAGCGAACCAGAGAACACAACCCGCCCGGCCCGCCGACAGACCCGGCCGCGCTTCCCGCCGCCCCATCCGACCACATCGCCAGCGGCGCATGCGGCCGGCCGCCCGTTCGGGTCGTTCTTCCCGTCCCGCCCCGCTCCCCGCCAGTCGCCAGCCGCTGTCCTGCTCACCGGTATGTCCGCCGCCCGCTCCACGTGCTGGCGGCTGTCGCCTGTTTCTCGACAGTGGCAGTCGGCGTGCTACGATTGAGAAACTGACGTGTGGATGCTGGTCCAATCGGGCTGCAAAGGTCTGAACCCCGCCAATGTCGTCGAGGAAGCGAACAGCGTCGGCGAAGCGCCACATCGCCGCGCCGGGGCTGGATCGCCTCGCCGTCATCTCGGCCGAGCTCGACATGTACACCAGCTGCTTCCTCACTGTTGAAGCAACCGTTGTCGCAGTTCTAATCGCCGGTACTTGACGCCGCAGGCCGCGTCAGCACCATGATGCCAGCGCCGTCGACGCCGCTGAAGCAGGTGAGCATCGATAGGTGGAAACCGATCTCCAGGGACACGAGTTTGGTCTGACCTGAATGCGGTTGCGTTGTCTAGAATCGGGCTATGGACTCTCGCCTGGAGCAGAGGATGCCTCCGGGTACGGCTAGCCCTGATCCGCGTATGATTGGCTGTGAAGCCTCATTGAATGTCTATGTGGCAGGCATTTCAACCACGCCGACTACGAGCACCCCTTCGTTGGCGACAGAGGTATGGCGCTCGCAAGTCACAGATGTATCTTCGAGGCTGTGACTGAGCAGATCCTTGTCCCACAGACTCTGACGAGACTGCGCCGACATCAAAGCGACGACGTGTCGATGCTTACTGCTACCAACGGCAGGACTACGGCTGCACCGCGGACGAGGAGTCCCGTGCCATGTCCATGTATCTCCAGCGATCGATGCAGCAGCTGTCGCAACTGAACGCGGACCTGTCTGTGCTGTGGCCGATCATCCACTCGAAGCAGTTTTCGAGTTGCCGCGAGCACAACAGAGGCAGACAACCGAGAAGTGCGACCGCCCGAATTGGCAGCGGACCGCCTCAGCATGGTGATAACCTGCAGGACGAGCAAGAACTGCACCAAGCGCAGCTGGGAGTGATCTATGGCGAAGTTCTCCGACTCAAGGGCACAGTGGAAGCTGTCGTGGGTCAGCCCATAGGAATCCCTGTGGCTACGACGTTGGTAGACGCGCAGTTTATTGTCAAGTCGCTAGGGGCGTTACAGTCGACGCTGGACGCTTTCCAGCAGCAGACGCACTCGGAGCCGAATATCGAGCAGGTGACGTCCCACACTGGTACCACGCTGGATCACGTATGGATGGAGAGCCGGGTGACTGCGGAGGAAGAGATTCGAGCGAAGCTGTATCTTTGGAAGTACAAGGCGGTCGATCTGAAGGAGAGTCTACGTGCGACCATTGAGCGAAGGAGGGAAGCAATGCGCGCGGTGTCTGGACATGGCAGCACGACTAGCGGTGGCGCCAGCAACTTGGTCTCCGACGACCACAAGATAATGACCGTGATGAACAGCGCGTTGGAGTTCGTGTCATCGCTGTACCTGCTCGAAATGGTGAACGATCCTGCGACAGCCGCTGGCGGTCTCAAGAGAGAACGCGTGTTGGCCGACGCGGCGAAGACGCTCTGTAACAAGATTGGAGAACTGGAGATCGCGAGACGCAAAAGTGTGACGCTCCCTGATCTCTCATTTGAGACTGCGTCGAGCGTTCCGATGGCAAACCCGTACTCATCCGCGCCAGCTCCGGGTCTGTTTGATTCGAGTATGATGCTTCTGCTTTCCCATAGTTGACATGATTGTTGGGTATGTGCGCGCGCCTAACGTCGTCCAGTGCATGTAGACTTCTCCGACGCATCCGACCCACCCGAAGAAGACGAGCCACTGCCAGTTCTGCAGCCTAACGCTGCCATGGCATATGAGGAATCATCAACACCAACAGCAGAGCAAACCGGTGCTGCTGCTGGAACTCCCCCGCCATCATCGACACCTGGTCTGCTGGCGTCTACCGAAAGTCAAGATCCAGGGGTGTCTACACCTACTGTGCTGACGCCAACGCCAGTGTCGACACTTGCGTCCGCAGCGCAGACACTGACGCCGACTTCCTCGTCGACGCGATCTTCGTCTCCGGCGGCTGTACCTTCCGGCGTTCCCTCCCCGTCGTCCGCACATGCACCTGCACCGAAGAAGCGGGAGACTCCAGGATCAGGATCCGGTGTAGCCACCTCCGAAGCTTCTGCCTCTGCTCCAGCGTCAGCTCCTGCTTTAGCATCAGCCTCACCGCGCGCTCCATCTCCGAGCGGTGCAGCCTCGCACCTCGGCACCGGCACCGAGTCTGAAGCCGCCGATGCGTATATGGAGAGACAAGTGTCGCGAGCACCTCCGGTTCAACCAGACAAAGGCAGGCCAACGTTGTCGACGCTTGCGCCAGCGCCTCGATCTACATCGAAGCAAGGCTCGGCAATGGCGTCGGCGCCTCATGGCCGCCAGCTGCTTGCAATGTACTCGGCTCAGCATGGTGCACCGTCGTCAGGACGAAAAGTTCCAGCCATCGCGCCACGTCCGCTCGCTCAAGGCTCGATTGAGCTACAGGATAGGCAAGACCACGCCAAGCAGATAGCGGAACTCGGGTGGGCAACGGCCCCTCGAATGCACAATCAGTCTAGCGAGCAACAGGCGGCAAACACCTCCAAGGATCAGTCCTCAGTCTACAAACGACCTTTGCCAGCTCCGCCGATCAAGAGAGCTTCGCCAGCCCCACCGGCCAAGAGAGCCGCGGCAGTTTCTAAAGGTGCTGCACCGTCCCCGCCCATCAAAAATGCTGCATCTGCGTCTAGCGCCAAACGACACTCATCTTCGGATCCGCACTCCACCTCTGGCGGCGAGCGGGTGCGCGCACCAGCTTCATCGGCCGCGTACTCGACTTCATCGATCTCCGAGGCGAGAGCAATGGTAGCAGCTGCGCGAGTGGCGAAACAGTCTGCCAATCGACCGAATGCTGCGAGGGTCCACGAGTTGATGACGTCGATGACGCCGATCCAGCCGCGGCCGTCGTTGACGGGGGAGCCGCCCAACATTCTCCAAAGACGGCGAGCTCCCGAGAAACAAGACAGTCGTGACTCGACGTTGGCGAAGACGAGTCCGGCATCTGTCGATGCTTCGGCTCGCCCCACCAGCTCACGGTCGTCGACCTCGAGTGGGTGCTCGGTCTGCCACAAGAACAACTCGTTTGACGAACTATTACTGTGCGACAACGAGTGTGGTCGAGGTATGTTTGTTATGGATGTGCTCGCTAGCTATGTGACTGAAGTGTCTAACGATATCGTCTTGTTGGATCCTGACAGAGTTCCACACATTCTGCCTGACGCCAGCGCTGGAGAAGATCCCTGAAGGCGACTGGTACTGTCCGCACTGCATCAGCAGCGAGCAGGTCGAGAACGGCGACATTTTCAAGTGCTCGGCGGCCAACTGCGACAAGATCACTGGCGCGCGGTACTGCTCGCTCCACCGGTGCCGGCAGCCGAACTGTCTGAACCGCATCAAGGCCGGCGGCTTCTGTCGACGGCACGAGATCTACCGTGTGCGGCCGAAGCGCGTGCGACCGTCGAGCAATGCTGTGAGTCTCCTCGCTGTCCGCCCATCGCCAACCCCCTCGCCCGGCGTGCCTAACAACATGCTGCTGGCAGGAATGGCCTTCTTGAATCGGTCGACTCAGTCCGCCAGCACGTCGTCGACGTCGACAGCTTCCCGGTCGAGAGCTGGGACGGCTGGCGGCTCGACAAGGACGTGAGCTGGCTGAAGACGTGACCTCGAAATAGGACCACCAAGTATAGCTCAGCCGCATATCATGAGAGTACTTCAATGCACGCAGATCGCGCTATTTTGATCGAGGAAAGTAGTCGCCAGTGCTGTCATTCGCTCTCCACAAACCCTTTGTCGACTTCGTTCTGAGAGCCATGAGCCGCAAGACGATGGGCGACCTGCCGGGCGGCATCGACGCGCCGACGTTCACCTGGTATGATGCGAGTTCTGATGGTATAGCAGTGACCGAATGACCAACGAGTGTTGTATCGCAGTGAGGTGTGCAAGATCTCGGTGCGCTCGGCGCAGAAGCTGCTGGACCACGTCAACTTCTCGCCGCTGCACAAGGCGGCGCTCGAGGGCGGTGGCAAGCTGGTGACCGGTACCGACAGTGCGGCCAGCGTCTCGGTCGGTCAGCGTCGCCTGCTCTACGACGGCACCAAGCTCTTCTGGCGCATCAACGAGACGCTGGAGCTGTGCATCTATGAGGACACTGGCGCGTACAGCGTGACAGTGATGGCGTTCCGTCAGGACCCCGTGCAGCAAGTGCCTCAGCAAGCGGTGACGCCGGTTGTGCTCGACTCGCTGCGCCTCCGCAAGGTGCTCGGACTGCAAGTCAGCGCCGCGTTTGACCCGAACGAAGCCAACTCGGCCGAACTCATGAGCAAGTTCGTGCTCTCTCGTCTCCAAGCCAAGCGAGACGAAGGTGGAGCCACGTCGCTGTACCTCCAGCCACTCCACGATGGCGAACCGGACCCGATGCTGCTGCTGCACCGCCAGGGGAACGGACTTCATGCTCAGCTCGCGTTCCCGGCCGACTTGAGCGTGCGCCGCCGCCACACGATCGACGACGTCAAGGAGGCCGAGCAGGGGGTCAAGACGGCGGCCGCCGAGCTGCGCCACGCGCGCCAGCAGGCTGAGAGCTTCTCGCAGCTCGCGCGCATCTCGCTCGAGGCGTTCTCGCGCCGCCACTCGCCTAGTAAGCCCGACGAGTCCAAGCGTCGTACATCCGACTGGAGTCGGGTATACGACCGCGTCGCGCTGCAGAACGCCGTCGACCGCAATAGGGACGCTGTCTCGAGCTTCGAACGCCGAAAGGAGTAGTCGCAACGATAATAATGAGCAGCAGCCATGACAATATCACACCGCCCTCGCCAGGCATTGCCTACATTATAGACTCCAGCCTCAGCTGAAGGCTTCGATACGAGCTCTGACTGCTTTCAATATCGACCAACGATTGACAGTGTCGGTTACATCGCCAAGGCAACCAGCAATCGATTTGAAAACGCCGAATGATCGTAGAACGCAGACCAGTCGAAGATGAATCGCTGCTGCCTTATAACTTAGCCCTCACTACTCTCGCGCGGGTCGACCCACGTCGTCCGCCGGTTGATGTGGTCGATGAAAAACACCCGGCCCTTGGCGTCCGTCTTCTTCTCCCATCCAAGCGGCAGGGGTTTGGCAGCCGGCGGATTGCTCGCCTCATCGCCAATCTCCATCTCGAACTCGTTGACTGCTGGCTCGAGCTCAGCATCGGCACCCAGCTGCGCCTCCTCGCGTTGCTGGCGAATGTACTGCAGCAGCGCGTCGCAGTACAAGTCGCGCGTCGTCTTGTCCGAGAAGTCGGGCCGCGACGACGCTGCTTTCCATGCCAACAGCTCGTCGTGCTGCTGTTGCTCTGGCGCCTTGCGCACCATCGACAGGATCTTGGGCGGCATCGGACTGTTGATACAATGTCATATATGAGTTGATTGGCGAAGGAAACAGCAGCCGGAGCGAGGCAGACGCACGCTCGGATCCGAATGGACGTGCTAGGCGAGATCTTCTGCGTCGTCGGATGCATGGCCGGGAAGTTGGTGGTCACCGTTGTGGCGTTCAGCCGCTCCTCCTCCTGTAGGGATCACCCAGAAGGTTAGCCGCTGTGTCAAGAAAGCAGAGACGACTCTCGAGTGCTCACCCGGTTGTGGTAGTCGATGATCCGCCGGTTCATGTGCGCGATGCGCACGCCGTGGGCCTCGCGCTCCTCGCGCATGCGGCGCGAGAACTTGCTCAGCATCTCACTCCGCACCTTGCTGGGCATTGACAACAAGGTTCAGTGCGAGTCGTCCCGATCGAAGCAGGTGCAAGAACGGAACTCACGTTGGGCTCTCGCCTTGGATCTCATCGACTGAAGAAGGCAACGTCAGACACAGGTTAGCCCGCCAAGGTACACTTGAGGCTGTGTGCATTTAGGCATGGCGACACGCACCTTTCTCGCCACAGTCGACGCCGGCCGCCGTCTTGGACAGCACGTGCTTGAAGTGGCGCAGCTCGGCCTGCGCCTGGAACCGGCCGCCGGCGTTGCGCTCGTCGAACGAGCAGAACCCTGCGTGCGTGCGGCGATTCATGGCGATCGCCGAGTTCTGGCAGACGCCTCGCTTGCACTCGGCGACCAACGTGAAAAGTGGGGCGAGGACGCAGCAAAGTTCTAGGCAGGATAAATATAGCACGCTCGGATCTAGCGGTCATTTGAACCTTTGAAATTCGCAGTCGGTATCGATGAGCCTCGAGTCGGCCAAGAGCGCTGATATCTACAGGCGAGAGGGTGACTGCAGCTCCAGAGTCGTGACCAATGTCCGCGATAAGCTATCGAATGCCACCAACTAGACCAGTTGAATGCACAGGCACTTCGTTAGACGCGTGGTGTTCGTCAGTGAATCTGTCAACAGCCTAACGATCACAATACTCTACCTCGGCGAGATCGCTCACCACCCCCAATAGCTGTGGTCGAAAGCGATCATCCGTTGCAATCGATGACGCTGAAGTTGTGAATGATTAACACCTAAGACTGTTGGTGTGCATGCTTGGCAGTAGCCACCGCCACCTCTTTGTCCATCCTTCTCTCCACACTTCGGTCTGAGAGATCTCATTCTTCGCAAATCTACGCTAACGAGTAGCCTCGCCATCTGAGCGGCGGGAGTCACATCAAGCATGGTGGACCGAGCAGAAGTCGAGCCAGATCTGGCAGCTTAGTGATGTCAATGCCTTGTCGAATCGAAGGCTAATTATACTTGGCTCGCAAGGAAGTCTTCAAGCGCACACTCTCGCCTGATCGACTCAATGGGGGATCCGTTCGACCTGTCTAGCTACACGGACAGCTACAAGCAACGCGCGCCAGCCTCCGACGCGCTGAACCACAGCATCGAACGATGGTTCGGTGCCGTATATCCCACTTACAGCTCCATCACACTGACCATGCTGTGCTTCCAGGAACAAGTTCTCGGCAGCCAAGCCACTGTTATACCTGCCCAACCGTTCCACCAACAACAACGTCGACCCTCGCGACCACCGTCGCCACTGGTGGACCCTCCGCGAGCTCGAAGCCTTCAGCGACGATGTCGAACAGCGAGTGCAATCCGTTCTGCACCGCCAAGAGCAAATTTTGAGACACTGGCGAGTTTGCGCCATCGCCATCCAACGAACCGCTCGAGGCTTCCTCGCGCGACAGCTCGTTGCTAGGCAGCGGCACTCGTTTCTTGAAGCCGTGGCCCAGCAGGCTCGCGACCACGCACTGGCCGTCCGCGCCATGCAAGAACGTCGAGCAGCCAGCCGAATCCGACGACTATACCGACAATATCGCGCCAATATCAGGCATCGAGAGAAGTCACGCGTCCGACTGCAACGAGCAGCCCAGCTCTACCTGTTCCGGGCTCACCGACAGAGAGCGGCGAGGGTGATCCAACGCGCCTTCCGCTGGTGGCGGTGGCGCCGCTGTCTGCTTCGTCGAGCCAAGATCGTCGTCCGGATGGTGCGGCTCGCCGATCAGAAGGAGAAGCTCGAGCGGTGCGCCGCTTTGTTTCGAGATGCGCAGGCACAAGCCAAGCAGCAGCGGCAGTTCGAGCTCTGGGCGGAGAACCCGACCGGCATGAAGCAGCTCGCTCGCGTGCGACAACGGCAAGTCGAGCTCGCCTCGCTCCCCTCGCTCTCGACATCGAGCAAGAACAGGAGGATGCGAGACAAGGCTCGAGTCTGCGACCCGGCTCGAGAAGCCCTACCGCCCCTGGGGAACCAGTTTCCGAGACGATATGGCGGCCAACGGGGGTGAAATCATGCCAGACACGTCGATGCAAGAGGTGATTGTCATCAGCAGCGACAGCGAGGACGACGGCAACAGCGGCAGCGTGACCGTCCAGCGGAAGATGCTGCTGGAGATGGCGCATCGCGACTGCGTCTGCTCCACGTTGCACAGCGAAGTGTTCCACCTCGTCTGCGTGGTTGAGGAGGTGAGTTCTTTGCTGACCAACTTCTCTGAGGTCGGCGCTGAGGATCCTTGCACGATTCTACAGGGACCGAGTCGTTTGTGCGTGGCAGCGAGCCTCGAGGAGCGAAGCGCATGCGAACCAGTCGACAGCTTGCTGACGTCGTGGCGCCAAACGGTCTATCGCTTGCTCGCGACACCGTTCGGCGCCAAACACGCCGCGATGCAGCTCCGTGCGCGGCTCGAGCGACACCTCCGCGCTCTGGAGGTTGAGCGGCAGGAGGCGACCGCGCGCCACCGCGAGTACTCTGGCAAGAACTGCGAACTCGAGATGCGGGTGCGAGGTTTCGTGCGGGAGAAACGGGAGAAGCTGCAGCAGACGGACGGCAGACTCGAGAAGGTCATCCAGAGCGAGCCAAGGATGCAGACGGTTGCGGAGCACGACGATCTGCCCGAGGAGTTCAAGGCGAACAAGCGCTGCCAGGAGGACGCCGTTCGTGCCCAGAAGAGCGCCAAAGCGGGCAAAAAGCTGGATCTCTTGCTGATCGAGGTGGTGACTGCGATCACCGCGATCGCCTCAGTGAAACAAGTGCGTTCTGTTCGGAAGAACGGGTTGCGAGACTGGATGTCTAACTACCGCTTGTGACTGACCTTCAGGACGCAGCAAGTGAAGACTAAGCGCGCCAGGACCAAGCAACGCTGACCAACTCCATCCTGGACGGCCTCGACGAGTTTTGTGATCTGCTGACGCAGGCCAGCACGTGGAAGCACGGGAGCGAGACCTCGAGCGAGTTGACGTCCGAGTACGCGCAGCTAACGCGCCTGGCGCACACTGTCGAGCGATTCTGGCTGCTGAACCGAGCGCGTTGCCCGCCACTGTGCTGGGTGCGGTGGCCAATGCGTTCACGCGGACGCTGGCGAACGGACAGCTCGCCGTTCCCATCCGTCAGGTACATCCTTGGCAATTAGCGAGTGTCAGTGCGGAGTTAACTGGAGGTTGGGGTGATGTCTGGCCAGGCGCTTGAGCGGGTCTGTCGCGAGCTGCAGCGAGCGGAGAACTAGCCATGAGCTGGGTAGCTGGTCCAGGGACAGTGGACGTGAACAAGAGAGAGAGAGAGAGAGAGAGAGAGAGAGAGAGCATATTTCACAGCAGGATGTTGGACACAGAATACCCAGACTGGTGATCCCTGTGGCGGCGCTCGTAGTTGTTTGTCTCGAGAGACTTGAGTGAGATCAGAGCAAGACTAAGACGAACAATTTCACACAGGCGAGTTCGCCACTTTAAATAACGGAGCATGCAGCATCCGAGCGACTACACCAGCGCTCGCTCGTCTATCTACCCTGCGACCGCCTCGCCGACCGACTGCGCGCTGTCCTGTGGTGCGCCGACGACCTCCAGCAGCGGGACGTGGCAGTGCGGGACGGCCGTAGCGAGAGCATCGGTAGTGGCTTGAGCTTGGCCATTAATGTTGTCTTGTTCGTCGTCCAGCGGTGCGGTCTGACTGGACTTCGTTCCTGGGTCAGGCGACGGCGAGCGGCGCGGCGGCGACTTCGGTTGTTCACCCTTAGTCGTCTTCATCTCGCTGCCGCTCGCGTCATTGCTGTCGATTGTCCCTGCATGCTCGACTGGGGCCAGTGTCTCCGCGTCGAGCTCTTCATCGTGATTGTGGGGCGGCGCCATGGCAACGTCTTCGTCCACCGCGTCGACAGTCTGCTCTGGGTCAGTACGCGCTCGCCGCAGCCGCGCATTCTCCGTCTCAAGCGCCAGCACGCGGGCTCGCAGCGCCTCGTTCTCCCTCGTCACCTTGGCGACGAACTCTTCGGCTTGCGACCGCAGCGACGCGCGCTCAGCTTCGAGCTGCGCGTGCAGCTGTCGCTCGACGTTGAACACATACTCCTTGGCCTCGAGCAGCAGGTTGGCGTGCACGCGTCCGAACTCGGCAATCCGCTTGAGCTGCTCGTCTGCACATCGCAATTGTCAGAGAAGCTCCAAGGTGCCGACCGCTCCAACAAACACTGCATACGTACTCGAGAAGTGGTCTTCGACCTGGAAGATAACCTTCTGCTGCCACTTGTCCAGCTCCGACGCGGCGATTGTGACCATCTCCTCCTGCTTCTCCTCCGCCGCCGCCACCTCTGTCGCCTCTGCTTCTTCTTCATATTCCAGCTCTTCCGTCCCGCTCTTGCCTCCGCCATCGTCGCCATTAGCCTCTGCATCCACCGGCGCCTTCTTTCGTCGATTCTCGTCGCTGTTCATTCCATTGCGAGGCCGCTTGCCCGCTCCGACTGGCAGCTTGAGTCCGCCAAACGGTAGGCTCGGTCGCGGTCGTTGCGCCGCGCTCCCGTGCGCTGGAAGAGCGGGCGAGTCCTTCTTGCTGCTGGAGTCCAGAGCAAAGTGAGACGGCTTTGGCGGCGTGAGCAGCGGCCCAGCAGAGCCGAACACTCCGACGTTGGTCGCAGTGGGAGGAGCGGCCGGGCGGTCGGCTGCCAGCGCGTAGAAGCTGGCCGGAGCCTGCTCGCTCGGCGTGGCGATGCGCTTGCGCGGCCGCGCTGCCTTGGTCCGGCCCATGTCGGAGCCTGGGAATTCGATGGTCCAATAAGCTTGAGAACACGAGCAATTGGCTTGCAAAATTATTGACATTGCCATGTTCCACTATTGCATGCACAGCTAATGGACAGATGCAATAATTGGCGCATGCTGCAATGGCTCTGCTCAGTGCTTGAGCTGGTTCAGGATTCGCGCTGCTCACGGACACGAGTGAGACTTCCATCGCTGATCACCACAGTAGTTCGCGGTCGCACCTGCAAGGACGGCCGCTCCGAACCCGTTGTCGATGTTGACGACGCCGACGCCAGGCGAGCAAGCGTTGAGCATCGTGAGCAGCGGCGCGAGACCACCGAACGCTGCGCCGTACCCGACGCTCGTCGGCACCGCGATCACTGGGACGTCCGTCAGTCCGCCCTGCATTGCAGAACACACACAATAATATGAGCCTGACTGCCGAATGACGCGTGGAGATGACCTGGTCACGCACTACGACTCCGGGCAGCGCGCCATCCATCCCAGCCACGCAGATCGCCACGTCCGACGCCTGCACGATATGCTGGTTGCGGAGCAGTCGGTGGATCCCCGCCACGCCCACATCGTACAGCCGTGTCACTTGATAATCGGCGAGTTCTGCATCGAAAGTTGCCACGATTCATCATCGTGATCAATACTCGAGTCGCAGCATTTTGTAAAGCGCAATCCAAACGCACCAAGAGTGACCGCAGCTTCTTCTGCTACTGGCAAGTCGGACGTTCCAGCACACAGAACGCAAGCAGTTGGTTTCTGGTCGGATCCGGCAATGACACAGCAGTGTCGGTGAATCAGCATGGCTGTCAGCACAAGTGAGGATAACCTCATACACAGTCACCGAGAGCTTGCACCTTATGTTCGCCAGCAGCCTCCGGTTCTTTGCTGACCAGATTCTTGGACGCCAGGATGCGCGGAACGGCGTAGTACGTCAGCTCGTAGCTCTGCACAGCCATGCCAACATTGCTCATTAGTGGCAACACATGCACCTCCACGATTCGGTTCACTCACCGGCAGCGACGCCTTGATCTCCTCAGCCGCCTGTGGCGATACCCGCGATGCCATGACGTTGCTCTCGCCGCCGTCCACCATGGTCTGCATGATAGTAGCGACCTGCGCGGCGGTCTTGCCCTCGGCGTAGACGACCTCGGGGAAGCCTGTCCGCGCGCCGCGCGCCATGTCGATCTTGGCAAAGTTGCCCACAGCCTCGTAGCTGGCTCGGCGCTCCATCTCGGCTGCCGCGTCCGCTGGAGCGATCTGTGCACCGCCACCGTCACCACACGACCCCTTCATCTTGTCATTGATGGCAACAGTACCTTGCCAGCGGCCACACGCTCCAGCAGCTCCAGTGCGGTGCCCGCTCCCTTGGCGCTAGACGACATCTTCACGCGAGTAGCAGCAAGCTGGCGGCGCTGCGCCGTGACTCTCAGCAGGCGGCGCGCAATGGGAATCATCGTCGACGGGCGGCGGCAACTTGGTCAATGCGCAATGCTTGTCATCCAGGGCGGTGATTGAACTTTTGAGCTCATATCGTACTGTTCCCGACGATATATTTTGATGGTCACGAAACGAAACACTGTCCTCGACAAGCAGTTCAAACAGTCAGCGACGGTACGGCATTTTTGGTGTTCATGATACATTTCGCATTCAACGAGATTGCGCATTTTGGCGAAGGAAACCATGGCGCCGTCCAAGGAAGGCGGAGGTCTGAACCATCCCGCCAATGGTGGATGCACCAACTGCGCGCAACTCGAGGCCGAGGTGGCCTTGCTGCGAGCCGAGAACGAGCGCCTTCGACAGCTTCTTGAATCGAGTCGGCCTCCGAATCAGCCTCCGAATCCAGTCGCCACCAGCACAATAACCGGTTACAGCGCAATGGGGTACGAGTCGGCGTTCTCGCGGGCCGAGATGCAGCGGTACAGTCGCCAGATGCTTGTCAAGGAGTTCGGCGCCGACGCCCAGCGCAAGATGAGGGATGCGCGCGTGCTGGTGATCGGCGTCGGAGGTCTCGGGTCTCCCGTCGCGCTGTACCTGGCCGCCATGGGCGTCGGGACGCTCGCGCTGGTCGACGACGACCGCGTGGACCGCAGCAATTTGCACCGCCAGGTGATCCACGATGAAGAGACGGTCGGTGAGAAGAAGGTCGCGTCGGCTGTGCGGCGGATCCGGTTGATCAACCCGCTGGTGCAATGCATCGCTATTGCAGCGCGGTTCACGACCAGCAACGCTCTCGAACTGGTGACAGACTACGACGTTGTGATCGACGCGTCTGACAATGTGGGAACTCGGTATCTGGCCAATGACGCGTGCGCGATGGCCCACACGCCGCTGGTTTCTGGCAGCGCGATTGGCATGGAAGGACAGGTGACAGTGTTCAAATTCGGCGAAGAGAGCACTACTGGCTGCTACCGGTGTCTGTACCCGACACCGCCGTCCGTAGCGCCAATGAGTTGCGCCGAAAATGGCGTGCTTGGCGTCGTGCCAGGTGTGATTGGCTGTCTGCAGGCTATGGAGGCTGTCAAGCTGGTCGCTGGTATGGGAGAGCCGCTTGTCGGTGTCCAGTGCCATTACGACGCGTACGATGAACAGTTCCGACGCATCAAGTTCGGGAACCGGAGGCGGCCCGAATGTTCAGCGTGTGGCGTTACGAGAAGCAAAGTTTTGGGAGTTGGCTTCAGTCCACAGTTACACTTTGAAGGTACTTCTTGCAGCATTGACGTCCAAAATGAGCTGGAACAACATCAGCAAATTAGTGTCAAGGACTTTGCGCGCGTCCGAAGAGAAGGAGAGCCATGGACACGTGACCGAACTGACAGAAACGCCTCAAGCTACATACTGATCGATACTCGACCGCCGCAACAGTTCGGAATGGTGCATTTCCGCGAGGCCGTCAATCTTCCGTTTGATAAACTGCTCAAGCAGAGCCCGACAGACATCCTTGATCAGCTATTAGGTACTTCAACAGCTGAAATTGGACAAACCTGGCAAGACACACGCATCTACGTGATTTGCCGACGAGGAGTTGACTCAATTGTGGCGACTCGATGGTTGACGGAGAGCGGGTTCAACCACGTCCAGAACGTCGACGGCGGGTACTCGGAGTACGCGGCGCAAGTGGACCCAACTTTCCCGATGTACTGAGCAGATCAATGTAGCTTTCGAGACTTCTGGATGTATTCGTGCGGATCCCAAGTTCCGGCAACTGTAGTAAACGGCGAATTTGATGATTGCATGCTGTGATGTCCCGAATAATTACATACACAGATAACATTCGTGCAAGATGCATTTTACAGATCGCGCAGGTGTATTCGTGTGCATGTATGCAGCGTCTATGGGTCATGAATTCGCTTTACCAGCCGGAGACACCTTCGTGCAAAGCACGATAGTCAACGGATTTACGCTCTCTCGTCGGTCGCTTGCTGCTTGGACCGGTGGAGATGTTGGCATATCCACGAGGCGTCTCTGCATCCTCATCCTCGTCGCCATCTTCATCAGCATCGACATAGTCTTCGGACTCGTCCGCGTCGGCGTCGCTGTCAGCCTTTCCCGCGAACAGTTGATTGTTCAGCTCGCGATAGTCGACTGCGTTCCGCTTGCGCTTCCCGTGCACGATGAGCACGCCGTCGTCGTCATTGTTGGCTTTGTCCACAATGGTCGGCTCGACCGCTCTTGAAATCGCTTCCATCAGCTGTTGCTCATCCAGCAATTGCATCGTGTCGTCTCGAAACACGACCCGCCACGAGCTGTCAGAAACTTGGTCCATGACGACGCCGAAAATGACGGCGCCAGATAGAGGGTCGATTTTCGCGGCTTCCTTGCCGACGAACGAACTCTCAGCCTTCTGTCTGTTACCATTAGCGTTGCGAGATCTTGACGAGCGTCTGTTCATATCCCCCCAGTTAGTTCGCTTACCAATAGGTACACACAAGAAGGTAGGTAGGTGCACGACCAAAACTCAGCGACGCACCGTTCACTGTCGATGACATCCTCTTTGCTCAGGTAGTGCAGCTCATCATCACTGACATCCGAATTGTCAGCGACGATCTTCTGCGGACTTCCGTCTCCGTTTTTGATGCTCCACGTATCTGCCGTGTTGTCGCTGATGTCATGGCCATCGCCTTCAGCGTCGTTCTCGTCCTCGTCTTCATCCTCTTCGGCATCGTTGAGCTCGAAGTCCTCGTCCTCTTGGTCGTCACCGCTGTCGTTTTCCGATTCTGTACGAGTATCGTACGAACCCGACGACGTCTTGGCCACCTCGTCTTCGTCCTCCGAGAGATCCGGAAACACCTGATCAACAGTCTCGAACGTTGTTGAAAACGCCGAGTTGATGGCCTTGAGGGAGTTGAAGACGGCCAAACACACTTGGCAGTACCACAACTCATCGCCCTCGGGAATATCACTCGTCTCGACAACGGGAGTCTGACACTGCTGGTGGTAAGCTCGATGGCATCCGAGGTTGTCGCAGAGCAAGATGTCGTTATCCTCGGTCGTGTCGGTGCTTCCGCATCGAGAACAGTAGATGGCCTCGGGTGCAACCGACACGACCGGCCCCGGTCCCGCGAGGTGCAGCAGCTGCGTCTCGCTTTGGTTCAGTGCCTGCAGTTTGCGCAGCTCGTCCAGGATCACTCGCTGACCCCGCACCACCTTGAGGCGTGCTGTCGCCAGATCCTTGCTCGGCTTGAGCTTCTCGCGACTGGATTTGCGCCAACCCTCGGCCTCGTACGCGTCGAGGAATGCGAGCGGATACCGGAGGCGCTTGGCCTGCCAGCAAAATGCTTGTCAGCTACAATTGCACCAAAATGCAGGTTTGCATCCACTCCTTCTCTACCTGCGACTTGATGTGGGCTTCAAGCTCCGCATACTCCGGAAGCTCGTGGCTCTCGGCCTGCTCGTCGGTATTATCGCCACTGTCGACCCCCTCTGGCGTTGCATAGCCTCGACTTGCTCGCTTGACAGGCGTCTTCCTTGGTCGCTTCGGCTCGGACGTCGGCGAGTAGATCGTCGGTGCCTTCCGCTGTCGCCTGGTGGTCATTGCCGCTTCAGTACCTCGGCCTTGATGTCCACTGAAACGTGTGTCCATACACAATCGTAAACACCTTGGATTACCACTCAACGGAAGCAGCCCGCAATTGCTTACATGCTCGGGCGAGTGGTGGCCATCATCGAAGAGGAGGTCGCCGGTTCGGAGGGACGTGACCGGCTCCGAGTGACGCGGTCGGCACTCGTGTCCGCCGCCGGAGTCGGTGTCGGTTCTTTCACTAACAGGCGCATGTCGAGTTGAGGGTGATGGCTGCTTTGAAGCCACGACTGGCAGCGGCGCTTGTAAATATACCGACACCCGGTGTTTTGTTCCGAATGTACGGATTCAGTCAAATGATGGCTGCTCTGGTGCTCGCACCGGCGACGTGGATGTCGGTGCGATCGGGTACGACTGTCGGTCGAAATCACCAGCGAGAGGCCGAGATTAGCAGACGGCGGGCTCTCCGGCGAGAGGATCGGGTCGAGATCCGTGTCAAAGGCGGCGTGGGTTGCTGAGTTGCGTTTTCGCTTTTTGATTGGGGCGGCTGTCTCGACTTGGCAATTTGGTTCTTTTGCGTTGTGTCGCAAAACAGAAATAGCAAAAACAAGCACTGCATGATCACGAGGATCATGCAGTATTGCGAGCCCCTCACGTGAGTGACATGGCTACATTTTTCTGAGTCACGCTTCAACTTTGTTCGATCGAGTTGCTGGATCGGTGGTGGTGGTCATCCGAGCCGCACGGTACCAACTACTACTTGCTGGAGAGCGGGCCGCCGACACCCATGCTTAGCGAATCGAGTATCGAAAGGCCGAGAGCGATCGATCGGCGCGGAATGCGTGCTGGTTCGCTGTGGTGCCACATGATTTGTGGAAACGACAATTGCGGTTGCCAACCAGGTGAGGCAGGTCACTAACCTAGGTTGCTCGTCGAATAGCACTTTGTCCGGTGATACTCCGAATGACGTGCGATAGTTATTCGTAACGTCGCTATCTCGAGAGCGAGGTTCTATTCGCTGTTGGCGCTGGCGTACGGAGAGCTAACTGAGGCGAGTTCTCACCTCGACTTCTGTCACGCACAGATAGCTCAGCGACGAAATTGCCGATCCAGGCAATATCAAGGAGGAGCCATCGCCACACGTTTGGTATCCTGTCCACTGGCGTTACCACGATCGTCTGCTGACGCAGTTGTCGAAAGTGTGCGATATATGTTTGACCACAATCTCAATAGTGGCTTTCTCCTCTGCTTCGCACACTGCCACCTTCTCCTCCGTCGGTCTCGCCCGCCCCACTCACCACGAGCACGTGCTTGCACTGGCCAACCACGGATAGAGACGAGATCAAAGATGACTTAGCGGCTTATGGACTTTGGTCGATGAGGAGATGTAGCGATGTCGGCGCTCCATCATTGCATCGACGGCTGTGCACGATCAATCGTAGTATGGCATGCTGCTGCACACCAGGGTTCAACTGCAACAAAGCAAATGGATTGTATCAACCACCTCGTTAGCTGGAGAGCTAGACAGTAGCGATCTGCACAGGTCACGCTGGCTGCGCATCCGGACTAGTGTATATAAATCATCTGCTCATCGAGCATCGACTGGGCCACCGAACAACACCTGAGAGCCGCAAAATCTACTTGGTGCTCGACTTGCACTCCTTGCCGCCCGACATGGTCACCGGCACGTGCCAGCAGTGGGTCTTCTTGTAGCCGCCGGCCACGATCTCCTCCTCGTTCATGCTGAACGTCCACGCGCTGTCGAACGTCACGAACTCAAGTCGCAGCCACTCCTTGGACACGTGCAGCTCGAAGAAGCCGTACGGGTTGCCAGGCGCGATCCACGCGTTCTCAACGAACTTCTCGGCCACCTCGGGAGGGAAGCCGGAGGTCTCGGACTGGATGCCGCCGCCGCCTCCGTTCTCGAAGAAGTGCGTTCCCCACTTGCTGATGTCGTGGTTGAACCCGTGCGTGTGGCCGTTCATCCAGAGCTGCACGCCGCCGTCCTTGGTCACCTGGTACCACTCCTTCATCTTGTCCTCGCTCATGTGGAAGTGCGGCGAGTAGTGCGAGTTGATGATCTTCCACGTCGCCTTGGACGCCGCGAGGTCCTTCTTGATCTGCGTGAGCGAGTCGTCCCACCAGCCCTGGATCGTGTCGGCGCACGCACTGTACAGCTCCTGGCTGCCGCCGGCGCACAGCTCGTCACCGGGGAGGCGGTCGTTGCACGTGGCGCCGAGCGCCTTGGCATCCGCCTCGCTCAGCCCCTTCTTCTTGACGTACCCGTAGCACTGGCAGCAGATCTGCATGACGCCGTGCGAGTCGGCGTAGTTGGTGTCGACGTTGAAGATGTCGACCGAGACGCCGCCGGCCTCGACCGACTCGACGTAGTAGTGCTCCGTCAGCTTCCACCGGTCGCTGTTCGGGCTCTTGTACTCCTGCTGGAGTGAGAACTTGAGGTTCAGGTACTTGAGCAGCTCGTCCGTCGACTCGCACTCGCGGAAGTTGTAGTCCTTGTCGCCGCAAATGTACTCGGAGCCGCCGAGGTCGTGGTTGCCCACGACGTTGATCCACGGGATGCCCTCGAGCGCCGGCTGGTCGTACACGGCCTCGAACGTCGTCTCCATGCGGTACGCGGCGTCGTCCGGGCCCACGCCGTTCCAGTACACGTTGTCGCCGTGCCCGATCACGCGCACGGGCTTGATGGCCGCCGCCGACTGCGCGAGGATCTCGGCCACGTTGATCTGGGCCCAGTAGTCCATCTTCATTTCCAGCGAGTCGTTCGCCACCTTGCGGTACTTGTTGCAGCACGATCCGGGCTTGTCGGTCGTGGCCCCCCAGTCGCCGATCGCCAGCATCGCGAACGCCTCCTCCGCCGACTCCGGGTCGCTCGTCGGGTCGCTCGTGCCGGAGCCCGACCCGGAGCCGCTCGACGAGCTCAGCAGCTCATCGTCCGACACCTTGGTGCCCGATCCGGCCGCGGACGAAGCGCCGGCCGCCGACGCCGACGAGTCCGTGCCGCTCGCCTCGTTGCTCGCCGAGGACGAGCCGCCGGACTGCGTGACGGCCACGACGACGCCCACGGCCGCGCCGACCGCCAGCACGAGCCCGACGAGCAGCAGCACGCGGCGCCTGCGCGACGGCGGCGCACGGGGCGTCGCCAGGTCCGACCCGCGCTGTTGCAGCACCGGCAGCTCGTCCTTGTCGTCCGGCGACATGTTGGTGATGAACTGGTCGTTGCCGCGCGCCATGCAATATGCAGCGGTCTCTGACGGCTTGGGCAGGTTGCGGAATGGAAAAGAGGGGACTTTGACCTTCGGACCGAGTCGGTCGTTAATTAATACCGAGCGATTAGATAGCGGGTGCTAAGAACGCGAGAAGGCGAGGTTGCACTTGGAGCCAGCGGCTGGCGCCGGGCTTCCAGCTTTTCCGTGACAACGCGACAGCAGCTGGCGACGCGGGCGTGGAAATTAGGCGCACGCGATTTTTCGATCAAGTTGATGGCTGGCCGCTCAAACAGCAAAATGCCGGTTCAAACGCGTCAACAGTTTAGACGGTGTCTGATGAGATGCAGTTTGGTTTTAATGGTGAATGCAAAATTATGACATTAATTTTGATGGTATGCGCTGTTCAGAAGGGGTTGGCGTCGAGCAGGTCGCCACTGAAGAGAGGATGGTCCGGTGTCGCATCGAACGCCGAACGAGGAGCGCGCCTTGCTGTACTGATGCATGCACACTGGCTTCTGGACTGGAACAGCGATACTGAACAGAAAAGCACGACGTCGAAAGCGAAAAAGATCAGCGCATGACCGTCGGCAAGAAATGGCGATCGTGCGAATTGTTGACCTGCAACATGACCGTCTGCAATAGTGGCGGGCGTGGGACGCGGTAAGTTGATTAACTTAGTCGAGGGCTCGCCTGCTCATAGACCGGCCGTCTCGACCGTTTCTTGCTGGCTGCACAGCACAGAGAGCAGTCCGACGCGACTCGATGTGGGTGGGCAGTGGCCATCATTGGACGGCGCCAAGCCGTGCGGACCGCCAGATCGGCCTCTTCTCCGAGGGAGAGACCGCGACAGGCCAGCTTGCGCCACCGTCGATTGTCGGCGTCGATGGTCGGGCCGTCGGGTTCCGCCACGTTGGATCAGGCGCCTATCGCGGCGATCCGCTCGCGGTGTGCGGCGAGGAGAACCATCCTCTGACTGGTGACTGAGAAGGCGGGTGGATCGTCCACTGACCAGCTCGGTTCTCTGTCGCGATGGTCACGCCGCGCGCGCGGTCGTCACGCTGCGATGCGTGCTTGCTTGGTGATCCCCCACTTTTCGAACACGTATCCGCCGCGCAACAATTATCCGATGTCAATTGGAACAAACGGTATCGCGATACGTACCCACTGTGTGACTCACTCGGACCACACTAATTTTGTGTAAAGTCCTCAAAAGAACAAAACCTCGACGAATTATAATTCAAACATCTAACTGCGACCTAGCCAAATTTGAAACGTTATCCAACCGTCTGCTGCCCGCGAATAATGATCTTGGGCGGATACTGCTCGCGAAAGAAATAAATGTGGCACGGCCCACATTTGACTTCGAGTTTGTAGGAGCGATGGTGGGAACAGGGTATTCTCTTCTATTTACGAACGATTAGTTGTGGGTCCTAATCGCTTGACAGATAAATCAAATTTTTCGCTCTATGGACCGCGTTTGTCGCTGTCGATAGCAACGCGGTCGATAGAAACCCGGCCTGCTGCCATCGAATGACGATCTGTGGTGGGTAGTGCCTGCGAATGAAAAATGACGCAACAAAATAAAATACCAACCACCGGTTATGGCGGCGGGTTATCGTGAACTGCCGCCAGCAGTGGCTGACTGGCGTGCGCGAGCCCTAGCCCCGCTCGCGGTTCACCCGACCCAAAAGCGAACCGGTCTCGCGGATCTTGGGGTTCGGCCTGCATGTTTCCGCTTGTCGGCGTCCCCCCTCCTCCAAGAAACCCATTTCTGCCGCCCGACGGAAGCCGCCGCCGCCGCCGCGCTCTCCTTCCCCACAGCGAAGGCGACGCGTAGAGCCCGCGCTTCCCCCGCCCGCCTCCCCTCTGACCCCGGCCGCCGATCCCCCTCGGGATCCCCCGGAGCAGCAGGCGCGCGCTGCATTTGCGTCTTTTGCGTGTGTGTATTGGACAAGAGCGAGCCATGGCCGACCAGGCGGACGCGAGCACCGGCGCCGAGACCCCCGGCGCGGTCGCGCAGTGGTCGGAGCACAGCGCGCCGAACGGCCGCAAGTACTACTACAACGGCGTCACGGGCGAGTCCACGTGGGAGCGGTGCGTTCATTGGACGTTATTGGCATTTTGAGGCATTAGTAGGGGGTCTGATAATGTGAGTGTTGGCATATCTATGTGAACAGACCGGCGGAGCTGTCGGCCCCGCAGGCGGAGATCCCTCGCTCGGGCAGCGGGGCGACGGCCCAGGGCTTTGCTCACCCGCAGCAGCAGCAGCAGCCGCAGCAGCAGCAACAGCAGCCGCAGCAGCAGCAACAGCAGCAACAGCAGCAGCACATGAACCCTGCTCAGCAAGGTGCGTCGACTGTTGTAGCAATTCTTAGTTCTTAGTTTTTAGGAGGACTGACGTGGCGGTGGTGTAACCAGCAGGGGGTTACGGCGGGTACCCGCAGCCGTACGGCCAGCCCATGAGCTACCCGCCGCCGTACGGCGGTGGCGGCTACATGTACCCATACGCGCAGCCCTACGGTGCGTGATCTGGGTGGTGGTGTGTGTGTCTAACTATCCAATGTGCGGTGGCTGACTGTTGTGGGTTATGTGCTGCTAGGCTACCCGCCGCATGTGGCCGGTCCTGGTCCGCCGATCCAGACGACAGAGAGCGGCCAAGGTACGGGAGCCGACTTTTGATGTTTGCACTTGCGGTCTCCGCAGCCACGCTGTATGTCGTGCATGTCGCTAAGTGGCTGTGACCCCATGCCGAAATCTGCATGTGTTGCGTGTGTGGCGAGCAGGACCCCTGGATGCAACCTGTTTGTGTTTCATATCCCCAACGACATGACTAATCAGGATCTCTTCAATTACTTCGCTACTTTCGGTAACGTGATCAGTGCCCGAATCATGGTGGAGAAGGAGACGGGCCGGAGCCGTGGTTTTGGTACGTTGCCAGTTCGTGGAGTCATTTTGCTTGCTGGTTGTTGTTGTTGTCACAGTGATATTCTAACTGCATGCGTGTGTCCGATAGGTTTCGTGAGCTACGACAACACTGCATCGGCGGAGGCTGCTATCAAGGGCATGAACGGCTTCCAGGTCGGTCGCAAGCGCCTCAAGGTGCAGCACAAGAAGGAGAAGGGTCAAGCCCCCATGTACGGCGACATGCCCGGCCACATCGACTCGAACCCTGGCGACATCAACGCGGCCAGCCAGAACTCGCTGACGCCGGGGAACTAGGCGTCCTCCCGGCATCTCACGCGAACTTACGAATATTATGGGCAAGTGGTGCTGCCGATGGAGGTGGCGACGGCGAGGATGCGAGTGGCCGTCGCGGATGCGATGAAAGATGGTGGTGGAGAAGATGATGACGAACTCAAGACGATGTGCGAAGATCGAGTGCGAGACGAGGGTGGGTGCGCCAGGCGTCGGAGCTGAGGAAGGAAGCGATGTTTGATGTGGCGCAAGCGCCGCGAAGGTGATCGACGAAGGCGGCTCCTGTTTTTGTGAGGAAACCTGTACGTGCACGTACGCTGCATATTTTCGTGACGTGAAGGCTGGCGCGGAGAGGTCGCGCCGCTCTTCATGATCGTGGGCTCGCGGTGAACGACGGGCAGAGCGATTTGCGTAGCTGGATGAGCGTAGAAGCACAGGAGATGCCTTAGCGAAATCGGACGTGGCGAGCTTGCAGGCAATGTTGCGTGTTGCGGTGTGTTTGGTCCTGGTCTTGTCGCGGTCGCACCACGGCTCGCTGGTGACGAGCTTCCTGTTAGCCACAAACCGATGGCGAGCCTACCTGAACGAACGAATGCATCCATTGTCCATTCATGAGGGATGTAGTCAGATCAGGCAGCGTGCAATGCAGCCACGCCAATCTCTTTGACGAGGTTCGTGCATGTCCAACAGCACTTCGCTATACATGACGAACACAATGGGGGTGGTTTCCGGATCAAAATGAACATCAATCACCATCGCCTCCGATTCGGATGGTCCCATGGCTCTTTGCCGCCGCATAAGCCCTGCACGTTCCGCGGAGACGCAACGACAGCGGTCGGCCTGGACGTCCGCGTCGAACTCGACGAGATGGATGATGGACCGAGAGCGACAATGCACCGGTTGCTGCTCAGCTGGGAGCATTGAAAGCCGCAGAGCATCCCGAGGCTATCGGGCTGTGTCTCAGCGCGCTGCGCATCGCCGCGGTCTCGACGGGTGGTCACGACGTGAACACGTTGTCTCGAGCTCGAGCGGCGCCGCAGAGCAATCCACGCGGTGCATCCTGAGCTCCGACGCGAGCAGACGAGCCTCGACGACGAGCGTGATGCTCCCGCGCACCGCCTCAACGGCATCACATCCATCCGGCAGGTGAAGAGAGATGCGCCGGTACCGCCCGACGCTTACCCCCGCGTCCACCACTCGTCCGGATCTTTTCAGACCGGGCGATGGATGCCGTGCTCCTGGGCCATCCGCGCTCGGTCCAACACAGACGAGCGCTGCTTGGACCGCTTGCTCGCTGCAGCTGAAGCTGGTGTGATAACAGACCCTGCTGCATGGCCACCGTTGCGGCCGACAGACAGACAGACAGCGAGTGCGGGGCCAAGTGCCATCAACGGCTAGTTCCCATCCCTCGCGTGCTGAGCCATGTCGAGGGATGCTCCAGCGAGCCAAAATATTCGCGCTGCAAGCATGAGAGGGTTGGTGACGGCCATCAGCAGCAGCGCGAGCTTCAAGCATGCCGGTTGCAGTTCAAACACGTAATTTACGGCATCACATCGTAGCGTTTTGCAAATTCCGGTTCGCGGCAAGCACTGTATGAGCGAGCCGCCCCGGCAATGCTTCCTCTGGCGGCGCGCAAAGCCCCGCCGCGCGGAGGCTCCGAGATGGGAAGAGTGGGTGAGGCGATGGTTGATTTCACACCAGCCGGCGCGTCGTCGATCGTCCGTGGGCTCGGCGAGGTTTCAACACGCGCAGTCGTCGACGAACGCGGCTCGACAACGGCTGAAAGGCCGCACAGCGTTCACCAAGAAACCACAGGAACCAGTCAAGTGAGTCTCGTGGCTCGCTGCCGAATAATGGCGGTGGCGGCGGCAGATATCCGGGCAATGGACATGTGCCGATATACAGAGTTTGGAGTGTATCTGAGACTGCGACAGCGACTGCGACTGTACAGCCTCGAGCGGTATACGTTTCTTTCGAGGCTGATTTAGCTTCGTGTCGCGGGTCTCTTGCAGCACCTAGGAGATCGAGTGATTTCGGGCTGTTGTTGCGTAAATCCGCGCGTTTAGCGAATCCAACGCGTTTGCTGACGGGGAATTGTCCCAGTCGCCGCGAACTAGAAATGCGGGCCGTCCAGCGTTAAACACGTGTAAAGCAGCGTGAATGTGCGTGAAATGTGCTCGACTCGATCGCTGACCGTCCCAGCCGGGATGCCGCGTCACGCATGGCCAGATAACCGGCAATTGCTCACACCGGCCGAGCGATCAGCCCCGTTCCAACGCCATCGGCATGTGATCCGCACCCACCACACACAGCAACTGTAGACTCTGATACAGCTCAGAACCGCCATACAAAACTGCAGTCCTGTCCACTTAAGAATGAAGTGGGACGGTGTGCTCTATTGCCGAGCCTCGTGGCGCTAAAAAGTGGGAGCAAAAGCTGCGTAAAACATCGGCCCGGCACCAGAATGCTCCCTCCAACCTGCCTTGTCTGCCGCTGTAAAAGCAGGATGGCCCTTCAGGTCCTACACTACCGCGGCAGCGCCGGTGACGCGCAAGCCCGTGCGTGTTCCGCCCTGCCTCCTCTGCTCTGAGTCGAGCTGTCTTGAGCAGCTTGTCGCGGTCGATAACGCTCGCATCAATCACAAGAGGTGAGACGGAAGGCGGGTCGACTGGATCTTCACTTGCAGATTGTATATTGAGAAACGGCCATGTGTCCCGTGTATCAACTCGAAGCCGTTGAACAACAGCAGCCATCATCGGAACAGGATGGCTGGCCGGATCTATTTAGCACGGCGCCAAGGGTTTCAACCACGACACCAAGTGGTTTTTCGAGTATGCGTTATCCGCGCGGCCTGCATCATCGCGGATGGTTTGTTGAGGAACATGTGGGAAAAAGTATCGAGCGCCGCCAAGATTATAAATGCCAGCAGCATCAATTGCCTCGGTCAGAACTGTGTTTTCGACCGGGTGTTCCTGTGATGGCTTGATCCTAAAGTTTAGCAAGCGCGGTCAGGTTAGCAAACCCGGCCTGGCCGAGAGTGAAATCCAGCGCGCCGACCAAATCCGTTGCTAAACGCGGCCCGGCTATGCGCGTTCGGCGACTTCGTGTCGCAGAGGATGGAACACCTTTGGTCGTTGCAGAGCGTGGGCGATCCCCACTCATCATCGCTCCACTTCAGAAAGGGCTAGGGCGGCTAGTCCCTGCTTCGCGTCTCTTATCTGCGACTACACTTGGTGTTTGTATGCCTCCGCTCGTCGCGATCCTCGAGCACCGCGAGCTCAGATCCCCAGGTCGCTTGACCGCCAGACATCCAGCCAGACGAGCCAGACGAGCGGACGAGGCGGCGTTACACTCTCCAAGAGCCGGTCCCACTCTCTGCAATTGATCTCAAGCTCGAGCACCGCGGTCTCTCCTCCCCCTCCCAGCTGCGTCCCGGGTTTAGTCGCCCCTGCTCGCCCTGTGTACTGTACAGCGCCATGTGATGGGGAGGGGCCAAGCCGAGCAAGTCCAACACAACAGGTCTGCTCACTCTGCAATTTGCTCGGCGGTAGCTCCTGTGAACATCCCCTTTACCTGCGATCCCCATCATGGACGCGTGGCTGCTCGGACTCTTCGGCGCGTCGCCTGCCAAGCCGCAGCGAGCGGAGCGCATGGCCGCCAGCGAGCTCAAGCCCGAGCCGGTGGAGTCAATGGCGACTGGCGAGGCACTCGTGCGCCGCACGGCACCGCGCAAGGCCCACGAGCGCGTCGCGCACTGGGACAACAAGCGGCAAAAGTGCCAGAACTGCCAGCTCATCTACCTCAAGACGCTGAGCCGCCACGCCGGCTTCTGCTCGGTCGACTGCAAGTCGAACGCCGCGTACCTCGCCAAGGTGAACCGCACGATCCGCGCCGTCAAGAACGCGGTCGCAAACCAGCAGCAGGACAAGCAGTCCGTGCATGCGGCGGAGGCGCAGCAGGACAAGCAGCTCCCGGCGGAGGCTGCGACCGAGGCGACTGCCGAGGCTGCCGAGCAGGAGGATGACGAGTGCTTTGAGCTGGACGACCTGGCGGCCCCCCACACGTTCGCCGACTTCGGCCGCGACGGCCGCCTGCTCGAGACGAGCAACGTGCAGTGGGCGTTCAGCGCTATTTACTAAGCTGGCCGACAGTGCGCTGCCGAGCCGAGCTGACCCGATAGACTAGTTAGGAAGCGTGTTGTGTGTAACCTAGACTGTAGACCGACTGAATTGTAAAATAACATTAAACGAAGCGCATTCAACAACAACAACAACAACGAGGCAAAACATGAACACAGTTCTTGTATTCGCACTCGCCAGCTTTACTCTTCGTCATCCTCGTGCGCCGCGAGCGACTGCTGCACGAGCAGAGCCACGATCGCGAGCGCCACAGGTAACACTAGCCACAGGTACTGGAAGGACGGAGCTGAGCTGTTCTTGACTTCTGCGCGGACCTTGTTGTCCCGGAAACTTCTCTCGTTCTCCACAGCTGCCCATCCTCCCTCGAGCTGCTCGATCGCTCCGTCCACTGCCTGGACGCCGGCGATCTCGAGCGCGTTCTGCACCACCTCGGCCTCGTCGTCGTCCGGGAACGAGTACGCAGTCAGGTCGAACGGTCCTGGCGCGGTGCTCGAATCGTCCGTCCAGGAGATGGCGCCGCGCTTCGGCAGATACACGCGGCCCGACGCGAACGCGTTGCCGTCGGAGTCTAAGCAGACAAAATCGAGTAAGTAGCCGCATTACCAACCAGCGACACGCGATATCAAGGCGTACGGTCCGCGTCGACGCCCCACTTCTCTTGCGCGAGCTCGATGCGGAGCAGCAGCGACCTGATCAGGTCGTTCTTGAGGTACAGCGCAGCCATCCTCTCTGGTTCGGTTTCCTGCGTCAACCCTCACCAGTTAGTCTCATCAGCTAGACACAGTCTTCGGTTCGTCTACTCACCGTCTCGCAGACATACGCGACACCGGCGAGCGTTCCTCGAATTCGTCCCACCAAAGCCTGTCACCATCACAAATGCTGTTAAACACACTAGTCTGCACCATGCAAACTGCTTCACGTACGTTCTCGCTGTTCTCGACTGCTGCAGTCGCAGGTGCCAGAAGATTCATGAGCTGAGCGCCGTCGCTCGCCTCGCTCTTAGCCACGCACACTGCGCCGTGGAGGCGGTCCACGAACCGCTGCAGCTGCTGCTTGAGCTCCTGAGCTCGCTGCTCGCCGAGCTCGGCGGGGTCTTCGACTGGCTCGCTCGAGAAGAGAACGCGCTCGTTGAGACCGATGACCGCGCGGTATGTACGCAGCTTTGGCGTCTCCTTCTCATCGAGCTTAGCCGCCACCGTCTCCGTCTAGACAGCACAACAGGACGCGTTAGATATTTCAGCACATTACATCCAAGGCGATGCACACTCAGTAGTCACCTTGGCAGCGTCGGCAATATTGATGTATCCCTTGGCGCTCGACGTGCCCTTGCCAATGTGGGCCACGTAGTGCACAGTCGGTGGCGCCAACTCATCCGTCCGCTGCAGTGCCTGCGCCACCTCGCGCAGGTAGAACGGCGCCTTGTCGAACACGGCGGCTGGCGCCAGCGCCGCGCGCACGTACAGCCCCAGCACGCGGACGCCGCCTGGCAGCATGCGGTCGAGCTGGGCGGCGAACTCGGCCGTCCACTCGACGGACACGTCCGCAAACCCCCGCGGCGCCTCGTCCTCTGTTCGGCCGATAGTCAAACGCGATTAGACTGGTGAAAGGCAGTCAAGTGGCTTGGCAGTTGTGTGCAATGTTACCGGTCTCGGGTGGCACCGCCACGGCGGCCAGCACGGCGTCGGCCTGGCCGAGCAGCAGACCCAGCTCGAAGCCGTCGCTGGTGGCCCACCGCTTACAGAGAGCAGGGGACACCGACACCGATCGCGCGCTCATGGGGTCGAGAGGTCAGAGACGGAAGCAGCGCGTGGTCGTGGGCCGAGCTTTTGACCGTCTTGCCGCCATGCTTGCATCACTCGCTACGGATATCGCCGGATAATGATCTGTATAGTTTTATCCAAAGTCTGGTTAGGAATAGGAATCTGGCACGTATATTTGATAAAGTATACAGATTTGAGTAGTACCGTGGCGGACGTTGATGGAACGCCCGCTTTTGCCAAGTGTAGCCATGTTGAAGCGAGCTGATCTCGGTCGGGCATGAGGGGTGGCTATTTCTGCTGAGGGCAACCTGCGGTCGCTCTGCGTTTGCGGCGGCCGCCATTGCCCCTCGAGCCGCCTCAACAGCCAGTCGGTTGGTTCTGGCAGTACTAACCAGCTTTTGCGCGCTGGCGGCCGCCATGAACGTCTGGCAGTTCGACGATGACGATGCGCCGCCGGCAGTGACCGAGCCAGCCAAGAGCGGCGCCAAGCGCGTCTTCTTCGCGGACGACGATCCGACAGCCGCCCCAGCAAGTCGCAGCGCGACGACGAGCGCCGCATCACGGCGGAAGCAGATCAGCGCCTCGGAGCTCGTCATCGACGACGACCAGGACGACGGCGAAGGTCGAGGCAGCTCTAAAGCCCACACAAGCGTACCCTCTGGTCGGAAGCTCAACGAGACGGCGGCGCCTGACGTTGTCAAGCGCGTCGGGTTCAGCGAGGGATCATCGGAACCCGCTGTCATGATCCCCGCGAGATCGGCCGCCGACGCTGATGACATGGACGCCTATGCACACCACCTCGTGCGCACCTACCTGCTGCATCAAGGCCACGACGACGTCGCGGCGCTGCTCGACCTCGAAAAGGTATCGTCACTGTCGATGCATGCTTTGGATCGAGTATCCTCTCACTCACTCTCAACCCGCAGCCGTGTCCGCCGCTGGACGAGGTGGCGCTGAAGGTGATGCACCGACAGATCGCTGACGTCGACGACGCGACCGACCCGCTGCTCGAGCAGTTCCTGCGTGCTCAATGGCTTCGCCAGCCGTCCGACGCCAAGCCGAAGCGCTCGAGCTCCAAAGACTCGAGCAAGTCGCGCGACAAGTCGAGTCGGCGCAAGAAGCCGTCGCTGAACGTCATCACCTCGGTCGAAGACAGCGCGACAGCCGCTGAGCCAAGTCCGAGCAGCGACGGCGACTTCAACCGACTCAACCATCCAGGCTCCACACCGAGAGCGCCGTCGACAGGTAGCGACGATGAGGCGCTCCGAGGGTCGACCGTCTACGGCGCACCCGGCTCGACTCCCATGGCGCGTGCCAAAGACCTCGCGGCATTCGGCTTCGACGACGTTGACGACTTCCCTCCACCCGTTGGCAGCGCTGCACCAACCGGTGCTGGAGACTGGGCAGGTCCCTCGCAGTACGCGCTGGCCAAGCGCGCGGCGCAGAAGCACGGCAAACACGTGCACCTCGGCGGTCCAGGCACGACGCCAACCAAGGAATACGTCTTCTTCCGCGAAACGCCGCCGTCGTTCGTGACCGAGACGATCGAGGCCGCCGTCGAAGTGTACGAGAAGCTCGGACACGACCCAACCTTCCACGCGCAGGCGGCCCCCGTCGAGCGCATGGTCGAGTTGCAGAGCAGCGAGGTCGGCAAGTACCGCGTCGGCCAGCGGGTCGAGTCGCTCGGCGCCATGCGCAACGTCTCGGGGATCATAACTCAGGTCTACGGGTCGCGACAATGCGGTTCGAGTGGCCCTGGCACGATCATCATCGACACGAGTCCGGATGACAGCGATGGCTCCACGGCAGCAGCAGGGTCATCGGGATAATGTCCTCCACATCCCTGTCATCAGCGTCAACACCGTCTCGATAGCATGAAACTCAAAACATTGCGAATTCTATTGTGCAGTCCAACAATCGCCTCCATCCCTCCTCGTCCGATCCTCAAGCAAATCACACGCTCTTACCACTAACTGGGAGTCGCGAGGCTCAGAGGCGGGATCATCGTCAGCTCTTCCACCGCCTCAGCGTTCAGTCCTGGGGTGTCCTTTGCTGTGTTTGACGGCTCGTCCTTCTCCTCTTCGATCGTGCTGGAGCTAGTGACACTCGAGGCCGCTCCATGTCGGCGTGCACCAGGGTGGACGACCGTCGACACCCACTGACAGTTGTAGAACTTGGGGTGCCACTGGAAAAAGTAGTTCTCCCACAACCGAATCATCTTGGTCGTCACCCACGGCCAGAGCGGACCATCGCACGCCGCGTACTCGGCGTTGCGGAACATCGCCGGGTGAAGCAGCACGGGTGTCCACACCGACACGGACATGCGGTCCACTTCGTTCACGTCGCGCTGCAGCCGCGAGTCGTACAGGAACGTGCCATACAGACCCGACGTCATTGCGTTCGCTAAATGCAGCAAGAACCGCTCGTTGAACTCGAACGCCGACGGGTACTGCCGCTGGATCTGCCACACCGCGTCCAGGAACTGGAACATGATCGGCGAGCTCTTGCTGCGCTGCGGGTCCTTGTTGCGGTCGCCGCCCAGACGCTCGCAAAACTTATGGCCGAACGCGCACCAGTCCTTCTCCACCAGGACAGCAAAGCCGCGAATTGTTCGAAAGTACGGGTCAATCATCAGCTGCGCGAGCGAAGTGAGCTGCGCCGTGCGATCCCACCCGTCGCTGCAGTGCACCAGCGCCGACGAGCCCTCCAGCTCCAGCACGCGCGCGATCTTCATGGCGCCATCCAGCACGATGCGAACATGCTCCAACCACCGAGTTGACTCCACGCTCGACCACCACGCCTTGTCATCCTCCACGCCGCCTGGGAGCGCGAGCTTCATCAACCCGAGGTACGACGACTGCATGCGATACATATTGGCGATGTTCAGGTGGTGGATCACAGCGCCAGGGTAGTCTTGCGAGGTCTCCACGCCTCCCTTGCCCATCAGTCGGTTACCCGTCGACGCCTTCGGCTTGCGCGCGTCGAAAATGTAGATCGGACGTGAAGATGCGGACGACTGCGACTGATTTTTGATGATGTCAGGCATTCGGCGGTAGACTCCGACCAGCAGCTGATCGGAAATGTTGGAGTTGCCTGATAGTAAGTTCCCCAGCAGCGGCTGGCTCGAGCGCGTCAGCACACAGCGGTTCCGGCGGTGGTAGTACGTGATTACTGGCAAGCGGTTCTTCGCACGGAAATTGGCCACCTTGACCAGCGTCGCCGAGTTCATAGACGAAGGCAGCAGCAGCTTCGCAGGGTACGTCTTGCAGATGTTGCCCTTCGCGTTCTGGTAATACTGTTGGGACAAATAAACCGGTTAGCTCAGTTGATGAATGGGAATGCGACTCACCAAATGACTGTACGCACCTTGAGGAACGGAGACACAGAAGAGTCGCCTCCGATCTGGCGCTTGAACTCGCGCTCGTCGACAAACAGGTTCCAGCCATTCTGGTCCGGCGGGATCCATCCAGGCACATACGAGAACGCGAAGCTCGCGCTGCGCTCTCGCAACACCGACGAATCGAACGTGGGTCGAAGCACTGGGGACGGCAGGTTGATCGGACCAAACGGACTCTTCACGAACGAGGACCGCAGACTATACGCCTCCGAGCTGGCGCTGCCTGAACTTCGTCCGCCATCATCGGAGTTCTCAATGCTCTCAGTCGACACTCCGCCGCTGCTGCTGCCGGTTAAACCGACAAACTCGTTACTGGCACCAGCGCCGTCACGATCCACACCGCCCTCAACCTTGACAAACCGCTGCGCCGCGTCCACCATTTTGCCGATAGTGGCATGCAGTCTCTGCGTCCGCTCGTCCGACAAATGGTGGGGACCATCCAGCTGGAACCGCAACGCGCGAACGTCTTTGCATGCCACAGCAATGATCGACGCAGACCCCGTCATCCCGGCGTAGTACGTTCGCCCTGACTTCGTCCTTCGACCGCCGGGGTATAGCAACTGCACTTGAGTGATCGCAAACAGCGGGATGTACGCGATCGAAAATTGCTCGCCGCGCCGTGTCAGCATCGGCACGCGATCGAACGGAATGAAGAGCACGCGATAGTTCGTGACAGCAATCATACCACGAAGCCGACCCCAGACGATCGAGGTTTCGAACGACCCTGACTCGCCGCCCGGTCCAATCAGCAACGTAGCCGGCAGCTCCGTGTCCTTGATCACCGTCTCGCCAGGGAAATAATCAACGTCGACTGACATCGTCAGCGGAGAATTTGGTGTGCAGACACCATCAACACCAGTGTACTCCGGGGATCGAACAGTCTTCTCAACACTGGTGGATGACCTGCCATCCGTCTCGAGCGTCATCGCTCTTCTCATCACCGGGGAGGAAGTGTTGTCACGCGGTGGGAGATTCAGTCGGCGCTCGAAGGACCGGATGGACCGGAAGTTGCCCGATCGGCAGCACTCCATCGCTTCACGAAACTGGTCGCGCTCTTCGTCATTCGCAAACTTGAGCTCAAGCGTCTGGTTTCCGTGTCCACCGTTGAATATCACCAGGCGCGCCATTCCTGTTGACGAGCCCACCGTAAATGATTGCACACTATCGCAGTGGAACCACCAGAACCGATGCATGAAGACGGACTTGACACGAACAACCCCTTGTCGACAGTCGAGCTCCATCGTATACCGGTCGAGCACTGGATTCGCCTTTGCGAACCCCAGAGCACGGCGCAACCCTGAATTCTCTTTCGCGCTCGTCTCGTACACTGCGAATCGCAACACTGCAGCGGGAAGGTCGATATCATTGCGAAGCGTCTCGTTCGTAGACATCTCTGCGATTCGGGCGTCGACAATATCACTGTCGTCAAAGCACTTCTTCACTATCAAACTCGTCCGATCGCTGTACGCGCCGTTCAGCGGGAGAGAGGAGCTTTCCGACGACACTTCACTCGTTCTTGCGAACTTTGCCTCTATAACTGGAGATTCAGCGACGATCGATGCCGTTGGCGACTGACTCGGCGCGGACAGACTCGTCAAATCAAAGCTAGCGGAACGACCAAACCTCGATCTTCGCGAAGATTGCCTCTGCAGCACGCGCTCTGTCGAACCGCCCTCGACGGACCTGGAAGTCTCTCTAGTTGGCGTCGTCGCGACGTCAGGTGCTGGAGAATGCATATCATTGTCAGTCTGCGGGGATTGCATTCGATGATGATCCCTGTGATAGCCTTCGTCGCCAGTGGAATGACTCGAGAACAGCGATCCTCCAAACGATAAAGCCCGAGACGCCACTCGAAAGTCTCGGCTGCTGCCGGAATCTTCGTCTCCATCCGGATCATTAGCATCCGTAGACGCCTTGTGCTTCCGTGGTAGTCGGTCGTTAACATGCATCGCTCTCAGGTGTCCGCTGAACCAAGGCTTCGTCACAGGTGATTTTGTGGTCGACGATATCGACTGGGACCTTCGATTCGGCCTCCGTGCAAACGACCGCTCGCTACTGTCGTCAGGCGCGTAGTTCTTCTCGCTGCGGCTAATGTTTGCTTGTTCCAACACTGGTGACCCGTACGCTGACGAAAACGATCGAAGCCCGGTTCCGCGATGTGCCACTGGTTCACTATCGCCGCTGCCAGATCCACTGTGCTGCACTTGTTCTTGAGGAGGTTGTTCCTGCGGCGGTGACGACGGCAGCTTCAACAGATCCATCGCCTCAAAGTAGCGGTCGAGTGCCTTCTGGAACCAGCCGGCGCACAGGTCACAGATGCGCATCGGCTCGCTCTGGTACCCAAAGCAGGTCGGCAGCACCTGCTGGTGGGCCACACACTTGGGACAGAACGCGAACCCGCACGTGGTGCAGTGCTTGCTGCGGTGGAACGGGTTGAACGACTTGCTGCAGCGCGAGCACTGGTCATTGTCCATCTTGCGAGCCTTGACCATCGGGATCCCAGGTCGCTGGTTGCTCCCGTTGCTCGACTCAAGCACCACATCCCTGGACGCTCCGTGCTGCTGCCGCTCCAGCTGGCGTCCGCCCTTCAGCACGACTTTGAGGCGCAGCTCGTCCACGACGCGGGTCGCCGTCTGCAGCGCCGACGCCGCGGCTTCCAGCTCGTCTTCGTCCAGTGGCCGCTTCTCCATCGCCTCCTCCTGCTCCTCCTCCTGCTGCTCCAGCTCTTCCTCCACCTGCTCCGTGTTATCTTCCTCCTCTTCGTCGTCGCCCTGCGCGGCCGCCTCGGTCGCTTCCTCGTCCGGGTCTTGGATCGTGTCCCCGCCATCGACTTCTTCGTCGTTGTCTCCATCGCGAACCTCCTCATCAGCCGCGTCGCTCCCGCCCGGAACAGACGAAGCCGGCGGCATCGAGAAGGCGCGCACCAGCAGCGCGGCCATGCGCTTCGGGTCGCGGAAGAGCTCGTCCTCGAGCCCGTTCCGGTGGGGCGACGTCCCGGCTACCGGCATCGCGAGCTACCGTGCTGCTGCCTGGTGGTGCCAGCGGCGATAATGTGGTCGGAGGTCGCTGCGCCGTCTGCCGCTCTCGCTCGAGGGGAGTCAGAGGCGGCGATTAATCGCTCGGCGCCGCTCCTCGTCCCAGTCCCGAGCCAAACTGTTAGTCAGCACGTGCGGCATCCCCGCGCGCCGGCCGCCGCTGTCCCCTTCCAGCCGGTTCGTTCTTTGTATCAGTCTGCGCGAAGGCGGGAGAAGAGGGGACGAAGTACCCACGAGGACGGCTCACTATTGCAATTATCGGCTGTACGGTGCGACTATTCTAGAAAGTCCGCACTGCATCAGCACAGAATCGCATTAACTTTGTGCATGCGGATTTGGAGTCGAGGGGTCACTGTATGCGCAGTTGAAGGCCCTCTATTCGGAATGTCCGAGCTGGGCTTGTCCGTGATGGGCATCAGAAATTTCGAGAGCAGGCGCGTGGCTTCATGCCGCTGCTCGATGAATGGACGCAGAGCCGCCAAAGCCGCCTCGCTGCGCGACCGATCCGTTGCGAAGCTGATCGCCACCGCGATGCGTCACTACACCATAACTGAGAACCCGACTGTTGCTACCACGATCGCCATTTTGCTCAAGCAACGATCGATCCGACTGTTTGCCATGCAGCACAACGCAAGCATGTCCAAACGAGCAGGACGATCTGTACAGTCGGACATGCTTTCGCGTCCATGGCCGAACACGAAGTTGAAGTTCAAGCGCACGACGCACTGCTGCGCCTCTGCTGGATGAATGCTGGCGGCCTCGACCACGGCGACAGACGCGTTTGTCCCTCGAGTCGCTCGCTTCTATGCACGCGGTCTCACCCATCGACTGCGAGCAGCGCCGGTCTGATCGCTCGCTGTGCAATTGCTCGATTTGCATCGTCACCATCACCATCATCATGCTGCCGCTGCAATGGCGTTGACGCGCTTGGTTCGAGATGCGGCAAATCGGAGCGAGCGGATGGCAATCACATTGAAGAGCCACTATTGAGAGCAGATACTGTACTGCATACTTCAATTGCATCCGCGTCCTTTCGTGCGCAACTCCGATGATGCGCGAGCAGGAATCAGCCGAGGAGGTCGAGCGGCAGCGCATCGCGTTCCTGAGGCGGCACCGCGTGCAGCAGGAGCAGAGGCTGCGCCTGGATACTGTGCGACCACAAACAGAGGCGTCGGTGCTATCTCTCGACTGATTCGGCTCACTCTCTGCGTATCTGTACCAGGAGCGGCGCGTCCAGGAATGCGGAGGCGACCGGCGCGAGATCAACGACCGGCAAGAGGACGTGCGCCGTGAGAAAGCAGCGGCCGCGCAAGGGAGTCATGCACTGAAAGTGAGCGACCAGCCGAGGACTGATTGCTATTGAATCGGAGACGACACTGATCAGACTGCAATCGTAGTTGCCAGGGACGTACGCTGACTTGGAGCAGTTGGACGCCGCGACACTGCAGATTGTCGCCGACCGCGGTGCGTTGAAAGAGCTCGCTCCGCTCAACACGCGCGGCAAATACCACTCGCGCAGCATGAGGGATCGGTTCCCGATCGCAGGCTCGCAACTCAAGCTCGAGAAGGAGCACGAGTCGTTCCTCGCTGCCAAGAAGAAGCTGCTGCTCGACGGCGACGTTCGCGATGCTGCGCGACTCGCCTTCGCACCGAACGGAGGCAGCCTCGATGCAAAGCAGCTCTTCCGGTCGTCGTACTCAAAGTTGGATTACTACGTCGGCATGATGACGAAAGACCTCGAGCGTGAGCAGGAGCATGTGCTGAACGACCGAGTGAATCGCCAGCTCCGGTTGATAGACGTGCAGCATCAACAGGGACTGGATCACTTCTGGACACTCGTCAAGACTAGTTCCAGCCGGTGAGGGTCTATCTGTTGTCATTGATGATGGAGCTGATGTGTTCAGTGACTGTGTTGCCGTCGACATCCAGCGAAGTCGTCGCGTGGCTGCGATCGCACTCGTTTCGCGACGTCAACGTCCCCGTTCGCATCGTCAAAAGTCAGTCAAGCGGAATCGTGACAGCCCAGCTCGATCGCGATTTCGGCATCACGCCGCTAATGGCCGCGTGCGCCATCCTGGACGTCACCATGGTTGTTAGTTTGTTGGACCAAGGTGCGGCTGTGCAGCTCACGACAGGAAATGGCGACTCGGCACTGCATTTCTTGTGGAAGGAGTGGTGTGAAGCCGAACATTCGGTTGCAAGTGATGCCGCCATGAAGGGTGTGACGCATCTGGTGTTGAAGGGTCAGCGTGTTCACCAAATCATGGAGGAGCTTCTCTCGCGCGGTGCTGACGCGAATGCACAGGTATGGACGAGCAGCTTTGAGTCACATCACCCGAGGAGAAGGTACTGACCAACTATGGCGCTGTTTGATCCAGAACGCATTCGGAGAAACACCGCTGCAGCATTGCGCCAAGGCTGGGCTTGAAGAATGCGCCAAGCTGCTGCTTTTGCACGGCGCTGATGCGTTTGTGAGCGACCGTACTGGCAAATCGGCGGGCCAGTACGCGCTTGAGCACCACCACGACAATTTGCACCGCATTTTACTCAATTTCAGCGTCATCGAACGGGTGAAGGCGCGCGAGGCAGCACGGAATAAAACTGCAGCGCTGATGCGGACGAAGCGTGGTCTCCTCACAATGTCCTGGTCGCAACCTCGTGCGTTGCTACTCATCTCTATGTCTTACCGCTTCTCTAATGGATGACTATATTGCTGTTGCTGAGCAGCGGAGACATTGCTGCAGTCGCTGGCTGTTGAAGACCAGCGAGTCGGCCACATGCGCAATCAGTACATTGATCGCCAGGGAAACGTGATCGTGAGCGACGACGACTAGGAATGGGACGGCGACAGCAAATTTGAGCAACGACCAAGCTGCTGTCTCTCTCGCTGCTTATTCTCTTGGCTATGCTGGGATGCTGCGTGATGCGCACGAGATCGCATTCGCTCTCCGCGCCTCCAGCTCGATGGCTTCCTGGTATTGTTCCGCCAATGCGACCTGTTGATCAGGCAAACAACTCTTGGACAACGACACCATTTCTGATCGGTGATCGCCAACCAGCACAGTGGCTTATTCATTGCCCCGACGAATGTGAGACCGCCAGCAACATGTTCGGAAACAAGAGTGTGTGAACACTGAGACAGTGTAGCTATTCGTGACCAGCATTCAGAATCAGTGATGTTAAGGCTGCTGCATGGCGTCGCCAGATCAAATGCTAGACGACGGTGCTAGACTGGCGGATCTCCCCGACGAATCAAGGCAAGAACCACGGATCTGCTGCGTCGTTGGCGGACTCACACTGAAGCCCAAACTGTGCCTGCACCGATCGCTGGGTCAGCATATCGTTGCGGTACACCAGCTACTAGATGACATGCGGCAGCGCAGCGTGCTCCGTCGAGACAAACCGATCGACCTCGGGATGATTCGAAGATGGCGCTGTGTCCCATAGATTAACTTTATTCTCCTAGTCCTCGGCCATAGCCGTCTGTCCGTCCTGTGAACTCCTGCGCCTACTTGCTGCCCGCGGCTTCCCTTGCGGCCTGCTCGCGCATAGCGGCAGCGCTACGCTCCTGGAACTGGTCGAGGCGCGCACTCATGGCGTCGAAGGCAGCATCGACACTGGCTTCATCGCCCTTCTCGAGCGCCGACGTGAACTTGGCGGCCTCGGGAGGACAGATCACGCGACCCATGCACAGCTGCAGCGCCGTGGCAGCCTGCGAGCACGCAATCTCGTTCGAGCACGACTTGACCTCCTGGAAGCAGTCGCGGCACGAGTCCTTGATCTTGGCGAACGTCTGCTCGACCTCCGAGGGGGTCAGCGGCGCCAGCTCGTCCTTCTCCTGGTTGCTCTCGACCAGCGCGGCCCGCGCCGCCACGTCCGGACTCTGCAGACCGCCCACGAACCCCTTCAGCGGATACTTGACGCGGTCCACCAGCGACGAGAACGAGTCGATCGCCGGTCGAGCGTACATGCTGATGGACTTGACCTTCGAGGGAGAGTGCAGCTCGGGGACCTCGTCTTGCTCCGCCTTCTCGTCGTCAAAGTAGTAGTCAATCACGTAGCGCACCTGCGTGTTGTCGCTGCGCAAGATGGTCCAGTCGTGGCGGTCGAACGGCTTGCCGTACCCGAGCAGGTTCTTGACCCACGCCGTTGGCGTGAGCGTGTCGGGACGGCCGCAGAACTTGAGCAACTTCGGGTCCGATTCGGGGTGCAGCGTCTTCTCGTAGTGCTCCACCTGCACCCACGCGCGCTCGTTCATGTTGTTGTGGATGGACACGATCGTGGTCATGTCGCCCTCGTGCACGTCCTCGCCCTTGCCCTTGCGCTTGAGCGCGTTGAAGAACATCTGCTCCGACGGGTACACCCACGTCCCCTCAGTGCCGCCCTTCGGGATCGTCGACTGCACGCGCTCCTGCGGCAGCGGGAACCGCTGCGCGTCGTTCGGGTCCTGGTTCGGGTTGTACGGCATCATGTTGGTCGGGTCGATGCGCTCGCTGTACACGTTGTACACCTCGTTCTCGGTCTTCGCGCTGCCGTCTTTCACCACGGGACACCCGCCGGCCAGTGCGCTCGCCGAGCTCAACGGATGCTGCGACTTGGCGTCGTGCTGCACCGGACATCCTTCAGCCTTCGGCTTGGCATCGTGCTGCACCGGACAGCCTTCAGCCTTCGGCTTGGCATCATGCTGCACGGGACACCCGCCAGCCTGAGCCCCAGTTGCCGCAGCGGCGGCAGGCGTGCTCGCCTGGTTCCCCATAGTTCTGGTGATCCGCTCGGCGGTCGGTGGTTGCTGCTGTTTGGCAGTGAGCGATGCGATGGATCTGATTGACAAGGTTACTCACCCAATATCGGTGTAACCCCGGCGTAACCATTATCCGGTTCGGTTCCACTACGAGTGAACCGGCGTGACGTCGCCTGCTGTGCGAACTTAGCTAGGTTCGGATTTAAGGTATACAAACATCAAGCTGCGGAGTTTGGACGAATGTGTAGAAGCTTGAGTAGATAATTGGTTGGGCGAGGGCTGTTGGTTGGCGCGGCTTGTTTCCTGCTGGTGACCACCGATCTGGTGCCAGCAATAGCCAGCCGCTCATTATTGTCCTATTGTCTGAGGTGAGTAGCAGGATCATCATGCATGCATGTGTGCGGGGGTGGTGTTGGTCGTTGTTGGCGCGTACTGTGGCTCGGAATGAATGCCTGAAGTCGGCGCTACGCATCCGTAGCCTCTGTCGTGTCCTCGACTGGCGCCTCCCCGACCCTATCGACTTGCTTTGAGCTCAAATGCTAACGATTGCCTTGCTTCCCCCCACCAGCTTAATCAACCATGAAGTTCAACATTGCGAACCCCCTGACGGGGGCCCAGAAGGTGCTCGAGGTCGACGACGAGCACAAGCTCCGTGCCTTCTACGAGAAGCGCATCTCGCAGGAGGTGGAGGGCGAGGCTCTCGGCGATGAGTTCAAGGGCTTTGTCTTCCGCGTGTCGGGCGGTAACGACAAGCAGGGCTTCCCGATGAAGCAGGGTGTGCTGTCGAACGGCCGTGCTCGCCTTCTTCTGTCGAAGGGCAAGACGTGCTACCGCCCGCGCCGCAAGGGCGAGCGCAAGCGCAAGTCGGTCCGCGGCTGCATCGTCGGCCCGGACCTCTCGGTGCTCAACCTGGTGGTTGTGAAGCAGGGCGACAACGACGTCCCCGGCCTGACGGACGTGCAGATCCCGCGTCGCCTTGGTCCCAAGCGCGCCTCGAACATCCGCAAGCTGTTCAACCTGTCGAAGGAGGACGACGTGCGCAAGTACGTGATCCGCCGCAAGTTCGACTCGAAGACGGGCAAGAAGAACGACAAGGCGCCTAAGATCCAGCGCCTCGTGACGCCGCGCACGCTGCACCACAAGCGCCAGATCGCCCTGAAGAAGGTGACCCAGCGCGAGAAGGTCAAGCGCGACGCCGCTGAGTACAGCCGCCTGCACGCTCAGGTACGCGTCATGTTGTGTTGGAATGTTTGTGTTTGTAGACATTGATCTGACTCTCAACTGTCTGGATGGGCTTGTCCCCTGCTCCTTATACGCCTTATGGCACTGCAGCGCGTTAAGGAGCAGAAGGAACGTCGTGCCAGCGAAGTCGCCAAGCGCCGCAGCAGCCGCAAGGCCTCGTCGGTCAAGGCTTAAGCTGCGCGCTCCGACTACCCGGAACACGGCGTGGCGGGGCTTGGGTCCCGTCACTCTACCAACTTGGTTGACGCGATTGGACTTCGGCCTGGATGTGTCTCCTTTGTGGAGGCGCGTCGGCTGAGGTTCGTCGTGGATTAACAGGACAAAGGCAATAACAGACAATGCTTTTTGCGAATGTTGTGGATTAGCCATGTGGCTGGATGTGGAGGAAATTGGGTGTTTGTTGAGGTTCGAAGTAATAACCCGACTACCCATATTTGTGCAATTGGGCACATTTGGATCCTTTTTGTCTTTTTTTGGCGTAATCAGCCCACTCCCATTTTGACTTGGGAATCCACAATGCTGGTGGATAGTGTTGCGGGGGTGTCGCACGCATAACCCACAGAGAAAACGCCACCAAGCATCAGAAAAGCAGTCGGATAAAGCCGCCGCCGACGCGCAGCGCACTCGCGACTTGGACGCTCCGCCTTCGACCTCCCCCGCCTGAGCACGCGCGACTGCAGCAGGGACCTTCGTCAGCCATGGCTACTCGACAGGACGGCGACTACTACCACGAGATGAGCGAACCACAGACGTTCCAGGATCGGCAGCGGGGCGACCGCGAGCGGCAGGACGCAGTGTTGGACCAGATCCACAGCGGCGCGCAGCGGCTGAAGGCCGGCGCGCACGCCATCAACGACGAGGTGGTGGACCAGACAGTGATGATCGGCGACCTGAGCGACAACATGGACGACGCGCACGGCGACCTGGAGCAGCAGGCGGAGGCCGCGCGTGTCGTCAACGCGCACAAGAAGCACGCGTGCAAGCTGTACGTCGTAATCGCGCTGCTGGTCGTCGTCGTCATCGTGCTGTACGTCGTCTAGCATATCTAATCGGACCGATCGACACGAGCGACGAGGCAGCGGTGGCTGATACCGGAGCCTCACCAGCACAAGCCGCGCGCGGACGCCATCCTAGACTTCCGCCACTCCCTTATAACGCCTCGGCGATGGCGGATCCGGCAGTGCCGCGCGTGGCTGACGACGGCGTCGGGCTGAAGGCGAAGAAGGCAGGCGGAGCCAGTGGCTTCATTTGCTGTGCAGGCTGCGACTTTATCGACTTGGATAAATAATCGGGAAGGATTCATATTTACTTGTATGTCGGGTACTTTATCGAGGTGTGGGACCGCAATCGTCGCGTCGCTCTTCCATTCACTTGGCTGCGCTTCATCTTGCGCCATTTCAGCCAATCGCGCGCCGCGATCCACGGAGATGGCGGGAAAGGCCCGAGCACAGCGATACCCAACGCACATACTGAACGCGAGTCATTCGGATGCGACTTGGAGAAGGGGGCGGCAGGCGAGTTTCCCCTCGCTGACTCGGGCCATCACCCTGCTTGGCAGAGACAGCGGGCGTGCCGCGGTTCGCTGGCTGGCTGGAGGAGCGAAGGCGCCACTCGCCGCGAAGACGCCGTCCCGGGAGACGCCGCCATGACGACGGGGAGCGCTGGGTCGTCGCCGGAGATGGCAGCCGCCGGCTCGGTCCACGGCGAGCGTCCGAGCTGGAGCAGCGAGGAGGAGCTGGAGCTGGAGGCGTCGCCGCGGCTGAGCCGTCGATCGATCGACTCGAGCGAGGGCTACCACGACTACAAGGAGCGGCGGTCGTCGATGGTTAGCGACGGCGACGAGGGATCGGCGCCGGCCAGTCCGACGGCGCTCGCGTCGCCCGTGTCGTCGACGCGGTCCACGCGCACGGCGAGCTCGCTGGACGAGCTGGACAAGCGCGCGCGGGACAACCCGAGCATCGTGTTCGGCCGCGACGTGATCCAGGTGCCGCTGAAGGCGGAGGACCGCGGCGCGTACGTGAACCTGGTGCTCTCGCACCGCGAGTTCGACGCCATGGCGGTGCACATCCCGCAGTACGACGAGGTCGAGCCTTTGGAGCTGCTTGAGCAGATCGCGCGCGTCGTCAAGGACGCTGAGGCGAAGAAGAAGCTCAAGCTCGGGCTCAGCGCCGACGGCTCGAGCGACTCGGCCGCCGTCTTCCAGGCGCGCATTCTCGAGCTCGAGTTCGAGATCAAGCGGCTGACGACCAAGCTCACGGCCGCCAAGGCGCTGCAGGCCAACCTCACGGACGAGAACACGACGCTGCGCATGACGGTGCGCGAGCTCGACGAGACGGTCGTCGACTACGAGCAGCTGTACATGCAGAACGAGCTGCTGCGCGAGCAGGCGCTCGACGCCGTCTCCGAGGTGACGCGGGTGAAGCGGGTCGCGGCGGACGCTCAAGCTCAGGTCGTCGCCTTTGCAGAGGAGCTCAAGGCGCTCAAGAGTCAGGTGGTCAGCGAACGCGACGGCATGTTCCGCACCACGCAGCAGACGTTCGCGGCGCTGGTGGAGGATGTGCACCAGCGGGAGAAGATCCTGCAAGACTCGTACCTGGAGGAGAAGGCGGAGCGGCAGCTCATGGCAGAGCGCTACTATGAGCTGTCTGGTCGCATCCGGGTCTTCTCGAGACTACGACCAGCGGCGGTGGAGGACGCGACGTCGGCTCTGCTGCGTCCGAGACCGAACAGCATCCTGGTGGAGAAGTCGGGCAAGGAGTTCGTCTTCGACCAGGTGTTTGGACCCGAGAGCACGCAGCCTGAGGTGTACCGGCAGGTGGAGCCTCTCGTCGTGTCGTTCGCGGACGGGTTCAACGCGTGCATCCTCGCGTACGGACAGACTGGGTCGGGAAAGACGTACACGATGATGGGCAACAGCGACGAACCGAAGAACCCGAATGCCGGCATGATCCCGCGCGCGCTGGAGCAGGTGTTTGCGATTGTCGAGGCTCGCAAGCTTTCGTACGAGGACTCGTTGACGGTGAGCATGGTGGAGATCTACAACGACCAGATCCTGGACCTTCTCGATGAAGTGAGCAGGCACAGCGACAGCTCCAGTTCTGGGACTGGGTCGAGCAAGCATCCAGCGGCCAAGAGCGAGAGTGAGATCGTGGCGCGCAAGGTGACGGTGTGGGACCACGTCCGTTCCGCGCTGGCGGAGGGCAATGCCAATCGCAACATCGCCTCGACCAACATGAACGTGGAGAGCAGTCGGTCGCACGCGCTCGTGTTTCTGCAGCTCGAGAGCCAGCATCGCGAGACGAAGGAGGTTCGCAGGAGCACGCTGTGCCTAGTGGATCTCGCCGGCTCGGAGCGCATCTCGCGCAGCAAGGTCGAGGGCGACCGGCTGAAGGAGACGCAGCACATTAACAAGTCGCTGTCGGCGCTTGGCGACGTTGTCTACGCGCTGCAGCACAAGGCGAAGCACGTGCCGTACCGCAACTCGAAGCTTACGTACATGCTGCGCGACATGCTGTCGGGCCAAGCCAAGACGCTCATGATGCTGCAGCTGAGCCCCGACACGATCGACGTGGAGGAGACCAAGTGCTCGCTCAACTTTGGTGCTCGCGTGAGTCAAGTGCAGATGGGGGCCGTGCGCCAAAGCGTCGAGTCTGGCGAGATCTTCAAGCTCAAGGACGAGACGCAATCGCTCTCGAAGAAGGTCCGCTCGTTGGAAGCGAAGCTCGCGGACTCGAAGGCTAAGTGCGAGCAACAGTCGAGCGACCTCAAGCTTGCGCTGAAGAACAAGCGCTCGCTCGAGCGTCAACTGTGGCTGCTGGGCGGGTCGGAGAACGAACCTGCTCCTTCGCGGTCGTCGCTCCACTCGAGTCCTCAGTCGGACGCGTCGAGATCGCCTTCGATGTCTCAAGATGAGCCTCTGCAGGCACCCCCGAGCCCTGTCGGATCAGTCAGGTCGGTTCGGTCAACGCGAAGCACCATGTCGGCGGCTTCCACGGCGACGGCACGGTCGACCTCGCGAGCGAACAATGGCGGATCGACGCGGCGGAGCTTGGTGTCGTCCTTCTCGCGTTTGATTGGCGGACGTGGGTCTCCTCCCCCAAAGTCTTCGCCACCGTCGTCAACGCCGGCGACAGATCGTGAGAACCGGCGCAAGTCGCTCACCGCTCAATCGCGAATCGAGAGCGCGGCAGCCAGTCGAGAAGCCAGACGGCAGTCCCTCGGAGCGCGTGCTGGCGGCGCGGAAAGTATGCTTGACCGAGAAGCGCGGCGCAAGTCGCTCCAGCCGCGCACCGACTCGAGTGTGGAGCGCGAGGCGCGCCGCCGATCGCTGAACCCGCACACGGACTCTATCGCGGACAAGGAGTCTCGTCGCAAGTCGCTATCAACGCTGCCGGGGCGGTCGCCGCCGTCGCTCGGGGCGACACGACGGATCCCGGACGCACCGTCGTCACTCCCGACGAGGCGACCGCTGTTCCCGACGTCGTCCTCCTCCTCCTCCATCCCAACGGCGCCGTCGTCAGCGAGTCGCATCCCGAAGACTCGTGGCATGGCTGCGTCGTTCACGTCAGCTTCGGCGACGAATGGGACGCCATCGCGCTCGCCACCGGTTCGGCGCGCCATGTCGTCGTCCGCCAGTCTCCCCCAACCGACTGGAAGCGGATCTGCTGCTGTGGCGTCCACGCCAGCATTGACGCCAGCGGCGCCGCGGAGCGGACCTGGAAGAACGGAAACGCGGCGGTCCACGCTGAGCACCAACGCTCGAACAACCTCGGCGGGACAGCGCAGCTCGACCTCGACGCTGCCGGCCCGGCGCGTGCAGACGACCGCGAGCTGGAAGTAAGAACGCGCTAGATTCGCGGTAAGTATTTTGACTTTTGTAACTAGGTGGCCCGGTTCGAGTGCGCGCGCGTTCGATGCGCCGCTCCATCAATTTTTCTCCATTCGAATCCAATTCTGTAAGTACGCTTGACTGTGAATACACCAACTGGTTTGAACACACTCTCGTCGCACTCGTCGAACGCTTGATGCTCGTGTGGACGATGGTCTAAAACGACCACCAGAGATCACCGATCAGCGTGGATCCGAACCAAGCGGCTGGCGTTGTCGGCGTCTAGAGCGAAATCCCATATCGACTGCATGTGTGAGGTCGCCTTGATATCGTGTCGTCGATTTCGTCCGGCAACAACTGCAGTAGAAGTGAGAACAGCATTTCGCGTTCTTGGTGTCGGTGGTCGCAGGTTGTGATAGCGATTGTGGAGGCGTCAGTCTCGGGCGTACGACTCGCGAGTCAGTGAACAACAGTCGAGAACCACTGCTATCTCCCACGCGGTGTCGGCGAGCAAGCACCGTTGGCATCTGCTCCACCGGAATGGAACCTTCGCCCGCCACCGCCTGGTGGCCGTCGAGCGACCAGCGCCTGCTGTTCCCGCCGCGCTTGAAAATCGCGCTCATATACACTAGTAGAGGTACAGCAAACATACACACTCATTAGCAAAGACTCCACCCAGCCACGCACTGGTCACGCAAACTGATTGACTCACTCGAGCGCCATGCGCACACGTTCCTGCGCAGACAACTACCATCAGTACTCGCTCTCACTATCCTGGTCATCTCGTGAAATTGACCTACCTCTGTTGGAGGCAGCAGGTTGTTGAGTGCAGGAGACCGCGTCGTGAACGCGCACCGCATTGTGACGCGCGGACTCGCGAGCGACCGAGGCGATGGACCCGGGCCAGCAGCCAGTAGCACCGGCAGGTTCTTCGGACCACCCACCTCGACAGCATGGCCAACATGCATCGATTGTCGCGGACTCAGGACTACCAGCGCCACGATTGGTTAGTCGGTGATACTTCTGCAGACGTCCAGTCCAAGCTGTTTACGTACTTGCTTCCAGCCTTCGTCTCTGCGCCTCTGACCGCTGCGACGCCAGCTGATCACGCAGCGCCTGCGCGATCTCCATGTTGTGCGCCACGCGCGACTTGGTCGCCTCAAGATTCGACACGATTTTCTTCACCGGCACTGATTCGGGGAAGTCTGTAATGCGCGACTTGGGCAAACTGAAATCGGCCAGCATGTTGCCGTCGGTACCTCCGCGACCGCGAGGTGATCCCTTGGCGGCTGTCGGCGACAGGTTGTGGATCTTGGAGCTCACAGTCCCTCCAGCTCCATTCTGCATACCCGACGATGATGACGGCGACATGATACCTCCAGTGGTGACGGAACCGCTAGCTCCACTGCCGGTATTGCCACCAAGAGTGCTTCCACCGGCGCTGAGAAGCGCTGAGATCCCGCTGTCAGCTCGGCCACCACCGACGGTGCTCGCATTCAACTTGCCGTCCGTGGAGGTGTTGCTCCTTTGGATAGAGCTTCCGTTGCTCAATCCATTTGTTGAATCACTGACGCTGCTACCGGTTGACCGACCGTCCAGTCGGAACGGCGCGCGAGAATGAGACTTCACATTGGAGCTAAACTGCGCGCCGCGAAACAGGAAACCGAGCTCTTCTTCGACTGGCCGCCAGTGGTCAGACGCGACGCTGAGCTTGGCGACCGAGCACACGAAGAAGTAGACGCACTCGAAGAAGCGCTCGTCCTCCTTGTGATTCTCAAAGTTGCTGCAGTGCAGCACAAGACGCGAGTACGCGGCCGACATGTCTGTCGAGCAGCGCGTCCGCAATTCCGCGGCCTGCGTGAGCTGTGATCGGTAATCGTCCACTTGAAGTGGCAGGGAGCAGTCAGGTGCTGATGTCGAAAGCGAGAGATCGTTCTCCAGTCGTGTGTGGTACTGAAGCGCATTGTGTAGATCCTTCTCGAGTGTCCGGACTTTGACGAATGCAAGCGAGTACCCCACCGCGGCACGCACGAAGACGTACATGACGTCTACACAGTCACAGCAGCAGACTGTCAGTGTCGTCCCCAGAGAGGCATTGACCGAGGTCGCAAACGCACCTGATTGGTAAAAGTTGACAAACTTCAGTGGCAGTCGGAAGCGTCCGCGGCGCCAGTGCTGCTCCATCTCGGTGAAAATGTCCGCTGGTGGGAACGATGCAGAGCGCCATTAGCCCACGCACACACAGATACCTCCTCAGCAAGAATGCTAGTCCTACCCATGCGCTTGCGGATATCGTCAATGGGGTGAGCTGATGTCGACGCAGTTCCAGTCGTTGGTCTACGGCGAAACACAACATCTTAGCTGAGCGTAACGCAGACACGGCGACAAATATACGGTGGTCGTGCCTGCTGGCATTGCTCTCCGCCACTGTCGCTGTGTCGATCGCAACCACTCCAGCCCGTCGGCCGGTCATGCTGGATCAGCTGAAGCGTTGACCCCTTTGTCCTCTCCGCACAATTCGTTCGTTCGCAGGAGGAATTTGCAGGCAGTCAACTAAATGGACATGCACACCCCTAAAATAGAACTCCACACCTCACATTTTGACCCTCCTTCTCGCAAGCAACATGGTGTATTGATCGACCAGTTTGCTTCCATGACACCCCCTACACCTCTCCTGCCGAGCTGAGGCTGCACCAACTCATACACATTAAACAGCCTCCCCAACATGCTCGACGAATGCGTCTTACCACTGGCGTCGTCGTCCAGTCTCAAAGTTAGATGGTCCACTCGCTGCCCTCCTGCATCTCGTCTTCCGGCGTGATGAACGGCAAGTGGATCGACTTGATCATGACCTCGCCACAAAATAAGCACTCGGACGCAATGATCTCGTCCAGCTTCTGCTGCACCATCTCGCGTTCCTGCGCCAGCGCTTGCTTGGCCGCCGCATCCGCGGTCGCCTTGGACGCGTTCTTAGCGTTCGCATCGTTGTTCTCCTTGTCGCCCGACGTCAAGTTCAGGAACGGGAACGAAGACAGCGGTCGCTGGAAAAAGTTGGTGCTCGCAGGCAGCTCGGTCGAGAGCTCGTTCAGCTTTTGCACGAGCTGCTTGACCGTCTGGCGCTGGAAGCTGTTCAAGTGCTTCTGCATCTCTTGGCGAAGTGCTGTCGCGTGGAACGCGTGCGAGCATGGGAACAGGTAAAACTCCTTGCCGAGAATGTTCTGTCCAGTGAGTTCGCAACGCTGATTGCCCGAGACAATCGCACACCGCTTGCGAAGCTTCTGCATGTCGGCACGGATGAGCTCCGCCGATTGCGTGTAGTCCTGCATCTCGTCCTTGAGCTGTTCAATGCGGTCGTTGTACACCTCGAGCGACTCGCAAATCTCCTTCTTGAAGTCGTTGATCAGCACAAAGTCCGGGAAGAACGGCAAGATGTCCTCGATCTTCAGCAATCCACCGCTCTCCTTGAGGATACCCATAGCCTCCTTGATCTCACCACCTGCATCGATCGTGTGCTTCGCGATCAGAGTCCACAGCTTCTTGCGTGTCTCGTCGTCTTCTGGCATGTTCGCCATCTCTTTCGCAATCTTGACATCAACCTGTAGTGCCTTCTCAACAGCGTCCTGGTACAACCCCATCGCAGAGTAGATGTAGATACACGCTCGGTTCTTCTCGTTCTGCGTACACAAGCGGAGCGCGAAAGCCACATCGAATAGGTGCTTGCCATTGTGTGTCTTGCGCATAAAGTTGATAAGCAGCCTCTCATCCGGGTGCTTGGCAAGAAGGTAGAGAATGTAGTTGTGGATTGTCGGGTCGCGATTGCCTTGCTTGATCGCGAACTTGAGGAAGCGGATCGCAAGCTCGAGGACGGATCGGCTCGTTGTTGACGTCCCGTTCGCTGCACCAGACTTGGAGCTGGAAGAAGTTCCGTTACTACTGGTGCTGCTTGTCTTTTGATGCACATGGCGCACAATCGACGGGATCAAGCGCGTCGGATTCAGAGTCTCAGCCTCGCGCCACGCCTCGTAAACCTCCTTCGGCTTGTGCACAATCAGCTCCGGAGAGTACTTGTACCAGAGCTCCTCGACCTTAGCTGTCGGAACCGAGCGCAGAACCTCAATGGCCGCGCCATAGTCTCCACGATGCACGTGGTACGTCACCACCTTCTCGTAGTCTTCGATGAGCGTCGCGTAGAAGACGAGCTCATCCGGACGACCGTGACTCGAAATCAAGTTGAAGGTCGTTGCAGGATCTAAGTGCGCCTTCTGGTCCTGGAGGAACTGCTTGAACTCGAACAGCAGGTTTGCGTGCGCGTCCACGTCCTGCGCACTGCCCTTCAGCAGGTTAAACTTGTCTAGAAACAGCTCGACGATCCATGAACACAGAACCGTCTGCTGCGTTTTGTCATCGTTGCCCAGGTTCTTGAGCTTTTGCTGCAGAAAAAGCAGTAGAGCGTCGCGATTCTCAATCTCCAAGAACTTGAGCGCAACTTCCTCGAACGAGCGACTCGTTTTGGCGTAGATAACTGCAGCGCGGTCCACCTCTCCCCTTTCAAACAGCTTGTCCGCTTGCGCTGTGAACACCTGCTGGCGTTCCCGAGCGTTCCGACACACTGCGAGCGCCTGGTCGAAGTCGCGTTCGTCGCCAGCTCCGTTCATGGCCTTCTGCAGCAGCAGCTTCCACACGTTTCGGTCCTCGTCCGCCACAACAACTTCGAGAATGCGGCGGCTCGAGTACACCCACACGTTGTTGAACGTGTCGTCGATAGCGAGGCCTCGTGCGTTACCGACGCGAGAGTCGAACGACTCGTCGAGAACGAGCACGCCGTTGAGCTTCGAGATGACTTGGAGCGCGCGCGGGTACTGCAGAATCACATGGTACTGCGTAACGGCGAGCGACACGGGGGGAGACCACGACCGACTGTCGCCTTTGCCAGGGTATGGGATCAGTCCCGTCCCCGCTGTCACGTTCTCCATTGTGCTCGAGAGTCCAAAGATGAATTCGCCGTGGAACACGCCGTCGCCAGTGAGGATACCAAAGTACTTTGCGCGCTCGCGCTCTTGGCGCGCAAAGAATCGTAGCTCTGCAGTCCCGATCTCGCCGGGAAGTTCCTGAAAGCGGAGCTTGTCTTGCGAGGTGTACTGGCTGAAGAGTGCTTCGAACCCGCCTTGACCGCTGCCAAGAAACTGGAACATGCGCGTCGGACGCTTTCCCGAACCCGACGTCGTGAGCATAACGTAGTACCGCAGCTCGCCGGATGGGATCTGCCAGTGCTCGAATTGGACACCGGCGATCGGACCCTGGTTCGAGATCTGGTACACTTTGCGGAACATACGCTCCTTGCCGTCGATGAACTCTGCCTCGAAGACCGCGCCGGAGTCCGTGCCGATCAGCACCGCCTCCGAGTTCTCAGGCGAGCCGCGCTGTCTGTCCCACGCGACACACGTCAGCTTGACACCCTGCGCCTTCATGAGCTTCTTGGGACGGTTCGAGCCGGCGTGCAAGTAGAAGTTGGAACCGTTGTCCATCGAAATGAGTGCGTGCGAGCCAGTGGGGTCGAGGAAGACGCCGGCCATCGCCACGCGCGGCTCGATCATGATCTCCTCGACCGAGCCGGAGCTGTCGGTCGTGTCGACCGAGCACCGCAGCAGCATTCCCTCCTGCGAGCCGAGCGCCATCACGCCGTTCCCCACGCCCATGCTGTTCAGCGTGAACCCCTTGCGTCGCGACACCTTGAGACCGTGCTCGCGCAGCTCGAACATGGGGCGCTCCGTCTCCTTGGCGCCGCCCCCGTACGCATCGTCGCCGCCGACCGACTCAAAGTCGAAGTCGTCGCCGCTCGCCGCATCGCCGTCGTACGGACCAGCACCGCTGAACCCGCCGCCGTACGGACCCGAGCCGCCGAACCCGCCGCTCCCGCCGAAGCTGGCGCCGGTGGTGCCGCTGCTCGCGCGGAAGCTCTCCTCCTCCTCCTCCTTCTTCCAGTCCGCGAACAGATCCGCCGACATGGCTGTGCCTTCCTTCTTGCCTTTAGGGGGAAAAGGAAACCTCGGATGACTAGGTGGTGTCCCGAAACAATCTTCGACTCAGTCCCTCACAAACACTTATTACTCGGGACGGTCTGTTCCGAAATGGACATCGTTTTGGGGATCTGATCCCGCGGCCCGCTTCTTGCTTGCTTGCCAGCATGCGCCAGACCGTCATCCAGGACCGACCAGCTCCGAGGCGACCTGGCGCACTCGCAGAACTGTGCTCTCGGACGAGCGAAGCGCAGTGCAGGCGGCCATGGAGGACGCGGAGGAGGTTCCATCGACTGCCACGCTGGTGACGGCCAGCAAGAAACTGCTGGACGAGCTGGCGAAGCGCGACATGGCGCTTCCCGACGAGCTCGCGCGTGTGCAGGACCTGCTCGAGTGCATCGAGAACAACAGCAAGCGGATCGCCACGGCGCTGCTGGAGAACCGCCGGAAACAGCCGAGCGACTGCAGCATGTCGGTGCTGCCGCTGCTGGTGCGCGAGCAAGAGAACTATCTCCAGCAGGTACGTTGGCGATCGTGGCTCTGTGTGTGAATGAACCGACCACAGAGTGTCGTGCGTGCCGTTAGCGAGGAAGCTCAGCCGAACTAATCACTCTGCGTGTGTGTCTGCTATGTTGTGTGTATTGGCAGGTCGTGGATTTGTACGCACAGCTGAGCACGAAACAGCTCCCGCTCGCCTCGCCCGCCTCGGCGACTTGATGTGTCAGTTGCACTCGTCCGTCTCGGTCGCTGGCACGCAGCTTCCGACCCGCGTTCGGCATTCCTGTTCTCGATCATGCGGCTGCTAGGCGTACAGTGTATCAACGTACAATAATCAGTGAATTGCGTTTGAGGAGCCGCGCCAATGTGGAGCCGCTCCAAGTTAGAATGGCGGATCTGCGATCGCATCGGCGCCGTGCACATCCAGATACGGCGCCAGTGGCGAATCAATCGACCGAGTGCGCTCCCAGCTCGTCGAGCAGCACGGACGACAGCAATGGCGATCGTTGGGTGAGCAAGTGGGGGTGTCGCCAACTCCGTGTCGCTGGCTGCAGTGAGCGAGCGTACGCGCCGATCGTTGGAACCGCACGATGGGTGGCGTCTAACCGCTGGCTGACGACAAACCGCCGCGCCAATGGCGCTCTCTCCAAACGCAAGAGGCAAAGACACAAGCGCCGGCCACGAGACCCCACCCTTCGCCAGCGCAAAACCACAAGTGGCATCTGCGGCGTACGCTCCCACGCGCAGCAACCTGTGCGCTCCGCCATCAGCTGCGTTCAACCGGTGCAGGCGCCTCCTCCTGGACTCGCCCTGGCCACTCCATGCCGCGGCGCATCCCCCGCAAGGCAGTGTTTGACGGGGCAACGAGCGCCGCCACGCATGCAATGCCACAGCGCGCAACCAGCCGACCAGACGGAGGCGTCCGCTCTTCTCCGGACCTCCCGTACGCTCGCAGGTCGCGATCCGTGCTCATTGGAGCTGCCAGCGTGTGACGCGAACGTGCACCGGTGACGTCGATCGAAGAGTGCCACACGCTATTCGGGGCGGAACGAACGAGCGTAACCCCGAATAAGGTCTTCGACTAACGGCGACTCGAGCTGAGTATGCGAGCCACGAATGAAGATGCCGCAGGTAACCCTGGATAGCGTCGAGCAGAACCCTGGTTTCGGATGATACGGGACGCCCGCCACACCGGCAAATCGGCGGCAAACGTGCCGTCCCGCGCGTACGCTCCCATGTGAGCCCGCGTTTTACCCCAGCTCTCCCCTTGTTACGCGTCGCGACATGAAATGCATCCGTAATTACGCTGTTCAGACCTTTTTACGCAAGTTCAACACACCCAAGCGAAGCCGCCTGTCGGTTGACGACCGGGCTGGGTTTGATGCGCATTTCGAAGGAAGTCGTCCTGGGATCGCTCGTCAAACCTCAAGTTGCCGCCGAGCGCGCACTCCTCCTCCCCTCCCGTCTTCTTCTTCCTTCCGGATCCAAGACCGACCTCCGCCATGGGCAAGCAGCACCTCGCGCGCGGCATCGGCCGCATGTCCGACATGGTCATGCAGAAGGCGCAGGGCAGCTGGGTCTACACCGCCGACCGCAAGCTGCTCGACTTCACGAGCGGCATCGCCGTCACGAGCGTCGGCCACAGCCACCCGCGCGTGGTGGAGGCCGTTCAGAAGCAGGCCGCCACGCTCGTGCACGCTCAGGTAAGGAGGCCGTGTGCGATCCGGTTGCTGCTGTGATGGACAGGGTCGCTGACAAAAGATTCGGCTTTGGACAGGTCAACATTGGGTACCACCAGCCTATGCTGGACCTGACGGAGAAGCTGCTGCCGCTGATGCCGAAGGGCCTTGACTCGCTCTTCTTCGCTTCCTCGTGAGTAGCAAGATCGCTGCTTTCTGTGTGACCGCGCCGGCAATGTTCTTACCCTTGTGTGAACGGCAGTGGCTCGGAAGCCGTCGAGAACGCCGTCAAACTCGCGCGCCACTCTACTGGCAAGAGCAACATCATTGCCTTCCAGGTGTGTTGACGTGTTTTCTGGTATTGGTGTCTCCGAATGCGATCTAATTGTGCATTTGTCGTGCAGGGTGGCTACCACGGTCGCACCGTCGGCACAATGAGTCTCACCAGCAGCAAGACGGTGTACAGCGCTGGTTTCGGCCCGCTGATGGCCGGCGTCAGCTTTGTCCCGTACCCGTACCACATCCACGGTCCCATCCACGACGAAGGTATGGATTCGAGTTGCCTGAAGTACGATGCCGCCAGCAGTCATGTTAACTTTGATCTTGGTTGCAGAGAAAAACGCGGAATGGTGCTTGGAGCAGCTCCGGCTTGTGCTGAAGCAGCAGTCGGCGCCTTCGGACACTGCTGCTGTTCTCATCGAGCCTGTCATGGTACGCTCTCTGCATTCTATCGTGGAATCTGTTTAGCATTGAGCTGAGAGTTTACGCATGTGTGGCTTGCGAATGCAGGGCGAGGGTGGCTACGTTGTTCCTCCTCAGAGCTTCATGAAGGGTCTGCGCGAGATTTGCTCGGACAACAACATCCTGTTGATTGCCGATGAGGTTCGTACATGATGACGTGCGCTTTCTTCGTCGTGTTTGGTGACTAACATGCTTGCCATCGCTCAGGTTCAATGCGGCTTCGCTCGCACGGGAGACTACTTCGCCATCAACGGTCATTTTGACGTTGTCCCGGACATCCTGGTGATGGCGAAGGGTATCGCCGACGGCTACCCTCTGAGTGGTATTGCCAGCCGCAAGGAGCTGACCGACACGCAACCTCCTGGGTCAATGGGCGGCACCTACGCTGGCAACGCCGTGGCGTGCGCGGCTGCTCTGGCGGTGCAGGACGTGATCAAGGAGGAGAACGTGCTTCAGAACGTCCACGAGCGCGGATCGCAGATTCGCGCTGGACTGGAGAAGCTGAAGGCGTCCGGCAAGTACCCGATCCATGTGAGTGCAACCTTGCTGCCGACATTCAGCCTCATCCGCGTCCTGATGCTGACGTATCTCTTTGTTGTTGCAGGATATCCGCGGTCTCGGCTTGATGATTGGTCTCGAGTTCGACCCCAAGACCACCCCTGCCGGCAGCGCCAGCAAGGTGTCGGCTGCGTGCTTGAACCACGGCTTGATGCTGATGACGACGAGCATTTATGAGACTCTGCGCTTCATGCCGTCGCTGACGGTTTCGGAGGACGAGGTGTCGCTCGGTCTCGACCTGTTCGAGAAGGCTCTTGACGACGTGTTCTCCAAGTAGAATGCAGGAAGAACGAGCGAGATACTTTAGCAAACTTGACGGATCCGTATGTGACGACCAAGTAGTGCGCATAATATATATGCCGTTTGCAGTAAGCGAGCTCGTTGTTGGGATGTCATTCGCGAACTCGCAGACAAGCAACTCATTCGAGCATGTCGATGGGCATGTTCTCCAGTCTGTTGGGTAGCCCTGTCGGGTAAATACTTCGGAGTTTGATAGTGCAAGCCAGATCATGCACAAGACTTGCATACCAATCAACAAGCAGAAAGCAATTGCATGTAGGACAGAACTTGTTGCGGCTCAACGCGAGACTTGTTCGATCGCATTTTACCGTACATGCTGATACAAGTTGAAGTTGAAGTTGAAGTTGTAGCCATTTCATTTGATGAGTGCATTTACAGCATAGGCATCCATACTCTTCACTAGCACAGCTGGATAACACGGCATGCATGATCTTGTCATGGAGTGCTTTGCGTCGTCGCTGCGTCAAAGTCGCGCTCTTGAAGTCGACTCAAGAAGGCGTGTTGTGCTGGTGATCGCCTCGGTCCCATTCGGTCAGCGCCAGTCCCCGCAGACTCGTCAAGCAGGGGAATGTCGATTTCGATTGCAGCTGGAAGCGCTGTGGATTTACCAGCGCCGTTGGCAGACGCCGCCTCATGATTCTGTCCACTTGAGTGGCTGCCCACGATCGATTCTGGTCCTTCAGAGGCAACATCTGATGCTGAACCGCTTAAGCTCTTGTTGACGGCATCGAGTCTCTCAGCCAGGGTGACCATTCGCTCACCCAGCACGCGGCATCGCGCTTGTAGTCTCGCAATGGTCGGCGGACAGTCGTCAATCGTCGGCTTGCGTGCATACTGCTTCTCGAAGTTGCGGAACCAAGTGCGGATCTGCTGCGTGGCTTCGTTCTTGAGCGCCGAGCACTTGCTCAGCTCCTCTCTCGTCAGCGCGGTAATAACACGGTGATGCTCTTGGAGTTCTGCATTATCAACAAGCAGAGCGCCACTGGTATCGTCAACCGATTGTTGCTGGCCACGAAGGTACGGGTGTTGAAGGACATCCTTCGTCAGTGACCCTGCAGCAGCCAGCGCGCGAAGGAACGAGACGTGCTGCAGCTCGGAGGTCGAGGAGTCCGCCGGGTGGTTCGACGATACTTGCAGCGGATCCAGCAGAAAAGAACAGCGCGCGGGACGACCTGTGAGCATCTCGGCCATGACGTACGCGACACCACGAACGTCCTGCGCGACCGGATTGTGTGTGAGCGGGCGGCGAAGGGCAGCTCGGCAAACGGATGGGTCGGCGAGAACCCTGTACGTAATACTCAGAGTGAGATGAATGATATTTGATTGAGATTGGCGATCACGTACCCGGACTGTTCGATCTGCTCGACGATTTGCAACGAAGGGAAGCAGCCAGCGATGGTCAGAGCGTGGTTGGGACCAACCAGAATGGCCGAAGATGCGAGCTGAGGCACAATATGACGGATCTGTGAACAAGAATTTGGAGATGTGAAAGCGATAGCGATACTTACCCCTCCGCAGTAGAGCTTGGCCTGGAAGGTGAGTTGGCATTCCCACGAGTGAGTCCAGAACCATTGGACAGAACCACTCACAACGCTAATACCTGATGAAGTGTCACAAGCGAATGGACGAGATCATGAACGCACTTCCTGACCACCATCGGATGCAGGCGTCCGAACTCTTTGCATACGCTGCGCCAGACTCGCCATCGTTAGCAGCCTCTCCCCTGGCAATGTATGTACTGTGCAAGAAGTGCTGAGCCAGGCGCACCGTGCGAGTGATTGCTGCGTTTCCGCGGTCGAGACGAGGAAGAACGCGTTGTTGGCGCTAACAACCGTCTGGTACTGGAGCGTGCCTGGGAATCGACCTCCGACATCAGCGATCTCATGTTCGATCAGTTGGTGCACTCGATCGACGGCGTCTCGCTGGGATGGGACGACATCCACTCTCTCGACGAGCAGCACACGTCCTCTGACAGAACGAACCAGCACGCAGCCACATCAAGTCGACGATCGAGCGACCAGGCGACACCAAGCTCGCTTGGACTTACGTGGCTGCGTCGAGCGCGCGGTGGATCAGCCCGAGCCGTCCGATTGCCACGCTCTCGGTCTGGAGACGGAAGGGCAGTTCCTCCTTCGTAGACTCCAGTGGGTGGTTGGCAGCCAGCGCTCCCGCATCCGACATTCGCTCTCGCCGGATCCTTCAGCCTTGAAAGGACGCCCAAGTCCGTTAGCAGCGCCAACCGACAAATCGCCAGTGCGACGATCGCACACCGACGCTTTGACGCCTGGACACAGTGCCGCGACTGCGCACATTGCCACGCAGAGGCAGGATCCGGATCTTGAAGGGCCGTGGAGCTGACTCAGCTGTTCGTCTGGCGTGCGGCTTCAACCACGATAACGGCATCGCTCGCGAGTTCACCCAGGAGGATAACAGTGTCGCTCGCTGTTCGTGACGATGGCGGTCACATCAAAATGTACGGTACGAACCAACGGAATGACCATCTTAGCTAGCAGTGGCCGCTTCTGCCTCCCAGATCTGCAGCACTGTCGCGTCCATGCGAAATTTGCTGGTGGGCTGGTGGAAGCGCTGACGAAACAAAGAAACGCAAGGTTTTTTCTCCGTTGTGGTTCGTAGCATACACTGGGGTGGATAAAACCTCGCGTGATCGACGCCGAGGCGGTACAATCCGACGGGGCACTTTCGATTCGGCAGCTTCACACAAGCGACGACGCAATGGTCGGAGCGAACAAGCCCGTGCGCGTGCTGAGCGAGCGCATCATGACCCGCGGCTTCGAGCCGACGGTGGTGCGGCTCATGGAGAAGGTGCGTGTGTCTGGCTGGTCCCGAAGCGGGTGTCTCGTGGGTACATTCGCAGGAACTGATGAGAGGTTATGCGGTTGTCCTTGTTGCAGGTGCAGCAGGTGGTCAAGTCGCAGCCCGGCCTGCTCTCGGTCGAGACGCTGCGAGATGTGAGTGACCACCACAAGTTCATCATGATGTCCGAGGTATGGTGCACGCAGCGTTGTGGTTGTACTTGGAGGAGCTTGTGGACAAGAACTGACGGTCGTCGGATGCTCACCCTTGCAGTGGCGGTCACAGAAGGACTACGAGAAGTGGAACAATAGCAAGGCCTTCAAGGAATGCACCGAGAAGATCAACGAGGTGCTGGACGTGCCGGGCAAGCGCACGACTATCTTCAAGCGGCCCGAGGACGATATCTTCCTGCTCTAGACGCCTCCCGTGGATGGCCTCTATTGCTGTTCATGGACCCCGGGTCGGCTTGATGCCTTGCTTTTAGTGTACGCATGGTCTGGTCAATATCAATTCGCCAGGTCTTCTCTTCTCGACGATGCATCTGGATCATCCAGCACTTCATGGAGCACATGCCGGTGTTGGCAGGGTATCCTGTTGCATCGCATGGTTACATCATACCCCTCGACTGGGTTATAACGTACCCAGGTGGGATGGATACGCGTACCCTGTCTCGAGGTTACACTGTACCCCTCGTCCCAGCCAAAGTTCAACTTGCTGCGAGGATCAAACTTCAAAGGCGGAGCAAGCAGGCACAAACTCTCTCTCTCTCTCCACGACCAAGGAACCAGCATGAGCGGCCGGATCCGCGTGATCGCCGAGCGCCTCATGAGCCGCGGGTACGAGCCGCGCGTGGCGAGGCTGATGGAGACCGTGAAGGCGAAGGTGGCCGCGCAGCCGGGGGTGCTCTCGGTCGAGACCTTCATCCAGGTCGACGACAGCCACAAGTACGTCGTCTTCTCCGAGGTACGGCCGGCGGATCCTGGTGCCCTCCCCATGGTGGTTGCTTACGCAGTAGCACTGACCGATTGTATGTCGCTCCCCGCAGTGGGAGTCGCGCAAGGCGTACGACCGCTGGATCGCGAGCGCCGAGTTCCACGAGTGCACGGACCAGATCAACGAGCTGCTGGACGTTCCTGGCATCCACACACGGATCTTCATGACCCCGCAGGAGAACATCTTCCTGCTCTGATGGGTCAGCCACCAACCCACATGATTGTGGACCGCAGCCGCTGAGCACACCCAGCAATGCGGCCAATTCCAGATGAATACAGACAGTCAGATCGTCGCCATCATTTGTTGAGTTCAAAATGGACAGTCGCCGAGCTGGTGTCTCGACAAATGCCGAGCAGCAGACGGCGCCAACACAACTACAAGGACGTAGCTCTATCACTTGGCCACATGCCGCGGGTGGATCGGTCGACAATGGGATCTTGTCTGCATGTCTTGACCCCGAGATGCGTGGCGGCGTCTCCACTCGATCAGCAAGCAGGCGGCTCTATGACTGGGTCTCGGGCTCAGGCTCGCCGGTCTTGGTCTTAATAAACTTCTTTATCCGATCGACCGTCTCGCTCACGGTCTTGGCGAACGAGTGCGACTTGCAGTCGCTCTCGCCCTTCTCCGCGCGGTCCTCCTCCTCCTTCAGGAACTCCTCCATCAGCTCTTGCTGGCGATCCGACAGCGACCTGTACGAATAATGCACATCCACGTCAGCTACCGACTCAATTGAACATAGAAACACAGCAGTGAGATCGTACTTGGGGACTTGGACCAGTAGCGTCACGAGCTGCGAGCCGCGGCGGTTCGAGTTGAGCTCCTTGATGCCCTTGCCGCGCATCTGCAGCACCGTGTTGGGTTGCGTGCCGCGGGGAATCTGCTCGACAGCAATACCAATGATTAGATATCATCATCGACCATGTCATCGGTCACGATAATGCAATCGTACCTTCATCTCCACCTCACCGGACAGCGTCGGGACGATGACCGCACCGCCCAGCACGGCCTGCGCGATCGAGATAGGTACCTCGCACAGCACGTCCGTGCGACGGCGCTTGAAGAACGGGTCGGGCTTGACATGGATGGCCACGTACAAGTGACCCGACGGCCCGCCGCGCTGTCCAGCCTCACCTTGATGCGCCAGCCGAAGGTTCATGCCCTCGTCGACGCCCTCGGGGATCGTCACCTCGACCGTGCGGGGTTTCCGCACTGTGCCCTTGCCGCGGCACGGCGAGCAGGGCGACTCGATGATGGACCCCTCACCGTGACAGCGGCGGCACGGCGTCTCGACCGCGAAGAACCCCTGCTGCAGCACCTCGACGCCCGAGCCCTTGCAGTGCGGACAAGTCCGCTTCTTCGTGCCGGGCTTGGCGCCAGTGCCGTGGCACGTATCGCACTCGACGTTCGTGTTCACGTGCAGGTCGCGCGTCGTGCCCTTGACGGCCTCCATGAAGCTCAGCGAGATGTCCACCTGGATGTCCGAGCCGCGCTGCGGACTGTTCGCCGAGTGGCGCGAGCGCGCGCCGAACTGCTCGCCGAACATGGACGCAAAGTCGCCGAAGATGTCCTCGAAGCCCTGGCCCTGGAAGCCGCCGCCGCCGAATCCGCCGCTCTCGTCCACGCCCGCGTGGCCGTACGTGTCGTACGCCTGGCGCTTCGAGTCGTCGCCGAGCACCTCCCACGCCTCGGTCGCCTCGGCGAACTTCTTGGCCGCGTCCGGGTCATCCTTGTTCGTGTCCGGATGGTACTTCTTGGCGAGCTGGTAGTACTTCTTCTTGATCTCGCCCTTCCCAGCGTCGCGCGAGACGCCCAGCACGTCGTACAGGTCGCGCTTCGTCGGCTCCTGCACGGGCCGCGAGCTGTGGATCCATCGCTTGCCTTCCGCCGACGCAGGCTGCCGCTGGCTCAGGCTGCGCGACGACAGCAGCGCGGCCGTGGCGGCGCCGAACGTCCGCGACGACCCCGCCGAGCTGTGCGGCGCCGACAGCGCGCGCGCGACCAGCAGGCGGCCGCGCGGCAGCACCCGCATGCTCAGACTGTGTTGCATCACGGAACTCCCTGCACTGCGCTGGCGGGCGACGGACGGCGCGAGGCGGAGGCCGGCGATGAGTGTGGTGGTCAAACGGACGGTCTCGCTGTTCACGCCGCCATCCAATACAGATGCGTTGCGAGGTTGGAAGAGGGTGCGATTCGGAGGTAGGGTTCTAGAACACGGTGCAATCTGCTTACCTGTTCTGGCAAAACCGCTTTAGTAGCAATACACGGTGGTTTGTTTGAAAGTATACAAAAACGAAGTTCAGAAAAAACGTCTACTGCCCAGAGCCAAGATACGAGCGATTTGCACACACTCCGCAAATCGAAATTGGTGTTTCTCCTTCATAAATTTTGACGTTCATATCCTGCCCAGAACCAAGATACGCCAAGATACGCCAAGATACGAGCGACTGCCGCCCCCGACTGCACACCCCCGCAAATGGAAAAGGAATCACTTGGGATTTGTAAGGATACGAAACTGTCATGTACATACAGAGTATACTCGGGTAATTACGAATGTATAGTCTTGAGCTGTAGACAGATAGTGCATATAGTTTATTGAGAGTCTATTTCCAGAGTAAAATATAGTATAATCGAAGTCAATAGCGAACTCAGTCAATAGTGTTATGACAAAGATTTGACTGCTGCCTGGGTAATTGTGTACAATTTGGGTTTTACTGCCGCCCCCGACGTGCAGACTAGCCAACAGCATACATTCCATTGTCAGCGAACTGAGGATACCGGTGATGAACCGGTATTGTTGAAGTGGATGGATACACACTTACGGTCGACGAACAGGATTGAAGCGGCGGCTCACTCGTGATCGCCTGGAACGCAGTTGTGCCGACGGGACGAACGGCGGCATCAGGTTGACGCGTGCTACCTCGTCAGAAGAGCAAGTTTGATCCGTTCTACGTCCGAATTGACGAGCCTGTCGATGTGATGTCAAGAAGGAGTTGCACGAGTTGGGTCATGATGCGGCGCACCACGCGAATGAAATGGAGATGTACATCACTAGAGTTGGTGACAAGTGGTTGGGCGACAAGCATGCTATCACCCCATGCGTTATCGAGCCAATGGTTGCCGAGATGGATGTGATGGATACAAGGATGCAATATCGTTTGTGCGATGGCTGATCGAGAAGCATGGCACGGAGCCTTCAGGAAAGAGCAAAATCATATCCTGACTATCGTTCCAAACAAAGGGGCGAGGGAGAGACAAAGCACGGTGTGGTGGACGCCCTCGGTAAGCCAGAGTCATCGAGATCCATGTGCTGACACAAAGAGATCGCTTTTCAGAGGCAAGGAAGAAAGTGTTCATGCGCCTCGCGACCGAGTTCCCCGCGAACGAGCAGAAGTGGATCGTGCGTATCATCCTCAAGGACCTCAAGATCGGTCTTCGTCACGAGCGAGTGCTGAGCTTCCTGCACCCGGACGCGATCGAGATGTGCAATCACACCAACGACCTGCACAAGGTGTGCACTGAGCTGCGCAACTCAACAATCCGCTACGTCCCAACGAGCGACCTGTTCCAAGTGTTCTCGCCGATGCTGGCCAAGCGGGTGGACTTCGGCGAGTGTATCACGGTGATGAATGCGGACACGTTTGTCATGGAACCCAAGCTGGACGGCGAGCGCATCACGTGTCACGTCAAGGGATCGAACGTGCAGTCCCGTGAAATCCCTCCGCAGCTTAACACACCATCAACAGATTCCATCGTTGATTTTCACACCGTGTCAGCATTCGCGTGACGGACGGACGGGTGGTGCTGTATACATATATCGATGCTGCTCGTGTTCATTCTTCAGATTGCGCGCTAGTACTGTGCTGAGAGTGACACTTATCCGAAGCGCACGAGCCCTATAGAATGAACCCCTCATCCACTTGCGCCATCTCAGGAAGATATGTGCCTGGCTACTGCAGTCCTACTCGTCGAACTGCACTCGACCTAAATGGGTTGAGAGTAGTGTTCTCGGCATAACTGACAATCTCGACGTTCCTGGCGTTCTCAGCATGCCGTGAGAGATGGTGCACAGTAAGGCTTTCCATCAACACATTGAGGTCATCCACAATTCGACGGCCAGAATTGCAGGAGACACAGCGAATACCTTGCTGCGTTAACATCATGTTTGCCGACGACGAAGCTGCCGAAGCAATGCTATCACAGTCGATGGTGTCTGCTGCATTGGAGGTGGTGTCGATCATTGTTGATGTGTGGATACCCAAACGACCAGAGAGTACCCAGCATGATACCAACCCCATTGTCCACTTCACTTTCGCCTTCGGCGACAAGAGATGCGGTGAATGCTGACCGACTAGCGGGTTGCAGAAAGGATACCGCCATGCGATATCCACCCAAATGAGGACGCGCATCACAACGATATCCTCCTGCCTGCCGGTGGCTCATCGCAATTGGCTCCACACAGTGCCGCTCCAGCCTCGTCATCGAAGAGGAGAAGTGCCCTGTATCCCAAACAACGGAACCCATGCACACAAAAACGCGATGCGCATTGGCGAAGTGTTCAACGTGCGACTGTACAGCAGTCGGCTGAGAGCGGATGCACCTCGAGCCGGAGCGCCAGGCTCAATCTACAGTGCAACGTGTACAGTGCGAACCACGAAGCCAAGTGAGATCCGGGGTCGGATTACCGCGTGCGCGGTGTTCGGCTCGCGTTGGTACAACCGCTGCTACCTCCAACAGCGCCACTTTGTGCGGTCGTCTGAGATCGCATGCCCGCACCGCACTCGTGATCATCCCTTCTCGGCGATGGTGAGATACATCATCTTGAGGGAAGGTGACGGCGCGAGGCCGACTAAAAGCGAGAAGAGGCACAACAGCCGAGTTCGCGACACCGCCCGTCTGGCTCGTGTGGGCAAGCCCATCCGCAACGGGGCGGACGACATCCTCCGATAGATCGGGACTGTGCGTTGGGCTGGGATTGCAGAACCTCGCGACGAGGCAAGCGCTATCCCACTGCGCTCTCTCGGATGTTGGAAATCCCTCGCGGTCATGCGGTTGTCCACCGGCTCTCGTGCCATTTGTCGTTGAACAAGACCGCTTGAACCTCAGCAAAGGGTGCAGTTGGTCAGGTTCTGACGTTCGCGCGCAGGTGCACCACCGCCAGGTGCAGCACCCAATGTGTGTGTGTGTCGGCTGGCCGCGTGGCAGGCGACTGGCCAGTGGCCAGTGGCCAGTTGTGGCCTCGCGAGCTAAAGGCCGTTGACGGGCGAGTCGGCAGCGCATCACAGGCGCAGACAGGGGCGGGAAGACGTTGCGTTTGACCCTAACGGGCGGCGGCACCGGCTGCAACACTTGCATCAAATCAAGTTGTTTACGTGGGAGAGTGGCACTGTGATTCTGAGCTCGTGTCTGTACAAAATCAGGTGGTCTCGGCATTTTACCTTTTTTTCTCAATTTGGGAACTTTCAAATGACTCGAACTAGAGGGAGTTCTGGCACATCATCCGCAGAATTAGGCGCTTTTGTGTACCCGAGAGGCATTTTACATGGGACTTTTGAAGATCTGTCCACTCATCCCATCACCGGAAGATGCGCTCATTTGCATTCTCATCACCGGTAGATTGCCGTTCCGGCTCTCCCCACTTGTTTCTCCGGCTCTCGGATGTTGATTGAAAATGCATCTCTGTTTGTCAAAAGCACATCCTAAACCAAACTCTTGCTTTGTAACGGATGGGTTCATTCTCCAAGTGCATTTTTGCGACTTTTTAATCTGGTCGTTTTAGTTTTTCACTGTCAGCCTGTCAGTTTATGATCAGCAACATATGAACATACGAAAATGAATTAAAAGTGGTTGTGGTCATCACAAATTGAATTTGCGCTATAAAACATTCGAAAATCAATCAATACGATTAAACGCATTTTGACCGAATTAAAATAGTCGCAGAGACCGAAAACACATTCACGGCTGCGTGCTCTGTACCGATGCGGTGATTTTGTTCTCGAATGGCTGGCAGCCAGCCGAGCACATAGTATTCGAAGTGCGCCGACAGAAAGAAGTGTGCTTGGTGTATCGCGTACTGTACGACCGCCACCTTTGTGCCGTCGCACTGTAGTGTTCACTGAATCACATTTTGGGTCTTGGCTCACAGTATGGCTTGGCTCACAATCGGACTTGGCTCATTTCGGACTTGGCTCATATCGGACGGTCTCAAAGGTTGTGATCGAGCAGATCCTTTCGAAATTCGGAACGCGTCGCCGGACCGCTTGCACCCTAACCGCCGCGAGCACACACTTTCGTGAAGTTGACAAGAGACCGTTCGCCCCGCGCGTTACGCTCGCTCCGTCACTGCGCGACCCAGACATGTCAGACCGCTGATACCCTCTCTGGTGGGTCATCGAGGCGGGTCATCCCTCCTTGGCGGGTCACCCCGGCGGGATGGCCCTTTCCCAGCGGGTCATCCAGGCGGGTCACCCCTCCTATGCTTGAATAGTTGCCTTCATCGAGAAATCGCTGAAGGCACCGTCGCTGGATCTGTTCACTTGCCCCCAGTATGCTCGCGCCGACCTTTGTCGTCCATCGGCTGGTCTTTGCGCCTCCTGGCGCGGATGCTCCGTCAGGCGGTGCTCGTGCGAGCTTTCCCGCCTCGAGCTACCGTGAGCTCACTTCGCAATTCGCCCGCCAGCTCGCAGTCGCCTCCAAGCAACGAACGAACGATGGTCGCCTACCAGAGCATGGAGCCGGAGGCTCCCAAGTCGATGGCCCGCAAGATCTTCACGTCGCTGACGTTCTGGATCGTTGTCGGCACGTGTGTCGGTATCATCCTCGGCGAGTTCGCGCCGTCCTTCTCGGAGGAGGCGGAGCCCATGTCCCAGGTGTTCCTGCGTCCGATCCAGTTCATCGTCTTCCCGCTCGTCTTCTCGTCGCTCGTGGTCGGTATCGCCGACCAGAAGGACATGAAGCAGCTCGGCCGTCTGTCGATCAAGTCGTTCATCTACTTCGAAGTCGTCACGGTACGATCTCTGCTCGGTTCCGGTGTTGTTGTTGTACGGCTTGGCTGATGGTTCCCTTGTGTTCTTGCTCGTGTTATAGACGTTCGCCCTGATCATCGGTCTCTTCTCGGTCAACATCATCAAGCCCGGCAACGTCGGCATCACTAAGGGTGAGGACTACGAGCCGTCGACGACCTCGACGTTCACGTTCGCCAACTGGATCGACCACTTGACCCCCAAGACGTGGGGTGAGATGATGGGCGGCTCCGGCTCGTCCGAGCTGCTCCAGGTCCTCGTCTCCGCCATCCTGACGGGTGTGGCCACGTCCCAGCTGGATGAGGAGCACAAGCGTCTGATCATCGACTTCGCGCGCGCCGTGATGGAGATGATGTTCAAGTTCGTCGCCATTGTGATCTGGACTGCCCCCGTGGGTGTGTGCTTCGCTGTCGCCAACGCCATCGGCTCGAACGGTCTGTCGGCTCTTGGCAGCCTCGGTGCTCTCGTGCTGACGGTGTACGGCACGCTGATTGTGTTCATCGTCCTGATCTTCGGCCTGATCTTCGTCATCTTCAAGATCAACCCTGTGGAGTTCTTCGGTGCGATGCGTGAGCCCCTGATCATTGCCTACACGACGGCGACGTCGGAGGCGTGCTTGCCCAAGGTGTTCGAGTGCCTCGAGAAGTACGGTGTCTCGACGCACATCTCTGCCTTCGTCGTCCCCTTCGGCTACTCGTTCAACCTGGACGGCTCGACGCTCTACCTGTCGCTTGCTGCCGTGTTCTGTGCCCAGGCTGCTGACGTCCACAAGTCGATTGGTGAGCAGATCGTCATGGTTCTGATGCTCATGATCTCGTCGAAGGGTGTCGCCGGTGTTCGCTCGGCCAGTATCATCGTGCTGGCCTCGACCCTTGACCAGTTCTCGATCCCTTCGTGGCCGGTGGCGCTCATCCTTGGTGCCGACTGGTTCATGGACATGGCCCGTACGTTCACCAACGTGTGCGGTAACTGCCTCGCCGCGGTCGTGATGGCCAAGATCGAGAATGAGTTCCGTACCGAGAAGTGGCAGGCGGAGATGGCGGAGCGTGAGCGCCGCGACGAGAAGATGAGCTACGTGTCGAACGTCCAGCGCGAGAACCACGAGCAGCTGAGCGTGGTGTCTGGTGCGTAAGCCACGTGACCTCCTCTTCAAGCCATCCATCCACGTAGATGGCTCGATCCACCTTCGCTTCCGCCATCCCCAGTGCGGTGTGGATTTTGCAGCATCACTTCGGAAGTGCCTCCGTAGCGAGGCGCCTCGAGTATCTCTTGATAGTGATCAGCACAACGCACTGTTAGCGATCGCAGCTAGCCGGTGGGTTGAGTCAGCCTCGACGTATCGTTCAATATAATTCAGTTTACACCATACCTTCCGACGATGCTCGTTGTCCTTGTTTGTGTGTCCGCGACTCAGCATTCACCTCAGCGCTTGTAGGCTTCGAAAGTGATGGTGGTGTGGCTCTCATTGGCTTGGTGGGGTGACTTGGCGACAAGCATTTGTTGTAGTATCGACCATGTCGAGACATCGGTGGCCACGTGGAACTGAGCGATAAGTCCAATCGAGAATCAGTTGAGACCTTGGATAGTCGGGTCGAAATCACAATCTCAGTGCTGCAAGTGGCTCGGTTCATGTCGATGTTCGTCAAAGAGCTTGGCAGCAAGTCATAGTCAACAGCAACGGTTGTAGCAAGCAGTCGGTAGGAGTCGTTGAGCACCACAAAGTCTTCGGAGTGCTCGATCACGAGTCTCGAGCTAGGGAACTAACCGACGAGATGTAACCAGTCACAACCCAGTCACCGACACCGTCGATCACTGTCGGGATACACTTGGACATCACGAGTTCAACTTGTGTTATTCCATCTCGAGTCAGCAGGTCATACGGGACAGTCACAGCTCGCCTGCTGATGGAACCAGTTCATTGTGCCACGTCAGTGCTCTCGCCGCGCATGCGAATTTGGATGAGGTGACGTACCGAGAGTGCTTGGACGCCGAAGTGTCGAACGATCCCACACGATGTGTCTACGCTCCGACAGACAATGCACATCCATCGATAGGCGGTCCATCGATAGGCGGCCGAGAAATGGTCATGGTCCCCGGGTCGTTATGTCTGAGCCGCGCTGTGCCGGTCAGCTGCTTGGTCGAAGACATGATGATGACGAGCCGACGCCCGGCTCAGTCCCATTCGCACAGGAGTCGAACCGCTCAAGCGCGGCACTGACTGCGAGACATTATGACCATTCTCGAGCTTGTGAAGCTCGGTGCAAGCCCTCTCGCGTTCCACAAGACTGAGGTCCGCTCACGAGCGAGCAAAGAGAAAATGCGAAGGTCCGTGAGTGAAGGCCACCCAACACGATGCACAAACGATGCAACGCTTCGGTTGTTTGGATGAAATCGTGATCCGATGCGACTCCGCCGTCTCTGATTGGTCAGTCTATTTATTTAGTCTCAAACGGTATATTGACTCAAAACTTCAATGTCATCCACGGTACTCGGCAGCAGTACCGTGCACAATCTGATTCCAGTCTTCTTTTATTCAGTCGCGAACTGTACACTGCAACTTCAATGTTCTGAACAGTATGCATGTCCACCCCATCGTGTCGCAGGAGGTGATGACGGCGGCCATGATGGGTGGGTGTGAGGCGGGTGCCTCGAGCGGCAGGGAGGCATAGAAACTCGCCGCTCTCATCCTCGGAATGCGCCGGCCGCTTAACCCGGTGCCAACGCTGACGCTCGGCAACGCTGCTCGGCCGTAGGCGGACGCGGCGGCGGCTCCTCCGTGGTCCACACACCGCTCTCCCGCCCGACCGCGCGACCTCCTCTTTCGAGGTGTTCGACCGCTCCATCCTCTCCAACCTTCCCCCCTGCCGCGCAACCCACCGCAAATGAGTCTGAAGCTATCGCTCGATGGAAGAGAAAGCCTCGAAGGCGGCTCCGTTTTCTCTCGGTGGCGGACGGTCACCGACCACATCCATGCAGACACGCCGAGTGTCGCGGAGCCGTGTGCGGCTGGTAACCCGCGCGCATGATGGAAATCGGTCGGGCGTGATCGCGGCACCACCGAGTGCATACCTGGTACGGCTGGCACCTGTCCCCATGGAACGCCACGGCGTCATGCTGGCCAACGCAGATGCTGAAGCACGTGGATCTGATTACCGGAAGCTTCGCTCAGTAGCTAGATATCGAATCCCTCACCCGCTACATGGCTACACACTCTCCCTCCCCCCTCGCGTTCTGACCGCTATATTTACCGCACGGTTTCCTCGGAAATGATCCGAGCCGTCGGCTCCGACGCGAGTGGCGAGTGGCGAGTGTAGCGGCAGTAGGCGTCCGGCTCCGTCCCAGCGAGAAGGAGCGGCGAAAGGAGCGGCCGGCGTCGGGTTCTGAGAACGCGGTTCGATAGGGCCGGACTGGCTGCTCGAAGGTCGCGAGACGCCCGCCGAGCAGAGAAGCCCGCTAGGCTGCGACAACCGGCGCGCGCCATCACCCCCATCCTCCGCCGCCGATAGGTACGTCATGCTCGAGGGCGAGGGCGAGAGCGAGGGCGGACAGCCACCGCAGCCGCCGCCGATATGCGCGCCACCCATCCACGTGCATAGAGTCCGCGCCGGCGAGCCGTGGTGGGCTCTTGCTTGTCGCGGATTTGCGGGCAGGGGCGGTCGGGGCGACGGGGCCACCTCCGTTCGTTCATTCACTCGTCTTTAGCGACGGTCGTCCTTCCTACCTACACTTGTGAGCTCACATTGCGCTTTTTGCCGCATAGCAGGCTCATTACAGCAGAAGCCTCATAGCAGCAGTGGAGTGAGCCATGTCGGACATTCAGTCGCAGCGGCTGCAGCGCGTGTACGAGAGCGCCAAGCAGGCGCTCAACATCGAGACGCAGGTGACGCCGGCGACGCTCAAGACGCCCGCGACGGTGTACCACATGGACATTTCGTTCCGCACGACGCGCAACAAGTGGAGCATCGCCAAGCGCTACTCCGAGTTCTACAAGGTGCGCCGCGTGCTGCTCAAGTTCTTCAAGCAGATCAAGTCGCAGGCGGGCGACATCGCGCTGCCGGCGCCGCTGCAGGCGCTCGAGTCGGCGCTCGTCGCCACCTTCCCGCGGCGCCACCTGCGAGGCGACAACCCCGCCATCATCGAGGAGCGCCGCGCCACGCTCGAGGTGTTCGTGCAGATGCTCGTCAAGGTCATCTCGTGCATCCCGCTGTCGCCCGAGCCGGCGACCGCGACGGTCAGCACGCGCGAGGTCGCGAGCCTCGCGCAGCTCTACCAGATCCTGCGCGACTTCCTCGTCTACCCGGACAAGCAGATCGAGAGCGAGGCGAAGCTTAAGCTGGCCGTGCTCTCGCTCGAGGACGTGGTTGTCGACTCGCAGAGCAACATCCTGGACGCGGACGAGAGCCTCAACGACTGCTGCTCCATCTGCCTCGGCGACTGGAATGACGACGAGTGCGTCGGCATGAACGTGGTGCGGCTGCCGTGCATGCACGCGTTCCACGAGGAGTGCGTGATGGAGTGGCTGCACGGCAACACCCACTGTCCGATGTGCCGCGAGGAGCCGTCGCTGGACGAGCACCAGCTCGCGTGTCGGCACACGTTTTGAGCTGGCAGGCAGCTTGCAGGCGGGCGAGACAGGCAGCCAGCAAGCGTTGAAGCTGCCATCATCACCCCGATGCAGCCAGCCAGCCGAGAAAAACCCTCAGTCACCGTAGGAAGTCGGACGAGGATTATTTAACCCATAACCCAAATTGTTTCTAATATGGGTGTTTGGATGTTCACGATTGTCTATTGTCGGGGTTTTAGGTGTCAAAATGAATTGAGCCGCATTCGGTGCTGACTCCGAGCAACGAACCGTGTTTTGCGATCTTGCAAATATTGGAGAGGTTTTTTCAAACGAGGTTAAATGTCCCGGCAATCCATCCGTTTGTTTGAGCGCGCCTTGGCTTGGGCAACAGAAATTGGCGGCTCGGCGCCGTTCGCGAGTTGGACCGGAGGGGATCGAGGCCGCTCTCCCCGCGCCGCTGGCGGCCCGACGACGATGCTTCTGCCGGTGCGTCTCTCTTCCTTCGATAGTGATGCGCGTCGTGGTTGGTATCTGCCGCTTTTGATGTCCAAGTAACTGACGCTCTCCCGCCGATCGTGCAGGTCCTGGAGCGGTTCGCCGAGTTCGGCTGGCAGCCGTTCGTCGCGCCGGCCGAGACGTTCGAGTTCTTTGCGGTCTCGGGGGTCTTCAAGCGCGCGAGCGTGGATGTGACGCGTCATGGGAGCGAGGTCGTGGACGACAGCTCGACTCCGCCGCACATCGCTCAGCGCAACGCGCTCTTCGATGTGTGTGTCAAGAGCGGACTGGCACATATAGTGGTCGCGTACGTGCGTGCCGAAGAGCACGAGGCCGCGGCGTTTGGTGGCGCGAGGAACTACGTGCTGAAGGAACCTATCGCCGTTCAGCAGTGGGTGCGACGGCGCGTGAGCGACATTGAAAGCTCGGTGAACGAGCTGGTCGCTGAGCAAAACTTCCACGGCGGCCACTCGCACGAAGAAGCGGTCGGCCAGAGTCTCGAGGAAGACGTGCGCGTGCTGGATGGTATGCGCATGATTACGATGGCCCTCATCGAGCGCTTGAAGGACGGGACGCGCGAGTTTTCGCGCTACTCGATGGTCGCGAATGGGGACGTTGCGGCTGACAACATCAGCGCGCTCGAAGACACGGAGCTGCTCCGACTGACCACTGCGGGTATTCACCGCCTGCTGGAGCTGTTGACGCAGATCCAAAGCTCGGTCTCGATCGTGCACTGCCTGCTATGGCTCAAGGAGCACACTGGTGTCACGGTTGATCAGGAGGCTTTCGCGGCGTTTTACGAGCAGGCTCGTTCGCACCGCGTGTCGTACCGTGAGCAATTCGAAGAGGTGTATACCGCCGATCTGTCGTCCGTTGCTGGACGGAGAGATTTGCCGATGGTGTTGATCGAGCACGTGATGCAGAGCGCCGGCATCCAGGCTACGCAGTTCGGCGGCAGCAGCTGTCCGCCTACGCGACTCGGTCAGCTCATCCAGTTGCTGAAGATCCCGTCTATCCAAGAAGATGTTGTCGCGTTCTATGGCGCGGAGGTGGACCGCGAACCGATCGAAGGGTACTTCCGAGTGCAAGTCGCGATCGTTCTGTACTTTTGCTTGGACCGCGCGTACCTTGGGTCGTTTTCCGCGCAAGTGCACCACGGCATGACGTTTGCGCACAAGATGCGCCGGTTAGCTGATTCTCTGAGTGCCGAGTTGTGTGTTCGCGACGACATGAAGCTGACGCTACTGGCGCTTTGGTTGATCGAGAATGCAGTCGCGGTGAAGACGGCGAGCAGCGAGCATGTCGCCGCCCTGTACGAGTACGCGATTGGTCTGCTGCAGCAGTCGAGCGCCATGCACCTGCACCAAAAGTATGATTTGGAGACCGATCTGATCTTCCACATCCTCGAGACGCTTGTGCACCGCGGCGAGTGTGTGTTCGCATGGAAGGTGTGGAACACATTCGGGCTGGAGCTCGACCAGTCCGTGCCGCCAGCGGCTGCTGAGTTGGCGGTGGTTATTTCGTTGGAGCTGGATATGTGGGAACGCGCATTGTCGCTGGTGCGCAGCCAGAGTCGCCAGGACTTGTTGCCGTTGGTGTTCCAGTGGCTGACGAAGAGCCATCGGCTGAAGGAGTTGGTACAAGGTGTGACGTTTTTGCCTCAGGAAGAAGCGCGTTTCCACGCGTTCATGATGGATCACACTGATGTCAAGGACGAGGACGACGCAGTGCTCCATTACGAATGCATCAAGCGGGTAGACCTTCTCGTCATGTACTACATTCTGCGCCACAAGTTCAAGGAGGCGTGGGATGTCCACCACGAACACTTGGCACTGATCCGGTCTGCTACGGCGGGGAACACCCACGTTGCAACCACTGTGTTGAACCAGCCGAGTTTCCAGATCCGGATGGCACTGCTGTCGAACATGTGTCCGGAGCCGGCGCCGCGCGAGTACAAGCACAAGAGCGCTCGTCTTGCGCTGAGTGCCGGGTCGACGAACCTTGGTGGTCGTCGCTCCATTCGTCGTGGCGGTGGTGCTGAAGACCATCCGATGCGTGCTGCGACTGAGAAGGATGAAGATGGCAATCTCTCGGACGAATCGATGGAGGCAGTTCCAGACTTCTCGAGTCGTGTGGATCAGGCATCGAACTCACAATCGTTTGGTGCCACTGGGAGCTTTGGCTACAGCCCCGGAGTTCTCTCCGGCAAAGCTTCCCAATCTCGCGTTTCGAGCGAAAAGGCACCACTAGGTGACTCGGCACAGCAGGCATCTGGTGTGGATTCTGATGTGACACCGTCGCCGGCCGTGGGCAAGACGAATGGAGTTGCTGATGGGTCGATCCCGTCCAGTTCCGAGTCGGAGTTTTCCGTTCTGACCCGTCCGAAGACGATGAGCTCCACCGAGCCGCGCCGACTGATCTTCAGCGCACCTTCATCCCCGGCCACTTTCAACGACAACCGACCATTCAGCGCATCGTCCAGCAGTGTTCCGAGCATTGAGCAGCCGGTTGCTCCATTTGGAGGTACTCTTTGCAGCTTTTTGAAGGGTTCTTGTTCACTGGTACTCACTGCATTGTTGTGCTGCGTAGATCGTCGACCACTGGGAGCTCTGCCGATCCGATCTCGTCTGAATCACAACTTCTCACCGGGGCCGTTCGCTCCGCCATCTCCAGGGGTGTCGAACGACGGTACGTGTCTGCTTCTCTTGTGGCATGATCGCACGAGTGCAGTCCTTGCTGACGCTCGTGGACACATCGTTGTTTAGATTACGCGCTCAAGCCTCGCACCATGTCGAGTCTGCTCGGCGCTAACCCGTCTGCGAACGACCACATTGAGGCTCCGACTGCGCCGGTGACTGTAGCTGAGAACCTGACCATTCAGCAGGCGATCGCGCCTCCAGCGATCACGACAGCGGGAAACACAGCAGCGTTCGAGACGCCGAGACGCTACGAGTTTGTTCGCGAACCGATGAGCGATTCCCGCTTGACGATCGGCAGCAAGTCGACGCAAAGCGTGCCGCCTCCGTCGCCGGCGACCGCTGAGCTGGAGGCGATGGAGCTGGAACGGATTGACGAAGAGTTCAGCACGCCAATGGACCGATCGCGCGGTCGGCGAAAAGAGGCGGCGAGCGTCCCAGTTCGTCGCAACCCTCGTCGATCTGCGCGCAACAAGTACTGAGGTGCTTAGGAGGGTATGTCGTTGCGAATTGATGGAGACAGAGTGGAATGAGGGAGAAGAGACCGCTAGAGCCAGCGATAGATGGATGATGATAAGTAAAGGGGCGGGTTCTGGATTCATTCACCGTCATCGTCTTCTGTCTAGTGAGCTCGGATCTGTGGTGTCTGTTTGCCCAACTGTGCGATGTCTTCCCCTCACGAGCCTTCCTATTGCTCAGCGCCGCTGTCGCCACCGAGAATACGACCCTCAGCAGGGATCAACACCGGGATGCCGTTTCGGATCGGGTACGCCACGTTGATCTCGTCGCACACCAGTCGTCCGTGCTCGCGGTCGTAGCGCAGCGGCAGCTTGGAGATCGGACACACCAAGTGCTCGAGCACACCCTCGTCCTCGAGCAGCCCCGGAGCGACAGAAGGCGTCGGTGCGTCGGACATCCAACGGTGAGTGCTAAGTGCACCACATGCAGCGGCCGAGCTCGGTGCGGCGCGCGGAAGGAGCTGGCGGCAGGCCGCGGCGACGGCGACAGATCGACGCAGCGCCATGATGCTGGTGGTGATTGTTTGTCACTTGTCAACGGATAAAGTATACGTGATTGTATACGCTTGAAGTATACATGTCAGAATTTCATATTTCAGCCAATCCATGTGGGTTATCCTCAAAGGTGTCGCCTCTGATTGGACAAGTGCATGCAACAAATGAGGGAGCGATCCTGACTTTCGTTGAAGAACGCCGCACTCAGCAAAAGCAGGAAAGCAAAAGCAGACGAGTTCCGAGAGCGACTATGGGCAAGAAGAAGACCAAGACGACGTTGCCTGTGGACGACCCGCAGGCCAGCGTGCACGAGCGTCTATTGGACGGTGAGGACCCTGTTGCCATCGCTTTCTTGTTGGTTGTACGTAGGGTCGCGCTGACGTGGAGTGCGGTTACTTTGGGTTGAACACAAGCAGACCACTCCGGCGACGACTCTGGCAGCAGCGCCGCGTACCATGCGCACGAGGGAAGAGCGGCCGCCCGTCGCCGCAGCCAGTCGAGAAAGATCTGGTGCGCCATCATCGCGCTGACCGTGGGCATCCTCGTGTTCATCGGCGTGCTCGCGATCCTGCGTGCGGTTGAAGATGCGAACAACCTGGCGCCGACCAAGCGTCCCGTGTTCCCGACGCAGTACGAGGCCAGCGTGACTTTCAACATGCCGTACATCGACATGGTGGAGCCAGTGTACGTGCACGTGGACACGGAGAAGGGACTCCAGCGCCTCAGCTACTATGGCGAGACGGACGTGTACATTTTCAACACGAGCGGTCCGTCGTACCAGATCTTGCCGGTGATTCGCCAGCGCAAGTGCTTCAAGGTGTCCGACCCGCAGCCGCTGCAGCACATCTTCCCCAACTTGAGCCTGTTTGAGCCTCAGCATGGCGTGTTTCTTGTTGAGGGTCGACCGTGCTTCACGTGGAAGTTCCGCACCCAGTCTGCCGAGCCGACGGATGACGGTCTCCTTGGCGAGTACACGTTCTACGTGGACCAGCACACGGAGCGTCCCGTGCGCTTCCACTACGTCGGTCGGAACGGAATGCTCGGCGGCAGCCACATCGACGAGTACTACATCGACTACACCTACATCCGCGAAGGACCGGTGAACGAGGAGGTCTTCACCTCGCTGCCGCAATCGATGAACTGTTCCGAGCTGAGCGACTACAATGGACCCGCGCGGTTCCCTCAGCAAGATGTACGTGCTTGTCAACTTCTTGGTCTGTCTGTTTGCTTGATCATAACCCTGATGGCTGGGATGTCTCCGATAGATCCACATTTTGTTGCCGGAGGGGATCGACAAGAAGCAGGACTTGTTCCACGAGTTCGCGAGAGAGCACGGGAAGGCGTACGACGACAAGAGCGAGGAGGTCCAGCGACAGGCAATTTTCCACCACAACTTGCGGCTGATCAACATGAAGAACCGCCAGGTACACATGATCGTTTCATCCTCAATTGACCGCTGCAGCATCTAACCAGCGTGTGTTTCGCTCTCCTCAGGGTCTGTCGTACCATCTCGAGCTCAACAAGTTCGCCGACCTCTCGCACCAGGAGCGCATCGCGATGCACCACCCAATGATGGTGAAGCGCGCCAAGGACAACGGCGCCACTGCGACACACATTATTTCCACTATTCAGGTCCCGGCGGAGATCGATTGGCGCAAGAAGGGTGCTGTGACTCCTGTGAAGGACCAAGGCGCGTGTGGCTCGTGCTGGACGTTTGGGTACTGTGCTGTCGATGATTGTTGTGTTCGGTCGTTGTATTGTTTGTCATTGACGAGCTTTGCCGACATGTGTAGCACCACTGGAGCGCTGGAGGGACAACTGTTCTTGAAGGAGCACAAACTGGTCAATCTGTCGCAGCAGAATCTGCTGGACTGCTCGTATGCACTCGCTGTTGTTGTGCTCAAACACTGCTCGCTCCGCTCACATGTTTTGCTGATTGCTTGTGTAGATGGGACTTTGGCAACAATGCCTGCAACGGCGGCCTCGACTACCAGGCTTACCAATGGATCATGGCGAACGGGGGTCTCGAATCTACCGACACGTACGGCTCCTACCGCAACCAGCCAGACTACTGCCACTACGACTCGGCCAAGGCAGCCGTCAAGATGACCGGCTTCGTGAACGTGACGAGCGTCGACGCGCTGAATGACGCGCTCGCGACGGTCGGTCCTCTGTCGGTGTCGATTGATGCGTCGCTGCCTTCGTTCTACTTCTACGGCGGAGGCTACTACGACGACATCGAGTGCAAGAGCGATCTCGACAGCCTGGACCACTCGGTCGTGGCCGTCGGCGTGACGACGCACAACGGACAAAAGTACACGCTGGTCAAGAACTCGTGGAGCACGCACTGGGGCGAGGATGGGTACATCAAGATCTCGCAGAAGGACAACCTGTGCGGCGTCGGCACAGCCGCTACCTACCCGACTCTGGGCGAGTAGTGCGAGCGGTCGTGTCGCTTTTGTTCATTGTGAATGGATCGCAGCAACATTGGAGCTGGTGGTGGAACCGAACCATCAATTCGATTGACGAGGTGTTGCATGAATTGGAAAATATACTACGCGACAAGCGAACCCTCCTCTCGCAGATTCGCAGGTCGCCGACAGCTAAATAGCAGCCCTCCGCAGCGGCGACATCCTCGAACTCTCGCCGCCGCTAGACCATCATTAAGTTACTTGACACGCTCAAACGCCGCGCCTCGACACACACACCCGCCGTCGTCGTCGCCTAATTGCACGGCGTGGTCGGGTGAACGACCGGGAACTGCGGCACCGTCGCCCAGTACACGCCGTCGTCCTGCTTCTCGCGGAGCATCCGGTCGCGCACCGTCTTGGACTTCACGCTCAGGTCCATCGGGACGCGCGCGTGGCGACCGTCCACCTGCGGCGCGTTCATGAAGGCGTCCAGCAGCGCCTGGCCCACTTGCTCGATCGTCGGCATCTCGACTGCTAATGGGTTCACGTTCACTTGCTTCGGGCGTTGCAGTTCCGAGTGTGAAGCGCTGCACTGTCCCCCACCAAAGTTCATTTGCTCTTGCAGTTGATGCGTCGTTTCTTTGGGCGGCGCCTCTTCCGTTGGAGTTGTAGGACGACTCGCACCCAATCAGAGCAGCGACAGGTGATGAAGCGATAAATATAAGAGCTATGATTGGCTGCGCGAAGATCTCAGACTGGCGAATCAGCGGTCGATCTCGGGATGCGCTGGTACACCTGGTGATAGGATTGGCGGCGGCAAGTCGACGTCGATGCTCTGAGCCGCGTCCTCGCCGCCGAAATGGACACTGATCCTGCTCGCAACCGCTGCATGTTGGCGCAGGATGTGTGGTTGTCCAATCGGCTGGTTGCTATTGACGAGACCGCTTGAATGCGAGCCTCGATGCTCGCATTGGCGTCTGATTGGCTGAAACAATACTTTCCTCTATTCAGCAATGGCACGGTACTGTTAAACGAAGTTGCGTGAAGGTCGCTTGACCTTTCGCTTTCTCGAATGTTGAAGCTTGGGTGACGACGGATCGCGTCACCTTCGCGCCACCTCTCGATCCTACGCCTTCAAATCTTCGAACCTCGCTCGCGGTCAACGGTACCGCCGCGGCGATCAAAGCACTCGCCGCGCCTCACCGCCTCCCCTCGCCGCCCTCGCGCTCGCTTTCCCGCCTCACCATGGTCTCCACCCGCAGCCGCACCGCCTCAGGCGGCCAGGACGCGCCGGCTCCCGCCGCGGCCCCGCAGAAGCGAGCGGCGTCCGCCACGACCTCGCCTCGACCGGCCAAGAAGAAGGCCGCGGCGCTCGAGTTCGCCGTGGGCAAGTCCGTGGTCAAGGACGTGACGCTGCGCAACCAGAAGGAGGAGGACGTGGCGTTCTCCGCCACGTACAAGGACCAGGGCGTCGTCATCTTCATGTACCCGAAGGCGAACACGCCGGGGTGCACCAAGCAGGCCTGCGGTGAGTTGCGATATTGTGGATATGAAACTCGATTTGAGATGATGGGCGGGTGACGATAGCTATTTTCGGTGGACAGGCTTCCGCGACAACATCCAGACCATCAAGGACTCGGGCTTCTCGGTCTACGGACTCAGCGGCGACGCCCCGAAGGCGCTGGCCAACTGGCAGGACAAGCAGAGCCTGCCGTTCGACCTGCTGAGCGACCCGCAGCACGAGCTGATCAAGTACTTTGGCAGCTCCGTCGGTGGTTCCAAGGTGCAGCGCTCGCATGTCGTCATCCTGAAGGGAGGCGTCGTGGGGGACATCCAGCCGAAGGTGTCCCCCGCTGAGAGCGTGCAGCGCGCTGTCGACTTTGTGAAGGCTCACGCCAGCGGCGGCGACTCCAAGCCGGAGGCTGCCGCCGCCGCTCCTGCCACTTCTGTTGCCTCTGCAGCGGACGGTCTGGCTGGACTCACGGTCGGCGAGAAGCTGGCGTTGGATGTGGAGCTCGAGACGGACGTGTCCGCCAAGGTGAAGCTCCAGGACCTGATCAAGACGCGCGGCGCCATCTTCTTCATGTACCCGAAGGCGGACACCCCTGGCTGCACCAAGCAGGCGTGCGGTTTCAACGACAACCTGGAGGAGATCAACGCGGCGGGGTTCGATGTGTTCGGCCTTGGCGCCGACACGCCCGCGGAGCTCGCGGCGTGGAAGGCCAAGCAGTCGTACAAGTACTCGTTCCTGTCGGACCCGGAGCACAAGGTCATCGGGTTCTTCGGCAGCGTGACGGAGACCAAGCGCGTCGAGCGCTCGCATGTGATCGTGCTTCCGGGCGGCGAGGTCGGCCAGATCGAGCATAACGTGTCGCCGCAGGACAGCTTCACCAAGGCGCTCGCGTTCGTCAAGGCCCACGCAACCGAGTCGTAAGGGTGTGTGGCAGTGGTTGGTCCTGTGGCGTCGCCGCGACGCTGTCACGGGACTTCACGGGACTTGGGATCTGATTGTGTTGGGAAGTGATGATCCATGTGTAGCCAAGTGAGCAGCTACATGCTTGTCACTAAACTGAATCTATTCGCTGTAAGTGGATGTTCATAGTGTCACTGTTTCGATTCTGACTGGCATTGGCAAAGGTTGCTGTTTTGCAAGTGAAAGGCATGCGGAACCTCGTCTCGCTTGCTCGGCGCTCGACGCCGCTGGACGCTCCAGCCTCCAGCGATGGCGCTCCGTCAAAGTGTAAACGCAGGTGTGTCTGCTGCGCGTTCGCGGTGGACGCAGGTGCTCGACGCGCGTTCTTCCTCCACGGTGGCGGCCGCATAGTCGGCGTGGATCTCGACGATCGCGAATCTCCATACGAGCTCATCGATCTTCGAGTCGCGCTAATTACCACGGTCGAGGACTCTGATCAATGCTGGAAGTGGATGAGCTACGTGGCGGAGCTAGATGCGCTCGTGTGTGCCTCGACGGACGGAGCGCTGGTGGTCGTCAATGTCGAAGATCGAATGTCCGAGGAGCTCGGCGCGCTGGACGGTGGCATCTGTGCGCTCGCATGGAGCAGCGATCAGGAGAAGCTGGCGATCGTTACCGGCGTCGGCACGCTCGTGGTGATGAACCAGCGATGGGTGGTGCTGCACGAGGTTCAATGGGACTCGCTGCTGCCGACAGAGCTGCGAAGAGCACCAGGAGCGAACGAATGCACCTTGTGCTGGCGCGACGACGCGCAGTATCTGACCATGAACGTGGCCGTCGTCGAGTCAAAGACTGAGAAGATCCAGCAGAAGGTGCTTGTGTTCACACACGAACTCGAGCTGCACGCGGTCGGTCGACTCGAGGACGGGCGACCGATTACGGCGCTAGGATGCGCTTTGCACTGGCGGCCGGACCAGTCGCTGATTGCCAGCAGTGAAACCAGACAGGACCGGCTCTTCGTCGTCTTCTTTGAGCGGAACGGTTTGCGCCACGGCGAGTTTGAGCTGCCACGCGCGTACAGTTCGTCGGCGTTCAGCATCTCTCGAGTGGAATGGAACATCGACTCGGACATCCTGGCTGTGGAGCTTCGCAACAATGCTGACGGTCAGACCGTTCTTCAACTTTGGACAAGGGGCAACTACCATTGGTACCTCAAGCAAGAGCGTCGCTGCAGCGCGCTGGTTGGGTTTGCGTGGGACGACGAGATCACAGGGAAGCTGTATTGTCTGTCTGGGATCCAAGACGAGCTGTCGCTTGACGAAGAAGAATTCACATGGGACGTAGCTCGTGCGGAGTGTCGGGTGGCGATGGCTTCCAGAGGTGAACAGACGCCTGCGAAACCACAGACACAATCTGTCGCGATTGTTGGAGTCATTGACGGCGCTCGCTTGCTGCTGACACCACTACACCAAGCGCTGATCCCACCTCCAATGGCGCTTCATGAAGTGGAGCTCGCGGCACCTATCAATGCAGTCAAGTTCGATGTGGCGTCAAAGTCGTTGCTGTGTGTGCTGTCAACGGGCACGCTCACCATCGTGCGGAACTGCTTGACCAAGCCGGAAGTTGGTCCGTCGTTCGTACTTCCAAATGATGAAGATGGTCAAGCTGAGGTGCTGACAAATTTGCTTTGGTTCCGCCAAGATCAAGAGGGTCGATTGGTATTTGCTGCCAAATCGGGTTGGGAAGATTTGTTGGTTGTCTATTCAGGCCGTATAGATCCCGATGGAGTGTTAGCGGCTTCCAGAACGCGACCAGACTTGCTCCGCGTCCGCCGTGTATGTGATATCGTCTACGTTGCAGACTGTGAGTCGTTGAAGAGTTCAAGACCCGACTTCGCCTTCCAATCTCAAGATGGCCATGTATACACGATCACCATGGCCGACACAGACACCGCCATACCTCACCTGATCTCTCAAGAAACTCTGGTGTTCTCGCACTGTGCAGTCGTCTCGCTGCCTCAAGACAACCAGCTCATTGTCGGTCTTCAGCAACGGCAATCGCGATTGTACGTAGGTGAGCGCGTACTGGTCGCTGGGTGCTCTTCCTTCCGCGTCAGCCCCGAGTCGGGAGTCCTGCTCTGCACAACAATCGGCAGCCAAGCCGAACTCCGCATGTTCCCGCTTGCATCACTAGTTGCTGTTTCACCGAACCAGGAGGTCGAGACACGCAAGATCGAGCAGGGTGCGAGTCTCGTGGCTGTCATTGGCGACAGAGCCAACGTGGTGGTGCAGATGCCGCGGGGGAATCTGGAGTGTGTCACGCCTCGGTTGCTGGTGCTCGGACTCGTGATCCAGCTCGTCCGACAATTCGCATTCCCTACTGCGCTCGAGATGTGTCGCAAGCATCGTCTCGATATGAACCTGCTCGTCGACTACGATCGCGAGGCGTTCCTGAGTAACCTGGACGTGAGTCTGCTGCGTCCGATGCTAGCCTCGAAGCCCTCTCGCATCGTCAGCGATAGGTTGAGTTTGTTTGTCACCAATCTTCACCCACTTGACGTATGGCGCGGCAAGTACGCGTTGCAGTTCCGTGACTTTGACCCACAAGCTGCGAGTGCTCCAAGTGTCGATCAAGCTCCTTCCAAAGACCAAGAGAGTGACAAGGTGAACGTAGTGTGCGAGGCGCTGATGACCAGCATTGCACAGCTCGAGCTCGAACATGACCAAGATGACGCGGTACTGCTGCCATTCCTGACTTGTGCCGTCAAGCAAACACCGCCAAAGATTGCCGAAGCATTGCGCAAGATCCAGGCAATCTCCACAGACTCCGACATCGGACAGCAACGACGACGACAGGGACTGAAGCACCTGGCGCTGCTCACTGACACAGACAAACTGATGGACGAAGCGCTGGGACTGTACGATCTCGCACTGGTTCGCTTGGTGGCCTCCTTGTCAGACAAAGATCCGCGCGAGTACACGCCGTTCCTAGACGAGTTGGCCAACATTGCCGACCTGAACGAGCGAAAGTTTCGCATTGATCTGCACCTCGAGCGCTTCGACCGTGCGCTAACTCACGTGGCTGCCTTGATCGCCTCCCCTGATGGCAACAACAGGCGGCAAGAGCTGGAAGAACGTGTTGTGAGTCTCGTCCGACAAGGTGCGTTGTATGACGAAGGGTCTATGCTCTTCACCGACTCTGCTCCGGACCTCCGGCGTCAGATTACGTGGCTCAAAGCGCAACATCTCGAGGAGGAGAAGCGTTTCAACGACGCAGCATACGTTTATCTCTCGATTGCAGCTCTTCCTGAGGCCCAAAAAGCGTTCGCTGCGGCTCGAGACTGGAAGATGGCGATGTCCATATCGTCCATGCTGAAGCAGACGCGCGATCAGAAGCAGAAGCTCGCATATCAAATCGTCGAGGACTTGTTGGCTCATCAAGAAAGTGTCGCTGAGGTCTTGGATGCGGCACAGATCTACGCCGAGTACTGCGATGATGTGGACGAGGCCGTCGCGCTCCTTGTGACTCACAAAAAGTGGACAGAGGCGCATCGGGTCGCGCTTCTACGACAACGGCCAGATCTCGTGGAGAGTGATGTGGAACCTGGCGTGCTGCAAAGCTACGACGACTTGATCGAGGAGCTGGACGATAAGCAGCGCAAATACGTGAAGAACTGGCGACGGCTCGACACGATCCTCACGCAGAAGCGGTTGTTTCAGCTGCACGGCATTGACGGACGGCGGTGGCACGGCGGAATAGGGGGAGGCGAAGATGACAGTGAAAGTCTAGTCTCCGGTGCGACGAGTGCAGCAGAGAGCGCTCTCTCGAACGCTTCCATGAGCTCTGTCGGCAGCCACAACAGCGCACTTCGCATTGGCAATTTCGCCATGCAGTCGCTTGCACAGGCGACGGCGAGCCACTTCTACGCAACCCAATCTTTGCAGCCGAGTGATGCTGGGAGCAGTCAGACCAAGCGCAAGACGAAGGACGGACTGCCGTCACGTCGCGAACGGAGGAACCGCATGAAGGAAGGCAGTGCTGAGGAGGAGGAGTATGTGACCAAGCAGCTTGCCGAGCTTCAGCCGAGCGATGAGCTCCGTGTCGAGGTGCGTGCACTGCTCGAGATGCTGATCCTGTTCGGCTATGTACCGCATGCTCAGAAGCTGCAGTCGACGTTGTCCGACTTTGAGCACGTCGTCGCCGTCGACCACCCACCGCAAGGCATCAACGATACAGCATTAGACCAGACATCGACGCTAGTTTCATGGAAGCTTGCGGCCTTGCCGCAAATGCGCCACCAACATTAAAACATCTTCTCTCCTTGAGTCTCGTATCGAGTTGAGTCAGCACTGATAGACACAAGACACATGATCTCTCATGTAACGCTCGGACGACGTCCACTTACGCACAACAGACGCGACACCAAAAGAACTGACAAATGCCACAGCAGGGTGAGTCCAACTGGTTTCGTGTTGGTCGTTGACAGTGCTGTGCTCTCTCACAGACACATAATAGATAGTTACAATAGATAGTTGGCAGACTGCCGAGCGCCTCGACGCTCATATATAGTACCCAGCCTCACGTCAGTACGACGTGGGAGGGTCTTCTCTCCAGGCTCGCCTCGGCCTTCTAGAGGGTGGGTGTATGTCGGCCATTGGTATCACCGACTTGACTCGAACAGCGTGCGTCGAGCACTTCATTCGGCATCGTCCATCGCTCACACCGTCGCCGACATAGGACGAAGCTCGAACTCGAAACTCGACTTACTCTCGCGGTCACACGGTAGCGGCGTAGACGGCAGCGACAGCACCATCAGCTCAGGCTCCATCTCAGGATCTAACTCGTCGGACCCCACGAACGACTCGACCTCGGATGCGTTCAAGCTGCTCTCGTGCTCGACGGAAGCATCGCCGTCGAGATCGTCGTGGTCGCTGGGATCACTGTCGCTGAAGTCGGTGTCGTCACAGGCTCGGAGGTACGCCTCGTCTTCACATATCTGGCGCGCCATCCGCTCCTTATCGATCGCACATTGCAGCTCTTCGTTGCGCTTGGCGTACTCTTTGACCGCGCTCTCAAGCTTCGACACCTCTTCTTGGAGCACTGCGTCGAGTGCGCGTTGCTCGTGCAGCTTGCGGCGCAACAGTCTCGCCTCGACCGGCAGGTACGCGAGCTCGTTCTGCATCATGACGTTTTCCACCTCCAGATCCAGCCTGCGCTCGTTCAGATCCGCTCGCAGCTGCAGCAGCTCGGCCACGTACGCGTCTCTCTCCTCTTGTTGCTCTGGATCGCAGCAGCGATCGTCGAGGCGATCAGCAACGGCGGTTGAGGCAGGAGAGGGGATCTTGATATCGTTCTCCTGCCGGGACAGGGGTGACACGCGGTCGACGTCGACCGGGGTCTTGTCCGCTTCTTGTTGTGGGGACACCGCATCCTCTTGAGGGTTCGCGTCGACATGGAGGTCGATGCAGATGTCGATCGCGTCGTTGTCCTCGCTCGGAGCGAGGCAGTTCGTCTTGAGGTCGTCTCGGTGGGAGGCGACACGCGCGCGCACCTGGACGGCGACGGCCGCGGCAACAGCGACCAGGAAGCCGCAGAGAGCGCACGCGATGACGAGCAGGAACATGTGCGCGGCGGAGGGTGCCGCAGTGTACGTCATGCTGTTGGTTTGGTGCTTGTCTAGCTTGGTTACTTAGCTTGGTTGCTTGGTTGCTTGGCTGCTTGGTTTCCCGCGCTTGCTTGGGTTTTGGAAAGTGGCTCGGTTTGGCGCGCTTTTGGAATGTACAGGGAGGGTTGTTGTAAGTATGTTTTTTCAGATCTGCGAAGGGAGTTCAGGTTACAACGCTGGTTGCCGATACTTGATCCAAACATGCAAGTACGTTGTAGTTGAAGTCTTGTTTTACAAAATCCGAATTTCGTGTGTGTGTCGATCGGAAAGCGTGGAAAATGCAGTCCTTGATATCGACAAAGTGCGGATGTGTCATGAATCCGCATGTCTCGACGCGTTCTTGGTGTTGATGGGTATTATGCGTTGGTTCTTCGAGTTGAAGCCGCCGTCTTAAATCCATGTGTTGGATGACATGTGACTTGTAAGGTTCATTGAGCTGCTTGGTTGCGTACGCCTCATCTAGATGCTGCGCTCCTTTGTGCTAATCCCTCCCCACGATCTTTCCCATAGCTCTAGCCATCGAATATGACGGCATCCCATGCTGGTGCATTGGCGAGAGCCATCAATTATGTGAGTGTAGATGATATATCAGTCCGATGTTGAAGTTGAAGGTGTTTCACAAGTCACATGTCATCCAACACATGGATTTAAGACGGCGGCTTCAACTCGAAGAACCAACGCATAATACCCATCAACACCAAGAACGCGTCGAGACATGCGGATTCATGACACATCCGCACTTTGTCGATATCAAGGACTGCATTTTCCACGCTTTCCGATCGACACACACACGAAATTCGGATTTTGTAAAACAAGACTTCAACTACAACGTACTTGCATGTTTGGATCAAGTATCGGCAACCAGCGTTGTAACCTGAACTCCCTTCGCAGATCTGAAAAAACATACTTACAACAACCCTCCCTGTACATTCCAAAAGCGCGCCAAACCGAGCCACTTTCCAAAACCCAAGCAAGCGCGGGAAACCAAGCAGCCAAGCAACCAAGCAACCAAGCTAAGTAACCAAGCTAGACAAGCACCAAACCAACAGCATGACGTACACTGCGGCACCCTCCGCCGCGCACATGTTCCTGCTCGTCATCGCGTGCGCTCTCTGCGGCTTCCTGGTCGCTGTTGCCGCGGCCGTCGCCGTCCAGGTGCGCGCGCGTGTCGCCTCCCACCGAGACGACCTCAAGACGAACTGCCTCGCTCCGAGCGAGGACAACGACGCGATCGACATCTGCATCGACCTCCATGTCGACGCGAACCCTCAAGAGGATGCGGTGTCCCCACAACAAGAAGCGGACAAGACCCCGGTCGACGTCGACCGCGTGTCACCCCTGTCCCGGCAGGAGAACGATATCAAGATCCCCTCTCCTGCCTCAACCGCCGTTGCTGATCGCCTCGACGATCGCTGCTGCGATCCAGAGCAACAAGAGGAGAGAGACGCGTACGTGGCCGAGCTGCTGCAGCTGCGAGCGGATCTGAACGAGCGCAGGCTGGATCTGGAGGTGGAAAACGTCATGATGCAGAACGAGCTCGCGTACCTGCCGGTCGAGGCGAGACTGTTGCGCCGCAAGCTGCACGAGCAACGCGCACTCGACGCAGTGCTCCAAGAAGAGGTGTCGAAGCTTGAGAGCGCGGTCAAAGAGTACGCCAAGCGCAACGAAGAGCTGCAATGTGCGATCGATAAGGAGCGGATGGCGCGCCAGATATGTGAAGACGAGGCGTACCTCCGAGCCTGTGACGACACCGACTTCAGCGACAGTGATCCCAGCGACCACGACGATCTCGACGGCGATGCTTCCGTCGAGCACGAGAGCAGCTTGAACGCATCCGAGGTCGAGTCGTTCGTGGGGTCCGACGAGTTAGATCCTGAGATGGAGCCTGAGCTGATGGTGCTGTCGCTGCCGTCTACGCCGCTACCGTGTGACCGCGAGAGTAAGTCGAGTTTCGAGTTCGAGCTTCGTCCTATGTCGGCGACGGTGTGAGCGATGGACGATGCCGAATGAAGTGCTCGACGCACGCTGTTCGAGTCAAGTCGGTGATACCAATGGCCGACATACACCCACCCTCTAGAAGGCCGAGGCGAGCCTGGAGAGAAGACCCTCCCACGTCGTACTGACGTGAGGCTGGGTACTATATATGAGCGTCGAGGCGCTCGGCAGTCTGCCAACTATCTATTGTAACTATCTATTATGTGTCTGTGAGAGAGCACAGCACTGTCAACGACCAACACGAAACCAGTTGGACTCACCCTGCTGTGGCATTTGTCAGTTCTTTTGGTGTCGCGTCTGTTGTGCGTAAGTGGACGTCGTCCGAGCGTTACATGAGAGATCATGTGTCTTGTGTCTATCAGTGCTGACTCAACTCGATACGAGACTCAAGGAGAGAAGATGTTTTAATGTTGGTGGCGCATTTGCGGCAAGGCCGCAAGCTTCCATGAAACTAGCGTCGATGTCTGGTCTAATGCTGTATCGTTGATGCCTTGCGGTGGGTGGTCGACGGCGACGACGTGCTCAAAGTCGGACAACGTCGACTGCAGCTTCTGAGCATGCGGTACGTGGCCGAACAGGTCCTGCTTTCCTCGTTCCAATTCCGGCCAGACTCGGTCATTTTGCTAGCTGCTTCGCGACATCGAGCGTTTCTTGGGCTGATGGATAACTCTTGACGAACTGGACTTGTTTCGTTTCGACTTGAAACCGGCGTGCGGTGACGAACCGACAATTCGTTGAATTGGTGAAGCGATAACCTAACTGATCCGTATCGAGTATTGACGAGATGAACTCGACATACACATTGACGTCTGGCTTGATCGGTGTTGTCGACACTTCGTTGCAACTCGCAGACACGGTTGTTTTTCTCGATCGATGCGACATCGTGTACCATCTCATGCCAATGTCGCAAGTGAACGTTTGCAGCATATGCAGTCAACATGTTCTCTAGCGGCAGACAAGACGACGTTCCACTATGGTCTGTTCATTGCTCGTTTGTCCTGGTTGCCGCATCCACAGCGCGTAGGGCTCCGTTCTGTACCTCGACGAACGAAATCTATCGACACCAGGACCTGTTTGACATCAAGGGGTTTTGCTCATGGTTCAGAGTGTCGAATGCAATACATTTTGAAAATATGGATCATTTGAACAGTCTCAACTTTGGCTCTGTGAGCTGGCGGCAGTTGATGGCCCTCCCTCCATGAATTCCTCTTAAATAATCATGCCGAAGGCGCCACTTACTCGACCAGCACATCCAAAAAGTCGCCGAATGTGTTGAAGAGCGACGCGACCTCGGGGCTGTCCGACACCTTCGTCAAGAACGAGATGCCCGACTCGACCAGCACGTTGGCTGCGTCCGCGGCGGAAGCCCTCGTCGTCTTCTCGCGCACCCACTCATCGTCGTCCCCGCTCTCGCCACCAAAACTGGCATCTTCATCGCAGTTGATCTCCGCAAAATACTGCAGCTCTTCATCGTCTTCGTCGAAGACATCCGACAGACTGGTCGTCCGATCGCTGTCGCTGCCCGAGAACACCTCGTCCTCCTCCAGGTACTCGAACCGCGGCGTCTTGCTCACCTCGTCGAACGTCTTGAGCGCGTGTCTCGCCTCGTTCGACACGTCTTCCACCACCGCAACGGCGTCCAACATCTCGTCCACCGACGGCAGCATGTTGTACAGCGCCTTGACGACAGGCACCAGTGCCGCGGCACCCGTGGCGTGGCCAACGGTCGCACCAGCCTTTCGGTAGTTGTCTCCGTCAAGAGCTTCACGAGCCACGTCCTGGCAGAGCAGGAATGTGTCGTGGGCCTCCTCACTGTTCACCGCCTCGTACACGTGCTTGAGTATGTAGAAGGCGTTCTGCGGTCCGAGCACTCGCACGAGGAACAACACCGTGCCTCTCGTCAAGTCGACCGCGTCCTGCTCCGACCAGTGCAGCGTCACGTCCGGCACCAGCGCGCGCAGCATGCGGTAGCTGGGGACCGCGATCGCGTACGACACGAGCGACGCCGACGCGTTCCCCGTGGCGCCGAGACCGAGCCACATGGCGTCCGACACCTTGGTGGCCGTGAACGACGCCGTCGACACGGCGCTGTGCGTGATCCCCTGCGCGACGTGCAGCGACGTCCGCGCCACCAGCTCCGTCGACGTCGACACGGCGCCAGCGATCTTGCGGCCGCTGTACGCCACAACGGTCGACGGGATCGCGACCGCCGTTGATACGCCGGTCGACACGAGCCGCACGGGGAGGAACAGCAGCTGGGTCACCGCGCTGGGGCCTCTGGGAACCGCCACCGCCAGGTGCTCGCCCTCGTCGCCGCTCGATGCCACGATCTCCACCGTCACGGTCGAAACGTGCTCTTCGTCTTCGTCCTCGTCCTGCTCGCGCTCGCCGAAGAGATCGTCATCCGCCTCGCGCTTGAACCCGTCCCCGATCTCGCTCATGCGGCGGCGCGCGTCCTGCTCGCCAAAGAGATCGGTAGCGACTGGCTTCTCCTCCATCGTGGCCGTCATATCCGCCGCGTCCGCAGATTGAGCCGCGGGCTGCCACGCGGACGAGATGACATGCTGCGACAGCTTGAGCGGCGCCGAGACGGCGAACGACGTCGCTCTGTAGGCCGCGCGTCCCGCCGCCACGTACGGATATAGCACAAGGCTGGCGGCCGAGGAGGCCACGCCGAGCGTCGAGCGTAGCGCGCCGTGCGGCGCGTCACCCGCCGGAGCGCCAGCCTGAGGCGCGGCTTCCATGGCCGGGAGAAATGAGGCCGGAAAGGTCTCCAGGCTTTGGTTCCGCCTGCGAGATTTCCGACCTTGACTTCAAAATGTGACGCACCATGCGGCACGAGCGGCTATTCTTGTAGTTTTGAAAAGATACCCTCGCTATTTGCAATCGAGCGTGGAGTGTGTGCGATGGAGATGGACGGCATCGACTAATTCTGTAAATCCGCGGATACCCCTCGACTCTTGTCTGAACCAGAGCGTGCAGTACGCTAGGTACCGTAGCCAACCCCCGCTCCTCCCATCCACCCATCCCGTTGTTCGTGCGGGCGGAGGCGGCGCTCGCGCTCGCGCTCGCCGAAGATATATCTGCGCGTCGCCAGCGATCGGCCGGCACCCTGTCGACCGCTTGGAGCCGCTCCACAGTGGTCGGTCGCGTCCGTCGGCGGTCGTGGATGCAGTTCGGAGCGTAACCCTTCGCCAGGTCACTCGCTCGCCGTCACGGCCGCTGATCTGTTCAACCGTCTCTCACTCTCCTTATGGCAAAAACCCGACCCCTCACCTGACGAGCGCCGCCTCATCACACCTGCCAGCGACGAGACGCTCGCTGATTGGCCCTCACTCCGCTCTTCCCTCGGTTCTCCCCCTCCCCTCGCGCGCTTGGCCACACCACGAATGCCGAAATTGCAAATATGAGCGTACTGCCGCGTTAAATGGCCGCGGTTCCTCGACGGTCTGTGCGCCTATTACTGTAATTTCACGTTTTGATAAAGTCCACATTTGCAACTGGTCGTCGCCGTCGCTCGCCCCCTTCCCTGCTTTCTTTTTCCTCCGAGGCCGCTCAGCACCTCAATTGACCGACCGACAGCGCGGGGCGGCTTGGCGCTCCCCATCCACGTAAAGCGCGCGCGAGTGCCGGACCGTCGAGCGACCGCGGCGCGCTCGGACGCGCTCGGACGCGCAAGCACCCAGCAGCGGCAGCAGCGGCAGCAGCCAGCAGCAGCCAGCAGCCAGCAGCAGCAGCGAGGCCCGCGGAGCGTTGCGCGGCGCGCAGGGCGGCCTTGCAGCCTCGACTCGGGGCCGAGCAGCCGACGCGACGGACACGGGCGAGCGCGCCTCGGACACGACGCAGCCGGCCACCGTGACGGTCGGCGGCAAGGCGGCGGCGCTGCGCGCCAAGATGCAGCAGCAGCCGGTGGGGGCGACGGCGGCCGCGGCCACGCTCGAGTCGGGCCAGTCCTCGACCTACTCGCGCGGCGGTGGCCACCACAAGTCGCATGTCGGCTCGCCCTTCACGTCCAGCAGCGTGGACGAGCCGGGCAGCACGCCGAGCCAGTCGTCATCGTACTTTATCGAAGGTCCATGGGAACAGCGCAACCGGCACTTCAAGAACGTACTGCTCCATGTGTGCTCGTTCATCCTGCTGCTCGAGTTCGCCGAGCGCGTGAGCTACTATGGCATCAACCAGGCGCTCAAGAACTTCATGGGCAACCTCGGCTGGTCGCAGGTCGGCTCCAACTCGCTCAAGAGCACGTGGACGTCCATCTGCTACCTCTCGCCGCTGCTCGGCGGCTACATCGCCGACGAGAAGTGGGGTCGCTTCACGACGCTCTGGGTGTTTGGTGTGTGGTACACGGTCGGCGCCTTCCTGCTCACCGTGTCGGCCCACCCGACGTTCATGATGTCCGGCGGGGAGCACCACGCGGTCGCGAACGTGCTGTGCCACATCGGTCTGTTCGGCGGCGTGGCCGTGGGCACGGGCGCCATCAAGGCGAACGTCATCACGTTCGGCGCCGACCAGTTCGACCCGAACGACCCGAATGAGGTGACGCAGAAGGAACACTTCTTCTCCTACTTCTACATCGTCATCAACCTCGGCGCCATCTTCTCGTACGGCTACCTCTCCATCCTGTGCGTCGACGGCTCGGGCGCCATCTCGTCCGAGTACGGCTACTTTGCCGCCTTCTTCATCTGCGGCGGCGTCATGGTGTTCGCGTACGTGCTCTTCCTGTTCGGCAGTCCGCGCTACGTGCACTTTGCGCCGCAGGACAGCGCGCTGTCGAAGCTCTGCTCGATCGTGTTGGGCAACTGCGCCTACAGCTTCGAGGCGCGCATGCTGTACTACGGCTTCATCGCCTTCGTCGCCGCGTTCCCGCTCAACCTGCTCGCCTCGTTCCTCGCGGACCTGCTCTCGGTGGGTCAGTACATCTCGTACCTCGTCGTCATCTGCTGCATCTTCGGCATGTACGCGTGGATCCGGTACGGCATGACGACGGCCTATATGGACAAGTCGAAGGCCTCGAACGGCGGCAAGTACAACGACGAGACGGTGGACGAGATCAAGATGGTGATCCGCGTGCTGCCGTTCGCGTCCTTCATGATCATGTGGGAGTGCGCGTACGACCAGCTGGACGCCAACTTCCAGTCGATCGCGCAGCAGTGCGACCTGCGCATCGGCGCCGACAATCTCACGGACACGAGTGCGGTGCAGGTTCCCGGCGCGAGTCTGGGTATCTTCGACCCACTGACGATTATTTTGCTTATCCCTCTGCTTGACGGCTTCATCTACCCGTTGTACCGCAAGACGTTTGGCCGACCACCGAGCGCGTTCGGCAAGGTCTTGACGGGACTGGTTGTCGCCATGCTCACGATGGTGTGGTCCGGCGTGTTCGAGACGATCCGGAGAGACGCCGGGCCGCTCGAGTACGTGGACGACAACGGCGACGTGCAGGCGATCATGAACAAGGGCTCGAATCAGCCGATGAACGATATTTCGTGGGGCTACGCTGTGCCCATGTACGTGCTCATCGCCGTGGCCGAGTGCCTGATCAACGTGACGGCTTACGAGCTGTTTTACACGGAGGTGCCCGTGTACCTGAAGAGCACGTGTCAAGCGATCAATTTGTTCATGGTGGCCATGGGCAGCAACCTCACGTCGACCTTCACGCTGCTCTTTGAGCACTACATTGCTGACGACCTGAACGACGGGCACTTCGAGTACATGTACTACACGCTCGGCGTGCTCAGCCTGATCAACATCGTGGGCTACGTGGTCGTGATGCAGGCCATGGAGTTCGGCATGGTGCGCTTCGACCAGGACGACGAGCTGCTGGACGGCGCCGTGTACGACTCGCAGGGCATCGACATCACCAACATCGCGCGGCACTCGTCCTTCGAGAGCATCTCACTCTCGCGGACTTGAGGGAGGCGAAGGAGCCTGTCGATAGTAGTCAGCGACCGCCAGCGACCGCCTATTTTAAGATGATCAACGCGCCTTTGTCCATTGTCTGCTGTTGTTGCTCGCCGTGCGGCGATGGGCCGTCCGCGGTCTCGGCCGCCGCGTCGTACGCCCGCCAAGCTCGCACCGCTCAGTCACGCCGTGGTCGAGCTGCAGCCGGCGTTCGCCTATCACGAGGTGCCGGTCGAGCTTCTTGATGGCGCCGTCGTCGACCTGTCGGTGCGGTTAGCGTAGATGTGGTTAGACTCGATGGCACTGCCTGACGGGTGTGGTTGTAGGTTTGGTCAGTTGTGGCGACGGACACGAGCATCGCGAAGCTCGTGGCTCTGCACGATGGCAATAATACATGCAAGCCGCCTTCGTCTCACGTGCGACAGCGGTCGAACCAGGTCGAGAACCTGCCGGCGGTCAATGCCTTCTGTCGCCCGCGCGTCGAGCTGCTGCATCTGAACCTCGCCGGAGCCTCCCAGGTGAGCGGTGTGCCATTCGAAGCATGATTTTGCCTTAGTCCTGACGCTGGCAGGTCTGCAGCTGACCGATCGTTCGGCACGCGCCATTGGCGACTCCAGTCCAGCCCTGCGCTCGCTGGATCTCTCTCGCGCCGTCCAGGTAGGCTGCAAATACTTGATTGTCGGTAGTGTATGCACTTGTGAAACTCAACTGGTGTCTCGGTGCAGTTGTCGGACGCTGGGGTGCTGCACATCGTGACCCGATGCGCTGCTCTGGAGTCGTTGACGCTTCGTCGACTGCCGCGGCTCGCTGGTGCTGCGGTCTCCGCGCTCGGCACCTTTGGTCGCGCTCTTCAAGGTTCGATCTCATGTCTTTCACCGCGCTTGAACCACACTTCTCACGCGATTGGTATCGTCAGTTCTTGCGATCACACACTGCTCGCGCGTTCCTGAGGCGGCGCTGCTGGCTGTCGCTACTGGCTGCGGTCGCTCGCTGGAGACACTCGACATTGGCCACGTGCCGCTCGTGACAGACGCGTTGCTGCGACAGCTTGCGCGGAATTGCATTCGTCTGCGTCGCCTGAACGTCTCGGGCTGCGTCAGCATCTCGGCTGCCGGCATCGTCGCGCTTGCCTCCTCCTCGTTGAGCCACCTCGAGGAACTGTCGGCTTCCGCAACCGTCTGCACCACCGACGCGGCGCTGCTCGCTGTGGCCGGCGCGTTCATCGGACTGCGCGCCGTGACGCTGGCAGGTTGTGCTGCAGTGTCCGACGCCGGAGTCGCCTGGCTCGCCGAGCGGTGTCCCGCCATCGACGCGCTGGACGTGACCGACTGCCCGCAGCTCTCCGATTTAGCGTTGGGGGCCGTCGGCGCACACCTCGCACAGCTCTCGTCTCTCAGCATCGCCGGCTGCGCGCGCGTCACAGGTCGCGGCGTGCGCCACGTTGCAGTCGGGTGTCCACTGCTGACGTCACTCAACGCGTCACGGCTCCCATTGCTCGATGACGCGCCAGGTGACGCCGACGGCATCGCAGCTGTGGCACAGCAGTGTAGCCATCTCCGCCGCCTCGACCTGTCGGAATGCGCTCGCATTGGCGACCGCGCGCTGCTGGCGTTGGCGCGCGGCTCGATCAAGTCACTCGCAGATCTGCGGGTTTCTCATTGCGAGAAGGTGACGAGTGCTGGTGTTCGTGCGCTGCTGACGGCTCAAGGCGCGTCGCTGACCACGCTGCACCTGGACGGCTGCAATGCAGTGGACGACCGCGCGTTCGCTGCTCCGTGCGACTCGCTCCGCTCGCTGCGACTCAACGGCTGCGTCAATGTGGGTGACGCGACGCTGCGGTGGCTTGGACAATACGCAGCGACGCTGAGCGACCTCGACGTCTCTGGATGCGCTCGCGTGACGGACAATGGCGTCTTGGCGCTGTTCGCGCGGCATCCAGGCGCGAGAGCGGCGCACATGCGTCGCCTGTGGCTCCGCGGCTTGACCCAGTTGACGGACGCGGTGCTCGCATGGCTGGCGCAGCTGACCCCGAGGCTCGTGCTGCTCGACGTGACGGCGTGTCCTCGCCTCCACAAGTTCGCGCTCGCGGCTGTGGCGTCCAACTGGAAGTTCGCCGTGCTGCGCGACGACGGCTCGCTCGGCTTCCGCGGGTTTGTCCCGTTGAACTCGCGCGTGGACGACTGGCTCGCGCTCGAGGACTACGGGGCCGGGTGGCGTGCAGCACTGGCACTTCAGTCGAGGTTCCGAGCTCACGTGGCTCGTCGTGAGGCGGATCGCAAGCGAGAGGAGCGACGCAACGAGCGAGCAGCTGTGGCGGTGCAGCGAGTGTGGAGAGGACGACTGGGTCGACTTGAGGCTGCGCGTCGAAGAGCCGAACACGACCGCGAGTGCCAAGCTGCCGCCAAGATCCAGGCGCAGTGGCGGCGGCGACGAGCTCAGCGACTCGTCGAAGAGATCCGATGCGTGAAGCATTCGCAGCGCCGTCATGACGCAGCACGGACCATCCAACTCGCTTGGAGACGATGCTGTCTTCGTGAGAGATTACTTCAGCGAGCTCAGCGCAGTCGACAGCAGCGCGAGCGGCAGACTCAAGCCGCCACGACGATCCAGCGGCGCTGGCGAGGCGTCCAAGCCCGCGACCGCGTCCGAAGACTGCGAGAGCTTAGTGCAGCGCACGCTCAGCGCGAGTTGGCGGCGATCATCAAGCTGCAGACCCGAGTTCGAATGCGGCTGGCTCGGCGAGCGGCGATCCGACGGCGAGTGCAGCTTGATGAGGAGCGAGCGCGGCAAGAACAGGCTGCGCGCTGCTTGCAGACGCGCTACCGCGGCCACCGTGCGCGGCGGGAGATGGCGGCCATGACGGCGGAGCTTCGTGCTCATGACGCGGCCTCTCGGCGTCTCCAGCGCTGGTGGCTCGCCTGTCGAGGCCGCGACGCCGCTCAGCTCATGGCGCTCACTCGACGGCACGCGAGAGAGAACGCAGCAGCGATGAAGCTCCAGGCCGCGTGGAAGCGCCGCGTCGGACGACTGGAGGTACAACTCCTTCGACTCGCTCGATCCGAGAGCCAGCAGCGCGTCACCGTCGCCGCGACCAAGGTGCAGACCCACTGGCGGAGGCGGAGAGAGCGCCACGCTCGCGAAGCCTCGTTCCGCGAGCAGCTCGAGCTCATCGCCCACAAGGCGCAGCGAGTGCATCGCGCCGCGACACTCGTGCAGGCCCACGAGCGAGGCAAGCGCGACCGTGTGCGGGTTCAGCAGCTGCGACTCGCGCGCAAGCGGCGGTGGAAGTGGGTCGAGCAGTCCGACGGCCAGCATTTCTACTACGTGAGTACTGCTTGAGATCGAGGGATAGATGCTGGATGGATGGGCTGATGATCATTGCTCGACAGCACTTGGACACGGGCGAGGTGCGGGTCCGACAGCCGCAGGACGTGCTCGATCTGCTTCCAACTCCAGTGTGCGACAACTGCGGTGCGTCCTGGAGCTTGCTTGAATGCGTCACTGTCGGCATTGAGACTTGTTCACTTGGCTGTTGATGTCTGTATCAGGCGAGAAAGCCGATGTCGAATGTCAGGACTGCACCGAGGTCTTCTGCTCGCCGGTACGAACCTCATTTGTCGTTTGACTTGGCATCACACACTGACGACGTGGATCGTGCAGTGCTGGACGCGCGTGCACGCCGGCGGACGGCGGCGCGGCCACGTGTTCCGCTCGCTGTGGGACTGGGAGGGCAAGCGCATCGACTACGACGGTGACGAGTTCCCGTCGCGCTGGCCGCCGGAGCTGCGGCAGGACGACCGGGCTGGATGGTCGCTGCGGTGCCACCCGCTGCGGACGCCGGACGAGGTCGTCGGCAACTGGGAGCGGTACGTGGACGCGGCGTCGGGCCGCGCGTGGTTCTTCAACCGCGAGACCCTCGAGGACTCGTACGCCGAGCCGCCCGGCGTGTTCGCGACTGCGGACGACTGGACGCTGTACGAGGACGCGAGCGTCGGGAGCTACTTCTACAACCAGCGCACGGGCGAGAGCACGTTCGAGCGGCCCGAGGGATGGCACTCCCCCAGTGGCCACCTCGACGGCGTCTATGCGGCTTCAACTTGAACTCGAGCGGCAAGAGCGAGCGTGTGGCTATGCAAGGTGATCACCGCCGGTCAGCCATCGATCGAGGAGGCTGGATTCACCCATGGTATCAAGTGTATCGGGTATCGACGGCCGAGTTTCTGAACCCGGAGCGTGGAAATGGTCAACCACTGCGTACGCTGTGTGTTGTCGGCTGGGCGTTGCACCTCCGCGTGCGTGTCGCTGCCATTCGTCGCCCGTCACGTGAACGAGCTCCACGCTTGTCTCTGCTGGATTGAAGCGACTCTGGGTCAACGCTCGCTCCATGCAGAATCAACCGCGGCCATGACGGCCTGGCGCTGGCAGCATCCTCGCCACGTCCGACTCACGTGGGATGTTCGGGTGTTGAAACTTCAGACAGCAACGGCGGTGCTGGCCGATGGCGAGGCGTCACGGATGGAGTTCAGGCTGGTCGGCGACGGACGGGCCATGAGCACATAGACAGCGACAGCGTGCGACTCGCGCGCTCGACTCGGGACGCGAGCGCCGAGAGAGACATCGCTGAGACTCTCCGTGACATGCTGGTTGTACAAGGCTTCTCTGGTACGGTGACGGCATTTGGGAGCGGCGGTGGATGGTTGAACCCACGACATTGACGTCATTGAAGGGCGAAATATACGGCTGCACAGTTCGATGATGTGCCACAATCATGAGCACATACTGAATTTGAGTGGGTTGAAAATTGCAATTTTGGATACATTATATCTTTGATTTGATTTTTATTGGGAGAGGCTTCCTGGTTTTTGAGCAAAGTGAATCAAAATGCGAAGTTTGATCGGTAGATCTCTCAAAAGAAGAAGGTTGGTAGCGGTGAACGGCGTTCACGCTGACTGCAATCAGCTTTACTAACCCATAACCACTGCTGTGGCTGGGCAGCGGCCGTTCCGCTCAAGAAGGGAGATCTGTTAGCGCAGCCTGTAGGGTCGCTAGCAGCTCAAACGGTAACACGGCGACTCCCCCCAGACCACAAAGATGGCGTGGACAGAGCGCCTAGGTTGAGGATAGGTGTAGTGCGCTAACGGCCGCAGACTCCTCAAGCTCTCGCTGTAACGGACGTGGTGCCAAATATTTAGGCTAGAGCTAGATCTGAACGACTTGTATAGTCTAGGCTCGGGAGGCTATATCCGGTTGTTGGCAAGCTCTAGATCTATAACCGAGCCAGGGGGTTGAAGAGTCGCCCCCCTGCTCGCACTTCGGATTTTGCTCGGAGAACAACAAGTCAAGCATCTTCCTCGGGGACGGCTTCCCTGACGTGTTGTCTCTTGTTCCCCTCCTACTCAAGCGCGCGAAAAACACTATAGGGGGGAGTAAAAGCTCACAGCCGCCCATTCCAGAAGCTCGCAAACCTCGTCTTTCGACGAGCTATCAATGCAGATATCATGCGGCCAAGCCGAGCCCAACGCATGGGAGGCGGGTTCACAAGCACCTAGCACCGATGTCTACGTAGCCGCAGCCGGCCTCTGGAGTCTCGCCAATGCTGATACATGCGAATCTGATCTCGACACGCAGGACTTTGGAGTCGACGCTGTCACCGACACTCACACACAAGCATCTTCGATCCCAACTTCTCTGCCACACCAAGTGGCCAAACCGAAGTATTCGAGTGTTCTGTCCAAGCTTACCACCATTTGCAGCCTTCCACCGCTGGTGGAGCAGATTAAGCGAACATGTATCCTTGTCAAGCAAGTTCGTCTCGAGGGCATACACATCGCCAACCTGCACGTCCGGCGATGCCTGGCCATGGGAGGCGATATGCCTGCCCTCAACAACATGTTTTTTTACGGCTGCATGGTGTCATCTTTGCGGCAGATCGAGAGGCGAGACCGCCACTCACCACAACCATGTTTCCCTTATCTTCACGATACATTGATTCAATACTGGGAAGCCAGAGAGCAAGTTCAAGGCTATTCATCCGTTGAGCTGATTAACTATTGCTCAGTGTTCGGAGATTTGGCTAGACAAATGGCCGTCAACGCGACGAACATGATCATCCAGGAATTCAGACGCCGTCTTCGACAGTACATTCGATTCCGATTTCGTAGGCCAGGACAGACTCAGCTCCCTCGGAGGGAGACGACAAGGCTGCTCGAGAGCTGCTACCGGGTCCGGACACGTCCCGTGGTGGATGCAGAGGGAAACGAGACGGGCCAGACAGAACCGATATGGACCGAGTGGGATGAAACAACCGACCCTGTGGAGCGTCAGCTACGGCAGTGGCTGGGCATCGTACCCACGAAGCCTCATATTCATGACAATCTCGCCTACTTCTTGATCAAGACTTACGATATGCTGGTATCCTTAGAGTATTACGTGAGCCTACGACCACGAGCAAAAGGAACGAAACTCTACTCACTTCTTCCACTCCCGACTACCTACACGGCTGACTATATACCGATCAACGGGAGCACGTTGTACACGATGCTGGCTCACATCAAGCACGTGCCTGCCATTAACGCTTTCCTGCACTTACATTTCAACATGGCCACCACCCAGCCGAGGAGTGACAACGGCGAAGTCGGCTTCAGCAAAAAACAAATCTTGCGTCGCCGTGACGAGATGATGAGGGCGGTATTCGATGTCGCTCTATTCGAGACATCGAGTCGGGTATTTGCAACCGAGGTTATGACTGACGGCTACGGTGCCTACGTGCTTCTGAAGCGGCCCGAGACGAGAACAACGGCGGTGGCCATGGGAGATAGTTCGGACACTCACTCCCAGTTAGACAGGTCCCAACAGGACCTGATCAAACTCGGCCCTGAGTACTCACCGGACGTGATCATTGGAGTGGATCCTGGTACAATCAACTTGTGCACGGCTGTTAGTGTTGGCCGGCTGCATCCCCGTCACTACCGACACAGTGAGAGGCTCAAGAATCGACGGCCACGAAGGCGCAAAAGGCGCAAAAAGCGAAATCGCCGGTATCAGCGTGGGCAAAAGATCACGCAGATTAGCACGGGCGAATACCGCCACCTGGCGAAGATGAGCCATTTCGACTCTTGGACGAAAAACCTTCGGCGGAATGATCCATTGTATTCCAGTGTCATTCAAGGTATGCCGTCGTTCCGGCTATCTAGCTACGACATATATCTCGAGCGTATGACGTACTTCTGGATGCACGTTCGCTATCTAGTGGTGTTCAGCGCCGAGCATGCATTCTCGCGGTGGCGCTTCACGAGATCTCGACTGAAGACGAAGGCCATGGACGCCCTTGCCAAACGGGTAGTTCCCGTACCTAGCAGCCAGGTTTGTGTCGCGTATGGCGACTGGAGCAGGCAAGAAGGACTCAAGGGACATCCATGCGCTCCAGTAAAAGCATTCGCTAGAGCGCTACAGCAACGAGCAACCGTCCTACTCATGGACGAGTATTGTACAAGCCAGATATGTTCGCAATGCCATCATCGTCTGAGGCAAGCTCGACTGTTCACGAAGATGAAGAGAGGGGAACTCGACGAAGATGTTCGCTTCAAAGCGATGCCGAGCAGGAAGGAGCAAAAGGAGATCGTCGAGATGTCCAAGTTCAGGAATCGGAAGCTCAAGGACACCAAAATCGTCCTCAAGAGCAACCGGAATGTCTTGCGCTGTGTCAACAGTCGCTGCAAGGCCAACTTCTGGAACCGTGACGTCAATGCCGCCAGGAACATCTTGGAACTGCTGAAGAGTGGACTGAAAGGGAAGCATGGTCCAAGACGGCTGAAGCCATTCAGGCGAGGCGGACAGCAGGCATGACGTCGACGGAGAGAAATGTCGTATGAAAGACTCAGAGGCACTACCAGTGCATAGGGTCATAGCAGCGACAAGTAGAGGCGCCGGCGGGGGCTAACCCCTTCCACGGCTATCCTTACATTTGGAGGGCACAGAGGCCAGTAGGGCCGGAGCAGTGCGCTCGTCAGTTTGATCACAGGCTTGGCCGTATTACAGTACGTTTATGGTTGTTCGGTAGATCTTTCGTTTCTGCGCGAGTAAACATCTCGACCGATTTTGCTTGTTGACTCGCAAGGTGGACTCGCGAATTACCCAACATCAGTGCGTCGTGGTAGACAGCTTGGTTGAACTTGCCATTGTGCACTGGCAGAGTGTGCGTCATGACTTTGTGTTTGCGCCAATGTACTGATATTGCGCATTTCAACCCAAGCAGCGTCAATACACTACTTTTGCTAAATTCCCTCGCCATGGTTCGCTGGCTTGCGTTTCACTCCCACCAGCACTCTGACCAACATTTTGAGCACCACCTTTTGGCATAAACTCATTCTGGCTCGGCTTCCACCCTTGGCGTTGATGACAGTGCGCGTTGGGCGTCATCGTCGCGCCGTCGAGATATTTTCTCACATTCGCCTCCGAACTTTCCCACACCGCGACTTGCGCGCCAACCACACGCGGACAAGCGCCGTCTCCACGTTTATCGCCTTCGCTGTCGCCGCTGCAGCGTCGCCCAAGCCTCAAGCCACATCGGCCAAGCCACGGGCCAAGCCACTGCGCAAAGGGTTCGGCTCTTCGTTTCGCTCACGCGCTCCTGTCGCTCGGCCTTGCACCCGGCCGCCACCTTCAACCAGCCGACCGGCCATTCCACCATTCCTCGACGGCAGCGCATAGCTAGCCAGCATGGAACCCCCGCAGCAGAGGCGCAACCCGGCCGAGGACGGCTCGGACGTCGCGGAACAACAGCTCAAGAGCCTCGGGCTGAGCCTCGGCGAGTCGCCGCGCGCCGCCGCCAAGTCGCGCGGCCGCCAGTCGCTCGACAGTCCTCGCCGCAGCCTCTTCAAACTGGCGCCGCCGGCCTGCAAGGTCTCGAAAGCCATCAGCAAGGCGGTCGAGAATGATCGTCCCAGCGTCATGACCGGCGCGCGCCGCCTGCAGCTGCCGCATACGATCACGGAGCGCCACGGCGGTCGCGAGCTGTGGGTCAAGGCGCCGATGGTCTGCGGCGAGCTCGACAAGCGCGGCTTCCGCTGGCGCCGGCTCTGGAAGCCGCGGTACGTCGAGCTGGACGGCCGCTACCTGGCGTACTACGACGTCTCGCAGTCGTCGCTCGCCAAGCGCAAGCCTCGCCGCCGCGTGCAGCTCACGGCCAGCGGCTTGCTGCAGGACATTGACGCGCTCAGCTTCTCGGTGATCCCGTCACACGGCGAGCCAGCGTGGGTGTTGCGCGCCGCGACGGCCCACACCAAGCTGCGGTGGTGCCGCGCGCTCTCGGACTGCCTCGATATCCTCACGTGGCTGCAGCACTACACGGTGGGGAACGTGCTCGGCGTCGGCGGCAACGGCGTCGTGCAGGAGCTCGTGGACCGCCGCAACGGCTCCAAGTTCGCCGTCAAGATCGTGGACGTGGCCAAGTTCCGCAACCGCGACGCCGTCGTGGCCGAGGTCGAGATCCTGCGCAACATCACCAACAGCATCTGCCACCCGAACCTCATCACGATCCACAAGGTGTACGAGGAGCACGGCAAGGTGTACATCATCCAGGAGCTCTGCACGGGTGGCGAGCTCTACGACGCCGTCATCCACCGCGGCCGCTACTCGGAGCGCGACGCCGCCGCCATCATGCGCCAGCTCGCGTCGGCGCTGCACGCGCTGCACGCGCACAACATTTTGCACCTGGACCTCAAGCCCGAGAACATCCTGCTGGCCTCCGCCTCAGCCGACCGCATCCTCGTGACCGACTTTGGGCTTGCGCGCATGATCAATGGCAAGCACAACCCGCTCTCGACCGAGCAGGGCACGTCAATGGCCGGTACGGTCGGGTACATGGCGCCAGAGGTCATCACGTCGCACATGTACACGGCGGCGGCGGACGTGTTCAGCGCCGGCGTCATCCTGTTCATCCTGCTCGTGGGGTACCCGCCGTTCCACGGCGACTCGGAGGTCGAGACGCTGCTCAAGATCGCGCGCGGGGACTTCCAGTTCGACGCCAACGACTGGGCCGGCGTGTCGATGGACGCCAAAGAGCTCGTGGCGCGCATGCTCGAGGTGCGCGCGCAGGACCGCATCACGGTGGACGAGATCCTGGAGCACCCGTGGATCCGCCAGCTCGACGAACTCGACAGCGACAATCAGCCAGCAGACGGAACAACCAAGGCGCCATTGCCTGGTTGCGTCGCCGACCGCATGCTCGCCAAGACAGTCGAACGCCTGCAGCGTTTCAATTTCGACCGCAAGTCGGAGAACATGGGCTCGCTCATGGGCTCGTTGTTGCTGAGCGGCGAGGCCACGGACGCCGACTTCGAGACACTCGTGGACCTCAAGACGATCGACATGATGATCCGCCAGCTCTCGCCCGATGGTCGCAACTACATTCCGCTCGACCGAGCCCACGTCATGGCGCGCGGTCTCGGCCTGTCGCCGTTCGTGGATGTCCAGCGGTTCGTGGCTTTCTTGGACCAGAACCACGATGGCTTCATCGACGCCCGTGACTTCTGCGAAGGCGTACGCGCCATGCGCAGCCACCACAAGTCGTTCGCGAGCATGATCTTCACGGCGATGTGCAAGATGGTGGGGCTGGTCGCACCGACTCACGGGAAGGTTCGGTTGGACCAGCACCACTTCAAGGACGCGCTCGAGCAGCTCGAGTGTCCTGAGCCTTTGCAGAAGGTGTTCTTCAGATACGTCGCGGAGCAAGAGGAGCAGGAGGAGCTGAAGGCTGCATCCGAGCATCGACGAGTCCGCGGGAAGTGGTCGGTCGGCGAGGACGACTTTGTCGATCTCATGGACCACATCTCCTTCCTCGGACTGCTCTTCCTGCGGATAGCGAAGGACAACGTGGTCTCGATCGTCCGATCCCGCAGCGTTGACGACATGCCGCGCATCTCGGAGACCTCGATGAGCTCGATCTCGCCGCGTCCCTAGGAGCACCACGAGCTTTCATCAGCAACCAAACTGCATATCCACACTTCCGTCAACACGAGTTTATTTATTTGCTAGACGCTCCGTCCTCTGCGCAGAGTGGGCATATCCATGTCTTCAACAATGTCGGCGTCTGGCTCTGCCGAAAGCACACGCTCCGCCCATTCACGGATTCGAGGCAGCGCGTAGTCGTAGCCCACGCGAATGATCTCGTCCATCTTGTCGAACTGCAGCGTGCCGTACTCGTTGACTGGAGGACGAAGGTATAGGTCGATGAATTCGTCGCGGATGTGGTCCTTGTGCTGCTCCGAAGCTACATACGCCAGCGCTGCTGACACGTCGCCCATGGACGGCACGGTGACAGTCTTGGCGAACGGGTTGAGCTTGTTCCAGAGCACCCACCATCCCGAGAGGGAGCTGCCGTAGTTGAAAAAGTCGCGCCGGGTCTCTCTGCCAACGTCCACGGCCATAATGTACTTGATGCCGCCCTCCTCCTTCATCACGTTCGCGGGAAGATTGTTCATGTAGCCGCCATCGAGCAGCAAGGAACCGTTCTCGGAGATTGGAGGCAGGTACCCCTGCAGGCTCATCGACGCTCGCACATACTTCCAGGCAGGGCCGCTGCGGTGCACACTCATCCGCGACTTGGCAATATCGGTCGTCACGCAAAAGTAGTTGAGCACCATGTCTTCGATGGACATGTCGAAGAAGAACTCGCGCAGGCTCCTGTTGAAGCGGTCGCCGTTGAAAAAGGACGCAATAGGCAGAGTGAGGTCCTTCAGCTTCTCCAGGATGCTGCTCATGCCAAGCGAGAACTTGAGCGCCTTGTCCTCGACAAGGTCCAGTTTGTGAGGATGCAGCGCGTACAACGCACCAATCATAGCGCCGATACTGGTGCCGCCAACCACGTCAACGTGGACTCCGCACTCTTTCAGTGCCTTCATCACACCAATGTGCGCTAACCCACGAGCACCGCCGCCACCAAGCACCAACCCGACTGCGTTGCCAGTGATTCTGCGAGCGAGACGAAGGAAGTCCGGTCTGTGGGCTTCGAACGGGGACTGCACATTGTGGAAGCTATTGATCCACTCGAACTTCTCCATCGGGAACAAGAATCGCGGGAGCATGGGACTGTCCATCACCAAACGGAGCCGCCTCCTCAACTTGTATGTCTTGGACGATCCAGTCTGAGCGTCCTTGGACGCGGTATCGAGCGCCGAGAGCGTCCAGTTCTCATCTCGGACGCGAACGACGCTGATAGTGGCGTTCTTCTTGTCCCACGACTCCTCGAGCATCGCCACCATGTCCACCATGGCGTCTTGCTGCGGATTAGTGTCCGAGCACAGCAGCAATATGTGATCCGCCTGCCGAATGCACAACTTCGTCCACGGAGAAAAGTGCATGTCAGCTTCGTAGATCACGAGCTCGTTGGCACCTTCAATGTCGCCCATCCACGAGCTCAAGTTGGCTCTCGCAACACGCGACAGGCTGCTCCACTGGTCGCCCAAGAACGCCTTGGCCTTCCCCGACGAGATAATCTCCACCGTCGCGAGCGTTTCCAACGACGATCGTAGATGCGAGCAGAACGGAGCGATCTTGGTCATTTTGGTCAACGAGAGGACCGCGATCGTACCGATGGGCAACGACCGACTGTTCTTGTGCTCGCGGGTCTCCTCCACCGACGAACTCAGCGAGAGCAGATAGTTGCTCGTCATCTTAGGGTTCGACGTGTCGGTTTTCATGGTGTCTGTACGCTGACCTGGGATGCGGTGCGCAAGGTTCTTGGTGAAGTGGATCAACACCGTCGGGTGTTTGCTCACCACGTAGTCGAACACGTTGCGCGACATTTGCGAAATCTGGCAGTCTCGGATCGCAAACACTGACGAATTGCTTGGACCAGCCGACAGCATGTCCAACGCACCAAGCGTCGCACCTCGAACCAGTTCGCTCGTTGTCTCGACCTGCTTCCCGCGGTACGAGTAGAATTGAAGTGCTCGCAGCCGACCGCTGATCACCGAGAACACGGAATCGCAGAGATCGCCGCGGTTGAACAAGCTCTCGCCGCTCTGAAGATGTAGCCAGTCGAACGACGTGTCAGCGACACACACGAGACTCGAGTACTGCTCCAGTAGATGACGCGTGCACTTGATGGCCACGGAGTTGTTGTGCAAGAGACTGCTGAACAGCGCGTCGGGGATCCATAACAACGTTGTCTCCTCCAGGCAGACCGATCGTATCACGTTTGGATGACCGACGATGCAAGACAGGATGCCGAGCTGACACCCTTTCGTTGCCTTGTACATCTCCACGAACTGCTTCTGTGCGTGGATCTGCACACTCACGCTCCCGTTCAGCAAGACGAATACACCCGGAGACTCGGAGTAGTTCTCGTTGACCAGCATCGACGCTTTCCGGGTACTGATCTGGGCACATTCGGCCAACGACGAAATCAGTTCTTCGTCGTACAAGCCAATTGCGTCGGCCAGGCTGTCGATGTACTCTTTCACCGTCCCACTCGTGGTGCATTGCGCGTCGCTGTCGTCTCCAAGCAAAAGCGGGTGCATCAGCGGGACAGCAGAAACAATAGAGCTGGTCAGCCCAAAGTGGTCGATCAACGCTTTCGCTGTGATCTTCTCCATCTGACTCAGCACAGCCTGTGTGAGTCGGAAGAAGCTCTCGGGATACTCCTCGAGCACTTTCAGGATGGCGGCAGTTGGGATCTGGAAGACAACGGTGTGGTTCTCTTCCGCGTGCGCCGAGAGGTTCCCGCACACCCGCTCCCGCAGCTCGCCGCACTCTTGATGCTGCAGTTCGTTCACCAGTGTCACCAGCAACGGAAGCGACGAAGTGACCGTGTCTCCGCGCGCGAGCATCTTCTTGAACTTCTGAGCCGGGTCATCGCCGTGGATCGTCAAAGACGCTCTGCCAGAAGCGACGACCAATATCGAGCCGTCATGCTCGCCCTTCGCGAAGATCTCGTCGCCTCGGTTCAGCGTCTGGATCTGCAACTCCCGCACCAGTGGCTCCACAAACTCGCCTTGCAGGAACGAGAACACCTATTCCAAGACAAGTCAGCGACAGTTGGACGAACGCAGCGCTGCTACAACAGCAACCAACCTTGGCGAGCGTGTCGTAGATGATCTTGAGCTGCTCCGGCGTGAACTTTTGCCGCAGCTCTCTAGGGAACGCAACGTGGTCCTCCTGCTCGAGCCGCTCGTTCTCGGCGCGCCGCTCGCGCTCGAGCTGCAGCATCCCCGTGAACGACTTGGAGCGCCGTCGCAGCCGCTTCGACGTCGGCGACGTCGGCATCCGGGCCGGAGGCTCGCGCACCTTGCGCGGCCGCACCTGGCGCGACGCCACCCACACGTACAGCGCCGTGATGACGCCGACAAGCACCGTGACGGCGGCCGCTCCGCCCACGACGTACGGGTGTGTCTGCAGCAGCCGGCCCCGCCAGCTCGCGACGGCGGCCACCGCCTCCGACAGCCACGCCGGCCGACCCTGCATCAGCTCCACGGCATCGGTGGCCTCGTCCATCGGACACTCGGGAGCTGCACACAGCTCGTCTCTTCCGAGTGTGCGTCACGCGGCAGATATGGCAATGAGGCTTCAACTCTGATTTTCTCGGTATACGAGCACTATACGTGTCAATCCGAATATTTGGATTTACACATGTGCTGGTGTGTATCTGAATTTCGTCCAATCGCAGCTAGGGTAACCAAATGTCTAGGATGTGCTCGAGGTACGAACCTCACACACATTGAGACATTGCTGAGCTCGTACACACGTTCTAGAACATGCGGGGCTCGAATGTCGAGTACTGCGACGATTCGCAAATCCTCCGAGGCAACACTTCGAAGCTGTTTCGCACGCGTCGCTGTCTCCAGGTGGAAAGGTATCTACACTCATCCGTCCCGACCTGGAAGACAACTGGAAGACAATTTGCCGAAACTCAAGCTGAGCGTATCCGGATTTATGCGGATGATAAGCCCATACTCTATACCCCAAAATATATGTCGGTCGAGAGTTCTGCCAACCACAGTATGGCGAGTTTGGTCAGGCCGGCCAACCATCACCGAACTCGAGACAGCAATGGCGTCGACCCGCTCCGACGCTGGTGCCCACCGGTTCGCGGCGCAATACGACCGCCTGCTCGCCGAGCTGGGCGAGGACCCTTTCCGCTCGGACGCGGCGCTCCAGCGCGTGCAAGACCCGGCCAAGGCGGTCGCTGAAGGCGCCACACCGGACTCGCGGCGGTCCGCACTCGAAGCGCTGACCGACAAGAGCCTCCGGTGCGCCGAGCTGATCGCGCAGACGCTCGAGGCGTCGTCGACGATCTCGCAGCTGCAGAAGAAGCTCGTCGGTGCCGTCGAGAAATCGCAGAGCAATGAAGACGAGGACGAGTCTATGAGTGAGGAGGAGGACGACTCCGAAGGCGACGAGCAAGACGATGAACGCGCGGCACTGCTGCTGCAGGACCTGGTCGCGGCCGGAGCCAGCGTGGAGGCGGCGGGCAAGCAGTACGCGCAGCTGGGGGTGGTCGAGAAGTCGCTGCGGTCGAGCCGCGAGCTGTTGGCGAGCGCCGACCGCGACCTGAAGGCTGCTGCGGCTGGCGTCGACTCGGCGCCGCCCAGCGAGTTCCGCGACCTGTACATGGAGGAGTTCACGACGGCGTTCGGCGACAGCCTGGACCAGTTCCGGCAGGAGGAGCAGTTCGAAAGCAAGGACGTCGCGTATTTAATCTCGTGCATCCACGCGGGCGGCGACATCTTCTCGCCGCTGCAGAAGAAGCTGTTCGTCGAGGCCGTGGCGGCCCGCAGCGACGCCGAGCCGTAGCGATAGAGAGAGCCGTGGCAGCCCTGTCAATGGTGTGTATTACAACAAATTACATGCAAAGTCAGCGTGTTCTATGCGTCGCGGTCGGCCACGACTCCCCCATCGGCACAGCAACGGCTGCACATTCCCAACTACTCCGTCGTTGGCTCGATCTCCATGTGACTTACAGGTGCTGACGGCGTTTCTTCATCGGCGGCTCCATCGTAATAGCGCGGGCTTTCCCCACCACGCGGTAGTACGACTCCATCGGCCGCTCCTGCTTCTGGCGCTGCAGCTGCAAGTTGCGCGCGCGCTGTCGCCGCGTGCGTCCGGCGTACACCTCCTCGCCGAAGAACTCGACAATCCAGTCGCGCACGCCCTCGCGGCCGCGGCTCAGGATCTCGAACCCCTTCCGGAAGAGCGGGTCAATGTGGAATCGCTTGCTCGGCTCCGCAGTCGGGTCTTCGACTTCGGTAGACTCCTTCACACGATCACTGCTCTCTATGCGGCGGTAGAAGTAGCACTGGTGGCCCTCGCTCGACCCAGCCATGGACGTCGCGACGCGACCAATGTTCTCTACGTCAAAGCCGTAGTCGTCGATGACCTTGCGCGGCGTGTGGAAGCTGGCGAAGTACCGCGCGGCGCTGCGGTTGAAAATGGTCGCGAGCTGGTCCATCACGTCGGGCGGGAAGCCCACGTCGAAGCTGTACACGTGCGAGAACGGGTTCAGCGTGTGCGCGTCCGTGATGTCGCCGGCCGTAAACACCGTGTGGTTCGGCTTGTTCTTGCCGCTCTCGAGCGACAGCACGCTCCTGAGGTTGTGCAGCGACAGGTGCCAGCGCAGCTCCTCGAGCTCGACGCCGTACGAGACATCGACGCCAGGGTCGATGGCCACGTGGAAGTTGGGCTTGCCAAGACCCGAGCCGACGTCCAGAAAGCGACTGGAGCTCGACAGCTCGCAGTTCTCCTTGAGGAAGTCGACGATGCGCTGGAACGACGCCTGCGTGATCTCGCCGTAGATGGCGCCACCCGCCGCGTTGCCGCCCAGCGCGCCAGTCTGCTTGCGGATCGCGCGGTACGCCTCCGACACCTCGAGCTCCACGAACCGCTTGGCCACGTCCTTCTCGCGCTCGGCGTCCAGCGGCGTCGCCTTGCCCGGCGTGCCGATCGACGTGCGCGCGCGCTTCTTGTTGGCGCTGGCGCTACCACCGCCACCACTGCCCAGCACCTTGACCGAGCTCTTGCGTTTGCGAGTCGCCGACTCGGGTTGCGAGCTATCCGCCACTGAGTCCAGCGGCGACGGACGCGCGCTCGGCGTCTGCAGCTCCTCGTCCGAGTCCTCGTCCGGGATCACCGTCACCGCAGCAGTCGGAGCCGCCGCGGCGCCTTTCGGTCCGTTCGAGCGGCGGGTCAGACGCTTGCGGGTCGGCCGCTTCAGCGAGCGGTCTGGCGTGCGGAACGCGCCGTCGCCACCGCCAGGCGGAGTCTGCAGGGCCGCGAGCATGGTGATACGCCGCCGGCGTTAACGCGAGGCGTCCGGTCGACGGAGAAGCGGAGTCTGGAGCCGCTGCCTTCGCTCGCTGCCTTCGCTCGCCGCCTGCGTCTTCGACGCCTATACTCGCTCGGGCTTGTGTTCGGGGGGAGCCACTCACACAACTGGCGCACCTATTCAAAAGTTCTAAATAGCTGAAATCTACCGTGTTTTGGTCTGTTTGCTGCAGCTCTTGGTCATGCTTTGGTAGCGTCGGCGAAGCCGCGGGGATGTGCAAGCATGCCGAAACGTACAGCAATCATTCGCCCAAAATAGTTCGGTGGCGGTTTTGTGTCGCCAAAGGGTCATGCATCAGTGCTGCAGCATATCAACGGATCTCAGCAACAACACCCTCCGCGGATCCGTCGAGGCCACGACGCCCGTGTCGACGTCTCTCTGATAACGCGCGGCAGTTGTCGACACGTTCGGCCGCACCCCGTCAATCGTCGCTCCCGCCGTGACAGAGCCGCTCCTATTCTTGCATGAGAAACCAACATCCTGTAAACCGCCCAAAACAAGATCCTGACTTCCATCCCAAACTTACCGACGTCAGAAATCCCTTGAAGTTCGCTCGCATTTGCCTGACTACACCGTCGAGCGAACAGCTCCAGCGCCACGACACCAGCCATGGCGTTCCGCCTGGCTCTCGACGACGACGCGGCGCCTCAGCAGCTCGAGGCTTCTCCATCCTCGCGCGCCATCATCGTCCACCCGCTCTCGCTCTTCAACGGCAGCGCGGCGTCGCCCACGTACTCTCCGGTCGATTGGCTGCGTGCCACGTACGACTTCCAGAAAGGCGAACTGCGCCAGCTCCGAACGCACCAGCATCAGCAACAACAGGCGGACGCTGCCACTTCAGACAGCAAACGTCCCCGAGCGCTGCTGGACTACACGTGCGACGAGAATGTGCGGTCCATCCTGAGCTTCCTGGACGGCGTCTCGCTCTGTCGCGCGCGCCGCGTGAACCGCTACTTCCACCAGCTCGGCGGCAACGAGCAGCTTTGGTACCGCCTGTGCAAGACCGAGTGGCACATCTCGCCCGAGCAGCTGCGCACGCCGCCCGAGTCGTACCAGGCGCTCTACAAGTACGCTTGTCGCTCGCTCAAGCTGCTGATCCGCGAGGTTGTGGAGGAGCAGTGCCTCTCGTCGCTGCAGGCCTCGTTCCGCATCCCGCGCGAGGCCGCGCTCATGATCACGCGTGGTCCTCCCGCGGTCTAAAAGAAGGATCTCACCCCTCTGCTCCGCCGTTCAGCCAGCAATCGAGGCTGAACCAGTGGAATCGCCTGTAAAGCAACCATCGCCGTGCACCGCACGCGCCTGAACCATGACACCGATATTCAATAAAACGTCCCGAACAATCGAGGGACAGCACATCCAGTTCGCATTGGAACGTGGTCTCATATGTTAAGCTGGCTGAACGGTTCGTCCTCGGCGCTTTCGTCTTCCGAGGAGCTGGCGACGTATGCGTCGAGCGCTCCCGTGCTGACTAGAAGGCGTGCGATGGCTCGAAACTCGGCTTCTTCCTCGACTGACAGAACCCTCCCTTTCGGTGGCCGCTTGCTAGCAGGTGGTGTCATTGTCGGCTCGGAGCTCGCTTCACGTGATGGTTCTATATCAGCTCGACCAAGTGATGTCGGCGCATTCGATTCGGACACCTCGCGCGGCATTCCGTCCCAAATAGCTCGATCCTCCGCTAGAGTGGCGTTGTCGTGGCCAACCAGTCTTGCGATATACTTCATTAGGTCGTCGCAGGTCGCAAAGGCGTCGATAGGAGGATGCATTCGCGCAGGAGGACATCTGTCTCCAGGAGCAGAACGATCACTGTCCGCCAGCGCGCACACCGTCGAATAGAGAGCGAGAATCTGTTGGCGGTCATTGAGCTTCTGGTTGAGAACTTGTGGCTTTGCGCTTTTGGAGGCCTCCAGTTCCCGCTCTAGTGTTTCGATCCGGCTGCGATACTCATTCTGTACCACATTGGTCACCACCACCATATTCGTTAGCCCAAGGTCCAGATCGGAGAACAACCACCAATAAGCCGGTCAACGTACATGGAGTTCTGCCTCGCGATCCTCATAGATAACCTTCATGTCTTGGAGCGCCTGCTTGAGTAGCATGTCCTTGAGCTTAACAGTACTGTCCGTCCGCTGACCCCGGAGCTCGACACGTCGACACTGCGCAGCGAACTTGAGAGTCGAGAGCGTCTCGGCCAAGTGCTCGGGTCGGTCGTCGACTGTCGCGATGAGCAACAGCCGACCGCGACCATCCGTCAGGCGGCTCTGCAGCAGTTTGGTGAGTTGCGAGTCGCGAAAGCGGATGTGCTGGTAAGATACTCGATACGAGTCTGGTTGGTGAGGTGCTGGCCGCGTCATTGGAGGCGTTGACGAACTCTTGATCGGGGCTGGAAGTGCCAGCGCGGCGATCACGTTGCCCAAAGCGCTGAGCGAGCGATTGATAAACTTGGCTTCTCGAATGCGCAGCTCCTGTCGCCGGCGAGTGGCGCGGAGGAAGTGCAGCGCGCCATCGACGCGCTCTGACCCTGCCAAGTCGACGAACGAAATCGTCGATGGTTCAAACATCTCGTCATCGTCTTCGTCGTCACTTTGGTTGCCGCTGGCTCGACTGCAGCTGCTACTGCTGCACGATGTGTCTCGGTCCGAGCTGCTAACAAATTTGAGTGAAATAGTTAGCAGCGTGTGACTGCGCGACGAGGTTTTGTTCTTCGTCGTCGACGCCAGCACTCGATTCCGAGCAGCCGTCTCGAGCAGCAAGCGAACGTCACGCATGCTTCGGACTTCGTACTCGCTCAGACCGTCGACGTAGAAGGATCGGTTTGATTTTTGCCGCACGGGAAGGTCCCTCGTCTTCTTGGAGGATGGACCGACTCGATCCCAGGCGTCATGTGAGTCGGCAGGAAACAACAGCAGATCCTGCACTGTCTCGAGATAGATTTGAATGAAGGACACAGTCGTCACTAGCCGCCGGCAATTTGCTTGGCCTCTGCAAGTGTTGTCCTCGTCCCCTGCTCGTCGGTTCCACTCGGCTGCGTACTGCAGCACCTGATCGAACGCGCGAGGGATGATTCCACGCTCTTGGCGATCCAGCAGATCGCTCAGCATTCCCATCGTGTATGTCTTACCCGTCCCCGTCTGACCGTATGCGACGATGGTCGCATGCGCGGACGCGTCGCCTATCCGCTCAGGCAATTGGCGCAGCACGCGTGCGATCTGATCCTCTACGCAGGCGTCATACACACCAGACTGCTTTGTCCACGGCGGAAAAACGTGGTCGAACTCAAAGCTGCGACGCACACCCGCTGCTCCACGATGCAAGAGCCCATTCACATGGATCTGCGGCTTGGTCGATGGAGCTGATCCGCCGACTGGCATCGAGAAGTCGAGCAATCGACGTCCGCTACCCAAGTCTCCTTCGCGGTCATCGTCGAACTCGCCGTCGCTGCTCATGCTCGCATCGCTGTCATCACTCGTGTCAATGAATCTGTCATCTCGGCGATGCCGCGTCTTCGCACGATCAAGAGATCTTGTGCGACGAACCGCTGCCGCAGCTCGATTCTCGTCTCGCCGGCGCTTGCGTGGCCGACATCGCACAGCGACGAGCACCGTCGATTCCTCAGAGCGCCGATCGACTGCGGTTCGAGGAGCTTCCGATTCAACAGCTCTGTGAGACTTTCCGTTCGATGAGGTCTCTTGCGAGCGGGGGGTAGGCACGATCTGCGGCGGTCTCTCCATTCGTCGTCTTCGATGATGATAGTGCGTAGAGTCAATCGATTCGACATCACTCGTTGCCGGCGATGACCCGAACGAACTGCGGCGATGCAGGCGACGCTGGTGGTGTTGCGGCATCGAGCTGAGCGCAGTTTCGGCAGGCAACCAGTCCGCGCGACCAAACTCCAGTGCAAAGTTTTGGGTGATATTTTTGAGGTGGCTTCTCAGTCGCTGAAAACGATGTCTTCCTGTCTCGAGGTCAGTCACACTACGGCCTTCCTCCTTCATGCAGATGCGAGCTCTTCCACCACTGCGAACAACTCCCCATCTACGCGGACGTGAAGTCGCCCCAGTCGTCGTCATCGTTCGCGGGAGCTGCAGCCGCGGTCGGCTGAGCTGCTGAAGTCTGTTCGGCACTCGGTGGTGGAGGGATCAATGGCACCTTGTTCGGACTCGGTGGGCCTGCGCTGCTGCTGCTGCTACTCCGTCGGCGGCGACGCTTCTCGCTGTCCTCGCCGTCCGTCACACCCTTGAGGTTTATCCGGATCGTAGCGCCTTCCGGCAGCTTGAGGCTCGGGGACTTGGGCTCGGCAGTGCTCAAGTCCATCGTCGCCGCCTCAGCCGCCACATCCGCCAGCCGCAGCGCGTACTTGGCGTAGTCCTGCAGCGTCGCCTTGAAGTTGAAGGCGCTGGCGCGCTCCGGGAACCCCACGCCCACGTACGCGCGGCGCTGTGTCGCCTCGTCCTCGACGCGCAGCATGAAGTAGCGCGACGAGTCGACGCAGTCCTGCACGTACACGTCCAGCGGCAGCTCGCGCGAGATGTCGAGCGGACACTGCGCGAACAGTGTGCGCGTCGGGGCAGCGCTGTCACTGCCGCCGCCTTCCTCGGCTCCCTCGGCTGCCGGCTCGAACAGCTTGATGCAGCACGCGTCACCACGCTGCAGCACGAGCAGCGAGCCGTGAGCAGCGGGTTCTCTGGGTCCCAGCTGTCCGCGCGCGGCGACAGCGACGACACTTGGCCCGGCGGCACCTGGTAGAACCACACGCCGCTCTCCTGGAACAGCGCGCGCTCGAGCTCGACGGCGTCGTCGGCCATGGTATCTGCGGTGGTTGCAGTCGGTCGTCCAGCAGGATCTCGATTCTCACGCACCGTAACAAGAAAGGCGAGGGCTCGAGTCGCAAAACAGGGCGGATTCAGTCGCAGAAACAGGTGCAATTCGAAGGAAGGAAAAATGTGGATGGATACATTTGTGGTTAACCTCCAGATCTGCACTTAGTTGTCCTATAAAGCGACATGGGCGAAGATCACATGTATCAAATGCGAGTTCGAGTGCTGCAAGGTCTGTTTCAAGAGGTACATCTCTGATCTGCTGCAATGTACGACTTGTCGGGGTCGAATTCGATCGGAAGACTTTCTACAAACGCTTGGGGATATCGTTCATGGTCAATCCATTTCGAGGCATCCAGTTAATGAGCTACCGGAAGGTCGTTCGTACCTATATGGCGCATCTCAGTGAAATTATTGACGATCAACTCCAGGATGAGCGCGATCAAATCTCGCGAGTGAGTACCGAGATGGAGAGTTCGAACAAGCCCGCCAGGCGTACGTATGTTCCGACCTGCATCAAAGAGAGCTGCAAGGGAATGTTCTCCCGCGTATCGGAAACAAATCGGTCACTGCATCTGCTCCAACTAAGACCCCACAGCATGTAGCGAGTTTCGCATGAGTATTGCTCAGCACGATCACATTTGCGATCTGAACATTCTTGAGACGATCAAGTCCATGAAGAACGCGTCCAAGCCGCTCCCCTCCTGCGGTATTCCCATTCACAAGATCATCGGATCCAACCAGATGCTCTGCACCAACTGCCGCCCAAGTTTCGACTGAAGGATCATGCGCATCAACAACGACGCTGACCACAACCGACACCACACGAAGTGGCGCCAATATAATCACGATGGACCGAGAGAAGCTCTTGGCAGTCAACACAGGTGAGAACTAATGATCGCGATCGCACTCGACGCAAACGTCGCTATGGAAAACGAGCTCAGAATGGAGCAATCCGGACTCCCATGAGTGAAGCAAGGGTGAACACCATCAATCACAAAATCACAAAGATGTATGAGATGAGGAGGAGTTGCTATTCATCTCTCGTCGATACAACCCTCCTTGTCGCAAGGAAGCCAGCCGTGCAACACCATCACACGTTTGTCGTCGCTTCATTCGCACGTTGGCGCTAACACGTCTCTCAACAGTTCGTAGCGCTCTCTCCAATAATCATCGTGATATACATATGAAAACACCGACAGCATTGATCCGCGCCAATTGACCATTGATCACAAACTTCCCACTCGTCAGCTTCACGGCAGATACCAGGGTCCACGAATACGTTTTGCTTTCCGGCAATTATTTGGCCAGCATAACTAGGGATAACGTGGCGTCATCACATTATCGTCCCAGCGACCCAGATCAAGTTCCTGGAGAGCATGTACACTTCACTCAGCTCGCTACCAGCATCCAGTTGGTCACGACCATATTTCCTATTGCATGAGCGATATTCTCAAATATTTCGAGTGCCTTCTCTTCCTACAGCTACAACTGCACCACCTCCACATTCTCCGCTTAGTTTGCAGTCTCCATCACTATCGTCGTGCAGCATTACACGCGGTTCGCACGCAACCAATCCACCACAGCCCGGTGTCCGTTAGCAGCAGCCTTATCCATCGCTCTCGTCGTGCAGCCCTCGCTGCGGTTCTTGTGCAACCACTTCACCACTTCCAGGTATCCCTGAGCTGCGGCCCAGTCCATCGCTTTCGCCGTGCAACCCTCGTTCCGGTTCTCGTGCAACCACTCAACTGTGGATAGGTATCCACTTCTTGCAGCCAAATCCATCGCATCCGGCGTGCAGCCTTCGTTGCGGTTCTCGTGCAGCCACTCTATCACAGGTAGGTGGCCATCCCCAGCAGCCAAATCCATCGCTTTCGTCGTACAACCCTCGCAGCGGTTCGCGTGCAGCCACTGCACCACGTCCAGATGGTCCCTCCAAGCAGCATAGTCCATCGCCTTCGTCGAGCAGCCCTCTGAGCGGTTCTCGTGCAGCCATTCCACCACGTCAAGGCGGCCCTTCCAAGCAGCATAGTCCATCGCGTTCGTCGTACAACCCTCACTGCGGTTAAAGTGCAGCCATTCCACCACATCCAGATGACCCCTCTCAGCAGCATAGTCCATTGCATACGTCGTACAACCCTCGATGCGGTTTTCGTGCAGCCACTTGACCACATCTAGATGGCCTCCCTTAGCAGCCAAATCCATCGCTTTCGTTGTACAACCCTCGCGGCGGTTCGCGTGCAGCCACTTCACCACCTCGAGGCGACCCCCTTCAGCCGCATAGTCTATTGCACTCGTCGTGCAGCCCTCCCTGCGGTTCGAGTGTAGCCACTGAATCATCTCGAGATGGCCGTGATTTGCCGCAAAGGCCATCCCAGACGTCGTACCGCCCTCACTGCGGTTCGCGTGCAGCCACTCCACCACATCCAGGTGGCCTCCCTCTGCAGCCCAATCCATCGCTCTCGTCGTACAACCCTCGCTTCGATTCCGATGTAGCCATTCCACCACATCTAGATGGCCTCCCTTAGCAGCCGAGTTCATCGCTCTCGTTGTGCAGCCCTCGGTGCGGTGTTCGTGTAGCCACTGCATCACGCTTAGGTAGCCCCCCTCAGCTGCAGAGTCCATCGCATATGTCGTACAACCCTCGCTGCGGTTTGCATGAAGCCACTTCACAACAGACAGGTGGCCGTTACCTGCGGCCAAATCCATAGCTCTCGTTGTACAACCCTCGCTGCGGTTCACGTGAAGCCACTGAACCACAGCCAGATGCCCGTTCGCGGACGCCTCATCCATCAATGTAGCAAATTTGCGAGCGTGACACGAGCACATACCAGTAGGTTGTATCCGCTCGAACCAATGCACCCATCCACATCTCGCCGCTCGGTACGAACACACGGTCCCGGAACAGTCCAGCAACTCCGACACCAGCGCCTGCACTCGATCCGGAAGTGGCAGCTCCAACGCCCGCACGCTCGTCAGCAGGTCCTCCCGCATCTTGGCTATCTTGGGCAACTGATGTCGTTGTGCCGGTGCTTCCGTGCAAAACGTGAATCAACCCAACTGAGAACTCATTCTTGGCAAATGGATGCACTCCAAAAGGTACACTGTGCCAGTCAGACTCCATCCACAGTTGTCCGCTGTCGACAAGGTGCATTGCATCGGTTGACTCCGGGTTTCAGAGAACTTGGAATATCATTTGATCGATGCTCCAGGTCGGCGTCGACAGCGATATCCAACCGAGATCTTGAGACTCGTTCAGGATATCTTATTGTCGCTGCGGCCACTCTCGATTGGCTCTCACTTGGCCAACAAGAATTCGGATCGCTCCTCGCTGTCCTGACCCACCCTGTTCGCATTCGCGAAGCAAGGTCCGCATTTCCATGAGTGCCTTGTCGAGAAGGTTCTGGCCGAAGCACTCGCGTTACTTGGCGAGACCCGCATCGCCTGAGCGCTAGACGTCTTCGTTCTCTTGGAAGAACTCGACGATACGCCTGAGCTGTCTCGACAAGCATGGTGCGCGCAGCGACACGGCGCTCCGCCAATGCGAGCTGCGTTTGGTACCCGTCGCAGCAGCCACAGTCAGCCACCGTTTCGGGCCGATTGCGCACTACAGATATCTGGTGCGAGCCGTTGAGGCAGTCGTCAGAGGTGACCCCCCAGCCGAGTCGTAAATAAGCGAAGCTTCCCACAGGCATTCGAGCAAAAGCAGTCCAAGATCGAGAGAGAGAGAGAGAGAGAGAGCACCTCATGAAGCGATCGCGCGGGGCGGACGACCAAGAAGACGCAGAGCCACAACTCGCTGCATGTTCGCACTGCGGCGAGACGTTCGAGGCGTGCGGGGTGAAGATTCACGAGAGGCGCTGCAAGAGCGAAGATTCGCGTGCGTCCTACAAGTTCTGTATCCTCAATGACAGTGTGTTCGAGCACATTCTCGGGTTCCTGAGCAACCAAACTCTCACCAAGCTTCAGTCGCTTACTGGCGATCGTTACCCACACTGCGAAAGTCATTTGAGCAAGTACTGCTGCGCATGCGAGAACGACAATCCGGTTATTCATCAAGGCCTTTGCGGTGCCTGTGAATCGCTGCTTCCCACCTACAGGCCGCTTATCACCAAGACGGAGGCGAAGGCGTGGTATGGCATCCAGGATTTCACGAATATCCCAAGTGATGCGGGAAGGTATTTAACGCAGTACGTGCGCATCGATCTGGACGAGTACTTGCTAAATATGCATGGATCGCGACTGGAGTGGGTGAGAAGCATCGCTCAACGAGACTCGAAGATGAAGAAGCGGGCTGCTATGAAACGACAGAAACAAGACGCCTTTAATGCCTTCCTCAAGACTCTGCCAGCAGAGTTCGTTTCATATGTGACGCAGCTGGATCATGTCTCGACCAACACGTCCGATCTTGAGCGGTATTGCGAGCGGTATGTGATGCTCAAAGCGGCTCTCGGAGAGCGTCACCTTCAGCTTCGAACCGACTCCCGACTCTGCGAGCAGTTCATCATCACGGGGTCTGGATCTGTTGAAAATGTGGTTGATACCATGGAAGAGATGGCATTTCTCTTCACTCACACGACGTATTCGAATCTTTGCAGTCAGAAGATCAAGGTGTTTGAATACGTGAACCAAGAGGTTGATATGTGGTACCCGCGCGACGAATACAACGATACGATACAGTCGTTTCGGTATGATGCGAAGATGGAGTTGTGCATCGAGTACCTGTTGAATGACAGGGGGCTCACACTCCCGAGCAAATGGGAGAAGTGCCGCGCAAGATTCGATCGTGTGAGGTTGGCTGGCATGGAACCAAAACGTCGCGGTGCGGTGAGGTACATCTACACGGCGGAATACCCAGCGAAAGGCAAGTTTCGAGGTCTTCTTGAACGCCGCGAAAGAAACTCATCTTTACGTGATCAAGGACCGCAGCAATAACTACCAACTCAGTGGAACTGGTTGCCAAGCAATGGCTGCAGCTGCTTCGGCTGGATATCTCAATATCGTCAAGTTGCTGCATGGACACTGTGGCCAAGCTGTGTACGGTTCGGGTGAAGATCCCCTTGTGCTCGCGGATGCCAGTGGTCTCTTGGAGGTTGTGGAGTCGAGAACACCGAACTTCGTCAATTCAAGATGCGTCCATTGCTGCGGCCAAATATGTCTGTCTGAGCAGCGTGCAACTTTCTGCATAACTGAGAGCTTTTCGATTGAGTTCTTCTCGTTTGTAGCGTAACTGAATATGACGGGGTTAAGCACAATTCGTTGCGAACTCGTCGCAATATGGATTTTACTCATGACGTAGACGAAGCAGGCCACCAAAATATGTATGATTTGTACAACTTTATACCCGCCTACTCCATGAAGAGCTCGCGGCGGATCTCGGGCGTGATCTGGTGGTGGAAATGCTGCTTGAGCAGCGCCTTCATCGCCTCCTTGTGCGGCTTGGGGATGTCGTTCTTGTACCGCTGCGCGAACACGAGCAGCGACTGGTGCCACAGCACCGGCAGCGTGCGCGTGTCGCTCGTGAAGCGCACAAAGTGCTTGCTCAGCTCGCTGATCACGCGCGTCGGCAGGCTGTACTTCTTGTTGAGCAGCACCTGGATGAACATGCTGTTGCCGCCCGAGTAGGGCATGTTCGCCAGCTTCATGAGCGTCGCGGCCGAGTGGATCACGGGCACCGACACCTTGGACAGCACGCTGCCGACGATGGCGGCCTCACGCTGCGAGCAGTTCTGCGACTCGCACAGCGGGATGACGATCCCCTTGAAGAACGCCTGCGGCTTGTACAGCGCCTTCTTGAGCGCCATGTACAGGTGGAAGTTCAGCCGCTTGTTCTCGCGGATGTCCTGGCGCACGTGCTCGAGCAGGAAGATGTTGTAGAAGCGCTGCGCCATCTTCGGGTTCAGGTTGGACGAGAACAGCCGCGTGGCGGCGAACATGGCGTGCGGCGACCACTTGTCCGGCGTCGTGAGCCACAGAATGTCCTCCCAGTAGCTCAGGCTCGGGATCACCTTGAACGCCTTCGGCAGCTTGCCGGACGTGTACCGCTGCAGGATCTTGCCCACGCCCGTGTACACCTCGACGATCTTGGGGTCGAACCGGCTCGGCGCGACGCCGTCGTCGTCCTCCATGTCGCCGCGCTCGCGCGCCTCCTTCTCGAAGATCTTGTCCATGATGATGTCGGCCAGGTTGCGGCGCTCCGGCGCTCCCATCATGAAGTTGGCCAGCACCTCCTCGTCCTCCTCGCACAGCTCCACCTCCTCCACGTAGCCGTCGTTGATGCGCACGAGCTCCTCGCCCTCGTACTCGTCCGCGTCCATGTCCTCGTCCATGTCGTCATCCGACTCGTCGCTGCTGGCCATCGCCTCGGCCGCCGACGGAGCCCCAGTCGGCGCCGCGCGCTGTCGGCCGTGCGCCATGGCGCGCTCCTCGGCCTGCTGCTCGCGCGCGAGCGCCAGCGTCTTGCGGCTCAGCTTCTCGGGGACGACGTCCGCGCCGGCGTCGCCGTCGTCGTCGCTGTCGCTCATGGCGTCCGCGTCATGGCGACCGCCGCCGCGCTTCTTCTCGAACCACGGCTTACTGTCGAACGCGAGCTGCTTCTCCAGCGGGCTGGCGCGCTTGGGCTTCCCCGCGCGCGCGGCTTGGGCCTTGGGCATCCTCGATACGGCTCAATGCAGCGAGCGCAAGGCGAAATTGGCGCCGCGCCGGTTGACAGCGCCACTCAAACCACTGGAGGTGCGAGACTCGGACCAGTATGCGTTCTCACGGTTTTGTGTGTACGCATTTGCGGAGGTTTTTGTTGTTCACGTGTGTACCCAAGCAGTCTCCGAACGTGAATAGAGGCAAGTGCGCGCCGTTTCGACAACTATCTGGTCTGAAAATGGAGGCACCTGGCGACCGAGCGAAGGCGACCAGCGACGCGGACTCGGTCGGGTCGTTCGACGGCAGCGTCGACGGCGGACTGCCGAGCGACTACCGCGTACGTTTGTCTGTGCTTGATCACCCCCAAAGCCTCCGCGCTTTGACGTGTGTATCGCCCTGCAGGAGAGCGAGCGAGCGATCCAGTCGGTCGAGGAGCTGCTGCAGAAGGATGCCGAGGACGAGAGTCTGCGGCGGTACAAGGAGCAGCTGCTCGGCTCTGCGGCGCACGGCGATCTTGGCGGTGTGCACTCTATTTGACATGACGAGCGATAAACGCAGCAAACCTCACCCGACTGACGCTGTGAACAGATGTGAACGACTCGCGCCGCGTGGTCGTCGAGGAGTTCAAGGTCGTGTTCGAGGACGGGCGGCCGGACATCGTGTACAGCCTGGACTCTCCCGCCGGGATCGAGCACATGCGCACGACGCCGTTCGTGATGGACGAAGGCTCACGCTACCGCTTCGTGATCGCCTTCCGCGTCAACCAGTCCATCGTGAGTGGCCTGCGCTTCCGCAACAAGGTCAAGAAGACGGTGCTCTCGACCACGGACGAGATTGTGCTCGGCTCCTACGCGCCGCGCTCCGAGGCCTACGTGTTCGAATACCCGCACCACGGCTGGATCGACGCTCCCTCGGGACTGTTCTACCGGGGCAAATACATGGCGCAGTTCAGGTTCCTTGACGACGACAAGCGCGAACACCTCAAGGTGTTTTACAACTTCGGTAGGTAGTGGTGTGTCGTGCTCTTGCTCGGATGACATTATACATCACCGGTGGTCGTGACATTGCAGAGATCAAGCGCGCGTGATTGGCGGCATTGCATCTACCTGTCAGCATTGTGTGAAGCTCACCACAACAATTTCATCATGTACGAGTAGCTGGACAAACAATCAGTTGCTGTAATCAGTCAGAAACACATTATCACTTGGCTATCGACGCTACTTCATAATAAAATACTATCGCATCCATTCTACCAGTCAACTACACGTGCAGCGCCTTCATTCTCTCCTTCTGCGTCTTCACCATGTACGCAATATCTAGTTCGTCGGTTTGGCTCTCGGGAGAGCACAGTCGATGGTCAGCGGGACCGCCCATGAACGTCGGGATCAAATCGAACTGCATGTGCTTGGACAGCTCGGTCGCGCAGTCGTGCATGAACGTCACCTTGTCCCGCAGTCGCATAGGCAGGAAGGGCCACAACACCGTCGACAGGTACTTGAGCAGGCGGTTCAACGGTCCAGTGTGCACCATTCCTATCCGATCCGGGTAGTTGGCAACGCACGTGTCCAGAAGCGAGTGCATCAATCGCAGATCCACCATCATCGTCCCGAGGTGCGACGCGTCCGACACAATCGTGAACGTCGTGCATCCCGGTGGCATGAGCTCACGACAGCACAGCTCGATCAGGAAGATGTGCGCGCGCACCTCTTCGTCGCGATGCTGCGCCATCGTCTTCCAGTCCTTGAGATGCGCGCGCACCCACAGGATCGGGCGGTTCTGGAAGTCGTAGCCATACCAGTACATATTCCCCGATGTGAGCCGCGCCTTCACGTCCTTCCATACCAATTGCTCGACTCCAAACGTCCGTCGCCACTCGAGAATCTTGACCATTTTGGTCACGGCGTACCGGAAAGCGCGGCCCTTGACGCTCATGACGCTGAAGAGATAGTCATCCGCAAACGCCTCAGTCGCCTCGAGTGGCACCATCGCCGCCTGGGCGATCGCTTGGCGGAAAGAGAGTGCCTTCGCTTGTCCGGAAGTGGATAGACCTCGCTTGAACGTCGGCTTCGTGCGAGCAGCAGGACTCGACGGTTTGTTGGCGTCGGAGTAAGTCGCAAGTTGCCGCTCTGTGGTCGCTGGTTGTGCGGGCTGGGCAGCACTCGGCACCGTGTCATTCAACTTGGTGGGAGGAGGCGCCACGTGATGCACAGGAGGCGGCGTGATTGTCTGTGGAATATTGTAGTCGTTTGAAAAGAACCCCGCCGTCACCATCCCGCCGTGCTCCTCGCCGCGCATATTGCGAAAGTTCACTGCCAATGTTGCCGTTCCACCGCGAAGTGCGAGCATCAGCATCAGAGCAAATGCGACACCGGCCTTCGTAAACGCTGGGAAGGATCCCGAAAACGAAACGTCGGCCATCATGAACACGCAGACGCCGCACAGGACGCGAACCAACTGGTCGTAGTGGCGGGTCGAAGCCGCAAGTCGCTTTTCGAGGTCCAAATAGTCATGACTCATGCGAGGATCCACAGGTTCAGAGTTCACCGCCGGCGCCATCTCTTCGGGAGTATCATCGAGCGTCTCCTTCTTGTATATCACATTCGTCTGCATATCGAAAGTCGGTTCACTTGTGGCGAATTCGCCGCCGTCAGAGTTAGAAAAGGCCGCGACGATCACGCCGTCCTGCACCATTTCGTTCGCGATCATCACTGCCGTGGCGACGTTGTGCACGCCCGACTGAAGCAGCGCCTGCACGACCTCGGTCCCGTTCATGCCGCTCTCTGCTCGGTCGAAATGCGACAGGAGCGACTCGCATGCAGCATCCGAGCTCCATTTGAGATGGCGGACGTGGCGCTGCAGTCTCGACAACCGCGGAGCAGGCGTGACCGAGTCAGTAATAGCGAGCAAGCCCGCCGACACCTCCTCGCGCCGCACGCGGTAGATGCTGTCGCTCGCGTACGCCGCCTTGTGTCCGCCGCACGAACAGCAAAACAGCGGCATGAGCATCCCGTTCGCCACGAGCTGCGCCGCGATGGCCGCCGCCTTGCGCTCGTCGCTCACGACCATGCTGTCGTGCTCCAGCAGCAGCTCCTCGACGTCCTGGCCACGCAGCAGCTGACCTGCCACCGGTGCCAGCGCGTCCGCGGCCTCGGACAAGTCCGACTCGCACACTGTTGCGGTCAATGATCTCGAGCTGCTCGCCATGGACAGCGTCGCCGGGACGGCGCTCGCGCTGCGGCGGGCGTTCGCGAACAGGTCGACCCACATCTGCCGCTTGCCACGCGAGCCGGCGTCCACGAGCAGCTCCCGCGCCGAGCATAGCTCGCGCAGGCGCACGGCGTGCGGGTGCGCCGCCGACACGACCACGGCCTCGCAGCTCCAGCTGCCGTCCAGCGCCACGACGAGCACGTCGGCCGGCTCGGGCGGCGGCGCACGCAGCACCAGCGCGTGCTTCTCCAGCGCCGCCGCGCGCTGGCGCCACACGTAGCGCGGGTCGCGCACGAACACGTCGCCGATCTGCATCGCCTCGCGAAATGCTCTTGTGGCATGCAGAGGCGAGGAGGAGCGTGTGGCGTTTGGGGGGACGCAGAGAACGCGCGATGATTGGTTGAAAAGGCATGGAACCCTGTATCTTATTCGCAGAAATGGGGGCGGACTGGATATTTACACATCGTTTGAGCAGGGTCGAGTTGGTCTGACATGGTGGTGATCACATCATCGAGGTGGTCCAGCGAGCGACATGGAGTGGAACAGCACCAGGTGATGATGATGCTCTTCAGTCTGCTGCTGTTCAATAAGCAAATCTGTACCCAGTATCGCGTGTCATGCTCGAGTCGATCAGTGTTCAACACCAGTCCCTACAACCTAGAGCCACTTCAACGTGGTCCTCCTGCCTCGCGGTTGGCCAAAATCAGCGCCAACCTATAAACGCTCGAGGTCCGCCGCTGACCGTTGGGCGGCTCGCCCAGTCATGGAGTCGCTGACACCCGAGCAGCAGGCGCTGTTCGCCGGCGGCGGCCAGCTGAGCGATTATGACGTGCTCAAGCCGATCGGCAAGGGCAAGTTCTCGGTCGTGTTCAAGGCGACGCGGCGGCGGGACGCGCAGGCCGTGGCGCTCAAGAAGATCGCCATCTTCGACCTCATGGACGCCAAGGCGCGCGAGAAGACGCTCAAAGAGGTGGGCTCGTGTTTTCGCGATGGACTGCTGTTGGCAGCCAACAACACCCAGACCTGACGCTCGTCGTCATCCCATGCTCAGGTGCGGCTCGTGCAGTCCGTAAGCCACCCGAACATCATCCAGTACCTCGACGCCTTCATCGAGAACAACGAGCTCTGGATCGCGTTCGAGTGGGCCGAGGCCGGCGACCTCAAGCGGCAGGTGCGCAAGGCGAACGAGAAGGGCGTGCGCTTCGACGAGCGCACCGTGTGGAGGTACTTCGCGCAGCTCTGCGCCGCCATGCTGCACCTGCACCGCGCGCGCATCATGCACCGCGACCTCAAGCCGGCCAACATCTTCCTCACGCTGCAGGGGGTCGTCAAGCTCGGCGACCTTGGACTCGGCCGCCACCTGAGCGAGAACACGCTCGAGGCGCGCTCCAAGGTCGGCACGCCGCTCTACATGTCCCCCGAGGTGCTGCGCGGCGAGCCGTATGACTGGAAGAGCGACGTCTGGTCGCTCGGCTGCATCCTGTACGAGCTCGCCGTGCTGCGCTCGCCGTTCAAGTCGGAGGGCCTCGACCTGTACGGGCTCTTCCAGAAGATCAACAAGGGCGAGTTCGAGCCCGTGCCGCCTCTGTACAGCGACCACCTGCGGCAGCTCGTCAACCGCATGCTCTCGCTGTCGCCGGCGGACCGACCCACGCTCGAGGAGGTCTGGAGCTTGTGCGAGCGGAGACCGTCCAGCGCGGCACTGCAGCGTTCCAACGTAGATCGGTCATCGGCAACCCCTGAGCGAGCAGCAGCCGATCAGAACAGTGACATTGGATCCGAACAACGTAGACCAACATCGAGCAACAACGCGGAGCGATCTCCGCAGCCTCCTTCACGACCGTCCTCGTCTCGGTCCGAGAAGCAACAGGGGAGCGGTTCACTGTCCCGCCCGCCTTCGTCGGCAGGGGATGCAAGCGCCACTTTGGTCGCAAGGCCAGAGGGGGAGATCAAGGCCAAGCGCGCCGAGATGCGCATGGAGCTGCTTTTCGACAAACTCTCTCTCGCGAACGCCGACAAGATGATCGGCCGGCGGATATCCAGGAAGCACTTCCTTGATACTGGTGAGAGCGAGGGCGGATCCTCGTTCAACGACATGATCCAGATCGGGCGATGCCTGCTCGCTCGACTGGGCCATAACTTCAGCATCCAGGAACACTCAGTGCAGCCTGTAGCTGCCTGTCAGCGACTGCTCCTCGCCGCAGAGCAAGCCGGCGTTCCGGAAGTCGCGCATCTGAGTGCCACGGCACTTGTCAGCGGGTGCGGAGAGGAGGTGTGTGAGCTGCTGGATGCGCTGTGTGAACGCGTGTTGCGCACAGAAGGTGTCTTCAGCGCCAAGGCGATCTACTCGATCGAGCCGATCGAGACTGTCGATGGAGAGGACGCGCTGGAAGTCGCAGAGGACGATGCAGCGCAGTCTGCAGACGGATTGGGCGACACGACAGCTTCAACGTCGCTCCTGGGCGGAGACTTGTTCGCGCAGTGGCTGGTCGTCAAGCACGAAGTCGAGGACAGTGAGGCCGAGGTGCACCGACAAATGATCCACTCCTGCATCGACCCGGCAGCGTGGAAGCTCGAGATGCAGCGGACGCTGCCGAAGCTCCGCCAGCAGCTGTCCGAGGCGCGATCGGTAAGGGCAAGTCTGTCTCTGTGGGAGACCCGTGTCGGTCAATTGCGGCGAATGGTCGACACTGTCAGCGACAACAGCGACTCGCCCCGGGCATTAGCAAGTCTGGTACGTTGACACTGCTATACGTCACACGCTGTGAGTTGACACTGACGCGTCCTTGACTGTCCCTTGCAGCAGCCTGACGGCGAGCAGCTCGAGCGACTCGAGAAGTGGCTCAACGACAAGTACCTGAAGGTGCGGCGCCACTACCACGAGGCCTCCGAGGCGCTCGCGCGAGCTCAGCAAGCAGCCCAGAGTATCCAGGTGCGTTTCCAAATTTCCACTTGCAGAGAGGTATTGCCTATCCACATCGCATTGACTCTGGGACTTTCCAGACGCGCACCAGCGAAGCGGCCATGCAGCTGCGAGACCTGCAGCGCGCCGTCGAGGAGAGCGAGGCGACCGTGCGGGCACAGGACGCGCGCCTCACCGACAACTCGGAGCTGGTGGCGCTGCGCCGTCAATTGCAGCGCGTGAGCGACGAGAACCGCGAGTTCGCTCGGCGAGTTGCTGGACTGCACGACTTGATGTGGCGCAGACAGCAGGTCGGGTTGAAGCGGCAACAATTGCCCCAGTTTTGACCAATCATGATATTTATCAGAAATATTCACCCAATCACATAATCGGATGCGGTAATGGGGTTTCGGTGAGTCAGATACTCGCAGCAACAGAGAACCTCACGTTTCGTACCCACTTGGAGCACGATGACAAGCTTCGAAGAAGACGACGACGCGCCGCTCGGGCTGGCGCTGCTGGAGGAGCTGGAGCCCTTCCTCACCTTCGAGCGTGTCGACTACGACCATGCCGCGCGGACCGCGAGCTTCCAGTTCCACTACTGCGGCGGCCGCCGGTTCCGCGCGACGATGAAGATCGCCGCCCCACCCGAAGCTGTCGCCGCCATCCCGCGCGACGCGCTCCACAACCTGCTCGTGCACGTCGGTCTGTGCGTGCTGCCGTGGTACTGGATGGGGTTCAACTGCCGCGAGATCCGCGTCGAGGCTGGGTTCTTGACCCCCAAGCAGGTGGACTTCTGGGAAGATTTCTACCAGGATGTGTTGAGCGAGTTCCTGTTCCTTCACGGCGTCGACCGCGACCGGCTCAAGATCCACGTAATGGCTGCACCTGATATGGCGCTGTGTCCAGTTCCCGATCGCGGCCTGCTGCACGAAGGACAGTCGCCGAGAGTGCTGGTTCCGCTGTAGGTTTGCGTTCATGTCGCTCCTTGTCTGTCCACACTCAATCTGCTAACACGTGCATTGTCCAGCGGCGGCGGCAAGGACTCGCTCGTGGTGTACCAGCTATTGGCAGACACGCAGGTGCCGCTGGCGTGGGTCCATGTCGGCGACCGGCCAGGGGAGTTTGAGAAGAGTTGGCGACTCCAGCAGATCGTCAAAATGACCTCCCACCAAACGCTGCAAGCGCCGATTTCGTTCGAACACGCCATGGGAGACCCTGTGTGGGAGAAACAGGTCGCTGGGAACCGGTATGCGCCGTGCGGACATCCGTGGGCGGCGCTCGTCGCGTTCGACAGCGTGCTGGCCGCAGTGCTGGGCGGCTTCTCGCACATCGCCGTGGGCAACGAGCGCAGTGCCAACTTCGGCAACAATGTCGTGCACGAGGGTCGCGTCGTGAACCACCAGTTCGACAAGAGTTTCGCGTTCGAGCAGCGCGCGCACGCCTACATTCGCGAGTTCCTCGTGCCAGACGTGCACTACTTCTCGGCGCTGCAGCATCTGTGGGAGGTGCAGATCGCGCGGACGTTCGCGAGCCGGTCGCTGGCTGCCGATTCCTTCCTGCGTGTGTTTCTCAGCTGCAACGAGGCGCTGTCTGGAGAGAGGTGGTGCTGCCAGTGTGCCAAGTGCGCCTTCGTTTTCCTGCTGCTGAGCGCGTGGTGCGGCCCGGACGAGATGACTGCCATTTTCGGAGAGAACCTGTTCGACAAACCGGCGCTTTTCCCAGTGTTCAACGAGCTGTTGAGCGATACCGCCGTCAAGCCTATGGAGTGTGTCGGCACAGCTTCGGAGGCGCTGCTGTCGCTGTACCTGGCCGCAGCACACCACGGTGCGAGCGAGTTCTTCTCGACCTTGGATCGCGAGCTGCTCGAGCGTGGACGCAACTTGGAGTTTCTATTAGGAGATTACAACGACCAGCACTTGCTACCGGACTTCCTGCAGCTCGCGCTCCGCGAACCGATCAAGGAGTTCCAGCACGAGCCACCTGGCGCCAGCGCCGCGTAGATAGTGCGTGACTTAAACCGTCAACGGCTTCAAGAAGTCCGCCACATCGTCGTCGCCGAGCGCGCTTGCCATCGACAACGCAGTCTCTCCGTCTTCGTCCTTGACACTCGGGTCCACACCTCGGTCCACCAGAGTCCGCACAAGCTCGAGGTTCGAGCAGCCAAAGAGACACGTCTGGCCGCTCGCGTTCAGCGCGTTCAGCTCGATGGACGGACTCGCAGCCAGCCGCTCCGCCACATCCTGCATCTCGAACATGACGGCCACGTGCAGCGCGCGGTCGCCCGACGACGGCACCGAGAAGTTGACGTCCACCCCCTTGGCGAGCATCGTGTCGATCACCGTCAGGTGGCCGAAGCGGCACGCCTGGAAGAACGCGCAGTCGTCGTCCACGTCGTCCTCGGTCTCGCCCTGTTCGTCCGATCCGAGCGACGGCTTGTGCGTCTTGACGACGGCCGTGGCCGAGGGCGTCGCTCCGTTTCGCAGCAGCGTCAGCGCCACCTCCGTGTGCTCCGACTCGACCGCCAAGTACAGCGGGTTGGTCGCGTCGTTCGAGCTGCCGGAGCTGTTGACGTCGGCCTTGGCTGCGATCAGCACGTCCACGAGCTCGCGCAGACCCGAGTTGGCCGCCTGCATGAGCAGCGTCCACCCGTGGCGGTCGACGACGGTGTCGACGTCGGTGACCCCCAGGACCTCGAGCAGCGCCGCCGCGATGGCGCCAAAGCCGTTCATGAGCACCTCCGCCTCGGTCTCCATCTCCGCGAGGTCCTTCTCCACCGCCGACGCCGCGCCGCCCTCGCCCTCGGCGCTGTCGATCTCATTGTCCTCGGCCTCGAGCACGTGCACGAAGGCCTCGTACTCCTGTTGCCACGTGTGGAACCACTCCATGAGGTACACGAGCGGCGCTCTCGGACCGGACTCCTCCCCCACCAGCGCGTGCTCCTTGAGCACCGCCAGGTACCGGTCGGCGTCGCCGCTCAGCACGCTCTGGCGCACCGCGTCCAGGTGGTCGGCCTCGGCCGCGCCGGCGTCGCCCAGGCTCAGCATCGCCACCGACAGATCGTCCGCCATGGCGCTCGCTCGCTGCCGTCAAATCGATTGATGATGCGGACGCCAATCAGTCCGATGGATACCTTCGCAGGCACGCAACTTGATCGAAAGATGGGATGATTCGCTGGCGTACTGAGCGCTATCGCTAAAGTAGTGCTGAATCATGCTGCTCACTTATCATAGATCCAATATCTATACTTTACCCGACACACCACTCAACTATTCCGTCCGATACAGTAAAGCACACTTTCCGACCAATGTGGTCACGTTGCCGCGTTGCAAACATCCGCCACTTGACCGCGAGTGCCTCGTTAGCAGTCGCGCGGCGCCGACGATCGAGCAGCGAGCGACGCGGAGCGGCCGGTCCATGCGTGACCTATGAGCGCCGCGGTGTCGAACCCTCTGGTGCTGTCGGAGCTCTCGCCCGCGTCCGTGGCGCTCGCGCACGCGGCCGTCAAGGTGGCGGCGCGGCCGGGCGAAGTCAGCACAGGCGCGCTGCGCATCCGAGGTCTGCCTTTCTTTCTCGTCGACTAAAGCGCCAGGTTATGCATGGAGAGGCGTCCGTTCTGACGCGAGACCGTGTGACGCAGTTCTGCAGGTCACGGACCTTCCGGCGGACGTCCCGGCTCCCGAGAGCACCGGCACCGGCTCGTGGCTTCGCTACTCCGGTCGCCGCCACGCGAACGGCCGCGCCAAGGCTGAGTCTGGACCCAGCGTGGCCTGCATTCTGCTGGCGCTCAAGACGGCGGCCAGCTCGGTGCTCGCGACGGAGAGCAAGCCGTGGGCGAGCGCCATCTCGTGGGATGAGGTGGGTTGAGACGGGCGGTGTCGCGACATGTACCCGACGACCACCGCAATTGACGATGTCGTGATGTGGCTGGCATGCAGGAGTTTTTCCTGGATCGCGTCGAGTCCTCGGACGAGCTGCAGTTCTTCTGCGTCGACCGCACCAAGAACGACCCGTACTGCGGCTTGCCGGTCAGCGATGATGCCGCAACCTGCCCAGGATTCGTCGGTAAAGGTAAGCGAACACTGCTCAACTGCCGTCGTTGCTCGATTTGTCGCGTGTTGACCCATGCGTATCATTTCCAGTGTGCGTCCCGCTTGAGCGTCTTCCCGAGGGCGAGGAGATCGAGCAGTGGTACCCGTTGATCCCGAAGAACTCGTGCATTTCGATGCGCACGGCGCTGCGCGTCTCGCTTTGCTTCCTTCCAATCGGAAGCGGGCAGAACGGAGGACCTTGCAGCGTTGTGCCGTTGTCGCCACAGAGTGAGATCTCGTCGGCCTCGCCTGTCTCCAAGCAGCTGACGATTCGAGTGCCGTCCACGCCTCCGTCGCCTGTACCAGTCTCCCAGCACCAGCTTGACTTGACACTGCAGACAGGAATTCTCGACTATGTGATTGTGGTGGGACCTCCCGCTCCTGACAGCGATGCTGCTTCCCATGAGAGTGTGTTGCGCTTTCGCTACCCTGGTACAGATAACCCCCAGTTCCCTCTGCCGACCAAGATCGAGTGGTTCTGCTTTCCTGGAGGACCGGAGGTCATTGAGCAGGAGACCCGCCCTCGTCCGCGGACATTCTCGTTTGTGCTGGTCGGAGGTATCGATGGACTCAGCCGCTGCTACGTCGTTTGCTTGGTGGTCTATCATCGAGTCTTGAAGTCGACTTCGGGAAACGCTGAGCAGACGGCCGCTACGCGATGGCAAGGGACGTGCATCGCGTTCCTGACACGAGTTCCGCTGATCGAAGATGTCACTACGTGCTTGTTCAGTGTCGCTCACGCCTGGCTAGCACATGCAACCCAGCTTGAGCAGCGTCCGAGTGTGCCTTCGGCAGAATACCAGATCCACCGATTGTGCCGTGAAGTTCTCGTCCCCATTCGAGGTTTGTTCGGCGTCCGATTTGCGCTCGGCGCTCTGGACATGGAGCTCGTGCTGCCTTCCAATGTGTCGCTGCACAGTCTAAAACCAGTACGTGGCGGCCGCACGCCATCGCAGCGTGGGTCGATGTTCGGGCGGGGAGGCGCGTCGCCGACAAAGTCGCCGTCAACTCACTACATCAACATCCAGCACGGGTTCCAGCCGCTCGTGTACTCGCTGGCCCCAATTTTCGAGTTGTTCGATGTCAAGACCATCATCCACGTGACGGCGCTGATATTGTGCGAGTTCCGGGTGCTTATTCACTCAACCCAGCTATCGCTGTTGACCCCTGTGGCTGAGGGCTTCTGTGCTCTCATCTACCCGTTCCGATGGCAGCACCCGTATGTGCCGATTTTGCCGCGTGTGCTCTCGGAGTACCTCCAAGCACCTCTTCCGTACATTCTTGGTGTTCACTCCAGCTGGATACCGTCGTTTCTCGAGAATGGACGTCCTGAACACCTGGTTCTAGTGGACGTGGATCGAGGGACTATTCATGTGCAAGAGCCACTGGGACCAATGCTGCCGCAACGATTCGCGCGGGGACTACACCAGCGACTCAATAACATTCTCCGTCCAATTACTTGTTCTGGACCAGTCGGTGACGATGTCGGTGCAGCCGACTCCAGCTTACAGCGGGTACCACTCGAGTGGAACTCCAGCGTCGAGAAGCAGATCCGACTGGAGTTTGTGTGTTTCCTCGCCGCCATGCTCATGGGCTATCGCGAATGTCTGTTCTTCGTCAACCAAAAGCTCCCAGTGTTCAACAAGCGCCGGTTTTTCGCAAACTGCGCACCAGACAGCGAGGTGGTGCCGTTCGTCACGAAACTCTTCTCGACACAGTCGTTCCAAGCTTTTCTCGAGAACCACAGTTCGACGGAGCTGAGCGTGTTCCACTCTATCTACCTGCGCTTTTGTCGCTCCAAGGATACCGAGTGGCCAGACTCGATGCCGTCCGGCGCTTTCGTGTCGTCAGAATCGACTCTGCATGAACAGCGACTCCCACGCTCGCGCACCAGTGCTAGACTTCCTGGTGCGAATCCCAAATCGACTGCTGCATCGACCACACCCGTTTATACAATGCAAAGCCAAAACGACGATACCAACAACAAGGAGAATAACAAGGAAGATAAGGCTAACGGGGAAGCGGATATCTCTCGCAGTGCTAACACAGATGAAGGCGACGACAAGAGTGACGAGAAGGTTTCTCTCGTTTCGCTTGGCGAGAAGATCGACGCACTGATGAACAAAACTCCGGATCGAACTGATGCCTTGTTTGCACTCGATGCAAACAACATTGATGAGACGTATCCAGTTTCCTCTGTCGGAGCTGACCAGTCGACGGATGCTCATGAAACACCAGGAATCAGCTACCGACAGCTTGCGAAGGAACTGGCTGTGGACCCGAAAGTGTTTGAGGACAATGTTCACATCTTGCAAGACCCGCACCAAGCGAACCAGAACCAAGCCATGCTGGACATGAACGTGTCGATGGGGAGTGCCGGGAATGTCGGAGCTGGACGCATGCTGTCGAACGAGGAAGAAAGCGTGGAGCAGACACTGCACAAATGCTTGACTTCGGTGTTTGCGTCTGACGACATGTTGAGCCCTACCGACGCACGAGTACGGTAACTTCAGTGTTTCGCTTGTATCTGGTCAGCTCTAACGCTTGGATGACAAACGTTGTGTTCGTGCAGGCATGCGAGCAGCGGTTCAAGAGCGCTTATGCGCGGGAGCTGTTCGTGCTGATCCTTATGCAGCCGAGCCATCAGTACGTCGAATCTGGCGGTGGCGCTGGGTCCACTTGGTACAACCCCAAGGGTTCCGGAAGTTGCATTGGCGAGGCTGGGTTCCGACTGTTGGCGCGTTTGGCGTCTGCCATGATGAGCAATTGTGCTATCCACGAAGACTTCACGAATGCGCGTGGGATGCTGCAAGTGGCGTCGCAGTATTACCACTATGTCGAGGACAAGCAAAGCGGAGTCGGCTTTGGTATGTGTTGTGTTGTTGTTTTGCCTGATATGTGTGATCCGTTCCTTACTGTGTGTTGTTGTGCGAATGCAGCCAAGAAAGAGTATCTGGTGACGCCCCTGCGTCTGATGCCGATCTGCCGGTCGCTTGATATGTGGCAGCACGCGTTTGCCCGCGAGATCGACACCGCGCTTCTGGCGGATCCGACCGCAGCGGACGAGAAGACTCCCAACTCGGTTGGCGACGAGTTGTTCTTCTCCGTGATTGGCAGCATGGTCTACGACATGCTGAGCTTCGAGGTTCCGCTACCAAAAGTGCACACCTTCGTCGCCGTCATGTGCTCAACGTACCAGAAAGGCAAGGATCTGCTCGACACCCTCAAGCAGCTCGTGGACAACGTGTACCGCGCGCTCGACATGTCGAAGGATATCAAACCGTCACCACCGAAGAATGCGACTCCACCGTCGTTTCCGAGCGTATTCGCGCCACCTCCCGCGCCGACGGCCCCTCTTTCCCCAGGCGGTGTGGCTTTCAAGGAGAGTCCACTCCTCTCGCGACAATACGATCTCGACACTGTGATTCGGCGCAAGATGTCAGTCGATCAGCGTGGCAACACGCGAGGGCAACATGGAGCGACTCACGGCGAGCATTTCAGCGGACCGGTAGCTGGGACGCCTCCGCCGCTCCAGTCTCAGCGCAGACGAAGCTCCGATCCCGCCAGTCGCAATGGAACCGGAGCAGCTATGACTCTGCTGTCGAAGCACGGCTCGCCGATCTTGGGGATGTCAATCCACGAAGCGCGCGTAGCATGTGGACATGCGGATGCACGAGTGAGCATTGTCGACGCAGATCAGCCCGATCGGTGCGCCAAGCTGGAGGGACACACGGACGCGGTCGTCGCTGTGAAACTGCGCGGACACTCGCTCATCTCCGGGTCGAGGGACGGCACGTTGCGCGTGTGGGACTTGCGAGCGACCATGCGACGACGCCACCTCTTTTCGTTCTTCTCGTCGTCGGGTTCAGCATCGGACGCGCTTCTCGAGAGCTCGGATTCGTCTACGACAGGCGAGATCGACAGCGCCGCCGTGTCGAAGCGGAGCATCGTGCTGAAGGGCCACACGGCGGGAGTGACTTGCGTCGAGATTGGGCGGCAACTCGCGACCGACCGCGCGCTCGTGGCGTCCGGCTCAGATGACGGCACCGTCCGGCTGTGGGAGACCACTCGCGAAACCTGCGCGGGACTGCTCGGGAACGGCAAGGGAGGCGTGAGCTGCGTGCGGTTTCTGCCGCAACTCGACAACCTGGCGACGGGCTGTCGCGCGCAGACGCTCAAGATCTGGGACCTGGCTCGCTCGCAGCTCAAGCTCAACCTGCGCGCGCACCGTGGACCGCTGCGCGACATCCAGATCACGGGCGACCGGCTCGTGACCGCCGCGAACGACCGCGTAGTGAAAGTGTGGGATGCGGCGTTCCGTGCAGGCCAGTCGTGCACGCACGAGCTGCGTGACCACGGCGGGCCGGTGCAGTGCATTTCGCTCGGCGGACCGGCGGACCCGAGCATCTGCACTGGCGCCGCGGACGGCGTCGTGCGCGTGTGGGACCTCCGGTACGTGCAGAAGGGTCCGCGGCTGGCGCTGCGCACGCACGGCGGCGCCGTCACGTGTCTGCAGCGCGACTTCACCAAGGTCTTGTCGGCGAGCGAGGACGGCGGCGTGCGACTGTGGGACCTGCACTCTGGCGCGTGCACGGCCGAGCAGCGCGCGCACCAGTCGGGCGTCACGAGCCTCTTGCTGCGGGACGCGCTCGTGTTCTCGGCGTCGTGGGACGGCTCGCTGCGGCTGTGGGACGTCGACTCGAGCGCGAGTCGATGATGATGATGATGCAGGCAGGTCAAGTGCAAGTTGAAGTGGCTACAGTCTTGTGAGTACAGCGCGGTCTCTTATTTAAAATACAAGTCCGTCGCGTGGTCCACCCGACACGCCGGTTCGCTTTTTGCCAAAATCCGGACCGGTCCGCCTTTCGAGTGAACCGTCGAGCCAGTCATGCGACAGGAAAAGAAAGGGGAGAAACCTCTCGCGACCGCCGATTGGCCCGCCGCCTCGACCGCCCCCTCGACCTGGCCGCCGCTGGTCAGTCGGTCCCAAGAAAAGAAGACGCGGCGTCCGAAGCAAGTGGAGCGCGCGATCCGCAGCGGAGCAGCGTCGTCGCCGTCGTTAACGCGGCCAGCGAGGAGCACAGAGAGAAAGAGAGGAAGGGAGCGCGGCGGAGCACACACCCCCGCAGCGAGCGGCGTCTCTGCTTCCCCCCCCCCCTTCGTCCCCCGTCCCCCCCCACAATCGCACACGAGGCGGCAGTCACCGCACACCTTTCCTTTAGTCGGCGCGAGTAGCGGCCGCCGTCAACGCGTAGTTGGCTCGGTCGAGCCTCGATACCTCGTTCCCCCGCCCGTCCGTGGGCCTCCCCCGTCGATCCCCCCCCTCGTTCGATCCTCGCCCGAGGACCAACGCCTGGGGAGGGGAAAAAGAACCGAGGAAGGCGCGACCGACCCATTTCGGCGCGACGCTCGGCCGTGGGCCCAGTTAGTCGGCAGTTGGCTCGGAGCGGACGCTGTTCCGTGTCTCTCAAGCGTCCGAACACACCTGCTCTTAGATACCGCACAACGCACTCGAAGGTAAATGTCTATCTGCTCTTTTGGCTTTTGCTTACTGGTGAAGCGTCGACCGCACGCGGGTTCATCGGCAGCGAGCGGTTCCTCCTCCCCCCCCCTCCTCAATGCGGTCCGACCGGCTGGTCGACAGGCCGCCAGCCCTCAGTGGGTGTCGCTGGTCGGTCCAACTGGCCGAGGTCACGAGTGTTGTCTCGGCCTCTGGAATGGATGGCGATGCCTGTTGAGTGCTATCGGCCTGGCCGTGGCCGGCGGATCGTCAAAGAGCGAACGGCCGAGTCCTGGGGCCGAGGGACGGAGGAGAGGCGCTAGCTGCCGCGAGGCCCAAAGCGGTCGAACGCTGCCATGAAGGAGACCAACATCATGAGAGATCGCTCACGTTATGTGTGTCGCTGTCTCTGTAGATCCGCTACAGTCATGAACGGTAACACGCAGGTCGACGCCGCCAGCTCGTTCGCGGCATTGCTGGACCAGCAGCACCCGCAGCAGCAGCCGCTGTTCGCGACCCAGCTCGCGCAGCAGTCCAAGGCGTTCGTGAACCCGATGACCGTCGCGATGGCGATGGCCCAGCCGACGCTGTCAGTCGCGAGCGTCCCCGCCGGCTCGGCCATGCGGCCTGCGACGGTGCCCTCGACCACCGCCGACTTCCAGGCTCCATCCACCACGACACACCTGCAGTCGTTCGACCTCGCCAAGCTGCTCACGCCCGAAGACCCTGACATCAAGACCAACGAGGTATGTGTCTAATGCTGTCTATGGCATTGTCTGAGGATGATACACTGACGTATTGTGCTCTCTTTCTGCTCTTGCTGTTGCTCTGTTGGCCGTGCAATGCTGTCTTGGACGCCATTCGATGATCGATTATAACGAACCCATGCAGTCTCTCCTCGCGCTGAACCCGCAGAGTCTCTTTGGCAAGACGACGAACCCTGTTACGTCCGAGCCGGCGCCGTCGGCTACCGAAGTGGCGCTGCTGTCGCTGGTGAACGCCCGGCTCGAGCTCAAGTCGCCCGCCAAGGTGAACGCGTTCGTCAAGGTGCTGCTGCGCGCGACGGCCGAGCCGGAGCAGGCGCTGGTGCTCGTGATTCTGCGCGCGACGGCGGCCTCGAGCGACGCCAAGCTCGCGCGGCTGTGCACGGCCGCGTTCGAGCAGGGCGGCGGGCTCAAGGCGGCCAAGCGGTGGCTCGAGGCGGCGGTCACGTGGAGCTATAGCGACCTGCTGGTCTTGCTGTTAGACGTGCTCAAGAGGATACCGTTGCAATTAACTAGTATTACGGAAGCCCGAATCAATGAGCCTATCGTCCAGTTGCGCAAGCGCGCGCGCGAGGACAAGGTCAAGCGCGCGGCGCAGGAGCTGCTCAAGGTCTGGCGCGCCAAGTTCACCGAGAAGGAGAAGGCGCAGCGCAAGGAGTCCGCCAAGGCGTCGTCCTCCGGTGGCAGTGGCAAGACCGGCCCGGCCACTTCAACTTCAACCAGTTCTACTTCAACCAGTTCTACCCCAACAACTTCAACATCAGCATCAACAACAGCACCAGCTGCAGCGTCGTCGTCGCCGTCGCGCGCGGCCAAGGCGCCGCCCAGGCCGGTGAAGAAGCGCACGATCAAGCGGCTGGAGCGGCTGCCGTTCGGCGGCGGCAGCGCCGTGTCCAAGTCGAGCGGCGGCGCCAGCAGCGGGCTCATCGGCAACCTCATGCAGCGCAAGTCGGCCAAGGAGGCGAAAGAGGCGAAAGAGGCGAAAGAGGCCAAGGAGCTGGTGGCGGGCGGCGCGGCCGCGGCTGAGGCGGCGGACGGCTCGAACCGCTCGAGCGGCGACGACAAGTCGGACAGCGAGGCTGCAGCAGCGGCCGCAGCATCAGGCGAGGCCGCGGCGGAACCCGAGCCGGCGATGGAGCTGCCGACGATCCAGAGCTTCAAGGCGGCGGCGGCGGCGCCGGCCAAGTCGTCGCGGCGCATCCGGTGGGCGGACCAGAGCGGCCAGGAGCTCGTCAAGGTCAAGCTCATCGAGTCGTGGCGCGACCAGGTGCAGTACTCGGCGGCGGCGGGCGAGGGCGGCGCGACGTTCCGCGACGCCAAGCTGCGCGAGCACGCGGACGAGCGGCACGCGCTGCAGTCGCACAAGGACTCGGCGCGGCGGGGGTTCCAGCTCGCGCTGGCCCACGAGTGGCGCGCGCCGGGGGCCATGCTGCTGCCGGACGCGCTGGCGACGCGGCGCAGGACGGCGCCGACCGACGAGATGCACGTGCAGGCGAGCCGCACGCGGCGCGAGATGGAGTTCCTTGTGCTGGGCGGCGAGGTGCCACCGCCGTCCCCCAAGGAGTGGACGCGCGCCGCCAACGACCCGCCGCGCGGGCCACCGGCCGAGATCCCGCTCTCGGACGTGGCCGATGGAGCAGCACCTGTATCAACTGGACCGGTGGACGAGCTCGAGTCGGCGGACGACCGCGCGCTGCGCGAGGCGCTTGGCCCGCTGCAGCAGAGCACGCTCGCGGCGCTCATGGACAACGCCGGCGTGCTGCCGGCCGTGTACGCCGAGGCCGAGCGCAATGGCTCGCGCATCGCCGACGCGCGCGTGCTGCAGCTCATCGACGCCCACCGCGGGCTGCGGGCCCCCCTGGGGATGGCCCCCATGGCCCCCATGGCCCCCATGGGCATGGCCGGCATGCCACCGCCGCCCTACGCAAACGCTAATACATACGGCGGCCCGCCCATGCAGCAACCGATGCAGCACCAGATGCCGATGCCGATGCAGGGACGCTACGGGGGCGGCGCGGGCTTTGAGGACGCGCCGCACGCGTTCGGCAGGAAACGCAAGGCGCCGCCGCTCGCGGGGGACGCGCCACTGCTGCCGCCGCCGCCAAAGCGGCTCTCGAAGCGCGGCACCGTGCCCTGCCTCTTCTTCCACACGCCGCGCGGCTGCAAGAACGGCGCCGGCTGCGCATTCCTGCACGAACCCGCGCCCGGGATGGGGGACGCGCGCTTCCAGCAGCAGCACCCGCTCGACATGGGCGGCCCCGGCCCGCGCGGGCCCGCGGGAATGCCGCCGCCGCCGAGGCACCAGTTCCGCCGGTAGTGATCATCATCCCCATTAGTTCAGCTCCACAGACATTTACAACCCCAACATTTCAATATAACATACCACGGAACAGTTTGTTATATTAGGTGACGTTTTAATAAGTAACCGATAATACCGTGCGTTGCACGGGGTCTATGGAACCTTATCAAAATATGATTAATCAGTTACAGTTGCATGCTATTAAAAAGGTAATGTGGATATTGAGAAAGGATAATTATTTTTTGTTTGTCTTACATAGAATAAAGATAGATAGAAAGGTTTTTGAGACAAAATCCACCCACCCCAAATACTCTGGACTGGGTATAAAATCCAGAGAATTGTACCACACCACAGATCGCCAAAATATCAGATTGCGAGGCAGACACAACACACATGTTCAAGACATTTGTCCCGCAACCTAGTTGAGTGAATTGGTGGCATTTTATCGACCTACGAAGCAAAATCGTCACCATAACATCGCTGATGCTAATCGGTGAGCGCGGACGTGGACCGACAGTCTTGATGTCACTGGAGGTTTGGCCATCGGCAGCAATATCGATGTCAGCAGCCACCTCAAAATGTCCTTGCTAGGTGAAATCGGAATTCCCATTCCACTTCTGGTCGGATCATCAATCCTCGTCCAGTGTTGGTCGTCTCAGGAACAGGACAGCCAGGCGTGCTTCCACTTTCTGGTACATGGTTTGACTGCGAGATGGCTACGAACCGATATCACAACACAGGGGTCAGTTAATGTCAAGGTTCCACAGCAAACGTCCAGGCTCGGTTCTGTGACGATTTCGGGACGATTTCGTGGTGTTGACTCGCCTCGACCATGGTCCACCTCCCCAACAGGTACCTCGGACATTTGCACTTGTGATGCATTCAGCACGACAAAGCAGTCTTTCGATGCAAGCATACGGAATGCAAATGTGAATACCTGGACAATACTATTGACCAACATGACTCCGTCCGAGCTAGAGATGACAGAAACACTAGCTGGTGAACTCCCATACACACATCATACGTCGGATTACAACATGCAAGCGCAAAAGGTCATAAACGAAACTAACGGGAATCTCGTCGATGTCACGACTTCATTGGCGGCAGCGCACGATTCAATGAACTACCACCTCGTTGCTTTGCAGCGGCACCATCCTGTTCCTAAGAAGTGTCGCACTCGTCGTGCCAGAGGTGTTGCCATGCCAGCAAGTGCACAGCAGCAAACACCTTAGCCATCGCTCTTCCTGCCGCGTGCCTGTTTGAGGATCTCGACTGCCAAACGCTTGACCGACTTATCCTTGCTCTTGGCCAATGTCGCTAGTATGTCAGCGTTGTCTTCACTCAAGACACTGGAACAAACCGCGACGCTGTCATTCGATAAACTCAGCAACGCCATCAACCCTTCCTCTTCGTCGACGTCCTCATCTTTAATGGCTTCCAGTAGGACATCAATACCTCCGCCTTCAGCAATCGCCGACTTTGTTGTCTCGTCCACTCCAATAAACCCGAGCACTCCTGTCGCCAGCGCGCGAACTTCGTCTTCTTCGCTCTCAACTAGCGCAATCAGAACAGAGACATTCTTCTTCATGATAAGCTGTAAGCAAGCTTCATTGGAGTGGCACGCCAGATTCCACAACGCGCCGACTGCATTTTCCTCATTGTCGTCACCTACATTCAATAGTGCGACAAGAGCTGGAATCGCGTTCGCATCAACAACGGCCTTCGCGCCATCGGTCGATTTCGCAATGCTTATCAGTGCATCGGCTGCATTCTCCTTCTGATCGTAGTCCCCATCACACACTAAATGAACCAAATCGCTGAGTATACCAGCTCGAACCACTGCATCTCTATGAGCATCATGGTTGGCCAGTCCTGCAAATGCATACGCGGCGAATTCTTTCTGCTTGTCGTTACCATCATGAAGTAAAGTCGCAAATATGGGAATCGCACCAAACTTGACAATCTCGTCAGCCAACTCATCACACTTCGCCATGTACATAAGTGGATACGACGCGCATTGATCGAAATCATTGTCCTCCATCAACTCGATCAATACTGGGATTACTTCAGCACTCATAATTGCTTCACTGTGCTCGTTGTGAACGGCAATTCTCGCGAACGTAATGCCCGCACTGTATTTCTGTCCATTGTCTCCATTTTCAAGAAGAGACATTAATGCTGGGATGACACCGGCTTCAACCATTGACGTTGCGGCATCTTCAAATTTCGCGATGTTTCCCAGTCCATCGGCTGCGTTCTCCTTGTGATTGTCGTTTCCATCGCGCAACAGAGACATCAAGAGAGGAATTGCACCTGCTTCCACAACCGTATTGACGTGATCTTTGTACTCGGTAAGCTGCGTGATCAACCGAATCGCTGAGTTTTTCAATTCATCGTTGTCACTCTCCAACATTGGCATCACCAGAGGAATCGCGCCACTTTCCACAACAGTAACACTGACGTCATCGTTCTCCGAAAGAAACCATAGAGCATACAGAGCTTGACCCTTCTGACCATCAGTACCCTCACGCAGTAACGATACCAACAACGGAACGGCACCCGCGTTCGCGACGATCAATTGATGACCGTCAACATACGATAAATTCCCCAATGTTTTAGCCGCTTGCACTTTCTCGCTGTCGTTGCCACCGCGCAGCAATCTCACTAAGGGAGGCACTGCACCGGCACATACGATATCAACTTCATTGTTATCGTACACAGCGATATTGGCCAATGCTGCCGCCGCGTCTCTTCTTTGCTCGTTGATTCCAGTGTCGAGCAACTTCACAAGCAAAGGTATCACACCATCACGAGCAAGGATTATCTTGTTGTCGTCTTTGCTCGCAATATTTATCATTGCCTTGATGGTTTTGCTTCGCAGGTCTTCGTCAGATGACTCAAGCATCGATATCAATGGGGTGGCACCGCCAGCAGCAACAATACTCGATTCGTTGTCCTCGACATCCTCCGCAAGATTCGTCACAGCGGTTATCGCCCAAAGAACCTCAGCCTTGTTGTCACTGCGCAACAACTCGACAATGCCATCGATTTCTTGCTGATCTGATTTCTTTTTGCCTCGATTGATTTTAACGGTTTCGAGATGATGGCTCGCAAATTTGGACAACACAGCATTGTGGCTCTTGACGAGTGCTAACAACGGAAGCAAAGCTCCACCACGAGAAACGATGTGGTTTTTGTACGACTCATCCGAATCCTTTCCATCATCAACGACCTTCTGCGTTTGTGCTTTCTCATGTTTATCCATGTCAAGCCGATCAACCAACGACGACAAATGAACCACCACTGCATCAATCGTCGTGCGTCTCTTCGGATCCAAACAACACATGCGCTCGATCAAATTCCACTCTGCATCCGACATCTCGCTCGGACGGGGAGGCAAACGTCCGCGCTTCACGTGAAAAGTCACTGCACTGTCAGGTACAGAACCCCAAGGAAACTCGCCACTCACTGCCTCAATCATGCACATCGCAAACGAGTACACGTCTGAGGCGAACGTCGCGGGTTTACCAGGATCACTTCGCGAAGGGATGCACTCGGGAGCTTTCCATCGATAAGCACCAAGTGCGCCACCTGCTTCACTCGCGTCGCTGTCTCGGGATGAAACGCTCAACCCGAAGTCCGCCAACTTCGCCACTCCATCCGAACCGACCAAAATGTTGTTCGCCTTCAAGTCACTGTGGACGACTCCCGCGTCGTGCAAATACTGAAGTCCCAACGCCGCATTCAACAGACAGTACCAAATCAAATACGGATCGCGATCGTGCTGCTCCAGGTACGTCATCAGATCACCACCACTCGCGTATTCGCACACGAAGAACGGCTGACCAACGTGACAAGCGCCGTACATCTCGACGACATTGATATGGTTGAGCTTAAACCAGATGTCAGCTTCACGATACATTTGCGCTTGAATAGCACCACGGTTCTCGTCGTCGATGAATACCCGCTTCACAACCACTCGTGTGTCGAACCATTTGCCATGGTGAACGGAGCCAAACGATCCCTCACTGAAGGCGTTAGCAGATCGAAACTCAACCTCGTAGGATGGGAGAAACCATTGCGGAAGTGTCGATGCTCGTTGACTGTGGTGGTCGTTGCAGTCGGCGTGCGGTGCACTCACAGCAGTGCCACTACGAAACCTCAATTCAAACTCGAGAAATGCAGCCTCCTCATCGCTTTCTAGGATATCGGTGATAGCGTGGCTTGCCAAGTGCATGAGATCAGCCGTGGCAGGTGCGCTCTTGTTCTGCCAATTCAGTTTCCACGAGTGAACGAGATCAGCACTCGACAAGGCGTGCAGTTCGATGAACCGATCGATATCCGAATGCAAAGTGAAGATCCCAGCTGGTCCCTTACGAGTCATTGCCAGAACGCTCGACGCGTCCACGCGGTTCTTCTGACCCAAGAAAGAGTAAAATCGCGTCATCAGGCCGCAGTATTGAGACAATCCTGAAGAAACATCGGACTGCGACATCGCTTGTTTCATCTGATCGCGCACATTGACGAGCCGTTCGTAAACCTGGGACGCTTGGCGATCCGAGTCCAACATGCTCTTGCAAGTTGCCAGCACGTCGTCGATGGATTTTCGAAGTCCCGGTACCACAATCTGACCCAGCTCGAGCGCCTTATCAGCAGCCTTGAGTTCGATCGCCAGGTTGTTCGAGCCATTGAGGCTGTCCTTGCTGTCCGGTTCGCCGAACTCCGCCAGAGACTTGATGACCTGAAGCATCCCAATGTTTCCCTCTGAACCACCACCGCACATTTGAACCAGCAGAGTCCATTTGGCTTTAGATAGGAACATGGGTCGCTTCATCGGCAGCTGACGTACACGAATCTTCATGGTCTTGCCGCCTTTTCCTTTTCGCATCCGAGATGGTATCACTTTTTCGGATGGTGATTCTATTTCTTGAAATATGTCCAGGATACAGAAGCCCAATGCACGCATATCGGAAGCCACAGATGGAAGAGGGGGACTAGTTCCTTTCGAATGCGTCTCCGTCGTCTTTGCTCCTTCTTCACTATCCAATGCTGACAGATCAACGCCGAGCAAAACCGCCTTGTCCTCGAAGTATGCGCAATAAATGTTGTTTACATCAAGCTTCCCACACACCAGATGCCTTTCGTGAAGGTATTGCAAGGCCAGCGCGACTTCGTGCAATCGCGTCCACACAGCTCGACGATCGTCCACTTCACTGGCATATTCCTTCAGAGACCGCACCTTTTCGTGAGCGAAGAATGGTCGCTGATCAACATGACACGCACCCAAAAACTTGGCCATATGTGGATGATTCAGCTCAAACCAAGTTGACGCTGTCTTGATGAAGCTCTCCTTGTCCTGGTCAGGACGCAGCAGATCATTGCCCCAACGCGAGAGTCCGTACGTCCCGGCGAACTCGAAAGGCGTGACGAACCACTGAGGAGGTGTCATTACTATCATACCAGTAGCACGCACGATAATGTTGAACGCCAACTTGGACAGTTCAATCTCGTCATCAGCGAGCAGGTCCACGTACTTGTCCACGCCAGTCATGAGCAACATCAACGCCTCCTCCTGTTGCTCCTCAGACGCCAGCTCCGTCGCAAGCCCTCCTTGATCATCGTCACTCTGCGCCAGCTCACTCTGACGCTCAAAGTCCCGAAGCAGCTCTCGATATCTCGTCACTCTCCCTTCACGCTCTCGCTCGAGCGCCGCCTCCCAATCCTTCAGCTCGGAAGGCTCGTTCACAGGATACGTCGCCGTCGCCGAGTCCAACAGCCCGTGCATGCGTCGCAGCTGCCGCGCGTAATACCCCGTCTGCGCCAGCTTCACCATTGTCGATGCCTCGTCATACGGCCGCAACTCGTCTCGCAGACTCTCGGCACTCAGTAACAGTCCGAACAGCGCGTGGTCGAGCGTGTCCGTGTCCTGCGCCTCCACAAACCGTCGGAAGTGCCGGTACCGCGCCGCCGCATGGTCGCCGAGCAGGTCGGGCGTCGCCTGACCATCCGGCCACGCCAAGTCCCAGCGATCGACTCCTGTCATGACGATCGTCCACACCTTCTCTTCTCAGTCTCGTAGTCCTCTCTTTCCTGAATCGCAGTCGAACTCCAGAAATGAGAGCGCATGGGCACACGCGTCGACCCCCTCTCCGGTCATGGGTTGTCCATTCGCCAGAACCTTGAGGCTGGAATCTCATTTCTCATTTCATATCGAGTGCCACTTTCCGCCCTAATCAAAATGAGGGGACTTGCGCAAAGCATGTCGAGGCATCAGATTGCGGGTCAAACTCAGATGCTGACTCATCTTCCATCCCACTTGCACATCCACGGTCAGCAAACAGACAACTATCGGCGCCAATTCACGGCCAGATCCGAGCCAAACAACTCTTCGAAGCCATCGAAGAAAGACACCAACATGGACACCCTCGGCGAAGTGTGCGGTCTGGGTTCCTGATCGAGCGGATCTCTTCGTGGTGACGGGCAGTAGGATCAAAACGATCTCCTGCTCGTTGCGAGAGTTCTATCAAGATGCAAAGCACTAGTTGAGGGACAAGACGACTCGCTACTGGATTGATCGCGACCCGTAGGTATTGGAGGCGATCCGCAACATACCATCGCCCAAGTCGTGCTCGATTCGGAGGGTGGGGACAGATTTCATATTCCTCGTGCTGTCTAGTGCTCTCGGGCTGCCAAGCGATATTTGACCGATTCTCCAGCATTATTACTCCTGCTCGGAGAGGCGACTTTCACGCGCTTCGTGAGGCGGGCATTCTCACTGGCACGACTTAAAGTGCGCAATACATTCGTCCCGGGTCTTGCTCGGGTTGGTCAGCTGCCATACCAGCATCTTGTCAAGCGTCTGCTTGATGGCCGGTCCGCGCTGGATCCCAAGCTCCTTCACGAGTTCGTTTCCCTGCCACACAAGAAGAGCAAGCGAATATCAGCTCAACACGTTCCCACCCCGACATTCCATGCCGTCACGCACGTTCAGGAGCGGTCGGAGGTCCCAGACTCTGTTCAGTCCCTGTACGACGACTTGCTCCGCGAACATCTTGTACCGACTTTCAATCTCGGACCGCATGTCGTCACTTTCGCCCGCATCTACGAGCTCGTGGACGCGCGCCACGTCGAAGCACAGCTCCCACTGCTCGCCAATGGAGCTGTCTATAGTAATCACGACACTGTCTGGATGCATTTTGCATTTGGTTCCTAAATTGTGTTGCGCCGATACTGGGATGGTTCGCTCGAGTTGTCAAGGGTCGTGGGCCACTCCCAAAACTGCTGGCCCGTGCGGATCCGCTACAGCTCGTCCTGCTGGCGCGTGGACGTGAAGGCGCGCGGCTCGGGAGCTTGCAGCACGAATACGAGCTGATGACCGATCGTGAACGGCGCGGTGAAGTCGCTCTGCGCGAAACTAAACCTGTCCGGCAGCCACACGCAGCATTGTCAGCCACACATGCGTCCACCCAACCTCGACAGTGCGGAGCGTACGTGTCGAGGATTTGCCACTCGCTTAGCAACAGCGGTAGACGCAGCGGCCTGTAGATGCGCTGCACGTTCCAGACCAGTGCGTCCGGACCGACCGGAACCGCGAGGAACACCTTGGTCGCCTCCTCTGCCGTCGCGCACTCGGACTTGACGTACTGCTTGAGCATCAGCATGGCCTCGTGGTCTGCGTTCGGGTTGAGCGGGTCGCCGTAGCGACCGAGTCCATCGTGCTCGAACGACGAGATGGAGAAGATGACGTCAAAGTGCCGGCGCGCAGTGGCGGAAGCGCGGTACTCGTCCACCGTGAACGTCTTCAGCCGCGGGTGGTGGTACTTGACCTCGTTGTAGTCGAGCGTCGTGCACGACGCGGCGTCAAAGGCGAGGCACATGGCCTCGTACCACGGGTACGTGCTCCCCATGATTAGCACGTGCTAGCCGGCGAGCGGGTGCTTCGCTATCGCCGCGTAGAGGAAATCGTCCGTGGCGCCGTAGTAGAACCGCATGCGCGCTTCCACTCTCCGCACAGCCGCCTCGATCGTCTCGAACGAGTGCTCGCCGTACGACTTCTCCTTGTCGCTGCAACATCATAACAACCTTGAGAAGTCTGAGTCTCCCCAACACCAAACAACCAATAACAGCGCCACAAAACACTCACGTCTGGTCGTCAATGTACCACTTGCGCACGGGCACACGTCAATCCATGGTGAACCCCCGACAGAGCTCGGGCGGGATGGTCGCTGGCGGGTACAGCGCTGTTCGTGGCCGCTCATCGCTGTCTCCGTCGCGAACCTCGCACTCCAGATACACCGTGTCAGACGGCGAAATGTCGAGCGTGCGAACATAGAACGCACGGCGCTTCTCGCCTCCGGTGGGGGTTGTTGCCTCGACGTACACGCGCAGCACAATCGGCTTCTCCGCTGTCTCAGTGCCGACTGCCACTCGGTACTTCGGCGCGCCAGCCAGCTGCGCATCGGCGTGCACGACCGGCGCGCTCGACCCCGTCTCGGCGTCGCGGCGTCGAACAGCACCAGGAAAACAGTCACGTCTTCGGTTCGCACGTGCGCGGGGAGATCGAGCTCGACGTCCAGCACAACCGACGAGACGTGCAGCACTTCCGCCGACCTGTTCGCCGACGCCAGCCACAGCGGGTCCTCGAACGGAGCCACGCGCACTTGCACAGGGAAGCCCGGGTCGCACAGCGTCCGCCGGCCGTCGTGAGAAGCGGGATCTTAAGCGGAGGCCACGGTTAGCAGCGCCACCACGAGCGCGGACGCGAACGGGAGAGCCATCTTCGGTCAACTTGAAGCGTATCCTTGGCATTGCCTGTCAGGTTCAAGTTCCCCATAATAATTTGTCCCCCAAACAGATATCCCCATAATAGATGACAGGATAATTATTTTTTGTGTGGCTTACATAGATAAAGGAAAGGATAGAAAGGTTTTTGAGGCAAAATCAATGAAATTGCCGACTGAATTCTGTCATTTATTCGTCCTTGAATTAAGAATAAAATTCGATTTTTATGGGAAAATATTATATTAATTCGTTCCTTGAGTATCCGGGTGAATTTGGCAACACGTTGTGTTGTTTAAAAAAAGCTGATTGGCGGGTGGTGAACCGCCATTCCAGCCATTCTGGGCACAAATCGTCCTCTATCTCCTTCTTTTGCGTAATTTGCGGTCTTACGCCAGGAATAATTTCATCTCATCCTTATCAAAATGCCATTGGTAATAGGAGGTCCAAAAAAAGATCGATGGCGCCATTCCCGAGTATTTAGACGAATCAGTATGTGAAGGTGGTACGAAGTAAAGGAGTAAAGACGGTTTTGAGAGGTTCCTGCGATAAATTATCGAGCAATTCTTCGAATACATGTCTCAATAAGGAATTAATTTATTATTTTATCAAGGAAATCCGTCAAAATAGTTGAAAGTCACAATACCAATCCCTTCAACTTCAACTGGTAGCGCTTGACGCGTCGCTAGGAAGCGGCGGACGGCGAATATGGGCCAGACACACGGCGCGCCGCCGGCGGACGCACTGCAGTTCCGGCGCATGGCGCTCGCCGCGTTCCGGGGCGACATCGCGGCGCTGCGGCCCGCCTTCCGCTGGGACCTGCGCGGCCTGCAGGTGAGTCCGACAGTGTATACATATATTGCACCATACAATCTTCCTATTTAGCCCTGTCGTCTGCGACGTGTGACACAGGTCTCGCGCGCCACGTACCTCGACATCTACACGCAGGAGCTCGCGGCGCTGCTCGAGGAGCCCGACTCTCGCGAGCGCGAGCGGCTGCGCCTGGCGCTCGAGGACGAGAAGTTTGAGTTCTTCGCGGCCGTCGAGAGCGGCGCGCTCGTGCTGGGCGATACGCTGCTCCATATTGCGGCGCGCCAGGCGCACGCCCCCGTGCTCGACTTCCTGCTCACGGAGGAGTACCCGCCTGTATCAACTGCTTCGCCTGTGGCGCCGCTGCCGCTGGCGGTGCCCAACTTCCGCGCGCAGCTCCCGCGCGACGTCGTGGCGCGAGACTCGCCGGCGCTTCAGCTCGCGCTCGCGGGAGCCGCCGATGTGCACGCCGCGTTTGGCAGCCTGTTCCGCGACGAGCCCAAGGCGCACCGCCTCGCGCGCGCGCTGCGCCGCCTGTGGCCGCGCTGGATGTTCGAGGGCCAGCAGGAGGCGGCGCTGCTCGTGCGCGTGCTCTGCGACGCGCGGTCCTCCGACGCGGCCTTCGGCGGCCTCGTGCGCGTCGCGCTGCTCACGGCCGAGCGCTGTCGCGGCGCCTTCACGCTCGAAGCGCTGCGCCTCGTGACCGCCGTCGTCGCCAAAGGCGGAGCCACCACGGCGGACCGCGTGCTGCGCGACGAGCTCTCGCGCAACGACAAGCTGCGGCTGCTCGCCGACTGGTTCCAACGCTGGTTCCCGCCGGGCCAATCGCCAGCGTACGCGACGTTCCTGTCGGCGAGCGAGGCCACCGCGAGCGAGTACGTCGCCTTCTTCGACGCCGCCGCCCCCGCGTGGCTCCACATCGCGAGGAACGAGCCGCAGCTGGTCGCCACCGCCGTCAAGGCCGCAGCAGCGTCAGCAACGGAACATGGCGAGGTTGTGAGCCTCGAGACGGCGCTCGAAGACGCGGCGGCGGCGCTCAAGCGTCATGAACTGCTGCTGTGGAAGCTGCGAGTGCGGCCGCCGCCGGCCGAGACGGACGACCTCGGGACGCACATCAGCGTGCTCGAGGCGTTCGTTCAGCTCTCGAAGCTCAAGGCGTAGCGATCGAACCCAACGGGCAACAACACAAGCCTGAATAACAGGGGATGATTGTTAAGACACCACCCGACACGATCCAGATCCAAGCTGCAAGACGCAGTCGACGCCAAAGCAAAAGCGAATCTATCAAGCACATTCAGCATTTATCCAAGATTGTCACTCACTGCCACGTCTACAGGCAGGTTGCGCCGAATTTGGGCACTAACTCACTCTGGATGACGGCGTTGGCGGCGTACTGCGCGACGACGTCGACCAGAGCCACGGCCAACTGGTAGCCGTCGCTCTTGGCGTTCACCGTCTCGACTGCATGGTCTAGAACCGACTTGACCGCACTGGTGATAGTCTCGCCGTCAAGTAGCGTTGACAGTGTCGGCGAGGTCTCGATCCCGATCGAGAGCGTCGAGACGGAGTCGAACGAGACGTCGAGTGAAGCGATTGACACGTTGCGCAACTTCTCTTCGATGGCAGTCACCACGCCCGACATGTCGTCCGAGACGGCCGTCGTCACCAGACTCGTGGCTGTTAAGTTGGAGCACGTCGAGGACGACACTCCCTCGGCGCACGCGTACATCTCGGCATCGACTCCCGCGAACACAGTCGGGTTCGTCAGTTCGAGATCCAAGTCGGCCGCGATGGTAGCTGGCACACAAGTGGACGGGTTCGCAATGTCCGTGAGGCAAAACAGATCGGTCGTGCCGCTGGTCTGCGCGATCTCGACCGAGACGTTCGCCTTCACCCCGAGACTCGAGAAGCTCGCGCCGACGTCGAACGTGTGCGTGCCAGTAACGTTGATCTTCTTGATGTTGGCGGTCGAGAGACCCGTGACTGCGAGCGAGTTGATGGTCGGCGTGACGGAGAAGGCCATACCGAGCATGGAGAAGCTCAGACTGCCCAACGTAGTCGGGCCATACGCGAGCGGGTCGTCGACGAAGAGGCCAATGTCCATGTTTGCGATCTTGGCGACGTCGTCGATGGCTGTAAAGTACGACGTCTCGGCAGTGAAATCCACCAAAACGCATGAATCGTCGACGGAGGCAGCCGAGGCAGCGGACATGAGCACGGCGACAGTCGAGGCGAGTCTGAACATGGCGTGGTTTGTATGTGTGTGGAGATCGCGACGAATTGGAGTGTGGAGATCGATGCTAGTGCTCGGCGGTCGAAGCGTGGATACTGCCTGCTTGTGACAGGTCAAACAGATAGGTGGCTGGTTGATCGGCACATGTTTCCGCCTGGTTGGATCTGGTAGTCTGGTCCGCAACACATGATCCATCCATACGGCGCCTCATGTGGCTTTAACAGACAGAAACCACAAGCACAGCGCCTTCGTCACGGAGCAGCCAAGACTTTCGGCATTTCTGCACATCGCAGTCTGCTTGATTCCAGTCATTGAGAACAGCCTCACGACCGGTGGAATGGCCGTGACCCTGGTCGCAACATCGCCTAAACTCGGACAGCCCCATGTTTTTCGAGACTGATAAGGACCTTTTGTGTAGCATATCTATCGGCCGGTCATGAGATCTATGCGGTCTATCCGAACTTGCCGTCGAAGCCCACGAAGCCGGCGAGCTTGAAGATGGGGAAGAAGGGCTTCTTGTGCAGGCTGGAGCACCAGTTCCACGCGCTCGTGAGCCGCCCGTCGATGCACGAGCCGGCCTCGAAGAAGTTGTCGGCGCCGCTGCCGTCGAAGGCCTCCCGGAAAAAGTCCGCCATGATGTCCTTCTTGAGCTTCGCCGCGCCGCCGAACGTCGAGTCCACGTACTTGCCGACGCCGTTGTTGCCGTTGGCGCACAGCGTGTCGATGCTGTCGACCGTCTTGACGATCGGCCGCAGGATGTGGCCCACCTGCGTGTACTTGTCGATGAACATGAGCGCGTTCGGCACGTTCTTGTCGCCGAGGTGGATGACGCTCGAGCCGACCCACGCGTCCAGGCGGCGTTGCGTCGCGTGCAGGATGACGTGCATGGCGCGGGCCACGCGCGGCGCCGGCTGGATGCGGTGCAGCCCCTGGCCCGTGTCCGTCAGCTCGTACTTGGTGCCGTCCGCCAGCAGGTCGTCGTCCGTGAGGCACCAGAGCCGGAACATGTCGTGCGCGATCTCGCGCCACAGCGTCAGCGACTGCAGCACGTAGTGGAACTGCCGCGCGTGCGAGTGCGAGAGCCGCGCGCCGTCGCTACCGCTCACGATGGCCAGCGAGTAGCCGTCGTCGGCGTCCTCCGGCCGGAAGTGCTCACTCAGCAGCGCTACCATGCGGTCGATCGGGTCCCGCTCAAAGTACAGGTGGTAGTTGTTGTCGGCGATTGAGTACAGGCACTGGTGCAGCGCGTCGCGCGAGAGTCCGCGGCCGGCGTACGCGTCCGTCAGCGCGCGCTGCGCCGCCTCCTTGTGCTTGATCTGTCGCTGGATCTGCGCGCGCGACTTGCCCTCGGGTGCCACGACCATCGTCGCCGTCTCGATCTTGGGGTCGCTCAGCACGGCGAGCGCGTTGGCGTCCGCCAGCACATCGTACACGGTGCGGATCTTGCGGCGGCACGAGAAGCCCAGCAGCTCCTGCAGCTCCGGCGAGCACGCGTCCTGCAGCAGGTACATGAGCTTGCCGTACTCACCACGCATCTTCTCCGGGTTCATGATCTTGTAGCGGCGACCGAGCTCGAAGAGCTCCTGGAAAAAGTCGGCGTGCTCGCCAAAGTTCTTCTCGTCGAGCACGCGCTGGCCGCCGGCGTAGTCGGACGCGACCGCGAGCCCCGAGAGGAAGCCGCAGATATCTTGCAGCTGCCGGCGCACGCGCTTGGCTGGCGCCGCGAACGCCGCCGTGTCCAGCGTGTCCGTGTAGCCGCTCACGCTCAGCGCCGCCTCGAGCGCGCGCAGCAGCTTGCGCTCCTCGTACGTGAGCCGCACGGGGATGAACTTGGCGCGCTCGAGCACCGTCGCGTGCGCGGCCGCGGCCTCCACGGACGACAGCGGCTTCTGCGACGGCGCCGGCGGCGGGGCCTCGAGTCGGCGCGGCATCGTCGACGGGTACGCGGAACCTAGCAGCAATTGGCCCATCACGGTACAAATGTTACGGCGCGGAGCATGGGCGGCCTCATCGGCGCTCGAACCGCTCGAGGCGTCACCTCCGCTGTCGCTGTCGCTCTCCTCGTCCTCGTCCGCTTCCAGCTCGTCGCTCTAACTCTCAAAGCAGCAGCAGCACAGTCAGCAACACCACTGCATTGTCATACTACCCATTGACATATATATAATCATATACACAGATAAACAGATACACAGATACATTGGCACATACAGACACATTGACATATACATATACACAAACACACAAACATATACACAGATGCATGTACACAGGACGCACCTCGTAGTCGACCGCGTCCTTGGGCGGCGCTGCGGCTTCATCGACGTCGTCGTCGTCGGCTTGGGCGTCGGCGGCGGCGGCGGCGGCAGGCGGGGCCGCGCACGGCTGGAACGTGTGCGCGCGCCGGTTGCCCTTGCGGTGCTGGCCGCCGGCGCACAGTTCGCAGAAGTAGTCGTGGCACTGCTCGCAGAAGAGCTCGGCCGCGTGCGCGCGGCACTCGACGCACTCGAACGCGCCGGCGCGCGACTGCGCGAGCTGCTCGGCCAGCGCCGCGTCCTCGGCGTCGGCGGGAGCGTCCGCCGCGGGGGGAGCCAGCAGCGCCAGCGCCGCCTCGGGGAGCGCCGCGTCGTCCGCCAGCTCGTCGTCCAGCAGCGCCGACAGCGTGCGCATGCGGCTCACGCGCGCCAGCGCATCCGAGCCCTCGGCCGCCGTCGCCATCGCTCCAATTGCTTGTTCGTTGCTCGCGGCCGCTACTGGTCCGAAATAACGGGTTACATTCATGAATGGATGTCTCAGCACAATATTTATTGTCATTATAGTTCGCGTAAGGTGTTCGGAATCGAGTGTTCGAGACATTTCAAGCGGTTCAGAATCAATTTTCCCGGTGGTCATCCGCGATGGCGACGACGGCGACGGCGGACGATGCGACGGCCGAGCTGCTCACGTACGAGCTCGTGTGCAAGCTGTCGGAGCTGCCGCCCGGCGGACGCCGCTGCGTGCTGCTGCCGTCCTCGCAGCGCAGCGTCATGCTGCTCAACGTGCGCGGCCAGGTCTACTGCATGGACCAGGCGTGCTACCGTACGTTCTTCCCGAGCCTGCTAAAACTGGATGTGCTGTTTGGCCTTCTCATGACGGTGCATGCGCAGACCACGGTGGCCCGCTGGCCAACGGCGACATCGAGGAGATGGGCGGCAAGGTCACGGTCAAGTGTCCGTGGCACGCGTACCACATCGCGCTGGAGACGGGCGAGGGACTGTACAAGGGGGTCGACATGGCCATGGACGCCAGCGGCAAGCTGCAGCGGTCGGCGCCGCGGGTCAAGTCCAAGGGCGTCAAGCAGCGCACCCACTTCGTGCAAGTGCGCGACGGCGATGTGTACGTGGCCGACTCGTCCGTGCTGCCAGGTGAGACAAGCTGGTTGCGCTGTTTGCAAAATGTTGTGACTCCAACATCGTTCTCACAAAACCTCTGAGCAGGGAGTGAGATGATTCAGTCGGACATTTACGCGTTCCGCCCAGTGATCATCCCCGATGAGGAGGAGGGACAAGTGCGCATTCACTCGCGGTTCACCTAGACGCCAAACGACAAAAACCACGGACGCTCGCTCGGCCGTCGTCGCGGGGTTGCTCGCGTCGCTCCTTCACTGCGCGACTCCTTCGACCACCCGCGACGATGGCCAGCGAGCGAGGAAGCCATGATGTGCCAACTTAAGTTATCTGCATTTGCGCCTCCTTTTCGCCTAATACCGGGGATTTTGCGCTCCGGCTACCAACACAAACGGCTGTGCGCTCACTCGGTCCAACAGGCAAATGCAGTGCTATCTAGATCAACGCCTTCGTCACGACGCGCGCCACCTCGGCACGAGCGAATAGCTTGGTCTTCACGTACGGCTTCTGGTTCTGCAGCCAGTACGACGCGTCCTCCATCGTCACTTGGTGGTCGGGTCGCGGCGTATACTTGGCCGCAATGCTTTCGTTCACCCGACCGTCTACTCGCGTGATGCCCTCCTTGTCTTCCTGCAGCAACCGCTCTTTCAGGTCTTTGGTCGCCAGCTCCTCGATGTCCATCTCGGCCTCGTCCTTTTCTTCCTGCGCGAGCTTGCTCCGGTCGACCTTTTTCCGCTTTTTCGCGCGCTCCTTCTCGACCATCTCCTCCCGCTTCGCCTCATCCAGCAGCGACGCCTGCAGCGCCAGGTCCTCCTGCCGCAGCTTGGCGAACGAGTCCTCGCAACTGACGCGCAGAATGTCTGTGGCGGTCAGCTCCATCCGGCCAGCACCACCCGACCCACTCACACCGGAAGCGTTGCCGCCATCTTCCTTCTTCATAATTTGAACCAACGACTGCGAATACGCGTCACTGCGCTGCTTGGACGCCTCGACCATCTCTTCCATAACCTGCTTGAGGTACTCGTGCAGTGCGTACGCCATCACCTCCTTCGTGTGCGCGCCAAGCTTCACACCGCATCGCCGTCCGATCGCACCCATCTGAGCCCCCAAAACGTCCGAATTGAACAGATCCTTCTCGACCCATTCCTCCTTCTTGCACGGCAACTGCTCGACTGCCCGCGCGCCGCCCATCATCGTTCGGCGCTCGGCCGACAAGTCGATACCCGTGTGTGTCAACACATCGGCTTCTTTGCGGATATCAGTCACGCTGGCTTGAATCAACTCGTTCCCGGTCGCATCGGATGAGACAACCGCACCAGCAGCAGCGTCGAAGCTGCCACCGCTCTTAGCCTTCCCGGAAACAATTCGCTGCTTCTTCGACGGCGACCGCGGCGACGGCGTCGTCATACTGTTGGTGCGTTTCAGCGCTCCAGCGGACGGCGAAGCGGCACTGGCAACTGCGGTACTCGCTGATCCATTCACAGCGACAGCACTAGCTGGCTTCGCTGCTGCAGGTTGCGCTTGCGGTGACTCCCCTTGGCTAGAGGTGGAAGTCGGCAATATCGGCCGCAGTCCAATTTTGCACATCGGACAATTCGCTGTGTTGTTCTTGGCCAAGCACACCTTGTAGTGAGAGTACACTTGCTTGTACGTTTTCGCGCGCGCCTGTCACACAATCAAGCATGTAAGTCGATGGAAGGATTGCATGCACGATTAAAAAACGTACCGGAGCGTTAGGAGAATTGACTTGCTGAAGCAACGACTTAGCATCCGCGCATTCTTGGCCAACAGGGCACGCCGATGACGTGCACTTTTGCACGTGCAAAATCAATTGCAGCAGGCGGCCGTACTCCAAAGTCATGTTCGCCGCCGCAGTATTCCCACCCTTGCCTGGAGACGACTGGTTAGCCGCATTCCCGTTAGCACCTTTAGAGCCGGGCGACGAGGATAGCGAGCCGGCACCAGCACTAGCAGGCGTGGTCGGCTTCGGGGAAGCGCTTGCACCAGGTCCTGCCTTCTTCTTCGCTCCGTTGGCATTGTTTTGCCCCGGAGTGCCACCTCCAAATGCCTTGGGACCAGCTGGGCTCTTGGGAGACTTGGATTTGCCGCCAGTCTTCTTCACCTTGTTCACTGCCGACGACAGCGGAGTGTTGTCGTCGTCATCGTCACTCGTCACGCTCACCGACCTGTGTGCCCGTGCAGCTGCCATGGCGTGCGCCGGCCCTGCGTTAGCTTTTGGACCGCCCAGCGCAGCGCTTGCCGATGCGTATGCCCGCCTCAACCCGTCGCAGAAGGGAATATTGCAATGCTCCGTGAGCGTGTGCTGACACTCCTTCGCATGGTACTTGACCAGTCCCTTCAGCTGCTCACAATGTGTGCAGTTGTTCGCACCACCGCAGGAGGCGCTGTGCTTGAACACACGGCGGACATCGTCGCACTTCTTGAACTGACACACTCCCGCTGTCAATGTGCATGCTGCTGCGTGCACAAGCAGGCGTTTGGCGTACAGTATCTTCTCCAGTGCTTCATTCTTCGCGTGGGTCACGCCTGTTGGCGTTGTGGCAGCCGAGCTTGACGCCGGAGTAGTTGCGGTAGTAGCGGTGCTGGATCCAGACCCCGCAGCAGTAGTATTCATGGTCGGTGCGGCGGTAATGGCCGGCTCGGCCTTCATGGTTGCGGTTCCACCCGGCGTCACGCCTTGGTTGACCGTTGTACTGCTGGATCCAGGCGACAGTTTGGCGCCAGGCTTCGCTGCGGGTTGCAGAAGAGCGGGACGTTGCTGAAGACCAGCGGGCTTCAACAGTCTGTTCGGCGATGAACCAGTCGCCGCCATCGCACCAGGGAATGCAGACGGTGCAACGGCGGACGCCATACCTGCCGGGTTGATGTGCGCTGCAGTTCCTGCGCTGGGCGGAGTCGAGACTGTCCGCACCCCAGCCTGTGGTGCCGCCGGCTCTGCCTTGATCGCACCTGTTGGCGTCTGCACGACAAAATTGTGGTAAGAGCGCGATCCACTGTTCGTATCAAGGAAATGAACGTACAGCAGTCGTGGGCGGGAACGATCGAGTTAGATCCATCTTCTGGATGACTTTCGAAAAAATGGTGTCGCCAGCGATGCGCTTGATAATGTCGACGATCGACTTGATGTCGTTCTGTCAAAGCCATCGGTTAACGGGTGAGACTTGGAGCTTGCAGGTCCTACTCATCAGCATGGCGACACGTACCCCGTTGCCTTTGCGCATCTCCGAGTGCAGCGTCGCATACTGCTCTGCCGGCAGCATCTGCTTCAACAGCGCGAACATTTGCTGGAACATTTGCTGGCCCGAGCCCGGCGCTTTCTTGGCTCCTGTTGCGGGTGCTGCTGCGGACGTCGCCGGTGCTGGAGCAGCAGACGCTGCTGGCATGGAGGGGGTGGCGGAAGTTGGAGCTGCATTTCGTCGGTCGTACCGTTTCTGAATGTTAATACACTCCCTTCACCGCATCTTGCCAGTTGGCACGTGACGCAGCTCACCTGTAGCTGGCAAATGCTGCGGCCGGATCGCTGGAGGAGCCGAAACTGCGGTCACTACAGCCGGTGCAGAGATCGGTGCCGAGGCGAGCGGCAGTGGCTTGGCCGCCCCGCTCGCTCCGAGCATGGGATTCGGGACAGTCGCCATCGGGAGCGGCGCCAGCCCCGTGGTCAGCGGGAGTGGCGTCGAGAACGACCGCATCGGCACGCTCGCTGCTGGGCACCAAGTCGTCGATCCAGGTCGTTAGAAGCGTGTCCAAGGAAGGGGCGGACCCCGCGCCGCCCACTCAACCGCGAAAGACGAAGAGCGAGGGGCCGCGGGGCTGCGAGCGCCACGCACCGTTCATTTCCTCGTCGCCCGAGTCATCGCCGCCGTACAGCAAGTCGTCGATCGGCGCGCTCATTTCTTCTTCTCTCCGTTTCGCCAAACGGAAAGTGCGGCGCTAGTACCGTCACGGAGCGATCGGCTAGCCAGAAGAGGGGGTCAGCTGTGCGATTCAGAAATGAATCGTCCTCTTCAACCGCATGGCACATGCGATCTGAAAGGCCGAAAGGGTGTGGTGACTTCAACGTGGACCCATTCGTCAGAGCGCCAGTTCTCCGAGAGCGCCGTATTACTGATACGCTAGCACGAAGCAGCGGTATCTAATGCGCTCCACGTCCAAGCGACGCGCAGCCTCCACGCGCATCCTCGTCAGCCTGCACGAGTCGGTTCCGTGTGGCGCACACCAGGGATGCGACACGGTCGCAAGAGGAGGAGGTACTCTGTGACGATTTCGCGGCGTTTGCGCGTCCAGGGGGTGGCTGGCAGACGCCGCCGCCGCTCGACGCGTTGTCAGTTACTGACTTCCTCGGACCCGAGCCAGCCGTGCCAGCATGGGCGTCACGGTGGCCATCTCGCTGCTTGTGCTGGCGTTCGTTGTGCTCGGCGGCTTCTACGACGTCGAGCTGAGCGCCGAGGGCCGCGCGCTGCACTCCCGCGGATATCGGTAGGACGAGAAACACATCCAACCCCCGCCTGGAATCGAGCCAATCTTCGTCTGCTGTCATGTGCGCCAAGATGGCGGCGTTTCCAGAACTGGTTCCCCATGGGAATCGCCTACGCCGCCTTCTACATGGCGCGCTACAACGTGGCTGCCGGCAATGTCTCGAGCGTGCGCGACCAGCTCGGCTTCTCCGCGTCGTTCATGGGATGGTAGGTGTCGCCATACCGTTTCCACGTGCGAGAGCCGCTCATGACGGAGCTGTGTTATCTGGATTTGTGCTATGCACAGGGTTTTGTCTGCCGGTTCATGGGCATACGCCGCCAGCGCGCCGTTCACCGGTCAGATCACCGACCGCATCGGCGGCAAGCACGGGATGCTCGTGTCTTGTCTTGGCGCCGCTCTGTTCAACCTGATGCTCGGTGCGCTCTTCCTCTGCGACGTGCCGCTCGCGATGAAGCAGACGCTGTTTCTCGTGCTGTACGCCGCCAACGTGCTGGTTCAGGGGTTCGGCACAAGCGCCGTCGTCAAAATCAACGCGGCCTGGTACTCTGCCAACGAGCGCGGACTCTTCTCGGGAGTCTTTAACATCATGCTCACGAGCGGATACTACCTGTCGCTCGGCACAGGCGGCTCCATCATCGCAGTGCTCGGCTGGGCGTACGTCTTCATCATCCCTGGCGTCGTTCTCGCTGTCATGGCGACAGTCATCGCGTGCTACGTCAAGAACTCGCCATCCGAGACGACCAAGTTTAGATTCGAGCACTTGGCTCTGACAGAGACGAACGCCTCGTCGTCCAGCGATGAAGACCAGGTCGCAGGCTTGCAGACGCCATCGCCGCGCGACAGGATGCGCAAACTGCTCCGGAACGGCACGTTTCTCGGGTACCTGGCAGCGGTCTTCTTCCTGTGCTGGACGCGCGACGGCTTCCTGAACTGGTTCCTGTCGTTCTTCGACGCCGTGCGGGCCGAGCCGCTCTCGGTCAATGACACAGCTGTGATCGGCGGCGCGTGGACCGTCGGTGGCTTCGTTGGTGGCATCCTGTGCGGCTGGCTCAGCGACGTGCTCTTCCACTCGGACCGCGTCGTCCCCATCCTGATCTTCTCCATCCTGCAGGCCGTGCTGCTCGGTACACTGTACGAGCTCAGTCCCACGTGCAGCGTGCAAGTGCTCGGCATGCTCGTCTTCGCGTCGAGCGTCTTCCTGTTGGGCAACTACACGCTGCTGAGCTACACTGTGCCGTCGGATCTGCCTCAGGACATTGCGGCTGGCGCGGCAGGCATCATGACTGCCGTCGGCTACTTCTCGACGGGACTCTCGGGAGCATTCATGGGAAAGCTGATCGCCACCGGCGGCTACAGAGCCTGGATCTTATCGCTCATGGCGGCATCCGTGCTGGCCGGAACCTTCACAATGCTGGGCTCGTACTTCTCGAGTCAGGGACGGGGGAGCAATGCCTTCAGCTCGACGAAGCATGCGCCGGAGACAGAGGTCTGCGAGACGACTCCGCTCTCGGTCGCCAGCACTCGCAGCCGCCGGGCGTCCATCGTTCACCTGCAGAGCGACTTCATCGTGTCTCCCCTGCCGCGCCGCCGCTCCTCGTCCGTGGTGCAGCCATCCGAGTCGCTCCCGTTCTAGAGTCGTTGAAGGGGTGTTCCAGCTGCGATGGGATCAAGGACAACCTCGGCAACAGCACCTGCAGGTGTTTGTTCTGTCACGTCGTGCATGATCGAGATGTGGACGCTGCTGAGGATATATTCTACAATAACATGCACATGCTAGACTGAAAGTAGTTCATCATCAATCGGTGATGCCTTCATCGAGGAGCGCTGACAACACTACTGTCATTCAAGCACTTTCATCACTAACATCGGATGGAGGACCACTCCAAGCTTGCCAGCATCATTGAAGTCATCCCTGAACACTCTTTCTTCAGTTAATGCGTGGGTGAATCGCCACAATTCTGCAAGCAGCGCGATGTTCAGATCACCTTTCGACCGTAGGAGGGTTAGCCAAACAACCGAAAGATGCTATGAGTTAGGTATATTTTTTATTTGTTGTAGGAAAACAATCGCTGATCGATTATTGGATATCTGTAAAAACCAGGTAATTACGACTATGTAAATAACTAGCAACTGCTGTTGGGCGGTCTTCGCACTTTTGCTCATTTTATATCTTCGCTTTGCCTGCTCAAGCCTTCATGAATCCGACGAAGAAGCTGATCTTCCTCCGTTGACTCGAGCCATGCAGTCCGCGAGACCTCTCCGACGCTCTCGTGCGGATCTCGTACACTCGAGCGAGTGGTTTCAACAAGCTGTTGCAGACGCCCTGTGGATACCCGACAGAACTGAGGCCGTTCGCAAACCTCGCAGACGACGTATCCAAAAACTCCCCAGATCTCGACCAAGGAGACGGAAGAAGCGCAAACGCGAGAAGAGAGGCGTGTTTCCGAAGCGCGCAGCAAGGTTCGTCCGCGACCGTGTTTCGCACCACATGAGAGTGATCGAACCGCTGCTCGCCTCTTGGGTCGACGTGACCAACTTTGCCGACGAGGAACGCACTTCGCGTTGGAGACAGATGCGTCGAAGCACGCCACAGCCTGCACAAGATACTGTTATTGAGGACGACGAGGAGGAGTCAGATGAAGAAGAAGAAGAAGAGACCGTCAACAGTGTGGTCAAACTTCGACTGTTCCCGACTTCGGACCAGCGCGCTAAGCTGGATCAGATGTTCGCCGCCAACCGCGCGATATACAACAAGCTGGTGGCCTGCTCCCGCGAAGACCGACTCGGAATCGCGTCCGATGAAAAGATGACGCAGACCGAACTCATGAAGAAGTACCGGCCGATCGCGATCCTGAAGAGCATGTCCAAGTACTTCCGGAACAACAAGCGCGCGAGAGCCCGACACAAGCAGGTTCACGACGAGGTTCGAGACTCCGCGTTCCGTGATTTCAAGAAGGCGGTGAAGTCGTCGCTGGCGCTGTTCTTCGCCAAGAAGAGGCGGGACGAGAAAACCACGTACCCGGACATGAAGTTCAAGAGCAAGTTCTCGCCGTCCAACACAATTGAGATCAGGAAACGTTCGGTGAATACTGTTGAGAAGCACGGCCAAGACTTTGTCCGGTTCCACACCAAATTCTTCGGGATGAAGGCGGACGACGGCATTGCTCTGCACGAACGACTCCCAGCGCTGGAGAGATCTGTCCGTCTGCAACATCTGCGAGAAGGAGAGTACTACCTCATCGTGCTTCGCCTTCGAGAGTTCGACCCGTCCAAGAGCGAGCGAGTGTGCGCGATTGACCCTGGCGTGCGCAAGTTCGCGACCGTGTACGACCCCGACGGGCGAACGTTCAGCGTGAAGGACGCGCGCTCCGTGTTGAAGAAGAAGTTCGAGGCCGTGGACGAGATGAAGTCCATGCTCGCCCAGATGAACAACGCGTGCAAGGCGAGACGCTCAACACCACACGACCGAACGAAGACGAGCAGGTCAAGCGAGCATCGGTTTCGCTACCGGCTGCGTAGACGGATACGCTTCACGTCTCGAAAGGCGACGCGCGCCGTGAACGACATGCACCAAAAGCTCTCGAGCTGGCTGGCGATGAACTACAAGCAAGTCCTTCTCCCGTCCTTCCACACGTCCGAGATGGTGCGACGGTATTTCTTGGAGGCAGCAGCAGACGCTACCCCGGAGACCTCGGTCCAGAAGAGGAAGATTCGAAGCCCGACCGCGAGGGCTATGCTGGCGCAGGCTCACTATCGCTTCAAGATGCTCCTGAAGTACAAGATGGAGCGCGCGGGCGGACGGCTGGTCGAGTGCGAGGAGGAGTACACGTCGAAGACTTGTTCGGGCTGCGGAACCATAAAAAACAACCTCGGCGGCAGCGAGGTCTTTCGGTGCGGCAGATGTCTGGCAGTGTACGACCGAGACGTGAACGCAGCGCGCAACATCTTCCACAAGAACATGGGGTTGCTCTTGTAGAGCGCTCTCATGCATTACCGGCGAAGCCTTCGTCGCGGAGTCCTGTCCGCCAGTGGTTTTACTTCTGGTGGGCGCTACAGGCCCACGAGTGCCCGACCCGCTAACTCGTAGTAAAGTTGGCAAAACGAGGTAACTCCCAAGGCGTAGGGAAGTGCTTCAACTCGCAGCGTTACAACTGTCTGAATTTTCTACATATCATGATACGTTAGTCTAGTCGATACCAACCCTAACAAACAGCGCCAATCGACGACACATGAGCGCCGAGGTCCATGCGGACGGCGCGCCGCCGCCCGCGCACTGGCGCGAGCGCCGCAAGCAGCTGGAGAGCGACCTGCGGCTGCTTCAGCAGGACACGCTCGCGCTCTCCAAGGCGTTCGAGGCCGCGTCAGCCGACCTCGTCTTCCAGGAGGACTGCCAGGAGTGCGCTTCTGCTCTGATTGTCTGGCTTTCATGCTCGCCATACTCACTCATTTGACGGCGGTTGGGGTGTTATCTCAGTGTGCTGGTGCGGAAACTTGCAGAGATCCGCGTCCGTCGCATGCAGGAGGTTCGTTACTGCTGCGTTCAGTCGGTGTCTGTGCCCTCTTTGTGACGAGACGCGCTGTTTTGGCAGTACCTCCGCGTCCCCACCAGTCCCAAGATGCTGTTCCTCGAGGAGATGAAGCCGACCGTGCGCCGTGACCACCAGACAGTACGAACCGAAAAGAGCGGTCGTATATATGGCCAAGAGCGGTGGGACTGAGTGATTGTCGTCGCTCCAGATGCCGCGGCGAGAAGTCCGCGCGTTGCTTCTCAAGCAATGGGACGGCTTGACGGACGAAGAGCTCGAGGTACGTGTCATCAGCGTTGGTTGACATGAGAACTGCGAACTGACTCGGTCTGTCCAGACGTGGGAGACCCGCTTCCGCTCGCATTCCGGTCATCAGGTATGCCTCCTGAAAGTCTGGTGGGGGTGGTGGTGCGTTCTTGCCGTCTCATCACGACTTCTGTGGATGGGATGATGACACAGGGAGACGAACAAGAGGCAACGCCGCAAAAGAAACCGGCAGCAAAGCTGGCGGTCAAGACGAAAAGCGTCAAGCGCAAGGCGGCGCCCGCTGGCACATCGCCGTCGCCTTCGTCGAAGAAGCGAAAGGCTGCTGCAGCAGCTAGCACACTCGACGAACCCGTGGCGCCATCAACGCCGACGAAGACGCGTTCGCCTGCCGCCCCTAAGGCGGCGAAGAAGAAGGCGAGTGCGAAGCCAACGAAGGCAGCGAATGCTAAGCCCAAGGCGGCGGGAGCCAAGGCGTCGAAGGGAGGAGCAGCTGCGAAGTCGTCGCGAACGACGGCATCCCCGGAAAAGGCGTCGCCAATGAAAGGAGCGTCGACTGGTGCCAAAGCGCGCGCAGCTGCGGCGGGGTCTACGCCCGCAAAGAAGCGGGTCGGTGCGCTGAAGAAGGCGGCCACCAAGAAGGTGGACGACGACGAGGGCTTTAAAGGAGCGGCATCTAAGAACCGTCGTGGCAAGATCGTGCTCCGCCAGGACAGTGTCAGCGAGAGCGACGACAATGATGACACCTATGACGATGACGACGACGATGACGACGATATCGATGACGACGAGTCAGTGAGCAGTGCTGGCGGGAGTCTCAGCGACGACGACAGCGACGACAACATGGCACAGCTGCCAACCGGTGCTTTCGGCTAGGCATGCGTGGTGTGATGCCGCGTTCTGGATAGTTCAACCTATATCGATCTAAGTTCGTTAACGGTGCTTTACTGCTTCCTCTTGGCTGCGAGTCGCGCCACCACGCGACTGACCTCCTCCGCTTTGAAGTCGACGCGCATTCGGAGCAAGACGCCCATCTCGTCGACGCTCAGCTCCTCTTGGACACTGTCCAGGTAGTCCATAACGTGCGCCGGCTGCATCAAGTTGAGGATCAGCACGATCTCGAATAGCTTCGTGAACGCTCCACGGAGACTCTTTTCCTTCACGAACTCCGACACGCGCGTCAGCATCTCAGTCACCTCGCGCTCGAGTTGGAGCGCACCGAGGTCGTTGAACGGTTTCTTGGCGGTAATGAACGCTTGGCCAACCCAATCTGTCAAATCTCGCACGAAGCAAGCGACGAGATCCTCGAAAGGCGACCGGCACAGCGACAACTCGTATCGACGCAGCAACGCGTTCTTCATGACCTCGTGCTCGATCAGCTTGTTCAGTGGCGAGCCATGGAGCGCGAACGCGTCGTACTGATCCGCCGTCAGCACATACACAAACTTGTCGGCCATCTGCTCGCGAATGACTTCTTGCATGCGCCGCCGGATCCCGCGTGTCAGAACTTCTTGCACCTCGTTGTCGACGATCGAGTGGAACGCTCCCGTCAGCTCTTGGATATGCGTAGGTAAACACTCGACGATGGAGGCCTCCCGCGGAAACGACGTCGTGGAGAAGTCGGCAACCTTGCCTTGAAAGCTCTCGACAAACTCTCCGCTCATGAACGCAGAATTGATCGTCATGATGCGCCTCGCCTCTTCTTGCACTGTGCGCGTCAGATCTTCGTCGACAGCCTGCAGCAGCATGTCCGAAAACGACACTCCTGATTGCTCTTCATCGCTGTTAGAAGCGCCTTTCTTCGCTGCTTCGGATGAACCAGCAGTCGAAGATGTCGTGGGCAGTGGTATGACAAAAGGGCGGCTCGGCAGCTCCAAGATCGCAGGCAAGTACATGGACTGGAGTGCGTCCACAACCGCGATCACGATCGAGAGGGCTGTGTGATAGTTCATGCTACAAATGACACACGGTTAGACTCTGATCAAGAGTATCCAGAGCAAACACTGCTGCTGCTTACCACTGTGACGCGCGGAAGAACGACTTGTTGACGACGAACGAGACGTCTTCGACAATGCTCGACACGAAAACATTGGCCTCAAACTCCTGCACCTCGGCGATGGCCGTGGCCTTGCGCACAGACTGGAAGATATAAAAGCGCTCCAGCAGCAAGTAGACGCCGTTGAACTCTTGCACCTTGACCTGGAACCCACTGCTGCGCTCGCCATCGAGTCCGTCGCAGACAGTCTTGAGGAACGAGATGTAGCTCATGATGATGCGGATGATGAACGAAAGCTCGTCCAGGAAGAGGTCCACCATCTGCAGACTCTCGTCCGCTTCGATCTCCATCTTGACTTGCTGGCTCGGGTCCATTCGCGCCTGGTCAATTGCTCGCCGCTCCCACGCACTCATGCGAGCGTCCACGGCGTACATCTGGACAATCTCAAGCGTGATGTCCGCGCACGTCGCGTGGATGGGGGCGAGCACGCGCAACAGGATCCCCGCATCGGATGTCACGTCCGCCACGGCATTCATGATGTCGGTAGATCCCGTCATGATCTCGCTCATGCCGTCGACGTAAAAGTTCCTGCACAAGCGCGACCGTCAGCACCAAGAAGAGGACACAACAAGAAACGACCACCAGTTCCGCCCACCGATCGATGTAGCCGTGCTCGTTCACTACAGCCGCCTGTTTGCTCGCATACACGCGCTCGAGGCTCGCTCGCGCCTGCGTCTGGAAGATCTGCGCGAGGCACTCGGAGAACGGATCAGCCGCGTCGGAGCCCGCCCCGAGCTCCACGCAGTAGAAGAACGCCGTGAGCACGCGGTCCACGTCCTGGCCGACCATGCACGCCTGTCGCAGCTGCGCCAGCGCCGTCTCCCTCCTCGACTCCGCCTTGAGCTCGCAAGCATGCAGCATCTGTATACACAAAGAGCGGTCGTTAGATCTACTGCGCTCCGTCGCGGCACTACCAGGCAGTGCGCTCACCCACCTCTTCGCGCACAGCGGCGTCCGCGTCGCCTCCGCCCTGCTGCACCGCGAGCCGCATGTTGCCGAGCGCCTGGCACATTTGCTCGAGTTTGTCCTCCGCGAACGCCATGTAGAACGCGGTCATGTTCTCCTCGAAGCTCATGGCCGTCCGCGTTTGGCCTGACACGCCCTCTCCGGATCTCGTGCTCCTCCGCGCGGCGTATTGACCGGCCTCTTCTTGCCTCCTGCTCGTAGGTACGACGCGTCTGTCAGCAACACGCACCCATTCCCTCGAGTGATTTGCATGCTGCGTCAGATCAACCGCGTTTCGTAAATGCGTTTCTATCGAGTACCTTGTTTTGTTGTAATATTTGCTGAGGAGGAGGAAGGACCCCCATAACGTGTGCGCATGTCCCCGCACCGCCGCTGCCTACCTTGCTTAAGTCTATGGATAGAATTCACATGTCCTGCGTCGGGCCAGGCCAGCACGCGCGGGCACAGAGGCCAAAACCGCTCGCTCGCTCCCTCGGCGTCGTCCTGAGCGTCTACTTGCTGGCGACGATGGGCTCCACCAGCGCGCTGGTCGCCGCGAACACCTCGTCCGGGCCGGGCGTCGCGTCCACCTTGAACACCTTGTCCTGCTTGGCGTAGTGGTCAATCACCGGCATCGTCGACTCGATGTACGTGCGGAAGCGCTTGCGGATGGCCTCGGCGTTGTCGTCCGTGCGGCCGCTCGTCTTGCCGCGCTCCAGCAGGCGCTCCTCCATCACGTCCTCCGGACAGTCGTAGAACAGCACGCCCTGCACCTGGAACTCGTCTTCGGCCATCTCCTCCTGCCAGCCCTGCAGGTTGTCAAAGTTGCGCGGGAACCCGTCGATGAGGAACAGGTCCCGGCCGCTCTGGATCATGGCCTGCTGCAGGAGACTCAGCGTGATCTTGACCGGCACGATTTGGCCCTCCTTGATCATGCGGTCGATCAGCTCGCCGTTGGCTGACCCCGACTGGCGCTCCGCGCGAAGCAGGTCGCCGGCCTGTGCATCCAACACGCCAAACACGTGAGTTGACAACGTCCACGCACTTTGAAACGTCCTCCCCGCCGACAACACTCACCGACAGGTGCACAAACCCGAACTGCTCGACCAGTTTGGCGCACTGCGTGCCCTTGCCGGCGCCAGGCCCGCCCAGCACGAACAGAATCTTCTTGGTCAGCGTGCCGCTCATCCTGGTCGTCGTCGTCTTGTTGGTGATTCGCGAAGTGCTGCAAAGCGGTCAAGGTTGTCGGCTCGGAGTCACCTTCGCGTCCTGATACCGGTATCCGGATAGTATCCAGACAGTTCAAATGTTGCAGCACGATAGAGTTGCGCGTCCGCGCCGTTAGGCGATCTTTTGAGGCTCGAAATACCGCACTCGGGCGAAGAAAGGATCTGCGAGCGACCGAGAGCTCCTCGACGGACGCAGGGGAACGCGATGGAGAGCAAGAGTCATGCCGCCGCGATGGCAGGTGGCGGCGCCGGCAACTCGCTTGACGTGGTGCTCGCGCGAGAGGAGGCGCTGCAGCGTTTCCGCGACATCAACTGGGCGACCTACACTCGGTGCGATCTGATTGTGGAGAGGGGAGGGTGCTCGTTTCTATCCTAGCGCTGTGCTCACGACGCACGCGCTCTGCTGTGGGCAGCGCTGGCGGGTTCTCGCTGGAGAAGGTCGAGATCTCCGCGCTGAAGGAGGTCGAGACGATCGCCAAGCCCGGTTCGGAGGACACCAATGTAAGTCGAAGCCGCAGTTCTATATCGCTTGTCGTGTCGACACTCATGAACGTACATTGTCGCCGTTGCTCGCCAGGTCAGCGCCGTCGACGACTTCCTTACTGGTTAGCAGCGTTTATCGGAGCTGTGGAGCTGTGTGTGGTCTGACGCGTGTCGATGCGGCTGCTTTAGATTCGGGCAGAGTGCTCGCGACGGCCTTGTTGAAGTTGGTTAAGAACGTGACAGAGCCTACGGTCATCAAGTACACGCTGGCTCGGATGGAAGAGCTTCTCCCAGGTTGTCCCTCTTTTCGCTCTCTTTCGTGTCCAGTAGTCTGCAGTGTGCTGATGGAATGTGTGTTGCATGTCTCCGTTGACTAGATGGACTCCGCCTTCGGAAGCGCATCGCGTACTTCCTCGAAGAGGGCAAGCCATTCGATGCTGCGCCGTTCCTCCGCATGCTTCGCAATGACACGGGCTACATTCAGTACGCGGCGAGCCGCCTGCTGGCTCTGTTCATGACGTACGTGCATGCGGTAATAATGCATTGTCACTCGATCGAGCGCGGTCACTTACATGTTGAATCAGTGTGCGACCTCGCTTCGAAGACGCGGACGCTCTCTGCCAATGGCAGGTCCAGTCCTTCAAGCTCGCAGTGTCCGCGAACTCTGTAAACGACCCGAACCGAACGAACGTTACCCGCGCAGCCGTCGCATCGACGATGGTGCTGCTTCGTCACGAGAAGGCTCGAATCGTGTTTGTGCGCCAGGGCGGTGTAGCTGCGTACGTGTATTGCTCTTGTGTTGGGATCGGCCTATCTGAATCATAGCTGACCTGGTGATTGTGAACAGAACTGTGGATTTGCTCAAGAACTCGCAGCATCGAGCTCAATTGGCCTATGAGGTGAACTGCATTGTATTGCTTGGGAGAAATTGATACTTTGTCGTCTAACGTGTTGTTCGTGTCCGAACAGTTGACGTTCATCTTGTGGACTTTGTCGTACTGCGCTGATGCCATCGACAAATTTGCCGATTCGAACGCGCTGGACGCTGTTGTGCAGCAAGTGATAGCGGCTCCACGCGAAAAGGTCGTGCGAGTTGCACTGGAAACACTTCAGGTGAGCATGCGACTGCGAACGGTGTTGTTGCACTCGCATTATGGCTAAGACGCCGCGTGGTGGACTAGAATTTGCTGGGCAAGCGTAGCGGGTACTTCAACGAACGCATGGTTGACGGTGAACTTCTCAAGACGCTGAACAACATGCGAGAGCGAAAGTGGGCGGACGAAGACATCACGAAGAACCTCCAGTCCATTCGTGACGACCTCCTCAGGGAGTACAAAGAGCTCAAGTAAGTCGGAGCACGTCTGTATGTGTTGGTATTACCGTGTCGGTCATGTGACATCGATGTGGATGCAGCACGATGGAGCGCTACGAAAAGGAGCTGCGATCGGGACTTCTCAACTGGGGTCTTTTGCACACGGACAAGTTTTGGAAGGACAACTTTATGGCGTTTGAGAACAAAGAGTTCGAGCTCATCCGGTGAGTAGCAATGTCTGCGTGGTTTGTGTGGGTTGGATTGTGGTCGTCACTCTGGAATGTGCATTCGCAGACTGCTGATCGACTTGCTCGAGTCGGACGATTCCAAGACCGTGGCCGTCGCGCTGTACGACCTGGGGGACTTTGTGCGCTTTTACCCGAACGGGAAGCACATCGCGAAGCGCTTGGGGGCGAAGAAGGTCGCGATGAAGCTCATGACGCACGAGAACCCCGAGGTGCAGAAGCAAGCGCTTCAGTGCATCTCCAAGATGATGGTGAACAAGTGGGAGTTTGTCAAGTAGACTGCAGCCAGTGGCCTTTGGGCGTTCTGGCCTGTGTCGGCGAGAGTAGTTGCGTGTAGCTCGAGACCATTCGGACGGTGTTTGAGAGAAGAGAGCAATGAGAAAAGCAGACGACGGCGCGTTGCAGTCGCTCGCCGTTTCTCGTTGAAGTGTATCTTCAATTGTTCCGTCGCTTCCTGTACCTCTCTCCCTACTGAACAGCATATTGCGAATCATGTAGGCCGTTTCTCAGCCGAATCGAAAGTGGATCCTTGTGGACCACAACCAGAAACGCAACGGCGATGAACAAGCCCGAACTGATCAAGCACCTGCAGCGCGCCGCCGAGCGCGCGACCGTGCGCAAGAGGCTGACCACCGTCCACGTCCGCGCCGTCACGGACGAGCTCGTGAACGTGTGGACCAAGTCGCTGCAGGAGACGGGCACGGCGTCGCTGCACGGTCTCGGCCGCTTCCGCGTCGACAAGAAGACGGGCGACATCGTGTTCAAGGCCTCGCCGGCGTGGAAGGACCGCATCGCCGGCAACATCTCGTCGTCGTCGTCATCCAGCGAAGACGATGAGGGAGATTTCTAGCTCTTTGGTTTGTTATCGGACGAGGCAGGAAGATTTGAGTGGCCTGCCAGCGAGGTTTGATTTGTACTTGACATGTCGGGTATCAGTCCTTCTACGGCATGCAATCTCACGAGGCGATGGTCGCTCTTCCTGGCCATCACGGTGTTCACTCTCTTGTTCCTGTCTTGGACGCAATGGCCCCGCTCTAGCTGAGGTTGACCCACGCACGCCAGATCCCAATGGCAGCCTCGAGGAAGCACAGAAACTGCACCGACGACGCTGCATAGTATCACGAGTAATCGCACAGTGAGGAGGCCGACAAAAACAGCGACTGTGTGTAGCGAAAACGCGGATCTCACCTGGAATGAGGCCGTTCTCGAGGGACCAGTGGAAGCAGGTCGGGAAGTAGCAGGCGTTGCGGAGCTGAACGAAGTAGAGCTCCTTCCTCCTATAGCAGGATACACATGAACCGTGAGTCCTTGTTCAAGTAGCATAGGAAGAAGCAGAGAGAGAGACGAACCGCTTCTGAAGCCCAGTGACGAGGACGCGGCGCTATTATCACATACGAGTCAAGTGAGCTGACTTGCGAACAATCACCCTTGCATTCGCACGCACCGCATCGTCCGTGAGGTCCTTTTGAGCGAGGAGCTCCTTCTCCTTCTTGTTGATCGCTCGGATCCTGAGCAGGCAATCGCGTGAGTCCTGCGAAGATCTGCCACAATGAACCTGTTCGCGATCGCCACACACCGGAGGAAGTTGGCGTAAATGTCCAGCATCACGTAGATGCTCCAGGCCATGCACGACTGCCGGGAGATGCGGTTCGCGTCGATGTTGAGGACCTTGGGGGCTCTGTTGTGTCATCAGTATCCAGAAAATCAGCAACCAAGCAGCGACCATAACAATTGCACCAACGTACACAAAGCCGACGTAGGAGAGGTGCTCGAGCGGGTAGTAGACGAGCATCGAGATGGCCTGCAGGTCGACGATCCGCCGCAGGTGCGCGTCGTCGTCGCCGTAGTACCACGAGCCGTTCTTGAACGCCTCGTACGACTCGAACGCTCCCGTGAAGCGGATCACGAAGCGAGCCATGCCAATGTTGGACGAGATGGCCTTGAACCCGCTCGAGACGTCCGAGTCGCGGCCGGCGCTCAGCGACATGAGGTGGCCCACCGACCCGAGACCATAGCCGATGGTCTTGTAGAACTTGTCGGCGCGAAACGTGCTGCTGCTGAAGCGCGCGAACTTGTCCACGTCCAGGAACGCGAGCTTCTTGCCCACGTCGCTCATTGCGTCGCGCGTGGTCGTGGGGATATGTGGCTGGCGGCGGGTTCGGCGCTCGTCCGGTGGCGGGCCGTGGTGAGCGTCCAGAGCGGCGGCCCCTTGCGTCTCGGCGGCTTCTTCAACTGGCCTGGCGGCGATTGGGGCTTACGCATCGGTTTGCTGCGTGACGCGCAAGCGGTGGACCTCGCTATATTGATATCCGGTGTTATCGCGTCTTTATTATGAATCGCAGTTCTCATGCATTATTGAAGGCTGATATGTACTAGATGTCATGTGTCAAGTACGATTCCTTTGCGCCAGCCCTCGCCGCGGAACGGCGTTTCTGGCCAATCAGCGCGGCGATTTCTCGCTCAAAAGGGTCAGAGCGGCCGGCGGTAGGAAAGCTCCGTCCTTACATGTGGCTTATTAAGTGACCGCGGGCGTTGGGCGTGGGGCAGTCGAAGAGAAAAGCGCGACCGGCGGCAACCGCTTCCTCACTCTTCCGGCCGACGGCCGCCGTCAGTCTCGAAGTCTGCACCGAGAGCTCCGCGCGAGTGACCACGCGACACCCACGCGGGGACGCGCGCTGCACTTGAACCGTCGGGTGTGTGTGTCTATTCGCAGATTTTCGGCGGAGAAGCAAGAGGTCGTGGGTGACGGTTGGAGGGCCAGGGGGAGCCGCAAGTACGACATGTATCGCGACGGATTCCTCGTCAAGTGCGCGGCGGGGGGCTATGAGCCGCAGGTATTACTCACGATGGCTTGAGGGGGGTGCGAACTGGGGGGCGAAATGGGAACACTCACGGATGGGTTGATACCTGCAGCGCGTGGTGTTCTGCGTGTTCGAGGACGGCAAGCTGTCGTTCTACTCGGACAAGGGCGGCTACCTCGTGGGCGAGCTGTCGATGGCGGGTCACGTGACCAAGGTGCGCGTGGAGAAGCCGACGCCGGGGAAGCTCCCGTACCGGTTCAGCGTGTCGTCGACCGAGGTGATGCGCGTGGAGGGCCGCCGCATGAAGCTGGGCGAGGCACGCGTGATCGAGTTCGCGGCGCCGTCGAACGACCTTATGAAGGAGTGGGCGAACTCGCTGCACCTGTGGCGCCGCATGAGCTGGAAGGACCACGTCAAGTTCTTCGACGAGTCGCGCGAGCTGAGCCACGCCGAGGAGCGCGACGCGCTGCAGTCCAACACCAAGGCGCTCAAGGACGCCAAGGCGCGGCGCTCGATCGCGGGCAACATGTCGCGCAAGATCCCCAAGCCGCTCAAGAACATGCTGCACGCGCAGGCGTCTCCGAGCGTGCGCAAGCTCAAGCAGATGATGCGCCACCAGCGACCGGCGTCGACCCCGTGCACGGCGAGCAGCTCGCCCTAGCAGGCGGGCCGTCGACCTTGCCTGCATCAAGCTACTCGTGGCCCGAGTGCGCGGCCTATTACCGCCGGCGCCGTCGTCGCGCTGGCGCTGCGTTTCTTCCTGAATGTCTCTAGATTGTAGATATATAGTAAACCTTAAGATTATTAGGCCACATCATGCGCATGAGTTTCTCTTCGCTTCGCATACAGCTAGCCGTGCTGCAGAATGTGCTCGGCGCTTGCTGGGTCGGAAGGATTGGCTTCCTCTGTTTGGGGATCACCAAACCAGTATGGGTGACAACGGATAGACTTCAACTGATATGAGAAAGTTCGGCATAATGTTGCATAATATTGTCATAGGTGTCCACGGGTGCCAAGATGTGGATATGGTAATAAATACTGTTCGTGCGGCCTCCTCGAGACCCGCAGCTCAGTTGGCGAGCGAGCGCTGACGGCGCGCCGACATCTCCTCGATCACCTCCATCGGATGGACGGCCTCGGCGTCCGCGATCCACGGGTGCTGCAGCGCCTCCTTCACCGTCAGCCGGCGCTCCGGGTCGGCGCACAGCAGGCGCGACACGAGGTCCTGCGCGCCAGCCGACAGCCGCGTCGCCTCGGCCTGCTGCGACGACCAGAACCGCCGCAGGTCGCCCTCCAGCAGGCAGTCGTACCAGAAGTCCCCCTTGACGGCGTTGTCGAACGGCGGCACGCCCGTCAGCAGGATGAACAGCACGACGCCGGCCGACCACGCGTCCACCGGCGTGCCGCGGTACGGCCGCTTGCTGTGCACCTCCGGCGCCATGTACATGGCCGTGCCGGACTCGCCCTTGAGCATGATCTCGTCCGCCGAGTCGTCCCAGCGCGACGCCACGGCGAGCCCAAAGTCGCACAGCTTGAGGTTGAACTGCGCGTCCAGCAGGATGTTCTCGAGCTTGACGTCGCGGTGCACGACGCCCCTGCTGTGGCACGCCTCGAGTGCGAGCAGCAGCTGGTGGAAGTACATCTTGGCGAGCCGCTCGGACAGCGCGCCAGAGTCGGCCAGGATGTCGAACAGGTCGCCGTTCGGCGCGTACTCGGTCACGAGCGCCGTGTACTCGTGGCGGCCCTTCTTGCCTGGGATCGCGCGCAGGTACTGCACCACGTGCTGGTGCGAGACGCGGCGCATGGCGTTCCGCTCGTGCATGATGGCACGCATTTGGTACTCGAGCACGTCCGCGTCGAGCCGCTCGCCGCGGTCGAACGCCGACGGCAGCTTGACGGCCACGTGCCGCTGCGCGTCCTCGTCGAACGCCAGCACCACGCGGCCCTGCAGGCCCGAGCCGAGCTCGCGCACGACGCGCAGCGCGTTCTTGCGCGCGCCGAGCGCGAGGTGCTGGTAGCCGCTGTCGGCGGTCGCCGCGGCCGGGAAGAGCGCGACCGGGGCGGACGACACGCACGCCATCATCGCTTCCGGCGCGAGGCTTGGGAAACAGGAAGCAGGAGGTGACCGGATCCTAGCGAGAGATTGGGAAATGCCCGCTCAAGTGCAGGGTGAGCCGCGCGGAGGGAGAACGCGCGGTCAACTGCAACTTGGCAGCCGCAGCGGCTCTTCTTGGCTACAGAGGTGCATTTCTCAGCATCAACCCGCTGCTCGGCCCGCTTCTCGCCACGCGAGCTTTCTCACCCAAATTTCGAGGTTCTCGTGACCGACGTACCATCACTCTTGCTTGATCTCTCGGCTCTCTTGCTCACGCGGCTTGTGTCGACGCCGTCGCATAGAAATAGAACCCTCCGTTCAGGCGGCTACACCTCCATACAAGACACATCAACCTCTCTAGGCGGGAGAGACCTTCATTCAAGAAATGCTGGAATCAAACGGGCTCACCTGCGTCGGGTGGGACAGCTGGTCGAGCATTCTTTTTGGCCAATCCGCGTTGGACATCACGCCGTTTGGCCAGTCAGCAAAGATTCGCAATCGCGCGCCATCCACCTCCGCAGGCGGCGCAACGGGGACATGTTGACGCTATGGGTGTCTCGCGCCGGCGGCTCCGCCTTCGTCGGCGTCAGCTCCAGCCTCGGTGTCGGCTTCGGCCCCGGCGCGCGTCATCGCCGCCTCCCGCTTCGCGTGGCGCAGAGCGTTCGACGGTGGCGGGCTGCGCTGTCGACGGCTGCGTCGCCGCCTTCGGGGCCGGAATCGCCTCATGGTGGACCCTCCGCCGCTCCGATCGTGGCCCAGGAGAGCGGCGCGACGTACAAGCACACCATCTACAGCGTGCGCCGCCCCGTGGACGGAGCCAAGGCCGCGTTCCACGTCGAGAGCATCCATGAAGGCGAGCTGACCTCGTGGTCGACCGCGGCGGGATCGGGATCCGGATCGGCATCGGGATCGATATCCACGTCAATGCAGCCGACTGTCGAGGCCGCGCCGCCCGCGTCGGCAGCCCGCCAGGCCGCGCAGCAGGCGTGGAACGTGCTGTGGGATATGTTTATGCCAAAGGACGCGCACCACTCGGTGACGAAGGACTACTTCCCGTACGCCAAGTGGTTCTTCTTCGGCTCGATCGTGTCGTCTGCCAGCGGGGTGCTCTCCATGCAGTCCTTGCTGTACGCGATCGGCCTCGGCGCAGGGTCCATCCCGACGGCGGCGGCGGTCAACTGGGTCTTGAAGGACGGTGTGGGCCAGTTCGGCGGCGTCATTTTTGCCAGGTACGGGTTGTGATCGCTGTTGTGGCTGCTTCTCAATCGTCAATGCGCCTCACGCCAGCCCTCTGCCGCCAGTTTTGTCAACAACCGGTACGACGCAGACCCCAAGCGCTGGCGCTTCGCGTCCGCCGCCGCGCTCGAGATCTCGGTGCTGGTGGAGATCTTGACGCCGCTCTTCCCGGCGTATTTCTTGCCGATGGCGTCGCTCGCCAACGTCGCCAAGAACATTTCGTGGCTGAGCACGAGCGCCACGCGCGCGAGCTTCCACAACTCGTTTGCGTTGAAGGAGAATCTGGCCGATATCACCGCCAAGGCGGGGTCCCAAGCAATCGCATCGTCCATCATCGGCACCGGACTTGGGATCGCGATATCGCAATTCACTGGACCATCGACTGTCAACGTGCTCGCAGCTTTCGGCGTGCTGTCGACGGTCAATTTATTCAGCATCTACCACCTGCTCAACGGCGTCTGGCTGCGCACGCTCAACTGCCAGCGCTTGCACTTGCTGACGTCGCGTTATCTGGAGTCGGAACACCGAGACCTGCCGAGTCTTCAGGAGATCAACGGACGGGAGAAGTTCATCTCGGTTCTCTTCTCTGGCTACAAGTCCGTGTTCACCGAGTCGTACATTCGGTCGGACGCGACGCTTGACCAGCTGGCGCACGGGTCTCCTCACGAGCTCTTGCGGCTGAAAGCGTTCTTCGCTGATGAGAGCTATCTACTGAACATGGTACGTTCCTCGAAGATATTCGTGTTGAAGGTGGACTGTTTCTCACAAGTGTTGTGGATGCTGGCTGTCGTTCGCTAGGAGCGAGATGGATCCCAGTGGCGAATCGACGTGGCACTAGAGGAGACGGCAAAGACTCACGACGCGTTGTTCGCCCACGTCCACGCCGTTATCCTCCAGACAGTACTAGAGAGAGATCCGATCGGTGCTGCCGCCGACGCATGGTCGGTCGTGGAGAAGGCGTATCTGGAGTCGCTTCAGATTCGCTCTGACTTTCTGGACAAGCTCAAACAGTCCGAGTGGACGACGGATACGCTGCTAGTCGAGGAGCGGAGTTCTCGCTACAAGTGGCTGGATTAACTGCCTCGCGGCCGAGCTCGGCCATGCCACAGATACAGCAGAGCAATTCCAACGTGACGTCTCGAATCCTAGTTGTCCTCCAAATTGATGCTCTGGCCGAAGCGACTGTAGAGGACTTTCTTCAAGGCCTGCAGGGATGTTGGCATTGTCAGCACTTCGTTAGCAAGGCGTTCGCCATCCCCTGCTGCGCGGCCAGTTTCTCAAAATGCTCACCGCCTGTCGCGAATCCAGCTGAGACTGCTCGGCCGACAGCTTCCTGATCTTGTCGTTCGCTTCCTGGAGACGGACAAACGCTGATTATTAAATCTGCACTCCGCATGAAGAGCTCTCGGGAGATTGGCGCCTCACCTCGACCAGCTTCTCGATGTACTCTTGGGCAAACTCCTCCGACGACTCCACGAAGCTTTCCCCGACAAAGATCCTGCGTTTTACAAACCACCACATAATGCGATAAGCAAAAGCTCAAACCCCACGCCGGCATGCCCTCGTGGCAGCGACAATATCTGCTTTCGTACTCGACGTTGTCGCCTTCGCCCATCATGAGCTCGGTATTGGCATCGTCCAGTGTGTCGAGCTTGTCCTGTCATGCAGATCGGAAGCATTCAAAGTCTCAGCATCAACTAGGTCGTCTCTCAAAAGATTGCAATAGACACACCTTCAGTGCCTTCTTCTGCTCGCGGATCTCATGGAGTCGCGCATTGTTCCGACCGAACTCGTTGATCCGCACCTGGTCCTCTCGGCGGACCTACGCGCGACACCACAGGCATAAGACATAGCCCCACAGAGAGAGAAAGAGACGGTCAGACGGACGGGCGTGCCATCCGACGCTCGTCCAGCGGCTCCTCGGCCCTATGCGCACTCACATCCACCTCCACTTCCTGCTGCTGCGCGAGCATCTTGGCTTGGCTAGTGACTCCAAACAAAAAAAGCGTGGTGGTGATTGGCCAAGATTCCGTCACATCCCTATACAAGAACACTCTATATAGTAGGCACACAAAATGCCTCGAGATGGCTACACTGCACACTTGCGCGTCATTTCTCGCGCCAACAACTCGAACTTGTCGCGGTCACTGTGGAACAGGTCGATGCACGCCATGGTGATCTCGCGGGGGTGCCGCATTCTCGGACGCGATGCCGCCGATAAGGTGTTGTCTGGCCGACTGGCGTTTTGCAGGAGGAGCGTTTCGCGAGTGAACGCGTCCATGAGCTGCTCATCTGGAGTCGCTAGCAAGTGCTCCACTTCCTCGAGGAACCGACGCATCCGCCAGTCAGGCAGCCAGCGATCTTGCAGACCGAACACGACCGTGGTTCCGTTGAGCATCTTTCCATCACGCGGGAAACAAACACATTCGAGTCACAGATCTGTGTTCATTCGTCCAGACAATTGCAGCTTGGCATACCGGTACAAAATTGGGGTGGTAGATCTGTGTACGGCAAGTCAGTACTGGCGGTTCATACGGATACTCTCGGCCAAATCTAAGCAGCACACACGCACAGAACGACAGCGTGAGACTAGAGCAGATATCATGTCAAGTATCGAACGCTCCGAGTTGCGGACCGAATATGAAAGTTGAAAGTGCCGTCGGCGTATGGACTGTCCGCTGGTCCATGAACTTGCATTTTCCACTCCCAAACGTTGTCTACAATATCGAGTGGCGTCATTACGTTCAACAGTGCTGAATTGCCCATACAACGAAACCAATCGAATACTGTACCTCGCACGGGAAAGACCTCGGTGTGAGGCAATGGTGACTCCATCAGACTCATCAACTCACGCCGAATCGCCAATGCCAGCTTGGAGTACTGAAGGAACGCCGACAACTTGTCGCTGTTTCCTCGTCGGAATTCGCTCACCAGCTTTCCAAACAAACAGCAAGGTCCAGTTGGCGCGCCAAATGACTCCAATTAGCTACCAAGACGCCGCATTCCGACACATTTAGGCAGCTGACCCGAACAAACTCTGGGAATTCGAGCTGTCCAGAGTGGTTGTCGTCCACTCTATCGATCAGTTCTTGCACCTGTGCTAGCGAGTGTTTAGCAGGCAATATCGCCTAGACGGCTTTTCTACAGTTGGCATTAACCCCCACCTCCTCTTGCTTTGCATCAACCTCCATCGACTTCATAAGCTCAAGAAGTTCTTCCGCTGCAATGCTTCCGTCCCCACTGGTGTCGAAATCCAAGAACTGCGTGACAAGAGGATCAAATATCAACGACATGACATCCTAATCACTCGAGACACAGCACAATGGCCACGGATCGGCAGCACAACAAGGAGAGGAACCTGTTGCCGCATCTGCTCCAGCTCGTCGTGCGCGAACTCATGCTTGAGGCTTTCGGGGAGCTTGGCGATCCAAGTCTCCGAGCTATCGATGTTGACTTGGGCTCGCATGACGGACAGTGAAAAATGAACGCAAATATATCTTCAAACGCGCTCGCGTTAAATTTATCATACCCCGCATCTCTTCAAAACTTGGCAGTAACCCACGCTACCTAGCGTTCAGAACCTACCTACCATCACGAGAGATAGTCGGCAACGAATGAGCTGTAAGCAGAAACTTCTCTGGCGAAGCGACGAAGTCCCTTGTCGATGTTTTCACCCACAGGCCGAATCGTCGATTGCGACACCATAAAGTCCAACCCTTCGACTTCGATAGTGAGTGCCGGGACGGTGTAGTTGTATGCCAAAAACATCCCGTCGTCAAAGCATCCGAAGGCTTCGTACAGGTATCCGCCAGGCTCGCTCACGTACTGCACTCCCTCGCGCGTGGACAGCGCGTCTCGCACACTGTCGCTCAGAGCCACCATCTTGGAGCCGTACGGCTCTGGGGGAGGGTCCTTCTGGTTGCTGAACGGACGAAGGACTTGACCACCAAACGTGTGCATGTCCACGATGCCACTCATCCCGTCGATGCCAGTAATAAACTCGAACAGCCCAGCCGTCGACGGCTCGCTGAGAGGATAATCGCCTGGGTGGGTTTCCTCATCGACGTCGTCAGGATTCAAGTTGAAGAACTCGTCGGGACCAAAGTTGCGATTCAAGTCCACGCCGGGGACAAAATGGCCGTCCTCGCTCATCAGGTCGCGGTTGGTGCGCCACATCCGGTCGACCTCCCACGCATACTTGTACCCGTCAATGTTCACGATTGGCACGAAATACCAGTCAAACTCGTCCAGGATCTGCTTGGCCTCTTCGTTGTCCGCGCGCAGGTCGTCGATCAATGATGAGACCGTGTAAAACGACGACGAGCCGGATTGCCATTCGCGGGCGTGAATCAGCGACTGCGTGTAGAGCGCCTTCTTGGGGGAAGTCGTCGCTGAAGGCGACGAAAGTCTGTACGCTGGGATCGGACGTCCTTCAAATGTCACCGATGCATTCGGGAACTTGGTCATGATGTCTGGATTCTGCTCCGTCAGCAAGTCGAAATATGCGAACACTTGGTCATACGGCCGGAAGCAATCAAAGAAGGCGCTGTCCGTGTACAGCGACACCTCTCCGTCGCGCAGCTCGTCAAGGTACCCTTCCGTTTCATCCAAACATGCCGCCACCTCTGCCCGGTCCTGTGCAATCAAAGATTCTTCGTCGTATTCCCCCTTCGTCACCGTGACGCTGCTGTGGGAGTGGGAATGGCGCTTCCCCCGCCGAACATGACCATTGCTGACTGTACTCTCGGAATGCGGCGCGAGCGTAAGGATGTCACCGTCCTCGGCATACACACGCGCGAGGACGACAACATCGGAAGGCGATCCTTCCTCGCCGCTCTGCAGCACTTGAACACTGCGGACGTCGATGCGACCGCGAGCGGCGGCTAGGATAGCATCCACTTCAGACTTGACGCCCTTGATCTCGTACCGATGCTTGGTGTGCGACTCCTGTCTGGACTGGTGGTGTCGACGGTGGATTTTTATGGACGCCAACGCCGACGTCGACGCGCCGGGCTCGGCTTCGATGAGCGATGCGCCGAGCGCGAGGCAAGCGCAGACCAGTCCCCACGAACGCATTGCGGCTTCGTGCAATTGGGAGAATGCGTCCAAGTCAGTTGAGGTGAGGGTGGAAAGTGAACCCATAGTACCGAGAGCGACACATTTTTTTAGAAATATCAGGTATCCACAGGCTCGTTCGTACTTACTGGCAATAGTAAAATCCATTGGGATTATGGCGCAACACTGCAGCACCGTAACACAACACTCCCACATTTTACTGCGTTGTTATTTACGTATAGTACAATAAATTCATAAACGTATTTTAGGAAACTGGAAACAAAGTAAATTATGATTAATGTTAGGACAGCGATCGTGCCCAGGATTTTTAAAAGTATTGGTCTGGGTATTACCCAGGTATCTAAGCACGAAATGACCAGGATTTCAATTTGCGCAGAAATAGGCCATAAAGCAAGGAAGTTAAATTCTTTGAAGAGTTAAATAACTGGAAATATTCGCTGGAACGAAGTCCAGGTTTATCCCAGTTCTGACACCCGGGAAAATCATGTTGATTCTTCTTCGCCCAGTAAATGGGCGCTAACAAACAGCGAGCTCGTCGGGCTGGAGAGGTTACATCACCATCAACTATGGCTTGTGCTCGGCATACGCTACTCACGCAGAATCGCCAACGCCGCGCTATATCAGTGCTGCAACGCATCGCTGCTCTGCTAAAAATTGCTCGCGCTCGCTGGAAGCTCTTTAACCACATCCTCAAGTACCCCGCCAATACTACAGCCTCCCGCCAGATAATGAACTACTTTGCGCGGTCAGATGCGAGAAGCTGGCGCGGACATCCCTGCCCGACGCTACCCGTGACATTCGACACCAACCTCAACTACACACGCCGAAAGCTGCCACTCAACAACGCATACGGACTGGAGAACTTCGTGCCCTTGCAAACAACTGCATTCAGTGGAAAAGCTCGTTCGCGACGTTCTGACTTGGTTCCTCTGTGATGCTGATTTGACGTATGCGGATACTGCCCTACGTCAGGGCTTGGTCATCCTGAGCCTAGAACCCCAGTAGAAAGCTGATGCGATGATGTAATACAACTAATACTTCACCAAAAGTCGAAATGATGAACTGAGTGTTATGTCGGAACTGCAAGCGGACAGAACATTTAGAGAAGAGATGAAGACGCTTCCCATTCTTTCGCTGGATCCGCCAGGTTTCCTCCATGATTTTTCCATGTATTATGCACTTATCTTCCCTCCACAGTGCGTGTCAGAGTCGATTTTCTGCTCCGTTACATGCTCTCTTGCTGTCTCCAGCACGAGTTTAAGTATGTTCCAGCGAATCGTCTCGCTGCCGCGTATCATCATTCGTCGAGCAGTATTCGAATCGACGAGCTGCCAGAAATGCAGACACATACACCCCACAGCTGTCTTGGTCTCTTTGCACCGGTGTTCTTGTATGCAAAATCTCATACTTGCCACCCAGCACGTTGTTGTTCACCTCTGCGGCCAGCACTTCTAGCAGCCGTACATACGTGATTTTATCGGAACTGTCGTACAGATGCACACGCATATGAACTGGTTCAATTGCGAGACATGTCCAATGCACTCCTCCGAAGTTTACAGGTAACAACACAGTCGTTGATGGCCCGATCTCTGCACGAATTCTTTCCATTGTAACACTGCCAATCTTGACTGTCTTGATTGTGGCGGCACGAGAAACCTGGGGCAGCATCACCATCGCTGTCTTTTTAGATTCAGAGGTGTACTTCAAGCTAATTGCCGACGTGAACGCGCGAATGACATCGTCGTTTAACCAAATTCCAGGCCTGATGCAGTAGAGACTGGAATATGCAAAATCCTCGGCGGCTCCGAGAACTGACGCGTAAGGCCACTGCCCGCTTAGATGCTCCCGTAATCGAGACGCAATAGTGTTGTCTACGACCCGAGATTTGCTCAACCAGTCGGTGCACTTGATTCCTGCTTTACAGGTATTTTCCAGGTTCCATAGCCATTTCATGGACTCCACCTGTAACAGCGTGTACTCGCCCACCTTCTCGATAACCACAACCGGCACGGGCGGGTTGTTTTCTTCATCTTCAGTGCCACCGATGCACGTGACAGGAATCTTTCCACCATGAAGCTCCAGCTTCAATGCATCATATACTTCAAGCGCGTAATTCACCATCGCCAGTGGTAGTCGGAAGCATACACTAACACTTACGAAATCACTTGGAACGTGCCACGACATCGACTTGGTGTTTTTGTGCTCCTCAAACTTAACAGGAAACGTTGTCAAATACGAACCGGTATCACAGAGAGGGGGGTGTATCTCGTTCAGAATGGCCACCACCTCGCACGCATCTGCATTCCGGAGTAAGGCGCGCAGTCGTGTTCCGTTGTTGTAGGCGCAGCGCGCTTCTCTTGATTGCAGATGCTGCTCGTTCCTATCAAAACGAGGTCTCCCTGGCGTTGGAGCTGCTGCATTAAACCGGATTGTGAATAGCTCTTTAGATTCATGGTCACCTGTGCACCCGCCAGATCCATCGGCAGGACCAACCTTATCGTGATCATCATCCGGTCGACGAGAAGTGCAACTGGATTCAGCTCCTTCGCTTTCGCAATCTACAGTGCTGGTACTTCGAGCGTCAGCTACGGTGATGAGTTCAGCGTCTGCTTCTGTCGAATTGCTGTTGTCATGTCCGGATCCTGCTGTGCTCTTGGCGGTCTCAATACCTTCTATTGAAGCTGCACCTTGACGCAAATTATGCCACCATTTGTCGAAAGTGGACATTGCAACACGGAAATCAGCGTCAGGAAGTCGAGCAAGCTCACTGCCTATGCGAGCAAACGCTTGTTGGGCCTGGCGGTACTTCTCTCGTTCGGTCATAGTCCCTACAACCATACGGTCATTTTCCTTGTATATCTTAGCCACGAATGGTCGTGCAAGCTCGGTCATTGATTTCAAGCTGATTAGAGCTTGTCCAGACCATCTACAAGACGCAAATATGAGCACACAACGTGAATACATAATGGCACCAGGAAAATTCACGACAAATCCTGGTCATACCTGGGCTCAATGGCGTTGTACGGGATAACGAACGGACTTCCCAGAGACTGTCTATAGACCATCGCGTGTCGGCACGGGAGCTTCATCGTCATTGCAAACTCGCAGTCGCAAGTCATGTCATCCTTATTCAATTGATAGACATGGTCGCCTTTGTGTACGCCCGCCGTGCTGCCATTGTCAACAATCGTGTATGCACCTACTGCTGTATCTCCAGTAGCGATCTTGTACTGCGTATGGATTGCCTTGGCTACCCAGGGTGTCGTCATCTGTAGCACAATGTTCATCTCTTCCGGATAACTGCTATCACGCAGCATTCCAGGCATTTCAACCTTTGCTCGATATTCTTCCTCCTTGCGTTGCTGCCAAGATAGTAAAGCTGATATGCATTGCGTCATCGTGGAGTAGCTGTCGACGTGTTGTTTCACCTTCCCGAAGAAGCTTTCCACGCGATTGTTTGTGTGATTTTGAAAGTGCGGCAGCTGAGTTCGGTAGGCCATCACCCACATCTCCTTGCACCCGTGCCAATTCTTCACGAAATAGTCCCACAACTCTGTACGCCCGTGTCAGCATGTCAGGCTCTTGAACTCATCGTAGTGCACTGAATACTCTTTAAGTGTCCGAGAGTAGGTCATGTTGGATATTGTGTACTTCATCTGAGCGAGCACATCACTAGTGTACGGGCCGTACTTGCGCTTGCGGATGACATCGTGAAGCCACTTGATAACATGGAAATGGCACAAGAGAACCCGAGCTTCCGGTAGCTTCCTCTTGATAGCTTCGATCTCTCTCATGTCTTTATCGACAATCACGATGCGGACAAAACGCCAGTGATCGTTGGTGCGTTTAAAGTGGTCCAAACACTTGCTCATGTGCTAGTCGCTCGCTGTCTCCAAGAAAGAATACTGCACTGGCTGGCCGTTCCCAAACTGGTCCATCGCTACGATCGAAAGCAGCTGGTAATTGTACCTGCAACACATAACATGGTGAATACACGGATTTTACCTGGACGAATCATGGATCACTTACTTGTTGGTCTTATGCGTCGTATCCATTCGCAACTTATCCAACATAGCGCGCATGTGTCCGGATGTCAGCGACACCACTCCGGTGTATCCGCAGGCGCTCTGGTGCACTGTACCAACGTTGTACTTCGATTCCAGGTTGAAATTCGTCACGATCTCTGCCACTGCGTCGTCGTCGGACAGGTTTGCTCCTAGTTCACAATTGCAACGTAATACAGGACTCAGTTAAAGCCAGCAGTCATATTGAGGCGACAAAAATCGTTTACCTGAACGGCGGATACGATCTAGGAGATTTCTCACATCGATCATAGTGACTTGGTGGTCAGAATTGCTTCTAATGTAGTCATACACTGCGCTTGGCGCTGCTTGAGCCTCCACGAGCATCTCAATGTTTGGCATAAGTGGTGACTGGATAGGAACTTGTCTTACATTTGGGTAATTCCTGTACACTTCATTGGAGATTGGATGATTGTGATAGTACGCATCACGCTTGATCGTAACCACCCATACGCCGTCCTCTGGCCGCTGGACGACTTGAGCCAACAACTGAAAGGGACAACCAGTCTGCATGATGTTCTGCCTTGGCTTTTTTCCCGTACCGCGGTCACGCTCTGGCCAACCATGAGTGCAAATGTACTTTCGCTGGTATGAATCCATAGCTTCCGGTACCCACGGCACGTCCTTGTCATCAACGCCGGCGTACTTTGACTGAGCTCGTAGGGCTTTGTTCCGCCGCTTCACATTGTAAGTTTCTTGGATGACAATCACTTGCCGTGTAGCTGACATATACTGGCGCAAGTGCTTTGCCAGCATTGCCCACGACTCATGCTCTGTCACCTCGAGCTCTGGGGCTCGAACAAGCTCGTCGTCATGTATGTCGGACGACGATCTCTTCTTTCCTCGACCAGAAAATACACGCATCGTGATACTCTTCTCTCTCTCGCCGCGACTTCTTCTAGAGATAGAACGTTGCCGTCTCAGCTTTGTCGATTCACCACCTCGCCGTCGCGACACAATACTGGAGTCAGAGTCGTTATCAGAGTCGCTAACTTCAACATCCTCAATGTATTCAGTGTCTTTGTCATCCTCATCTCCACATTCATCCTCATCAGCATAACCAGCACGCACACTGACGTCTGCATCGCTGTCGACATCTTCACCATTCCTCACATTGACACTGCCAACATCAGCTACGGGTGCTGAGCGAGCGGCTGGTGCAGCAGCCACGACAGTCGCCAGTTCCGAGCGTGTCCGAGCTTCAGTTCGCGCGCGAGTTTCGTCTTCGGTTCCCTCGGCTGTTTTTATGGCCACCCGTTGCTTAATGTGAGCCGTAAAATGTGTACGCGCCATTGTGCTGTTGATAAATGAGAAGAACCTGGTTAAAACATGGAATCTCGTACTAGTATCGTCACCCACAAAGTCACTCACCGGCAGATACCACAAGCGCCTCAATAAGTTGTGGTGATGGCACGATGGCTAGCACAGAAGACCGCAACTTCTTTGGCCTGTGTTGACACTTCAATCGGATTCGCCTTGAGCTTCCCGCCGTGCGCTTCCTCAAGCGACGGCTTCCTCGTTCCGGCTATTCGGTGTCGGCTGGATCTGCTAGTCTCCAGTTTTGTCTGGCCGTGCTTCCGCGTGTCGCTGTTCACTTCTTGTCAAGTGCGCAAGGCGCGCCTCACTCGGGATCCTCCCAAATTCCTCCTCTCTCTTCCAGAGTCGAGATCGTGGCGGGATGTGGACTATTCTCTCGCAGCCACAAGTTTCGCAACACGGGGGTGGTAAATTTCACAGTGAAAGAAACAACGAAATTTTCAAAACCTTGCCCTGGTCAATACCTGGACATGAAAACGTGTACAATCCATGTAAGCAAAACCTGGACACGATAGGTGCCGTTAATGTTATTATTATTCGGGGAATCAGTCGTAATGTTTAGCAACCTGTAGTCATATTTATTTGAGCCATGACAATTTATCGTATTGTACCGAATTGAACGCCGACTACTAATGTTATATTACGCCCTCAAATCAGATGAGGTTTTTGCGTCGCCCCTGAAGAGGGTCCACGCCCTTTCCCACGCCCCGGAAGATATTCTTCGACAACTTGACCAGATCGACGGAGACGAGCTTCTTCTTGAAAAATCGCACGCCGATCTGCTCGAAGAGCCCCATGAACTCAGGGTACGTCACGCCGCCTTTCTCGCCCAAGCCTCTCTCCTCGAGATAGGCCTTGATCTCACCATCGGTAAACGGCATCACCCAGCCGAAGCCCTCATCCAGGATCTGCCGCATGGCATCGAATATGCAAGTGTTCTGGGGGTTGGCTCCCAAGAGAGGCTTCACCGTCCGAGATCCCTTGGCCCACTCACTGAAACTCAGCACTCACCCTCAGGCAACGTGGCGTTCCTGGCGGTGATTTCCGCCATGTAGTCGTACCAACGGTTGACTGCGTCCAGTGACCGTCTTCAAGCAGCCTCTTCGCCCACTCCCAACTTCCCTCGCCGATGTCACCCTCAGCCCACAGCACGAAGTATTGGTACTCGCTGGCGATGGTGCGCCGATCGGTGATGCGGTACACCTTGTAACCGGCTCGGGTTGGGCGATATATTCCGCTGGCCCTGCGCTCTCCGACCCAGCCGCCTTCTTCTTCGACGCCTTCGCCTTCCCCAAGGTCACCACACGCACACCGTGCTCGACAGCGACCTTCTGCGCACGGTCTAAACTTCAGACCTCGCAACAGGATTTGGAGGAAGTGACCACGAGAGAGTATTGCAGCGTCCCTTGCAAGCTCTCTAGCCTTTGCCGGCTTCCACCCTTGATCCATGAGATCAAACGAACCAGTCTAATCATGAAGCAAGTGCAAGTTGAAGGCATGCATATCGCGAATATGCATGTCCGCCGCTGATTGAGCGAAGCAGTACAATTACCCGAGATAGACGAGATGTATTTCTACCTCAATCACAGCGTCGCTTTCATCGCCAGACGCTTCACCCCCAGGTAAACCAATCTCCAACACGGCAGCGCTGTCTCTGTCACCCTTGGTCTCCTCGACGCCGGAATCTTGCGCGAGCACTCGGTCACACCCATCACTCGTCGCTACGCCGCCACTAGGCTCTGACCCTTCCGAACCAGCATCGCATCGACTATCAGCTTCGTCATCACGGCCCGCACCTGCAGTTGCATCGCCACCCAGCACCGGCTCTGCAATAGCACCGCCATCAAGCGCATTTTCGGAAGCAGCCACACCACCACCCATCGCAGCAACGCCGCTTCACCTGCCTTCGAAGTTCGATGCGGCCCCTCGCTCTGTCCCAGGCGTCCCCTAACACCCTTTTCCCTACGAGCCTCCACCAATCCCTCCGCGAATTCTAGGTCCATCCCTCTCGGGTTCGACAGCCCCAGATGATGCAGCAGGAGTCGCTGGTGAAGAAGCACGTTGGGTCGGGTCCACGGTTGGTGGAGTCAAGCCATTGTCTATACACAAGCCAGTCAGTTGAAGAGCACAAGAGCACCAGAACACTCAGCCACAGACACTTGCTCTTACCTCGTTCCGAAGAGCCGGATCATTGAGCAGTACATGGTAAACTCACAATGACGGTCTATTAGACCCGTCGGAACCTCCCACAACTTAAATCGCTCCTGCACCTTAAGCCAACTTTCAACCCTTACGAGACACGAACCCACGAGCTCCAGCATGGAAATCAAGCACTTTACCAAGTGAGCCAAATGCGACTCAAGATCGCATCAAGCAACTCAACCCTCCTGATATTTCATTTGCATCACTTTTAGGTACTACTTAGCATTTGTATACCGCATACTCATTTTTGTTGGCCATGACGCCGCCAGTGCACGCGGACGGCACGCGTCTCGGCACTGCCTCGCACGTGCTGTTTGAGTGCCTTGATCATCACCGATCTTTAGCACGCGTTCGGCGATCTGATTGGGCTAGCCGGTGCTAACCCAAGTTGGCGATTGGCCAGTTTTGGGAATACTCACTTCTGATTGGGCAAGGGGCCCACTTCAACTATGTCCAGCTAGATGCAGGACATGCGAGCCTTGACGCATTCTAAACCGATGTGCATCGACACCAATAACCACAATTCATTTGTCCGCGCACGACACAAGCCAACAATTTAAAGTATAATGAACCTTATTTCACCTGATGAGGGCGTTGTATTAGGATGGCGCCGTATTAAGAGTGCATTATATTCGGGAGTACAAAGAACCAAGTAAAAGGACACGACGGGATTCGAGCCAGTGTCTTTCTGCAAAAAAATCGCGGTGCTCTAACCAAGTTGAGCTTCGTGCCCAAAACCTACTTTTCGAATTGGAAAATGAACTAGCTGCTAAACCAGTATGTCTTGCCATTGTCAAAGCCAGCGAGCAAGGGAGCATAGCAAAAAAACGATGCAGTTCTACCTGTCAATGTGAATTGCGTCGAGTCCCTCCATGAGTAGGTCATTACCTTCATCGTCGTCGATTGCGGTGAAGTCGAGGATCAGAACTCCCATTGCTGCCGAAACTTGGATATTAAGCTTCATGCTTGCTGATAAACCAGCTCCTTCAGTGAACACGCACTGCTGGACACACTTCTGGACGACGCTCGCCGGCGTCAGTTCCCAGGCGATTCGCATCCACGACGCGACCGTGGGCAGCTCTGGCGGTCGAAAGCTGTCTCCCTTAGTGTAGCTTACTTGATTAGAGCATTTCCAATAGTCGATCAGAGCAGATAGGGGGTTCTTGAATGACTTAGAGACGCCGACATTGCCTGCTTGTAGGTATGACGTCAACCTCCCCAGGAATAAACACCATCTTAATCCTCTTGGGTGCGCACCTCTCATTCATCAGTTTGCTGATGTGCACTCGCATCGAGTCCCACACAACGTAATGTTCCGTGATCTGGACGAACGCCGAAAAGTAGGCGGCTGCCTCGTTGGCTTTCAGCCGCGGCCTGGGTGACCTGCTACTTCAGTGTCTGGAGTGGTAGGCGCTCAATCGCGCCACGGGTATTGCGCTTCCAAATGATACAAGGTGGGAGCTTCTGGCCGACCACTATCACCGTCGATGTCGTAAACCGGTAGGCAAACAAACGCAGTTCTTGACAAAGACCTTGATTTGGATGCGGAGGATTCCCAGCAGACGTATGTCTGCACGTCCTGGATCCCAGCGCTTGGGTCTCCCGTCGTCCTTCGAGCGGCGCCGACGGTCTTGGATCACCGTGGGCCTGGCCGCGAGTGAGGAGCGCGCTTGGGTCGGGGGACGCGTTGCCTCAGCCTTACCGCTGGGGAAGTGTCCTCAATGGGATATCACCCCTGGACCTGGGCCGCGAAGCCAGGATCCGGGCGGGGGACCGTCTTGTGGGGTGCCGGGTTGTGAGGCCGGCACGCCCGTCCTTCTTCGTGTGGCCGCGCCGACGGTATTGGCGCTTGGCTGCACGCGGATGTTGCCACGGACCGGCGAGGTGTCGTAGAGTAAATTGGGGAACCGCATGGTGTGAGACCTCGGTCGATCCGGTACGGACTTGGGGTGGTGAGCGTCGATGACGAGAGGGCAGAATGATCCACTGCGCGAGTGGGGTTCTGCGTACGGGGGGTGGTCCTTGGGTCGCCTTGAGCGCTTGCGCGATCGGGTGACCCCCTAACCCAACTGGTTCGAACCAGTTCCAGTTGGAGGCTCGATGAATTGCTTCACCTCCGACGCCGCAACGAACCACTTGCGGTCGGAGAGCTCTGTCACTGGATCCGTGATAATCCAGTCACCACACACACACGACAGGGCTTGATGTGTGCGCTGATGTAGATCGCTGAGTGCGGCCACGGCGGGACTTATTACACTAAGCACACCCGAGCGATCGGCAATAGTAACAATATGCCAGGCAACCAACCGCAAACTCGATCGGTTCCTGGTCCAACACCGCGAAGGCCTCCAATCTCTTGGCTTCGCAAGTCGACCAGACCTTGGCAACGACGTAAGGCTTTCTCAAGCTCACGGCGCGGCCTTAGCCCATCGACAGCGGGGCGAGGACTTGAACAGCTTGTCTTCGAGCTGGCAAATTCTTCACTCTTTATTTGAGGGGATCACAAAGGGGGAATCGTGAAGGGTCGCGACCCTCTAGCCTATCTGCCTAAGCTAGGGAGCTACCCAACGGACCCCCAATACAATCTCCTAATCCAATCCTAATATAGAAAATCACCCATCATAAACAACCCACCAAACTCCGAAACTCCTCAACCAATCACCGTCACTGGATCGATCATTGCTGAAGTCTTGCTAACTGGATCGTTCTCCATCATCACAGCTCGAACTCGTTCATCCACAACACACCAGTTGAATCAGTTGAATCCGTTCACATCATTCCGAAGTCCCAAGCCGTAACTCGTTTACTCAGAGTCGTAACTGGATTGCTGACAGTGCAACTGGATCGTTCCTTTGGTCACTCTATAACATCTCCTATGTGCAGGTCCGTATGGAGATCTCCTATGTACAGGTTCGTATGGAGATCTCCCTAGAGATCTCGTCGTGTAGCGGCTGTGCAATCACGAGGATGGGTCAGAGGTCCGTCAAGGGACGAGTCGAAGATGCGCAAGAACATAGGGTACGGGAGGGTAGGGCAGAACAGCGCAGTAGGCTAAGTCAGTCGTCAATTTACTCTGTTCAGCTCAAGTCGTTCTTCGCAACTTGGGTCAAGGCCACAGACCGACGGTCTCACCCAACAACCCCATGCGCCTAAGACGGTCCACGTAAAACAACCCAAGGAAAGGCAAAGGCAAGGCAAGGCAAAGGCAGAGGCGGTGTGCACCAAGGCTCAAGCACGCCAACTCCCCGGGATCTAAAGAGATCTCACAAGACCCCGCTTCCGTACGAGGCCCAACCGTGCGGAGCAAACCCCCGGACGTCAGAGCGATGTCCAACCACCTCAACTTCGGCGCTTCGACACGTCGAAGGCCCCGCAAGAGAAGATCTGTTGCCCCCGCACGGGTACACAACGTGAGGGAACACTCGGCAACCGCTGAGTGTCCTACCAAGAACGAGGAATAACCCCTCCTCTGAGTGCGGCGGAGGGCAGTGCGTGAGTGCGACGGGCGAGTTTTCCCGACGCGCATCACCACATTCACTTTCCAATACACATTCTTCCACCGAAGTGGTCTTACTTCCAAGTCAAGCTCATTATCAAGTGCCGAGAGGTTATGAGCCCAAATCCTGGCCGCGACGACATTCTCAAGGACGGAAATTACTTCCATTGGGAATTCAACGCAAGTATGGCTCTGGAGCGCAAGGACCTGCTGCTGCGTGTCACTAACAAGTCCAACGAGGCTGGGCCAGGAGTCGATCAAGAGACGGCGGCATGGAAGACAACGGACCTGAAGGTGTTCACGATCCTGACCCGCTTGCCGAGTCCGGTGTATCAAGCCATGGTGCGAGATGCAACTTCGGCGCGGAACGCATGGGAGATCCCCAGAGATGTTGACTTCGGCGGATATGTCACTCTCTCGCGGGACTGATTCGGTCCCATCCTCGCAGCGATCAGAATACGTGCACACGAAGTGGACCAGTACGACTGTCCGACCCGCGTGATGAGCATCACTTGACTTGATCTGGGTATACAAGCCTGGCGGGATCGGCGGGGCGACGTGGGAGACAATTTCACAGATCCCTCTTCACCCCAATATCGGTTGCAGGTGTCGATACGCAGCGCTCAGCCAAGGACGTGGTGGCCAAGATTACAAGTCTCGAGAGCTCCTTTAAAGACGCAGCGGGTTGGCTTGCTAACACTGGCCAGGGAGTGACCGATGAGGCGAGCATTCGCAACGCCATTTTGTGCCGCTGTCCCAGCGACTATAAGCTCGTTCCTATCATGACCTATCGCGGATCAGTCACACCGTTTACTCTGGATTATGGCGACCCTAGTGATGGCGATATGTACGAAGATGCTGAAGCCGCTGACAGCTGCAGTGAAATGACAACGCGAAATAATTGTAATCGGCCATCTACCACTCCAAAGTCGATTACGAGCCGTCGACGAAGCACGTCAACAAGACTGCTGGCCCAAGACGACGTCTACCAAACGTCACTATTAGTGCTGAAATAGCCACTATTGGATCGCGACATGGAGTTCCAGAAGAACAATATGGATATAAAACCCGCAATTTGAGTTGGAGCAGACTAAGATGAGTCTACTCAATCATCGTGCCGACTTGGACGCGGAAGTGGCGCAAGCGATGATCATGGAGGCGCGCGCCAAGGCTTACAAGGTTCTGAGGAAAACCAAGGTATGTGTACTGCAACAAAAGGTAACCCTGTTGTGTGAACGCAAAAAGCTGTTCGACGAAGGGGTCACACAGAACGAAATTGATTTGATGCTCCCATTACAGGCGCAGGAGTTCTAGGAAGTAGCTCAGAGTCTGCTTGCTCGGTCATCGCCGTTTGAGGTCACAGGGACACGAGCATTAAGCTCATCTTCGTCGTCGTGTCCGTTCCCCTGCATCTCCTCCTCTCATTCGTGTGGAACAGGCTCACAGATCAATAAGTTATGCAGAATGCACGCGCACATGAAGTAGTGAATCAATTGTTTCATGGCCTTGACGCCGTCGATCTTGATCCGAATCCATCGAAAGTACTGGAGACGCGCCTTCAACTGGCCAATACAATGTCAGACTTGATTTGCACGTTGGCGAACTTTGTGTTAAAAAGCGCATTGTGCGGGTCCATCTCAACCTCGGGCGGCTTCTTGAAGGTGGGTACCATGATTGGTGACGGCTGTAAGGCGGAGTGGCGAGCAAATATTCGTACGGTTGGAAGAATTCCGCCGACCGTTGCACAAGGCGACCATTAGACCAAATGCGGTTGTCATGGACCGAGCTCGGCCATCCAACAACCACGTCGCGAACGCCTGCAACATCATCACATGTGACGAGAGCGTTCACCGCGTAGCTGCCCTTGCGCATGTAGTAATCTTCGCCGTTTTTAGACGGCTTGAAGATTAGCGGCAACAGCGTGCCATCCACCATGCCGATGCAGTTAGGAAAGTCGAATTTGGCTTGGATTCTGTCTGAAATCTCGCGCCGCTCTGACTCATTTGGCCATGTGATAGCTGCATCTTGTAATACTAGCACCGCCCTCGTCGCCCGCACCAGATAGTTGTCAATCGAGCCCTTGCCGAGCCCGATGAAAAGCGCCAATTGTAACAGGACTCAGTCCAAACCTGCTCTCGCAAAGCGAAGAGCCGGTTGTCCTGATCCCGAGCACCCGAACAGAGGAAGCTGAACGCAGCACGGCCTCGCAGGAGTGCGAGCCGATGTTGAAGTCTTGAGAGCAAACGGACTCACAGCAGTGAGCCGATGCTTCGAAAGAGGAGGAGACGACTTGGGCGGTTGTAGGTAAATTTGCAACTGAATTGAAAGTTAGCTCTGGTTCCTGCTTGCATATGAATTGCACCCGAAGGGCTCCTAGAGGTTTTATGGAATAAAACCTCCCACCTAAACGTAAAACCTACGATCCTGATATATAAAACCTTGGGTGAACTGAGGTTCAACCCACTGACCTTGAACTTGAAGTCTTGTAGGAAAATTCCCCGCAGTGTGATTGGCTCGCGCCACTCACACGAACCCGAAGTGACACGTTGCGTGCGTCACGGATTCTGTTCCCAAGGGCAGGAACCACCATTCCACATATGATTACAATGCGAGTGATTGCGCCACCGCGCATCCACAATCTGTGTTGGGAATGTACCGAGATATCAGACATCAGAATTCAGATATCAATAGTTCACGTGGATATTGACTATCCAACAGATATCATAGCAGATAAATGTTATCCACGATGAACTCCGTATGTGGTGTGTTCCACACAATCACCTCATGTGATGGGGTGACTAGGCCATTACACCAATTTGGGCAACGTATTCTCGTTCCCTTCAGTGCCGAGTAACTTCAACAGGATCAGCATGTGGAGTTCCGCGTGGCCGCGGCGAACATGGTGGGAATCAAAGTGGAAGTCGGGATCCGACGAAACGAGATCGACAAGGCCAAAAAATGCACTGCGTCGAAGCCGAAAATGCCCAAGAAACTCGGTGTTGTTGATTGAGGCGTGATCGTAAAGGTACTGCATCCATCTTCCCTCGAGCTTTAGGTACGTGGATCCGCGAGTGATGTAGCGAGATTGTAATGCTGATCCGTAAGCAACTTGAACGAGCTCGTCGACGCTGTCCTCGAGCTCGCCGTCCTCAGACAGGAGGAAACAAAGATCAGCGTTCCTGGTCCGTGCTGTGATTTCCCGTCGCAGTGTCTTGAGAAGCTTGTGGCGCGCCGTCGACCTCGGCATGGCGCGCGTTTGTGGTGGCTCAAATCAGGTTGGTGCAACAAAAATGCAATTGCGCCTGATGTGTCGACAGGGGGTGGTTGATCTTACTTACTTTTTATTTGGTTGAAACACTTTATTGTATCCACGTGAACGAAAATAAAAGTTGCTGCTGCTGCAACAATTGGCTAACCCTATTTGCTTCTCCTCGATCCGGACACCAACCGTGAGTATGTTAGCTTGATCTGAAAACGCACATATAACTTAATTGGAAATAGAACTGCACATGGTTCTACCGGTGGTACTGGTGCGTGCTGCGAACGGGATTCCTGAGAGGGAAGTGTTCAAAAAGATTACGGTGCTTGTTGGTATTCAAATCAAAACGGTGGCTCAGGTGGCGAAGCGAGCCAGGGGCGGAGTTCGAGAGGGTATCTACGAGGAAGAGTCGCGAAAACATCTGTGCGGCCGCCGACCTGGCGACCAAGGCATGCAATTTGGTGTGCTACAAGACGTTGAATACCTTCCCGCTTGACCATTAGATCAGGCGCTGCTGCCCGTGGCATGTCGCCGACCGCATTCATCAAGAGAATCAAGCGTAACCGCCTCTAACAGCACACAAGCTTTGCGAATCTGCTTCTCCCCGACGATGACATTGACGGCCAAGTTTGCGTTTTGTATAGGCCATATCAATTTCCACACATAGCTTGATAGCTACATGGAAAGTGCCATAATCGTAGATGACAAGATATTCACGGGCACCGATGCGAAGTGACGCGCCTTCCTGTTTGTTGCAGGGTAACCGGTCCCAATGCTTCCCGCTGTGATGACGCCACCGGTGATTACGCCACACGTGGGTACAAGATTGTGGGTGCAAGATGGGCATCCACGTGTCGCTGTCTGATTGGCTCGAGTAACTCAGTATCCGGTAAAGAATCCAGTAGGATGTACCCAGCAGGTAGGACATTGGCTTAGAGGTAGCAAGCAGACTTGCGAACTAAGGACCAAATCAATCACTTCTGAATTTCCATTCAACCCCTCAAGTGTTCTTCCTCGCCTCGCCTCAAGCCTCGGCAGCGTCAAGACCCCAGTCGCACTGTGCAAAGACCCGAGTTAGCCTTTCAACAGGTTATGAGCCCAAGCACCATGTCCTCTGCCCAAGACGTTTCGACCAAGGTCTCCATCGACAAGTTCAACGGCGACAACTACGCCACCTGGAACCGCTACATGCGTGGCGTGTTCCTGACCAAGTCGGTGTGGCATGTCGTGAACCGCGAGACGACGCCAAGCTTCACGGATCCTCGGGCCAAGGATGACTATGTCAAGGCGAGCAACATCGCGTTCGGACTGTTGTTGCTCCACATGGACGCGGACTACCACCATGTGGTCGACAACTGCGAGGAAGCGTGGGTGGCGTGGTCACGCCTGAAGACGCTGTACGGTGGATCGCAGAAGGCTGGTCGCATCTACCTGAAGCGCCAGCTCTTCAGCATGGAGATGTCGGAAGGCGGCAATGTGTTGCATCATTGCAATGAAGTTCTCAACATCAGCGCCAAGCTCAGCAGCATCGGTGCCAAGATGGAGGACGAGGACGTGGCGATCTGCTTGCTGCGAAGTCTACCCAAGAGCTTCGAGAACGTCGTGCTCAACATCGAGATGAGCAACGCCGAGCTACGCACGCAAGACGTGGTAAAAGTGCTCACGAACGAGCATATCAAGCGTCAGGGCGAGAAGACTGCAGCTGTGAAGACGGAGGAGGCAGCGAAAGCGTTCGCCACCGAGCGAGAGCGAGAGCCGCGAGAGTGTACCTACTGCGGCAAGCGCGGGCATACGGTGGAGCGCTGCTGGACGAAGCAAAAGGATGAAAATCGGAACGCGCGACGCGGCGGCGGCAATGGCCGTGGTGGACGCGGCGCGAACAACATCCAGTGGCGGGACGACGCGGACGACTACGGCTACGACCGAGTGGCGTTCGCGGTCTCTCTGGAGCGCGGCATATCGATGGGCAAGGGCATGTCCGGGATGTGGGCGATCGACAGCGGTGCGACGCACCACATCTGCAATGACAAGAAGAAGTTCGCTGGACTCGACGAACGGGACGAGGGCGAGCTGTCTGTAGCTGATGGCAACAAGGCCAGGATCAAGGGTGTGGGGACCATCGTGGAACGGGTGGTGCTGCCCAACGGCGACGAGCGCGACATCGAGATCAAGGATGCGCTGTACGTGCCGAGCATGAACAAGAATCTGCTGTCGGTACCGCAGATCAACAAGAGCGGCAAGTTCCAAGTCGTGTTCGACGGCGCCAGCATGCACGTGGCGCGCAAGGGTTCGCAACAAGTAGTGGCAACGGCGGACCTTGTGGACGGCCTCTACTGGCTTCGCGTACCAGCGCGGTCTGCGAACGCGGCGACGTCGGGACGTGATATCGATCTGCACGCGCGCATGGGCCACGCTCCGGTGGACGTGCTTCGCAAGATGGTGAATAGCGGCATGATCAAGGACGCCAAGGTGCCTACGAAGTCTAGCAACCCGAGCGTGTGCCGCGGGTGCCAACAAGGCAAGATGGTGCAGAAACCGTTCCCGAGCAACCGCGACAAGCGCCGCTACGACGTCTTCGAGCTGCTGCACTTCGACATCTGCGGACCCATGGAGCAAGAATCGCTGGGCGGCAGCAAGTATCTGCTGCTGATCGTGGACGAGGCCAGCGGATGCATGAAGGGTTTCTGTCTGCGTGCCAAGTCGGAGAGTGAAGACTGCATCAAGCGCTACATCACCAAGATCCACGCGCAATTTGACAATAAGGTCAAGTTTGTTCGGCACGACGGAGCGCGAGAGTTCGCGACCAACTCGCTCAAGGCGTTCTACGAGGACCAAGGCATCGAGCAGCAGACTACGGTGCCGTACGTGCATCAGACAAACGGCACGGCGGAGCGCGCCATCCGGACCATCGTCACGATCGGCCGCAGCATGCTGCACCACGCGAAGCTGGATAAGTGTTTCTGGGCCGAGGCGGCCATGACGGCCATATACATCAAGAACCGGCTGCCGTCGCCAAAGGTCGCGGACAAGACGCCGTTCGAGATGGTGTACGAGTCGAAGCCAAGCGTGAAGCACATGCGTGTGTTCGGGTGCCAAGCCTTCGTGTTGACGCCGAAGGAGAAGCGGCTCAAGTGGGACCCGAAGGCCCGCGCCGGTGTGTTCCTGGGCTACGAGGAAGTGTCGAAGGCCTACCGAGTGTATGACATCGAGGCGGGGAAGGTGGTGATCAGTCGCGATGTCACCTTCGACGAGTCCGTGTTTGGCGTGTCGACTACTGTTGCGAACGACGACGTGGAGGACGCGGCGATCGACTTCGGGTACCTCGAAATTCGCGACGACGACCCGAGCCAGAGGGACTTCCGACTGGCCGGGAAGCGCAAGAGCCGCTCGGACAATGACTCCGATATGCGTGAAAGTGCGCGTCCCACGCGTCGTGGCGCCGGCTTGGAAGAGGCGAGTGCGCCGGACGAGTTCGCTGAGCGCCGTCCCAAGCGCCGATCGGGTGTGCGAGCGGAGCCGGAACCAAGTGATGAAGAAGAGAAGGACGGCTCCGACGACCAAGAGAGTCCCCCAATCTTCTGGCGTGCGAGCGCCAACACGGTGGAAGCGAGTGACCTGAGCGAGCCGAAGACGTTCCAAGAAGCCGTCAACGGACCCGACCAAGTACACTGGCGCAAGGCCATCTGCGCCGAGCTCAAGTCGATGCGGCTCCGTGGCGTGTTCCGTGCAGCCAAACTGCCGACAGGTCAACGTGCCATCGGAACCAAGTGGGTATTCAAGCTCAAGCGGAAAGCGGACGGCAGCATCGAGAAGTACAAGGCACGTCTGGTGGCAAAGGGGTTCAAGCAGAAGTACGGCATCGACTACACCGAGACGTTTTCCCCAGTGGTCAAGTACGTCACGCTGCGGATGATCATCGCGATTGCCAAGTACTTCGGCTGGCCGCTGGATCAGCTGGACGTCGTGACTGCGTTCCTGTACGGCGTGATGAAGGAGAAGGTGTTCTGCAGTGTACCTGAAGGCGTGGAACTGGACGATGGTTTCGACTGCGTGGAGCTGCTCAAGGCGATTTACGGACTCAAGCAAGCTTCACGAGTCTGGAATGAGACCTTCGACGAGTACGTGCGGTCCATCGGTTTTCGCGTCTCAAGCTACGACCCCTGCCTGTACATCAAGGTCGTCGATGGCGGATGCGTTCTGCTACTGGTCTACGTGGATGATGTATTGGTGACCGGGAACTCGGCCGACCTGATCGCAGAAGTCAAGCGTCAACTCAAGTCGCGGTTCGAGATGACCGACAGTGGCAAGTGTTCCTTCATCCTTGGGATTGCGGTGATCGACAACGCGGATGGCAGTGTTACGTTGAGTCAAGCCCGCTACATCAACGACATCCTTGAGCGTTTCGGCATGCAAGACTGCAAAACTGCTGCAAGCCCGGTTGACATCAGCATGAAGCTCGTCTCAAGCGACTCAACCATCAAGTTGGACGCACCATTCCGCGAAGCTGTCGGTGCACTCATGCACTTGATGACATCGACTCGCCCGGACATTGCGTTCGCAGTTGGGTATGTTTCGCGCTTCATGGAGAACCCGCAAGCGGAACACTGGATTGCGGTCAAGCGCATTTTTCGCTACCTGCAAGGGACCAAGTCGCACGGGATTCGCTTCTCGCCAGACAAGAACGTCGACTTTCGAGGTTACTCAGATGCCGATTGGGCTGGTGATCTCAGCGATCGCAAGTCGACGTCGGGTTATCTGTTCCAAGTCGCCGGCGGACCGATCTCATGGGGTTCCAAGAAGCAGTCAAGCGTGTCGCTCTCAACAAGCGAGGCCGAGTACATCGCTCTAAGTTTGGCGATTCAAGAAGGCAAGTGGGTGCACAAGCTGCTGTGCGAGATCCTGGTTGCTGCAGACGGGGTCACGCCGGAACTGAAGATTTTCGAAGACAACCAGTCGTGCATCAAGATGACCAAGAACCCCGTTAACCATGGCCGCGCCAAGCATATCGACATCAAGTACCATCACATCCGCGATGAGGTCAAGCGCGGAGAAGTGATCGTCGAGTACTGCGGGACTGCAACCATGCTGGCCGACATCATGACCAAGGGACTCGCCGGGCCACGCCACAAGGAGTTGACCACAGCGCTCGGCGTTCACGCGTATTCGCATTGAGGGGGCGTGTTGCAGGGTAACCGGTCCCAATGCTTCCCGCTGTGATGACGCCACCGGTGATTACGCCACACGTGGGTACAAGATTGTGGGTGCAAGATGGGCATCCACGTGTCGCTGTCTGATTGGCTCGAGTAACTCAGTATCCGGTAAAGAATCCAGTAGGATGTACCCAGCAGGTAGGACATTGGCTTAGAGGTAGCAAGCAGACTTGCGAACTAAGGACCAAATCAATCACTTCTGAATTTCCATTCAACCCCTCAAGTGTTCTTCCTCGCCTCGCCTCAAGCCTCGGCAGCGTCAAGACCCCAGTCGCACTGTGCAAAGGCCCGAGTTAGCCTTTCAACAGGGGTCACGCCGGAATTGAAGATTTTCGAAGACAACCAGTCGTGCATCAAGATGACCAAGAACCCCGTTAACCATGGCCGCGCCAAGCATATCGACATCAAGTACCATCACATCCGCGATGAGGTCAAGCGCGGAGAAGTGATCGTCGAGTACTGCGGGACTGCAACCATGCTGGCCGACATCATGACCAAGGGACTCGCCGGGCCACGCCACAAGGAGTTGACCACAGCGCTCGGCGTTCACGCGTATTCGCATTGAGGGGGCGTGTTGCAGGGTAACCGGTCCCAATGCTTCCCGCTGTGATGACGCCACCGGTGATTACGCCACACGTGGGTACAAGATTGTGGGTGCAAGATGGGCATCCACGTGTCGCTGTCTGATTGGCTCGAGTAACTCAGTATCCGGTAAAGAATCCAGTAGGATGTACCCAGCAGGTAGGACATTGGCTTAGAGGTAGCAAGCAGACTTGCGAACTAAGGACCAAATCAATCACTTCTGAATTTCCATTCAACCCCTCAAGTGTTCTTCCTCGCCTCGCCTCAAGCCTCGGCAGCGTCAAGACCCCAGTCGCACTGTGCAAAGACCCGAGTTAGCCTTTCAACACTGTTCCCTGACGAATCGCTCCCAGACCGCAAACTCAAGAGCAAGCGCCACATTATCAAGGTCGTAACGCTTCCTGATAAGGGTCACGGGTCTTGGACGAAGAGAAGGGAGGGGGAGAGTCACCACTCGGTGCTTGACCGGAGCGAGGACACTTGACCACTTGAGGGGAAGAAGGGAGATTCGAAAGTGATTGATTTATCGGAGCTTACTTTGTCTGCACTACCTAGCTATCCTCATAGACACGCAGCACTGCATCCAATCATTTGGTGCATCCAATCACCATCACTCTCCACTCGTCCAATCATCCTACTCGTCTAATCATCGGTAGCGTAATCAACGTACCGTAAACATCGTGTGATCGGATTGGACAGGTTCACCGTAACCTGGTACAGGCATAACCGGTTACCCCCAATACGCCCCCTCAATGCGAACACGCGTGGATTCCGAGAGCCGCCGTGAGGTCCCTGTGGCGTGGTCCCGGGAGCGTCTTGGTCATGATGTCCGCCAGCATCATCGAAGTCTCGCAGTACTCGAGCTTCACTTCACCACGCTTGACCTCATCACGGATGTGATGGTACTTGATGTCGATGTGCTTGGCGCGGCCATGGTTCACAGGGTTCTTGGTCATCTTGATGCACGACTGGTTGTCTTCGAGAATCTTGAGCTCGGGTCCCGCCTCGCTTGCCGCCTCCATGATCTCGCACAGCAGGCGATGCACCCACTTGCCTTCTTGAATGGCCAGACTGAGTGCAATGTACTCCGCCTCGCTCGTAGACAGCGACACACTTGACTGCTTCTTGCTTCCCCAGCTCACCGGCGCGCCCATCAGCATGAACGCGTATCCCGAAGTCGACTTGCGATCGGAGTGGTCACCAGCCCAGTCTGCGTCGGAGTACCCGCGGAAGTCGATCTTGTCACCCGGTTGGAAGCAGATCCCATGTGACTTGGTTCCCTGCAGATAGCGCAGGATGCGCTTCACCGCAATCCAGTGCTCGACTTGGGGGTTCTCCATGAAGCGCGACACATAGCCCACGGTGAAAGCAATGTCCGGTCGTGTCGCAGTCATCAAGTGCATGAGAGCACCCACAGCTTCACGGAACGGGGCGTTCACCTTGGTCGGCGCGTCGCTTGGGACCAGTCGAGAGCTCAAATCCGCTGGGCTCACTACAGCCTTGCACTCCACCATGCCGAAACGCTTGAGAATGTCGTCCACGTAGCGCCGCTGGCACATCGTCACGCTGCCGTCAGCGTTGTCCACCAACTCGATGCCCAGCACAAATGCGCACTTGCCACTGTCAGTCATCTCGAACCGCGTCTTGAGGTCGCTCTTGGTGCGCGCAATCAGATCGGCCGAACTTCCCGTCACCAACACATCGTCCACGTACACCAGCAACAGCACGCAGTGACCATCCACAATCTTGATGTACAGACATGGGTCGTAGGCCGAGACTTGAAAGCCGATGGAGCACACGTACTCGTCGAAGGTCTCGTTCCACACGCGCGAAGCTTGCTTGAGACCGTAGATCGCCTTCACCAGCTCCAGGCAGTCGAAGTCACCGTCCAGCTCGACCCCTTCTGGCACGGCACAGTACACCACTTCCTTCATCACGCCGTACAGGAATGCCGTCACCACGTCCAGTTGGTCCAGCGGCCAGTCGAAGTACTTGGCCAACGCGATCACCATGCGCAACGTCACGTACTTGACCACGGGCGAGAACGTCTCGGTGTAGTCGATGCCGTACTTCTGCTTGAACCCCTTGGCCACGAGACGCGCCTTGTACTTCTCGATGGATCCGTCTGCTTTGCGCTTGATCTTGAACACCCACTTGGTCCCGATGGCGCGTTGTCCGTTCGGCAACTTGGCAGCTCGAAACACCCCACGAAGTCGCATCGACTTGAGCTCTGCGCGGACGGCCTTGCGCCAATGAGCTTGGTCGGGTCCGTTCACCGCATCTTGGAATGTCGTCGGCTCAGACAGATCACCGGCTTCCACTGCGTTGGCGCTTGCTCGCCAAAATGCGGGAGGAGTTGAGTCGCCATCTTCATCGTCATGAGCATCCTTCTCCTCTTCATCAGCCAGGTCAGGCTCCATTCGCACACTTGATCGTCGTTTCGCCCGACGCCCAAATGAGTTGTCAGGAGCACTTGCCTCTTCCAAGCCAGCTCCATGGCGAACAGAACGTGAGCTCGCTGACATATCATCGGCATCACTTGAGCGAGCCTTGCGTTTCCCCGCCTGCTTGAACTCCATCGGACCCGCACTGTCAGCATCGTTGATCTCGAGGGAGTCGAAGTCCAGGCTAGCATCTTCGTCGTCATCGCTTGAACTTCCCGCCGAGACACCACCAAAACTCGATTCGTCGAAGGTGACATCGCGAGAAATCACCACCTTCCCCGCCTCGATGTCATAAACACGATACGCCTTCGACACCTCCTCGTAGCCCATGAACAGACCAGCGCGAGCCTTGGGATCCCACTTGAGTCGCTTCTCCCTCGGAGTCAGAACATACGCCCGACACCCAAACACACGCATGTGCTTTACGCTTGGTTTGGACTTGTGCACGATCTCGAACGGAGTCTTGTGCACGATCTTGGGCGACGGCAGCCGGTTCTTGACGTAGATGGCAGTCATCGCCGCTTCGCCCCAGAAACACTTGTCCAACTTGGCATGGTGCAGCATGCTGCGACCAATCGTGACGATGGTTCGGTTGGCGCGTTCTGCCGTGGCGTTGGTCTGATGCGCGTACCGAACCGTGGGCTGCTGCTCGATGCCTTGATCCTCGTAAAAGGCCTTGAGCGAATTGGTCGCAAACTCGCGGGCTCCGTCGTGACGCACAAACTTGACCTGCTTGCCGAACTGCGTCTGCACCTTGGTGATGTAGCTCTTGAGGCACTCTTCGCTGTCCGACTTGGCACGTAGACAGAAACCCTTCATGCATCCGCTGGCTTCGTCCGTGATGAGCAGCAGATACTTGCTGCCACCCAACGACTCTTCCTCCATGGGACCGCAGATGTCGAAGTGGAGCAGCTCAAATGTGTCGTAACGGCGCTTGTCGCGGTTAGTCGGGAACGGCTTTTGGACCATTTTCCCTTGTTGGCACCCGCGACACACTTGGTCCACTCGACTTCAAGGGTACCTTGGCGTCCTTGATCATGCCGTTGTTGACCATCTTGTGCAGCACGTCGATCGGAGCATGACCCATCCGCGCATGAAGATCCACGTTACGCGCCGACGTCGTCGCATTCGCAGAGCGCAGTGGAGTGCGCAGCCAGTAGAGTCCGTCCACGAGGTCAGCCGTCGCCACCACTTGCTTCGAGCTCTTGCGCGCAACATGCATGCTCGCACCGTCGAACACCACTTGAAACTTGCCACTCTTGTTGATCTGCGGCACCGACAGCAGATTCTTGTTCATGTTCGGCACGTACAGCGCGTCCTTGATCTCGATGTCGCGCTCGTCGCCGTTGGGCAGAACCACTCGTTCGATGATGGTCCCCACACCCTTGATGGCAGCTTTGTTGCCGTTAGCCACCGACAGTTCGCCCTCGTCTTGCTCATTCAGCGTGGCGAACTTGGCCTTGTTGTTACAGATGTGGTGCGTTGCGCCGCTGTCGACCGCCCACATCCCGGACATACCCTTGCCCGTCGAAAGTCCGCACTCCAGGGATACCGCAAACGCGACTCGGTCGTAGTCGTATTCGTAGTCGTCGTTCCGCCACTGGACATTGTTGGCCCCGCGTCCACGACCATTGCCGCCGCGTCGACCACCTCGGTTCTCGTCCTTCTGCTTGGTCCAGCACTTGTCGATCACGTGCCCCAATTTCCGCAGTAGCTGCACTGGCGAGACTCTCTCTCGGTACTGAACGCCTTCGCCGCGTCTTCAGTCTTCACCGAGTCGGTCTTTTCTCGCCTTGCCGCTTGATGTGCTCGTTCGTGAGCACCTTCACCACGTCTTGCGTTCGCAGTTCTGCATTGCTCATCTCCAGATTGAGCACGACGTTCGTAGCTCTTGGGGAGACTGCGCAACAAGCAGATCGCCACGTCCTCGTCCTCCATCTTGGCGCCGATGCTGCTGAGCTTGGCACTGATGTTGAGGACCTCGTTGCAATGATGCAACACGTTGCCGCCTTCCGTCATCTCCATGCTGAAGAGCTGTCGCTTCAGGTAGATGCGACCAGCCTTCTGCGATCCTCCGTACAGCGTCTTCAGGCGTGACCACGCCACCCACGCTTCCTCGCAGTTGTCAACCACGTGATGGTAGTCCGCGTCCATGTGGAGCAATCAGGCCGAACGCGATGTTGCTCGCCTTGACGTACTCGTCCTTGGCCCGAGTGTCGGCGAAGGTCGGAGTCGTCTCTCGGTTCACGACATGCCACACCGACTTGGTCAGGAACACGCCACGCATGTAGCGGTTCCACGTCGTGTAGTTGTCGCCGTTGAACTTGTCGATGGAGACCTTGGTCGAAACGTCTTGGGCAGAGGACATGGTGCTTGGGCTCATAACCTGATAAGGGTCACGGGTCTTGGACGCAGAGAAGGGAGGGGAAGAGTCACCACTCGGTGCTTGACCGGAGCGAGGACACTTGACCACTTGAGGGGAAGAAGGGAGATTCGAAAGTGATTGATTTATCGGAGCTTACTTTGTCTGCACTACCTAGCTATCCTCATAGACACGCAGCACTGCATCCAATCATTTGGTGCATCCAATCACCATCACTCTCCACTCGTCCAATCATCCTACTCGTCTAATCATCGGTAGCGTAATCAACGTACCGTAAAATCGTGTGATCGGATTGGACAGGTTCACCGTAACCTGGTACAGGCATAACCGGTTACCCCCAATACGCCCCTCAATGCGAACACGCGTGGATTCCGAGAGCCGCCGTGAGGTCCCTGTGGCGTGGTCCCGGGAGCGTCTTGGTCATGATGTCCGCCAGCATCATCGAAGTCTCGCGCAGTACTCGAGCTTCACTTCACCACGCTTGACCTCATCACGGATGTGATGGTACTTGATGTCGATGTGCTTGGCGCGGCCATGGTTCACAGGGTTCTTGGTCATCTTGATGCACGACTGGTTGTCTTCGAGAATCTTGAGCTCGGGTCCCGCCTCGCTTGCCGCCTCCATGATCTCGCACAGCAGGCGATGCACCCACTTGCCTTCTTGAATGGCCAGACTGAGTGCAATGTACTCCGCCTCGCTCGTAGACAGCGACACACTTGACTGCTTCTTGCTTCCCCAGCTCACCGGCGCGCCCATCAGCATGAACGCGTATCCCGAAGTCGACTTGCGATCGGAGTGGTCACCAGCCCAGTCTGCGTCGGAGTACCCGCGGAAGTCGATCTTGTCACCCGGTTGGAAGCAGATCCCATGTGACTTGGTTCCTGCAGATAGCGCAGGATGCGCTTCACCGCAATCCAGTGCTCGACTTGGGGGTTCTCCATGAAGCGCGACACATAGCCCACGGTGAAAGCAAGTCCGGTCGTGTCGCAGTCATCAAGTGCATGAGAGCACCCACAGCTTCACGGAACGGGGCGTTCACCTTGGTCGGCGCGTCGCTTGGGACCAGTCGAGAGCTCAAATCCGCTGGGCTCACTACAGCCTTGCACTCCACCATGCCGAAACGCTTGAGAATGTCGTCCACGTAGCGCCGCTGGCACATCGTCACGCTGCCGTCAGCGTTGTCCACCAACTCGATGCCCAGCACAAATGCGCACTTGCCACTGTCAGTCATCTCGAACCGCGTCTTGAGGTCGCTCTTGGTGCGCGCAATCAGATCGGCCGAACTTCCCGTCACCCAACATCGTCCACGTACACCAGCAACAGCACGCAGTGACCATCCACAATCTTGATGTACAGACATGGGTCGTAGGCCGAGACTTGAAAGCCGATGGAGCACACGTACTCGTCGAAGGTCTCGTTCCACACGCGCGAAGCTTGCTTGAGACCGTAGATCGCCTTCACCAGCTCCAGGCAGTCGAAGTCACCGTCCAGCTCGACCCCTTCTGGCACGGCACAGTACACCACTTCCTTCATCACGCCGTACAGGAATGCCGTCACCACGTCCAGTTGGTCCAGCGGCCAGTCGAAGTACTTGGCCAACGCGATCACCATGCGCAACGTCACGTACTTGACCACGGGCGAGAACGTCTCGGTGTAGTCGATGCCGTACTTCTGCTTGAACCCCTTGGCCACGAGACGCGCCTTGTACTTCTCGATGGATCCGTCTGCTTTGCGCTTGATCTTGAACACCCACTTGGTCCCGATGGCGCGTTGTCCGTTCGGCAACTTGGCAGCTCGAAACACCCCACGAAGTCGCATCGACTTGAGCTCTGCGCGGACGGCCTTGCGCCAATGAGCTTGGTCGGGTCCGTTCACCGCATCTTGGAATGTCGTCGGCTCAGACAGATCACCGGCTTCCACTGCGTTGGCGCTTGCTCGCCAAAATGCGGGAGGAGTTGAGTCGCCATCTTCATCGTCATGAGCATCCTTCTCCTCTTCATCAGCCAGGTCAGGCTCCATTCGCACACTTGATCGTCGTTTCGCCCGACGCCCAAATGAGTTGTCAGGAGCACTTGCCTCTTCCAAGCCAGCTCCATGGCGAACAGAACGTGAGCTCGCTGACATATCATCGGCATCACTTGAGCGAGCCTTGCGTTTCCCCGCCTGCTTGAACTCCATCGGACCCGCACTGTCAGCATCGTTGATCTCGAGGGAGTCGAAGTCCAGGCTAGCATCTTCGTCGTCATCGCTTGAACTTCCCGCCGAGACACCACCAAAACTCGATTCGTCGAAGGTGACATCGCGAGAAATCACCACCTTCCCCGCCTCGATGTCATAAACACGATACGCCTTCGACACCTCCTCGTAGCCCATGAACAGACCAGCGCGAGCCTTGGGATCCCACTTGAGTCGCTTCTCCCTCGGAGTCAGAACATACGCCCGACACCCAAACACACGCATGTGCTTTACGCTTGGTTTGGACTTGTGCACGATCTCGAACGGAGTCTTGTGCACGATCTTGGGCGACGGCAGCCGGTTCTTGACGTAGATGGCAGTCATCGCCGCTTCGCCCCAGAAACACTTGTCCAACTTGGCATGGTGCAGCATGCTGCGACCAATCGTGACGATGGTTCGGTTGGCGCGTTCTGCCGTGGCGTTGGTCTGATGCGCGTACCGAACCGTGGGCTGCTGCTCGATGCCTTGATCCTCGTAAAAGGCCTTGAGCGAATTGGTCGCAAACTCGCGGGCTCCGTCGTGACGCACAAACTTGACCTGCTTGCCGAACTGCGTCTGCACCTTGGTGATGTAGCTCTTGAGGCACTCTTCGCTGTCCGACTTGGCACGTAGACAGAAACCCTTCATGCATCCGCTGGCTTCGTCCGTGATGAGCAGCAGATACTTGCTGCCACCCAACGACTCTTCCTCCATGGGACCGCAGATGTCGAAGTGGAGCAGCTCAATGTGTCGTAACGGCGCTTGTCGCGGTTAGTCGGGAACGGCTTTTGGACCATTTTCCCTGTTGGCACCCGCGACACACACTTGGTCCACTCGACTTCAAGGGTACCTTGGCGTCCTTGATCATGCCGTTGTTGACCATCTTGTGCAGCACGTCGATCGGAGCATGACCCATCCGCGCATGAAGATCCACGTTACGCGCCGACGTCGTCGCATTCGCAGAGCGCAGTGGCGTGCGCAGCCAGTAGAGTCGTCCACGAGGTCAGCCGTCGCCACCACTTGCTTCGAGCTCTTGCGCGCAACATGCATGCTCGCACCGTCGAACACCACTTGAAACTTGCACTCTTGTTGATGCGGCACGACAGCAGATTCTTGTTCATGTTCGGCACGTACAGCGCGTCCTTGATCTCGATGTCGCGCTCGTCGCCGTTGGGCAGAACCACTCGTTCGATGATGGTCCCCACACCCTTGATGGCAGCTTTGTTGCCGTTAGCCACCGACAGTTCGCCCTCGTCTTGCTCATTCAGCGTGGCGAACTTGGCCTTGTTGTTACAGATGTGGTGCGTTGCGCCGCTGTCGACCGCCCACATCCCGGACATACCCTTGCCCGTCGAAAGTCCGCACTCCAGGGATACCGCAAACGCGACTCGGTCGTAGTCGTATTCGTAGTCGTCGTTCCGCCACTGGACATTGTTGGCCCCGCGTCCACGACCATTGCCGCCGCGTCGACCACCTCGGTTCTCGTCCTTCTGCTTGGTCCAGCACTTGTCGATCACGTGCCCCAATTTTCCGCAGTAGCTGCACTGGCGAGACTCTCTCTCGGTACTGAACGCCTTCGCCGCGTCTTCAGTCTTCACCGAGTCGGTCTTCTCTCGCCTTGCCGCTTGATGTGCTCGTTCGTGAGCACCTTCACCACGTCTTGCGTTCGCAGTTCTGCATTGCTCATCTCCAGATTGAGCACGACGTTCTCGTAGCTCTTGGGGAGACTGCGCAACAAGCAGATCGCCACGTCCTCGTCCTCCATCTTGGCGCCGATGCTGCTGAGCTTGGCACTGATGTTGAGGACCTCGTTGCAATGATGCAACACGTTGCCGCCTTCCGTCATCTCCATGCTGAAGAGCTGTCGCTTCAGGTAGATGCGACCAGCCTTCTGCGATCCTCCGTACAGCGTCTTCAGGCGTGACCACGCCACCCACGCTTCCTCGCAGTTGTCAACCACGTGATGGTAGTCCGCGTCCATGTGGAGCAACATCAGGCCGAACGCGATGTTGCTCGCCTTGACGTACTCGTCCTTGGCCCGAGTGTCGGCGAAGGTCGGAGTCGTCTCTCGGTTCACGACATGCCACACCGACTTGGTCAGGAACACGCCACGCATGTAGCGGTTCCACGTCGTGTAGTTGTCGCCGTTGAACTTGTCGATGGAGACCTTGGTCGAAACGTCTTGGGCAGAGGACATGGTGCTTGGGCTCATAACCTGATAAGGGTCACGGGTCTTGGACGCAGAGAAGGGAGGGGAAGAGTCACCACTCGGTGCTTGACCGGAGCGAGGACACTTGACCACTTGAGGGGAAGAAGAAGGGAGATTCGAAAGTGATTGATTTATCGGAGCTTACTTTGTCTGCACTACCTAGCTATCCTCATAGACACGCAGCACTGCATCCAATCATTTGGTGCATCCAATCACCATCACTCTCCACTCGTCCAATCATCCTACTCGTCTAATCATCGGTAGCGTAATCAACGTACCGTAAACATCGTGTGATCGGATTGGACAGGTTCACCGTAACCTGGTACAGGCATAACCGGTTACCCCCAATACGCCCCCTCAATGCGAACACGCGTGGATTCCGAGAGCCGCCGTGAGGTCCCTGTGGCGTGGTCCCGGGAGCGTCTTGGTCATGATGTCCGCCAGCATCATCGAAGTCTCGCAGTACTCGAGCTTCACTTCACCACGCTTGACCTCATCGGATGTGATGGTACTTGATGTCGATGTGCTTGGCGCGGCCATGGTTCACAGGGTTCTTGGTCATCTTGATGCACGACTGGTTGTCTTCGAGAATCTTGAGCTCGGGTCCCGCCTCGCTTGCCGCCTCCATGATCTCGCACAGCAGGCGATGCACCCACTTGCCTTCTTGAATGGCCAGACTGAGTGCAATGTACTCCGCCTCGCTCGTAGACAGCGACACACTTGACTGCTTCTTGCTTCCCCAGCTCACCGGCGCGCCCATCAGCATGAACGCGTATCCCGAAGTCGACTTGCGATCGGAGTGGTCACCAGCCCAGTCTGCGTCGGAGTACCCGCGGAAGTCGATCTTGTCACCCGGTTGGAAGCAGATCCCATGTGACTTGGTTCCCTGCAGATAGCGCAGGATGCGCTTCACCGCAATCCAGTGCTCGACTTGGGGGTTCTCCATGAAGCGCGACACATAGCCCACGGTGAAAGCAATGTCCGGTCGTGTCGCAGTCATCAAGTGCATGAGAGCACCCACAGCTTCACGGAACGGGGCGTTCACCTTGGTCGGCGCGTCGCTCGAAGTACTTGGCCAACGCGATCACCATGCGCAACGTCACGTACTTGACCACGGGCGAGAACGTCTCGGTGTAGTCGATGCCGTACTTCTGCTTGAACCCCTTGGCCACGAGACGCGCCTTGTACTTCTCGATGGATCCGTCTGCTTTGCGCTTGATCTTGAACACCCACTTGGTCCCGATGGCGCGTTGTCCGTTCGGCAACTTGGCAGCTCGAAACACCCCACGAAGTCGCATCGACTTGAGCTCTGCGCGGACGGCCTTGCGCCAATGAGCTTGGTCGGGTCCGTTCACCGCATCTTGGAATGTCGTCGGCTCAGACAGATCACCGGCTTCCACTGCGTTGGCGCTTGCTCGCCAAAATGCGGGAGGAGTTGAGTCGCCATCTTTCATCGTCATGAGCATCCTTCTCCTCTTCATCAGCCAGGTCAGGCTCCATTCGCACACTTGATCGTCGTTTCGCCCGACGCCCAAATGAGTTGTCAGGAGCACTTGCCTCTTCCAAGCCAGCTCCATGGCGAACAGAACGTGAGCTCGCTGACATATCATCGGCATCACTTGAGCGAGCCTTGCGTTTCCTCCCCGCCTGCTTGAACTCCATCGGACCCGCACTGTCAGCATCGTTGATCTCGAGGGAGTCGAAGTCCAGGCTAGCATCTTCGTCGTCATCGCTTGAACTTCCCGCCGAGACACCACCAAAACTCGATTCGTCGAAGGTGACATCGCGAGAAATCACCACCTTCCCCGCCTCGATGTCATAAACACGATACGCCTTCGACACCTCCTCGTAGCCCATGAACAGACCAGCGCGAGCCTTGGGATCCCACTTGAGTCGCTTCTCCCTCGGAGTCAGAACATACGCCCGACACCCAACACACGCATGTGCTTTACGCTTGGTTTGGACTTGTGCACGATCTCGAACGGAGTCTTGTGCACGATCTTGGGCGACGGCAGCCGGTTCTTGACGTAGATGGCAGTCATCGCCGCTTCGCCCCAGAAACACTTGTCCAACTTGGCATGGTGCAGCATGCTGCGACCAATCGTGACGATGGTTCGGTTGGCGCGTTCTGCCGTGGCGTTGGTCTGATGCGCGTACCGAACCGTGGGCTGCTGCTCGATGCCTTGATCCTCGTAAAAGGCCTTGAGCGAATTGGTCGCAAACTCGCGGGCTCCGTCGTGACGCACAAACTTGACCTGCTTGCCGAACTGCGTCTGCACCTTGGTGATGTAGCTCTTGAGGCACTCTTCGCTGTCCGACTTGGCACGTAGACAGAAACCCTTCATGCATCCGCTGGCTTCGTCCGTGATGAGCAGCAGATACTTGCTGCCACCCAACGACTCTTCCTCCATGGGACCGCAGATGTCGAAGTGGAGCAGCTCAAATGTGTCGTAACGGCGCTTGTCGCGGTTAGTCGGGAACGGCTTTTGGACCATTTCCCTTGTTGGCACCCGCGACACACACTTGGTCCACTCGACTTCAAGGGTACCTTGGCGTCCTTGATCAGCCGTTGTTGACCATCTTGTGCAGCACGTCGATCGGAGCATGACCATCCGCGCATGAAGATCCACGTTACGCGCCGACGTCGTCGCATTCGCAGAGCGCAGTGGAGTGCGCAGCCAGTAGAGTCCGTCCACGAGGTCAGCCGTCGCCACCACTTGCTTCGAGCTCTTGCGCGCAACATGCATGCTCGCACCGTCGAACACCACTTGAAACTTGCCACTCTTGTTGATCTGCGGCACCGACAGCAGATTCTTGTTCATGTTCGGCACGTACAGCGCGTCCTTGATCTCGATGTCGCGCTCGTCGCCGTTGGGCAGAACCACTCGTTCGATGATGGTCCCACACCCTTGATGGCAAACGACTCTTCCTCCATGGGACCGCAGATGTCGAAGTGGAGCAGCTCAAATGTGTCGTAACGGCGCTTGTCGCGGTTAGTCGGGAACGGCTTTTGGACCATTTTCCCTTGTTGGCACCCGCGACACACACTTGGTCCACTCGACTTCAAGGGTACCTTGGCGTCCTTGATCATGCCGTTGTTGAGCATCGATCGGAGCATGACCCATCCGCGCATGAAGATCCACGTTACGCGCCGACGTCGTCGCATTCGCAGAGCGCAGTGGAGTGCGCAGCCAGTAGAGTCCGTCCACGAGGTCAGCCGTCGCCACCACTTGCTTCGAGCTCTTGCGCGCAACATGCATGCTCGCACCGTCGAACACCACTTGAAACTTGCCACTCTTGTTGATCTGCGGCACCGACAGCAGATTCTTGTTCATGTTCGGCACGTACAGCGCGTCCTTGATCTCGATGTCGCGCTCGTCGCCGTTGGGCAGAACCACTCGTTCGATGATGGTCCCCACACCCTTGATGGCAGCTTTGTTGCCGTTAGCCACCGACAGTTCGCCCTCGTCTTGCTCATTCAGCGTGGCGAACTTGGCCTTGTTGTTACAGATGTGGTGCGTTGCGCCGCTGTCGACCGCCCACATCCCGGACATACCCTTGCCCGTCGAAAGTCCGCACTCCAGGGATACCGCAAACGCGACTCGGTCGTAGTCGTATTCGTAGTCGTCGTTCCGCCACTGGACATTGTTGGCCCCGCGTCCACGACCATTGCCGCCGCGTCGACCACCTCGGTTCTCGTCCTTCTGCTTGGTCCAGCACTTGTCGATCACGTGCCCCAATTTTCCGCAGTAGCTGCACTGGCGAGACTCTCTCTCGGTACTGAACGCCTTCGCCGCGTCTTCAGTCTTCACCGAGTCGGTCTTCTTCTCGCCTTGCCGCTTGATGTGCTCGTTCGTGAGCACCTTCACCACGTCTTGCGTTCGCAGTTCTGCATTGCTCATCTCCAGATTGAGCACGACGTTCTCGTAGCTCTTGGGGAGACTGCGCAACAAGCAGATCGCCACGTCCTCGTCCTCCATCTTGGCGCCGATGCTGCTGAGCTTGGCACTGATGTTGAGGACCTCGTTGCAATGATGCAACACGTTGCCGCCTTCCGTCATCTCCATGCTGAAGAGCTGTCGCTTCAGGTAGATGCGACCAGCCTTCTGCGATCCTCCGTACAGCGTCTTCAGGCGTGACCACGCCACCCACGCTTCCTCGCAGTTGTCAACCACGTGATGGTAGTCCGCGTCCATGTGGAGCAACATCAGGCCGAACGCGATGTTGCTCGCCTTGACGTACTCGTCCTTGGCCCGAGTGTCGGCGAAGGTCGGAGTCGTCTCTCGGTTCACGACATGCCACACCGACTTGGTCAGGAACACGCCACGCATGTAGCGGTTCCACGTCGTGTAGTTGTCGCCGTTGAACTTGTCGATGGAGACCTTGGTCGAAACGTCTTGGGCAGAGGACATGGTGCTTGGGCTCATAACCTGATAAGGGTCACGGGTCTTGGACGCAGAGAAGGGAGGGGAAGAGTCACCACTCGGTGCTTGACCGGAGCGAGGACACTTGACCACTTGAGGGGAAGAAGGGAGATTCGAAAGTGATTGATTTATCGGAGCTTACTTTGTCTGCACTACCTAGCTATCCTCATAGACACGCAGCACTGCATCCAATCATTTGGTGCATCCAATCACCATCACTCTCCACTCGTCCAATCATCCTACTCGTCTAATCATCGGTAGCGTAATCAACGTACCGTAAACTATTGGGGGTAACCGGTTATGCCTGTACCAGGTTACGGTGAACCTGTCCAATCCGATCACACGATGTTTACGGTACGTTGATTACGCTACCGATGATTAGACGAGTAGGATGATTGGACGAGTGAGAGTGATGGTGATTGGATGCACCAAATGATTGGATGCAGTGCTGCGTGTCTATGAGGATAGCTAGGTAGTGCAGACAAAGTAAGCTCCGATAAATCAATCACTTTCGAATCTCCCTTCTTCCCCTCAAGTGGTCAAGTGTCCTCGCTCCGGTCAAGCACCGAGTGGTGACTCTTCCCCTCCCTTCTCTGCGTCCAAGACCCGTGACCCTTATCAGGTTATGAGCCCAAGCACCATGTCCTCTGCCCAAGACGTTTCGACCAAGGTCTCCATCGACAAGTTCAACGGCGACAACTACACGACGTGGAACCGCTACATGCGTGGCGTGTTCCTGACCAAGTCGGTGTGGCATGTCGTGAACCGAGAGACGACTCCGACCTTCGCCGACACTCGGGCCAAGGACGAGTACGTCAAGGCGAGCAACATCGCGTTCGGCCTGATGTTGCTCCACATGGACGCGGACTACCATCACGTGGTTGACAACTGCGAGGAAGCGTGGGTGGCGTGGTCACGCCTGAAGACGCTGTACGGAGGATCGCAGAAGGCTGGTCGCATCTACCTGAAGCGACAGCTCTTCAGCATGGAGATGACGGAAGGCGGCAACGTGTTGCATCATTGCAACGAGGTCCTCAACATCAGTGCCAAGCTCAGCAGCATCGGCGCCAAGATGGAGGACGAGGACGTGGCGATCTGCTTGTTGCGCAGTCTCCCCAAGAGCTACGAGAACGTCGTGCTCAATCTGGAGATGAGCAATGCAGAACTGCGAACGCAAGACGTGGTGAAGGTGCTCACGAACGAGCACATCAAGCGGCAAGGCGAGAAGAAGACCGACTCGGTGAAGACTGAAGACGCGGCGAAGGCGTTCAGTACCGAGAGAGTCTCGCCAGTGCAGCTACTGCGGAAAATTGGGGCACGTGATCGACAAGTGCTGGACCAAGCAGAAGGACGAGAACCGAGGTGGTCGACGCGGCGGCAATGGTCGTGGACGCGGGGCCAACAATGTCCAGTGGCGGAACGACGACTACGAATACGACTACGACCGAGTCGCGTTTGCGGTATCCCTGGAGTGCGGACTTTCGACGGGCAAGGGTATGTCCGGGATGTGGGCGGTCGACAGCGGCGCAACGCACCACATCTGTAACAACAAGGCCAAGTTCGCCACGCTGAATGAGCAAGACGAGGGCGAACTGTCGGTGGCTAACGGCAACAAAGCTGCCATCAAGGGTGTGGGGACCATCATCGAACGAGTGGTTCTGCCCAACGGCGACGAGCGCGACATCGAGATCAAGGACGCGCTGTACGTGCCGAACATGAACAAGAATCTGCTGTCGGTGCCGCAGATCAACAAGAGTGGCAAGTTTCAAGTGGTGTTCGACGGTGCGAGCATGCATGTTGCGCGCAAGAGCTCGAAGCAAGTGGTGGCGACGGCTGACCTCGTGGACGGACTCTACTGGCTGCGCACTCCACTGCGCTCTGCGAATGCGACGACGTCGGCGCGTAACGTGGATCTTCATGCGCGGATGGGTCATGCTCCGATCGACGTGCTGCACAAGATGGTCAACAACGGCATGATCAAGGACGCCAAGGTACCCTTGAAGTCGAGTGGACCAAGTGTGTGTCGCGGGTGCCAACAAGGGAAAATGGTCCAAAAGCCGTTCCCGACTAACCGCGACAAGCGCCGTTACGACACATTTGAGCTGCTCCACTTCGACATCTGCGGTCCCATGGAGGAAGAGTCGTTGGGTGGCAGCAAGTATCTGCTGCTCATCACGGACGAAGCCAGCGGATGCATGAAGGGTTTCTGTCTACGTGCCAAGTCGGACAGCGAAGAGTGCCTCAAGAGCTACATCACCAAGGTGCAGACGCAGTTCGGCAAGCAGGTCAAGTTTGTGCGTCACGACGGAGCCCGCGAGTTTGCGACCAATTCGCTCAAGGCCTTTTACGAGGATCAAGGCATCGAGCAGCAGCCCACGGTTCGGTACGCGCATCAGACCAACGCCACGGCAGAACGCGCCAACCGAACCATCGTCACGATTGGTCGCAGCATGCTGCACCATGCCAAGTTGGACAAGTGTTTCTGGGGCGAAGCGGCGATGACTGCCATCTACGTCAAGAACCGGCTGCCGTCGCCCAAGATCGTGCACAAGACTCCGTTCGAGATCGTGCACAAGTCCAAACCAAGCGTAAAGCACATGCGTGTGTTTGGGTGTCGGGCGTATGTTCTGACTCCGAGGGAGAAGCGACTCAAGTGGGATCCCAAGGCTCGCGCTGGTCTGTTCATGGGCTACGAGGAGGTGTCGAAGGCGTATCGTGTTTATGACATCGAGGCGGGGAAGGTGGTGATTTCTCGCGATGTCACCTTCGACGAATCGAGTTTTGGTGGTGTCTCGGCGGGAAGTTCAAGCGATGACGACGAAGATGCTAGCCTGGACTTCGACTCCCTCGAGATCAACGATGCTGACAGTGCGGGTCCGATGGAGTTCAAGCAGGCGGGGAAACGCAAGGCTCGCTCAAGTGATGCCGATGATATGTCAGCGAGCTCACGTTCTGTTCGCCATGGAGCTGGCTTGGAAGAGGCAAGTGCTCCTGACAACTCATTTGGGCGTCGGGCGAAACGACGATCAAGTGTGCGAATGGAGCCTGACCTGGCTGATGAAGAGGAGAAGGATGCTCATGACGATGAAGATGGCGACTCAACTCCTCCCGCATTTTGGCGAGCAAGCGCCAACGCAGTGGAAGCCGGTGATCTGTCTGAGCCGACGACATTCCAAGATGCGGTGAACGGACCCGACCAAGCTCATTGGCGCAAGGCCGTCCGCGCAGAGCTCAAGTCGATGCGACTTCGTGGGGTGTTTCGAGCTGCCAAGTTGCCGAACGGACAACGCGCCATCGGGACCAAGTGGGTGTTCAAGATCAAGCGCAAAGCAGACGGATCCATCGAGAAGTACAAGGCGCGTCTCGTGGCCAAGGGGTTCAAGCAGAAGTACGGCATCGACTACACCGAGACGTTCTCGCCCGTGGTCAAGTACGTGACGTTGCGCATGGTGATCGCGTTGGCCAAGTACTTCGACTGGCCGCTGGACCAACTGGACGTGGTGACGGCATTCCTGTACGGCGTGATGAAGGAAGTGGTGTACTGTGCCGTGCCAGAAGGGGTCGAGCTGGACGGTGACTTCGACTGCCTGGAGCTGGTGAAGGCGATCTACGGTCTCAAGCAAGCTTCGCGCGTGTGGAACGAGACCTTCGACGAGTACGTGTGCTCCATCGGCTTTCAAGTCTCGGCCTACGACCCATGTCTGTACATCAAGATTGTGGATGGTCACTGCGTGCTGTTGCTGGTGTACGTGGACGATGTGTTGGTGACGGGAAGTTCGGCCGATCTGATTGCGCGCACCAAGAGCGACCTCAAGACGCGGTTCGAGATGACTGACAGTGGCAAGTGCGCATTTGTGCTGGGCATCGAGTTGGTGGACAACGCTGACGGCAGCGTGACGATGTGCCAGCGGCGCTACGTGGACGACATTCTCAAGCGTTTCGGCATGGTGGAGTGCAAGGCTGTAGTGAGCCCAGCGGATTTGAGCTCTCGACTGGTCCCAAGCGACGCGCCGACCAAGGTGAACGCCCCGTTCCGTGAAGCTGTGGGTGCTCTCATGCACTTGATGACTGCGACACGACCGGACATTGCTTTCACCGTGGGCTATGTGTCGCGCTTCATGGAGAACCCCCAAGTCGAGCACTGGATTGCGGTGAAGCGCATCCTGCGCTATCTGCAGGGAACCAAGTCACATGGGATCTGCTTCCAACCGGGTGACAAGATCGACTTCCGCGGGTACTCCGACGCAGACTGGGCTGGTGACCACTCCGATCGCAAGTCGACTTCGGGATACGCGTTCATGCTGATGGGCGCGCCGGTGAGCTGGGGAAGCAAGAAGCAGTCAAGTGTGTCGCTGTCTACGAGCGAGGCGGAGTACATTGCACTCAGTCTGGCCATTCAAGAAGGCAAGTGGGTGCATCGCCTGCTGTGCGAGATCATGGAGGCGGCAAGCGAGGCGGGACCCGAGCTCAAGATTCTCGAAGACAACCAGTCGTGCATCAAGATGACCAAGAACCCTGTGAACCATGGCCGCGCCAAGCACATCGACATCAAGTACCATCACATCCGTGATGAGGTCAAGCGTGGTGAAGTGAAGCTCGAGTACTGCGAGACTTCGATGATGCTGGCGGACATCATGACCAAGACGCTCCCGGGACCACGCCACAGGGACCTCACGGCGGCTCTCGGAATCCACGCGTGTTCGCATTGAGGGGGCGTATTGGGGGTAACCGGTTATGCCTGTACCAGGTTACGGTGAACCTGTCCAATCCGATCACACGATGTTTACGGTACGTTGATTACGCTACCGATGATTAGACGAGTAGGATGATTGGACGAGTGGAGAGTGATGGTGATTGGATGCACCAAATGATTGGATGCAGTGCTGCGTGTCTATGAGGATAGCTAGGTAGTGCAGACAAAGTAAGCTCCGATAAATCAATCACTTTCGAATCTCCCTTCTTCCCCTCAAGTGGTCAAGTGTCCTCGCTCCGGTCAAGCACCGAGTGGTGACTCTTCCCCTCCCTTCTCTGCGTCCAAGACCCGTGACCCTTATCATAAACATCGTGTGATCGGATTGGACAGGTTCACCGTAACCTGGTACAGGCATAACCGGTTACCCTCAATACTTCCTGGTGTGAAAAACCCTCACTACCATCCTGTCACATTGCGCATATTCGACGGCAACCTAGGCATCTGGGCCTTTGGACTGAGGGCGCTTGCCATTCACTCATGGAATAGGTGAAATGCCGGGACGATGGTTACTAAAGAATTTTTGGTGCCAAAGGCTACCTACCGAGAAAATTTCGTTCACGACCTGCTACCTGTGGTGCGCTGCGGGATCACTGGATATGAAGTGCCAACCTGAGGAGGATCACGTTTCAACCGGTCAATCCCCCGCCACACATCAACCCAGACGACGCTGATTTCAAGGCGGTGGTGGATCAACTTGGAAGGGGTAATTGAGAATTGGCGAAATTTGCGCGTCCGAGCGAACACATTCGCAAGGAATCGAGGCGCTATGCATTCTACTGTACAAGTTGGTGGTGCCAGTTTGTTGGGCTGATTTGGAGGCGGTGTTTGGTTGCCCCCCGAGTGGTCCATCCAACCTACTCCTCCATCTTATGGCTGACCCTCATCGGGGTTATCAAAAGTTATTTTAACCGAAATTACGCAGCACATCACGCACAAGATATTGTGGACACTATATTTAATACAAAATCTATATAACGACAGTGTGGAGTTTTATGGATGGACCAGTGTGTGGGATGGGTCGACTTGTACCTCGCAATCGGATGCGAGACGGTGAATTTATAAGTTAACAGTGTGTGTATTTGGCGCAAGTGGAAATACGAAGCCAAGTATCAAACCCTCATGACGCCCGATGGAATGATAGTTCACATTTTTGGTCCATCTCCTGGTCGGATCCACGTCCTCAATATGTATCGCGAGTTAAAAGACAGCAACTGTTATTTTTGGGGTGAGCACCTAAGAAGGTTCCGAGTGTTCGGTGACATGACGTACGATTGTGATAACGTGTTGGTATTCTTTTTGGTGCTGTTGCAAACATAACGGCAGAGAAACAAACTGTGAACATGTCTATAAGCAATGAACGTGTAAATGTGGAGTAGGGTAGTGGCCAGATTACGAACAATTGGAGTACCCTGGGCTTCAAGCGGCAACTGCGGTCAGGAGCCAAGCCGATCGGCCAAATGTACCTCATGGGTGTCCTATACACTGACTACATCACCTGCACACGAGAAGGGAACAGAATAAGCGATTCCTGAATTGTTCAACCGCCAACTATACCTCAGTACCAAGATCACGGGTGGTCTGATTGTATATTCACTACTTGGGCATAGATCCTTTTTTTCGTCCGACCGTTTTGGTTTGTTTTCCCCCACTCTGTTGTTTCAGATATGCGACAGAACGACCTTCTAGAATATGACTTGAATTCTCAGTATGACAACAAACACGAAATGGCTAATAACCGTCAAGGGCCAGATGTCGGACCGATGACCAGTACCGCAAGCGATCCTCGTGACTATTTCCCTAGCGGCAGCGCAGAGCTGAACAGTTTTACGCACTCTAATTTAGGCTTGTGATTCAATTCTTGAATTTCTCGCTCAAAGTTTAGTCGTTCAGCTGCTTGTTCCCGCTCCAATTGCATTCGTTCAGAATTGTGTTGCTCATCGTTATTGGCTCTCTATAGTTGCATCAAACGCTCGCTGTGGCGAAGCTCCAACTCCCCTCTCATAGGTTTACTTACCCCTGCGTTCCCAACACAAATGCATTTCGGCGCTTCATTGAGGTGGTCAATGACGACGAGTTGATTCAATCAGGTGCTCGATTACGGGTAGATGCGCTCTGTTGAAAGGCTAACTCGGGCCTTTGCACAGTGCGACTGGGGTCTTGACGCTGCCGAGGCTTGAGGCGAGGCGAGGAAGAACACTTGAGGGGTTGAATGGAAATTCAGAAGTGATTGATTTGGTCCTTAGTTCGCAAGTCTGCTTGCTACCTCTAAGCCAATGTCCTACCTGCTGGGTACATCCTACTGGATTCTTTACCGGATACTGAGTTACTCGAGCCAATCAGACAGCGACACGTGGATGCCCATCTTGCACCCACAATCTTGTACCCACGTGTGGCGTAATCACCGGTGGCGTCATCACAGCGGGAAGCATTGGGACCGGTTACCCTGCAACACGCCCCCTCAATGCGAATACGCGTGAACGCCGAGCGCTGTGGTCAACTCCTTGTGGCGTGGCCCGGCGAGTCCCTTGGTCATGATGTCGGCCAGCATGGTTGCAGTCCCGCAGTACTCGACGATCACTTCTCCGCGCTTGACCTCATCGCGGATGTGATGGTACTTGATGTCGATATGCTTGGCGCGGCCATGGTTAACGGGGTTCTTGGTCATCTTGATGCACGACTGGTTGTCTTCGAAAATCTTCAATTCCGGCGTGACCCCTGTTGAAAGGCTAACTCGGGCCTTTGCACAGTGCGACTGGGGTCTTGACGCTGCCGAGGCTTGAGGCGAGGCGAGGAAGAACACTTGAGGGGTTGAATGGAAATTCAGAAGTGATTGATTTGGTCCTTAGTTCGCAAGTCTGCTTGCTACCTCTAAGCCAATGTCCTACCTGCTGGGTACATCCTACTGGATTCTTTACCGGATACTGAGTTACTCGAGCCAATCAGACAGCGACACGAGTGTTGCAGGGTAACCGGTCCCAATGCTTCCCGCTGTGATGACGCCACCGGTGATTACGCCACACGTGGGTACAAGATTGTGGGTGCAAGATGGGCATCCACGTGTCGCTGTCTGATTGGCTCGAGTAACTCAGTATCCGGTAAAGAATCCAGTAGGATGTACCCAGCAGGTAGGACATTGGCTTAGAGGTAGCAAGCAGACTTGCGAACTAAGGACCAAATCAATCACTTCTGAATTTCCATTCAACCCCTCAAGTGTTCTTCCTCGCCTCGCCTCAAGCCTCGGCAGCGTCAAGACCCCAGTCGCACTGTGCAAAGGCCCGAGTTAGCCTTTCAACAGGTTATGAGCCCAAGCACCATGTCCTCTGCCCAAGACGTTTCGACCAAGGTCTCCATCGACAAGTTCAACGGCGACAACTACGCCACCTGGAACCGCTACATGCGTGGCGTGTTCCTGACCAAGTCGGTGTGGCATGTCGTGAACCGCGAGACGACGCCAAGCTTCACGGATCCTCGGGCCAAGGATGACTATGTCAAGGCGAGCAACATCGCGTTCGGACTGTTGTTGCTCCACATGGACGCGGACTACCACCATGTGGTCGACAACTGCGAGGAAGCGTGGGTGGCGTGGTCACGCCTGAAGACGCTGTACGGTGGATCGCAGAAGGCTGGTCGCATCTACCTGAAGCGCCAGCTCTTCAGCATGGAGATGTCGGAAGGCGGCAATGTGTTGCATCATTGCAATGAAGTTCTCAACATCAGTGCCAAGCTCAGCAGCATCGGTGCCAAGATGGAGGACGAGGACGTGGCGATCTGCTTGCTGCGAAGTCTACCCAAGAGCTTCGAGAACGTCGTGCTCAACATCGAGATGAGCAACGCCGAGCTACGCACGCAAGACGTGGTGAAAGTGCTCACGAACGAGCATATCAAGCGTCAGGGCGAGAAGACTGCAGCTGTGAAGACGGAGGAGGCAGCGAAAGCGTTCGCCACCGAGCGAGAGCGAGAGCCGCGAGAGTGTACCTACTGCGGCAAGCGCGGGCATACGGTGGAGCGCTGCTGGACGAAGCAAAAGGATGAAAATCGGAACGCGCGACGCGGCGGCGGCAATGGCCGTGGTGGACGCGGCGCGAACAACATCCAGTGGCGGGACGACGCGGACGACTACGGCTACGACCGAGTGGCGTTCGCGGTCTCTCTGGAGCGCGGCATATCGATGGGCAAGGGCATGTCCGGGATGTGGGCGATCGACAGCGGTGCGACGCACCACATCTGCAATGACAAGAAGAAGTTCGCTGGACTCGACGAACGGGACGAGGGCGAACTGTCTGTAGCTGATGGCAACAAGGCCAGGATCAAGGGTGTGGGGACCATCGTGGAACGGGTGGTGCTGCCCAACGGCGACGAGCGCGACATCGAGATCAAGGATGCGCTGTACGTGCCGAGCATGAACAAGAATCTGCTGTCGGTACCGCAGATCAACAAGAGCGGCAAGTTCCAAGTCGTGTTCGACGGCGCCAGCATGCACGTGGCGCGCAAGGGTTCGCAACAAGTAGTGGCAACGGCGGACCTTGTGGACGGCCTCTACTGGCTTCGCGTACCAGCGCGGTCTGCGAACGCGGCGACGTCGGGACGTGATATCGATCTGCACGCGCGCATGGGCCACGCTCCGGTGGACGTGCTTCGCAAGATGGTGAATAGCGGCATGATCAAGGACGCCAAGGTGCCTACGAAGTCTAGCAACCCGAGCGTGTGCCGCGGGTGCCAACAAGGCAAGATGGTGCAGAAACCGTTCCCGAGCAACCGCGACAAGCGCCGCTACGACGTCTTCGAGCTGCTGCACTTCGACATCTGCGGACCCATGGAGCAAGAATCGCTGGGCGGCAGCAAGTATCTGCTGCTGATCGTGGACGAGGCCAGCGGATGCATGAAGGGTTTCTGTCTGCGTGCCAAGTCGGAGAGTGAAGACTGCATCAAGCGCTACATCACCAAGATCCACGCGCAATTTGACAATAAGGTCAAGTTTGTTCGGCACGACGGAGCGCGAGAGTTCGCGACCAACTCGCTCAAGGCGTTCTACGAGGACCAAGGCATCGAGCAGCAGACTACGGTGCCGTACGCGCATCAGACGAACGGCACGGCGGAGCGCGCCATCCGGACCATCGTCACGATCGGCCGCAGCATGCTGCACCACGCGAAGCTGGATAAGTGTTTCTGGGCCGAGGCGGCCATGACGGCCATATACATCAAGAACCGGCTGCCGTCGCCAAAGGTCGCGGACAAGACGCCGTTCGAGATGGTGTACGAGTCGAAGCCAAGCGTGAAGCACATGCGTGTGTTCGGGTGCCAAGCCTTCGTGTTGACACCGAAGGAGAAGCGGCTCAAGTGGGACCCGAAGGCCCGCGCCGGTGTGTTCCTGGGCTACGAGGAAGTGTCGAAGGCCTACCGAGTGTATGACATCGAGGCGGGGAAGGTGGTGATCAGTCGCGATGTCACCTTCGACGAGTCCGTGTTTGGCGTGTCGACTACTGTTGCGAACGACGACGTGGAGGACGCGGCGATCGACTTCGGGTACCTCGAAATTCGCGACGACGACCCGAGCCAGAGGGACTTCCGACTGGCCGGGAAGCGCAAGAGCCGCTCGGACAATGACTCCGATATGCGTGAAAGTGCGCGTCCCACGCGTCGTGGCGCCGGCTTGGAAGAGGCGAGTGCGCCGGACGAGTTCGCTGAGCGCCGTCCCAAGCGCCGATCGGGTGTGCGAGCGGAGCCGGAACCAAGTGATGAAGAAGAGAAGGACGGCTCCGACGACCAAGAGAGTCCCCCAATCTTCTGGCGTGCGAGCGCCAACACGGTGGAAGCGAGTGACCTGAGCGAGCCGAAGACGTTCCAAGAAGCCGTCAACGGACCCGACCAAGTACACTGGCGCAAGGCCATCTGCGCCGAGCTCAAGTCGATGCGGCTCCGTGGCGTGTTCCGTGCAGCCAAACTGCCGACAGGTCAACGTGCCATCGGAACCAAGTGGGTATTCAAGCTCAAGCGGAAAGCGGACGGCAGCATCGAGAAGTACAAGGCACGTCTGGTGGCAAAGGGGTTCAAGCAGAAGTACGGCATCGACTACACCGAGACGTTTTCCCCAGTGGTCAAGTACGTCACGCTGCGGATGATCATCGCGATTGCCAAGTACTTCGGCTGGCCGCTGGATCAGCTGGACGTCGTGACTGCGTTCCTGTACGGCGTGATGAAGGAGAAGGTGTTCTGCAGTGTACCTGAAGGCGTGGAACTGGACGATGGTTTCGACTGCGTGGAGCTGCTCAAGGCGATTTACGGACTCAAGCAAGCTTCACGAGTCTGGAATGAGACCTTCGACGAGTACGTGCGGTCCATCGGTTTTCGCGTCTCAAGCTACGACCCCTGCCTGTACATCAAGGTCGTCGATGGCGGATGCGTTCTGCTACTGGTCTACGTGGATGATGTATTGGTGACCGGGAACTCGGCCGACCTGATCGCAGAAGTCAAGCGTCAACTCAAGTCGCGGTTCGAGATGACCGACAGTGGCAAGTGTTCCTTCATCCTTGGGATTGCGGTGATCGACAACGCGGATGGCAGTGTTACGTTGAGTCAAGCCCGCTACATCAACGACATCCTTGAGCGTTTCGGCATGCAAGACTGCAAAACTGCTGCAAGCCCGGTTGACATCAGCATGAAGCTCGTCTCAAGCGACTCAACCATCAAGTTGGACGCACCATTCCGCGAAGCTGTCGGTGCACTCATGCACTTGATGACATCGACTCGCCCGGACATTGCGTTCGCAGTTGGGTATGTTTCGCGCTTCATGGAGAACCCGCAAGCGGAACACTGGATTGCGGTCAAGCGCATTTTTCGCTACCTGCAAGGGACCAAGTCGCACGGGATTCGCTTCTCGCCAGACAAGAACGTCGACTTTCGAGGTTACTCAGATGCCGATTGGGCTGGTGATCTCAGCGATCGCAAGTCGACGTCGGGTTATCTGTTCCAAGTCGCCGGCGGACCGATCTCATGGGGTTCCAAGAAGCAGTCAAGCGTGTCGCTCTCAACAAGCGAGGCCGAGTACATCGCTCTAAGTTTGGCGATTCAAGAAGGCAAGTGGGTGCACAAGCTGCTGTGCGAGATCCTGGTTGCTGCAGACGGGGTCACGCCGGAATTGAAGATTTTCGAAGACAACCAGTCGTGCATCAAGATGACCAAGAACCCCGTTAACCATGGCCGCGCCAAGCATATCGACATCAAGTACCATCACATCCGCGATGAGGTCAAGCGCGAAGAAGTGATCGTCGAGTACTGCGGGACTGCAACCATGCTGGCCGACATCATGACCAAGGGACTCGCCGGGCCACGCCACAAGGAGTTGACCACAGCGCTCGGCGTTCACGCGTATTCGCATTGAGGGGGCGTGTTGCAGGGTAACCGGTCCCAATGCTTCCCGCTGTGATGACGCCACCGGTGATTACGCCACACGTGGGTACAAGATTGTGGGTGCAAGATGGGCATCCACGTGTCGCTGTCTGATTGGCTCGAGTAACTCAGTATCCGGTAAAGAATCCAGTAGGATGTACCCAGCAGGTAGGACATTGGCTTAGAGGTAGCAAGCAGACTTGCGAACTAAGGACCAAATCAATCACTTCTGAATTTCCGTTCAACCCCTCAAGTGTTCTTCCTCGCCTCGCCTCAAGCCTCGGCAGCGTCAAGACCCCAGTCGCACTGTGCAAAGACCCGAGTTAGCCTTTCAACAACGTGGATGCCCATCTTGCACCCACAATCTTGTACCCACGTGTGGCGTAATCACCGGTGGCGTCATCACAGCGGGAAGCATTGGGACCGGTTACCCTGCAACACGCCCCCTCAATGCGAATACGCGTGAACGCCGAGCGCTGTGGTCAACTCCTTGTGGCGTGGCCCGGCGAGTCCCTTGGTCATGATGTCGGCCAGCATGGTTGCAGTCCCGCAGTACTCGACGATCACTTCTCCGCGCTTGACCTCATCGCGGATGTGATGGTACTTGATGTCGATATGCTTGGCGCGGCCATGGTTAACGGGGTTCTTGGTCATCTTGATGCACGACTGGTTGTCTTCGAAAATCTTCAATTCCGGCGTGACCCCGTCTGCAGCAACCAGGATCTCGCACAGCAGCTTGTGCACCCACTTGCCTTCTTGAATCGCCAAACTTAGAGCGATGTACTCGGCCTCGCTTGTTGAGAGCGACACGCTTGACTGCTTCTTGGAACCCCATGAGATCGGTCCGCCGGCGACTTGGAACAGATAACCCGACGTCGACTTGCGATCGCTGAGATCACCAGCCCAATCGGCATCTGAGTAACCTCGAAAGTCGACGTTCTTGTCTGGCGAGAAGCGAATCCCGTGCGACTTGGTCCCTTGCAGGTAGCGAAAAATGCGCTTGACCGCAATCCAGTGTTCCGCTTGCGGGTTCTCCATGAAGCGCGAAACATACCCAACTGCGAACGCAATGTCCGGGCGAGTCGATGTCATCAAGTGCATGAGTGCACCGACAGCTTCGCGGAATGGTGCGTCCAACTTGATGGTTGAGTCGCTTGAGACGAGCTTCATGCTGATGTCAACCGGGCTTGCAGCAGTTTTGCAGTCTTGCATGCCGAAACGCTCAAGGATGTCGTTGATGTAGCGGGCTTGACTCAACGTAACACTGCCATCCGCGTTGTCGATCACCGCAATCCCAAGGATGAAGGAACACTTGCCACTGTCGGTCATCTCGAACCGCGACTTGAGTTGACGCTTGACTTCTGCGATCAGGTCGGCCGAGTTCCCGGTCACCAATACATCATCCACGTAGACCAGTAGCAGAACGCATCCGCCATCGACGACCTTGATGTACAGGCAGGGGTCGTAGCTTGAGACGCGAAAACCGATGGACCGCACGTACTCGTCGAAGGTCTCATTCCAGACTCGTGAAGCTTGCTTGAGTCCGTAAATCGCCTTGAGCAGCTCCACGCAGTCGAAACCATCGTCCAGTTCCACGCCTTCAGGTACACTGCAGAACACCTTCTCCTTCATCACGCCGTACAGGAACGCAGTCACGACGTCCAGCTGATCCAGCGGCCAGCCGAAGTACTTGGCAATCGCGATGATCATCCGCAGCGTGACGTACTTGACCACTGGGGAAAACGTCTCGGTGTAGTCGATGCCGTACTTCTGCTTGAACCCCTTTGCCACCAGACGTGCCTTGTACTTCTCGATGCTGCCGTCCGCTTTCCGCTTGAGCTTGAATACCCACTTGGTTCCGATGGCACGTTGACCTGTCGGCAGTTTGGCTGCACGGAACACGCCACGGAGCCGCATCGACTTGAGCTCGGCGCAGATGGCCTTGCGCCAGTGTACTTGGTCGGGTCCGTTGACGGCTTCTTGGAACGTCTTCGGCTCGCTCAGGTCACTCGCTTCCACCGTGTTGGCGCTCGCACGCCAGAAGATTGGGGGACTCTCTTGGTCGTCGGAGCCGTCCTTCTCTTCTTCATCACTTGGTTCCGGCTCCGCTCGCACACCCGATCGGCGCTTGGGACGGCGCTCAGCGAACTCGTCCGGCGCACTCGCCTCTTCCAAGCCGGCGCCACGACGCGTGGGACGCGCACTTTCACGCATATCGGAGTCATTGTCCGAGCGGCTCTTGCGCTTCCCGGCCAGTCGGAAGTCCCTCTGGCTCGGGTCGTCGTCGCGAATTTCGAGGTACCCGAAGTCGATCGCCGCGTCCTCCACGTCGTCGTTCGCAACAGTAGTCGACACGCCAAACACGGACTCGTCGAAGGTGACATCGCGACTGATCACCACCTTCCCCGCCTCGATGTCATACACTCGGTAGGCCTTCGACACTTCCTCGTAGCCCAGGAACACACCGGCGCGGGCCTTCGGGTCCCACTTGAGCCGCTTCTCCTTCGGCGTCAACACGAAGGCTTGGCACCCGAACACACGCATGTGCTTCACGCTTGGCTTCGACTCGTACACCATCTCGAATGGCGTCTTGTCCGCGACCTTTGGCGACGGCAGCCGGTTCTTGATGTATATGGCCGTCATGGCCGCCTCGGCCCAGAAACACTTATCCAGCTTCGCGTGGTGCAGCATGCTGCGGCCGATCGTGACGATGGTCCGGATGGCGCGCTCCGCCGTGCCGTTCGTCTGATGCGCGTACGGCACCGTAGTCTGCTGCTCGATGCCTTGGTCCTCGTAGAACGCCTTGAGCGAGTTGGTCGCGAACTCTCGCGCTCCGTCGTGCCGAACAAACTTGACCTTATTGTCAAATTGCGCGTGGATCTTGGTGATGTAGCGCTTGATGCAGTCTTCACTCTCCGACTTGGCACGCAGACAGAAACCCTTCATGCATCCGCTGGCCTCGTCCACGATCAGCAGCAGATACTTGCTGCCGCCCAGCGATTCTTGCTCCATGGGTCCGCAGATGTCGAAGTGCAGCAGCTCGAAGACGTCGTAGCGGCGCTTGTCGCGGTTGCTCGGGAACGGTTTCTGCACCATCTTGCCTTGTTGGCACCCGCGGCACACGCTCGGGTTGCTAGACTTCGTAGGCACCTTGGCGTCCTTGATCATGCCGCTATTCACCATCTTGCGAAGCACGTCCACCGGAGCGTGGCCCATGCGCGCGTGCAGATCGATATCACGTCCCGACGTCGCCGCGTTCGCAGACCGCGCTGGTACGCGAAGCCAGTAGAGGCCGTCCACAAGGTCCGCCGTTGCCACTACTTGTTGCGAACCCTTGCGCGCCACGTGCATGCTGGCGCCGTCGAACACGACTTGGAACTTGCCGCTCTTGTTGATCTGCGGTACCGACAGCAGATTCTTGTTCATGCTCGGCACGTACAGCGCATCCTTGATCTCGATGTCGCGCTCGTCGCCGTTGGGCAGCACCACCCGTTCCACGATGGTCCCCACACCCTTGATCCTGGCCTTGTTGCCATCAGCTACAGACAGTTCGCCCTCGTCCCGTTCGTCGAGTCCAGCGAACTTCTTCTTGTCATTGCAGATGTGGTGCGTCGCACCGCTGTCGATCGCCCACATCCCGGACATGCCCTTGCCCATCGATATGCCGCGCTCCAGAGAGACCGCGAACGCCACTCGGTCGTAGCCGTAGTCGTCCGCGTCGTCCCGCCACTGGATGTTGTTCGCGCCGCGTCCACCACGGCCATTGCCGCCGCCGCGTCGCGCGTTCCGATTTTCATCCTTTTGCTTCGTCCAGCAGCGCTCCACCGTATGCCCGCGCTTGCCGCAGTAGGTACACTCTCGCGGCTCTCGCTCTCGCTCGGTGGCGAACGCTTTCGCTGCCTCCTCCGTCTTCACAGCTGCAGTCTTCTCGCCCTGACGCTTGATATGCTCGTTCGTGAGCACTTTCACCACGTCTTGCGTGCGTAGCTCGGCGTTGCTCATCTCGATGTTGAGCACGACGTTCTCGAAGCTCTTGGGTAGACTTCGCAGCAAGCAGATCGCCACGTCCTCGTCCTCCATCTTGGCACCGATGCTGCTGAGCTTGGCACTGATGTTGAGAACTTCATTGCAATGATGCAACACATTGCCGCCTTCCGACATCTCCATGCTGAAGAGCTGGCGCTTCAGGTAGATGCGACCAGCCTTCTGCGATCCACCGTACAGCGTCTTCAGGCGTGACCACGCCACCCACGCTTCCTCGCAGTTGTCGACCACATGGTGGTAGTCCGCGTCCATGTGGAGCAACAACAGTCCGAACGCGATGTTGCTCGCCTTGACATAGTCATCCTTGGCCCGAGGATCCGTGAAGCTTGGCGTCGTCTCGCGGTTCACGACATGCCACACCGACTTGGTCAGGAACACGCCACGCATGTAGCGGTTCCAGGTGGCGTAGTTGTCGCCGTTGAACTTGTCGATGGAGACCTTGGTCGAAACGTCTTGGGCAGAGGACATGGTGCTTGGGCTCATAACCTGTTGAAAGGCTAACTCGGGCCTTTGCACAGTGCGACTGGGGTCTTGACGCTGCCGAGGCTTGAGGCGAGGCGAGGAAGAACACTTGAGGGGTTGAATGGAAATTCAGAAGTGATTGATTTGGTCCTTAGTTCGCAAGTCTGCTTGCTACCTCTAAGCCAATGTCCTACCTGCTGGGTACATCCTACTGGATTCTTTACCGGATACTGAGTTACTCGAGCCAATCAGACAGCGACACGTGGATGCCCATCTTGCACCCACAATCTTGTACCCACGTGTGGCGTAATCACCGGTGGCGTCATCACAGCGGGAAGCATTGGGACCGGTTACCCTGCAACAACCCCGTCTGCAGCAACCAGGATCTCGCACAGCAGCTTGTGCACCCACTTGCCTTCTTGAATCGCCAAACTTAGAGCGATGTACTCGGTCACCAATACATCATCCACGTAGACCAGTAGCAGAACGCATCCGCCATCGACGACCTTGATGTACAGGCAGGGGTCGTAGCTTGAGACGCGAAAACCGATGGACCGCACGTACTCGTCGAAGGTCTCATTCCAGACTCGTGAAGCTTGCTTGAGTCCGTAAATCGCCTTGAGCAGCTCCACGCAGTCGAAACCATCGTCCAGTTCCACGCCTTCAGGTACACTGCAGAACACCTTCTCCTTCATCACGCCGTACAGGAACGCAGTCACGACGTCCAGCTGATCCAGCGGCCAGCCGAAGTACTTGGCAATCGCGATGATCATCCGCAGCGTGACGTACTTGACCACTGGGGAAAACGTCTCGGTGTAGTCGATGCCGTACTTCTGCTTGAACCCCTTTGCCACCAGACGTGCCTTGTACTTCTCGATGCTGCCGTCCGCTTTCCGCTTGAGCTTGAATACCCACTTGGTTCCGATGGCACGTTGACCTGTCGGCAGTTTGGCTGCACGGAACACGCCACGGAGCCGCATCGACTTGAGCTCGGCGCAGATGGCCTTGCGCCAGTGTACTTGGTCGGGTCCGTTGACGGCTTCTTGGAACGTCTTCGGCTCGCTCAGGTCACTCGCTTCCACCGTGTTGGCGCTCGCACGCCAGAAGATTGGGGGACTCTCTTGGTCGTCGGAGCCGTCCTTCTCTTCTTCATCACTTGGTTCCGGCTCCGCTCGCACACCCGATCGGCGCTTGGGACGGCGCTCAGCGAACTCGTCCGGCGCACTCGCCTCTTCCAAGCCGGCGCCACGACGCGTGGGACGCGCACTTTCACGCATATCGGAGTCATTGTCCGAGCGGCTCTTGCGCTTCCCGGCCAGTCGGAAGTCCCTCTGGCTCGGGTCGTCGTCGCGAATTTCGAGGTACCCGAAGTCGATCGCCGCGTCCTCCACGTCGTCGTTCGCAACAGTAGTCGACACGCCAAACACGGACTCGTCGAAGGTGACATCGCGACTGATCACCACCTTCCCCGCCTCGATGTCATACACTCGGTAGGCCTTCGACACTTCCTCGTAGCCCAGGAACACACCGGCGCGGGCCTTCGGGTCCCACTTGAGCCGCTTCTCCTTCGGCGTCAACACGAAGGCTTGGCACCCGAACACACGCATGTGCTTCACGCTTGGCTTCGACTCGTACACCATCTCGAACGGCGTCTTGTCCGCGACCTTTGGCGACGGCAGCCGGTTCTTGATGTATATGGCCGTCATGGCCGCCTCGGCCCAGAAACACTTATCCAGCTTCGCGTGGTGCAGCATGCTGCGGCCGATTGTGACGATGGTCCGGATGGCGCGCTCCGCCGTGCCGTTCGTCTGATGCGCGTACGGCACCGTAGTCTGCTGCTCGATGCCTTGGTCCTCGTAGAACGCCTTGAGCGAGTTGGTCGCGAACTCTCGCGCTCCGTCGTGCCGAACAAACTTGACCTTATTGTCAAATTGCGCGTGGATCTTGGTGATGTAGCGCTTGATGCAGTCTTCACTCTCCGACTTGGCACGCAGACAGAAACCCTTCATGCATCCGCTGGCCTCGTCCACGATCAGCAGCAGATACTTGCTGCCGCCCAGCGATTCTTGCTCCATGGGTCCGCAGATGTCGAAGTGCAGCAGCTCGAAGACGTCGTAGCGGCGCTTGTCGCGGTTGCTCGGGAACGGTTTCTGCACCATCTTGCCTTGTTGGCACCCGCGGCACACGCTCGGGTTGCTAGACTTCGTAGGCACCTTGGCGTCCTTGATCATGCCGCTATTCACCATCTTGCGAAGCACGTCCACCGGAGCGTGGCCCATGCGCGCGTGCAGATCGATATCACGTCCCGACGTCGCCGCGTTCGCAGACCGCGCTGGTACGCGAAGCCAGTAGAGGCCGTCCACAAGGTCCGCCGTTGCCACTACTTGTTGCGAACCCTTGCGCGCCACGTGCATGCTGGCGCCGTCGAACACGACTTGGAACTTGCCGCTCTTGTTGATCTGCGGTACCGACAGCAGATTCTTGTTCATGCTCGGCACGTACAGCGCATCCTTGATCTCGATGTCGCGCTCGTCGCCGTTGGGCAGCACCACCCGTTCCACGATGGTCCCCACACCCTTGATCCTGGCCTTGTTGCCATCAGCTACAGACAGCTCGCCCTCGTCCCGTTCGTCGAGTCCAGCGAACTTCTTCTTGTCATTGCAGATGTGGTGCGTCGCACCGCTGTCGATCGCCCACATCCCGGACATGCCCTTGCCCATCGATATGCCGCGCTCCAGAGAGACCGCGAACGCCACTCGGTCGTAGCCGTAGTCGTCCGCGTCGTCCCGCCACTGGATGTTGTTCGCGCCGCGTCCACCACGGCCATTGCCGCCGCCGCGTCGCGCGTTCCGATTTTCATCCTTTTGCTTCGTCCAGCAGCGCTCCACCGTATGCCCGCGCTTGCCGCAGTAGGTACACTCTCGCGGCTCTCGCTCTCGCTCGGTGGCGAACGCTTTCGCTGCCTCCTCCGTCTTCACAGCTGCAGTCTTCTCGCCCTGACGCTTGATATGCTCGTTCGTGAGCACTTTCACCACGTCTTGCGTGCGTAGCTCGGCGTTGCTCATCTCGATGTTGAGCACGACGTTCTCGAAGCTCTTGGGGAGACTTCGCAGCAAGCAGATCGCCACGTCCTCGTCCTCCATCTTGGCACCGATGCTGCTGAGCTTGGCGCTGATGTTGAGAACTTCATTGCAATGATGCAACACATTGCCGCCTTCCGACATCTCCATGCTGAAGAGCTGGCGCTTCAGGTAGATGCGACCAGCCTTCTGCGATCCACCGTACAGCGTCTTCAGGCGTGACCACGCCACCCACGCTTCCTCGCAGTTGTCGACCACATGGTGGTAGTCCGCGTCCATGTGGAGCAACAACAGTCCGAACGCGATGTTGCTCGCCTTGACATAGTCATCCTTGGCCCGAGGATCCGTGAAGCTTGGCGTCGTCTCGCGGTTCACGACATGCCACACCGACTTGGTCAGGAACACGCCACGCATGTAGCGGTTCCAGGTGGCGTAGTTGTCGCCGTTGAACTTGTCGATGGAGACCTTGGTCGAAACGTCTTGGGCAGAGGACATGGTGCTTGGGCTCATAACCTGTTGAAAGGCTAACTCGGGTCTTTGCACAGTGCGACTGGGGTCTTGACGCTGCCGAGGCTTGAGGCGAGGCGAGGAAGAACACTTGAGGGGTTGAATGGAAATTCAGAAGTGATTGATTTGGTCCTTAGTTCGCAAGTCTGCTTGCTACCTCTAAGCCAATGTCCTACCTGCTGGGTACATCCTACTGGATTCTTTACCGGATACTGAGTTACTCGAGCCAATCAGACAGCGACACGTGGATGCCCATCTTGCACCCACAATCTTGTACCCACGTGTGGCGTAATCACCGGTGGCGTCATCACAGCGGGAAGCATTGGGACCGGTTACCCTGCAACACGCTCGAGTCTGACTCGAGATCGTTGCGTCCAAATTTAAGCGGCGAGAATGTGCGGTCCGCGTCTGCTTGCTCAATTCAGTGTTACTGGTCTCCGACCAGTCTGAACCACATTCGCCGTCGGAACCTTGCGGCTCCGCACGATGGAGAGTACTCTCTCGAATAATTTCAATTGCACATCGATATAAACTGCTGTCCTTCTCCTTACACTTCAGCAGACGAACAAGCCATCAGGAACACAAAAGAAGCGTGACGAATTCTCCAGTAAGAAACATAGCCAACACGGTTTCAAGGTGGAAGTTTCGGTGCTGCCCGACGCCATTGCTAACAGCATGGAGTCCCTCATCCAATTCGCGGCGCAGAGAACTGCTGGGGCTCCCCTTCTGTAGTAGACGGAAGCATCTTTGTAAGTGCTTGAATTCGGTCCTTGTCGTGTGACATAGCCTCGTGGCTCACCACAATTCCACACCATTTAACTGTCTATTGGTAGAAACAGCTCGTTCGAATGCTGAGCTTCAGTCCGAAGTCGTTCACAACATGGAACAGCTCTCCCAGTCGTTGAAGGCGGTCATCCAGGTCATTCTTGTACAATAGTAGGTCGTCAACCCATATCAGGAGGCAGGTGCAAAGTAGCGAAGCGAAACAGGTCTCCATAGTCTGTTGATAATGAACTGCAGTGTCGCGGCATCTCTGTGGCACACGACATGGTGTGTAGATCTTCGAGTCTGTCATATTAGATATCATCTCTTGTCTGGCAGCATCCAATGGTAACTGCCAAAAGCTTTTGAGAAAGTTGAATGTCCCGAAATGCCACATTCCTTGTGTGTGCTCGAGGATGACTGCCAGTTGGGGCATGATCTTGTTGCAGGGTAACCGGTCCCAATGCTTCCCGCTGTGATGACGCCACCGGTGATTACGCCACACGTGGGTACAAGATTGTGGGTGCAAGATGGGCATCCACGTGTCGCTGTCTGATTGGCTCGAGTAACTCAGTATCCGGTAAAGAATCCAGTAGGATGTACCCAGCAGGTAGGACATTGGCTTAGAGGTAGCAAGCAGACTTGCGAACTAAGGACCAAATCAATCACTTCTGAATTTCCATTCAACCCCTCAAGTGTTCTTCCTCGCCTCGCCTCAAGCCTCGGCAGCGTCAAGACCCCAGTCGCACTGTGCAAAGACCCGAGTTAGCCTTTCAACAGGTTATGAGCCCAAGCACCATGTCCTCTGCCCAAGACGTTTCGACCAAGGTCTCCATCGACAAGTTCAACGGCGACAACTACGCCACCTGGAACCGCTACATGCGTGGCGTGTTCCTGACCAAGTCGGTGTGGCATGTCGTGAACCGCGAGACGACGCCAAGCTTCACGGATCCTCGGGCCAAGGATGACTATGTCAAGGCGAGCAACATCGCGTTCGGACTGTTGTTGCTCCACATGGACGCGGACTACCACCATGTGGTCGACAACTGCGAGGAAGCGTGGGTGGCGTGGTCACGCCTGAAGACGCTGTACGGTGGATCGCAGAAGGCTGGTCGCATCTACCTGAAGCGCCAGCTCTTCAGCATGGAGATGTCGGAAGGCGGCAATGTGTTGCATCATTGCAATGAAGTTCTCAACATCAGCGCCAAGCTCAGCAGCATCGGTGCCAAGATGGAGGACGAGGACGTGGCGATCTGCTTGCTGCGAAGTCTCCCCAAGAGCTTCGAGAACGTCGTGCTCAACATCGAGATGAGCAACGCCGAGCTACGCACGCAAGACGTGGTGAAAGTGCTCACGAACGAGCATATCAAGCGTCAGGGCGAGAAGACTGCAGCTGTGAAGACGGAGGAGGCAGCGAAAGCGTTCGCCACCGAGCGAGAGCGAGAGCCGCGAGAGTGTACCTACTGCGGCAAGCGCGGGCATACGGTGGAGCGCTGCTGGACGAAGCAAAAGGATGAAAATCGGAACGCGCGACGCGGCGGCGGCAATGGCCGTGGTGGACGCGGCGCGAACAACATCCAGTGGCGGGACGACGCGGACGACTACGGCTACGACCGAGTGGCGTTCGCGGTCTCTCTGGAGCGCGGCATATCGATGGGCAAGGGCATGTCCGGGATGTGGGCGATCGACAGCGGTGCGACGCACCACATCTGCAATGACAAGAAGAAGTTCGCTGGACTCGACGAACGGGACGAGGGCGAGCTGTCTGTAGCTGATGGCAACAAGGCCAGGATCAAGGGTGTGGGGACCATCGTGGAACGGGTGGTGCTGCCCAACGGCGACGAGCGCGACATCGAGATCAAGGATGCGCTGTACGTGCCGAGCATGAACAAGAATCTGCTGTCGGTACCGCAGATCAACAAGAGCGGCAAGTTCCAAGTCGTGTTCGACGGCGCCAGCATGCACGTGGCGCGCAAGGGTTCGCAACAAGTAGTGGCAACGGCGGACCTTGTGGACGGCCTCTACTGGCTTCGCGTACCAGCGCGGTCTGCGAACGCGGCGACGTCGGGACGTGATATCGATCTGCACGCGCGCATGGGCCACGCTCCGGTGGACGTGCTTCGCAAGATGGTGAATAGCGGCATGATCAAGGACGCCAAGGTGCCTACGAAGTCTAGCAACCCGAGCGTGTGCCGCGGGTGCCAACAAGGCAAGATGGTGCAGAAACCGTTCCCGAGCAACCGCGACAAGCGCCGCTACGACGTCTTCGAGCTGCTGCACTTCGACATCTGCGGACCCATGGAGCAAGAATCGCTGGGCGGCAGCAAGTATCTGCTGCTGATCGTGGACGAGGCCAGCGGATGCATGAAGGGTTTCTGTCTGCGTGCCAAGTCGGAGAGTGAAGACTGCATCAAGCGCTACATCACCAAGATCCACGCGCAATTTGACAATAAGGTCAAGTTTGTTCGGCACGACGGAGCGCGAGAGTTCGCGACCAACTCGCTCAAGGCGTTCTACGAGGACCAAGGCATCGAGCAGCAGACTACGGTGCCGTACGCGCATCAGACAAACGGCACGGCGGAGCGCGCCATCCGGACCATCGTCACAATCGGCCGCAGCATGCTGCACCACGCGAAGCTGGATAAGTGTTTCTGGGCTGAGGCGGCCATGACGGCCATATACATCAAGAACCGGCTGCCGTCGCCAAAGGTCGCGGACAAGACGCCGTTCGAGATGGTGTACGAGTCGAAGCCAAGCGTGAAGCACATGCGTGTGTTCGGGTGCCAAGCCTTCGTGTTGACGCCGAAGGAGAAGCGGCTCAAGTGGGACCCGAAGGCCCGCGCCGGTGTGTTCCTGGGCTACGAGGAAGTGTCGAAGGCCTACCGAGTGTATGACATCGAGGCGGGGAAGGTGGTGATCAGTCGCGATGTCACCTTCGACGAGTCCGTGTTTGGCGTGTCGACTACTGTTGCGAACGACGACGTGGAGGACGCGGCGATCGACTTCGGGTACCTCGAAATTCGCGACGACGACCCGAGCCAGAGGGACTTCCGACTGGCCGGGAAGCGCAAGAGCCGCTCGGACAATGACTCCGATATGCGTGAAAGTGCGCGTCCCACGCGTCGTGGCGCCGGCTTGGAAGAGGCGAGTGCGCCGGACGAGTTCGCTGAGCGCCGTCCCAAGCGCCGATCGGGTGTGCGAGCGGAGCCGGAACCAAGTGATGAAGAAGAGAAGGACGGCTCCGACGACCAAGAGAGTCCCCCAATCTTCTGGCGTGCGAGCGCCAACACGGTGGAAGCGAGTGACCTGAGCGAGCCGAAGACGTTCCAAGAAGCCGTCAACGGACCCGACCAAGTACACTGGCGCAAGGCCATCTGCGCCGAGCTCAAGTCGATGCGGCTCCGTGGCGTGTTCCGTGCAGCCAAACTGCCGACAGGTCAACGTGCCATCGGAACCAAGTGGGTATTCAAGCTCAAGCGGAAAGCGGACGGCAGCATCGAGAAGTACAAGGCACGTCTGGTGGCAAAGGGGTTCAAGCAGAAGTACGGCATCGACTACACCGAGACGTTTTCCCCAGTGGTCAAGTACGTCACGCTGCGGATGATCATCGCGATTGCCAAGTACTTCGGCTGGCCGCTGGATCAGCTGGACGTCGTGACTGCGTTCCTGTACGGCGTGATGAAGGAGAAGGTGTTCTGCAGTGTACCTGAAGGCGTGGAACTGGACGATGGTTTCGACTGCGTGGAGCTGCTCAAGGCGATTTACGAACTCAAGCAAGCTTCACGAGTCTGGAATGAGACCTTCGACGAGTACGTGCGGTCCATCGGTTTTCGCGTCTCAAGCTACGACCCCTGCCTGTACATCAAGGTCGTCGATGGCGGATGCGTTCTGCTACTGGTCTACGTGGATGATGTATTGGTGACCGGGAACTCGGCCGACCTGATCGCAGAAGTCAAGCGTCAACTCAAGTCGCGGTTCGAGATGACCGACAGTGGCAAGTGTTCCTTCATCCTTGGGATTGCGGTGATCGACAACGCGGATGGCAGTGTTACGTTGAGTCAAGCCCGCTACATCAACGACATCCTTGAGCGTTTCGGCATGCAAGACTGCAAAACTGCTGCAAGCCGGTTGACATCAGCATGAAGCTCGTCTCAAGCGACTCAACCATCAAGTTGGACGCACCATTCCGCGAAGCTGTCGGTGCACTCATGCACTTGATGACATCGACTCGCCCGGACATTGCGTTCGCAGTTGGGTATGTTTCGCGCTTCATGGAGAACCCGCAAGCGGAACACTGGATTGCGGTCAAGCGCATTTTTCGCTACCTGCAAGGGACCAAGTCGCACGGGATTCGCTTCTCGCCAGACAAGAACGTCGACTTTCGAGGTTACTCAGATGCCGATTGGGCTGGTGATCTCAGCGATCGCAAGTCGACGTCGGGTTATCTGTTCCAAGTCGCCGGCGGACCGATCTCATGGGGTTCCAAGAAGCAGTCAAGCGTGTCGCTCTCAACAAGCGAGGCCGAGTACATCGCTCTAAGTTTGGCGATTCAAGAAGGCAAGTGGGTGCACAAGCTGCTGTGCGAGATCCTGGTTGCTGCAGACAGGGTCACGCCGGAATTGAAGATTTTCGAAGACAACCAGTCGTGCATCAAGATGACCAAGAACCCCGTTAACCATGGCCGCGCCAAGCATATCGACATCAAGTACCATCACATCCGCGATGAGGTCAAGCGCGGAGAAGTGATCGTCGAGTACTGCGGGACTGCAACCATGCTGGCCGACATCATGACCAAGGGACTCGCCGGGCCACGCCACAAGGAGTTGACCACAGCGCTCGGCGTTCACGCGTATTCGCATTGAGGGGGCGTGTTGCAGAGTAACCGGTCCCAATGCTTCCCGCTGTGATGACGCCACCGGTGATTACGCCACACGTGGGTACAAGATTGTGGGTGCAAGATGGGCATCCACGTGTCGCTGTCTGATTGGCTCGAGTAACTCAGTATCCGGTAAAGAATCCAGTAGGATGTACCCAGCAGGTAGGACATTGGCTTAGAGGTAGCAAGCAGACTTGCGAACTAAGGACCAAATCAATCACTTCTGAATTTCCATTCAACCCCTCAAGTGTTCTTCCTCGCCTCGCCTCAAGCCTCGGCAGCGTCAAGACCCCAGTCGCACTGTGCAAAGACCCGAGTTAGCCTTTCAACAGATCTTGACCTTGGCTTCAATTCGACTGTTCACAAGTAGGTACAGACGACGACAATAAAACCCGGCGAACACAAAAGCCAACAGAAAGAGCAACACTCTCCATTACCCATACTGATAAGGGTCACGGGTCTTGGACGAAGAGAAGGGAGGGGGAGAGTCACCACTCGGTGCTTGACCGGAGCGAGGGCGCTTGACCACTTGAGGGGAAGAAGGGAGATTCGAAAGTGATTGATTTATCGGAGCTTACTTTGTCTGCACTACCTAGCTATCCTCATAGACACGCAGCACTGCATCCAATCATTTGGTGTTGTCAAGACTGATGCGAAGACGCCTCGCCAAGCGACCGTGTGACGCGGACGCGTCATCAGTGAGGTCAGCGTGACCTTCACTGTGTGGTACCGCAATCATTCAGGTGATTGCGTAGATATGTTTACGGTAGGTGTACCGTGAGTGTAGGTCGGATCTGATTCAACCCACAAGCGGTCCACGTGTCAGCCACTGATTGGCTGTTTAGGAAGTATCCAGTAGGGACCCAAGGGGAGTCCATGAGGCTTAGAGGTAGCACGCGGTTGCGAACTAAGGACCTCAATCGAATCACTTTGCATTTTGCCATCTACTGCTCAAGCGATTTTTCTTCAGGTTATGAGCCCAAGCTCTGCCGACTCTGCCCTCGCCTCCGACTCTGCCCTCGCCATGGACTCAAGCTCGCCGCGCATCAACAAGTTCGACGGGAACAACTTTCACACATGGAAGTTCAAGATGCAGATGGTGCTGGAGGAACGCGATCTGTGGGACATCGTCAGCGGGGAGTTGAAGGTCGAGCAGTGCACGACAGCAGCGGATCAAGCGACGTTCATGAGGAAGTCGCGCAAGGCGCTGGCGATCATCTGTCTCGCGATGGAGGACTCGCAGCTGCCGCTGGTGCGGTCGTCGAGTGGCGCGCATGATGCATGGTCAAGGCTCGAAGAGCACTTCGAGAAGAAGAGCCTGGCGAACAAGCTCTTTCTTCGTCGACGGTTCTTCACGGCGATGATGGAAGAAGGTGATGATGTGCTGGAGCACATTAACAAGCTCAAGACGCTGGCGGAACAGCTCGACGCGGTCGGCGCTGCAGTCAGCGAGGACGACTTGGTGATCACGCTTCTTGCCAGTCTGAGCGAGTCGTACCAGTTCTGATCACGGCGTTGGAATCGCGTTCCGACACGCTGACATGGGAGCTCGTGACGTCTCGGCTCCTACACGAGGACATGAAGCGCAAGGAGCAGGGCGGCGAGAGCGTCGCGCCTGGCCAGGCGTTCATGACGAAGGACAACAAGCGCAAGGGACGACCAACGAAGCGGAATGGTCCGTGCCATCAGTGCGGCAAGCAAGGCCACTGGATGGCGGAGTGTCCCTTGCGAGGACAGCAGAACGACGCTGAGCGACAACGGTCGCAGCGTGCGAACGTCGCGCAGGACGAAGACCCTGGCGACTATCTCTTCTCGATTGGCGGCGACACGGGTACCTCCAAGTCGAGCATGGAATGGCTGGTCGACTCGGGTGCGACGCAGCACATGACGAACTCGAAGAAGTTCATGAAGAACTACAAGACCATCACACCGGTCGACGTGCATCTGGCGGACGACGGTGTGGTGCAGGCGGTGGGAAGCGGCGACATCGTGATGTCGATGAAGACTCCAAGTGGCGTGAAGAAGGGAGTGCTCACAGGTGTGTGGCACATCCCGAAGCTGTCGCGCAGTTTGTTCTCCGTCGGCCGGTTCACCAAGGATGTCGCGCCAGTGACGTTTGACACCAGCGTCTGCTACGCGAAACTCAAGGGGAAGGAGTGGAAGATCGGTGAGCGCGTCGGCAAGGGACTGTTCAAGCTGTGCATGACACCTTTGCAAGCAGAGAGTGCGAGCATCGCAAGTGTGTCCAAGGCGCCGCAGATGAACAAGTCGTACTTGTGGCACCTGCGACTCGGCCACATCGGCCACGGCGGTCTCGACGCGATCGTGAAGCAAAACCTTGGCATCGGCATCGACATGACGTCGGTGAGCAAGTGGGAGCTCTGCGGCGGATGTGCGCTCGGCAAGCAGACTCGAGTGCGTTTCCAGTCGACTTCACCCGAGCGCGCCAAGAACGTGCTCGATGTCGTGCACAGCGATGTGTGCGGTCCGATGCAGACGGCGACATTCTCCGACAAGCGCTACTTCGTGACGTTCATCGACGACAAGTCGCGGTTCTGCGTGGTGTACCTGCTTCGCAGCAAGTCGGAGGTGCTGGACAAGTTCGTGCAGTTCGTCAAGTTTGCCGAGACCCAGACCGGACGACGCGTCAAGGTGCTTCGGAGCGACAACGGCGGCGAGTACGTGTCGAACAAGTTTGCCGCGTTGTGCCGCAACCGAGGCATCGTGCAGCAGTTCACGCCGCCGTACACGCCTCAGCTGAACGGAGTAGCCGAGCGGATGAATCGGACTCTGGTCGAGTGTGCTCGGTGCATGATCGAGCACGCGGGACTGTCGAAGCGCTATTGGGGCGAAGCAGTGTCGACGGCAGCGTTCCTGCGCAATCGGTGTCCGACGCGAGCGATCGGCCATGACAAGTCTCCGTACGAGGTGTGGACGCAGAAGAAGCCGTTGTTGAAGAACCTGAAGGTCTTCGGGTGTCACGCCTATGTACACGTGCCAAGCGAGAAGCGGTCGAAGTTCGACGCGCGATCGGTGTTGTGTCGCTTTCTGGGCTACTCGGACCACGAGAAGGCGTATCGGTTTGAGGAGCTGTCGAGCAGCCGGATCGTGGTGAGTCGCGACGCACAGTTCATGGAGGACACGTTCGACAGCGGCAAGCGTGGACACGTTGGCATCAAGGATGTTGAGTATAGCGACATCGACGGAGCGACCGACGGTGAAGACGATGCCGACTACGACAACGATGAAGGTGACCAAGACATGAGCGAGCATCCTGCAGAGCAAGCATCGGTGAACGAGCGGCCGCAGTGGCAGCAACAACAACCGTCTCGTCGTCAGCCACAGCGACAGCAGAAGCCGAATGTCGAGTACCCGCCGGGGTCCAAGCGTCATCAGCGGACGCACTCGCTCGAAGCTCTGTCGGAGCCACCAGTGGAGAAGCGCTACGGACGTGTGGGACGCACAAGTGGAGCGAGTTCGACGTCTGCACAAGGTGCAGCCTCATCGCTTGAGGATATGTCGGCTCAACTCGCGTCGATCGAGGAAGAAGAAGACGAAGATTACGCTCACGTCGTGTATTCAGTGGGAGATTTGCCGACGTCGTTCGAGTCGGCGATGGAATCCAGCGACGCGAGCAAGTGGAAGGAAGCGTGCGAGTCCGAGTTCGACTCGCTATGCAAGAACGAGACGTGGGAGCTCGTGCCATTGCCGCGCGGACGCAAGGCTATCAGCAGCAAGTGGGTGTTCAAGGTGAAGGAAACCGTCGACGGTCTCATTGAGCGGTACAAGGCACGTCTCGTGGCGAAGGGTTTCCTGCAGAAGTACGGTGTGGACTTCGAGGAGACGTTCGCGCCGGTTGCCAAGTTCGCGTCGATCAGGATCATCTTGAGCATCGCGGCGCAGTACAAGCTCGTGCTGCACCAGATGGATGTCAAGACGGCGTTCCTCAACGGTCGGCTCGAGGAAGAGATCTACATGAAGCAGCCCGATGGCTTCGTCGACCTCGAGTATCCCGACCACGTGTGCAAGCTCAAGCGTGCGTTGTACGGTCTCAAGCAGTCTCCTCGCATGTGGAACCAGACCATCGACGAGTTCATGCTTCAGATCGGCTTCACCAAGTGCGAGATGGACCACTGCGTGTACGTCAAGCATGACGGCTCGACCATGATGTTGTGGTGCTCTACGTCGACGACCTCATCCTCGCGAGCAACGACATGGATCTGCTCGGAGCGACCAAGCGTGCGTTGAGTGAGCGCTTCGAGATGTCGGATCTCGGCGAGCTCAAGTATTGTCTCGGCATGGAAGTCGAGCGTGACGACAAGTCGGGTGACGTGTCGATGCGGCAGACCAAGTTCCTGCAGTCGATCTTGACCAAGTTCGGCATGCAGGACTGCAAGCCTGTCAAGACGCCTCAAGAACCGGGACTGAAGCTGATCAAGAGCATGTGTGATGGCGGCTGCAAGCACGACGAGACCATGAAGGGTGTGCAGTACCGCAGTGCCGTCGGCGCTGTGATGTACTTGATGGTCGGCACTCGCCCAGACCTCGCTGCAGCAGTGGGAGTGCTGAGCCAGTTCGCCGCCGATCCGTGTCCGACGCACTGGCAGGCGCTCAAGCGTGTGCTTCGGTATCTGCAAGCGACTCCGACACACGGCATCCGTTTCTCTGGCTCTGGTGATGGCGAGTTGGTCGGCTATTCGGACGCGGACTGGGCTGGCGACATCGAGACTCGACGCAGCACCAGCGGCTACGTGTTCGTGCGCAACGGTGGCTGCATCAGCTGGCGCAGCAAGAAGCAACGCACTGTGGCACTCTCGTCGACGGAGGCCGAGTACATGGCGCTATCGGAAGCGACCCAAGAGGCAGTGTGGCTCAAGGAGTTCATGCGTGAACTCGGTGAAGATGCGGGCGACGGATCGCTGACGGTGTTCGAAGATAACCAGGGTGCGATCGCATTGGCCAAGAATCCCGAGTTCCACAAGCGCACCAAGCACATCGACATCCGCTACCACTTCGTGCGTGAGAAGGTCGAGGACGGTCAAGTGGCGCTGAAGTATTGTCCTACGCAGGACATGCTGGCGGACATCATGACGAAGCCAATTGCGGCGCCGCAGTTCGACGCGCTCAGGACCAAGTTGGGCATCGTGGTCGCCGACGAGTCGAGTGGGAGTGTTGTCAAGACTGATGCGAAGACGCCTCGCCAAGCGACCGTGTGACACGGACGCGTCATCAGTGAGGTCAGCGTGACCTTCACTATGTGGTACCGCAATCATTCAGGTGATTGCGTAGATATGTTTACGGTAAGTGTACCGTGAGTGTAGGTCGGATCTGATTCAACCCACAAGCGGTTCACGTGTCAGCCACTGATTGGGTGTTTAGGAAGTATCCAGTAGGGACCCAAGGGGAGTCCATGAGGCTTAGAGGTAGCACGCGGTTGCGAACTAAGGACCTCAATCGAATCACTTTGCATTTTGCCATCTACTGCTCAAGCGATTTTTCTTCATTTGGTGCATCCAATCACCATCACTCTGCACTCGTCCAATCATCCTACTCGTCTAATCATCGGTAGCGTAATCAACGTACCGTAAACATCGTGTGATCGGATTGGACAGGTTCACCGTAACCTGGTACAGGCATAACCGGTTACCCCCAATACATACTAAAAAAACCTCTCGAAATTGACCACTCAGTGTTTCGATTTTTCATTTTTACCCAATCATTATTTGGCAATATCTGAATGGTTTCGAGGCTCCGCGAGCTAAAGCTCTTGTCCGCCAGCATTTATTCTACGTTCTCTCACCCAATGATTCCACGCAAGCAACGAACGTACACTGTCAGCGAGAAGCTCCCTGGTGTTTCGTGGGTCGCCGACGATGGCATCGACCAAACCGCGCTCGCTTTAAGTGTCCCACGAGACACTATACTCTCGTGGTGGCGACAGTGGGAGAGCCTCGTCGCGTTCAAAGGTACCACCACCTCCAAGAAACTGAAAGGTCAGGGGCGGAAGGAAATATTTCCTTTCGCCTCTGCCTGCATGAAGGATCAGCGTCGCGAGGACGAGGTTCACGGCTTCGCTGTTTGTGTTTTTTTTTGTATATGGTCATGCTATTTACTAATTTGTACGCAAATGCATTTGAATATACAGTCCCTGACAACGTGTGGAAAAAAGGAAGAGCACTTGAGCAGTAGTTGGCAAAATGCAAAGTGATTCGATTCAGGTCCTTAGTTCGCAACCGCGTGCTACCTCTAAGCCTGCTACTGGATACCTCTTACTGGGTACACCCTACTGGATTCTCTACTGGATACACAGTTACCTTATCCAATCAGAGAACGCCACGTCGATGCCCATCTTGTACCCACAATCTTGCACCCACAATAGGTACCTACAATAGGTACCCACAATCATGGCGTAATCACCGTGACGTAATCACCGTCCCGTAATCACAGGAATGATTGCGGTACCACACAGTGAAGGTCACGCCGACCTCACTGATGACGCGTCCGCGTCACATGGTCGCTTGGCGAGGCGTCGTCACATCAGTCTTGACAACACTCCCACTCGACTCGTCAGCGACCACGATGCCCAGCTTCGTCCTGAGCGCGTCGAACTGCGGCGCCGCGATCGGCTTCGTCATGATGTCCGCCAGCATGTCGAGTGTCGAAACATACTGCAACACCACTTGACCGTCCTCGACCTTCTCGCGCACGAAGTGGTAGCGAATGTCGATGTGCTTGGTGCGCTTGTGGAACTCGGGGTTCTTGGCCAACGCGATGGAGCCTTGGTTGTCCTCGTAGATCTTCACCGCTTCATCGCTTGCCATCTCGCCGAGCTCGCACAGAAACACCTTGAGCCACACCGCCTCCTGCGTTGCCTCCGACAGCGCCATGTACTCGGCTTCCGTCGACGAGAGCGCCACCGTGCGCTGCTTCTTGCTGCGCCAGCTGATGCATCCGCCGTTCATCATGAACGCGTAGCCGCTCGTACTCCGTCGAGACTCGATGTCGCCGGCCCAATCCGCGTCCGAATAGCCTTGCAGTCCGTCCTCGCTGCTCGCTTGAAACACGAGGCCGTGCGTCTTCGTGCCTCGGATGTAGCGGAAGACCCTCTTGAGCGCCTGCCAGTGTGTCGGACATGGGTCCGCTGCGAACTGGCTCAACACTCCCACTGCCGCTGCGAGGTCCGGACGAGTCCCCACCATGAGGTACATGAGGCAGCCCACGGCGTTCCGGTACGGAACATTCGCCATGGTCTTGTCGTGCTTGCAGCCTCCCTCGCACATGGCCTTGGTCAGCTTCAGACCCGGATCCTACGGTGTCTTCACAGGGTTGCTCTCATCCATCTTGAACTTCTCGAGGATGTCCTTCGCGAACTTGGTCTGCCGCACCGACACCTTCCCAGTCGCCACATCTTGCTCGATCTCCATACCGAGGAAGTACTTGAGCTGGCCCATGTCGGTCATCTCGAAGCGGTCGCTCAGCGCCTGCTTCGTGTCCTTCAGCATCTTATCGCTGCTGCTGGCGAGGACCAGATCGTCCACGTACAGCGCCACGAACATCATGTCGTGATTGTCCCGCTTCAAGTAGATGCAGTGGTCGGACTCGCACTTCTTGAACCCCAGCTTCAACATGAACTCGTCGATCGTCTTGTTCCACATCCGCGGCGACTGCTTCAGGCCGTACAGCGAACGCTTGAGCCGGCACACGTAGTCGGGCCGATCTTCGTCCACGTATCCGTCCGGCTGTGCCATGTAGATGTCTTCGTCCAGCAAGCCGTTGAGAAACGCGGTCTTCACATCCATCTGGTGCACCGTGAGCTTGTACTTGGCCGCCAGACTGAGCAACACCCGAATCGACGTGAACTTGGCCACCGGCGCGAACGTCTCGTCGTAGTCGATGCCGTACTTCTGCGAGAATCCCTTCGCCACCAGTCGCGCCTTGAACCGCTCGATCTCGCCAGACTGGTTCTCCTTCACACGGAACACCCATCTGCAGCCGATCGCCTTGCGTCCCTTCGGCAGTGGCACAAGGATCCACGTCTCGTTCTTGCGGAGCGACTCCACCTCCGAGTCGCACGCCTCTTTCCACTTGTCTGCGTCGCTGGATTCCATCGCCGACTTGAATGTCGTCGGCATCTCTCCCACTGAATCCACGACGTACGCAGCCTCGAAGTCTTCCTTCTCTTGTGCCGCGGCAGACATCTCGTCCAGCGGCTGCTGTCGTCTCGGCACCGCATACCGCTTGGCGCTTGGAACCTCCACGGCTTCCTCGAGCGACTGCGTGCGCGGGTGTCGCTTGCTGCCGGGCTCAAATTCTTGATTCCGCGCAGCTTCTTCTCTGTTCTCATCCGATCCGGACTGAGTCTCTTCATCCGTGGTGTCTTCATCATCATCTGTCGGAAGACCCACCAACACCTCCTTCGAAGCGTAGTCGCGTCTCCCACCGTCGAAGACGTCCTCCATGAACTGCGCGTCGCGACTCACCAACACACGACCGCTCTCGATCTCCTCGAACCGATACGCCTTCTCGTGCTCCGAGTACCCGAGGAAACGACAGCGCACCGACCGAGCGTCAAACTTCGACCGCTTCTCCTTCGGCACGTGCACGAACGCGTGGCACCCGAACACCTTGAGGTTGGCCAGCAAAGGCTTCTTGCCGGTCCAAACGTGGTGCGGCGACTTGTCGTGGCTGATGGCGCGCGTCGGACACCGGTTGCGGAGGAACGTGGCCGTCATCACCGCTTCTCCCCAATACTCCTTCGACAACCCGGCGTGCTCCAGCATGCAGCGCGCACACTCCACCAGCGTCCGGTTCATCCGCTCGGCCACTCCGTTCAACTGAGGCGTATACGGCGGCGTGAACTTCTGCTCGATGCCGCGATCCGCACACAACTTGGCCATCGCACCCGAAGTGTACTCACCGCCGTTGTCGCTCCGAAGAGTCTTCACCCGCTTGCCGGTCTGCGTCTCAGCCAACGCGACGAACGCAGCGAACTTGGCAGCCACCTCCGACTTGTTCCGCAGCAGGTACACCACGCAGAAGTGCGACTTGTCGTCGATGAACGTGACGAAGTAGCGCTTGCCTCCGAACGTCGCTGTCTGCATCGGACCGCACACGTCGCTGTGGACCACCTCCAGCACTTGCTTCGCACGGTTCGGCGACGACTTCATGAAGCTCACTCGCGTTTGCTTGCCGAGTGCGCACCCGTCGCACACCTCCCACTGCTTCACCGACGTCATGGGGATGCCAGTGCCGTAGCCCTTCTTGACGATGGCGTCGAGACCGCCATGGCCGATGTGACCAAGTCGAAGGTGCCAGAGGTACGACGTGGTGTCCCCTTGGCGATCCTTCGAGCTTGCCGCATTGGCCTCGTCAGCAGGTGTCCTCGGCGTCATGCAGAGCTTGAACAGTCCTTTGCCTTCGCGAGCGCCGAGCTTCCACTTGAGACCCTTCACTTCCGCGAAGCACCCGTCGCTCTCGAAGGTCACTGGCCCGACGTCCTTGGTGAAGCGGCCGACGGAGAACAGGTTGCGTGACAGCTTCGGGATGTGCCACACACCCGTGAGCACACCCTTCTTCATGCCGCGCGGTGTCTGCATCGACATCACGATGTCGCCGCTCCCCACCGCCTGAACCACACCGTCGTCCGCCAGATGCACGTCGACCGGTGTGATGGTCTTGTAGTTCTTCATGAACTTCTTCGAGTTCGTCATGTGCTGCGTCGCACCCGAGTCGACCAGCCATTCCATGCTCGACTTGGAGACACCCATGTCGCCACCAACCGAGAAGAGGAAGTCGCCAGAGTCATCTTCGACCTGCGCGACGTTCGCTCGCTGCGGCCTCTGCCGCTCACCGTTCTCGCGGATCCGCACCGGACACTTGGCGATCCAATGTCCGTGCTCGCCGCAGTAGTGACAGGCGCTCGTCCTCTGCGCTTGCGCCTGCCGTCCCTTGCGCTTCCCGTTGTCGCTTGTCATGAACGCTTGACCTTGAGCGTGCGCAGTTCCATCAGCACCGCCACCTTGTTCCTTGCGCTTCATGTCCTCGTGTAGGAGCCGAGACGTCACGAGCTCCCATGTCAGCGTGTCGGAACGCGATTCCAACGCCGTGATCAGGAACTGGTACGACTCGCTCAGACTGGCAAGAAGCGTGATCACCAAGTCGTCCTCGCTGACCGGAGCGCCGACCGCGTCGAGCTGTTCCGCCAGCGTCTTGAGCTTGTTGATATGCTCCAGCACATCATCACCTTCGTCCATCATCGCCGTGAAGAACCGTCGACGAAGAAAGAGCTTGTTCGCCAGGCTCTTCTTCTCGAAGTGTCCCTCGAGTCTTGACCATGCATCATGCGCGTCCTTCGCCGACCGCACCAGCGGCAGCTGCGAGTCCTCCATCGCGAGACAGACGATCGCCAGCGCCTTGCGCGACTTCTTGCGGAACGTCGCTTGATCCGCCGCGGTCGTGCACTGCTCCAGCTTCACTTCCCCACTCGTCACTTCCCACAGTTCGCGCTCCTCGAGCACCATCTGCATCTTGAACTTCCACGTGTGGAAGTTGGTTCCGTCGAACTTGTTGATGCGGGCGGTCGCGGTCGGGGCGGCGTCCATGGCGAAGGCGTAGTCGGGGTCTTGGTCAGGGAAGACGGGGCTTGGGCTCATAACCAAAAGGAAGAGCACTTGAGCAGTAGTTGGCAAAATGCAAAGTGATTCGATTCAGGTCCTTAGTTCGCAACCGCGTGCTACCTCTAAGCCTGCTACTGGATACTTCTTACTGGATACACCCTACTGGATTCTCTACTGGATACACAGTTACCTTATCCAATCAGAGAACGCCACGTCGATGCCCATCTTGTACCCACAATCTTGCACCCACAATAGGTACCCACAATAGGTACCCACAATCATGGCGTAATCACCGTGACGTAATCACCGTCCCGTAATCACAGGAATGATTGCGGTACCACACAGTGAAGGTCACGCCGACCTCACTGATGACGCGTCCGCGTCACATGGTCGCTTGGCGAGGCGTCGTCACATCAGTCTTGACAACATGGAATGATCGCATTCATGTGGGCCAACCACCCGGAAGTGAATGACGACCATCTAGACGGCAAGAAGAGCGGCCAGATTATCCTCGAGAGACTATGCCAGAGGATGGCGAATAGGTATGATTTCTATTTCAGTGCAATATGATCTAAAATATAATCCCTAAATACTATATTAGACCCCGTTTGGATCCATCAGAAAATTGTGATTTGCTACCATCAATTGCAATCGAGCTTGTAATGGCATTTCAGAGTGTCCAAACAGGCCACATGATAACCATTTTGCCAAATGCCATTTTATGATCATTATCCGAGCACTATCGCATGGATCCAAATACGACCAACCAAATTACAATTTGACGAGAAAATGGCATTTTAGAAGATTCAGGTCAGACCTGGAACTTTCGAGATTGCAGTTCGTGTCAGCGAGGAAACTGGCGCGCAACTGAAGGAGAGCGCGGGAAACGTCGAGTATCCCCAGCGCGCGCCTCAGCTGCCATGACGCGCGCAGCATGGAGCGACGAGAAGGACACGTTTCTCGTCAAGACGATGATAGATCAGGCCCGAGCGGGCAAACGCGCTGATTCTGGCTTCAAGAAAGAAGCCTGGACAACCGCGACGGACGCGTTCAACACCGAGTTCGCCGACTCCATGACTGTGCTCCAAATCAAGACTCGGATACAAACGGTATGGTTGGCGCTTTGACTCGTCTGTGTACAATGGTTTGTACTGATCTGTGCATGCAGTTGAAAACCAAGCACACAATGGTGAAGACACTGCTGGGTGTTTCGGGATTCAGTTTGTAACGGGGTTACATGGCGGATGTCGCCCGAAGGTTGTGCCATTGCACAAGCCTTCTAAGTACGGTCGTACCCGGCAATGTACGACCTGGTGCGCACTTGATTAAGTGCGCTCCCGCTCCGTATAAGTACGAGCGGGTAGCCTCCCACACTGGATACAACGACATCCTGTTGTCAAGACAGATGCGAAGACGCCTCGCCAAGCGACCGTGTGACACGGACGCGTCATCAGTGAGGTCGGCGTGACCTTCACTATGTGGTACCGCAATCATTCAGGTGATTGCGTAGATATGTTTACGGTAAGTGTACCGTGAGTGTAGGTCGGATCTGATTCAACCCACAAGCGGTTCACGTGTCAGCCACTGATTGGCTGTTTAGGAAGTATCCAGTAGGGACCCAAGGGGAGTCCATGAGGCTTAGAGGTAGCACGCGGTTGCGAACTAAGGACCTCAAATCAATCACTTTGCATTTTGCCATCTACTGCTCAAGCGACTTTTCTTCAGGTTATGAACCCAAGCTCTGCCGACTCTGCCCTCGCCTCCGACTCCGCCCTCGCCATGGACTCAAGCTCGCCGCGCATCAACAAGTTCGACGGGAACAACTTTCACACATGGAAGTTCAAGATGCAGATGGTGCTGGAGGAGCGCGATCTGTGGGACATCGTCAGCGGGGAGTTGAAGGTCGAGCAGTGCACGACAGCAGCGGATCAAGCGACGTTCCGCAAGAAGTCGCGCAAGGCGCTGGCGATCATCTGTCTCGCGATGGAGGACTCGCAGCTGCCGCTGGTGCGGTCGTCGAGTGGCGCGCATGATGCATGGTCAAGGCTCGAAGAGCACTTCGAGAAGAAGAGCCTGGCGAACAAGCTCTTTCTTCGTCGACGGTTCTTCACGGCGATGATGGACGAAGGTGATGATGTGCTGGAGCACATTAACAAGCTCAAGACGCTCGCGGAACAGCTCGACGCGGTCGGCGCTCCGGTCAGCGAGGACGACTTGGTGATCACGCTTCTTGCCAGTCTGAGCGAGTCGTACCAGTTCCTGATCACGGCGTTGGAATCGCGTTCCGACACGCTGACATGGGAGCTCGTGACGTCTCGGCTCCTACACGAGGACATGAAGCGCAAGGAGCAGGGCGGCGAGAGCGTCGCGCCTGGCCAGGCGTTCATGACGAAGGACAACAAGCGCAAGGGACGACCAACGAAGCGGAATGGTCCGTGCCATCAGTGCGGCAAGCAAGGCCACTGGATGGCGGAGTGTCCCTTGCGAGGACAGCAGAACGACGCTGAGCGACAACGGTCGCAGCGTGCGAACGTCGCGCAGGACGAAGACCCTGGCGACTATCTCTTCTCGATTGGCGGCGACACGGGTACCTCCAAGTCGAGCATGGAATGGCTGGTCGACTCGGGTGCGACGCAGCACATGACGAACTCGAAGAAGTTCATGAAGAACTACAAGACCATCACACCGGTCGACGTGCATCTGGCGGACGACGGTGTGGTGCAGGCGGTGGGAAGCGGCGACATCGTGATGTCGATGAAGACTCCAAGTGGCGTGAAGAAGGGAGTGCTCACAGGTGTGTGGCACATCCCGAAGCTGTCGCGCAGTTTGTTCTCCGTCGGCCGGTTCACCAAGGATGTCGCGCCAGTGACGTTTGACACCAGCGTCTGCTACGCGAAACTCAAGGGGAAGGAGTGGAAGATCGGTGAGCGCGTCGGCAAGGGACTGTTCAAGCTGTGCATGACACCTTTGCAAGCAGAGAGTGCGAGCATCGCAAGTGTGTCCAAGGCGCCGCAGATGAACAAGTCGTACTTGTGGCACCTGCGACTCGGCCACATCGGCCACGGCGGTCTCGACGCGATCGTGAAGCAAAACCTTGGCATCGGCATCGACATGACGTCGGTGAGCAAGTGGGAGCTCTGCGGCGGATGTGCGCTCGGCAAGCAGACTCGAGTGCGTTTCCAGTCGACTTCACCCGAGCGCGCCAAGAACGTGCTCGATGTCGTGCACAGCGATGTGTGCGGTCCGATGCAGACGGCGACATTCTCCGACAAGCGCTACTTCGTGACGTTCATCGACGACAAGTCGCGGTTCTGCGTGGTGTACCTGCTTCGCAGCAAGTCGGAGGTGCTGGACAAGTTCGTGCAGTTCGTCAAGTTTGCCGAGACCCAGACCGGACGACGCGTCAAGGTGCTTCGGAGCGACAACGGCGGCGAGTACGTGTCGAACAAGTTCGCCGCGTTGTGCCGCAACCGAGGCATCGTGCAGCAGTTCACGCCGCCGTACACGCCTCAGCTGAACGGAGTAGCCGAGCGGATGAATCGGACTCTGGTCGAGTGTGCTCGGTGCATGATCGAGCACGCGGGACTGTCGAAGCGCTATTGGGGTGAAGCAGTGTCGACGGCAGCGTTCCTGCGCAATCGGTGTCCGACGCGAGCGATCGGCCATGACAAGTCTCCGTACGAGGTGTGGACGCAGAAGAAGCCGTTGTTGAAGAACCTGAAGGTCTTCGGGTGTCACGCCTATGTACACGTGCCAAGCGAGAAGCGGTCGAAGTTCGACGCGCGATCGGTGTTGTGTCGCTTTCTGGGCTACTCGGACCACGAGAAGGCGTATCGGTTCGAGGAGCTGTCGAGCAGCCGGATCGTGGTGAGTCGCGACGCACAGTTCATGGAGGACACGTTCGACAGCGGCAAGCGTGGACAAGTCGGCATCAAGGATGTTGAGTATAGCGACGTCGACGGAGCGACCGACGGTGAAGACGATGCCGACTACGACAACGATGAAGGTGACCAAGACATGAGCGAGCATCCTGCAGAGCAAGCATCGGTGAACGAGCGGCCGCAGTGGCAGCAACAACAACCGTCTCGTCGTCAGCCACAGCGACAGCAGAAGCCGAATGTCGAGTACCCGCCGGGGTCCAAGCGTCATCAGCGGACGCACTCGCTCGAAGCTCTGTCGGAGCCACCAGTGGAGAAGCGCTACGGGCGTGTGGGACGCATAAGTGGAGCGAGTTCGACGTCTGCACAAGGTGCAGCCTCATCGCTTGAGGATATGTCGGCTCAACTCGCGTCGATCGAGGAAGAAGAAGACGAAGATTACGCTCACGTCGTGTATTCAGTGGGAGATTTGCCGACGTCGTTCGAGTCGGCGATGGAATCCAGCGACGCGAGCAAGTGGAAGGAAGCGTGCGAGTCCGAGTTCGACTCGCTATGCAAGAACGAGACGTGGGAGCTCGTGCCATTGCCGCGCGGACGCAAGGCTATCAGCAGCAAGTGGGTGTTCAAGGTGAAGGAAACCGTCGACGGTCTCATTGAGCGGTACAAGGCACGTCTCGTGGCGAAGGGTTTCCTGCAGAAGTACGGTGTGGACTTCGAGGAGACGTTCGCGCCAGTCGCCAAGTTCGCGTCGATCAGGATCATCTTGAGCATCGCGGCGCAGTACAAGCTCGTGCTGCACCAGATGGATGTCAAGACGGCGTTCCTCAACGGTCGGCTCGAGGAAGAGATCTACATGAAGCAGCCCGATGGCTTCGTCGACCTCGAGTATCCCGACCACGTGTGCAAGCTCAAGCGTGCGTTGTACGGTCTCAAGCAGTCTCCTCGCATGTGGAACCAGACCATCGACGAGTTCATGCTTCAGATCGGCTTCACCAAGTGCGAGATGGACCACTGCGTGTACGTCAAGCATGACGGCTCGACCATGATGTTTGTGGTGCTCTACGTCGACGACCTCATCCTCGCGAGCAACGACATGGATCTGCTCGGAGCGACCAAGCGTGCGTTGAGTGAGCGCTTCGAGATGTCGGATCTCGGCGAGCTCAAGTATTGTCTCGGCATGGAAGTCGAGCGTGACGACAAGTCGGGTGACGTGTCGATGCGGCAGACCAAGTTCCTGCAGTCGATCTTGACCAAGTTCGGCATGCAGGACTGCAAGCCTGTCAAGACGCCTCAAGAACCGGGACTGAAGCTGATCAAGAGCATGTGTGATGGCGGCTGCAAGCACGACGAGACCATGAAGGGTGTGCAGTACCGCAGTGCCGTCGGCGCCGTGATGTACTTGATGGTCGGCACTCGCCCAGACCTCGCTGCAGCAGTGGGAGTGCTGAGCCAGTTCGCCGCCGATCCGTGTCCGACGCACTGGCAGGCGCTCAAGCGTGTGCTTCGGTATCTGCAAGCGACTCCGACACACGGCATCCGTTTCTCTGGTTCTAGCGACGGAGAGTTGGTCGGCTATTCGGACGCGGACTGGGCTGGCGACATCGAGACTCGACGCAGCACCAGCGGCTACGTGTTCGTGCGCAACGGTGGCTGCATCAGCTGGCGCAGCAAGAAGCAACGCACTGTGGCACTCTCGTCGACGGAGGCCGAGTACATGGCGCTATCGGAAGCGACCCAAGAGGCAGTGTGGCTCAAGGAGTTCATGCGTGAACTCGGTGAAGATGCGGGCGACGGATCGCTGACGGTGTTCGAAGATAACCAGGGTGCGATCGCGTTGGCCAAGAATCCCGAGTTCCACAAGCGCACCAAGCACATCGACATCCGCTACCACTTCGTGCGTGAGAAGGTCGAGGACGGTCAAGTGGCGCTGAAGTATTGTCCTACGCAGGACATGCTGGCGGACATCATGACGAAGCCAATTGCGGCGCCGCAGTTCGACGCGCTCAGGACCAAGCTGGGCATCGTGGTCGCCGACGAGTCGAGTGGGAGTGTTGTCAAGACAGATGCGAAGACGCCTCGCCAAGCGACCGTGTGACACGGACGCGTCATCAGTGAGGTCGGCGTGACCTTCACTATGTGGTACCGCAATCATTCAGGTGATTGCGTAGATATGTTTACGGTAAGTGTACCGTGAGTGTAGGTCGGATCTGATTCAACCCACAAGCGGTTCACGTGTCAGCCACTGATTGGCTGTTTAGGAAGTATCCAGTAGGGACCCAAGGGGAGTCCATGAGGCTTAGAGGTAGCACGCGGTTGCGAACTAAGGACCTCAAATCAATCACTTTGCATTTTGCCATCTACTGCTCAAGCGACTTTTCTTCACATCCAAGGTTTATAGGTTTGCACAGGTTGATAAACATTCATGTTGTTAGGTTAGGCTAGCTAACAGTTACGTCACCCAGTACCGTAGGAACCACCCATTTCTGCGGGCTTCTAAACGGCTGAAAGCCGCCAACAAAACAGTCTCTATTTTGCTTAGCTAAGAATAAATCTCTTTAGCTAACAGTACGAAAGTACTTGGTGTTTGTATACACCAGCACGCTTCCTCCGTGCATAGTGCTGTGTGACTCCCGTCACACAGTTGGGACCTAGAGAAAAATGTTGTGCTCGTTGAAGAGCCCGTATGGCAAGAGTATTTGAAGGTATGGCCGGATCTGGAGCAACAGATCAAGGTGTGGATATGAGTAACTCTGGCTGTTGTACTTCAGGAACACCTGAAAGCAGCGGATTACCAGTTCAAACCTGTTCCATATTACTTTGACTTGGTCGAATTATTTGACGGTACACACGCTACAGGCGTGTATGCACTCGCATCGGACGAGCCGTCCCCATCCGACTTCGAGGCTGGGCGCGCTCTGGTGGCAGCGTCCACCTCGCGCTCATCGCAAGCGCCAGCACCGGCAAGTCTGGTCAACTCCGATCCCCCAGCGTCTTCAAGCGATCAGGACGCAGGCGAAACGGGGAAGAAACGCAAACGTGACAGCGGAGGCGTGCTGATTGCTGATGCGATCAATCAAGTCGCAGAACAGATGCGCCAGCGCACCATCAAGTTAAAGCCAATCAGTGCATCTCAGCGCGCCGTCAGAGTTTTGCAGCGCAGCCACAAGAGTCGGCTCTCGACGGAGACCATGGTCAGCGCCTTCGACATCATGCTGGATGATGCGAAGGCGAAGATCTTCATCGTCATGGAGGAAGGAGCTCATCGCGATGCGTGGCTCTATAATCAACTCGGAATTTCAGAGTAGGAGAGTGGCATGCGTATGCGTGGTAGTGCCATTGGCAGGCAGCGTTTCAATTAATTTATCTGACTGGATTCGGCGTCCGCACGAGCTCGCCTGATGCTGGCGTACGACTGCCACATCGCCTTGGCTGTGTTGTCCCTAAATGCCTTTGCCTCATCGTATCTGGCAGACTCAGACCGTGATGCGCGGACGCCATTTTCAGGCTCCATTTCGCCCTCGGCATGCTCATCTAGATTAACCTCAAGCTCTGCGCCAGGGTCGTCATCCGGATCGCGTTGCAATCGTATGAAATTGTGAAGAACACAGCAGGCCACGACTAGTTTAGCTTGAGTTTTCATGCCAAATTCTGGAGGTTGTTGAAGGACTCGGAACCGGCGTTTCAACACGCCAAAGGCACGCTCAATCACATTGCGAGCTTGTGCGTGCCGCAGATTGTACAGCTCCTTGTAGTTTTGTGGCCTTCAGCATGACAGATATGAGATTCAGCCCGATATTTTCACTGTATCTAGGTAAGTACCGTTGTTGGGCCTGGCCCCATTCGCGCAGGTGGTAGCGGACTCCACGATACGGAGTCATGACAGATTTTGAGAGCGCGTATCCTGCATCTCCCAGGTCGAACAGGTTTGCTGGCGTACGAAATCCCCGGCGTCGAGCGTCAGCGAGAACTGTCGAATCAGCTGCAGACCCTGTTGTGTAACTCTAGTCAGGATTGTATGCACGGAACACAAAAGATTACCATGGATTTTACCTTCCCAACCGGCCAAAACGTACGCAAACATCATATCAAACGTGCACGCAGCGAACACGTTTTGGGACAACTTCCCATTGCGATCACGAAATGGCTTTGCGTTTTCCATTTCCACGAACGCAGGTATGTGTGTGCCATCAAACGCCAATTGTAACGGGGCTTCGTTACATTTGTAGGTAGGTTTGCATTTGTAGGTAGGGTTTTTACATTTGTAGGTAGGTTTTACCTCCCCAGGCCAAAGGCCGCCTGGGTTCAGTCGTGTCAGTCAGTGATTGGCTGAAAGTGGTGTCGCAGCACCCTTCCAGCCAATCAGCGACAACATTACTTAACGGCCATTGGCTGGCCGGGCCCGCAAGGGCCAATCATCAATCAGAGTCGAATTTTCCCCCTAAAGCAGACCTGCCTCGAGCTTGCTCGAGGCTCCAAGCTTCCTCAAGGGCGCTAGCGTGCAAGCAACGTAACGGGTACTCTAGGCCCGTTACACCTGGTAGCACTTCGTAGTCCTTCCAACGGCCAAGTCAAGATGAGTGCGGATATCCAGTTCGAAGACTTCCCTCATCTTACTTCGATCGAGTGGGATGCCCTCCACCGCCTCGCGGATGCGGCGGGCGAGGCCCTCGTGACGACCCTGCTGCGATCAGGGTCGACCGAAGCCCACCGTCTGGCTGCGCAACAGTTTATGGAACGCGAGCTCGCTGATGCGAAACAGCGAGCATCGACTCCCTCGCACTCCATGAAGAACGAAGTGGTCAAGTTGGAGACGTCCACTTACTCCGGCGTCGGTAATGACCGACTGCCTCTGAACCGATGGTATCGCGAGGTGGAGCTCGCGATTTCATCTCGACGCATCGAGATGGAGCCGTCCAAGGTCAACTTCCTGATCTCGCGTCTGACGGGCAAGGCCAAGGAATGGGCGCTCGGCAAGCTCGTCACCGGGCCAGATGCGTTCGACACCCTGAAGAGCCTTCAAGACGACCTTCGCCTCGCGTTCGAGCCGCCCCAAGATGAGTCGCGGATGCGCGCGGCGTTCTTCGCCCTCAAGCAAGGCAGAATGAGCATGCGCGATTACGTGCAGAAGACGCGCCACTTGGCTTCGTGCGTGGTGACGCATCCGATCGACATGGCGTCTCAAGTCCACGTGTTCGTCTACGGCATGCGCGAGGGTATGACTCGCTACTGCCTGACTCGCGACGAACCGCAGACGCTTGAAGCCGCATTCGCCCTCGCGCTCCGCGAGGACTACACCGTGACCGCGTCGTATGCACGCGCGGCCTCTGCTGAGGAACGTGCCAACGGCGGCCCGGAGCCCATGGAGATTGATGCGATCGAGTACGGCTCGGCCGGGTCATCCCGGTCGTCAGACTCACGCGCTGGACGCGAAGGTCGAGGTGGTCAAGGCGGTCGCGGACCCCGTTTGATCATTTGCTTTCGCTGTCAGAAGCCGGGTCATCGCGCGGCGGTGTGCCGCGCTCCGGCTCCTGTGGTCGCGGTCGTTGAAGCATCGGAAGCTGCCGACGCTACCTCGCCCGCGCTGCCAAAAAACGAGCAGGTCCAGTAGGCGCGGGGCGCCCTACTGGCTGGAATGGAGGTCCGGGTCCCCCGGCAGCAGCCCGACCTCCTAGCCCCACTGTGCTCCACGCACAGTTCAATGCTACCACCTCGCGCGGCGACACAAGGCTGATAGTTGTTCGGCTTCACGTCGCCGGAGCGCGACGACCTCTGCGAGCCCTTCTCGATTCAGGAGCGACGAACAACTTCGTCCGCGCGTCTTGCCTGTCTGATCTCCCCGCGGGTATCCGCGTGCGTGAAGGTCCAGGCGAGATGTCCGTGAAGCTCGCCGACGGAAAGCCTCGGCTCCTCCCCCGGAAGTCTGTGATGCTGTCGTACGAGTTCGACGGGTTCACCAGTCTCGACGAGTTCCTGGTGATCGACTTGAGCCTCTCGTTTGACTGCATTCTCGGGATGCCGTGGCTAATGCGCTACCAGCCAGACATCGACTGGCTGTCTCGATCGGTGAAGCGACGTCGTGGGTACGACGTCAGCGCGACGTTCGCGCAACTATTAGCGGTTCCTGAGAAGTGGCCGCACGTTGCTGTCGTGGATCCTCAATCCACGGCGAAGACCACACCAAGAGTGAGCGATGGCCCTCAGTGTGTTGTCTGCGCTTCGGCAACTTGCGATGACCACATGGTTGAGCAGCGGCTCCCACAGAGAGCTGGCGCGGATCGCGTTCCGCGTCGCGATATGAAGAAACACAAGCGTGCGGTCGAGCAGGGGCTCCCGCAGAGTGCCAACGCGGATCTTGTTCCGCGTCGAGAGAGGGAGAAGTACGAGGGTATGGTCGAGCAGCGGCTCCCACTACCAACGATCGCGACGCGCGCGACCTCGTACCAACATTCGAGTAACATCTCGAGTGAGTCAGCGGACTCCTCGAGTGACGAGAGTCGGTCTTCAGCCCCGAGCAGTGGCTCGCGGCGATTGCGGAAGAATCGACGACGGCGAAGACGCAGAGGCGCCGCCGTCCGCGTAAGTGGTGATCCGACGGCGGCGCCGGAAACAACCACGGTCCAGGTCGCGGAACTTCTCGCCGACAACTCGTCGCGCGTATCCTCCTATCGACTCGCGGATCCCCCTCGCGACGCTGCGTCGCTCACCCGACTCCCGGGCCTCTCGTGGAAACGTTTCACCCACGAGATTCGCGACGGCGAGCTGGAGCAAGTGTGCTTGATCACGAACATCGACTCAAGCAGCGACCGCAGACCAGTCGGCGCGGAGCCGAAATCTGCGAGGGAGGAGCGCTTCACAGCGCAATCCTGGGACGCATTGCGTGAATCCGGAAACCCAGTCTACGAGCTCGCTCGTGAGTATGAAGACGTGTTCCCCGAGAAGATTCCGGCTCAGCTCCCAGCTGATCGTGGCGTGAGGCACGAGATTGATCTCGTGCCAGGCTCGAAGTATTGCGTGACCCGACAATGGCCCCTCCCGCTCCAGCAGGTTGAAGCAATTGATGAGTTCTTCGAAGCCCGTCGGCAGGCAGGCCATGTTCGTGAGAGTGTCTCGCCACACTCGAGCCCGACCTTCTGTGTCAAGAAGGCCACCGGCGGCTGGCGCATCGTCCATGCCTTCAACAAGCTCAACGACGCGACGATCCCTGCGCAAACGCCGATCCCTCGAAAAGACATGGTGCTGGACTCCATGTCGGGAAGCACAATCTTCAGCGCCATCGATCTGACCGATGGCTTCTACCAGATCCTGATGCGCGAGTCCGATATCCCGCTGACTGCTGTTAGTACTCCCAGCGGAATGCTCTGGGAGTGGCTCGTCATGCCTCAAGGTCTGAAGAATGCACCTGCGACGTTCAATCGCATGGTTTCACATGTCCTTCGCCCGCTCAGAGACTTCGCGCCGAGCTATTTCGACGACATCTTCATCCACAGCAAAGCATCCGAGAGATCATCAGAGGTGCAAGTTCACTTGAGCCATCTTCGTCAAGTCTTCGACGTGATGAGGAAGAACAAGCTGTACGCGAACCTGAAGAAGTGCATCTTCTGTGCGCCGGAGATTCCGGTGCTCGGCTGCTATGTCGGACGGGGAGGTGTCCGTGCGGACCCTGAGAAGGTGACTTCGATCTGCTCGTGGCCAGTGCCCACGAACCAAACGGAACTGCGCCAGTGGCTCGGACTGGCGAATTACTTGCACAAGTATACGAAGAATTACACCGCACTCATCCAGCCGCTGTCGTCGCTGTTGAAGAAAGACGCCACGTGGTCGTGGCGTCCCGAACACCACGCAGCATTCACGTCTGTCAAGCAGAGCCTCGCCTCTGCGCCGATTCTGATGTTGCCCGACGATTCCAAGCCGTATCATGTCGTCTGCGATGCCAGTGATTTTGCAATCGGCTGTGCGCTCATGCAATTTGATGATGACGGTCATGAGCGCGTCGTGAGCTACCAGTCTCGGCAGTTGAAGCCCGCGGAGCGTAACTATCCGGTCCACGACAAGGAGCTCCTTGCGATGCGTTACGCGCTGACCAAATTCCGCGTCTACCTGCTGGGCGAACAGACGTTTGCGATCTACACCGATCACGCTTCGCTGAGGACAGCGACGAAGAGCCCCCATTTGTCACAACGCATGGCGCGTTGGCTCTCATTCTTCGCCGAATACAACTTCGTCGTGCATTACAAGCCGGGCAAGTCGAACATTCTGGCAGACGCACTCTCGCGGAGACCCGATTATGATCCGCGTTCTGCAACCGGCCCCTTGATCGATGTTGATGACGACCAAGATGAAGACTGCAACATGTGTGCAGCCGCGGGTCTCAACACAACGGCGACAACGCCCGTGATACCGTTGCGAAACCAACTCGCCGAAGCGTACACCGAAGATCCCTTCTACGCTGCGATCATCAAGCATCTGCGCGCTCCCTCGGACGACACTCTTGCGGCACTGTCGCGTCCAACGCGCACGCACGTCGAGCGTTACGCACTCGACGGTGATCTTCTCACCTATCGCGCCGATGTCTTCGACCCACCGCGGGTTGTTGTTCCGAATGATGCCGATCTCCGTGCTCGTGTGGTTCACGAGTACCACGATGCTCCGACTGGCGGACACTTGGGCCGCGAGAAGACCGCCGCAGCTCTCTCGCGCCATTACTTCTGGCCCCACATGTACAAGTGGGTTCGCAAATGGGTGCGAACATGCGAGATCTGCCAGCGTGTGAAGCCGTCGGCGTCGTCGCAAGCGCCGCTCAGTCCCTTGCCAATCGCGACCGAGGCATGGCGCTCGGTGAGCATGGACTTTGTCTTCGGCCTTCCACGCGACTCCAAAGGAAACACCGGCATCGTGGTCTTCGTCGACCGGCTCAGCAAGATGGTGCATCTTGCTCCTGTGACGCCAAACGTCACTGCGGAAGAGACCGCAGCGATCTTCCTGGACATCGTCTTCCGGCATCACGGTCTGCCGGAATCAATCGTCTCTGACCGCGACCCGAGGTTCACCTCGGCGTTCTGGACACGTCTCTTCGAGCTCATGGGGACCCGCCTCATGATGTCGACGGTGGCTCACCCCGAGACGGACGGTCAGACGGAGCGCGTCAACCGCGTGGTCGAAGACGTCCTTCGCAGCTATGCGACGTCTTACTCGGAATGGTCCGAGTTCCTCCCGCTCGCCGAGTTCGCGCTGAACAACGCGATCCACGCGTCGTCCGGGTTGACGCCGTTCTTCGTGAACAACGCGCGTCACCCGCGTGTTCCCGCAATGCTTGCCGTGGGAGCCCCCACGGCGCAACCTGTCTCCACTCTTGGTGGGGGAGGAACGCATGCGACAGTGCCACCAACGGGCGTCCCCCTGTCGGCATGTCCAGTTCAGAATGAAGACGACAGTTCCGGGTTCCAACACGAGTCAGGCGGGCCGAGTAACCCGCTCGGCCCGGATCATGGCGTTGGCCCACCTGCCACGCCGAGTCCATCACCGGCGATCAACGCAACAGCCGTTAACCCGCGGTCAAGGCCGCACACCACAACATCAAATGCTCTCTCGCGTTGGGCGTCGCGAGAGTTGATCGACCCAGCGCACACAGTCGCGGTGCGCGGCGGCGCGGCGTTTCCCGCCGCGCCATTGATGGCGAATTTCGATCCCAAGCCTGCAGTGCTCCCGAGCGACGCTCGGGCGGCGTCAGACTTCGTGCTACAGCGCCAAGCCATCGTGAGATTCGTCCGCGACGCGCTTCAAGCGGCCGCGGACAAGCAGAAAGAGAACGCAGATCGGCGCGGGCGCCGAAACACTGCAACGTTCAAGGTCGGCGACCGAGTGCTGCTGTCGACTGAAGGCATCCGTCCCTCAGCTGTGACGAACTTAGGCGCAAGCAAACTCGCGCCACGCTTTATTGGGCCCTTCAGAGTGCTGAAGGTTATTGGAAACGCCTACACGCTCGATATTCCAACGTCAATGCGGTTACACCCTACGTTCTACGTCGGGCGGCTCAAGCGTTACCTCCCGGCGGTCGTTCCTTCTTCGGATCGCTCCGAGTCTCCATCGTCGGCAGACCTTGGCGGCGCAGCTGGCGCTGCGTCGGAAACAGATGTCGGGGCCGAGTCCCCGACCGCCCCGCTCCGAGAACCTGCGTCTCCAATCCCCGCATCCGCTCGCGCGAGTCTTGAGAGCGCTGGTCGATGCGCTGAAGCACTTGGCGGTCCGCAATACGGGCGTCCTCCGCCTGCTCGAGCCGTCGCTCGAGCTCCTCCATCCGGTCCCGAGCGTCGTCCAACTCGCGCGCGAAGAACGCCTCCCGACCGTGAAGCCCAAGATACGAGCCGCCATGAGTACCATCGCGACGGACCGCCTCCTCTCCTTGACGCGTCGGGTGCGGTGCGCTGGATTGTGGAGCGCATCGTGGAGCACGAGGATCCTCCTCGTGCGCTTGGCCGCCACTCTGCGTCGAGTAGCTTGGCCATCCCGCGTGATCGGCGGTACCGCGTCCGCTGGCTCGGGTATCCTCCCGAGGATGATACATGGGAGCCGCGCTCGCAGCTTCATCGCGATGTTCCTGACGTGGTGAACGACTATGACGCCAGTCATCCCCCGGCTGCTGCCGGGGCGAGCGCGAGCGCGAACGAGGTTCTGGTCGTCGGTCTTCGAGTCGACGACGCTGTCGCTCGCGACTCCGCGAGTGACGTTCGAGCGGAGAGCGGCTCCGCTCACGCCGGCGGCCACCACCGCGAATAATCGCTTGGGCGCGCTGAGATCGAGCGCGGTCGTACAGACCAATCCAGAGACGCTCGTCATCGTCGAGCGGGAATTCAGCGACGTTCTGCTGCCAAGTCTCGGCCGAGTACCGAGTCGCAGGATAGCAGTGACGACAACCTTCCACGTGGTGGACGTAGCAAAAGCGGTAGACGCCGCGGCCCCAGTAGTCCCAAGCCATCGTGCAGATCTGCTGGCGAAGCTCTTCCAGCGAGTATCGGCCGCGAGCAATCTCGCGGCGCTCCAAGTCCGCGAGGAAACCAGCTCCTGACTCTTGGTGCGCGTTCCAGCGCGCGATGAAGGCCGTCCACGAGCGCCGAAGAGCTTCGGCGTCGACACCTTCGAGTGACTTTCCGCGAAGCGCGCGGAACCGACGGAAGTACTCGCGCATCGCGTCCGGAGCGTCCGGACGCACGGCACCACCCAAGTCCCAGAGGTCCCATCGAGCCAAGTGAGAGTCCATCACATGCCGCGGCGCGATCGAGCTTGACGACGCAGTCCCGACCGTTGGTGCGACCGTCTGCGTCGCTTGAGGCGCCGGAGCTGACGGCGCCATGCTCGCGCGGGAGTCCCGCGCGTCGGCCGTGCCTTGGTTCATCTCCTCTTCGGGCTCCACGACCACGCGTGCCTGCCGGTCGTCCGCGTCGGTCTTCTCACGTTCCGCCATTGCCGAAGTGTCGGTTGGCTCGGATCCAGTCGTGGTGTTGGGCGTCGGTGCGACCGACGCCACTTTTCCGTGCGGCGCGGCCGTCCCTGGTGCTACCATACGGCGCGCCATATCGGCGCGAGCGCTGCGCTCGCCGCCTCGTCGCCGCTCCATCGTCGTCGCCGCTTTCCGCTTCCCGCTCCTCGTCCCGCCTCGATCTTCGAGGCGCCCTGCGATTTCCGTTTCTATTTTTGTTCTTCGCGCCTCTTGCGCGAATTTTGAGAAGGGGGTGATGTAACGGGGCTTCGTTACATTTGTAGGTAGGTTTGCATTTGTAGGTAGGGTTTTTACATTTGTAGGTAGGTTTTACCTCCCCAGGCCAAAGGCCGCCTGGGTTCAGTCGTGTCAGTCAGTGATTGGCTGAAAGTGGTGTCGCAGCACCCTTCCAGCCAATCAGCGACAACATTACTTAACGGCCATTGGCTGGCCGGGCCCGCAAGGGCCAATCATCAATCAGAGTCGAATTTTCCCCCTAAAGCAGACCTGCCTCGAGCTTGCTCGAGGCTCCAAGCTTCCTCAAGGGCGCTAGCGTGCAAGCAACGTAACGGGTACTCTAGGCCCGTTACAGCTGTGCTCGTTAAATGCATAGGGTAAAAGCTACCATTACTCTTCATATACCGTGGCTGCCGCGGCCCCATAGAGGCAGAGGCATTGTCGCATTGTCCTGCACAGCATTACAATACTGTGCAGGAAAATGCATGGATGGATGCAGTAGGGTGGCAGTTTTACGTTAGAAACCTATTAAAATACGATGTTGCCGAGCCCACTGTCGTCCTCCTAGACAACTTCGACCGCCATGTCTCCGAGGAGGGATAGCGGGTCGTGGCGAAGAGGCCAATGGAACGGTGGCCCCACTACCCCCAACCAGTACAACGGTCTGTCAGCCTCTGGATGTAGGAGTAATGGGCCTACTGAAAGCTAAGATCCGTGCAAATTCGTCTGGCATTACGGGCTGGAGTGCAATGGACAAGCATCTTCATGTCGCTGTCGTTGTATGAGTTTGTGTCACTCGTCGAAGTCATCTCGTCGCGTGCAGGATGCTTCACAAAGGATTCTTGTTGAATCTCGCAGGGTCGTAAGAGGAGCTGGCGATGCTCTCGGAAAGAACGCCAATATCTATTCTTTCGTTGGTGAATAGACAGCTGAATGTTCTGATTTCAACGCGTGTGTGCCAGCCAAACGGGCGATCTGGGCGTGTTGTGGGTATGCGTCGAGCTCAGTCACCCGTGTTAGCTCTGGCGGCGTGCAGTTGCGCAAGCGGGGCATGCGTGTTGTGATGGCAGCTGGGCTCTCTGTAACGCACGCCCAGCTGCTTGCTCGATTCTTTTGGACGCCCAGTGTGTAGGCATTGTGGACGGGACGGCCAGGCCGTGCCGCCGCGTTGCTGCCGGTGTCGTAGTTGGACAGGGCTTGGTTGCTTGGGTGCTGCATATGCCTCATTAAACAAGTTGAAGTGATATGTTGATCCTGCCTTTATTATCTTGCTTATTGTATGTCTCAAATATCCCATATTAGTATCCCATATTTTCCCGTAATAAGTTATGTTACAGAAAGTATGGGGATTCCCATAATTAACGAGACCTGGTCTAATTTGTATATTTTTGTGCTGACCACAATTGTACCACAGCTGTCCTCTATTCAAATCGCTTGTAGTCTTCACACTTGAGAGCTGCAGCCATCCCTCGAGCTTCCTCGCAGGAGCCCTTTCAGTGCTCAATGTGCTCTGAGAGAGAAAACAATAGTCTTGCTATTCGACACGCCTTTCATTGAACCGGGTTTTGTTGCTCCTTTCCGATTGTGAAATGCGTGTAAAAGCCGAAAATGGCGAGTTGCTACAGGCATGCCGAGTTAAAATGATCGAACATAGACAATACAAATATACCGACAAACCCACAGTTAGCAGCTGGACGCGCTGTTGAAATTTTGATCAAAATTAATATCCAATTCTGAAGATGAGCATGCTTCTATACTGTGATATATGAGCGATTCTCAAACATTATTCTGAGATGTGCACTTTTCCGGCTGTTGTTGTTTTGTGTGCATGCTATATCGCAGGTACCGTGCTGCGTAATCGCTGGGCTGGACCTTGAGCAGAAAACCAGCTGACGGGCGAGAAGCACTACGAAGGGAGGGACGAGGAAGAGCGGGAGGGACCAAGGGCCAGAGCGACGAGCACCTGGCGGAACTGGGGGTGCTTTCCGTTCGCGGGGCCGAGTGGTGATGGCCGATGAGGGCTCCTGGCGGAGAGCGGTGCGGTGCTTCAGCCGGCAGCGCGACAGCGACTCGGAGGTCGCGGGCGACGACTTCCTGCCGGCGCACGCGCTCGGGCGACGAGCACTGGTTCGCGCCAACGTCAAGGACGCGGCCAAGGAGGCGTCCGCCGTCGCCGCGGCCGGGCTCAGCTCGACCACGCTCACCAGTCAGTTCATGTGGAAGCTCGCGATGCGCATGTCGTTTCACAATGAGAGCCGGTTACTGCAGCATTTATCGCGTTCCATCCTGAGTCGTAGCGCTCACCGGGTACGGCGCCGTTCGAGCCCCCAGAGTCGTTTATGTGGAGACTGATGTGATCGTGGACACGCCTGACAGCACGGGGACCGCAAGAGTCTTGTCGAGGAGCGGTCGTTCTTCACGCGCTCGAGTGAGGTGAGCCTGCCGCCGTCGCCGGCTGCGTCGTCGCTGCCAGCGCCACTGCCAGCGGGCAGTGTCAAGTTGCTCGCGTCCACGGCCCACCACTCCGACCCAGACGCCGCCGCGAGCCCCGAGACGGGTGTGCCGTCGTCTTCATCATCCTCATCAGGGTCGTCGTCGTCTTCGACGGGGACAGCGACCAAGGTGCCGTTCTCGCCGGCACACACGCTCCCGCCATTCCCTCCACTGGTGTTTTCGCAATCGAGAAAGACCCAGAAGCGCTCTCGTGGGCTGACACTGCGCGAGTACGTGGACTGGGAGCACATCGGTAAGTCGTGCTGCGCGGCACCTAGGACTACCGCGAAGGCAGGAGACTGACACCGTATTTTGGATGTGATTCTGTAGGACTGCGGCCTGGACTCTCGCTACGCGTCGTGCGCGCTGAAATCGTCGGCTCCATGCCGTCTGTGACTGAGTACGTTATGCACGTAGTGGACCTGCATACCAAGGTGTTCTGGTTCACGAAGAAGCGCTCAAGCGATATTTCCATGCTGCGACGAAAGGTGAGTGGATGAATCGATCGTTCCTTGCTTGAGTTCACTCCAGACTAACCTTATGAGATGCAACACCAGATTCGCGGCATGATTCGAAAAGAGACTGACACGGAAGAGCAGGAAGAACTGCGCTTTCTGTTGGACTTGCCGTTCCCGAGACGCCGGTTCCGGAACGCGAGCACCGATTCGCTGAGCCGCGACATGAATGAGATCGAGCTTTTCCTGCGCAACGTGGCGGCGCTCGAACCTGCAACTACTCTGCGCCGTAGTCTCCTGCAAGAGTTGCAGCGAGAGCTGTGCTCGTCCGAGTTCATCACGTCACTCGAGCACATTGACACGACCGGGGAGCCACCGGAGCCCAAGTGGATCACGTACGACCTGTTCCGCAGTCTGAACAGCAGCGCAACAGTGGAGGGCAGCACGTGCTACAAGTTCCTGCACGCGTTTGCGAATCGATGCGCCGTGATAGAAGCGGCAGTGTGTCCGATGTGCCACAATTTCGAGGACACGTCTCTGTCGAGTGAAGCGTTGCGCGACTTACGTACGACAGTCACGAGCATCGAGAAGTACCTGCTGGATCATTTAGACCCGCGGTACGCCGACACGCTGTCGTTGCTGGACCAGAGCGTCGACGTGCAATCGATGGTAGCAGGCTGCGTGTGTCACGCAGTGGAGGACACCGTGCTCGTGCCGCTGGAGAAGCAGATCGCCTTTCTCGTGGGCACAACTGTGGACGCAGACGTCGAGTCGCGACTGTCGGCCAACATCGAACGGATGCGCCACCGGTCCCAGACGGAGTGCGGCATCCCCGAGCATCTTCAATCGGATGATGACTGGGGTCTTTCGTGCCACCATCTGAGCATGATTGACGAGCGGCCGCTCCCGATGGACAAGATTCAAGAATTGCTGCGCTCGGCGCTGGAGATCTTCAAGAATTGCGGCGAGAAGAACCTGGAGTGGCGCGAGAACTCGGCGCTGACAGCTGACGACTTTTTGCCCATCCACATTTACGTGGTGGTGCACAGTGGACTGAAGCGGCCGCTTGTGACCAAGGAGCTGTTGGGTGCGATGATCCACCCATCGCAGATGCTGGGCGAAGTCGGGTACTTTCTCACCATGTTCGAGGTCGCGTTGAAGTACATTGCCGATATGTAGGCGCCGCGGTCGACCGAGGTGGCTTTTCCGTCTGTTTAGGTCGCAAGCAGTACAATAGCCTGTCGCCATGCAGCCTGGTGCGCATGTGGCGACAGTATCATAGCTCAAACGATAACCCGCAACATATAGCTTTGGTCGGTAGCGTTCGACCAATTGTGTGGCTCTAGGCAGTGTTGGTGCTCCCGTTTTGTGCCAGCCAATAAGATCGAAGGAGGACATGCGCGCCGCGGCGAGGACTGCGTGGCGAGCCCGCTCGGCGCTCGGCACCCGCAGCCTCGCGAGTTCTGCGCGTATGCCGCGACTCGACGCGTCGCTCCCTGGTGCGCAGGCACTGATGCGCTCGCTGGAGAAGGCGCCGTGTCTCGAGTGCGGTCTCATAGTGCCGGTCGCCGAGCGTGTCGAGTGCCGTCTGTCGGGGCTCCCGCTCGCTTGCTCCCAGGTACGGCGCTCGCGTTTCATCCTATGCTAACGGCTGTTTACTGACACAGCTCGCTACATATTCGCACAGACTTGCGACGACGAGCTCTACCACTCGCGACGCGAGCTGCTGGAGCGCTTCTGCTCACTTGCCGAGGATGTGGAGTTCGCTGGCAGCACCGACGCCCGCCAGCTATTCACCAAAGGTACGGGGATGCGCTCATCGCGCCACAACGAAGCAACCACCGACTGATCTATTCGCACTCCAAATGTCCTGGTGACAGTGCTGGCGCCAGCTCGACGGCGTGCAACTCCGTCGTCCGCTACCGTCAGCAACTGGCAAGACTATGTGGGGCTGTACACGACCGACGCGCGCTGGCTGAAGGACCCTCGAGCACTGCGCCTCGCGTCCTCGGCATTCTCGTTCGTGCTCACGCTTGGCGCCTTTCTACCGGCCATGGCACCTGCGACCACCGATCCTGTCACACTGCACGTAGTTGGCGCTCGTGCCGAGGCGACAATGCCTGACGCGCTCTGGGACGAGGTCGCGCTGCTGCACCCGACCCGCTCCTTCGACATCAAGCTCGTGGGCGACCACGTTCCCATCGCTCGCTCAACTGCGTCCGGACGTGGCTTGCCTTTGGTCGTCGAAGCCGTGCGCGGATTGTATCATGATACGTCGGTGTCGACTGGTCCGGCTCCCGACGCCTTCGTGCTGTTCAACCCCGGCGTGGGCCACCCACAGCTGCGCGCACGCTGGCGTCCGACTCTCGCGGCGTTGCTCGCGACTGGCAGACCACTGCTGCTCACAGCTTTCAGCGACGCCGACCAGGCACGCGACATCGACGCGCTGCACGAGGTCGCGACCGAGATCAACAGCACTCTCGACTTCATGGTGTCACCGCGCGAGAATCCGTTCGGCAGCCGAAAGTGGCAAATCAACGACGACGGAGGCGCGCTCACGCTCATTCAAACCAATGCGCGCGTGCTGGTGGTGCGTCTAGCTCGATAGACTTTGGTCGCTAAATAGAGCAAACTAGATTCAAGACACCAGTCTCAAGTTCTACTGCGTCTGCTGCATCCAGTGGCGAACGGCCTCTCCCGGGTTGGCATACGCCGCACCAGGCGTGCGCTCGGATTGAACGATCGCCAGCGCCACGTAGAAGTCGTCGGCGTGCATAACCCACTCGCCGTCACCCCGACCGTCGCCCTGGGCATCGCTGGCACGCTGTCGTCTCTGAATGGCGTCGCGCCTGACCCGGTCGAAGATGCTCGCGGCTGCAGCGCCGCCGCCTGCAATCTCAGCCATGAAGGACGTGAAGGCGGAGGCCGTCATACCCACTCGCACGTCCTCATGCAATGGCTCGGACGCGGACCGCTGGTTGTCACTGCCCGCGTAGTACTCGAAAAGCGGCCAAAGTATCCCCTCAACATCCATGCCGACGAAGCAAAGCCGCTCGGGCGGCGGCACGTCGCTCTCGACGAGCAAGCCAAGATCGCCAAAGAACGAGAGCAGCACCTCGCGCGGTGAGAGTTCATAGGGTCGTCGCGAGCGGCCTGATGCCAACTCCTGCGCATACAGCTCGAGCGCGCACGCGCCGAGGAAGAGCGCGAAGCCTTGCGGCGGCAGCAACTCGTCCTCTGGCGCGCGAAAGTTGGCGAACAACCTGTCGATCGTCGTCGGCGCCAGGAAGGCAGGGCTGAGTTTCATGTCCTCTAGCATCCGGCCGACGGCCGAGCGGTCGAGGCAAAATTGGTCGCCGTGGCGCGGATCGCGTCGCGCGTGCGAGTATTGTACGAGGATCTGAAGCAGCGGACGGTGACACGCCAGAAAGAGGTCGCGGATCTGTGGAGCCAGGTGCCAGTCGGCGTATTTTTCAAGCACGGCTGACACCGCGGGCGATGGCATCGCCATGTTCACATTCGAGACTGTCGAACCAACGGAAAGCGGCGATGCGGATGAGGAAACGGCGACACGTGAGCGGCCAGGAGTTGGGTCTGGTGGCAGTACGGGGTCGCATTGGTACTCCAAGAATGTCGAGCCGGTATCGCCTGAGCCGGATGTGCGCTCCTCGATTGGGGGAGGGTACGCGTGTTTGAGCGACGACTTCTCCATGACGGCCCTCTCCACAACGGCTGTCTCGTGTTCAAGCACAGCCAGCAATTTCTCTTGGTTTTGAAGAATGTCGTCGCTCAAGCGTCCGACCCACGACGTTCGCGGCGGGTATAGCACAATGCTACCGCGCTCAGAGCCACGTCCAGCACCACTCGTGCCACCGTTGACACTCTGGCTACTCCCGTCGTTTCGTGAGGCTCCCATCAGACTGAGAAGACTGGACCAAAACTGTTTGGCCTGCTCATACTTGCGGTCATTAGGTGGCAGAACATCGGCGAGGAAATGGTCCAGACACATGAGGAAGTCGTGGAAGAGCAGTCCTCGCTCGATCGCGTAGCGTGGCAGGTGTCGCAGTAGCCTGTCCCGCAGATCCTCGCGCTTCACGAGCTTCTCCTCGAGCACTGTTGAGTACTCGAGAAGACGCACAAGTGCATCGACCGAGAGTCGCGGCGCCACCGCATCTTCTTCGTTCCCAGCTCTGGAGATCAAGTTGCTTCCAAACTCACCAGATGTGAGCATCGAGGACGACGATGAAGTCGACGGCAGAATCATCGATGACGCCGCAGAGGAAGGAGGGATAGAACTGCCTGGCATAGCGGGAGAGGTCGCATGCAGCTCGAACAGTTCACGCAGGTTGCCAACTGCAATGTCCTTGCACAGCACCAGCATCGCAAAGGGGAGCGCAACGCCATCCCACTCGACAAACGCGACCAACTGGCCTTTAAGCATGTGCGCGCGCTCCTCAAGGATCATATGACGCTCCTCCATTTCCTTGTACCGGTCTTGAACACGACTGAGCTTCTTGGTCAGCACATCGACAGCAACCCGTTTGTCCTGCGAAAAGAACTGGACTCGCTCCAAGTCGCTCTTGAGAACGCGGGTGTAGTCGTCGAGAGATTGAGCGTGTTTCTCGCGCTCTGCAGCGCGAAGATCCGCCATTTGTACCTGCAGTCGCAGCTGCTTCGAGCAAATAGAGACGTCTGTGTGAATGCGCCACGCGACGAAAAACTCGCGGAGCCACGCACGCTCCACGTCGCGGACGACCGACGCGACATATCCGTGCTTGGCGAGTCGCAGTTCGGCGATGGAGTCTGCTGCTTGGTGGCTCAGACGCTCTGATTCATCGCGCGATGTCTGAAGCTTCTCCTCGAGCTTGGTTTTGGCGCGCGAGAGCGAAAAGATGCACTCTTTGGCCTCCGCGAGGTGGTCCTCTGCCTCCTGCGAGCGTTCGCATCGAGTTGATAAGTTGAGCGATCGTGTCGCGATATCCCACTTGTTCCAGCTGCGGCGCAGTGCTGCCTTCGCACTGCCATGGAGAACGAGATGTAGCTTGGATAATCCTAGCTCGAGGCAGTGCAAGTGTTTCCGTTTGGCTTCTGCATGGCGGTGGATCGACCGGAAAGCTGTAGCCAGCTGTCGTTCTCGACGCTGTGTGAATACGGCAGCAAGACGAACCGCTCCGTGAACGAAGCGATCAGTGTCAGAGCTCTTGGAGAGACGGGAGATATTCCCGCGTAATTCGTCCACTGCGCGCTTTGCGTCCGCAGCCATCGCAAACACCTGGAGCTGGCGGAAAGCGCTCCCCTTACGCTGCAACTCAGTGCGACGAGCGACTCCCGCGAACACGCTGAATATCTTGGCGCATGCAGCAGCGATCTCTCGAGCATTGATCTTCCACCGCAGTACCGCCGACAGCAAGACCACCCGGTGCTTCCGTTTCACAATTCGAAGCAGCACTCGACGGCGAGCTTTCCGCCGCTCCGTGTCTTTCCTGTCGCTTGCGATCGCCTCTTTCTGCTCCAGTTCTTCGGCTAGCGCCTGCTTTTCGACTGACAGCCGCGCCATCTTTTGAATCTTGTCCGTTTCACCCGCAATTTTGTCGAGCAAGTCCGCCTGGAGCGACCGATTCTGCTCCATCAGTTGCTTGGTCTGCAGTTTGAGCTGCTCCTCGCTCTTTCCCCGCAGCGCGAGCTGGTCGTTGAGAGTTTTGATAGACTCCTTGGCGTTCAAGTCTTGCATCAGCTGCTTCTGCGTCTCGTCCTTGAGGAACTTGTTCTCTCGCTCGAGTGTTTCTAGATGCTTGAGACGCTCGTTCAAGGACCGGATCGTCTCCTTGTCATCCATGGCCGTCCGTCGGAAGTTCTCCGCCTCGGTCTGAAGCGACTGGCTGTCTTTGAGAACCTGATCGTACTCGGCTCTCGCAACAGTATGAGCAGAGGCTGTAGTATCAGTACTACGTGAATGTGATGTTGGCGATAGCGATAGCGGTGCTGTAGTGGCTGTTATAGCGGTGGTTTTTCGCAATGGAGACGTGAACGAGCCCCCAGACGAAATCGTTTGCCTTCGGTCGAGCTTTGGTCGAGATCCCGAAGGCGATGACACTCCCGATCCAGAGTTCTCTCGGCTATGCTTCCAAGGCGCCTTGTACGATTCGTGTCGCTCTTGCAATGCCTCCCCATTTGCGATCCGCGATGGCGAGCTGTCACGGCGACCTCGCGTATCCACGTGCATCACGTGACAGTCGTCTTGTGAACCAAGTTGCTTGGTTGGCGGAGACACTACGTTCTCCTCGGCACGCTTGAAATCGTGCCAGATCTCCTTGCGCTTCCCCTCGTCCAATAGACGCGACGACCGCCGGGCGGGGTCGAGATCCCACAGCTGCGGCGTCCGCAGCGACGACGGTATCGTGGAAAAGTCTTTTCGCTTTAGCAGCACTGACGATGTGATGTTCGGTGTCAAATACAAACTATTGCTGCGCTTGTAGGGGGATGTCGACGGTGAGAGCGGCACTGGGATGCTGCCAATGTGTTGCAGCGGCAAAGGGTGGACGGGCGAGGGCGATGATGGAATCGACATTTTGTCCGGTGATGTGCTTGCACGGTGACCATTTCCAGATTCACGATTTGACATTTGAGACTCCTCCAGTGACGTGAGTTCGAGTGAGGATGCTGATGTCAATTGAGGCTGATCCAGCGGGTCCCTTTCCGTCAAATTGCTGTTTTGTATCTGAAGCACCAGCTCAGCACCGATGGCTTCTCGGTCGCTCTCGTGGTTTTGTCGATCACTGTCAGTTACACCGAGATCGTCCGGCTGACCTTGGTCTCTACCACCACCAGGAGAGAGAGTTGCTTCCGGGAGGTCAACATTCAGCCACGAGTCGGATGGATCCTCCTCGTCGATTTCATCCACACTTTCATCACAATCCTGCAATATCGGCTGGTGACGCTCGCCGTCCACTGTTTCCAGCTCTCCTTCCCTCTCGTCGTCGTCGCAATCTCTCAGTTGCCCACTGCTGAGAGCTGCCTGCGCGTCTGCTGACGTCTCGACTGCTTCATTCTGTTTGCCTGGAACGTTGTCTTCCACCTCCGCTATGATTATGCTTCCCTCGTGGTCATCATCGGGCGGAAGACTCATGTAGGAATCGTTTGGAGTCTCGTCCTGGACGGAGTCGCGGTTATCTTCGTCTTCGAACTCGGACGGGCTCCAGTCACGGATGGCATCCTCGCCAAGCAGGTCGTCATTGTCGTCGCTGGCGGAGGGTTTGTGCCCACAGTCGGCGACATGCGCCATCGCAGCGGGTTGCTGGCTTGGAGGGCGAAGCAAAGACAAACAGGTCGCTGAGTCCTTGCGATTTGCCGCGCCTGAATCGAGCCTTGAAACTCCACAACCGATTTAGTTTTTGCAAGCGGCGATAGCTTTGAACAGCGGGCTAAATATACGTCGTTGCGAGGGAACTGACGCACCAGAAGCTGCATATCATGGATGGGTATTATGTGCATTAGATGTCACCAAGGACAAAATCACGAACAAAAGCAAACCTATTCGGGATTTTGTTTAGGTGTGAAAGCTGCAGCCAACACCTGCACAGCGCCATCGTGCGTCAAGACGAGACCGTGCGGCATCTAGATGAGCTTTTTGCTCTTGAAGAACTTCTTGAGGTAGAGCACCTGCCAGACCCCCATGCCCAGCAGCACGACGATCGAGAAAAAGCTGAACCAGAGCACGCGCGAGTTGGTCGACTCGTTCGTGTTGCGCATCGCCGCCTCGCGCTCGCGCATGTAGAGCATCTCGCGGTGGATCTCGTCCACCGTGTCCTCCATCTTGCGCAGCTCCTTCTCCACCGGCATCAGGTGCTCGCGCTTCGCCACCTCCGTGTAGTCCTTCGCCTCCACGCCGTGCTTGAAGTCGAGCAGCACGCGCGCGGGTGCGTCGTTCGTGTTGACAAAGCACACCGAGTAGCTGCCGCCGGCGTCGGCTGTGAACGAGAACTTGTGGATGTCGTCGTCCGAAGTGTCGATGTTGGCGTCCTGCTTGAGCAGCTTGTTGAGCGGGTCCTTGATCGCGAGCGTGACGCCAGTCTTGCCTTTGACGGCGCCGATCACGTTGTAGTGGACGACCACGAGGCTGCCCTGGGCCACCTCATCGCTCAGGCACTTCTCCAGGCGGCGACGGATGTCGAACTGCACCGCCTGCGTCGTCGGGGCCAGCGCCGCCACCAGCGCCACCAGCAGCAGCGCCAACAGCGCGCGCGGCTTGCTCGCTCTGCTCTCGAAGCTCATCGCCAACGTGGCAACGAAAATTATCCGATCCTACAAGGTTCGGATCGGTGGCGCGATTCGCACTTGCGATTCAACGACAATTCATTGAATTGCTGTCCATTCCCGCGCTTTTCGATCAGTAGAAGTGATTTGAGCAAAAATGTCGAGCGCTGGACCGACACGGGTGAGCTCCATGTGCTGCCACCGCTCTGCTCGATGAGGCGTTGCGACTGACGCCTCGTTCCGCCTCGTGTGTGCTGCCGCAATGGGCTCGCAGGAGTGGTTCCAGAAGGAGAAGGCGCGCGTCGAGGAGGAGATCCGCGAGGTTCGCTGTCGTTTTACCATGGTTGCACATGCTTTGCGACTGCTCGTGCTGACGCTGCAGCCACTGTAGGAGATGCAAGAGGCCGTGTCCAACGTGCACATCCTGAATCAAAACATGGAGCACCTGAATGACGTGGTGCGTGGCCGTCGCTGTGTGTTGCGATACTGCTTGTACTGAATTCCGTTCGTTCCACTCCAGGGTCGAGAGATCATCAACATCTCCGCCGTGTGGGTCCAGTTCTTGCAGCAGGTCACAGCTGCGACCGCGGCGGCGGACAAGGCGCGGTGAAACAGTCGACGCGTGGAGCGAAAACACGAGCAAGCAGTTGGTCGTTCGAACGCGTATTTATTTGTCACAAAGCTCGCTGAAAATCACACTCCGCGGATTGGACTGGCCGTCCTCTGCTGCAGCTCTGCCTTCATCCTTAGTTTCTCCAGGACGCGCTGCTCGAACGCCAGGAAATCTGTCAGTGAGACCGGCGCAAGAGGGAGGGTCGGTCGTTGAGGGGATCTGGGCGATGCGGCCCCGCCGCTTGTCCAGTCTTCGGCCGCCACGATGTGTCCCTTGAGCGACACTTCTCGCCAGCACTCCTTGTGGCCTTCGATACGCACCGCCTGTGCCTGTGCGAACACCAGCACCGAGTCAGTAGTCTGCTCAATTGGATGTGGAGGCATTTGGCGTGGGTACATACCGCTGCGCTCGCTTCAGCGAAAACGATCTTTACTGAGGAGGCTTTGAGCTTGATGGATTCGATCTCGCCGTACGATCTCAGGTCTCGGCTGAGCGTATCGTCCGAGTGCGAGAACTGTCGGCGGTCCCACTTGAACGTGACGGTGCGCTGAGCCTTGCTCGCAGATTCTGGTCGCAGCAGAACAGGCACGACAGGTCAGCCAGCAGTCACCAGAGTGACACCAACAGCAGCAGTTGCACGCCTTACTCGTCTCCAGAGACTGCTTGGCCTTCTCCAGCTCGCTCCGGCGGCGGGCTTCGCGCGCCAACCGCTCCTGCAGCTCCGCCTGGCGCGCGAGACCCTTCTCGCGGAGCTTGGCCAGGTCGCTTTTGCTGTGTCGCGTGGCCGAGTGCGGCCGAGAAGAGGCCTGCTCTTTCCGCAGCAGCTCTGACAAACGACATCATCGACACACCCATGAGTTGCAGTTCATGAAGGTATTGCTGCCTTCCCATACAGAGAGCATACCATCGCGCATCTGGCGCCGCTTGGCGTCCAGCTCGGCCTCTCGCTCGCGACGCTGCCGCTTGGCCAGCAGCTCGCGCGAGAGCTTCTTGTCATAGGCCTCCTTCTGCTTTGGGTCCAGGAGGACGTCGCGCGCGTGCGTCAGCTCCAGGAACTTCTTGACTGGAGACGCGACAGAACATCACGACGATGGTCAGAAGGTAAACTCTGCGGGGTTGAGGCTTAACATGGCGAGCGTACCATCGCCGCCGCGGTCCGGATGGTGGACGATCGACTTCTTTTTGTAGGCGCGCGCGACCTCCTTCTCGTCCGCGCCGGCCTCGAGGCCGAGGATGTCGTACAGGTCGTCGCGAAACTCGGCTGCCATCTTCCGACGAGTGCTCTTGTTTGGAGTCGTCGATTTCTCTGCTTTCGATTAACGAACCTATCGTGATAATAGAAACCTGGCGTTGTAACGCCAGTGTACCCAATTTCGCCAAATGGGTCGCTTGTTCGAACAAAATGTTGGCAGCTGGAACGAACACTTTGACGATCTCCTGACGCTCTTCCTTCATCCAGTCTTCCGCAGACTCGAGAGTTCCATCGATTCAGATCAGATGATGACGAAAATGATATTCAGTGACCTAGTTACGACAGCATGAAGGCTTCTCTGCCTCGCTACTTCTTCTGGTGGTTGATGTAGCGCAGCGCGAGCAGCGCCAGGATGCGGAAGAAGATGATGTAGGCGATGACGATGAAGAAGTTCTGCAAGATCTCGTCGTGCTTCATCTCAAAGTACTGCTCCGTGTACTCCTTGAGCGTGATGTGGCCGACGGTGGCTGGCGAATTGCTCATGGGCTGACATCCGAGCTGCGAGCCGACGTTCACGTACTGCTGCAGCTCTTCGTCCCAATCGGGCAGCTGGTCGCAGTTGGCGAACACGAGCGACACCAGGATGGAGAGCGTGAACCGCTGCGGAACGATCTTGTAGAGCCACCGGTAGCCGCTCGGGATCGCGTACGCCGGGGGACTGAAGCCCATGAAGAGGAAGAAGATGGAGTTGATGAGCACACCGATGATCATGGCGACGGCCTCACCGGGAAGCGCATAGCAGAACATCTGACCCATGAACGTCTGCATCATGACGAGAAGCACGATGCACAGACAGAAGAGCACGGCGGACGTGGCGTCCGTGAACCCCACCATCGGGTAGAAGATGATCGTGAAGACGAAAGCGCTGACGATCACGAACGGGATCTCGGCGACCGTAGCGCCGACGAAATAGTAGAAGGCGTTGTAGGTTTGCGCCGCCCGCTCGCGGTAGTAGGCAGCCCGTTCTTCACACGTCATGGGCATCACGCTCTGGAAGGAGATCATCGCCTGGAACAGCGATGCCATGAAGACCATGCCGACGCCCGAGTTGAGGCCTTGGTACGACGCGTAGTCGGCGTCCACGAACACGATGCCGAACAGGATGCCGAGGAACAGCGAGACGCCGATACGCGTCAGATTGTACGACGGGGTTCGCCAGTACAGCCGCATGAAGCGAGCAACGAGAAACTTCAGCTGCGTCTTGGAGTCGGCCGCGCGCTTCTCCTGGAACACCAGCTCTGGGTAGTCGGGCGATGGACTCATAATGCCTTCGCGGTACATGCTGGCAGTCATCACGTCCTTGTGCGCGCTCTCGTTGAACAGCTTGACAAAGTCGCGGTCGTCTGCCACTGGGCTAATCACACCAGCGCCAATGCACTCGAGCATCCAGGTGGCTGGGTTGTACCGCTCGGGAAGCGGTGTCACGCCAGGAATTGCCTCGAAGTAGTCGATCATGTTGCGGCAGTCCTTGCCGAGCTCGCCGAAATACACCGTCTGGCCACCACGCTTCAGCAGAAGCAGGCTGTCGAAGAGGTAAAAGACGTCGGCCGACGGTTGGTGGATCGTACACACGATCGTGCGGCCAGAGTCGGCCACCTTGCGCACGCCGTCCATGATGAGCTTGGCTGAGCGAGCGTCCAACCCACTCGTCGGCTCGTCCAAGAAGATCACACTCGGTTGTGCTGCCAGCTCCACACCAATAGTGAGACGCTTCATCTGCTCAACCGAGCTGCCGCGGATGATCTGGTCGGCGATGTCGCGCAGTCCCAACAAGTCGAGACATTCCTCGACCGAGTCCATCTTCTTGCTAGCCGGAATAGTGCTGTCTTGACGCAGGAACGAGCTGAAGGTCAGCGCCTCTCGGATCGTGGCCGTCTCGGAGTGGATGTCCATCTGCTCGCAGTAGCCGGTGCACCGTTGGATGGCCAATGGTGTCGCGGGGTACCCGTTCAACAGGATCTTGCCGGTGATCTTACCCCCAGTCTTACGACCAGCAATGACGTCCATGAGCGTAGTCTTGCCGGCTCCAGTCGACCCCATCAAAGCCGTGATAGACCCAGGGACAGCAAAACCAGAGATTCCCTTGAGTAGCTCCAACGACTCCTTCGGGTTCTTGGGATCGGGGACCGAGTACCACAAGTCTTCGAACGCAATGGTCACGGGCACGAAGTTCTTGTGTTCCTGAACGTCGACCGCATAACTGCCGGACCCCGAGTTCTTTGGTGTCTCGGCCAGCGTGTACGTGTCGACGTCTCCTTCCTTCTCGGAGATGCCGACGTTTTCAGGGGCTTCATGGCGGTGATACTCCAGCGTCAAGTACGAAAGCGTCAGGAAGACGAAGTAGAGCACAATGATGTAGATGAAGCCGTAGACGATCCAGACGCGGTCCGTCACAATGTCGAACATGCTCAAGTAGTACTCGCCCATCGTGAGTCCATTGTACGTCGCGCAGTAGTCGATCTCACCGTACACGCACACGTCGAATTCTGGCGACCGGTACTCGTTGATCGCGAGCGCCTTGATGGCCCACGAGAGCGGACTGATCCAGTGGATCCAGATGAGGTAGTCCGGGATCTGACTCTTAGTGACGATGAAGCCCGCGAAGAGAACGAAGAGCAGGATGGATGCCTGGCCGAACGGTGTGGCCACGTTGTCATTCGGACAGTAGGCCGCGATGCAGAAGAACCACATTCCCATGGTCAAGTTGCACAGCAACACCATCGCGATGAAGATGAAGAACTTGCCTGCATCCGCTTGGAAGCCGCACACCCAGTAGACGAGACAGCTGAACACGAGTGTTTCGACAATGGCCATGGGGATCTGTGCGATCGAGTTGGCCATCACGTACGAGAAGGTCCGGTAGAAGTTGGCGCCGCGCTGCTTGTAGAAGATGTCGCGCTCAGCGAAGTAGACGGGGATCTGCGATGCCTGTCCCATGGACAGGAACATGATGGCCGAGAAGATGACACCCATGACCACCGATATTTGCGTCGGATCGAAGCTGTAGAACGTGGAGCAGTAGAGCAGTCCCATGATGGCGACCATCATGACCCGACCAAGCACGAACGGCTTGTTGCGGTAGATGATCATGAGCTGGCGGCGAAACACTGTCAACGTGCTCTCCCAGAACGACTGGTGGTAGCGCGGCATTGCCTTCATGTGCAGCTCGGCAGTCTGCAACAGCTCTTGGCCGTGAGGCGCGTCAAGCAGTGCTAGCATGTCGTGATGGATGGTAGACTCGCGGAACAAGGCAGCATACTCGCTCGCCGTCCTCGGGTGTTGCTGGTTTGTCATCGTCTTCTGGTAGCGGTACTGTTCGGCAGTTCCCAGATCGAGCAGGTAGTCGGCAATGTCGCGATCTGGCGGACAGTGGAAGCCGGCGCCTTCAAAGTAGTCCACCACACGATCACACGGGCCGTGATACATGAGCTCGCCGTCGTTCAGGATCATAACGTCGTCAAACAGCGCGAAGACCTCTGGCGCCGGCTGCAGCAGCGCGATCACGACCGTTCGGCGCAGTTTCTTGGCGATGTCTCGCTGCGTGCAGATGATATCGAAGGTCGCCGCGCTGTCCAGTCCCGTACTGACCTCGTCCATGAGACTCACGTACTTGAGGCCGAACTCCATCTCTCCCGTCGTGACGCGCTTGCGCTCGCCACCCGACACACCGCGCATCATGGCGTCGCCGACGATGGTGTTTTGACAGATCTGAAGTCCGAGCTGCTCGATGACTACGTCTGGGTAGTGCGTGAACACAGCCTTGGCTAGCGCTTGCGCCTCCGCATTCTGCTCGGGAGTCCCGTTAGACAGCAGTTCTTGCGCTCGGCGCGCCAGCTCGCCTCCGCAGAACGTATGCGCGAACTCGAGCGACTCCTTGACGGTCAGCGGCGCCGAGTGCTTGTCGCGCTGGCTGACGTACGACGTGAACTGCGGTAGCTGCTGGGTGATCTGCCGCTGCGGCACGCCGTTGTACGTGATGTCACCCACGAGTTCGATATTCTTCTTCATGGGGAACCGACCGCTGAGCGTCTTCATGAGCGCCGACTTGCCTGACCCCGGTTGTCCAAGTAGCAGCGTGATGGTGCCAGGACGGAAGACGCCACTGACGTTCTTGAGGATCTCCTTCTGCACGATCCCCTTACTTGGAGCGAACACCTTCTTGAGCGTGTTGGGGATGGTCGGCAGCTCGTGCTTGGAGCCGCTATTCGCGACGACGATATTGGCCGTGAGCGACAGGTTCTTGAACCGGATGTCCATCTGCGGCATGGGTCGACCCAGCGCCGTCTCGAACTTGGTGGCCATGAGATCGAAGAGCGCTTCTGGTCCTTGGCCCATGAGCGACGCACCCGACTCGAGGCCGATCTGCGTGGGCTTGCCAGCGCCGACTCCGTCATGGACTGGCGTCGCCATTGCTGGCTGGCTTGGGTCTCAAACGCCGATGGTATTGATGAGCAGCACTTGACGTTCCAACACGGAGCGGAATTGGAAATGACGGTGGGAAACGGGCACATAGGCTGGAGCGCTAAACGCCGAAGCGCCATGGCAGATCGTAATCCCGAGGTGCCACTGTGAGGCTTGGGACATCAACCAACTGATCAAGTTTGGGCAAGTTGAAGTGGACGAGTCTGGTTCGCCCAATCGGAAGCCCGATTACACCCAAAATAAACGGTCGAAGCCCAATTTCACCATTAGAGAGCGGTAGTCGAAGCACAATCATGGTCGCACCGCGATCGGATCGGCTGCGTGGCTGAGCACCTCCAGCTCTTCCAAATGTTGTGCGGACGAAATGGATGGCGACCTGCACTGGATTGTGTGCGTGTATACAGTTGGCGGTAAACCGAAGCTCGAATGACCGACCTCGACCAGTGGAGAGCGGTAAAGACACGAGCGCCGTGCTCAACGAAGCGGGCGATCATGCCACGAGAATCGGTGTTGGCGGGCGTAAACGTGAGCGTGACCTTGAGCAGTATGTACAAAGTCTCTGAAGTCAGATGCTGGAGTCTGTCTCACTGGAAATGCACTGAGACTACCCAATAGGACACTTTCAATGTCCTCTGTAATATCTAGCAGATGTGCAAGTCGACCAAACAACTCGCTCTCGCGCTCGAGACACAGACTCCTCACCATCCGAACCAGTGCGATGTCTGGGATTGTTTATTTCTCGTCTCTTCAAAATCTGCTGACGAGCCGATGGCATCGTTTCCTCCCTCATTCGCGACCCATTCATCTACATCATGCCCTCGAAGAGCAGACCGGCCGCAAGCTCGACGTTTTCGCCAGTCGTCTGTAGCGCTTCTAGAGCCTGTGATCAACATCACCACCACACAAACTGTCAGCAATGCAATCGAGTTGCCGCTTTTGCAACTTGCTATAATGTACGGACCATCTGCTCATCGAAGCCCAGCGCGACGAGGCGAGCGACCTTGTCCCGCAGACTGTCGCCTCCGGTAGACGCCGCACCTGCAGTTGGCGCTGGCGGTGCCGGAGAGGTAGGGTTGGCAGTAGCTGACGGAGCAGGCGGAGCCGGAATTTCATCTGCCTGCTGCTGGCCTGGGTCTTCCCCGCGCTCCGACATTGGGATTTCCTACGGCAACAGACAACCCAAGTCACTTAGACGTCCATGAACGAGTCATATCCGCGAAGCAATAACACACATGCTCAGGAAGGAATGGGACTTCGTGGGACTCCGAGTGGTCTGTGAGGCGAAGAACGTTCTTTTGCAAGTCGATGCAGCACTGCAAGATGGATAAACACAATGGACAAGTACCGTTCAGCCCAAACGACTTCGCAACATTCAAACCAGCGCAACCAACCTGGTGGCGCTTTAACATGTCCAGTCCGAACAGGAAGTCCACATTCTGTCAAACACACGAACATGAGTGAACCACAATACATATGGGTCGAAAGACGCAACCATATCCACTGAAGACTCACGAACCTGCTGGTCTAGAATCGTGAAGCTGCAGTTGTAGAAAACGTCGCCGATCTTGAGCGCAGCGAGATGAACTCGTCCAATAATCTTGGCCGTACCCACTCCAACCGCCTGAGCACACACACATCAAATCAGCGATCCCACAAGCAGTCTCGCAATCACAAAGCTTAAAATCATACTTGGCCAGCCATGCGTTTGTCCACCAGTCGCATGATACCGCAGCGCTCGGCGCAGTTCTGTTGGAAGCATTCAACCTCCGTTAGTCTTCCTTCCGCAGTGCACACCAAGCGACAGAGTAAGTACCGAAGACATGATTGTTGATTGAGCGCCGGAGTCGACAAAGGCCTTGACCTTGCGTCCATTGACCTCGCACGGGATGTACAGCATGGTGACGCGCGCAAACGATTCGGGCATCTCTTCCAGCGCCATCTCCATGTTTTCTTGGACATTCGCAAGCCGGATCCGCTCCTCGATCCGCGCCTGGGCGTTCGGGTCGAACGGGTTCTGGTCGAGCTCCATCATCTCTTGCTGCTCTTTGAACGATCGCGATGCCGCATCCATGTACATTTTGAGCAGCACCTTGCGCACTTCCTGCCATCAGTAGACATGTTCAACTTAGTCGCGAAGCTCAACTGATTACCAGGGAAGCGAGGCGTCAACATACCGCCACATTTTTGGTTTGCAGCGCTTGAGCGAGCTGCGGATTCCCCTGCTGCAGCTGCATCCGTAGCACAAAGCACAATCAATACCAATAGTCGTGGGTTTGTGCAGCACCACCAGTACCTGGGGGAGGAGTTGCGGGTTCTTGTCCATGATATCTAAAAGCACCTCTGCCGACGCGTTGGGCTGGTTAACCATTCAAGCAGAGTCCACCATCAGAGTGCTTCATATTCAACAGCTAGCCCACATTGCATCACACTCACCGGGATCTCGTGGAGACGCATGCCGGACCGCGCAGTGAACGAAGAAGGACCGCTCGATGCCGCGGGTGTGGACGTTGCAGTCGCCGACGGGTTACGCACGATGACGAGCAGGTCGTCGTCCTTGATCCCTGCCTGCTCGAACTGTGGGGGGTGACAACGAGTACATGAGCGCAGGTTCTTCACACGAGTCTGACTACAGCGGAAAACATCCATCTCTCACCGTCAGCGTCGAGCGCACCGGGTTCCCGTTCAGGACGAGCACTTGAAGCGCTGCTGGGATGCCGAACTTTCAAAGTTCAGCATGTTTGAGCGTCAGCACCTCCCGTCTCCGCAGCTCACAGCGACCGCAAGTGCCTTCACCTGTTGCTCGAGCTGCGCCGCCACTGACCCGACGCTCTGCTGCGGCTCCACCGCGATCTGCGCGACGTGGCCGCCGTCGGCGGACGCCACAGTCACCTGCATCCTTTCTCGCTTGTTCTCGAATGCATGATCGAGTCTTGGGTATTCTCGAGTAAAAACCCAAACACCCAAACACCCATACGAGATGCAAAAGATACCGGAACTTCAAGCGTCGTGATTGCTCGCATCATGAGCAGTGGGAACGCAACGCTCTCGGATCTCAAGGAAGGCGAGACAGCCATGCGAAATGTTGTTGGCGCGTCGATAATGGAGGCATACACTAACACGGAGCGTCATCTGTACCACCTGAGCAGTGCTCAAGGACACGCTGCAGGCGCGTGGGTCGTTGGACCAGATCAGAGCACGGATTCGTGCCGAGATCTTTGCTGCTCTTGATGATCAGGTCGCCCTAAAGGACCGTAGTCGTGAGCCAACAACATTGGCGGGGAGCTGATACTTGGATATGATGACCAGGAGGTGCCCAAGCCAAAGCTATCGAACGAGAACCTCATCGTGAACGAGCTGATTCGCGAGTATCTGGAGTACAACGGATACCGACACACATTGTCGGTGTTTCTGCCAGGTAGAACCCACATTCGAACGCTGTCAGTGGGTAGGATCGATGATATGTCTGGTTGCTGATCAATGGATGACGCGCATCAGAGGCGGGCCAGCCAGTTGAGAAGCCATTCGAGCGCGGATTTCTCTCGAACGAGCTAAATGGTCTGCTGTTGGTGGTGCACTAACAACACCTCCAGGTGAATTGTACACGGCGTACTCACAGTAACGATTTCGCGATTTGCAGTCATCGAAGACCCGCGGTTTACGCACGTACCGCTGCTATATAGTATCGTCGCGGGGCTACAACGAGCAAAAAGTGCGATCGGTGATCTCGTGTGAGCACGCTGATGAAGTCTGACAAACGTTCGTGGCTCCAAACAGGTGATAGAGAATACAGCGGAGAAGGTGGCGTAGACCAGCAACTCGACCGCTACAACGTATGGCCAAACGCACTCAGGAGAAACCCGCTGTCTATTCTGCAACGATAACTCTGATATCTATTCTATCCGCACACCCAGGCTCAACACGCCTCGCACGAACCTGAGCAGCAACAGAGTTCTCCAAGAGCGGGAATCACTGGTACGTCAATTCACCTTTGCAAATTTGCTGATTGTGTCGCGTTATTCTAATCGAGAGGTTGGAGTAGACAGATCGAATGAGCCCGCTCCCGTTTTATTTAGGAAGTGAGAGCTAGATTGCCGCTCAAGTCGAACTCGGCCGCTCACGCTTTCCACAACCGAACGTAGCCATCACTGCCGTACGTGGCGATGAGGTTTCGGTGTGGATGGTGAGCCAGTCCGAATGCGTACCCATTGCAGATCTGCATGGACGACTCAAGGGACCCCGTCGCCATCGAGAAGCTCAGAATATACCCCTTGTCCGTCACGGCATACAGCCACTTGTTCCGCATCGAAGGCGAGCAGAATACGAAGTTTCCCACGGCAGCGCCGCTGCTCGTTTCCGCCTTGTATGTGCGTAGCACCTCTCCGTCCATGGCCAACTGGTAGATCGCATCCGTCCGAGTGCACATGACTATCTCTTCGCCGGAGCCGGAAGCGCTCGGTACTAGTGCGATATTGAGCACGTCAATTTCGTCCCCAAGCGATGAACTGGGCGGACGGATTGTCTTGAGGCATTCAGTCGTCTTGGAGTTCCAAATCTGACGTTCGGACCGAGTGATACCGACGTCAGTGCATTCGACATTCAATCAAACAAGTGAACAACACCATCTCACCTTCAATGTCCCGTCACTGGACGTGGACAGCACTTTACTGCCGTCCGTCGAAAATATCGCCGAGTTGACGTAGCTTTCGTGGCCTTGAAACTCTTTCAGGGTCTGCCCGGATTTCAGACCGTGAATGCGGACTAAATGATCGAACGAGCCAGTCAACACTTGCGTCCCGTCGCGCGAGAACGCGACGCTCGTGACACTTTGGCTGTGGGCACTGTCGAACCGGCGGAGACACAGACCGGTGGAAAGCTTCCACACCTTGACCTTTCCGTCTTCACTTGCGGTGGCCAGCAGCTCTCCATCGCGACTTAGCGCCTCTGCCGTCACGCTCTTGTCGTGCATCATGAACTCATCCTGCATCGCACACCCACGGACAGCAAACATTAATGACCAGCGAATAAAGAACAACACATAAAACACCGAGAACCTTCGCTTGGTAGTCCAAATCCTTGCGGAGTTTGCACTTGTCAAAGTCCCACACCTCGACGAACCCATCCTTCGAACCCGTGACGAGCATGCGGCCGTCGCGACTGAACTGCGCGCACTGAGGCACCGACGCCTTGCTGAACTTGATTTTACCGGCCGACTTGCGCACCACCTTCTCGACACGATCGACCACTCGCTCCTTCGGTGCGCCGCGGAACAAATCATAGTCCGCGCCTGGTGTCACGAGACCCTACGGATAAACAGCAAACGCAGTGAGTAGATATCGGCGGTAGATACATGCATCTACTCCTACGCACCTGTGTTTGCTGCCATTTAAGAGCTTGTCCGAGAAGGACGAGCAGTCTGGACGGTTCAATGGTCGAAATCTAGTCCATCATCCAACAGCAATGAACAACGACGCAAATCTGCTCGGATATCAAGTAGCGAGTATTACCTCGTTGCGGAGCAGTTCGGCGACGTCGTCCCGCCGCCGCTGTTTGTCGACACCTGCATACCCCTCAGCTGGATCGAAGACCGCGCGGTTCGCGAGCTTCTCGAGCCGCAGGTAGCGCTCGGGCTGGCTGCTCTTCATATGCGCCATCGCGGGCGTAGTGCGGAGCAGCTGCCGGGCGACGTCACTCTCGTGCGCCTCCATCATCTCGAGCGCGATCAGCTCGTACAGGTCCATCATGGCCGCGACGCTGCACTCGAGCGCCTTGGTCTGCTGCAGCACTGCATCCCACCGACCATGGCTCACGTCGGACACGAACGCGTCGACCGAGTCCACGGCGTTCAGAGACACCTGCGTCTCCTCCTGCAGCGCGCGCATGGCGCCGAACAGCCGGTTCTCGCGCAGGAACTGCAGGATCAGGCGCACGACGTCGCCCGACGCCACCTCGAGCTCCTGCTTGGACGTTGGTGTTGCCGTCGCCTCCATTTTGGTTGATGCTTGCGGTCGGATCAAATATGAGTCCACGTGAGACGAAATGATACTTATCAACCTAAGTATGAATCGTGATTTAAGCATACCGCAGCTCGAATGTAACCAATTCATAAAGGAACAGTGTGTTCCCTTTTTCACACGTCACAGAAAACCATACTTCGTGCAAGAGTTACATGGACAGGGCAACTCAGAATCAGGTTTTAAGCTGATAAATATCTGAGCCAAGATGGCTCAGATCCGTTGCAGTTTCGTAATTATTATAAAAATAATTACAAAGAAAATGGTCTCATATTCTCTTTGGCAGTGTGTTTGATGTAATAGGAAAAAGAATCAATATATATTTGGAGTGGCCCACGTGGCCATTCGGAGCGGATGCAAAACGCGAAAAAGAGGCTCGAGCGAGATATGGCCACGTCGTCGCCTACAGCAGCACTCAGCAGGTCGGCGCTCGACAATCTACCTGCTCGCTTTCCTCCTTGACAAGCACTGACGTCTTTGGCTGTCCCCGGTACTGTTCGCTGCGGCTGTGTCCACTTACAGGAAGCTGGAGGAAACGCGTCGCGAGATCCTCCAGACTCGCGCTGAAGTTGTCGAATCACTACGCGTGTTCTACGCGGAGCCCTCGGAGCTGCCGATCGACAGAGCCATCGATACCGCAGCCCAGTGGACGTCTGGTCCGATTGCTGAATCCACAGCTGAGAATGATCTGCAAGCGCTGCAGCGTCTGAATGACGACCTTCTCGACACAGTTGATCAGCTCCAGCTCGATGGCGATGCGTCCCCGGTGACGAGTGCTACCCACGCGCCACAGGCGACTCTTATTGCGTCCTTGGCTCAGCGTGAGCACCTCCATACCCAAATCCAGCAGTCGCGCGCGATCATCGCACTCGCTGAGCAGCTTACCGACATTGATCGGCGTCTAGCAGCTGTGGATGTCGCGATCGATCGTCACCAGTTTGCAGCGGCGGCTGAGGCTATTTCCGCGATTGATGCGCTGATTTCTGCCGTGTCGGGTGGAACAGGAGATGTGAGGACTTCGGAAGGCGAGAATGAGATCATCCGGTCGATTCGTGTGCAATTGTTGGCCAAGAAGAGCAGACTGGTGGACCAGCTCAAACAATTTTACCGCCATGCGGTGCAGTGGAGTGAGGGGTTGCTCAAGGTGTCGGCCCCATTGGTTCAGCAGGGCACGCTCGAGTCATCCAGTTCATTGAGCGACCAGCTCCGGGACTTTTGGAAGGCATGCGACTTATTGGATCTCCTGATGCCTCGACTGAAAGACTTAGCCAAGGCGATGACCCAACAACTCGTAAAACCGCTGTTGCGTCTGTCGAATGCGAGTGTGGAAGAGCAGGTTTCTGCTGACGCCTTTGCTCTTCGCATCGGTGGCGATTCTAGACAAACAGCGGCGGTTGATCGCTCTTTGGACAGAGTCGTCGCAGAAGTGCAAGTCAAGTGTGCCAGTGTTGTGGCTATCCTGCTCTTCGTTCACAACGAGCTATTCGGAGGCAGCGCCGAGTTAATGAACCGCCTGGGTGACGTGCTGTGGAAGATTCCTGGCAACCTCGAAGCGATTCTTATGGGACTGCTACGAGACAAGATTCCACAGGAAGCACAAGCGCTGAACTTGTACCGAGATGCGCTCGTCTCAACTGTGAGTGATATGTTGCTGTTTCGTTTGATGGAATCATGCGATGGACACTGACATTAACAATGCACTTGCAGGTAGCAGATCTTGAAAACAAGCTTGTGGCGGTCGGGTTCTCTGCGTGTAGTAACAGTCAGCTGCGCGAGTTTGTCAATCAGCTCAACCAGTACGTGCTCGAAAGTTCGCAAGACTCTTCTGCACCTTCGAAGACTAACGGAATATGCACGTCCATCCAGGCTCCATTCAAAGAAGCGTCGCGAGCATGTGCTAAGCCATGGACGCACGATCATTCGCCAAGGATACAACAGCTCAGCCAAGACTGTTGACCTGAAGGAGAGTCACAACGCCAATGTGTCGATCGCGACAACTGCAACCAAGGGTGACCGAAGTAATGAACCGACACCCTCCCGTTCCAGTAATCCCGATTCAGCAAGCGGATGCTTCGATGTGCCCGACTACCGCGTTTCATCTGCCGCACGCGAGATTGTCGAGATGGTGCACGAAACGCTGATCGAGGCATGTTCCGTCGAGCCCACGAGCTCCAGTTTGTTGTTTCAGACGAGTCGCGACTTGTTGTTTCTCTTTCGATCACTCGTCCCGGTGTTGTGGGCCGGTGATATTGCCGAGGACGCCGAGACGTGCATGCTGTTCCACAACGACTGCATCTACATCGCACAGCATATGCTGACAATCGGGCTTCTTTACAAGCATCGGTAAGTGGATTGTGCATCACAGCGGATACACGATTGTGACTATATTAATGTGGTGGGTCCCGTTGAAACGAACAGACTGCCATCGCCGTTGAACCGGACAGCGACCATGATTGACATGGTCCCGGTATTCCGAAATGCAGGGGAAAGTGCACTGAAATCGCACGCTCAGAAGTACTCGGACGCAATCATGAGTGGTGCTGAAACATTACCGGTGCGGACTGGTCGTTTGTGTTGCCATCATACCTTTGAGACTAACCTCGTCGTTCTGCCTGTTCAGCCGCTACGAGACGTGAGCTCAGACAATGTCATGGATCGCTTCGAAGAGTATGTCAAGAGTGCACTCCTGAGGCTAAACGACATGAGCGTGCCGTGGCGTGATGGACTCCAGTCGGGGGTGTACAACAAAACTATCGGAACGATAGTGGAACCGCTCGTCAAGAAGTTCGTGGATGGCGTGCTCTCCGAATCGGTGCGGTGATTTCGTTGTTCATGTCCTTGACGAAATGTATCCGTGTAACTAACTCACTGGATCGATGGTTCAGAAATTGTCGTCGAGTGCAGTTTCGAACGTGCACCGCTTGTTTTCGCTTCTTCTCGAGGTGATTGATTGTTGGTGTCGTATTTGGCGCTGCATGCTGATCACTCACGACATTCAATCTGATCGTACGACAGAGTGAGAAATTGTTCGCGTCGCGGGAGCTTGCTCGGACCCACGTTCCATCAATGGCTCGACTAGCGGGACTGGCTTCGCTGACGGTACGATTAACGTTGGTGTGAATGTAGTAACACTCGTTTCGAGGGGTTGCATGCTGATCGTCTCATCCGCGTTGACTGCAGTGCGCGCCGATCGGAACAATCCAAGACCAGTACGAAGATGGACAGCTTGGCGCGTTCACGTCTCAAGAGCTCATCCGAGTCGCTAAGTATGGAGTCCTTGACGCTGGAAATGTTTCGAGTATGTTCGCTAATTATCCAACTCGCTGTTCAGGTCGTTCTACCCTGACTCGCCTGAGCAACAGGCGGTCATCCGCCAATTATCACAAGCATAAAATGCGTACCTCAATGTGCTGAGCATGCGTTAACTTCTCCTCTTTCCACACCGAGTAAGTCATTCGAGTACGAGACACAGTGACTCGGTCCTTTGCTAGACAACGAATGCATTTCGATTTTGAACAATGCACATGTGCACCTATTACTTGGTCGTCCACGATCTACAAATGGACTAGATCCACTTCTTGTATCGGAAGTAGATCTGGAGACTGACGCCGATGGCGAGCACGAAGACCCAAAAAAGCGCGTAGCCATAGCGTTCGTGGAGCTCGGGCATGTTGTCAAAGTTCATGCCATAGACACCCGTCAGAAACTGGGCAGGCAAAAACACGGTCGTGACGATCGTGAGGGTGTAAATGACGTAGTTCATCTGGTTCGCCTTGGCTTCGCGGTAGTCCTCCGACATGAGTCGACACATTTGCAGGTGCAATTCAATGTCGTCGAGAACCTGCACGACGTGGTCATGCACGTCGCGGACGTAGGCGGTGACGGACTCGTCGAACTCGCGGCTTTCGATCAAGTTCTTGAGCACCTCACGCGCAGGCTTCAGCAGCCGCGGGAGGCGAAAGAGCTCGTTCTTGATGAACCTGAGTCGTGAGATGCTGAACTTGTGCTTGAGCCGCTCGAGTTGGTCCTCCAGCTCCATCAGGTTGTCCGTAATCGAGTCGACAACCCCAGTAACTTGGTCGACAATCACGTCGAGCACTGCGTAGACGAGAAAGTTTGCCTTGTTGTGACGCAGTTTCGAGTACGGAATCGCAAGTCGGCGGTTGAGCTCTTGCCAAATGTTGCTCAGATCCTCGTTCTTGACTGTGATGACGGTGTGATCACCCACGATAAAGATTGCGACATGCTCGATCCAGAGCCGGAACGGGTCGTCGTTCTCGTCGTCGCTATCGACACTGTAGCGGCTGCCGATACTGGTCGCGCGCTGGCGGAACGACGAGTGGCGCTCGAGCTGCTTGGTGACTGCCGTCGAGACGGACCGCGCGACGGCGGCTAGACTCGACGAGCTGGCAGTTCGCACGGGAAAGTCCTTCTCGTCCGCCAGAATCTCCATCCGCAGCACCGGGAAAACGAGGAAGAGGTGGTTCTCGTAGCGGTCGAATTTGGGTCGCTCGTGCATTTCAAGCGTGTCCTCGATCGCGAGCGGGTGCAGTCGGTACTTGATCGCGAGCCGCTTCAGGTTGAGCGAGTCGCGGCCGTTCACGTTGATCCAGCGCACAGAGACCCAGGACGGGCGCTTCGTCGTGAAGAACTCGGAGAGCGCAGGCGGCTTGAGCGTGAACTGCTGCAGTCGTGTGCGCGAAAAATCGGACACCGTGATGGCCGCGTGTTGATATCCCGTCGGAGCCATTCGGCGTACCGTCGGCTCGTCAAACAGATGCACGAGCTTGAGCTTGTGCACGGCGGCGTCGAACTGCGCGAACGAAATGCGCTGCCGCGACAGACGATCGATCGAGCCCACGAGCTTGAGGAAGGCCGCGTCGTCGGTGCACCGGATCCCCATGGCCTCCAACGCCGCGCGGAACCCGTCGTACGTCAGCTCGTCGTTCTCTGTCGAGACATCCAAAAAGATAGCATGAGTTTCCTGATGTGTGCTGCATGGAACAGATCAGGCAACCTACGATCGGGCCGAGCCTCCTCGAAAGCGGACTGCAGGCGAGAGTCCGTCACGTCAAAGTACGGATCCAATATCGCGAGCTCGTCGTCCGCGTAGTCGGTGGCCGAGCCATACGCCATGTATCCATCAGCCTTGCCGTTGCGCTCGCCGCCTCCGTGCCGCGCGCGCGGGCTGTACAGGAACGAGACCTTGTCGACGCTCAGCTGGAACTCGGGCGGAGGCCGCACGCGCCGCCGCCACGCGCCAATGCCGCTTCTGGGCGACGAGTCCGTCGTCATCTCGGCCGTGGACGCCGCGCTGGTGTAGTTAGACGCGGGGTGCCGCGGCGGCGACGACGGCTCGCTGCACATGGAGCCGTCCTTGGGCGACGAAGCCAGGGTCGTTTCGCTGGTCTGCACGTGGATACTGCTCAGCAGCGGCGTCTCCTCCTCGACGCGGTAGAAGTCCATCGCCGGCGCTCGACCAAGGGGAGAATGAGCGCGGACGCGAGCTGTGCACCGGCGCGGCGGAGCTGATCTCTCCCGTCAAGTTGGTCGCGCGGCGCCGGTCGTCAGAAGCGGCTCATGCGGTCGCTGAGCCACGATGCGAATCCAGCCAACGAGGTGCAGTTGGTTTCGGATGGAGCAACGGCACGCGCAAGATCGTGGATTGGTGGAAAAGTTGTCCCACTGAAGAACACGAGTGGCGGAAATCGAACGATCTTCGGGAGACAGGGTTAGAGCACGAAAGTCGATTGGACAAAATGATGGAAGACAGCCAAATATAGCGTGGCCCACTCCAATACTGATTCACTGTCGGTATCGCGGGTACGACACCGGTTTGCTCCCCTTGAGGAGGGGCTTGCTGCGTTTTGGATCGCGACGTCGGCCGGAAGAACGCGCGACAACCGACCCGAAGCAAGTCGCAGCAGCCATGGCGGACGTGGCCAAGGGCAACGGCGGGCTCACGAGCTACTACCAGCAGAAGATCGAGCACCTGGAGCTGACGGTGCGCGATGAGACGCAGAACCTGCGCCGCCTGGAGGCGCAGCGCAACGAGCTCAACTCGAAAGGTGCGGGCTGGTCGGTGTTGAGGGCTTCATTCATGCTGTACAAACAACTAACCGCTCGCTGTTCCTTGGGTGCGCGCAGTGCGCCTGCTGCGCGAAGAGCTGCAGCTGCTGCAGGAGCCAGGGTCGTACGTGGGCGAGGTGGTCAAACAGATGGGCAAGTCCAAGGTGCTCGTCAAGGTGAACCCGGAGGGCAAGTACGTCGTGGATGTGGACAAGAGCATCGACATCACCAAGTGCACGCCGAACACGCGCGTGGCGCTGCGCAACGACAGCTACGTGCTGCACAAGATCCTTCCCACCAAGGTGGACCCGCTGGTGAGCCTGATGAAGGTCGAGAAGGTTCCGGACTCGACATACGACATGATCGGCGGTCTGGACAAGCAGATCCGCGAGATCAAGGAGGTGATCGAGCTGCCGATCAAGCACCCGGAGCTGTTCGACGCGCTCGGTGTGGCACAGCCGAAGGGCGTGCTGCTGTACGGTCCTCCCGGAACGGGCAAGACGCTGCTGGCTCGTGCCGTGGCGCACCACACGGACTGCACGTTCATCCGTGTGTCGGGTGCCGAGCTCGTGCAAAAGTACATTGGTGAGGGCTCCCGCATGGTGCGAGAGCTGTTCGTGATGGCGCGTGAGGCCTCGCCGTCCATCATCTTCATGGACGAGATCGATTCGATCGGTAGCTCGCGCATGGAAGGTGGCGGAGGCGACTCGGAGGTGCAGCGCACGATGCTTGAGCTGCTCAACCAGCTCGACGGCTTCGAGCCGGCGCAGAACATCAAGGTCATCATGGCCACGAACCGTATCGACATTCTGGACGCCGCGCTGCTGCGTCCCGGCCGAATCGATCGCAAGATCGAGTTCCCCAACCCAACCGAGAGTGTACGTTGCTGACTGCTGATGCTCGCGTGGGATGGTCGTCTTTTTTTTACCGACTGTGTTGCTCTTGTGTGCGGCAGTCTCGTATCGATATCATGCGCATCCACTCGCGCAAGATGAACCTGCTGCGCGGAATCAACCTCAAGGTCATCGCCGAGAAGATGCCGACGGCATCCGGCGCCGAGTGTAAGGCCGTGTGCACGGAGGCCGGCATGTTCGCACTGCGCGAGCGGCGCATCCACGTGACGCAGGAGGATTTCGAGATGGCCGTGTCCAAGGTGATGAAGAAGGACTCGGAGCAGAACATGTCGATCAACAAGCTCTGGAAGTGAGGAGCCGCTCGGATGATCGAGCAACGCGCTGGTCTGTCTGCGGGGTTGTCGACCCCAGCAGGAGAACAGGGTCGGCATGAGCGTAGAACGGCTCGAGTGGTTGGTTGGCTATTCATGCTCTTAAGAATACGATTCCATTCAAGGGCGTTCATTTTGTGTGTGCGTGTCTCTCTCTGGCGGATCCACGGCTTCACGACGAACGTTCGCGTGGGAGTATATTTATCGCAGCAGGAGCACCAGTCCAGCTATTATCGGCTCGAGCGGGTCGCCAGATCCGAATTGGGTGGGCGACCCACCTCGAATTTCATCATTTTCACCATGGAGAGAAAGAGCTTTCTGGCCAAAGGGCCAAGCAGCTCCGTCAAGGCCGGGCCGGCCTGCTTCCAGGACATTGACCTCCACGCACAGCCCTACCTCACCAAGCGCGGCCGCACCGGCAAGCAGATCGTCAAGCGCGTCTTTGTCATCTTGGATGGTGAGTGTCGTGTACATTGCACTATCTTGACGGGAGCTCTGCAACTCATCGATGGTGGCTGTCGCAGGCTACCTGTTCTACTTCCACGATGCGTCGGCGGCCGAGCCGTGCGGCGTCATCCCACTAGCCAACTCGGAGTATGTGGTTCACTCGTACGCTTCCACCGACCAGACTGACAACTACTGTTTCGAGCTGAGATCACCGGCGCGCTCATGGGGTAAGACATTGCAAAGCTCCATTCTCTACTCACCGACACTGAGAAGCACCTCCGATGTCGTAGGCACTGTCATCCTCCACTACCACAACGTCCTGCCGGCCAAAGCTACCGACATTGAGCGGACGCTCGAGGTCGCAGGCTCGCGCCGCCGCCGCCGCCATTCGCAACAGGGATCGCCACAGAAGAACCAGCAGGCGTCCCAGCGAAACGCAGGGTCGGCCAGTGCTGGCGGTGGTCGGAGCGAAAAGCTGTCGCGGTTGATCACGTTGAGCGGGATCTCAGGCATGACGCTGTGGCCGCGGCGAGCCAACTCGTCCAGACGCCAGCCCGAATGCTGGGACTCTGAGCGCCGCAGCTTTCTGGATGAACCTCAGAGTGAGCAGATACAGTTCGAAGATGGAGTCGAAGCCTCGGAGAGGAAGACGTTCATCGCCAAGATCAAGAGTGGGCGGCACAACAGCTTGCTGAAGATCCACTGGACAATGAGTACGGCACCGGACAACAGCGAGGACGCAGCAACTGCGATCGTAAATTCGCCATCCACTCGGCGTCACTCGACGCTGTCGTTCAGCTGCCACAGCAGTTGGGCGAGTCGCTCGAGCTTCTCGCAGCAGCAAGATTTCGTGGCCGAGAGCGACATCGCGGTCGAGCACTGCCACGAGCTGTGCGTGAGCGGGTTCGTGGAGAACGCGACGCGCAAGCTCTTCCACTTCATCTCGCCGCACTGGACGTGGGAGAAGCTGTGTCGTCGTCGCAACTCGCACATGTCGATCGTGTTGGATGGGAGCGACCATCAGCCGCGAATACGGTTCGCCTCGGCGTTTACAACACCGAGCGCTGGGGCTGGCCGGGGACAAACGGCGACTGCGAACATTCGGCATCTCTCACTGATTTCAACGGCTTCGAGTTCTCTCGTTGGCCGTGGGTCGATGCCAGGTGCGATGATGACTCGGCCTCGGGGCAAGTCGCTGCCGCTACTGTTGCTAACAGACGGCTCCGCGACAACCAGCGCTAGTTTCTTGACGACCACCGCGTTTTCATCGCTGCACGCGCGGACTAACGAGCAAGTTCTTGGCAACTTGACGACGGCAAGTTTCAAGATGGCGCGACCATCCTCGCCATCGTCTCGTCCCCCTGCGCTACTGCTGCTGCAGGACAAGGCGCATTTCGAAAGCGCAGCGAATAGCGCCATTGCTATTCCTGTGGCACCCATGACGGCCAAAACGATCGTCCCTGCTCCGTCTTCGATATCGCCAATGAAGTCTGCGCCATCTCTACCTGCTTCTGGTGCGCGGTCGTCGCTGTTTTCGTCGTTCAAGCTCGCGCTAAACACACAGCACAGCGTGGCTCCGTCGACGATTCTACCCGGACATACCGCGAGTCAAGGCAAGGACATGACAGTCTCAACCAGCTCCAATTGTACTCCATCGCCAGCGAGTTCGTGCCAACCCAATGAACCGACAGCACCGCTACCGTCCTCAGCAAGTTCGAAAGCCGCGCCACGGTCACCGCCTCGATCGCCACGGCATTCACCACCCAAGAGCAATTCGCCACACAAATCGGCAGCATCGAGACCAGCTCTGGGGGCGACTGTCAATACACTACCTCCCACGCCGCATTCGCAGCGGACTCAGGATATCCGCATCGTGCAGGCCATCAGCGTCGCCGAGAGCTACAGCGGTGGATATCTGCTCAAGCAGTACGAGCCGCTCAAGGTGATCGGTACGGGCGGCTTTGGTCAAGTTATGGTCGCTCGACACAAGGCGTCGGGACAACTCGTGGCCATCAAGTCGCTGAGTAAACGCGCGATCGCGACGCACCACCAAGTGGAACACTCGCTTTCCGAGAAGGCCGTGCTGACCATGTGCCAGCACCACCCGTTCATCATCCAGCTTCACGCGGCCTTCCAAACCATCGATCATCTGCACCTTGTGCTGGACTACTGTCCCGGAGGCGAGCTCTTCTTCCACCTATCGCAGCGCGGCCGCTTCCAAGAGAACCAGGCCGCCTTCTACATGGCCGAGGTGGTGCTCGCGCTCGAGCACCTGCATCGCCACAACATCATCTACCGGGATCTCAAGCCGGAGAACGTGCTGCTTGACAAGGACGGCCATGTGCGCCTCGCCGACTTTGGGCTGTCCAAGCTCGGCGTGGACGAGCAAACGCTCGCCACGACCTTCTGCGGCTCGATCGAGTACCTTGCGCCGGAGGTGCTGGCTGTGGGCGACAAATATTTGGGTGAGCAGCTCCCGATGCCACTCTCGCCTACATCGCGACGCGGATATGGCCGTGCCGCGGACTTTTGGGCTCTCGGATGCTTGCTCTTCGAGCTGCTGACGGGTGAGCCTCCCTTCTACAGCGGCAACAACCGGCCCAAGCTGTACGAGCGCATCATGGAGGCGCGCCTGACCTTCCCGGCGTACATGAGCGCTGACGCCGTGGACTTGATCCGAGCTCTGCTAGCGACGGACCCATACGCCCGCTTGGGCAACGACAGCCGGTGCGTGCGCGACCACCGCTTCTTCGCCAAGCACGTCGACTGGGACCAGGTGCGCGCGAGGAAAGCGCAGCCTCCCGTGCAGCCTCGAGCTGAAGCGTTCGCCAACTTTGACCAGTACTTCACGTCAATGCCCGTGCGCCAGGTCGACAAGATGGTGCAGTTCCCGGCCAAGATCCCCATGGACTACCAGCTCTTCGAGAACTTCAACTGGGAGCCGAGCTCGCCGCATTGATGACATTGAATATGAAACACGTTAGACTGGACGAAAGGGAAGTCATTCTCGATCTGGCGTAGGAACGCTCCAGAGTTTGCCCATCTAGGGTCTGCCACATCGTGGCTGTCATGGCACTGGCGTCAAGCGGCAGCGCCATGGTTTCACGTATAGCGATTTGCCCTCACGCGGCACGAAGCTCTCCATGTTCCCGTCCACCATCCCGCACGCGATTCCAGTTGTTTCTCTCGAGAGTTGAGCAGGTGAACATTTGAGTGCGAAGATAGATCGGATGACCAAACGCTGACCAACAAGCGGCACTCGAGAACAAAGATTGTCAAGCGGCGCTGTGGACTTCGTTGGTCTTCGTCGGTTGTCTAGACACAGTTCGTCTTGAAACAGCCCGCGTCATATTGTTAAACGCCACCAGCTTCCTATTTTAGGCTGCGCCGGCAACACCGATGCAGCGGCTGTCTGCTCTCGGCGTCGCGGCACTGAAGCCGACTGGCCAGCACCAAAGATGCCGGCGACGCACGTGCACGTACAGACCAAGGGCCAGGCGGCGGGGCTGCGGAGCTTCCTCAGCCACCGCGCGGTCCCCTCTCATGGCCAACCCACCGGTCGGCAAGCACAATCCGGGGCGAGGATGGGTGTGCTTGTGTGCGCTGTTCGGTTGGTTGGGGTCGCCGCGACGCTGTGGTACGTCGTCATCTCTTTACAGGCAGTGTTCGCGGCAATCTCGGTTCTCCGCGGGCTGGGTCGGCATGTGGCCAGTCCCGACGTCTACACTGCCTCGCTCATCGCGGGCTACACTGGGAAAGGGACGCTCGCGTCAAGTCCGTTGGTTCGAGATGTTCTCGGTGGTGTCACCACGCCGCGCAGCGACACGCTGTATCTAGAGACCGCGTCATCTCACTCGTTCACTGGATGCTCCGCGGTCGAAGATTTCAACAAGAAGCTTTACAACGGGACGTTCCTGAGCTACCTGTTTGCCGAGCTGCAGGAAGACACGGCGTACAACATCTCGCTAATGAACGACGTGGAGCTGGTCATGCCGGTCGTCGACTGCTCGTACTACGGCCTCGTCATTGACAACAACAACGTGGTGCGCGTGTACTACCTTGTCCGGCAAGTGAGTGATCCTGGAGTGCTGCACCTGCTGTCGACGACGATGGTGTCGCAGAACTATTATGTCGAACAGCAGTACCAGCGCGGCGCCGCGCTGTTTACGACCATCGCGATTATCAGTGACATGGGAGCCTCCAGCGTGGACTACCATTTGGCTATCGCCCCCAACTATCCGTACGAGTCCGATCCGGACTTCGTCGTTTGCGAGTTCGTCGAGATCACGAGCGACGGCTTTTGGTTCGTTCGTGAAGTGCCTGTCAATCCACTGACAGACCCTCCGCGAGATATCCTGACTGCGTGGCGAGAGGGCTTCTACATCAAAGATTCATCGGCCCAGGCCAATATCAAGAACTGGTATTGGGAACTATCGGCAACTCCGATGCTGGAGGTGAGCGCTCAGACGTGGCGTGCCCAGACCGTCCAGCGCGACACGTGGGCGTGGGTGCACGGAATCCACATTTTCTTTGCTCTGGATGGCGCCTTCCAGCTGAGCGCGCTGCTGTTCGTCGTGTACCGCGGCTTCTTCCACCACGGCTGCGTCTGGATTGGTGACTCATTCGCACCGATCTCCAGCTCCCTGATGTACCGAGGCGTGCTGGTATTCATCTCGAATGCCGTCGACAACTTCTTCACCTGGACCGAGTACAGCCTCGCCATCGGCTACCCACTTGCAGGATATGCTGGCATTTTTTATCGCCCAGAGCTGCTCCAAGCAGATCTGCTGACATTTTTTCTGAACGTGGCCACTTTTCTGAGCTACGCAACCAGCGAGAGGCTCGAACCGGCAGTCGTCATCGGCAGCTTCATCATGGGCTACCAGTTCCGCGAGCAGGAAGCCGCCAACTTCCCCGCGGCCTACTCAACGCTGGTGGCATTCGCGAAAAGGGACAATGCACTGGGTGAAATCCACGGGGGCACCTTCCTCGACAGTCTGTCGCCGTTCGCATTCCGAACGGTGCACGAAGTCGACACGAGCAATCGCGACTCGGCGATGCTCGGTGCTATCGCGAGCATCTTCGTGGCGATGATCTGGGTGGTGCTCTTCATAATTATTCAGAAAGCGCGGCGACGGTGGACGACTCGAAAGATGACTCGAGCAGCAAGACGGCGATCCAGCGGCAGTGCGAAGCTCCCGCTTTTGCTGTTCGAGTCGGCTACAGGCGCCAAGCTGCAGAAGAAGTTCGGTGTCCTCGCTGCGTACGACAACTACGTCGACATCGGCGGCCGTCGATATGCGTCGGCCGACGCTGTTTACAGCAACGGGTTCGTGATCGCCAACAAGAAGTTCGTGATCGCGATCGGGGATCTGTTGACCATCCTGGGGATGAAGATCATCCACATGCGGTTCGCCAACGTGTTCGTGTACGAGCTGATCGACGGCGAGACGATGAAGCAGACTGCTCGGCTTGTGTATCCCTCGACGATTTCGTGGACGGATCTGTTTCATCTCGGCGTCTCACACCTTGGCTAGCTGGTCGCCCGCGCGAAGCTATTGCGAAGAGTGCGCATTTTGAACGAGCCGAGTAGCTGAGTAAGCGCACTGCCGCAGTTAACCTTTCGATTTGTCGAGGTCGATTGAGTTCAACGCATTCTGGTCGCTGTAATAAACGCTTGTTAGCCAGCAATTGGCAATAGTGCGGTGACAAGCAATAGGGTCTCTACTAGGTGCTCGTTTCGCACAGTGTCAACCGATTGTCATTCGACAACATTCGCGATGATGTCAAATCGTCCGTCCAAGAGAAAATGCCAGGCGAAATTGTCCTTGTGACGCCACCTGAGGCCCTGAACGAGACCGGTAAACCTTCACCATCTCTGAAGAATCCGCAACAAGATGTCAAGCTTGAAAGGCAGAGAACGAGACCTGCACTGCCTAAAGCAGGAAAAATTGTGCGAGAAGACGATTGACCGAATTTCACCGCAGCTTCGCCTGACCAACGATCATTAACGAATTTGTCGTCAAGCCACCTAACGAGTGACAATCTTCTGTCGAGGAGAGCGTCTGCAATGAAAGATCCTGCCAGATCAACTTTTCCAGAAGCTGGACCTGGGTGGCTCAGATTCGTTACTGTCGAAAGTGAGATTTTGCTCGAACCCGAGATGGCAGCTCCTATTTTAAGAGACGGAGGAGTGGCGGCAAATATGTAGTGTCGTCATTCCCATCCCGATCCTGCAGCACAACATGCCGCTCATACACACAAATGTCCAGCCGCACAGCCAGTCTGCGGGACTGCGAGCGGTCATTGGCCATCGGGAGGGGGACGGCGAAAGTCCGACAGAGCCGCCACGACCGCAAGACAAGACCCTGATGCCTCTGCGAGTTCAAGTGCTTCGTTTCACTGGACTGGCCGCGACCCTGTGGTATGTTGCAGCCTCGTTCCAATCGGTGGTCGCATCGGTCACAGTCCTGCGTGGACTCGAGTACCACCAGGTTGAGCCGGAGATCTACTCGGCATCCCTGATCGCGCGTTACACTGGTGGAGCCACAATTGCTGCGAGTCCGCTCGTCCAGGACATCCTCGGTGGCGACACAACACCTCGGAGCGACGACATGCTGTTCCTGGAAAGCGCCGACTCACACTCATTCGAAGGATGCACCTCGGTCGACGGGTTCAACCCCAAACTCTACGATCCAGTGTACTTGCGCTTCCTGTTTGGCGAGTTGCAGGAGCACACGGCATACAACGTATCGCTGATGGACGAAGTGGAGCTGATTGTTCCCGTCGTCGACTGCACATTCACCGGCCTCGTGATCACTGATGACAATACCTTGCGCGTCTACTACCTCGTCCGGCAGGTGAGCGACCCTAGCCTGATCTACATTCTGTCGACATCGATGGCGGTGCAGAATTACTACATCGACCAGCAGCACCAGCTCGGAGCCGCTCTGTTCGTGACAATTGCGATTATCGAGGATATGAGCGCCCCCAGTGTCGACTACCACCTCGCCATCGCGCTGAACTATCCATACGTAGACGACCCGCATTTCATCGTGTGCGAGTTCGTCGGTATCACACCCGACGGGTTCTGGAGCATCCGTGAGGTACCGGCCAGTCCGCTCATCGACCCTCAGCGCGACATTCTTACAGCGTGGCGTGAGGGTTTCTACATTGACGATCCGTCGTCGCAGTCGAACATCAAGAACTGGCACTGGTCGCTCGCGACCGACCCCATCGCCGAAGTAAATGCGCAGTCGTGGCACGCCAAGACTGTGCAGCGCGACTCGTGGGCGTGGGTACACGGCATTCACGCGCTATTCGGGTTTTACTTCGCGTTCCAGCTTGGCGTGCTCATTTTTGTCATGTACCGGAGTCTCCTGAATGGCCATGTGTGGATCGGAGACGCGTTCGCAGCCATTTCCAACACTCTCATCTCTCGTGGCGTTCTGGTGGGTATCTCGAACCAGATGGACCGGTACTTCACGTGGACAGAGTTCAGCCTCGCCGTCGGCTACCCGATGTCGGGATTCTCCAACATATATTACCGTCCCGAGCTGCTCCAGGGCGACTTGCTGACATTTTTTTTGACCGTCTCGACAGTTTTGAGCTATATCACCAAAGAGCGAGTCGAGCCGATGGTCGTCATCATCAGCTTCGTGATCGGTTCTCAGCTCTCCAATATCCATGGAGGCCTCCCAGGGGCGTCCGCGGTTCTGCAGTGGTACGCGAAGCGAGATCACGCTCGGGGCGAGGTGCACAAGAGCGAGTTTCTGCAGGAGCTGTCGCCGTTTGCCTTTCAGACTGTTCACCCTGCCGACACCAACATGCTGCACCAGATTCCAGCCATCATGGCAGCTAGCGCAAGTTACCTGAGCGCCAACTTGTACGTAATCGTCTTCATCACCGTCCAGAAGCTGCGCCAGCGTTGGAAAGACCGAGCGTTGATCCAGCAGAGGCTAACGAAGCAACGCCGCCGGTCCACTGGCAGCTCCTTCCGCCTTCTACCGCTCACCCGATTCGAGTCGGCGACGGGAGCGCGGCTCAAGAAGCCCTTCGGCGTCCTCGCTGCATACGACAACTACGTCGACGTCGACGGGACCCACTACGCGACGGCCGATGCCGTGTACAGCAACGGGTTCGTGGTCGCCAACAAGAAGTTCGTGGTCGCGATCGACGACCTGCTGTCCATTCTGGCCATGAAGATCACGCGCGTGCGGCTCGCCAACGTGTTCGTGTACGAGCTGATCGACGGCGAGACGATGAAGCAGACGGCGCTGCTCGTGTACCCGTCCACGCTTTCCTGGACGGACCTGCTGCACCTCGGCGTCTCCCGGCTCGCTTGACTGCCGGAAGGCAGCATTCATCCCTCGATGGTGGATCCTGGATGGCTACACTTTCAAATGGCTACATGTATCACGACACCCTTTAAAATAGAATTCCTCGTGATTTCCGATCGCACCTCCCTCGAGTTATCAGGTCGGCACCATTGGCTCTGGCACTTCCTGAACCTGCTCCAGCGACCGACCATGGTGGCCGTGCCGCGCTTCCGCGTGACGCAGGACGCCGCGTGGGTGTTCGTGCACGTGCACGTGCCGTTCGTGCGCGTGTCCGAGATGGAGTTCGACGTGGACGGCTGCGCCTTCTCGTTTTACTGCCGGCCGTACTTGCTCAAGCTGCAGTTCCCGCACGAGGTCGTGGACGACGAGCTCGCCAAGGCCGTGTACGACCCCAACCAGGTTCGGTCGCCTCGAGCTCCGCGTTGGGCGTTAAGCAGCTGCTCATAGTGATTGCACTCTATAGGAGAACGGGACGATCACGGTGCATCTCCCCAAGAAGGAGCCCGGACTCGAGTTCCCCGATCTCGACCTGCTCACCAAGCTGCTGCAGCCACAGCGGCCGCCGCCGCCCGTGGACCTCAAAGCTTCCGCTGAACGGTGAGAGCCAATGTGTGTTTCTGTATTGCCTTTATGTAGGTGTTTTGCTCATGCTTTTTTCGTTCTGACAGGAGTAACCCTGCGCCATTGATCGAAGTGGTGAGCTCCACTGATGCAGCCGACGCTGACGGATCTGAAGTCACTGCCAGTGCGAGCAGTCTCGAAGCTAACGGTGGTGCGACATCCGCTGCCGACACGTCGCTTCTCGACTTGGAAGCGAGTATGGCGGCGGCTGACGCGGCTGAGGCCAAAGCCGAGCCCGTGCGTCTGAGCAGCGCCAAGCCGACGTACGGCTTCAACAACGCCTATTCGGACTTCTTCCGCGTCTGGCACGGCGAAGTGAGCGAGATCATCTCACTCCCAGAGCCAGACAGCACACACGCCGAGCGCCGCCGGGAGATGCGCGAGACGGGCGAGGAGGCACAGTTCGACGTGGAGCGGTACCTCTTGGACTTTGCGAACGCCGCAGAAGACCCGTACTTCCAATTGGCGATGGACTACGAACCCTTCTGGACGTCCTTCCCAGTCATTTCCGTGCCGCTTGCTCCTCCTCCAGCCAGACCGTTGATTGCAGTTGTGGAGCCCGAGAGTTCGGAGGTTGACAAAGTGAGCAGTGGTCTGCAAGCCATGTCCGTCAGCAGCGAGGGCCGACCGTCGATCTTCTCAGAAGCAGACGAGGAATTGCTGCGCCGGCTTCCACGCAAGGAGTTCCTCATTCCAGACGGCAGCGACGAAGAGCAGCTTGTGATCGGCGGACTGGTCGACATTCTCATCGGGTTCGTGTACGAGCACCTGACTTCACAGGGCGACAGCGGGATCGAGTCGACATGGACAGCGAGCATCCTGAGTCCGACGCTGACGTGGCTGGACTCGACTCGCGACGTGAGGGTGATCGTTCGGACTGGAGTTCGGCGAATGCTGTCGTTTCCGTTCCTGCGGCAGTACGAATTGGCGGTGCGTGTCATCCGCGAGACGAGTGAACTGCTGAAGCGGGGGAAGCGCGTGGTGCTGCGCGCGCTGCTCGAACTGTATCGGATCGTGGAGAAGTCCGAGACGCAGTACCTGCTCAACGCGCTGTACATCCAGGACTACTGTGTGTGGATCCAGTCCGTGTCAGACCAGCGGTTGGCGCGTGCTGGCGCTGAAGTGGAGACCTGTATCGCGGCGTTCACGAAGGCAGAGACGGGTTGGGCACTCAAGGAGCTCGAGAGCCGCTTGTTTGAGGAAGATGTGGCGGGAGAAACCAGTGACGAGGCGTCGTCGTCGTCGGACTCATCTTCAGACGAGTCGGACAGCGAGTCGGAAGACTCAAGCAGCGATGATGAGGACGATAGCGCTGGGAGGGCTTGAACACATAGACTCTGCTCCAACATCGTGTATTAATAGCATCACACCGAATTATCTCTGATCCTTGTGTGCTGACGATGTTGAGCACATACCTTCGCTTGAAGGGTGTCGCGATTCAGTTTGCTCTCATGGACGGCGACGAGGTTCGAGCTGCAGCTGCAGTGTCGTCGCCTCGTGGCCAGAGTGGTGGCGGCGGATGGGGGATGACGCGGCTTCCGATACTGTGCGCTCGGCCAGGCAACGTCGGCGTCCAGATCGACTCGTACCGGTCCATCAAGACGATGTTCAACCGACCGCGGTGTGGGCAGTTCACTGCGCATTTCCTGGGCTTCACGTACGAAAACTCGTCCATGGAGAACTACCAGCGCGTTGTTGAGCGCACAGCTCACCGCACCAAGATCCTCGAGGCGAAGCTGGAGAAGCTGCGCGCGCACGAGCAGCACCTCGTCGACGATGAGCTCAAGCGGCGGAAGCGGCGTCAAGAGCGCGAGGCAGCGCGGCAACGCCAGTTGTGGCAGCAGCAGCAGTCCATGAAGCGCCAGGAGCAGCGCGCGCTGGAGGCATCGGCCGCAGTCTTGATCCAAAAGTGCGCGAGGGGGATGCTCGGTCGGAGATACGCTGCCGTCTTGTGGCGGCTGCAGATGGAGCAGGCAGCGGCGAAGACCCTCCAGCGATCCGTGCAGTCGTACGCGCGACAGTGTCGCCATCGTCGAGAGCAGCAGGCTGAACGAGAGGCGGCAGCAACTACCCTCCAGCACCGAGCCCGCCGATTCCTCAGCGATAGAAGAACCGCGAGCGCGAGAGCACTTGCTGAAGCGGTCTCTGACGAGCCGCCCGTGCTGACACAAACTGACTCGAGCGAGGTGCTCGCAGTCGTCGTCGACGTTGTGTCGGCGGTCTCGGGGGCATCATCAGAGTCGGCTCCTGATTCGCTGGATGACAGAGTCGTCATCCGCGACGTCAGCCTCGACCTGCTGTTCTCGGACGACGAAGACGGCTCCATGTCACCGATTCAGCTCGGAGGGCCCGCTCTTCTTGTCGAGACCCAGCTGACGCCTCACCCGCCAAACGTCAAGGCACAAATTCGCTCCACGCCAAAGCGGCCGGCGAGGGTCAAGCGCGTCGGCGGCGGCTTCCGCCACGCCCGCGCCGCCTCGCCCGACACGGATCGGGCTCCCATCGCCACCGGTCGGAGCCGCCGCCACATTCAGCACGCAGCGGTCGGTTCTGCAGGACAGCAGGAGCAGCCGAGATGACAATGACAATGTCTGCACCAGATGGCTACATTTTTTCCTCACCTTATTCCCACCACACGTCGCATATTATTTAGAAATCCTCGATGGAAACCGGTTTCTATCTGATGTCAGGTGGCGCGAAGGTCGCCCGAACACTCCGGCCGCTCTGCTCCAGTAAAGTGACGGACCAACCGGTCAAAGCGCGGCGAGGTGCAGCATCCTTTCGCGACCTGCTCGCTCCATTGGCGCCTTCGCCCCGCACTCTCCCGCTGTCGACCATGCTGCTGCTCGCGGACTCGCAGGAGCTCCTCGCCGCCGTCTCGGAGGACGGCCGCCTCCGCGTCTGGGACGTGGTGCGTGCCATCTATCTCTCGAGCCATTCTCAATGCTGTTGCCCACGACTCTCGCTGACTTTCGACCGACCCGCAGGCCTCCGGCGCGCTGCGACTCGAGCTTGCGGAGCGCGACCACCTGAGCTACAAGTACACGTGCATCGCGTGGACGCCCACGTCCGCTTCCGCCTCGGTGCGTCTCCGCTTCCAGTCAATACACGAGTCATGGTGAATGAATGGAGCACCTAAGCTGACACATTGACTGCTGTTGATATGGCAGAAGAAGGCGGACAAGGCCGGCCACAAGCGGTCGGCGTCGGCGAATGCGTCTCTTGGCCGCATCGCGCTGGGCACGAGCAGCGGCGCCGTGGTCGTGTGGGACCTGGCGGCCTCCGAGGTGCAGCGGCGGCTGGTGAGCGACGATGGCGCCGCCGTCACGAGCGTGGCGTTCAACTCGCAGGGCTCGCTGCTCTACGCCGGCTCGCGCGACAAGCACGTGGTCGAGTGGAGCCTCGCGGACGGCTCGGTCGCGCGCAGGTTCCGCGTGGGCGGCGACGGCGCGTCGGCGCTGGCGGTCTCGTCCTCGGACGAGGTGCTCGCGGTCGGCGGCTCGGCGATCCGCACGTTCGACCTGAGCTCGGGCAAGAAGAGCCGCAAGCTTGCGGCCGGGCTGTCGTCGGCCGTGCACCAGCTGCGGTTCTCGCCGTGCCGGCGCTTCCTGCTGGCCTCGACCGTCGGCGAGCGGTTCGTGAACGCGTACGACCTGACGCTGGTGGACCGCGAGGAGCCGGCGCTGACGTTCGCTTTGCCGAGCGCGGCCGCCGACGTGTTCGTGCGGTCGGAGAAGAAGAAGAAGAAGGCCAAGTCGGTGGCGCTGCTGGTCGGCGCCGTCGCGCATACCGGCTCGCTCTACCTCTGGTCGCACTCGTACTCGACGCCGGCCTCCAAGCCGCTGCGGCCCAGCTCGAGCTCGACGGTCACGGGCAGCGACGACGCGACGGCGTCGGCCGGCGTGCTGCTGGCTGCGGCGGCGATCGACGCCGAGGAGCAGGTGCTCGTGGTGCGCGGGTCGGCGGTCAAGCCCATCTTCGAGCGCGTGGACGTGCTGGACAACGACGGCCGCGAGCTCAAGCAGGAGCTGGCGTTCGCCCCCGTGAGCGAGAACCTGCTGCTGAGCGGCCGCGAGTCGGCCAGCAAGAAGCAGAAGGTGGCGGCGGAGGCGCAGGCGCAGGAGCAGACGCGCGTGCCGACGCTGGCGGAGCGCAGTGGGGCTTCCAAGTCGCTCGACGTGGTCGACGCGTCCGTCGCGGGATTTGACGACCTGCAGGGCGACGCCGACGCGGACGACAACGAGCTGACGCTCGCCGAGCGCGTCGAGGCGCTGCGCGAGCGCGTGGAGAGCGACCTGGCGGCGGAGCTCGGCCGCGTCGAGGCCGAGGACACGGACGCGGCGCAGGACCCGCGCGAGAAGCCGGACGCGTCGTCGCTCGCGAGCGTGCTGGAGCAGGCGCTGCAGTCCAAGGACAACGCCATGCTCGAGTACTGCCTGCGCACGCGGGACCCCAAGGTGGTGGGCAACACGATCAAGCGCGTGGCGTCCGTCAAGGTGCTCGAGCTGCTCGAGATCCTGGTGCTCAAGTTCGAGAAGAGCCCCGGCCGGTGCGCGCGGCTGTGCCCGTGGCTGCGCTCGATCCTGCTGCACCACACGGCGTACCTGATCGCGCAGCCCGACCTCGTGCAGAACCTGTCGTCGCTGTACCAGATCCTGGAGAACCGCCTGAAGGTGCACGACCAGCTGCAGAAGCTCGCGGGCCGCCTGAGCCTCGTGATCGGTCAGATCCACGAGGCCTCGCTGCTCTCGGGTGCGACTGCCGAGGACGGCGCGACTGCGGGCGACGCGCCGCGCGCCAAGGTCGTCTACCGCGAAGGTATGTTGAGACAACGTTTGTGTTTGAGTGTGGTGATGTCGTTGTTCTCATTGTGGCTTTGGTATCTGCAGGCGACGATGTGGAGGACCAGGAGGACGACGAAGAGGGCGATGACGATGAGGAGGACGAAGAGGAGGAGGAAAGCGAGGAGGAGGACGACGATGACGACGAAGACGCGGAGGACGACGGCATGGACGACGACGACGAGTAACGCGGGGCACGGGATGTATTACTACTTTAATAGACGCGCAGTGGCGACGGCACCGAGCAAGGCGCGCTGTCCGCTCGACGCATTTCGCTCGACCTCGGCACTCGTCGCTATATTTTGGGGACATTGTGGGTCGTCTTTCAGTCGGCAGTCCGCATCGGAGAGCCATGTCGGCGCCGAACTCGCCGACGCTCTGCCGTCCGCAGCACTTGGATCGCGAGCGGCTTCGTGCAGTGCTGAGCGACGCACAGCTCTCGGACGTGCGCTTCCACGAGGCTGTGGTGGCGGCGGCGCCTCCTAAACACCCGCGAGCCTTCCAGCTGCTGGTTCTCACTGGAGATGCCGTGCTGCTGCTGCCGCTCGCGAGCTTCGCGTCGCCTGGAGCCGTCACGAAGCTGCGTCTCGACCGCATTGAGAAGGTCGAGCGCGTCTCGGCCGCCGCCATCGGCCAGCGCGGCCTGCTGCTCGTCCCAGAGAGCGAGGTGTACAGACTGCGGGTCTCGACGGACGGACGGACCACCGACTGGTTCATCAGCAGCTTCGAGCCGGACTCGCGAGTGTTCACTCGCCTCGCGCACGCGCACCACATTGCCTTCCAGGTTCGTTCGCTGCCAGTGCAGCGCCTCGTCTCGAGTCGATCAATCAGTGCTGAGTGATGCAGTGTGCCTCGAACAGCGGCGACTGATGCGGAGGCGAAGCGAGCAGCGAGTGGGCAGCCTCGAGCTGTCGGCGCAGTTCCAGGCGCTGCTTACAGAGATCGTCAGTGCTGCAGGCGAAGGTGAGCGAGCCGAGCTGCTGCGGGAATTAGGGGATGCCGCGAGCGGCCACGCGCCGCTGCAGCAGCTCGTGCTGGCCGATACGACTCGGCTGTCGTCGCTCCGCGCTGACGGCTCGCTCATCGAGTGTGTGGGTCTTCCCGCCTTCCTGTTGTGCATACTGCTCGACACGTCGGACTGTACCGACCCGACCGGTCGTCTCGAGCTCGTGCTGCGCGTCGTGGAGCTGCTGACGGCCGTGCTGTTCGACAGTGAGCGTCTGCAGCTCGAGCGTCGTGCCTTCCTGCTATCAGTGCCAGTCCAGGCGCTGGTGGATGGGCTGCAGCGTGCGGTGCTCGCCTGCTACGACGCCGGCCGGCGCATGGGGGCTGGTGGCCGCTCCAAGGCGTGGCGAGCGCATTGGATCAGTCTGCTCGACGCGCAGACGGCGCTGCTGCTCGCCATCGACGACCTCGTCCAGACCTGCGAAGGTGGCGATGGTGCAGTGGACTCTGTGCCAGCACTGGTGTTGATGTCCACTGACAGCGAGCGGTGGCTCGAGAAGCTCTTCAAGCGCATCTGTCTGAGCCTGGCAATCGCCGAGCAGCACGCGCCAGCACTGAGTGACAGCACTGGTAACAGTGGCGACGGCCGGGATGCGCAACGGTGGTCGCTCGCGCTCTGGCGGCACGTCGAGCTGCTCGACCTGCTCATCGAGTCCGACCCGAGGCGCGTGCTCGCCCGCCTCCGCCTCCGTCGACGGGACTACATCGAGTACGTCTATCATCATTGTCTTCGGACTGTGCATTGGACTCACTAGCACCGTCATGCAGCCTGTACCTGCGCAGCGAGCGCTTCCTCGCCGCCTTACGCTCTAGCGACGCTCCGCACTTGTTGGACGCGGCCGAGCGGCTCGAGGGACTCACAGCAGCGCTCGACTTGGCAGTTGATGGAAATTGACTACGTGCTTTCTTAGGCTTATTCGACGACTAAGAAGCCTACACGGCGGGCTCGTCCGCGAGCAGCAGCACGCGCGCGAGCACGTCGCCGAGGTGTGGGTGCTGCTTCTGCAGCGTCGCGACCAGGTCCCTGGCCCTGGCGAGCGCGGCCTGCGCCTGCTCCTTGTCCTGCTCGCACTGCGCCGCGCTCTTGCGGCTCCCAGAACCCTCGGGCTGCGCGGCGTCGCGGCACCAGCCGTCGAACCGCCGCGCGAGCCGGTGCCTGCGCGCGGCGGCGTCCGCGAGCCGCTGCTTGTCGAAGAGCGCGGCGTTGACGCGCTGCTGCAGCGCCGCGGCGCGCTCCTCGTCCACCTGCAGCTCGGCCGCGGCCTTGTCGCGCTGGAACGCCACGTCCTCGCCCTGCACGAGCCGCGCTCGCACCTGCGCGTCGAGTTGTTTAACGTCCTTGTCGGTGGCGCGCAGTCGGTTCTGCAGCGTCGCGCGCTTGGCCTGCAGCGCCGCGACCGAGAGCTCGTCGGCGCGGTCGCCGCCCTTGTCGGCCTTGGCGCGCCCGCGTAGCGCGAGCAGGTCGCGCTTGCGGATGGCCTGCTCCATGTCGAGCACCATCTGCTCCTGCGCGCGCTCGAGCGCCTCGAGCCGCAGGCGCATGCGGTGGATCTCCTTCTCCATGGCGCGCGCCTCGGCCTGGCCCACGTCCGGGTCCAGCGCCGCCTGCGTCTCCTTCTCGAGCTGGATCTTCTTCTCCCAGAGCATGAGCTGCCGCTCGGCCTCGACCACGGAGCCCAGCAGCTCCTGCTTGTCGAGCCGCAGCTGCGCGGCGCGCGCCTCGAGCGCCACGGCCTCGCTCTCGAGCGCCGCGAGCTCGCGCGCAAAGTCGAGCTCGAGCGCGTGGTTGGCGTCCAGCAGCGTCGACTGCCGCGCCGCGTGCTGCGCGAGCAGCTCGTTGAGCCGCGACGTGTCAGTGTGCATGGCCGCGAGCTGCGTGCGCAGCGCCTTGGCGTCCGCGCGCCGCGCGTCGAGCTCGCGCGCGAGCCGCAGCTGCTTCTGCTCGAGCACGCTCGTGCGGCTCGTGCGCTCCTGGTTGCGCTCGCTCAGCTCCTGCGCGTCGCCCGCGAGCGCGACCAGCGCCGTCTGCGTCGCGAGCCACGCGCGCTGTCGCTCGGCGTTGGCTTTGCGCCTGCTCGCCGTCTCGGCCGCCAGGCTCTTGACCGCGGCCTCGAGCGGCCCCGTGTTCTCGTCCTCGAGCTTGGCCACGAGCTGCTCGAACTTCTTGTTGAGCCGGTCGAGCCGCAGCATCTTCTTGTCGATCTCGTCGTTGCGCTGCCGCAGCTCGAGCTCCGCGCGCTCGACCGCGAGGTCCTCGCTCTGCAGCTCCTCGACCGCGCGGTCGCGCGCGTCCTCGAGCTGCGCGGCGTGCGCCTCGACGTTGAGCAGGTCGACGCCGACGCGCGCGAGCTCGTTGCGCAGCGCCGCGAGCGCGAGCTCCTTGTCGTGCACGGCCGCCTGCAGCCGCTGCGTCTCGCGCGCGAGGTTGTGCGCGGCCTTGTGGGCCGTCGTCTGCTCGCTGCGCTGCGCCGCGATGGCCGCCTCGAGCGCGTGCCGCTCGCGCTGCGTCGCCTCGAGGTGCTGCGCCGCCTGCGCGGCCTCGAGCTCGAGCGTCTTGAGCTGCACGCCGGCGCCGGAGCCCTGCGCCTCGGTCTGCCGCAGTGACTTGGTCAGCATCTCGTGCCGCTCCGCGAGCCGCGTGTGCTCGAGCGCGAGTGCCGCGAGCTGCTCCTCGACGAAGCGGATCTCGGCGTGGAAGCGCTCGACCGCGGCCACGAGCGCCTCGTGCGCCGCCTGCGCCTTGGCGATCGAGTGCGAGTACCCGCGCAGCTCGGTCGCGAGCGCCAGGTCCTCCTCGCGCGCGGCCCCCAGCGCGGCCTGCGTGGCCTGCAGCGCCTGGTCGCGCTGCGCCATCCCGACGAGCGCCGACTTCCACTGCTGCAGCAGCTGCTTCTTCTCGAACGCCACGGCGTCCATCTGCGCCGCGGCCTCGCGCAGCGTGGCGTCCGCCGCCGCCGTCTCGAGCTTCTGCGCCTTGAGCTGCGCGCTGTGCGCGCCGATCTGGTCACGTAGCGAGCGGAGCTGCTCGCCGAGCGAGTCAATGTACAGGTCTTGCTGCACCTTGCCCTTCTCGAGGCCCTGCATCTGCTCCTCGGCCTTGTGCGCCGCGCGCTGCGTGCGCGCGATCTCGGCCTGCATGTCGGCGTTGTAGCGCTCCACCTGGCGCAGCGTCGCGTTGAGCGCGTCGAGCTCGCGCTGCGTCGAGAAGACGCCCGCGCGGTGCTGCTCGAGCTGCACCTTGCGCTTGCTCGCGGCCTCCTTGGAGCTGTCGAGCCGGTCCTCGCTCGCGAACCGCGCGTCGTGCAGCGCCGCGAGCTGCCGGTGCGAGCCCTCGAGCGCGAGCTGCAACTGCGCGAGCTGCTGCTGCACGCCGTAGAGCTCCACGCCCACGTCCTCACGCGCGGACTTGATGCGCCGCAGCTCCTCCTCCTTCTCGCGCAGCTCGAGCGACAGCCGCGCGTCGTTGCCCTGCAGCTGCTCGAACAGCACGCGCTGCACGCGCTGCATGCGCGCGTGCCGCCCCATGTCCACGATCGTTCGCTCCGTGTCCCCCTCCTCCTCCTCCTCTTCATCATCGTCCTCTTCATCCTCATCATCGTCCTCTTGGTCATCTACTATGCGATCGTCACCCTCTTGGCGGTCGTCGATGGACGCCACGCTGCGCCGCGAGGGCCCCGACGGGGCGACGGCCTCGGGGCCGGCCTCGGCCGCAGCGGTCGACATGCCTGCGTGCCTGGAAGGAGCGCTGTGAGCCGTGGGGCGTTGCAGATTGACCATGATCCGTGGCCGCAAATAGGTCGTGAGGAATGTGTCAACGGTTCCGCTCACACGTCGCATGCACCCATCTCGTATTTACGTACACATGACGTAAGTAGTGCTGGGGAAGGGGAGCAGTGCAGTGCGGATCTTTTCCGCCAATCAAAATCCCAGATGACCCCCTCACGTCACCATCGCAAACTGGCAAAACTGCGCTGGTAGCAATACACGGTGGTTTGTTTTGAACGTATACAAAAACCAAGTTCAGAAAAACGTTACTGCCCAGAGCAAAGATACAAGCGACTGACACCCCCGATTTGCACACCCCCGCATTTGGAAAATACAAAGATCCAATTTCCATTTGTGGAGGATGTCAGTAATCGATAATTCCCGCATTAGAGTGCCTTAAAAATTCTCACTCTGGGCAGTAGCGACAGCCAGCCTAGCGACCAGCCTAGCGCTCTTCCTGACTGCCCGATTGCCCGCCGACGGCGCGACGACGGCCGGTGTCCGAGGCGCTCGCGTTCGCGCCGCCCCCACCGCCTCCCGCCTCCGCCGGCGCCCTCCCCCGCCATGGAGTACGCGCTGCCCATCGACTCGCTCGAGGAGCTGCCCGGCAGCGAGGCCGCGCACTCGACCGACCTCACGGACGGCGACGACCGCGACTCGCTCGCGTCGCTCGACCGCACGCCGCTCAAGCCCTCGGTATCGGCCTCGACCGCGGCCACAGCCTCTGGATCAGCCTCAGCGTCGGCCCCAGTATCGGTCGAAGCCTCTGCGGCCGACGAGCGGCCGCGCGAGCTGCGGCGCGACCGCATCCTGACGGCGGACGACGCCTCGAGCATCTCGTCCTCGCCCAAGTTCGTGCGCGGCGGGCCGATGGCGTCGCCGCTACGCCGCCCGCCGAGCGCGCTGAGCCTTGGGTCGGCTACGTCGTCGTCGCACGACCGGCGGCGCACGGCCGCGGGCAAGACGCCGCCCGAGGAGCGCACGGGCTTCGCGCGTATTTATTTCGAGAACCAGAACTTCACGTCCTCGACCGTGTTCAAGCTGTTCGCCAACACGACGGTGCTCGAGGTGCGCAAGTCGATGGCCAACAAGATCAAGATCCCGCTAGGCGACTTTGAGTACTTTGTCATCGTCGTCGTCTTCCCCACGGATGGTGCGTTGCTGCTGTTCACGTTCATGGTCGAGTAGATGTCCAGCAGACTCACAGTGTTGTTCTTCCATCTGATATCGCAGCGACGCTGTCGGCGCGGACGCTGCGCGATGACGAGATGATCCTGCCGCTCATGGACAAGCTGAACCGGCAGCGGTCGGCCGGGTCCACCGAGGCGGACGACACGATCGGCACCATGCGCTCCAAGCCCAAGCACCGCTCGCGACCGCCAGTCAAGTTCGTGCTCAAGGACACGCGCAGTGCCCCGCTCGACCTGGACCAGGACCCGTCGTCATCGCTGACGACGGGCATGTCGCCGACGCTCAAGCGAGTGCCGTCGGAGTCGCAGGCGCTGACGTTCCCCGTGCTGCTCGGCAAGGTACGTCGCGGGTTTGGATTGCGTCTGGAGATCGCAGGAAATGTGTGTTCTGATCGACGGTCGATGACGACAGGGTGTTCACTCGGGGTACCTCCAGAAGGCGAGCCTCAAGGACCCGAACGTCTGGCGGAAGCGCTGGTTCATCGTCAAGGTCTGCACTGCTTGTCTCCATCCGTGATCGACGAGTAATTCATCCTCAACCACTCACATCCACTTGTGTTGACAGGGCGACCAGTTGCTGTACTGCAAGTCTTCGGCCGACCAACGCGACGTGACGGTCATCAGCTTGCTCAACGCGTACCTAGCCAAAGCACGGCCAGAAGTGGTGCGTCTCCTTGCTTGATGTACGTGAATGTCACTGCTCAGGCGACTAACAGGCGGAATCGTTCGTGAACAGCGCGTCCCATACTCGTTTGAACTTCGGACCCCGCGGCGAACGTACCAGGTCAGTCTGTCATTGTCTCTCTCGCTGTGTCGTCATAAGATAGCTTCTGACGCGGAATCGTCGCTTGAACAGCTGTGCGCCAACAGCAAGGACGAGATGGTCGCGTGGATACATGCGCTGCATGTACAAATCGGGATCTCGAGCGAAAACCACCGGCTGTATGAGGCCGAGATTTTGATCACTGAAGACGTGAGTGTGCGTGTGCGCTATCGTTGCCGTCGCGCTTCGCGGGTGTTGTTTTGGTCTGACGAGCCTCCGTTGGTCCTAGCAGGCTGTCAATCGGAGCGAGAACGATCTTTACTCGTCTCCCCACATGGACCCGTCGCTGCTGCAGCGCGTTCTGGCGCGCGAAGACACGCTCAAGCTCTTCCGGGACTTCGTCTACACGTCGCACTACCAGAGCTTGCTGGACACGTGGATCGAGTGCGAGCTGTATCGGCGAACGAGTCTGGCACGCGAGTCCGGCGCTGCCGCCGTTGGGAGCGGCGTGGGCAGTCGGCACTCTGCGAAAGACGAGTGGGAGCATCTCAAGTCCATCATCCGCGCTGTGCAGCTGCTCAACATCATCCAGATCGACGAGATGACTCAGCTCCGGCAGTCGTTCCAGTCGGAGCAGATCAGCCGTCGCCTCAGCATCGCGCTGCACGCCGACTCAACGGAGGAGTACCCTCCCGGCGACATTTTGCTCCCCGTGCAGCACAAGCTCTTCCAGGCGCTCGAGTCTGGTCCCTTCCAGCAGTTTTTGCTCCAGAACGGCTATCGGATGCTGCTGGAGCGCACGATCGGCCGAATCGCGTAACTGTAACGATTCTCGGCGCTTCTTTTGGTCCAGGGTCGCTTCGTCATCATGGTCGCGGCGCCTTCGACACCCAGCCGTGCGACTTCGATTGGTGGTCGCAGGATATGAACTTCGTGCGTTGGAGATTTTTTTCACAGTGAGATACGGCTTCGTCGCTTCGTCGGTGAGTATATAATAGAGACTATGGCAATGGTGACGAGCGAACGTGCCTGTTGGTTTGGTTGAATGCTATGAGATTATCGTTGTGTAAGCTCACGCCTTGCGACGGGTCATGTGGTCGTACACGACGACCTGCATGTACTCCTTGGTCTTGATCTCCGTCCGTGTCGAGTTGTCGCCGGGGTTTGCCTGACCACCAACGAAAGCGAGCATCAGCTCAAACAGTTTGTGGCAATGAGTTCGCAGCAAACAACCTTTGGATCGACGTTGACGACTTTCCGGTCGCGTTTGTTCTTGAAGAGCAGCCCCGTCTCGCTGTCGGCGATGACCTGGAAGTTCGGCGTCGAGTTGGACGTGGACGTCTGTGTCTCCCAGTTGTAGTAGCTCAGGTCGGTCGGTTTGGGGAGCAGCTTCTTCTTTCGCTCAAAGTACTGCTCGAACGGCTCGGTCTTGAGGCGCAGTGCGTAGTCGATGTACCCGCTGATCTCTTGGCCCTTGGCATTCTTGTCGCGAATGAAGATGATGCACTGATGTTCACAGCAATACATGAGCATACAGCCAACTGCTGTAGTGTTTGCAGGTAGACTGAAGCTTACCGTGAGTTTGCCGTTCCGCACGAGGTCTTCGCGGCTCGCGAGAGCGGAGAGGAAGGGGAACTGCGACAGATCCTTCCCGGCGCTCGCCAGCGGCTTGGGGAGGTTGGTCTTCTGCGCGTTGCGCTCGCGCTCGGCACGCTTGCGCGCTTCAAAGTCTTCGCGACGGAGCGTCTCGCCGCTGCCGCGGTACCCGAGCTCCACGAGCTGCCGCGCGAGCTCCTCGTCCTCGAGGTAGAACAGGTCGGTCTCGCTGAGCTGCGAGTCCAGGTAGTCCTCGTACGTGGCGAACTGGTCGAGCGACTCGGCCGCGTACTGGTAGTCCTGTGGGTCGTGCTCCGCCATCTCGTCGCGACCGAACGAGCGATTGTCTTGGCGCAAACGGCGTTGCTCTTGCTGGCCAAAATTAGTGTCGGTCGGTGAATGTTTCAAGTTATCGATCAAATTTTCTCCATCACTTTGGGCTCGTCAATCATCGCGACTTTGCCCAGCGTGATGGAGAAAATCAGAAGATTGCACGAATAGTAGGCATCTCCCATCACTGTGTGCGCATGCCAATCCAGCAATGAAAACCGACAATGCCAGCAGTAGCGTGCTCACTTTGCGATTTCCCAGCCTCCAAGCACTCGACGGTTCACCACCCAGACCAAAACCCATGAAGGCGTTCGCAAGCTTCGTCGGTGCCATTTGTCTGCTCGGCGTCTCGGTAGTGGCGGGTCAGAGTGCGGGATACCTGCGTCGCGAGGAGGATATGTCGCCGTCCAACTTTGAATGGTCTCCTGATGGACCGATGGAAGCCAATCAGGAAGGCAACGAGGAGGGACATCATCACCGACACAAGATCCACAAGGTGGCGATCCCCGTTCCGGTTCCCATCCGAGTCCCTGTCCCTGTCCCGGTCCATGGCGCGGTGAACACGGCAACGGTTGTCGACACTATTGACAATGGCGGATTCGTCGGAGGTGTCAGTGGCGGGACTGTGAGCGGAGGTGCCATCGGAGGCACCTCAGCCTTTGGCGGTGCCGGTGGAGCGGCAGCAGGTGGTACCGTGGCCGGTGGCGTGGCGGCTGGTGGTGCTGGCATCGGAGGTGGGCTCCCGACGCCAGCTCCGTCCAACGGAGCGAGACGGCCGTTCCCGGCGCGGACTGTGACTCGCGACCGGTTCCTGATGGAGTCTCGCGGCGCCGCTCACCCAATGCGTTGGACTGGTCGCCACTAGCCTGCCTGCCACTGCTTGATCATGGCGGAGGGTGGGCCAAAGGTAATGCTTGATGGCGGTGCGGGTGATAGCCTGGGCTTCAATCCGAGGAGCCTGGTTCGGCAGTTTGAATTGTTGCAGGGTTGTTTGCTTTGATCATATAACCTTTGACTCAACACGATGAATGCTTGGACGCGGCCTTGTTCGCTACGATCATTATTTTATCAGTAGCTATCCGGTCGAGAAGACCATTTTGCTGGATCGCTGCTATCAGCATGAACTGCGGCAGCTTCAATGAAAGCAATGGTTTGGTATTGCTGTGCATCTGACATAGCTGTCCCCAGACATAGCTGTCCCAAGCAGTGAGATACCCCGCGATTTAGTCATCGGACAAGCTGAATTCTGTACTCGAATGGTTATCACTGGAATCCTCTCTGGTGTGTGATTCGAGAAGCGACGACGCAGGTACTAGAAACTCGTTGGCTGATATCTGAGAGGTTTTCATCCGTTTGGCCGGGGGATCGTCGACGCTTTTGGCACGCTCCGGAGTGATTGAAGGAGGTTTTGGCCGTGTGTTCTTCCGTGAACGAGGTTGTCGTTTCATTTTGGAACCTGTAAACAGAGTCGTCAGAAAGGGTATTACCAAGAGCAAGGCTGTAGCATTACCAGAGTTTTGTCGTTGCTGCAAACGGGTGTAGCGCTCTCGAAATGCTGCGGCGGTTGCTGCGTCCTTCTTCGTAACGACTTCACGGATTTCTTTCTCGAGCATTTCGTTATCTTTGATCAGAGCAAACACTTTTGACTTGGTTTCCCACAGTGCGGATTTGGCCTCATCGATTGCTGAGGCTTGCCGGTCGACAAGCTTGTTGAGAGCGTCGCGGTTCTTCGTGACCATCATGATCTACGAGCGCAAAATTCAAAATTGTGGTAGGTGAGTTCTGAGAGTACTGGTTGTGACAAACTGCAAGCCACTGAAGAATACTCTTGACTGAAGTGTCGCAATCTCCTCTCGGGTATTGTCGATGCGCGCACCTACGATTGTCGGATATTATTGATGCACCATTGACATAAGTGCAGATAATCATTAAGACGTCGAGCACGATGGTCGGTCGATTCTTACATTCCGAGTCGATATTGGGACTTCTTTCGTCCATGACTCCCTAGCCTCAGTACCTCTCAGTAAGTATCGCAGTGAAACAAAGAGCATGTTTGAAGGTGGTTACCTGCATCTCTCGTTTCGTTGCTGTATCATCACCGTCAGTATTCCTCATTGCAGCATAAATCCAACCATTTGCTCTCGACTTGCCTTGACAAAGGTTCGTGCACTGTGCTCTAAGCGACACAACGGAACACAAATGAATCATTAAGGAGATCCTTCTTATTGAACGCACAAAGTGTTGCATACTGGATGCAATCGAGTGTTTGCGTGCGACCTGGGAGTGAATGCTGATACTGGATCGAGCACACAGCAGCCTCAGTGTTAACCATCAATGCAATAATGCTTCTGAGTTAAAACAAAGACACCTGCTCTCCTTGCTGCACGAGCTGGCTCAGCGTCCTCTCGAGTTGCTTTCCCTCTACTTCCAGTGCATTGAGGCGACCACGAAGAACAATCTGTCGATTACACAACCAATACGTTAACATCACCAGTTCGGAGATGATAAAAGACTAGAGGATAACCGCGCCTTTCTCGCCGCAGCCACGCTGCCAAGATCGTGGTGCTCCGCGACGAGCTGTGTGCGAAGAAGCTCAATCTGCTGGCGCAACTGACTCTCAGTGACATCTTCTCTGTTGCACAGCGCCGTCGCTTCCTGGACACGCAGCCATTCACATATAGAAAGTAGTTTCATTCGTCGCCTGCACACTGGCATGCATGAGTAGGACACGTCCGTACGTGGAGCTGCCGGTCGAGCGCGTCCAGCAGCTCAATGACCTCGCAGTGCATTTTGCGGAATCCAGACTGTGGAGGAGGAAAACTTCAACCTTCAAATGACGGAATGACAGTCGAGGCTTCAACCCGTCCAAGTCGATGCGATCGTTTATGGCGGGGGTTATGCGGCGTAACCTCGGCAGCAAGAGACAGTAAAGCAAAGCAGCAGCAATCACCATGCTGGCGCTCAACTGCGTGAACGCGCGGTCGCGGCTGCAGGCCGAGTCGGAGCTCGAGGAGGCATCCAAGCGCGTGGAGGAGGCGTTCACGTCCATCCAGCTGCGGGAGCTGAAGCGCGGCCAGGTGGAGACGGCGATCAAGGACGCGCGCGCCAAGAAGGTGGAGGAGATCGGCGCGCACCTGGAGTGGCTACAGCGGGAGAAGGCGCGGCTCGAGAGCGAGCTGGGCTCGGTGGACGAGCAGCTCGCGGAGAAGCGGCGGCAGCTGAGCGAGCGGTCCGGTTGAGTCGCAGCCGAGCGTCAGGCAACTACAGTGCGAGTGCCTGCGAGTGCGATATGTGAGGAATTTGAATGGCAATCTGGTGGAGTCTGGCATGTATTTTGGCTCGCAATGACCTATTCGTTGGTCCAAGAACGCAAAATCCCGTTGCCACACCGGCAGACCGGCGACGCCAAGTAGTGGAACATAATGGACGCATGACGTGCTGCAGGCTTCAGCGGTACAAATAGAATCTCAAGGGAGCTTGCAATCTACTATCGGCGCGCTACCGATGCGGGCGGGCGTGGCGGCGGCTTCGGCTCTCTGGCCTCCGCCAGCTCAGAGCATGGCGAAGTCAGCCTTGGACTTGGTCATGGCGTCGTCGTCGGACGTGCACGACTCCGGCGCGAACATCTCGCTGAAGTGGATCTGGCTCTCGGCCATCGACAAGCTGTACGACTCGGAGTAGTTGGACACCGAGTAGTTGGACTCGGAGAAGTCGGACGGACCCATGATAACCGCGGACGACGACCGGCGGCTCGACGCGATCGAGAGCGCGGCCGACGACGCGCGCGAGTCGCGCGAGCTCTGGCGCTGCTCGAGCCGCGCCTTCTCCGACTTGGTCACCGACACGGACGACGAGCGCGAGTCGCGCGACTCCGCGGCCGCCAACGTCGGGATGGGCGACTCGGACACGCTCGAGCCGCTGCTGGAGCGCAGGGGCGAGAGCTGGTCCGACTCGGAGTCGTGCGCGCGCGTGAAGAAGCTCGGCGCGGGATGCAGCTGCGAGCCGTCCTTGTCCTCGAGCGTGCGGGCCTCGAGCATCTTCTTGCGCTGCACGACGACGACGGCGATGGCCGCGACGGCGCCGAGCAGGCCGAGGACGATGCCGACGGTCGTGGACGCGCTGGAGCCGCCCTCGCTCTGCGTCGACACGGTCTGGCTGGATCCGGAGCTGCTCGAGTCCTTGGACGCGGTCGTGTCGTCCGTGGCCGACTTGACCGTGCCGAGCACGTCCTCCTCCTGGCCGATGCTGGCGGTCGTGGTGTCGCTCGAGCTCGAGTCGAGGTCGACCGACCCGGACGACGACGACGAGTTGCTGCACGAGCCGCTGAGGCAGAAGGTGCCGATGAGCGCGGCGTGGTCGGACGGGTAGCAGCCGTCGTACGAGACGCGCGAGACCTCGGACTTGACGTACGACACCGTGCTGTCGATGATGCGGTGGAACGTGTAGTCGTACTTGACGGTGCACGTGGCCGAGAGCATGTCGCCGCAGAACGTCGGGTCGCTCACGGGTTCCGCCATGTTGTTCTCGAACATGAGCGAGATCGCCGGGTAGCTCGGCAGCGCGTTCAGGTCGCCCGTGAGCACCACGAGGCTGTCGGTCGAGCCGCAGACCGTGCCGATCTTGTCGAGGATGATCTGCGCGCCGTTCTCCTGCGCCTCATCGTTGCCGGGCGTCTCCCAGTGCGTGTTCATCATGCACACGGTCTGGCCGGTCGTCTTGTGCTGGAAGCGGCCCCACACGCACGTGCGGTAGTACGACATGCCCCAGCCGTACGACATGGTGTCCGGGTCCGTCCCGAGCCAGAACTGGCCGTTCGTGAGCAACGTCCACGTGTCGGAGCGGTAGTAGAGCGCGTCGATCTCGTCGGCCGCGCCGTTGAGCGAGCCGGTCGTCTCGCCGATCACGCCGTAGCTGCTCCCGAGCTGCGCGTCCAGGTAGGCCTTCTGCACGTCCGAGGTCTCCTGCGTGCCGAGGAAGTCCGGCGCCACGCTCTGGATGTTGCTCACCAGGTTGGTCTTGCGCACGCCGTCCCAGACCGAGCACGAGTCCGTGTCGGTGGACGCGTACGATGTGCGCACGTTGAACGACATGACGTGCAGCAGCACGTCATCCGCTTGGACGCCGCCGGTGGCGACGGCCGCGACCGTGGCGGCCAGCGCGATCACCAGCGAGCGCATGACCACAGGGGAGGGAAGGATCGATTACCTAGGCGAGCTGGGTATCAGAGTACGGCGCTGCGTCGTCGGAAGTGGGGCGGGCTGTCGCGCACACGGGCCGAGAGGCTACACCGCCCGACCTGTGACAACTGGAGGGTGAATGAACGATCGCCCGCGCTTCCAGCCGCCGGCGGCCAGCTTTTCCCCAAGTGATGAGAGATCTTGCAGGAGTCGCGGCCGTGGCCCTTCTCTCTTCCGCCCCGCCTTGATACCTTGCCCACAGAGGGGCTTGGGCCGCCATCGGCTGTGTCCGCAGCGGATGGCACAAGCGGCGACCGAGTGACTTGCGCTTTGTATACTGGGGGTCGAGGCCGCTTTGAGAATAAATACGGTCCAAAGTGACAACCGCACAATTCGGCGCGCTGACTAGCCCCAGCCCCACTCTGCCTTGTCCAGTCGGAGCAGCCGGCCTGGTTTTGGAGAAACGGCTGGCAAATGTACTGAAATAGAACAATCCGTTTCAATTCGCTGGGCTTTATTTCGGGAAGTCACCGTAAAGTCTTGGCGCCGCCTCACGGAATCGGCCTCTCTGCTCTTTACTGTCCGCGCGGACTAATGGCGCAAGCGGCCTGTTAGTTTTGCACGCGGCTGCGATCGATAGTATAATCGCGAGGCGCTAATTTGTGGCGGCAACAATCCCGAGCTGTGATCGCGAGCGCGCCGGAACGTCGGCATGTACTGAGATGTCGCTCGGCGTAGAATTGGACAGGAGGGGAAGTGGGACGCCGAAGCTGCCGCCTATCCAACAGTGTTTGACTCGGCGGACGCCAGAAAAAGAACCCGCGCCATCACTAGCGGGCGTTATGCCGACCCCACATCCAACGGCACTCTCGGACAGGCCGGGCTGGGCTGGTCATCATCCAAGAGGCAGAGGGATCGTTCGTGTTCGGTTTCTTCGCTATTTCAGTTCCGTTCGGCGTTCGTCCGTGACCGGTCGGTGGCGAGTTCAGTGCGGACGGTTACGCGCCGTTACGGAGCGAGACGGCCTTCAACTCACGCGATGAACGACCGCCGGTAACAGCAGCATGCCACAGTGCGCCAGTACAGTATGGTACTTGGTGCACCAGTCCAGTGCGCCTTCCTCTCCTGAGCTCGCGACGGCCACGAAAGCTGGCCGGCAGGGTACTGTATGTATCCTTTCGTCCCAACGTTGGCGACGAACGTCGGCGCGTATCCGCGAGCCCGGCGGTAGTATAACCAGCCGTGCGTCCTGGTCGTCGCTGTATTACCAACTGATTGGCATAATCTAGCGCAGCGACGACCAACACAACCGTCAGCTCGGCTCGAACACAACGCCATGCAGCGCGTTGGTTGATGCGGCAGACTCGACTGCTCGAAGTGACTGACATCCGTGTCCCAGCAACGGAAACTCGATCTGCAACTCAGTGCGGCAAGTGCAACGTTGTTAGCGCATAGGTGTCGAATCAACTAGCCAATAGATCGCAAGGAGAACAGTGACGCACTCAACCACGCAGCAAGACCAATTGTCCTCAATGCCTTCAATTACAGATCTTTGACATCCCTAAAGCAAGTTGAAGTTGATGCTCTTGATCGCTTGCTGCCGTCCACCAGCCGACACTTTGTCCGTGCGCACCGGTATTACGCTGAGCCCTTGTTGCGGGGATCATCGCCCGTGACTCGGCTCTGGCGACCGTCAGCGCTCGAGTCCATCCAAATGTCGCGGAAGGAGGCAAGGCGTTTGCTACCGATCTCGCCCAGCGTCACGTTGGTCGAGGTGTCGTGCAGGAGAGCGTCCAAACTATGGGCCGAGTCGAACAGCGGCAACGCGCCGCGTCCGAACGCCAGCTGTCGCGGAGGCTCGTTCGACCGGCCTGGACGCGCGAGCGCGGGTTCCTTGTCCCCCGCCTGTCGAGGCGGTGTGTAGTCGAACCTGGACGATGCTGCCTCAAGACCGTTGCTCCCAACTCCGCTGCGCCGGATACTGTCGGCACTGATCATAGTGTCGGAAGTAAACGGCGCGGCGTGCAGTTGGTGGAAAGCCTCGAGAGATTTGAGCGGCGAGGCGTCGGCCGGTGTGAACCCTGGCGGCGCCTTGGTTGTTGACACTGCATGCTGAGGTGGTGCATGAACCGAAGCCATTGACTGCTTCCCCACGACGCCTCTTGGGTGGTTCTCATGACGGCGCATCGAGATATACGCCCCACGGTTGGCAGCCATCGACAAGTCGGTCAGCGTCCTGCCTCCTTGATCCTGTAGATCCTCCGATCTTGGACCCAATATGCCAGCAGCTGTGGCACTGTGACCGACGCTTGGTGTCGCCATCTGACGGGTTCTTTCCTGAGAACTGTTCTCTGTCGACGACTGCCACCAAGTCTTCGCATCCCAAAGAGGAACATCGACGTGGTCATCCGCGCTCATATCGGCGCTGGACAAACGTGAGACGGACAACAAGGCCTCCAACGGATCATCCAGTGCGCTTGGAGAATCGATGGTTTCATCGGTAGCGCCAGACTTGACGAGTTGAGGAATCTCATCATCTCGATGCAGTATGCCAGCCTTAGTGCTGTCGCTGTGTCCGCTTCCTGTACCGGATTGGACCGATTTCACTGTGGCCGTCGAGCTGGGAGAGTCATGCAGTTCATCCCCACTCTTCGGTAGCGAGCTGTGGAGGTCGATACCCCCATTCTCTGACAATTTCACACTACCTTTACCAGTCGTCGGTTGCTTGTTGACTTTCGGGGACTCAGTCTTACCCGGTTTCGAGACGAGAGATTGCGCTGTAACAACCGATTCTTGCGAAAACTCGACTGCAGTTGTTGCCGCCGCCATCGTTATCGAAGTATCGTTTGCGTGAGATCGCGGCACTGATGAGGACAAGGGGCTACTCTTGCGCGTATCCCTGCTTTTGGATGGCCCCGACTCCAACGCACTGCGCTGGCGTCGCTCCAGCACGCTCCGGACGGTCGGTAGAACGATCGGCAGTGTTGGTTTGTACGGCACCTGGTCCATTTCACTCAGTACCAGCGCAATGTTGTCGTCTTTGCTGCTGACGTCGCTAGCTTGGCCTATCTCGTCCGCATTAAGACAATCTCCCAATGTCGGCTTTTGAGAATCTTCCACACCACACAATTCGGTTTCCTCAATGCTCCTCTTCACATTCGACTTTCGAGAAAGCAAGCCCACAACCACACTCTTGATCAAGTCGAACGCTATGAGAAGCACAAAGCCGATGCCCGCCAACACTCCAACATTCCACAGCAGGCGCTGCGAGAGGTGGCCAAGGAGCTGCGAGCGCTGCCGCAAACAGTCGAACGCCATTCGTGTAGTGATCGAACCATTCAAGTGGATCACGCTCATTCCATCCGAAGACTCAATGAGCAGGTTTCGTGCCACCGCGCGCGCCATGCATGTTGGATTGAACGCCACGACAAAGTCGAGAGCCGCGCCAGGGCGAACTAATACGCGAGCATCGTTCCAACCGTGGCTTGTTGCAAGTGGTTCTGGAAAGGACAGCAGACTGAAAGGGGGGCTCGAAAACCCGTCGCGGCTATTCTGTCCATCCAGCTCGACATTGCTGATGATCAAATCGAACTCCCCGCTGTTAAAGAGTCGGATTTCAATCTGTCGAGCGAAAGGTAAGCTTGTACCATTTGCCGATTGGTTGTCTTCACTTTGAGAATCCGGAGTATCGTCGTCAATGACAAACTCAATCGACCCGTGACAATCGCGAGAATGTGCACCATCCTCCTTGAGACACTCTTGAGCACTCTTGACGCGGACACCTCTGTCGATTGGGCTCAGAGCCCTAACGTTAAGAATCGCTTTGCCGCTATGCGCGTTCACCTCTAGAGGCTCAATGTGCGAAAGGTGGTTGCGCACAAACATCTGGACGGTGATACTGTGTATGAACACTGGAAAGTAGTAGATGGGGCCAAGCTGCGCGGTAGCACCTGGCGCGACAGGAACAATCGCGCGGTGAAAGTAGAACATGCGCGGGTCAAAATCACCAGTATCGATGCATTGCTGTAGATCGTCACTTGCGCAAGTATACTGGCTCGTCGCCCCAAATCTCGACGATCGCCACAGCGAAAGACACTCATCTTCAGTCGCGTTGGCGTCGTCGCATTCAAAGAAGAACTGCCGATCAACTTTGGTGAATGTCAACTCGGCGTGAATTGTGCCGTTGGCTGGGTTGGTGATGTTCACAAATATGTAGCTCATATGGTAGAGGTGCGTGAGCGGGAACTGGACTTGGAAGGGCTGATTGGTCACCTCGACAAGCTGCTTATCTTCACTCACAAGGATCCGAGGTCGCTCGATCGGAATCGACAGCTCAATCGGGGCAATCTCCTTCAGAATGTCTGTTTCCAGCAGAACCTGGCCATATAGTCTGTACGTCAATGTAGCATCAGTGCTTTTCGCGATTGCTTCACGTTTCCAGAAGTCATCTCGAAGCGCAAGTGCCATCAGATCAGCGTCGGTGACGTCCTCTCCAAACTCCGATAGCTCGGGAACCGATGCCTCGATAGAATCATGAAGAGGCTGGATCCAACAATCTGCCACGAATCGGCGCTCGAAACAATCCGGGTCGTCGAACGGAGAGACAGACACAGTGATGACCTTCGCGACTTGCGACCCAGCAGGTATTGTCTCCGCCAACTCGAGTAGTGTCACCATAGATCTCGGCAGAGAGACGTTCGTTACGCGAACAGCATGGGTAAAGGTGTTTCGATAGAGGAAGCTTGCGGTCAGTGTCTGTCCGACAAACATCGACGGCAAGGTTACCTCGGACAGAATTGGAGCGACGACACCATCGACCAAATCGAGGTATGAGTGAATGTGCAAGACTTCGAACGGCGTCTTGAGCGACAGCAAGTGGGCCGTAAAGGCTCCCCGTTGACCTTTGGGCCGCAATTCGATGTGCAACGCGACCGAGAATCCAGGCGGGATCACAAATTTATCTTCGTCTCCGTCGTCGACAGCCAAACGATCAGATAGCGCTGTCAAACGCGCATCGTTCACAAGCTCAAATGTTGCGTTCGCTTTCCACTTCGACTGCAGCACGGTGAGTCCAAACGGTATCTCTCTCTCATCATCGGCAATCATCTCGGCTCTGATTCGGAAGTCAAACAACCGAGGGTGGGCCACGCGACTGAGAGAGAGGTCAATCGGCACAGGATTCCAGTTTGAGATCAGCACTGTCTCTTGCTGCGGCTTGCCGTGGATTGCCACTTTGCTCAGGTTGAATTGCAGCGACCGGCAGACTCTCGCGCGGAATGTTTGATTCTGGGCCGAAGGTTTCTTGGATGACTTGCGCGCTGGAGTATCGGTGTTTACAGACAGACAACTGTACGGATCTCTCACTGTCTTCGTCCCTTTCTTCTTGGCGGCATCGGGGTAGTATCCGGACAAGGCGTGTCGTGACAGACCTCGTGTGGCGCGCACGCGGACAATGCCGTGAAACAAATGGATCGGAATGGTGTGGATGGTGGCGTTCGTTACGATCACCAGAGGATACGACCGCGGTAGCAGCAACTCTCCGTCATCAGCCATATCGATAGCGTTTAGAGTGGGCGACACATCCAGTGTGATCTCCGGCCACGACTCGTTGGGCGAAGCGGCAAAAGAGTTGTTGAAGCTTAGAACGGAGACTTCAGCGGGAGGCCAGGCATCAGGGTCTTCAGAACCGTCAATAAACACTCGCTCCATCTTGAGCGGAACGTCAAACAGGTTTCCTAAACGAAGTGTGCGCGACGTGTGAATGCCCGCCTCCACGACAGACACCGAGTCGCTCGCTGACATGCTCGCCATGGGTATCAACCTTGACACATTCACCTTGTCCACTTTCGAGAGATCCCGATACCTGTCGAAGGGAAACACGCTCTTGAGTGGCACCATGAGTCCGAAGAACGTTTCTTGTGACTGGAACGTGACTGCGCCGTTCAAGGCTTTGCCAACGACGCGCATCTTGACGGGCGGCGGCGGATGCAACGGGATCGTCGCGCTCGTCTCGAGCTCCAATGCGACCGAAAACTCATTCGACGAGTATTGAGCGGACTGTTGTGCTTTCAGCGGGAACTCAACCTGGATCTCGAGCTCGGCGCGAGACTTGGGCGGCAAAATGAAGGATCCATTCACCATGCTGATCGTCACCGGAACTTGCTCCAAACGATCTCTGCGATTGCGTTTTGGTTTTGCAGTCATGCCATCAGTCAGTGTGCGCAACGCTTCGACGGTGATCGGGACGCCAAGTGTGTTGTAGATTATGACTTGTTGCCGATGCGGGCGTTGGCGGGTTGTCAGCACGCCGACGTCAAGAACCGCCGGATCGACGTGAACCATGTCCGCGATCACAGTGACGCGAATCGGGACCATAGCAAACGGACCGTCCTCAGCAACGACATGGATGTATGAGATGAAGTCGCCGGTGTTGGTGGATTCGAACGAGAACGTCACGAGCGATCTGGACGCACCGGGGAAAAAGTCCCAGACACTAGGAGATCTGCGCACTACTGGGTCGGGTGGCAATCGCGCTGGTGTTAGTGCCAGGTTGCTGTCGGGGAACGACAGGTGCAGGAGGTTCTCGAGCGTGTACACATCGATGATGCGAAGCAGCGACTGGGTCGGGTTCGTCACATGCAGCGACTGCACTAAGCGCGAGCCAAGAGGAACCGTGAAGCGTTCGCCTCGGAAGCCGGCTGAATGCAGATGCACTTCGCTGTGCAGCGGCAGCGTGAACAGACCCGAGGTCGTTGACAGTCGGAAGTAGGCGCCGTGATACGACCGAGGTTCACCCGGCAGGAAGCGCAACTCGACGAGGAAGCGACCGCCAGGGTCCAGGTGGATTCCAGCGACGTCGGTGGACAGCGCGAACTCGTCGCGAGAGAAGGCAGCGCCAAGCAGCTTGACGCGGGCGTTGCCGCGGTTCTCGATGCTCACGACCTTGGTGTGGCGGCGGCACGTCTCGACGCGGCCAAAGTCCACGCGTGCCGGCACGAACGCGATGGCGGCGTCAGGCGACGGACCGACCGACGAGCCTCCGGCGGAGAACGAGAAGCCTCTGCCAAGTGAATACTCGAACACTTCGTCGCCTTCATCGGTTGGACCGGATGCGTTGCGCCGAGAGTTAATATCGCGAGCCACACAGTCAGACGCCGCCACAGCGAGCGTCAGCGCAAGCAGCAGAAGCGGCGCGCAGGTGTCACGGGGACGCATTCGCCCCATGGCGCACCAGCTCGTCACAGGACGGATCCGGGATCTCGAGCGCTTCTGGCAATAATAGAAACATAAAATCACGCAGGCAGTTCCAGGCATCAGATGATCTCAAATAAGGATAAAAAACACGACAAGATTTTATGTGGAAGGTTTTGTATTTCTCTATTTCGATAGCAGACACCCAGCAACCATTGCAACCCTCGCTCAGACTTGCCACATCACGGCCATGGCGCCAATTCTTCCATCGTTCCTGGCTGCGAGCTTGCCAATTGGCAACCCGGATCAGCGAGGATGTCCACTCCACGAAAGGTGTCAACGTCTCGCCTCTCGAGCAGGACCAATAATGCTGGAGAATCAACCAGCTATCGCCTGGTAACTCGAGTCCACCACACGATACGAAATCTGATCCAATGCTCCATGCCTACAAAATGCTGGATATCGAGTGGTCAACGACACCTCCACATGGACCGAGTACACCCTCGCAATCGGCTACCCGCTTATCGGACGCACAAACATTTTCTTTCGTACTGTACGGATCTGCGTGTGGTCGTCATTGCACTGTGCTGAGCTTCACGACCAGCGAGCGGCAAGACTCGACAGTCATCGACCGCAGATTTTTCCATGGACTACCCAGTTCGACGAACAGAAAGCTGCTAGATTCCCCCGCAGATCTCACCATATCGGTGGTTGGTGGGTATTGCGAATCGGGGCAACACCAGCAAGCAGAACACTGAGGATCTGGTTGGGCTTGCCTGCCTTGGCCATCAACTGGGTCCGCCAGAAGAAAAGCTAGAGCCAGCTCAGATCCACATCTGTGAGGTGTCAGGACGACTGCATCGAAGGAGCTCGCGCGGCCTTCAACATCAAAATGTCTGCAGCAGTGCAGGAAGATCGCTGCAGCCTGGAGTGTGACTTCGAGTCCATCTCGTCCTGTTGATGCACCGCGAATCTCGACCTGCTCAGCTGCTGCAGTCGCTCCGTGCTGCTGGCAGATCAGCTCGCTGGAAGACAGAAGAGCGAGGCGAGCAGTGGGCAGCACCGCCCCGGACGAGTGACACGCGTGGTGGACTGCTGTGTTCAATTTAGCTTCATTTCGTTACGAACCCCGGCGCCAGTCGCGACGTCCCCGCCGTGGCGCACGCGCGGCGTTCGCGGTCGAAAGGAGCTAAAAGGTGTCCGCTTGCATATCTAGAACCTCCCGGTGCTTGTGCTCGCGCGGGACGTCGCCCGGCGAGGCAGGCAGCGACCGCGTCCCCGTCATGTGAGGGCAGTCCAGCCAACAAGGCATTTACCGGTACTGCATCACACAACAGCGACAGCAAACCAACGTTAGAAACACGTCCCGAGACGCCGCAACACGGCACCACCACAACAAAACGCACCTTGACGAAGCCAATGTCGGTGGCGCGCTCACGGAAGCAGCGGCGGCACATGTTGAGGTGGTACTTGCGGATGAGGCCACGCGTGGTGTGGCACACGCGGCAGTGGCGCGAGTCCTTGCCGTAGGTGCGCGGGTGCGAGTACGTGAGGTTGGTCATCTGCGGCCAGCACGCTGTCGTTAGCCTCTCTGCTTTCGATCGATTTCTCTCTCGTTGGCGCTGGCGCTAGATGGCTCCGCTCGCAGCGACGATCAGCGGCGGCGCCTGCCTCCAACGGACGACGGACTACCGCGAGTCCGTTCGACGCGCGCGCGCCGCCGCCGCTATCGCCTCCGCTGCGCCTCCACACGGCGCGCCATTCACCCGAGCTCCCTCCACAAGGCTTACCTTGTTTCCTGATAGCTTTGGACAGTAGCAAATGAATCACCCGCGCCTGGCAGCGACCGCTCTCGCTATTTACAAACCTAGCCGCCTCCCCACCCAGGACCAACCATTGGTTTTGTCGGCAGTGAGTGGCGGGTTCAACTTGTCGGCCCACCCGGGTCTCGACCCGTTTTCACCACCCACGGGTCTGACTGCGATGCGTAGCATGTGCGCTACGGTATTTTCGTAAAAACATGATGGTTGTCATCAATTGAGTAAATACGGATTTTTACGGCACAACCAGATCGTCCGCGCGCAACAAGCAGTGCGCAGCGGATCTTTCCGCCACGTGCTTGAACAGGACGCGCCGAGAGGTAGCCGGCCCGGCCCAAAAGGGAAAGCGACCGAGCTGAGCCAGCGAGGTGCCGCGCACGCGATGGCCCCCAAGGCGAAGAGCAAGAAGCGCGACGAGCCCGCCGAGCCGGAGGCGCCTCCCGCCTCTGTGCGCACGGAGGCGGAGGCGTACAGCGCTCCCCGCGCCAAGCGCAATGTGGTCTTCGGCGTCGACCTCGACTCGCCGCACGACGCGGACGACGAGGCGAACGTGCTGGCGCCAACGGCCAAGTTCGCGATCCTCGGCATGATCTGCCTCATGTCGTTCGCCATCCGCCTGTTCGCCGTCGTGCGGTACGAGTCGGTCATCCACGAGTTTGACCCGTACTTCAACTACCGCACGACCAAGTACCTGGCGTCCGAGGGCTTCCTCGAGTTCCTCGACTGGTTCGACGACCGCGCGTGGTACCCGCTCGGCCGCATCATCGGCGGCACGATCTACCCCGGTCTGATGTACACTGCGGCCATGGTCTACTGGGTGCTCAACCTGCTCAACATCTCCATCAATGTGCGCAACACGTGTGTGTTCCTCGCGCCGGTGTTCGCCGCCAACACGGCGATCGCGAGCTACCTGCTGACGAAGGAAGTGACGAAGCGCTCGAGCGCCGGTCTGCTCGCTGCTGCGTTCGCGGGAATCGTTCCGTCGTACATCTCTCGCTCGGTGGGCGGCTCGTACGACAACGAAGGCGTGGCCATCTTCGCGCTCATCTTTGTCTTCTACCTGTGGATCAAGGCTGTGCATACTGGTTCGATGTTCTGGTCGGCTAGCTGCGCGCTCGCGTACTTCTACATGGTGGCGGCGTGGGGCGGCTACGTCTTCATCATCAACATGATCCCGATCTACGTGCTCGTGATGATCTTCGCCGGCCGCTACACGCCGCGGCTGTACATCGCGTACTCGACGTTCTACACGCTGGGGAGTCTGATGGCCATGCAGGTTCCCTTCGTGGGGTTCAACGTGATCAAGCAGGCCGAGTGCGCGGGCTCGCACGGCGTCTTCGTGCTGCTCCAGGTGTACTGCTTTGTCAACTGGCTGCGCAACTACATTTCTGCTGCGTCGTTCCGCCGACTCGTGATCTACGGCGCGTCGCTTGTCGTCGTGATCGTCGCGTCCGCGCTTGTCGTGCTCCAGCTGCTCGGCAAGGTGCAGTGGACTGGCCGCAGTCTGACGCTGCTCGACCCGACGTATGCGTCCAAGTACATCCCGATCATCGCGTCCGTGAGCGAGCACCAGCCGACCACGTGGACGTCGTACTTCTTCGACCTGCACGTGCTTGTGCCGTTCGCGCCTGTGGGTCTCTACTTCCTGTTCACCAATCTCACGGACGGCGGCATCTTCGTCATCCTGTATGGCACGGTCGCGTGGTACTTCGCCGGTGTCATGGTGCGTCTGATGTTGACGCTGGCGCCGATCGCGTGTATCCTCGGTGCTATCGGCATTTCGTCCACGCTGCGCAAGTTCATGGGTATCCTTCGTCGCCCGTCGACGTACGTCATCCAGAAGAACGGCGTGCAGGAGGTGCCGATGCCGCTCGCCATGCTTGTGGTTGGCGGTCTGCTCGTCATGCTGCTCAGCTACACTTTCCACGCGACGTATGTGTCTTCCATGGCGTACTCGTCGCCGTCGATCGTGATCGAGGCCGGTCGCACGCACACGGGCGAGCGCGTCAACTTTGATGACTACCGCGAGGCGTACTTCTGGCTGCGTCAGAACACGGATGCGAACGCCAAGATCATGTCGTGGTGGGACTACGGCTACCAGATGTCGGCTATGGCGAACCGCACGGTGCTCGTCGACAACAACACGTGGAACAACACGCACATTGCGACGGTGGGCCGCGCTCTCGCGTCGTCTGAAGAGGACGCGTACCCGATTATGCAGTCGCTTGACGTCGACTACGTGCTCGTCATCTTCGGTGGTGTCACTGGTTACTCGTCCGACGACATCAACAAGTTCCTGTGGCCGGTGCGCATCGGATCGGGTGTGTACCCGGACGATATGCCTGGCGAGCGCGACTACTACTCGTCGTCGGGCAACTTTGATATTGGTCCGGGAGGCTCCAAGGTGCTGCACAACTGCCTTGCATACAAGCTGTGCTACTACCGCTTCGGCGAGGTCGTGACGGACTACCAGCGTCCTCCGGGCTTTGACCGCGCACGCAACACGGAGGTCGGTGTCAAGAACATCAAGCTGACGCACCTGGAGGAAGCGTTCACGTCCGAGCACTGGATCGTGCGCATCTTCAAGGTGAAGAAGCAGGCGAACGTGGAGGCAACCAAGGCCGTCAAGCAGGCGCGCATCCACGAAGCGGAGGCTCCGGAGAACGACATTTCGCAGGAGAAGACGCACTTCTGGGGCTGCGTCACCGGCGAGGACATGCTCGGGAACGACCGCGTGTACGCCGGCGGAGCGAGCGGCGCCAACTACAACCTGGCGCTGCACCACGCGAAGGAGAAGGGCAAGAAGTACTTTGCGCTCTCGCGCGTCGGGTCCGAGGGCCACGCGTTCGCATTCAACAAGCTGCCGCAGCACCCGAAGGACTTTGACGGCAACGACGACGGCTGTCGCCGCCCGTGTCTCGACTCGAACGCGCACTCGTGCGGCTGCGCTGACGGCGGCTGCGTGGACATGAACGTCCGCCCAGGCCGTGGTCAGGAGCACAACCGCCGATGGGCCATCTACGAACGTATCCAAGCTTAGGAAGCCTAACAGTAGTGGCTGCTCGCTGTCGATCGATACCGTTGAAGTGAAGGCGGCGAACGATGAGGCGAGCAGCCACGCAGCTCAGCATTGGTACGCTGAAGCCTGGTAAAATCTCTCACTCTGTTTGTGGTCGGTCAGTTTTGCTGTTGCGACGAGTAGAGTTTGGGTAGAGCGCGCACGAAAGCACCAAACAAACTTGTTAACGCACTCGCCTTCAACCCAACGCTCCTTTTTATTGTGGTCGCCTTAGCTGCTCCACGCAGGGTCCCGCGCTATTAGCAAGCGCGTGGTGTCGCCCTCTACGACGACGACTTGCTCTCGCTGGCCGCGCGCGCCGCCTCCTTCTCGGCCTCGATCTGCACGCACAGCGCCTCCACCTTGTCGTCCTCGAGCGTCTACAGCCACACGAGAATCATCAGCCATCCTACCAACCTTACATCCACATTTTGCAAGCCAATAACGCACCGAGATCTTGCCGCCAGTCCGCACAATCGCGATCTCAATGTTCTTGCTGCCCGACTCGACCACCTCCAGCAGCGCCTTGATGGCGAGGCGCACAGCGTCGTCCTCGGTCGCCTCCTCGACGTAGTTCTTCTCGAGGAACTCGCGGATGTTGGTCGAGTTGCGGCCAGTCGCGTTCGCCTTCCACGCCGAGAAGGTGCCCGACGGGTCCGTCTGGTACAGCTGCGGCACACCTTGGTTGTCGCACCCGGCGATGAGCATCGAGATGCCGAACGGACGCACGCCGCCGCGCTGCGTGTACTTTTGCTGGATGCGCGCGATGTAGCGCGCCACGTACTCGACCGACGGCGCGTCCTCGACCGTCAGGCGGTAGCTCTGGCACTCGAGGCGCGCCTTGTTCACCAGCACGCGCGCGTCGGCCGTGAGGCCCGCGAACGCGATCGAGATGTGGTCGTCCACCTTGCAGATCTTGCGCACCGTGCGCGGGTCCTGCAGCTTCGCCGTCTCCTTGCGCTCCACCGCCAGCACCACCGCGTCCTTGCCGCGCACGCCAACCACCACCGCACCCTACACAAGAAATATTCAAGTGTGTTTGTTAGCGCCGGATCCTGGATATCCGCAAAGCGCTCGCCATTAGACGCACCTTCTTGACGGCCTCCATGGCGTACTCGACCTGGAACAGGTGCCCATCGGGCGAAAACACTGTGATCGCGCGGTCGTATCTGCGCACGCACACGCGAAGCGATAGAATAAACCCCACGTTAGGCGTGTACCTCCGCGTCCCTCATCCGACAGCACTGCCGCACCTGGACGCCATGGCGCTTCAACTGCTCGCTCTGCTTGCTCGGGCGATCCTTCCTCGCTTCTGTCTGTCACCTTTGCTCCCCCCTTCGAGACCGAGTATACGCTCGAGACTATACCTGTATCTTTCCGGTTATATCCGGACAAACCAACGTTATCGACCACTTCAATCCAACGCGTTCGTTATTTGCAAGTTTCCTTTCCCGACCCGCATCGGCCACATGCTGCACGAGCTGCTGGTGGCGCTGCTCGGCGTCCCTGGCGACGTCGTCGAGGCGCGCGGCGACGGCTTCTTCGTGCGGCCGGGACTCAAGTTCCTGTCGTCGCCGCAGCGCGCGCAGCTAGACCGCGTGCTGGTGCTGGGTTTCGCGTACGCGCAGCTGCGCGACTTCGTTTCGACTGCTTCGGCTCGTCCGAGCCTGTTCGTGCGCGCGCTCGCGCAGGGCCTCGAGCGCGAGCTGGACGCCTACAGCGCTGCCGTCGTGCGTCTGGAGGCCAAGGTGCTGTCCACTGCGGTGGTCCTCCCGCTCACTGCTGTGCAGGTCGAGCTCGCGGACTTTGCGGATGTGTTGCCGGAGCTCGCTAGGTTTGTCGGCATGCTCGAGGCCGCCGCCCGCGCCAGTAGCGCGATCCCGGCGACGGCCGGCAACGTGTCGATACTTCATGCGGGTGGTGGAGGCGCGGTCTTGCTCGGCGAGCTGTATAAGAAGAGCGGGTCTGGGTTCCCGCGGATCCGAGCGAGCTACCAGCGGCTGCTCGCTGCTTGTCACTGGTGCGCCGGTGCATTCTCTCACTCTGTGGAGTGATTGCAGTCACCGACACTGATGCTCCGTGTTGCTGTGGATTTTGTGTGTACCCAGTATCCTGTACAAGCAAATGGTCGCGTGGATGCTTTACGGAGAGCTGCTGGACCCATACGACGAGTTCTTCGTCAAGCGTGCGAGCGAGTTGCCGACCGCGCGGCGCGCCACCATGACTAGTACCTCAGTATCGTCAACGCCTCGGCAGTCTGCTTCGTCACAAGAGACGCTGTTGTGGCTGCAGCAGTTCGCGATGGACCTGAACGCCGTGGCGACACTCTATTTCCCTCCGACGGTGGCCGAGAACGTGTTCTTCATCGGCAAGGCGGTGCACATTCTGGCACGCACGGCCGATTTCTCGCCTGTGGATGCTCAGAAGATCGTAGTGGCTATGACTGCCATTGCGAAGAGGGAGATCTTTGATGCGACAGCGCTCGAGGTGTCGATCGAGCAGATCCGCCTGGACGTCGCAAGCAAGCTCCACAGCCTAGTCGTCGTCCGATCCGAGTTTGCGCGTTTCCTCGAGGTGCTCAAGGGGTTCTTCTTGCTGGCCAGAGGCGAGGTCTTCCACGCGTTCGTGGAGCGCAGCTTTCCGCTCATGCTAGCGAAACCCAACATCAAGTCTGAGGACGACATCAACTTCAACATCTGGCAGCCCACTCTTCGCGAGTTTCAGTCGCGCACTGACGACGTTAACCCATGGCTGCAAGCGTTCAACTTCCAGGTACATGGCAGTTCTTTGCGCCGTGAATGCATTCACAAGTGAGATGCTCTAACGAACCCATTTTTGTGTGATATGTAGCTTCCTCTCCAAACGTTCGAGCTGCGAGGGTTCGCCTCGACGGACAGCCTCGCTTTCGCGGGACTGGTTCGTAGTCCGAACGGGAAAACGCTGTCAGTGTCGACGGCTCCCTCAGGTGGCTCGAATCAGCGCAACCCTGTTGTAGCCGATATCAGTTGCGGAGCAGCGTGGTGGCGGCATGTGCAGCTGGACTCGAACGCGCTGTCATCCGAGCTCGTAATCCGATTACCGGCGCTCGACCAGGACAGCGGGAAGCATCACTTTGCGCTGTTGTTCAAGAACGAAGACACTGTGTGCCGTCCGTCACTCATCATGGGTTCATTTTCGCTCGAGCAGCCGCCCAATGGTGTCAACGTGTGCGTCGAGCTGGATATTGAGGTGATGACTGGATATTCTGAATTGTCTGACGCACCCACGACCGAGAAGAAGACGGCGCGCGTCGTTTGTCGAATCAAGTCGACGCGGGGAAGTGACAAGGACGTGCGAGAGTCATTGCCCACCGACGTTCTCCTGACCAATGAGCTGCGCTGTCGTGTCGAGTATGCGCGTCAAGAAGTGCCGATGACTGGGTCGACGACCCATGTGATGTACAAGAAGGTGTTTGCGGTGTCAGTGGAGGACACGCTTGTGCTACAGTCGCAGCTGGACCTGCAGGAGGTGCTGCATCTCAATGCGGCGAATGCGGATTACTGGGTGGGAGTTGCGTTGTCGCCTCGAGTGCAGCTATCAGGATGGAATCTGGACAAATTCGCGGCCAAGACAAGCTGGCGCGACGGCAGCCGCTTGAGCGAGCGCAACGAGCCGTTGACGGCGCGCGAGCTCTGGAGTTCGCTCGCTCTTCATTGCGATGTCCCCTGGCCGCTGCAGCTGCTGGTGCCGAACGACTTACTGCGGTCGTACACTCACTTGTTCCAGTTCTGCTTCCGACTCAAGCGCGTGGCACATGCCCTCGAACGGACATGGAAATCGAACGTGTTGCGAGCTCATGCGGTCGCAAGCGCGTTGCGCGGCCGCATGAGCTTCGTTGTGCGCAACCTCGAGCTGCATCTGCACGTGTCGGTGGTGGAGAGCAAGTACGTCAAGTGCGTCGCGCAATTGGCCGAGGCGACCGACTTCGACCGCGTCAAGCGCGTGCACGAGGCGTTCGTCGCCGGCGTCGTCAAGGGGTGCTACGTGCACACCAAGACGGTCGCGGCGGCCATCGACGAGGTACTGAGCTGCTGCTGGCGGTTCGCCGAGTACGTGCTGTATCAGGAGACGCAAAGCGCGGCGCTCTCGACCGACCGCGTGGCCGTGATGGCCGATGAGTTCCACCGCCGGTTCGAGTTCCTGCACGGCGTGCTGCAGATCGCCGAGGCGCGTGAGCTGCTTTTCCTGCTCGAGTTCAACGACTTTTTCACGGACGAGCGGCGGCGCAGAAAGTACCAGCAGCAGCCGAGCGCAGCATCCTTGACAAGGGATGCCAGTAGAAGCGTCGTTTGAGTATCAATTATGAGGGTGAATGCTGTACGTCATTGAAGCGGGTACCTTGTACCGTCGCTGACCATGGCACAGATGGCATCCCAAGTGCGACAAAAAGTTGTTCCGAGCTGCTCCGAAGGCATCCGTCGCCGCCCGTGCCGCCAGCTGGGTTCCATCGCATTGATCATTGATGCGGCTTTTACGCGAACGCCGCGAGTGAACTCGAGACATTCCATTGCGAGGTCCGCGCTTGCAGTAGCAGCAGCAGCGGCAGCAGCAGCAGAACAATCAGAAGCACAATCACCAGCATTCTGGTCTGGGGATTTGGTGCCTTTCAGCACGCAACCCAAACTGCAACCAAGGCGTCAGCTCGACTAACGCCGCGCGCTGACCACGCGAATACGCATATATATGTATTATGACAGTGATAGATCTCCCATTTTAATGCATACTTTCCGAAACGGCCGCATGCGATGACGCGGGGCACTATATATAGAAGGTCCGCTTGTGATCCACAGACATGCCCCTATCCCACGCCCAGAATCCATCGTCTCTGCCTGGATCTTTTGGTCCCGCGACCCGGCCCGTCTGTCGTGCGTGGTGCGGTTCGGGGCCAAGAGGCGAACCACGCGGGTCCAGATGGGTGCGCGGGTCGGGTCGCCGTCCGGGCGTTACGTGGTTACGCCTTCCGGCCGGCTGTACCGTAGCGCCTCAAGCCGCAACTACCGTACCTCTCGCTGGCTGCACATGCCGCGTCGCTGGTCCACGCGACCTTCACATCCTGCCTTGCGGCCAACCGCGCGCACTTTTGCTAATCTCATACCGCCGCGAGTGTGTGTGCGGGCCGTTGCTAAACCGCCCCACGCGCACGCGAGCATTTGCTAAATAGCCGCCGGCCGAGTCGTCGTCGACTCGCTGCGGCCGGGAGACAGGCCCACGCGGCCAGTCCGTCGGTCGGTGGCGCTAGCCGGCCGCCTCGAGCGACAACTTTGTGAGCCGCCATTCCGCTCGCCGCGGCCGAGAGTGACGGCGCCTCGCCGCCCTTCGTGCTCATGGAGGACGCGGTGAGCGCGTCGGCCAAGTCCGAGGCGTATGCGCACTCTCCGGAGGCCAGGCGCGGGCTGCGGCGACTCGCGTGCGGTTGCTGCTGCGGTCGGCGTCGCCGCGCGCGGTCGCGCGACCCGCGGGCGTCGCTGAGCCTCGCGACGGGAATGCCGGCGGACCGGCCGAGCGGATCAACACGGCCGGCGTCGGCCGAACAGCTCGCGCGAACCCGCCAGCTCAAGCAGCAGGTGGCGCACTACTCGACCATGCGCGTGCACATGAAGCGCGTGCAGCTGTGCCTCGAGCAGGAGAAGCGCAACAAGTTCTACAAGGAGCTGGTGGTGTACCTCGCGTTCCTGGCGGTCATCATGGCCGCGCTGCTGTCGCTGCCCGTGCACTTTCCCTACGAGCAGAACGCGGCACTCACGGCGCTGTACTTCGACGAGCAGTTCCCGAACGAGACGGTGCCCAAGACCTTCCGCGACGTCGGCAACGAGGACGAGCTCTGGGAGTGGGCCACCGGCCCGCTGCTCTACCAGTTCTACGACTCGCCCGGCCGCAACAACCGCGCGGTCGGCTCTGTGCAGCTCCGCTCGGGCCGCGTGCGCGGCGCGCCGTGCCGAGACGCGAGCGACTTTGTGCTCTTCACGGACGAGCTGTGCTACCCAGAGTTCGCGCCGGGCCGCGAGGACACGACGCCCTTCGGCGACGCCGCCACCAGCGCCATCGGCGAGCAGTACACGTGGCGGGGGGACCTGGGCAAGCTGCTGCGCTCGCAGACGTTCACGCCGAGCCTCGTCAACCACGAGATGGACTACGGCCACGGCGGGTTCGCTGTCTACCTGCCGCGCGACAATTATACGGCCGGTCAGGCCATCATGGCGCAGCTCGAGGAGGATTTCCTGTCGGACGGCACGCGGTACCTGGCGGCGACGCTCGCGTTCTACAACGCGCGGTCCAACATCTTCACGCACGTGCAGGCGCTCTTCGAGATGTCCAACACGGACTACATGGAGGTCACGAGCCGCGTCAAGTCCTTCCGCATCCTCGCGAGCTACAGGGCGACGGAGGACTTTATCCTCGACAACATCTTCGTCATCATCCTGCTGCTCGCGACGCTCGGCCTCGTGTACCGCGAGCTGCTCGACCTGCGCGCCTTCGGCCTGCGCAAGTACCTCCACTCGCTGTGGAACGTGCTCGACATGCTGCAGCTCGTGCTGCTCGTCATCTTTCTCGAGAAGTGGATCTTGTACCTCGTCCGGGCCGAGCAGATCCGCGACAAGCTGTACGAGGTCGCCGATATGGACTGCTCCGGCCCCGCGGACGACCAGGCGGCGGCTGAAGCCTGCTACGTCGACCTCGAGTCGCTCGCCGGACTCTTCTTCGAGATCACCAACTTCGCCGCCGGCCTCGCGCTCGTGTCGGTCGCCATCGTGTTCAAGTACCTGCGCCTGAACACGCGGCTCAACCTGCTCTGGCGCACGCTGCGCTTCGCCGCCAAGGACCTGCTGGCGTTCGTGGCCATCTTCTTCACCATGTTCTTCGGCTTCTCCGTCATGGGGTTCCTCATCTTCGGCAGCCACACGCGCGGCTACCACTCGCTCTCGGTCTCGCTCGCGTCCTGCTTCCAGATGCTACTCGGCGCCTTCGACTACGACGAGATCTACACGGCGAATCCGGCGATGGCGAGCCTGTTCTTCTTCACCTTCATGATCTCCATCTACCTCATCTGCGTCAACATGTTCATCGCCATCATGAGCGAGTACTATTCGATCGCGCAGACCGAGAAGAAGAACCACGAGGAGTCGGCGCGCGAGCTCGCCGGGACGTCGTCCAGGTCTGGAGGACCCGACGGGGGCAAAGGCGACCGCATGGACGACGACTTTGACGACTCGCTCCAGTTCACGGACGCCGACTACGACCTGGCCAAGCAGGTCAAGAAGTACATCCAGGGACTCCGCGTGCGCGTCAAGCTGCCGCCGGCACGCGACGGCGCGACGCTGTTCAACTCGGAGCAGGTTATTGTGTGCGGCTTCCAGCGCGTGCTGCTCGTCGACTACGAGTACCTCATGGCGGAACGTCGCCGCCTGCGCCGCAAGTTCCGCGTGGCCGTGCACATGGTGACGACCTGCCTCGGCATCCTGCGCCTGACCAACCCCGAGTACAAGATGAAGCTGCAGCCGCAGCTGCTCGTGCGCCACCGTCCGCGCGCATCGACCGCCGACTCGTACGCGGACCTGGCCGAGTTCCCCGTCACGTACCTGCCGATCTCGTCGTCCATCACCAACACGGTCGACATGCTCGGGCGGCTCAAGCGCGGCATGTTCATCGAAATGGACGACGGCTCGCTCACGAACGACCAGATCACGCTCGAGGTGCTTGGCGGACAGGACGAGTATGTTCCGCCGCGGTTTAAGCGGCGGGCAGAGGCGATTGGCGACGAGACGGACGAGCTTGACGCGCGCATCAGCGAGGCGACCATCGCGAGCGACGACCCTGCTTCCCAGTTCGGACTGCGCCACACGCATCGCAATATCGGAGGTCCGGGTCACATCCGCGCGTGCCGCGTCATCTACAACGGCGACACGCTCTTGAACGGCAACGAGACGTGCGTTTTGCCGCGCCGCGCGTGGGCATCGTACTTTACGGGCCACGTGCTCTGGGGGTACATTCGGCAGCTCTTCTCATGCAAAAGATCCAAGCGCAAGGTGAACCGGCTCATCTCGGACGCCGAGGTCGACCGGCTCATCACCGAGAGCTTCTCCGCTCCCGGCCGCGGCATCTCGTGCCGCTTCGACGAGCTCGTGCGCAACTTCCGCATGTTCATCGCCAAGAAGGTGCACAAGCGCCACATGCGGATCCACAACATGGAGGAGCGCATCTTCACCGAGGTCATCACGTTCCTCGAGCGGTTCCCGTCGGCGCTCACGCCGCTCGACAAGCGCGAGTTCGAAGGGTACAAGTACACGCCGCAGCCGGTGAACACGAGCCGCGTGAGACTACCCAACTCGGTCATGCTGCTCGCGGAGCTGTTGTCGCACAACGCGCACGAGGTGTGGGCACAGGGCCGCATCGAGCAGGGGTGGCGCTGGGGCACTGCTCGCGACAATGACGCCAAGCTGCACCCGGACCTGATCCCGTACGAAGCCCTCACCGAGCAGGACAAGCAGTACGACCGCGACACGTCCATCTCGGCGCTCAAGGTCATCACTGCGCTCGGGTACATCCTTGAGCCGCCTACGACCACCGAGGACTTCCAAATTGAGTTTGGTGTTCCGACGTGCGAGCCAGGCGGCACATACGAACCCAAGCCGATCCCGACCGATGAAGTCAAGGTGCCTCCGCATCTCCGCTCCGTGATTGAGCTTCTGTCGGAGAACACGCACGAGGTGTGGGCCAAGATGCGCATGGAGCAGGGCTGGAAGTACGGACCGCGCCGCGACGACCCCAAGAAGGAGCACAACGGCCTCGTCCCGTACATCTACCTGACGCAGGAGGAGAAGCAGATGGACCGCAACACGGCCATGCAAACTGTCAAGCTCATCCTGCGCTGCGGATTCGCGTTTGTGCACCAAGACAGGGTGGCGTCTCGGCCGAAGAAGAAGAAGTCGGGCCACATCAAGCCGTTCGGACGAAGCGAAAACCCGGAGGCCACCAACGTGGGCGAAGCGGTCACGCTCGCGCGCGGGACGGCTCGCGCTAAGCGCGCCTTCATGCGCGGCGGGTCTGGGCGGCGGTTCCCGACGTACCGGTCATCGTCGGCATTCAGCCTCTACTCGAACGGGTCGGCTGAATACCCATCAGGGACTCAGTCTGGAGCACTAGCGCGGGGAATGACGTCCTCCACCTCGATGGCTTCAGACACGGCGGTCCCACTGGCAGGATCGACGAGCTTCTTCTCGATGGCGTCGTCGGACTCGATCCCAGAAGACGAGAGAGAAGTAGACCTCGACCGGGAGAACACCCTCGAAAGCAGCAGCAGCAGCGACCACAACGAGGGCAGTAGTGGCGACCAGGACGAGACGGATGACGATAGCAGTCGCCGCGAGCGCCATTTTGTGTGACACTAATGTATCATTCGCTGTCAGTACACTAGCAACGTCAACGCGTGCAACGAACCAGAACCAGCAATCGAAAGCAAACAATGGTTACCGTCATTCGCTCATCGTCTGGGTAGAACGTTGGCAGGAATCCTTGGTGGATATTCGCTGCTGGATATTCTCGTCACCTCATCGCTCACACGCAGGTGTAGAGCGATGCCAGAATGATCGGCGACTTGCGTGCCGCGCGAAGATACTCCTGTTCGGTGAGCTCTCCGTCCTGGTCGGCGTCTTCGTCCTCCAGTATCCGGACGACGTCCATCACGTTCTGGCCGAACTGCGCAAAGCCCGCGCAGATCGCGGTGCTCAGCTCCGATCGTGAGAGGAACCCGTCCGAGTTGAGGTCGAAGAGCTCAAAGAAGTAGCGCGCTTTGGCTTCTGCGTCCAGTTCGCCGACGAAGGCGGATTGCATCGCGACCGCAAAGTCTTGGGCGAGCTCGCTGCCCGCCACCATCGCCACGTACGCCTCGTCGTCGTTGCTTTGGGTTTTCATCGCTGCTGCGGCTTTCGAACAAACAACAGCACACACACATGAGCTTTCAGCTTGAAGAAGAGCATTGGAGTCGACAAAGACGCCACAATACGTACCTTGCATCCGCGATGCAGCAGTGCCGCGCTTGTCGCGAGGTGTAGCCAGGTATGCGAGCATCAGATTCTGCAGCACGGCATCGTCTGAAGACGGCCGGGTCTCAGTGTGTTGCACACGCGCTTTCGTGTCAAGCAGGCGGATCGATTCGCGGTACTCGCCCCGCAGAATGTCTTGGAATTCCGCTGCAGGCAGCACAATCGCCTGCAAATCCTCTGACGAAATGGACGACTCGCCTTGAATGTCTCGGTCTTGCTGCCTGCTCGCATCTAGCCGTCGTTGCTGCCGTGCCCACCTGATCAACCGCCGATGGATTTGCAGCAACTCTCGCCAGTTGAGACGCGACTGCTCTATGAACGCCCGCACCAGCTCGCGAACGCGAGCGTCCGACGAGTACCGCCGCGACGGCAGCGGGCGGCTGATGTTGTCCAGGAGATGCGGCTCCTCGAGCGACGTGGAGACGAACTCGTCCTCGCTGATGACGTTCTCCTCCCTCAGCTCCACGCGCACGAAGTAGTCGTCGACACAGCGCATGAGCTCCTGGTACAGCTGCCGATCTCCCTGGAAGAGTCCCAAGAGGTCTGAGATGGCGACGGTCGGCGGACCCTTTCGACTCGAGTTGCTGTCGCTCTTGTAGATCTCAAACAGCGCGGCCACTTTGTCCTCTGGCGCGCCGCGAACAAACCCGTTGAGACCGACGACGAACTCGCGAATGTCGATTCTGCCGTCGCCGTCGCGGTCGAAGGCAATGAAGAGCCGGCGCAGGAACGTGTCGCTGGCGGCGATTGTAGCGCCGATGGCCGTCAGTTCGGACGTCGAGTGACCATCACCTGAGCCGGGTGCAGCCTCCCCACTGCCAACGTCGATCCCACCGAGCAGCTCCTTCATGTCGTCGCTCATGATCTGTCCGAACTCTTCGAACGTAATGACGGACTTGGCCGAGCCGGCGATGGCCTTGAACTTGCGACTCATCTGGAAAATGTCAAGCGTCGAGAAGTTGGTGCGCTGGACGAGCTCGGCCACCAGCGCCTGCTTGCTCGCGCTTGCGGCCGCCGAGTTGTCGCTGGCTGGCGGCTCTGCGGGCGAGCCGGCGACCGCAGCGGCGTTGCGCAGTGCCTCCCACGTACTGCCTGGCGCTGCGCGCATGGCCTTCCGGAGCTCAGGGGACGCGCCGGCCGCCGGGTGGAGGTTGGCGAGCGCGTTGCTGCGCGCGTGCAGCGCCGCCTTGACCCGCGCGAGCTGGTCCGACGCCAGGATCCGCGCCTTCCCGCCAACAGCGACGTACATGTGGCCGCGCGCTCCCGTCGCTGTGGGCGGTTTCTTGGCATCCGAGTCGGGTTTGGAGGGACGTCGAGCGGTGGCAAGCTGCGGCTTGGTGGGAGATCCTGCATCGTCGCGATTCGCAACCCCAGCCTGCCTGTTTGCGACGCTGACGACCCGCTCGCAAGGCCGGAAGACCTCGTTCCGGCGGAACACGTCGTACGCCAGCGCTGGCGAGGCGAGCAGAGCCACGAGGCGACTATCGCCGCTGCTTGATCGGGACGAAGACGGATCGGTCGTGGCGGCCGCGTTGCGAGAACGACCTAGTGGCGTGGATGGCGGCGCAGGAGCGGGCGGCCGCAGCGCCTCCAGTCGCCTAGAGACCGACAGGAAGCGCTGCGAGAACGCCTCTCGATCGAAGATCGCAGCATTCGGTGATGGCCGGCGCGGCGCCGGACTGGTCGCCATCGTGGAGAGTCCGATGAGAGAAAAGGAAACTCACCGACCACCACTCTCGTTCGTACCTAACAGAAGATGAAGTTGAAGTGCACCACCGGAACGCAAAACAATGGGAAACATGTTGATGTGGAGCTCAGAGCGCCAACACGGCTGACTGCCGGAGTAAACGTCACTGGTATTTGAATGGACGGCGTACTTGGGCGAACTGGTGGCCTCAGCACGCACTCAGAACAAAAAGTACTTCTGTGCGAGCGGCAGCTCGCTCGACGGCCCGCACGTGAGCAGCTTCCCGTCCGCCTTGACCTTGTACGTCTCGGGGTCCACGTGGATCTTGGGGAGCGCGTCGTTCAGTTTCATGTCCTTCTTGGTCAGTCCGCGGCAGCGACGCACGGGCTCAATGCGCTTCTTGAGCCCGTAGCCTTGAGCCACCTTCTTCTCCACGCAGCTCCGGCTCACAAAGGCAATCGAGGTGCCGCCGACGGCCGCTCCGTAGGCGCCAAACATGGGTCGCATCTTGACGGGCTCTGGCGTCGGAATCGACGCGTTCGGATCGCCCATCTGAGCGTACGCGATCGCGCCGCCCTTGATCACCATCTCGGGCTTGCTGCCGAAGAAGCAGGGCTTCCAGAGACACAGATCGGCGAGCTTGTTGACTTCGACCGATCCGATCAAGTGTCCCATGCCGTGAGCGATCGCCGGGTTGATCGTGTACTTGGCGACGTAGCGCTTCACGCGGAAGTTGTCGCGCTTGAACGCCGACGTCGCGTCTTCCGGGAGCAACCCCAGCTCCTTCTTCATCTTGTCAGCCGTCTGCCACGTCCGCGTGATCACCTCGCCGATACGTCCCATGGCCTGCGAGTCGGACGAAATGATGCTGATAGCTCCCATGTCGTGCAGCAAGTCCTCGGCCGCGATGGTCTCGCCGCGAATGCGAGACTCGGCGAACGCCACGTCCTCTGCGATGTTCTTGTCGAGGTGGTGGCACACCATCTACAAGGCAATTCGCACAGCTGATGTGAGACGCACAACTAACAGCAGACGCACAACACAACATAACTCACCAGCATGTCGACGTGCTCATCGATCGTGTTCCGAGTGTACGGACGAGTTGGGTTCGTGGACGACGGGAGGACGTTCGGCTCTCCACACACCGTCACGATATCGGGAGCGTGACCGCCGCCAGCACCTTCACTGTGATACGTGTGGATCGTGCGGCCCTTGAATGCGGCAATCGTGTGCTCGACGCAGCACGACTCGTTGAGCGTATCCGTGTGGATCGTCACTTGAATGTCGTTGGCTTCCGCCACCTGGAGGCAGTTGTCAATGGCCGCGGGAGTCGTTCCCCAGTCTTCGTGGAGCTTCATGCCGACCGCGCCAGCGTCAATTGTGTCTTGAAGACCTTCTGGCAGCGACGTGTTGCCCTTGCTGGTGAATCCAATGTTCATCGGGATCGAGTCGGTCGCCTGGAGCATCAGTTTCATGTGGTTCGGTCCCGGCGTGCAAGTCGTCGCATTCGTTCCCGTGGCTGGACCAGTGCCGCCTCCCACAAGACACGTCAAGCCTGCCGCGAGCGCTTCTGTGCACAGCTGAGGGCAAATAAAGTGCACGTGAGCGTCGAACCCGCCAGCCGTCAGGATCAGTCCCTCGCCGGCAATCACTTCCGTGTTGACGCCGACGATCATGTTGGGCATGACGCCTTCCATCACGTCTGGGTTGCCGCCTTTGCCGATGCCTGCAATCAGACCGTCCTTCATGCCGACGTCGGCCTTGTAGATGCCAGTGTAGTCGACGATGAGCGCGTTCGTGATGATGGTGTCCAGCACTTGCTTGGAGCCGACGCCAGACGCCTGACCCATGCCTTCTCGCAGCACCTTGCCTCCGCCGAACTTGCACTCGTCGCCGTACACCGTCATGTCCTTCTCTACAGCGACGAAGAGCTCCATGTCGCCGAGGCGAATCACATCTCCCGTCGTTGGGCCGTATGTCTGCGCATAAACGCTCCGCGGGATCTTGCAAATGCCAAATCCGGCTTGTTTGGCGCTCGCAGGAAGGGCGGCGAGATCGAGCGGCTTGTGGTGGAACCCCTGGCTCACGGCCTTGGCGACGATCGCGTCGACCTTGGACTCGTCCACGACACCCGACGCCAGGTTGTTCCCGCCAGTGATGATCTTCTTACCGGCGATCGGCACGATGGACACGGTCTTCTGGTCACCCGGCTCGAACCGCACGGCTGTCCCGGACGCGATGTTAAGGCGGTGGCCGTACGCGAGCTTCCGGTCCATCTCGAGGTACGGGTTGGTCTCGATCAGATGGTAGTGGCTGCCAACCTGGATCGGGCGATCCGTGAGGTTGGTGATCTGCAGCACGCGCGGCTCACGTCCCGCGTTCAGCACCAGGTCGGTGTCCTCCGTGGTGATCTCCCCTGGGACGATGCCCGTCTCAAGCGGTCCAAACTTGTCGAGCGACGGCACGGGGAGGAAGGAGCCGTAGAGCGCCAGCGAGAGATCGCCGTCCACGTTGGCGATCGGGTGGTGGATCGTCACGAGCTTGGTGCCGTCTGGGAAGGTTCCCTCCACCTGCACCTCGTCCAGGATGGCCGCCACACCGTCCATCACCTGCCGCCTGTTGATCACACACTCACACTTGTCAGTCGCCTCGGTCCGCGTCTCCACGGCCCAACAAACAGAGTCCACTTACTTCCCCAGCATCTGCGCGCCGAGCGTCATGAGCTCCGCGACCGTCTTGCCGTCCCGAATGTACTCGAGCACCTGGTCCAATCGCTGCGTCAGTCCAGAGTCATACAAACCTCAAGAGATGAGCACCAGTCGGACCTGCGCAGCCAGCAGAGCGACGGCCTCCGAGTAGTTGAGGCGCAGGCCGCGCGCCAGCCGCTTCTGGGCCAGCGCGCCGGCCGCGTGCAGCACCAAGTGGTCTTCTTCGCGAGGGCTGAGCCGCATCGTGGTCGTCCCGTGAATAAGCGGTCCGATTCCCGAGTGAGCAAAGGGGAGCGGCGCGCACATTGAACCAGCCACGCGCCACACCCTTCTATATATGATATATCGATCAAGTGCTGGTGACACGCATTCAATATACCATGCAGTATAGCGCTAACTGAGTCGCATTATTGGATACCCTGCGATACAGGAGCTTTATGGTGAGATGGGCCAGGATCTGACCGCCGTTTGAGCCAATCGTGTCGCCGGAAAGGGCGATGATACAGTGTGCGTCAACTGAAGCTGCCTCAACTGAGTGACACTGTCACTGACACTTCAACCAGAACGCATCATGTTCTCAGGGTTCGAGGAAGAGCAGCAACAAGAGTTGATTCATTGCATTGGATTCAAGACATTCGCTAACGATCCAACCCATTATCGCCGGCTGTGGCGCGGCTTGCGATCAGCCCTGCATGACGCAGTTGACGCCCACGATGGTGCTGACGATGGAGCCAACCTCGGGGATCAGTCCGGCGACGATGCCGAAGGACTTGAGCGCCTTCGAGCAGCCGCCGCCGAGAGCCTTGCCGTAGTTGGTGACGCGGATCTCGTAGAACTCGGGACGCAGGCTGCCGTCGTTGTTGTACACGTTCACGCGCAGGATGGACGGGAACCGGTGGCCCCAGTGCAAGTCAGTGCACTTGTCGCCACGCGGTTGGCAATTGGGGTTGTAGAATGCCGAGCACGACGGGTGCGGAACGCAGATGGGCCATCCAGTCGGGTCGGTCAGCTTGCGGATGCCATCCATCATGGTGTGGATGAGCAGGTCGCGGAAGTTCCAGCCGCTCAGGTGGCTGCTTGGCGCCGTGCCGTACTCGGCCTGCGCAGTGAACTGGAAGCGGATGTCCGGGCCGGGAAGGTACGACGAGTAGAAGTTGCCGTCGAGACGCACGTTCTTGATCCAGGCCTGCGCCGTTTCCTGGTATGAGCCGCCGTACTGGTCGAAGTGGTTATACGCCTGCGAGTACGCGAGCCAGCCGATGTTGGCATCGCCCACGTTGACCCAGTCGCCGCCGTACTGGAAGCGGAGGTTGAGAGCGTCGACCGCGTTCCCGACCGAGAGAAGAAGCAGACAGAGGGCTGACAGCGACGACACGAAGGACTTGGCCATGGTTTCAGGGATGGAGACGCCTCAGAAGAAGACTTGTTCACGAGTAGGCAAATTCGGGAATGGCTGGGGCGAATCAGCCAGACTTTCGTTCGTGAACTCGCTAGTGAGCCTCGAAGAGACTCTCTCCACTGTCGAGACTGCGCCGTTGCAAAGACCACCGCCAGGGAGATAGACTGTGAGGGTACAAAGCCGACGTTGGCGCGGCTCAAAATTATCCTACCGTGCCTCGAGACGGGCGATTCGCAGTGTAACATGTTGAAGTCTCTTGAGATACGGTTCGGATTCACATTTCAACATCTGGGGAGTGAGTTGACGCGATTTGATACCGATGATACAGCTTGGGACGCAAAATCTTGCTGTTCGGGGTGAGCAAAGCGGTGCAATCAGTGTTGGTCTAGTGAATGTGACCACCATCATTGGTGAGCGGAGAGCCCACTGATGGCTCCCGTTCGGACAGCACAGACAGTCCACTCCTGTGGCTGTTTACAGTGTTTTCAAATCGGTCGCGATTGAAGGTCCTGTCTTTGGCAGACTCTGCGGCTTTTCCTTGGCCAGGCTCTCTGTATGAGTCAGCGACAGCTCCACGTGATCGCGATCGGACAGGTGCAGACGAAAACAGGGCAACGACTGAGTCGGGCGGGTTGTCGACCATGATCGATTTGAAGCGAGCGAATCTCGGACCATCTCTGTCGACACCCCGCGCGGGACAGCGTCGCAGCAGATAGACCGAAGATCTAGTGTCACGTTCGCGGCCACCACACCCACGAAGATCCAGAGCGACCGCAAATCTGCCGGGACTTGCCGCACCTCGAAAGCCGGAGCATGTTGAAGGCGTGAGCGCAGCCACAAGCTCTTTCGCTAATGATTTGATGCAGTCAGCCACCGTCTCACGATCTTCTAGTGAGTTGGTGATCCGCACAGGTGAGCGCTACTAGCAGCTGCCCTCGATCGATGTCCGCAGTCTCAACGATCTCATTCTTCAATTTCCTGTTCGGCAGCACAGCTCACCAACTCAAGCTTCTCACTATCGCCACGGTGTCACCCATGAAGCTCTTCGCTGTCGCTGCAATCACTCTGGCGTCGTTCGGTTCAGCGACTGCGGACACATGCAGCGAAATCGAACACGCCAACGCCTACACAAACCTCGCCGTGCTCATGTCCATGAACTCCTTCTTCAACTGCGCCAACGATGCCGACTACAGTCTGCTATACTCCACGGACCTCCCAAACCAAGACCAGCTCAACCGCATGTGCGCGTCCGAGGACTGCAACTCGATGATCGCAACCATCAACTCGCTCAACCCTCCCAACTGCGACCTCACCGTCATCACGAGCGGCCTCACGCTCAATGTGGCTGACCTCTCGAGCAAGTTTCCATCGCAGTGCGCGTCGCTCGGCATCACTGTCGGCGCTGGCGACTCCGGCTCATTCGTTGGCGAGAACTCGACCACATACGACGCTGGCAGCTCTGGCTCGTACGACGCGGAGGTTGTGGTTCCCACGAACACCTCAGTCACGGCCAACTGAAGGTGATCTGTCGTGAGTGCGACAATGCTGCCGAGTTGCATGACTCTGTTGGCAGCGAGTATCCGTATCTCAACGCGGTCGAACTCAGCAGCAATAAATATACTGCAAATGCCGTCTACCGTGCTAAGTATGGTCTAGCGTCAACTTTGCGATCTGCATCGCCACCGTGATGACAGTGCTTTTGACTTGATTTTTGCATTCGATCGTGGTGTATCCTCGACAGTTGACAGGATTCATCGATGTTGCTCCACACCAAAACTCCATGAAATTGAGGTTCAATCGATGAGTACAACCAAGCAGGACGAATGGGGTCACCAATACGCGCTGTGGCACTATGACCTGAGCTGCCTACGATCTGAATCCACTTCACTTCAGTTCACTTCTACCCAGTGTGTTTTCGTACGTATGTTCAATTGAGTTTACACAAACCAACACTCTTCAAGTTGAAGTTGCCTCTTACCATAGATCACCGCAACAGAGGACTCTTTGTGAACGAAATTGAGAGGAATACAAGCAAGCATTCCTATTTGGACGAGAGCGATGATAATCGGAGCCTTCATCTACTTCGCAGCTAACCTTGCATGACGCAGTTGACACCCACGATGGTACTGACAATCGAGCCGACCTGCGGGATCAAGCCAGCGACGATGCCGAAGGACTTGAGCAGCTTGGAACATCCGCCGCCAGCAGCCTTGCCGTAGTTCGTCAGACGGATCTCGTAGAACTCCGGACGCAAACTTCCGTCGTTGTTGTACACGTTCACGCGCAGAATCGACGGCAGCTTGTGACCCCAGTGCAAGTCAGTGCACTTGTCGCCGCGCGGCAAACAGTTGGGGTTGTAGAATGCCGAGCACGACGGGTGAGGCACACAGATGGACCATCCGGTCGGGTCGGTGAGCTTGCGCACGCCGTCCATCATGGTGTGGATGAGCAGGTCACGGAAGTTCCAACCGTTGAGCTTGCTCGAGGGTGCTGTGCCGTACTCGGCCTGCGCCGTCAGTTGGAAACGCACGTCTGGTCCGGGAAGGTACGTCGAGTAGAAGTTGCCGTTGAGACGCACGTGCTTGGTCCAAGCCTCTGCTGTCTGCTGGTACGCGCCGCCGTTCGCGTCGAAGTGGTTGTAGGCTTGCGAGTAGATAAACCAACCGAGATTGGCATCACCGACGTTGGCCCACTCACCTCCGTATTGGAAGCGCAGGTAGATGGCCTCGGTGCGCTGCACCGTCTCGCCGATGGTGAGCAGGAGCAGACATAGCGCGGATACGGAAGACGCTATCGACTTGGCCATTGTGTTGAGTTGTTGGGTGGAGTCGAGGGTTGTTCCTTGTCGGGAGTGGGGCGAATTCGATAATGGTTTGAGCTGCCTGGCCGGAAACTCTGCCAGCCTGTACCTTCTGAATGCAACGGTGCACGCCGAGCAACCTCAGGACAACGGAAGGAGCTTGTTCGAGTCGGACATCAAGAACGAGATGATCGTTCTGTTCGATTTGAATTACGACGCAATGTTGTGGCGAATCTGAAAGGCATTGCTGGAGAAATCCTATCGGCTATCCAACGCGTCTAATCATTGCTGGTTGCTGGCTGGTCAAATTCAAATCCCAACAGCTGGCGGATTCGACGATGACGATTTGAAGTGCTGGCTGTGGATCTGACGTTTACGTGAGTCAGCCCATCGTGAGTAATGGGGATTTCATGACCTGGCTCATCGCCTGTGACCCCTCACATCTCGTCGCATCCCGTAGGATTTGGATGTGCTCATCCAAGCGACAAAGATTTGGCGGCAAATCAGTTCCACCTTCGAACAGCAGACTATGTGCTTCCCTGTGTTGCATGCTCTGGATACACCTCGTAGATCCGGCAAACAGTTGTGAGCGGGCAGCCAGGACGACGCCCGCCATCTCTCGAGTTCTAGTACTGTGCCGTCGTGAACCGTTCGAGTGCAGCGCAGTTGTCAGGCCGCACCGTCTTGATCCATCCCAGATTGCTCAGTGCAACAACACGAGCGACAGGTGATGGGAGCAGGGATTATTTCGCAAGGTTGGTCTGTTCGAAAAGACAGTCAACACTCCCACTTGTTCGTTTTCGTGCACTCGTTGACTCCTATCGAATCTTCACAATCGTTTCAAGTCGCGTGTAGTTGAGAGCAATGCCCTTCTGCCGCTTGCAGTCATCAAACATGATACTGGGAGTCGCGATCGACTTTCTAAGGACTGTGTTAACACATTTCGTCCGGCATGCGCTACTCTAGAGTTCTGTCAGGACAAATGCGGCTGATGGAAGCTCTCGTGCAGGATACCAATCATGGAATTTGGAAGCAGAAATCGTACCGCCGGGATGTTGCTTTCGACTGCGAGCTCTGTTACCTGTCGAAATCGTGCTTTGAATGTGGAAGGAGCCGTTCCCGCTGTTAGACGAGTCGCATACACACTCAACCCAGCCACTAGCTTAAATAGAGCGAGCGCAGAACCCTTCAAATCCACCTAGAACGAAATGGCTGTCATCACGCCAAGGATGAGCCTCGTTACCACTACCACAAGCAATCATACGTCTCCGAATGGCCGTGACTCCACAATGTACCACTTGTGACGGGTGTTGCGGATGAGCACTGCCGAGCTTGGGCGATTTGAAGTGGAAGGTTCGGCCGATGTCTCACCTTCAACAGCCTGTTTATCCTGCTGCATCGCACGCGATTTGCATCTTGCCAGCATTCACTCCTCCAGCCGAGACACCATCGTTGTTACATCAGCACCGCTCAGTCATGTCGATTTCGACTGACCGGTACTTACCTCACGGCCGTCCATTTCAGTCGTTTCATATCCCATCCATTCTCCAATCTCCAGCCTCCAGTCAACTGCTATATCGCCACGTGCTGATACCTCAAGCAATCACGATGAAGTTCCTCGCCGCCGCCACCGTCATCGCCGCGATCGCTGGATCAACCTCCGCTGACAACTGCACCGAACTCGAACACGCCAACGCCTACACAAACCTCGCCGTGCTCATGTCCATGAACTCCTTCTTCAACTGCGCCAACGATGCCGACTACAGTCTGCTATACTCCACGGACCTCCCAAACCAAGACCAGCTCAACCGCATGTGCGCGTCCGAGGACTGCAACTCGATGATCGCAACCATCAACTCGCTCAACCCTCCCAACTGCGACCTCACCGTCATCACGAGCGGCCTCACGCTCAATGTGGCTGACCTCTCGAGCAAGTTTCCATCGCAGTGCGCGTCGCTCGGCATCACTGTCGGCGCTGGCAACTCTGGGTCGTACGACTCGGAGGTTATCGTGCCGGTTAACGCCTCGTCGTCCGCGAATTAGTTCGTGTACAGGAATGATTTGGCTGGTTCATCATCTAAATGTTGAAGAGTGTGTGAACCGGGATCGCAATTGAGTTAAGTAATTCATACGCTTCATACAGTACTCGGCTAGTTGTTGGTATTCAGATGACTGACTTGATATGATGGCCATTAGGATATGAAGATCGTACATTTGATTGCACTCTCGTTCGATGACTGCTTTGCATCATCTACCAAGTATCGGTCTTGACCGCATTGCAGCCACGTGTAGAACATTTCAGAATCAGTTTTGCTTGGGTTTGGAGTAAAGGTTTTGATGTAGCTCATTGCTGCCCTCAAAACATAAGTCGCGATATGTGTTAATGCGGATATCAAGTAAGGAGATAGGATAGGGCCGCTTTCCCGTGTGTTGGAGAGACTTCGCCATCATTTTCGTCATAGCGCAATGACAAACACTCCATAAGTTGAAGTTGTTTTTTACTATAGAATCCCTCAATAGAAGATTATTACGGACTCTGTTCAACTGCTGCATTGGAACATCTTGACTGTTTGCCATGGTGTGCACACAAATTTCAAGCTTTCATTTTTCTTCATGGCGTTTACCTATCGGCACAGGTAGGGAACCAAGCCACACTTCTGGCGTCAAACGATAAACGAACATGACCGCTGCTGTAGCCACAGCAGGCTCAAATTGCTAGGAAGCTTTCCATCAGCTCCGCATGACGCAGTTGACACCGACGACAGTGCTGACAATGTCGCCAAGATAAGGAACCAAGCCAGAGACAATACCAAAAGATCGGAGCAACTTGGAACATCCGCCGCCAGCAGCCTTGCCGTAGTTCGTCAGACGGATCTCGTAGAACTCCGGACGCAAACTTCCGTCGTTGTTGTACACGTTCACGCGCAGAATCGACGGCAGCTTGTGACCCCAGTGCAAGTCAGTGCACTTGTCGCCGCGCGGCAAACAGTTGGGGTTGTAGAATGCCGAGCACGACGGGTGAGGCACACAGATGGACCATCCGGTCGGGTCGGTGAGCTTGCGCACGCCGTCCATCATGGTGTGGATGAGCAGGTCACGGAAGTTCCAACCGTTGAGCTTGCTCGAGGGTGCTGTGCCGTACTCGGCCTGCGCCGTCAGTTGGAAACGCACGTCTGGTCCGGGAAGGTACGTCGAGTAGAAGTTGCCGTTGAGACGCACGTGCTTGGTCCAAGCCTCTGCTGTCTGCTGGTACGCGCCGCCGTTCGCGTCGAAGTGGTTGTAGGCTTGCGAGTAGATAAACCAACCGAGATTGGCATCACCGACGTTGGCCCACTCACCTCCGTATTGGAAGCGCAGGTAGATGGCCTCGGTGCGCTGCACCGTCTCGCCGATGGTGAGCAGGAGCAGACATAGCGCGGATACGGAAGACGCTATCGACTTGGCCATTGTGTTGAGTTGTTGGGTGGAGTCGAGGGTTGTTCCTTGTCGGGAGTGGGGCGAATTCGATAATGGTTTGAGCTGCCTGGCCGGAAAGTTGGGATCATCACCAGACAACCTGAACGCTGGTGCAATGGCTCGACCCAAGGGCTGGGGACGATGGGGCGAGCTCATTCAAGTCGGACGCCCCGGGAAGAGATGCGCATGGGTTCTAAATTGAAGTTCCTGAGTTGACGGTGTGGTTGATCTCAAGCGGCTATCCAACTCGTCTAATCACCGCTGCTGACTAATGTCAATTGTGCCAGATGCGAGAAGGAGCAAGAACGATTTGAATCCCACGCTCTTGTGTCCGTGAGTTAGCTCCTATGTACCGTATCTTTGACCTGGCTCAACACTGTACCACGCCACATCCTGCTGGATCTGGAGGTGTGGTCGATTGTGTGGCAGTGCATCCAGAATCGAACAGCAGATCGCGCTGTTAAGCCACAGTCTATTGCAATATGACAGATCCTTGGACGTGGTCTGGAGCCGGTTCCGTCGGCGATCACGGCACCATCAACCAGTTGCGGACCGCCGTCCCACCTAGTCGAGTACTTCGCCTCGATGACGCTCGGATTACTGTGGTGGTGCGACAACAAAGTGGAGGGATGATCATCGGCTGCGATGAGCACTCGAGCTTGGCAGATTTGAAACTCCCACCACGCACCCTCGTGTATCCGTTTTGCTCACCGCAATGTGCTAGCTGGAGCGCTCCAACTCTATCTCTACTGTCAATCGGCTTTTCAACCTGCGCTGGAAGCAGAACTTCAAGAACTCACCAGCCGCGAATTAATCCATTAATCCGCACACCAGTGTACAGTAAGTCAGCCTTGTTGAACTGAAGAGTTTCTACTGTACGAAGTTACTCCACGACCACATGCTCCAACCGCCAGAGATTGAACTTTTGATTGCATGCGACCTCTCTCTTCAGTTGAAGAGGATGTTTCGTTTCGGAGGATTTGAACGCGACCGCTCCACTGTTGGTAAGTCGATCAATCGAGTCATTGGACCACGTTATAGCACTGATGATGATCTCATCTCCATATCGCTGCTTCGCCAGCAAGAATTCTTCCCGAGAGAGCGAGTTCGTGTCCTTTCAAATCGACCGTGAACCGACCGGCTTTCCTGTACCGCTGGTGGGATGCGTTCTCATCTAGTAAACGTGTGGACTCATACGGCAGTGAGTCTACAGCGCACTGTCTATGACCATGGATGGATGGGTACCGGTGGTAGCTGTTTCGCGTTCGATCGCTGAGACGTAGCGCAACTGAGAACAATGTTCGAATATTGCACTTCAACACGGCTCGCATCTGCAAGATCAACATCGCGTACGATTTGAAACAAGGGAGCTAGCTCACGGTCGTTCATTGTACGTCACCATCATCAGTGCCTCCATGTCGCCTTTCGTCCTGCAACGATCGTCTCTCCGAGCGGTACAACGACGCCGCCTTCGTCGGTGCCAACTCACGTCGCTCAATCTTGACCTCATTCTACAATTTCTGCTCCAACTGGCCATTCGACATCGCACAAGCAATCACGATGAAGTTCCTCGCCGCCGCCACCGTCATCGCCGCGATCGCTGGATCAACCTCCGCTGACAACTGCACCGAACTCGAACACGCCAACGCCTACACAAACCTCGCCGTGCTCATGTCCATGAACTCCTTCTTCAACTGCGCCAACGATGCCGACTACAGTCTGCTATACTCCACGGACCTCCCAAACCAAGACCAGCTCAACCGCATGTGCGCGTCCGAGGACTGCAACTCGATGATCGCAACCATCAACTCGCTCAACCCTCCCAACTGCGACCTCACCGTCATCACGAGCGGCCTCACGCTCAATGTGGCTGACCTCTCGAGCAAGTTTCCATCGCAGTGCGCGTCGCTCGGCATCACTGTCGGCGCTGGCAACTCTGGGTCGTACGACTCGGAGGTTATCGTGCCGGTTAACGCCTCGTCGTCCGCGAATTAGTTCGTGTACAGGAATGATTTGGCTGGTTCATCATCTAAATGTTGAAGAGTGTGTGAACCGGGATCGCAATTGAGTTAAGTAATTCATACGCTTCATACAGTACTCGGCTAGTTGTTGGCATTCAGATGACTGACTTGATATGATGGCCATTAGGATATGAAGATCGTACATTTGATTGCACTCTCGTTCGATGACTGCTTTGCATCATCTACCAAGTATCGGTCTTGACCGCATTGCAGCCACGTGTAGAACATTTCAGAATCAGTTTTGCTTGGGTTTGGAGTAAAGGTTTTGATGTAGCTCATTGCTGCCCTCAAAACATAAGTCGCGATATGTGTTAATGCGGATATCAAGTAAGGAGATAGGATAGGGCCGCTTTCCCGTGTGTTGGAGAGACTTCGCCATCATTTTCGTCATAGCGCAATGACAAACACTCCATAAGTTGAAGTTGTTTTTTACTATAGAATCCCTCAATAGAAGATTATTACGGACTCTGTTCAACTGCTGCATTGGAACATCTTGACTGTTTGCCATGGTGTGCACACAAATTTCAAGCTTTCATTTTTCTTCATGGCGTTTACCTATCGGCACAGGTAGGGAACCAAGCCACACTTCTGGCGTCAAACGATAAACGAACATGACCGCTGCTGTAGCCACAGCAGGCTCAAATTGCTAGGAAGCTTTCCATCAGCTCCGCATGACGCAGTTGACACCGACGACAGTGCTGACAATGTCGCCAAGATAAGGAACCAAGCCAGAGACAATACCAAAAGATCGGAGCAACTTGGAACATCCGCCGCCAGCAGCCTTGCCGTAGTTCGTCAGACGGATCTCGTAGAACTCCGGACGCAAACTTCCGTCGTTGTTGTACACGTTCACGCGCAGAATCGACGGCAGCTTGTGACCCCAGTGCAAGTCAGTGCACTTGTCGCCGCGCGGCAAACAGTTGGGGTTGTAGAATGCCGAGCACGACGGGTGAGGCACACAGATGGACCATCCGGTCGGGTCGGTGAGCTTGCGCACGCCGTCCATCATGGTGTGGATGAGCAGGTCACGGAAGTTCCAACCGTTGAGCTTGCTCGAGGGTGCTGTGCCGTACTCGGCCTGCGCCGTCAGTTGGAAACGCACGTCTGGTCCGGGAAGGTACGTCGAGTAGAAGTTGCCGTTGAGACGCACGTGCTTGGTCCAAGCCTCTGCTGTCTGCTGGTACGCGCCGCCGTTCGCGTCGAAGTGGTTGTAGGCTTGCGAGTAGATAAACCAACCGAGATTGGCATCACCGACGTTGGCCCACTCACCTCCGTATTGGAAGCGCAGGTAGATGGCCTCGGTGCGCTGCACCGTCTCGCCGATGGTGAGCAGGAGCAGACATAGCGCGGATACGGAAGACGCTATCGACTTGGCCATTGTGTTGAGTTGTTGGGTGGAGTCGAGGGTTGTTCCTTGTCGGGAGTGGGGCGAATTCGATAATGGTTTGAGCTGCCTGGCCGGAAAGTTGGGATCATCACCAGACAACCTGAACGCTGGTGCAATGGCTCGACCCAAGGGCTGGGGACGATGGGGCGAGCTCATTCAAGTCGGACGCCCCGGGAAGAGATGCGCATGGGTTCTAAATTGAAGTTCCTGAGTTGACGGTGTGGTTGATCTCAAGCGGCTATCCAACTCGTCTAATCACCGCTGCTGACTAATGTCAATTGTGCCAGATGCGAGAAGGAGCAAGAACGATTTGAATCCCACGCTCTTGTGTCCGTGAGTTAGCTCCTATGTACCGTATCTTTGACCTGGCTCAACACTGTACCACGCCACATCCTGCTGGATCTGGAGGTGTGGTCGATTGTGTGGCAGTGCATCCAGAATCGAACAGCAGATCGCGCTGTTAAGCCACAGTCTATTGCAATATGACAGATCCTTGGACGTGGTCTGGAGCCGGTTCCGTCGGCGATCACGGCACCATCAACCAGTTGCGGACCGCCGTCCCACCTAGTCGAGTACTTCGCCTCGATGACGCTCGGATTACTGTGGTGGTGCGACAACAAAGTGGAGGGATGATCATCGGCTGCGATGAGCACTCGAGCTTGGCAGATTTGAAACTCCCACCACGCACCCTCGTGTATCCGTTTTGCTCACCGCAATGTGCTAGCTGGAGCGCTCCAACTCTATCTCTACTGTCAATCGGCTTTTCAACCTGCGCTGGAAGCAGAACTTCAAGAACTCACCAGCCGCGAATTAATCCATTAATCCGCACACCAGTGTACAGTAAGTCAGCCTTGTTGAACTGAAGAGTTTCTACTGTACGAAGTTACTCCACGACCACATGCTCCAACCGCCAGAGATTGAACTTTTGATTGCATGCGACCTCTCTCTTCAGTTGAAGAGGATGTTTCGTTTCGGAGGATTTGAACGCGACCGCTCCACTGTTGGTAAGTCGATCAATCGAGTCATTGGACCACGTTATAGCACTGATGATGATCTCATCTCCATATCGCTGCTTCGCCAGCAAGAATTCTTCCCGAGAGAGCGAGTTCGTGTCCTTTCAAATCGACCGTGAACCGACCGGCTTTCCTGTACCGCTGGTGGGATGCGTTCTCATCTAGTAAACGTGTGGACTCATACGGCAGTGAGTCTACAGCGCACTGTCTATGACCATGGATGGATGGGTACCGGTGGTAGCTGTTTCGCGTTCGATCGCTGAGACGTAGCGCAACTGAGAACAATGTTCGAATATTGCACTTCAACACGGCTCGCATCTGCAAGATCAACATCGCGTACGATTTGAAACAAGGGAGCTAGCTCACGGTCGTTCATTGTACGTCACCATCATCAGTGCCTCCATGTCGCCTTTCGTCCTGCAACGATCGTCTCTCCGAGCGGTACAACGACGCCGCCTTCGTCGGTGCCAACTCACGTCGCTCAATCTTGACCTCATTCTACAATTTCTGCTCCAACTGGCCATTCGACATCGCACAAGCAATCACGATGAAGTTCCTCGCCGCCGCCACCGTCATCGCCGCGATCGCTGGATCAACCTCCGCTGACAACTGCACCGAACTCGAACACGCCAACGCCTACACAAACCTCGCCGTGCTCATGTCCATGAACTCCTTCTTCAACTGCGCCAACGATGCCGACTACAGTCTGCTATACTCCACGGACCTCCCAAACCAAGACCAGCTCAACCGCATGTGCGCGTCCGAGGACTGCAACTCGATGATCGCAACCATCAACTCGCTCAACCCTCCCAACTGCGACCTCACCGTCATCACGAGCGGCCTCACGCTCAATGTGGCTGACCTCTCGAGCAAGTTTCCATCGCAGTGCGCGTCGCTCGGCATCACTGTCGGCGCTGGCAACTCTGGGTCGTACGACTCGGAGGTTATCGTGCCGGTTAACGCCTCGTCGGCCGCCAACTAATCTTGATCGGTTGATGCAGAGACTTGCTTGAATGGATCATGCCTCGAGTGCTAGAGTGTGTGAGCTGGAATCTCGGTTGAGTCGAACAATTAATATACATCAGATACCGGATATTTCTTTCTTATCTACTTACTGCCGTGATGGTTTCGGCTTCTCTTGATCTCGCTCTACAGGTCGAGGATTCGTCTCCGACAACGATTTGTGCTGCTCATTCGAGCCGCCGAGCATGTCGACCATCTGTGTCACCTTGGCAGTCAGTTCGGCAATGCCTGCCTGCTGGTTGGTCTGCGCGGCCACCACTTCGGCCAGATCCTTAAGCTCTTGCATCTGCGTTGCCATTTGCACACGCAGACCCGCGAGTTCATCCTGGAAGCGCTTGGCCACCTCCGTCGTGATGGTGTCCGCCACGTTGGCGATCTCAAGGTTTCCTAGCGACTTGCCCACTACCGACAGGTACATGCCGTCGATCTTGCGGCTTCGTGCGGCAGTGGCGTCGAAGTTCCTCGAGAACATTGACGATAGTCCGCCCGAGAACGACGACGAGAGCGACGTGAGTCCGCGACGGAACAGTCGACGACGATTCTTCCCGGCAGGAACGCGCTCGGTTGCCGACGCCTCAAGCAAGCGCTGGCCCTTGGGTGTCGAGTACATCTTGGTCACGACGTTGCGGCCTGTCCACTGCTCGTATCGGAAGAGAGCGCCGGCTAGTTCCAACAGCGAGAGTTCTTCGGCCTGCTCGCGACACTTCTCGTACTCGGAGGTCATCAGCGCGATGAGCAGGTTCATAACGACAACGACGACAACGATCACGTAGAGCGTGAGCAGCGTGAAGCCGAGATAGTTGCGAGCGCGCAGATCGTCGTCGAAGTGGTAGTTGTCGCTGTAATTGAGCTCGCCGAACGTCGTGAGGAAGACAATCCGCATGGCGCTAAAGAAGTCGACGTATGGGCCTGTGCCGTGGTAGAGCAGGAAGAAGCCGCCAGAGAAACCGAGTAAGAGCAGGAGGTACTGGAACAGAAAACGCGCCACCACTCGACACATGCGAGCGAATGTGAAGATCAGCACGCTGAAGTACGACGAGACCAATAAGGCCTGCATGAGGTTGACGCAGAGCAAGATGCTCAGCAGGCTCAGTAAGCACTCGCGCACCGTGTCGTAACCGTCGCGCACCTCGAAGGGTATCGTCGCGAGCATGAGCACGTACGTGAAGACATCGAGCCAGTTCCACACAGAGCGCCAGTACCGTCTCGGATCCGACCGGAACTCCTTGATAAGCTCCACGTAAACAAGGTGGTAAAGCGCCATGATCCAGCAACCAACCTTGGTAGTCCCGACAAAGTAGTCGAGAGGCACGTCAAATTCAATCCACCGGTGCGTCGTTTCCTCCTCCTCGCCGTTCGCGAGCGTCGTCACTTCGATCCGCGGGAGCAGTAAATTGGACAGGTAGAAGAACGCGATCATGATAACGTACAGAAAGAGCTGTCGGCGGTGCTGCGATGACCCAAACAACTGCGCAGATGGAAAGTGTGAGAGACTATCACCTCCATTGCTCACCCACATGACGGAGCACCTTCATACCTGCCATTTGACGTGGATCGCATTCCGCACGACGGGATGCGTCACAGAAGACGTGACGAGTTTCGAGAACCCCGGAGACGCTTTGCCGCGCGGATTTACGATTTGTTCGAGGTGCTGGCAAATCTCAAACACCTGCCATCACAATGAACAACTTGAGTCATAACCGCATCGTCTGATTGGCACGAGCAGCCATCTTACCTCGACGTAGCGATATAGCTTCTCGCCATTCATGCGGTCGATCTCAACTGCGAAATGGTCGAGAAAGAGTGGCAACGCCGATGGATGCACTTTCAGTAGCTGGTCAAGCACAACGCCGTTCCACTTTGGATCAAGAGAGCCTTTCATCGAGAGCAGTTGGTCGGAGCGCGTCAACTTCGGGTTGCGAGGCTTGGCAATCGAGTCGGCGGTGCTGAGCAAGGTCTCAATGACTTCATACGAAGGTGTCGGGTCCCACAGCGCCGAGTACAGCGGCGTGAACCACAGCTCAGACGTCGGTTCCTTGACGTTCTGGCACGACGCCGTCACGTCGGCACCACGGGATATGAGAAACAGGCAAATGTTGGCGAAGTTGCTCTCGACCGCCATGTGCAGCGCAGTCTTCATCTGTTTGTTCTGTAATGAGACGAGTTCAAGAATTAGAAGACCTCGCTGAATACTTGCACACACTAGACAGCCTACCGTTTGGTTGATGTCGAGTCCTGCATCCTCCACAAGATACTTGATAAGCCCAGCAAAGTCCCGGTGGCCGTGTGCTGCCACCAGATGCAGCAGCGTGTCTCCTGTGGACTCGATCACACACTGGCTCACCACCACCTTTTTGAGTGCAAGGATGCCCTTCGTCTCCGTATCCAAGAAGGTCTTGTGCACGGCGACGCCGCTCGGGTCATTCTCAAAGCGAGTGGACTCCTGGAAAGACGGGTAGCAATCATCAAGAAACTACACAATCACGTGAGCAAACCCAAACACTGCACTGGCAGAAGGCTCCAGAAGTCTTACCTTGAAGAAGAGCTCTTGTGCATGCTCGTACTCTTCCTTGTACTTGGTTTCGTCTTCGACGCGCATGAACAGCGGGAGCAGACGCGGGAAATGCTGTTCGAGCTTTTCACGGCAGTCGTGCAACGCATTCTCTTCGTTGGGAAGCGAATCGGGCTCCGAGAGCAAGTATTTGACGAGTTCCGTGCGCTCTTCGAGTGGAGCGCTCATACTGTCCAGAGTCGACGTCTTCACTGCTCCTGCGAAATTGATCGGTTTCCAGAACTGCGAGTTCTCCGTGGGCTGGTCGAGCAGTCGGGGATCTGGGGCCGAGCACTCCTCGCTCGCCAGCGCTCCTTTCTCGATCAATACTTCGCAGAAGCCTAGCGCACCGAGCTCAGCAGCGATGTGTAATGGCGTCTTGCCTTCCCAATTCTGAGAACAAAACGTGAGTACACCGATTTGGAAAAGCAGCCCCCTCGACATCAAACGTTCGTACCCGCCGACTGATACACGCTCGCATGAGCCGAGAAGGTTGTCCGACGCCGAGCCATTGACTCGACTTGAGCAGTTGCTTCTGCTCCTCGACGGATGGGAAAGCGTCGCGTTGAGCGCAGTCTTGGAGGAAGTAGTGGATGACAGAGTCGCCCATATCAGTGTCTAACTGCGCGATGACATCGTCAGTGCACGTGTAGGTGCCATCCTGGATACCGCGACACAATTGCGAAAGCTGGTGGCGCGTGCACGACTTGAACTCGCGCGATGATCCGACAATGGTCACGAACAATGGCCCTCGTCGAACGACTGTTCGGTTCACACTGGAGAAGATCTCACTTTCTCCGTTGGCCTGCACAGCGCCAAGCGACTGAAACACTGAGGCGACTTGAGTTCGCCGCATCTCTGTTGCGATGTCGAGCGGCGTCTCACAAAAGCAATTCTGTTGTCGGACAAGCATGAAACTGTCATTGAGAACAGTCTAAGACTTCGCCGATCAAGCGCGGTAGCGCACCTGAATGTTGATGGAGATCTTCCCGACGTTCATCAAACATCGGACGATATAGTAAGACTGCTTCTCGCTCGCGCTGGACGCAGCGACGTGCAGCAGCGTGTTCATGCTGAAGTCGCGAATGAGGAGCGTTCCGTACTTGGTCATGACGGATGATACACCCGCCGACCTGGATTGATACAAGCAAAGTCGTCAATAGAGCTTGCTTGGTGAGCCATGAAATGCGAAGAATCTTGCGTACAGGAGCTCCGAGTAAATACGGACGAGACAAGTCTCCGTAACGGACACCCAGCTAGTCGATGACGACGTCGGTCTGCACAGGATCATCTGCCGGTCCTCTACCTCTGACAGTTCCTTAATGTCGCCGAGCAGCAGTCGACAAACTTCCTTGTGGCCATAACTCGAAGCTAGGTGCAGCGCTGTCCATTGAAACATATCCTGTCCGCCAAACAGGTGTACAGTGATTACGATATGCGAGGCAACGAGCGAGCATTCCAACAGTGCGGCGAACCTTGTGATTGGGGTTGGCATGGTTCCGAAGCAGCAACTCGCATCCAAAGACATTCCCACGCTCTGCGTGGTAGAACAACGCCGTGCGCTGTTTATTACTCTGCGAGCGTGAGAGAACAACCATGGGTTTAGTTGCATGTTACAGTAGCGAAGCAGGTCGTCGCCAACGAATGAGCAGACGTACGCTCGAATTAATGTCGGCGCCAAGCTGGAGGAAGTGTGTGATGATGTCTTCCTTTTCATAGCAGCACGCGTAGTACATCGGAGTGCAGCCTTCAACATCCTACAATATAAGGTGTGGGCCAACGATCTATCGATTGGTTAAAACGATTTCAACGAACCTTTGTCGATAGTGATGCGCCGTGCTCAAGTAGAATCTTGCATGCCTCCATGCATCCCAGCATCGCCGCCAGCGCTAGCGCTGTCATCCCCGCCTTGTCCTGCAGCCACACACGAAAACCAAGAGCGTGAGATTCTCAACAAAGGATATGGAGAGGAAAGTGAATCGCACCTTGGCATGCACGGATGCTCCGTATCGGAGCAGTGCGCGGAGAATCGTTGGGTGTCTGACAGCTTCGTGCAGTGCGATACGCTCTTGGATGCCAATGTGAAGCTGACACGATATTCACGGTCACTCTAGCGCACCAGCATAACCTGTGAAAGACCAACACCGCACCGTCGTGTCCGGCGGAACGCCTGCCTCCACGAGCAGAACAACCTCGTCGCGCTGTTCGGCCGCGATCGCTTGCAATAGTCGCTGCAACCAGCACAAACAGTCAGTCATGCCGATCCAAGAGTTGATGCATGCGTATCGCCATTCAAATATCACATCCGGCCTTACGCGAGCTGCCTGTTCGGGGTCGGCGGCCACGAGCACCTGGCAGATGAGCAGCGCGCGCTGCTGCACGGCGAACGCGAGCGCGGTGCTCCCGTCCGCCGCCTGTGCCGACGGCGCCGCGCCGTTCGCGAGCAGCTCCTCGCACACCAGGCTGAAGCCACGCCCGGCCGCCACCATGAGCGGCGTCTTGCCCTCGTTGTCCTGCATTACCACATGCTCGATCGTCAACCATTGTGTGTCTTGCAAGGCGATCGCCCGCACAGACAGCCCACCTTGGCGTTGACCGCCGCGGCCGTCAGGTCGTTCTCGACCACGTCGAACATGCCGCGCGCCGTGATAATGTGCAGCAGACTTTGGCCACGCTCATCCTGGTGGTCGAAGCAGAAAGTCATTTAGCACCCTCATAGGTGGACGAGAATTTGGCCAATAGGCAGTCGGGAAAGCCGTACCCGGTACGAGTGCACGTGCGCCTTGTACAGCGCCAGCAGCGCGTCCGCGTCGGCCTCGCGCAGCGCATACTCCAGGTCTCGTGCGACGTCGCTCGGCGCCGCCATCGCCGTCTACGAGCCGCGTTCGCTGGTGCCGCTTGCCGTTGTGCGCGGCGGGGTGCGGCGGAAAAATGTTGCGCGCGTCGGGGTTCTGATTTTCTCGTTTGAAAATGGGGTTCAATCGACTTGGGTCCACTATGCGAGGCAAATCCACTGGCAAACTCGATACTTAGGAATATCCACCTCGGCAACGCAGGTACCGACCAATAAGAAAACCGGTACGTTCGAGTATTCGATGCAGACGGGTCGTCCAGTTCGCTGTTTCAGTACATTTTGCGCTGTCGAAGCGATTTGTTGTGTGAATTGCACTTGATTTTGTTAGGTTTCAAGTTGGACCGCAGTTACGAATTGTATCGGTACTCGATTTGTCTTGCATCAGTACATTAATATTATTGTATCAGTACAAAATGTGTTCGTTTTTCGAGCTCAGGAATCGTTCGACGGTGCGTTTATGAAGGATTCTGTATGCTTCGGAAGCGCGCCATCCTCAACGCTGTTCGGACGAAAAACGCATGGAGTACTGACACATGACGGCGACCCTCCTTTGGCACTTATTTACCGTCCGTCTCGCGCCAGAGTGCAGGTCGTACTCAGATCATGTCAGCGCTCGAAAAGGATAGAGCGTCGAGCCGGGTCGGCTGCAATACTTTCCGGCCCCACTGGCACTGGCCCGCGCGAGTTGAGGCGGCGGCGGCCGTGGATCCAGCGGTCTGCGCCCCTCGTCCGCGCAAAGTTTGTGGCAGTAATGCTCAAGTGAGCGGCCGGAGACACGGCCGCCACGCGCGCGTGGCCGGTCTGCGCAGCCACAAATGCAGGGCGGGTCGAGCCCGTGGTCGTCCGGCCGGAGGAAGGAAGTTGCTGCCGTTCACCGAACCGAGACCACGCCGTTCTTCTTTACTTCCTTATTTATCCCGCCAGGCTGGAAGCAGCTCGCGCGCGTCTTGGTGAGCGGCGGCGTTAGCGAGCGCCACGACACCAGACGCACCTTACCGACTCGTCGGTACATGGGGAGGATCCGGCCCCGACGCGGACGCAGGTGGCGGGTCTGGGCCGCCGCGCTCGCGCTCGCGCTCGCAGGCTCGACCAGAGAGACCGTGGAGGCTCAGGACTTCAGCACCGCAGCCGTTGCAGAGGGGAGCGCCAGTGCCAGCGGAGACGGCACGGCCGCCGTCGGCGAGTACTTTGCCAAGCTGCTGGCGGCCGAGCTGTCGGAGGGCGAGCGGCGGCTGGCCGTCATGGCGGGCGACGCGTGGACCGAGCCCGTGTGCGGCGGTCAGCCCATGGTGATGCTCAAGTCGGACCAGATCCCGGCCAACGGCGCGTGTCTGCCGCAGCAGACGCTGTACAACCTGTCGTGCACGTGCCTGACCGGGTACGAGGCCGCGACGTCGTGGGAGTTTTCGATCAAGCAGCAGGAGACTGCGGTGGGGACGACGACGCTCCCGACCGAGCAAAGTGCGAACGACGAGTTGGGCGTCACGTCCGTCATGACCATCGACCTGCCTGAGCAAGTGCGCCAGCTGTGAGTTCCCATCGACCGTGTTCACTGCTATTTTGTGCCCTGGCTAACATGCAGCGTGTGCAGGAAAATCATCGGCGCAAGCGATTTGCCCGAGCCAGTGACGCTCAAGCGTTCGTTGACGGGGAGCAGCACAGACGCGATCGCGCGATCGACACAGAACGCGACCCTCACGACGCTGTAAGTTGGCGTGATGCTGTGCGGATTGGCGGGGGCACCGTCCTCACCGTGTGGGCTGTGTCGCTGTCGAGCAGGGACGTGGCGAACGTGGACCTTTCACAAGTTACACTTGGTGCTGGATTTGTGCCGCCATCTGTCCAAGAACTGTATGTGCTGGTGGGTTCCCGACAGATTTGGTGGAAGGATTGACGAGTGCTTGTGTGGATACTGTCGCGCGCAGATCTATCAGCAACTGCAACGTCGCTACGCTCGGCAACGGGTTCCTCGACAGCTTCTCTGGCTTGATCAGTCTGTACGTGCTGCTTGTGGGCGTATCCCGCGATCGTCTCCCTCACTTGATTTAACACTGTTCCAGGAACATGTCGTTCAACCGCCTTTCGAGTGTCTACAGCTCCCTCTCAACCATGAGTCCCGAGTCGATCGCCACTGTGCGCTCCATGTACGCAGCGCTCGATTGCCGTTGTGAGTGGTTCAGTCTGTCTAATTCGATTGTGATGTCCAGCGACCTCTCGAGCAACAAGTTGACGTCGTTTCCCAGCCACCTCCTGCAGTTCGGGAATCTGCAAATGCTGTACGAAGGCTGTCTGTATTTGTTTTTTATCGCTGGTGTTTGAGATCTGACGATGGTTCACCTTGCAGCAATGTCAGCGGCAACCCGATCGACAACTTCACCATCACGAGCGACGTGTTTGCAAGACTCACGACTCTCGCTCATCTGACGATAGATCCCATCACGTCGCTGTACAACTGCTCGGAAGGCGAGTGGAAGAGCACACACAACATCTCGTTTTGCGTTGTGAACACTGTTGGCCCGGAGGTGACGGTCCAGTCGGTGGAATCGATGAACAGCGGGAACTGGCGCGTGTTCCTGCTCGTGGCGGCGATCGGCGGCTGCCTCATCGGCTTTGTGCTGCTGTTCCTGGCATTACGGCTCACGCGAACGCTGCAGCGGCAATCGCGACGCGCATCGATCGCAGACGCGCTCATCGACCCAGCGGCGGTGCCGCCGACACCTGATGGGTCTCGGAAGCTGAGCGACACGGTTGACCCGACGCTGAACATCGAGATCGAGAATGATCCCATCATGGTCGCGCACCGAATCCCGTACCGCGAGCTGCGGCTCGCCAAGTGCATCAGCAAGGGCGGCTTCGGACTCGTGTACAGCGGCATCTACGCGCGCCGCCGCGTCGCCATCAAGCGGATCCACCCGGACCGAAGCACGGACGCGGTGCAGATCCGCCAGTTCGTGCACGAGATCGCACTCATGGCCACGCTCAACCACCCACGCATCGTCGAGTTCCTCGGCGTCGCCTGGGACTCACTGCGCAACCTGAGCTCCGTGACCGAGTACATGGAGCGCGGCGACCTGCGCGACGTGCTTCACACGGCACGCACGCAGCCAACGTTGCGCGACCCGCGGTTCACGTGGGCCGACCAGAAGCTCAAGATCGCGCTGCACATCGCCGAGGCGCTCATGTACCTGCACTCGCTGAACCCGCGCGTGATCCACCGCGACCTCAAGTCCAAGAATGTGCTGCTCAACACGGACATGGACGCCAAGCTAAGCGACTTTGGCATCTCTCGAGAACGCAAGTTCGACGGCGACACCCACATGACGGCGGGCATCGGCACGTCCTTCTGGATCGCGCCGGAGATCCTACTCGGCAAGGACTACGACGAGCGCGCCGACATCTACTCGTTCGGCGTCGTGCTCTCGGAGATCGACACGGACGACTATCCGTACTGGAACTCGGGCAACGTGCCGGCCGAGGAAGTTCCCGGTGCACGCAAACAACAGGAGAACGAACTGCTCAAGCTCGTGGCCGTCGGCAAGCTGCGTCCGACCTTCTACGACGATTGTCCGCGGGAGATCCTGGCGCTCGCGGCCACGTGCCTCGAAGGCCGACCAGATGATAGACCGAGCGCCGCCGAGGTCGTGCTCACTCTCGAGCGGATCACGTCAGAGCACCGCGGCCAGCTCGAGCTCTCGCCAGCATCGGTGGTGTAGTTGCCACCTCATTATCACACATCGCATTAGACTTCGCACGCAATGGCGCTGCAATAATTACCAGCCGATAAACGAAAAATTGGCAACCGGAGAGGGAGGAACGATCCGGTTGAATGGCTTTGAGAATAATCTAGCTTTCGAACGTCAGTGGTCTCATCACTATCCGCCCTAGCCGGGATAGGACAGGCGGGCGTTCAGTCCATTCAAACGGTCGCCATGCGCCGGCCAGGCTTTGAGGTGGCTGAGTGTTGTGGCTGTTTGACAGTCGGCAGGCTTCCTGCGGTCGAGGGCGGACCGATGGAACGGAGATCGAAGCTCTCTCTCCAGCCCCCTCTCCAGTCAGCTCGCCGTTTCGACTGGCGGGCTGAATCGAGCCCATTGCTGAAGCGGTGGACGAGACGGAGGCGACAGTCCAGCGGTGATGTGCGGCTGCGTTGCTTGGGACCATCCACGGCCATCGTGGTGAAGCGAGTAACCCACGCGTGCGGCATTACAGCACGCTCATTTGAGCCGTGCGGTGTGTGGCGCTGAGCACTGAGCCTAATCATTCGCCGCCCGTGCAGGTCCGCAAAGTCTGGCGCGGCTGTCCAGAGGAGTAAGTTTGAACTGAGGACTTCCTCCAGACTGCTGAACACTTTTGTTCCGTCCACAACAAACCTGGCGTGTAAATGGCTCAAGAGCGGCGGAACAGTGGGAGCCCGAAGCTAACGTGCTCCAGCGCGAGCTAATCCAACTCGGGCGTGCGTCACACGGCCACAAACCGCTTGGAGCGGCAGCTTGAATGGTGGACGTGGCGACTTCGAGTGTCCGTTTCGGCGGCTTTCGGGCGTGGATGGCGACCACAGAGAGCGAGTGAAGTGCTGGCCGCCCGCAATGAGGACTGTCATCGACCGCGGGCTGGGAACTCAGCGATCACAATCCATTTGACGTCTAGCGACGTACATCCCCACCTCCCCACTTGCCCTGCTCTATCGATCAGGCATGGCAAGTATCACTGGTGCCGCGGCTCCACGTACTATTCTCCGCCGAGCGGCGGACGTCGACTCTACCAGTGCTTCAGGGTCGCAGGGGAACAGCGACTCTCTCAGCGGTAGCAGCAGCAGCTCGAGCTCATCAGCACCTGGATCGGCCACCCCTCCCACAACCTCGACGGCCTTGTCGCCAACCACCTCCTCCGCCCCAACAACGACGACGACCACGAGCAACTCTCCATCGACGTCATCCTCCGCCGCCGCCTCCACAACTGAGGGAACAACTACCGTTGCTGTGATCCCCGGAACGTCCTCGACCTCGGCCTCCACGACGACGACGTCGACATCGACGTCAACGACTGAAGAAGTCGTCGGATCGGCGGCCAGCAGTGCGGCCGACTCCTCCAGCACCACCACGACCACCACAACCACCACAACCACCACGGTTGACGGACAGGACTCGACCACGACCACAACCACCACTTACTCCACCTCCGGGTCATATGGGTCTTCTACGACAGGAAGCAGCGCTGCTGCGACCGAGGAGCGCTCGGAGACTTCATCGACTGCCTCGGCCGAAGAGGACAGCGAATCTGCGCTGACACTGATCAATTGGTTCCTCGCCAATGTCTGGATTGGCGAGACGCAGCTCATGGTCGGCGCAAGCAGCGCTCTGATGGCACTTGACGAAGATTTCCAAATCTGCGATGGGATGCCGGCGCTTGTCTCGCGGTCCACCACTGTTGCCCCCAACGGCGCGTGTCCCGACGTACTGTCGGCTGTCAACGCATCGTGCACCTGCATCACCGACTTCGACGAGTCCGCCACGTCGTGGGAGTTCCGCGTTTCCGAGCTGACAGAGGCGGTGGACGAGTTTCCAGTGGCGCAGGTCGCCACGGACGTGCTGGCAATCACGTCGATTCGCACGTTCTGGGTGTCGTCGGCGGTTGAGACACTGTAAGTGCTGATGGCTTTGACAAGTTGATGGATGGACTGGATGCTTACCGCTTTGATTGTTGCGTCCAACAGGATGATCATTGGCTCGGGAGATGCAGTAGCCGCACTCGAGTTCCTTCCCGATGACCGCGTCGCCACAGGAAGCGCGCTCCCACTCGTACAGACCCACGAGTCGTCGTCGAACGTCACCACGATGTACGTGCCATCAATTCGAATGCAATCGATTCCATGCTCAACACTGACGAGGTGTGGATAATTTGCAGCGAGATCTACAATGTGGACCTCGACACGGTCACGACCACCGCTACCGGCTTCATCCCCGCGAGCGCTACCAGCGTGTAAGTGATGTCATTCAGTCTAACGAGGTGCGGGGAGTGGACTAACATTGTGCGCTGTTGGATCAGCACTCTGCGCAACTGCAACATCTCGTCGTTCGGAGGCGCCTTCATCAACAACCTCGAGAGCGTCAGCTACCTGTACGTCCCCGTCCAATCTTGCCCTGATGATCGTTTCAGATAGACTGACAGCGCTTCGGCTGTGCTATAGGGATGCATCAGCCAACCAGCTCATGGAAACCTACGTTGGTGCTCAGGCGAACGAAGCCAGCGCCAACGAGCTGCAGGCCATCGAGGAGTAGTAAGTGCTTCCCGACTGAGATCTCGGCTGTGGACTCGCTTCTGACGGATGTGTTATTCTGTTCAGCAATCTCTCGCACAACGCGCTCACAATCTTCCCCGCCGACGCTCTCAACTCCACGGACCTGTCGAAGTTGTAAGTTTTGCTCTGGCTTGCTATCCATCCAAAAATGCTGTAGTTGCTGACGTCTGTCATCTACGATACAGCTACATCGAGGGCAATGACATTTCGGACTTCAACGTCACGCAGGAAGTGTTCGCGGCGATCCTGGCGCTGACTGCCTTCACGTCGGACGGACCAGCGAGCGACACCACTTGTGTCGACGGCGCATGGCAGGAGGCACATGGCACCAACTTCTGTGTGCTCGGTGCCACCACCGAGGCGGCCGAGACTCCGGTTCCCGACTCCTCCTCCAGCAACGACGGCGCTGCTGGCGGTCTGTCGTACCTCGCCTACTGGCTCATCGGCGGCGCAATCGTAGCGCTGTTGCTGCTGCTGGCGCTGCTCTGGCAGCGACGCGCTCACAGGTCTCGGCGCTCGTCAGCTGCTATCACACCCCACAACGAAGCCAACGCGGAGTACGCTTTCGAGGGAACGCCAGCGGTTGAAGAGGTGGCTCGTACCCCTCGAACGCCAGAGATCTCCTCTCCGATCGCAAGCGAGCCTGCGGCTCCGGCTCCAGAAGTAATCCTTCCGGTGGTAGTGCCCCGTCGGTTGACCTCGCTGATGACCAAGAAATCCTCGTCGACAGAGGAGGAGTTCACGCACGACGCGCTCAAGGCACAGCTACTGGGCAACGAGCAGATTATGGCGAAGCGCATCGCATCGTCCGAGTTGAAGCTGGGACGCTGCATCAACCGTGGCGGCTTCGGCTTCATCTTCGCGGGCGACTTGGCCGGGCGGCAGGTGGCCGTCAAGAAGATCCGCAACGACCGCGCGGTCGAGGAGGAGCAGATCGAGCAGTTCATCCGCGAGATCTCGCTCATGGCGAGCCTGAGCCACCCGCGCATCGTCGAGTTCATTGGCGTGTCCTGGGACTCGCTGACCGAGCTGGCGGCCGTGACGGAGCTCATGGAGCGTGGCGACCTGCGCAACGTGACGCGCAGCTTCAAGCGACGCGGCGTCCGCCTCACGTGGGAGGCGCACAAGACGACGCTGGCGCTGCACGTGGCCGAGGGACTCGAGTACCTGCACTCGCGCTCGCCTGTGGTGGTGCACCGGGACCTCAAGGCCAAGAACGTGCTGCTGAACGTCGAGATGGAGGCCAAGTTGAGTGACTTCGGTGTCGCCCGAGAGCGGTTCGAGGGCGAGCACATGACTTCCGGCATCGGCACGTCCTTCTGGATCGCACCGGAGGTCCTGATGGGCTGCGACTACGACGAGCGAGCCGATATCTACTCGTTCGGCGTCGTGCTCTCCGAGCTCGACACGGACGACTACCCGTACTGGAACGCGCAGCACCCGCCGCAGGGCAAGAAGCAGGAGAACGAGATCCTGCGACAGGTGGCATCGGGAGGACGGCGTCCACAGTTCTCGGACGAGTGCCCTGGCCCCATCCTCTCGTTGGCAGCTCGCTGTCTGCAGGCGGAGCCTAGCGACCGCCCGAGCGCCGCCGAGCTCGTGCAGCTGCTGCGCCAGATCGGTCTGTCGTGGGAGTCTCAACAGCAGCAGCAGCAGCAGCGCGAGTCCTCGTCCGTCATCGTGACGACTAGGACGAGCCTGCCGACGACGGACTTCCCAGCCAACCGCGCCGCCTTCTCGCGCAACACGAGCGTCACCAACATCAGCAGCGCCACCAGCTCTCTCTTCGTTGCCCGCAACACGAGCGCTAGCGCTAGCAGCACCAGCAGCAGCTCTGTCGTCGTCGCCCACAACGCTCGCTCGACGGTGATGTCCCCACAGGAAGGGACGATCATCGCTCGATCCTCGAGTGAAGAGAGCGCATCAGTAACTGCGTCGTCGGCAACGCAGACAGTCACGAAGACAGTGACTCAATCGGCCGCGGAACATAACGCAGGCAGCCAGGTGACCAGCACGGTCGTGTCGAACGGCGCCGGAGGTACGCGGACCGTGACGACCACGACCACGACGCGGACGCTGCCGCCACGAGCGACTCGACAGGTCACGGCCACCAGCACCAGATCCAGCACCAGATCCAGCACGAGCTCGACCACGACGAGGACAGTCGTCGGTCAGCAGGGCATCGTGGCGCGGGCGGAGTCGTCCGGCCTCCGCAGCAACAGCAGTGAGGAGGAGAAGGACGGCGGCAGCGGTGGCAACACCGACCCCGACTACAAGTGGATCTTGTACTGAGGCGAGTCACCGACCCTCTATTTATCGTCGGGTAGTTCCTGACGCGTGTATGGCTTAATGTAATGGATGTATCATCATCTTCATGGATGGAGGCTGGTCGAGCGATCCTCGAAAGGATCTCGAATCCACATGCGGTTGTGCTCGTATCCCTTCGCCGCGTCGTGGGTTGAGCGACCACTACCCTACGCCCCACCAGTTCCGCAAACTTGAGAAACCAGCGCAGAAGCCGCTGGCCACTTCTGCTTTTGTCCGTGCCCCTTGCGAATATTTGTCTTGCGACGGTGCCATCGGTGGAATTGGCTCCGGAATCCAGTCGTGTCTGGCTCTGTGGTCAGTACTCACCACGATCCTTTCGACTGTGCGCGGCAGACGACAAATATGGGCGACAGACCGGACGTCGCTGGCTCCGCTCGCGGCCAGTGGGGAGGTCGCCGATCCGATACAGAAGTCAGTCGGGGGCGGACGCTCGAGCGTTCATCGCCAAGGACGCGGTGCGATGGCGGTCGTCCGCGACTTCTCCTCGCTCGCCGCGGCCTCCGACTCGACCGAGACTGCGATCCAGGCCTGGTTCGTCGCCAACTTTAAGGATGGCGAGACGCAGCTGGTGGCTGGCGCCAGCAGCGAGCAGGCCGCGTCCCGGAAAGCCTTCTCCGTCTGCGGCGAGCTCCCGGCGCTGATGTCGCGGTCGACAAGCGTGGCGCCAAACGGTGGCTGTCCCAACGTGTTCACGGCCGTCAACGGCTCGTGCACGTGTCTGACCGGGGTCTCGAACCAATCGGACGCGTGGACATTCCGCGTTCGTGAGAAGACAGCAAGGAACAAAACCATCCCGCTCACTCAGGCGGTGATCGACGTGCTCGCGATCGACGTGATCCGAACGCTGTGGGCACCGGCGTCGCTCCGCTCGCTGTACGTCGAACAATAGCGACCGCTTTGCGACGGACTCGCTCACTGACCTAGATCCTCTGGGGTGTTCTTGTCGTTGGCAGAAAGGTCGTCGGTGTCGGGAGCTCTCCCGTTTCAGTCGTGTTCGCGCCGGATGATCGCGGTCGTGGTGGGACTGCGTCTCCGATCGTTCAATCCGCCAACTCGACTGTCAATGTGACCTCAATGTGGGTTATTAATCGACACACGATGACAACTACGTACTAACCGTGTTGAGATGAGATGTCGTCTGCAGTGAAATCGCCAATATCGACATGCACACGACCGCGCTGTCGGATAGCGCACTGTTTCCTTCCTCGGCAGCTAGCATGTGCGTGCTGCGACTGTTCCCTTACCTGCCATTCGATGGAGAGATCTTAATGCTGACCTCTGCCAATCAGATCGCTGCGAAGATGCAACATCTCGTCGTTCGGATACGAGTTCGCCCTCGGCATGGACGACGTCAAGATCGCGTAAGGTTTCAGCGTGGAAAGCTGGGTTCTGATGGTGTCTGACGGCCACTCTCGCGAATCAATGCAGCGATCTGTCCGAGAACAACCTCACCAAGCCGTACGCGGGCTCGGCGGTCGTCGACCCATGTACTCATTCGATGTGCAGCCTCGAGGAGTTGTAAGTGTCGAGCTCGAACGACAATGTGAGCGCTCAGGACTGATGGCATTGCTGTAGTAACGTATCTTTCAACCACATCACCACATTTCCGACCACCGCGCTCTCCATCAAGACGCTTCGACGACTGTAAGTGGTGTTTTCCGAACCAGTATCGGCGAGCGTTGGAGGTGTCGGCTGGACAACTGACGGACCATCAATTGATCGCATCGCATTCAGGTACATCCAAGGTAACCAGATCGACGACTTCAATATCAGCGCTGACGTGTTCGAGCGGATATCAGCCTTGGAGGAGTTCGTATCGGACGCGCCGGTCACTCAGCTGACCTGCGCCGACGGCTACGGATGGAGAACCGCCCACGGCGCCAGCTTTTGCGTCGCCGGTGCCTTCACCATAGGTTCGACCGTCCCATGCTATCGGTTGATGCTTGTTGACTGGAAACTAATAAGCTGATGACGATGACAAACCACCAGAGGTGCCGCCGAACGTGCTACAATACGTCGCGATCGCCGGCGCGCTCGTGGTAGCGGTGCTGATATTCATAATCGCCCGGCAGCGCCACCGGTACCACCTCGAGAATCGACAATCACCATCCTCGCTGCGGCGCAACGCCATGAACTCGGTGTTCGGCTCATCGGTCCAAGACAGCGAGCTGAGTGGGTTGCACCGACTGCTGCAACACGACCCGGTGATCGCCGCGCGCCGCGTCGTGTACAACGACCTCAAGTTCGTACGGTGTCTGAGCCGCGGTGGCTTCGGAGTCGTGTTCGCGGGCGAGTTCCACGGCGTGCCGGTTGCAATCAAGAAGATCCGGTCGACGCGCGGCCTCGAGTTGCAGCAGCTCGAGCAGTTCGTGCGGGAGATCGCACTGCTCGCGCGGCTGCGCCACCCGCGGGTCATCGAGCTCGTCGGCGTGGCATGGGAGTCGCTGCTCGACCTGTCGGCCATCACGGAGCTCATGGCGCGCGGCGATCTGCGCGAGGTGCTGCTCGGCGCCAAGGTGAGAGGCTGCGCGCTGCCGTGGGGGACGGTCAAGACCAAGATCGCACTGCACATCGCTGAAGGACTCGCCTACCTGCACAGCCTGAGCCCCGCGGTCGTGCATCGTGATCTCAAGTCCAAGAATGTGCTGCTGAACGACGCGATGGACGCCAAGCTGAGCGACTTTGGCGTCGCGCGCGAATGGCAGCCGCACCCAAACGCTTTCATGACGGCGTGTGTCGGCACGTCCTTCTGGATCGCGCCGGAGGTGCTGTCAGGCGACGACTATGACGAGCGCGCCGACATCTACTCGCTTGGCGTCGTGCTGTCCGAGCTCGACACGGGCGACTTCCCGTACTGGAACGCGCAGCACCCGCCAGGAAGCAAGCTGGAGGAGCGCGCGATCCTGGAGCTCGTGGCGCTCGGCCGCAAGCGACCGACCTTCACGCCGCAGTGTCCGCCCGCAGTGCTCGCACTGGCTGAGCGGTGCCTGCTCGCCAACCCAGTGGACCGCCCGAGCGCCGTCGAGGTCGCCTTCACGCTCCAGCGGCTTGGCACGCGCATGCCCGGCTCGAACCAGTCGGTCGTGTCCGACTTTAGTGAGAGCGAGCACGAGACGCCCGACGCCATCAACATCCGCGAGGAAGGCATCTATCGGTGACAGCGCTGGGAGATTCGGACAACGCTTGACGACTCGAACAGCAAGACGGTGTAGCGGTTGGCAGCGCCGTAAGGACAGACAGGTTGATGCGTCAGGACAGTAGCAACTGGTGCTGTGGGTTCGCACTCGCTGGTGGGCGGGCGGGGTCTGAATATTAGCAGCCAAAACCGGCCACTGTGGCGCGTTCCTGTCGAGTGAGTTGGCGTGGCGGCAGCGAGGTGACTCTGCCATCCTCACTGCAGCAGTTGCCTGTGGCGACGAGGTTGCAGCGAGGTGACATTGGTATACTCACTGTAACAGTTGCATGTTAGACTGGAGAGATGGCAGCGAGGTGGCACCATCCTCATTGTAGCAGTTGCCTGTGGCAACAAGGTTGCAGCGAGATGGCACCATCCGAAGTGTAGCAGTTGCCTGCCAGACTGGAGTGATGGCAGTGAGGTAGCGCCGCCATCCTCATTGCAGCTGCTGCCTCAGACTGGTGAGGTTGCAACGAGGTGGCGTTGTCGTTCGCAATGCAGCAGATACCTGTCAGACTGGCGAACTTGATAACGGTTTGCGGAGGCTTCGTCGAGCCCGATATATTTCGAGCTTTAGGGGCAAAAGATAACACGTCAATTGGTTGCGCAAGGGGTTTGTAGCCCTAGCCCTTGATTCCATCGATCGGGTGTGTTCCGGACAGAATGGTGCCACTGTGTTCCCTTTTTCACACGTCACAGATCGTAACCGTAACCGAGATGGGATTACGGGTACGGGGTACAAACGTACCCCGCCGATTTTTCCGAACCGCTAGCCACAACCTCAAGCGTCCCACTCTCGAGTGCCACGCCACGTCGATCTGAGACTCATTCCCAGCTCGCTTAGGACTCGCTCACGATCTCCATCTTTATGTTTGTCCGTGCAGTTCTAGCACGGCAAACTATCGTTAGGCGTGCACAGTGGGGTCGACACTGCAAATTTCGCCTTTAGGTTTCGACAACGCGTCGCTGCATCAAGTAAATAAACATGTTAGGCGGTCTCGCTTCGAAATTGGATGCCTAATGTTAGGTGGATTCGCGCTTCCCAGTCTGTCCGGACAGTGCTGCCCACGCGAGCCAATCGCTGACTCGCTCCGTTTTTCTGACGGCGAACCGACCCGCTCGCTGAACCGCTTCCTCCGTTAGCGGCGTCGCCCCTCCTGAGTGTATACTATTATCAAGTATAAATTAAAACGCGTCTTCCCCTCTCGACGACAGAAAGGGGAGTGGGAGACGAGGCGTCCGCCGCCTCGCTTTAGCAAAGTTGACCGCGGTCGCTGTCGGCCCGTCTATCCCCCGTTGGCGCACACGCCCGGCATTCGCCCGGCCCGCTACTAACATCCTCTGTTTCGCGGCCGCGAGTGGTTTTTGGGGGGCCGAGCAGCGGCAGCGCGCGGTTCGTCCGCCCGCCGTCCAGACGCGAAAACCCTTGCAAGACGCGCACCAAAACCCGCGCCGCGTCCACGATGAGCTCGTCCGCGGGCTCTGCGGCCGCGGGATCCTCGGGCAGCGGGGACGAGATTGACGCCCAGGTCGAGGCGTGGCTCGAAAACTACCTTGAGGACGGCGAGTCGCGGCTCTTCCCGAATGATATCAAGTCAGTATGGGGGGCCACGATCGGTAGCAGCCTTACAGCCAACTGGAAGGCGCTGCCCGTCGTCTGCGACTCGATGCCGTCCATCCAGACCAAGTCGGCCGCGCTCACGCCGAACGGAGCGTGTCCGGACGTGTACACGGCCGCGGGCGTGTCCTGTACATGCCTCACGGGGTATAATGGTACCACCGAATGGGAATTTCGCGTCGCCCCCCGGGGGGAGCTGACCGCGCGGCCGACCGCCCAATCCGCGGGCGACGTGCTCGAAATCACGTCCATGGTGACGCTCGTGGCGCCGTCCGACCTCATCGCAGTGTACGTGGCCGAGTGACAATATATTTATTCCCCCTGGTTGGTACGGAACTTTGCTAACGTTGCTAACGTTGTCGTTTGGAACTGGGGACAGGACGATCGTGGGGGACGACGCCAAGAGTTACTTCACACTCAATGTGACGGCCGAAGCCACGGGATGGAGCAACTTCGACACGTCCGACCCGTCATTGGTGGAGACGAGCACGTCCTCGGTGCTCAGCAGCGTGTGCGCGGATAGCAATTGCGGAATGTTGGGTCTTGACCACTTTTTTGCTAACCGTGGCTGTGGTGCTATGCTGTCTGCTATCCAGAACCCTCGAGAACATTGACCTCTTCTCGGCGCTCGACTCGACGACCGAGTACCTGCCGCTGACCCTCGAGACCATGTACGTCGCTGCCAATCCGTAGTGCTAGCTAGCAAGTTCACCCGTGCTGACCAGTCGTGGTAACCTGTCGGGAACAGCACGCTGCGCCACTGCAACATCAGCGAGGTCACGTCCACGTTCCTGCAGGGCATGGCGAGCCTCTCGACGCTGTACGGTAGCTCTTGTGCTGTGCTGGTCCGGTTGGCGTGGATCCTCACCGTGTTGAACTGGACAGGGACCTCTCGTACAACAACCTGCAGGGCCACTACTCGCGCATCTCATCGCAAATGTGCGCGGCCAACCCGTGTCCGCTGCAGTCGATGTACGTCCTCCGCATTTACTACCACCCTTGGTGAATGGTGGAGGTTGAGAGCTGATCCGTTTTTGTGTGCGTGTGTGTGACAACAGCAACATCTCGTACAACGGCTTCAACGACATTCCCTACCGCCTGTTCTACCTGAACCAGCTCGACAGCCTGTGAGTTCTGGACGACCGGAGGAGCTTTGTGGCCTCACCATGTCGCTCTTGCTAACGCCGTGGTGACCTTGCAGGTACATTTTGGGCAACCCGATCGACAACTACACGATCACGCAGGACTTCTTCGACGAGATCGCCGCGCTCACCAATTTCAACATCAACCCGCCCAACGACTCGTACACCTGCGAGAACGGCACGTGGCAGGACACGCACGACGTCAAGTTCTGCGTGCTGAACGACACGACCACCAGCGGCGGTGCGTTTCTCGCGTCTTGTGTCTTGTCCAGCGTTCGAGTGGGTGTGAGCTGACGTTTGTGCTTGTTGTGCTGCTACCAGCCACGGGTGACGACTCGTCCAACAGCAACTCGTACCTGATCTATATCGTCGTGGCCGGCTGCGTGGTCATCGCCGTGCTGCTGTTCTTGTTCGTGCGACAGCGGCGCGCGCACCGGCGCCGCAAGGCCGAGCACGACAACTCGATGTTCGGCCACACGCTCTCGTTCGACTCGCACTTCACGGCGAACACCAACATCATCAACGACCCGCTCATCATCGCGCACCGCATCCCGTTCAAGGATGTCAAGGTGGCCAACTGCATCAACAAGGGCGGCTTCGGGCTCGTGTACAGCGGCGTGTACAACCGGCGGCGCGTGGCCATCAAGCGCATCCGGTCGGACCTGTGCTCGGACATGAAGCACGTGGAGGCGTTCATGAAGGAGATCTGCCTCATCTCGACGCTCGACCACCCGCGCATCGTCGAGTTCATCGGTGTGGCCTGGGACACGCTGCGCAACCTCTCAGCCGTGACCGAGTACATGGAGCGCGGCGACCTGCGTGAGGTGCTGCACTCGTTCCAGCTGCGCAACACGGCGTTGACGTGGGAGGCGCACAAGACGCGCATCGCGATGCACATCGCCGAGGCGCTCACGTACCTGCACTCGCTGAACCCCAAGCTCATCCACCGCGACCTCAAGTCCAAGAACGTGCTGCTCAACACGGACATGGACGCCAAGCTGAGCGACTTTGGCGTGTCGCGCGAGCGCCACTTCGAGGAGACCCACATGACGGCGGGGATCGGCACGTCTTTCTGGATCGCTCCCGAGGTGCTGCTCGGCAAGGACTACGACGAGCGCGCTGACATTTTCTCGTTCGGCGTCGTGCTCTCGGAGATCGACACGGAGGACTACCCGTACTGGAACGCGAAGAACCCGCCGCAGGGCGGCAAGGTCGAGGAGACGGCCATCCTGCGCATGGTCGCGAGCGGGGAGCTGACGCCCGACTTCTCGGACAAGTGTCCGGCGGCCGTGCTGGAGGTGGCGCGCCGCTGCCTGGAGGTGGACCCGAACGATCGTCCGACGGCTGCTGAGCTGGTGTACTTGCTGAAGGAGCTGCTGCGTCCGTCCGACCTGTCGGGTTCCCCGGCGTCGTCCTCGGGTGTGGGGCTCTCGTCGCAGCGCTCGATGGTGTAGTCGGTCGCTCGCCTGGCCAGTGCGCTGTCGATTGGTGTGTAGTGGAGGTTATTGCGCCATTCAATATTTTTGGCGGACACCTTAGTTTATTTCATGATTAATATCCATCTTGGGGCAAGTTAGCGACGAATTGTACTTATTTCTATTCTCCGCCCATGTCTGCCATTTGGAGACACTCAGCACGCATTAGCGAATCACCACCTCAATCATGTTCTAGTTGCGACAGCAGAACACTTTGCTCGCCGTTGTCACGTGCATCTCTTCGACGAATGCGATCTTGTCGCCTTGCGCCAGCCGAGTCGGGATTGGCGAGAAACACGCACGTTTTGAGACGTGTTTTGTCGTCGAACGACTGAAAGGGGGTTGCTCGTCGGGTTGACAGCCCAGGGACGGACAGCCGGTATACCCAGAGAAGGATGAGTGGGAACTCCGGCATTATTGGTTTGACGGTTAGTGATTACACTTTAGGCCTACTTTATGTAGGAAATAGCCTCCTTTTAGAGGTGGCAATGTGTATGAAACCTACAATAAATTCGTATTAATGAAAGCAAGGATCGGCTCAAATCGACATCCGTGTTGGTTAGCGAGCGGCGTCGACTCGCCTCATATTTGAACGCGCCGGCTACGACAAAGCGTCCAAGGGTTCAACGACACAAGCAGTGTGGTGGTGGTTCAGTGGTCATTCCAACACTGCGAACGGCGGTGCTATCGACCTTAACAAGCACCGTGCGGCACGGTCGGCTCCGGAGTCGCCGTCGCGGTGGTGGCAGGCGTGGTGGTCGGCGTGGCGGTCGGCGTGGCGGTTGGGGCGGCGGTGGTCGTCGAGTTCTGCGGCCAGGAGAGGTCGTCGGGACCGTTGGCGTAGATGGTGAACCCGTCGGTGGGCACCGCCTCCGCGTCGCTCAGGAAGTCGTTGGCGAACCAGAGGTAGCGCAGCGAGTCGCGCGTGGCGATGACGCGCGAGCCGCCGAACGTGACATTATTGGCGCCGAGCGACCAGGCCGGGGTGAGCGTCGAGCTGAGGCGCGGGCCGGCGTGGCCCTCGTAGTTGCCGCCCGAGCCGGTCGTGACGTAGTAGACGCCCTTGTCGGCGTCCACGGCGTTCTTGTAGATCTTGTTGGTGCGCTCGTAGGCGTGGACGTGGCCGGCGATGACGGCGTCCACGCTGTACGTCGCGTACACGTCCTCGAGCTTGGACTGCAGACCGCAGTGCGGCTCCGAGTACGGCGTGCCCGAGTAGTACTTGCCGTTCCAGCAGTTGTCGGCGTCGGCGTCGGCGATGTCGAAGATGGTGGACGAGCACTGGCACTGGTGGTTGCTCCACGTGTTGTAGAACGGGTTGTGCTTGAACACGATAACCCAAGGAGTGGTCTCGCGGTCGACGGCGGCCAGGTCGGCCTTGACCCACTCGAGCTGCGCCTCGCGGTCCGCGAGCCACGCGTCAGAGCCCACGACGGTCGACACGGTGCCGTTCGAGCCCGTGTAGTCGTCGAGGAAGACGCAGTGCACGAGGCCGATGTCGAGCGAGAACCACGTGCGCTTGGCGGCCTTGCTGTCCTCCGTGATGGGCGTGTAGACCCGCGTGAGGTACCCGAGGTAGTCCTCGGCCTCGAGCGTCATATCGGCCGGGTAGGGCGGCAGGTTGAGGTGACCCGAGGACGTGATGGTCTCGTGGTTGCCGTTGATGCCCGTCATCGGGTACACGGACGTCAGGTTCTGCTGCTCGTTCATCCAGTTGTCCCACTGGAGGTGCTGGCCGTTGGCGTACGAGTAGTCACCCGCGATGACGAGCGCCTGGATGTGCTTTCCCTCGAACGGCTTGGAGAGCTCGGCGAGCGTCGTCTCCGAGTAGGTCGTGTCGCCGGGGTCGCCCACGACGCCGAGGATGGTGGCGACGTCGTCGGTGCCGGGAGTCGGCGGCGTGCGGAAGGCGCCGGAGAAGGAGGCCGGGTCGCCGATCGCGTACGAGAACTGCGTGTCGCCCGGCAGGTCGCACAGCAGCGCCGTGTGCAGCATGGGCGACGCGTACGAGTAGTTGTACTCGGGCTCGGACACATTGTACGAGATCCACGTGCTGGCGGCCGAGACGGTGGCGGCAGAGCCCGAGGTGGCCGAGACTTGGATGGATGACGCGGTGTCGCTGGCGAACGAGACGGCGATGCCGTTGGCGCAGTCGACCGCCGAGCTCGAGAGGCCCAAGTGCACTTGGGAGACGGAGGTCGCGGCCGCGACGCTCGCGGCGAGCGCGGAGGCGACGGTAGCGGGCAGGAGAGACGCTGGGGCCATGGCGAAGCGAGTTCGACAATGAGCGACTCGGAGCCGGGTGCGTCAATCGTTCAAGCCTGGACGAACGCATGTGCGTGACCGACGCCCATCTGCTGTCAGCGTTGTGGCTCGGATGGGATCGACCGGGCAATCTGAGTTGAATGACACCACCAGAACCTGTGTGACTCGATTCTTGGTCCAGTCTCAGTAGTTGTGTGAACTTCAATTTGATTTGTAACCCCATATAAATACATACCCTGACGAATAGGATGACACAAGCACATATTTAGAAACGATGAGCAACGGGCGTCTGCCTCCAGGGACATGGCAATAGCCGGTTCACATTCGATGGCCCAGCCCATGCACGCCTCAAAGATGCGGACGCCCGTGGCGGTTGAACCTCTGGCGAGATTCGGCGGTGCGCTAGAAGAGCCTGCGGCGGCCGTTGATGAGCCGAACCACTTCGCTCGCCCGGCCGCGCTCAGGCGATGCGCGAGCACTCGTCGTGGCGCTCTAGCGAAATCCTCGGCCGTCAGCACGTCTCGCTGCCGCCGCGATGACTGCAGATTCGCCAGCGATAGATAGTTGAGAGCGTTGAGCAGCAGTGCGTTGCACACCACACCATGGAATACACATCGCACATGGTCGGGACTTGAACGCTCGCTCGAGTCAGGAGACCCACTCCTTTGCGTCAGATTCCCACGTCAACGAGTCGGGCATCTTGGTGGCGCAGCCAGCAGTGACACACGCGAAGTGGTCGCGCACTTCCCGGCACAGGCACGCACTAACCGTAGAGTTCCACGGGTAGCTGGGCGGTGTCGGTCGACGACTTTGGACGCAACCGCTGGAGGCTGCAACGACATGACCGGAAGCTGCCGAGCCGCTGAGCCAGATCGCAGAATGGCGTCGCGCCACTCTCTCAACGGTGGTGATGGCGATCGATCGAGTGCGCTGGATGACCGCTCTCGCTCTCTTCTTTCACTAAACGCACCATCCTATCCACTCGAGCGCAGTTCAGTTCCATACTGTGTCTGTAATGTACGAATGCAGCGATGTCGTCTCCACGAGCATTTTCTTTGTGGGGTCATTCGGGATGTGCCTTTGACTGATTTCAACCCATCTTTCGCTCTCCCTCGAAGAGACCATTTCACGATGGTCACGGCCACCAGCGCTCGTCGGGTCTGCGCGGCGCTCCCCTCCGTCGTCGCCGAGTTGGTCTCGTCGTTCCTGTTGCCTCGGCCCACGAAGCCTGTCAACAAGCTCATCAAGCGCGAGCTGCTGCACGTGGCGTCGCTCGTCCTCAGTGATCTCGCACAGAGACCGACGATCCCAAAGCTGCAGAAGCAGGCGGTCGCGAGGAGAGCATTGGAGGCTGCCGCACAATGTGGTCACATCGAGATGATGGAGGAGATCACGAACACATTCGCCATCCCGCTGGACGAACTCGCGCTGTTCTACGCGGTCGAGGGCGGCCACCTCGAGGCTGCACGTTGGGTGTATGAGCATCTCCGACCCAAGATGTTGTCCCTGTCGGTCCGCAAGCGGCGGCACTTTGTAATCCTCAAGGTCAGCGAGATCGCTGCCATGCTTGGTCACTTGGATATTCTCGAGTGGTGGCAAGATATGCACGAAGATTATGCCGTGTCGGTTCGCGCGGCCACATCGGTCGTGTCTGATTGTCACGTCCATATCATCGGTTGGCTGCGTGCACACCACCCGGTGGATCCAGAAGACGCCAACGTCCCTATTCGTTTTCCAGACTTCAGTCCAAGCCGCAACGATTTTAGAGACCAAATGTTGAAGGTGCGGGGGTTGTCGGTCCACTACGCCAACGCCAACGTCGATGAACCCATGGTCGATGCCAAGTGGCTCCAGTCAGCGGAGGAGGCGATTACAACGGTAGCGATGCACAAGGCGTTGATGGCTGGGGATCTGGAGACAGCGCAGCGATTGCTTCCGAGCGGGACAGGAGAGATATCGTACGACGACGTCGATAAGGCAGCAGCCAAAGGCAATCTCGCCATGGTGCGGTTGCTGCTCACTGTCTCCCCCGCTGCCTGGACGGTCACAGCCATGGAGAGCGCTGCATCCCATGGACATTTGGAAGTCCTCCAGTTCCTCCATGAGAAACGCCCCGAGGAACTTTCGACTCGACCGTCTCAAGCGATGGAATACGCGGCCGAGCATGGCCATTTGAACGTCGTTCAGTGGCTGCACAGCCTTCCAGGCGAGGAAACCACAACGGAAGCCATGGATAATGCCGCTCGCTTTGGCCATCTCGATGTTGTCGAGTTCCTGCACACTCATCGCAGCGAGGGCTGTACGATGCGAGCGATGGATGGCGCGGCGGACAATGGATGGATGGAGGTAGTGCAATTCCTGCACTCGAACCGGAGCGAGGGATGTACAACGCAGGCGATGGACAACGCAGCCGTCAACGGACACCTTCACGTGGTGCAATGGCTGCACGATCATCGCACAGAGGGATGTACAACCAATGCCATGGACGGAGCAGCGTGTCGGGGTCATCTGTCAGTGGTGCAATATCTCCACACCAACCGCACCGAAGGCTGCAGATCCAATGTGCTGGCCAGCATCATGTTGCCTCGCCACGCGAACATGTTCCGGTGGCTGGTCACCCACAACCTAGGATTCTCCGCAGCCAATCTGAGCAAGACGATGACGAAAGCGATGATTAGCGTTGTCACCAGCGACGATTTTGTCATGATGCACTGGATCCACAGTCTACCGGTGGACATCGACATCAAGAAGGTGGCCAAGAGAGCGATCCAATATGGACGCCTCGAGGTGCTATTGTGGCTCAAGCGTCTCTACCCGAAATTGGCCAGCCGCAGGTTGGCACGGTGGGCACGGAAGGCGGGGAGGTGGCGGATATGGCGCTCGCTACTACGCCGTCACCACCGCAGCAGCAGCAAGAAAACCATCGACAAACAAGATGCAAAAGAAACGTGAACTCGTTGGTAGAACTGTGGGGAGTTGAGATTAACAGGTCGCGGATAACAGAGTATCAGTCCGCGGCAGCACCCCTTGATGCGATATCTACAATTCAACCTCCAAAGCAAAACGAGATCAAACCACACCGTGATCAACACAGCACTCGCACCTAGCCGCGGTTCGAGCTCGGCACCGTGCCGGCCGAGTTCTGAATCACCTGGCGAAGCACCTTGAGCTCGGACTCGAGACGCGCGAGGCGGTCCATTGCCTGCTCGAGCGTCATGGAGCGCTCGACGAATGAACCCCGGACCGCACGACCCGCCACGAACGAGTCACGGAGCGACGACGACTCGGCGTTGAGGAAGGTTGAACCCATGCGGATGCGGTTCTGGCGGTGCGCCTCGTGCTTGACATACGACTTGGAGCTCACCGGCTGGTCCTCCCACACGTTGTGGGCCGCGATGCGCTCGAGCAGGTAGACGACGACGACCTTGGAGAGATCCTGGATCAGGAACCACGCGAGGCAGTAGAGCCAGACGAACCCCGCCAGCTTGATAGAGATCGCCTGCATCTCCGGGAACGGCCAGTAGATGGCCAGCGCCGTCGAGATGATAGTAGCGAAGCACGCGGCAAACGCGAGCAGGCGTCCAGGTGCGCGCGTGAAGAAGAACCCCTCCGTGCGCGCCGTGAAGACCGTCATGAAGTCCGAGAGTGAGATCTTCAGGTACATCACCATCATCACCTGGTCGTACGGGAGCTCTCCGACGCCGAACTGAGAGAGGACGCCGTTCGGGTTCCACGAGTCGAGACCCCAGAAGAGCAGCAGCAGCGAGCTAGCCACGGCGACCACACCCAGAGTCGAAGCGACCCAGTAGATGCGCGGCAGGTTCCACGTCTCCGGCTTGCGCGACGGCACGACGTTGTCGTACGCGATCGAGATGATGGTGCCGTCGTTCAGGATCGTGATCAGCACGAGCGCGATGACGGGGAGCTTGAAGTACGGGTCCACGGGTTCCGCGCCGTTCTCCGAGTTGTCTTGGTACGGACAGGCGCCGACGCGCGGGACGAAGTGCGGGAAGCGGCACGAGTCGGGGTGGAACAGCAGCACCGAGATGAAGAAGAAGAGCAGCAGCTGGATGGTGCACGCGATGCGGTACGTCACGTAGTTGCGCATGCGCTGGAAGATCTTGCGAGACAGCGTGATGGCGTTGATGATGACAGAGAGACCGGGCTTGGTCAGCACAATGTCGGCGGCGGCGCGCGCGGCGTCCGTCGAGCCTTCGACAGCGATACCCACATCCGCCTTCTTCAGCGCCGGAGCATCGTTCACACCATCGCCCGTCATGCCGCACACCCAACCGCGCTGGCGCAGAACCTCAACAATCAGGAACTTGTGCTCAGGGAAGACCTGGGCAAAGCCGTCGGCCGACTCGACAATGGCACCGTAGTCAGCGCCGAGCGAGGAAGAAATGCCGTCCTCGACGCGAGCAGTCGGGAGCACGTCCGTGCCAAGGATGGTCGTGCCCATGCCGAGCATGCGGCAGGTCTCGACGGCGATCGCCGACTGGTCACCGGTGATCATCTTGACGCCGATGCCGTTCTCGTGGGCAAGCTCGATCGTGCGCTTCGTGTCGTGGCGCGGCGGGTCGAGGAAGGTGAGGATGCCGAGGAAGACCCAGCCGAGCGAGTCGCCATGCTCGTCCTCCATCGTGCGCGCGACAGCGAGCGAGCGGATGCCGCGGTGCGCCAGGTCCAACACCTTCGCCTCGACGGCCTCATGGATCTCGTCCACGTTGTGCGCCATCGCCAGGATGATCTGCGGCGCTCCCTTGCTCACCTTGAAGACGTTGCCGTCCGGTCCTTCGATCGTCGACTCGGTGCGCTTGACAGACGGGTCGAACGGCAGGTGGTCCAGCATAGTGTACGAGTCGAGCGGTCGCAGGTCGATGGCGTTCAGCACGAGCGTGTCGAGCGCGTCCTTGGGGGGCTCCTTCCACTTGGCGGCGAGCGCGGCGCTGATCAGCACGTCTTCGCGACTGGCGGTCGGGTGGAAGATCGGCAGGTCGTCCTGCAGCTCCATCTTGTTGCGCGTGAGCGTGCCCGTCTTGTCCGAGCAGAGCATGTTCATCCCCGAGAGTGTCTCGATCGCCTGGAGCTGCGTCACGATGACCTTCTCCTCCGCGAGCTTGCGCGAGCCGAGCGCCATGGTGGACGTGCACACCACCTGCATGGCGATCGGGATGGACGCGACGAGCAGCACGACGCAGAACGCGATCGCCTCGAGGAAGTCCTCGCCGTTGTAGAGCAGGTAGCCGAGGCAGAAGCTCACGAGCACGAACGAGATGGCCATGAGGAACATGGTGATGCGCAGCAGAATCTTCTGGAAGTGGGACACCTCGTCCACGGAAGAGATGAGGCTCGCCGTCTTGCCGAAGAAGGTCTGGCCGCCCGTGGCGGACACGACGGCCTCGATCTCGCCGCGCACGACGGTCGAGCCCATCTTGGCGTTGTCGCCCGACACCATGGTGACCGGGAACGACTCACCCGTCAGCGCGGCCTGGTCAATCTGCACGGCATTGCCCTCGCACAGGTCGCAGTCCGCGGGCACGGCGGCGCCGGCCGTCAGCGTGATGCGGTCACCCGGCACCAGCAGCGCGGCGTTGATGGTCTGGTGGACGCCGTCGCGCACCACGAGCGCCTCGGGCTTGAGGCTTGCCTTGAGCGCGGCCACGGCGTTGCCGGCCTTGAGCTCCTCGTACCACCCGACGGTGCCGTTGAGGATCTGGAGGAAGAGCAGCACGCAGAAGTCGGGGATGTCGCGGGTCACGAGCTCCACGAGGATGGCGAGCCAGATCATGATGGGCATCGGACCCCAGAACTGCTCGAGCAGCTTGACCCACGCCGACTTCTCCTCACTCACGAGCTCATTCGGCCCGAAGAGCTTGAGCCGGCGCGCCGCCTCGACGGTTGAGAGCCCCGACTCGGGCGTGTCCAGCAGCGACCGCTTGTCCACGCCCATGTAGAAGCGGTCATCGTCGTCCGTGGCCTGGTAGCCGCCGTCCGTCGGCGCCAGCAGCGGACTCTTCTCGGTCACCCCCATGCTGGCTGGAGCAGTGAGCCCGACGGCGCAAATTGCGGAATTGCCGATCTTCCGAGGGGGGCGGAGGGCAGAGAGCGCCGGCTGGATGCCGCAAAGCCATTCTATGAACCCTCCAAACAAAGATTTGGGGGATGCGGACAGCCAATCAGCGCGCGGATCGAGCGGAGCGTCCACTCACCACGCAAGGTCGCAGGGCAGAGGAAGGACCGCGTGTTAAAGCAGCTTGGCGCGGGAGCCGCCAGCCGCTTCGCCGCCATGCACTCGCCAGGCGGAGGAGGAGCCGGCTCGCGGTATGAGGCGAGCAAGCGGGTCGCCGCGGGCGTCGCACGGCGAGGCATGCGCGGGTGGTTGGCGAGGCGAGGCTTGCGGTTTGCGATATGCGTCCGCTGCGTCCGCCCCGTCCGCCACTGAGCGGACGGGTGGGTTCGGTATGATATTGAGTAGGCTGTTCGGGTGGACGAGCTCGCCACGTCCTTTAACTTGACTTGAGTATGCCTTGCGACATACCGTGGGCCGCCTGATTCGCGATCATCGCGAATCTGGCGCCAATTTCAAAGCCAAAGATACGGTACACGGTCTGGGCACTTTGGCCAGGAAAATTGGCCAGACCATGCCTCGCCTCGGCAATATTTTGCGCAGATGGCCCGCGCGAACAGATGGCCCACGACCGCAGCCATCACTGCCGCACGCCTCGGGTTGCATGAGTGTCCCAGCGCGAGGCCTGAATGGGCAAACCTTGCTGTGAGTGTTCCCAAATCCGAGGCGATCAAGTGGACGGAACCTCCAGGCTCTGGACTCAAATTTGAAACGGGGAGATCCAAAATGGCGATAAGCTACGATCATTTCCAGTTTGCCACCTATGTGATGAAGCTGTGCGGAAGGATCGCGATCTCATTTGAATGCGCATCCAAGTGGTCGGTCAGGATGCCGAACCAACCGAAGGCAGTGGCCAATATTGTCAGTGGCAGCCAAAGCAGCGCAAGGCATTTGCCATGTAGTGGCGGCCAACTGTGAGCGGACGATATAGTCGCTGTTGAGCTCGACCGCAATGACTGGTTGCAACCGTCCAGAGCCCTCTGAATAGCGATGGCCAGATCGCGCCGACCTTTTGGAGGGAACACACGCACAATGCGGAGACTCGAGTGGCTGCTCGCGGCGCTCGCGCTGGTCCACACGGTGGGTGCGCTACGCTGATCACCACATGATGGAACGGGACCAAGTGGCCCACAAGTTTGACCTCCATCTGCTGCTGTCCACGCCGCCAAGATCGCGCACCATGTCACAGGCGCGGAAGAGGACAACGAGGCTCCGCTGGATTTCTTTCACGACGAGCCATTCGCGGACGAAGTCAACACAGGCGGGGAGCCAGAGGACGACGATGCATGGGACCGAGTGTTCGAGGAGCAGCGTCGCCTGGTATTGGACACAGCCACGCTCGTGCTCGAATAGCAATAACTCATACTGTGAAAATGCGATCAGGTTGAGTCCTCGATCGACCTGTCGACGCTCGCGAGCATCTCGTCGGTGCCAGGACTAGAGACGGTGGACCTGTCGGCGTTCAACGCCGAGTTCGCGGACCAGAGCGTGCTGGAGAAGGTCGTGGACTGGGCGTACGACCAGGTGGCGGCCGAGTCCGTCTACGGCGACGGGTTCGTGCACGCCGACGACCTCGCCGCGTGAGTCTGCGGCTTGCACACGCATCTCATTTATGTGTTGTATTCTACCGCTCACACGCTACACGCATTGCCCAGACTCCTCGGCAAGACGCTCAACCCGCTGGACGACTCGATCGACGCGGATGACCACGTGCTGCTGGCCGAGGCGGCGCAGGAGCTGCGCGCGAACCAGGGCTTGGCGGACTACGCCATGGTCGTCCACCGCGGGTTCATCACGCGCGGCGAGCCGCTGCGCTTCCTGCAGGCGCTGGCCCACCGCATGCACGAGACGTCCGCGACCAGCGTTGGTCGTCGCCGCCGCCGGCTCGAGGCCACCATGGACGGCGAGCTGTGAAGGAAAAGATCGGGTTACACTGGGGTTACGTGACGGTTGAATAATCGCACCATCATTCTAAACGCACAGAGTGACGCGCATTGTTTGCGTGTGGAGCGCGCCAATCACAGCGCTTCTGTCTCTCCATTGGCAGAAAAGATGTCTACTCAACGCGATCTGATTGGCCCGATAATCGGCGAAGGCGTGCTCCTCCTCCTTTTTGTTAGCCCGTGTCAGCTCCTCCCGATGGCCACTAGCTCTCTAGAGGTGCCGCGCGCAGATCCGCCGGCGCTTGGGTCGCCCACGATCCTTACAGTTAGTATGTCGGCGCTAGCGACGACCGAGGCGGTGGAGGTGGAGGCGCGCGCGATGCCCGCGCTGGCACTGGACGGGACGCTCAAGAAGGCGGCGGCGGCGTCGGCCGGCGCGCTCATGACGTCGCTGTTCGTGAACCCGCTGGACGTGGCCAAGGTGCGCATCCAGTCGCAGATCCAGACGGTGGCGGTGCCTCCGCTCGCGGCCGTGGCCTCAGCCTCGGCCGAGCAGTGCCGCTGCAAGTGCCGCTGCGTGTGCAACCGCGCGGTGACGCGGCCCGTGGAGACGATGGCGAGTCGGTCCAAGTCGCTCGCGCGCGTGCGCACGGCCAGCTCGAGCTGCGTCGTGTCGTCGTCGGCGCCGCCGCTGCGCGGCACGGGTCACGCGCTGCGGCACATTTTCCAGACGGAGGGCGTCGCGGGTCTCTTCTCGGGTCTGTCGCCCGCGATGGTCATCGCCGTGCCGTCCACTGTGCTGTACTACGTCTCGTACGACTTCCTGCTGCAAGAGGGTCGCCGACGGGGACCAGAGATCGAGGGCATCGTGCCGTTGCTCGCGGGTGCCACGGCCCGCGTCGTCGCCGCGTCCGTCACGTCCCCGATCGAGCTGGTTCGCACGCGGATGCAGGGCGATCGGAGTGGACTCGGGATGGCCGACACCTTCCGTCATGCAGTGCGACGCGGCGGGTACCAGTCGCTGTTCGCGGGTCTCGGGGCGACGCTGGCGCGTGACGTCCCCTTTTCGGCGCTCTACTGGACGACGTACGAGGCATTGCAGCACCAGCTCGCCGTCGCGGACCGCGAGGACCGACTTAGCTTGTCGCGCACGCAGCGCGCGTTCCTGTGCGGCGCGCTGTCCGGCTCGGTCTCAGCGATGGTCACGACGCCGTTCGACGTGGTCAAGACGCTGCAGCAGGTGTCGGGGAAGGGAGACCGACGCTCTGGGCTCGTGCTGCTGCGGCAGATCGTGGCGACGAAGGGAGCGAAGGGGGCGTTCACTGGACTCGGCGCTCGGCTCGCCCGCGTCGCTCCGTCGTGCGCCATCATGATCTCGTGCTACGAGCTCGGCAAGGAGCGACTCGGCCTGTAGACAGAAACAGAGGTGTAGTGACGATCATGATTGTAGTGAAATATATAAAGGAGGCGAGCTGTCGTCCGTCATGTGCTTGACGTTGTCTTCGTGCATGGTTGAGGTGGAACATTTTGGACCACCGGAACGAAAATTAGGAAATGCATTGAATTAAGCAACTTCAAACTGGTACATTTGTGAGCATTCAACGCAATCAGGGGGATGATGGGTAATTTTGGGCTCCGTGTTTTGGGATCACAGGTTACGTTCTGCGGGTACGTCGCGTAGCCATCACGTACCCCAGTTAGAATGAGTAACCCGCTCGCCGCACCTCATGTTTTTGCGACTGCACTCGCGAATCAAAGGCAGCGCCGCATCTGAACGCGCCGCGCCGAGTTCCGCACTTCCCGACTAGAAACGCGCGTGAAGCAAGCGCTGCGAGCCTCTCGCCTCGCGGCCTGATATCCCCGCACACGTATCGCTCGCTGCGATGCTGACCCTCGTTGCCCGCCGAGGCGCGCCGTCGCTGGTGAGGTTACACGCTCGATGTTTGTCCGCTTCAATATCAGCTCTGATGTGTCTTTGTGCTTGCTTGGTGATGGCTGTTGTTGTTAGCGCGGCTTTGGCTCCTCTGCTAGTGCCAGTCGCTACCAGACGCTGGTCACGCCGGCGGCACGTCCTAACTCCTCGCTCTGGACGCGCGCCGCCTTCGCGACCAAGCCGCTGAAGACGCCGGTGGTGTACTCGACCAAGCGGCGCGCGTTCGCGGCGGCCCCCGCCACGATCGAGAACGTGGCGGCGAACCGGCCGATTGCGTGGTGGATGTTCGGCACGGCGGCGCTCGTGGGCGGCATGGTGGCCGTGGGCGGCGCCACGCGGCTGACGCGGTCGGGGCTGTCGCTCGTGTACTGGAAGCCGCACGGCGGACTGCCGCCGATGAACGCGGCCGAGTGGGAGGCCGAGTTCGAGCAGTACAAGCAGTTCCCGGAGTACCAGCAGCGCAAAGACATGACGGTGGACGACTTCAAGGGCATCTTCTGGTGGGAGTACGGCCACCGCATGCTTGGTCGCGCCGTCGGGATGGTCTACGTGGTGCCGCTGCTGTACTTCATGGCGCGTCGCCGTCTGCCCGTCGAGCTGCACCGACGCTTCGCTGTGCTTCTGGGTCTTGGCGCGGCTCAGGGCGGCGTGGGCTGGTGGATGGTGCGCAGCGGTCTCGAGGAGCACGGCAAGGAGCAGCTCGAGAAGAAGAACGAGGTGCGCGTGAGTCCGTACCGACTGGCCACGCACCTGGCGTTCGCCTTCACGACGCTCGGCATGCTGACGTGGACGGGTTTCTCGCTGCTGAGTCCTCCGTCGCGCGCGATCGCGGCCCGCGACATGATCTCTGCCGACGTGCTCAAGAAGGCGCAGCGCATGCGCAAGATCCTCGCCCACACGTCGACCGTGCTGGGCTACACGATCCTGTCTGGCGCGTTCGTGGCGGGCATTGACGCCGGCTTCGCGTACAACACGTGGCCCAAGATGAACGACCAGTGGATCCCGGACGACCTCTTCCCGCTCGAGCCCAAGTACCTCAACTTCTTCGAGAACGTGCCGCTCGTGCAGCTCGACCACCGCCTGCTGGCGTACACGACGGTCGCGGGCGTCGCGGCCACGACGGCGCTGGCGAAGCGCAAGGCCGTGTGGAGCCAGCTGCCGCAGCAGGCGCGCAACGGCATCTACCTCAACTTGGCGGCCGTCGGCGGCCAGGCGCTGCTGGGCATCACGACGCTGCTGAACGTGGTGCCCATCCCGCTCGCCGTCACGCACCAGTGCGGCGCCATGGTGCTCATGACCACGACGCTCTGGTCGATGCACACGCTCAACTTCGCCAAGCCTGCGATCGTGGCCGCGACCAAGGCGGCCCCCAAGGCGGCGTCCAAGGTCGTGGCGAAGGCGCTTTAGCCCGGTGGTGTCCACAGGAAGGACAAACAAGAATGACAAACAGATCAAATCTTTGTAAACCCATCGATACAGGACAGTGGTCTTTCCATTGTTGGAATAGTCCAGAATCTGCCTTTGCTGCGGCCTTGGTATGGCAGGAAGAGCAGGCGATCGAGCCAGCGCTCAGTACGAATGCAATTGAGGTGGTCCATGTTGAAGTGCAATAGTGACAGGAGGAGAGGACCAGCACTTGCTCAGTTTAAGAAGCCGACGCCCGAATTACAGTAGTACCCTTTTGTGACAATATAATCACAAAATCGACACCCATATTTGGACTTTGTATAAAAAACCAATGTTGAAAGTATCGCTTTGATCAAAATGCCATTTTGCAGATCGCGATCCGGGTGTGTCAACTGGATCCGCGCGTATGTTGAACTCGTCTCAACATACCTCGCCGCGATTGGCTGAAGGATCTGGATCGACGCCTCTCATTGGTCCAAACAGGCGTGTAAACCATTCTGAAGGTGACGCACGACCGACCAAATCCGCCGATCTGGAAGCCAAGCGCTTCTCGATTTCTTCCGCGCACTCATGTGGCCGCTGGATGAGGCGCCGCCCAAGAGCGAGGACCAGCTCGTATGTATGCCCCGCCGCTCTATATGCCTGCCTGCGTTCGCTGACCTGCTCCTGTGTCCGTGCCCAGGTCTGGTTCGCGCTCTTCGGCGTGCTCTACCTTGCCTTCTACGTCTTCACGAGCCCGTTCGTGGGCAACCCGGAGCTGCTCAACACGTGGACGCCATATGTCTACCTCTCGATGGGGCTCTACGCCTGGCTCTTCTCGGCCGCCGCGCTGCACACGCCCCTGCACTCGCTCGGGTTGGTCGAGTCGACCATCAAGCAGCCGGTAGGTCGACTTGCACGACAGCAGGAGGTGATATGCACCAATTGATAACTAACTCTCTTTCTCTCGCGCGCAGGTCTCGCTGCTCTTCCCCTTCTTCTCGGCCACGTTCGTGCTGCTCGTGGCGCTCGAGGCGATCTCGGTGCTGGTGCTCTCGCGGTTCAACCACCGCCTCTCGGCCGCATGGCGACCGACCAACGTCTCGTAATTTGCATCGTCGTTGTCGCTTGCCAATCTTGTCTCCTCCCTCTACTCACGCTTGGTCGTGCTGTCAGGCTCGTCCGGTCTTTCGTGAACGTGCTGCGCAACAGTGCCGCCATCAGCGTCGCGTGTGTCGCGCTCATAGTGCACTGCGACGCATCGATCGAGGTGCGAATCGTGTCCGTTCGGCATCGTAATGCATAGAGACTGACGAGCTTTGTGCACAGGCTCCGCATCCCGAACCAGACGAGATGATCTCCGTCGTGTACAACCTCCAGGCGTGCGAGAAGCTGTTCAAGTTCTCGCTGTCGGACGCCGAGACGTTCGTTCCTGCCAGGTAGAGCTGTCTGCTAATGCATATTGGTTGAGCTATCACTGACGAGCTCTTGACAACCTGCAGCTACCGCGGCGCGATCCTCATTTGGTTCGTTGGTGTGTCGCTTGCAATGACCAACTTCTTTCTCGAGCGGGTCAGCGGACTCCGCGTCATCTCGTTCCACTGGCTCGCTGACCGTACCGAGGAGGAGGAACCGATCATCGCCGAAGGCGTCGTGCTGCCCGAGCGACTGCCGCCAGAGCACAACCGGTCGATGGTTCCCTGGTACTCGAACGTGCTCTTCGACACGGCCGTGCAGCTGCTCATCTCGTTCAAGGTCTTCCTCGGTCGCTTCGACCAGCGCAGTCTCCAGCGCGCGCTGTACCCGGACGACGCCGACTACTGCTTCGACCACCTCTCAGCGCGGAACGAGCTGTGGCTCGACTTTATGGCTGACACGGGCGACGGCTTCAGCAGCACGTACCAGATCGCGCGGTTGATGGCGCAGCCTGAGCTCCAGGTTGAGTGTGGAGATAGGAAGACTCTGCCGCGCGGGGAGGCACTCGTGATCGGCGGCGACCTCGCATACCCATTCCCGGACACGGAGACGTACGAGACGCGGCTGTTCCGGCCGTTCGAGTACGCCATGAAGCCTCCAGGGATCTACAACCCTGCGAACCTGGCAATGCACAAGACGGCGGTCGTTCCTGGAACCAAGGGCACACGACTCCCGCTCTACGATGGGCCGACGGCGTTTGCGATCCCAGGCAACCACGACTGGTTCGACGGACTCAACACGTTCACGCGGCTGATTTGCCAGCGCGACTGGCTCGGCGGGTGGTGGCTGCCGCAGAAGACGAGTCACTTTTGCCTCGCGCTGCCTCACGGCTGGTGGCTGCTCGGACTCGATGTTGCGCTCGAGGACGACGTCAACTCGGAGCAGTTTGCGTGGGTCGAGCGGCTCGCGAAAGAGCGAATCAGACCAAAAGACGCAGTGATCGTTCTCACCCACACGCCGCGATGGGTGCTCGACGTGTACGAAGCTCGCAGCAAGTCGGAAGAGAAGCTTCAGCACCTTCTCAACACAGCTCTTCGCGGACGAGTTGCGGTGCGACTCGCCGGAGATGTGCACAACTACATGCGGCACTCGCTCGTCGATCCACCGTCGAGTCCGTCGCCGAGTCCGTCGCCGAGTCCGCGACCAAGTCCGCCTCCATCTCCACGGCGGGCGTTCGACCGACGAGCCAAGCGTGGCCCCAACTCGCCGTTGTCGCCGCTGCGCCAGCACTTCCCGCACATGTTTGATGACGAAGACAGTGACGGCGGCGCTGCAAAGAGAAGGTCGGCGTCGTCGGTGCCACCTCAGCACCTGATCATATCAGGCGGTGGCGGTGCATTCCTTCACCCGACGCATGCGCCTAATGTCGACCAGATCGAGTCCAACGGTGCTACGTACGAGCGTGTGAAATGTTACCCGCCAGCACATGTCTCGAGGTACGATGTTTCTGCTGTCTATGATCTGTGCTGAATGAGGACTGACGTCGACGCGTTACGAATGCAGACGCTACACACTGCTCAACGTCGTCGGCTTTCGTCGGATCAACTGGCGCTTCGATATCATCGGTGGCATTTGCGTGAGTGACTGCTGTTCGCCTTTCCTCGGTTCGGGGTCATGTGGCATGACGTTGTGCTTTGCTTGATTTCTAGTACTTTGCCCTCGTCTCGTCCATGTTTCCGCGCTGCTCTGTCGGCGAGATCCTGGACGCGCCAACGTGGGCGTCCGTCGTGCACCGTCTGGGCATCGAGTTCTCTGCGCTGCTTCGCGACCTGGTCACCAAGTCGTATGTGTCGCTGCTGGTGCTGGTGGTCATGTTCATGGTGCTCGCCGCGTTCACCGACAGTCCGTCGGTGCCGAAGCAGCTGGGAGTCGGCGTGCTCATGTCGGCTTGCCACGTGCTGGCTGCCTTCACCGTGCTGCTCGTGTTCGAGTGCGTGCTGGAGCTCGCGACGGCGCGTGGAGCTCTCGCGCAGGACGGCCCAGACTCGCTCTTCCGCTACTGGAGCTCCAGCCTGCCGGACTTCTCCCCGCTGCGCGACTACGACCTGCTGGGTCTCGCGGAGCTGTACACCGAGCTGCTGCGAATCGCCATGACGATCTTTGACGGTGCGTCGCCGAAATGGCTTCAGTGTGCTGTTGTTGATGGGTACATTTCGGTAATCGGCTGACTTGTGTGTGCATGTGTTGCTTGGCAGTGCCCGAGGTGGTGGCTCTGTACCGGCAGCGGATCTGCTCGGGCGGCGCGGACTCGCTCGGACGCACCGAGCTGTGGACGTACTACGTGAGCGTGTTCCCGTACTTTTGGGTGCTGGCGACGCCGACCGTGAGCGCCGTGTTCGGCTCGTACCTCTACGTGGCGCTCAACGCGTTCGCGGCGCACTACAACGAGGCATTCTCGTCGCTGCGGATCGCGAGCTACAAGCACTTCATCCGGATCCACGTGCGCGAGGACGGCCAGCTCGAGCTGTTCGTGCTCGGCGTGGACAAGATGCCTCGCCGATGGATACGGTACGTGCATCGCTCTCATTGATACGTTACGCACACACACGGACCTTCGTGACGCTGGATGGATGGACGCAGAGACCCGCTGTGGAGCGGCGGCTCGCGCGCGCGCGCCGAGAACAAGCTGCCGTCGCACCGGTGGACGCGGCCGAGCTTCTGGAAGCCACTGCTGTCCAAGGTGGACAACATGCTGCGGCTCGACTTCGAGGACCCGTCGCTGGACCGCAAGCTCAACCTGTCGGACCGCTCGGTTGTGCGGCTCGTGGATCGCGTCGTGGTCCCCAAGCGGCCCGCCGCGTGACGCTCGTCTCGGCCCAATCGCTCGCCATGGTCGCAGTCAGTCGGCACGCGTCTTCCACTTCGATTGAGGAGACCTCGCGCGGCAGTGGCCAGTGGCGGCGGGCATCGGCGCCGGATGGATCTCTCTACAGTGGCACCGGATGCAGCGTAGAGCCGAGAGCTCACGCGAAGGCAGGCGACATGGCAGGGGAATCGACATGGGATGAGCAGTGCATCGTCTCGCGGTGCAGATACAGATCCACTCGGGCGGTTCGTTCGTCGCGACGAGGAATCTTATTCCGATGCCACTGGCACATACTCACACGGACTACTACTGCTGCACTTTCTACACATGGAGGAGACATGACAATGGCGGGATATGCAGCCTTGGGCGGCCGCATGGGGCGGGAAGTGGCCAGCGGCGCCGGCGGAAGCGCCGCGAAATCTTCGCGAGGCGAGTGCACAGTTCGCGGCCCGCGTGGGTTCGCTCTCTCTCCTCGCGTCCGGACCGGATGCGACGCGCAAGGATGCATGATGGAAAGGGCCTTCATGGATAGTGTACTGGGTGGCTGCAGGCGCGTTAATAACTCTGGGCGGTGCGGTGGTCGCCTGCCGGCTCGCTCGCTCGCTCGCGGCGCGTTCGTGCAACTAACTACCTACGCGGTGGGGGTGGGTGGGGTGGATCTCTATGGGGCTGGCTGGCTCTGCTGCTCGGCTGCATGGCTCGTTGGCTGCATGGCTGCATGGCTGCATGGCTGCATGGCTGCATGGCGACGCCGGCCCCCGCTAGTCGAAGAGCGGCCGCGTGGGCGACGCCGGCGGCAGCAGCCGCGTGCGCACGGCGTGGGTCGTCTCGCGCTCGGTGAGCACGAACGTCCTCGCGAGCGCGCGGCCGGGCGACACGTGGGCCATGCAGCGCTGCAGCGCGGCGTCGTACTGCATGTACTGCAGCCGCTCCTGCAGGTGGCCGTACTGGATGAGCGAGTTGGGGGCGAGCAGCACGCGGTCGCAGCGGCCGCCGCCGAGCTGCGCGAGGTAGCCGACCATGTCGTTGGCGAGCGACGCCGGCGACACGTTGCCCGGCGGCTGCGAGAACCACGCCGGCAGCGCGTCCTCGCCATCCGCCGCGAGCGAGTTGGCCGCCTTGACGAACTCGTCCACGGCCGCGTCGTCCCACGCGAACAGCACCGCCGGGTTGTGGTCCGACACGACGATCGCGCCGAGGTACTCGTCCACCTGCCGCACCGACCCACACCGCTATTAGTACAGAGCATAGCATTGAATAAAGAGGATCCAGCCGAATGGACATACCTTGGATGCCAGCACGGGGTCCGCCAGCGCAAACACCTCGACGTCCTCCGGGTTGTTCAGTCCTATAGCGTCATCGGCAGTAGCGATAGCAGCAGCCTCACGGTAAGTCCTCCGCAGCGCGTACAGTGGTGTATCCGGTTGACGGTACACGGCGTACCATTGGGCTGCATGGTGTCGAGTGGTGCGATGCGAGGCGTGCGTCGCGGCGCGAGGAATGCGGAATGAACCCTGTGGGGTGAGGCGCGTCCCCTCTCGGCTCTCGGGGCAGGCAGGCGGGCGGGCAGGCGCCGGTCGGAGGCGAGGCGAGGCGAGGCGGGCGGGCGTCACGCGGTTCAGCGCGGTCCGGCGCCTCGGGGCGGCGCGCGTTGCAAAAATCATCCAGGCGGGTCACGGCCACCGCGCCTTTCGCGAGAAATGAGGGCTGCCGCGAGTGGTCAGCACCTCCATGATGGACGCGCCGCGCGCGTCAAGGGGGGAACATGCCGCTGAACCGCGCGCTGGGCCCAAGAAGCGCGCTGAACGCTTCCCCTCGCACGCCGGCCACGCTCTGACCCCTTCCCGACCCCGCCCACGACGCGACGGCATGCCACACAAGTCGCAGACATACTTTCACACGTCACAGCCATACAGTCACACGTCGCAGACATATATAAGTCACACGTCGCCCAAGCCCGCGACGGCTTGACGCCCGCGCGTCAATCAGGTCGCGCCGAGATGGCCGCGCGTTAGTTCAAGGCGGCGGGGCCGAGCGCGCGGGCCGACGAGGACGGGCCGGAGCCATCGCCACCGCTCCGTGCCGCATGCGACACGGGCTTCTGCGGATTACTGCGGCCCCGGGTGGCTTCAATCGGGCCGGAGCGCGGCTGGGCCGCCGCCGTCGCCGGCCAAGACGCGTGACCGTCGAGACGCCTCACGAGTGGCGGGCGATGCGGTGGCCGCGGATTAATGACTGGGCGGTGGATCACCTCACCGGTAGGCGATGCATGAGCGATGCGAGGTCAATGCTCGAGGGTTATTAGGCGGAGACAGCGGAGCGGTGGCATGGAGTTCTTTGGTGCTTCCATGCGGCTGGAGCCGAGGGCGGACGAGGCTGGCGGGTGGCGTGCGCGGCCTCTACCGAGTTGCAGTGGCGCGCGTCAAGACGGCTGGCGTTCCACGCCACTCCCATTGTCGAGACGCAGGTCGGTCTGTCGGCCCGTCGGTCGAGGCGGTCGAACTGGTGGGTGGGTGCGCGCCTCACGAGCGCCGTCCGCCGCCGCTGACACCTCGCAGCCGCGCGCTGACGCGCTGGAGACGAGGACCGAACACGCGCACCTGAGCACGTGTCGAGCGCAGGAGCAGGTCAGCCGGGACGCCGCCGGCGCCGCGAGAGAGCGGAGCGCCTGGCGGGCGGCACGGCAGAGCTCCTTAGTCGGTCGTCGCCTCCGGGCAGAGGAGCCGCGCGCGCGCGCTGGGCCGACCGCGAGGCGTGTGGAGGCGCGCGGCGCCCGTGCCGACAGGCGGCCAAAGGGGCCGGAACGAATGGACCGACGTTCGTGTCGCAGCAATCAAGAGGCAGTGCATGTCGACCAAACAGCTTCAACTCGCCCCAAAGCGGGTGCGTGCATACTACCCAAATCGAACAGGATTGGGTCGTTAAGAGTGATGGTCTGTCAGTCTAAAAATCTAGTGTGCGCCACTCTAATTGTTGTTGACATGCGCAACGCAAAGGAGTCGTTAAAGTGTGCGTTGAGAAAACGCAGGGCACGCGAGAATCTAGAAGGGATTTTATATGCTTCGAGCCGTTAGAGAAAATGCAATGGCACGCAAGGATCTAGACGGTCTGTGGGTGGATCGTGCCGTTGAGAATTGCAGTTGCAGGCAGTAGGGATTTTAACTCCGCTCTGCTCTTCATTCCTCTTTACCGCCATGGGTGGCAAACGAAGGCGGCGCCGCGTGCATCCCAAGGCACGGAAGCGGCAGAAGTCGGACCCCCCTTCCAAGCGCACCAAGTGCCAGCGTACTGAGCCGTCGCTCGGTGAGCAACCGACAACAACTACTTCTGATACTCGCGGTCTTGTTAGGCCGAGTGAGTGGTTCGACCGTGCTGTTGCAAATGATCTCTGGATGCCAGAACGCTCCGCCCTGCAAGTGATTGAAAAGCCTCGGCAAAATCCCCATGACCGCCATAGTAAGGCCAACCTAGACTAGGTGAATATGCAACATCTGGATCGCCTCAAGTCTCGACAGGACGAGGTGTACGGAGAGCAACCTCGCATACAAGACAGCAACACTGTGTTGGATCCACTTCTCACATCATGGTTCACTGTTACCAACTACTCGAGTGTTGAGAGATCAACGGGGTGGACAACTGAACGACTCGAGCATCTCTGGTCTGATCGCGAGGTGAGTGCAGCCCACAAGAGCACAACTGAGGCAAGCGAGGATATACAGAGCTCGATGGAGCTCGAATCGAAGCCGCCCATAAATAGCATGATCAAATTGCGCATCTATCCAACACCAGCACAACACCAGAAACTGGATCAGCTTTTCGCTACACATCGTGCAGTATATAACCAGCTTGTGGCAAGATCAAAAGATGACATCGCAACGCGTCTCGTCCCATCGGCCGACAGCAACAAGGATCAGAAGATGACACTGAAGGAATTCGCCAAAAAATATCGCCCCATTTCAACAAAACACTCCATGGCGCGGTATTTCCGCAACAAGCGCGCGCTCGCGCGTCATCTTCGGGTCAACTCACGAGTAAGCGGTTCGGCGTTCCGCGACTTCATTAAAGCGGTAAAGTCGTCACTAGCCCTTTTCTTCGCATTGATTGCCAAGAAGAAGCGGACGACAATTCCCGAGCTCAAATTCAAGAGCATATTTTCACGTTCTGACTCTATCGAGATTCGTGCAACGGATGTCACTGTCGTTCAAGATTAGCAGGATCTCGTACAATTCTACCCTAGATATTTCGGATTTGGCCAGAGCGATGGAATCGCTGTGCGTGAGAAGCTACCAGAGCTCACGTATTCAATCAGGCTTCAAAGACTCCGCGAAGGTGAATTCTATCTTGTAATCCCACGACACAGAGAGTTCACGTGCACACAACAAGCTCGCGTCTGCGCCATAGATCCTGGGGTAAGGAATTTTGCTACTATCTACGACCCGGATGGTCGGACCATGAGCATCAAGGACGCCTACTCTGTCTTGAAACGACGATTCGACGCCGTCGATACCATGCGGGCCCAGTTAGATGTGATGAACAACAAATGCAAGGCAGCCCACAAGGCGAAGAAGCAACGACAGAAGAGGGCCACGAAGCACAAATCCAGGCGCTGTGAGCACCGTGTGAAGACCAGAAATAGCACTGCCAGGAGGCCTGCAGTCAGGGAACGAACGGTCAAGGGCGATGAGCCTGACAGTTTGGACACAGAGTGCAGTGACGGTAATTACCCAGTGAAGACGGAGGAGCACAGAAAACGCTACCGCCTACGCCGGCAAATACGGTACACAAATCGGCGCGTCACGAGGATGGTCGACGACATGCACAACAAGTTGGCAAGTTGGCTGGCGAGCAATTACCAACAGGTCCTGCTGCCATCGTTTCAATCATCCGACATGGTTAGGAGGCACGAGAAGATGGTGACCACTGACGGCACACCAGAGACTGCGGCGGACGAAGTTACACAGGTGCATACAGGTGGGAAAAACCAAAAGCGCAAGATACGCAGCTCAACTGCGCGGGCAATGCTCGCGCAAGCTCACTTCCGATTCAAAACGCTGTTGAGGTACAAGATGGCTCGAGTTGGCGGACGCCTGATTGAATGCACCGAGGAGTACACGTCAAAAACGTGCTCCGACTGTGGTGAGATCAAGGATGATCTCGGAGGTAGCGACACGTACCGCTGTTCGCACTGCCACGCCGTGCACGATCGCGACGTCAACGCGGCCAGAAACATCTTCCACATGAATCTGAAGATGCTCAGCTAGCGGCAGCCCTGCCGCTAATCGGCGATGCCTGCGTCGAGGAGTCCTGTCAGCACTGCTGATGTTACAGGCCCAAGAGTTACCCTCCAGGGGGGGGGCTCATTAGGTGAGTGTATTCAGTTGGGAATAAGACCGAGCACACAAGCGGCGAGCTACAAGCAGTTGCGGCGGCATCAGCACAATTACAGGCACGTGGCGCCGAAGAGCGGCACGAGCTGCTCCTGGATGAGCTGGTTGATGCCGTAGAGGCCGACGACGTCGATGAGCGCCACGAGCGTCTTGTACGCGTCGCCCTTGGTGTTGATGTCCGACTCGGAGGCCGTGAGCAGCGTCGAGATGGCGCTGTTGGCGATGGCGTTGTCGAGCAGCGTGGTCGTGTCCTGGAACGAGATGTCGAGCGCCGAGACCGAGTCGAACGAAAACTCGAGCGACGTGAGCGACGCGTTGATGAACTTCTTCTCGATCGTGGTGAGCACCGAGTTGTAGTCGCCCGAGATGGCGGCCGTCAGGATGCTCGTGACCGTCAGGTTCGAGCACGTCGAGGTCGACACGCCCGCGGCGCAGCCGTAGAACTCGGCGTCCAGGCCGGCGTACACGGTCGGGTTCGTGAGGCCAAGCACAGCATCCGCCGTGAACTTGAGCGGCGCGCACGTCGACGGGTTCGAGATGTCGGTGAAGCAGAACAGGTCGGTCGTGCCGCTCGTCTGCGCGAGCTCAACCGAGATGCTCGCGTTGACCGTCACGTCCGTGAAGCTGGCGCCGACGGCGAGCGAGTGCGCACCCGTCACGTTGATCGGCTTGATGTTGGCGGTCGAGAGGCCCGAGGCGCTGAGCGAGTTGATGGTCGGCGTGACCGTGAAGTCCATGCCGAGCACCGAGAAGGCCGTGGCGTTGTACGTCGTGGCCTCCACAGTCAGCGGGTCGCTCACGTACAGCGCGATGAGGCCCGTGTTGGCGATGGTCACGACGTTGTTGAGCGACTTGATGTCGGCAGCGGTCTGCGTGTAGTCGACGACCACGCAGGTGTCCTCGACCGTGGCGGCCTGGGCGGAGGCGGCCAGCAGGGCGGTGGCGGCGGCGAAGAACTTGAACATGGCGAGCTGGTGGAGCGAGCGACGCGAGGCAAATTGAATTGTGAGGCAAGCATCGGAGCTGTCGACGGCGGCGGCGATGGCGGTGGCGGTGGTGGCGGTCAGCGGCTGTGGGGGTGGCGGTGGGGGAGACAAAGGCCGCCACCACACAGAGGAGCGGGGACAGATATCTCATCCTGCAGAGGCGGCCCCGGACTGGGCTGGCCTGGCCTCGGGGTCAAGCGATCAGCGGCGGTCAGTAGGGTGGGAGTCGCCGCGGCCATGGCCGCCGCTGTGAGCGCGGTGAGCGCGGACCGGTCGCTTCCTGGCCGATCTTTGCCTGCGTCTTGGCAGCCGATGGCTGCGCCTGCGTCGCGACAGTGGGCCGTATCGGGTATTTGTCACGGCGCAGTCTCGACTGGGACACGGCTCGAGCTTCAAGAAGACCCAGCTGGGAGGCGCGACTGCCCGCGACTGCGCGCCACCTGCTCGGGGAGACGCCGCTGGTTGGCTACGTCTGCAGCAGCGCCTGGTTCTCGCCAAGCTGATGTGGCAAGAGATGCGCGAGGAGTCAGCATTCTGATGCCGATCAGAAGCCGGACCAGAACTGCCGATCCGTTGCCCAATTAAGACGGAAGAAGCTGAGTCCGGTCTGAGGCGATGCGCACAAGGCGAAAAAGATCGCGTTGATGGGGCGACCTGCGTCTGCGCAGCTCCTGTCTTGCTGTGCGCTGCCGGGGCGGCGAAGGCAGTGGCACGAGGGATCCGAAGTGTCGCGCGAGAAACGCCGCCGAGGACGCATCGGGTTGCGCGCCATGTTCGGCGGCATCGGGTGGACGCGCGCGGCGCAATTATGAGCGGACGCTCCTCCTGGACACCTCGGTTGACTCGGCCGCGAGACTGGGCGTGGTTGGCTGGTGTGTGGGCAGACGCTCGCTTCTGAGCATCGTGAGCATCACCGTCTGTCGCTGTTTGCGTCCGTCAGCGCTCCTCACAAAGAAAATCGCATGGCCCATCTTCGTTTCCCGACGGGAGCAAAAGGCATCCGGCATGGATCCCCAGTGCACCCGTGTGGCCGCTCGGTGCCACCCAGCGCGTGTCTTGCACAGTACACGATGCAGCAGTGTACATGCGAACAGCAGAGTCCGCATCGAGGCTTGGCCATGCCGGCGTCTGCTTTGTACGCTCCTTCGAGCCCGTGACGGTCATCACTTTGAGCCAACTGGTACTCGGACCGAGAGTCATTTGTGTTGTCCATTGTCACGCCGACGAGCGATCGCTCCGAGAAGGTTCGCGAAACGCGTTCGCATTTCCGGTACTGGAGCATTCGCTTTGGATCTGCAAAGTCGGCTGCGTGCACTTCAGGCAGAAGGAACGAGCTGCTCGCACGTGGACGCCAACGTGCGTCGCTCTCACATGTGGCGAGAGCTGAGAGAGGCTGCAGTTTACCAGATAAATGATACACTATCGCACGCGGGTTCCGAATCGGCACGTGCTTTCTGGAGACCAGTCGATCGATGGTGGCGAGTTCACTCCACCCAAATGGCCAAAACGCGATCCTTCCATGATGCACGAAGATTGTCTGGCACGCTAAAGTTGCGACAGATCGCTTGTGTTGCGCATAGGTTGCGCCAGTGCATCGGCTGCTGAAACGCAGCAAATCAGCGTTTCTGATTTGTGGACTTCAACAATCTGTGGCGCTATTTTGGGCAAATTGCTCCCCAAAAAGAGCATTTTGCCCAAAATGCGGCCTGGACAATCTTTCTGCCAATCTCTGCCCTGAATTTTATGGAACGACAACTCGGATTGGCGAACCCGGATATCAGTCCACTCCATGCATCATTGGCTGAAAATATGTGATATGGCGAACTATCCCTCTCGATTGGTCAATAGACGCTCGTAGGGGATGACGCTCTCATCTGTAATCATGCGTGGCTTTCCACAGGTTTTGAACCACAGCATGCCAATTGGCTCTTCCATCCAGCATTCTCGTTGTGGCCAGTGTGCGACTCCTTCCACACTCTGATCCTGCAACCCACTGAACCCGCCATGGTCGCTCTCTCTCGCTTCAGTTGTCAAATAGAGGGGCGAGCTTCCCGCTTAAGTCCGCGCTTCCGTCCACCTCCGCGATGCTTGAAGATCCAATTCTTCATTCCACCCACCCAAGTCCAGACTCAGCCAAGACACTCTGGCCAAGTCCCGACGGAAGCTTCCCACATCCCAATCTCCCCGTCGGCGACGCAGTCCTCCCAGTCTTCCAGCACGATGGGCAAGCCTTCGACGGTGCTCAAGCTGCGCCTCGGCGTCCGCACACACCGCAGCCACGTGGACGCGGCCTCGCTGACGCTCGAGACGCTGGCGGCGCGCGTGACCGCCACGTTCGGCGACGATCTTCCCGCGCGCTGGGCTCTCGAGTACGAGGACGACGAGGGCGACCGCGTGACGCTGGCGCACGCTCGCGAGGTGGAGGAGGCCATCCACGTTCAGTTGGCGCTGGGCGACGCGCTGGTGTTCTCGATTGAGCCGCGGGCGGTGCCGCTGTCGCAGCGCGTGGCGCCGCTGCTGCACAAGCTCGGCGAGCTGTCGGCGGCCGTGGCTCGCGCGGCGGTGGACGGCTCGAGCCGTCTGCGGCACAGCGATGTAGTGGGCCGCGGCCGCGCGTCGCTGTCGTCCACGGCGGGCCACACTCGCTCGCTGCTGCTGTCAGCTCGCGACGGTGTTGCCACTGGACTGCGACGTGCGCACTCGGCGGTGTCGACGCGGATCGAGAGGCGACGCTCGCAGTCGAGCAGCGGAGATCTGCACTCGTCCAAGTCTCTGCCAGACGAGCTGCTGTGGACAGGCGAGTCGTGCCGATCGGATGCGTGGCGCAGCCCGAGTCCAATCCACGTGGAGGCGGTTGACCTGCGACCGAGTGAGCTCGAAGTGGAGGCGGTTGTGGTCGAAGCAGAGGAGGAAGAGGACGCATCCATGCCAGCGCTGGTCCCCGTCCAGACGACCGAGGACAGCGAGGAGGACGCTGTGGATCTCGCTGCGTACGAGTCGGACGCCGACACGATCGGCACGGCGTCGTGCGACGAAGACGACCGCGACTGGGACATCGTGGCACCACCCGCCAACGCCAGCGTGCTGCTTCCGGAGTCGTCCTGGAGCCGGTGAGGTCGAGGCGATGGCGCTCGACGCCCGGCTTGAAGCCACTAACTGTCTGCTTCACAACTGTAATCTCTCGATCGCGAGGAATCGAATTAATACAATCGCGAGCATCTTACCGTCTGCTGCGCGGGTCTCTCGGACGGTGATAACTTACTGAACTACTGTGCCTGTCGAGGCTGCATCACGGACTTGGTCACCGACGTGGGCGTCGACCGCACCGCTGCGGCAGGTGCAGCCGCTCGCTGTGGCGGGCTATTCGAGCTGCCTGCCATGCTGTTCGTGCTCCTTGGTGCTGGCGACGACGGCGCTCCGCCGTTGACACTCGATACAGGCGAAAATGCAGCCGAGGGAGCCGAAGCATTGGGCTTGGCCTGTCCGAGCGCCACGCTGCGACACCGCGCGGCGAAGTTGAGCGAGCAGAGCGTCTCGGCCGCGTTCCACTGCACGGGTGACACGTTGACGAACATGAGCACCTTGGAGTTGCCGCTGAGCGAGTCCTGCAGGAGGAACGTGAGCTTCGAGTTCCGATACGGCACATGCTTGCTGTTGCCGCCCAGCGCGGCGATGACGTCGCCCAGCGCTGACAGCGATCGGTTGATAAACTGCGCCTCCTTGAGTCTCTGGCCGCTCGCAGCCGTCTTGCTCACTCGCTCCGAACCCGCGAGGTCGATCAGGTGCAGCTTGGACGCGCGGCGCCGCTGCTGCGTGTCTGTCTTGGAAGTCCCGGCTTCGATCGATATCGACAGCACGAGGTGAGACCGGCTCGAGTGTTCGTTGAAGTCGTGAGCGCCGACGCTTCGGTGGGAGTGTCCGAGCTTCATGAGGTCCAGCACGTCGTTCTCGTTGTTCACTTCAACCTCGATCAGGTTGTCCACGTACACGCCGCTCTTGCCAGCGCGAACATCCAGACCCTTGGCCGAGGGTGTGTTCGGTGGGGCGGTAGAGCTTGAGCCGCTGCCGCTGTCTAGCAGATCGACGATGGTCTCATTGTACACTTCCAGGATGCTCAACTTCATGGAGCACTCGAAGCTGCCGGACTCCATGCGTTCGTCGCGGATTGCAAACAGCTCTCGCAACGCTCGAAAGTTGACGCCGCGATCGTGGGGCGGACCCTCCATCGTGTGCGTCTTGCCTGATCCTGTCTGGCCATACGCAAAGATACAAACACTGGGGTGACAATACCAAACGAGTGAGAAACGACCATCAACGGTGACCAAAGCACAATAGCAACGTACTTGTAGCCATCCAGAGCGCTCACAACCAGCGCTTTGGTCTGCTCGAACACCTGATCCTGTGTGCTGGCGGGCTGGAAAACGTGGTCGAACTCGAACGCATACTTTTGACCGATTGAGTTCGATTTGTCGCCTGAAGCGTCCAGCATCAGGTCGAGACTCTCGTGGTCGTTGTCGCGGAAGAAGACGGCTGGAGCGCACTGGTCGTTGTTCTGCTCCACTGGTTGGATGGGACGCACACGGCAGAACACGCGGATATTGCCTTGCAGCTCCATCAGCTGGTTGTGGAGTTTGCGGCGGGTCAGCATCTCCTGCTTGTAGAGCTCCCCGACGCGAGTTTTCTCCTCTTGGTATTGACGAACGATCTCAGCGCTCTGCTCGTAAAGAAACCACAGAACGAATGAGTTGTTGCAGTCATAAGCACTCCGAACAAGCTGCGTCGACTCACCGCTCTCTCGGCATCCTGGTACCCTTGTTGACGAGCGCTTTCGACAGCGGCCATCTGCTCTGAAAGCTTGATTTCGACACTTTCGCACCGCTGTTTCATCTGGACAACCTCTTGTTCCTTCTCCTTCACAGTCGCCTGCAGTGATTTGACGTCGCGTTCGAGCGACCGCACCTCTCGCTTCAACGCTCGCTGTTTGTCCTCTGCTTCACCGAGTTGCGCTGCATGCTTCCCGGTCACATCTTCGATCTGCTCCTTCAAAGCAGCGAGCTCGCTTTGTGCGCCTTGTAGACTCTTTTGCAGTGTGGAGACTTCTTGATTCCTGGCTGCCAACTCATCGGTTTTAGAAAGAGCTTGACTTTCCATGTCTTTGAGATTTTCGAGTGCCTTGGAATGTGCTGACTTCGACTGAGCAAGCGCTTTCCGCATGGCCTCGACTTGTGAGCTCATTGCGCTCACATCTCGATCTTTATCCGCAATCTCGGCTCTCAGAGAGCTGAGCCTGACAGCGTCCTGTTCAGCCGCTTTCGCACCTGCTTCTTGGCTGGAGTTTTGTTGACCCACGAGATCTTGCTCAAGTTGGCGGACCTGTGCCTGGAAATCGGAAAGCTTCGTCTGCATGCGCTTTTGCTCCTCCTGTGCCTGTTCGAGCTGCGACGCCAAGCTTGTTCGTGTGTTCTGCTCTTGCTCTAGCCTTTGCCGCATCTCTTCAACTTGATCGTCTTCAATTCCCTTGGCAGTTTGTTCACGGTTCGTCTGGTCCTCGATCATTTTCTCCAATCGCGACTCCAGCTCCATTCGGGTCCTCCTCTCACCATCGAGTTCATCCTGCAGAAGCTGTGTTGAGTCATCTTCAGCAGTCTTGGAACCGAGCTCGAGTTGCGACCGTGCTCGTGCCAACTCCTTTTCGACTGCCTCATGCGAAGCGACCATGTCTTCTCTTTCTTTGGAACCCGCGTCCAGCTTCTGCGAGTAATCCTTCAGTGTCTCGCGAAGTTGCAAAGTCTCCGTCTCCTTGACCTGCCACGCCTTGTCGCGCTCCGCGAGCTGTGCTTTCAGCTCAGTTACTTGCGCTTGAAGTTGCAGCATCTCGCTGCTCTTGGCTTTATCCGTGTGATGCTGCTCCGAGGAGAGCGTCTTGGACTGGTCGTATGGCCGCACAACCACACCGCCGTGAGGACTCTCGCTTCCGTCAGCTCCTTTGCCGACGGACACTCCTCGTGCGTTCATGTCGTCACTATAGACATCCAACGTCGACGGTGTCGAGTTCTAACAACATTGACGTGTCAGCAATAACCAAGGATCGAGATCCACAGCAGCTGTAACGCACTCGCAAACGTACCACAGCCCCTGCATGCGTGTACGAGGATGCATCATAGCCAGCATAGTACTCGCCCGACCACTGTGTCGAGTCGTAGCCGCCTTGAGTCTGTCCGTTAGGTTGCTGCTGCTCACCCCAGGCCGACGTGTGATACTCTCCTCCGGCGTTGCTCTTGTAGTAGGAGGAGGCTGTAGATGCATCGCGATAGTCGGTGTCGTAGCGTTTCGCAGGACCGCCGCGCACCTTGTCCTCCTTTGCACTGCGGTACATGTTGCGGAAGTGATCATCCAGAGGATGGTCCCACCTGCTCTCCCCCGTGAGCTCGTTGTAGTAATACGGTTCGCCCGTCTCGGTGGCTGTGACATGGTACCAGCCGTCCGGGAGTGGGGCGATCAGCGAGTCCCGCGCGATCCACAGAAACTCGCTCTCACTCTCGGGGTCGATGCCGAGGCGTTGTGCATGCTCGACGACGCCCGCGTGGAACAGTGCTGGGTCGGTCTCCTCCATCTCCACTGACTCGTCCTGGGTCCCCATGACCGAGACGTCGTCGTACCCATAGTCTTCCCCACCGACGCGACTCGCAGCGCTGCCGTTCCCGGCATGCCACGACATCGTCGCGCGCATCAGCGCTTGCTCTCGACCGCCACCGCTGTTGTCGACGCGGGCGGTGGACGGCGCCTGATAATTCTCGCTCGCGCGGTCCCAGTAGCGGCTGCTGCGATGCTCGCTGTGTTCGCGCGGCGACCGAGACGAAGCGGGTCCGCGGTGCGTCCCGCCGCCGTCGAACGCCAGGTCGAGCAGCGGCATCACGTGGGGCTGCGACTGCATCGACGCGCCGCCGTAGCGCCGGTCGTCCGAGGCACCGCCGTAGTCGCCGTGAGAGCTCGCGTGCGCCGCGGGCGGGCGGTAGTACGCGGACGCCTCCATCTCGGCCGCGTCCTTTCCGGCTGCTGGTTGAAGACAGGTCGTGGGACAGATGGGTGTAGTTTCGGATTTATTAATCTACTAACGCTCATAATGGTAATTTTTGGTTTTCATTGCTTCCTTTTCCGCACATAACCAGGATTCGATTCGAGAGTGACGACCATGAAGGTGACGCTGGTGGCGGCGACGCTGGTGGCAGCCCTGGCCCTCCCTGGCGGCAATGCAGGACCCTACGACGGCTGGAAGCCGCTGCGCTACTGCAACGACCCGGCGGACATGGACGTCGCGCGGATCCCGCCGCTGACGGAGAGCCAGTCGGCGCGACTTGAGTCATTAGAGCAGGTTCAGGTGCTCGCGCGGCACGGGGCTCGGGCTCCATGGTCGCGCGTGTTCTGCTGGGAGAACCAGGAGCAGAACCCGATGAACGCCGAGTGGAAGTGCGGGTCCTCGTCCGTGTCGGTACGACTCTGGGTCGCTGAGAAATGAGAAGATATGCATCTGCTAATGGTGATTGTGAGTGGTGTAGTCGCAAAATGTCGGAGCCAACGCGTCTTCCACGGGCTACGGACGGCTGTACCGCAAGAACTACATGAACGGACACAATGTGCTCCACGGCGACTGCACGGTTGGCGGATTGCTCGAGATCGGTCGGCAGCAGCACCTGAATAACGGACAGTTCGTTGCACTCCTTGGATTAGCCTGTGCTTGGTGGGAGTAGTTCTCGTACTGACAAGAGAACTGACTGTGTGCTGACAGGTTTCTGAGAGACGCGTACATCGGTGAAGGCGCGTTGAAGCTGTTTCCGACCGCCAACCTTTCTGTCAGTAGCGCCAGCGCATATCCTGCTCATCGTGTGGCTGCATATTTGACAAACTGTTATGTGCTCGATGCCTTGGGACGCCAGCAACTCCCTCTCGACCGAATTTACCTTCGAAGGTGCATAGTACCTTGTGGCGCATAGCTGATCTGGCACGCCATATTGATTGTCTTGTCATGTGCAGTGATGACGAAGAGAGGACTCTCGGGTCCGGTCAGGCGCTCATGGACGGATTCTTTCCGCCGGACGGGACGCTTTCGCACGATTACGACCACATGCTTGCTTGGGACGTCGCCGACTATGCAGCGGACTATATTTCTCCGAACGAGAAGATCTGTCCTCTGATGACTTACATCTGGAGCGAGTCGATGCAATCCACAGAGTACAAGGACCAAATCGCATCTCGGGCCGGACTCACCGACCGCTTTCAGAAGTTCGCAGGGAAGTTTGACTGGGGTGCCGCACTGGAGTGCTTGGGGACGGCGCGCTGTAATAATCTGCCGGTGCCAGTGGGCGTCGACGAGGATCTGTTCAACAAGGTGTTTCACGAGGTGGAAGAGGAGCAGGCCATCCAGCTGTCGTACAGTGATGCGTGGTACTCCAAGGTGGCCATGCAGCCGCTGGCTCACGATATAGTCAGCCGCATGGACAAGGTGACTGAGGGCGTGTCTTGGGCTCCCAAGCTCGCTATCACGCTCGGTATGTATTCGAGTCCATGCTGTGCGATCGTTTTGCGATAGTTTGAGGCATGATCGACTCATGATTGCTGTTCATTGGCAGGTCATGATTCTACATTGATGCCGTTCCTTGCGGCGCTCCAAGGCAGTCATTGGAATCGCACGTGGACACCCTACGCGGGAATGGTCGTCTTCGAAATGTACAAGACCAAGAACGCCTCTCTTGCTGTGCGCGTGGTTTTCCATGGCGAGGCACTGACGATCCTAGGTTGCGAAGACAGTAAGTGCTCATCGAAACTGCTGCTGACTGTTGGAGATGCTCTTTGGCTGATCGTACGATCATTTATCCGATTGTCTTTGCCAGCGCTTTGCGACATCGGGAGCTTCTTCCGCGCACTCGAGTTTGCGCGAAAGGATCGCACTTGTTTTGTGCCGGATGACCAAGACACCTCATCCGAAGTTCGCGTGGCAGCATCAGATGGATCAGATGGTTATAGCGATCCGTTGGCGGGACTCGGCGTCACAATCGTCGGGGTGATCGTCATGGCAAGTCTCGTGGTTGCTATCGCAGTATTCGTCGGCATCATCCAGAGGCGAAGGCCAGCGCCAGCGAGACCGGCACGCGAGGACGGAGACGAGGAGTCGCTGCTTTAAGTGCAGGTGGTAGACGCTGTTGCTAGTCGGATAATCGTTGGTGCATCGAGACAGAGCTCGATGTCACCAATGACATGTAATTGACTTCCAGTTTACGGCTTTTACTTTTGGGGTCCGCAGTATTGCCTTGTGACGGTCACAGTACACTTGAGTGGAGTTTGTTGCCAGTCAGTTGAAGAGCAACAATGGAGCCTCCAGCCAAGCGCCAAAAACGACCGACCGCTGCACCACCAGCTCCGGCCACGGCCAGGTCGCCGGAGGCCGATGGTCGAAGCTTCCACCTCACGAAGCTGCGGGACGCGCCGCCGAGCCACAATGCGCACGCTGTGGGCCTCGGCGAGCTCCTGTCCGGCGACTTTTCGCGCTGTCTGCTCACCAACTACATGTTCGACCTCGAGTGGCTAATGCAGGAGTGTCCGCGTCTGGCCAATGTCCCCGTTATGCTCGTGCACGGCGAGCGCGACCGCCAGGCTATGGCGCGGTCGTGTGCACCGTATACCAACGTGACGGTCGTGGCGCCGCCGCTACCCATCCCATACGGAACCCACCACACCAAAATGTTTGTTGCCGTCTACCCGGACAAGGTGCGCGTCGCCGTCTTCACGGCCAACTTCATCTCGATCGACTGGAACAACAAGACTCAGGGCGTGTGGCATCAAGATTTTGGGCTCAAGGTGCTCCAAGATGACGATGACGAGGACGATAGCAAACCAGCAACTGATCAGCCGATGCAGCCTGACTTCGAGGCTGACCTGGTCGCGTACTTGTCGACTCTCGGCGCTCCTGTGTCGGACTTTTGCCGTGAGCTCCGCGGTTTCGACTTTTCGACAGCGCGTGTGGCACTCGTACCGTCCGTCCCTGGTGTTCACCGCGGGCGAGGTAGGGTGGTGCAACTTGATCGGCTGATCGACTGTTCAGGAGGTGTTGACGATTCGAATGCTGACCAGATATGCACAAGTACGGCCATCTGCGTCTTCGGAGGTGATACGTCCTCGTGTTGCCGATAGTCAGCTATTTGGACACTTGATCGAACTGTGCGTCCTGTGCTTTTCAAGCTTGCTGCGGTCTCTTCGCGTCCCACCGACCGACCACCCGCTCATATGTCAGGTAATGCTTCACCTCGATGGCTCCATGCTGAGATTCAGTATGATCTAGACTATGCATTCGGCTAACTGAAATCGTTGCTGACTCGCAGTTCTCGAGTCTGGGATCGCTGGACGGGAAGTGGCTCTTTGGCGAGTTTGCAACCAGCTTGATGCCTGGCAAGACCAACGTATCGCCAGCATCAACGCCAGTGCAAGCTCTGCACATCATTTGGCCGTCAGTCAACGACGTGGTGCGTCACCAATCGTAATTCGCATTCGTTGCTCTTGCCAAGCTGACACATCTTTGCGTTCGTATCATCGCAGCGCAATTCGATCGAGGGGTGGAACGCAGGGCGAGCGGTGCCGTGTCCTCTCAAGAACATGAAGAAGTTCCTGCACAAGTATCTCCGCAAATGGACACCGCCGCCGCTGCTGCACCGACAGAACGTCATGCCCCACATCAAAACGTATGCCCGCTTCGACCCTGAGTCAGCGGAGCTCGACTGGGCACTCTTGACGAGCGCCAACCTGAGCAAGGCTGCGTGGGGAACATTCCAGAAGAACGAGTCGCAGTTCATGATCCGGTCGTACGAGCTGGGGGTTCTGTTCCTGCCTCAATTGCTGGCATCGCCCGACGATGGCCGAAACAAGTCACCGATCCGTCTCAAGGCGCTCGGAAGCGCCACCGACAGTGCTGCCACAGATTCGACTGACAATTCCATTCTGCTGCCGCTGCCATACCAGTTCCCTCTCACCACGTACGACCCGAAGCAGGACGAACCGTGGGTATGGGATCTCGTCCGCGAAGACCCTGACATATTCGGCGGGTGCTACATGCCTTCTTGAAGCAGCCGCCGCTCAGATACAGATATCTGCCAGACAAATCGCCAAGAATAGAATGGGCTCATTGGTCTTGAGTGAACAAACCATGCGATTTGTCGACTTCCTGGTGCTCTGGGTTGACAAGTTCGCCTTATCCTGACTCGGCCAATGTCGACAGGTTCCAGTGCTGCAGGGAAGATCGCCATCAAATCGGTGCTTCGCTATGCTCGCCGCCTTGATCGAGCCGCGTCTTCGGTATCTCTCCGCGTCCTTAGAGTGTCTCGGTGTCAAACATTGTCTCGATGGATACTTTGTTGTTTGCAACCCACCACTTCAGCACCTTTCACGCAGTCCTCGACACTTCGGCGACGTGAGGCGGCATGGAAGGCTTCTTGATCCGCCTGCCGTCCGTGCACGGCGCGGAGATCAGCTCAAGTCGCCTGTGCGGCAACAAGCGCGTGATTACCAGCCGCGTGCTCTACTATGTGCTCGGCGAGGGGTATCTGCGCGGCTATCGCTCGCCCGACGACACCGAACCGATCGAGTCATTCGAGCTCACACAGCACCGCATCGAGGTGGACGTCATGTACTCCATGATGGTCTTTCAGCTGTTCGCGCGGCCATTCGTCAATCGCTCGATGCCGCCAGTGATCGAAGTGGCGGCGGCAGCAGCAACTTTGGATGCTGACAGCGAGTCGGAATCAGGCGATGACACTGGGGACGATGACGACGACGATGGAGACGCTGGTGGCAACACCTGCACCGATGAGAGCGCGCCATTCAACCAATCAAGTCTAGTCTCGATCAGCGGCAACTACTCGGTCGTGTTCTTCGCGGCCTCGAAAGCGCTCGTGCAAAAGTGGAGCGTCAAGATCCTGAACTGGAATCGCTACGTCTTCTTCCAGTCGCCGCGCGATGAAGATGGCGAGGGCACGGAGAGCTTCGCGGAGACGCTTCAACTTGACTACGAGTGTGTCCTGCAGGCGTTCCGAGCGACCTGCGTCGGCGAGATGTGTTCGCCTCGTGTGCGTTTGCAAGAACTGCAAGCCCCATCGCCACAACCATCAGATGGCAGCCAGTCAGTATCGACGGCCAGCGAGAGCTGCAGCGTTCAGCCGCCAGAGATGCGTCCAACAGTCGACCTCGTCATCGACAAACTCGAGGAATCGAGATTAGCTGTGGCCGACAAACTCGAGTCGGAACTGTTGGCGGAGTCGACGCGTCCGTGGTGGACCATGACGAAGACCATGTCGCGCCGGATATCGTCCCACTCGCTCCGAAAGTAGCTGCTGCGGGTGGGTAAGCGATTGCCACATCCATTTCGGCATTGATCAAGTAGTGGTTTAGAAAACAAGACAAATGCTCGCCTCAAACTGGGTAGGGAGTGGATTCGCATCGCCAATATATTCTATGATGTCCTGATGGCATTAGTCGGGCGATGTAGATGACGCTCATTGCTGCTAGAGCATCGACTTCACCTTGCACACAGTCGCAAACACCGCTTTCCATGCGAAATCAGCTCGGAAGAAGGAGAGAAGCACAAGAATCTAGCCTGAACGCAAGTAGAACATGTAGCAGCACGGACGAGCTGAGATGTAGAAACAAGCGATTGGATTTGATGCTTGAATGAAAGTGTACCAGACATGAAGAACACCGCCTTGTTTGTAGTATTCGCATCTACGGACTGAGAGCCAGCGATGTATTGCAGGTCACGACAACTACTATACCAATAACCCACAAGTCGAACTCAGCAGTATCACCTCTCGAACTCGACGTGAACGCTGCCATCCGCTTCGCGCCACTCGAGCGCCGCACCCATCAACCGCTGCGTGTACACTGCCACGACGCGCCGACCATGAGCTGAGCTGCCATCGTTCCTTTGTCCGCGATCGGATGAGCACGGACCGGTTGCATCGATCGACAGCACTCTGTAGGTCATTGTGATGGAGATCTGCGCACCTAACTGGCTGCTGGTCGTGTTGGTCGCGTCGAGTTGAAGGCGGATCGGCGCCATGCTGCGCGTCTCGGGACACACCACATACTTTTCCCTGTCAAAGAGCAGATGCAGCATATCGAGGATGTCGCCGCCGCCGTGAGTGCGCGAGCAGCACACGACGAGCTGCCGCGCGAAGCAGAGCGCGTTCATCTCGGCGGGGAACGAGTCGCTTGGTCCTCGACGCGGCGATGGCGGAGCTGCCGGCTTGTCGTTCCTCTCTTGTCGTCGATCCAGCAGCGCCAACAGCTTGGTCGTGAGAGCAACGAGCACGTCCTCGAGTTTGGAGCCTTGGTATGTCACGCCGTTGATAGCCAGCCGGTCGCGCCGCAGATCTTTGAGCGCTTGCGAGTAGCTGCGCGACTTCCGTCGCTCCGAGCGCGCACTACTGCTCAACTTGTCCACGCGTGCGTGCAGCCAGTGAAGTGGGAAGGTCACTCCCGTTCGCACAGGCTCCGATATTGCGGTGCTTGACCTGGAGGCGCCGATTCCAGAGTCATCCCGATCTCGAATTCTGGTGTACAACTCGTTCAATCGCAGCTCGGTGCGGATGACGCGGATCCACTGCTCGACTTCGCGTGCCGTTGTGACGTCCAAGATGAGTCGCATGGTTCCCGTCTTGTCGAAGAAGGCGAACGCATGTCGAGGCTTCTGCTTGTCGCCGCCGTCCGCGCGTCGCACGACCCAGTCGTCCCTCGACAGATCAAACTGGCGCCGAGGAGCGCTTCCCTTGAGGATCCTTGCGCTCGCGTCAGACTGGTGGCCATCGCGAGCACGATCGAGCTCGAAGACAAAGTCGGCACTCTGCTGTCGCGTGGAAAAGAGGAAGAGCGAATGGTCGGCGCACAAGCAGGCGTAGGCGGCGTGCTGGTCGCGCCAGATGCCGCGCCATTCGGTCGCGTCGACCCAGCCCTGCATGAGGACGGCGCTCCGAGCCGCGCCACCGCCGATTGTTTGCGCTAGCGACCGGATCACTGCTGGGATGCAGGCCGGGTCCTGGAATCGAGACAGCGGTGGTGCTTCCAATGCGCTGCCTGTCAGTGGTGTGTTGAGGTTGGCAGAGTGCCATCGGTCCACCATGGCACCACCGTCCGTCTGACACAACGCCGTCGTGATACGGGACACTTGAGGCAACAGCCCTTCCAACGTGACAGCGGCACCGCCCAGCTCAGCGTCACGGAGGTGCAGCAGCAGCGTGCGCAGCTCGTCTTTGACAACGAGCAGGCGCTGTACGAGCTCGAGACCGCCGTGAAGGATGGGGAACACGGGCGACGAACCAGCTGCTGCTCGGCGGGATGTCGCCACGACAACCTTCCGCTTGGCGCGGCGGGTTCTGGCGCGCGAGGGAAGTCGGATACCATAGCAGAGTGAACCTCGGGAGAAATATCGAGAGGAGGAACTGGCAATGACGCTGGTCTCGCTTGTACTGCACGTGGAGATCGACACCGTCTCTGCAGGTCTCAACTCGGTGTCGGGATGAAGGAACTTGGACTCGGGGAAGATCGGCGAGGGAAACTCCTCGGCATTGCTGTCGTCATCCCAGGCGTCTTCAGTCTGCTGGACGGGATCTGTCGCTGTCGAAAGCAGAACAAGCTCGAGGATGTCTCGATCACAAACCGCGTCGAGGATTTGCGTCTTGTCGTCGAGATCTACGACGCAAATGCAGTCAGCTACCAGGATCGGACATTGGCGCCAGGTTCGTGACTCTCTCACCGACGTTCTCGCGTACCAACACGAGTTTGCCGCTCCGCCAGTCAGGTGAGAGGCCAGAGGACATTCTCCCTTCTCGATCGGGACGAGATTTATCGACACAAGCATCAGCCACGGACGCCTTGAGCGTCTCCACTGTCGACCACGGCCAGCACTCGACGCAGAGCAACTCGTCGGTCGGGAGCACCACCCTGCAACGCAATAAGCTGAATCAGCGACGACAGGACGGATCGGCTCGTACTCGACACGATCCCCACCTCAGTCGGCGCGCCATCGGCATGTCGAGATCTACAGATTGTGCGGACGAGGACGGCAGATCGGTGTGTGACGAGTCTGCTACCTGGCGGTTGTTCCATCGCTTGGCACGAGGAGTTTCGAGACGTTGTGCCGAGGTTGACGGTGCCAGTGTGTCAACAGTCACCAGACCCCCAAAGATCGGACTCGAGCCAAATTGGTACAGGAAGAATGCGATGGTGTTCGCATGATTGATCCCCAGCACCACTCGGCTCTGGATGAGGAACACGAGCAACTGCATACCATTGCACACTTCGTCGGCCTGAAGTGCGTCCCAAGCTCTACACTCTGTATAATATTATCCATCTTACGAGGGAAGCGGCAGCGTTCAATATCGCCCGATTCCCAGGCAGAGATCTCGTCGTCCCCGCTCACTACGCCTTGATCGCTTCGCCTCCTGCTTCAATGCTCTGCTTCTCCTCGCCGATATTGGCAGGCGACCCCACTACGTCGATCTCCGACTCGCTCGTTCGCTCCAGACTCAGGCCACGAGTGATCTCGGCGTCCGAAAGAACGCTCGACGAAGTGCTCTGCACGGACGAGAGGTAGGCTGCACCCGCCTCGGCCACGAGATCATCCGGCAGATCCAAGTTCCCGTCACTTCGCCTCCGCTGCTTGTGGTGAGGCGTCGGCGACCGCGGCGCACTCGCCAACGGACTCGGCGCCTCCGCGGAGGAGGACGAGGCCTTCCTATTGACTGGTGGTGCAGACGCCTCACTCTGCTTGGGCGTCACCACTGGGTTGTTAGGCACGAGTCCAGTCGGTCGAGACGCCGCGGCGGCAGCGGCAGCTGTGAGACTGCTGCCATCGTTGGCTTCCTCGGCCGAACCCTTGCTGGACCGGCGGTAGCGAGCATACAGCTTGAGCACGAGGTCCACCAGCTCCTTCTTCTCAATGCACGTCACGTCGCTGTAGCCAGCGCGCGCAATGGCCTCCTTCAGCTCTTTGATGGACATCTTGTGCACCGCCTCGATCGACACACCCGGCGCGAGCGGGTTCTTGAACGACCGTTCCTTCTTCTTCTTGCGCTGCTTCTTCTTGCTGCTGTCGTCGTCGCGCGACTTGAAGCGGGGCGACAAGTTGAACGTCGACAGGTCCGCGGGCAATGGCATCAACCCATTCATGACGCGCAGGAACTGCAGCGCCTGGATGAACAGGTTGAACGGCCGCGGACTGTTGTGGCCTCCTGGGAACTGGAAGAGCTGGTTCGGTCCGTTGTGCGCCTTGTACAGCGCCTCGACGTGGTGCGGCGCCACGAGCTCGTCCTGCAGACCGATGACGAAGAACGCAGGCGTGGAGCACTTGTGGATCTTGGCGACAGGCTTCAGCTTGAACATGTCGAACTTGGCGCGTTTCTTGATGTCGTGCCGGATGAGTCGCATGACGAGCTTGACGGCGATCTTGGGCACGCCGAGCTTGCCGTCCTCGACCAGCTCGGTCGCGAGCAGCGGCAGGCTCGAGAAGGGCGAGTCGACCACCATGGCGCTCACGGCGCCAGGATCGCTCTGGGCGTACAGCAGCGCGGCGACGGCCCCCATGCTCCGACCCCAGAGACAAATGCTGCCGGCCTCGCCCGTCTTGAGGATGTACTTGACGGCCGTGGCGATGTCGGCCTGCTCGTGGAAGCCGAGCGAGACGTACTTGCCCTGCGACAGCCCCGAGCCGCAAAAGTCGAGCGCGAAGACCGTGAAGCCCGCCGGAAGCGCGTACATGACGAGCTCGAGCGCGCCGAGCCGGCACGAGCTGTTGCCGTGGAGCACAATGATGCACGGACGCTTGGGTTCATTCGCGGCGGCCTTGGTCTCCGGCTTGGGCTTCCACCAGCTGCACTCGATCGTGAACCCCGCCGGGTTCTTCAGCTTCACGTCCGTCCGCTGGATCGCCAGGTCCCCGAGCTGCGCGCGCCGCGGGCCGAGGTCTTCGACCGTGTACTGCGCGCGCAGAGGGCGGATGACCGTGCGCACGAGGCCCTCGTAGCCTTCCTTGATGAGAGCCCACATGCTGCGGCGCTCGGCCGCGGTCGCTGTAATGTGACAGGAGGAGTCAGTGGAATAATGGGGGGAACAGGAGGAGGAGGAGGAAGGACAGCTGCCTTGACGCACCAGAGTCGTCCATGGCCCTGGCGAGCAGGACAATGTGGCCGTGCCGCCGCTTGTCGCACTCGCGCTTGCTTCGAGAAAAGACCCCTCCTGTGACGTGAGGAAATTATTTTCATAATTCAATACATTGATCCATAAATAACGCCAAACGAAATGAGACTGTGAAAGAATAATCTATTATTATTATGTTTCAATTATTCAACTTTTGATAGGGAGCTCCGCTTTCCAAGTATTAGTGCGCAGCTCACGTTCTCCAACATCTAACAATAGATTCGTTTTATACATTTATTATTTTAGCGATGATGTTTTATACTTTCATTAGTTTAAAGAAAAGTGAACACACTGCCAAACAGCATGTCACTATTCCGCATACCACTCTGCTTTTCAACCAATAACCGCCCTGTGTACCTATGTACACCATCCGGATTGGCTGTTTGCGCGTTTATTTGTGGGATCGAATCGGAAAACAGCACGGGAATACCGGAAATACTGGCGAGCAGGCCGAAAGCAGGATGCAGAGCGGAGGCGACATCGACCGCGCGCTGAGCAGCATCCGCGCGCGCGCGGACCACCTGCGGCACACGATCGGGCGGCTGGAGCACAACCTGGCGTGGAACCCGGCCAGCACCTGGTGGGTCCGCGTCCGGCCGCGACTCTCGCGGTCTAAAGTGTGTGTGTCATTTGGTGTAATCTAACCTCGGATCATTGATCCCAATGCAGGCCGGAGCTGCTGGGCCAGTACATGGTGATCGCCAAGCAGCTGGAGAACATGAACGAGGAGATCCCGGACCTGCTGCAGCACTTTGCGTGCGTGCCGCGCATGGCGACGCCGAACGCGGCCGACATCCCGCTGCTGCTGCGCACGCGCGAGGACCCGGAGATGGAGGCGGCGGACCGCGAGCTGATGGGGGACAAGCCGCGCGAGCCGAGCGCCGAGGCCGCGCTGAAACGCGTGAGCGCGCACAACGAGGTGGTCGAGGGCCTCGAGGAGACGTTCCGCGAGATGGCGGACGGGCTGCTCAAGGCCGTCAAGGTCAACAAATACGCGACCAAGGCCAAACCGCCGAGCACGCAGAGCGCGCAGTTCAAGTTCATCGAGTCGGGCACGTATGAGTGAGGCCGAGCCGAGCCGGAGGAGTGATATTAATAATGACGTGTGGGGATGGGATAATATCGACAATGGCGAGTTGCCTGGGGCTACGCGCGGCGCACCAGCGCGGCCAGCACGCTCTCGGCGCTCACGTACGACCGCAGCGGCGTCTCGGAGAAGCGCAGGCGGTTCCAGCGCGGCACGAACGGCGCGCCGAGGCAGTGCAGGTGCAGGTGCGGCACGGACGCGAACGGCGGGCGGTGGAACCCGAAGCTGGGCGAGACACAACAGCGGTGGTGTGAGCGGAGGCTGATCGACAGTGCAGGCCTATCGTTTGTGTACTGCTACTGACCGTGTGTCGGCGCTGTCCTCGGGGTAGCCGTCGTCCGCGAGCAGCCGCTTGCCGGTGCCGACCATGTGCCGCACTGTTGGCAGGACAGTGTTAGAGGGGGTCGTCCTTGTATTGCTGGGTCTGTGAGTCCACGTACAGAGGTCGAGGTGCTCCGGCGCGAGGTCCTTGACGGACGGGATGTGCTCCCGCGAGATGACGAGCAGGTGCGCCGTCGCGCGCGGGTTGCGGTCGCGGATGGCGATCACCCGCGCGTCCTGCGCGTGCGAGGGGTTACTATACACATATCACAGTCGCTGCACAGCACCAGAGCTCCGCCGCGCACCTCATAGATGAGCCGGTTCCGCGCGCGGAGCGTCTCGACGCTGCAAAAGTCGCACGCGCGCCTCGCGGATCCGGGCATGGCCGTCAAGTGGCCATCATGTCGACCTTGTTCAAATTATGTCACTTAATCCGATCCCTCTCGAAAGTGACTCTCATTTTTGTAGGTAGCGAAAACACCTCACGTTTCATAAAACCTCATCGATTCAAATCAAGGTTTTATTTGATTTTTCTGGACTGACCGCTTCTGGGATTGATTTTTTCCCCCGCATTCCTCGCTCGCTCGCGTTTCCGCGAAACCCGGCGCGGCCGTTTGACAAAAGCCGTCGCGCGTGGCGTTTCCGGGTAAGTCTCTCCCTCCTGCAACAGCTTCAATGCTCGCGGCTGGCGGTCATGGCGACTCGCCGCTCACGCTGCGCAAGGACGCGCGCTACGTGACGATCGCGGACGCCGTGGCTGTGGTCGAGACCTTCGCGGAGCAGACGCAGCGCCGCCGCGTGCGCGTGCAGCAGCGGCCGGCGCTTGCCGCGGACGACTCGGCCCTGCTGCCTGGCCCAAGTGTTGGCATTATTGGTGCTGTTGCTGGTGCTGCTGCTGGTGCTGCTGCTGCTCCCGGCGCGCCGTCGTCGCCCGTGGCGTCGCCCAACGTGGTGGTGCTCGAGTGCGAGCACGCGCCGGAGTGCAAGTGGTTCGTGCGCCTGTCGTACATCAAGAGCGAGAAGAAGTGGAAGATCTCGAGCATGAACACCACGCACCACAAGACCAACTGCGCCGAGCCGCCCGAGGACGCGGCCACGCTCCAGCGGCTGGTCGCGGACGCCGGAGCCGCCAGTGGTGGCGATGAAGCCATCGCTGTAGACGCCGGGGCCGCGGCGCCGACGCTGGCGGTCGGGCTCGTATTCCTGAGCTGGAAGGAGGCGATCGGCGCGATCCGCACGCTCGCGCACTGCATGGGCCGGCGCGCCGTGGCCGAGAAGGCGGCGCCGGTGGCGGTCGAGGGCCGCGCGTCGCCCGTGGCCATGCGCCGCGTCGTGTGCCAGAACCACCGCAACTCGAACTGCGAGTGGATGGTGGCGCTCGAGGAGGCGCCGGCCGCCGCCGACCAGTACACGGTGCGCGCGGCGCACCTCGTGCACTCGAAGGAGTGTCTCGAGACGCGCAACTTCAGCGCGCGCAAGAAGGACGCGGCGGCTGCAGCGGCGGCGGCGATGACAGCAGCAGCAGCAGCTTCAGGCGGGAACGGACTCGACCACGAGGCGGTCAACTCGACCAAGGCCAGTGTTCCATCACCTGCTGGGACGACACCATCGGCAGCACCAGCCGCGGCGCCGGCGTCGCTGCTGGTGGACGACGTGACCAAGTTCCAGCTGACGCGCGAGATGCGGTGGAGCACGGGGAAGGAGGCGACGAAGGCGATCAGCGACTTCGCGCTCGTGGTGCAGCGCAAGCGGTCCAAGCTGTGCAAGAAGAACAACGGCGGCAGCAACAAGAAGTACGTGTGCTCGGACGAGTCGTGCCTGTGGTTCGTGCAGCTCGTCAAGGGGTGGAAGTCCAAGAACTGGAAGATCTCGGCCATGAACCTGCGCCACTCGGACCACTGCTCGGGCTCGGCCAAGCCGACGGCGCGCCAGCTCGCCGAGATGCGCTTCTTCCGCCAGGCGGTCATCACGCACTCCAAGTCGAGCGGCAAGCTGCTCACGGACTCGTTCCTGCTGCACTCGGAGGCCGGCATCAAGATCCCGCGCGGCATGGCGTACCGCGCGCAGCGGCTCGTGATCGCTACGTCCACGGACGACCTGACCGAGAGCTACAAGTTCATCCCGAGCCTGCTGGAGGCGTTCGGCAAGAAGAACCCCGGCTCGACCGTCGCGTACGAGAAGGACGAGCAGGGCCACTTCGTGCGCGCCTTCCTCATGCCGAACGCCAGCTCGGTCGCGCTGCTCGGTATGCAGCAGGTCTTCGGCGTCAAGGTGCTCACGTACGACAACGTGAGCTACAGCGGCAGCATGGCGCTGCTCATCGGCCGCGACGGCAACTTTGCGAGCCAGGTGCTGGCGTTCGCGCTGCTGCCCAACGCCGAGATGGACCACATGAAGTGGTTCCTGTCCATGGCCAAGCGCGGCGGCGCGCGCCTCGACGGCTGTCCGGTCTTCTGCGCGCACAACCAGAACGGCCTGCTCCGCGCGCTGGCCCACGAGGCGCGCGACGCCAAGGTCATGTTCTGCGTGCGCAGCCTGCTGGACGAGATGGACCGCGACAAGAACATCCCAACGCTCGGCGCGCTGGAGGACCTCGTGTGGGACCTGCAGACGCAGGAGACGGAGGAGGGGTTCCTCAAGACGCTCGCGCAGCTCGAGGGGTTGAACGCGGCGGCCGCGGCCTTCCTGCGCGCGGTGCACCCGAAGAACTGGGCGTACTACCTCAACCGCGCCGTGCGGCTCTACAAGTGGTCGAGCACGAACGCGGACGAGGCGATCCTCGGCTCGGACGTGCAGCTGAGCGACGAGGCCCCCTTCGACCTCATGTACACCTTCCTGGCCTTCCTCATGGACGGCATCTTCAAGAAGGCGCAGCTCGCGACCAAGCTGCTGGCCGAGACGCCGCTGCTCACGCCCGGCGCCGACGCCGTCTACCGCCAGGAGCTGCAGGCGTCCGAGCAGTACACGGTGCGCCTGTGCGACGAGCAGGTGGCGTTCACGTGGCGCACGGGCGCTCGCCCGAAGATCACGCACCGCGTGGACTTGTCGCTGCGCACCTGCACGTGCGGCCACATGTACCAGCTCGGCCTTCCCTGCCGGCACTTTGTGGCCGTGGCGCTCCACTTTGCCAACGAAGGAGCGCTGCTGGACGGCTTCGACGCCATCTACAAGGCGGCGACGTACGCGGACGTGCACCGCTCGCTGCGCATCGAGATCCCCGCGGCCGAGGACCTGCACAAGGACGACGCAATCCTGCCGGCCGTCGCGCTCAAGGGGGCCAAGTACAAGAAGCGGCCGCGCAGCGCCACGAGCAACCTGGACGCGCAAGGTAAGGCCGCGGAGGTCGACGAAGGCGCGGGAGACCACGCGGAGGCAGCCGCGAGCGCCATGAACGACGGCGGCGGTGACGCCGCGGGGATGCTGCCGCCGCAGGCCAAGGCGCCGCGGCTCGAGTTCGACGCCGACGTCGTCACGGGGCTCACCGAGCTGGTCTGATCGTCCGGGCAGTGCCCATGTTATCTATATACACGGTGTGAGAGTGGAAAGGGGAGAGTGATGGTCATCCAAAGGCAAGAGTGTATGCGACTACATTCGTCCGATCACTTGGTCTCGAGCGCGGCAGAGCTGTTCTTGCGCGCGAGCTTGCGGCCGGCGGCGCCCGGGCCCGCGGCCGACGCCGGCCGCATCGCCGCCTTGAGCTTGGCGCGTGCGCGCAGCAGCGCCTTGCGCTTGAGCGCCACGCGGTGCATGTGCAGCGAGTTGCGCGCCGGCCGCGAGCGCGCGCCGAGCTCCTGGCCGAGCGGGTGCAGCGCGTCGGCGCCCGCTCCCACAGAGGGGAGCACGCCTGCGAGCGAGATGCCGTAGTTCTTGGCCAGGCAGAGCTGCAGGTCGCGCGGCTCGAGCACGGCGGCGCGCCGGTGCTTGGCGAGGCGGCCGGCGAAGCCCACGACGTCGTCCACGAACTCGCTCGCCATGTCGAGCAGCAGCTCCTCGACCGCCGGGTGCAGCGCGCAGCGAGGCTCGATCGCGCGCAGCAGCTCGCCGAGCTGCCGGTTCGGCGTCAGCGCGCGGGTCGTCGTGGACGCGGCACCGCTCGCGGCCGCGTGGGACGGCGACGCCGCGCGGCCCTTCTTGTCGGTCGGCATTTTCGGCATTGCCGCCAGCGAGAGGGAAAAACCCAGTCGGTTGTTACGGACTGGGATCGGCGTTAGGCGGTTATTCCACCAATAACCGCTGTAACCGGTCGGTAGTATTTTACTTATTTTCGTCATTTTTCATTCGTTGGCAGCATGCACCCAAGATCTTCATTCGTTGGCAGCAGTCGATTTTTGATATCGTTACAAAACGGTACGTTTGAATTATAAATCGTCGAGGTTTTATTCGTCCTTACCGTGAACTACGCTATTACAAGGCCCATACTCCACTTAGGATCTCATACCCTTATTCAGTGTGGGCCACGTTATGCATCAAACGAGTTTCAACATTGTGTTGAACGTTTTGCAACATATCGAAGAATCGACATGATCAGAGATTGTCCAAGAGTGATGATTGGATAATGTCAGGTGTTAGGTTGCTATATATAATGGAAATGGTGATCTCCCTAATTGCCATGAAGTCCATTTTTGAGCCAAGATGAAGCCTGTGGGTGACTTGTTTATGGTCGGTTTGACACCAAGCAAGCAAACCTAAATCTCCATCGTTCATTGGCTGAAACTGGGTGCGAATTCGAGGTGATTCGCCAAAACGCATCTCCCTCACGACGGTACAGCGTGCCACCAAAAGATCCCACCACCAGAAGAAGCGTGCAAGCCAACGGCAAGGTGCAAGCAGAGAGTTGAGACGCACCGACGTCACTGCCGTCGCCACACCCGCGCCGATCCAAGGCACTGCACAACACGGCATACTGCACACTGCACACTGCACACTGCAGTGCATTGATCACGCCGCCACCCGCCCGGCACATTCACTCTCTCGGTCTCTCAACATGTTGCAGCGCGCCGCCGCCTCGCTGCGACCGTCGGTCGTCCGGCCGCCGGCGCTCGCCCGCGGGTTCGCCAAGGACATGGTGCCGCCGCACCCGCTGGCGTCGCTCGAGCGGCTGTTCGAGAACAACCGCAAGTGGCGCGAGGGCAAGAAGCTGCTGGACCCGGACTACTTTGACAAGACGTCGGTGGGTCAGCACCCGCAGTACCTCTGGATCGGCTGCTCGGACTCGCGCGTGCCCGTCGAGGAGATCACGGGGCTTTCGCCCGGCGAGGTCTTCGTGCACCGCAACATCGCCAACCTCGTCGTGAGCAACGACGTCAACAGCCTCTCGGTCGTCCAGTACGCCGTCGAGCACCTCAAGGTCAAGGACATCATCGTGTGCGGCCACTACGGCTGCGGCGGCGTCCATGCCGCCGTCGAGAACAAGCACCTTGGTCTGCTCGACAACTGGCTGCGCAACATCCGCGACGGTGCGACTCAAATTCTGTCTTGGATGCTGTCGCCATGCCGTAGCAACTAATGTTTGACACGCTTGCAGTGTGCCGGCTACACCACCACCACCTGGAGACGATTCCGGACCAGCAGGAGCGGCTGAACCGCATCATCGAGCTCAACACGATCGAGCAGTGCATGAACGTCTTCAAGATCGGACTCGTGCAGCGGCACCAGGTCAAGTACGGCTTCCCGCGCATCCACGGACTCGTCTACAACATCCACAACGGCGAGCTCAAGGAGCTGGACGTGGACTTCCAGGAGTACGTGCGCAAGTACCGCGCCATCTACCGGCTGCACTCGTTCCCGAGCGAGGTGCCGCTGCGTCGCTCGCAGCTGCAGGGCAACATGATCCGCACGCTCGCCACGGGTCACGAAGAGGAGCCGGGCCACGTGAGCGTCAAGTACATTCGCCGCGCCATGACGAACGAGCCGCTGCTGTTCAGCGCGACCGAGATCGACGCCGCTCTCTCTGGGCTGCAGGACGAGGCGGGCGGCAGCAAGACGACCATCGACGTCGAGGAGCTCGTGCGCTACTTTGAGGACTGAGTCGTTCGCTGAGTGAGCACCAGCATTTCGTGCTGTTGCTGTCTTGGGTTGTCCGCGGTCGGTTGCGTACAGGGTTCACGGATCTCTGGCTGACCCAAATCGAAGATCGGCGGACATCATGCCGTGTGTTTCTATCTTGCGACTTCATGTGCTGCACGACATTCATACTTCAAGAACAGACGCACATGGGACAGCCAACACCATTTAAAATGTCCAACGCCTGCGACCGCCTTGTGCTTCGCATTGCAGTCGATTTCGAGGGCGAAGATTATTGAACGCATAGCGACGATAGCTGGAGTTGAGGGAGACGGCATGCGCGCTCGTCGAGCAAACGCATGTTGAAATCGCCACACAACATCCGTGCCTGTAGCGCGCCGACTGAACAAGGTGGGGATGTACTGGCAGAAACAGCCGTCGGGCTAGTTGCACGTACAGGGTCCTGACTTGCCTCCGCCGGAGGGTTTGTCGCTCAGCTGACATCACAGAAACCACAATTCGGTTAGTGCTTGCCGACTCTCGAGCGCATTGGTCGGAATCACAACTCATACCGTGGTGCCGGTCGGGCGGCTCGAGTCGCCGACCATTTCTCGGATCGTGATGAGCTCCGAGGCCATCGTGAGGAAGGCCTCCTCGACGTTCTGCGCGCTCTTGGCGCTCGTCTCGAGGAACGGGATCGACAGGCTGTCGGCGAAGGCCTTGGCCGTCTCGTACGGCACGGCGCGGTTGTCGCTTATGTCGCTCTTGTTGCCCACGAGCAGCTTGCACGTGCCCTCGCTCGCGTAGCGATTCACCTCGTTTAGCCAATCGTTCACGTGGTCGAACGACTCCTGTCGAGTGCATGCGGAAACAATGTCAGTGACCTGACCATCACCTCGTCCAACCTGGCAGCAGGAACTCGCCTGGGATGTCACGTCGTACACCATGATAATGCCGTCGGCGCCGCGGTAGTATGCGCTCGTGATCGTCCGGAACCGCTCCTGGCCCGCCGTGTCCCACTACAAGCGCAGCACGCGTACAGTCAGTTCGTGAGGGATATGCCACACTCGAATTGTGCATTTTTTGGCCTACAATCTGGAGCTTGATGGTCTTCTTGTCGATCTTCACCGTGCGAAACCTCTGTCAAGATGTCACCACCACCTCTGTCAGAACCTCCTTCCCTCATACCACCGCCATCTTCACCACACGACGCCAGCGACTCACAAAGTCAACGCCGATGGTCGTGATGTAGCTCTCCGTGAAGGCGTCGTCCTGCGATTCAGATGTTCCCACCCGTGAGTCAACCCGACTTCCCTGACCCCTCGCCATGCCTACAGCCTCACTGCCGTACCGCGAAGCGCAGCAGCAGACAGGACTTGCCCACGCCCGAGTCGCCGATCAGCACCAGCTTGAACAAGTGGTCGCTGCGGTGAGCAAACGCGTCGTTAGCGTTCGGATCTGACTGCCAGTCCAAGAGCGAATCAAGCGACGTACTAGTCTCTCGACATGGCTCGCTAGCGATCGGCAGAACGGCGGGGACAGCGCTGACAACACAAGCAAGCGCGCGACTAGCGGTCGGGTCGGGTCGGGGCGATGGGCGGGCCGCAGCAGCGGAAGGAGGCAACGGCGGCGGCGGCGGAGGCGCGTGGCTCTTCCTGCGCGGCGGTGGGTTTCCTGTTCTGCGGAAGGCTACATGAAACCTTTCACATTGCATAGACTCAGGCAACTCCTCGCTCATCCATACGATTTCGAGGGTTATCGGGTTTCCACAAACACCTGTCTCACACACACATATGGGGCGATCTACGTTGTCATGTGGATCGTATAGTGGATCGCTCCAGATTTAGACCTCCGCTTGGACAGGCCAGTCCGCAAGTTGCTGTCGAGCCGACGAGACCGCGCCGAGAGATAACGGATGGCGCCACCTCCGCTGAGCGACGACGCGTGCCGAGTGTGCGGCAAGGAGGACGACGAGGAATTCCTGGTGCTGTGCGACGGGTGCGACCAGCCGTACCACACGCAGTGCCACGTCGGCTGCGTCTGCTGCCGCCAGAAGCCCAAGAACAACTTCAGCCGCAAGCCGGCCGTGCCCGAGGGCGACTGGTTCTGCAAGTTCTGCGCGGGCCACCTGCCGCCGCTAGGTGCGTCTGTCGGTCGAGTATTGCCGAGGAGGTCGTCACTGTATTAATTTGGTCGATGGTGAGGCAGCTGAGAACGCGCAGCCCGTGTCGGCCGTGTTCGCGTGGGGGGATAACGAAGACGGCCAGGTACGGGTCACCCTGCACTTCAACTTGACCCAGTTGAACCCAAACTTCATCCGCCATATCGATCAGCGGTATATAACAGTGTATTGTTTGTGCGTACGCAGTTGGGGTTGCCGGGCTGCGAGGACAAGTCGGTGTGGAAGCCGACACGCGTGCACGAGCTCGATGGCATCGGCGTGCTGGACATTGCGTGCGCCGAGACGGTGACATTCGCGCTGTGCAACGACACGAACATCTACTCTGTTGGGACGGGCGTTTCTGGCCAGCTGGGCCACCAAGACATGGTCCACGAGAAGCTCACCAAGTTCCGCAAGGTGTGTTCGGTTCGGAAGAGGTGAGGCGACCACGTACTGGGGCTAATTGGAAGCTCCTCCTGGATACCCTAGATCGAGGCGCTGACTGAGGAGAAGCGCTCCAAGAGTGAAGGAAGGTGGGAACCGCTGCAGTTGTGTTGGAGTCGATATGGCTATTGACTACTGACGCGAGGTGCGGCACAGGTTCTCGTACGTCGGCGCGGGCAAGGACTTCGCGCTCGCTCTCACGACCGAGGGACATTTGTACACGTGGGGCAATGGCGAGTATGGTCAACTGGGCCACCAGGAGAACAAGAACAAAAAGGCTCCTAAAAAGATCTCGGCGCTGCGCGAGCTGGAGCTGCCTGTGGAGCGCGGTACGCACAAGTCCAGTCCAATATGTTTGTATCTTTGTCTTTCTGATCTCCCTCTTCGTTGCAGTAACGTGTGGCAGCGATTTTGTCATCATGACGACGAAAGAGTCGGACGACGACAGCCAGTTCAACACGCAGAAACCCGGCGTCTTCATGAGCATGGGGTCCAACGGACAGGGCCAGCTAGGCGACGCATCGGGCAAGAACCAGTGGGTTCCCCAACTTCTTAACAAGGAAGGCCCTTCGGTCACGAACGTAAGTTGTCTGTTGTTGCTGCCTTGTTTTGTGTTTGTGTCTATCTGTGTCACGATATGGGAGCTCACACAGTCCCTTTCTGCACTTGCAGCCAGACAACACCGAGATTGAGGACCCTGCCGAGTTCCTCCTCGGTCGCGACATCCAGATGTTTAGCGCGGGCAAAGCTCACTGCGCAGTGATTGTTTCTGGGTGAGATTCATCGACTGATGACACTACGCACGCATCCAGCTCACCGCATTCTTGACTGTAAAGGACATCGGGTATTTGGACTTGGGGCTTCGGCGAGCGAGGTGAGCGATTGTCATGTTCCTTTCTGTGTGTGTGTGTGTGTGTTTGGGAGAACCTCGTGGCTGAGGGAACATTTATCCTGCACAGGTCAGCTTGGCCACCCCAAGCCAGCACCTGCTCCGGGACAGTCCAAGTTTTTCCGCTCTCAGTTCCGCGTTCCGCGTCCTCGGTTTGTCAAGGTACGATCGCTAGTGACGACTTTTGACCGTCGCGTCCGACTGATCTCGAATGGCTTGTTTGATGACGCGAAACAGGCTTTGGAAAACAAAGTGGTGAAGCAAGTTGTCTGTGGGGGACAGCACACGCTGATCTTGCTGCAAGATGGCCGGGTGCTCGGGATGGGGGACAACGTGTACGGACAAGTCGGTGTCGAGCGCAAGGGTTCGTCCGAGGAGGACTTTGTCGAGCTGCCGGTTGAGATCGCTAGTCTCTCTGCTGTGAAGCAGCTCGCTTGCGGCGAGGACTTTTCGGTCGCGCTCACCACTGCGGGCGACGTCCTTACGTGGGGGCGTGGACAAATCGGCCAGTTGGGCTTGGGTGGCGACAAGGTCGAGCCACTGTCGACGCCCACGAAGGTGCCTGGCCTGCCTGCAATCCGGAAGGTGTTCGTTGGCCCGAACCAAGTGTTTGCGGTCGAGTTTACAAACGGTACGCGTTTGTTAGCGTTGAAATATTGCGGGTACCTGTCGTCGCTCACGAATACAAATTCCTTGTGTCATGTGTTGTAGAAACACTTCCTCCTCCGCTCCCGAGCAACGCTCCGTTGCCGCGCGGTTCCAAGAAGCGCGGGGCTGCGGGCGGCGGCAGCACTGCCAAGGGCAAGCGCTCCAAGAAGTGACACTCTGGTAGTGGCAAGTCCCTGCTAGTAGCAGCAACGCCGACGCGATGATAGTGTTCAGAGCTTCGTTCGCCTTCATTGAGGGCATCGCGTCACGTTGCCTCCAGCTGGAAATCATATACAAAGTAGTGCAGTGACTTGGTTATGGCATTAATGCAGCAGGCACAGCCGACAGCGGTGGCATCAAGCATGGGCAATCGCAGCATGGATCTCCCTCCTTTCTTGTCCCTAGGCACTATCGTCCCAAGCCAGAGTGCCGCCGTAAATCTGCTCCAAGAGGAGCAGTCCACGTTGCACTTTGTACCCATCACAATAAACTTGCAATAAGGTTGCCTCAACGTTGCATTCGGCTGAAGCTGCTAATCGAGCAGCTTGGCTTCCTTTCGGCCGGTCTGGAGGTTGACGCGGATGTAGAGTCCCTGCAAGAAACAACAAAAGCGCCAAGGCATCGACGTCACTCACACTAACATATCGGATCGCGCTCGAGTGTCGACACGCCCAGCTCGAGCGCGACCTTGTACGCCTCCTTGCCGTTGTGGCCCAGCAGTTTCACGTCTGCCGGTCAGAAATGTGATAGAGTGATAGGACCTCGCCGAGTGTGTTCGAGCGAGTGGGCGGCCCTCAGCCAACAGCGGAGAGCGCTCGCTTGGTCCAGCAGAAGTTGATTGGCAGACCAGATCCGTCTTCTTGGCCATCCCGCTCAGCACCGTCGCGCAAACAAACTCGACTACTCACATACAGATAGTGAGAGAGCAGGTGAGGAAGTCTTCTTGTACTTCTGATTCGTTTCGTACCATAGAGCACCTTTGTCGCCCACCTGGCGGCACGAGGCAATATCCGTCATGACCCGCTCGCACTGCAGCTTGACCACAAAATGGACGGACGTGGACACGCTCATGATGGCGCCGCTTGTGGCCCCGAATTCGAGCGAGTCGGCGCCTGGAACGGCTCGGACAGCGATGCATATCGCCTGGAACGGCTCGGACAGCTCGGCCAGCGCCTTGTACGCGCTTGAGTCGCTGTCCGCCGTCTCAGCCGCTGTCCGGGTCGCAGGCCGAGGACGAGCTTGTCTTCGCCCGTTGCTCACTCAAGGTTTCTTCGCTTTACTGATCGAATCGCTGGGTCCACCGCTGTTTTATCTCATCAAGCACATCTTCTTCGTTTTCGGGGAGCAAGAGCTGCTCGAAGCCGGACGATTCATCGTTGCCGCGCGCCTTCGTGAGCAGTGCGCTTTGTTGCGAGTTGCACTGAGTCCGCTAGCACAAGCAGAGGTCGAGGCCGTTCCGCCGGCGGACTCAAGAGACTGCTGTTCGGCCAGGCGTACGCCATCAAGAAGGCTGCGCTGAGCGAAGACGTCAAGACGCACGTGCGTCGCGCTGCTGGCACTTGCGCGGTCAATTACTTGCGCATCACAAAGAAGCCGTGATTTTGTCATTTTGTTGGGAACCTCACCAAGCTTAAACTCCTCTGTAGCCCATAGCGCTCACTCGACGTTCGTGCTTGCCGGGATGATGCGCTTGCTTCCTTGAATGACCGTCGCTGCGACGGTCATCCATCCGCCAGTTATCCTGACTACCTGGTAGTCATAGTCCCACGAATAAAGTCATGGCTCACACTTTGTCTCTCCTGTAACCACATGCTATACTAAAGTTCAATGATTTTTAATAGGCATTTAACAACGTAAGATAATACTCTCCCACAGTGAAATATATGACATTAGACAGGTACATGACGAAGGACAAGGCACACTTTGGGAGAGGCGACGACAATGGCAAGCAGTGTTTCAGTACACTATTTAATTCATGTCCGTACTCCAAGCTTTTTAACTCTGCAAAGTTCATGCAAATGCGAACTTCCGAGTATACAAAAACCTATATAAAGAGGAATCGGCGATTCCATCACGGAAAAACGTCGATTTTTGTACTGATATATGTTAATAGAGTACTGATATAAGACTAATAATGCACCATTACGTGCCTAAATAGCTGCTAACTCATCAGCATTGGTTAATGTAAATTACGAAATTGCAAGGATTACACATTACACTGAGCAATAATTAAGGCAACGCTATTTTTTATTACCTTTTATATCGTATTTTAATGTAGTGTCACAGGTTGCAAATGATGATATTGAGTGCATTTGATATATTACCAGATTGTACTTCTTTGTATTCAAGACCTCTCAAAGATGTTCATCTTGTAGGCGCATTTATGTAAGCGCTATACTGTATCAAATTCGTGTTCGCTGTTAATTGGTCTTGTTCGCTGTTAATGTAGATTCTCTTTGAAATCGAACTTACTGAAATCTCAGACAATACTCCAAATTTTTTTCCTACTGCATCGCATGCTATATTATAGTTTAGTTATTTTGAATGGTTTCTAATTGCAGTGGTATCAAATTTCCGCCTCATTATTCACGCGGAGCTAAATCAAATCCTGAGTTGATAAATATCGGAGACGTGAGCAGAGTGGCAGATATGACATTAGATAGGGATATGACGAAAGACGAGGTGAAAGTGGAGGAAAATTTCTCGTATCGCTTACGAAATTTTAATAAGGGTTGCAATGCGATAAATCGGGATTCCCACTAATGTTGCAATTATTTCGTATCATTCGATTCAGCGCAATAATTCGATTGCATCGCATTCGGATCGTGTTACGAACCCCACTTCAACTTGCTGAACGTTACAATATCGCACATTGCTGTTATGTGCCGCAAACCATAAAGCGGGAGCAGTTTCTCCTTGACGATCCGCGTGGTGCTCGCTGGCGCGCCAAGGCGAAGGTCTGCGTGGTGTCCCGCGCCGACAGAGCAAGAGCAGAGTCCGCCATGAACCCGCAGCAGTTCTCGACGTTTAACCCCCAGCAGCAGTCGCAGGCGCAGCAGTTCTATGCGCGCACGGGGTCGCACAACTTTGGCGGTCCGGTCCAGTTCGCGACCGCGCCGGGAGGGTCGATGCCCATGGCGCCTCAGCAGGCGGCGGCCATGACCATGGCCGTCCACACGTGGGTGCCTCAGAACCCGCTCGAGCAGCAGTATTACGACATGCTGTTCGTCATGGCGGACGAGGAGAAGCGCGGCGCTATCGGCGGTCGTCTCGCTGTCGCCTTCTTTTCGCGCTCCAAGCTCGACAAGCTCGTGCTGCGAGAGGTAGGCGCATTGTTGCTGGATGGGGGAAGGAAGGAATGTATGAACTCAGCACCGAGTGTTGATTGCGCAGATCTGGAGCATCGCCGACTCCCAGCAGCGCAGCGAGCTGTCCAGGAACGAGTTCTACGTGGCGATGCGCCTGATTAGCATCGCTCAACGCGGCGAGCCCGTGTCGCTTCAGCGGTTCTTTGAGGTCGCGGCGATGCCTTACGCGATGCCGATGCTGGAGGGCGTGCCTCCTCCCCCGTCGCCATCGTCAGCGCCTGCAGTCCAACAGCACATGAACGTCTCAGGCAGTCATGGAGGGTCGACCCCAGGCTCGTATGCCGTGACGGAAGAGGAAAGGGGGCGATACGACGTGATATTCAAGCAGTACGATACGGACGGAGACGGCTTCCTGCTCGGCTCCGAGGCCGTGAACCTCTTCCAAATGTCCGGCTTGGATCGCAACGTAAGAGAGCGTGCTTGCTACCGCTTCATATTTGATGCAAGCTGATCCATCTTTGTCCCGTCCACAGGCACTGCGCGACATTTGGGCTATGGCGGACAGGGGTCAAGACAGCAAGCTCGACATCAACGAGTTCTACGTCGCCATGCACCTGATTGTGTGTGTGAGCAAGCGTGGGCTTCCGCTGCCGTCATCGCTGCCGCAGGAGCTTCACGACTCTGCATTCGGCTCTTCCATCGGCAGTACAGGTGCTGTCTCAGCTCCACAGCAAGCGCCTCCACCGACCTCTGGCGACCCGATGGATGCGTTTGCAGAACTGGCGAGCTCTTCGGACGCGCCGCTGCCCAGTCTGAGTGTACCCGAACCTCCGCGTCAAACCTCCTTTCGCCAAGAGCCACCGGCTCCACAGGCACATGATGCGTATTCGACAACCCCTGCGGTGGCTGACAGCGGCGCTGTTCGGCGGGTGAGTGGTGTCGCTGTGGACGGATCACGCCATGAGTCAGCAAATGGATGGCCTGCAGTCCAGCCGGCAGTCCCGCAGCATGTCGCTGGCAGTGCCAGGGACCGAACCAACTCGGCCTCCTCCATGAGCTCCATGTCAAGCTTCACCGGCATGGCGCCTGTTGTGCAGCCAGTGAGCAGCAATGAACGGATCAACTCTATGGGTGGCGGCGCAGGGCACCCGCCTCTCGTCCCTCCTCAAGGCGGTATGCCAATGCCGGGTTACGGAAATCAGATGCCGCCACCACCACCGAATGTCTACCAAGGTGGAGTTGCTCCGCATGCCGTCCCCGTCGCTCCGAAGCCGTTCATGAGTGATGAGGATGAGCAAAATGCCGTGCGAGAACTGGAGCAGCAGAACGAGTCGCTTGCTGACTCGCTGGCTAGCGTGGAGACGAAGCAGAAGGCGCTCGAGGCGCTTGCGGAGAAGCTGCGCGATCTGGACCAGCTGCGCCACGAGCTCGTGACTCTCGTTGTCAAGCGCGACAAGCTTCGAGCGACGTCGGCGACAGCTTCGGCGGCCGAGAGCGAGGATCCTGCTGAATTGCAGACCCGACTGGCTGTGGAACGCACGCTGCGTGACTTGGTGGCGCAAGAGAAGGAGCGTGTTCAGAAGCTGCAGGGCGATGTTGCTCGCTTCGAATCCGAGCTGAGGGAGGCGTCGCTCAGCTCCTCGTTCACCAAATCGGCCACGATTGCTCCAACGACTGCACCTCTCTCCGTCAGCGGCGGCTTCGGTGGGTTCGGCGAGTTTGGAGCTGTAAAGACTCCGACGCCGGCCTCGACTTCAGCGTCGGCCTTCTCGCCCGTGAGTGCAAACGCATCGGGTTTTGACGGCGGCTTTGGCGACTTTGCCGGCGCCACAACCACTAGCGGCGGCGGTTCTGCGAGCTTCGGGGACTTTAACTTTAACTGATCAATCGATCACTGACAAACGAAGCGTGCTGGTTGAAGATTCCGCTTTGTGAGGTGTGGTGGTATACTGAGGTGTTAGAGGAGTCGTCACCAAGTTGAAGTTGCAGAATGATGGTCTTTACTGTCTCTTTTTGGGCCAATTGAGAAACAGTTGCTCCTCTTGTTTCAGCCAATGCAGCGCGAGGTTTGGGAACCGTCGCGATTGCATTTCCGCACTTTCGGATCGAGCGCCAACATGGAGAGCGAGGGGGACGCGACCGTCTCGCCCGTGCTCGACCGCGCGGAGCAGCGGCGGCGCTATGGCATGGACTGCGGCGACGCGATCCGCTTCGAGGCGGGGACCTGGTCGCCGGGCGGCGAGCACGTGCGCAAGCTCACGGTGCGCAACGTGTCGGCTCGCAGCCTCAAGTTCAAGTTCGAGCTCCCCAAGACCAAGTTCTTCAGCATGGCGTTCCCGACCGTCATCACGCTCAGCTCGGGCATGCAGACGGTGCTGGACGTGACCTTCCGTCCCGTGCGCCTCGAGGAGTACGACGACTTTGTCGGCTTTCACGTGCACGTCATCGAGGGCGGCGTGACGGCCACGAGCGGCCGATTCCGCATCCCACTCACAGCGCGGATCGCGGCGCTGGCCGTCGCCGTGCCGCGGGGGATCGACTTTGGCTTCTGCCCGACGCGCGAGGTCACGCAGAAAACGTTCGAGCTGCGCAACACCGGCCAGCTGGACGCATTCTTTGAGTGGAAGGTCGCCGGTACGGCAGTCCAACATTGCAAACGTATGTGTGTCGATCGCTAGGCGTACTGAGCCGCTGTTGCTTGTGGATAGGAGCGGGAGAGTACGGTGAACCATTCACGATTAGTCCAGCGTCCGGTCATGTCGCTGCGGGGGAGACGCTCGAGCTTACTGCAAGCTTCAGTCCGTCAAGCGCAGCTGTCTTCGTGACCACGACGCTCTGCAACGTTCGCGTACGTGAGTATAGGAATCTATCTGCTGGTACTCTATCTGACGGTGTGTGGTGATGTTACGGGTATCAGTCTGATCTCCATGGTCGAGATATGGCCGACCAGAACGCCCAGGAGACCATGAAGGTGAGCGGGATCAGTAAGTTCACGCATATTTCGACGTCCGAGACCGAAATCAACTTTGGCGATGTCATTGTCGGCGCGCCAGCTTCCTCCTCGGCCAGCGCTGGGCTCGCGCCGACCGAGAAAGAGTTTGTGTTGCGGAATCGCTCGCTCGTGCGCGCCTCGTTTAATGTCCGTGCCGTCGAAATCGACCACGACCCTGTGTTCTTCTTCTCGCCGACAAGCGGCGTCGTCGACCCTGAGTCCTTTGTGACCATCAAAGTGAGGTACACCCCGCTCGGCTACGGCACGTTTACGTGTGACCATTTTGATATCACGACGCCTGGGTCGAATTCAGTGCGGATCACGTGCAAAGGTCGGGCTGTTGGACCAACAATTAGCATGTGGAAGAAGAACAAGGAGTCCAACTTCGTGACCACGCGCTCGGTCAACTTCCAGGACGTTGCGGTTGGAGGGCCTCCCACCATTCGAGTTATCACGTTACGGAACGAATCGCCGCTCGAGGTGTGCTACCACCTGGATGCACAGGAAGACGGTGTGTTTCATTTCGACCGAGTCAGCGGTCAAATTCCACCGCTCCTGGACCGCAATGTGACCATCACATTCGCGCCGACCCAAGCCGGCAACTTCTACCGCCGATTCTTTGTGCTGATCATGAACCAGACGACCCTGTTTGTGGATGTCCTCGGGACCGGATACGACGACAAGACTCGACCATCCCCGTTTCAGCAAGCCCATGTGGACGCCTATCGCCTCCGCGTCGAGGCAGGACTCGGCTTACTGTCCCCGGATCAGCTGGAGAACTACCAGCAAGACCACGGAGACGCGCTTTTCCTCAAAGGTGCGCTTCGACGCGCAAAAGAGTCGGAGCTTGAGGCAAACTCCGATCTCCCACCGCCTAGTGCGCTGCTGACGCGAAGCGGCGAGGCGTCTTTGGCCGAGGTCGAGGTGTCGCACGAGTTTTTCGTTCATGTCGATAACAAGTCCAACCCCGTGGTGGTGACGACGCCGCATCTCGATTTCGGCAACTGCAGCATCGTGCAGTTTCCGTCCAAGAAGAACCTGTACGTGGTGAACAACACACACAGCAAAGTGACGTGCTCCTGGCGGGTGGCAGCTGCAGTGGGCAACTCCTCTGACGCCTTCCAAGTGTTCCCCGAGAGTTGCGACATTGCCGCTGGCGCTACCGTCGAGTTTCGCGTCGCGTTCCAGCCGACACACGCGAACGCCTACTACTTCGCCGAACTCGAAGGCTACGTTGCCTTCAAATCGAACCGCACATTCCGTCTCGTCAACGTCGACACGTTCACACCGCCGTGGTGCATCGTGGCCAAGGTGTGCGGGAACACGTTTCCGTCGCCTACCGAACAGTTCCTATCCAAGCTTCGCTTCAGACTCGTCAAGAACAAGGTGCATTTCCCTCCGTGTCACCTTGGAGACTGCGTATTTCAGACTGTGATGATTGACAATGCGGGCGATACGCCGGCTCTCTTCTCGTTTGTTGAAGACCCGAACGAGATCTTCCAATGCAAGCCCGCGTGCGGCTTCATTCCAGCCAAGTCGTTCCACCTCGTCGTCATCAGGTTCGCACCGCGCCAAGTCCGAGGGTACTCGTACATGATGCCGTGTGTGGTCAACAATGCCATCGCAAAGCCCGAATATATCGAGGTCATGGGGATATGCGCGCGACCACGACTCGCGTTGCCCAGTTGTGGAAGCTCTGACACGAACGACCACAAACTCTTCATTAAACCGACGGCGCTCGGCTTGCGCTCGACGAAGCGGGTGGAGATCGCCAATCTCTCGCGCGTGCCCCTTGTCTATCGGTGGGATATACCCCACAAGTACCAAGGGATCTTCGATCTTCGCCCGAGGCTCGGACGGCTGAATGGATGCGAATCCGCGACGATCGAGTGTGTGTTCACGCCAGGGGAGATCCGCGAGTATGCCAGTCGATTTGCGCTGACAGTCAAGTCGATCAGTGTGGCTCCGAGCCAGCTCAAGAAGAAACATCCGGTGTCAATCGCCCCGCTGCAGGAACTCACTGTTCGCGCTCAGACCAAGGGCACAATCGGTGCGATCCGATTCGAGCCATCCGAGCTCCAATTCGCGACGATCCTCGTCAACACAAGCAGCAAGCAGCACTTTCTCCTAGTCAACACGGCCGACTGCGATCTGCTGTTCCGTCTCGAACCAACGCTGAAAACTGACACGAAGAACGCCACTGCTGATGGTTCTGCTCCAGCAAGTCTGACATTCTCAGAGATACACGGTTGCATCCCTGCCCAGTCACGAAAGAAGATCGCGGTGACATTCCAACCGACCTCAGCAGGCACTTTCAACTTTCGTGTAGCTTGTGTGATTGGTGACGGCGCCTCGAGCTCGCAGCCGAACCGGTGGGACTTTCCCAAGTTCCTTGAGGCTTCAATCGCCATTCGCGGTGACGCGTCATTCCCAACGGTTGAGATCCAGGATTTACGCGTGCCAGGGCTCCCGACATCCCTCGCATGGCAGCAGTTCCAGTGCAACGCTATCAACCAGCTGATGGCTGCGCCACTCGCCGTCGAGAGTGAAGAGAGCAGTGGCACCGAATTGTCCATTCAAGCAGGCAAACTAGCGAGTCCGAGCCAAGCCGAATTGCTGTTCCAGCATTTTGTACTGCCGTTCACGCCAGCGCCACTGGGAAGTCCGCCAGAGCTGGCCTTCTTCCTGTTGCGCAACCCCGGCAACCTTGTCGTAGAATTTTCACTGCGGTTGCCGAAGGAAGGCAGCGTCGAGATCGAACATTGGGCCGAGACCGGCGCGCCATCGCCGAACGAGGTGCGCACGAACGCCATTATAGATGCCAAGATATTTGAACTGTCGCCTCGGCGCGCTACGCTGCTGCCGCACCAGAGCGTGCTGGTGACTCTCAAGTACTCGTACTACTCGGAGCTGTACGGTGGCAAACACGACCTGGCGGTGCGCCTCGAGGTCGACAAAGGCAAGCAAATCGTGCTCGAGCTCCACGGTCACACGCTTGCACAGCGTGAGCCCAAGTTGTTTGTTCCGAACCAGGAATTGTTCCTGTCGCCAGTTATGATTGGCGAGTACCGCCGCAGACTGCCAGCTCCAGACGGGAAGGAAAACCGCAGCCACGAGAACGGCATCACACCGCGTCACCAATCCGGCGGGAGTGGCCCACCTGTTCAACAGCTCCAGGTGTTCAACCGAGGCGATAGCGCGTTCCGACTCGACATCAATAGTGCCGCGTTCGACCGTATCAACGCCGAGAGTTACGGATACCCTGTGATATGCTGCCGCACGTCCTCGGAGATCGTGCCTGCCAAGAGCTCCATCTGGATCGACTTGGTGTTCAATCCGATTCAAGTCGCTTCGATCCGCGCTGAACTCGTCCTCAAGGCGCATGGACTCATGGGATCCACATATAAGGAAGCTGTCATGGTCACTGTCGTCGCGACTGCGTATCACCCGCGAGATCAGATGCTTGATCAGCTCGTGCGAGAGCAGCGTTTAGCTGCATCACTGCCGACCAAGCAACTGCTCGCTATCCCTGGTCGTGCTGCTCGCTTCACCTGCGACAATGTTGACTTTGGCCACGTTCCAATGTACGCGCAGCTCCACCGACTCGTAATACTCCGGAACCAGGCAGTGGGAGATGCCACGAACCCAGCACGCGCATTTTCATACGAATGGGACTCGAGCCACCCGCTCGTCTCGAACGGCACGGTGGCGTTCTCGCCCGCTCGCGGAGACCTCGCACCAGGCGAGAAGACGCTGATCCGCGTCTCTGTCCAAACATCAGGCGACGCCATTGTGGTGAACCATAGCATCGGCTGTCTGGTGACATATGCGCCATCAACGGCAAGTAACGACAACCAGCTCGATGGCTCCGCGCGAAGACAAGAGCCGCCTCGCACGTCGGTCATCAATCGCTCGACAGCGACGCGCCAAGCTGCCGCAGACGACCGAGCCAGCAGCAAGAAGACTCATTCTGGGATGCAAACGGAGCAATCGGATGCTGCCAAGACGAGCAAGAAACGTCAAACTGGTAAAGACACTCGATCCGGGGTCGTCGCCAGCAACCAACAGGCGGGTCCGGTAGCAGAGCCTGTGTTCGTGCAGATCTACGCCCACGTCCTCCCGGACACCGTGTTCGAGAAGCACTACCCACACGAAGTGATTGAACGCCTACCGTTGACTACCCCTGTTCACTCGACTGTGGCTGCTGTTCATGGGACGCGAAATACACGAACGCCCATGCTATCAGCGACTCGGACTGCCAAGACGCCATCGATGCTCGGCATCGGGTCGGCCACACTGGTTCACCACAACAGCAATTCGATGTTCTTGAGGACTGACGAGGCTATCGCGAATTGCCGAGATGTGTTGTGCGATGTCGTGGAGTCATTGGTTGTGGATGTGCTCAATTCGAGCGACGTCGTCGGGGTCATGAAGGAGCAGCTCGAGCCGACTTCCCGCTACGACCGCGCCTTGCTCCAGGGCGGTCCGAGCGACGCCGCGCGCGTGCTCACTCGGCAAACAACATTGTGTCGACGCGCGCGCCAGAGCGCCGACTGCCAGGCGATCCTGAGCGACGTGCTCGAGAACACGGTGGCCAACGTCATGCAGGAGCTCTTCCACGGCGATCTGGCAAGCGAGTTGCTCTGTGTGCCGCGCAAGGCAGTGTTCCCGTCGGGTGTACGCAGCAATGGGCTCGAGGCGCAGTGAGGGTCGAGTTCGGGTGTTGTCTATTCAAGGCACATCAAATACTCTATGCTATCTCTCTTCTTCTCTGAACGCGCCGAGTCTACTGCTCGGAAGTGGCAGAGGACTTGTCATGCGACTCCTTGGCGTCGCGCGCGCGCTGCTCGTGCACCTCCTTGGCGAACGTCTCGGCCACAATGAGTGGGAAGACGAGCGTGGCGTCGGCGTAGAGCTTGACCGGCTTGGAGCCGAGGCGCAGCTTGCCCCACGAAACGGCCTCGTCGGGACGCGCGCCGGCGTCCGAGCCGTCAAACTCCTGGCCAGTGTTGACGAACACGGCATAGTCGGCGCCGTTGCGCATGAGGTTGGCGTTCAGGATGTGATGCTTGATCATTCCGCCACCCAGCAAAATGACGCCGGTCTTGCCCGGCGCGCGGATCGCGTGGTCGTTCATACGGCGGATGTCGCTGGCGATGTCGAGCACGAGCCCTTCCTTGCGGTACGAGTGGAAGTAGATCATGTCGCCGATTGAGCCATCCGTGAGCGACGGGCAGAAGACGGGGATGTCGTTCTTGTAAGCCCAGTAGTAGACCGAGTCCTCGTTGTTGATCTCCTTGCCGAGGCGGTGGATCATGGACGAGGGAGACCACAGAGTCCCTTTCGTCTGCTGCTCAAGCAGCATGGCGTCCAGGATGGGGTTCATGAAGTCCTCGAACTTGCAGTAGTTGTCGTTCGGCACGAGCAGGTTGCCGATGCGGTTGATGCCGCGGCGACGCAGGTTCTCGCCCTTGAGGTGGAAGTCGCCGATGAAGGTGGGAGCCAGGCACTTGATCAGGTCCTCCTCGATGCCGCCGGCACTCGATACGATCACATCCACGAGCTTGTGCTGCGCCAGGAAGCGGAGCGACTCGCGCAGACCGCTCGAGATGAGGTTCGACGTGTAGCCCAAGAAGATCTTGGTCTTGACCTGCGCGCGGTACGCAGGGTCCTTCTTCTCCTCGTCGTGCTCGTCCTCAGGGATCGGCTCATCGCTCAGCCGCCACTTGCGCTGCGAGCCACCACAGCCAATCGTTCGTCATCCATCAATGTGTCATGGATTGAGGCGATCTCCTCAACGATTCCCCGACGCAAGCCACATCCACGAGCCGCTTACCATGCGCTTGATCTCCTCGATCGCCTCGCCGAGGTTGGTTCCCTGGTACCCCATCGTCAGGTACGACTGCATGAGCTTCGCGTAGTCGACGCCTTCATTGAAGTCGTAGCTGGCACACAGCAACTCAAGTCAGTCATCGCCAAGCACTTGACAATAGCGGCGACACGACCGAGCTCGTACCCGCGCACGTGCGCGCTCTTTCCCTCCAGGTCCTCCGACTTGACGAGCACGGCCTCCTGGGCCACCTGCGGCGGCTGCGCGGTCTTGTCGCTGCTCATGGCTGTGGCAGCAATGGCTTTCTGATCCGCTTGTCACCTCTGACACTATTCGCTGACTGGCAGAGGAAGGCAGGAGTGTTTGCATAGCCATCCGAATAAAAGACTCATGTCACAAAAGACTTGCAGCATCTATACTGACAAAATCACAGTCAATGCGCGATGAAGTGGAAGTGTACACTTTACCAGTCGTGAACGGTACAGTCGATCTTGACACCCAAGAGTGACGCTCATGCAAATCAGCCCAAAGCGCGGAACACCAAAAGCGACCAGCGAGAGGCCGAGCGCAGGGACGGCGAGGCGGACGCCATGGCGGACCACGCGCCGGGCAGCAGCCTGTTCCAGATCCGACGCGTCTTCGCGCTGCGCGAGGGCGGCCGGGACGCGGCGCCGTGGCCGCGGCACGCGCAGGTGGCGGCGCTGGCGGTGCACACGCTCGAGAAGAAGCAGCTGCTGGCGCTGGCAGTGTCCCCTGCGCCGATGGACCCCGCGGCGGTGGCGGCGTTGGCGGCCGGTCCAGGTGGTGCGAAAGCGGCGGCGGCGGCGGCCAAGGCGGCGCAGACCGTGGGCAACTTCCTGCTACTGCGGACCGTCGAGGAAGACCGACGCGCGCGGCTGTGGCGTTTGCCCGTGTCCTCCACGCCCAAGCAGCAGCGCGCCGGCAAGACGGAGCGGCTCGTGGCGCTCGAGTTCAGTCCCGAGGGCGACTGGCTCGCTGCGCTCTCGAGCCGCAAGAACCGCTTCCACCTCATCCCCGTGCTCGCGCTGATCGCCCGCCAGCGCCGCGCCTTGCTCGACGCGTCCTACCGGCCGCCGCACAACCGCGAGCTGCTGAGCGTGACGCAGTCGGTCATGAACGCGCAGATGGCCTCGTACCTGCGCGCGACGAACGAGTTCGGCGGCATGAACGGCGCGCGGTACCACTCGCAGGTGGCCGGCGACGACGAGCAGATGAGCACGCTCGAGTTCGGCGTCGGCATGGGCGACGTCACGTGCGTGCGCTGGTGGCGCTCCTTCAATGGCAAGAACTACTGTCTCGTGGGCGGTGCCGAGAGCCTCGTGTCGATCGTCAACGTCGAGGAGAACGCGGAGGAGTGCCGCTGTGAGCTCGCTGACGCTGGCGCCATCGAAAGCATCGATTTGATCCTTGAGAACTTCCGGCGCGAGAGCCGCACGTCCATGCTGGTCAAGGCCCGAGGAGATGACGCTGTCGTGCGCTACTACCGCGTCGTGCTTGAGAAGAAGTATCAGGCCATGCCGCCCAAGGGAGGCGGCAAGGCGGCCAAAACGGGTGGCGAGGACAAGGCGTCTAGCTCTGACGACGACGCCATGCCGTCGAACCAGTTCACGATGTTTCCGAGCGGCAACAGGGCTCCCAAGTTTGTGGTCAAGACGTTTCCCGAGCACTTTCTACAGGACATGGACTTCCGGCCGCAGCGCGTCAAGAAGAACACCCCGCATGTGCAACTGTTCGCCATCAACGGTCTCATGCAGTCTGCGTCGTCGATGGCGCTGTACGACTCGAAGCTGCGCAAGGTGAATCTGTATTCAAACTTCCACTGGAGTCTGAAGGGTGCGTACGAAGTGCCGAATCTCCTCGCTTCAGGCGATCCAGATACGAAGACGGCGTCACAGGGCCAGGTTGACGACAAGTCCAGTCAGCAGCCAGTCGAAGGATCAGGCGAAAAGTCAACTGCCGACAAAAATGCCGAAGGAGGAAACGAAGGATCAGAAGTTGGACAGCGCGAAAACGATCTCGAGGTGGAACTTACGTACTGCTCTTCGGATCTGATGCTGCTGCAAGCGCACAACACGGAGACGAGCAAGACTATCTCGACGTGGGTATCCCTTCCGTCCCACCAGTCGTTTGACGACGAAGTCGCCTCGGCGCACATCGTGCACTATTTGTCTCTGCACAACAATGAAAAGGTGGAGCGTGTAGTGCAGAGCACCGCGCGCGGCAGCAGCGACAATGACCGTGGACGAGGCTCGCAGACTTCGAGCGACTCGGAGGTGATTTACATTCTCCAAACCAAGCACAACGTGTACGAGTGTCGTCCGCAGTGGTCTCGTGTAGCACTGTTCAAGGCTCTCTGCGCGCATTCCATCGCACTGCCGAATGCGCTGTCCATCGGATACGCGTTGGGGATCGACATGGCCTCTCTGTGCCAAGTGGCAGCCAACACACTCTACGACAACGCTGTACAAGGCAAAGTCACATGCGATGCGACTTTCTTGAGCTGGATGCGCGACCTGTTTGAAGTATCCCGGTCACTGCCATCCACAGCTGTTCGACAGCTTACTGCCATTGGGGGTGCTACGTACGCTATCGAGTACGCGAAGGACATTTTGGCGAAGCCACCACGTGAATTTGACTACGACTCGGCCGAGAGGAGTCGAGTGGCGTTCTTGCTGGTTGATTTGCTGCTTCAACCTCGGTTGGTTGTTGATGAGAATGTTGATGGCGGGATCGGAGAGACGCAGGAGCAAACACCTGGTATTTCTTCTAAATCTGATGAGCGCGATCAGTGGTTGCTCCAGTTTCTGGTCAGCAATGGCGACTACGATGCAGCCGAGGTGGTGGACCTGTGCCTCGAGCACCAACGAGTGGATATTGCCATCCGAGTGGGAATGCAGCGGGAGGATGTGGCAATGGTACTCGGCAAGATCATCGCTGCAGGACTTGCCGCGTTTGTTCCCGTCACTTCTGTCCAGCAATTATGCGAAGCCAACCAAGCAGCAGCTCTGATTGCGCCTGCAAGCCGCCTTATCTGGAGCTCTCTGCCGTTGGAAGTGCAGATTCATGTGCTATTGGCCTACCACCCAGCGATATTCCAGCTTCGGGACTGGGTGACGCGACATATGATGGACATCCCTGTCTCCCTTTGCAGGCAATTGGCCGAGGTGATTGATTCTTTACGGACAGCACCTGCTGGTGACGAAGACACAAACCCCATGATCGCGATCGCCGGTGGAGCATCGGCGAAACTGCCTCTCGAGAGCGTATCCTCGTCAGAGTTCATTCGGTCGTCACCAGAAGAGCGAATCGAGCTCTTTTTGACAGCAGTGCTGCGCTTGAATTGGTCCGAGAGTGGCGACGTTACCAATGCCTCGTCACATTCCACGGTCACCAACGACGCATATTCGCAAGCGAAACTGGAGGCGTGGATGACTGAGCTAGCGGACAAGTATCGTCCTCCGATCATGGTTGCCCGGTGCATTGACTACGGGAACTGGTCGGCGGCTGCATGTATCTACGAGGCGAACGGCGAGCTCGTTGAGGCACTCGAGTGTCGCCTGAACGCCAAGAAGGCTCTTCAAGTCGTGTCGTCTACGACTGTGGAGTCGGCGCTTTCCCCCACGGACACAGCTTCGAAGAAGAAGGGGAAACCACGGCGTCGCCAGTTCTCGATCGAATCGGACGGACTCGCGCCTGAGGAAGCCGAGCGCCAGGATGCAATGCGAGAGGAACTGTTGGAGCTGCTCGACTCGCTTGTGGTGCAGCGTCATGACGAGAAGCGGTCCTCAGAGAGGCTACGAGCGGCCATCCTGGCCCGACTTTTGGTCAAGTGGGTTGAGTCCGGCTTGGGCCGCACCGAGCTTGAGGTGTTTTTGGTCGACCCGAACGTGTATCCTCACGTGTCGGCGCTCCTCGCTGCCATATTCTTCTCGGACTTGGTCGCGGCTGTCGGTGGGAACGGAAGCGGCATCACTGCTGGCGACGACGAGCAGAACGATACTGCTGTCGGCCAATTCGACGACCGCGACAAGGAGTGGGTCGCCAAATGCCACGCGCTCGAGTTCTCGGGCCAGTTCCTCTTCCGTGTGTGCACGTCCTTCCTGGAGCGCGGAGACTTGGCGGTCACTGCACCGCTCCCCGCCGCTATCAACCCGCAGGACACGCCGACGTCGCCGACAATGCAGCTGCTGAACCTCGTCAAGGACAACATTGTGGGGAACGACGTGGCGCACACCGCCGTGCACATCGGACCTCACTCGGCGCAGGCGCTCGGCAAAAGCGACCCGCTCGAAACGCATGTCAAGGTCTTCACGTGCGGCCACGTGTTCCCCAAGCGCGTCTTCGACGACGAGGTGGTGCCCGAGTTCGAGAAGCGCATGAACGCGCTGCCGGTGCTGCTGCTCACCACCAAGCAGCTCTTCGCGCGCGAGTTTCGTCGCAGCATCGCCGAGGCTCCATGTCCGGTCTGCAGCTTCAACAAGATCTGCGAGCTGGTGCACGAGCATATGGTGCGTGAGCGACTGCAGCAGCAAGAGCAAGCCGCCGATCGGCGAGGAGTTCGACGGCAGCACAAAACTCCAGGGCTGTACTTCCTGCATCAGAGCGCGAGCGAACGCTCGTCCTTTTCGGCGTCCTCCTCGCGACTCGGTCGCGCGCAGCAGCTCGAGCGGTGGGAGTGGCGAGAGCAGATGGCCACCACGAACCGAGCGGCAACGACAGCGACAACTCGCACGCGACAATCAGCCTAATCGAACCACCAGCTCGGTCAACAAGCAACAGTGTGTGCGCGTGTTAGACACTCGATGAGAGAGTGGATGCGGGATGGAAACATGAGTGAAATGAGTGTTGCCATGACGACAGCTAAATCCTGCGTCCGTGTCATTCATTGTATGTGTGCCATAAATTAGATAGATGTCATCAACTACTGCGAGTTCGACCAAGGAGACCGCCGCGAGATCTATCTCTTGGCCTTCTTGCCTCGCTTCGTTTTCTTGTCGGCGTTGCGCTTGTCCTTCTTCATGCGCGGGTCCACGAGCTTGACCTTGCCGCTCGGCTTCTTGCCGGCGCTCTGGGCCGTCGACGACCGCCCGCCACGACGAGAAACCACGTACACCTTGTTCTGCTTCTTCATCTGCGCACCCTTCATCGCCTTGTCGATAGCCTTCAGCTTCTCGCGCGTCGACATGTCAGGCAAGTTGGCGATGTCCGTCGCCTTCTTCTTCGCAGCCTTCAGCTTCTTCATGTGTTGCCGGTTCTTGCGGTTGCGCGCCTCGGCCACCTTCTTCACCGGCTTCGACGCCATCTCGATGAACTTCTCCTTCATCTGCTCCATAATGTGCTTCGGGATCGGGATCTGCGGTCGGTAGTGCTTCTCCTCGTCATCCATGAACCAGTCAGGAAGGTCAGCCGAGTCGTTCCACGCGTATCGGTTGTAGCTCGCGTCGATCATGTCCTTCGCCTTCGACCGCTTCACCATCATGGTCGCCAGCGCCAGCGTCCGAGCACGATCCTCTGGGTCGTAGTCCTCATGGTCAGAGTCGTACTTGCGGTCGTCCACCTTAGGCAACAGAGCGTCATCATCCTCATCGTCGTCGTCGTCGCTCGCGGCAACCTCCTCGTCCTTGCCAGCAGCGACAACCTCGTACTCGCCGACGTTGGTGTCGCCCTTGAGCGCCGAACCCATGCCAGAGCGGATTAGAGCCTTCTTCTCCGCCGTCGCCTCGTCCTCGACCTCTTCCATCGCTTCGTCCTCATTGTCAGCAGGCGCGGCAGCAACGTCGAACTCGGTGCCGAACTCCATCTCGTACTGCTCCTCCTCCTTCTTCTGCTTCTTCTTGGTGCGTCGCTCCTGACGTTCCATCGCAGCCTTGCGCTTCTCCTTGCGAACCTGCTTGTCCGTCTTCGGCATCGTCGGCAACGCGAACGACTCCTTGTCGTCGACACCGTCGAACAGCTTGTTGTCGGAGAACCAGCGCGACACAGCAGCACTCGGCTTCTCAGGGAACTTGAGCTTGACGTCGAGCTGATCATCAGCATCTTCGTCACTGTCATCGTCCGAACTCTGCAATCAACGCAAACATACACAGTCAATATATGCACAAATGAGGAGGATGTCGGATGCACAAAGGACTGCATGGGTTTGACGCCGAAGCGCAGACCCACGCGGTCAGACATAATGGCATTCCCGATGGTGTTGCTCTCCCCCATGTTTGACAACTGAGCAGAGTACCGCGCAACCCGGAACAGATAACACGAATGGGGGGATCGGGACGCCAACATGCAATATGCAAATACACGAACAGAACATACCTCGTCGGGGTTGATCATCTGCCGGTACGCCTGAGCATCGCCATCGTACATCTCGCTGTCCTGGACGAGCGCCTCGCCGGCGAGCGCACGCTTGGCGATCTTGCTGCGCTTCACAGCTTTCTTCGTCTTCACATCATCGCCGCGACGAGTCAGGAAGTCGTCGTACAGCTTGTCCATCTGCGACTCGAGCAGCTCGTCGTACGCCTCCTCGCTGTCGACCGACTCAGCATCCGACTCATCGTCTTCACTCGAATCGTCATCGTCCGAAGAGTCGGCTCCAGCGTTCTCGATCGCGTCCACCTTCGACTTCGACATGCCAAGCTCCGACAAGCTGAAAGCCGACTCGGCCTCCGTCACATCGATGCCCTCCGCATTCATGCCCAGCGCCGCGCGAATACGAAGCTTGCGCTTTTTTTCTCGTTCCTGTATCAAGAAACAACATCGAATCGTGAGTGAAACAATGCTCACAAGGAGAAGGATCTCAACACACAATACACACATGCACTCATGCCGGTTGTCTGAGCACAAGAACGATTCGGGACCTTACGGTTCGAAAGGCCCAAATAGCTGAAGGCTGCAGATTACTCTCGGCGAGTTCAATAGCCGGTCTGTTCAAGGACCATTTCCATACCGAAGTTGATCGGAAGGGGCTTTGGATACCGCCAACATACACATACACATGCAAGCACACCAATACAAATATACAGCACGGCGGCGGCCGACCCGAGCGCATCGATCAAGACTGTCCAACCCAAATCGATCGACCATCGCACCGATCCCCGAGGGGACAGCGAGGCCGAGATAGGGAGTCGGGAGTTCGATATGGGCGCGTAACGGGAGTCAGGAGGGTTAATCCTAAACGAGCCAAACGAGCAGTTGTGGCAAGGACTACTGGGATACGCCCAAAGCCTCGGAATCGACCGCCGTCCGCAAATACACAAACATGCACACTCATGCATCAGACACCCACATACCTTCTTCTTCTCGCGCTTCTTCTTGGCTTGAACGTTCGCACGAAGCTGAGCCAGCTCTTCTCGGACCAGAGCGTCCTTCTCCTTGTCAGTCAGCTCCTTCGTCTCCACCTCCTTCACAGGAGCGGCTTCCACCACAGTCTCGGCATCCTTCGGATCTTCCGCCTTCAGCAATTCATGCTTGTACGCGACCATCTTGCCGCGCCACTTCAGCAGCAGCTTAAAGTCCGCCTTGCCAAGAACCTATGCAAACACCAAAGCATCGTGAGTAATTGACCATCCAGATCGTCAACAACCGCGAACTGGAGACGATGGAGTAGGTGAGTGGTTGTGGATCAGACTGCTCAAGGGCATCTTGCAGCAACGCCAACCAACTGGCTCCACGGTGGGTTTTCCAGAAATTAATCCGGCGCCGGGACAACAGCGGGGCTCAGACGCTTTCAGCTTCTCTTCACACCCACAACCTCTCCCACCCCCTCGCACTCCTCCCAGTCGGTCAACAATCGTTCAAACGGCGACATACCTTCAGATCCTTCAAGCACTCAACGATCTCCTCGGTCGTGTCCGGGTGATCCTTGTACACATCGTCTTCTTCACGGAAGTTGATCGCCGTCGTGTCCGTCAAAAGTCGGATCGGGTCGGAACTGTCGACGAACTGCGACGCGCTGCACTCGTTCGTCAACGTCATGCCGAGGGCTTCATCGTAACCTGAAATGCAAACGAAGTGGATCAGTAAGTCACGCTCGGTCAAATACACGCACACATACATATACAGGCAGGAATGTCATAGATCTCACCCCTGCAGACAGCAAAGAGCCCCGTCGCACGCCAACTGATCCCGAAAGACCAACCAACGCACGAACAAGACATGTGCTGCCTGCATGAGTGCTTGATAATTGCTCTTGGCTACAAGTAGCACTAGCGACCAATGGATGTGTGTGGCTCGCTAGAGACTCTAGAGAATGCAGCCGAACATACAAATATGCACACACACAGATGCAACACTCACCTTCACGATGGCGCTTCTGTGCACCGTACTTGGGATGGAAGATCGTAATGCTCTTCTCCTGCGAGTCCACCTGGTCGAAGACGTACTTCGGGTCGAACAGCTTCGGGTCAATCGAGTGCGGCGCCAAGTACTGCTCGCACACGACGAAGATCTCGGCCGACTCGTTACGCGACGACAGCGGCTTGGTTGCGCTGACCTTCTTGAACAGCTGCTTGAACACCCACAGCAGCGCGTTGTAGTCCTGCGAACGGAAGACCTTGCTCACGAAGGTACCGCCGCGACCCATGACATCCACAGCGAGCTTGAGTGCCACCAACGCCAGCTCGTTCTGCACGTACGCGTCCTTCGTGTACTCGGCACCGACGTTCGGCGCACCGTCGCACAGCACGACATCCGCCTGCCAACTCTGGATCTCCTGCTTGATGATCTGCCGACACTTGACGGTCGTGATATCACACTGGAAGGTCTTGACGCCGCGGATGGGTCGGATGGGAAGCAAATCTATACCCAAAATGATGCTCGACGCAGGCATGTACTTGGCGGCCACCTGGCACCAACCGCCGGGGGCGGCACACAGGTCGATGCATACCTTGGCCGTCGACAAAAAGTCGTACTTCTTGTTCAGCTGGATGAGCTTGAACGCCGACCGAGCGCGGTACCCCTGCTGTCGCGCGAGGTTGTAGTACTTGTCCTTATCGTGCTTCTTGCGCTTCACCATGGCGGCGACTCTGGCCCGCGAGCGGCTGCGAGGAAGGCACGCCGCGAACGGACAGGTCGGCTGCTTGCTCCGCCGCCACCAATTTCCGAAAGTGAATGCCGAGCAATTTGCGAAAGTTGCCGTGGTGACTAGGATGAAAAACCTTGTCGATGTGTTGGATAATGAGGTTTTTCATCGCGAACACAGCTTCCCACCAACCAAGTCAATCAAGCATCGAATACGACATATTGGCCGCTCATGCAACATGTGTTGATTATTACATTAATACCCTTTTGTGGCAATACAATCACGATATCGACACCCACATTTGGACTTTACACCAAACGACGCGGCTCCTCGGCGGAGAATGGCACTTCAAGCCGCAACTACCCGACGGATCGCTCCGCTGCGGCAAGATCGCGGTCGTTCGTCCCCCTCCTCCCTGCCTACCCTGCTTGTCGTCGGTCAGTCGCGAAGCTACCAGCTCCACCGCACTGCGAAGTGTCTTCAAACCCACCTCTAGCTACCATGTCGGATGCCAAGGCGACGCACAAACACCCGGCGCACTCGCCGTGCTGCGACCTGCTGAGCGACACGCGCGCGATCCAGCACCTGCTGGACAACAACGAGAACTGGCGCTCGCGGAAGATGCAGGAGGAGCCCGACTTCTTCAAGCGCACGGGCGAGAAGCAGACGCCGCGCTACCTCTGGATCGGCTGCTCGGACTCGCGCGTGCCGGCCGAGGAGATCACGGGGCTCAAGCCTGGAGAGATGTTCGTGCACCGCAACATCGCCAACCTCGTCGTGAGCAACGATATCAGCAGCCTCTCGGTCATCCAGTACGCCGTCGAGCAGCTCAAGGTCAAGGACATCATCGTGTGCGGCCACTACGGCTGCGGCGGCGTCAACGCTGCCATGTCCAACAAGCAGCTCGGACTCATCGACAACTGGCTGCGCAACATCCGCGACGTCTCGCGCATGCACCAGGCCGAGCTCGAGTCCATCACGGATGTGACCCAGCGCTCGCGCCGTATGGTCGAGATTAGCGTGCAGGAGCAGTGCTTCAACATCTTCAAGATCAACATGGTGCAGTCCCACCAGATCAAGCACGGCTACCCGCGCATTCACGGGTTCGTGTACGACATCCACTCAGGCTCGCTCAAGGAGCTCGAGCTCGACTATATCAAGCACCTGAGCAGCTTCCGCGGCATGTACCGCCTTCACTCATTCCCCGGCGACGAGATCCCCACGACCGAGAGCCAGGTCCGCCGCAACATGCTGCTCGACTTTGCCGACGGACACGAAGAGGAGCCTGGCACGGTCAGCGTTCGCTACATCACTCGTCGCATGAAGGGCGAGCCCGATCTTTTCGACTCGGAGGACGTCGACTACGCTATCGAGCGCGCGGTCAGCCGGTCGGGCGACCCGAATAGCGCCTTCGTTCCCATCCAGGCGCTCATCGACTACTTCATGTCGGACTCGGGCGAGGCTGAGAGCAAGTGCGACAAGTGCGACAAGTAGTAGGATCTCATCTCGGTGATGATACGTCGATGGTTGTATATGCTCTTGTGTCCTGATCGATGGAGCCTTGCTCGGTGTAGTGTAGTGCATCGTGGGATGCTCAACATTTCACTTGACCCAACAATTCAATCCAGCGCTGTCAACGCTAGCCATTCTCTCCTCCTCACACTTGCATAGGGCAAATGTGCAGTCATCCTTACCAGATTCTTGGCCGTCCTAATCGTCGAGTATAGCTGCTCAATAGCAAAACAAGCATCATCGTCGAGCTAGACAAGCCCGTCATAGGCATCACAGATATTCCATCGGGTGAGAACTGCTATTGTCGTTAGCGACTCGATACCCTCGACACGTTCGGTCTATGCACGCGCTTCACGTCGTGGCGGATTCAGCCGCCATCGATGGCAGGCACGCGCACAGTTTACAATACGCGTCCTGCCAATCGGACGACGCCAGCGAGCTCTTGGGGTGAGACTGTTCGTAGAGTTTGGTCATCTTCGCCACGATCTGCGCGCTCGCCTCCTCGAGCTGCCTCGTCTGATACGCGCGCTGTTGCAGCGTCTTGATCTCGGCAACAAATTTGTTGGCGCCGCCGGTCCCCAGACGCTTTCTGTCTTTGCTCATCGTGCTGCTGTCGAAGGATTGCCACCACGCGCCGTCGCTCAGCATCTGAATCATCACGGCCTCGACTGCGAGCGTAAAGAAACACCCGTGCTTGTCAGAGATGTTGGCTCGACTCCCCTCACTCTCGTCGTCTCTCCTCTCTATATGGGCTTGGAGACCTCGATCGAGCTGAGCGTTGGACGCGCCGTCGACCTCCTTGAAAATCGCGCCAACGAGTAGTGGCTTGAGTTGTAGCTTCCCATTCGTTAGATCCGGGAGTATCTCGTCGGACAAATCCATTTGCATCCATGTGATGGACATGGTGAGCAGTGAGTCGGCGCACCGCTTCATAGCGGACTCCACGACTTTATCCCAATACTCGCTGATCTGCACAGCAAGAATCGGATTATTCTGTAATAGGTTGCCGCGAACCGAATGACATTGTGCTCACCTTGGCTTTGGAATCGCGACTCTGGATTACTGACTTTGGAATGTACTCCATGACGATGTTCATTGACCTTGAGTAGCAATCGTCGTTGATGTAGGCGACGTTGGTGAGGAGACCCACAATCTGTTTGAGCCGCAATGAGCTGGAAGCCTTGGAGCTGGTAAGGTATCTCACGACCTCTGTCGAGTAATGCAACAGAAGCTCTTCTGATTCCTGCAGCACGGCCTCATACACTTCGGCAAGACTTGGAGTCGAGGCAACCAATCATGCTGCTCGTTAGTGGTGGGTGATATAGTGAGAGTTGAGCGGGATAAACACTTACTATGACGTGGCACAAGACGGATTGAGAACGCGCTGAACATCTCGCAGATACTGCTGGATGTTACTGTAGAACGAACGCCCGCTCTGCGTCAAGATGATCTCGCTGTCATACTTGTTCTCGGGATCTCGGATTGACCGCTTCATCATTTCCCAGCGCTCGCGCTTGATCTCGTCCCGAAGTGTGCTCTTGATGGAGCAGGCGTAGTTCTTCAGATACGCTTCAATACCGTGCACAAGATGCGGAGCAAGGCAGTGCGCGGTGGGTAAACCCGCCAACTCGAGCTGTCTCGAGCCGTAGAAGACGTATCGCAGCGCATTCGACACGAATTTGGTGACATTCTTGAACTCTGGGACATCGATCGCGACGATATTCGTTGTCGAGGATATTGTCGCAGTTCTGGAGGCTCCATTCGTTGCCGAGACGGCTTGCGCCGCGTTCGGGAAGATGTGGAAGATGATTTCCTTTGCAAATCGCTCCAGCTGAGCAGAGATCCAAACGGTCAGCGAAATAAAGTGCGAGCTGCTTTGCCCTCGGAAGCTACATCAGAGAATGGACACGCGCAGTCAGCGAAAGCAATACACTGGAGAGAAATCGGAAAAGCAAAGCAAGTGCAAGCAGCATCTCACCTGTGCTCGTAGTCCTCGTAGCACACAAGCAATGACGAGAAGAACGTTCGAGAGAGGTTGATGACGTAGTTTAACGAGTTCCCGTACGATGGTACATGCCGCAGTTGAAGTGCCATCCGTACCGAGTAGTTTTGAAGGCACATTTCAGTCGCTAGCTGGGTCTCTCCGAGCTGGATCAGATAATTTAGATGATCTTCTTTCTTGTGCATTCGCTCCGAGGCTTGCAGCGACCCGTTGAAGTCCTCCACCATTTGGTGGACAAATTTACTGCGCAATTCGAGGATCTAAGACCAAGCAGGGTTTGTGACGAGTGCATCAGTAGTTGCAGGGTAACCTATACACGCAAAGTAGATCACCTTGGCATGTTGGACATCGCTCGAGTGAGCAGGATTCTGCTTTTGCTTTTGAAGGTATTCCAACATCTGCGAGGTGAACTGTTGAAAGTCCCGCTCGTTCAGAAACACCTCCAAGTCGAATAGAAAGCCGTCGAGTGCGTTGCTCCTCGCTCGAGCGTCTTCTTCCTTCTCGACCACGTTGTGGACTGGTGGGAATCGTTTGCCTAATGAGCCACACAAGCTTGCTTAGTACCTTGAGTAAAGTGGACGGAATCTGTCATGTCCTCGCAATCGCACCAGGTGATGTATCCAGCGTTGCAGTCTTGAGGGTGTGGATGGAGCGTTTGCACTCAATGACCATTGTCTTGAGCTGCGAAACGCTGTTCTCCATGGTCTTAATCTCCGCGGACGCTCGGATGAACGACGAGTAGTTGCTGCTGATCTCCTCTTTCAGCTCCTCAATCGTTTGGTCCTGAGAATGGAGCATTGTCATGAGTGAGGTGTAAACAATGCAGCCCTTGAGTAATCGTGCTATGGTCTCACCTTTTGAGCGACAAGCTTCTTGCAATGCGCGTCGATCTTTTCACTCGCGTGCTTGCGTAGGAAATCCTCAGCGTACTTCTTGGCATCAAAGTGGTCATTACCCATGAGGTCGGCGATCGACTGGCCCCGCATGTTCAGGTGGTTCTTGGGCTGCTTAGGCGCCACAGCATCCACAAACTTGAATCTGCCCGAGTCGGAATCGTCGAACACGTGCGACTTGAGTGGGACAATGAGCTTATTGTCGACGAGGTCCTGACCGATTTGCAAGATCTGGTCGTGCGAGATGGCGGGATTCTGCTTCCGGATAAAGTCCACCACGTCCTTGGCCGTGAACGACTTGCTGATCTGCACTTGCCATGCCATCGACTTCTTCATCTGGTCGCAGAGCGTGCGCAGGTCCGCGACGCTCAATGATCCGGCAAAGTTGAGAGCAGCTGCGGCCTGTGGTCGCTCATCTCGGCTGAGAGTTTCGCTGCCTAGCGTCGATGTCGGATCACCGATGGTGTCCTTGTCCCGATCGTTCTTCTGCACGCCAGCGACCGATGTCAGCGCTTGGATCCAGGCGTCGCGGTCGTCTGTGGTCGCGGCGCGGTACTCCTTCTTCTTGCGGTACAAGGCAATAAAGAAACCGCGATGGTGCACATCGGCCTCGTTCTTGTCCACCGAGATAATCTCCAGCGTCGCGAGCGTGGACAGAGGGGTAGTCGACTCCATCGAATCATAGTATAGCAGCTGCCTCGGCGTCAGGATGAACTGCTTCTTCTTCCACCCGCCGGTGCGCCGCTGTCCAAAGGGAAACCCACGCCATTCACGTCAGTTTGGCGTCCTGACAAGCTCAACGAAGACGCCGAAAGGCAAGACACACGCAGTTAGGAGTTAGCAACAATATAACGCACCCGCTTTTCCAGCACGCCTTCGTGGACGGCGGCGCCGAGTGCCTCCCCTGCGCTCACCATTGCTGTCCAAGGTTTGTTTTGCTTTTCGCGAACAACGGCTCTTCAAGATTGACATGGTATTTAGCCGAGTTGGTACAGTACGCTATGAAAAATTCTGAAACCAAATAAAAAGTCTGGCGAATGCAATCACCACGAACAGCAATCTTCACCAGTCAGATCAGCATGGCACCGTGATTTCAACGACGATCGGAGACCGATAGTTGCTCACACTTTCGGCAGATGGGCCCGGTCATACTCCTCACAGGATACGTCTACACAGTTCTGGTTTGCAATTCGGACGACTGACTACTTTTACGACCTGAAAGTGGAAGGGCTGTCAACAGCAGCGGTAAAGCAGTTCCGCATCGACACTGGCCACTTCGTCTGCGACCGAATATAGTTTCTTGGCCGCAGTATTACTCTTCATCTTCAGCGCGAGACCAGTGTGCGTCTCGCGGCTCGTGTTGCAGATGCGACTCGGTGCCGGTCTTCGATGCATCTATCTCGCAATCTCCAGGCATGTTGGCGAGCCCCTGCTTCATCAGTTGCTGGTGCCTCGACTCGAGAATCCCCTCGAGCCGCACAAGTGCCTCGTACGAGTGCGATCGCGTCAACCTCGGCGACGACAACGGCTCACGGTCTTCGAGTGGATCGAGACCCGCGCTTGTTTGGGATGCGTCTAGGCTCAGCTGATCCATGGACGCTCCGGTCCTTGCCTTGCGCAAAGCAACAGTATAGTTGTGACCATCTGAATAGCAAGATGCACAGTAACAAACACAAGCTGTCTTACCTGACGATCGATGGTGGCTGGATCTTGGCGCTCATGTGCCGGATCGGCTAGATCTGTCGCGGTGTCACCAGCGACTAGAATATCCTGCCTCCGCTGGAACCAACAGTATCAGTTGTAAGCACAGTTCTAGGAACAGGAGCATCAACACCCGAAACCTCACATCTTCGAGCACGCGGATGAGAAAGTTAACCGTCTCCAGAGTCATATCTCCAACATCTCCGAACGCGCCGAGGCGTATAGCGGCGCCTTGGACTTCTCCACCACCTCCGGTCTCTGTCTGCGTCCCCTGGCTCGCTTGGGATCGGATCGTGCTGGCGCCTACCCTGAAACCAGGCGAGCTAGCGTCGGCAGTCTCCCTTGCTCTCTGGGTGTTTGTGCTTCCTCGTTCCACTCGACTCAGTGGGAACGTCGGGCTGGCTCGGACACGCGAGTACAGACTGCTCGGTCGTGCCCGCACCCGCGTGAAGGTCGGCTCGGACCACTCGAGCGAATCGGCGGACGACGGGCGGCTCCGCTGCGAGCCGGCGCTGGAGCTGCTGCTGTTGCTGCGAGTGCTCTGGGGGAGCTGTCGCGGTGGCGGCGGCCGCAACAGCGACCGCACGACGTCCATCCTGAGCGGGAGGTAGTAGCGCACATGTGAGAGTCTGCGCAGCACTGTCTGAGATCATGCGGGGCGTGCAACGTACCGGCCGTGGCGGCGGTCGCTCGTCCAGGTCGGCGGCGGACCCATGATCGAAGTGCTAGGTGCCTGCGTTTTAGATCGTGTTCGATGCGGGATTATCTGTAATTCGCCGGTTTAATGCTTATTCGTCATGATGGTGATTGTGCAACAATACTGAGCTAATGACGCAAATTGTTTATTTTGACTTATTTTGCCTATAAAGCATGGTTGAAGGCAGGAGCACTCGGGTCCACGACCATGTTCTGCATCAACACTCTCCGTGCCGTGGAAGCAGCCCATTGTCGCGCTCGATGCTAGTCCGGTGATCCGGGAAGCAGCCCACACGCTCCACTCAACTTTGGAGAAGTGAACACATGCGGAGCCAGAATTGAAGATGCCGCAGCCTACTTGTCGATCCGCAGAGTGTGCGACGAACTTGGCGTAGCCGGCGGCTTGGGCAAACCGTCGACTGGGAAACACCGGTCTAGCGATGACATCACTCCCATGCGCAAGCCGAGGTAGAAGAGCCGACGACGCAGCAGAATCGGCGCGAAGTGGTCGGGCAGCGGCGTCGAACCGAAGCCGACGAGGCACTCCATGGGGAACTCGCCTCGATACTCGGTACTGGTGCCGCCGTTCCCTCGACGCTCCTGGCGCACCGTCACATGCGTCGGGTTGGTGTTGTACAGCACGTTGGCAGAGCCAGTGCGGTCCCCTTCGATGCCGAACGGGTGCGGGTCCAGCAGCGACTTGCCGTTCACATAGAGTAGCTCGGGTTCGGGGTCGTCCACGGGCAAGTACTGCGCGATGGAGCCGCAGAGCGAATCCTCGTGCTTTCGGATGTCTTCGTTGGTAGACGAAGCGATGCCGCTGACTCCCCATGGTGAGAAGAAATACGGCGCGTGTGCGAGCTCAAACGCGAGCCAGAAGGACTCCTTGTCGCCGTACGAGATCTCGTGCACAAAGTGCTGCTCCGAGATGAGGAAGAAGAGCACATCCATGGCTCGCCTCGCGTCGGGTCGGCTCTTGTCGATGGCCACGATGGACGAGTCTTGCTCATGCGACGACTCGCGCCGGATCGCAAACGTCGTGTTGAGGTGCTTGGACGGTCCGACAGGGCCAGGGATGCCGAACCCGGCGTAGTCGAAGTTGGCGATCAGCTGCTGCAAGTACTGCTCGCCGTCGACGTCCTGATTGAAGAACTCCTTGCTCCACAACACGCGGTCGTAGAAGAACGTCGTGCCCGTCTTCTTGTACCCCGGTGTCGATCGCAGCACGGCCGGATCGCGCATGAAGATGTCGTCCGCGTCCAGCAGCAACACTTCGGTGAGGTTGGTGTGGTACATGGCGAGCGGTTTGATCCACCAGCTGCGGAAGTGCCGCGTGCGGTCCTCCGTCAGTTTACCCTTCGCCACGAGGTCGGTGCACACATCGACGATCTCCAGTCGGCTGTCCATACTCAGCAGCAGCGCTCGGTTCGCCTCCGACATCTCGTCCGGCGAGCAATGATACACCTGGAGGATCTCATGGTTGCCGAGACAGCGCAGCTCGCGGATGAGCGACAGTCCCATCGGCACAACGCGGTTGTGCAGACACAGCACGATGCCGCGCGCGCGGCTGATCGGCGAGCGGCTGTCAGCGTTCTGCACGGCGAACTCGCTGGTTGCTTCTGGTCGTTGCGAGGAGACCGAGAGCGACGAGCGGAGCATACTGCCCGCCACCAAGACAGTCACGAGTCCCGCCATGAACAGCAGTAGATTGGGGACGCTGCGCGTCGTCCTGGTCCGGTTGTTCGGCGACGCCAGCCTCGAACGTTCATCGTCCGAACCACCACTCTCGACGTCTCTGGACGACGCCGCGCCGGCCCGGTTGCTGGCGACGGTCCTGGCCATGACGGAGATCGAGCTCGAGTGGTGTGCCGCAAGTCGGAAAGTTTCTATCTAATCGATCGACTGGCTGATTGTTCAGTTTCACCAGGGGTTGCGCGTCTATTTATTGATATGACCGCTGGGACGAAGCTAAATGTCAGGCCGTGTACCACCTTGAAGATCGCCACGACCGTGTTGTCCCTGTGTGGGTTGGTCCGTCATCGCGATAGCGCCGCGCAGAGAGGTAGAGCCATTGTGGATCTCGACATTGCCTTCTGCTCAAGTTGGCAGATCAGTGTTTGTGTGACCCGTTCGATTTCAGCAGCCTCACATCATTGATATCGGTTTGGTTTCGTGTCTAGCTGACAACTCTGACCTCGCATTTGGAGCATGTTGTGAAGGCGCACGAAATCGGCGAGGCCGAGCAGACGATCAATCCGCTCTGATCGGTTAACCTGCGGCTATCGTCCAGGTCGGTGGGACGCCTAGCCATGGATTTGCTGCACAACTCTGGAAACGTCAGGATGCACGGCTTCTCCTGCAGTTTCCGCTCCGCCGCGTGTACTGCGATCGTCAGGTATGATATGGGGAGTCTCACGACTAACGCCGACTCGGCGCTACTCGAGCCACATTTTCGAAATCCTCGGCGCGTCTTTCTCGTCAAATGGCAATGGAATATTCGCTCGCTGCGCTTGAGCCGCATTTCTGCGTTTCTGATCGATGTCGTGGTGTGTGTGTGGACAATGACAATCACTTGGCGGTCTTGGCCCACACCTTGCAAGGTCTCAGCAACCGACACATCGCTTGTCAAACCCAACGAGGTGGAGCATTGACGTTGACGCGCCAAAAGATTCGCCATTGCCGCAGCACTGCCACTCCTGGATAAAGTGCGAGTCCCAGACGGTACTGCCCTCTTCGGATAAAGTACGATATGATGAGAAGCACCCCTTCGCGACAGCCCTCTCAAAGTGTGACGGGGCACAAGCAATGGACCCGCTGGATCCGCTCGAGCGCGCGAGACTGCTGTCGCCGGCGCACCAGGCGCAGCCATCGCCGGCGGCAGGCGCCTTCCCCGGCCGAGAGCCACGGCATTCGGTGGTGTTCGAGACGCCGCCGCTGCGACGCGAGACCGGCGGCGCGACGCTCCACTTCAGTGCACTCACGTGGTCTGCAGCGGCGTCTCCGTCAGCTGCGACGCTCCAGTCCCAAGGCTCCGACGGCGGCGACTGGCTGCCCACTACGCTTACGCCGCGGTCGCCCGCGTACCTGAGTCCGGCTAACTACTACGGGACGCTACATGCGGCGGTCGAGCAGCAGCGAGCGCGCCAGACTGGGTGGAAGGGTCAAGCAATGGATGCGGTTCAGGCCGTGCCGTCCATCGTCATCGCCGTGGCGCTCAACCTGATGGTCTGCGTCCCCTTCGGCCTCTCCTTCTTCCCTGTCGAGTGGACCGATATCCCCGTGCCGCGCGCGCTCGGCATCCAAATGTTCCTGCTCAGCTCGGCGATCTGCCAGTTCGTGCTCGTCGCCTACAGCTCGTTCGACGGTGCCATCGGCATGATGATGGTCGAGAACGTGCCGTTCATGCACACGCTGTCAGTCTCCATCATTGCCGAGCTGGGCAGCACCAATCCGAGCGTGATGCCGACCATCCTCGTCACGTACGCGTTCTCGTCGATCGTCTGCGGCCTGCTTTTCTTCGTGCTCGGCTACTTCAAGCTCGGCAGCATCGTCTACCTCTTCCCCAAGCACATCATCGTCGGCGCCATTGGCGGCATCGGTGCCTTTGTGCTCCAGAATGGCATCGAGAACGCCACGGGCCGCTCGTTCGAGTACACTGTGGATGGCGTCAAGTCGCTCTTTGCAGGCGACATCGTCTGGCTCTGGGTCACGTCGGCAGCGCTCGCCATCCTCGTATCGCTTCTCACGCGCTGGATCAAGACGCCCGTGTTCCCGCCGGTGTACTTTGTCTCGATCGGACCGCTGTTCTACATTGCACTGCTGGTGCTTGGCATCTCCCCAGAGACGGCGCGCGATCACGGCTGGTTCTTCGACCGCGCGCCGCACGTCGAGTTCTACGCCTTGTGGGAGCAGTACGACTTTTCGCTCGTCGAGTGGAGCGTCATCCCCAAGCAGTTCGGTACGATCGTCGGTCTCACTTTCTTCTCACTCATGCACGTGCCCATCAACATCCCGTCGCTGAGTCTGACGACCGACAAGGAGGTCGACATGAATGGCGAGCTCGTGGCGCACGGCATCTCCAACACGCTTGGAGGACTCTTCGGCACGGTGCAAAACTACCTGTGCTACTCCAACTCGGCGCTGTACTTCAAGTGCGGTGGCAATGGTCGCAAGAGCGGGATCGTCATCGGTGCCTGCATGGTGCTCTTTTTCGTCATCGGCCCTAACGTCGTCGCGTTCCTCCCGCGGTGCATGGCTGGCTGTCTGATGATCCATGTCGGGTGGGATTTATTGCGCGAGGCGCTGATCGATACATATGACGAGCTGGACGCCATGGAGCTCGGGACTGTTTGGGTCATCGCGGCGACCATGACCTTCTGGGGGATGAACCAGGGACTCGCCGTCGGCGCACTGCTGGCTTGCCTGACCTTCGTGATGCAGAGCGCTAGCACACCGACGAACGCGCCTATCCGAGGCAGCATGAGTGCCGCGACGCTGCGCAGCAATGTGTGGCGCGCGACCGAAGAACTGGACGTGTTGGACCACGAGAGCCGCTCCATCCACGTGGTGCAGCTCAAGGGCCACCTCTTCTTCGGCAACGTCAACCAGCTGAGCGAATATGTGCGCGAACTGTTCGAGGACTCGACCGAGTGGGAGAACATTCGCTTCCTTGTGCTTGACTTTACACTTGTGGTTGGTCTCGACTCGTCCGCTGCCGACCGTCTCACCAAGATCAAGTTCGTATGCGACGCGCACAACTGTAAGGTCGTGTTCGCTGCCGTCCCTGCCATCTACACCAAATTCACAACCCAGCTGACGCACATCTTCGCCGACTCGACGCTGTTTCACGTTGCCTTCGACCTGAACGGAGCTTTGGAGTGGTGCGAGAACGATATTCTGAGCACTCACGGTCTCCCCGCGAATGGTCTGACGGGGATATCCGAGACTTCGCCATGCGATGACGACGAGATCGTGCATCTTCGAACTCTGCAGCGCCTCATGCCGAACCAGCCGCTGTCCGTAATCCACAAGCTGCTCGACTACTTCCACATCCAAGAAGTCGAGAAGGACGAAGTGCTTTGGAAGCAAGGCGACGTGCCGGACCGCGCGCTGCTGGTCGTCGACGGTGTCCTCCGTGCGGTGGTAGAAGAAGAGGCTGGCACGACGGAAGACGTCGCAGTTGGCGCAGTTGTCGGCGAGCTGTGTTTCCTCACTGGCGAGAAGCGCAAGACGTCGCTGGTTGCCGTCCAGCGGAGCGTTGTGTACGTGTTGGAGCGCAAGAGCTTTGAGCAGATGCTCGCTGCCGACTGCTACCTGGCGTTCCTGTTCCAGGGCATCTCGCTCCGTTACACGTCGTTCCGGCTCCAGTACGTCGGCAACCGCATCTGGGAGACCAAGTGCTTGCCGATCTGAGCGTCGAGTTCTCATTCGCAGCGCGAACCTCAATGCACAAAAGGGTAGATAGAATAGTAGGGCCGGGATGTGATCGCCTGGCCACACGCTACGACAAATGACAGATTTGAGAAGTTTTGCCAACTAGACTTGCTCCTCCTCAAAGTATGCGGTGCCCATAATGGGGTTCTAGCTCGTGCAGTATTTGTGTGCCAAAGAGAATATCTTGTACGGGCTCAAGCATAATCTCTAGAGGGTGTGCTTGTTGCTCGCTCGTGGTGTGAGTGTTCAAGCCTGGATTGTTTCATCAACCCAGTTATATTGTGCATTCGACACTGGATGGAGATTCTCCACACTCCACTGGTATATTGACGGACTTGAACTCTGCAGCGCCTCGCCAAGTTCTATCTCTCTTGCGCATCCATGATTGTGACTTAGGTAACTCCAAGCACGAGCTCGTGGAGTGAGACGTTGTACTGGCCTCATAGACAGACACAGGAGCAACGACGACATGCTGTTGCCTGGCACAATCAGCTTTGGTGTTGCTGAAGCGACGGCTGCTTCGATGAGGAGGACGAGCAGTCGGTGCCACGTCTTGAACTCGGACTCGTTTGCTCTCAGCCACCTGTCGAGCTTTGTGAACACGACAGGGCCGAGCGAGCCTGCCACGAGCGTCGGGAGGTGCGGACGCAGCGGCATGTGGTCCGTCCGAATGTTGTAGAGACCTTCGTTGAAGATCCAGACGTAGAGCGGAGCGGTGAAGATCCACCAGGCTCTACCGAGCACTACGATGACTGCGACGAAGGGAGGGATGAGCAGGTAGTAGCCGATCTCGACCGGCAGCGTCCAGAAGACGTGGAAGCGCTGCTCGAACTGGAAGGTGAGCACCTTGGACAGATCGTACTCGGTCGGCGGGTAGACGAAGGAGTAGTGAAGTTGATCATCGGCAGACAGCTGTGCGACAGCGAGCGCCACGAGGAAGAAGAGCGGGTAGACGCGCAGGAAGCGTCGGACGAAGTAGTCGAGCAGCATGAGTGTCCATTGCCCGAGCGTCGCACGTCGAGCCAATAGCTGACGAGTCTTACGTTCGAAGAGCAGAGTGAGCAGGAAGGCCGAGAGCACGAAAAAGATGTCGACGCCCGTGGCGCCGGGGTTGATATCGAGAAAGAAGTTGGAGTGCTGCAGCACGACGAGGATGGCGGCGAGTCCACGCAGGCCACTGAGGAACTTGACGCGCGCCACGGGGGCTGTACGTTGCGGCGACAACTGAGCTTTCACGGGAGGAACGTCGTCTTCAACTACGACGATCTTATCGAGCACGACATCCTCGTAGCCGACGGGACGCTCCGCCGTGGATGGTGGTGGAGACATCGACTGCATGGCACTGCTGTCGTCTGAGCCACCTTGGAGCGGCGTAAAGAGAGGAACAGCCATGTGATCTGAGCGGTGCAGGCAAAGAAATGATCCGGTGGCCGTGCGGTCGAGAGCGGGAGTTCGATGCGACCATGGTGGAGTTGGATGCCAGTCGAGATAACGGAACAGGCGCCAAAGAGCCTGCGACCGCTGCAGGAAGCGACGCAAGCCGCTCGTTGGTCAGCCATTGCAAAACGAGCGGCGCCTGTCCAAGTCGTGGGGGGGCTTCAAGCGCCGGTCGGGCGATACATTCGGTGTGCAGCGGTGCCGGTTCGTTCTCACCGAAGACACCGCTTCGAATTGGACGCTGTGTTGTGGACTGACGCGCTCGAAGCAGGCGGCTCACTGGCGCTCTGCACCGCCTCCCGCTTGGTTTTCGCATCTGAGCAGCACTGGATCCGACTCAACCTCCTTCCACCAACTTGTCGATGGGTGACGAAACAAGGCTGAGCAGCTTAGTCATCGTCCCATTCAAGTGAGCGATCATATTCTCACTCGAACGACCTGTGGACTTCCAAGAGTGAGCTCAATACTCATCGATATTATCTCCATACAAAGCACGACGGCTAGGACGAATACTCTACACGAAACGTGACAACCGCTACACATTCTGCGGGCGACTCCAGACCGCGATCTTCTTGCTGATGCGTCCAGCCACGAGCTGCGACGGGTACTCGACGATCCAGTACGAGACGGTCGAGAGCAGGAAGACGAGCCCGAACTGCGCGAAGAAGAGGTCGTACCGCGAGCGCTGCGCCGACACGTGCGGGTTGTAAATGACGAACGAGTGCAGCAGGTACATGGAGAAGCTGATCTTGCCGGCGTAGCAGAGCACGTTCCACTCGAGCACGCGCGAAATGGCGGACGGCAGCAGCATCTCGATCACCATGACGACCGTCACGTGCACGCTCGTGAATGGGAAGCCGGGGGCGGACGGCATCAGGTCCTCGTGTACCCAGTGGAGGAGCAGACCCTGGAAGCCGATGCTCAGGATGAACCCGACGAAGGCGAGCTCGATCACTCGGACGATGACTCGGTGCCACAGCTTGAACTTGAAGCCCGTGGCTCGGATCCAGCCGTCGGCCTTGGCGTACACGATGGCGGCGAGTGAGCCAGCGAGGAAGGTCGGGATGTGCGGCCAGAGCGGAAAGTGGCTCGTGCGGAACGTGACCACCCCCTCGTAGATGACCCAGGCGTAAAGAGGTAGCGCGAGCATCCACCAGCAACGACCCGTGACCGTGAAGATGGCGACGACGACTGGGATGAGGAAGTAGTAGGCGATCTCGAGCGGCAGCGTCCAGAAGACGTGGTAGCGCGCCTCGAACTTGAAGGTGAGCACCTCCCAGAGATTGTACTGCTCCGGGTGCTTCATGACGAAGTACCGCTCGCGGTCGTCGTTCGAGAGCAGCGCCAGGACGATCGCGGTGGCCGCGAAGAGCGGGTAGACGCGGAAGAAGCGCTTGGAGAAGTAGTCGAGCAGCATCAAGACCCACTGGCGGCGAGTAGCTTTTCGAGCGAGCATCTGGCGCACCTTGCGCTCGAAGAGCATCGTGAGCAGGAAGGCCGAGAGCACGAAGAAGGCGTCGACGGCGCAGGCGCCAAGGTTGATGTCGCCCATGTAGTTGGCGTGCTGCTCCACGACGAGCAGCGCCGCGAGTCCGCGCAGACCGTTGAGGAACTCGATGCGGGCCGCGGGGGCCGCCAAACGCGGTGAACAGTGAGCCACGGGAGACTGAACACCAAGTCCGACCACAGCAATACTGGTGTACGCGACGTTGTCGTTGTTGTCCGTGCTTGACGCAGTTGACGGTGGAGAATGCGATACATGTTCATCGTCCCGATCGCCTAGGAGAGGCGAGCGACGAAGTGAGGCCATGTGACTAGTGCGACGCCGGTGATGAAATGAGACGTTGAGATAAGCCACTGGGAGCCGAGGAGCCCGTGGCTGCACTTTCGGAGAACGACGAGCCGCTCGTTGTCCAGTCATCGAACAGCACAACTCTCTGCACGCTAGCGAGAGGCAGTCATCCATTCATTGCTTAATGCGTTCTCGCGGTACTCAGTGCACTCTACAGTACACAGTTGCACTGATTCTGATTAAAGACGACCACGCGATAACGCCAACACACATACTGGACAACGACTGCAAGCACAAGACAACAAACCATACATTCTGGGTACACCTTCGAAGGCACTGACGAAGGCAAAGCAACATTTTCGCACCATCTCGAACAAAAGACGACGAGACACCGAGAAACGTACCCTGAATCAAGTCGTGCTGACAACTATCATCGAATGACGTACTTCCGTCAATGATCTCTCCCTCGTCTCGCAAGCCAAATGTATCAGGAGAACACCATACCATTGGTCGCAATACACAAGCCGCATTCACCCTTTCAACTTGCTCGCGTATTCGAAAATTTTGGCCGACAACGTGGGTGGCGCCTCGAGCGGCTCACCAGGCTTCGCGGTCTCGATCTTCGCTGCAAGACGGGATCCCTGACTGATGGCTCGCTTCGCGTCCAGCTCGCCGGCTTCATCTGCGCCTCCGATCCGGAACACATCGACACCTCGCTGTTTCAGTGGCTCTTCCAGCTCACGCAGTGGAGTTTGACCGGCGCACACGACAACATTGTCGACTTCTAACACGTGCTTTTGTCCCTTCTTGTCGGTGTAGTGCAGACCGCTATCGTCGATCTTGTCGTAGTTTACGCCACCGATCATGTGGACGTCACGGTGCTTGAGTGATGAGCGATGGATCCAACCTGTTGTCTTCCCCAAGTCTTTCCCGTGCTTGGTCGTTTTGCGCTGCATCAGGAACACTTCTCGAGCAGGTGGAGGGACAGAAGGCGTGACGCCAGCAACGCCACCGCGAACTGAATTGGTCGTGTCGATACCCCATTCTCTGGCGAACAGGTCAATGTCGAGGCTTGCAGACTTGCCCTTGTGCGTCAGGAACTCCGAGACATCGAAGCCGATACCTCCCGCACCAATCACCGCAACCTTCTCGCCGACTGGCGCCTTGTTCTTGAGAACGTCGATGTAGCTCAGCACCTTTGAGTGATCAGATCCCGGAATCTTCAATGCGCGCGGGAGCACCCCCGTTGCCATCACAACCTTGTCGAACCCGTTCGCCAAGTCGTCAGCAGATACGCGCTTGCCAAGCTTCACGTTGACGCCAGTCAGCTTGAGCTGCTTCTCGAAATATCGGAGGGTCTCGTAAAACTCTTCCTTGCCAGGAATGACCTTGGCCATGTTGAATTGTCCACCAATCGCTTCAGACTGATCGAACAGAGTCACATCGTGTCCGCGCGTGGCAGCCGCCGTGGAAAACGCGAGGCCAGCCGGGCCAGCGCCAACAACAGCAATGCGTTGCGGATCTGGTTCACGAACGCAGAGAGTATGAGTCAAACTGTATAGGATACGGTCCCTGAACAGAGTCGACTTCCGTACCTTCGGTTGGAGTATAATTCAGCTCCGTCTCGTACCCCGAGCGAGGGTTGACGAGGCAGCTCGCAGTGATCCCTTTGAACGTGTGGTCTAAGCACGCTTGGTTGCAACCGATGCAGGTGTTAATCTCGTCGGCGCGACCTTCTTCCGCCTTCAGGACAAATTCCGGGTCAGCCAAGAACGGTCGAGCCATCGACACCATATCTACACCATGCAGAAGCTTGTTAGTGTGCCTGCTGCTCCAATATCGCTTGCACACCACGGCTGCTTACCTGCGTGCCCGTCCGCAATAATTTGGTCTCCAACTTCCGGAGCGTTGATTCGGTTGGTCGTGATGAGCGGGATCCCGACTTCGCCCATTAGTTTCTTCGTGACCCACGAAAAGGCTCCGCGCGGGACGCTCGTGGCGATGGTGGGAATCCGCGCTTCGTGCCAGCCAATGCCAGTGTTGATAATCGTCGCACCGGCCTCCTCGATCTTCTTGGCGAGCTCCACGATCTCCTCCCATGAGCTACCTTTCTCGATCAGGTCGAGCATCGAGAGGCGGAAGATGATGATGAAGTCCTTGCCGACAGCTTCGCGCACGCTGCGGACAATCTCGATGGGGAAGCGAATGCGATTCGCATACGGTCCACCCCACTGGTCCTTGCGCTTGTTCGTGTGCTCCACGATGAACTGAACTCGGCCAACAATCGCAACAACCAAACACACTCAGCTCCCCCCATCACTAACACGATTGCATCAGCGATGATCCGCACCTGGTTGATAAGGTACCCCTCCGATCCCATGATCTCGACGCCGTCATAGCCGGCTTCGCGCGCGTTCACGGCGCACTGCGCGTAGTCGCGGATGGTGTTTTCGACAGCCTTGGCGGACAGTGCCTTGGGGGTGAACCACCCGATCGGCGCCTTGATCGCGGACGGCGCCACGTTGAACGGGTGATACCCGTAGCGACCGCTGTGCAGGATCTGCATGGCGATCTTGCCGCCGTGCGCGTGCACGGCCTGCGTCACCTCCTGGTGCGCGCGCACCTCGCCCTTGGTCGTGAGCTTGGCGGCCAGCGGACTCACGCGGCCCGCGCGGTTGGGGGCCACGCCGCCCGTCACGATCAGCCCCACGTCGCCCTTGGCGCTGCCACCAGCCACGGCACAAGTTAGCACGGCGCCTTGACGAGAGTAAAAGTAGATAGAGCGAGGCAAACACCACCTACCGCTCGGCGAAGAAGGCGGCGAGCCGCGTGAGCGACTTGCCCTCCTCGAGCCCCGTGTGCATGGAGCCCATGAGCACGCGGTTCTTGAGCTGCGTGAAGCCCAGGTCGAGCGGCTGCAGCAGGTGCGGGTACTTGCTCATGGTTGCCCGAGCGATTGTTGCCTCGCCGCGAGTTGCCCTTTTCAAGAGTGCGGAAAAACAGGCAGCTGCCGAGCGAGCAATCTTGACCGGCGTGCGATGACTTGCGGTTTGTATGCTTTGCGTTCGGTGGTAGACGTCCGCACACACTCTGCAGGCAGGCGCACGTCGGGTTTTGGAGCTGCAACTTGACGTGCTCGGTCCGCACCCTCGGAATCGAACCCCTCGAGCTCGCGCTCAAGTTTCGCGCCGATACTTGATCGAGGCCGTAACCGCCAGAACATGAAGCCGCACCAGTGTTGACTCGACAGCGTCGACTTCACACACTGGTATACGTAGCGGTATCCGGCGATGTTTACCACAAATTGGGAACATGGTCATTCTTTGTGATTACCCGTCTTAGTGTCTTTGTCTGTTTCAAACTTCTCAATCGATTGTTTGACACGTTTAAAACACCTCCTGAGAGGCACGCGCGCGTGTGGAGCCGCCCCCCTTCGTTCTGGTCCCCACGCTGCCTGCCTGGGGACTTTTGAACGGCGTGGAACGGACGGCGAGCACCATGTCGAAGGAGTACACGCTGGACGAGATCCGCCGCCTGGCGGAGACCAACCCGCAGAAGCTCACGGAGGAGTACCAGGCCGCGCGCGGCGCCACGGCCAACCTCGTGGAGCGCGCCCGCGCCGGCATCGCCGCGCGCGCGTCCAACCCGCCGGCCACGCGCTTCCACGCGTGGGCTCAGGGCTACGGCGAGCGCTTCATCTACACGGGCCGGTGCGTGCCTGCTATGGAACGATGGATGGTATAAGGAGGCTGATACTGACTCCTTGTTCTTCGTTGGTTGTTTTATGCTGGATCAGCGTCAACCCGGTCGCGCACATGATGCTGATCGTCGGCGCCGCCGGCATCTTCGTCGAGTACTGGGCTCACCACCGTACGTTTCGGTGTTCCGTCGAGCAGTCAAGGACGAGGAAGCTGATAAAGAGTGTGTATATGATCTCATTACTGCAGGCCCGGCCAAGAAGGCGGCGGAGGCCCACAAGGCCGAGGGCCACCACTAAATGCGCATCGGATCGGCGTCCTTCGGAGTGTGCGGCCGTCAAGGCGGGCGTTCGTCAAGTGCCGAGCCAGTGTTAGCAGGCGACCTGCGCCGACAGCGGCAGTCCGTCGCGGTGATAAAGACACTGCGGTGTTGGGAGACACGGACGCATCGAGCGAGAAGCCCAGGCCAATGAAAGCGCACTCAGTCTGCATATTGCTGTCTCGGCTCGCGCCTCCTCTTTAGTACCTCATCTCACTCCTCGCGTTCTAGTCGCCCTCGGCCGGGAAGCGTAGCTCCCGCGTCGGGATCTTGCCGTACCCGCGCACGCGCACGCGGTCGGCGTGCAGCTCGACGACGGCGTGCGCCGTCTCGTGCGGCGCGCACTCGAGGATGGCGTCGCTCGAGACGAAGTGTGTGCCGCGGTCCTCAACGTACCCGTCGTTGTGCGAGTGGCCCGAGAAGACGGCGCGCACGCAGCGCACCTGCGCAATGGCCTCGAGCACCTGCGGGAAGTTCCAGAGCAGACACGACGGCGGCGCAGTCGCCGGGTGCAGCGGGATGTGCGAGAACAGCAGCACGTGCTCGCGTGCGGCATCGGTGCGAGCCAGCGTCCCGCGCAGCCACTCGAGCTGCGCGTCGTCTACGGCGCCGTTGAAGGCGACGAAGCGGCGCGCGACGCCCTGCAGGCCGTCGGGCGAGTTGAGCACCTCGTTCGGGTTGGCGCGGCGTAGCAGGTCGAGCGCCGCCTGCCTGGTCGCGTCGCCCTTGTCGCGGCCCAGCAGCGCCAGGCCGTAGCTATCGAGCACGACGAACCGGTAGCGCGGCGCCTCCGGCACGACAAAGTCGTAGTAGCAGCGCAGGTCGTCGCCGTCCGCGAGCTTGCGCGCCGGCGGCCACAGCAGCTCGCGGTGGAACTCGGCGCGCGAGAGGTTGTACAGCTCGTGGTTGCCCACGAGGTGGTGCACGGCGCCGCCCAGCGCGGCGCTCACCGGCGCCCACGCGCGCTGCACCTGCGCGAGCGCTGCGCGGGTCGTGCCGGCCGCGCGGTTCTTGCCGTCGAGCGCGTCGCCCAGGTCGACGGCGAAGCTCAAACGCTGCTCGTCGCGGTGCACGCGGAGCCACTCGGCCGCGCACGCCTCGAGCTGGCGCAGCGCGCCGCGGTAGTAGCGCTGCGAGACACGGTGGAAGTCCCAGCCGTCGTCCACGTCTGCGTACTGCACGTCCGTCACGAGCGCGAAGGCCGCGAGCGGCGGCGGCGACGGCGGCGAAGCAGCCGAGTCCATTATGATAGTTGGATGCTGACGCTGGCGTACGAGTGGGTGGAGAGTTCGTATACAAACCGCAAGTGATGGCCGCGAAGGACGCCAAGCCGCCATCTGGACTCTGGAACCTGGAAGTCGGGTTCTGGAACCTGCAACTATTTATATCTACGCAGACTATAGCAGGAGTGGCAGAGGACGAAGCACTTCAACATGGGCGGCGAGGGCAAGCCCAACTTCCGGCAGGTCGGCACGAAGCCCACGGGCGCCGTGGCGCGCGGCGCGCCGGCGCAGCCCAGCGTGGGCCTTTCGGTGAGCTTGTACACCCTGTGTGTGAGGTCCTGTATGTGAGTTCTGACCGCTGCCTGGTCGTCTGCAGCGAACGGTGGCGTCCATCCCGTCCAAGTTCGAGACGGTGCTGCACCGCGAGCCGCCCGAGCGCAACGCGTTCGGCAACCGCACGCAGCGCTTCGGCGAGAACGATGTGCGTATTGCAACTGCAGCTGCGGCGCCTGTAGCATGGGCAGCAGAGTGACGGTGCACGCGTGTGTGTGGAGCAGAGCGAACTGCCCGGTCCGGGTCAGTACCACAAGCCGCCGAGCCTCGTGCGCACGCAGCTCGAGTCGGGCTCGGTCTCGCGGCTCGGCTACAGCACGGGCTTCGTGTCCAAGGCCAAGCGCTTCGACGACCGCGCGCGCGACGCGGGGCCGGGTCCTGGCGCCTACCAGCAGGCCAAGTACTCGTCCAGCTACATGCACAGAGTTCCAGGCTCGAAACTCACCAATGACGCCGTTCACGCAGGTCTGAGCGGCGCACAGAGAACCGCAAGCACGGCATGAGCAGCTTCGTCCGCTCGGTACGTCGAGCTGTTCCCTCTCTGACAACCTGGCAACGTGCTGACGGCGAGTGTCTCTGCAACCACATTACAGTCTAACACCAACCAGATCCCCTCGACGCCAGTGCCTGGACCTGGCGAGTACAACGTGGCCCAAGGCTCCGCCGTCGCACTCGCCCACAATGTGGCGCGAACGTCCTTCGCGTCCAAGACGACGCGCGGGTTCGCGCCGCGCAATGATGTGCCGGCTCCTGGCCAGTACGACAACCCGACTCGGTTGGGTCAGAGCTCCAAGTCGTCGCAGTCTGCGTTCCGATCGAACGTCAAGCGGCTGGTCGACGACGGCGAGCGCACCGCCGCGCTCGTCCCCGGTCCAGGCGCCTACAACGCGGCCGATGCCGAGCGCGCGTTGAAGTACGACTGGATCGCGCGCGCACACACGAGTGCGGCGTTCCAGACCGGCGCCGCCGACCGCTTCGGGCGGATGCCAGGCAAACTCGCGTCCGACGGAGAGCTCGGTACGCCGTGCGTGATGGACGGTCCCTTGCTTGGTGCTCACGGCTTGGATTGACGGACAGGGCCGGGGTCGTACGAGGTGCGCGGTATGGCCGACAACACCTCGGTGCGAGCGACCTCAAGCGTGTTCAAGTCGGGGACAGTGCGAGGACGAGAAGGAGGCGCGGGCACTTCCCCGCAGCGACTGCTGTCTCAGGTACCTGGGCCCGCGTACTACCACCCGAGCAGTCCGGACCGGCAGTCGCACTTGCTCAACGCCAACAAGAAGTGGTTGTAGCTGGACGACACAACCGAGCATGCCATCCTCAGTTCTTGCGCGGCGTGAAATTATCAAAGTACCGGTCGATCTGCGCCACGCACAGCTCCGGCGTCGACTCGGGCATGTCGTCCAGCACTCGTCCTGTCCGCATCGCAAGCCAGCCACTCTCGTCACCACCAACACATTTCTCCACAGTCGCTCAATGATCCAGCCGAGACACGTACCTGGCGTGCCGCCGATGCGCGAGAACGGCGGGATGACGGCGTCGGGAGGGATGATCGTATCGTCTTCGATGCGGCAGCAGTCGCGGATGATGGCGCGCTTTCCCTGTCACGCAGCCTCGCTACTCAGATCTGCCACTTGCCAACACCGCGATCGCCCGCACTTACAATGACGCAGTTGCGTCCGATCTGCACGCACGAGCCGATCACGGCCGCCTCGACCACGGAGCCCTCGCCGATGTACACGTGGTCGCCGATCTTCATCGGGATGAACGCCAGTCCTCTGTGTCGCATCCACTCATGAGTACAGACACCACCAAATGAGCTAATGCAGGGAACTGCACGTACGCGGGGACGACTCGAGTCGAGGGTTTCACCACGCATTTCTCTCGCAGGATGCACATCTTGCCCAGCGACACCTTGGCCAGGTCGGCGCGCACGACCGCGTCCGCGTCAATGATTGCCTGTTGATATACACGCGCAGGTTTGTTTATGCCATTACGGACGACTGGGAGGATGCTACGACCGTACCTTGCCGCGCAAGACGATGTTGCGCGCGCCACATAGCGTGGATCGGCGGCTGAGCGTGCTGCCGGCCGCCGTGTGGATGTACGCGGCGGCGTCGAACGCCACCTCTGGCGCCTCGACAAACGGATTCATCGAGTGTGGTGGGCAAATAAAACGTGATCAAGTCTCGCATCAAATAAAGTTGCACATCACAGAGTGATTGTTTTATTCGGGTGCTCGAACGCAACTTTTCTGCAACTTTCATGTTGAAGTGCGCGACCGTACTCGTGCAACTCGATCGCACCGTTGGGTTTCCATGCTTTCGTCGCCCTTAGCATACACGCTCGTCCGTTTGGCAAGATGCTTTGGCAACGCACTAACTGCTCTAGCTGCATTCGTTTGGCAGTTGATAAGCAGCTAATGCAGCTTGGCATCCGTCCTGGAGGACAGCTTTCATTTTCACCGCTGGTCTTTCCCATCGAGCAGGATGAACAACTAGTGACACAGTCTGCAATCCAGGTGAGAACAAATTAGGGACCGACCTTACAGCGACAAGCAGCTCGAGACAACGTGGGGCCAATAGCACTAGTTTTGGGATGGAATGGTAGCGGTGGACAATGCAGCATGCACAAAATGGTCTGGGGGGAAACGGGCACACGCTGCGTCACAGGTGGCGGCGACTCTTCTTGGTTGGCGAGGCCGACACGACGCCCTCGCCAGGCAGCAGCCGCCGGTCCTCGTCCTGCAGCTCGAGGATGCGCTTGCCCTTGAACTGTCCCTTGGGCGTGCCGCTCTCGGACGCCGGTCGCTTGGTATGTCGGACCAGGTACGGACTCCAAGCTCGGACCGAGCTTTTGGCATGATCAGAGGTCACGAGGCCGTGGGTGGGCGACGGCGGAGGCGCCACAAGGTCGTCGCTGTAGCTGCGAAGGCGCGAGACGTCCTGAGCCGGGTATGTGCTCCAGTCCTCCGAGCCGGCGCGGCTTCGCGGCGCCTGTTGCTCCTGGAACCGCGTGACGATGGCGCTCGGCGGTCGAGGACTGATGCCGCGCTCGAGCGGCCGCTTGTGGCTGAGCGTGGGCGTGCGCGGCTTGGGCTGCTTGACCCCCGCGAGTGCCGCACCCTCACTCAACCGGTGAGCCGCCACGCTCGCGGGCAACGGCCGCGCGATCGGCAGCAGCTGCATGTTCATCTGCACGAAGCTCCAGGTCGAGCGGTCGTCCGCCGAGTCGTTGCCCATGGCCGCCATTTCCTGCCGGTGCCGTTAAGAGAGACTGGGCAACTGTCGCCAGCTTTCGCAGGCGCTTACCGACTCGGAGGACGAGGCAGAACCGCGGGCACGAGGTGCTAATGCGCCTATAAATGGCCGCCGCTCGTAACCAGGAAGCTTGGCGCGCTGGCTGGATTTCTTCGAAGCACGAGGTCTATGTTTGGCGAGGTGAAGTCCGAATACCGGATACCGGCTCGTATACGGACTATATTTAGCTATTTGTGTCTTGTTTGGTGGCCGTATAGCCGGATAAGTCAATGACCAAGCACCTTCAACGTGAGAGAAATCAAAGCTGGACGCACGTTCAGTGTGCTAGGACGGGCGGTGGGCAGCGAAGCTTCTCTTGCTGCCATGGACCACACGTCGGAGGTGACTGCGGAGATGGATCAAGCTTATGCTGACGCTCAAGAAGCAGTAGCGGTGGTGATGGTAGACGTTGGTGGCAATGACCAAGACATGGGTTCAACTCCTGATGACTATGGACAACCCACCGACGAACAGGAGCCGACACCTGCGGATGTGATGGTCCCAGCAAGTCAAGTCGATGCCGAGGCTAACGGCGAGGAAGACTCCGCCAGTGATCGACTTGACGACGAGTCGAGCAGCGAGAGCGAGCTCGACGCCTCGGAGACCGAGGGCAGCGATCCGACTCCAGAGATCCAAGACATCAGCGACTCCGTTCGACCACCGCCAGCACCTGCTATGGACCCAGCCATGACTTACGAGCTGTCGCGCGGCGTCATGTCCAGTCGGTACGCGGGCGCGACGCCTTCGAGTCAGGAGCAGCAGTCTGCCGCCAGCAGCTCTTCGTTCGGGCAGTGGATCTCGTTCGACGATCAGGACGCGAATTCGCCTCACAGCTTGGATGTTCCGCCAGTCCACAACTGCACTGACGCGAGTTGCCAGCAGCTCCACGCTTGGAAGGACGCGCGGATCGGTGAGCTGCAGCGCGCGCTCGACCAGATGGTCGCGGCCATGGCCATCCAGCAGCGTGACCTCGCAGCCCAGCGCGCGTTGCTCGCGCGGCAGTCGGAACACTTCACACAGCTGTCCACAGCATTGCAGCAGGAGAAGGTGGCGCTCGAGCGTGCGATCAGCGGCTACCGCAGTGCTCCGAGCACTCCACGCGGGGCATCCGCCGTCACCCTTCAGCTGGACACTCGCCGTTCCACGCTGTCGACCACTCGCTCGTCTCCACGCCTATCGTCGCCACCCGCTGAGCCCGTCAGGAGCGGCACGCCACTGCCAGCGCCGCAGGACAAGAGCAAGTTGCTGACGACACTTGACGTGCGGCCCGCCACGCCACAAATGCCGACGATTTGCGAACTCGCCAAGTTCGACACGGGCGACGACGAGGCGTCCATGGTGCTGAGCGAGGTGAGTCTGCACGACCGCGACCGCGAGCCGAGCACGGCCACGAGCACGGGGACTGTCGACTCGAGCTCGGACCTGCTGCACGGCGACTCGGCGCCGTCGACGCCGAGCGGGGACGCCGCCAAGCGCTGGTCCATCGGCGGTCGCCTGCGCAGCATCCGGTGGAAGGCTGCGGTGTAAGTGAGCTCGCACCTGCGGCTCGGATAACCTAATTGAGCGCTGAGAAGTGAGCATAGCCTGTTCGTGTGCTGCCTGACGTGGCCGCTCAAATTTTGGCTGCACGCGCCGCCTCCATCGCGGAGTCCATGTGGTCGCGTCGTGCATCTTCCGGCCTTGCCTTGAAGATCGTCAGGTCGCGTGTGGATCCGCTCCATGTCACTGATTCGGGTCTTCAATCACCCGGGTTAGCTGATTTATCAAACCCGGGTCGGGTCACAAATACACTTTGACTCGTTATACTTCACCCCAACCAAAAGCGTCAAACGGGTCGGACCCGGATCCGGCCCCACCGCTTTCGATGCGACGATCAAAGTCGGCGGGGAGAGCGAGGAACAAACCGCGGCATTTCCGGATCGGCACTTGAAGTCTTCCGTCCTTCGTCACCTGCGACCAAGCTACAGCTACATCCTCACCCCACCCATAGAGAGAAACCATGGCGGACCTGAGCGCGATCGTGAACCTCGTCAACGCCTTCGCGCTGCATTACTCGTTTGAGGACAGCGAGGCGTCGGTGCGCGCGCTGCTGGCGCTCTTCGCGGACGACGCCAAGTTCTCGGAGGAGCTCGTGGGCTCGTGCGCGGGCAAGACGGAGATCGAGACGGCGCTGAAGGAGCTGGCGGGGCTCACGTTCCTGGCCGACACGCGCCACCTGCCGAGCGGCCACGTGGTGGAGCTCGCCCCCGGCGGCGACAGCGCGACCGTGCAGTCGTCCACGACCGCCTTCTGGAAGTGCGTGCCCGTGATGCTCGTGCACTGGACGGACGAGGTCGTGAAGCGCGACGGCCGGTGGGTCTTCGTGTCGCGCAAGGCCGAGGCCGTGCAGAAGAACCTCGAGCTCATCGGCGAGATGCAGCTCCGCGGCAAGAAGCAGTACGCGCGCGCGGACGACGAGGCGTGAGCTTCGTTCCGCCGCCGCCGTCGCCTTCGTAGTTTTTTTTTTTTCTCGGTCCCTGCCTTCACCTTATAGACCCCACAAATACACACAAACATGAAGTGTGGCCATCGTGAACGGCCGAGCAATTTGGTCGGCCACGTACCTGCCAACGGTCGCCATGGGCGGCGCCGTGTCCGAGCTGCGAGCCGAGATCCACGTGCACGTGCTGCTCGTGCGTCGGTACCCGACCTTCATCGAGCCCGTGCTGGCCGGTGAGCCCCCTGCTTCGTGTCCTTGTTGCTTGATCCATGCTCGGAGGCACTGATGACCGGCGGCGACAGCGGTGCAGTACTTCTTGCGAACGGCGGAGAAGGGCGAAGGCGCCGACTGCGAGCGCGAGCTTGAGGCCGTTGACGCGGACGAGGCCATCACCAACAAGAAGAAGCTGTTCGAGGAGGCGTCGACCGAGGTGGAGCTGCTCGTCGAGAACGGCGAGGTCATGCGCGCGCTGCTGCTCGCAGTACGCACCTGCGGCAGTCTCGAGCTCGCCCCCGACCTCGATCCGTGCCGCCGATGGTTCGATCCGCCGTGGCAAGCCGAGTCGCGCCGCCCCATGAAGCGCTTCTTGGATGTACCTGCCGACGAACTCCCTCGCTTCCGGACGGCTGTATTGCGTACGAGCGTGCGATGTCTGCGACTGATGATGCAGTGCCAAGACGGCAAGACTCAGCTCGAGGCGTGCAGCGGGCCAGAGACGCTCAACGCCGTGGCGCTCGCTCACCCGCTCGACGACTTTGTCCAAAAAGACGTCAAGGCCATCTTCTCGGCGGTGTACGGAGGCGAGAACGCTGTGCGCCGCATCGTCATCAGCGGAGTGCCCACGACCGTCGAACTGATGCGCGAGAATAGCGGCAGCGCTATCGTGCAACTCAGTGGCGTCAAACGCTTGTGTGAGCTGCTCGCCGGCGCCAACGCGCGCCGCTACTCGCCGTCGCACTCGCCTGGCCGCTCGAACAACGTGACAGAAGAAGATGAAGCCGCGCGACGCGCACTGTTCCAGGAGCTCGCAACGTTCGGAGCAGTGACGCTCTCCATCGAAACTCTGCGGCGCTTCGATGTCGACCAGTACCTCGCCTTGTATGTGCACGTGAGCCGCTTCATTGCGTACGTCGCTGTGGAAGGTGAGCCGATGGCTGTCTTTTGTCTAGCTTTATGTGTCGACGACGCCTCACAGTAACTTGCCGTCTGCAGAACGGAACGCGAAGCTCGCGGGTCAAGCCGGCGGCGTCGAAGGCGCCATCCATCTCTTGTTCAAGGCTCGCGAGCTGCAGCGCATCAAGAGGTCCGCCGAGAAAGCGGAAGCGGCCCGCGAGGTAAAGCGGCGAGCATCAACGAATGATTGGTCGAGCATCGTGGAAGAGAAGCTCAAGGCTCCACCGCCTCCCCCGCCGCTTTCGATCGACACATCCGGAAACGTCAAGGTCGAGGGAATGGCAGCGCTATCCGTCGTCGACTTCACTCCCATCGAGATCGCGCAGCAAGCCTTGTGGGCTCTCGACCTGCTCGCGACACTCGACTTCAATGTGTCCATGATGAAGCTGCATCGGCTCAAGTACTTACTGGAGGAGATTCGACAGGACCCTGAAGGAAAGGAGCTTGGTGCCGCGCTGATCGTCACACGACGCCTACGCCTCATCCGATGGGATCAAATCAGCGCGCCGCCGTCACCAACCAAGACAAAGTCAAAACCCCGATGAGTGTCAGCAGCAAATGGATTACATTAGCACTGAGCACATGGACGTATATCGTGATAAAACGCCAGCTCGGCGAACCAATATTCGCACGTGCAGCAGCTGCAAAGCCAGTTGCAACGAGTGCAGCCTACCAACTATGCCGAAATAGTCGACACGGACCCCAGCGCCTCCTTGTCCGCGTCGGTGAGCTCGGGCATAATGACCTGCAGCAGCTCCGAGTTGGAAGAAATGGCCTGCAGAGCTTGAGGAATTGCCACCTAAAGCACAGAGACCGATTAGTATGCTGCAGGTCGGAGCAAAATGTGCTAGTTCGAAACATACCTTCAAGTCGATCTCATTCAACGGGTCGAAGTGGGCCTCAAACTCCTCCTCCGGAGCCTCGCCGTCGTCATGGTACCCGTTCGAATCGTTCGCACCGCCTCCGCTTTCAAGGCGGTCGGACAAGAGCTCGTAGTCCTCTGAAACAATCAAACGCAGCTCCAAGTGTGAGTACCCAACCTGAACACTTCAAAATACGCACGCACGTCCGTACCAGCAGGAGCGAAAATGGACGAACCAGAGGCAGCATTGCCCGAGTCAGCCTCAGCACCTTCTCCATCCGATGACTCATCGTCCGATGATACCCACTCTTCTTCCTCCTCAGACAGTTGCGACATGGTCTTCGCCAAGGTAACAGCGAACTTGGTAAGGAAGTGGACCTGGGTAAACTGTTCTTGGTTGGACGACCTCGCCTTCGACCGCGTCTGCACTCCTCCCGTTGGCGACGAAGCCAGTTGCGTCGTTGGACTGCCTGCGACAGCGATCGCGTTGATGCGAGGATCGTTCCACTCCACTACCTTGACCAACGCGCTCATCGTGACCTTGATGCAGTAGAGGCCGTAGAAGTCCTGTTGCTTCTCGATCCACGTCCCAAACACAAACGCAACCGTACTTGCGGTAGAGAGACCCTGCGGCGGAGGCAACTGCTCCAACACGTTCAGAATCTCCACACCATGGGAATGCACCAACCGCGCAAACACCATGCACAGCGACTGGATCAGCGACGGCAACTCGGCGACAGCAAGGCGGTTGCACACAGCACTGAGGATCGACTGGACCGTGGGAGCAGGAAGCGCTGTGCCCAACTTCAACAAGATTTGCGTAATGAGGCCGCCCACACAAACCGCACTCGCGTCCGAAACGTTCGGCGACAACAACTTGGCGGAAATGTTCATGGTGGCGTCGATGCCCGAGCTCCCGCTGGAAGTAGTGTATGCGCCAAGCGACTCGACTGAAAACATGACCAGCCACTTCAAACACTCCGCTCCAGAGTTCAGAACCTTCTCGTCTTCAACAGCTCCAAGAACAGCGATCAGCGGCTCAAACACATGCTGAATAAACTGCTCGCCGATTTGACGAGTGTGCGCATCATTTGTCGCGCCACTGGTCGAAATGAACGAGTAGCGGAACAAAGTCTTCAAGATAGTAATCGCGCTGCCGGCAGTGTTCACTCCATTGCCAGACGCCTGAAGATCAGTCACGCTCTGAGTCAACAAATGACGAATTGCTGGGAGCGTCTGTTCGTGAACCATTCTGGTAATCTCCTGGTTCTCCATCTGAAGTAGAGCAGAAAATGCACCGTCGATAAGCTCGGCGATGAGAGGGTCGTTCAGATGCTGGCCCCAGTGGTGCAAAAAACAATTCACCGCTTTCGACGCAGCCTCAGGACTGACCGCTTCAGTCTCCTGAAGAACGACCACCAGCGTCTCAAGAGCAATGTGGAGCGTTTCATCAGTCGCGAGCTCAGCGAGGTGGGTCAGCTGATCAATAATCACTCCACTCGCTTGCTGCAGGCGCTGCTTCCCGACATCATGCTTCACAATCGCGCCAATTGCACGACAAGCGTACATCCGAACAGGCAGCACTTGAGATTGCTCCAGTCCAGACACGGCAACCTGCAGAAACGCGTCGAGCATCTCAGGACTCATGCCACGAGCCAGACGACTCGCACACCACAAAGCACGTGCTCGCAAGTAGATCTCTTGACTCCCAGCATTCATCACCTTGAAGAGAGTCTGCAAGAACGCGGACAGATCCAACAGGTGCGCCACATCGGTCGCGTTCTTCTTAATGGCATCCAGGATAGGCGAGGCAAGACAGCCCACCACCAACAGCGCCGCTTCTTGGAGGCGCCAGCTGTTGGAAGGAGTGTCGGCTTTCAGTCGCTTCTGGGCTGCATCCAACGCCGCCGCAACCGCCTTCCGTCCGAGGACAGCCTCCAGCTCAACGATGAGGTCCGTGGAAGCATTGCGAACGTTGTACGCCAGACTCTCGTCGTCTTCGTCAGCCACATATTTGTTGGGGTCATCCTGCCACACCTCCATCTGGTTGACAGTAATCTGCATATAGCCGATCATGACATAGACAAAATCGGGCAGTCCACTCAAGATCAGCTGGCGCGTCTTCTTGGTCGGCGCGTGGACCGTCGAACGCACAAACTCGAAAGCCGCCACCACCATAGCGCTCTTGCCAATCTGCACGCCCTCGCCATCGCTGTCGTAGCCACTGTCTTCCTCGTCTGGGTTCAGCACTACTTCTCGCTCGAACCCCTCGGCCTCACTCAGCAACAACGTGTAGAGTTGCGGCATGATCTGCGGCAGAAGGTCCGACATCTCCTTGGGCCACTCTTGCACAAAGCTAGCCAGTGTCGACAGAATCTGGATCTTGATCGAGTAGTCCTTGACATTTTGCACCGGAGACGCCAGCTGTTCCAGGAACAGGCTGATCCATCGCGATATGTTCTCGTGCAGGAGCTGTCGAGCCGCGTCGCTGCCGACCTGAGCTTCGATGCCGACCATCACGAGGCAGCTCTGCACAATACGCACGATGCGAGACCGAGTGCCGACCGGGAACTCCTGTGGCGCCACGTACACGCGCTCGAGGTGCGGAAAGACGCGGGCTACAAGCTCGCAGCAGTTCTCGCTCGAGAAGTTACCGCCAGCAAGCGACAGGAACCGGATCGCAAATTCGATGCGCAGCTTGTCCTGTCCGGCGATCATCTCGAGGATCGCCGGCAGGATATCCGGCCACTGGTCGGGCCAGTCGCGCTCGAAGATGGCCGTCAGGATCAGACACAGCGCCGTCTGCAGCTTGCTGTCCGGGAAAAGCTCGAGTCGGTGTTGCAGCGCCGCGACGATAGCTTGCTTGACCTGGATCTTCTCGGGCTCGGGCACGAGGTAGGCGACCGCGGGGACGCCGCCGTCAGCCTCGCCATCGTGGACCCCCGGCACCCAGTACGAGTTGACGAGCTTCTTGAGCAGCAGGCACGCGAGTTGTCGCTGCGCCGCCGCGCTGTCGGCTGGCAGCGCCGACGGCGAGAAGAGCAGCTCGCACAGCTGCAGCGCAAAGCCCGGCGCGTGCAACAGCGCCGTTAGCTGCGCCTCGGACTGCGCGCGCACATCGGTGGCGGCCGACAGGCTGCCCTCCAGTAGCGCCGCTAGCTGCATCTCGGTTCGCGCCTTGAAGCTTGCTCCCCTCGCTGGTTCCCGCGCGTTTGGCGTGACCAACAAAAGTGCGGGGTTGCCCCTCCGACCATCACTCCACAGGCTCTCAATACGAGCCGACAGCAGTAAGATAGGCACACTGAACACCGTAGACGATCGTTAAAGTACGTGTATTGTGGCGATCAACTAAACTGCAACTTTCAGGGGAATGGCAAGTCTGATCCGAGTGCGGTGCGCGGACGACGGACGCGAGCTGATGGTCGAGGGCCGCTCGCGCGAGTGGCGCGTGCAGGCTGCGACCATCAAGCGTTTGGTGCTGCAGCAGCGCCGACAATCGGCCGGGTCGGCGAGTGAGGGGAAGGAGGAGCGCGACGAGGACGATGAGGACGAGGGCATGGAGGAGAGCTTCCTGCTCTTTCAGGGTCGCATCCTGGCCGACAGCGACACGATTAACCTCTTCTCGCTTTCACCGACCGACTTCCTCGTGTTCGTGCAGGAGACCCCACCGGCGTGGGCGTCCGGTTCGGTCGATCTGACTCCAAGCAAGAGACCGCGAATCGAAAAGTCGGATGCGCCGGAGACTGAGAGCGTTCGACACCAGCTGCTCGAAATGGGCTTCGATGCTTCCCAGGTCGCCAAGGCGCTGAATGAAGGCATGGCCGACCTCTCGCAGATCATCGAGTGGATCATGAGCGGCCATCGTGAAGATCAGAGGGTAGATGGTCAAGTCGATGGAGTCCCGCAAGAGCTTGAGGCACTACTGGCTATGCCCGAAATGCACCAGTTACACGAGGTGGCGCGTGCCGACCCGTTTCAAGCACTGATCCTGCTGAGGGAGCAGTTCTCGCCTGAGGCTCTAATGTGCTTGAACGGCAACCCTTCGGCGGTCGTTCGAATGCTAATGCTACCGCGTTTGCCGGTACAATCAACCTCGACACCAGCAACTCAACCAACTGTGCCTGTACATTCGGAGGTGGTTGACATGTACACCGGCGAGCTCGAGCATGGCGACTCTCAAATGGACAGCGCCATCAGCCGGGTACGTTGCAGTATTTGGCGGGTTGTAGCGACTGCTTTGTGGGGCTAACGTAAACTGTGATGCAATGGTCCAGCTAACAGCAATGGGGTTTGCCCGTGATCTGGTTGAGGCAATATACGACTCGTGTGGACGTGACGAGGAAATGGCCGCGAACGCGCTGCTCGAAACTCTGGAAATCTAGGGTTTGATGTTGGATATCTCGGTCGTTTTTTTTTGTCTCGATGCATAGATCCTTGTCTGCTGGTTTGTGTGGTCTGTCCACTGCCAGATCGCACATGCAGTCGTCTGAAATGGTGGCTCACGGATCAGAAATGCCATCCCAGCGGCAGGCAAGGACACAAGATTGCTCAACATTGCCAAGCGCAACCGAATGGCAGCTGGCGTAGATGACTACCAGGCATTTCCGAGAGAGGCTGCGACGTTCAGTCTGCTGCTCAGCACCATGCTCCGCGGTCTGCTCTTCCACTGGGTCATAGTCGACCCTGTGGCCAGCGAAGACGGTGCACGCTTCATCAGTGTCGCGCTCACGGTCATCATGGTGATCGAGATGCTGCTGCCGTCAGCTATCTCCCGCGCGCTCGAGTGGAACGTGCTCTGCTACACGGGCAAAGTGAGCTTCTCTGTGTATTTGCTGCACAGCTTCGTCATCTACAACCCCGCCAACCAGGCACAGCAATGGTGGTACGACCGGGTCTTCACTGACTTTGGGGCAACGCTGCTCGTCGCAAGTGTATCCTATTGGTTGATCGAGTATCCGCTCCAGCGTGCTGCTGGCCGCATCAGTCGCACTCTCACAGCTTACGGCCGCTCGATCCGATAGTCGATATCGTTATCCTGAAGCCGGGAAGGCCATCAATCTCAACACGCTCGTGATTCATGAAGAACCGTGACGTCCACATGATCGGTGGCGTAAACTACGACAAGATCGACGATAGCGGTCTGCACTACACCGACAAGAAGGGACAAAAGCACGTGTTAGAAGTCGACAATGTTGTCGTGTGCGCCGGTCAAACTCCACTGCGTGAGCTGGAAGAGCCACTGAAACAGCGAGGTGTCGATGTGTTCCGGATCGGAGGCGCAGATGAAGCCGGCGAGCTGGACGCGAAGCGAGCCATCAGTCAGGGATCCCGTCTTGCAGCGAAGATCGAGACCGCGAAGCCTGGTGAGCCGCTCGAGGCGCCACCCACGTTGTCGGCCAAAATTTTCGAATACGCGAGCAAGTTGAAAGGGTGAATGCGGCTTGTGTATTGCGACCAATGGTATGGTGTTCTCCTGATACATTTGACTTGCGAGACGAGGGAGAGATCATTGACGGAAGTACGTCATTCGATGACAGTTGTCAGCACGACTTGATTCAGGGTACCTTTCTCGGTGTCTCGTCGTCTTTTGTTCGAGATGGTGCGAAAATGTTGTTAGGTGTATCCACAATGTATGGTTGGTTGTCTTGTGCCTGCAATCGTTGTCCAATTTATATGGTGGTGTTGTCGCAGGATGTCAACAGCGGTCAACTCGAACTAGATGACGATAACCGTAGATGACGCCATGACCCTGGTGTGATGCCTGCATATTTATTGCATTTGTTCTCATCGTCAGAGGACGACTCATTGCTCGATCCAGTGTGCGGCGGCGAAGGTCCCATTGCAAACGACCGATGCCTCGCAGGGCTGTTGCTGACAAGCAGGCTCGCGTCATGGCTCGACGCCTGCTTGTTGCCATCGCGTTTTCGTGCTTGGGGTTCGCTCTTTTCGTTGTCACGTTTTCAAGACAACTAACAACCACGCCGCCGGTCATCAGTCCCATCCGAGTATCCGTGGTGTCCAATGACGCATCCGCTACTCAAGACGACGGCGCTGAGCACCAAGTCGTCGACGACACACTTGAGATATCGAGGCGAGAGCTGTTAGACCGACTTCTCAAGCTCGGCTTGCTGAACAACGGCAGTCACGTCGAATATGCGAGCGATTCGTCCATGGATATGACAGTCAACGGCAGTCAAGTCCATCCTGAGAGTGGCTCGTCCGGGCTTGCTGAAGGCGAACACCCGCCAGACGATTTGTTGCTTCCCGAGTATGTAGCGCAGATGGAGGAGACCAAGGCGGCATACGACTCCAAGTTTGTGCGGTCAGTCTGGATCGGTGACATCGAGAAAATGCCCGAGCGTGTCGTCAGCTACCACACCTTCGGGTACAACTTCACGCTCTTTACCAGTGCCGACGCGATTCTCGATGGATTCGCTCCCCACGTTCGTCGAGGCTACGAGCTTGCGATCCCATTTGTCGCCGGCATCGACTTCCTCAAGTTCCTGATGCTGTACAAGTACGGCGGCATCTCTGTCGATGGAGACACGTTTCCAGTCGTTCAGCCGAGCGAGGTGACTTACCCTGTGGGCTGTGACGTGATCTTCGGCAAAGAGAACTACCTGAAACCGGAGCAATTCGAGAAACCCATCTACCGCGCAGTTGGAACCAACACGTACCTGTACAGCCGACCGTACCAGCTGCTTAACTGGGCCATGGTCGCTCCCGAACCGCGCAACCGTCACGTTGGGGAGCTCATCAAAGGCTCACTGCGTCATTTCTTCGGGTTGCGCGACATGCAGCGCGACTATGTGCAAGATGTGGCCGGCTCGGGGCTGATGTCCGACTACGTGGCGCTGCTGTATGCGGAGCGCGGACTCGACTACGTCAAGGCATACAAGAACCGGACCGTTCATCCGGTCGAAGGCATATGTATGATGGACGGCGTGCTAAGCGGCGACTGGATCGGCCACAGGGGGATCGGCACCTGGAAAGGCGAGTAATCAGGACGACTTAAGACTGTCGAGGTCAAATGCACTTGCCATCCATTCTCACCTCATATATAGCTGTATATGCAGAACCGAGTCCTTGATGAAAACTCACGGCTCAGTCTTCTGGCGCTTGGCGGTCTTGAGGTCCTCGAAGAACGTCTGGATGTCTTCGGCGCGCACCGTCTTGCCACCGGCCGCGAACGTCGAGAGATACTGCTGCAGACTGCTCTTCATGTGATTGTACCCGATCGCCATCTCCACTTGCTGCTGGTGCGACAACGTGCGAGAGAAGGCGCGCTCGGCCATCTCTTCGCTCGACGCGCTTTGCTTAGCGCGCGCATTGGCTTCGTACACGTGGAGCGAGTCGTCGTGGTCCACGAGGAAAGCGAGTCCGTGCTTCTCGAGCAGAGCGACACACTTGCTGCATTGGCAGATGGTCTCGCGCCACTCATGCGGCCAAAACGTGGGGCGGAGCTCCCTGTCCGCCGCGGGACCGTTCTCCAGCCGCCGCTGCCTCTCCTCGAGCTGGCATGTATCGTTGGACTCGGTGTTCAGATCCACCGTGTATGCCAGCAGGAACGGGTGCTTGCCCATACACTCGAGGCAGATGAGCTCGTCAAAGTTGTCTGGGATGTGGTCGTTGTCGTTAGAGTTTGCACCGTCCAGTTGCGAAAACAAGTGCTCCTGGTGCAGCCAGTCCTCGCACACCGCGCATTGCACCATGACCTCTTCTGTCGTGCGCTCCGGGTCTGGGTACGGCCGGTGGCACGTGCAATACTTGCCGCCGTAGTTCTGCGAGTACGAATTGCGCTCGTTCGTCGGAGCCTTGTCGCTCACGAGCTTGCAGGGATTGCCTTTACCAGACACAAACATCAGTAACGGGTCATTAGAGTCATGATCAAGCTGACAATACGGCTACCGTTTGGGAATTTGGAGTTGCCGCAGTCGCAGCGGAAGGACCGCTTCGTGTACAGCTCGACGAGGTCGTGACCCTCATGACAGCTGTAGCTGCAGGCCTGTACATGCCGTCCGCGGTTACACACATTGTAGTCTCAGCACTGGGAGAGTTTGCGACGTACCAGACAAATGCCGGCGCGGGTCTCAGGCGCCGCCTCGGCGTCGGGAGTGCACGTCAGACACGCGTACACAGCCTGCGGTAGACTGCACTCAGTCCAAGTCCACATCGATCGATTGCGGAATAGCGCGCACCTGGCGGATGTAGCCCATGTCGTAGCTGCAGCTGGTCTCGCTCGCGTCGCCAAGTACGGCATCCGCCGTCTCCGACAGCAGCGCGTCCTGCTGCAGCACCTCGGACAGCGTCACGACTTCCTCGCCCTCGTCGTCATCCGCCTCCTCGACCGCCTTCTCGTCCGTGGCCTTGGACACCTCCGCCGCCACGGACTCGACTGCGGTGTCGACGGCCGCCTTGGCGACGTCGCCACCGGCCGTGCTGGCCGCCGTCGCGTGGTCCTCGCCCGCTGCTGCTGCGCTGCTGCTCGATTCGTCCATGTTTGGGTTGTGTTTGGTTCGCGCCAGCTTATTTCTTGAAGACTCCCGCCAAAAATACACAGATACTGCTCCCACTTTGTCTCCTCATCCTTCGTCATGTCCCTATTTAAGGTCATATCTGGCGCCACTTCAACACCGCACTCAGATAGATGTCCATGTTGATATGAAACTGGTGGTCCTAGCCGCAGCAGAGCAGGGGACAAAGTGCGAACTGGACGATATCAGCGGCGGTTCACTCAAGTTCTCAGAACGCTCAGATACATCAGAATCTGAGGATATCTTGAAGGGTCGTGAAATCCCCCCCTTCCTTTTACTGGCACAATCAAGATGGCGTCGAAACCCAAACGGCGTCGAGACAAGAGCCCAAGGAGCGTCAGGAAGAGAAAGCGTCGGCGCTCGCGTCCTGGCGGACTGCAGGCCACGCAGCAGGAGACCACCGCAGACGAGAGAGTCCTAGTGCATCCCCGCGAGTGGTTCGATCGCGAGGTAGCAGAAGATTTATGGATCCTAGAGGTGCCGTTGCAGGTAGTCACGAAGCCTAACTTTCAGCGAGGCGGCCCCCACACAGAGCGACCGCGCGTGCCAGCGGCTCAACGTCTCGTGGAACCGTTGCTCACGTCCTGGTTCGACGTGAGCAACTACATCGACCATTGCCGCTCAATACCGTGGAGGACCGAGCGGATGCCGACACCGTCGCTGTCTGACGAGCAGCAACCATCTACAGAGACACATGAGCTACCAGAACATCTGCGTTCCGTAGGGGGATTGAACGAAGAAGACCTGTGCCAGGCCAAGACCGGCAAGCTCTTCAACAGTTGTATTAAACTGCGCTTGTACCCTACCACGTACCAACGGTCCAAGCTAGATCAGATGTTTGCCTCCAACAGAGCTGTCTACAATATGCTGGTCGCTCGTTCACGAGAGGATTGCACCGACCGACTGGCTCAGCAGGACCGTGCTAACAGAACCAAGTTGATGACTATACGTGAGCTGGGACAAAAGTATCGACCCATCGCTACAGCTCAGACAATGGCTAGATTCTTTCGCAAGAAGAAGACACTGCAGCGCCACCTCGAGGTGAACAATGACGTTCGTGACTCTGCCTACAGAGACTTCCTTAAGGCCGTCAAGTCATCGCGAGCGCTGTTCTTCGCGCGGCGACAACAGAACAAGCCAACAACATTTCCGGAGTTACGATTCAAATCGAAGTTTGCCAGATCCAACTCAATTGAGGTGCGATCCAAGAGAATCAAATTTGTGCGCAAGAATGGGAAGGACTTGATGCGAATGCATCCCTGTTATTTTGGCTTTGGAAAACAAGACGGAATTGAAATCCGCGAGCCGCCTCCGGAGCTGACAAGCTCCATCCGACTCCTGCGCCTTCGGGAAGGCGAATATTATATAGCAGTTCCTCGACGCGTCCAGTACCAACCGTCGATGGCGACTCGAGTATGCTCCATCGACCCTGGAGTGAGACAATTCGCGACCATTTACGATCCTGATGGACGAACATTGAGCGTCAAGGATGCGTACTCCGTGCTCAAGAGACGGTTTGACGCAATCGATGAAATGAAGGCCAAATTGGCATTGATGGACAACGCCAGCAAGGCCAAGCACAAGGTGAAGACCAGACAGCGGAAGAAGACGAAGGGCAAAGCCAAGACGAAGCTGCACCGCCAGCGGCATCGTCTGCGACAACAAATCAGATTCACGTATCGTCACGTGACGCGAATGGTCCGAGACTTGCATCACAAGCTCTCCAGCTGGCTGTCTAACCACTACGATCAGGTGCTTCTACCTACCTTCCAAACTGCCGACATGGCGCGGAAGCACGACAAGAAGGCGGCCGCGGACGGCACCCCTGCGACTTCATCGGACGAAGTCCCGCAGCCGCCCGTCCGCGGACAAACCCAGAAGCAGCGGAAGATCACGAGCTCGACAGCCCGAGCAATGATGGCTTTGTCCCACTACAAGTTCAAGGAGCTGCTCAGGTGTAAATTGGAACGCGTCGGTGGACGCCTCATCGAATGTGGAGAAGAGTACACGTCGAAGACGTGCTCCAGTTGTGGCGAGATCAAGGGAAATCTTGGTGGCTGCCGCATCTACAGCTGTCCCGCCTGCCACGCCGTGCTCGATCGAGATGTGAACGCGGCCAAGAACATCTTCCACAAGAACATGCGGATGCTACACTAGACACGCACGTGTCAATCGGCGACGCCTTCGTCGAGGAGTCCTGTCAGCACTGCTGATGTTACAGGCCCAAGAGTTACCCTCCCGCGGGGAGCTCAATAGGCGCAGACCACCCATGCTCAGCTCCGTGTGGTTGACGATGAAGGGCACGGCGTCCGGCCCGAGCGTGTCGTAAAGCGGCACGAGCGCGTACGTCATTCGGTTGCAAGCGTAGTTGATCAGCGAGCTCTCGACCAGATTTTCGCTGAACATGCCGACCTTGGCCTGCCGCGAGAGTTCCGCGAAGCGCGCGACGCCGCTCGCGATCGCATCGCTGCGCCGCTTCACCTCGTCGTATGCGAGTCACACGAACATGACGACCTTGACCGTGTCTGCGTCCACCTGTCATATGCCGTGGCACTGCCGCGATCCGCTATCCATGCATCAGCCGCGCAGACACATTTGGCACAGCGTCTACATCGACCCGTCCTCGACCAGGTGCTCGGCAAAGTGTGTCGGCCACTGGGTCGTGTCCCGCGTGTTGGTCACCTCCTGCCTGGAGCAATGTGAAGAGTATCCAGTGCTACACAAAGGTGCTGAAGAAGGGAGCGAATGCGCCTCCTATAGACAAAACTGGACGAGGAAGCCATGGGCCTTGTCCGACATGCCAGATCCTGAGAGAAATAACGCTGAAAGATGTTCGTGCGCGAACAACGCGAGCGCGCTACCGTCTCCTAGTGTCATCAACCAACCCAGCAATACGCTCAGTGAGCTGATCGAATCGCTGGGTCCACCGCTGTTTTATCTCATCAAGCACATCTTCTTCGCTTTCGGGGAGCAAGAACTGCGCGTAGCGGGACATTTCCTCGTTGTCGCGCCATCGAGCGCAGAGCACTTTGATCTGATGTACCTCCATGTCATCCCCAGAGTTGACTGTCTCAACTATTCGATCGTCTTCGTCATCAGACAGCAACTCGGGGAGGCCACCGTCGCTCTGCACTTCTCGATCCGATGCCACATCGTCTGCCTGAACTGCATTGCAAGCTTCGACGACTCTGTCGCATTGGACTTCTTCATTGATCGCGTCGTCGCATAAAGCCGCCTGCTTTTCGTTGGTGGATCCACTCGCACCGTCCTCCGACGAGCTCTGTCTGCTGCTCGTCGACGTCACGGAGAGCGCATCCTCGAGCCGGATGTCGCTCGTCTTGCCGAGCAGGAACTGCAGCGCGACGTCACCTCAGAGTATACAAAAACCTATATAAAATGGTTTCGACGCAATACACCACATAGATTTCATACGAGGGCAACTCTCCAGTCGGTGCTATCCGAATATTTCATTTTTCATACGCGGGCAATACACTACATAGATCTTCATACGCGGGCACTAGTCGATCCGAGCCAATTTTGCTTTTGACAACGACTTTATAGCTCACTACTGACTGCGACTACTGTATAATCATCGCGGTCAATAACTACTTAGTTGAAAATATACGTCAATTGATTATTACCCGCGACTATACTTTTCGTACATAAGAGAGCATTCTCAATTCCATCGGTCGTTCATACAAATTATAAGCTTAAATGTGGATCGCTCCACATTTATTCATACGCGGGCAATAGACGGCATAGATCTTCATACGCGGGCAATAGACGGTCGCTAAATCGTTTCTTACCGCATATAAAACGCTATTCCGCCTTCATAAATCATCGCTTTTTAAAGAACTGCAACATGTATCAGTATCCATTGATATTGAATCAGTACTCTATTATTCTTATATCAGTATCTGTAGTAGGAATTGTGGATATCAACTTTTATATAGGATTTTGTATGCTCAGCCAGGAAAATGCCGATTATAGACGAATCAACGCGCTGGATCAGCTCACCAATAAAGCGAATTTAAACCAATCGTCGAGATAACCTCTTTAAATATATGGTTAGCTAACCACGTTGGCGCTCCTCGCCCAACTGCAAAGAATGCTATATCGTAGCAGAATGATCTATCATGGGTTCAGTCCAATGGGTTCAAAATCATGTAAAGTCATTAAACTTTAATAAAGCATGCATTGATGTTGCGTATCCTGCATCGCGCAACTTCACAATTACCTTTCATATCGTATATCTGGTGTATTTCATATCCTACAGCAATCGAATTCGCAAAACATAATGTGACCACACGAAACTCAAATTTGGCGTGGCGCACATCGGACGGGATCAATTTGATTGGCGACGGACACAATTGACCTTCAAAAGCTCCACACCAGAATTGCAAGCAGTGCATCCCAGTCGTCCGCCAAGATGGTCTTCTTCGTGTGCGAGGGCTGCAACGAGACGCTCAAGAAGAACAAGGTGGACGCGCATGCAGCGCGGTGCCGCAACTGCTGGGCCGTGAGCTGCGTCGACTGCAGCGTCGTGTTCGAGGGCAACGACTACGCGGCGCACACGAGCTGCATCTCGGAGGCCGAGAAGTACGAGGGCGGACTCTACCGCGGCAAGGGCGGCAAGGACAAGAAGCTGTCGCCGCAGGAGCGGTGGATGCAGGTCGTGCAGTCCGCGCAGGCTCCCGCGGGCGACCGCCATCTACACGGCATTCTGCAGCGCGTGGCTGCGTACGACAACGTGCCGCGCAAGAAGGCCAAGTTCGTCAACTTCATGAAGAACAGCGTCTCCAGTGCGGACGCCGCGACGGTCGAGCGCGTGTGGGGTGTGTACGAGGCCGGATACAAGGAGGCCGAGTCGGAGGCGACCGCCAGTGCGGAGCCCAACCCGGCAGAGGATTCAGCCTCGAGCGGCGACAGCAAGAAGCGCGCGAGCGATGACGCCAGCGCTGAGACCAGCAGCAAGAAGGCCAAAAAGGTGTCTGACGCCAAGCCTGTCAAGTGGGCCAAGGTCATCAAGAAGACGCTCAAGTCGGCGGACGACAAGCAGCTGGAGCTGCTGGAGCTGCAGACACGTGCGCTGAAGTATATTCGAGAGCGCGAGCTGTCGAACAAGAGCGACGAAGAGCTCGCCGCCGAGTTCACCGCCGCGGTGCGTGCGCACGACGGCCCGTTCAGCGTCGTCGAAGTTGTGCGGCTGAGCTGATAGACCCACCAGGACGTGTTAATTACTACTAGACCTCGCCATCCACTCCAAACATCCTTTGATTGGTCCGCCGTCGATCATTCTTCTGGCATCAGTCGAGGTCGATCATTTAAGCCGTCTTCAGTTGCGCGTACTCGCGCCGTACGGGGGAAGATGTAGTGACCCAATGACCTGTGCAGCATGATGGCAGAAGATCGCTACGCGGCGACAGCACTCTCACCACTTTCGTCGGTCTCGTCCATCGCGAGCGGCACTTCTCCGGCAGCCTTTGCTTTCACATTGTCGAGCTTGCTGCTGACCTCTTCTTGCTGGAGGTCGTCCTCTGCAGGAGCCTTGTCAGCACTTGCAGGTTCGGCAGCCAGCTCCTGAGATTCGTCTGCAATGTCGCGCGGGTCCTTGCTGTCGACGTCCTCCGCCATCGCTTCGTTCTCATTCATTGCCGCCTCAGTGCCTTCCACGGTGCTTGTGTCGGCTTCCGTCGAACCGTCTTCCATGTCGTCCTCGCCCACATCTTCCTGTGCGGCAGACGCCTCCATCCCCACCTCGAAGACAGTACCACTCGTCTCCATGTCGACAGCCACGTCAGCCGCCTCGCCGACTTGTTGTTCAACTTGAGCAGTAACCTCGACATCCTTGGCTGGCTCGACGGCAGCACTGTCTTCGGTCTTGCGTCGCTTCGGACTCCGATCGCTGGGATCAGCCGCGTCGTTTCGCTCCGAGCGCTTGTTGGTCGGCTCGAACTCGTCGCCGCCGTCACCTCCACCTTCAAACGATGATTCCTCGGCGAACATGACTGGCGTGCTGACATCCGCCTTCGCGGCTGCAGGACTAACCACTGGTGCGACACTCTTCGTGCCAGGCGTCCCCTCCATTGCGTCAGCGGCAGCACCTTCAAGAATCTCCGCGTTGCCCACGTGGCCGCGGATAAACTCCTCCACAGTCTCGGCCTTGCAGCTTGACAAGTCGCCTAGCACCTTGCCTTGCTTGTAGACGCGGAAATGCGGGAAGCTCTCTACGCCAAGCTCGCGACAGAAGTCCGCCAGTTCGTCGGTGTTCACTTCCAGGAATTGCTGCAACGAGTCAACAACCACAAACCGTCAGGCTAAATCGCACAATCAAAGCTACATCTCTGTAGGTCTCACCGCTTCAGCCAGCTCGTTCGAGAGGTTTTCAAAACGATCCGCTACCAGGTCGCTGGCCTCGCTGGACGCGGCCGAGAAGAAGACGATCGAGGCGGTGGCGGCCGTCGTCAGCGCGCGGAACTGCTCGGCGCTCTGGATCTGCAGGACTGGCATCGCGACGCTTGGCAGATGCGAAGGCGAAGTAGGGCTTCGGTGTGGCGGGAGGCGGCGATGAGAAGACCGGTTGGCTTGCGCGCGCGCGGGAAAATTCCGCAATGAGTAGTCTGGCGGCTGAGGGCAAGTTGAACTGGCCAAGTGCGTTGTATCTTGGAGGGACGCGGGAGTCCATGTGTCCGCAACGATTGGTTAAAACGATCATTCGTAAAACCGAAATAATGGATTGATTTGGAAGAGCGATTTGCAAGAATCTATACATTAATCAGGACTGTATCTCGATTTCTATCGCAGCATTGGCTGAAATGTCTGTTTTTCGAATTTCGAGATGCTGGCTTCTATCAAAGTGCCGTACCCAACGCGCAGCCCAAACACCTGTCTGAAACGACTCACATTGTTTGTGCAACCCATTACGCGCTCCAGATGAAGATCTGAAACGCTCCAGATCTGCCTTTCCTTTTCCTCGGTGGAGACCCAGATCTGGGCGGAAAGGCCACATGGAACGCGGTGTCGAGGCGCCTGGCGCTTCAAGCCACGGCGACGTGCCCCCGGCCGCGGCGGCTTCGCACTCGGCTGTGCCCCAGAATGGGCCACGCCAGGAACCGTCCAGCGCGGTGGCGGCGGGCGGTGGTCGCACGCACAGCAAGCGCCAGCTCGCGGACTGCCGGATCGAATCGCACACGATCCAGCGCGCGGCGTCGCCCAAGAAGAAGGCGCTGGACCCGCTGCGGTACATGCCGGAGCGCGCCGCCTTCTTCGCACTCTTCACGGTCGCCGTACAGTTCGAGGACGAGGACGGCGGGCCGGCGTCGGTGCGCCGCGTCTTCCGGACGTATAAGCAGTTTTGCGCGCTGCACACCAGGGTATGTGGCCACGATTGGTGTGGTTTCTCGGACGTAGAGCGGGCGTATTAACGACATCGGGGGTACGGACAGATGCTCAAGATGTACCCAAAGTCGAACGTGCCGCGTGAACTGCCGTCGATGCGCAAGAAGCGCTACGACAACGACTACATCGAACGCAAACGCGAGGTAGATGGATGTTTCACGTTGGTCTTGTAATGCTCGCCACTGGCTGACCACTATGTGGCTCTGACAAACAGGAGCTCAACGCGTACCTGACGCAAGTGATACTGGTGCCGGAGGTCCGCGCGTCCAAGCTGTTGCGCGAGTTCCTAGAGGACACACATCTGTCGGATGACAGCGACGACGACGACAGCAGCGTGTCGTCCAAGATCCTCGAGGGACTCCCCGGTACCATCGTCACTGTGCGCGCAGGCCAGTCCTTCTCGGTGAGCCTGGCGCTCTCAACACCGGGCGACGTGGCATCGTGGCAGTTCATCACCAAGAAGCACAACATTGGCTTCAGCGTGTCGTTCAACGGCCAGCTCGTGCGGCCGTATGCTCGCGAAGAGTCCACGAGCAAGGCGATCAAGGGTTTCTATCGCTGCACGGCGCCGGGGACGTGCACACTCGACTGGGATAACACGTACACGTGGAGCAAGTCCAAGGTGCTGGTGTACTGGGCAGAGGTCGAGAAGCGTGCGTCGCAGCCCACAATCGCCACGGAGGCTTCGACTACACCATTACCAGTAGCTGCTTCTGCTTCTTCCTCGTCTGCCGGAGAGCATGCTCCAGATAAGTGGAGGAGTTTTCCGACGGATCTCGGCGCCATGGGAGGCGTTTCTCCTCACGAGATCGACCCAGAGCACCGACGGTCCGGTTACATTGCCCAGACGCGCAATCGAGCCATGTATCCTCGACGGATCGTGAACTCGTCCATCTCGCTTATCACCAAGCCATTCGTGTCTGGCGCGTCGCGAACGCGCAATGACGAGCAGTTCAAGTCTGGCTCGCTCATCGTGGAGCGCAGTGTCAAGTTTCGTGGGCGGCACTGGTACCGCAAGTGGTTCGTGCTCGACACGCGCAAGTGCATGCTACGGTACTACGAGTCCGAGGCGGCTGCGCAGCGGGGGCTGTCGCAATCCAAGCTCAACCTGAACAACAAACATGCGTCCCTCGCGATTACCAGCAGCCTGGCAGTCGACGCCGCTCCGACGCCGTACATGCTCATTGTTCGCACGCGCAAGCGCTGCTGGAAGATCTGCGCACCGACTCCGGCCGAGTACACGGCGTGGGAGCACGCAATCTCCACCGCGATCTTCTCGGCGCAACTCTCGCGCGAATCCCGGGAGGAGAAGAAGCGTCGGCGGAAGAATGGCGGGGGCGACGAAAGCGGCGATCTGAGCTCGGATACGACCGGCCCCGGTCGGTTGACGATCCCAAGGCAAGGCCCTCTGGACGAGTCGCCGGAGGAGAACGACGACGACGATGATGACGGCAATGGGGCCAAGGACGAGGACGAATCCGAGTCGGACGAAGACGACGATGAGTCTGAAGATGACCAGCGAGCGTCCGAGGCCGAATCAGTCACTGCGTCTGTGGAGTTTGCGAAGGAGTCGGACGAGCCTTTGATCCGGCTGGCGCACGTGAACGAGGCCGACGACATGGAGACCCTATGCGATGAAGGCATTGGTGCAGTCATGGACGTCGTGTCGAAGGCACCCTCTCGCCGGGGAGACGACTTGATGCCAGACCTGCGCCATCTGCCGTTGATATGGAAGGTGGTGCTTGTGACGGTGCTGAACGTGGTACTTGTCACCATGCGATGGGTGCCGACGTTACTCGCAGTGCTGCTGCTCGTCGTCGTGAACTGGTACTTGATGCTTCGGTTCATGAACAAATCGTGGCGCCAACGATCAGCCCGAGCCAACGCGGGGCTCAAAGTCGATTAAGGTGCAGACATTGCTGGCACTTGAGATTATTGTTTTGAATGCGTTGATGGATCGCCTAGGTTGGTTTATGTATGTACAGCTCGAAGCACTTTCTGTCCGCCTTTCATCCCTACTTGCTATGCGAAGGTGTTCGGCATCTAGACCTGACCAACTCGTGTTGGTATGTGACCCTAGGGTTCAATTCGTGTTTTATGAAATTGGCCAAGCATTTAGATGCTGGGCGAGAGTGGACGAACTTCTCAAACTGGCCGTCTCAAAGTTTCGGCTTTGAGCAGTTTCTTCACCACTTCTCGGTTGATTCTGTCCACAGACCATCCGAACGAGACTCCGATTGGAGTGACCAGATCGATTGAAGAACATTACGGTCTAGTCCAGACGTTAGGAGGTCTGCGAGCCACCGACCCTTCCTTCTAGGACGTGATTTCGGCGGCGTACTCGTGCCAGTCGGGAAATTGCCACTTCTCGAGCACGGGCACAAGGTCGGGGAAGTGCTCATGGATCGCAGCGCGGATCAGCTCGTCCACGACCATATTACCGCTCGCGTTGAAGTGCAGACCGTCGATCAGGTATCCGTTGCGCTTCTCTGCGGGCATCGCGTTGAAGAACGAGTGCAGATCGAGCGTCGGAATACCTGCTTGAGTGCCTGTCTCCACACACGCGCGCGCGTACTCACCAGCCGACGCGTTGGAGCGGTCTTTGTTGCGACGGCTGTCGTCGACATGCGGTGGCGTGATGAACAGGATCTTGGCGTTCGGCGCCTTGGCCTGGAGACCCTGCGCGATCTTCAGCAGGTTGGCGCGGTAGTTGTCTAGCGGTACGTGCTGCACCTTGTCCGGTCCGTCCGGCAGAGTGGCGTCGTTGGCGCCGAGCCAGACCGTGACAAACACTGGCGAGAGCCACGTCTCGAGCTCCTGCTCGATCACGGGACTCACGTGCTCGACCGTCCACCTGTCCACAAAGCAGTCAGCGGTGCTTCTCGGTTTGAGTACCTTCGATCAAGTCAATGAGGGTCTCACTTGGTGTTGTAGCCTGCGAGGCCACGGCAGACCATGTCCACCGAGCGATTGTACCGATGCTGGAGGAGCGAGATCCAGCCGCTGTTAGCGTTGTCGGTACCGAACTCGGTGATGGAGTCGCCCATCAGCAGGAACGCTGGACGGCGGGCCGGGGCGGCCGCGAAGAGCGACGTCAGCGCGGCCGGCGCCAAGTCCCACACGCTCCAGGTCGACATGATTCGGGTTGGCAGTTGCAAGACACTTGATGGTGGCCGCAGATCGGAATTGACAGACACTCGAGATGATCGCCTTCGTGACGAAGGCGCGGCTTCTTGTTTTCGTTTAGGTTAATATCGTTGTTCCAACCCCATGTTCCCTGGAACTAAGATTTAGTTCCTGGAACTAAATTTAGTTCCAGGAATACGAGCCAAAACCCTGTTTGTGGTGAGAACCTCTATCTTCACATATCTGTTCGACCGGACAAATATACCAATTTATGAAGGCTTTCTGGTCTCCCCACATTTTCCTGTTTAGACACCCGTGGCGATGCAGTGCCTGGGGTCTCTCGCTCCGAGAGATCGCTTGATCGGCTCACACGTTGTCAACGTCGATGATTTGCATGTCGGTGTACGAGTCGACGCCGCCCTGATCCCTGGTGCTCGTGGATGTTGGAGATGCACGCGCTCGCTGGTCACGTTGTACGGACCCTGCGTCACCTCCTGCTTGAGGATGCAGCTCACGTCGTTGCCGAAGAGGTCACCGAGCGCGAGTCCTGCGGTTGTGCCATGGGGTGGATGACCACGTAGCTGGCCCAGTCTCCACGTCATCGCTCCTGGACTGTGGTTCGGCAGCATTCTCGTGCTCAGTCTCGATGGCTTCGCTCGCACGCTTGCTGGATGGGAGTCAATAAATTACGGCTGCAAATATATGGCGTATTTAATTCAGTACACTGTTCATTTTGATGGGTTTCACAAAAAACATCAACCACGAAACAAATCATATCGAGTTTTCTGATACAAGTACGCCATTGGATACAGTACTATTTTAATATATTTCGATCGTGATGGTATTGTGAGAGGTCATCAAATTTACGCGACACAATATAACTATTTAGTAATGTACCTCCATTATTGTATGCACTGTATGTAGAAGGATACATAATGAAATGAGTGACATTAATACTTTCGCTCGACGTGACACAATTACACGATGGCCGCCCCTAGCCCTGTCTGGTCGAGTAAATGAGCATAGTTTACCCAAGTCACTTTTTCTGTTTGACCCGCGACAGATGTGTGCGTGCCCCGCCCTCGAGGCCTGGTGCGCTTCCGGCGCGCTCCCTTCGTGTCCTCTCTCACTCTCTTAGCCCGAAGTCCCTTCACGCCGCATCCATTTTCGGCTTTCGCACATCGACGTCCCGCCATGGCGCGCGAGCGGACCGAGTCCGGCGTGATCCATCGCACGCGCGACCTCGAGCGCGGCGGTCGCGCGACGAGTGACGCGGACGCGGCGGAAACCGCCGAAAACGCTCCATTGGTCCCTGAAGCGGCAACCGGTGACAGCGACGACAAGAAGTCCCGAAAGTTGCAGCTATCGCGACAGCACTCCAAGCCACCGCCACCACCGCCAGCCGCCCGGCCTCGCGCGACCATCCTGTTCCTGAATGGACTGCGCGGCCTCGCCTCGCTCATCGTCGTGGGCCAGCACGGCGACTACTTTTCGGGCTTGAACCTCGGCGCGGTGGCCGTCGACACCTTCTTCGTGCTCTCGGCCTTCCTGCTCACGCTGCTGTTCGAGCGCAAGGCGCGGCAGATGGTCGCTCAGCGCGCGTCGCTGCGGCAGTGGATCGTCATGCTGGTCGACTACTTCTCTAAGCGCTTCTTCCGCGTCTACCCGCTCTTCGCGCTCACCGCCGTGTTCGTGTGGATGCTCTCGGACGACGCCAAGCAGCGGTACTTCCACATGGCCCACCCGGAGCAGTTCAACCTCTGGGAGGTGCTCACCTTCAAGTTCGAGGCGCGCTACCACGTGTTCTGGACGCTGCCGGTCGAGATCGGCTACTACTTCCTCATCCCCGTGCTCGTCGCCGCCGTCATCGCGCTCGGCCGCCGCTGGTGGATGCTCGCGCTACCTCTTTACCTCTGGATCCTCCACGAGGGCGTCGTCACGTTCCGCACGAGCCACTTCCCGCTCAAACCGCACATCCCGACCTTCCTCGCCGGCTCGCTCGCCGCCATCGTGTACGCGCAGGTGGACAACTGGCTGCGCGCCACGGGCTTTGAGCTCCAGCAGTGGCACCGCCGGGTGCTGCGAGCCTACGAGGGCATCTTCCTCGCGCTCTTCCTGAGCGTCTCGTTCCGCGGCCTCTTCTTCCACTGGGTACACGCGAACCCTGTGCCCGCCGCCGAGGGCTTCCCGTTCGTGAGCGTGCCCGTCACGATCGTCATGGTGATCGAGATGCTGCAGCCGTCGCCGCTCGCGCGCGCGCTCGAGTGGAACTTCCTCTGCTACGCCGGCCAGATCAGCTTCTCCATGTACCTGCTGCACTCGTTCGTGATCTACCAGCCGGACATCATGCACCAGAACAAGTACGACCGGTGCTTCCTGGACTTTGGGCTCTCGTGCCTCGTGTCGACGGCCACGTACTGGCTGATCGAGCACCCGTCGCAGCTAGGTGCGCAGCGCGTGAGCAAGTGGCTCGCCCAGTTCGCGACTCCGCGGGCGGGAGGCAACGCCAGCAACCTGTGCGACCGCGCATGCGTCTGGAAGATCTAGAGCGATTGTATTGTATAGACCGTATTCCAACCTACGATGCCTTGGTGGTCTCAATGTCGCCCCAGTATGGCAGCTCCCACAGCTCGAGCCGCGCCGCCAGCGCCGGGAACGCCTCGGCGATCTTGAGCTGGAGCTGCTCGGCCACGAGCCGGTTGCCCTCAGCCGACAGGTGCAGGCCGTCCGACAGACACGCAGCGCGCTGCTCGACGCCCAAACTGGTCATGAAGCTGTGCACGTCGAGTGATGGAACCCCCGCGAGTGCCGCCTCCTCCACACAGGCTCGCGCATACTTCACAGTCGTCTCGTTGGCTCGGTCGAGCGTCCCAGTGACCAGGCGGGCCTCGCGGATGGCGTCGTCGACTGGCGGCGGCGTGATGACCAGGAAGTGGCAGTCGGGCGGGGCGGAGGCCTTGAGCGCGGCCAGGATGGTCTGCAGGTTGGCGCGGAAGGCGGCGAGCGGAACGTGCTGCACTCCGGCGGCTCCTTCGGGCCGAGCGGCGTCGTTGGCGCCGAGCCAGAGCGTCACGAGCGACGGAGCGAGGCCGTTGCTCAGCTCGCGCTCGATGACGGGAAGCGCGAGCTGCAGGAACCACCTAGATATTGGCAGGCGTAAGTGACTATAGGTTAAAGAACAAAGAAGACAAGATCGCACTTGGTGTTGTAGCCCGAGAGCCCGCGCGGGACGACGTCGGCCGACCGGATGTAGCGGTACTGCAGCAGCGACACCCAGCCGCTCGCCTCGCCGTCCGCGCCGCGCTCCGTGATGGAGTCGCCGAGCAGCAGCAGCACCGGTCGCTTCGCCATGCTCCCTCGCTGATTTTGATCTCTTCGGCTGGCAGTCATTATCGTTAATTCAGTACGTTTGTCAATAATAAATGCTGTTCCACATCGATGTACTGGAACTGTGTTGTGCTAATTCTTCGTGGCCACCATGAAGTGCAGGAAGTGCGGGAAGAACAAGGAAAAACGCTGAGCACTTTGAAGCAGTGGTTAAGGCATATTTATTAGGAAGTTGGGCTGCCACCGCTGCAGACAGGAGGGGAAGTCAACACCGACGCGACGCGTGCTGTGCTGCGTGTTCGTGCCTCTGCTTGGCGTGACGGCGCGGAGCGTGAGCGGCCTACTGCACGTTCGCGCGGATGAACTGCTCGACCTTCTCCCACTTGGAGCCCGTGTACTCCTCTCCCTGCTTGCCATCCTTGTAGATGCGGAAGCTCGGGAACCCCTCGACCTCGATGTCGTCGCAGAACTCCTCGAGCTCGGCCGCGCTCACCTTGATGAATTGCTGTCGAACACGTCACATAGCTACAGTCAGCCTCAAGCATTACAACGCGCGTGCACACGCAGAACAAGGGACCAAACACTCACAATGTCGGACAGCTCCTCGGACAGCTTCTCGACGTGCGGGGCCACGAGCTTGCAGCCTCCGCACCACGGCGCGGAGAAGCAGGCGACCGTCGTCTTGCCCTCGGCCACGGCGGCGTTGAACTGCTCGGGGGACTCGATCTGGATCATCTTGGAGCTGATGGGGGACTGGAAGTAGTGGTGATGCTGCTGCTGGCTGTTGGCGCGCGAATTGCAAACTGAAGATCGCCGAGTCAGTCTTGGACGACGTCGAGACTTGCAGAAGCGGTCTCTGAAGTTGAGGAACGGCCGAGCATGGGGGAAGAGCGGAAGGTAGGACAACCGTCTCGGTCGCATCGCATTGGCTGATAAGCGGTTGTCGCACATGTGATTGGCTGATTATACGCTGTCGATCTGGCCAGACCTCGGCGGGTAGGACCTGCCTCCCCTGTCCGCCGCCGAGACGCGTGCCTGCGACCGTGTCGACCCATGCACGACGCGCGTAGAGAAATGGAAGATCGCTCACATGCGACAGCCTCCGTGCGCGTGGACATCCGACGTCATGGGCGTCGCTGTGGCCTTGCTGGTCGCAGGATGATCGTCCAGCATAGCAGGCCGCAGTACACTCCTATCAATCAGTACCGTGTCGATTCTAGCATTTTATCCTCATGACGTGCATCTACTAATTGGACAGTTACTGCTAACGACGCGTCGACCGCACCTACCGGAGTGATTGTCTGTATGGCAACCTCGCGACAAAGCAGGTGGGGAAGCCGGAGTCGCGCCTCATGAACGCCGACGCAGGGGGTTCCTCGCGGCGAGGGGCGCCACCCATGTCCATGCCGTCGCCCGCGCGCGGCGGCCGCAGCCAGGTACACGGCCAGGGCTTGCCGCAGGCGCCGCCGGCCCCGATGTCCGCGCCGATGGGCCACCAGCAGCAGCGGTCGCCTGCGAGTCCGGGCGGTTTGCGCTTCAGCGACGAGTTCGGCACGTCCCCGGCGCCGCCGCGCGGTCGCAAGGGGTCTTCCGCGTCCTCCGTGAGCGGGGGCAGCTCCAGACTGAGCGGCGTGAAGCGCGGCGCAGGTTCGCTCGAGGAAGGCGACTACGTGTGGGTGAACGACCCGAGCAGCGTGTGCATTCCCGCAATCGTCGTGCGCTCCGGGTACGCGTTCGACGGCGAGACGGAGCAGGAGCACCAGGTGACGGTCGTGCACACGGAAGACGGCGAGGAGCGCGAGATCCGCGACCAACCGCTCGTCAAGCTGCCACAGTGCCACCACCCGAAGAAGCTGCTGCCTCTGGAGCTGCACGATCTGAGTAGCGTGCCGCTCATGATCGCGAATGTACGTCTCGCTTGGGGGTTAGGAGTGTTGATAGCTGTGACTGACGGCTTTTGTGCAGGGCGATGCCGGGAGGACCGAAGTGTTCGGCACCGAGCAGCTCGAGAACGTCGTGCTGTACACGCTGCGCGCGCGGTACCGCATGGAGCAGGTCTACACATGGGTCGATCGCGTCCTCGTGAGCGTCAACCCTATGAGCCCGTTGCCCATCTACACGCCAGACCACATGCAGGCCTACAACAAGAGCCGCGAGCAGACGCCATTGTACGAGAAGGATGCGCTGAATGAGTCCCCGCCGCATGTGTATGCGATCGCACAGAACGCTGTGCGATGCATGCAAGACGCTGCCGAGGATCAGGCCGTGGTCCTGTTGGGTGGCATGGGGTCGGGCAAGTCGGAGGCCGCCAAGTTGATTGTCCAGTATCTGTGCGAAGTCGGCGAGAACACGACGCGCCAGGACGCTGAGAGCGACTCGGGCGTTCTGCACCCGATCGGCCAGCAGATCCTTCACGCCTTCTCGATCCTCGAAGCGTTCGGCAACGCGAGTACCGCGCAGAACCGCAACTCGTCGCGGTTTGCAAAGATGATCTCGGTCGAATTCAGCAAGCACGGATACGTGATTGGAGGCGGCTTTACGACACACTACTTTGAGAAGTCTCGTGTCGTCGAGTGTCGCAGCCACGAACGCAACTTCCACGTGTTTTACCAGGTTCTCGCTGGTGTGCAGCACGACCCGTCGCTTCGAGATGCACTCGACTTGAACCGCTCGTACGAGGAGTTTGACATGCTCAAGCAGGCAGAGCCCGGCATGACGGACACGGCCCTCGACGCCCGAGACTATCGCGACTTGATGTCCAGCTTCTCAGCGCTGCGCATCCGCAAGAACCAGCGTGTCGAGATTGTGCGGATCATCGCCGCGTTACTGCATCTCGGCAACGTGGACTTCGTGCCAGACCCAGAGAACAAACCGACCAACTCGACTGAGTCGCACCCGTGTGCGCTCAAGGATCCCGCTCAGATTGTGTTGGCCGCCAAACTGCTGGAGGTGGAACCCGTGGTGCTGGACAACTACTTCCGGACGCGCCAGTTTTTCACCAAGGACGGTAACAAGACTGTCTCGTCGCTCAAGGTTGTCACAGTGGCGCAGGCACGGCGAGCGCGGGACACTTTCATTCGGAGTCTGTACGAAGCGCTGTTTGGCTTTCTGGTTGAGACGCTGAACGGCATATTGGGTGGTATATTCGACCGCTACGAGAAGTCCAACATCGTCATCAACTCCCAAGGCGTGCATGTGCTCGACATTGTGGGTTTCGAAGATCTGGACGACTCGAAGAATGGATTTGACCAGTTATGCTTCAACTACTGGAGCGAGAAAGTGCACAACTTTTACGTGCACAATACTCTCGCCATCAATTTCTCCGACCTGGACGATGAGCCCCAATACGTCGAGAATCGTCTCACGGCACACTCCAACATGGAAGTCGTGAGTGACCAAGAAGAGTGCTTGAGCCTGTTTGAGAACAAACCGTTTGGTATTTTCGAGCAGCTGAACGAGAACACCAAGGTCCGCACTCCGAACGACGAGGACTTCGTCACCAAGGTGTTTGCCGGCAACGAAGGCATCCGAACCCTTTCCCATCCAAACATGGGCCAGGATGTGACGAACGAATACTTGGCGCCGCCGAAGGAGTGGCGGCTGCTGTTCGTCGTCGAGCATTATTGTGGGAAGGTGACGTACAGCGGGAAGGGTCTATCGGCGAAGAACTCGCTGAGCATCTCGGCCACCTGTGCGGCCATCATGCAGTCTTCGAAGAATGCTGTCCTGCACGCGGTCGGTGCTGCGCAGATCGCGGCGGCATCGAACGAGAAGGCGTCAAGAGCGTCGCGCAGTGCGCCTAATGCGTCAAAGTTCCGCAGTTCAATCAGCTCTGCAAAGGATATGAAGCACACTGAAAGTGCCGCCACGGACGTCATGAACCAAGCCGAGGCGCTGCTGCACGCTCTCAACCATACGGGCAAGAACTTCTTGGTGTGCATCAAGCCTAACGAAGATCTTGAAGGCGGGGAGTTCGATTCTTCCTTTGTGATGAAGCAAGTCCGAGAGACAAAGCTAGTCGAGCTGATGAAGGCGAGCCGATCAATCTTTTCGGTCCATTTGACGTACAACCACTTCTTCCGACGGTACAAGAATGTGTGTGGTCATCGCGGAACGCTCGAGTCGCTGCTGCGGTCGCTCTCTGCGATTGGTGCGCTTGAAGAGGACAAGTATGTCGTGGGCAAGCTGAAAGTGTATCTGACGAGCCACCAGTGGAAAAAGCTCGAGAAGGCTCGTTACCTGTATCTGAATGCCTGCGCGACCATGATCCAGCGTAACATGCTGCGCGGCGTCTTCCGGAAGAAATCGACGCGATTGCTGTACGTAATGCGGGGACTGCGGCAAGCAATGAAGCAGCGCGACCCTAATGATATAATTCAGCACTTGGCGGACTGCACGCGGATCCTTGGGAAGCACGGGTCGGGAGAGATCCGCGTCCTTGTCGAAGGAAACCAAATGATCGCAAAGCTTGACGAGGAGCAGTATGTCAATTCAGTCATCCGGGACGCGACGAGTGTGGGTCATCCAGCGCTGATTGAGTATGCCATGCATGTGGCCCAAAGCTGTTGTCCGTGGGTGGATGTCTCGCACTTGAAGAGTCGAACGAAAAGCCACTCGTCCGCCGAACGGAAGCGATCGGAGAAAATCGCGGCGATGAACTTGAAGCTTCGGCAGTCAATCGTCGCGAACGATCCGGAAGCGTTGATGGCGACGCTGGCAACACTGGACGAGCCATCGTCAGAGTCGCTGGAGCGAAAGATGGCGACCATGATGATCATTCGCGCGCTGGAGGAGAAGAGCGTGGTGGAGGCGATGACGCAAGCGGTCGAGCACACGGACAAGGCCGGTGATGCTGACGTTATCCTCTCGTCGCTCCTGCCTCCTGCAGCTAAAGTCGTCGAGCTGGGATTAGAGGGCAAGTTCCCAGACTTGGCATCCACTTTCGCTTCGCGTGCTGATTCGATAGCGCCGGCACCTGCACCGGCACCCACACCCACACCGGCACCGGCACCCGCGAAAGTTGAAGTTGCTGAGCCACCACGAACTGCTTTTGATGCTTCTGGACTGTTTGCGGCTCTTGACAAGGCGATGGAAGAAGAGAACTTGGTCGCTATTGAACGGGTGGTCGCGCGGCTTCGAGCGCTGAATGTCCAGGACGACGGAAGGATAGCTGGCGCCGAGCGGAAGTTGGATTCCTCTTCGATCAGCTCTCATAACGAGCGAAAGCAGATGCTCAAGTTTCTGACGGTCGCCAAGATTTCACAAGACTTGCAGTTGCTCACTGATGCGATCGAGCTGGCCGTGAGCGCTGGCATTGCCAAATGGGACTTCAACCTGAAGAACGCGGAGCGTGAACGCGACAAACTGGCCGCCAAGGGTGGAGACGCCGCACCCGCGAGTGTTAAGGTGCCCGCACCAGCACTAGCACCAGCACCAGCACCAGCACCAGCACCAGCACCAGCACCAGCACCAGCACCAGCACCAGCACCAGCACCAGCACCAGTGGAGGCTCCAGTTGAATCTCGGCGCGCCAGTTCACTTCACCTGTTTTGGCAGATTTGGGAAGGTGCCGACGTGGGCGAGCTGCAGAATCTATTGCCCTCGGTACCGACGGAACTACGGCCCATTCTCGAATCAAAACTCGCGCGGCTGCAACAAATCATCGACGCGGCCGACCAGTTGACGCGAGCGAAGACGGCACCGACCCTGACCGTGGTGGAGGAGGCATTGGGTCGCTCTATTACCATTGGGTTCTGCTCGCCACTGATCGCGCCGCTATTTGAGCGCTACTATATACTGCGTGATGGCAGCCCTGGCGACGACGTCAACGAAGAGACGGATGGACTTCACGCAACGATCAAATTTTTGACGAACCGAGTCAACGCGAACGCCGAAGTTCGGGAGGACGCACTGTTGCTTCTGACGATGGAGATCGACGAGTTCACCAGCAGCAACACATACACCGATGACGAACGCGAACAAGTGCTTGTGGCTGCTGGCAACCTCCGACGTCGTCTCGACGCTTGCATCGCGGCTGCTGAGCGACTCGAGTCAGTACTTGCATCTCCAGTCGAGTCTTTGACGCTTGGTACCTTGGAGCTTCACGTCGAAGCCGCCAAGAAGGCCGGCGTCAGTGAGCGGCTTCTGATGAAAGCGGAAGAGAAGCTCCTGGCGGTCAAGAACAGCAGCGCGGCCGCGGCAGGACGGGCGTCAGATTTGTCGTTCATTAGTGGCACATCGAACGGCACCGTGCACTCGGAGCTGGAGCCGAATCGCTCTCGCGCCGATACCTCGAATTGGCTGGTCGGTGGCACCGATGACGAAGGCAGCGAAGTGATTGAGCGGAAGTCGTCGAGAGTGACAGACGAGAAGGACGCACTCGCATTCAACCAGTTCGAGAACTTGCGCGGGTTCAACTCGCAGTCGGAGCGGTCTCTCGCCAAGAAGCTGTCGTGGGAGGGTCGCGCCATTCTGCAAAGTTTGTCAGTGCTGGACGACCCCACGGCCAACCAGCTCGCGCTCTCGATCAACCGCTGCATCCTCGGCTACATGCGCGACCGGATCGTGTTTTACCGCGAGATGCTGGCGCACTACATTTTGCAGCTCGGGCTCGTCAAGGCGTATCTCGTGGACGAGATCTACCTGCAGCTGATGAAGCAGTTGACAAAGAACCCGAAGCGCGACAGCAGCATTCGCGGGTGGTCGCTCTTTGCTATGTGCACGGCGTCCTTCCCACCGTCTCCTGCGCTTCAGAAGTACGTCCTCATGTTTCTCAAGGCGCAAGTGTCGGAGTCCAACAGCTTTTGGCGCCTCGTCAAGAACTGTGCGGCCTACTCGCTTAAGAAGTTGGAAAATTTGCTGGAGAACGGCGCAAGCGGGTTCATCCCGAGCCTCGATGAGATCCGCGGCTATGAAGCGCGACCGCCGTTCCTCGCGACGATCGAGCTGCTCGACGGCACGCCGCTTGCCGATGCGTTCCCAGTGACTCCGGAACTGACAGTCGAGCAGATCATCGAGATCTGTTCGCACTTCCTCGGGTTGGAGGATCACGTCAAGAACTTTTTGGGTCTCACGTCCGTGTCCGAGCGGATCCCGAACAGCAGTCGGTCCAACTCGACGACAACACCTCTTCCGATGTCCGGATCGGCTGCCGCTGGTGTTGGAGGCGATGAATTCTCATCTGACGCAACTGGCAGCGAGGCGGGGTCGAACCAAGCGGCGCCACCTTCGTCATCGTCCTCTTCGTCGTCAGCGTCGAGCTATTTCCACAAGCTGCTGGCGACACCGGCGTTCCTGCGCTCGGACGCCTTCTTGGGTGACATTTTTGAGAAGGAGCTCATCCGTGGCCGCGACGTGCGGTTCGTACTCAAGATCCGACTCAGTCCCATCTACATGCTGCAGTACAACGACGAAATGTACGACCGGCTCACGTACATTCAAGTGCAGGACGAAGTGCTCAAGGGGAACCTGCCGCTCCAGGACGAAGAGGCTGTCCTGCGGCTCGCGGCCGTCGCGACCGCTGTTGATGCAGGCGATGCGCCTCCCGAGACCATCGACGAGATGGAGGAGATGAACGTGCTCGAGTACATCCCGCAAGAATGGCATTCCGTGCACACTGAGAGCGAGTGGGCCGCACTGGTGTTCGACATGCTTCGCACGAACCTGCTGGATGAAGTCGAGTTGCTGTTGTCGGTGAGCGAGCTGCAGCGGGTCTACATCGAAGAGGTAATGCGTCATCGCCTGTACGGCGCAGCCTTCTTCCCGTGCAAGCTGCTGAACAGGAGTGGACGGCGAGACACTGGGGGTTACGGCGTGCTCGCGACACTCGGCGTGGAGCTACCGAGCTACTTTATCATCGCCGTGAACGGCTACGGTGTGCATTTCATCGGGCGGGACGGCGCTATGCTCGCGTATTGCGAGTACGCCGATCTCGAGTACTGCGGCGGGTCGTACCACCAGTACAAGATCTGTCTGCGCAAGGGCGGCGACCCGCTCGCGCCGCTCGACGAGTTCCTCGTCACGACCAAGTACGCTGAGGAGCTGGGCGCTGCCATCACCGACTACAAGGAGATCGAAGCTCTCATGAACGAGTCGTGAGGTGTGTCGTGCTGTAACTGGTTGGAATCTGTCGTATGCTGCTCAACGAGACGTTGCTGTTCAAAGGCCGTGAATATCACTCGCCAAGCTTTGGGAAACTCCACTCAGATTCTATTGGACACATCCACCAACACTGACTAACGCACACACTTAGTTGTTTCCAAATGCATGGCACATGTCGAGCGCCTCGAGCACGCCCGTGCGGATGCCGAGGTAGAACATTCGTCTCCGAAGCAGCAGGCCCGCAAACCTGTCGGGAAGCGGTGTGGCACCCATCCCCACGAGACACTCGAGTCGGAACGTGCCTCGGTAGTCGCTCGCGGTCTTGCCGCTTGCGCGACGCACCTGCCTCGGGGTCACATGGGTAGGGTCGACGTTGTACATGACGTTCTTGGTGAGCGTCTTGGTGCGCTCGACGCCGAACGGGAACGGATCGAGCAGCGCCTTGCCGTTCACGTACAGCAGCTGCGGGACCGCGTCGTCCACGGGTAGGAACTGCGCGAGGCTACCGCAGAGCGTGTCGTTGTGAATCTCGAGGTCGTTGTTGGTGGAGGACGAGACGTCGCTGGCTCCCCATGGTGAGAAGGCGTATGGCGTGTGCGCGAGCTCGAAAGCGAGCCAGAAGGCCTCCTTGTCACCGAACGAGAAGGGTCGGACGAGTTGCTGCTCGCTGATGAGGAAGAAGAGCACGTTCATGGCTTGAGCCATTCCTGGCCGAGACTTGTCCACCGCCACGAGCGACGAGTCCTGCTCGTGCGCAGTGGACCCGTTGAACGCGAACGTCGTCTGCAGGTACTTTGATGGACCGACTGGCCCGGTCACGTCGAACTTGGCGTAGTCGAAGTCGCGGATGAGCTGCTTCAGATACGTCGTGCCGTCCACATTGTCGTTGAAGAACTTTCGGCTCGGCACGACGCGGTCGAAGAAGAAGGTCGTGCCCGTGGAGACATACCCTGGCGTACTGCGCACGTCGGCTGGGTTGTGCAAGAAGATGTCGTCAACGTCCAGCAGCAGCACCTCGGTGAGGTTGGTGTGGTACAATGCGAGCGGCTTGAGCCACCAGCTGCGGAACATCCGCGCGCGGGTCTCGGTCAGCTCGCCGCGGGCCACCAAGTCCGTGCACGCGTCCACGAGCTCGAGTCGGTCGTCTGATCCTAGCAGCAACGCGCGGCTCGCGTTCGACAGCTCGTCCTCGAAGCAGTGGTAAACCTGGACGAGCTCGCGGTTGCCGAGACAGCGCAGTTCTCGGATGAGCGACAGCCCCATTGGCACAGCGTCGTCGTTCATGCTCATGACGATGCCTCGGTCGCGGCTGACTGGTTCACTCGCTACACGATCCTCCTCCATTGTAGACGAGTTCCAGAGCGGAGCCGGCTCGGTCACGGCCGAGAGACCCGAGGGTAAAGGCAAGGTGGACGCGCGGGCCACGAACACGAACACCATGGCAGCGAGGACGAGCAGGAACACCCACGCGGCCCGAGGTGGACGGCGGATGGGCTCTTCTGGAGCGGGGCCGCGGTCGGATGAGTCGCGCGGACGCATGAGGCTTTCCTCCTCCATGGCGGCGCTGGAACGGATTGAACGACTGAGGCTGAAGCAGAAATGAGCGCGGCCACTGTCGATGGGCTCAGGTGGATAGCACTGCGCTGTCTGACGGAATCAGGTCGCATCAGGTCTTGTGCAGATGGGATCACTCGCGAGCTGTGTCCAACAGCAGGCGTCAACATGTTTAGGGGAAATGGGGCGGCGGCATTGTGGCAGCCACACGCGGTGGCGGGGCGAGGAGTGGCGTGCGGGGCAGTCTGGCCGTGCGGATTCCCGCTTGGCACTTGATGCACCATGCGGCAGGGCGAAACTCGGTTCAGAATTGAGCTCGCCAACACTTGGTCAGACTCAATAAGCCAATGAAGCGACGAGTTGACAAGTGTCGATCTGTCGATTTGTCGATCTGTCGAATAAGAATCTGATAAGCACACTAATCCGGTCAAGTGGAATGCACGTATCACCCACAGTCGATGGCTGTCGGTCGAGCTCTCTCGAACGGCTCGATGATCGATGGACAGGCATGTTGCTCGGGCTATCCGCGGGCGTGGCCTTGTTGGAATCCTGTCATGACCATAGATGGACTCAGCATCCCAGGCTTGAGACGAGCGATTTGCATTTTAGTCGAAAATAAGCAAAAGTTGGCCGAAATGGCGACTGTCGTTTAGTCGTCACGGATCTGGTCACCCAGCTGCACTCCTCGTTTCCCTAACCACCAACCAACTTTCCGCACATCCGTTCACCCAAGCTTGAGACCATACAAATAACAAGACATCACGAACCCTTGCCCTGGATTGATATGTGAGAATGCCCCGTCTCTATGACACACATGCTCAACGTTTGCCAGTCAAAACAGGGGATAGAGAGCCGAGCCCTACCACGCCGAAACGCGTTGAAGGGCGACGCCAACATACAAACCGCAAGTCAAACGCCAGCCGCTGGCTACGAACAGCACAGCCACCTCCACGTCGTTTACCCAAAGGGCCAAAAATGCCAAAAGGTGAGCGCGAGCGCATCGCTCAACGCTCTCTCAGTCGCGTTGCTCGCAGTTCTCCACCTGGCTGCCTTCCGTCAGCAGCAGCTTCATGGGATCTGACGCGTTCGCCGCGGCCGCTGTCCCCGCCGCGGGATCCATGGCACCGACGCCGCACCACCGCCACCAGTACGACCGCGTAGCGCTCGACGCGTCCGCCGCTCCCTCGTCGCCCCACCCCGAGACCACTGACGAGGCCGACAAGCAGACCACGAAGCTGGTCATCAATGACGACAGCGACGCTACGGAGGCCTCCCACGCGCCGGTCAAGCCACCGACGCCGCCCGTGGCCCGCATTGAGTTCCTCAACGGTCTGCGCGGGCTCGCGGCGCTGCTCGTCGTGCAGCAGCACGCCAACTACATGGCCGACATCAACCTTGGCGCATGCGCCGTCGACGCCTTCTTCGTGCTCTCGGCCTTCCTGCTCACGATGCTCTTCGAGCGCAAGGTGCGCCAGATGCTCGCTCGAAAGGCCACTCGCCGCCAGTGGGCCTTGATGCTGCTCGACTACTTCTCCAAGCGCTTCTTCCGCGTCTACCCGCTCTTCGCTGCCACCGCAGTCGCTGTGTGGCTGCTCTCGAACGAAGACCGCGCGCGGTACTTCCGCATGAAGAACCCGGAGCAGTACAATCTCTGGGAGGTGCTCACCTTCAAGTTTGAGGCGCGCTACCACGTCTTCTGGACGCTGCCGGTCGAGATCGGGTACTACTTCCTCATCCCAGTCGTCGTCGCCGTCTTCACAGCCGTGGGCCGTCGCTGGTGGATGCTCGCGCTGCCACTTTACCTCTGGATCGTCCACGAGGGAGTCTACACGTTCCGCACGAGCCACTTCCCGCTCAAGCCGCACATCCCGACCTTCCTCGCTGGTTCACTCGCCGCCATCGTGTACGCCAAGGCCGACGGCTGGATCCGAGCCACGGGCTTCGAGTTCAAGCGATGGCACCGGGTCGTCGTCCGAGTGATTGAGCTTGCCTTCGTCGGGATCGTCCTGAGCGTCGGCTTCCACGGACTGCTCTTCCACTGGGTACACGAGAACCCTGTGCCGCCCGCGCTCGGCTTCCCGTTCACGAGCGTGCCCGTGACGGTCGTCATGGTGATCGAGATGCTGCTGCCGTCCGCCATTTCGCGCGCGCTCGAATGGAACGTGCTCTGCTACGCCGGCAAGATCAGCTTCTCCATGTACCTGCTGCACTCGTTCGTCATTTACAACCCGCACGTGTCGGCGCAGCGCTCGCGGTACGACCTCTTCTTCGCGCAGTTCGGGCTCGTCTTCCTGCTCTCGACCGTCTCGTACTGGATCGTCGAGTACCCGTCGCAGCTCGTGGCCGGACGCATCAGCAAGAAGATCGCGGTCTGGAGTCGCCCGCAGAATGTGTAGTGATCGTCACGTTTCGTGTAGAGTATCCGTCCTAGCCGTCGTGCTTTGTATTGAGATAATATCGCTCAGTATTGAGCTCACTCTTGGAAGTCCACAGCTCATTCTAGAGAGGACATGATCGCTCACTTGATTGGGATGACTGAGCTGCTCAGCCTTGTTTCGTCACTCATCGACAAGTTGGTGGAAGGAGGTTGAGTCGGATCCAGTGCTGCTCAGATGCGAAAACCAAGCGGGAGGCGGTGCAGAGCGCCAGTGAGCCGCCTGCTTCGAGCGCGTCAGTCCACAACACAGCGTCCAATTCGAAGCGGTGTCTTCGGTGAGAACGAACCGGCACCGCTGCACACCGAATGTATCGCCCGACCGGCGCTTGAAGCCCCCCACGACTTGGACAGGCGCCGCTCGTTTTGCAATGGCTGACCAACGAGCGGCTTGCGTCGCTTCCTGCAGCGGTCGCAGGCTCTTTGACGCCTGTTCCGTTATCTCGACTAGAATCCAACCCCACCATGGTCGCATCGAACTCCCGCTCTCGACCGCACGGCCACCGGATCATTTCTTCGCCTGCACCGCTCAGCTCACATGGCTGTTCCTCTCTTTACGCCGCTCCAAGACGGCTCAGACGACAGCAGTGCCACGCAGTCGATGTCTCCACCACCATCCACGGCGGAGCGTCCCGTCGGCTACGAGGATGTCGCGCTCGACAAGATCGTCGTAGTTGAAGACGACGTTCCTCCCGTGAAAGCTCAGTTGTCGCCTCAACGTACAGCCCCCGTGGCGCGCGTCAAGTTCCTCAGTGGCCTGCGTGGACTCGCCGCCATCCTCGTCGTGCTGCAGCACTCCAACTTCTTTCTCGACATCAACCCCGGCGCCACGGGCGTCGACATCTTTTTCGTGCTCTCGGCCTTCCTGCTCACTCTGCTCTTCGAACGTAAGACTCGTCAGCTATTGGCTCGACGTGCGACGCTCGGGCAATGGACACTCATGCTGCTCGACTACTTCGTCCGACGCTTCCTGCGCGTCTACCCGCTCTTCTTCCTCGTGGCGCTCGCTGTCGCGCAGCTGTCGGCCGGTGACCAACTCCACTACTTCTTCGTCTACCCGCCGACCAAGTACGATCTGTCCAAGGTGCTCACCTTCCAGTTCGAGCAGCGCTTCCACGTCTTCTGGACGCTGCCGGTCGAGATCGGTTACTACCTGCTCATCCCTCCCTTCGTCGCAGTCATCGTAGTGCTCGGTAGAGCCTGGTGGATCTTCGCCGCTCCGCTCTACGTCTGGATCTTCAACGAAGGTCTCTACAACATTCGGACGGACCACATGCCGCTGCGTCCGCACCTCCCGACGCTCGTGGCAGGCTCGCTCGGCGCTGTCGTGTTCACAAAGCTCGACAGGTGGCTGAGAGCAAACGAGTCCGAGTTCAAGACGTGGCACCGACTGATCGTCCGCCTCATCGAGGCCGTGACGTTCAGTCTGCTGCTCAGCACCGTGTTCCGCGGTCTGCTCTTCCACTGGGTCGTAGTCGACCCTGTGGCCGGCGAAGACGGCGCACGCTTCATCAGTGTCTCTCTCACGGTCGTCATGGTGATCGAGATGCTGCTGCCGTCAGCTATCTCTCGCGCGCTCGAGTGGAGCGTGTTTTGCTACACGGGCAAAGTGAGCTTCTCTGTCTATTTGCTGCACAGCTTCGTCATCTACAACCCTGCCAACCAGGCACAACAATGGTGGTACGACCGGGTCTTCACCGACTTTGGGGCAACGCTGCTCGTCGCGAGTGCGTCCTACTGGTTGATCGAGTACCCGCTGCAGCGAGCTGCTAGCCGATTCAGCAAATTGGTAACAGCCTGGAGCCGCGCACAGAAAGCCTAGTGTCGTCAAGTCTTGTTGCAGAGTAGGTAATCCATCCATCTTGGCGTCAGTTCGTGCATGGAAGGTTGTTGAGTCTCGTTGACAGGTTTCGCATTCGCTCTGCCGATATTTCAGCGAGCGCAATGCCCTTCCTGCCAGGCAAACGGTCAATGCGTTGGCATGTGGTCCGACACTCGCGGTCGGTGCAGTGGCTCATGCTCGAGTTTGGCGACCGTTATTATCTCGTTGGTTTGATTGGATTATGCTGTCCTCACACGGTGGTGATGCCAGCAGCATCGATGAGGGCTCGACGGTGGATCATCGTCGGCAAGCCAGCGGCTCCCTTGCTATCTGTCAGCATGGATGCAGTGATGATCAGGGCAGGTTCTTTATTGGTTTGGTTTTTTTGTTATTTTCATAAAACCAGAAATTGAACCATCGAAATCAGGGAAAGACCAAGAACAACTTCGAATGATTTGGAACAACCAGAAGCACAAGGAAAGAAACTGGAAAACTAGTCAAAACCTAAACAGACACAATAAAACCATAAAATTCGACCTGATCTTGTGGTTCCTGAAGCAAAGGACGTTCTGCTTTGAGGATCGTCTCGGATCGCTCGACATGTCCAACGTGGCCGCCATAGTCAGCGCAGCATGTTTGCTCTGCGTGTCTCGTACTGTATAGCCGGGCTGCAGCAACCCTCCAGCTTCAGGCATGACCGGCGGCCATGATCAAGGCAGCCAGCAGGCTCGGCAGACTGTTCATAAGCGTCGCGTCCGCCATCGGCACCGCCACCACCCCGCGCCAATGGCCGAGTCGCTCGTGCAGGCGGCGGCCGAGCCGCGGGTCGTGACGTCCAAGGCGCGCGTGCTGCTGGCCATCGCGTGCGCGCTCTTCATGCTCTGGGGAGTCGGCACGCGCGTCGACGGCTGGAGCTTCGGCGACCTCGCGACGCTCGGCGCGGCGCTGCGCGGAGGAGCTCCGCCGCGCAACCGGCCGCAGCTGCTCTTCCTTGGCGACTCGCTGACGGAGCGCGGCGAGAACGGCGACACGAGCGGCTGGCTCACACGGGTGCGCAACAATTACGTGCGGTCCGCTGACGTCGTCGGGAGGGGGTTCGCGGGCTACAACACCAAGTGAGTCACTCAGTCGAGCTTGCTTGAGACGACGAATGGGTTGGAGCTAACGAAGAGCATTTCCAGATGGTGTCTTGAGCATGTGGCTCCCATCATCGAGCAGGAGCTCGAGACGTGGCTCTCGCCAGTGCTGATCACGATCTGGTACGGTGCCAACGACGCGGCGCTGTCCGATGGCCACAACTGGGTGCAGCACGTGCCTCTGGACGAGTACCGAGCCAACCTTCACGCGCTGGTTCGTCGGATGCAAAGCAAAGCCCCGCACGCCGAGATCCTGCTGGTGACGCCGCCGACCGTGGACGACGCCAAGCGGCAAGCCAAGCTCAAGCACGGCAACAGGCTCGACCGGTCCAACAACGCCACGAGGCAGTACGCCGAGGCGTGTCGTCAGGTGGCAGCCGAGGCTGGCGTCCCCGTGCTCGACGCGTTTGCGCATTTCGACGCCATGGCGACCTGGCGGCGGCGGAGCTACTTCGTCGACGGCCTGCACTTCAACTCGCGCGGCAACAAGGAGTTCGACACGATCCTGCGCGAGAAGATCGAGGAGACCTTCCCGAAGCTCGAGACCAGGCTCGAGCGGTGGCAGCTGCCGGACTGGGAGTCCTTCATCGACTGAACGGCGTAAAGCTAGAGCGATCCGCGTACATATACTGTAAGGAAATTCAAAATGGAGAGCGCGAAACTGACGCACAGGCGATATGCGAGCGACTTGGCGTCTCGGGTTGGATTCTCACCAAGCGACACTTCCTTGACAGAGCAACAGGTTCAACTGTTTCCGCGAGTGTTAGCTGCTGTCACGGATATCTGGTCAGATCCTGGATGTGATTGATGATCGTTGTCAGACAACGAACAGAACCCCAGCGTCGTGGACGGTAACATGTCAACCGATTCGACACAGCACTCGGACTTGATCAACACAGAAATATATTTGTGTTATTCCTTGCCGACTGACGAACAATGCACGACACGATAGAAAGCAGCCGCTTTGTCGGCTAATCGAGTTGTCGACGCTATCGACCGGTGACAATGTTGAACGCGCTTGGTGCGAGATTGGCGAACTCGACAAGCCGACGAAAAACGCGCACCCTCACCACCATGAGCACCCTCACGCCGCTGGGGCCATCCCACGCGCTTCGATGTCTCGACGGATCGTCATAATCGCCCCCTTGTTCCAGCCTCGCGCCTCAACTTCCGTCTCTCTGCGGATGTCGAACAACACGCGGCAGCACCGCATCCCGTCGAGCGCCACTCGTGCATCGTGCTCGGCACTGTACCAGTACTGACGAACGTTGCCCGGACCTTCCTCTGTCGCGATCAACCAATTGCTGTCGCCACTCGCCAGGTAGGTGTCCTTGACAACTTGGCGGATCGTTGAAAGAGCCCAGCCGTTCCACCCCGCGGCATCGACTTCTACGTCCTCGCGGTCGTAGAGCACGCGGCAGCACCGAGCCTGATCGAACGCGACCCTCGCGTCGTGCTCTGCATCGTACCGGTACACGCGGACATTGCCCCAGCCTTCCTCGGTCGCGACCATCCAGCTCCGCCCTCGCGCCTCGTTTGTGGTCACTTTCGCTCCGACACGAGTGAGCATCGCCGCAGTCCTCCTCGGCGGTGGCCGATCATCGTCGACGTCAGGACCCCGAGGCTGGTATGCGCTCGATCCTCCGGTCAGCCCGCTTTTGCACATGGCAAACCCGGCGAAAATCCCAGCCCAGCCCAGCGCAATTACCACACTCAATGGTTTCGTCAGCCATGAAGCAGATTTCACCACGATCGGAATTTTAGCGAGACCAGAAATGGCTAACACCACTCGATCGATTGCTGATAGCAATCCCTCGATGGCTATCAACATCGAGGTCGCCTCGGTTGCCTGCGCCGCTCGCGCTGCCATCACTATCGCTCTTTTGTCGGTGCTGTCGATGCTTGCAAAATCATGCAAGCACCTTCGGTTAAAATAGGTAGTAGCCTAGTCTTCTGTCGAATATGCCTATTTAGTTGTTTCAGACCTAAAATTGGGAACTCGACCAGCAAGTTTGAACTGATCAACATTGAGCGGTACGGATTCAACAAACACAGCATTCAACAACCGTACAGAACCGCAGCCACGGTGGGTTTGCACGACGAACCGGGCCAAGAGCGTTGCTTCAGCTCCGTGTGCAAAGCCACTGTAGTCATCGACTCGCGACACGAGGCTATGCGTGGACTTCACCCCTGACGCTATTGGGGAGCATTCCACGAATTACAGCGATCAAGTGAAGTCCAACTGTACCTGGCTGTATCACGAACGAACAGACTACCCCGCGGATGCTCGCGTTGACAGTGAATCTGAAGTCGGCGGAACTGGCCGGTGACAATGGCAGGGGTCTTCGGTATGGTACTCGGCAACGCGTTCTCATGCCGCACATCGGCTCGGGACAACTGCGCCAGCCATGGACCGCTCGTGGTGGCTGGTGTTTACGCTTGATACGACGCCACTCAAGTCGGCGCCAGCTGGCTCAACGTCGCACATGGGTGCAACATCGATAGAGAACGGAGGATAGGATCTGCCGGATGGATGTTCGAAATAGACACTCTATGATAGGATATATGGAATATACTGTACATCTGAGAATGCTCAATAAATACAGTTTCACCTGCATCATCGAATGCCATGAGATTAAGCTATAGACTCTCGGGTCCTCTTATATATACAGACCATTCGTCCAGCGTTTGCTCGAACAGAACAAAGCCCCGCCGCGCATGTGCATTGCAGTCCTGTCTCACCCCGCGCCACCTGTCTGGTCCGATCGGCAAGCGTGCGCCTTGTCCGTCTCGTCGACCCTGACGTGTCTGATTGCGAGACTGAGCGCTCATTATTTTCCCTTTCACTCGAGCTGCCCGAGCTCGAGCCGCTTGAGTCATTCTCGCGCCGATCGCCATGGCTTCGGTGCAGCAGCGGCGCCTCACGGCCAGCGGCCACGTCGATCTCGAGCGAGGCAGCGAGCCTGAGCCCGAGACCGACGACAAGACTGCGCTGCTCGAGATGCCGACGACGACGTCGGAGGATGACGACGTGGTCAAGGTCGTCAAGCCGGCCAGGGCCAAGCCGCTGCAGATCCAGTTCCTCAACGGACTGCGCGGCCTGGCGGCGCTCGTCGTCGTCGAGCAGCATGCGTCCTACCTGCCGGACGTGAACTTGGGGGCGTGCGCCGTCGATGTTTTTTTCGTGCTCTCGGCGTTCCTGCTGACCATGCTCTTCGAGCGCAAGTGCCGCCAGCTGCTGGCACAGCGCGCGCCGCTGCGGCAGTGGACCGCGATGCTCGTCGACTACTTCGCCAAGCGCTTCTTCCGCGTCTACCCGCTCTTCGCGGCTGTCGCCGTTGTGCTCGCCATGCTCTCGGACGACGACAAGCGCCGGTACTTCAAGGTTGGCAATCCGGAGGCGTTCGACCTGTACAACGTGCTCACCTTCGAGCCGTCGTCTCGGTACCACGTCTTCTGGACGCTGCCGCTCGAGATCGGCTACTACTTCCTCATCCCCGTGCTCGTCGCCGTCACGATCGCGCTCGGCTCGCGCTGGTGGCTGCTGCTGCCGCCGACGTACTACTGGATCGTCGGCCAAGGCATGGAGCAGCACCGCGCGGACCATCAGCTGCTCGCGCCGCACCTCCACACGTTCGTGGCCGGCTCGGCGGCCGCCATCCTGTTTGTCAAGCTCGACAACTGGATCAGGAGCCACTCGTTCGAGTTCCGACCTTGGCAGGTGGCGATGGTCCGCGGGTTCGAAGCCTGCTTGGTGTTCTGGCTGCTGAGCATCGCGTTCCGAGCCATGCTGCTGCACTGGATCGAGTGGCCGGGCATCCCTGGACCAGAGTTCCCCTTCATCAGCGTGCACGTGACGGCCGTCATGGTGATCGAGCTGCTGCTGCCGTCGGGCATCGCGCGCTTCTTCGAGTGGAACTTCCTCTGCTACGCCGGCAAGATCTCCTTCTCCATGTACATGCTGCACAGCTTCGTCATCTACAGCGACTGGGTTCTACGGCAGGCGCGCTACGACCAGACCTTCGTGCACTTTGGCCTCACCATACTGCTCTCCTCGGCGAGTTTCTGGTTGATTGAGCATCCGTCGCAGCTGCTCGTCGGGCGGATCAGCAAGTGGCTCACACGAATCAGCGCGAGTCCAAGTCCAATCGCAAAGTGAGTTTCGTTATGGTAATCAATCTACAATCGTGTACACTCGACTTGCGCTGTACAAGTGTCAAATAGTGCCGAACGGGTAGCTCATGTCGAGCGCTGTTAGCTCAACCGTGCGGACGCCGAGGTAGAACATTCGTCTCCGAAGCAGCAGGCCCGCAAACCTGTCGGGAAGCGGTGTGGCACCCATCCCCACGAGACACTCGAGTCGGAACGTGCCTCGGTAGTCGCTCGCGGTCTTGCCGCTTGCGCGACGCACCTGCCTCGGGGTCACATGGGTAGGGTCGGCGTTGTACATGACGTTCTTGGTGAGCGTCTTGGTGCGTTCGACGCCGAACGAGAAGGGTCGGACGAGTTGATGTTCAGTCGAAAGGAAGGCCACGCATCACGCTTCGTCGACAAGCGTGAACTACTCCGAAATGTGAGACTCGTGTCCAACATTCGACAGCGAGTCCGCGACATCGTCTGTAGAGAGGCTGCAGTTCACGTCTTGGCAAACTCGAGCAAATACCGAGGGTTCGCGGGCTGCGTCGACTTGACCTGATCGATGGTCTGGCGAAGTACACGTCCATGCGCTCAGGGTCAGTCAGTGGGTCAGCGCAAAACCAAAAGCTGTTCTCCCGTGAAGCTGACCTGGCGGATGAGCACCTCCATCTTCCTCGTCGACATGAGGCTCTTGAAGTGCGGACGTCGCGGCTTCTCGAGTGTCTACGTAGTGGTATAGCAGGAGAGCCAAATGCACAATGTCAGCCATCTACATACACCAGCAGGTCTCTTGCTGCAACAAACCGCACAAAGAAGTCACGAAACTTGTCGGGAACGCGCAGGTCCTTGACCTGCTCCTGGTGCTGCCGGTAGTGGAACGTCTCGAGTTTGTAGCGATAGATGTCGGCGCGGAAGTGCTTGCGTTTGTCCCGCAGCTTGTCGCGGACCGTCTGCCAGATCACGGACTGCGGCACCTTTGGCATATCCTTGAGCAGATCGACGACAAGGTAGCGCAGCTCGCCCTCGATCAATGGCGGTGGAGGCACAAGCGACTGACGAGTTTGCTGCCGTAGAGTTCGCACTCGCGACTGGAGCTGTCCTCGTGGCGACGGCGACATCGACAGCAGCACTGACCCTCGACGCACCGCCGACGCAAGACTGCGCTGCGAACTGGTTTTTGGCGACGGTGGCTGAGCGGTGGACGAGAGAATCCCAGACTGCATGGAGACATCGACGAGTTCCCGGACGGATGGAGAGGGACTGGACAGGTTTGACGTCGCTCCTGTACTCGCGACGGCAGCGGAACGCTCAAGTTTGCTGAACCACTCGTGGAGTTCTCGCGGATGTGGCGAGGATGAGGTTAACAGCACGAAGCGGAAGACGTTGGGGCGAAAGGCCATCAGGTATGGTCGCCAACGCACGACGCGCTGTCCGCTGTCATCTCCTCCGTCATCGCTGGAGATCAAGAAGTCGTGCAGGTAACATCGAAAGGTCCGGACTTCGACGAGCAGCTCGTCCGTATCGATGTCTGCCCCTCGTAGCATCCCGTCTGGAGCGAGCGTGAACTGCGCCGTGAACCATTTCGACTGGTCCGGCAGGTTGAGCAGCCGATGCAGGCACACGCCGTCGCTGTCCGCCTTTCCCGCCGTCGAAGCCGACAGAGAAGGTGGAGGCTGGAACACGCGGTGGACGTTGGGGAGTTGGGAGAGGTACTCGAGCCGCAGCCGCGACTCGACGCTGACCCACTTGTAGTAGAGCGCCAGCTCTCTCGCCCGCACCATGAGCTGCATATGGCGCCACCATCGCTGGAGCAGCTGCACGCGGCGCTTGAGGCGCTTCATGGCGAGTGCAAAGCGCACGTCGACCGACAGACCTCGGAGGAACTCGCGAATGAGTGCCGCCTGCTTCGCCTTGTGCGCCACTCGCAGCCGGACCTTGTACCTGAAAGCGTTCTTGGCGATCAGCGCTCGAGCGTACATGGCGTTACAGTCGGCGTCGAGGCGGCGCCAAGCGCTGAAGGCCTCGCGAGTGCAGTGTTCGTCGTAGGCGCGTTGGATCTGCCGCACTACCTGAGCGACGCGGAACACGGCAGTCAGCCGATTTGAGAAGCTGACTAGCACCGCGGCGGTGGCCCATCCTTGCTGTTGCTGCTGTAGCAGTGCAGGATCGACTGGTTCGAAGCCTCGGCGGACATTGGAGTTCGCCTGCTTGATCGAGCTGCGACGTCTCCCGCAGGCGGCAAGTGCACTGGAGGCAGTGCCTGACTGAGTCTCGACGACCCTCTCAAGAGGCGCCATTGGCATCGCGAGTCGTGTGGCACCAGCCATCGGGACGAAAATCGACTGGCGGCGCTTGAACACGGTCGTCGGTGGTGTCTCCGTCAGCTCTGTCGGCCTGTGGCGCGTGCTACCGGCGCTCATCGCCTCCCGGACTCGTCTCACGCGCTGCACGGCCGCCTGGGCGTGGATGCGCCGCTTGTTGCGCTCGACAAAGTCCACCGAGTCCTCGGCGTCGTCCCCTGCATTGTTGCTGGGTGCTGGACCTGGCGTGAGTTGGCGCCGTCCGCGGTGCTCGAACCGCGGCGCGCGTCCCCAGCTTGGATGGTCGTTGCGCTTGTCGTGACGCGCTGCGAAACCAGTCGGCGCGACAAAGTAGTAGCTCGACACGACCTGCGACGTGTCTGCGTGTGGCGGAGGCAACAGACCAGTCTCGGTGCGCCGCGGCATCTGCGAGAACACGGCTGCCGTCGGCCGTGGAGACGTCAACACTTCGCTCGTGACGTATTGACCGGGACCGGGTCGGTCGCCGGCCAGGAAGTCGTCGTGGAACCTGTCGGCGGGACTGAACTTGGCGGCGCCTGCCGTCGATGTCCACGACCGCGCTGGCACGTCGTACTGTCCTGGTCCGAGAGCGAAGTGGTCCTTGGCAATGCCCGATGGTTGCGTGGTGCTCGACATGTCGGCGAGCAAGCGAGCCGCGCGGCGGTCGGCGCCGTCGCCAAGAAGGAACTCGGCGCGACGGCCGTGCATCTGGTGGAAGGCCACGTAGCCTTCCGGTCGGCGGGGGAGCACCGCGTCCTTGACGCCGACGGGAGCCGTGCAGTAGCTCGGCGTCGGCTCTGGCCGCGGGAAGTAGTCGCGGGACGATGGTCGAGCGGCGGACGCAGTCTTCGCCTCCGGCGGAGCTTGCAACGCGAAACTGTAGGTCGACTCGAAGGCCTGACGAACGCGCTCGCGGTACTCGTGCAGCTGGATGAGCATCGCGTGCGATGTGTGCGGCACCGTCACGGCAGTGGCGGCTCCCGGACGGCGAGGAGCGTCCGCCGCTCGGTCCTCGCCCATCGTGCAGTACGGTCGACGCTCGAAAGCCCTGATGAGAGCAAACACCTTATCTTCTTTTTATAGCGTCGAAGCGCATTCAGCGCGACATCTACCAGCCCATGGCGCAGCCGTCGGCGCGGCCGTCCGAGCCCGCGCAGAGCACGCCCGACACGGGGTCGCGCAGGATGATCTGGCCGCGGCCGAAGGTCGAGCGGGCGAGTCCCGCGACGGCGCGCACTTCGTGCCCGAACTGCTTCTCGACCGCGGCGATGACCTCGGCGCCGAGCGTGTCCTCGAGAAGCACGTAGCTCGTGGCGCCGGCGTCGCCGCTGCGCTTACCGTCGCTGCTGCGCTTGCCGTTCGGCTCGATGCAGAAGCGGCCGGCGTCGAGCGACTCCTGCGGGTCGAGCCCGTACAGCAGCTGGTTGCACAGCATCTGCACGTGACCCTGCGGCTGCATGAAGCCGCCCATGACGGTGAAGCTCGAGTGCAGCTTGCCTGAATCGGTGAACGTCGTGATGGCTGGTATGATGGTGTGGTACGGCCGCTTGTTCGGAGCGAGCGCGTTCGGGTGCGTGGCGTCGCCGAGCTCAAAGTTGCTGCCGCGGTTCTGCAGTGAGAAGCCGCAGTGCTGCGGCACGAACCCCGTGCCAAAGCCCTCGTAGTTGCTGTTGACCATCGAGACGGCGTTGCCGGCGCCGTCCACGACCTGGAAGCTCACCGTGTCGCAGCTCAGAGCCGGACTGCCGCGCGCCACGTCGATACTCGCGCGGTCGCGAGCGATGAGCTTGGCGCGCTGCTTGGCGTACGCCGAGCTCAGCAGCTGAGCCACTGGGATGTCCTGATGCTCCGGGTCGCACACGAACCACTTGGCGTCGGCGAACGCGAGCCGCATGGCCTCGATCAGCAGGTGCAGGTACTCGGCGCTGTTGTGCGGCGGCAGCTCGGCTCCTTCGGGCAACAGCTCGGTCAGGATGTTGAGCGCGAGCAGCGCCGTGATGCCCTGGCCATTGGGAGGGATCTCGTGCACGTCGACGCCGCGGAAGCTCGACTTGATCGGCGTCACGAACGTCGACTGGTGGCTGCGAAGGTCCTCGACGGTCATCGCGCCGCCCTTGAGCTTGACCATGTCCACGATGGCCTGCGCGATGCGGCCCTCGTAGAAGCCGGTCTTGCCGTGCGTCGCGATCTCCTCGAGACAGCCGGCCAGGAACTGGTTGACGAACACCTCTCCAGCCTTCGGGGCCTCCCCGTTGATCAGCAGCTCGCCGCCGTACGGTCCGCGCTCGAGCTGTGCCTGACCGCGCTTCCAGGACGCGGCCGTGAGCGGCGCGACTGGGAAGCCCTCCTTGGCGAGCTGGATCGTTGGAGCGAGGATCTCGGCGATGGGGAGCGAACCCCAGGCCTCGACCGCGTCGATCCAGCCGGCCACCGCTCCAGGTACCGTCACGGCGTGGCCATGGTCGCGCGGGATGGCCGTGGCCTGCGGTCCGAGGTCGGCGAGCGCCTGCTCGCGGGATAGCGCGGATGGACTGCGGCCGCTGCCATTGAGCCCGCGCACCTGGCCGCTCTTGGCGTCGAAGAAGAGCAGAAAGCAGTCACCGCCGATCCCCGTGGAGCACGGCTCGGTGAGCGCGAGCGCCGCGGCGACCGCGATCGCGGCGTCCACGGCGTTGCCGCCCTGCTTGAGGATGCGCAGGCCGATCTCGGTCGCCAGCGGCTGCGAGCTCGCCACCATGCCGTGGCGCGCGAACACTGGGGAGCGCGAGCCGATGGCCACCATGGTAGAGAGTGAGAGAGAGGAGGGGAGTAAGTAGGTCGCTGGTGGTCGCCTTGGGCGGTGGGGCGAGCGCTGCGCAAATGGCAAATGCGAGAATCAGTCGGCACACTCATCGCCGCTCGTTCAATTTGGCGCATCCCCTTTTTGATGCTATGACGTTTTTTGAACCCACATTCGAATGTAGAGCGCTCCAAATCTTATTGTGTGTCGGTCCAGATACCAGTGTGGATCGCTCCAGATTTGCGCGGTAGACCTCGCTTGTCGATCCAAAGTGTCAAGGGGGAAAAGAAGCGCCGGACTTGCAGTTGATGAGTGGCAGCTCGCCGTCGGACGCCGGCGCGCCGCCCGAGACGGACCCCGAGGCGCGCGCGGGTTTGCTGTCGCCCGGAAAGTCGCAGGAGCAGGAGAAGCGCGCACGGCGAGTGAAGGCCGGCAGCGTGTACGAGAAGTACCTCAACATCAAGCAGGCGGCGGGCGGCGGGATGCAGGAGATCACCAACTCGACCGGTACGAGGGCGGGAGAATGGCGCAACGCCACACAGCACCGCTCAGCGAGGTACATTGTGCTAATGAGTCTATGCATGCGTATGTGTTTGTTTGTTTGTTCCTATTAGACGAGCAGGAGCGGGAGGCCGGCGAAGTGGTGAGTAGTGTGTTTGGTTTCCTATGCTGAGCAAGGCATCCCGCTCCACCCGCAGACGTTGTGGCCGCGTCTGAGGGGCAAAACGAGGAGGACAAGCCTGGAGGCAGCAGTAGCAGCGGGGTCGGGGCAGTGGCCGCTTCGGAGTCGTCGTTGCGATCTGCCACTGCTCTGTCCATTTTGAGAAGACAACTAACGGCTGCTTTTGGTGCTCAGGTCGAGGCGGCCAAGCGTGTGTCTGCGCAGCCAGACCCGAACGGCGGAGCCAATGGCCACAACGGCTTCCAGGGCAATGGGGGCGGCCACCCGCCTCAGTCGCCAGGTCGTGGCGGTCCGCGCATGTTCAACGAAGGCAGTGAGGTGTTTTCGCCGCGACGAGGACCTCCACCTGACCGGAATGGGTCCGACCGCCGCAGCCGAAGCCGAAGCCGCAGTCCACGACGTAACGGCGGACCTCCGCCATTTGATCGAGACGGAGGGCGAGGACGAGGTGGCGGCGGCGGTCGTGGGTTTCCCGGTAGTCCACGCGTCTTCGGTGGTGGCCGTGGGAGTCCGCCGCGGCGATATGACAATAATATGCCGCCGCGCGGACGCTCGCGGTCGCCGCCGCCGTTTGAGCGACGCAACAGCAATGGCGGTGGACCTGACTTCCAGCGCGGCGGCCCCATGAGCCCACGCGGTGGTCGCGGTCCGATGGGTGGCTTTGGTGGACGAGACGGCCCAGGCCGCAGTTCGCCCCGCAACTTTGGAGATCGCGGCGACTTTGGCGGTCGTGGATGGAGTTCGCCCCCGAACCGCGGATTTGGTGGTAGTCCGCGCGGCTTTGGAGGTCGTGGTGACTTTGGCGGTCGTGGCGACTTTGGCGGTCGCGGCGACTTTGGAGGTCGTGGACCAGGACGAAGCCCGCCGCGCGACTTTGGAGGGTGTGGACCGATGATGGGAGGCCGTGGGCCATCACCGCCGTTCCGTGGCCGCAGTCGTAGCCGCAGTCCGAATCGCAACGGACACGGCGGGCGAGGGCCGATGGGTCCAGGCAGTCCGCGAGGTCCGCCGCCTCGGGACGGCTTCCATGGCCCCCCAATGAATCCGGGAGGATACCGACCACGGACCCACAGCCCGCCGCGCGAAGGCTTCGGTGGACCACCGCATGGTGGCCCCTTCCCGCCGCGAGGTCGAAGTCGCAGTCGATCGCCGCCGCGTCCGTACTCTGCTGGCAGCATGGGCGGCGACCCTCGCAAGCGCGATCGTAGCTGGGATCGTGGTCCACCTCCCGACATGATGGCTAAACGAGCCAACCACGGTCAGCTGATGGACCATGTGCGTTGCTCGATTGGTGGCGCGTTTGATCTGTGCGTTTGATCGGCAGCTAACAAACACTTTTTTTTTGTGTCTTTGTAGCCCGTTGGAGACTGGACTTTTGACTTGAAGCGCAGCGGGCGGCCGAAATGCCGCTGCCGGGCTATCGCGCAGGGCGTACCGGTCCGCGCACAGCTGTACGTGTTGTATGTCTTACTTGTGAGTATGAGTGGTATTGATCCTCTCTCTGGTTTCTTGGAACAGCCCGCTGGTTGTGGACGTGGTGCAGCTTCCGCACTTGAACAAGTTCGCCGAGTTCCTCAGCCTCGACCATTCGAGCGTGCGCCGAGTCGTGTATGAGCTGCACCCCGACACGATCGGGGACCGCCGCGGGTACGACGACTTTTGCAACTACCTGATTGACGGCAAAAACGGCTTTGCGCGCGCCGGTATCGCGCTCGAGATGGACAAGGATGGGTACAAGCTATTTATCCTTCCTCCTGGCCAGGCGGCGCGCGCGCTCGGGTACAAGGGCGACCGCATGATTGCGTGTGTGCGGTCGCGTTAGGATGCGAAGGATGTCCTGGTGGCTTGGCAATTGTCACGATGCGTTCGGTCGAAGAGATTGTATGGTTCCAAGTGGAGATGATTGTGTGGGCGATGTCGCGGGTTCCGTGGCGAATACAGTTCGAATGAGTTCTGTGCGTTTGCGCGAAGCCAACTCAATGGAGGGAAGAGGGCGGCAATGAGTAAGCGATTGCGAGATGGGTTCGCATGTAACGTCTGCGATTGTCGGAGAATCGCACAAGAGGCTCTTGAGTCTATCTACCGAACAGTTCGTTGCTGACCAGGCCACACAACCTGTGAACTTGTCAGCTGGCACAGACACCATTTTAGCGACAGTATATGCACACCATAGTCCTATCATTTGCGTTCAATGAAATATGTCATTAAATGGGTGACTTCGGACTTCAAAGTCTCTTGGCTATCGCTGTACGCTCACATCTTGCGGCGTTCCCTATCGCGCACGTGTTCCGATCACACAGATCGAACTGACACAGAGATCATGCTAGATGTTCGACTGAGACTCTGAAATACTCGACACTCATTGGAAAATTGCTGTTAATGGACTGCTGTCTGCGATGGTAATCTCATCTTGACTTGTGTGAAAGTGTGGAGACCATCTTAAATCATCATTTCGATAAATGATGATGATGAGAGGGACCTAACTAAACACACCTCGACAAAGTTACCTAGTATAAAGTCGCCACCCTCACCCAGCTCCGCAGCACCGAACGACGTGGTGAATATCTTCAGCCATTAATTCAGGAGAATGAAGAACTGGATAGTTCCGCAGGCTCAGATACAATGATTTCGCTCGAATCAGTTGACGACGGCGAGAATGACGAGTCTTTAGTGGTTCACCAGTGTTTCGGACGAATCGTGTGATATCTAAATCCGTGCAACTGACATTTACGATAGTGTTGGCGCCAACACTGCAGTCTTGACAAGCTACACAAAGTATCGAAATGGTCGTCACTATCAAATTTCGTCCACTGCCTTCGACACGGTCTGTGGAGTTTCGGCCAAGGCGAGCAGTGGGACGATACTCGAAACTAAGGTCGACGGCACCTGCATTATGTAAGAATCTCTCATTGGCACGTACGACAGTTACTAAACCCGTACCTTGGGTGAGACTACCTCGTAGAATATGAAAACGAAAGTTTACACTGTCATGACATCACATCTTGGTTCGTCATAATCTAGTTGCCGGGTTTACTAAGGAACTCGGTCGGATAACCTAACTCTCCTTATGAATTGTTGGCAGCAGACTCACGTAGCAGAAACCCGGGATGAGAGCACGGCTGACGTATTGTCCGATTGCAAGACGAAGCGCAATGAACAACAGCAGCAGGTCTGACGGAATATGCTCAAGCGTTCGTCATTACGCATGAAGCGAGGTGAAAACACCAGATTCAACGATGAGAACTGGGTCATCAAGCATTCATTTTCCTGTAGAGGTCTGCACAAGGTACAAGATTGAATAGCGTTTGCTCCAATTGCTGTACGTGAAGGGCAATATCAGCTTAAATGGAGGTTGACAAAGCATTTTAGCGATCACAGGCATCTTTTGGAATATATACACAATCACAAGGTTCAAAAATACGGTGTTCGCCGTTGAACCCGCTACTGCAATGGGATACCTTGACATCGTCCAGTGGATTTGCGAGAGTGACCTACTCACCTAGGACAAATGATGATTTATCATGGTGCCCACACGAACGGGTCTTCAACTGATTCGACCATATATACCATTCGTGAATTAAACATCGGTGCGACAATGGAGGAAACAAGGCAAACCGTCTGAAGTAGAAAAAACAGACAGACCTACGCAATGACGCCAGCTTTACTTCTTCGTTAACTAGATCTCCTCAGCCTACCAACATGGATAAACCCAGAATATGCACGCGTATTGATTCTCCGCGAAATATAGTATTTCTTGTACTTAGTCTCGACTGTGATAGATCCGCTCTTTGACCATGCCCCAGCATTTGAAGCCGAGGAAACGCGCAACGTAGCACAAGCCTTCACTCTCGATGCCGTCGTAGCCTTCGTAATCCCAGTCTGAACCGATGATGTAGTTGGTCGTGAACGCCACGCCGGTGCGGTGGATCTCAGCGCGCACATACAACATCGTACCGCCGACTGAATCAAGTTCCACAATCTCGTCCGGTCCGTTTGCCAAATCAGACATGAACTGTGTGCCAGGAGCAGGTCGTGGGACAAATAGACCGCCGCGAGCGATTTCTTCTTGTTCCTCCGCGTTCGGTCGGAGTCGTGGTCCACGCCATGCATTACGATCATAGTCCCTACCACTTTTTCTCCCGAGCCGGTAGCACGCCGGCTGTAAGATATCGAGTCCGGCTAACACATCACGATGGTCAATGGCTTAATCAACAAGTCCAAACAAAACACGGATACTCACAATCGACCATTTTGCGAAGTAGGTAGGGTGGAACTTGAACGATGTCGCTGTCAAGCCAGAGCACACCGTCATGCCAGGCCTCGAGTGTGCTGTAGAGCAGCAGGTTGCGGTAGCGTGCGATCGTGCGGCGACGCTCGCGTTGTACACTTGCCATCTTGCGATATCTTCGAGCGACTTCCTCGCCAGTTTCTTTACTTGATTTTTCACTATGCATCACCGTCACGCACGCAAAACCCAATGAGTCGAACGAGTCGCGCACATCGCGCTTCAGCGTGAGATATTCGTCTTTGTCGGACGTCAAGATACCGACTGAGACTTTATGCCTAGGGTAGTCGAATGATGAGACCAGCGACAAGAAAGACCTCCCTGAGCGTCCGCCGCCCCATGATGTCGGCCCTTTCGCACTCACGAGCACCAATACTGACGCCAAAGATTCATGACTGTTGTCACTCGGTGCAAGTGGCGTCTTCTTGATAGAATACATGGTCGTGAGCTTGTCCGAAAGAGTTTGTTCCGATTCTACATCCGAATTGAAAACGACCCCGAGCCATATTCGCAATATGAGGCTGATCAACGACAGACCGATGACGCCGTAAAACAGCAAGATGAGTCTTTTGTTCCGGCTAGGCTTTGTGTGCGAGCTGCTGTGCTGCTTGTCATCATCGAGCTGGTTTACATCGTAGACTTGCGGCATATTGTTGTAAATGGATTGTGAGGGTGTGCGGTTGTGAAGAAGGAGGGGGGCAGGGGTGTACCAAAAGCTTCTATAAACGGCGAGCCAAAATGAACAGGTAAAAGCGAAGATATTTCAAACCTTTCACAATACAATACTCAACGTCTTAGGCGGAGGAATCAATCAATATCCATGACTGCTGCCATCTGGCCAACGCGCACGGCTTGGCTACCCGGCGCACACAATACGCACACAATCGTGATCCGAGCGTTGTGAAAAAGTCATGTTCCGCGGTGGCAGCCGTCAGTGGAGTGGCGACAACCAACGACGCGTTTGCGCCGTGCAAAAATATCCTTCAGAATATATTCTCTTTCCACAGTATGGCGTCAGTCAAAGGACAGGCGAAAGCCAGTGCCGCGGTCGCATCGTGCAAAAAAATCCCTCAGAAAACCAATCTTGCTGTTGAGTTCGCGTCCCAATGCCCGTCAATCTCTTCAGCAGTGTCTCCAGTCGTTCGAACACGCCTTGCAGCGTTGCAGCACGACCATTGGCATTGCACACCAGCTGTGCCAACGCTAGCTCGACACGATTCCGCTGATTATATAGCCATGGATGCGACGGGTTCAAGCAAAATCCTAGTCTCCACGAACAACGCTGCGCCACTCCCGCCTTGACAACTGCATCCCGATACTCGTCAGACTTCGCCAGATACGCAAAAGCAGCCTCTTTTTGAGAAGCGCTGACGTTAGGCACAACACCTGTCAGAACCAAAAACCCTCTCGCATGCACGGCAAGAGCCTTATCGTTGTGGCACAAATACACCAAGATCGTCATACCATTGTTTCGCGTATTCGTACGCGTTTCCTGAGCCGGTTTCACGAGCACAGATATCTCATCATCCACAGCCATTGCACGGTAAATAAGGCCATAGAGTGATAACTCTCCCAATGCAGCAGCTGCGTCCACCGAGCCATTGCGTGTCAACTCTAGCAGTAGACTAATTTCCACCGTTCAATCGGGTTGAAACTATTTTTTCAACCTCTTTTGAGTTGATCAACCGCACAAGGCAACTTATTGTGGTGGCCCCCACAGACTGTACACCAGAATCCAGATACGGTGATTGAGTCTCGCCATCGACTAGATTTGACCAGCTATATTTTCATCACAATAGTTGGAATGCGCAAGTGCGTCTTATTTGCGATTTGCGATCAGTCATGGTCAATTTCGCATATCGCTGATAAGCAAGCGGTCGCCCAGAATACATGATCAATTGGACACCAAGACACTGCGTAGCCACCGATCTTGCTATATATAGCGCTTTCTGAAGTCTCATCCTGACCATCGGCCTCGAGTCGAGATGGGATCGACCACGAAGATGGCGCGCTTCCGGCAACGATTAACTGAGATGTAAGATCACTTTCGAGTTCGCCTCCTCCCCACCAAGACATACACCACAAGCTCCTCCAGAGCGAGCTCGACAGTCAACTCACCCGCTCACCGACCAACCTCGCAGCAGTCATGAAGCCCGCACTCGTCGCCAGCATCGCAGCTCTCGCCATGGTCCAGAGCCTCGCCGCCGGCAACACCTTTGACGGATCCTTCACACGTGACAATGACTCCCAGTCGTGTGCCACTGCGAGTTGCGACTTCGCCTGCACCGCCGCCGTCAACATCGTCGTCTCGGAATCAGACTCGGGGTCCAGCGCATTCATCACATCGGTCGGCCACCCAGCCACATGCGTTTGCGACCCGGTGACGGCCGTCATTACTAATGACGTAGCGACTGCTATGACGGCAAGCGGCATTGATTACAATCTAGCGCTCACGGCGACGGGGTTTGACCTCACACTCAGACCAGTGGACGGAGATGCGTGCACGTACGAGTTTGTGCCGTCAACCCATGATCGCCGTTTGACTGGATCGACTGGATCGGGATCTGGTGTGGCTGGATCACATGACAGCAACGGCGGCTCGCCGAGCCCGAGCAGTAGTAGCGGGGGATCTGGTAGCGGACTCGATGACGGTGACGCTGGTTACTCCCACACCACGGCGCCAAGTTCTAGTGATTCTGGACTCGGGGAGGATGACGCTGGAAACAGTAATGGTGGCAACACGCCGACGCCGACGCCGACATCGACGCCGACATCGACAATGACATCGACAACGCCAACGCCCACTCCTACGTCGACATCGACGTCAGCGCCGACGCCGACATCAACCTCGACCCCAACGCCGACACCGACGAGTGTGGCCGCGACGACGAAGACCAACGGTGCACATCCGCTCTGGACGCTCGGTACCAGCATGCTGGTCAACGCCGTCGTCGCCATTGCACTCTTCTATTGATCACCCGCAGTGAGCGCGAGTCGAGCTTGCTTTAACTCGAAACGCATATACAGCTCCTGAATCATTTTGCTATCGCTCTGGGACTTGGTTCAAACGCGCGTTAGCGTACGTCGCACCACAGCCTAGCTGGGTTCTGGGCAACATCTCATTGTTGTGGGCGTACAATGTTGGTATGAGCACGACAGCTTCGAACAAGCAAGTCGAAACGGTTTTCAATCAAGAGTCTCAAACAAGGTGATCTCGTGTCATCATGACTGTGTCGTCCACAGGCTTGCAAATGTCGGGACGATGCTGAATGATTGCGGACAGCACTTGAAGTGTCCGACTGACCTCTGTGCCTCTCCAATATTAGTAAACGGCAGCATATTGTGGAATGCTGGTCACCACAGATTCAGCACACCAGAATCCAGATACGGTGATTGAGTCTCGCCATCGACTAGATTTGACCTGTTTTTGTATCACACTCGTCAAATAGACGCTCGTGCGTTCATTCTGCTGCGATCAGTCGTGGTCAATTTCGCATATCGCTGATAAGCAAGCGGTCGCCCAGAATACATGATCCATTGGACACCAAGACGTACTTGACTCAGCAGCTGTTGCCATGCTGGCAAATCGAAGAGTGAAAGTGAGCCTGATAAGTGAGCTGAGTATAGTGTTTTTCGCGCGCTTGAGTAGGAGGGGAACAGGGGCGACTCTTCAACCCCCTGGCTCGGTTATAGATCTAGAGCTTGCCAACAACCGCATATAGCCTCTCGAGTCTAGGCTATACAAGTCGTTCAAATCTAGCTCTAGCCTAAATATTTAGCACCACGTTCGTTACAGCGAGAGCTTGAGGAGTCTGCGCACTACACTGAGCGCGTAATGAGTCATTGCAAACATATTAAACGAGTAGCCATTCAAATTTTGGAAATGCTCGTTTTCACCAGGAGTGAGACCTGGTGAAAACGGCTTTTCATGGAATGGGTAGAGTACCGGAGAAACCAGATGATCTGGTCGAGCCTCGCGACCACCCATCTCACAATGCCGAGTGAGTGGCGGTCGTCCACCCAACGCAGAGAACCAGAGCAGGACTCCTGAAGAGCGCGAACAGCTCGATGCATTGCGTATTCTGCTCGACTTCGACCGATAGTTAGACCGTGGCTTCGTAACGAATCCTCCTCGCCACACCCGGGCAGGAGGAGCGCCAATACAGCCACATCTCACGCCCCAAACGCAAGGAAAATGTCATTTGTGCACATTCTCCAAAAAAAATAGGGTGACATTCTCAGTGCCCTCCGTAATAGTGATGCGCGGGTTTGCGGTCGACGGGCACAGTTATTCCTGGAGTGTTTCGCTTTTGTGAAGCGGTGCTCTATCCGACGATCAACAGCCGCCAGAAGGCATACAAAAGCATAGCGTTCTTCCTGCTCTCGACGCACGCAATCCGCACCCATCGAACAATCGTAAGCGGCGCAACGGCTAGTTGCAGCAACCAACGACAAGGTCGGCAACGAATGACACGGACAAAAACCACTCCAATGCATCCGTTATGCTCACAGCCCCTTGCAAGCACTGCGCCAACGGAAACCAGTGCAACTCGACAGCAAATCGTACCAGAGATCTGTAACAACCACTGCAAGTCTAGGCAGTTTTATCGCACTTCTCGATGCGCAGGGTCGACGGCACCTCGTCTTGCGGCGACCTACGAGTCGTAACTGGCCGCTGCCAATGTCGATGTGCAACTCCCAGCAAAGCTGTGGCGTCCGTAGCAGATGCCACTTTCGAATCCGCCTTCTCACCTCCAGAGCTCCAGCACAGATTCGACTGTTTTCCTCGTCCGACACCCAACCATGAAACTGACGCTCACTGCGAGCGCTCTCGCGGTTGTGCTCGCCGGCAGCCATGCTTCGACCGTCAGCGCGTGGAGCGAGGCGTTCACTCGCGACGACGACTCTGCATCGTGCGTCACTGCGAGCTGCGACTTTTCCTGCTATTCTGGTATCAACATTGCCGTGTCGAACCACACGGTGACCATCACTTCGACTGCCGATGCTGGCGCGTGCGTCTGCCCTCAGATCAAAGCTCCCATTGTTGATGGCGCGGCGACCACCACGACGGCTAGCGGCGCTGGTTTCAAACTAGTACTGACTGAAGAGGGACTCGACCTGACAATCACGCCGGTGGGCGATGCTCCATGCAAGTACGAGTTTGTGTCAACTGCTATTTCCCGCTTCTTGGTTAGCGGCTCGGGCTCGGGCTCGTCCACTCCAACGCCGACGCCGACGCCGACTGAAACTCCTACTCCTACCCCAACTGATACTCCGACACCGACACCGACGCCTACCCCAACAGAGACTCCGACTCCGACGCCGACTCCAACTGAGACTCCGACTCCGACGCCGACTCCAACTGAGACTCCAACGCCGACTCCGACGCCGACACCAACACCGACGCCGACTCCCACACCGACGCCGACTCCCACGCCGACGCCGACCCCCACACCGACGCCGACGTCAACGTCTTCTGGCAGCACTCCAACTCCCACGCCGACGCCGACTCCAACACCGACACCGACACCGACCCCCACACCGACACCGACGTCTACGTCTTCTGGCAGCACTCCGACTCCCACGCCGACGCCGACTCCTACGCCGACGCCGACGCCGACTCCTACGCCGACGCCGACACCGAGTCCGAGTCATGGTAGCACCGGGTCTGATGGTGATGATAACAGTTCAAGTGGTGGGTCAGATTTAAGTGACGATGCTGGAGTTGTTAACGGAACACCCACTCCAACGCCGACAACAACAACGATAACGACAACGACGCCGACGCCGACACCAACCTCGACTTCGCACACGACTACGCCCTCGACACCTGCCCCGACGACCGCCTCGACTCCTACGCCGACGACCACGGCAACCACGTCGACGGGCGACGCTCGCAAGCTCTTCACAGTCGGCATCAGTGTGCTCATCAACGCCATCGTGGGCTTCGCGCTCATTTATGCGTGAGCCACAGTTTGACTTGCTCGGACGCATTGCTAGATCATAACCGATGAATCGCACTGCCTTTGCGCCTCCGCGAGCAATCTGACACGAATTGATTACGAGCAGTCATTGCAGCTTCGCGCTCGACGAGCGGCACTAAAATGTTCCACCACCAGTCTTTTAGGGGTCCTGTTTGCCGTGAGCTTCTCCTAATCCATTTGCTGCCATCTCAAACGTCCTGGCACCGCACGGCGTAGCATTTGTCTGGGCAAACATGCTATTTCGTTCGACATTACCTACGTCTAGTGAACCGTCATATTTCATGGCAGGCGGCCTGAATTAAGGACACCGAGATCTCGATGGCTCCGCGAAGCTCTTCCGCACTCGATTCAGCGAGCCACATACCAGTACTATTCCCACACTCCAAGTGAAACAATCTACAACCTCCCGCGGCACGCTTGCCACGCATCCCGCTCTCGCTGTCTGTTTCGTCGCGCTCTTTGTTCCAAAGTCGCATTGTCCAACATGTGACGACAGCCAACTCGTCCGGTGGTGCATTCGTTGCCTCGATTGCCTGTGCTACGACATTCTAAGCCACTGCACGTTCACCAGTGACAGTCAAAATCGCAATATCAGAGCACATAGTCAACGTCACGCCACAGGGAGGCGGCAATTAAATGGATCGACCCACGCTATGCTTGCGAACAGTATCTAATATGAGGTGACGACCGCAGCGACTGCAGTCGACCTGGCCGTCGCCACTATATACTGTAAACACTCGCACGTGCTTGAGTTCAACACAGAATGGACCGAAACACCGTGCACCTCAAATAATTAACATTCATTTCGACTGAAAGCGACAACGATTTTGGCTGACGACGACTCTTCTCACACTAACTTCACAAGCAATTGCGCCGCGCTCCGACGACATCACACGCCGGTTTCACACTGCGCCGACGGTCACGACACGCTCACATAATGCCGAGACAGGCGCGCTGGTACTTGTCATACCACCGCGTGCGCCAGTTGTTGATGGACTGGTCGATCAGCTGGTTCACGAAGAGCTGGCACGTGCTGGTGCGCGCTCCAGGCTTGAGCCGCGAGCGCAGACCCTCGATCACAGCCCGCTTGCCGCCAGCAAAGCACGGCAGGTCGGCGTTACCAACCAGCATCATCTCGACCAGCAGCACGATCTTGTCCATGTTGCGCCGCAGCGCCAGGTACGCCCGGATGCACAGCGAGCGGAAGTAGCGGAACGTAGAGCTGCGTGATCCGCCCATCAGCTCCACGAACTCGTCCGTGAGCTTGAACGGAGCGCGCTCGAAATTGAGGTTGCTGCCGGGACTGTTGGTCAGCAGGAACCCAAAGTCGATGTGGACGACATGCCCATCCGTGTCAAGCAGGATGTTGCCGTTGTGGCGGTCCTTGATCTGGAACACATAGCACACAATCGAGTACGCGGCGAGGCTCTCGACGAAGTTGCGGCGCGCGCGGGTGAACGCAACCGAATCCTTCGGGCCGTGGAGACGGTAGAAGAAGTCCCTGTTGAATGAGGCTACGTTAGCCAAAGTATGATATCGCATGCGAGCATCGATGCAGTCCCACGTACAAAAGAGTGGTGTACTCGGGGTCGTTGCGCTTGAGCGAGTCGAGTGAGACCGTGTCTGGTACGGCCTCAATGAGTCCCGTGGTCGCCGACGTCGCAATGACATTGTAGGGTCTACATGGTGAAATGAGTGGAAGCATCAGTCATCCCTGTCCTGTTCACAATCGACCCACAACACAGCATCATCGTACCTGAGTGTCAGTGGCAGCGAGTACTCGCGGAAAATGTGGTCGCATTGCGCGATCAGCTGAGCCGCAAACTGTTCTTGTCGTAAATCGTCGTTGCTCTTGACAATGACGGACAGTAAACGCCAGCCAGGGTGGTCGCCGAACGGAGACTCCTGTCGGATGCGAGCCTCCTTCTCACTCCAGCGCTCGCGGAACACAATCATGGGCTTTTCGTCCTCCTCGACGACCACCAAGTCCTCTGGGACTTCCGGCTCGCAATCGTTGTTGTCACTTTCAGCGCCGTCTTCAACCTCCTCGTCTTCGTCAAGTTCGGGGTCAGACAGGCCGTCTTCAAGGTCAAACTTCTCTTTCCACGCCTCAGCGTCAGTGAAGTCAATACTTAAACTCAGATCACGAGACCTCTTTCGGGACAGTTCGCGCTCACCGCGTGAGCTCTCAGCTGCATCACCTTCAGTGTCGACTGCCGTATCAACACCACGAATTTCAGCTGCATCATCTGTGACTACTTCATCGTTCGTGGCGAGTTCGACCGTCTCAGGCGACGAGTCTGCGATAGCCTCGTGAGTCTGTGGCTTCGGCTTCCGCGCGAACCAGAACGTGAAAGGCTTGGTGTGGTCTTGCGGTGGAGACTTGGTCAACTCTACAGCAATAGTACTGGTGGAGGTGATATCAACCGAGTCGGCACCACAATCACTGTTGGTTGGTGCGACTGCGATATCCGTGGGTTCACTTGAGCCAGAGACAAGCTCGCTGGGTTCGCAATGTTCCGGTGCAGCGGTGATATCAGCCTCAATGCTCACGTTGTTGTCGTCATGTTGCCCTTCGACATCGAGAGAACGAGATTCTTCGCTGGGATCCGAAGCTTTCGGCTTTCGAAAGAGCCAACCAAACACACCACTCGTCTCCGCATGTTTCGCCGACTCAGCACTGGTTCCATCGATCTCTGTCTCATCCGACGTATCAATGTGCTGTTCATCAGAGGATACAATAGCCCCGCTTTGAAGAGTCTCAGGAACTGGCTCCGTTGGACCACTGGTTGTTGCTTCAGCTGGTAGAGCATCTTGAACCACAATATCAGCGCTCCCAATAGGCACATGATCGTTCACCTCAGCAGCGTCTTCGATCTGGTTGGTATCATCGGCTGCAGTGGAGTCAACAACCACTGCTGGGACAGGATTACCCGATTTTCTCCACGGCAGCCACGACATGAACGCCCCGCCTTCGGCATAAGAGCGACTGGTCGCCTCAGACGGATGCATACCCTCTCCATTCGTTCCAAGATCCTCTTCCGGCTGTGTCGAAGCCTCGGTCGCATCCGAGCTCGTTGCCTCCGTCAAGACGTCGTTGACTTGTTCAGCTCCTACGATGTCACTCTCGCCAGCAGCAGCAGCTTCCGCCTGCTCGCGACGCGTTTTCCGAGAAAACCACGACGAGTAAAACGTATCGAACTGGCCACCTGATCTCGCCGAGGTGCTCGATGAATGGGTCTTGCTGTCGCGCCGAGCGCGTGGCTGGCTCCACTGGCCCATTCGCTCGCTTTGCTCGTCGCTCGACTGCCGCAGGATGTCTGCCTCTGCAGCGCTTTCGTCCACGAACGCTGTCAGCTTGGGTTTCTCGATCTCGCCTTCCTTTTCATCATCACCGACCTCGCCGTCGAGAGGCTCACACATGCCACCGGTAGCCAGTTTTGTCGGCGCAAGCATATCCTTCTCATCATGGCTGTTGTCAGCAGCGGTTGCTGCCGAGAAAGGCGATTCAAACCCGACAGCGCCAACAAGCTGCTGGTCCTCGGCGATCTTGGGAAGTTTGGGCGTGAGGAGAACCGCCCCATCCTCCAGAATCTCCAAGTCCGAGTAGCCGCTGTTGGAACAACTGCAACCATCAGCACTCTTGCTCGAGCAGTTGCATTCCTCGTCGCTGTGTTGCAGTCTGTGTGCGTTTGCGCTCTTCTTGAACCTCAGCTTAAGCGAGAACCCGCGCGGCTGATGACGGTCCAACCTTCGCTTCCGGTGGTGCTCGGAGGTCACTGACACCGAGTAGTCGAGCACCTCCACGCAGAGGAAGTACGGCACCCGCTCCTTGGTCGAGAACGTGAAGCACTCGTCCACGTGAATCGCCTTCACTCGGTGGTACGAATTGCCGATCGGGAGGTAGAGCACATCCGAGGGAAGCAGCTCGTCCTGGATCGCGCGCAGTCCTTTCGCCAGCTCTTGGTTCCGCTCCGGTCGAGGCACCGGGATGAGCGCGTCAGCCAGCCCAGTCAGAGCATCCACAAAGTCCGGCGTCTGCTTGTACAGCGAGATTTGCTGCGAGTTGCCCTCCTCCGTCCGCGCTTCGTACACCACGGACGCTCGCTTCGTCAGCAACTGGCCCGCAAACGATTCGTCCGAGACCAGCGCAGTCGGGTCCAGCTCTTGGTCAATCGGAAACACGATCGACCGCCTTCGCTGGAGGTTGGCTGGCTTTGAGGGCGACACCTCTTCAACACAGAGCCCGTTGTTCATGAGCAGTGCCGGCACTCCCGCGCGCAGCTCGATGGCGGTGAGCAGGTCCGAGTTCTCCTGGTCGGGCGACGCCGTGACGCTCAGGTACTCGGACTGGTACTGCTTGGCGTCGTCGCAGAAGGAGCGCAGGAACCACGTGAGGCGGTGCGCGAACGTGAGCGAGTCTCCGCTGCGGGACATGAGGAAGCACTCGAGCTGGTGCTGCTTGACGTAGTTGCCGTGCAGCAGGAAGGTGCAGAGCTGCGGGATGTAGAACTCGAACTACGGCACACAGACAGATAATAGTGAGCATACCAGCGAGAATCACTCAGACATCGGGCGTGCGGTGGCTACCTCGGCCGCATTCGCCTCGTAGCAGCTGTAGAGCTCCTCGATCACGTCCTGGTGCGCGTACAGCTTGAGAAGCAGGTGGAAGACGTCCCCGTCCGGACGCACGGCGCGGTTGGCCGTGATGCGGTCCATCGTGCCGCGCAGCTTCTCGTCCCAAAAGTGCTTGAACTTCTCGACACTGTCGGTCGGCTCCGGCGCGGGCCGCCGGAACAGCGACGGCAGCGACGACGGGTGGCGGTCGGGCGAGAGAGACGCGGACTTCGGTCCAAGTCCAATGCTCCCACGACGAGACTTTTTCTTGCGGAGCTGGCGACGCAGCGCCGGCAGCCGACGAGCGAAGATGGACGCGCGCACCTTGCCCGGAAAGGCCACGAGCGAGAAGCTGGTCGCGCGCACCGACGGCCGCGAGTCGGACGAGGTCGACGTCTTGCCGTCGCTGTCGTCGTGGCAGGCGGCGTCGTCGCCGCTGCTGTCCTCGGCCTTGGGCGGCTCGGCCTTGCTGTCATTGTTGGCTGCATGAACGTACCGCTTAGCAGGTTCTGGCTCAGGCTCCACGGGCTGCACGGGCGTCGGCGAGGGCTCCAGCGAGGGTGGCGGTGGCGATGGCGATGGCGGCGGTGGGGCGACCGCCACCGCCGACTCGCCCGCTTCGGCGTCCGCGACGGCCATGCGTCCGCGGCGGTCGATAAGCAGGAGGCGGCGCTTGCTTCGCGGGAATCTGGGCGGAACGACGGGTTCCCTTGGCGTTGGCGGCGGGCGATCGAGAACGGGCAGGTCGAGAGAAACGGGCGTTGCCTGCGGCGGATCGCCCCCTGCAATGTTGCTTCGTGTTATAGCGACAAATAATGGAGAGTATAAATATACAGATTCGAAATTGGATTGTATGTAGAGTAATTTTCATTTGGATTTCGGCGCCCACAGATGGTATTATGGGATATGAGAGGCCGCATAGATGCTTTTGCTTCGGTACCTGCGGATCGCTGGCCGAAGCTGACGAGTTTGTATTCAGACAGCGACGGGCCATGGGTAGGGTGCGCACGTCCGAAACGGAATATTACCGGATACACTTTTCAAGTCGTTTGCGGGAATGTTCCGGCTATGTTTGACGAACGTCGAACAGCTGCTTTCACTGCTCGATGTATGATTTGCTTGGGAATTGCAGATTATTCATACTTTTCATGTATTCATTCGTCCACAAATCCTGGTGAGAATGCTACTGCAAGACCTCGCTTGCCTGGATAATGGCAAAGCCCGAATAAGGAGCGCCGCAATTGCGATTGATTGACTTCGTCGATAGAACGAGAGAGAGAGAGAGTGAAGAAACCAAACATGAGGACCGCCGTGAGCGGACCATTCCGAGCGCGGTCCGACAGGCCAGGACGACGCGCTTCAACATGCCACGTATGCGCTTTTATCCCAATCGAATCTCGTGCTGGTCCGCCGGGTTTCGCACATCCATATGCTGAATCGGAAATGCTAAACCAATTTGCGGGGAACATCCACGTCTATAATCACTCCGCCATTCAGACATGGGCTTTTGGGTTTTTCAACCTCTTCCACGTCACACGGCAACGAAGCGCACACAATCCGGAAACCTCGCACCGGCAGCCGACCGGCGACCACCGACCGCCGACTGCCACGCCCGCGCGCTCGCTCGCTTGCTCGCTCGCTCGCTGCCTCGCCAGCCATGCTGAACTCGGTCCAGAGCGCGTGCTATGTGGCGCTCATCTCGCTGATGCTGGCGTCCAACTTCGTGCTGATCCCCGTCCCGGTGCAGCTCATCACGTCGGCGACGACCATCATCTACATCGGCTCGACGCTCTCGCTCAAGCTCAAGCACCACCGCGAAGCGAGCGGCGAGAAGAACGAGGAGGTGATGAAGGCCGAGGACGCGTACATGTTCCCGCTGCTCGGCTCGGGCGTGCTCTTCGGACTCTACCTGCTCTTCAAGATCTTCGACAAAGACCTCGTGAACCTGCTGCTCACGGCCTACTTCGCGCTCATCGGCACGTACAGCCTCACGGAGGCGTTCTCGCCGCTCGTGTCCAACGTGTTCTTCAAGGGCGGCTCGACGGTCTACAAGCGCGGGCTCAAGATCCCCTTCTACGGTCCCTACGCGCTCGAGCTGTCGCAAGCGTGGATGCTCACGTTCGTGCTCGCGGCGGCGTTCGCGGCCGCGTGGTTCCAGACCAAGCACTACCTGCTCAACAACGTGTTCGGCATCTCGCTGTCCATCAAGGGCATCGAGTCGCTCTCGCTCGGCAGCTTCAAGGTCGGCGCCATCCTGCTCTGCGGTCTCTTCTTCTACGACATCTTCTGGGTCTTCGGCACGGACGTGATGGTCACGGTCGCCACGTCGTTCGACGCTCCCATCAAGCTCATCTTCCCGCGCGAGTTCGCCACCGCGACGGACAAGGCCAAGTTTTCGATCCTCGGTCTCGGCGACATTGTCATTCCGGGGATCTTCATCGCGCTGCTGCTGCGGTACGACGCGCACCGCGCTGGCGTCTCGAGCGTCGCGCAGGCGTTCGCCAAGCCCTTCTTCCACGTCAACTTGATCTTTTACGTGCTCGGACTCGTGGCGACCGTCGCCGTCATGTTCATCTTTGACGCCGCGCAGCCCGCGCTGCTGTATCTGGTGCCTGCGTGTCTCGGTTCGGCCCTCGGCACGGCGCTCGTGCGCGGCGAGTTCAAGGAGCTGCTGGCGTACTCGGAGGAGGAGGAGGAGGAAGAGGAAGAGGAGGAGAAGAAGGCTGCCGGCGACGTCGACAAGGAGAAGTCGAGCGACAAGGAGAAGACTACGGCAACCGACGCCGCGGCCAAGAAGTCGCAGTGAGTCGAGTTAGTGTAGAGAACTGGTTCGGCTAATTGCTGAACACTGAACGACGGCGATGCCATCGACTATGGATGTAGTTTGATCTGTTTCGGCATAGAATCGCTCGAGCCGTCGATGCATCCGACCTCGATCACGGCTAATTCGGTACCACTCGCAAATCAGGTGCCATTTGACGACACAAAAGTGTGGTTGCTGCCAATCGGCCAAACTGATCCCGCCAGAGGCGCTCGAGCTGGAGCTACTGGTGTGAATCGACGAGCTGGCGCTAGTGGTGTTGTCGGAACCAGAGTCGTTGTTGCCAGTTTTGGCGCCGAATATACTCGAAGAGGACACACTGAATGAGCCGCTCGACCCAGACGCGCCGACGATACCATGAGTACTTCGTGGACTTGCCACCGACAGAAATGTTGGACCTCGAGTATTTGATGCTGCTGTGAGGGCTGGAGCCATTCAAGGTGGCCCAAATGAGCTCGCATTAGTAGGCTCTAACACATTGGAGTTTATCAAGATCGGACTGCTCGCCTTCCTTTCTCCATGCTCAAACCAGATGCAATGTCGTTGGAATAGCAACCACCAAGTTCCGACTGTGTCCGTTGGTCGATACGAGCGCATGCTAGCAGTGCTGCTCATCGGTGTGACGGTCACATTCAGGTTCGTCTTGGTGCTCACCAGGACGCAGTCGACTGCATTCATTGCCCATCGACAGCAAAGGCGAATGAGGGGTGGCTAGACGGTGAGCAGGCCATCTCTCCACGGTAGAGTCCAGTTAGCGTGTGCTGCAGCTGCGCCGTCCACCAGTCATTCCGTTCAGACGCGCGCTGCGCCTCTCAACTGAGGCGGTTCCGTGGAATCGGCATCCTCGTTGAAGTGGCCACGTGTCCATCGCGGCATTTTGACGTGTCTTCCCTCCCGACACGGGTGTGAATAGCCTTTATCATGACGTCGCCGCTCCTCTTTCTGCATGATTCGCGTGTTCAGAACTGCGCACCTCACCACCTCGAGTAAAACCTCGCGGAATGACGCCATTCAAAATCCGCTCAACTCGCTGCATCGCACCAAAAAACCTCAGAATTTTGTCACACATTCTCCCTCCCTCATTGGCATACAAACTGCCATAGTGCCTTCCGATTCTTTTTTTGGGCCAAAAGGGTTACGTTGCCCCAAAGTACCCGGTCTCCGACAACGTACCGCCCTCACACACACGCCTGTCCGGCTGTCCGCGCACAACACACAACCTGATTCGCCGTCTCGTGGCGTCTCGTGCCGCCGCCAGTCGATCGCTCCATGGCGCCGCACTTCGGGTACGCCCGCCGCTATGAATAGGCTTGCAGCGTCTCGCTATCTACCGCATGATGTCTAACTGACTGGAATATGTATCTATGGTGGCATCTGCACCAGACACGGGACCGACCGGCGGTCGAAGGCGGACGCCATGGACGCCATGGCTGACCCCGCGTCCCCCGAGCGGAGCAACGAGCCGCGGGTCAAGGCGGCCGGCCCCGAGTCCCCCGAGCGGCCGCAGCGCGACGTGCTGCGCCACATCTCGCTCGACATGTACGTGAACCGCGCGCGGCGGCCGCACGCCGTGGCGCAGCACGTGCTGGCGAGCGACGCGACGCGGCGGCGGCTCGAGGACGCCGAGCAGGTGTGCGGCACGCGGCAGTCGAGCCTGGAGCACGAGATCCCGGCGTCGCGCAAGGCGCGCAAGCACCTGTGGCTGCCGGCCACGCAGGACGACTCGGTGCTGTTGCAGGCGGCCGGCCAGCGCGGCAGCCACGCGGACGTGGACGCGTTCTTCGTGGCGCGCGTGACGGACCCGACGTCCTACTTCTTCCGCTTCCACTATGATGACCACCGGCACCTGATGCCGCAGAAGGCCGAGGTGCAGCTCGTGGACCTCGCGTGGCTCAAGCCGCACGAGCAGGTGGTGAGTCGCGAGCGCGTCGACGGCCTGCGCAAGGCCACGCTCGCCTGGGACGCCTACACGGAGCCGCTGCTGGTGGACGTGCGCACGGGCGCCATCCTGGACGGCCACCACCGGTACAACGTCGGGCTGCAGCTGCGGCTCAAGCAGGTGCCGGCCGTGCTCGTCGACTACCTGGGGGACGCCACCATCACGGTCGACGTCTGGGCCGGCTGCGGCCGCACGCGGCTCACCAAGCAGGAGGTGATCGACATGGCGCTGTCGCCGGACGTGTTCCCGCCCAAGACGAGCCGCCACCGGTTCACGGAGAGCCTACCGCCCGTCTCCATCCCGCTGTCCGTGCTGCGGCAGAACCCGACGCCGATCGTGCCGCCGGTGGAGCCGCAGCAGGCAGTTTCGAGCTCGAACCAGTCGGCTGACGCCGGGCCGTCGCCGCGGCCGCGGCTGCTGCGACGCCAGGGGAGCTTCCAGCAGATCTCCATCAGCCTCATCTGCGGCGCGCAGAACCTGGCGACGTCCGTAACCAAGGGGCTGTTTCGCAACCGGCTGCGCAAGATCGAGGAAGCGACGGCCACGAGCCGCGCGCATGGGTCGCGCACTCAACCGCCGGAATCGGCCCACCCGCCGGCGGCCGGCGCCACTAGTCAACTGGACATGATCCGACGTCCCATGTTCGACGCGTCCGACTTTTTCAACGCCATTCGCGAGAATGACCCGACGTCGGGGTTCTGCCAGCAGAAGAGCGCCACGTTCGAGGACCTGCTGTCGTCGGACGCGGCGCGCCGCGAGAAGTTCTTCCTCACGCGCGTGTGCGATCCGACGTCCTACTTCTTCAAGTACCATTTCGACGCGCCGCCGAAGCGACAGCCGCGCAAGGCGACCATCCACCTGGCGTCCATCGCGTGGCTCAAGGCGCACGAGCACGTCGTGAGCTGGGACCGCGTCGACGGCCTGCGCCGCGCCACCGTGCGCTGGGACGCCTACCTCGAGCCGCTGCTGGTGGACGCCAAGACGGGGGCCATCCTCGACGGCCACCACCGGTACCACGTCGGAAGACAGCTGCAGCTCACGACCGTTCCCGTCGTGCTCGTCGACTACCTCGGCGACGACAGCATCACGGTCGACGTCTGGCCGCGCTGTGGCCGCGACACGCTGACGAAGCAGGAGGTGATCGACATGTCGCTCTCGGACGAGCTGTTCCCGCCCAAGACGAGCCGCCACACCTTCTCGGACGACTTGCCTCCCATCTCGGTGCCGCTCGCTCGTCTGCGCGAGGCGCTCACTCCAGGCGACCACGTCCGCGAGCTGTGAGACTTCGCTGTCAGAGGAGCCGCCTTAGATCTGGTTAATATGACGGATACGGTTGTACAATTGAGTTGGACCTGCTAAATGTGCAGGCTTTGTCGAGCGAGCGAGTTCCCCCTTGCTCGAAAGTGCATGAACATTTTGTGACTGACGAAGATCCTTTGATGTGTCCGAGTTTGATATTCGAGCGACTACGCGCCTCTCACAGTCCGTGGAGACCAGTAGAAGCGTTAAACATTGTTTTTTGTTATGTCAATCAATCTCTTCGCCATCGTTGTCTAGCAGTTTTCGTGGTTGTTCGTCAGCTGTGCTGATCGTGTGCATCGTGGATTGTAAGGCGGCAGAGCGCCGATTGAAGTGCAGAGTGGTGCAAGCACCTAGAAAAGCAATCACTGGTGACGGGATAGCCAGTGCCAGCGTCGCGGTGGTGTGTTTGTTAGAGACAACGTCAAGGTATCCACAACGACACAATCACAAGAGCGGTGTGGCAGACACAAAAGGCAACTTGCCTGTCAGAGTGTTTGTTGTTTGAACGAGATCAGCGAGTGTCGGGAACAAGTCAATGAGCTGTCGAGCTCTAGAGCCTTGACGGATCGCCAACAGATTTAATCCCCAGACTGAACCTTAATAGAGGGGTGTCTCCCTGCCGGGTGACGGTACCGACCCATGCACCAACCACAGACGCGCAGCAATTTCATTCATGGAATTGGTTTGCACGATTCTCAACTACTGCTTGCATCACGGGCCGCAGGTGTCAAGAGCGTCGTACACCTCGGTCATGGCTGCAAAGAAGTGCGACCGCCTACGCAGCAAGTTGACGTAGAAGCTGTGCGGCAACTCGGCGGCTCCCAGGTCGTCCATGCACTCGAACGAGGTCTTTCGGCTGACGTCGTAGTCCGCTCGTCGGTAGCGGGGTGTCACGTGGCTTGGCTTGAGGTTGAACATCCGCGAGCGCTTGCCATTGATGGTCTTGTCGATGCCGGTAGCGAACGGCTCGAGCAGCGCCTTGCCGTTCACGTAGAGCAGCTCTGGAGGCTCGTCGTCCGCTTCAGTCGGCACAAAGTGAGCCATGCTGCCGCAGAGCGTGTTCGGGTGCTTGGCCATGTCCTCGTTCGGCTCCGAGTCAACCAGACTGAGTCCCCACGGCGAAAAGAAGTAGTCGACGTGCGCGAGCTCGAATGCGAGCCAGAAGGCCTCCTTGTCCCCCCACGAGAACTCCACGTCGAAGCGAGTGTGGAACACGAGCTCCTTGAGCACGTCCATTGCTTTACCGGCCCTCGTCTTGTCGACCAGTACCATGGACGAGTCCATCTCGTGCGCCGTGTATCCTCGGTAAGCGAATGAGTTCGCGAGCTGCTCGGACGGCATCGGGCCGTCGAGACCGAACTTGGCGTAGTCGAATGTCTGGACGATGCTCTGGATCCACCTCGTGCCGTTCACATCGCTGCTCAGGAAGCGCTTCATAGGTGCCACACGATCGTAGAAGAAAGTCGTGCCGGTGCGCTGGTATCCGGGCAGATCTCGCAGATTGGCCGGGTCGAGCATCAGGATGGCATCGGCGTCCAGCAGGATGACCTCCTCCAGCCGCGTGTGCCACAGCGCGAGCGGCTTGATCCAGTAGTTGCGAAATCTCCTGGGCTCGCGATGTTCATGCGCGAACACACCGCTTTCCTTCAGCTCCGAGCACACGTCGACGAGCTCGACGCGGCTGTCGTTTCGCGTCAGCAGCTCTCGCGCCTCGGATGAGAGTTCATTCGGCTGGCAGAAGTAGACCTGGATGAGCTCGGTGTTGCCCAGACACCGCAGCTCGAGGATCAGCGAGGCTCCCATCGACACAATGTCGTTGTGCAGGCACATGATGATGCCGCGCGTGGCGTCGCTCGAGTTGAACGGCGTGACAGGAGTTGTGGATCCCCGCCGCATCATCGAGTGGCTCACAAGCCGCAAATCGGAGGCGCGATTGAACTCGCACCTGGACGATAGCGGCATGGTCAAGTAGGCGACCAGCAGTCCCATGCTGAAGCACCAGGCTCCGACGAACTGCCACCAAAGCCGGCGATCCGCCATGACCGACTACACAGCGACAGCGACTGCAGAAACTTCGGATTCTGCTGCCGCTTCGAGGTCAGTAGCATAAGAATAGCGTGTCTGACTGCGTGAAGCACCCCACCAGTCGCATCACTCAATGCTAAGAATGATTTCAGACCAAAGAGACCTAGTGAGTTCATTGTCCAGAAGCGTTGGCGCTGTGCACCTAGCTTACTCGTTCGGTCTCTCCAATTCCTTCGGCGACAATGCTTACTGCCTACCGCGATGGCTGCAGCCACGGACGACGCGCTAACGGTTGGCGGCTTCAGGCTCAGCCCCCGCAACAACCTGGATTTGAATCGTCTCAGTGCCTTCGACGTTGCTGCTGCCGCTGCCGCTGCCGTTGCCGTTGCCGTTGCCGTTGCCGCTCTGACGCTGCAGTTCGAGGCTCCTGTGGCGGCTGCGCACGCGATGGCGCGCACGCTCAGCGAGGTGCTTGAGACGGTTGCGGATGAACGCCTTGCGCGCGACGGCGCGGATGCGCGCCTGCTGGCTCTTCTCCTGCCAGTAGTCGACGATGTCGTGCACGTACACATCGCTCTCATCCTCAATCTCCTCCTGGATGAGCTCTTCAATCACGTCCTCGATGGTCAGGATTCCCTGGAAGACCACGTTGCGTGGGATGGGAGCACCGGCCTCCCAACAATCAGCGACGAGCGCCGAGTCTCTCGTGACGAACGCGATGTGCGACTTGCCCTTCTGGAACTCGTTCAGCACCGAGTAGCAAGACTCGTTCGGACCCACAAGGATCGGCTTGCGCAGCACAAGGTCGCGGATTGGGCGAGCGTCATCCGGGTCGAGCACGATCAGCTTCTTGACGAGAAGCAACCCGACGATGTTAGACTTGTAGTCCTCGTACACGGGGATGCGGCTGTGGCCGGTCGCCAGAATGTCCGCCATGACGTTATGGTCCAGCTCCGTGTCGATCTCGAGCATGAAGACCTGGTCCATGGGGACCATCACCTGCGTCACCGTCTTGGACGTCAGGTCGAGCGCGCCGTGGATGATGGTCACCTCGTCCACGTGCAGATGCGTGCTCTTCGCGACGGCTTCTTGGTGGCGCGAGCGGGGAGTCAGCAGCGGCTGCTTCTTGGCCGTCAGCGGCGACATCATCACGCCAGGGGTGGACGCCGACAGCGAGCGTTGGTGCTGCGCGCCGGTCTCAAAGCTCATGCGCACGGCCTCGGTTTCGCGCTGGAGTGCGACGAGCGCCTTCAGCTCGTTCCGCTTGAAGTGCGCCGGGTCGTGGTCGGCGCCGAGAAACCAATCGAGCACCTTGCTGATTGGGTACGAGATCGGGCTCGTCACGGCCATGAGCGTGCGCACGAACGGCGTGAGCGCCGCGGCGATCCGCAGCTGGTTCGGGCCGGTGAAGATGGCGGACGGGATGATCTCGCCGAACAGCAGCACGCACGTGACGGAGAGCAGGATGGCCACGCCCTCCGGCACGAGCTTGTCGAGGAAGATGGGCAACGCCTCGTTGGCGCACGCGTTCATGAGCATGAGCGTGACGAGCAGGAAGTGGTGGCGGCTCACGACCGGCAGGATGCGCTTGGCCTGCTTCTTCTCCACGTCCGAGCCCTCGAGCTCGAGGATGCGCACGGTCAGCATGTCGATGGACACGAGCCCGACGGTGAGCCCGGCCATCATGCCGGCCGTCGCGATGAGTGCCAGCGACACCAAAAGGTAGATCCAGAAGCTCGTGGGGTCACATGACGGCGAGTAGAACTCGCATTCCTCGGTCAACATGCGCGGGGTCGACGGCGGCGGTGGGACGAAGAGGGCGAGGAGAGGCAGACGCGGGCGGGGAGGCGGCTGCTGTGGCGATGGCGAGCGAGCGAGCGAAGAACAGCCAAACGCGAGACTTGAGCAGACGGCGGCGGATTCCAAAGTGGGCGTTGACCGACTTGAGGTGAGCGACCAGGTTTCGAGGATGGTGGTCCTAACCCCCGCCTCAGGTGAGACGTGCGTAACCGGCACCCGGATTGGATTAGAGCGAGGTGCAGAGTGTGTGCGAGCGGCGCGATCGGGCAGGAAACAGCATGACGGTATACATTCCGCAAGAGAGCTTGAGGGTCGTGTGGTCCACGCGCGAAGAGGGAATCTCGCGAAATATCCGACACTCATCAGCTGGGATGGATACGTTCGGACGTTCCGTCCTTTGACATCCAGACCTGCTCAACACGACGATACTGCATAATTCGATGGTTGATTCGGTTCAGAAAGTATGTGAAAGTCGCCTTGCATCCTATTACCTTTTACATTGGATAATTTGGGAGTGCATGCTATTGTGGCGATTGGTAATCCGCGCACAACTATTTTAATTGCGTCACGCCCATAAACGAGCCACCGATCAAAACGGATATTTCAGCGACAATTGGTCAGGAAGATGCATTGACTACCAAAGCTACACAAAGGACACAAACACCGAACTCGGTGCACAGCTATGAATGAATCCATGGCAACCGTCCCAATCATAAAGCGCAGAGACTGCAGCTTGTCTCCGTGGCGAGTTTCAGCTCAGTAACCAGCGGTCACTGTGAAGCTTGGTGGATTTCCGAGATGTACACGCATTTGCTACTGCAGGGATGATGATGGAGCCATCGTCCCGACTGAGTCGCCACTTGGACTATTGCCCAGGGGCGATCAGCGGCGTCTTCTCCGTGACCACCTTGACCTCGATCGTCGGCGCGAGCAAAGCCGGCTGCGCGTTCTCGCCGGCCAGCTGCGCGCGGTGGCGGCTCCGCACGCGACGTCTCGCGCGGTCCGCGAGCAGGCGGAGCTTGTTGGCGACGCCCGTCTTGCCGGCGGTGTAGACCCAGGGCTTGTTGCCGCGCGTGGCGCGCGAGCGCACTTGCCAGTAGTTGACAATGTCGTGCACGTACACGTCGCTCTCGTCCTCGATCTCTTCTTGGATGAGCTCCTCGATCACGTCCTCGATCGTAACGATGCCGACGAACTCGACGTCCGAGGGGATGGCGACACCGTCCTGCCAGCACTGCGCTACTGTGGGTACCTGCTTGGTCACGAGCGCGATGTGCGACTTGCCCTTCTGGAACTCGTTCAGGATGGCGTAGCACGACTCGTTCGGACCCACCAGGATCGGCTTGCGGTACACGAGGTCGCGCAGCGGACGCTTGTCGTCCGGGTCGAGCACGATCAGCTTCTTGACGAGAAGCAGACCGACGATGTTAGACTTGTGGTCCTCGTACACGGGGATGCGGCTGTGGCCGGTCGCCAGAATGTCCGCCATGACGTTGTGGTCCAGCTCCGTGTCGATCTCGAGCATATAGACGTCCTGCATGGGGATCATAACCTCCTTCACCGTCTTGGATGCCAGGTCGAGCGCGCCGTGGATGATGGTCACCTCGTCCACATGCAGCTTGGTGCCGTACTCGCTGTCCTGGAAGACCGTGTGCGGCGTGCGCGCTGGCGGCGCCGTCCCGACCGGCAGCGGCGAGAGCGTCGAAGTGCTCGTCGCCTTGCTGTTCACGGAGGCGTGGTCGTCCAGCGAGTGCGTCTGGCGCAGGTGGTCAATGAAGTGCTGCCTCGCCACGTTGTTCTCGCGCTGCAGCGCCACAAGCGCCTTCAGCTCCTTGCGCTTGTACTGCGCCGGGTCGTGGTCGGCGCCGAGCCACGCGTCGAGCACCTTGCTGATCGGGTAAGCGAGCGGGGACGCCACCAGCATGAGCACGCGCACGGCGGGCGTGAGCGCCGCGGCGATCCGCAGCTGGTTCGGACCAGTGAACACCGCGGAGGGTATAATCTCGCCGAAGAGCAGCACGCACGTGACGGAGAGCAGGATCGAGACGGCCTCGGGCACCAGCTTGTTGAGGAAGATGGGCAACGCCTCATTCGCACCGGCGTTCACGAGCAGCAGCGTGACGAGCAGCAGGTGGTGCTGCGCCAGGATCGGGAGGACGCGCTTGGCCTGGCGCTTCTCCTCGGCGCTGCCCTCCAGCTCGAGGATCCTCATGTTGAGCATGTCGAGCGACAGCAGCCCCATCGTGAGCCCCGCCATGAGTCCCGCGGCGCAGATGAGCGCGAGCGAGACGGCCAGGAACGTCCAGAACGCCCCCGGGTCGCACCATGGCGAATAGAACTCGCAGTCTTCGGTCACCGCCATGCGGACGGATGCGGACGAGCGGGGCGATCGGCGAATGGGCAGGTTCTGGCACCGGACCGCTGACGCGCAGCTGGGTAATGAGCGGATGGCTTCAGCCGGCGGGAAAAAAGCGTGATGCGTCCCTCGCGTCCGCCCGATTCGAAGCCGTTTCTCGCTGAAGGAATCGGACAAAGAGCCTGGAATAAGGGATGGATAATGGATTATGGACCGAGTTTGAGTCATAAAACGTAAGATTCGGACCGAAGCAACATGTCGCACATATTTGCTGCGACGATCAGCGAGATCAGAATCACCCAAGAATGGCGATCGGCTCCTTCACTTTGCCTGGCGCTGCCTTGGCCGGCACGCTCGAAGACGCGCTGGCCACCTCCACATCGACTTGCTCTGCACAGTTGAAGCCACACGAGCCGTCAACAAACGCCAGCGTTCCCTCCACCCTGCACTCAGCACCCAAACCTGTTTCGATCGCCGTCGGAGCCTCGGGAAGCAGCGCAGCCAGCGCGTCGGCTTCCAGCTTCTCGATCTCGGCGAGCTCGCTCAGCACGGCGTCCTCGTCCTCTACGGTCAGGTTGCCGCCGATTATCCGGCTGATCTCCTGCATGAACCCGACGAGGTGACAAGGCAAGTCAACGATCAGATCCATCACAACATACTCATCGATCCACTGCAACGTACGTTTGCGGTGGCCTGGGCCTCCTCCGTCTCGAGCATCAGGTTCTCGACCGCCTCGACCGTCATTTCCTGCCGCACATCACCGTCAGAAACCTGCCGCATCGCAACATGTCGCCGTCGCACTCGCCTACCTTGTGCATCTCGTTCAGGAGCGAGTTGCCGGCCTTGAGACCCTCGAACACCTGCATCTGCTGCGTCTCCCACTCGACCGTGTCCAGCATCTGCAGCACCTGCATCAGGTGGTCGTCCGCCTGCTTCATCTGTTGCTCCTTGAACTTCTTAAGCTTGAGCGCCAGCTTCGCGCGGTCCTGTCGTCCCCACACGCATCCCCATCAGCTCCACATCGACGCTACATACAGTGTTCCTTCCCAACACGCACTCGCTTGTCGGCCTGAAGCAGCCGCTTGGCGCTCTCGTGAAGCTGCGTGGCTTCAATGTCGAGTCGGATCTGGTACTTGCGCAGCCGGTCGCGCGCGTTCTTGAGGTCCAGCACCGCCTTGTCCTTGGACGTCACCTTCGCCTGCGCACCCGCGGCGCGGACGTCAGCTGCAGACGGAGACGCCTCGCGCTGCCTGGTCTTGGAGGACGCACCGCCCATTGCCGGCCGTCGAGTCTATCGAGTCTATCGTGTCTGGACGATGGCGATTTGGAGCAGAGCGGTTTGGCTTTGTTCTCCCCGCTTTACTGGCCAATGAGAGTCTCATGCAGCAGAAAAGGGTCCGCAATTGGCAGGAAATTGGTCACAAACACCATCTCATTGGGTAAAACTCGAGCGATTATCACGCGCGATACCTAAGGAGTAATCACGATCGCGTTGTGTTCACTGCCGAGTTGCACCGAGTCACACGCCAGCGATTGACGCTCAGGATGCACACCCACTGGATTTTCGCAACTGGCGACGACCGCTTCACAGTCGACTCGTGGGGGAGCCGCCCGTAGCCAGCGCGACCTTCGAGCTCGTCGAACGGCCCAGTACATTTGTGATGAACGCGCCGGCGGCCATGACCTTCTCGAGGCTCACGCCGGTCGAGATCCCCATTCCCTGCAGCATGTACAGCACGTCCTCGGTCGCCACGTTACCCGACGCACCCTTGGCGTACGGACAGCCTCCCAGTCCGGCGACCGAGCTGTCGACGACCGAAACTCCTTCCTGCATGTTCGAGTCGATCAGAAATTTTGGCAAGGCTTGGCACGAACGATGAAGAAAGGACAGTACCTGAAGTGCAGTCAGGATATTCGACAATGCCTGGCCGTATGTGTCGTGGAAATGCACCGCGAGGTGCTCGACGGGGACGACATGCTTGGTCGCACGCAGCATTGCTTGGGTCGAAGCTGGTCGATATATCAACGTCAGAAAGCACCATCCGATCCAAGCATGGAGAAAAGGACAGCCTCGTACCGGGATTGCCGACACCGATCGTGTCGCCAAGCGATATCTCGTAGCACCCCATCTCGTACAGCGTCTCCGCGACGTGGGCGACCGTCTCCGGATCGACGTGGCCTTGGTACGGACATCCGAGCACGCACGAGACATAGCTGTCGACCAGAACCAGGCGGTTAGCTTTCGAGCGATTAGGAGCTTCCTCGAGATACTTATCGTACCCACGCACGCGGATGCCGAGGATCTGCGCCTTCTGGCACACCGGGCGGAACCGCTCAAGACTTTCGTCGATGGAGCAGTTGATGTTCTTGAGACTGAACGCTTCCGAGGCGGCGCCAAACACCGCCACCTCGTTCGCGCCAGCAGAAACCGCAGCGTCGAACCCCTACGAGTGCACACACACAGACGAATTGTCAATAGCGACACGCTCAACCACAATCCCCTTGCATTCAGGCTGCACCTTAAGGTTTGGCGTCAGCACCGGATACCACACACCCTCCTTCCGATCGATCTGCTTCATCACCTGCGCATTGTCCGCCATCTACACAAAAGTATCGTCACATGCATACACTCATTAACAATCAAACACACTTTCTCAGTTCTTCACAGCGACCACAACGTACTTGCGGAACCCACTTGGGCGACACGAACGAGGTGGCTTCGATCGCCGGGAGTCCCGCCTCGGACAACAGGTCGATCAGCCTGACCTTGTCCTCCGTCGAGACGAGCGTCTTCTCGTTCTGTCGCAATCAAAGTCACAAACGACCATCCCCCGTTATCTCACTGATAGAACCAGGGGAAGATGCTAGTTCTGGATGAGTCTGGCTCACCTGCAACCCGTCGCGCGGACCGACCTCCACGATCTTGACCGACCGCGGGTACTCGACCGCGGCTGCCGACGACATACACCTGTCTGGCGCGCCGCGCAACGCGGTCGTCGCCGCAAGCGCGAGGCGCCGTGCTCCAGAACCCCGAGGCAGCATGGTTGGCTTTCCTCGGACCCGCCAAACCGCAAAATGTGCTGAGGGTGTCGTCTGATTCCACCGCAGCTTGCTGATCCCGAAGTTCCGCTAGCTACTTCAACTATACGCGTGTCGACTTGTTGACTTATGGACGCGTATACCATCACATGGGGATAGGTGAGGCGGATCCGCTGCTTGGGAACTCAGCATCGAGTGGCGGATACCCTAGCCGCTCCGCCCTGTCCGCTGCCTGTATTGACACCGCTCCCACTTTGTTTTAACAGCAATATATGCTTTATTATAGTTTCATGCTTTTACATGATTGAATTCAACCATGATAAATCATTCCGCTACGATATAGCATAGAATGCAGTTGGGCGAGGAAGCGCAAATGTGGTTAGCTAACCATGATTGATATTATAGGGATATACATTTGAAGAGGTTATCTCGACGATAGGTTTAAATTCGCTTTATTGGTGAGCTGATCCAGCGCGTTGATTCGTTTAAAACGGCATTTTCCTATTAGCCGCCGCCGCGCCGGCAGGCTAATCGCTGATTCCTTATCTCAATAGACCGTATATTTTAACACAAGAAAGTACATACATGCTTAGGTTTGTTCTGCCACACAACATTTGTGCCAAAAACATGTTGATTTTCAATGTAATGTGGTGTGGCAGAGACTGACTCTTGAAATTACATTATTATACTTAGTTAAGATAATTGCGCGACTAGCTAACCGCACGTTTGTGCCAAACTGAGGACCCAGACGTGTCTTGCTCGGCGGCAGCTAATTCGGCGGACGAAAATAACAACCAATCCGTGGTGCGTGTGGCAGCAGAAAATCGGGAGTTTGATGAACATTAGCCAATCCGACATGTCAATTTCGGTTGCTGGTTGAGGGTATTAGCCAATCCGCGCAGATCAAGTCGGCGGCTAATTGGCGGCAGGATTTTAACACAATCAAGTACTCTGATGTTTAGGTGCGCGCGCACCTAGCTGGTCACCTGCGGAAATCTATGCTGGGTGTTTATGCTAGTGTTGATCACCCACACGGTTTTTCCCAAGAGCGTAGATTTTGCCTAGCAGTCAGATGTGACGGTTGGGTTTTACTTCACTTTCGAAATGGAATTAGCACAATCAAGTAGGTTATAGAATGGATCACCCAGGTTGTTTTTTCCCTCATAGCGGAGGTTTTACCCAGCAGTCAGATGTGACGGTTGGGTTTTACTTCCGCGAAGGCTCGGGCAGGCCGGTTGTTCAGCTCACCATATACTCCGGAACGGCCTCGACCTCTGCTTGTGCTAGCGGACTCAGTGCAACTCGCAACAAAGCGCAGTGCTCACGAAGGCGCGCGGCAACGATGAATCGTCCCGCTTCGAGCAGCTCTTGCTCCCCGAAAGCGAAGAAGATGTGCTTGATGAGATAAAACAGCGGTGGACCCAGCGATTCGATCAGCTCACTGAGCGTATTGCTGGGTTGGTTGATGACACTAGGAGACGGTAGCGCGCTCGCGTTGTTCGCGCACGAACATCTTTCAGCGTTACTTCTCTCAGGATCTGGCATGTCGGACAAGGCCCCATGACTTCCTCGTCCAGTTTTGTCTATAGGAGGCGCATTCGCTCCCTTCTTCAGCACCTTTGTGCAGCACTGGATACTCTTCACATTGCTCCAGGCAGGAGGTGACCACCACGCGGGACGCGACCCAGTGGCCGACACACTTTGCCGAGCACCTGGTCGAGGACGAGTCGATGTAGACGCTGTGCCAAATGTGTCTGCGCGGCTGAAGCATGGATAGCAGATCGCGGCAGTGCCACGGCATATGACAGGTGGACGCAGACTCGGTCAAGGTCAGCATGATCGTATGACTGACATACGACGAGGTGAAGCGGCGCAGCGATGCGATCGCGAGCGGCGTCGCACGCTTCGCGGAACTCTCGCGGCTGGCCAAGGTCGGCATGTTCAGCGAAAATCTGATCGAGAGCTCGCTGATCAACTACGCTTGCAACCGAATGGCGTACGCGCTCGTGCCGCTTTACGACATGCTCGGGCCGGACGCCGTGCCCTTCATCGTCAACTACACGGAGCTGAGCATGCGCTTCTGCGGCCAGAACCAGTTTCACGTCGTCATGGACTGCGCGGCCGCGTGCACCACGCTGCGGTTTGTCGTGCAATTCGAACCCGTGACGCACGAGCAGCGCCACCAGGCCATGGCCAAGAACATAGTGCTCAAGTCGCTCGCGGACATTGAGTTGCTGGGCAAAGCGGACTTACTGCCTGCTGACCCGCCGCTCCCGTCGAATGTGTCGACGTTCTGCTGCACGCCGGTCACGACCGGCGACTCGAAGAGCGTCGTGCTGCTGCATAGCAACTTTGTCATCTTCGGCGTGCTCGCTCAAGAGTGGCTCGCGATCGACTAGACCGAAGTGCACCTGTCGTACCTGCCGCTGTCGCACGTGTTCAAGCGCATGGTGCTCACCGCGCTGCTGCGTAGCGGCGCCAGCATTGACATCTACAAGGGCGACGTGCTCTTCCATATAGAGGACCTGGCCAAGCTTGTCTCGACCATCTTCGTCTAGGTGTCGCGGCTCTTCAACCGCATGTACGACAAGATTTCAAAATGCGTGGCAGCCGCCGGAAGGCTCAAAAGGTTGCTATTCGACCAGGCGTACGCGACCAAGAATGCTGCGCTGAGCGACGACGTCAAGACGCATACGCGTCGCGCTGCTGGCACTTGCGCGGTCAATTGCATGCTCATCACAAAGAAGACGTGATTTTGTCATTTTGTTGGAAACCTCACCAAGCTTAAACTCCTCTGTAGCCCATAGCGCTCACTCGACGTTCGTGCTTGCCGGGATGATGCGCTTGCTTCCTTGAATGACCGTCGCTGCGACGGTCATCCATCCGCCAGTTATCCTGACTACCTGGTAGTCATAGTCCCACGAATAAAGTCATGGCTCACACTTTGTCTCTCCTGTAATCACATGCTATACTAAAGTTCAATGATTTTGAATAGGCATATAACAACGTAAGATAATACTCTCCCACAGTGACATATATGACATTAGACAGGTACATGACGAAGGACAAGGTACGATTTGGGAGAGGCGACAACAATGGCAAGCAGTGTTTCAGTACTTTATTTAATTCATGTCCGTACTCCAGGTTTTTTAACTCTGCAAAGTTCATACAAATGCGAACTTCCGAGTATACAAAAACCTATATAAAGAGGAATCGGCGATTCCATCACGGAAAAACGTCGATTTTTGCATTGATATATGTTAATAAAGTACTGATACAAGACTAATAATGCACCATTACGTGCCTAAATAGCTGTTAACCCATCAACATTGGTTAATGTAAATTACGAAATTGCAAGGATTACACATTACACTGAGCAATAATAAAGTTAACGCTATTTTTTATTACCTTTTATATCTTATTATATGTAGTGTCACAGGTTGCAAATGATAATATTGAGTAAATTTGATACAATATCAGGTTGTACTTCTTTGTATTCAAGACCTCTCAAAGATGTTCATCTTGTAGGCGCATTTATGCAAGCGCTATACTGTATCAGATTCGTATTCGTTGTTAATTTGGCTTGTTCGCTGTTAATGTAAATTTTCTTTGAAATCGAACTTACTGAAATCTCAGGCAGTACTCCAACATTTTTTCCTTCTGTATCGCATGCTATATTATAGTTTTGTGATTTTGAGTGGTTTCTAATTGCAGTGGTATCAGATCTTCGCCTCATTCTTGCGACCACCCTAGCATATTCACGCGGAGCTAAATCAGATCCTGAGTTGATACATATCTGAGACGTAAGCAGAGTGACAATTATGACATTAAATAGGGATATGACGAAGGACGAGGTGAAAGTGGAGGAAAATTTCTCGTATCGCCTACGAAATTTTCAATAAGGGTAGCAATGCGATAAATCGGGGTTACGGATCTAGCCAACTGCATACACCTCTGAACGGAATATCCGCGAGCTTCTATTTCGCAGGCAGATCCGCAAGCTTCTATTTTCCAGCCAGGCTATTCCAGAGGTTTATCCAGGCTATTACAGAGGTTTAGTTCGACGAACACGCGCTGGTGCGTGAGCAATGCCAGATATGACCTTAGATAGGGACATGACGAAGGATGAGGGACAAAGTGGGAGCGGTACCAGGTAGCGGCCGCCGCTGCCAATCACCTGCTCGGATACTTGCAAATTGTATCGATCATACAAACACCAAGCTACTATCGAAACGGCAGTGCTTCCGAAAGGCGCGAGCATTCATTTTCGGCTGGGGCCGCCAGCGAAATCACTGGCGTTGGAAGAAGCTCGCGCTCGCCGCGTTCACGTCGACCGAGGCACGATGGTGAGCACTCTGGCGGCACAGCTGCAGCAGCTGCGCGAGGGCGGCGCCGGCAGCAAGCAGAAGACCGCGTCGTTCCTGTACGACGCGCGCGAGGCCGCCCGCGTGGACAATGAGACGGTCTACAACCTCGCGTGGAACGGGTTGCTGGAGCTGCAGCAGCTCGACGCGCGGCTGGACGAGCTCGTGACGGCGGACGACGCGGTCGCGCGCCTCTTCAGCCGCCAGCGCATCAACTTCCACCGCGCGAGCGCCACCAAGCAGGAGGATGCCGAGCTGGACGCCGCGCTGGCGCGCGTGCTCGACGCGCTCAGCGGGTTCTTCCTGCTTGGCGCGACGCACAAGGTGCTCGAGTTCCTCGTGCGCCGCTACGAGATCCACCGGTGCAACGTGGACGCCGTCATGGCCGCGATCGTCAGCTACCACGAGTCCAAGTGGTTCGCGCGCATGGTGCACCTGCTGCACATCCACAACACACGCTGGGAGTTCCTGCTGCAGGTCAAGCAGACGGGCGAGCCTCTGTTGCGCGCCGCACTGGTCCAGCGCGCGAAGGACGAGCCATCGGTCATCACGTTCATCTTTGACTCGGCCGCGCGGATCGGCGCCGCCAACCCCAAGCTCGTCTCGCTGTACACTATGGTGGTGCTCGAGCTTCTCGAGCGCGAGACGCCCATGCGCGAGAACACGCTCCGGTGGCTGATCCCGCAGCTGCTGGTCGCGCTAAAGGCCGCCAGCGTCCCGGAGCTGCAGTCCTCCGCGTACATGGTGATCACCAAACTCGCGTCCAAGGCCAGCCTGACCGACAAGGTCGTGGCGACGCTCGTCAAGTACCTGCTCAAGTACGCACAGCCCGGCGGCGCTCAGATGAACGCGCTGCTGTGCGTCATGTTCGTCGCGCAGTCGCAGACGTCGTTCGCATTCTCCAAGGGGACAGTCAAGCACCTGATCCACATTGAGAACGTGGCTGATCTGATCACCGACGCAGCCACGTCATACGACGCAACGCGCTTTGTGCAGCTGCTCACGGCGTTTTTGGCGCAGCATATGACGTCGTCCACGGACGAGTACTGCACGCTCTTGATGTCAATCATCGCGGTGGTGCCGGCGGTGAAGGACACTGTCGAAGATCTGGTCGCTACTTTGATCGCCTATGCTCAGGAGGAACAGTTCGCGGCGGAGAACGACCGTGTCGCCGCTGTTCGCGAGATCCTCGCCACACTCGGCAAGCAGTACATGATGAGCGTCGACGTGGCTGTGAACGCTGCGCTTCAAAACAAGGACGGCAAGAAGAAGGACAAGATGCTGAGCAAGTTCCTGACGAAGACGTTCGGCAACGTGACGAACTCGGCGCACTTTGTGCCTTCGAACACGGACGCAGCGACATCGCTGGCGCTCTCGCTCGACCATCCCACGGAACATATCCGCTACCAAGCATTGGTGTCGCTCGAGAAGCAGTATCAGCAGCAGAGTGCGACCAAGATCCTTGCGAATGGCAACGTGTTGCTTCGGCGTTTGCTGGACGACAGCGAGCGAATCGTCAAGTTCGTGGCGACCAGTGCATTGGGCGAGCTGCTAGTCAGCTTGTGCTCGCGCAAGAAGGTCCTGGAGGGGATTGTGCAGGCGATGCAGAAATGGAGTGTCAAGGCCAGCAGCGTCACCGTTGTGGAAGCGATTGTGGGCTTTGCGCTCGACCATTTCAGGAAGTCGTCGACGGAGTTCGACGATCGCTTGGTGACTTTGTTCCTTTCGACGACGACTCGTGGTGGCGACAAGCAGTCTACTGTGGTTGAGTGGAAGCGCGTGGTGTCGTGGATTGTTGGTGTGAAAGATCATGCGTTCAGCGTCGCTGCTGCTCAAGTGTTGAAGCAGGACGAGAAGGTCGACGAAGAGTCTGTCGCGCGTGCATTTGGTCAGACGCTCGCAGACAATGTGCGCGAGTTGCTTCCGATTTGCTTGCGCTGGTGCAAACCATCGGATGTGAACAAGGTTCCATTGACGGCATTCCTCATCCAAGTCCTCCGAGTGGCTCGCTCGGCATCGGGCCGAGATGACAAGAGCGTATTGGTTCAGGCTCTGCGTGATCTTCTCAAGGAAGAGTTCCGATCGCTGTGTGGCGCTTCGGACAAGAACTATATGACCTCGTACGCTGTCACGATTGCCCAAGCCTTGTGTGAGGTTGCAGACCCGAGCATATTCGCCGTATCACGCAGCGAGTTTGATTCTTGTGTGGCGGCACTTCTCCAATCACCGGCTCACCTATTTATTCTCGTCCAAGCCGAGCTGATTGGCATTTTCCGTGGAGATCTAGAGGCCGAACTACTTCCGACGATGGCGCGGCTCGTTGCGATGGCAACCCCACCTGGCGATGTCATGTCGATGTTGTCCAAGACGCGTGCTCTGGACATTATCTGTGCTGCTCTTGAAGGCTTCAGCTATGTTGATGACGTGGAACGGCAGCAGGCTGTGCACATCGTGCCTGTGATGCTAGTGGCTCTTGCAGACCGTCAGCAGCCTGTGCGTTCGGCTGCGGTGGCGAGTTTGGATCGGTGGTTGAGCTCGTCGTCGGATGTGCTGGACAAGAAGACGGGTCCGCTGCCGCTGAAGCAGCTCTTCGCTCTCCACCAGGCCAGCGCGTTTCTGTTGCAGGCGAAGGAAGATATGACGATGGATGCGAACGCCGTTCACGTGCGTTGTGGAGCGTATGGCACCGAACACGAGAGTGAGAGCGGTGCGTTTTACCAGCTGCTGATGGACTTCATCTCGACAGCGAGTGCGGACGAGATGAACGTTGCGGTGAAGCTGTTGGATCTGTTGGCGAGTGTGAAGCAACCCTCGTTTTGGCATCAGTCTCTCGACTTCTTCCAGCAGACTGTCACGGGGTATACTGGAGAAACCACAACCTCGACGAAGCTCTTGACGACGTTGCTCGGTCATTACTTAGATGCGGATGTGGCTGTTTCTTCTGGAAAGAAGTCGAACAAGGTGTCGAAGGAGTTTTTCAACGCCTTGATGTCGATCTTAAATGTCGACGAAGGACAGCCCCGGCGTCTGCAGAAGCTTCAGCTCTTCGCTCTCTCGAAGTTGTCGCGCAAATATTTCGAGTGTTTGGATGACGTCTCTCAGTACGCTTTGGTGGTTCGATGTCTCCGCCTTCTGATGGTGGCCGACGAGACTGTCGCGGCGAAGATGATTAGCTGCTTGAACGTTCTTTCCATCAACACTGCGATCTTTGTCAGCATGATCAAGGAAGCCGCGACTGATATCCCGCGACTAAACTGCATTCTGGAGGTGCTGTCGATCAAGGTGGATGGCGACAGTGCTGCTGCGATGCTGTCTCAGCAAGGGAACACGTTGTCGCTGCTAAACGCTCTAGGCGACGTTTTGGCGCTGTTCTGCGACTCGAAGCACGAGAAGGTGGTGTCTGAGTACATGTTCCAGGTTCTGTTCATGTGTCTTCGTCGTGTGTGCGACGAAGGAAGCACTGCGGTGAATGTGGAAGGTGATGCTCTGGTCCAGAGCAAGTCGGCCAGTAAACTTCTCAAGCAGGCATCGGGCAAGGTTGATCCTGAGTCGCTTGTCAAGCACACGTTGGCGTGTCTCGCTCGCGGCACCACGTCCCCTCCGACCAGAAATGAGGCGTTGCTGTTCGTGAGTGCGTTGGTGAATCTGTACCCGACAAGCGTGCTTCAGTCGTTGGAGAGTATCTTGAGCTTCGTCGGCGCCGGCGCTATTCGCCACGACGACGAGTACACGTTCCATGTGGTTGAGACCATCATCAAGTCTGTCGTGCCGCATTTGGTCAAGTCGGAAGAGGGATCCGGGTCACAACGATCGATTTCGACTCAGCATTTCCTCGGCATTTTTGTTTCTGCGTTCGGTCAGATCCCGGCTGCCAAGCGACCGGTGCTGTTCGAAGTGCTCGTCAAGACTCTGGGTGTTGAAAAGCACCTGGCTTACTGCGTCGCGTTGTTGCTGCAGCGATCGGCGATGCATCCCGAGGAGAGCGAAGCGACTGAGCAGTTTGCCCATTCGCTGTGCCTGTCGTTTGACTGTGTTCAGCAAATCTCGACGAGTGTGAAGGTGCTGCGACTTGCTCGTGACATGCTGCCGTATGTGGTTGACGAGTCGGACACGGACACGGATGACGTTGACGATGACGACGACGAGGCTGATCTCCCGAGCGACCCGACGTACGAACCCTTGTCTGTCGATGACAAGGTTATGAAGTCGAAGCCGGTCGCCCGTCGACTGAACTCTGCGTTGCTGTCGTTTGTTGAAGCGCACTTGCGAGCACCGGAATTGCACCGCATGATCCTTGCATTCCAGCAGGCCGACGCGATGGATGTGGACGATGACGAAGCGGAAGGCGATGCTTCTGGAGAGCAGCTGCAGCACAACTATTTGATGCTGGCTCAGGTCGTCCTCCTGTTCTTCCGTCAAGCTGCGCGGGAGCAATCGCTCCACGACGATGCGTTTTGGGGATCGCTGACGACGACCTCGATGGATATCCTCGGCGCACTGCAGCAGTTGCTGTCCACGCCTAGCTTTATCGCAGTCATCAGCGAGCTGCTTCATCACGACAATGGACTGGTGCGCAAGAAGGCGATGCAGTTATTCAACGAACGCCTCCAGAACGATCGCGGGTCGTTGACGTCGGGCGAAGAGTTGCTGTTCGTGGACATGCTGGACGAACTCGACACGATATTGCAGAACGCTGACAACAGCGAGAACAGCATCAACATCCAAACGGCGTTGCTGAGCGTGGATATTTTGGCTCGCAACTTTGCTGCTGCGCACACGAAGCGGTTCCAGAAGGTGCTCCCCACGCTAGTCAAATTTGTCAACGTGGATGTTGTGCGCGTCTCGGCGACGGCGCTGCACATCCTCGGCTGTGCGTTTGTTGCGCTGTCGTCCGTTTGCCGCGCGGTTGGCCCCGTCGTGTTCCCGCTGCTCCCGACCTTCTTCCCGAAGCTGCTGGCTGCGCTCGAGCATTGCAGTGGCTCGCGTAAGCAGCGCGATGCGGATGAGTCTGCTTCCACGGGCGGTGTCAAGACGGTGCTTCAGTGCTTGCTGACGGCGCTCGAGGTTTTCACTGAGAAGATCCCGCAATTTTTGGCGCCGTACCTGTCCAAGACGATCCAGACACTGCTGGCGCCGTCGCTGCTGTCGACCAGTCCTTCTAACGCTCCGGTTCTGCTGTCAGTCGACTGCTGCATGCTCAACCTGGCCAACAACTTGGAGCTGCGCCAGCTGCTACCAAGTCTTTTCGCCGCGTACGACCACGCGCTCAGCCTTGGCGATGTGAGCGTCGAGAAGCTGTTCTCCGTGGTCGCGACGGTTGTGAGCTCGCTGGATGCGGCATCGCTTCGGCAGTTCCTTCCCAACTTCGCTCGGTTCTTCGTCACAGCGTTGGATATCCGTCGCGTGCACTCGGCCAAGCTGGTCGATCTGGAGCAAGTCGAGGACGAGATCCTGGAGTGCCTGGTGCAGTTCATCTTGAAGCTGAGCGAGAAGCAGCTGAAGCCATTGTTCCTTAAGGTGGCCGAGTGGGCACAGCAGCCGCAGTCGGCGAGCGACAAGCGGCGTCCGGCCCTCGCTCGCCGGATTGTGTTCAACAAGCTCCTGATCAAGCTGTCGGACCGGCTGCGCAGTATCTTCGTGCCGTACTACGTGCACGTGCTGGAGTTCCTGGTTACCGGACTGGTGAAGAGCCGCGAGGTGCTGGCGCGCAAGCCGACACGGCGTGGTGCGACCGAGGACGCCGACTCGAGTGACGACGAGGACAATTTCTTCACGCGGGATGAAGACGAGCAGCCTCCGGCCAAGAAGTCCAAGCTCGCGACTGGCATGTCGGACGCGGACGCGGAGAAGGAGGTGCGCGAGGTGAATGCGGTTCTGCTCCGCTCGACGGTGCAGGCGTTGGACGGCTGCTTCGTGCACGACAGCGACGGGTTCATGGAGAAAGAGCGCTTCGACGTGGTGCTCGCGCCGCTCGTGGACGTGTTCGACGTGCTCAAGCACGACGACTTACTGCGCGAGTTTGTGTTCGAGAACGTGGCGACGACGTTGGCCAACCTGGCGTGGGCCGCCAAGAACGACCTGCTGTGGAAGCCGCTGCACTACGCGGTTCTGATGAAGTCACGCGGTGACTGTCCGGCGATCCGACTCGCGGCGCTGAAGACGGTCGAGAAGTGCTACCAGGTGATCGGCGACGAGTTCCTGGCCATGTTGCCCGAGAGCATCCCGTTCCTCGCTGAGCTGATGGAGGACACGGACGCTGACGTCGAGCGCACGTGCCACGAGGTCATCAAGCAGATCGAGGACATCTCGGGTGAGTCGCTCGACCAGTACCTGACGGCGTAGAGCAGCCGAGTAGATGATGCTATGTTTATCTTAGAAATGACCGCCTTTGCCACACTAAGTTTGTCGCTCAATCGCAAATCGTTGACGCTGGAGAATGATTCACTCGGAAAGTAAACATCGGACCAGTTCGGACAGCTATTCAAGGACAGGACAGATATGATGGGAGCCAGAGGATAGCTTTGCACACCCATTGATTCTTCTTGCACGAACAGCAATAGCCTCCGCACCAAGCTCCATGAAGTCGGCGTGGACTCGAGTGCGGCAGCATTCGTCGCTGCCGACCATGACATGCAGGCGAAAGCTCTCGGTCAGGCTTGCGCTGGCGCTGGCGGGTGTAGGCGTCGCCATGACGCTCTGGGGTCAGCTCGCAATGCTCGAGTACGTCTGGAACGCTGGCGCCTCCACGCTTGCCGCCAACCTGTCGCTGTTGTCCAAGGAGCCAGCGTCGGGTACTCTGAAGGAGCTCGAGCAGTTCGAGTGCGTGGCGTGGCGCGCGACCCGCGGCTGCAAGCGCGACGGCGAGCGGTGGCCCGAGCAGGATGCGCCATGTTCTCAGGTCGTGGCCGCCAATGTCTCGGGCTATTGCGAGTTCCGTCACCGCGACTCGGGCGAGCTGCGACAGTTCATGATTTCGGCTTGCAAGTCGCCCGCGAGCAAGCTCAACCTTACATGCAATGACGCACCGAGCCTCGTGCGGTTCAACTTGCTGGCGCTCGAGTATGAGCCGAAAAAACCGCTGGCGTTCGCAACCTGCCGCCGCGAGCTGTTGCATCAGAATCCGTCGCTCGCCAGCATCGCCTCGACTGACAACAGCTTCTTCCGCCGAGGCATCGTCATCGTCGTCTACCCCAAGCTGCTCATGAGCGTATTTGCATCTGTGCGGTCGCTGCGTGAGCTCGGATGCCACCTCCCGATCGAACTCTGGTATTCGCCGAGCGAGATGGACTCGAGTCATCCCGTGGTGGCCAGGCTCACGAGTGAGTTCAAAGTGTTCACACGGGAGCTGCACGACCCTGCGGCCGCCAAGTACTACGCCAAGGTGTTCGCCGTCGCCTACAGCGCGTTCGATCAGATTCTCTTCCTGGACGCCGACAATTATGCCGTCAGAGACCCGAGCTTCCTCTTCGAGACACCAGTCTTCCGCGCCACCGGCGCCGTCTTCTGGCCCGACTTCTGGCAACCGAGCCACCCACACTTCACCCATCTCACCGCTGCCTCGTTCGCCTGGGAACTGCTCGGCATCGACTTCGTCGACATGCTTGAACAGGAGAGCGCACAGCTGCTCATCGATCGACTGCGACACCCGAAGGCACTCACAGCATTGTTACACTACGCTCTCTCGACTCCCAACCGCATTCAGCAGCTCAACCTGCTTTGGGGTGACAAGGATCTGTTCCGGCTCGCGTGGTTGCGTACTCAGTCGGGTTTCCACATGATCCAGCGACCGCCGGGGTCGGCTGGTCCCACTGCTCCTGATCCGAAAGCAGGTCGAGAGAACGCGGCCGACGTCTTCTGCGGGTTCACCATGGTGCAGCACGACCCGGTCGGACACGTGCTCTTCCTACACCGCAACAGCGTCAAGCTGCTCTGCGGCAGCCACCGCAAGCTCTGGACACACGTGCAGCAGTTCCGCCCCGAGCTCGACCTGGCCGAGTACAACCCCGCCAAGCACGCCACGGACGGGCTCTTCCCGCACCTGCGCACTTGCTGGGGTCAATTCCGCGACTACAACCGCACGCACACGGTGCTCCCCGTCGCCGACTTTCCCTTCGCTGGGCTCGAGGACCGACTCATCGCCTTCGCGGACGAGATCGAGTCGCTCGCGTGCCAGTGAATTGCGGCAGTCAGTCGCTTCGTGCGCCAAACTTGGTAGCCAAATGGAGATCCGTTGAATATTCTGGTTGAAGTTGATACGGCTTTAGCCGAGCGAAGTCTGAGCGGACTTTACGGAGCGAGTGGATCGAGTGTACGAGGAGCTATATTAATTGTGAAAGGTATTGGCCACCTCATCAGCGCCGCACAGGTCGCCAGCATTGATACAACGCCGGATACTTTATTCAAGTACAAGCAACGGCGCAATGGAGACGCGGACGCGGTCGCGGCGCGCAGCCAGCTCCTCGCCGCGTGCAGGTGCAAGCGCCACCGCCAGCGGCCCGCGGTGGCGGCTCGCGATCATCGGCGCCTGCGTTGCGGCGGTGCTGGGTGCGGCCGGCGCACTGCTGCTGGAGGCGCAGGCCGCGTTCGGCCGCACGCACGACAACATTGGCGGCGTGGCGTCGCCCGAGTTCCTGGCGTACGGGCCGGTGGACGTGGTGTACACATGGGTGAACGGCACGGACCCGCGCTGGAAGCGCGAGAAGGAGTTCTGGCACAAGCACTGGATCGCGTCGCTCACGGGCCAGCCGCTGCCGAAATGGGACGACGACACGTCCAAGATCAAGGGTAAGGACGACTCGAACTCGGACAACCGCTTCCGCGACAACGAGGAGCTGCGGTACTCGCTGCGCTCGCTCGAGAAGTACGCGCCGTGGGTGCGCCACATCTATGTCGTCACGGACGGACAAATCCCTGCCTGGCTCGACATTGAGTCGCCGCGGATCTCGATCGTCGCGCACCGCGACATCTTCCAGGACAAGGCGCATCTGCCCGTGTTCTCGTCGCCCGCGATCGAGTGGAGCCTGGACAACATCCCCGGTCTGTCCGAGTGGTTCCTCTACTTCAACGACGACGTCTTCCTCGGCTCGCACGTCCACCCCGAGGATTTTGTGAGTCAGCGCGGCGTACAGAAGGTCTACTTCGCCTGGGAGGCACCGCTCTGCTCGCCCAACTGCTGGGACACGTCGCTCCAGAACGGCCGCTGCGATCGCGAGTGCAACGTGACGGCGTGCGACTTTGACATGGGCGACTGCGGCTGCGACGTGAACCCGCTTGACGGCTCGGTGACGTGCGACGCCGACAAGATCGCGAGCATCAACGAGCAGTCTCCGCGAGCACCCAAGCTCGCCGACCACCTCTGTCTCGGCCGCTGCCACTTCTCCTGGCTCGGCAACGGCCATTGTGACCGCGCGTGCAACGTCTCGGGCTGCGGCTTTGATGGCGGCGACTGCGGCGTCGACGCACTCACGGAACTGCCGACGGCCGAGCTGACCGTGAACCAGACGTTGGTCCACGTCCCACTCGCGGTCAACGCCACGGTGCTCAATCTGACGTCCGCGTTCGGAGTCAACGGCAGCATCTCGAGCGCAGGGCATGACAACAGTGTGCTCGTGCGCCATGCGACCGTGCTGGAGCAGGACATGCTGCTGCTGCTCACGTTCGGACGGGACCCCGAGACTGGCGACCCTTTCACGAGCTCCACGGCCATCTCGGTCGTTGGTCAGGACGCGGACGGCAATGAACGTACGATCGAAGTGTCGGTTGTTCGCGGCCGAACCCAGCTCGAAACTTCGGCCACGGCGGCTGTCGCGGCAAACTGGACGGCGAGCAACGCTATTGAAGCACATCGGATGCTGGAGGCGTCGCAGGGATGGCCGAGTGATGGCGCACTAAGCGGCGGCTTCGCGACGTTCCAGAACACGACCATCCGTCCGCGCAACATCCGACTGCCTTTCGGTTTCCGCCAAGCTGTGTTTGCTGAACGGGACGTGGAGGATGAAGATGTCGTTGGTGAAGGTGATGAGTTCTTGGCGCTGGAGGTGTTCCTGCCGTTCAACTTGACAGGCAAGAAACTCAAGGATGGCGATGAACTGAACCTCGGGTGGGCTCTGCAGTGGCGCGTGCACGACGACATGAGTGAGGACGGCACTGACTTCGATTGGTCAGATGCCCAGACGTGCCGACTGAGCATGCCAAAGAAAGAGATCGACCCACAGAAGCAGAGACTCGAGGTGGACAAGCGAAAACCAGTTGAAGCTGCAGTTGACACGATGACGACGACAACCGAGACGACTGGCACCGTAGCCGAGCACAAACCTGATGCCGAACCGCTGAAGAAGGCGGGTCTCAAACCGGGAACATTCGCGTTCGACATGCTCGAGGCACTGGGTAAGCAGGACGACACTTCGCTGGCAAAGGAACTGTTAGAGGCTCTGGAGCAAGAAGAGCTGAGGCAACAAGAGCACCACGGCCAGAGCGACTCAGCGGCCGAGATCATTGAACAGCCGACTCCAACCGAAGAACACACTAGCGACGATATCGAGGTCCCGTCGTGCGAGCTGGTGGAAGTCGACGGTAAACGACGCGGCATCCGCGTTACTCTTCGTATCCCGACGCTGAGCCAACGCGCCGAACTCTCGACAACAATCCACAACGACGGAACGCCTATTGCTGCAGATGAGGGCACAGCGAGTGGGGAAACCGTCAAAGTCGATGATGTGAGCGAAGGCGAGGCGACTCACGGACCCCAAATCGCAGACGGCCACGTGTGTTTCTTCGACGCTGACCGCGAGGAGCCCAAGCGCTATTGTTTTGCGCTGACGGCCGGACATTTCCACGCGCACGAGCAGCAAGTGGTGCACCAGCCGACGCTCTGGGGACTACTGCACCCGCCCAGACCGGTGGTCAAGTACGCGCCGTACCGCGGCGAGAACGAGGCGTTCATCGAGCTCACGAAGCGGTGCATCGATGCGACAGAGCGTGTCGCTGGCATGCGTCCAGCACTGTGCGGGTTGCGCGACGTGCCCATATCCGTGCCGTCCGATACAATTGTCGATCCAGCCAAGGTGAAGGAGGAGGAAGGCCGACGACTCGCGTGTGCCGCGCAACGGCAGCGCCTCGCTTTGAAGGAGCAGCAAGGCAAGGACGAGGAAGCAGCTGCAGCATCTCTCTTTGGCGGCGTCCTGGCGCGCGTCAAGGCTTCGCTCGGACTGTCGATGGTCGAACCGACGCACAAGGTGATGGACGACGTCCAGTACGCCGATGTGTGCGGCGATCAACCAGTCGAAGCGCCATCGGAGCCGATCTCGGAGCGGAATGCACAGGCGCTGCTGTCCAAAGACACATTCGGCGACTCGCTCCGGTTCGTCAACAAGCTATACAACCGCGCATTCGGCAAGGCGTCATCGAGGCGGCGCGTGCCGTCGCACATGCCCTTCATGTTCAAGAAGCAGTACCTGCGCGAGATCAAGGAGCACTGGGCGGCCGAGACTAGCTCCACATCGGCGCATCGGTTCCGGCACCCGGAGGACATGCAGTTCAGCTTCTCCTACTTCCACTACCTGCTCAACCGGCACAAGGTGCATCCGCCGACGCTCGAGCAGATCTGGCGCGACTACCTCGACGCCAACCGCAATGGCATCCTGGACGAGAACGAGGTGCTCACCGTCGCGAGCCTCGCGTTCGGCGACTATCCTCCCGACACCTTTGTGACAGAGGTGCGCGAGTGCTTACAGCCTGCCAAGACGGAAAAGGTGCGCGAACAACCGACAGCGGCCGGTACTGTGCGACTCGCCGAGACATTGACGCCGTACATCACGTTCGCGGACCTCGAGCGGTGCACGGACATCAGCGAGAAACTGCTGCGCAACGTGCGACGCGAGCCGCTGGGCGAGCTCATGTCGGAGGACGAGGTGACGTTCCACATGCTGAGCGACAACTACAAGTTCGCGTGGAACCAGATGCTCGGCACGCGCGCGCGGCGCACCAAGTTCGTGTGCATCAACGACGACATGAAGTACCCGACGCCGGCCGTGAGCCAGATCCTGCACGAGCTGTTCTTGTCCATCTGGCCCAAGCGCTCGCAGTTCGAGTTGCCTTTCCACCTCAAGAACCGCTACGCTCACATCGACGAGGTGGCGGCTGCGCGCGACCGCGGACTGCTCGCGTGGCGCGTTACGGCTGGAATCGCACTGCTGCTGGCGCTGCTCTTCCGCCGCCATCTGCTTTCGTTCTTCGGCTTCCACGAGCTCGCGCGCGCGCGGGCTGCCTCGGCGTCGCAGCTGCAGCAGGAGATGGCGACCGAGCAGGATAAAGACGACTAACGGGCGACAATCCTAGAGGAGAGGGGTCAATGGCGAAATGCAACATGGTGAGTGTGACTACTGTGCTGACTTGAAGGTTGTGGAGGCGTATGTCACCTATCCAACTGCTGCCGCAGCATCTTTAACCAGTTATTCGAGACTGTGGCAACTTGTGCACCATCGTTTCGCTCGGCCATTTCGATTAGCAGCGAAGCCTGGTACTGAACCAGACAGCTTAAGTGCACACAAGCAGCTCGATTTCATCGGCGAATGCGATGAGTCGGTCCTCGAGTCCGGCGAAGGGAAAGTCGGTGACGGGACGCACCGTGTATGTTCGGTCGTAATCGCGTAGCTCGCCCCAACACGTCACCACGTTGAAGAGCCCTTCGGGGTCGTGCGACCAGGGCCTGTAGTCGCTCATATTGGCGGTGGTTCGGAACTGCTGCACGTGCATCCAGAGCTTGTTATGTCGTCCACAGACCAGCTTCATGCTGTTGCGGTGTAGGAAGAGCACGTCACCATTCGGGTCATGCTGCACCATGGTCACGCCACAGAAGACAACTGGAGCGCTCTCTCGACCTGCTTTCGGATCAGGAGCAGTGGGACCAGCCGACCCCGGCGGTCGCTGGATCATGTGGAAACCCGACTGAGTACGCAACCACGCGAGCCGGAACAGATCCTTGTCACCCCAAAGCAAATTGAGCTGCTGAATGCGGTTGGGAGTCGAGAGAGCATAGTGCAACAATGCTGTGAGTGCCTTCGGGTGTCGCAGTCGATCGATGAGCAGCTGTGCGCTCTCCTGTTCAAGCATGTCGACGAAGTCGATGCCGAGCAGTTCCCAGACGAACGAGGTGGCGCCGAGCGACGGCATCGAGAAGTACGAGTTGCTCGGTTGCCAGAAGTCGGGCCAGAAGACGGCGCCGGTGGCGCGGAAGACTGGTGTCTCGAAGAGGAAGCTCGGGTCTCTGACGGCATAATTGTCGGCGTCCAGGAAGAGAATCTGATCGAACGCGCTGTAGGCGACGGCGAACACCTTGGCGTAGTAGTGGGACGCCGCAGGGTCGTCCAGTTCCCGTGTGAACACGCTGAACTCACTCGTGAGCCTGGCCACCACGGGGTGGGTTGCATTCATCTCACTCGGTGAGTACCAGAGTTCGATCGGGAGGTGGCATCCGAGCTCGCGCAGCGACCGCACGGACGCAAATACGCTCATGAGTAGTTCGGGGTAGACGACGATGACGATGCCTCGGCGGAAGAAGTTGGTGTCAGTCGAGGCGATGCTGGCGAGCGACGGGTTCTGATGCAACAGCTCGCGGCGACAGGTTGCGAATGTGAGCGTCTTTTTCGGCTCATACTCGAGCGCCAGCAAGTTGAACTGCACGAGGCTCGGGGCGTCGTTGCACGACAGCGAGAGCTTGCTCGCGGGCGACTTGCACGCTGAACCCATGATTCGGCGCAGCTCACCCGAGTCGCGGTGACGGAACTCGCAATAGCCCGAGACATTGGCGGCCACGACCTGAGAACATGGCGCATCCTGCTCGGGCCACCGCTCGCCGTTCCGCTCGCAATCGCGAGTCGCGCGCCACGCCACACACTCGAACTGCTCGAGCTCTCTTAAGTTGGCAAAAGGAGTTGCCATTGACAGGCCTGATTCGGGCGGGACAGATGCCGGCATCGCCTCCTCGAGTGGGACGGACGCCAACATTGACTCCTCGAGCGGGACGGCCTGGTTGATCATGAGTTTGATGGTGCCATCACCGATCTCGGTGGCGGTGGGGTCGAATGCTGCGAGTCGGTGCCAAAAATTGGCAACGATCCCCATCATTGCCAGCACCAGCAGGATCTTTGGCGAGAGCAGCCGCCGCGACGAGCTCGCCGGTTCGAGCGCCATTTGCGACGAGAGTGTCAGCGTTCACGCCAATGCTAATCTACGTCGACGGAAGGTCGCATGGATCCCAGTGGTCGGGTCCCTTTGAGTTGTTATCCTGCCTTCAGCCCTAGATCAGCCGTTTCAACCGCCGAGGGGTTGAGAGTCCATTTCTGTCGAGCAGGCTCATGTGCCTTTTCAACCTCATTATGGTCGCGCTTGAGTTAGTTCGCGAATCAGTCGGCCAGGTTGGAGTGCACATCTTCACCAAGTGAGGCGGGTGCGCTTGCAAGTATCTCCTCATTATACACTGGGTGTCGGTGAATCGCCATCAATCACAATTTGTACCACCGAGCAATATTCAATGTCTGGAACGCTGGACATCATTCATGGTAGCCAGTGTTTGTGCGTGTGATCTTATTGACTGCCCACATGATGCCACCGCTGGCTGCGTTTACGACTGTGCACCACTCGCTGCGGTATCCTCACGATGTCCGTTGTGATTTTGCCGTCGACAGGACCATGCACAATGGCAAAGTGCCAATGCGGATATCGTTCATTTTGGGAGCTGTGCTGACTTGGCAACGAGGATCATGTCCAATACTGCTTTTCCGGACAAGCTGATGGCCGCCGGCCGCGATTTGTAAGTGACCATCAACGACCGCCTTGAGCTCGCCGACCTGCAATGCAACTAAGAGAACAAGTCGCGAGAGTTACGATGGCGGTGGCTCGAGTCGCTCGTCATTGTACCACATGGATACCAGCTCAGTGCGGCTCGTGGATATGGGCATGAACTTCATTAGCCGCCCGGTCGTGCTGTACACCACGCACGGGTACTAACGCACTCACACCACGTTCTCCAACAATCGAGTCGTATCAGGAAACGAATTACCCTTCATGCATGAACTGCAAGCAATTTCTAATGTACCCGATTGAGACATTCGATTCGGCCAACTATGATGTCAATGACGATGACACACCATGTCGTATCCTGCGCCGGCTCCGCGCGCGCGTGCCCACTTGATCATGTCGTCGTAGGTGGCGTTGTTCGGCTCAATTACAAGTAGTGTGCTTGCAAAGAAGGGTTGTGGCAGCCAGTAGGCGTTGGGTGCGTAGAGTGGTGCTGGCGGCAGATAGAATAGGTGATCGAGATTGGTTTGCGGCGTGGCGTCGGCGTCAAAGTAGACGATGCGGTCGTAGCCCCATTCTTGGAAAGCGCGCAGCTTGGTAAGCGAGTGCAGCCAGTGTCGATCGGGTGCTTCCGCGTTGACAGCTTCGACCAGGATCGTGCGAGCATTCACAAATCTGTGCATGTTGTCGATGATTTTGGAGCTGACAGCGTCTGTGTAGACGACGGCGAACTCGATCCGCATCGCGCTCAAAAGGATCCTGTGGAGCCAAAGCTGTCCATTACGATGAGAGTTCCACATTGTTATGGATAGGCGTCGTTCTGCAATTGGCCATCAGCTGCTGGTCGGCGTGGGCGAGACGTAGGCCGCCTCAAAGATACGACATTGAGTATGAGTCATATACGACGCCCGTGCGGCGGTTGAGTTTCTCAGACATCTACCAAGCCAGGCTGCAAATGTGTCGGCACGATGATGGCGACAACCTGGTATGATGAGCACGTTTTCAGTGTCATTCGTACATGAAGCGATGGCGCGGTCCTTGTTAACGGCAAGGAGAAATCGACCTGCTCCACCACGCTTCGTGAAGTAAAGGTTCAGAGCGTTGGGACGGTCGTCCACCCATTGAGCATATATCGTCACATCTCGGACACAATTCATCAGTTCTTTTTCAGGCTCAACCCTTCGACTTATATCTTCTTCGACACCTCATTGAGTGGTTTGAATTTAGTTGGCATTCACATCGAGCTACACTGGAGTGTGTCTGTTGTGATTCTGCGGCTCCATCGAAAGCTTGTGTGCCGGCTTCACCAGCGATACGTCTGCTTTTGAGGCGTTGGAGGGCGTTGGCGAGACCGCGAAGCGAGTGTCGCTGTACACAAACACTGCGACTACGACTAGCACCACGCCGAAATAAAACACCCCCGATGCTGCCGTGTGGGCCATGTAGTTGGAGATGACGCACGACAAGATGAGCGAGAAGGACGTGCCGAAGTTCTTGACGATGTTGTCCGAGTAGCGTACAACGGCTGCGACTGTGAGGCCTCCCACAGCCTGTAGGACGATCACAGCGCACGCGGCTGAATGGAACCCGTGAAAGAGTCCATGTGTCCTGACATCGCCAAAGTTGCGAAGCAAATCGATGGCCGTGACGCCGACAGAGATGGCCGACAGCTGCAGGTTGCGCGACCAGAGTGAGTCGATCGTCTGCACAGTCTCGTTCGGCTCATGGGTCTTCATGACACGCTCAAAATACGCAGCCGCGAGTCCTGAGTTGACGGCCAAGCCGAGTACCACGCCAATGCCAATGAAGCGGGGGTTGTCCGACGAATGGGACTTTCGATCGCTGGAGGACTGCTCGGGGAGTCGCGAGTACGAACAGATTGCGACGCCGACCACGAGTACAAACATTGCAATCCACTGTACGGCGCTGAAGCGGCGACGAAGCAGCACACCCATGAACACTGCGGTCGTGATGATCTTGAGCTGGTACACGATCTGGTACGTCGCCACGTCGACATAATCGTACGCCACGAGGGCAAAGATATTTTGGAGCGCATACAGAAACGCTAGCACCGCCATCTTGAGCAGCCCAGGTCGGTCGGCGAACACTTCGAAGCGTAACGTGCGCGCCGTCGCAGTGACGTCGCCGTTCTTGAGTTTGAGCACCATGGCCGAGCACAGAACGAACTTGAGTGTCTCGACGAGAAGCACGGCCGCTGTCGGATTGTATTTAGGGCCAGTCACCTGTCGCGACCACTTGGACAGGATCGACAGTGCCGTGTTCTGCAACACGAGCATTACGAAGCTCACATGCTGGACGTTCATGCTGGGCCAGCGGTGGTCGGGTGACTTCGCGATAGCTTTCCGAGAAATGGCATCTAGTGCTTTGTTTGTCGAAGCGATCGATGGTTGGTTTTGCAAAATGCCACCTTAAATAGCATCACGATCTTGCTGAAACTTCTATACATTCAGCACGTCGTCCAGTGACCGTCCCTTACCAGCGATCATTCCATATAGATGCAATGGCGACTCCCAACCGCGAAATATTAGCCGTCCAAATGCTTACTCCACGGTAAAACACAATCACACGCCAGTATTCCATCCATGTACGCAGCTCGAAAGTTGTGCGCAAGGCTGGGATCACAGGCAGCCGAGCACATGAAGCGGCTCGAGCAGGCCAACTACACGCTGCGCGTGCACCTGCAGACGAGCACGAGCGCGAGCCGCGCGTAGCAGCAGCCGCCGGACGTGTTTTAGAGGCGGGTCCAGCCTGCCACCACCCGTCGACTGGCCCAGGCCACCCACCCTCCAGCCGCTCTCGCCCGACCCCGAGTCGGTCCCGTGCTCGCCGTCGACGCCTCCTGCATGTGCCGTCATTTTCTCGCCTTCGGTCTCATTATCTACGCGCGCATATTCCAGCTGCATCCCTTCCCAACGCCAAGTGTCCATGTTAGAGGAGCCAACTCGCGCGACCGGAAGCCGAGTGCTACCTCTGCCGACCATGGCCAGAAAGAGCGAAGGAAGCTGCGGCAGGTTTGTATATCATTCGTGAGCCTCACAACGACTTCCCAATGCAGGAAGGACAATATCCTTTGTTGCTCGAGTTCCTTGAACGTTTGCACTACGAGATGGTATTTGAATTCGAGGTGATTGCCGGTGAGCAGTTTCGGCCCGCCTCTAGCCGGCGACCGTTCACGATGCTAATAGCTGGTGGTTGCCTAGCTCCGGTGAGGAGCCTCAGCGGTGGCGGCGGGTCGGATTTGGATTTATCTACAGAACAAAACGCCTTCCCTCCCTCGCCGCCGACCTGATCCGCGCCACCACATCAAGTACAATGACAGCTCGTCGCGCCAAGTCGTCGTGGCCTCTGATCATCGCCGCGCTGGTAGGTTGTACCCTGGTTGGTTGGGTGTCCATGTCGGTCTACATCTCGAGCGAACCCGCGGGCGAGACGCAGTCGACAATGGAAATGCATGCCGTCATGCAGCCACAGCCAGCGGTCTTGCAGACCTCCGCCGCGCCAGTGCGCGCTGTGGTACAGACATACTCGATGAAGGTACTTCGAGGCGGCCTCACGCCAGTGAACGTCTCGTTCACCGACGAGAAGTCACCGTACAGTAACGACCAGCCACCGAGCCGCAAGCCATTCGCCTATATGTTCTACATCACGAATGATGTCTACGCTTGCGCGGCGCTCATCTTCATGGATCGCCTAGCCCACCGGTTCCACATGGACACGACGCAGATCGAGTTCGCCGTCGTCTACACAGACGCTGTCAGCTCCAAAATCATCGACAACATGCACAGATTTGTGAATGCTCGCACGATCCTGGTCGAAGCTGTCAACGCGGAAGCACCCGATCGACACTGGCTGCACTCGCTTACCAAGCTGCGCGCTTTCCAAGAATGGGGCTACGACCGCATCGTCTACTTTGACGCCGACGCCACGCCGCAAACCAATCTCGATCACCTATTCTATCTGCCGCCAGCACCACTCTACGCACCCAACGCCTACTGGCTGCCACAACCCTTCTTTGCAAGCACACTACTTGTAATTGAGCCGAACAACGCCACCTACGACGACATGATCAAGTGGGCACGCGCGCGCGGAGCCGGTGCCGGATACGACATGGACATCCTCAACTCGTACTTCGTCGATACGGCCTTGCACCTACCAGGCGAGTACACGGTGCTCTTGCAAGACTTTCGTCGTCCCGCGGACGAGCCGAGTGCACCGAACAGCTTGTACGCCACTGCCGCCGAGCTCAAGGATCACGTTAAGATCGTCCACTTTTCGTGCAGTGTGTACGGCAAGCCGTGGTTGTGGGCGAAGAAGGACCTGAGCATTCTCAATGGCACGCGCATCGACCCGTTCTACGGCAATATCTTCACCGACTATTGGGATGGGGAGCGCGAGCTCTGCAGTGTGTAGTGTGAAATTTTAGCATCACGTTGTCTTTAGGAGTCATAATGTTGTTTCAGCTCTGTTTGCTGGGTAACAAGTAGAATCGATTACGGTTTACTGCAATTTGAAATTTCTTCAAAATAATGAAACAAAACCGTATTAAATCACCTCTCTGACGGTCAACCACACGCTGTTGCTCTGTAGGAAATTTGCGCTCGAGTCACCAGCTTAAACTGGTTCGATTCACCCGGCAGCACCAAATTTCGCATGACCCAAAGTGTCGTACAGGGCCGACACCTATGGTTATACAATTCCAACCCTATTTAGAGCACACCAAACCGACAACAACCTTAATGGTATATCAGTGATAATCAAAAGTAAAATATTCTGGACAATTGGTCCGGAATGCATTGCGCGGAGAGCGCAAAAGCGCCGTCAAATGTCAATTAGTACCCTGTTGGGGGCGGCTGTGAACGGTGGCCTCTGTGTTTAATCAAGGATTCTAATCACAGTTGAGCCCTCATCAATGTTGTACAATATTTTGGTCAATGGGGAAGGGGTGCATTACCTAAAAGCAAGAGAAGTTGGACAAACCCCGCCGCCATTGGAACAATGACCGCCAAGAATTAATAACTTTTAAATCGCACCCGACCATGTCTACTGCATGTCATCTAAAGTGACGATGTGTTTGTTGCTCTCAAGACGCTGGACGGCGTGTCGACACTTGAGATCTGGTCTGTTGGCAGCAGTATGTACTGATGTGGGATGCATAAATGTCCACACTCCATATTCGATGTGTATCGGAAAAGCCTTTTTCCTCGTCAGTAATATACTCACATTGGTTCAGACATTTGAATCACAATCAGTCAAGGTAAAAGTCATAGGTTCGAGTCATCGACGACACAGTTTCTGTAAGGGTGTGTGTGCAATTTGACACATTATACATCGGTTGTGTATGTGTAGGACCTGTTGGTTCCCACATCGATATTGATGAAGTCGTACAACTCCAAGGTCGCATCCTCGACCGCATCTTGGGGTCCGCCGCTAGCCGTCCGACGCGCGATATCCGGCGTATCCTGGCGGACTTGGTAGACCCCGACGCAGTCCCGGACGCAGTGGAAACAGTCGAGTGGGTTGATCCTGCTACTGGCTCTTCGCGGACCTTTCCACTTCAACATGCGGTTGACTTCACGTATTATGTTGACGGTGTGCAGCGTGAGGTCCCAAACACGGTTGGAACCTCGTTCTGCTGCCCACCGACTGGCTCAAGTGCATCCGATTAACTGCAAACCCACGTTGTTCGCAATGTCGGAGGTGTTTGCGCGGAGATGTTCGACACTCAAGAGGACGACGATACATGGTGGCAAGGAGATGAGTTGGACGCGGCCATCAATGCGAATAGATCGGGCCAACGATCGCGGCGCACAACTGTTCGCGGTGGCTCTGAGCCGACACCAAAGCGCGTGTGACTAGAAGGCGAAACAGCAAGTGCAAGGAGCGCTGAAGGGATCAGTAACGCGGATATCATTGCGGCTCTATCGGATCGACCAGATCTGCAACGCCACTTCATGGAAAAGTACGTCGCTCGAGTACCCAACCCCCCTCCTCAATCACCAGCTTCTAGTCAGCTGACAGACATCGTGGACTTACTTGATGGGACCGAGAGACTTGACCGAGGAGGTCGCGCTCACTTCACTCCCTCGAGGGAGCAACAGCGCGTGCATCAGCATATCACTGCGGAAAGGCATTTAGGTAAGCCGCCCCACGTGTTTGTCGACGGTTTGATCAACTCTACGTTCGTGCTGTTTAAGCCCCTGCCCGGGGTGCTGATGCGGATATTCGACCTCCAATTTGGTCACCGAGACCTATCGGTGATGCACTATTGCCACTTTGATATGGAGGAGCAAGTACGCTGGCTGGCTGATGGCGGCGCTAATCTCCTGAATTTTAGCCCAAGCGTCGAAGCCTCACGCCCCCAGAGGCCGTTTCGGTCCAAGATGTGGTGGCCGCCTGTCAAACACTAGCAGTCTATGGTTCGGAGTTCTTCAATCACGATCTTCAAGGCGTAGTAGCATCTCTCGTAACTGTGGTTCAGCAGTTGGCGAGCGCATATCGCTGGGATGCAGCGGACTTGCCGCTACTCCTCCACTGGATCAACGGGCGCCTTGAAGCGTATCGGACGGCGGTTGATCATGGTTCTCCATCACTTGCTGGATTCGCAGTCCAATTCTCGCTGCTGAACCCGGAGCTTCAGAACATACTCCAGATTATCGCAACCCGTCGCATCTCTCGCTTCCAAGACGCCCTTGGTCGACCAGGTGAGACGACCCGGAAAGTTGTTCATCTCAACGATACTCGAAGTAATCTGCTCCCGGATGATGTCATGGAACTTGTCCCATCGAAAGACAACAAACAGCTCTGTCTACGATTCCTGTCAGTGAGAGGATGCAAATCTACAGCGATAGCACCCTGTTACTCGGGTCGAGCGCATTTCGAGCCAGAATTCCTTCACCCCAGAGTTAAGGCTCTTATTCGACGAAAATTCGGCGGGCTGAAGGATAAGTACGCTTCCCTCTGAAGGTTCCCAGGCGGCTACGGGGCAAGGCCGTTTGGGAGAAGCGCTCTCGACGCTACCTCAGATCTTCGAAGCTTCAGGAACTACGAACGTCCTGCCTCCGATCGCGTTGCAAAGCAGCTGTCGTTACAACTGCGCGATACCTCTGCGAACGGCGCGGATCCCGGCATTCGTCCTCGTCAATATTCACGGTGTGTAACGGGGCTCCGTTACATTTGTAGGTAGGTTTGAATTTGTAGGTAGGGTTTTTACATTTGTAGGTAGGTTTTACCTCCCCAGGCCATAGGCCGCCTGGGTTCAGTCGTGTCAGTCAGTGATTGGCTGAAAGTGGTGTCGCAGCACCCTTCCAGCCAATCAGCGACAACATTACTTAACGGCCATTGGCTGGCCGGGCCCGCAAGGGCCAATCATCAATCAGAGTCGAATTTTCCCCCTAAAGCAGACCTGCCTCGAGCTTGCTCGAGGCTCCAAGCTTCCTCAAGGGCGCTAGCGTGCAAGCAACGTAACGGGTACTCTAGGCCCGTTACACGGTGGTGTTCGACGCTGCGACTCAAGAGCTAGTTGCCCGTTTGCTCGCCAAGAGCAACTGGGTGCACGCTGGTCCCTCCTCCTGGCACAATGCTGGAAGGTACACTCACGAGCCAGCTGCCCTCTATTTCGTCGAGAGATATTGGATGTTCGCGGCTCTCCTGCCCACTTTCGCTGGTAAGCATCACTCGTTCCGGCTGGCCGCGCAAGCCAGGCAGACTTGTTTCACTGTCGCGCCATGTCAGCGAAGTCGTCAAAGCACGCCTCGAGGAACGGTTACTCCGCACCGAGGCCACAAACAGTGTCCGGCTACACCGTCTAGGGTTTCGGCGTGGTCCGTCAAGCGACGGGCTCGACGGGGTGGCGCAACGCACTCTGACCTCGCTTATTTGTGATCTGGGCCTCGATGTTGCGGGCGCTGCGCGTCTTATTCGTGGTGAAACCGCCAGCGATCCCCGCCCGAACAAAGCGTTGGACCCAGACCGCGTACGATGGCTATTGCTAGGCTACGAGCACGTGGACCTAGTCGTGGACGTTATCACGCATGGTATCAAACCAAGATGGAAGCACAACACGCCGCTCAGGACTGCGACGCACCGCAATCACCAGTCGTGCCAACGTCATCTCCCCGCAGTTCTTCGCAGTATCCGTGAAGGTCAAGACGCCGGCAAATTCATGGTGGTGGACGATGACATCCTCTCACAGTGGTCAGATATCGTGATCAGCCCATTCGGTGCTGTTGAAAAGAAGAATGTCGACCCTGCTGTAGAAGTCCGGCTGATTCACGATCTCTCATTTCCCGTTGGAGCCTCTACCAACACATCCTTTGATTCAGCTTCAACACCGGAGGTAGTGTTCGAGTACGTGTACGTGATCGCCGAGCGTATTGCCAGACAGGTGGGCACCGGCCACCCGGTACGCATGCTTAAAGGTGACATCAAAGGCGCTTTTCGACATCTCATGCTGTCATCCGGCGACGTACATTGGATGGCAGCCCGCATTCCCGAGGCGCACGCCTTGATCGTCGACTTGTCGGCCCCGTTTGGGTGGTCAGGCTCCCCAGTATTCTACAGTATATTCGGCCGTACGATCTCGTGGCTCGTCCAACAGAACTCACCATCGACCGTGACCGACATCTCACCAGATCGCCTCGATTCGGAGCCATTCTTTGGGTACGAATGGGTAGACGACCATGTGATGATCGAACCTGACCGCGACAACCGACTCGCGCTCGCTGAAGCAACGCTGCGCGTCGCCATGATTGTAATCCTTGGACCTTATAGTGTTTTTCGCGCGCTTAAGTAGGAGGGTAACAAGAGACAACACGTCGGGGAAGCCGTCCCCGAGGAAGATGCTTGGCTTGTTGTTCTCCGAGCAAAATCCGAAGTGCGAGCAGGGGGGCGACTCTTCAATCCCCTGGCTCGGTTATAGATCTAGAGCTTGCCAACAACCGCATATAGCCTCTCGAGCCTAGGCTATACAAGTCGTTCAGATCTAGCTCTAGCCTAAATATTTTGCACCACGTCTGTTACAGCGAGAGCTTGAGGAATCTGCGGCCGTTGGCGCACTACAGACCTCAAGCCATCAACGAGAAGAAATTCTCGACTTGGGAAACTCGACTGTCTGCTCTCGGACTTGTTTGGGACACGGTTCGCTGCACTGTATCGATGCCAGAAGAAAAGATTGATAAGGCCTGTAATCGTGTAGACGCGCTGCTACATCACTGTGATGCCACAAAGAACGACTTGCTGAAATTGCTCGGCAGTCTGCGCCATGTATGTACGTGCCTGCGTACCGCCCGACCGTTCTATCAGCGGCTCCAAAGCCAGTGTAATGCGACACCCAAATTCGGAAAGCTAGCACTGTCAGCTGGAGCACGCACGGACCTCGAATGGTTTTCCCACATCCTACGAAACGGCTCCCTTGTCGAACTCCCTTTGGCTCTCTTTACACGTACCCCACCGCCACCGGATCTTCATCTCTACATGGACGCGTCAAACCTCGGCGCTGCGGTCTTAAATCCATCGGCTGACGAATATATTCAAGTGCAATACGACGACGACGAGCACGCACTGATTTCGCCGACGTCGGCCCCTGCTGATGACTTTTCGATCAATGTTCGGGAGCATCTGTGTATTGCGTGGGCACTGTGGACATGGGGGCCAACGTGGACAAGGATCTCCACTACGCGGACTGTGATAGTGAAATGCTGGAGCGACAATCGATCTACCATCGCCTGGACCAATTCGCTGAGCAGCTCCAATGCCTTCAGTCAGGAAATCAATCGTGCAATCGGCCTAGGGGAAGCTATGTTCAACGTCAGGGTGTACGCGAGTCACCTCCCTGGAAACCGCAACGTGGCCGCTGACGCATCATCCCGGGCATGGACGAAGCCGTTCGACAGCGTGTGGACTAACTTTGCTTCGTCTTGGCGGCAGGTACAAGTACCCGATCGCTTGAGGACACTCTATCACGACTTCTCGAAGAACTTCAGTCACACTCACTGGCCGACTCATCCAGCATCAAGTACGCTACGACATGGCGGCAGTGGACACGCTGGTGCACCGCACTCAGACTCCCAGTATGGCTGCCAGCGCAACCCGACCAGCACTCGCACCAATTCGCCCTGTTCGCCGTCTACTGCTGGAAGTATGGCTGGGGACTCGACGGACAGGGCAACGCCGCTTCGACCGTCGTCGCCAAGGTCAGCCATATCTCGTGGCATCATCAGCGCATGCATGGATATCCCGTCGGTCTCCTCCCAGGACACCGACTGGTCATCACCGGTATGCGACGCGTTAGCGCAAGCCCAACCCGGAAGGCCCCAGCGACCATCTCAATGCTCCGGAGCATGTTCGAGTCCCTCAACTTCAAGTCCGCCCAAGACCGCGTTACATGGGGGGCTACGGTCGTGGGCTTCTACTTTCTTCTGAGACGCTCAGAATACTTGGCGCAAGGCACCAAACACAGCGTGTTTGCCCTCACACGGTCCGACGTGCACTTTGTCGATCAAGATGGCAATGAGTGCAGCCGCGTGGACGACGTGGCAAGAGTAGTGATCAACTTCCGCGGTAGCAAGAACGACCAGTTTGGCGAAGGGACCGAGAGGAGCCTCGGCCGGTCAGGCAGTGCCTGGTTGTGCCCTGTGTACGCCACCTGGTGTTTGATTAGTCACCACGACCATCTGCGGCTTCCAAGATCGGCGCTCCTTTGCACAGTGTCCCCAGGTCGGATGGTTCAAGTCCGTGAAGTCACTTCACTCATTAAGAACGCAGCTGAACATCATGGCCTCGACCCAGCTCGCTACGGCACACATTCGCTGAGGAGTGGAGGAGCGACAGCACTTTTCGCAGCTGGTATCGACAGCTTGGCCGTGAAGAAGTTCGGCCGATGGAAATCGAGCGCGTACGAACGCTATACCAGGCTGGACAAGCAACGAACGCGCGATATGGCCAAGGTGATGCTGGACCCGATGCACTCCGCGGCGCTTATCAGGGGGCAACCTCCGAGCTGCTCATCAGCACGGAGGAGCCGCGAATACATCCGGTCTTAGTGCTGCACTGCAGCAGCACGCCCCCAGAGCAAGCGATGGAAAATAGGTGTGTGGGATTGGCTGGAATATCTCCAAATGATGAACAAAATGAAATTCAACTGTGATCCACTATACCAGCCATGAGTGTCGGATCACAAGTTAACGCATTGCTGGGTCACCTGGCAGGAAGCGCATTGCACTCGCGGAAACATCAACAGAGCGAATGCAAAACCTGTCAGCGACACTCAACGATCTTCCATGCACGAGATGACGCCAAGGTGGATGGATGTCCTGCTCTTCAACAAGACTTGACGACACTAGGCTTTCTGCGCGCAGCTCCAGACTGTTACCAGCTTGCTGAAGCGGCTGGCGGCTCGCTGAAGCGGGTACTCGATCAACCAGTAGGACACACTCGCGATGAGGAAGATGAGGCCAAAGGTGATGAAGACCTGGTCGTACCACCATTGCTGCGTCCAGGTGGCGGGGTTGTAGATGACGAAGCAGTGCAGCAAATAGACAGAGTAGCTCACTTTGCCTGTGTAGCAAAACACGTTCCACTCGAGCGCGCGGGAGATAGCGGACGGCAGCAGCATCTCGATCACCATGACAATCGTGAGAGACACACTAATGAAGCGTGAGCCGTCTTCGCTGGCCACAGGGTTGTCGAAGACCCAGTGGAAGAGCAGGCCGCGGAACACAGTGCTGAGCAGCAGACTGAACGTCACGGCCTCGATGAGGCGGACGATCAGCCGGTGCCACGCCTTGAACTCAGACTGATTTGCTTTCAGCCACCCGTCGAGCTGGGTGTACACGATGGCGCCGAGCGAGCCTGCCACAAATGTTGGAAGGTGGGGACGCAGCGGCATGTGATGGGTTCGAATGTCGTAGAGACCTTCGTTGAAGATCCAGACGTAGAGCGGAGCGGCAAAGACCCACCAGTTGCGACCAAGCACCACGATGACTGCGACGAAGGGAGGGATGAGCAGGTAGTAGCCGATCTCGACCGGCAACGTCCAGAAGACGTGGAAGCGCGCCTCGAACTTGAAGGTGAGAACCTCGGACAGATCGTACTCGGCCAGCGGGACGGCGAAGTAGCGAAGCTGATCTTCGGCCGACAATTGCGCGACAGCCAGTGCCACCAGGAAGAAGAGCGGGTAGACGCGCAGGAAGCGCCGAACGAAGTAGTCGAGTAGCATGACGGCCCATTGCCGACGAGTGACGTGTCGAGCCAGCAGCTGACGAGTCTTTCGCTCGAAGAGAAGTGTGAGCAGGAAGGCCGAAAGCACGAAAAAGATGTCGACGCCTGTGCCACCGGGGCTGATATCGTGCAAGTACCAGCAGTGATCAAACACAACAAGAATGGCGGCTAGTCCGCGCAGACCATTGAGGAACTTGACGTGCATCACGGGGGTTGTGTGTCGCGGCGACAGATGGGCCTTCATGGGAGGAATGCCGTCTTCAACCACGACGATCTTGTCGAGCGCGACATCCTCGTAGTCGACGGGACGCACTGCCGCGTGTGGTGAAGACTTCGGCTGTGTGGCACTACTGTCGTCTGACGTTTGGAGTGGCCTATAGCGAGGAGCGGCCATGTGTGCTTGGCGATGAAGGTGAAGAAGTGATCCAGTGGCTGCCCGGTCGAGAGCAGGAGCTCAGGGAAACCAGAGCGGGTTGAGTGACAATCGGGGTAACGCAACAGGCACCAAAGAGCCCACAACTGCTGCTGGAGGTACTGCAAGCCGCTCGTTGGTCAGCCATTGCAAAACGAGCTGCTCCTGTCAATGACGTGAGAGCTTCAGGTGCCGGTCGACCAATATCTTTGGTTCTCGCGGTAGTGCTGGTATATTCTCGCGTTTGCTATATCTTCGAATCGGACGCTGAGCCGTCGATTGACTCGTGCGCAGTGGGTAGTTCACTGGAGCTTTGCACCACCTCCGCTTGACTTCGGATCTGAGCAACACTGGACCCGGCTCAACGGTTTTCACAAATCTGCCGATGGGTGGTGAAACTGGACAGATCAGCTTGGTCGCTGCGCTCGAGTGTGCGTCCATGTCCTCTCTCGAACGAGCAGAGATTTCCGAGAATGAGTTCAACACTAATCGGCATTATTTCCATAGAAGGCAGGAGCGCTAAGCCTGGTTATTCACGAACGTGACGATCGTTAAACCTTCTGGATGATCAGCTTGATACATCAGATACGTCCACGTCCAATATAGAATAATGGCTTGATGGATTTCGAGTGTTTGGCGTGCACGCATTGTTCAACAACAAATCGAACCTCGATATCAAGCTTGTTACCGCCCAACACACTTCTGGGCCGCTAACACTCACAATTGAGCCGGTGCACTAACGAGCCATTGAACATCAAGGACCAATTTCCACATTCGAAGCAACTTTGACTTTATTCATCTGCTTTGCTCCGGTGGCATTCCACCTCAGCTTAACTGTCAAAAGGAAAGCAAACGGAGACGGGCAACAGCTACCCCTCGCGCATTGTGGCAATGATGCCTGTACCCGAACAGAGTACTTATCACATCCGCTCGAGCCAGCAACCATCTCCCGATGAGAACTCTCTGCTACCACTTGTACCAGCTTCAGACATGTTAGTTCTTAACTGGAAACCGCGACACAGTTGGAATGATGCACATACAATGTAGTGCTACTTGGCTGTCGCGCACTGATTGACCATCGTTTAGTGCCATCAAAGCATGCTGATCTTTCTGCTCAATACGCCCAGTTGAGACAGGTGCTAGTGTTCGAGGTACCTGTTTAAGCGCAACGCTCTCTCGGCTCCGAGCTCTTAATTGTACGTGCCGTAGGAAGTCGTTGCCTGCCAGAGGCCGTGCTCGGGGTGGTGCGCGCGCTTGTGTATGGCCTCGAGCTCGGCAAGGCTGAGCACGCTCGAGCAGAGTCCGAGCAGGCAGCCGAGTCCGAAGGGAACCATGCGCGTCTCGAACGAAAAGAGCACTGCAAATGGGTCCATGAACTGCAGCGTCGAAGCCGCGAAAAACCCTGAAACAGCCAGTAGGTTGAGGCCTGACGCAGTAACAACACCGGACAGTCAGTGACAGCCATACAGAGTGAGTAGAAGGTCTAGAGACGGACATTCCACTTTTGGTAAAACGCACCGGTGACCCAGGTCTCAAGTGTCGTGAGCCTGCAGAAGACCCACTGGTGGATCACCTCGACGTGAGCGAGGTATGCGCTCACGAGCAGCAGAAACGAGCCAGCGAAGAACGGCAGCCAGTAACCGATGATCAGCCACAGGTCGTTGCGCTGCACGTCGATCACTCCGAAGTTGCGGCCATCGTCGCGAAGCATAATGAACCCGCGGGCGAAGACGTACAGTGCGGCGCCGAGCGCACCAAATACGGCATTCCAAAAGTCGATCCGCGTTGGAAAGTACCCGATAAAGTAATGCTCGAGCACAGGTTGCCTGCCGTGGAAGTACTCGTCTAGCCAGATCTCGAGGTTGTGGCACGAGTTGATGACCTCAAAGTAGCTGATCACCTGCCAGACCACGTAGAGATCCGTTGCCAGGAACAGCGGCGTGTCCACTTCGGCGTGGGCCCTGTTGCTCACGTGCTTCTCCTGTGCGACCTGGTCGTGGGCCATGGCCTCGCCCACGCAGCCGATGAGGAACAGCGTGTAGGAGAACACCGCGCAGAGTGAGCCCCAGAACGAGAGCGAGTAGATCTTCCAGCACTTCCCGTGCCACGCGCGGTAGAGCGTCGACATCATCTTGCGATGCGCGCGCGAGGACCACACGATGCGCTTCGAGTCCGTCGTGTAGAAGTCGATGAGCGTCGGCGAGAAGGCGTCCAAGCCGAAGTAAACGGAGCTCGCCGTCTCGATCGCAGGCATTACCAGCTCCTCGGACGCGAGTCGCGGACGCGAGTCGCGGACGCGAGTAGTATGACGACGACGTAGACGACGTCGAAGGCGAGACGGCGCACGAGTGCTGCAGCAGCGGCAAGTCTACCTCGTACACCATCATGACAAATCAACAACTGCAGCGGGCAACAACAGTCGTGTGCTGTCCGATTCACGCGCCGTCGATTGGTATTACCGTCATTCGACAACGAGAGGATGGCGACTAGGTCGATGAAGCTCGGGCTTCATGGAATAAAGAATAGGATTGTGTACAGTATGTATCGCCATCAAGAACAGTGCGCATCTGATTGACTCGCAATATTCTATAATCAAATTATTCTATGGGGATGTGCATGGGTACTGAATTGAGACTTCAACTGGTCTCATCCCTCACACCTTTGATCCTTTCAAACTTTTGGCGCGAAGAGTTTTCGTCACCACAGTGTGAGTAGTTAATCGTCATTTGTCATGACAACAGCAGAATCCTTTTCGTTCCTGTATTTCCAAGACGAACGACATCGATATCGTCGCATATTTACCTCTTTTCCTTGTTTCACAGTTTGGAAAAAAAAACTGAATATATCTCATTTCAGTATACATGAGGTTTTTGGAAACAGTGCCACAATATATGCATTGTGAAATTCAATATTTCGAAGGTGTTCTTGATGGTGATACCTACTGTACCGTTACAATGCTTCGTTGAATCGCGGTGGAAGGCTGGAGTCCTGGGGGTCTGAACACGTAAAGTGGATCGGTTGGAGTGACGGAATGGAGGGGTCAGCAATGGTGTGTGGCTTGATCTTAGCAGGAGGAAAGACGACGTTTGTGCTCAGCAAGAGAATCGCCGATGGAAGATGTTGCGAAATGGACAATGAGATTGTAAGAGCCTCGAAAAGTAAAAGACATGGGTGTGTGGGATTGGCTGGAATATCTCCAAATGATGAACAAAATGAAATTCAACTGTGATCCACTATACCAGCCATGAGTGTCGGATCACAAGTTAACGCATTGCTGGGTCACCTGGCAGGAAGCGCATTGCACTCGCGGAAACATCAACAGAGCGAATGCAAAACCTGTCAGCGACACTCAATGATCTTCCATGCGCGAGATGACGTCAAGGTGGATGTCCTGCTCTTCAACAAGATTTGACGATACTAGGCTTTCTGCGCGCAACTCCAGACTGTTACCAGCTTGCTGAAGCGGCTGGCGGCTCGCTGCAGAGGATATTCGATCAATTATTAGGACGTATGTTGAGAAACGATCGTGCCGATGTGAATGGATTGGGCTAAGGGGTCGCCGAGACTCTTTGTGGCACTCGCTCAACTTCCAGCATGTTAGCTTCAGTCTTCATTAACTATATAGCGCGCAAGCGAAAGTGTGGACCGGGAGAGAGGGTAAACGAATCTGAGCTGACACTGATTAGTATCCTTCGCTCCCAAGTTTGTAGTGAGCGACTGGCTTTCCTGCGATTCGCATTTCGACATTGCTAGCAGCCATAACTCTTGCAGCTAGAAAAAGTCCTAAAGTTCTGTCTGACGATGGCGTCCTAGGTTGTTGAGCTTAGCAAAATAGGCAATCCTGTGTACTGGCATGGTGGTTTGCTGTCAAGCAAACGGTGGATTTCGGAGGCGCTAACGGATTAGTACTAGCTCAGGAGTTTAAAGCTGCAGCCTGGTTATATAGCATGCTCCACTACCCGACGCCGAGCACTCGTCGCTAGGCAAGCGCTCAACTTCTTGCTCACCGCTCGAAGAACAAGCAGCCGCGCACGAAAACCCACCACTCCACTCCCAGGACCGCTCTCGGATTCACCTAGGCGCTAGACAGGTGTATGTGTATAACATTGATCCATGATTTGCCCCAAAAATCTTCCGCTCTGCGTTGAAGAAAATGGCCAGAATTAGCTTACTGCAAGTGGATCAAGATACTTGCACTAAAGAGACAATATTTCACCTACCTGGCGGAGGGCACAAGAATTCGCACTTGCGAAAGATCTGAAGACAAGAAACAAGAAACCAACAATAAATTTCCACTGTGATCCACTGCTATTGTATTGCCAATGCGATATATACTTCACTAGATTTGTAAGATACGCATCGAAGTCGTCCGCCGAGATGGTCTTCTTCGTGTGCGAGGGCTGCAACGAGACGCTCAAGAAGAACAAGGTGGACGCGCACGCGTCGTGGTGCCGCAACTGCTGGGCCGTGAGCTGTGTCGACTGCAGCGTCGTGTTCGAGGGCAACGACTACGCGGCGCACACGAGCTGCATCTCGGAGGCCGTGAGGTACGAGGGCAGACTCTACCACGGCAACGGCGGCAAGGACAAGAAGCTGTCGCCGCAGGAGCGGTGGATGCAGGTCGTGCAGTCTGCGCAGGCTCCCGCGGGCGACCGCCAGCTGCATGGGATCCTGCCGCGCGTGGCTGCGTACGACAACGTGCCGCGCAAGAAGGCCAAGGTCGTCAACTTTATGAAGAACTGAGTCTCCAGCGCGGACACCGCGACGGTCGAGCGCGTGTGGGGTGTGTACGAGGCCGGCTACGAGGCGGCCGAGTCGGAGGTGATTGCCAGTGCGGAGCCCAACCCGGCAGAGGACTCGGGATCGAGCGGCGACAGCAAGAAGCGCGCGAGCGATGACGCCAGCGCTGAGACCAGCAGCAAGAAGGCGAAAAATGTGTTCGACACCAAGCCTGTCAAGTGGACCAAGGTCATCAAGAAGGCGCTCAAGTCGGCGGGCGGCAAGCAGCTGGAGCTGCTGGAGCTGCAGACCCGCGCGTTAAAGTATGTCCGGGAGCGCGAGCTGTCGAACAAGAGCGACGAAGAGCTTGCCACCGAGTTCGCCGCCGTTGTGTGAACGAACGACTATCTGCTCAGCGTCGTCGAAGTGGTACAGCTATGTTGTTAGACCTACTTGGTAATCGCAAATTCTAGCACGTTTGCTAATAGGAATGTGCTCCTGATTTCCTTATTTCTTACTGTTGCTATTGGCAACATGCTCGTTTTGCCTTCATTGGTAACAGTGCGTTCTGCTACGGGGTGCCATGCATCCAAGTGCCCATGCCATAGTGCCCGACCCAGCCGCCACTCAGTACGCCGTCCATGATACACATGCCATCGACCGGATGAACGGTCCGGTTCTTGTATGCCTCGACGTAGTCAAGCCCGTGCTCCGCATACAGCAGCGCCACGTAGTCGGACATCAACCCCGAGCCGGCCACATCTTGCACATAGTCGAGCTGCATGTCGCGCAACCCGAAGAAATGACGCAGTGAGCCTTTGATGAGCTCGCCAATGTGCTTGTTGCGAGGCTCGGGAGCGACCATGGCCCAGTTAAGCAGCTGGTACGGTCGGCTATACAGGTACGTGTTGGTTCCAACTACGCGGTAGATGGGTTTCTCGAATTGCTCTGGAGTCAGGTAGTTCTCTTTGCCGAAAATCACATCGCAGCCCACAGGGTAATCCATCTCGCTCGGCTGAACGACTGGAATCGTGTCTGCATCGACGGCGATGCCGCCGTACTTGTATAGTATCAGGAACTTGAGAAGGTCGATGCCGGAGACAAATGGGATTGCAAGCTCATAGCCTCGACGAACGTGGGGAGCGAATCCATCGAGAATTGCGTCGGCGCTGGTGAAGAGTGTGAAGTTGTACCCAAAAGTGCGGAAGTCGTGAATGCGATCGGGCATTTTCTCAATATCACCGATCCAGACTGATCGCACAAACTTGGAGTCGTACGTTGCATTGGTCTCCTCCATCTGTGCTACATACTCGGGGAGCAATAAATCGTATGGCTGTCGCTCGCTGTTACCGGGTTCAGACATGTTTATCTTCGCTTGGCCTGCTTGTTCATATTCGCCATGAATGTCCAACTGATTAGTGCTGTCAACGTGAGCAGCTGCATGTTCAAGTAACCCATCACCAGCATTCAACGCCATTGGTCTGTTGGCTGGAGACTCTGATATGAGCTGCAACGATGAGGAGGTGGCTATGAAAAGAGATAACCCGAATAATGAAATTGAGATAGCCACGAGAAGGTGTCGAAGCGGGATGCGAGCTTGTTTGTTAGCATATAGTCCGAGCATCATTGATTGGGTGACCTTGGAAGTTTGGCACTGTAACACAGTCCTCACGATAAGTTGCCTTACCAATGATGAGGACAGAGCAGCAAATGCTACGTACTGGTGTTGTGTCATCCGCCACAGTTTTCACCGCAAGGACGTGATATTCGTTGACATCTGGCAACACGTCAACAGCGTATCTCCGGCCGGCACTTGTAGTTGACTCTCCCCGAGCTGGTATCGACTTCATCACCGCCTGCAGACACTCCTTAGACCTAAAATATTCTAGAGAGACACTTGCCAGTTCGAGAGGAAATTGCAGATTCATGACCTCAGCACAGGTTGCGCTCTTATGTTTGTTCTTCATGCACCGCGCTGCGATTGCTATTGCTGTTCGACGGAAGAGCAAGATTGTGTGCTGGACTTGCTTCGAAATCATGGTTTTCTTCCGTTGTGTCCTTCGTCCTTGACTTTCTGTACAAAAAACGTCGATAATAGACAGCTTCATTGCTACAAAAATCCATTCACGACTGGAACACATGAAACATCGTCCGCTAATTTGAGGGCTGCATGGAAAGGCCCAAAATTGCTTGCTACTGCTTCAATGACGAACGGCTACGAGAAGCTCGCATTTCGACAAAATACATGCTGGTAGTAGAGTGGCCTCAGCATACCCATTGCGTGCTCGTTACGCCACTAGCTTCGAACCAGCTTCGCTCATGCTAGTGTTCGGCGCTAAGGTGCGTTCCAGTGCGCGCAGTTTTAAGGAATATCCGTCGAATTTTGGGTAATCTAGATCAATCTTAAGACAGGAAATTCTATGAGTGAGTTTATGGCCGTTCCACACTTGAAGGTTTATGGTGATTTGATGCGACATACCGTTCAGGTCGATGTCGGATCCCTCCACGTACCTCACGCGTCAGTGTACAATAACCAGCTTGAACACCATGAGCCTGTTATCCGTTCCGCCTGAGGCGCTGGTTGTTGATCACATACCGCTCAAGTTTGTTGCAAATATTGGCGTCGCCGCCATGGCCTTATTGACAGTGTTCATCTAGCGGCGTCGACAGCAGCAACTGAGCAGTCAGTGTCCCCAATGGCACTGCTTAAGCACGAGGCGTGCTGCGAGGCGATGCTCGAGGAGATCCGCGACCTGCTGCCGGCTCAGAAGCATCTCCAGGTGGTTAACGTGACCAGTACGACGAACGCGTGGAGTTTGGCGGAAAAACAACAGCCACAAGAGCAGCCAGCGGACGACAACCCCATCAAGATCAGCTCGGAGGCTACAGCGCTTTTCCCAGGCGACCATGACGGCAGCCAAATGAACATTGTGTTCAGCATGAGCTGCGGCTTTCGCAATCGGCTGATTCAGTAGTCGGTTCTGCAACTCACAGCCGCGTGGATTGGGCAAAAGGGGCCAATCACACATTAACAGAGCAATGTAAAACCTGTCAACGACACTCAACGATCTTCCATGCACGAGATGACGCCAAGGTGGATGGATGTCCTGCTCTTCAACAAGACTTGACGACACTAGGCTTTCTGCGCGCAGCTCCAGACTGTTACCAGCTTGCTGAAGCGGCTGGCGGCTCGCTGAAGCGGGTACTCGATCAACCAGTAGGACACACTCGCAATGAGTAGCGTTGCCCAAAAATCGGTGAAGACCCGGTCGTACCACCATTGCTGCATCTGGTTGGCAGGGTTGTAGATGACGAAGCTGTGCAACAGGTACAGAGAGTAGCTCACTTTGCCTGTGTAGCAAAACACGTTCCACTCGAGCGCGCGGGAGATAGCGGACGGCAGCAGCATCTCGATCACCATGACAATCGTGAGAGACACACTAATGAAGCGTGAGCCGTCTTCGCTGGCCACAGGGTTGTCGAAGACCCAGTGGAAGAGCAGGCCGCGGAACACAGTGCTGAGCAGCAGACTGAACGTCACGGCCTCGATGAGGCGGACGATCAGCCGGTGCCACGCCTTGAACTCAGACTGATTTGCTTTCAGCCACCCGTCGAGCTGGGTGTACACGATGGCGCCGAGCGAGCCTGCCACAAATGTTGGAAGGTGGGGACGCAGCGGCATGTGATGGGTTCGAATGTCGTAGAGACCTTCGTTGAAGATCCAGACGTAGAGCGGAGCGGCAAAGACCCACCAGTTGCGACCAAGCACCACGATGACTGCGACGAAGGGAGGGATGAGCAGGTAGTAGCCGATCTCGACCGGCAACGTCCAGAAGACGTGGAAGCGCGCCTCGAACTTGAAGGTGAGAACCTCGGACAGATCGTACTCGGTCGACGGGTAGACGAAGAAGTAGTGGAGCTGATCTTCGGCCGACAATTGCGCGACAGCCAGTGCCACCAGGAAGAAGAGCGGGTAGACGCGCAGGAAGCGCCGAACGAAGTAGTCGAGTAGCATGACGGCCCATTGCCGACGAGTGACGTGTCGAGCCAGCAGCTGACGAGTCTTTCGCTCGAAGAGAAGTGTGAGCAGGAAGGCCGAGAGAACGAAAAAGATGTCGACGCCTGTGCCACCGGGGTTGATATCGAGGAAGTAGTTGCAGTGTTCCAGCACGACGAGGATGGCAGCGAATCCCCGCAGACCATTGAGGAACTTGACGTGTATCACAGGTGCAGAGTTCCGCGGCGGCAGATGGGCCTTCATGGGAGGAATGCCGTCTTCAACCACGACGATCTTGTCGAGCGCGACATCCTCGTAGTCGACGGGACGCACTGCCGCGTGTGGTGAAGGCTTCAGCTGTGTGGCACTACTGTCGTCTGACGTTTGGAGTGGCCTATAGCGAGGAGCGGCCATGTGTGCTTGGCGATGAAGGTGAAGAAGTGATCCAGTGGCTGCCCGGTCGAGAGCAGGAGCTCAGGGAAACCAGAGCGGGTTGAGTGACAATCGGGGTAACGCAACAGGCACCAAAGAGCCCACAACTGCTGCTGGAGGTACTGCAAGCCGCTCGTTGGTCAGCCATTGCAAAACGAGCTGCTCCTGTCAATGACGTGAGAGCTTCAGGTGCCGGTCGACCAATATCTTTGGTTCTCGCGGTAGTGCTGGTATATTCTCGCGTTTGCTATATCTTCGAATCGGACGCTGAGCCGTCGATTGACTCGTGCGCAGTGGGTAGTTCACTGGAGCTTTGCACCACCTCCGCTTGACTTCGGATCTGAGCAACACTGGACCCGGCTCAACGGTTTTCACAAATCTGCCGATGGGTGGTGAAACTGGACAGATCAGCTTGGTCGCTGCGCTCGAGTGTGCGTCCATGTCCTCTCTCGAACGAGCAGAGATTTCCGAGAATGAGTTCAACACTAATCGGCATTATTTCCATAGAAGGCAGGAGCGCTAAGCCTGGTTATTCACGAACGTGACGATCGTTAAACCTTCTGGATGATCAGCTTGATACATCAGATACGTCCACGTCCAATATAGAATAATGGCTTGATGGATTTCGAGTGTTTGGCGTGCACGCATTGTTCAACAACAAATCGAACCTCGATATCAAGCTTGTTACCGCCCAACACACTTCTGGGCCGCTAACACTCACAATTGAGCCGGTGCACTAACGAGCCATTGAACATCAAGGACCAATTTCCACATTCGAAGCAACTTTGACTTTATTCATCTGCTTTGCTCCGGTGGCATTCCACCTCAGCTTAACTGTCAAAAGGAAAGCAAACGGAGACGGGCAACAGCTACCCCTCGCGCATTGTGGCAATGATGCCTGTACCCGAACAGAGTACTTATCACATCCGCTCGAGCCAGCAACCATCGCTGAATGCACAAGACTCAGACACACTACCTTAAAATCTGGCATTCCTGGTGAAGATTATAACCAAAGGTGCTTTCATATTTATAGTCCAGTCTCCATTTGTCATCACGATAGCGATACGAATGTTCTCGAGCGCCGTAGCGACTTGCAATTCACTGAGTATTGCATTTTGAACGGAGTGATCAAAGTCATCCTCAAAGCATCCACAGTGTCGAACATCCAGCAGAGATATGTCATATTCGTCCGCCCTGGATGATGTCACAGTAGCCTCTTTAAGAGCTTTCGGGGCGATATTGATCTTGAGATCGACTGTGGAGGCAAAATGGTCCTCGCTTTCAACAAATGCGCCAAATAGAAGCGTTTGGTGCCATGACAGATCGCATTGGGATGTTCCAATGTTTTGTCTGTGCTTGGCTAACTATCGTTTTGACAAACTCAAGAAAAAGCTTATTCTGTTGAACGATTGTCGTCCCAACTGTTGTTTGCATTTGGAAGTCGTTGTGAGGCTCACGAATGATATACAAACCTGCCGCAGCTTCCTTCGCTCTTTCTGGCCATGGTCGGCAGAGGTAGCACTCGGCTTCCGGTCGCGCGAGTTGGCTCCTCTAACATGGACACTTGGCGTTGGGAAGGGATGCAGCTGGAATATGCGCGCGTAGATAATGAGACCGAAGGCGAGAAAATGACGGCACATGCAGGAGGCGTCGACGGCGAGCACGGGACCGACTCGGGGTTGGGCGAGAGCGGCTGGAGGGTGGGTGGCCTGGGCCAGTCGACGGGTGGTGGCAGGCTGGACCCGCCTCTAAAACACGTCCGGCGGCTGCTGCTGCGCGCGGCTTGCGCTCGTGCTCGTCTGCAGGTGCACGCGCAGCGTGTAGTTGGCCTGCTCGAGCCGCTTCATGTGCTCGGCTGCCTGCGCTGCGAGGCCCTTCAGCACTGCGTTCTCGTGCTGCGCCTCCTCCTTCTGCTGGTTCTGAATCGTGATCGCGCGCTTCAGCAGCCTGTTCTCGCCATGTAGCCGCTCCGCCTCCTTCTCCTGCAGCTGCAGCCGCTCGTGCGCGGCACCCAGCTCGTGTCGGCAACGCTGGAACTCGGCGTCGCGCTTCATTATGTACTGCTCGTACTCGGCCCTGTGGACGCCAGCGATTCAATGTCAGTACGAGTCCACCACAGTGGCTGCTGGATGGGAGGGGGACGAGCGCACCGTATCCGCGCGATCTCGGACTGCTTGACCTGCTCGAAGTAGTCGACGTGGCGCTGCGAGTACTTTGGCGCGTCCGCTGCACTCGCGCCGGCGCCAGTCACTCCCGAGGCGGCGTCCTCGCCCGCTCCAGGGACATCCACAGCGCGGAAGCGTTTCTTGCGCGCGCTCTCGTAAGCGTCGGTCGCCGACAGCAGGCGCGCACGCTTCTTCAGGCCCTCGGGGTACACTTCGCCACCATCAACAGTCCGTCAGCAAGATCCACACGCAGAGGAGTTCCCTCACTCAACGGACATTTACCTGGCGACGCGGCGATGGACGCCATTTCTCACAGGAACCGACCGCTTCTTCGCGAGTCCACGAGGTGGGAAGTAAGGATAGCGCGCGAGCTGCCTGAGCCTCAACGGAGGCCGGGGGAGGAGCGCTGGGGACAGGAAGAGCGGCGGCGGACAACGGCGGCGGACAGCGACGTCGGCGGGAGGCAGCAGCGGCCTCGTCTCGAGCTGGCACTTTCTATAGAAGAACGACAACAGGGGGGAAGAACGGTATGCCGTTTCCTTCGAGAATCGTACTTGAACGGGATGATACGATACGGATGCAACTGAACCAGTAATCACACATGGGTACACTTCACCTCACAGCATGTCAGCAAGGTCGAGGAAGCCTTTGCGCTCAGCGGCCTCGCGCGCAGTCAGCGCGTCCTTGTCCCGCGCGGAGAGCGATGCGCCGTGAGCGACCAGCAGCTGCACGCACTCGACGCGGTGCCACTCGACCGCGCAGTGCAGTGGCGTGCGGCGCAGCGACGCAATGTTCGGGTCGCCGCCGGCCAGCAGCAGCAGCTCGAGCACGCGCGCGTGGCCGTTCGCCGCCGCGTAGTAGATGGCTGTGCACTGGTCCGCGTCCGTCATGTTGACGTCCACGAGCGCGTTGTCCAGCAGCGCGCGCACGAACTCGGGCTTTCCCTCAACTGCAGCGTAGTGGAACGGGTGTCGCGCCATCACCTTGTCCACCTGCTCGTGCCCGAACGGATGCAACGAGACTTCGTACTTGACCAGCAGCTCGAGCATCTCGACCGATCCGTTGCCCGCGGCCTCGTGCCACACCGTGACGCCCATGGCGTCCACCACGTACTTGTCGGCCCCGTGTTCGAGCAAGAACGCCGCGACACCGGCAAATCCGCCCGCAACGGCCTCGTGCAGCGGCGAGTGGCGCGTACGGTTGCTCAGGTTCGCATTCGCATGAGCGTCCTCGACGAGAAACCGCACCATCTCCTCGTGGCCGTCCTGGCAGGCGAGGTAAAGTGGAGTCACGCCCATCTCATTCTGCTCGTCCACGTTCGCGCCGCATTCGAGCACGAAATACCGCGCGACGTCGAGGAAGTTGCCCTTGACCGCGTACATGAGCGGTGTGCGTCCCCGCGTCGTGTGGCAATCGACAAGCAGCCCGAAGTCCACGAGCGCGCGGCACACGTCGAGGTGGCCGTTGATGGCAGCTTCGTGCAGCGGCGTCCTCGCGTACTTCTTCCTGCCGCCAGCCAAGTGGACTTCGCCTGCGCCGAGCAGAAGCAACTTGTGCACCATATCAACGTGGCCCTCGCTTGCTGCCAAGTGCAGCGCTGTCGAGCCGTTGTGGTCCTGCGTGAGCTGCAGGAACTCCCGTCGCGCGGCATCGCTGGCGTCGATGAGTGTCTCGTCCTCCTGCAACAGGCGGTCCAGCGCTTCGCAGTCGCCAGCCTTGGCAAATTGCAGCAGCCGTGTGCCGCGGTCCACGCGTTGGTTGTCCTTCCACTTGGATCGGCGGCGTCCCATGGTGGTCGATGCTGTTCTCGAAATGAAAGGCTCACCACTTGCTGGAATGCCAATATCGGGAAGGCACAAGCACTTGGATATCAAAACACGGTGCAGTGTTTATGCTGTATCATACCTCCTAAATCCTGATACCTCTCGATGTTGCGCACGAACGGACTTGCATTCGTCGCCCAGCACGCCAAAATGCCAAGGCTGTGCGCAGGTATTGAGCTGCATCACTCTTCTTTCGGCTTCGGCACAGGCTTGAGCTCGAAGTCGTCGAGCAGCAGCTTTTGGGTCATTTTCTGCCAAGACGAGCAGTCCGATTGTCAACATCCAAGCTGAACGAGACCGACCATTCAGCAGAGCCTCCATCGCCCCCACAACTGTACTCCGACGATAGCACCGATGGTGGCAAAGGATCAAGGCCGTACCTTGTGCTCCTCGTCCAGGTTGAAAGATCGCATCGACTGGCTCTTGATGGCATGGTCGCGCGCCTCGTACTTGCCGCCGACAAACTGCAGAACGGCACAGCGACTGATAAGCACTTGTCACATCTTGAAGCGCACCGCAAGCGATGGCTTGCAGTCCCTGACGAAATTGCATCTAAGATGGCTTCCGCACCTGAGTGAGCCCCACGAAGCCGCCAACGATGAAGAGCACGAGCGGCAGTCCGATCTTGGCGAACTGGTTGGTCTTCTTGTGCTTCTTGGCCGGCGCTGGCCGCGTCGCGGCCGTCGCGAACCGGCGAGTGTAGCTGCGCCACATTCGCGCTTGCTTGATGGTCGGTCCACCTGCCTTTGCCACAGCAGTTTGTATCGATGCATGCTGCATCATTTTGCCCAATTGAAAGGCGTTATACATTATTTCAGCCAATGATGATGCATAATTGCCTGTGAAGCCTTCCCACCCATCACAAGCAACGTCGGCGATCATGCCGCAAGTGACCGTCAAGCAGTACCTGACCCTCTTTACGGCGGCGATGGGCTCGCTGTTCGCAGGCTCCAGCGCCATGCACGCGATCCTCAAGCCCGACCTGGTGCGTGTTTCATGCTTGGTTTGGTATTAGCTGCGGCGCCGACGCGCGCGGCAACAACCTCGAGAACTGCCTGAGTTTTGGTCGCTGTGTTTGCCAGTCTGACTGACGCAGCGCATTGCATTGTTCGCACTTGTTATGATAGACCATCCCAGTACTACCGAGAGAGCACGACGATCAAACAGAGAACGCATCAACACGTCCAGCATGATACGCTCCGTCGCTGGCGGGCCGTCGGAGATCAGATCTGGATGTGTGAGCAGCATCTCGAAGCACGAGTTCTATCGCCTTCAACGCGGGTGTGCTTCCTTTGATGGCTCATTTCTGTTGTTGCTGCCGCCGTTCGCGCTGTTGAAGCCGTCGCGCCTGGGGGAATGAATATAGAGTTGGGGTTAGCTCGCTGAGTGGTTCGTTTGCGTGGAAGCTGATTTAGCCAATTGGTGGCGCACCTTTTCCTGCTCTCGCAGTTGGTCGAGCCGTTCACGGCGACGACGCAGAACTTCTTCCTGCCGTCGACGTTCGACCACCTCGGGGAGCTGTTGATACAACCGACGACTGCGCTGCTTCATCTCTTGGTCTGGCACTTTAGCACGTCCTCCAGACGCCAGTCTGTCAAGCAGCGCCTGCTGCTCCTTGCGGAGTGGTGAAGAACGCGCAACGTCACCTGTCCGAGGACCTGGAGAAGATCTATCGGACGATCTATCGCTGACGTCTTCTTGATCCTTCCGTTGAGTCTCGTCGTGTTGTTTGCGCGACGGTTGATCTCGTTGTCGACTCTCGAGTTCCTGCTGGCGCTGTTTGGCTCGCTTGTGAAAGCCTGGGTGGCGCTTCTTGAAGGCTTCAGACAAAGATATGCCCGCATCACCACTGGTGTCAGTACCTGCGGCTGTTTGTACTGATGGCGGATGCTGTCGCTCACTTCCCGACAAACTCGAGCTATCAGAATAGGAGCTGCTGGACTGGTGCTTGAGCTCTTCATCGAACCCATCGAATGAGTGACTGTAGTTGCTCTCGTCGTCGATCTCTCTCTCCAGCAATGCATCTGGTGGCCCATCGACTTCAGAAGAAGCACGCGAGGAGGTGTGGGACCTGAAATTGCTGACGATCGGAGCCGGAGGTTGCGTCATGTCGATGCTGTTCAAAGGTGGAGGTGATACTGAGCGAAATTTGGCGGCAAGGTGTTCCGTCGTCGAACCGACATCCATCGAACCGACATCAGATGAGCGAACGGAGCCAAATGAGCGCTCGCTTGCAGATTGTTTCGGGGACGACAGCCGGGATCCCTGATTTGAGGCGATGAACTCGTCATGTTCGCTTCCACTATGCCTCTCGAGCAGTTCCAAATTGTTGTCGCTGGAACCCGACGATCTGCCTTCCATTTTGCTGTGGGGAAACTTCGGTGAAGTCGAGATCGCTGACGACGGCGTCGACTCTGGCGAAGCAAGTGAAGCTTGCAAATGCGCCATTGGCGCGGGTGGCTTGCTCATGTCAGTATCACCGAAAACCCTCGCAGGCAGGTAGATCGAAAGTGGAATCGCTTCTTGTGCTGCCGAAGCCATGTCGACCAGGTAGTTGAAGTGATTGTCAATCGAGAAGCTGGAATCAGACGAATACCGACTTTTCAGCGCTTCGTCGCCGTCGTCGTTCGGATTCATAGTTTCCGAGAGGCTCGACGTGCTTCTGTTCAGTATGTTCTGCTTTTCCAAATTGGATATCCCAGCCGAGTCTGTCTGCATGGGGGCCACTCGTGATATCTGGCCACCATATTCATCACGGAGGAGCTTCCGCCGCGTACCCGTCGCTAGAGCAAGCTGCACAGCAAACCCAATACTTGATCGGCTGGAACCGCCGTCGGATAACATATCCGAATCAACACTGGCGTCATGGTCCTCTGCTAAACTGTACTGCAGCAGTGATACATCCGGCTCAGCTCTAGCGGCTGACGATGCTTGTTGCTGAGCACGTCCAACACTTGCGCCCGGATCATCCAAGGTACTGACTCGATCCTGTCCGACCAACTCTATGGCACCGAGCTCACGGCCTTCAAGCTCGTTACGGCTGCGTGATTCGAGGGTCGCTCTAGGTTGTGGGTCATGTTCATTCGACTTGTGATCCCCTTCGAATATGTGCAGCGTTGCGCTCTCCATCCTTCCCAGACGAGGCTCTTCAAGCTGCACCGCGTATTGCCGCGAGTCTTCATCCATGTCTGCGCCAGGGGATCCCTGTCGACCTCTAACAAACATCGGCACCAGTTTGTTCACGAAGCTGTCATTTCCAAGCAGGCGACTCGAGTCCAGACTGTCATCGAAGGAACTCTGCGAATCTGAAGCTGGCAGAGAATACTGAACAAGCGATGATGCTCCCGCACTTCTCCGCCGGGAACGCAGTGCCATCTGACGCAGGTACGCGTCTCCTGGTGTAGGTATTGGAGATGCATACTTTCCACTTGGACGGAATTCAGCTGTGTCAGGAACGGCATATTCACTGCTCGACGAGGAGATTGAGCTGAGAAAAGATATATCGCGCTCACCAATCCGTGCATCATAGTTGCTGCGAATATGACGATCATCAATGGCGGCACTGGTGTCGGATAGAATCGATCTTGACAATGCAGACCGGTCGGAATGGTCCAAATCACCGACTTCGTATTCATCGACAACTTCCGGGATATCAACAGCAGGTGCGCGTCCTCTGATACGGTCATCTTGTTCGCCCACAAAATCACCGAGCTGTTCTCTGAATTCTCCATCAGTTCGAAAGCGCTCTGTAGGCGGCTTATCAGCATCAACGCGATCCATATGAGTGTCAAAGCCAGCACTGGTCCCAGATAGAATCGACCTCGACAGTGCAGATCGGTCAGATCGATCCAAATCACCGACTTCATACTCATCAACAGCTTCCGAGGTACCAGTAACAGATGCGCGTCCTCTGATACGGTCGTCTTGTTGCCCAGCAGGCTTATTGCGCAGCTCTCCAAAGTCTCCACCGGTTCGAATGACCCGTGTAGATGTTTTACTAGCATCAATGTGATCCATATGAGTGTCAATGGCGGACCTGGTATCAGATAGAATCGACCTTGACAATGCAGATCGGTTAGACTGGTCCAGATCACCGACTTCGTACTCATCGACAACTTCCGAGATACCAACAACAGACGCACGTCCTCTTGTACGGTCGTCGTGTCTGCCCTCACTGGGACGAGTAATAGAGTCACCGCGCACACCTTCGAAGACTTCATCGGTTCCGAATCGCTGCGTAGATGGTTTACCGGCATCAACGTGATCCATGTGAGTGCCAAAGTCAGCACTGGTGTCAGATAGAATCGATCTTGGCAATGAAGACCGGTCAGATTGATCCAGATCGCCGACTTCATACTCATCTACAACTCCCGAAACACCAGCAACAGACGTTCGCTGTCTGATACGATCGTCTGGTTTGCCGACAAAATCACCGAGCAGTTCTCTGAATTCTCCATCAGTTTGAAAGCGCTCAGTAGATGGTTTACCAGCATCAACGTGATCTATATGCGTGTCAATGTCAGCACTGGTGTCAGATAATATTGACGTTGACAATCTGCGATGCGAGGGTAACCCTTGTCTGGGACGCTTCATCCTCAGGTTCAGGACTTGTTGTAGCTGATTTTCGAGTTCTGTGATCGAGTTCTCGTCGCTCTCTTCATCAATGTCAACGGCGTCAACTTCCTCAACTAATATTGACGAATGTGGTTCAGTGCCATTGCCACCAAGTGGAGACGTATCACCCACTCTTGTCGGCATCACAGCATCAAGTCTTTGGCTCCAAGAGTTCGATATGGCAGCATCCAGTTGATCATCACGATCGATATCTTCAGCCAGCTCCTTCCCCAGTGACTCGGCTAACTCAGCATGAGTCTGTGTGCGATCGGATACGAATGCATCACTTGACTTCCGTTGTCGTTCATCCTTCGGCCGGCGGGTCTCCTTGACTTCAGCTGCCTCGTTCGTTGGTTCATTCAGCTCACTTGGTTTGCCCAGATCTGCCAGATCCTTCGTGTACCTTTGAGGTTGCTCCTGTCCCAACTCATCGTCCTTGCCGATAGTTTTGGGACGCTGCACAGATTTGTTGAAGTCGCTGTCTAGTGCATCCACCTGTGAGTCGGTATCGAACGGTTTCGCGACTCGAAGTCTGTCCTTCTCAATGTCAGCGGCTACAAGACGGCTAGGACTGAACTTCTCTCCTGCCTGCTCTTCGTCACTTCCAACAGAGAATACGGACAGTTCCCCAGAGTCTTCTTCATCAATCTCGAAGAGCCGTGCAAATGCCTTCTCAGCGTGTATGCGATCCATACGACCTGTAGGAGCACCAATGGGATGGTCTCCACGATCCTCTGCAGAGTGCGCTTGTCGCTCGATTTTGTCGACTGATGCAAGCCATTCCATCGCCTTGTCGCCCTCCTCGCGAGACTTCAGAACGTTCAAGGCATCAGCTCCTCGGTCATCCGCGACACTGTCGTTCTGCGCTTTCACGGCACGCTTGTGCTCGAGTTGCTTATCCACTTCATCCAGGTACGCCACGGCTTCGTCAATTCCATTCATTGCCGTAGGGTGCCGCATGTTGTGTCGGATAACTGTGACGTCCGGCCGTGAATGACTGCCACTCTGTGGTCTGTACGGCGGCAGGCAATGCGTCCGTGTGAACCGATAGGCAGATACATCGCTCTCGTGCGGCCGTCGCATCGTTACGACCTCCTCGACTGCGTTTTCCTGCCGCAGACGCTCTGCCACCGCGCTATCTTGCTTTGCCTTGGCCTGAGCCTCGCGTTCCTTGGTAGCGTGCTCGTTCGCCTCGCGCCTTTGCTGAGCAGCCAGGTCGCGCAGCCGCGTCAGGTTGTGCTGCACCTCCCAGCGTCTCGCGAGTCGCGCCTTCTCCTGCTCTTCATGCAAGCGGATGGCGTGTCCAGATCGATGCTTGCCCACCACTTCGCCGTTGAACCTCCACTTGAGCGCCTCCTCGTTCGCGTCCTCGAGCAACTCGAGCAGTTTGTCACGCGCATTGCGCTGCGCCGAGCCCATTCCCTGCAGCGACCGCTGGTACCGCTCGTGGAGTTCAGTGAGCAGCATTTCCTGGCGCAGCGTCCACTCGACGAGTGTCTCCTTCGACCGCTTGCCGCGCATCCTGTCCAGGTTCTCTCGGTACCGCCGCGTCACCTGCTGCGCGAGACGCCGCTCCTGCGCGCGCACCTCCAACAGGCGCCGCCGCCGCTGCGCCGCCTCGTCCTGGCGCGTGTAGAGCTCGATCTCGCCAGCGCTGAGCGGGACCTGGCCGCGCTTGCCTCTGCCCTTGCGCGCATGCGACTGGTGTCGGCCGAGCGCCGGCTTGGACGCCATGGCGGCGACGAGTTCGTCCGCCGAAGCCAAACGCCTGTCTGGGCATGCGGCAACAGCGCGCGGTTTTTGAAAATGCAATTTGCAGCAGCTGTCGACAAAATTACAGCAATAGCCAATCATTGACTGTTATTTGGGGGAATATTTTGGAAACAATTGTAAAGTCCATTCAAGCAAGCAGCGGCGCATTCATTCCGCTGGTGCAAAAGCGCGATGCATCAAACAAAGATTTCAAGTTGAGAGGCATCAGATTGCCAATGCTGCCGACCCAACAAGCGCCGACACCAGGGTCCGCTGTTGCATGGTTCGCTTACTAATCCGCTTTAGCCACAGCGCCAACCATGGCAGACTGTGTGGCGCGTTCCGTGCGATTCGCCAGCATGCATCCCGAGGCCATGTCCAAGGCTCTGCTTGATACGAAGCGTACTGCCATAACTTTGAGAACCTGAGCTTCGATCAAGTGCACGCGCGTTCGGTACGTCAGCAAGGACCGCATCCACTTGCAACAGCAACGAAGCACGCCAGATTGAAATGCTATGCAGTCTTAAATTTGAAGGCGTTGTCTCGCCACAGAGGATCACGCTATGGAACGAAGAGGATATGCACACTTGGACGCTTGCACAGCTCAGAACTTCTTGCCCACGAGCGCCGCCTTGGTCGTGCTGATCAGCACGTCCACCACCGACGGGTCGGCGAGCGTCGACGTGTCGCCCAGCGAGCTCTCCTCGCCATGCGAGATCTTGCGGAGCACGCGGCGCATGATCTTGCCGCTGCGCGTCTTGGGGAGGCCGGGAACCATGACGATCATGTCCGGCGTCGCGAAGGCGCCAATGTGGCCGCGCACCTGCTGGACGAGCTCCTTCTCAACCTCTGGCGATGGCTTCGCGCCATTCACGAGCGTCACGTAGCAGCAAATGCCTTCGCCCTTGATGCGGTGAGGGATGCTGCAGAACACAAAAGTCAGTTGATGACACCAATTGCATGAAACCAAGAACGGAACACATACCCGATAACAGCGGCTTCGGCGATCAGGGGGTGCGCCACGAGCGTGCTCTCAAGCTCGGCCGTGCCGATGCGGTGGCCAGAGGTGCACAGCACGTCGTCGATGCGGCCGGTGATGAACAGGTACCCGTCCTTGTCGCGACGGACGCCGTCGCCCGTGAAGTACAATCCCTTGTGCGTCGCCATGTACACCTGGAGGTAGCGGTGGTGGTCGCCGTACACGGTGCGGGCCATGCCCGGCCACGGACGGCGGATGCACAGCTGCCCTTCGACGTCATTGCCCTTGATCTCGTTGCCGACATCGTCCGTCACGACAAAGTCAATGCCGAAGAACGGCTTCGTGCACGACCCAGGCTTCATCGGGGTGGCACCAGGGAGACCAACGCCAATGTGCCCACCAGTCTCCGTCTGCCAGTACGTGTCAGCAATGTAGCACTTCTTGTCGCCGACGACCTCGTAGTACCACCTCCACGCCTCCGGGTTGATTGGCTCACCCACACTGCCAAGGATCTTCAGGCTCGATCGGTCGTACTCGCGAACCTTCTCGTCGCCCTTGGCCATCAGCGCGCGGATCGCCGTCGGCGCCGTGTAGAACTTGGTCACCTTGTAGCGCTGCACCAGGTCCCAGTAGCGACCGTGGTCAGGGTACATCGGCGTGCTCTCGAACAGCAGCGTGGTCACACCGTTGGCCAGCGGACCGTACACGATGTAGCTGTGGCCAGTGATCCAGCCGACGTCGGCAACGCACGCGTAGATGTCATCCGGCTGCAAGTCGAATGTGTACTTGGCCGTCAGCATGGTGTAGAGCAAGTAGCCAGCCGTCGTGTGCGCAATGCCCTTGGGAGTGCCCGTCGAGCCGGACGTGTACAGGATGAACATGGTGTCCTCCGAGTTGATGAACTCGGCGACGCAGTACGGCCGGTGGCGCTTCAGCTCCTCCGTCATGTCAATGTCGATCTTCGGGTTCATCTTGACGTTCGGGTTGCCCGTGCGCTTGAACACGAACACGTTGCGCACAAAGTCGAGGCCGTCCACCGCGCGGTCCACGATCTGCTTGAGCGGCAGCGTGCGGCCGCCGCGCTTGCCCTCGTCGCTCGTGAACACCCACTGCGAGTGCGCGTCGACGATGCGGTCGTGGAGCGCGTCGGCAGAGAAGCCCGCGAAGACGACGCTGTGCACGGCGCCGATGCGCGTGCACGCCAGCATGGTGAAGACCGTCTCGGGGATCATGGGCATGTAGATGGCCACCGTGTCGCCCTTGCGCACACCGGCGTGCTTCATCGCGTTCGCCACGCGGCACGTCTCCTCCAGCAGCTCCGTGTACGTGATCTTGCGGCCCTCGCCGACCTCGTCGGCCTCCCAGATGATCGCGATCTTGTCGCCGCCGTGGTTCTTCACATGGCGGTCGATGCAGTTGTCGCTCACGTTCAGCTGGCCGTTGAGGAACCACGCGACGTCGCCCTTGTTGACCGTCCCCACGACCGTCTGGTCGAAGTCGCGGAACCACGAGAGGTTCTCGCGCGCGAGCTCGCCCCAGAAGCCCTCCGGGTCCTCCAGCGAGCGCTTGTACCAAGCCTCGTACTGAGCCTCGCCCTTGATGTGCGCGCGTTTCGCGACCTCCTCAATCACAGGGTAGACACCGCCGTGGCTCACTCCCGCGCTGTCACCCATCGTTACGTTGCGGACGCTCTTGCAGTTACCGATGGTCGCTGGTGGGGCTGGCGCTGCTGAAGAAGGAGCGCTTGGTGCGGAGGACGCAGATTGGAATGTGACGCTCTCCATCCGCGGACTGCACTGCAGCGCCTCGGTCGTCCTCGGAAAGATGCTCCTGCTTGGGGCTGGCCGGCCGTGGGCAGGACAGGGTTCAAGCCGGCTGGTTCCGCCAGTCCGGAGGTGGGCACACGTTGAACTTTGGCACTGCATTTGTGTTTTTAACAAAAAACCTCGGCGTTTGACCAACCTCCACTCAGTGAACATTCTCTCCCTGCGTATTTCGACCAGGTCGAACGGTCATTCACTATATCAAACGCAGAGCTGGCGACTTGACGAGCTCATTCATAACGCAAACACACTATAGCGAGGTGTTCGAAGATCGGCTGTCAAGCGATCCATCGGTGTGAAACGCAATTCGCCCATTGCGTTTCATCCCACGTGTTGAGGTTAAACGGTCAGCATACTGTTCTATCTCATTTAAGTTCGAATCGGAACGGCAGCGTATTCGGCTGACGCGCAAGAAGAGCCTCCGAGTTCAACGAGGAACCTTGCGTTCCTCACTGAAAGGCGCGCGCCAGGATGCCACGCAGGTCTGGGGAGCACGTTGAAGTCGACTGCAACCCCAGCGGGCAAGGGCTGAAGCGGTGTCAACAGATCGACTGAGTCTCGGGAGAGGGAGACGCACCATTGAAGCACGGCCACCAAAACGCAAGTGTGCCTTGACCCGGAGCGTGTCTGTCCATCCTACCTCTCCTGGCGGAAGTGCAAGCTTGCGTTTTCGCTAGGTGCGGATGCCGCATTTCTGGCTGATGGCGCGGCTGGGAAGAGCCGCAAGCGGCGTGGATGCGATCGGAAGCGAGCGAGCGGCTCGTGTTGAGTGACGATTACACAGAGGTCGCCCCTCCAGCATCATGTTGAAGTTCAAACCCAACGAAGGCGAAAGCTGTGGCCGACTGACTGTACAGTACGCATGGCGTCGAGTCCGGCGTGAAAAAACTTGTCGTGAGGTGGTCTGGCGGTAGGTTGATGTCCCGAAGGAAGCGGACGTGGTCGAGGCAGGCTCGCTCCGTCATATCGTGAAGCACGACGTTAAACCCACTCAAGGTGGTACAGCGCGAGGACGAAGGGGTGGCGGCCCATCTCCTCGCATCCGCCACGTTTCGTGCACACGTCGCACGAGGTTGAGTTGGCGTGGCGACCGGCTTCAGGTTCATTGTGGAGCAAGCGATCAGTCCAGCCTGGTTGCGTTCTACGGAGGCTGTCCCTCTGTGTCCCATGGGACAGTTACAGCGCAGCAGCTTCTAGCGGTGAGCCGAGTCCCCACGCCACCCTGATCTCAGAGGCACGTCCCTGTGAGCCTGTCCGATGGGTGTACAACCCAGAGCGCCGGCTGAGGATACGCTCTCGGTCAAGTCGTGCGACTGATTGCTCGTTGCATGAACAAACAGCACCTTGGTAGCCGTACATCTCTAGCCAATTGCGCCGTTCACCAGCAGGACTGGCGTCGGTCTCGCCGTCCTTGCCGTCCACTTGGATGACCGCTCTGGATTGCGCTATTCGGTCGTGTATCGCGCGCACCTCGACGCCAGCGAGGCTTTTGGACGCACAATCGCTATCTCCGAGCGACGATGTGTTTGAGGTGCTATCTCGAGCACATTGTTGAATACCGAGCCGACGATCCTCAATCGCACTCCCCCATGTTAGACCACCTCCTAGAAGACAGCGGCACTGCATGTAGGACGATACGCTGACAGCTTGCACCTACTACTGATGTGTGTCCCGATCGTCAGAGGGATAGTGCTGCTGATCATACGCTAGACCCCCAGAACGAGAACCTCACCGCCGATATGCGCCTCACCCCAAGACACGACGACACTCGTTCGGCTTTTGACTTGTACGCAAAAGCTCAGCTACTTTGCTATCGGACTAGCTCCGGCTCTTCGCTGCGCGCATTTGCTGGTCCGGCAGAGCTAAATGATGGTCGCAGCTAGTGCACACTCCGGAACGCATTTTGCGTTTGCCTCGCTTCTTGCCGCCACTTGTCAGCTTGAAGTGCTGCTCGCATTTTAAAATACGGTGAGTGTTCGGACTAAGTCGCCATAACACGATGCGTTTCTGTCTGGACGGTCGCGCTGGCCTTTTTTCCATGGACAAGCTTTCTCGGTGCCTTCTCATGCCCACCAAGTGACGGGGACATCACGTCGGACTGTGCGCAACCAATGGCATCAATGCTCAAGCGGTGTCGCGCAGACAGCGGCTCCGACAAGTGCGCGGTCACGGAACTCTCACTGGTACACCGGCGGCACCCCATGTCGCTCGAGAACGTGCTGAACACCAACCAGTGCGAGAGCGAGGCGGACGACAATGCCATCGACACCTTCGCGATGGCTAACGATGTCGAAGCCTGCAGCGGGGACAACCAAGAAGGCGTAGATGAGCTCGACCGACAGTGCCAGCGCCTGGCCGAGCTGATTGCGGGCTCCAAACACCTCGTGGCGTTCACTGGAGCTGGAGTTAGCACGTCAACTGGCGTCCCGGACTACCGCGGCGAGAACGGGATCCGCACCAAGAAGTTCGACAAAAAGAAGGGGAGCAAGCGGCAGAAAGTCGATGAAGGCGAAGAGGGGGATGTGGAGATCCCGGACTTCAACTCGCTCGTGCCGTCGCCGACGCACATGGCCCTGTTCGAGCTCTACCGGCTCGGACTGCTCAAGCACGTCGTGTCCCAGAACGTGGACAACCTGCATCTCAAGAGCGGACTGCCAGCTCACGTGCTTACCGAGGTGCACGGAAACGCGACCCACGCCAAGTGCGAGACGTGCGAGAAGATTTACACGCGCGACTTTCCCTGGACGGGTCTCTGCGACGACCCCGCGTGCGTGAGCACCAAGCGCTCCATTGAGCAGAGGCTCCGCGCGCGCACTCGACACGGCAACGGCCGTCTCAAGCGGAATGTGATCGGTTTTGACGAACCACTGGGCGACATCGACCTGGCCATTGACGAGTGTGAGGCCGCCGACGTCGCGCTGGTGCTGGGCACATCGCTGCGCGTGGAGCCGTTCTGCGAGATGGCGGGCGAGTTCGCCGAGACGCTCGCGATCGTGAACCTCCAGCCGACGACGCAGAAGCTGGACCGCCGCGCGGAGGCGACGGGTGTGCGGCTGCACGAGAAGTGCGACCTCGTCATGGAGAAGGTGATGAAGTTCCTGATGCAGAACCCAGAGTACGAGATCCCGCGGTGGACGGGCGAGCATCCCACCGAGGTGTTTTACCCCGAGCACGAGGAGAAGACTCTCGTCAACGTGCTGGCGGGGCGTGTTCTATCATGACGGATCGAATACTCGAGAGATCATCACTGTGTGATGAACAAAGTATTGTTCAGCATGGTCGGGATAGATATCGCGACTGGGTTTTTGTGTTCGATAAATTATACGCTGTGAGCTTGAACGGATTGTCGTAATCCGAGTTCGTTGTTGCGATATGCTCAGTTCTGCGAATAACCCACCGAGGCGACGCTTCCTGCCATAACGCTCAAAAGCTCTTCAATGACGGCGGCGTCAAGGACTCGCAGGGCACAAACCCAACAACTCGGTGATGAGAGTGAGGACGATAGTCGAGCGCGGGGTGTTGAGGACAGCAGCGGGTCTGGAGCCAAGAATGACCATTACAGAGATCATTCTAGCGGGAGTACCGGCCAAAGCTCGGGGTCAAAGGCCGCAGAGATTGCTCGGCGAGTACTGAGTGATCTGAACGATCTCCTCGACGAGGAACTTGATGCCGACGGAGAGTTCTCCGGCAGTGATGATGGCAATGAGAACGACGGCCAGACTGGCGTTTCGCTGGAGGAATTATCTCTCGCCATCGACACGGCAATCTATCGGTATCGTCCGACGAACCCAGCCCACAAAAGTCGATCAATTGCTCGCTACGACTCTATCGAGCCATCTCGCACTCGTATTGAAGATAGCCTACCGTCACGATTGCCCGATGAGGTTGCCCAGTCGATTGCGCAATTCCAGCGTATTCTTCAGGACAAGGTGGAACATTTTCACCAGCACACGGAGAGCGTGGTAGATAGCCCCTTCGGGAGCCCACAATCTTCGCACTCGACCTGTTCCTGTCAAAAAGGACAGCACCAGCATGGAGTAAAAGAACGCGACCTGTCAAGGTCCTGGGTTTCGAGTCAGCCATCGGTGAATGAATATCGTCCCCCATTGTCCCCTTCCGATGATGGATTTGGAGACCGAGATTCGTCCAAAGAGCACATCCCACCGGTCAAAATCAGCACGCATGATCAGCAACAGCAAACAGCGATACTCTGCACAAGGGACCAAACGACAACAACAAGCGAAGTGGCTGAGCCTGTGCAAGATCACTTTATGTCGACAATGGGATCTCTGCAGCCTGCACCGTCGCATGTTGAGGATCCACGCTCAGTTGATGAGTGGACAAACACCACCCCGTGGCAGTATCGGCGACGGTCGAAACAGTCTGACGCATTTTCATACCCGCAATCGCTTCCGCCGTCCTGGCCACCGTCACACTCTTCGAGTAATGGTGCTTCGGTATCGTCGAGCAATAACTGCAGTGCATCTCAACAGCCCAAGTCAACTGAATTAGCCAGTGACAGTGTCGATCGAAGCGAAGAAGTTACTCCCTCGCCGCCACCAGAGCGACAGCATGAGGTATATGCATTGTTGGCTCCTGTTGATGTTGTCGCTGCGAATCGCTAACTCATTTTGCCAGCCTGATTTAGGCAATAGGAGCGCCGTTGAAGACACACCGAGATTTGTTGAACATACCTCGGGCGATCTCCAACAATACGAGACCTCATCTGCTCAGCGTGCGCGCTCGCCGTTGTGGGAGCTTGATTTGTCGAACTTCAACCCCTAGGCATCTTGGATGGCGGTCGTCGTCAAGGTAGATCGTCGCGAGCATATACTCCTTCATTGGTGAATGAGCTTCGCCGCAGTCACCCGTATGTTGGTCGGCGATGGCAATTAGTACGATTCGCATGTTGTTCCCTCTGGATGAATTGTCGCTTGCCGAGGACAGTACATCTTGCAATATCTCACGTCTCAATCTCATACTACGTGCTCGAAATATACGCCTCAGTTCGTCGTATTCAGCGACTCAGTCAAGCTCATCGCGTTGTATTCCAACAAACTCAACTGCCCGACAACAAAAGCTCACATTCGTTGACATGGGAACCTCAATTGTCTGAATTTACTCTGTCGGCGAAGTAACAGCCAACCTCTTCCTAAGCAATTTGGGTTTTCACATTGCCGACTGCGCCTCCGATTCACGCTGCTTTCGCATTTCTTCGACGGAGTCCGGCAGTTTCTGGTTTTTATAATCCCGCACCAAAGCCGCGCTAATACTTCCGAGAACCATCATGCTAGCCGTGACGACGAGCAGGGTCGTAACATGAGGCGGAGGTCCCACAAGATACCCGTTGACGAACTGCGCAATCACGGAAGCAGCTCGGCCACCCGAGGCGAGCGTACCCATACCGGTCGTCCGAACATCGGTCGGGAACGACTCGGTCGACATGAGATCGATCGCGTTCCACCCAGCAGTGGTGAACGCGTTGAACCCTCCGGCCAGCAGCACGATCGCAATCGCTGTCCCGCTAGAGACAACGCTGGAAGACGAGTTCACGTACGCAAATCCAGCGGCACACCCGGCTGCGAGAAACAGAGAAATTGCCAGAAACATTTTGCCACCGAGTTTGTCCATCAACAGCGCGCTGCGAAGCATAAATAAAAGGTGAGATCATTTCGTATAGCCAACTGCGTAGAACCGTCTCACCTCAAGATATTCCCTGGCAGATTAGCAGCAGCGTAAATGAATGCGTTGGCAAATGGGTCCGAGAGGTTGATGCGCTGGAATAGGACAGTGATCCACGTGGCCATCCCATACGACCCGAAGCTGAGGCACGACCACGACGTGAATAACGACACCGTTGTCGCTCGAAGGACGGGATCGAAGAGGAGCGCGAACGACTCCAAGACAGATCGCCTGGGCGGTGCAGTCTTCGGTTGTTCAGATGAATCGGAGTGGTGAGGACTGAAATCGGCAATAATCTCGCCGTTAGTCGCCGGGGAGAGGTAAGGAGACAGTAAACTTGTCTCTTCCGTTGCACCAAGCATCCCTCCAATGCCGCGGTTGTGGTTCACGAGCCGGATCTGGTTGACGACTTCTTCAGCGTCGGAGAACTGGCGATGGCGCGCAAAGTACTGCGCACTCTCGGGAACGTACAAGTACGTAAGCCACAAGCACATGAACGCTGGACTCGACGCCACAGCCGCAAACGCTCGCCAAGAATAACGCGTATCGGGGTTCCCCAGCATAACCCATGCGAGACCAGCAGTGAACACGGATCCCTGTCACCGCAAAAACACACCAAATGATGAGAACGTTCTTATCCTGCTCGCAGTCGGCGCTGCATTCTCACATACCACCATCCAATAGGACGCAACGAGTGTCACGTAAAAGCCGCGGCGGTGGGCTGGCACGTGCTCTGAGCACAGTGTGAACATGGCGGGCACTGTCCCGCCAATACCTGATGGGTGTCACGGGTTGTAGCTGATTAGTGAGGGATGATTCATGATAACTTAAACAACCGACCTTACCAACGCCCGCAAGAGTGCGACACAGGATGAGACCGTAGATATCAGGAGCCAATGACGACAGCAACGCGAACACCGCGTTGATCACTAGAGAGTACAGCAAGCTGGTGCGACGCCCGATCTTGTCGCTCAGCGGACCAAACACGACGCCACCGATGAACATTCCCGCGAAAATAGCAGCTGCGAGTGCACCTATATCGACAACAGACGTTCCGGTCTGTGAGAAGCGCAATCACCACGACAGCCATTCGCGTTTGCGGCGACGTACTTTGCTCAGCACGCGACAGTGAGCCCTCACGGTCCTCGTACACAGCAAGGATATATCCGATGGAGAGGATCTCGATCGCGTCGGCAGCGTTTCCTAGCCCCAATATCCTGACACCAACAGCACCACCGCAGAGTAAACGCGTGCCCGAACCGGCTGTGATGAAAACGCTGGTACCCACAGGACAGTTCGGAGATGAAAGTACCCATCAGGGGTCCCTGCGATCGCCTGGGAGGCAACAAGCGACGTCAGCAATAGATCCTCTTGAAGGTAGCAAGCTAGCGACATGCGGGCCGTGTGGTGGAGAGGGGGGAGGGAGAGGCGTCGACAGATTACCTCTTGAATGCGCTGGAATCGAGTCGCCTTCGCCTTGGAGGTGGTCATCGTGCGAAGGCAGCACCAAAAGCTGCACCAAAATTGCCAAATCTTCGAATAACGTATTTGCATGAGAGATTGGTAATGCGTTATTTGAGATTCGATATTGGCATTTCATATCTGGTCCGTCAAATAATTAACATTGAGGTTTATTCAGCAAATCACCGTTATTATATATCGGATTAACAGCATTCGTATCCGTTATATAAGTGAAATGGACGCAGTTCTTAAGTTACGAGTGATTAGCTATCTCGCAAATTTTGCTCATTCCGAATATAACTATTTGGTCGTCACACAGGAGGCAGGGGCATTTGCTCTTCAGCACATCGTTGACGGGTGAGATGTCGTCACCATGAACTATTGATCGAATTAAACTAAAGAGAATTGTACAAACCCACACATGTAAATTTCTCATTGCAGCTCTTACATAAGATGCGTATTATATTACAAGTTGAATTCATTTGCCAACAACATTTAAATTTAGTCAATATCGAGAATTCTACTGATTCGCAAAGAATACAACCCCAATATCAATTCTAATTTCCAAACCGTCACAAAACACAACATTTTCACACATACTCGCAAATCGAAAACCACACACACCACAAACAAAACAACACACAACACAACATACACATACCATACCATTGCCGACCACATCAAAATACAACACAACAACAACGACTACACAAAATACACACTCATTAACACATTACACTACATTCAACCCACACGTGCGCCAAACGCCTTTACATCATGCCAGCCGACATCGCGCACACCGAAACAGCCTCCCACGGATCGCCACAACTCTGGCCGCATTCAGAATCGACAAACGAACACTAATTCGATATACCACAATTTTACCATCTACAACCCTTTCTTTATCGTTCCTTCCACACGTGCAAAACACGTCGCTGCGCTACAAAATGCACACACGCATGGACAAGCAGACGCGCACAGTCCGACAGTATTGCAATGCTGCAGTCCGACAGACAAACAGACAGACAGACAAACAGACAAACAGACAAACGGCGCGTCGACAGCTCGATAGCTCGATGGCGAGTGCAGTCGGTCGGGTGGAGGCATTTACAAAACGAGCGCGAGACCGGATTCGAACCAGTGACCCTTCGAGCTGCAATCGAACGCTCTACCACTGAGCTACCCGCGCTTCCAAACATTCACAAAACACAACATTTTCACACATACTCGCAAATCGAAAACCACACACACCACAAACAAAACAACACACAACACAACATACACATACCATACCATTGCCGACCACATCAAAATACAACACAACAACAACGACTACACAAAATACACTCATTAACACATTACACTACATTCAACCCACACGTGCGCCAAACGCCTTTACATCATGCCAGCCGACATCGCGCACACCGAAACAGCCTCCCACGGATCGCCACAACTCTGGCCGCATTCAGAATCGACAAACGAACACTAATTCGATATACCACAATTTTACCATCTACAACCCTTTCTTTATCGTTCCTTCCACACGTGCAAAACACGTCGCTGCGCTACAAAATGCACACACGCATGGACAAGCAGACGCGCACAGTCCGACAGTATTGCAATGCTGCAGTCCGACAGACAAACAGACAGACAAACAGACAAACAGACAAACGGCGCGTCGACAGCTCGATAGCTCGATGGCGAGTGCAGTCGGTCGGGTGGAGGCATTTACAAAACGAGCGCGAGACCGGATTCGAACCAGTGACCCTTCGAGCTGCAATCGAACGCTCTACCACTGAGCTACCCGCGCTTCCAAACATTCACAAAACACATTTTCACACATACTCGCAAATCGAAAACCACACACACCACAAACAAAACAACACACAACACAACATACACATACCATACCATTGCCGACCACATCAAAATACAACACAACAACAACGACTACACAAAATACACACTCATTAACACATTACACTACATTCAACCCACACGTGCGCCAAACGCCTTTACATCATGCCAGCCGACATCGCGCACACCGAAACAGCCTCCCACGGATCGCCACAACTCTGGCCGCATTCAGAATCGACAAACGAACACTAATTCGATATACCACAATTTTACCATCTACAACCCTTTCTTTATCGTTCCTTCCACACGTGCAAAACACGTCGCTGCGCTACAAAATGCACACACGCATGGACAAGCAGACGCGCACAGTCCGACAGTATTGCAATGCTGCAGTCCGACAGACAAACAGACAGACAGACAAACAGACAAACAGACAAACGGCGCGTCGACAGCTCGATAGCTCGATGGCGAGTGCAGTCGGTCGGGTGGAGGCATTTACAAAACGAGCGCGAGACCGGATTCGAACCAGTGACCCTTCGAGCTGCAATCGAACGCTCTACCACTGAGCTACCCGCGCTTCCAAACATTCACAAAACACAACATTTTCACACATACTCGCAAATCGAAAACCACACACACCACAAACAAAACAACACACAACACAACATACACATACCATACCATTGCCGACCACATCAAAATACAACACAACAACAACGACTACACAAAATACACACTCATTAACACATTACACTACATTCAACCCACACGTGCGCCAAACGCCTTTACATCATGCCAGCCGACATCGCGCACACCGAAACAGCCTCCCACGGATCGCCACAACTCTGGCCGCATTCAGAATCGACAAACGAACACTAATTCGATATACCACAATTTTACCATCTACAACCCTTTCTTTATCGTTCCTTCCACACGTGCAAAACACGTCGCTGCGCTACAAAATGCACACACGCATGGACAAGCAGACGCGCACAGTCCGACAGTATTGCAATGCTGCAGTCCGACAGACAAACAGACAGACAAACAGACAAACAGACAAACGGCGCGTCGACAGCTCGATAGCTCGATGGCGAGTGCAGTCGGTCGGGTGGAGGCATTTACAAAACGAGCGCGAGACCGGATTCGAACCAGTGACCCTTCGAGCTGCAATCGAACGCTCTACCACTGAGCTACCCGCGCTTCCAAACATTCACAAAACACAACATTTTCACACATACTCGCAAATCGAAAACCACACACACCACAAACAAAACAACACACAACACAACATACACATACCATACCATTGCCGACCACATCAAAATACAACACAACAACAACGACTACACAAAATACACACTCATTAACACATTACACTACATTCAACCCACACGTGCGCCAAACGCCTTTACATCATGCCAGCCGACATCGCGCACACCGAAACAGCCTCCCACGGATCGCCACAACTCTGGCCGCATTCAGAATCGACAAACGAACACTAATTCGATATACCACAATTTTACCATCTACAACCCTTTCTTTATCGTTCCTTCCACACGTGCAAAACACGTCGCTGCGCTACAAAATGCACACACGCATGGACAAGCAGACGCGCACAGTCCGACAGTATTGCAATGCTGCAGTCCGACAGACAAACAGACAGACAGACAAACAGACAAACAGACAAACGGCGCGTCGACAGCTCGATAGCTCGATGGCGAGTGCAGTCGGTCGGGTGGAGGCATTTACAAAACGAGCGCGAGACCGGATTCGAACCAGTGACCCTTCGAGCTGCAATCGAACGCTCTACCACTGAGCTACCCGCGCTTCCAAACATTCACAAAACACAACATTTTCACACATACTCGCAAATCGAAAACCACACACACCACAAACAAAACAACACACAACACAACATACACATACCATACCATTGCCGACCACATCAAAATACAACACAACAACAACGACTACACAAAATACACACTCATTAACACATTACACTACATTCAACCCACACGTGCGCCAAACGCCTTTACATCATGCCAGCCGACATCGCGCACACCGAAACAGCCTCCCACGGATCGCCACAACTCTGGCCGCATTCAGAATCGACAAACGAACACTAATTCGATATACCACAATTTTACCATCTACAACCCTTTCTTTATCGTTCCTTCCACACGTGCAAAACACGTCGCTGCGCTACAAAATGCACACACGCATGGACAAGCAGACGCGCACAGTCCGACAGTATTGCAATGCTGCAGTCCGACAGACAAACAGACAGACAGACAAACAGACAAACAGACAAACGGCGCGTCGACAGCTCGATAGCTCGATGGCGAGTGCAGTCGGTCGGGTGGAGGCATTTACAAAACGAGCGCGAGACCGGATTCGAACCAGTGACCCTTCGAGCTGCAATCGAACGCTCTACCACTGAGCTACCCGCGCTTCCAAACATTCACAAAACACAACATTTTCACACATACTCGCAAATCGAAAACCACACACACCACAAACAAAACAACACACAACACAACATACACATACCATACCATTGCCGACCACATCAAAATACAACACAACAACAACGACTACACAAAACACACTCATTAACACATTACACTACATTCAACCCACACGTGCGCCAAACGCCTTTACATCATGCCAGCCGACATCGCGCACACCGAAACAGCCTCCCACGGATCGCCACAACTCTGGCCGCATTCAGAATCGACAAACGAACACTAATTCGATATACCACAATTTTACCATCTACAACCCTTTCTTTATCGTTCCTTCCACACGTGCAAAACACGTCGCTGCGCTACAAAATGCACACACGCATGGACAAGCAGACGCGCACAGTCCGACAGTATTGCAATGCTGCAGTCCGACAGACAAACAGACAGACAGACAAACAGACAAACAGACAAACGGCGCGTCGACAGCTCGATAGCTCGATGGCGAGTGCAGTCGGTCGGGTGGAGGCATTTACAAAACGAGCGCGAGACCGGATTCGAACCAGTGACCCTTCGAGCTGCAATCGAACGCTCTACCACTGAGCTACCCGCGCTTCCAAACATTCACAAAACACAACATTTTCACACATACTCGCAAATCGAAAACCACACACACCACAAACAAAACAACACACAACACAACATACACATACCATACCATTGCCGACCACATCAAAATACAACACAACAACAACGACTACACAAAATACACACTCATTAACACATTACACTACATTCAACCCACACGTGCGCCAAACGCCTTTACATCATGCCAGCCGACATCGCGCACACCGAAACAGCCTCCCACGGATCGCCACAACTCTGGCCGCATTCAGAATCGACAAACGAACACTAATTCGATATACCACAATTTTACCATCTACAACCCTTTCTTTATCGTTCCTTCCACACGTGCAAAACACGTCGCTGCGCTACAAAATGCACACACGCATGGACAAGCAGACGCGCACAGTCCGACAGTATTGCAATGCTGCAGTCCGACAGACAAACAGACAGACAGACAAACAGACAAACAGACAAACGGCGCGTCGACAGCTCGATAGCTCGATGGCGAGTGCAGTCGGTCGGGTGGAGGCATTTACAAAACGAGCGCGAGACCGGATTCGAACCAGTGACCCTTCGAGCTGCAATCGAACGCTCTACCACTGAGCTACCCGCGCTTCCAAACATTCACAAAACACAACATTTTCACACATACTCGCAAATCGAAAACCACACACACCACAAACAAAACAACACACAACACAACATACACATACCATACCATTGCCGACCACATCAAAATACAACACAACAACAACGACTACACAAAATACACACTCATTAACACATTACACTACATTCAACCCACACGTGCGCCAAACGCCTTTACATCATGCCAGCCGACATCGCGCACACCGAAACAGCCTCCCACGGATCGCCACAACTCTGGCCGCATTCAGAATCGACAAACGAACACTAATTCGATATACCACAATTTTACCATCTACAACCCTTTCTTTATCGTTCCTTCCACACGTGCAAAACACGTCGCTGCGCTACAAAATGCACACACGCATGGACAAGCAGACGCGCACAGTCCGACAGTATTGCAATGCTGCAGTCCGACAGACAAACAGACAGACAGACAAACAGACAAACAGACAAACGGCGCGTCGACAGCTCGATAGCTCGATGGCGAGTGCAGTCGGTCGGGTGGAGGCATTTACAAAACGAGCGCGAGACCGGATTCGAACCAGTGACCCTTCGAGCTGCAATCGAACGCTCTACCACTGAGCTACCCGCGCTTCCAAACATTCACAAAACACAACATTTTCACACATACTCGCAAATCGAAAACCACACACCACAAACAAAACAACACACAACACAACATACACATACCATACCATTGCCGACCACATCAAAATACAACACAACAACAACGACTACACAAAATACACACTCATTAACACATTACACTACATTCAACCCACACGTGCGCCAAACGCCTTTACATCATGCCAGCCGACATCGCGCACACCGAAACAGCCTCCCACGGATCGCCACAACTCTGGCCGCATTCAGAATCGACAAACGAACACTAATTCGATATACCACAATTTTACCATCTACAACCCTTTCTTTATCGTTCCTTCCACACGTGCAAAACACGTCGCTGCGCTACAAAATGCACACACGCATGGACAAGCAGACGCGCACAGTCCGACAGTATTGCAATGCTGCAGTCCGACAGACAAACAGACAGACAGACAAACAGACAAACAGACAAACGGCGCGTCGACAGCTCGATAGCTCGATGGCGAGTGCAGTCGGTCGGGTGGAGGCATTTACAAACGAGCGCGAGACCGGATTCGAACCAGTGACCCTTCGAGCTGCAATCGAACGCTCTACCACTGAGCTACCCGCGCTTCCAAACATTCACAAAACACAACATTTTCACACATACTCGCAAATCGAAAACCACACACACCACAAACAAAACAACACACAACACAACATACACATACCATACCATTGCCGACCACATCAAAATACAACACAACAACAACGACTACACAAAATACACACTCATTAACACATTACACTACATTCAACCCACACGTGCGCCAAACGCCTTTACATCATGCCAGCCGACATCGCGCACACCGAAACAGCCTCCCACGGATCGCCACAACTCTGGCCGCATTCAGAATCGACAAACGAACACTAATTCGATATACCACAATTTTACCATCTACAACCCTTTCTTTATCGTTCCTTCCACACGTGCAAAACACGTCGCTGCGCTACAAAATGCACACACGCATGGACAAGCAGACGCGCACAGTCCGACAGTATTGCAATGCTGCAGTCCGACAGACAAACAGACAGACAGACAAACAGACAAACAGACAAACGGCGCGTCGACAGCTCGATAGCTCGATGGCGAGTGCAGTCGGTCGGGTGGAGGCATTTACAAAACGAGCGCGAGACCGGATTCGAACCAGTGACCCTTCGAGCTGCAATCGAACGCTCTACCACTGAGCTACCCGCGCTTCCAAACATTCACAAAACACAACATTTTCACACATACTCGCAAATCGAAAACCACACACCACAAACAAAACAACACACAACACAACATACACATACCATACCATTGCCGACCACATCAAAATACAACACAACAACAACGACTACACAAAATACACACTCATTAACACATTACACTACATTCAACCCACACGTGCGCCAAACGCCTTTACATCATGCCAGCCGACATCGCGCACACCGAAACAGCCTCCCACGGATCGCCACAACTCTGGCCGCATTCAGAATCGACAAACGAACACTAATTCGATATACCACAATTTTACCATCTACAACCCTTTCTTTATCGTTCCTTCCACACGTGCAAAACACGTCGCTGCGCTACAAAATGCACACACGCATGGACAAGCAGACGCGCACAGTCCGACAGTATTGCAATGCTGCAGTCCGACAGACAAACAGACAGACAGACAAACAGACAAACAGACAAACGGCGCGTCGACAGCTCGATAGCTCGATGGCGAGTGCAGTCGGTCGGGTGGAGGCATTTACAAAACGAGCGCGAGACCGGATTCGAACCAGTGACCCTTCGAGCTGCAATCGAACGCTCTACCACTGAGCTACCCGCGCTTCCAAACATTCACAAAACACAACATTTTCACACATACTCGCAAATCGAAAACCACACACACCACAAACAAAACAACACACAACACAACATACACATACCATACCATTGCCGACCACATCAAAATACAACACAACAACAACGACTACACAAAATACACACTCATTAACACATTACACTACATTCAACCCACACGTGCGCCAAACGCCTTTACATCATGCCAGCCGACATCGCGCACACCGAAACAGCCTCCCACGGATCGCCACAACTCTGGCCGCATTCAGAATCGACAAACGAACACTAATTCGATATACCACAATTTTACCATCTACAACCCTTTCTTTATCGTTCCTTCCACACGTGCAAAACACGTCGCTGCGCTACAAAATGCACACACGCATGGACAAGCAGACGCGCACAGTCCGACAGTATTGCAATGCTGCAGTCCGACAGACAAACAGACAGACAGACAAACAGACAAACAGACAAACGGCGCGTCGACAGCTCGATAGCTCGATGGCGAGTGCAGTCGGTCGGGTGGAGGCATTTACAAAACGAGCGCGAGACCGGATTCGAACCAGTGACCCTTCGAGCTGCAATCGAACGCTCTACCACTGAGCTACCCGCGCTTCCAAACATTCACAAAACACAACATTTTCACACATACTCGCAAATCGAAAACCACACACACCACAAACAAAACAACACACAACACAACATACACATACCATACCATTGCCGACCACATCAAAATACAACACAACAACAACGACTACACAAAATACACACTCATTAACACATTACACTACATTCAACCCACACGTGCGCCAAACGCCTTTACATCATGCCAGCCGACATCGCGCACACCGAAACAGCCTCCCACGGATCGCCACAACTCTGGCCGCATTCAGAATCGACAAACGAACACTAATTCGATATACCACAATTTTACCATCTACAACCCTTTCTTTATCGTTCCTTCCACACGTGCAAAACACGTCGCTGCGCTACAAAATGCACACACGCATGGACAAGCAGACGCGCACAGTCCGACAGTATTGCAATGCTGCAGTCCGACAGACAAACAGACAGACAGACAAACAGACAAACAGACAAACGGCGCGTCGACAGCTCGATAGCTCGATGGCGAGTGCAGTCGGTCGGGTGGAGGCATTTACAAAACGAGCGCGAGACCGGATTCGAACCAGTGACCCTTCGAGCTGCAATCGAACGCTCTACCACTGAGCTACCCGCGCTTCCAAACATTCACAAAACACAACATTTTCACACATACTCGCAAATCGAAAACCACACACACCACAAACAAAACAACACACAACACAACATACACATACCATACCATTGCCGACCACATCAAAATACAACACAACAACAACGACTACACAAAATACACACTCATTAACACATTACACTACATTCAACCCACACGTGCGCCAAACGCCTTTACATCATGCCAGCCGACATCGCGCACACCGAAACAGCCTCCCACGGATCGCCACAACTCTGGCCGCATTCAGAATCGACAAACGAACACTAATTCGATATACCACAATTTTACCATCTACAACCCTTTCTTTATCGTTCCTTCCACACGTGCAAAACACGTCGCTGCGCTACAAAATGCACACACGCATGGACAAGCAGACGCGCACAGTCCGACAGTATTGCAATGCTGCAGTCCGACAGACAAACAGACAGACAGACAAACAGACAAACAGACAAACGGCGCGTCGACAGCTCGATAGCTCGATGGCGAGTGCAGTCGGTCGGGTGGAGGCATTTACAAAACGAGCGCGAGACCGGATTCGAACCAGTGACCCTTCGAGCTGCAATCGAACGCTCTACCACTGAGCTACCCGCGCTTCCAAACATTCACAAAACACAACATTTTCACACATACTCGCAAATCGAAAACCACACACACCACAAACAAAACAACACACAACACAACATACACATACCATACCATTGCCGACCACATCAAAATACAACACAACAACAACGACTACACAAAATACACACTCATTAACACATTACACTACATTCAACCCACACGTGCGCCAAACGCCTTTACATCATGCCAGCCGACATCGCGCACACCGAAACAGCCTCCCACGGATCGCCACAACTCTGGCCGCATTCAGAATCGACAAACGAACACTAATTCGATATACCACAATTTTACCATCTACAACCCTTTCTTTATCGTTCCTTCCACACGTGCAAAACACGTCGCTGCGCTACAAAATGCACACACGCATGGACAAGCAGACGCGCACAGTCCGACAGTATTGCAATGCTGCAGTCCGACATGGACTCAGTCCGGTAGATTGACGGACAGACGATGGCTCAATAGCGGCTGTGGTCGGGTGGAGGCGTTAACAAAGCGGGTGGTGTTGAGCACTCTTTTTGGTGTGCCCATTGCATTTAAGCCCTGTTTACAATGATTATTTTGATGTGTGTTTGTAGACTCATAAATGTGCTGCTCCTTCAACCCCTTTCGTTATCTAATAACAGCTCCGTTTCTGCCGAATTTATTCGGTTGCCTCTAACAGAAAACACTGTTTTGAGCCACTATGTGAGGATATTTTTGATTTGAGCTACATACAGTCCGTGACAGTGGTTTTGGGACGGTCACATTTTTTTGCCAATCTTCTCGTCGGGTTGCTATTTTCCAATCTGAAAAGTGCGTATTATTGCCAATCACAAGACGCGTCGATTGGCGTGCTTTTCGGCCTCCAATTCGCAGTACTTGTTGAGAAAATCGAAAATTGTCAAAACACGGTATGTATTTACAGCAGGACAGCGGATCGTAAGAAATGTTCGACGGCGTAATTAAACTTTCACAAGGCGCGAAACGCGTTGCAAACAAGTTGGTTTTGACGCCCTGTGTCAGGACTCTCTGTTGGTACATTTTCGAAGTCGGGGGCTCACTTGCACGATGGTAGGGCCGGCGAACTGACGGCCTTCGAGCGGCGGACGATCCTGCGCCATTTTCGCGCCGGTTTGTCGTACAGGAAGATCGCGGCTGCTGTTGGACGTAGCAAGAGCTCCGTAGAGAGGGTTGTCAAGGCTGGCGTGGTCGAGAAGCCGCCAACGAAGCGTGGCGCGACCAAGAAACTCGACCCGAGAACTCAACGCCACATCATCCGGTCGGTTGTCAACAACTGTAGCAACTCGAAAAAGGTACGTGAGGAGTTGCAATTGACCGTATCGGTGCGCACTGTGCAGCGAACTATCGCGGACGTGCCGTGGATGCGGTACATGAAGTTGCGGTGGGGCCCAAGGCTCCTTTCTCGACACGTCAAGGCACGACTCACATGGGCCTATGAGAACTCTGATCTGGACGAGTTCTGGTGGGCAAATGTGATGTTCTCCGATGAGAAGAAGTGGAACATGGATGGGCCTGACGGATACAAGCAGTGGGTCGACACTCGTGCGAAGAATCCGGTGCCGATGAGACGCCACAGTGGTGGTGGCTCAGTCATGATTTGGGGCGGGTTCTGTGGTGGGCGGAAGACCACTCTGCACTTTTTGGACGGTCGCCAGACCTTGGCCAAGTACGTGGCAACACTCCAGCAGCATTTGCAACCGTCGTTCGACAGAGAAACCCAAATCTTTCAGCACGACAATGCCGCCCCACATGCAGCCAGGGCTACTCGACAATGGCTTTCGAGCCAAAACATCGATGTGATGACGTGGCCCGCGTGCTCACCAGATTTGAACCCCATCGAGAACATCTGGGGCTACATGACCCATCAAGTTTACGCCGGCGGGCGCCAGTTCTACTCCATCAAAGACCTCCAAGCGACCATCCAGAAGGTGTGGGATGATCTGCCGGTCACATACCTCGAAGCACTGGTCCGTTCAATGCCGGAACGTGTTCAAAAGCTTAAGAAGGCCAAGGGAAAGCATCTACAGTATTAGCAACCCCTCAAATCGTCTGCAAGTGCATTTAATACACGCCGACATATTGCCACTGCAATGACTGTGGCCATCTGGTAACATACCGTGTTTTGACAATTTTCGATTTTCTCAACAAGTACTGTGAATTGGAGGCCGAAAAGCACGCCAATCGACGCGTCTTGTGATTGGCAATAATACGCACTTTTCAGATTGGAAAATAGCAACCCGACGAGAAGATTGGCAAAAAAATGTGACCGTCCCAAAACCACTGTCGCGGACTGTATTGTGATTTTCTCTTCAAGATATCAAAACAAGGTGGAATATATTCTCGATAAATTTCACAGATCGTAAAATAGGCATTTTCCTGAACAGGCGTTTCAAGCCTAACACAGCTTATATTATAGGCTATACATTTGAAAAGGTTATCTCGACGATTGGTTTAAATTCGCTTTATTGGTGAGCTCATCCAGCGCGTTGATTCGTTTAAAACGGCATTTTCCTATTAGCCGCCGCCGCACCGGCAGGCTAATCGCTGAATTCCTTATCTCAATAGACCGTTTATTTTAACACAAGAAAGTACAATGTGCTTAGGTATGTTCTGCCACACAACATTTGTGCCAAAAACATGTTGATTTCCATTGTAATATGGTGTGGCTGTAACGGGGCTTCGTTACATTTGTAGGTAGGTTTGCATTTGTAGGTAGGGTTTTTACATTTGTAGGTAGGTTTTACCTCCCCAGGCCAAAGGCCGCCTGGGTTCAGTCGTGTCAGTCAGTGATTGGCTGAAAGTGGTGTCGCAGCACCCTTCCAGCCAATCAGCGACAACATTACTTAACGGCCATTGGCTGGCCGGGCCCGCAAGGGCCAATCATCAATCAGAGTCGAATTTTCCCCCTAAAGCAGACCTGCCTCGAGCTTGCTCGAGGCTCCAAGCTTCCTCAAGGGCGCTAGCGTGCAAGCAACGTAACGGGTACTCTAGGCCCGTTACACCTGGTAGCACTTCGTAGTCCTTCCAACGGCCAAGTCAAGATGAGTGCGGATATCCAGTTCGAAGACTTCCCTCATCTTACTTCGATCGAGTGGGATGCCCTCCACCGCCTCGCGGATGCGGCGGGCGAGGCCCTCGTGACGACCCTGCTGCGATCAGGGTCGACCGAAGCCCACCGTCTGGCTGCGCAACAGTTCATGGAACGCGAGCTCGCTGATGCGAAACAGCGAGCATCGACTCCCTCGCACTCCATGAAGAACGAAGTGGTCAAGTTGGAGACGTCCACTTACTCCGGCGTCGGTAATGACCGACTGCCTCTGAACCGATGGTATCGCGAGGTGGAGCTCGCGATTTCATCTCGACGCATCGAGATGGAGCCGTCCAAGGTCAACTTCCTGATCTCGCGTCTGACGGGCAAGGCCAAGGAATGGGCGCTCGGCAAGCTGGTCACCGAGCCAGATGCGTTCGACACCCTGAAGAGCCTTCAGGACGACCTTCGCCTCGCGTTCGAGCCGCCCCAAGATGAGTCGCGGATGCGCGCGGCGTTCTTCGCCCTCAAGCAAGGCAGAATGAGCATGCGCGATTACGTGCAGAAGACGCGCCACTTGGCTTCATGCGTGGTGACGCATCCGATCGACATGGCGTCTCAAGTCCACGTGTTCGTCTACGGCATGCGCGAGGGTATGACTCGCTACTGCCTGACTCGCGACGAACCGCAGACGCTTGAAGCCGCATTCGCCCTCGCGCTCCGCGAGGACTACACCGTGACCGCGTCGTATGCACGCGCGGCCTCTGCTGAGGAACGTGCCAACGGCGGCCCGGAGCCCATGGAGATTGATGCGATCGAGTACGGCTCGGCCGGGTCATCCCGGTCGTCAGACTCACGCGCTGGACGCGAAGGTCGAGGTGGTCAAGGCGGTCGCGGACCCCGTTTGATCATTTGCTTTCGCTGTCAGAAGCCGGGTCATCGCGCGGCGGTGTGCCGCGCTCCGGCTCCTGTGGTCGCGGTCGTTGAAGCATCGGAAGCTGCCGACGCTACCTCGCCCGCGCTGCCAAAAAACGAGCAGGTCCAGTAGGCGCGGGGCGCCCTACTGGCTGGAATGGAGGTCCGGGTCCCCCGGCAGCAGCCCGACCTCCTAGCCCCACTGTGCTCCACGCACAGTTCAATGCTACCACCTCGCGCGGCGACACAAGGCTGATAGTTGTTCGGCTTCACGTCGCCGGAGCGCGACGACCTCTGCGAGCCCTTCTCGATTCAGGAGCGACGAACAACTTCGTCCGCGCGTCTTGCCTGTCTGATCTCCCCGCGGGTATCCGCGTGCGTGAAGGTCCAGGCGAGATGTCCGTGAAGCTCGCCGACGGAAAGCCTCGGCTCCTCCCCCGGAAGTCTGTGATGCTGTCGTACGAGTTCGACGGGTTCACCAGTCTCGACGAGTTCCTGGTGATCGACTTGAGCCTCTCGTTTGACTGCATTCTTGGGATGCCGTGGCTAATGCGCTACCAGCCAGACATCGACTGGCTGTCTCGATCGGTGAAGCGACGTCGTGGGTACGACGTCAGCGCGACGTTCGCGCAACTACTAGCGGTTCCTGAGAAGTGGCCGCACGTTGCTGTCGTGGATCCTCAATCCACGGCGAAGACCACACCAAGAGTGAGCGATGGCCCTCAGTGTGTTGTCTGCGCTTCGGCAATTTGCGATGACCACGTGGTTGAGCAGCGGCTCCCACAGAGAGCTGGCGCGGATCGCGTTCCGCGTCGCGATATGAAGAAACACAAGCGTGCGGTCGAGCAGGGGCTCCCGCAGAGTGCCAACGCGGATCTTGTTCCGCGTCGAGAGAGGGAGAAGTACGAGGGTATGGTCGAGCAGCGGCTCCCACTACCAACGATCGCGACGCGCGCGACCTCGTACCAACATTCGAGTAACATCTCGAGTGAGTCAGCGGACTCCTCGAGTGACGAGAGTCGGTCTTCAGCCCCGAGCAGTGGCTCGCGGCGATTGCGGAAGAATCGACGACGGCGAAGACGCAGAGGCGCCGCCGTCCGCGTAAGTGGTGATCCGACGGCGGCGCCGGAAACAACCACGGTCCAGGTCGCGGAACTTCTCGCCGACAACTCGTCGCGCGTATCCTCCTATCGACTCGCGGATCCCCCTCGCGACGCTGCGTCGCTCACCCGACTCCCGGGCCTCTCGTGGAAACGTTTCACCCACGAGATTCGCGACGGCGAGCTGGAGCAAGTGTGCTTGATCACGAACATCGACTCAGGCAGCGACCGCAGACCAGCCGGCGCGGAGCCGAAGTCTGCGAGGGAGGAGCGCTTCACAGCGCAATCCTGGGACGCATTGCGTGAATCCGGAAACCCAGTCTACGAGCTCGCTCGTGAGTATGAAGATGTGTTCCCCGAGAAGATTCCGGCTCAGCTCCCAGCTGATCGTGGCGTGAGGCACGAGATTGATCTCGTGCCAGGCTCGAAGTATTGCGTGACCCGACAATGGCCCCTCCTGCGCCAGCAAGTTGAAGCAATTGATGAGTTCTTCGAAGCCCGTCGGCAGGCAGGCCATGTTCGTGAGAGTGTCTCGCCACACTCGAGCCCGACCTTCTGTGTCAAGAAGGCCACCGGCGGCTGGCGCATCGTCCATGCCTTCAACAAGCTCAACGACGCGACGATCCCTGCGCAAACACCGATCCCTCGAAAAGACATGGTGCTGGACTCCATGTCGGGAAGCACAATCTTCAGCGCCATCGATCTGACCGATGGCTTCTACCAGATCCTGATGCGCGAGTCCGATATCCCGCTGACTGCTGTTAGTACTCCCAGCGGAATGCTCTGGGAGTGGCTCGTCATGCCTCAAGGTCTGAAGAATGCACCTGCGACGTTCAATCGCATGGTTTCACATGTCCTTCGCCCGCTCAGAGACTTCGCGCCGAGCTATTTCGACGACATCTTCATCCACAGCAAAGCATCCGAGAGATCATCAGAGGTGCAAGTTCACTTGAGCCATCTTCGTCAAGTCTTCGACGTGATGAGGAAGAACAAGCTGTACGCGAACCTGAAGAAGTGCATCTTCTGTGCGCCGGAGATTCCGGTGCTCGGCTGCTATGTCGGACGGGGAGGTGTCCGTGCGGACCCTGAGAAGGTGACTTCGATCTGCTCGTGGCCAGTGCCCACGAACCAAACGGAACTGCGCCAGTGGCTCGGACTGGCGAATTACTTGCACAAGTATACGAAGAATTACGCCGCACTCATCCAGCCGCTGTCGTCGCTGTTGAAGAAAGACGCCACGTGGTCGTGGCGTCCCGAACACCACGCAGCATTCACGTCTGTCAAGCAGAGCCTCGCCTCTGCGCCGATTCTGATGTTGCCCGACGATTCCAAGCCGTATCATGTCGTCTGCGATGCCAGTGATTTTGCAATCGGCTGTGCGCTCATGCAATTTGATGATGACGGTCATGAGCGCGTCGTGAGCTACCAGTCTCGGCAGTTGAAGCCCGCGGAGCGTAACTATCCGGTCCACGACAAGGAGCTCCTTGCGATGCGTTACGCGCTGACCAAATTCCGCGTCTACCTGCTGGGCGAACAGACGTTCGCGATCTACACCGATCACGCTTCGCTGAGGACAGCGACGAAGAGCCCCCATTTGTCACAACGCATGGCGCGTTGGCTCTCATTCTTCGCCGAATACAACTTCGTCGTGCATTACAAGCCGGGCAAGTCGAACATTCTGGCAGACGCACTCTCGCGGAGACCCGATTATGATCCGCGTTCTGCAACCGGCCCCTTGATCGATGTTGATGACGACCAAGATGAAGACTGCAACATGTGTGCAGCCGCGGGTCTCAACACAACGGCGACAACGCCCGTGATACCGTTGCGAAACCAACTCGCCGAAGCGTACACCGAAGATCCCTTCTACGCTGCGATCATCAAGCATCTGCGCGCTCCCTCGGACGACACTCTTGCGGCACTCTCGCGTCCAACGCGCACGCACGTCGAGCGTTACGCACTCGACGGCGATCTTCTCACCTATCGCGCCGATGTCTTCGACCCACCGCGGGTTGTTGTTCCGAATGATGCCGATCTCCGTGCTCGTGTGGTTCACGAGTACCACGATGCTCCGACTGGCGGACACTTGGGCCGCGAGAAGACCGCCGCAGCTCTCTCGCGCCATTACTTCTGGCCCCACATGTACAAGTGGGTTCGCAAATGGGTGCGAACATGCGAGATCTGCCAGCGTGTGAAGCCGTCGGCGTCGTCGCAAGCGCCGCTCAGTCCCTTGCCAATCGCGACCGAGGCATGGCGCTCGGTGAGCATGGACTTTGTCTTTGGCCTTCCACGCGACTCCAAAGGAAACACCGGCATCGTGGTCTTCGTCGACCGGTTCAGCAAGATGGTGCATCTTGCTCCTGTGACGCCAAACGTCACTGCGGAAGAGACCGCAGCGATCTTCCTGGACATCGTCTTCCGGCATCACGGTCTGCCGGAATCAATCGTCTCTGACCGCGACTCGAGGTTCACCTCGGCGTTCTGGACACGTCTCTTCGAGCTCATGGGGACCCGCCTCATGATGTCGACGGCGGCTCACCCCGAGACGGACGGTCAGACGGAGCGCGTCAACCGCGTGGTCGAAGACGTCCTTCGCAGCTATGCGACGTCTTACTCGGAATGGTCCGAGTTCTTCCCGCTCGCCGAGTTCGCGCTGAACAACGCGATCCACGCGTCGTCCGGGTTGACGCCGTTCTTCGTGAACAACGCGCGTCACCCGCGTGTTCCCGCAATGCTTGCCGTGGGAGCCCCCACGGCGCAACCTGTCTCCACTCTTGGTGGGGGAGGAACGCATGCGACAGTGCCACCAACGGGCGTCCCCCTGTCGGCATGTCCAGTTCAGAATGAAGACGACAGTTCCGGGTTCCAACACGAGTCAGGCGGGCCGAGTAACCCGCTCGGCCCGGATCATGGCGTTGGCCCACCTGCCACGCCGAGTCCATCACCAGCGATCAACGCAACAGCCGTTAACCCGCGGTCAAGGCCGCACACCACAACATCAAATGCTCTCTCGCGTTGGGCGTCGCGAGAGTTGATCGACCCAGCGCACACAGTCGCGGTGCGCGGCGGCGCGGCGTTTCCCGCCGCGCCATTGATGGCGAATTTCGATCCCAAGCCTGCAGTGCTCCCGAGCGACGCTCGGGCGGCGTCAGACTTCGTGCTACAGCGCCAAGCCATCGTGAGATTCGTCCGCGACGCGCTTCAAGCGGCCGCGGACAAGCAGAAAGAGAACGCAGATCGGCGCGGGCGCCAAAACACTGCAACGTTCAAGGTCGGCGACCGAGTGCTGCTGTCGACTGAAGGCATCCGTCCCTCAGCTGTGACGAACTTAGGCGCAAGCAAACTCGCGCCACGCTTTATTGGGCCCTTCAGAGTGCTGAAGGTTATTGGAAACGCCTACACGCTCGATATTCCAACGTCAATGCGGTTACACCCTACGTTCTACGTCGGGCGGCTCAAGCGTTACCTCCCGGCGGTCGTCCCTTCTTCGGATCGCTCCGAGTCTCCATCGTCGGCAGACCTTGGCGGCGCAGCTGGCGCTGCGTCGGAAACAGATGTCGGGGCCGAGTCCCCGACCGCCCCGCTCCGAGAACCTGCGTCTCCAATCCCCGCATCCGCTCGCGCGAGTCTTGAGAGCGCTGGTCGATGCGCTGAAGCACTTGGCGGTCAGCAATACGGGCGTCCTCCGCCTGCTCGAGCCGTCGCTCGAGCTCCTCCATCCGGTCCCGAGCGTCGTCCAACTCGCGCGCGAAGAACGCCTCCCGACCGTGAAGCCCAAGATACGAGCCGCCATGAGTACCATCGCGACGGGCCGCCTCCACTCCTTGACGCGTCGGGTGCGGTGCGCTGGATTGTGGAGCGCATCGTCGAGCACGAGGATCCTCCTCGTGCGCTTGGCCGTCACTCTGCGTCGAGTAGCTTGGCCATCCCGCGTGATCGGCGGTACCGCGTCCGCTGGCTCGGGTATCCTCCCGAGGATGATACATGGGAGCCGCGCTCGCAGCTTCATCGCGATGTTCCTGACGTGGTGAACGACAATGACGCCAGTCATCCCCCGGCTGCTGCCGGGGCGAGCGCGAACGAGGTTCTGGTCGTCGGTCTTCGAGTCGACGACGCTGTCGCTCGCGACTCCGCGAGTGACGTTCGAGCGGAGAGCGGCTCCGCTCACGCCGGCGGCCACCGCCGCGAATAATCGCTTGGGCGCGCTGAGATCGAGCGCGGTCGTACAGACCAATCCAGAGACGCTCGTCATCGTCGAGCGGGAATTCAGCGACGTTCTGCTGCCAAGTCTCGGCCGAGTACCGAGTCGCAGGATAGCAGTGACGACAACCTTCCACGTGGTGGACGTAGCAAAAGCGGTAGACGCCGCGGCCCCAGTAGTCCCAAGCCATCGTGCAGATCTGCTGGCGAAGCTCTTCCAGCGAGTATCGGCCGCGAGCAATCTCGCGGCGCTCCAAGTCCGCGAGGAAACCAGCTCCTGACTCTTGGTGCGCGTTCCAGCGCGCGATGAAGGCCGTCCACGAGCGCCGAAGAGCTTCGGCGTCGACACCTTCGAGTGACTTTCCGCGAAGCGCGCGGAACCGACGGAAGTACTCGCGCATCGCGTCCGGAGCGTCCGGACGCACGGCACCACCCAAGTCCCAGAGGTCCCATCGAGCCAAGTGAGAGTCCATCACATGCCGCGGCGCGATCGAGCTTGACGACGCAGTCCCGACAATTGGTGCGACCGTCTGCGTCGCTTGAGGCGCCGGAGCTGACGGCGCCATGCTCGCGCGGGAGTCCCGCGCGTCGGCCGTGCCTTGGTTCATCTCCTCTTCGGGCTCCACGACCACGCGTGCCTGCCGGTCGTCCGCGTCGGTCTTCTCACGTTCCGCCATTGCCGAAGTGTCGGTTGGCTCGGATCCAGTCGTGGTGTTGGGCGTCGGTGCGACCGACGCCACTTTTCCTTGCGGCGCAGCCGTCCCTGGTGCTACCATACGGCGCGCCATATCGGCGCGAGCGCTGCGCTCGCCGCCTCGTCGCCGCTCCATCGTCGTCGCCGCTTTCCGCTTCCCGCTCCTCGTCCCGCCTCGATCTTCGAGGCGCCCTGCGATTTCCGTTTCTATTTTTGTTCTTCGCGCCTCTTGCGCGAATTTTGAGAAGGGGGTGATGTAACGGGGCTTCGTTACATTTGTAGGTAGGTTTGCATTTGTAGGTAGGGTTTTTACATTTGTAGGTAGGTTTTACCTCCCCAGGCCAAAGGCCGCCTGGGTTCAGTCGTGTCAGTCAGTGATTGGCTGAAAGTGGTGTCGCAGCACCCTTCCAGCCAATCAGCGACAACATTACTTAACGGCCATTGGCTGGCCGGGCCCGCAAGGGCCAATCATCAATCAGAGTCGAATTTTCCCCCTAAAGCAGACCTGCCTCGAGCTTGCTCGAGGCTCCAAGCTTCCTCAAGGGCGCTAGCGTGCAAGCAACGTAACGGGTACTCTAGGCCCGTTACAGTGGCAGAGAGTGACCCTTGAAATTACAGGATTATACTTAGTTAAGATAATTATTCGATTAGCTGCTGCCGCTAGCTGGCAAAGTGAGAACCCTGACGTGTCGTGCTCGGCAGCAGCTGATCCGGCGGACGAAAATAACAACCAATCCGTGGCGCGTGTGGCAGCAGAAACTCGGAGTTTGATGAACATTAGCCAATCCGACATGTCGATATCGGTTGCTGGTTGAGGGTATTAGCCAATCCGCGCGCTCAATCCGGCAGCTAATAGGCGGCAGGATTTTAACACAATCAAGTACTCTGGGGTCTAGGTTCGCGTGCACACCTGCGGAAGTTTATGCTGGGTGTTTATGCTAGTTTTGATCACCCACACGGTTTTCCCCAAGCGCGTAGATTTTGCCCAGCAGTCAGATGTGACGGTTGGGTTTTACTTCCGCGAAGGCTCGGGCGGGCCGGTTCACTGAACCATATACAGTCGATCCTCCGTTTTTCGCGTCTAATAGTATTATATATCCTTACATATATTATGTACTAAATTATACAGTGCATAATTATTTCGCTTAACCTACCTGAAAGCAATTAATTACTCTGCATTTATGATCGGTACCACTCTCGCGAAAAACGGAGGATAGGCTGTACGCCGGAACGGCCTCGACCTCTGCTTGGGCTAGCGGACTCAGTGCAACTCGCAACAAAGCGCAGTGCTCACGAAGGCGCGCGGCAACGATGAATCGTCCCGCTTCGAGCAGCTCTTGCTCCCCGAAAGCGAAGAAGATGTGCTTGATGAGATAAAACAGCGGTGGACCCAGCGATTCGATCAGCTCACTCAGCGTATTGCTGGGTTGGTTGACGACACTAGGAGACGGTAGCGTGCTCGCATTGCTCACGCACGAACATCTTTCAGCGTTACTTCTCTCAGGATCTGGCATGTCGGACAAGGCCCCATGACTTCTTCGTCCAGTTTTGTCTATAGGAGGCGCATTCGCTCCCTTCTTCAGCACCTTTGTGCAGCACTGGATACTCTTCACATTGCTCCAGGCAGGAGGTGACCACCACGCGGGACGCGACCCAGTGGCCGACACACTTTGCCGAGCACCTGGTCGAGGACGAGTCGATGTAGACGCTGTGCCAAATGTGTCTGCGCGGCTGAAGCATGGATAGCAGATCGCGGCAGTGCCACGGCATATGACAGGTGGACGCAGACTCGGTCAAGGTCGGCATGATCGTATGACTGGCATACGACGAGGTGAAGCGGCGCAGCGATGCGATCGCGAGCGGCGTCGCACGCTTGGCGGGGCTTTCGCGGCAGGCCAAGGTCGTCGTGTTCAGCAAGAATCTGCTCGAGTGGTCGCTCGTGAACCACGCGTGCGACCGCATGGCGTACGCGCTCGTGCCGCTTTACGACACGCTCGGGCCGGACGCCGTGCCCTTCATCGTCAACCACACGGAGCTGAGCATGGTGGTCTGCAGCCAGGACCAGTTTCACGTCGTCATGGACATCTATCTGAGCGCGGTGTTGAAGTGGCGCCAGATATGACCTTAGATAGGGACATGACGAAGGATGAGGGACAAAGTGGGAGCGGTACCTGTAGGCATTTTCCTGAACAAGGCGTTTCGTACCTAATTCAGTTTCGAGCACTTGCGCAATCATCTCATCGGCCGCACACAATACGCTGACGATGACCGGCGAGCGCTCGCAGCGGCTGAATGGGCTGCAGAACGCGGCGGTCGGGTCGCTCGCGGGGATGATCGAGGTGATGATCCAGCAGCCAACCATCGCCATGAAGAACGCCGTGCAGCAGGGGCGGGCGATCCCGTGGTCCGTCCCTGCTCTCTATCGGGGCGTTGGCGTCTCGCTCGGGTCGATCGCGCCGATCAACGCGGTGCAATTTGCGGCGAACGGCCGACTGCTGCGCCTGCTGAACACCCCAGACGGAGCGAACTCGGACTCGATCAAGATTCTGTGCGGCGCGCTGTCGGGCATCGGGTCGTCCGCCATCAGTGCTCCGGCGGAGCTGGCCATGACGCTGCAGCAGAACAGCGGGAAGAGTTTCGGGGCCACGATTCGGGAGGTCGCAGAGCACGGCGGAGTGCCGCGGCTGTTCCGCGGGTTCACGGTGACTGCGATCCGCGAGGCGCTGTGGGCCGCGGGGTATCTGGCGGTCGGTCCTGTGCTCACGGAAAAGATGCACATCCTGAGTCCGGAGGTGTTCGGCGACGCCGAGACGGCCTCGCTGTCGCAGAAGGCGTCTGCGTCTGCTGTCGGCAGTATTTTGGCTGGTTTGTTGACGGTGGTCGGGACGCAGCCGGTGGACACGGTCAAGACCGTGATGCAGGGACAGACGCTGTCGCTGCCGCCTGGGAGGGCCACGAGCTCACTCCACGTCGCCCAGCAGATCTACGCGCGCGACGGTCTCGGCGCGTTCTACCGCGGTATCGTGCCACGCGGTGGCCGCATCATTGGTGCGGTCTTCATTCTGGGCCAGGCGCGGATCTATCTGGAGGAGATGTTCGAAGAGTACGAGTTCCTCAAGAACGTGTACTGAGTTCAAATTTGTCTCGTCAGCGAGCAGACTCGCGTTCGAATCGCGCCAAGGTCTCTAGCTCCAATATCATGCACGCTCGTGAGCTGTGAGTGAATAGAAAACGCCGAAATGTTTCGCATTAGGAGACATTGCAGTGGCACTTGGCGATGGTAATGGCTTGCTCCGCTGCGCTTTCGCGGTGCTCCACCTGACTCGGCAGCGTCACGCGCACCTTCCCGCTGATGCTGCCTGCAGCTTTGCCGTAGCACACTGCCTGGATATCGAAGGGATGGAATCGAGGTTTTCCCGTGCAGAATTTGTCGAGCGAGAGCACAGCAACACCTGCCGTGCATTGGATCGTTAGTTGGCGCTGATGAGCTCAGACTCGAGCACCAATTGCACGAACCCATGACGTCGTCCTTTGAAGTGGCGTCGTAGTCCATGAGCAGCAGAACCAGGTGGATCTGTTTGACACCTTTCTCGCTGTTGCACAGAAGACGCAGCTCTGGAACCTGGTCGTCTCGCCATCTGAGCACAGAGATATGAGCAATTGTAGGAAGGCGGCAAGACTCCATATCATGCTCTCGAGTTGAGGTACTTACGCAGGTGATAGCGTATTCAGGATCTTCGCTGTTGACGGACGACTTCCGTTCGACTCCTTTTGCAACGCGCCGTCCGGAACCGAGTAGAACTTGATCTGAGGAACTCCAGCCGACTGGTTAGCCTCCGCGTACAACTGCAATCCAGCATCGCACTCACGTATGGGTCACTCAGACCGGACAAGTCCATGCCGAGAAGATCCTTCGCCACAAGCTCCGAGAACTCGACTGTCGTTGCTGAAGTGCCGAACAGCGCGCGGTTCACGTGAACGATCGGAGTCGGAGTAACGTGGAACTCCGCGAAGACTGGTTTGTGATCGCTTGTGCTAATAGCCTCAACGCACGAGAACCGCTGCATTTTGAGGTTGGAGCGGAGACCAGGCAGAGATTTGTGTAATATGCGGTCGCAGTAGGACGGGACTCGCTGAGGCTGCAGAACGAATCGACAATTAGATCACGATTTCCACGGAACAGCTTGCTCGCTTACATTGAACTCTTGATCAAAGTGGCGAACACGCTTGAATGTAGGCGGAAACATCGCTGGCGGGAGCTCCCACCCAGTAAGCGCCTTCTTTAGCTCGATTTGATGCTTGAGTTGATCGTTCCGGTTTAGAATCGACCACTTCCGAGCTCGAACCAGAGCGAGAACCTCTTCGAAGTGCTGGTCATGGCTGCGATCTCGCACTGTGTCGTAGTTCATGTCCACCCTGTAGTTCAAATCGCCGAACCAGAAGCAATGGTCGAATTGATAGTCGAATGACACATTCTTCCGGCCAACATTCGCCTCGAGAATGGTCGCACACTGAGTTCACCGCACACATGTCAGATCCGGATCAAATGCAGGTGTTCTGTGCACTTACGTCACTGTTACGCTTTTCGAGGAACTTTTGGTCTTGATGAGCAGCGAGATGGCAGCTGGCAAAGCACAGGGACGTATTTTCTACGACGCACTTGAGGATCAGTCCTCCCTGTCAACCGAAGTACGTGTCCAACATGTGAGTGGAGTATACTCGGTTTCGTGAGATCACAGTGTCTTACCTTGTTGCCGATGACACTTCCTAGTCCTGTCGGGATAGCCGCTTTCTCGACTTTACTGAACGAGTTGCGAGTATGTACCATGACAATGAGTCGCATCTCCATCAGCTCCACCTTTCCTGCCAGTTCGTAGTCATCTCCAAGGTGCTGCAGCAGTGGCTTCATGAATGGATAGTCTAGAGCATCTCCAACCGTGTCGCGAAGGTTGGAGCTGAGCTGTTTCACCATGGTGGAGACTTTCCGCAGTGAAGTTTTCGTCCGCGATCTCTTCACGACTACTGTCTGGTCATTCGTACTGCCGTTGGTTGTCGGGCTACAAAGAGAGTTTGCGTTGTTTGTGTTGATATGGTTTTGCTGTTCCGGTATGGTTGTTGGTGACTTTGTGGGCTCGGTGGCTTGTTCTGTCGAGTTTGGAGCTGCAGCCGCTGGTGTTGGCGACGGTGGTTTGTCGGTTTCAGTATCGCCTGCATCGTCTTCTTCAGCCTCACATGTGTCGGCACCACCGTCCTCCCAATCATCATTGTCGCTGTTGTCACTCTTGACCGAGCTGGCTGGGCTTTTTGGATCATTGTTGGCGAGATCGCCGACACTGGTGCTCTTTTCGCGGTAAGTGCTCTCTTGGAGTCCAATGGCGATGACGTCAAAGTCGCCTCCGCCTTCCGGAAGCCATTGTCCTATCAGTTTTGAGTTTTTTGGCGGCATCGCATTGCCGACATTCCAAGACGCAACGAGAATCTTGAGACTGCGAGTTGGACCAGCTACTGTACTCCGTTTCCGCCATGAATACTGCGCTGATGGCGGCGTTTGGACGTCTTCATGACGCTCCGATGCGTTTTCCTCGGCACAAACTGGCGCGTTTTCCTCGGCACAAACCGAGGCGTTCTCCTCGGCACAGACTTCCACCTATCAAATCGAAGTCGAGTAAAGAGTGAGTCGGCGATGCGATCCAGCACTCAATCCGTATGAGCTCGTACTGATACTTTCACATCCTCTGTTCGAGCATGGTCGGAATCGGTCGGGAGAGCGGCGGCGGCGGTGTCGGCCATCGTGTTGTTGCCGCCACAAAATGGCTGTATTAAGGTTGGTTTCTTCGGACGCGATGCATACTGCTAAATATACAATTTGGTATTCGCTGTCCGTTTTTGATACCAGCCCAGATGCCAAACGGATTCTCATTGCCGAGTCTACGCTACCCCTACTGAGGATGCTGTTGCTGTTGATCGGCGACAGAAGCAGCATTGAGCTTGGAATCAGCCGCGATAGCCGCCTCTAAGTGCTTCCGAGGCGTGCATTCGGTCGGGTTTGCTGTTGAACTATCGTCCGTTTGAGCTGGCCGGGGTTGAGGGTCACTGCATCGACAACTCACTGTTAGACAACCTGGCAGAGACAACGAGCCATTTCACGCAGACGAACCTCCCCACTGCAGTCCGATATTGCTGCTTCACATACTCCAACTCGTCGATTGCTGCTCCCAACGCACGTTCCAGCTGTGTACATTTTGTCTCGAGCTCTGAACAAATTGACAACATTGACAGTTAGACATTGTACTCATCGCGCAACACGAACATAGTGTACCTTCATATGACGGTTTGGCTGCTCAATGCCACATTGTACACCCCACGACCAACACAACGTGAGCACTGAGTGATAGTCCAACAGCAAGCAATCAACAACGACAAACCCTCGCGCTCGTCGCCAAGCTGCGCTGCAATCGCTGGGTTGCTAGTCGCAATCTTGTCCTTTGGTGGGTCGAGGATGTACGGGTTGACAAAGATTTGAAACTCGAGGCGCGCGTTCTGCAGGTAGTCGATAAACTGCTGCGTGACGCAGTCCACACGATGGATAAACTCGTAGTTGAACACTGGACTGCGTGTGTTCTGTTCGACGCTCTCGGTTGTGAACAGCTCGCCAAGAAACTCGTACTGGCAGTATGCGAGGTCAGTGATTAGCGGCAGACCAGTCGCGCCGACAATCCGGATCTTGAACGTCCATGGCTTGCCGAGCAGATCCGCCGGAGACTCGACATCTATCACATCATCCTCATTGTGCTTGTCTGGGTCTGCTGACGACAAGGGGATCCATAGCACCTGAAGCTTTCCAATCGTATTGAACGGAGGCACTGCCAGCTTGATGCTGAGCTGCGACTCTTCCGGATCGGTCTCCAAGTTGTACAACAAATATTCGGGGAATGTCGTGGCGCTGCCGACGTGAAACGAATTGTCGAAGAGTAGCGTGATGGGGTCATGGCGTTCCGGCGCCTCATATTCACGGTTGTTCATGATAGCGTTACGCAGGAACGCCACCTCGTCTTTGAGCAACGCGTGAGCCTTCACAAACTCAAACACGTCGAGAAAGATAGTCTCGTCTGTCGCGCTGTTGTGCACTTTGACCTTGACCTTCGGGATGCCAGTGCTGCCTTTCTCGTCGGTCGACGCACTCTGCAGCGCCGTCTCGAAGCTCAGCACATCGCGGTTCAGCAGTTTCACGATTTGCTTGAGCTCCACGATCTTTGGCAGGACTTCACGCAGCTCTTGGTCATTCACTTGGCGTGCGAGGAGTTCTCGCTCCTTTTCGGCATTCCTCTGAGCTTCCGCCTCAGCCTCAGCGGTATTTGTCGTGTCGGAGACTCCAGCGACTTCTCGTTCTTGTCTCTGTTTCTCCCAATTGGCTTTCTCCTCCTCGAACTTCTTCATTTGCGCCTGCAACTCGGCCATGGCAGCGTTGTCGACAGTCTGGAGCGCCTTCTGGTACTCTCGCACAGCGTCGTCCGCAGTTGGAGGTTCACCGTCCGGCTCCTGGCCTGGATAGACGAAGAGCATGAGCTCGTTGCCGAGCACGACGCGATCAAAAGCGGTCAGTTGCACTCGTGTGTCTTTATCGAGCTTCTTGCCGTTGTGCATCACGTCGCCAGCGCCAGCGCAAAGGTAGATTTTGCCATCGTCGTTCTCGAACGAGCAGTGGTTGTCGACGATGCTCAGCGCCATGGGTTTGATGTCCCCTTGCGGTCCAATCGTTGTGCGTGGGCCATTGAGCAGGAACATGAACCGCTTCGAGCGGTAAGCGTCCACATCCAGGTTGATCAAGTACGGGTGCTGCGTGTCGCTCTCGAAATGGAACAGATGGATACCGCGCTTGCCGTACTCCTCGCGCTGGCGCTGCATCATTTCGTCCTGCGCGCTCATGCCACTCCCCGAGCCGGTCGATTCGCCTGACAGCACCCGTGCGAGCTCTTGCTGCTTCATGTTGAGTATACGCGTGAGTTCATCGACCTCGGCCGAGTCTCCGCCGACTGTACCGTTCACGGCACCGGCATTTTCACCGCGCAGTTTGGCCATCCGTTCGTTCTCGTCCTTGAGCTGGTTCACGAGCATCTTCATCTGCTCGAGCTCGGCCATGAGCTTGCGCTCGGCGGGGCTCGCGGCCGCGGACGCCTTCTTGGGCTGTAGCTTGATGACAGACGCGTTCTTAGCGAACCCGAGCGTCGAGAACGTGTACCCGTGGAACTTGACCTCAGGTCGGATGGCGCAAAAGAGGTACGTGCGCGCCTGCAGCATCGTGTCCTTGAGGTACTTGCAGAGGAAGTAGGAGTTGCAGCCAGGGATGGATGCGCCGGGTTTGAGCTTGTTCGCCTTGACGGCCTCGGCCATCTTCATGAAGAACTGAGCCATCTCGGTGAGCGACAGATTGATCTTCTTGCCTTGGTCCTGCAGCTCCTTGGACTTGGCCGGGTCAGGGTGTGGCCCCAGGAACTTGTGCTCGATCTCACCGTTGTCGAACACGACCTTCTTGTACTCGGCGTAGACGATGTCTCCAGCGGGTTCGGTACCCGCGAGATCGCACACGTAAACCCGACCGCGTTGCTTCATACCCTCTCGCTCCGGGTCGGGCTTCTCGACTTCGAGCGTCATGATGCAGTGGCCGCGCGTCGACTGGTGGTTGAACTGCGTCGGCGCGATCGCCTTGCGTGCGTTGGCGGCCATGAAGGTGCGTCGCAGGTCGTTCCAGTCCTTGAGCACGACCGACTGGCACCAGTCGATGTCCGTGAACCCGTCTGGGTCTTTCCGCATGCCTGACTTGTACTGCTGCTCCTGCGCCACAGGCGACATGAGGTCGCGCACCGTGTCGACTACGTTCTGGAAGTACTTCATCGAGATCTTCCAGCCGTCCTGCTTCTCTTTGAAGAGCTCGTAGGCCAGTCGCGGGAAGATTCCCCACTGCATTCAGTCCGCAGCGTTAGTGGCACCGAAGCCATCAGCACGAATGACGATGCGGCTCACCAGAGGATGCGGGTCTTCGTGCTTGAACCAAGCCTCTGGGATGTCCACGGCGTCCGGCTGATATCCATCGCACTGGCTTAGATCGGAGTCAGATCAATTAAACAGTGCTGCGGACTTACGCCGAAGACGGTGAAGGTCTTGCCCGACCCCGAGAGACCGTAGGCAAAGAGCACGACAGCGTTGCCGGAGAGCAGATCCTCCTTGATCTTGAGCCCGACGCTGGCGTAGGCCATTTGTTGGTCGATGAGCAGCATTTGGTCAGCCTCGACCGGCTCGCCCAGCACGTGTCGCTTGTAACCGTAGGCGCTCCACCAGGCGTAGCTGAAGGCGAAGCGCGTCGTCGAGTACGTCGAGTTGATGAGCTGCACCTCGCCCTCCTCCTCGCTGTTCTGCGTCAGCACGACGCCGAGCTTGTCATCGCACGTGAACGGCCGGCAGCGCACCGACACCTTGATGCTCACGCTCATGGCGCCACAACGAGCACACTAACTTCACCAGCAACTAACTCCACGAGCAGCAACAGGCGCGGTCGCGGCTCCAACAGTGTCTGCACCTCGAAACGTCGTTCAATAACTGCCGCGGTCACCTCACCCTGTGCGAGATCTTGCGTTGAACGAGGTTTGTTGCATGACGCCATCCAACATCAAGAGGATTCATAGACTACTGATGTTGTTCTCGATTCTCTAGCACCAGTTATCCAGCATTGCCTACTTCTAGGAAGATAGAGGGTCACGCCTGGTTCTTCTCCAGCAGCTTGCAAGCCTGTGTCATCTTCTCCAAGCATTCCTTGGCGTGCTTGGGCTGGAAGACCAGCGCCGGACGGAACCGAACCGACTTGGTGCCGCAACCGCCCGACGCCACGCCGAGAGTCTTGAGCGTGCCTACGAACGCGTCGCGGAGCTCGGGAGTTGGCAGGTCCAGCGCCAGGTACGTGCCTTGGCCGCGCACGTTCGAAATGAGCGACGGGAACGACGTCGAGAGCTCCGTCAGTCCGTCCTGGAGGTACGTCCCCGTCACGACGACGTTGTCCAGCAGCTGGTCCTTGTCGACCACGTCCAGCACGGCCTCGAGCGCGATCATCTTGGTCGGGTCGCCCATCCACGTGTTGAAGATGCGGAAGCCTTCCTTGAGCCGGAACTCGTCCTTGGCAAAGTACCCGCCAGTCTGCAGCTTCTTGCTGAAGGTGACGACGTCGGGTGGGTTCTCGAGTCCCCAGTGCTCATGTGCCCAGAACTTCCCCGTGCTGCCGCCTCCCGTCTGCACTTCGTCGACAATGAACGCGACTCCGTAGTTGGTTGAGAGCTCGCGGAGACCACGGAAGAACGCCGCACTCGCGTGGTTGTCGCCTCCTTCAGCTTGAATGGGCTCGACGATCATACCGGCGATGCGAGAGCTCTCGTGGTCGTCGCTGGCCACTTGCTGGCTCTGCTGCAGCAGCCGCTCCACTTCGGCGAGGCAGCGCGCTTCCTCGGCGTCATTGGCTTGCTGGTGATCCTTCAACGGGTACTGCAGCTTGGGGAACGGCGCCGTGGGCCAGTCGAAAGCGGGGATATCCACCTTGTGGATGGCCTTGGAGTGCGTCGTCGACAGGCAGCCCATAAGGCGTCCGTGGAAGCCGCCCTGGAATGACAGGATGCTGAGGTTAGGCGTTCCGGGGGTCTGGTGGAGCATGGACGTCTCGAGGTCGTGCTCGCTCGGTGGCTTGCCGCCGCGCAGCTTGGTCTGGTACCAGATGAACACGGCCTTGAACGCGTTCTCGTTCGAGCACGAGCCGCACATGAGCGTGTTGACGTCCGTGAGTCCTTCCGGCGCAACCTTGAGCAGCGTGTTGGCGAGGCGGTCGACCCAGTCGGCGGGAGGGAAGACTCCGAGGCACGGACGCTGCGCCAGCAGCGACAGATTCTTCTTGTCGCTCATGGCCTCGAGGATCGCTGGGTGGTTGTACCCGATGGGAAGCGACGCGATCTGGCCGTAGATGTCGAGGAAGCGGTTGCCATCCACGTCCACCAGGTAGTTGCCGCGGCTGGCGTCGTAGTCGGCGAAGAAGCCCACCGCGCCAGTGTTCTGCAGCAGACTCAGCCGCGCCTGCTGCTTCTTGGACTCGGGACCCGGGATCTCGGCCGTCACGATCTCGGCCGCGTCATATTCTCCCGGGAACGCCGGACTCGGCGTCGCCGGCGGCGCGGACGCCAAATGGCGACGCAGCAGCAGCGTGCCGCGCTGGCTGACGGCAGTGGCGGGTCGCGAGTAGCGGCGAGCCGCGCGGAGAGCCATCGGGAGGGAGGGGCGGGCGAAGGCGCGGGCGATGGAGAGGCGAGCGGAGGGACTGCGTTCCGCCGGTGCAATTCCGGAAATGAGCCCATTCGGGCGGGCGGTGGTGATTGAAGATGCGCAACCCGATGCGATGTGAAATGGATTAGATGGGGGTATACTTGTATCCGGCGTCCGGATGCAGTGATATATGGAGTTTGTATGTGATGTGTATATGGTGTGTGTGCATTGCGTACCATAATCGCGAGGATGGGGATTGCGGATGGAGTGAACGCGCAGTCGAGGCGGGTCATCCGCCAGTCGGTCGGTAGGACAGGACCGACAGCGAGGCGCGAACCGCTGCCGACGGCGACGCCACGTCACGCATCGTGCGGATGCGGGCCTCACGCCGTCCCGATGAGCTCGGCCCTCAGTTTGCATATTGCAGCCTGCATGATGCAACCGGGCAGGACCTGGTCGGCGCGAGCTGCTTGCGAGACTCGGAGCCGCACTCTGATTGCGATATGCTGCTGCCATCGCCGCGGAGCAGAATTGACACAGGTTCACGTACTGAAACATGTGACTTCAACGCGCAGTGACGCGGCGGCGTCATCCGTTGCTCGTCTGATTCTGACTCCTGTTGCTTCGGGGTTCTGGACCAGAATGACACAGGAAGAAGCTCCGGTTCGGGATGGAAGCTCTACTCGCCGTCCCCCCTGAGCTGATTTGCGTTCCGTCCTGCTAACTCGTCGGCAGCCCGGCGCACGCCAGCACATCCAGTCGCGCCGGCCAGTCGCAATTGTTCCGACGCGAGGCTCGTGGGCGTCGGCCGGACGCACAGGCTCGACGCGTCGTCTGCAATGCGTCCGCTCTGCTCGCCGCTTCGTTTCGCGACGGACGGAAGGGAGACGTGGGACGCGCGACGAGTGGGTCGCGTCCGTTTGGCGGGGCCACTTCCCGTCTCTGTCTGCTGTCCGAGAGCGTCGAGACCGTCACGGCGCTGGAGCAGTCAATGCCCGCGCGAAGTGGTCGCAGACGGCGGCTTCTCGGCCGCAAGTTGCGCGGAACGGTGCTGGCGCTTCGGCCGTCGTTCGCCGCACGCGATTGGCCAAAAGCGGCGCGATCGCCCATCCAATCGCCCAGCTGGTGCGCCAGAATCGGGGGTAGGTGAGGGATGGGGGGCAGCGGTGCCGCCTCCCCCGCTACAATGCCCTCGCCTCCTGAAAGTCGTATATGTCACAATCGCGAGTCTGGCGACTACCCCCACGCCCTCTGCTGCCGCGTGCGATGTGTTCGGTCGCATTGCGAGGGCAGAAAGCTGGCCTCCCTCCAGGCCCACGCTGGTCCGAGTCGCGGCGGAGGCGGGACATTCTGTGTTGCGTCGTCTGGACAGGGCGGAAGATCGAGCCAGCCGCCGAGGTGTCTGTGTGCTTGCCCAGCCCAGCCTAGCCTCGCATTCCCCCCGCGACCGGCCTCGCCCCCATCCAGCGGACTGAGCGAGCCAAGCGGACGGGCCGAGAGGACGACGAGCATGAGCGAGCCGCCGCCGTCGCCGCTGCCGCCGAACGGCGCGGCCAACTGGCCGCCCGACGTGGACCTGGACGCGCTGTACGCGTCCGAGCGCGCCGAGGTGGAGGAGCTGGTGCGCGCCGCGGGCGACATGAGCGTCTGGTCGCTCGAGGCCAAGAAGGAGAGCGCGGCCGTGTACGTGCACTGCAAGAACAACGAGCGGCTGTCCTTCTCAGTGCGCGCCGTGACCAAGATCACGGGCTCGGTGCAGAACGTGACCGAGTGCCTGCGCTCGCCCGACAACGCGACCTTCCGCCGCTTCCAGAAGCTGCTGCACGCCAAGAACTACCTCGACAGCGAGGTGCTGCACGCGCACGCGCGGCGGAACGCGCGCAACGAGCACGAGTCCATGACGCTCAAGTGGACGGCGTACACGTCCCCCAAGACGCTCGGCCGCTCCAAGGAGTTCTGCTTCCGCGAGTACTGCACGACGCTGACGAACGACCCGGTGCTCGGCTCGGTGGGCGTCTGCAAGTTCGAGTCATACGACGGCGAGGCCGCGCGGTACGCGATCCGCGCCAAGCCGGACCTGTACAGCCTCACGGTCTTCGAGCCGTCGAGCTTTGTCGTGCAGCAGACCCCCGAGGAGGGGATGGTGTCGGTCACGCTCACCTTCGCAGTGCGCAAGGCGCGCGGCAGCGACTCGGTCTCGCCCGGCGTGCGCATGGTGGCGCTGCGCCTCGCGTCCGACCTGTCGTTGCTGCAGAAGGCCGTGCAACACGTGCTGTTCCAGCCGAGCGCGCTCGCGCAGAAGAAGGAGTGGGTGGACGACGGCGCGCGGTCCAACTGCTCGCTCTGCGTGCAGTCGTTCAGTATGCTGCGGCGCCGGCACCACTGCCGCGTGTGCGGCGAGGTCGTCTGCTCGTCCTGCACCGTGTTCAAGGCCGTGCCGAACGAGCCCGACCCGGCCAAGATCCGCGTGTGCAAGGCGTGCCTGGCCAAGTCTTCGACCGAGACGCACCACGGCGCGGGCGGCGTGCAGAGCGTCAACAACAACAGCCTCTGCAGCACGAGCTCGACGACGTCGGACGAGCCGCACAGCCCTCCGAACGAGTCGAACGGCCACATGGTCGTCTCGACGTCCGCCTCAGACGCGCCGCCGCTGCCGCCGTCGGCGTCAAGAGCGTCCCCGCCGCCGCTCGGGATGTCCGGGCTCAAGGGCTCGGCGCTGTCGCTCAAGGACTTTGAGCTGACGAACCCGTTGTCGGGAGCCGGCATGCAGCTCGAGTCTCCGCCGCCTCCCGAGCGGCCGACACCCCCGCTGCTGCGCAAGCGGTCGACGCTGGAGAGCGACTCGGGCTCGACGCGGTCCACGACGCTCAGCAACGGCAACGGCAGCGGTGGCGGCAGCATCAGCCGCAAGAAGAGCACGAGCAGCTCGTCGACGACCCGGCGTATCCACTACTTCAACGAGGACTTTGAGGAGATCTGTCTACTGGCGATGGAGACGCTCGTATGCCCGATGGCAGGCATCCGCACGGAGGACTTTGAGCTCGTGCGGTACTTCGACACCAAGCCGGCACCCGGTCTGCCTCGGTCGCTGCCGACCTTCCGGCGGCTCGCGAGCCGCGGCAAGCCGTGCATCGTGCTGGACGTGTCGTCCGACAAGCGCATCTCGGGCGAGAAGCGGTTCACGGCCAAGCTGCAGTTCTTCGTGGGCATCCCGCTGCTCATGAACGGCGAAGTGATCGGCGACCTGTGCGTGGCCGACCGGTACGCGCGCGAGAGCATCGAGCAGCAGCACGTGGACGTGCTGAACGTGCTGGGCGAGACCGTGACGCAGTACATGCAGTCGCTGGAGTACATGGAGGACCTGGCGGAGTTCAAGGCGCTGCACAAGCAGCCGTCCTCCATCCGAGATGACCTCGCAGACGAGGTGGAAGTGGGCGTCGTCCCGGCCACAGTCGGCGGCAAGGAGGTCGCGTTCTAGCCCTAGTGTTCAGCTCGTCAAGTGTCCAGATCGTCATCATGCGCCGGAGCAGCGGAGGCCGGCTATCTATCTATCGAGCGGCGGTGGGCCAGTGACTCGTGTTGTGTATTACGGAGAGCACTGCAAATGTCCAACTGGCCTCTGTGCACCTCCAATCTGTCGCTGCGTCCTCGGGGGTTCACCCCTCCGCACCATGTCGTTGGCTATGAATCTCCCGCACCGCACGTGCTGCGAGTGTTTCCAATAACTTGTTCTCGCCTTTGACGTTCTCACTGCTGTCCTTCTCGTCTGAAAGCTTGCAGAGTTGACGACTAGGTTCCAAAAGTTGGCCTTGCATCGAGTGTGGCACAGTACATGCTCCTCAGGACGATTTCGGTGTCCTTGAGCTTTGGATTCCTGAACCTCTGCACCTCCCTGATCTCTTTGGACTCCTACTTGGACGGCATCTTCCTTCTCTCTGTTCCTCGAGGCGGAGTCGAATAGCATGCTTGTTGTATTCTGCCAATTGATCGGCCGATCGCACAATAAATACCTCGACCACCACACCGTCTATCACCGCGCGCTGCGACTGCCTTTGTTGGAAAGCGGGCGTCGTTGAGGCGATCGACTCGTTCCTCGCTTGGCGCCGCCGTCATGATCGTCCTGGCTGGTCCAGTCGTATGGCCAGGATTCGCGGATGCGCCGCAGCTCTTCGTCGATCGGCGGCCGCTGGTTCGCACCGTGCGGTTTGTTTGCGTTGGCAACGTGGGCCGACCGCGCGATGGACGCGATACCCTGTCGTCCGCCAGCAGGAGTTGTCTGCAATGGTGACAATGGTACCACGAATGTCAAGTCACCGCTTCAACTTCAACTTCAACATGGACCTGCATTCTCCGTACCTGTGGTCGACGTGGCGAAAGTAGACCAGCCTTCTCGGCGTCATCCCACTGCTTGGCGACGAGGTGCACACCGAGACGAGTCGTCAGCGGAGCAGCGAGTGTGGTATCGCTGTCCGCTAGCTTGGGGAGACCGCTGTTGGGCGTTGGTGTAGCGCTACTGCTCCTCGACTTGGACGATGCGTCGCTAGAAGCAGGTCGCTCAAGTGTGGCTGAGTGAGGAGCCGGCGCGGCTGGCGTGAGGGTCAGGCGGTGGAGCGACTCCCGGCGACTCCGATCCTCGTTCGCGCGCTTCTTGGCCTTCTCGTCCAGCATGTGGTACGTGTCCAGCTCCATGCAGAGCTGGTCGCCGGCCACGTGCGTCTCGCGACCGCAGATCATGCACGCGTTGCCGCTCAGGCGCATGAGCTTGCGTGTGATTGGCACGCGCAGGTTCGGGTACTCGAGCACCTGGCGCACACGGGTCTCGCGCCACGCCTCGCGGGCGTCGGCGATGCGCCGCAGCCGCTTCAGCGTCTTGATCGCGTGCTTCTTGGCGTCACGGCCGCTGAAGTGGACACCGAACAACTTGCGCTTCACGGCAGCAGTCAGTAACACGGTGACGATCAAGAGGCGAGGAGAAACAAAGGCATACGGTGAGCACGAGGCAGTCGACGTCCGAGGTCGCGCGAATGTCGACGGGACAGAGCGTTATCTTGCGCTGGGACGCAATGTACTCGCCCGCGACGTCGAACTTGCCGAGGAACGTGAGGTCCGCGACGATGCTGTGCTGCACGCCGCGCGTCTCACCCATGCTGTCAAGCAAAGGACATTAGCCACACTGCTGGTTAACGGTCAGTGTTGCTGCTTTTCACCTGGTCTCGGCGGTCTCGTTGATCGTGAGACGCGCGCACTCCTGCGCCTCGCCACGCAGGATGATGAAGAACGAGTCGGCGTCCTCGCCCTTGTGCGCCAGGTATTGCTGCGCCACCATCACCACTGTCAGATACAAGCTGCCGTGGCTCATAACGAACCATCGATCCTTACGCCGGCCGCGATCGAATGCAGCTTCATGGAGTTGACGAGGTGCATGACCTCTGCGGTAGCTCCTTCATTAGACAGCGTCCAACCATCGCGAAAGAGAGATAAAACGATCCCACGTACGCATCTTGGTCCAGCTCTTGAAGAGCAACATGTGCTGAAGGAATGCGATGTGGTCCGTGATGGTTCCCTACAGCACTCGTCACCAGTGGGTTAGCGTAGCCATCGCCTCGTCTAGGTTGCGGAGACTCACCTCGATAGTCTGACTGCGTGTCATGCGCAGGTAGGAGGCCGCTGTGAGCACGATGAAGTTGGCTGTGTGCACCTGCGGGTCGACGACGACCGTCGCGCTGCGCTTCGAGTCGGGTTCGATCAGGCAGAGCTCGCCGAAGGTGGCGCCGGGCGTGAGCGTCGCCACTTTGGCGCCAAAATTGATGCGAGACGCCTCAGACTGCAACCACAAGGTCAGTGTGTGGAGAGAGACATCGAGCAGTCGAAGCAGCGTACAATGCGACGGGAGCTGGACGAGCTCATGGTCGAGCGCATCATGCGCTGGTACTTTTGCTGGTCGTCGGCGTTCCGAACATAGACGGAGACGATGCCGCTGATGAGGATCTGCTCCGACACATTCAGTCAGTGGGAGACGCCTTGCCGACGAAAGCTGCATGATCGAGCCAATCCTACGAAGCAGGTGTTGCCCTTGTCTCCCTGGTTGACGACCACCTCGCCGCCGCGCAGCAGACGGAACTCCATCTCTTTGCACAGCTTCTTGGCCGAGACCTCGGACATGGTCGTGAAGAGCGAGCTGAGCTTCTCCTGGTGCATGAGCCACGTGTACAGCAGCTTCACATGTGCACGTCGGTCAAGGATCAACCAGCACAACAACAACAGACAAACAAACGACGATCCCAATCCAAACAGAGCAGGTGCAAAGGATATCATTCTCCGTGCGCTCCTCCGGCGGTCGCTTGAGCGTCCTACATCACCACCACAGCAGCACGAATATCAAATGCCTGTCACTGCAACTTCAACTTGAACACACACCAGCTTCAACGTACTCGATGACGTGCTGGACTTTCTCAGTCAGCTTCATGAACTGCGGGTTCGGCAGCACCTCGCGCCGGAGGATCTTCCACTTGAGGTTGCCAGCGGCGGACGCGGGCGTTGCATGGGTGGATGCATTGCCAGTTGCGACCGCGCCATGAACACCGGTCGATGGTCCAGCAGCGCTGCGTCGCGCTAGCTTGGCGAACGTGGATCGACTTTCGCGGCGAGGCGTGGACGGACCAGCGTGGGTGTTTGTGTTCGTCGGGGTTGCCGTCATCGACGCCGGACTCGCAGTCGACGTGGCCATGGCAGTACCCCCATTGACCATGGTCGCTCGCTCCACACCCAGCAGGCACAAGCCAAAATAGCCAAAGAAACTTGGGTTCTCAGGTTCTCTATATTGCACGACACGCTCCGACTTTCCTACTACTTGGACTTGACGAGCTTGTACGACTCGAGCCGCGACGACGACAGCCCCGTCGAGGCGAACGCGCTCTTGTCCTGACCCTTCTTCTTCTTGCTGCGCCGCTTCTTCTTGCCTTCGGCCACAGGCGCGGCCGGCTCCGCCTCGTCCTTCGCGCCAGACTCCGAGGCCACCTCCTTCTCCGAGACCGCCGCCGACTCGGACGCCTCGGCCTTCTTGCCCTTCTTCGTGCGCTTGCGCTTCTTCTTTCCCTGTTCGCCAGCGCCGTCGGCAACCTCTTGGGCGGCGCGGGTCTCCTCGCGCTGCTTCCGCTTGGCCTCTCGAGCCTCCTCCTTCTCCTCGTGAGCCTGCGCCATCGTCTTCTTGAAGCGCTTCAGCTTCCGACGGTCCACGTCGAACTCCTCCTCCACGTACGGCGCCAGGCGCTTGAGCGACACGAGTCCCTTGAGCTCCTTGTCGTCGGCCGCCATGATCTCTTCCACCGTCAGACCAAAGTCGTTCGTGCGCACTTGGCGGTACTTGAAGCGGCACTTCAGGTCGCCGATCAGGTCCTCGTAGTCGAGTCCATAGAGCTCGTCGAGGTACTTTTGCTTGGCGCGCGCCATCTCCTTCGCCGACATGTTCTGCAACTGCTCACCGCCCTCCTCCTGCTCCTCGTCTTGCTCCTCGTCATCCGCCTCGTCTTGCTCGTCGTCCTCGTCTTCCTCCCCATTGTTACCCTCGTCATCTTCCTGCTCCACATCCGGCTGCTCCGTCTCCATTTCTTCGTCTTCGGGGTCTTCAGGGAGTCCGGCAAAGAGCGCTTTGTCTTCCTCGTCGTCCCAGGTCGGCTTCTCCATGTCATCCTCCTCGTCGCCTTCGTCGTAGTACTCCTCGTCGAAGATCTGCTGCATGCGCTTGTCGTACTCCTCCGGGTCAAAGTCGCCCTCCAAGTCACTCGCCAGCAACTTCAGCCGCTCTTGCTCACTGCTCGTCTTGTCGCCCTCGGACTTCTGACCCATGAGCCTCGCGACCTTCTCCAGCTTGGCCTCGATCTCGGCCTGCTTGAGGTTCTTGAGCCGACGCAGCTCCTCCTCCTTCTTCTGACGCTCCAGCGCCTTGCGGGCCTTGCGTTCCTCGCGCTTGCGCTTCCTCGAGTCGTCCACGCGCCGCATCGAGTCCTCGACGTGGCGCGAGTGCGTCTGGATGACGCCGCCGCCGTCTTCCTCGAAGCGAAAGTTGTACGAGTGTTCAAAGTTGTCGGCCTTCTCGAGCGCCTCGGCGTCCTCCTCGTCGTCCTTGACAATGTCGTCGTAGTGCGGGATGGCGTCCGACTTGTCCTTCCACCCCTCGCTCGACAGGTACTTGTCCAGGAACGCGTCCGGGTCCAGCTCGGCCGCCTGCAGCTTCGAGCCGTACTTGGTCGTGAACTGCGCGTACTCGGCGTCCTCCTGCTGCTGCTCGTCCGCCGTCTTCTTGCGCAGCGTGAAGAGTCCGCCGTCCAGGTCGCTGTCGTCGCCGTCGGCCTCGTCCTTGTCCTCCTCCTGCTCCTCGTCCTCGCTCGCCGTCTCGACCGACGCCAGGAACGCCTTCTTCAGCTGCGCCTGCTCCTCTCCGTACGTCATCACGGCCTCCTCCGCCTCCTCTTCCTCGTCGCTCGCGGCCTCGCCGGCGATTACCTGCTGCCGCACGAGGTCCTTGTAGTACAGCGGCGCATCCGCCTTCTTGGCCGGCTTCTTCCTCCTGGCTCCGTCCTCGTCCGAGGCGTCATCGTCATCGTCATCGTCATCGCCCTTTGTCTTATCAAAAAACGCGATCTTGGAGTCGTAGATGGCCGGGTCGCGCTTGCGGATCAGCCGCAGCGTCTTCATGATATCGGCGTCCAGCTCGGGCGTAAGCTCCTCGCCGTCCTCGTCCTCCGTCTCCGAGTCCGACTCGTCCTCGCTCTCGAGCTGCGCACCGCGCCTCTCCATGCGCGTCAGCTCCTCCTTGCGCTTCTTGGCCTCAAACTCGCGCGCGAACTTGGTGTTGACGCGCAACCGCTCGTCGCTCGGCTGAGCATCGCCGGCGTCGGCCAGCAGCGCCTTCGCCTTCTTCTTGGACTGCTTCGACGGAGCCGCATGAGCATCCGGAGAGACGGCGGCGGCCGGGAGCTCCGCCGCTGGCTCGGGCTGCGCCGCCTGCTTCTTCGCGCCGGTCTTGCGGCCCATGGTCGCGTGACGAGGTTATGCCCCTTGGTGATCTACCTGCTGCATGCACAACATGCGAGCGCCAGTGGTCCATCAAGCACTCTACCGACCCGTTTAAGTACGGCTTGTCAGCTGTATTACTGTAAGTACTGTATTAAGTATCGTAAAGATACTGTCTCTACTCGATAAAGTATGGTCAATTGCTGGCGCCTCTACAAAAGCGCTCTCTGCAAGCTAGTTCGGGCCAGATCCGCAACTGGGTCGTGCTCCCGATCCTCAATCGATCCGCTCGCCGCTCGCCCGCCACTCGCTCGTTCCTCACTCGCGCGCGCACTGTACACTGCATCGGGTGTACCGTGGAGGAGCACCGGCAGCGGCAGGATGCGCCGCGAGCGATGATGGCACGCGCCGAACGAAAACTGCGCCAGCCGACCAGTCAGCGGTGAATCTCACCTTGGCCACCTCCAACGGCAGCGACGGCAAACAGGTCGAGCCGCTGACCGGCATCGAGAGCAACTCGCGCTTGGCGCCAGAGGGAGGAGCCGCCGGCTCGAGGTGCACGCGAAGAGCCAACTGCCGTCGGTGTCGAGCGGTCAGTGCTTCCAGTCGCCACCTTTTTGCAGGGGACCACTTTTCGGGTGGGCACGGTAGGCGTGGTCCGGCGTCCAACGCACTGCGGTTCAGTATGCCGCGGAGACATCAAGCAGCGAAAATACTGGCTGCGACGTGGAAGGTTTATCGAGCAGGGGTAGGGCCCACGCGTCGCCGGTGTGTGTGTGGGAGTGAATAGAAAAGCGCGTGGCCTTCTTCTCGACGTTCTTCGCGGGCTTCTCCGCGGGCATTTCGCAGTCGCTGGCTGGATACCGGCCTCGCCTCGGCGCATTTTGGCTGGACGGCGGCAGGAAGAAGCCTCTGGCTGGCAGTTGCTGTCACAGTTCACGAGCGTGTGTGGCTCCGCCTCTCGTTTACGGTCGTTACGGAAACGCGCGTACCCCTCGCGGTTACGCTCCGAATTGCGGTGTAAAATCATGCGAGTGGTTGCGTAATCTCGAGTGAACACCCTCGCTGTCGCACGCGTTTTCTGCCCACGCAGACCGCTAAAACGGCGCATAATTCCGCGTAACTCCGCCTCTATCTCGCGAGTAAACCCGTTTGATGCCGCCGCCAAAGTCGGTGGTGGGGTGTGGGCCGCGGGGAGGGGGAAGGAAGGAAGGCCCGGCGGCCGTATGGCGGGCCTCGAGCCAAAGTCGGGTATTCGGCAATTGGGTGGAAGCGACAAAGCGCGCCATCGCCCGGAAGCCCTCGCCGCCCGCGAGCGAAGCCGCCGCGAGCGAAGCTGCTGCGAGCCGGCAGCCAGAGCCAGAGCCCGAGCTCGCGCGCCAGCCAGCCAGCCAGCCACTCCGCTCTCCGGGCATCGGCTCGCGGCCCTGACAGTCACTAGTCTTGCTTGAAGGTATTGACAGTCTTGACGGTGAGGAGCAGCAGCGGCGACGGCATGCTGGAGGCGACGGACGCCGAGGAGCGCGGCCACGCGGTGGTGCAGACGCTGGCGGTCGTGGTCGAGTCGATGGTGCACTCGAGCGAGCACCTGCCGGCCGCGTACTACCAGAAGACCAAGTTCGACGCGTTCCGCGCGCCGGCCATCTCGATCCGCGACTACCTCATGCGCATCCACAAGTACGCGTCATGCAGCCCGGAGTGCTTCGTGCTCGCGCTCGTGTACATGGACCGGCTCCACCAGATGCAGGGCTTCGTGCTCACGGAGCTGAACGTGCACCGCGTGCTCATCACGAGCGTCGTGCTGGCCGCCAAGTTCTTCGACGACCACTACTTCAACAACGCCTACTACGCCAAGGTGGGGGGCGTCCCCTGCGGCGAGATGAACGAGCTCGAGGTCGAGTACCTGCTCATGATCAACTTCAGCCTCCACGTACAGAACGAGACGTACGCGCGCTACTACAACGAGCTCGCCAACCACTACATGTTCATCAGCGTGCGCAACGCGTCGCTGCCCGACGCCGCCTACTTCCACGTGCGCCACTACGTCGTGCCGGACCCGCAGCAGGACGGCGTGCTCGTCTACGTGACCAAGCAGTACCCGCGCGTGGCCAACCCGCTGCCGCCCAAGCCGCACCTGCACCTGCCGCCGCCGCCGCAGCCGCAGCTGCACCACCACAACGGCCACGCGTACTACCGCCCGCCGGAGGACGGCATGGTCGAGGCCGGCGTGCCCGTCGGCGCGGCGACCACCTCCTCGGCCACGGGCATCGCCTGTACAAAATCGAGCCGCGCGTCGGGCCAGAAGCGAAGAAGCGCCGTCGCGCTCGGGGTCAACGCGTAGTCGTCGGGGTACCAGCAGCAGTAGCAGCAGCAGCTCGTCGCGTCACCGACCGCGCCGCCGATGGCGGGACGCGTCTACTTCTCCGTTCCTCCCGTCTGAAGCAGCCGCCCGCCGACTCCCGCCCGACTGGATGCGAGCCTCTGACGAGTAAGAGGTCGTGGCTGCGGCCGTTCATGACGCCCCGGCCACCCGTTCGCACGGGCCGAGAGTCGCGGCGCTTCTCCGCTGCCTCCCTCGTCCCCCCTCTTCTTCCTCCCTCCGCGGGCTTCCTCCCGATTGTAGCATGGCAGCGCGTGGCTCGGACCGCTTTTGGTTAGGTAAAATAATAGTCTTGCAATAGTTCGGCAGCTCCTCCGCGTTCTCGCCGCGAGGAGTCCGCGGCGCCTCGACGCGGATCCACACACAGACACACACACAAACAACGAGAAACCACAACAATACAATGCTTGACGTACACTAGTTCCGCCGTGTTGATCGAGTTGACTGCTGCCCTGCTCCGTCTCATGACGTGATGTGTCGTCGACACTGAGGTCATTAACACGAAGCATGACTGCAATATTGACTGTAACAGTGTTGCAATGCTGGCTGTTACCGTGTTGTAATGCTGGCCATCACAGTGTTGCAATGCTGGACGACGACTAGCTCGACCATTCTCACTTGCGCCGCCAGAAGGTGCCGTCCGAGACGCCCCACTGGTACTTGCGCTCGTGCTCGCGGATCAGGAACGGGTAGTCCTGCCGCTTGACGAGCTCAAAGTTTGCGTCCAGGTGGCGGGCGATCACGCTGAAGCTGTCGACCGGCTGGCCCTGGTCGTCGCGCACGGCGCCGATCCACTTGTCCTTGGCCGTGTACTCCTCCAGCCACGAGTACGGGCTCACGAGCGCCAGCACGCCGCCCGGCCGCACGAACCGCTCGATGTCATCCAGGAACTTGGCCGGCTCCGGCAGCCGGCACAGCAGGTTGGACGCGAACACGGCGTCGAACTGGCCTGCTCAATCACATTACCATACATTATACCAGCTTGGTCAGCATTTGTTTAGTCAAGCCAGGCAGTCGAGAACGCACCGAGCGAGGGCTGCAAGTCGCAGGCGTCGCCCTGCTGGAAGCTCACGCGGTCCGGAATGGCGCCGGCGGGGAGCGCCGCCACGCGCGTCTCGCGGATGTCGCCCTGGATGTGCGCCTCGTACTCGAGCCGCCCGAGCTGCTTCATCTTGTCGGCCGTCTCGGCGAAGTGGTGCGAGAAGTCGATGCCCACGGCCTGAGTATCGATCCACAGAGTCAGCCACTCGCAGCCAATGACTAGCCTCTGATCATTCGGAGGACGGACCTCATCGAAGTGCTTGCTCAGCTCAAAGGTGGCACGGCCCACGGCGCAGCCGACGTCAAGCGCGCGGTGCCGGCGGTCGCCAGACGTCAGCTTCGCGCACTCGTCGACCGTGCGCGGCAGGAACTCGAGCGCGTCGCTCGGCGCGAAGGAGAACGGCGCGACCTGCTTCGGGTCACCTGCCGTAGGAGATGTATATAAGTGTGAGAGATATGGCGGAGTGGGCGAGAAATCGACGGTACTGCCCAAAGATTGAGAGAGGAGGGAGTACCGTACCGTAGTGGAACTGCAGGTACTCGTGCACAGCGCGCTCAGACTCGTAGACGACCGAGCCGCTGGCCGTCGTGCTGCGCACATGCGCCGCCGCTTGCTGCAGCATTCCCTTGGCTCGCATACGGATCGCGTGGGTGGGTGGAAGATGCGGGCGGAGCTGCAAGGTGAAGCTGCAGGTGCCGACGCAGGTGCGGTGGAGGAGGAGCTTTGGATGCAAGGATCAGAAACTACCGTGGAGGACACATCACTTCGTACGTCTGGAACGGTACGGCACTTCTCCCAAATGGCCAGCGCCAGCAGCGGAAGAGAAACGAGTGTGGCTCGCGCTGGCTGGTAGGATTCCGGCCAGGTCGGCGTGGCGCACCGATAGATTACTTACGCCACAGTGCGTTCCTGCCGCCAGCTGGATTTTGCTTGCAGTGTGGTTTTTTTTAACTCAGCGCGAGGTTTTTTACGACCCCGCTCGTTGGATTGCTTTTGCTTTTCAGCCTTTTCAACCCGCCGCCAAACCTGGCGACCGAACGATCGGGGATCCTCTCTCTGGCGCCTTTGTGTGTGGTTGCCTTTCCTCCCCTCCTCCGACGCGGTAATTTACTTGCAAACTGTAGCCGCGGAAACATTCCCGTAAGCTTCCAGCTGTCCGCCGCTTTGTCGTCGTGCCGTATCCAGCGCTGCGCCATTTTCCCCCCCTTCCCCAAAGCCAGAGCGACAAGACAAGCGCACCACGCGCGTAAACTACATAAATGACGTAACAAATGTCTCCACGCGTCACGAAAACCCCTCCGTGGTCTTTGTTTGGCTCGGTCGACCAAACAGTCAGCGCCGGCCGGGACTTCCGGTTTCTTTCCGCGGCTTCTTCGCCTTCGCGTCTCCCGCCCGCGCAGCTCGCCTGCCTGCCCGCCTCGGCCGGCTTCCCCGCACTTCCGCGACCCCCGCCTCGAGCTCTCTCCGCCTCGGCCCTCAAGGTATGTCCTCGCTGTGTGCACCGGTGTCCTCGCTTTCTCCCAGTACCCCCCAATGCCCTCTTTTCGGCGTCACTTTCCCCTCGTATCGCGTTGTTGGCTCGTCGTCCCCTCCCCTTGGTTGAGATTGACGGTGTGTAGATCGTCGATCATGGGGATCGGTCGGGACGGAGCCGTCGTCGCGACATGGAGGCGAGGCGAGACGCCGTCTTTCGAGATGGGTGGTTGTGATATATTTGGGGTGGTGGATATGGGGAGGGAGGGAAGGACGGAGGTTGTGGTGTGTGTTTCGAACAAGGTGCTAATGGTGTCTTTTCTTGGTGGCGAGCAGAGCAAGCTGTAGTGACGATGTCCATCCTCCGCGAGAGCGCGCTCGAGCTGCGCGTCGGCAAGAAGTTCCGGCTGGGCCGTAAGATCGGCAGCGGCTCGTTCGGCGACATTTACCTCGGCACGAACATGACGTCGGGCGAAGAGGTCGGCATCAAGCTCGAGTCGGTCAAGAGCAAGCACCCGCAGCTGCTCTACGAGTCCAAGATCTACAAGATCCTGAACGGCGGCCGTACGTTTGTTCTCTTGTGCAGTCCTGACAACAGAGGGTGGAGGGTTCATCTGACGAGTTTGTTGTTGTTGTGTGTTTGAACAATGCAGTTGGCGTGCCGACCCTGCGCTGGTTCGGCGTGGAGGGCGAGTACAACGTGATGGTGATCGACCTGCTCGGCCCGTCGCTGGAAGACCTGTTCAACTACTGCGGCCGCCGCTTCCAGCTCAAGACGGTGCTGATGATCGCCGACCAGCTGCTGTGCCGCCTCGAGTACTGCCACTCGAAGAACTTCATCCACCGCGACGTGAAGCCGGACAACTTCTTGATCGGCCTCGGCAAGCGCGCGCAGATTGTGCACGTGATCGACTTTGGTCTCGCCAAGAAGTACCGCGACCCGAAGACGCACCAGCACATTCCGTACCGAGAGAACAAGAACCTGACGGGCACGGCGCGTTACGCGTCCATCAACACGCACGTGGGCATTGAGCAGAGCCGCCGCGACGACCTCGAGTCGCTGGGGTACGTGTTCATGTACTTCATCCGCGGCAGCCTGCCGTGGCAGGGCCTCAAGGCGAACACGAAGAAGCAGAAGTACGAGAAGATTATGGAGAAGAAGATGAACACGCCGATCGAGGTGCTCTGCAAGGGCTACCCGGCCGAGTTCCGCGCGTACTTCGAGTACTGCCGCGCGCTGCGCTTCGACGACAAGCCGGACTACGCGTACCTGAAGCGCCTGTTCAAGGAGCTGTTCTTCCGCAAGGGCTTCCAGTTCGACGCCATGTTCGACTGGACGGTGCTCAACCTGCGGAGCGGCCGCCGCGAGCGCGGTGCCAGCGGCGACACTGGCGACCGCAGCGCGCGTGTGGACTCGCGCCAGCAGGAGGTTGGCCGTGACGGGCGACCGGTTGCGTCGCAGGGCCGTGTGTACGTGCGCGAGGAGTCTAAGGAAGCGGGGGACGCGCAGATGCAGGCGCAGGCGTCGTACCGCTCGGGCCTCCGTGACGACCGGCAGATGGCTATGGACGCGGGCTACGCTGCTCCTCGCGTGGCGACTGGCGCGAGCCGTGACATGGGCGATGCGAAGCCCCTGAGCCGACAACGCTACTGAGCGTAAGGCGGCAGCTTTTGGCTGCGATGGTAGCCGACGAGATGTTTGTCGGCGCCAGTGACTGATGATTCGACCCCCCAATGACCCACCTGAGCACTCTGCACGATGCGGAGTGGACCAAGCCCGATGACGACGACGATAAGTACCAAAAAATCCCAGAAAAAGAAGAAAAAATGACCACCGACCCCCACAACTGCGACCTGAGTGACGAAGAAAGGAGTGAGCTCGCGGCGCGCCAAGCGATGGAGCTGCCTGCGCTGGCGAGGCGCTCAGGCAGGGCGGAGACGTGGCGAAGAGAAAGAAGCAGACGGAGGTGAATTTGTAGCTGTAGCGAGAATGCAATCGACGGACGGTCGCTTTTCCGACGCCCAACTCGAACTCTCGAGTTCTCCGGTGCTTGGCCTGCGGTTAGACGCGGGGATCTTTGATCGCTGGACGCATGACTGGTAGCGGAAGGTGGCACGTCCGGTAAGAACTCTTCCATATCGTTTGAACCTCTCCACTGCCTTTTGGTTTTGTTTAGTGTCATAGCATTCTTGTTGCTGTCCTGGTATTATCTACTCACGCACTCGATTCCCTGAGCAACTATCGTGGCGATGTGGCTTGCTGCTGACTTTGAGAAGCTTTCCGAGGCGCTGGACGCGGGATCAGGTCCGTATCGCTGAACTGGGTGGCGTTGCGGCGGCGGATGCGCCGGTACAGTCGCTGCGACGTGCGTGCCATGAGCACCTTGTCGTCCGCCTCGACGGCGACGGCGCCGATGCCGTAGATGGGGACACCGAGGTCCTGGATGGCGCGCATGCGCGTGAAGTGGCGGTAGACGCTCGAGCGCACCTCGTGCTCGTGGTCGCTCTGGATCTCGTAGATGAACGGGTCGAGGTGCTGCTGGAAGATGTCGACCTCGTTCTTGAGCGTCTCCACGCGCAGCAGCCGCTTCTGCTCGTCCACGAGCGGCTGAGCGAGGTTGGCGATTCCCTGGCGCAGCGCCGCCTCTGCTGCGTGCCGGGTCTCGGACCGCGCGGAGAGTGCGAGTTCCTGCCAGGAAGCACTTGGTGAGGGGGGATGACCAAGACAACCAATGTTCGACAAGACGACCTACCATGGCTTGGGTCTGCTCGACGAGCGCACGGTAAGCATCCACCATTGGCGTCGACCCAACCTGTCGAGACTTGGAGCCCTGTTGTCAGTGATCGCTCCTTGCGTTAGTCTATTATGGTGGTAGATGGCTTGTTATTGCTGCTCACCTTGTGCAGCCTCGGACTGCTGCCGGGCAACACAGGGAGGAAATTGTGCTGCTGCTGACTCGAGGAGGAGATGGAGACTGCGAGACGCTGGTGAGACGGACGGGGCCGGCCGCAGTTCTTGGCGCGCGGTGGCGGCCGTGGCTCCGTGCTGTTCGGCTGCTCGGCGCCTTCGTTCCATGGACCAACTGCTTGCTGTCATGACAGTCAGGGCTGTTGGATGCGTGTCATCGCCCAGTTCAAACAGAGACAGTCATACCTCCAGGTGGTCGTCGCCATCGTCGTCGGGTCGCCGCGGTGCTGGATGACCGCGATCAAGCATCGCGGCTATGGACCGACTCTCAGTTGAGAGCGTCGCCACGACGTCAATCGCATCAGATCAGAGTGTCGTGAGGGTATATAAATACATGGCATTACGCTCGCTGTTGTCCTGGCCTATTTTGGCTACGATTACAGCGATGCATCATCGGTCGAGAGTGGACTGCGAGCGATGGAGGAGTCACGTAGCGTCTTCATGAAGGTGAGGCTGCGGCCAGTCGTTGCTGCATCTAGGACGACATCTTGAACTGCTTGGTGTTGAGCACCTTCTTGCCGCACATGGCGCAGATCCCTGCAGCAGCAACCCACAACGCAGTCAGTATAACTGTCTGGGGCGACGAGAACACTGAGACTCGACCCACCTTTCTTGTACGCGCACTGGTTGCAGTAGTAGGCGTTCTGCGCCACCTTGCTCTTGCAGATGCGGCACTTGCGGTCCAGCGGCGAGAACCTGCCAAGGAACGAGCCTCTCGTCAGCTTTCGGCAACCGAGGAACACATTCAGAACGAGGCAAAGGAACCGCACCGCGAAGCGCGGCTCCGCTTCTCCAGAAGCTTGTTGCCGCCCACACGACGGCCGCCGTCCTTGCCTCCCACCGTGTTGCGCGCGCCGTCCGTCCACTTGTCGGGCACCGCCAGCTTCGAGAGCTTCTCCTCGCACTTATCGCACACCATTCTCGATCGCTCTGAAATTGGCGAGTGTTCAGATTACCAAGACCCAACACTTTGCTTATGTATACCGACTGCACTCGATAAAGTTTCCCTGACGAACCCATTTCTATCGCCTGATTGTAGCGGAATGCCTTTATTTAAGTATACAACACACGCGATGCGATCGAGAAAACACTGGGATCTACAGCTCCTCCATCTCGACCGGTTCCTGCGGGTGCGCGGGCGTGTACTTCTCCACGGCCTTGCCGGCGGCCTGCTCGGCCTCGCGCTGCGTGTATTGCTTCTGCGCGACGTCCTTCATTCTGTTGCGCACGAGTCAACCCAATCATGTGAGTCCCAATGCCACAGCTTACAGATCAACTCTTCCAGCATCTAGACTCACCTCCGCTTGTGCACCTTGGTCTTCATGTGGGCGTCGCGGGTCACGGCGTCGATGAAATGCCGCGCGCACGGCGTGCAGTAGAACTGCCCGAGACTGATCGATCACAAACACACATCATGCTACCACTCAGCTACTGAAATCCATTGACCTCTCATGCAATATAGCAGACATACCCTGGCAAGTCCTCGTCGATCTCGAACTCCATCGGTTTGCCCCGCACCTTCTCCAGCGCCAGGTCATCCTGCAAACACAGCAGTAGAATGCCAATCATTTCACAATCAGCACCATTCACCACTACTGAAACATATCAGAGACGGAAACGAACCTGGATCTGGTCAACATCGCGCGCGCGACACTTGGTCGAGTGGCTGCGCTTGTATTGCTTCTTCTTGGACGCCGCGCCGGCCTTGCGACTCGTGGGGCCGCCCATGTTCACAGATAACTCGCTTGCTTGAGCTTCTTGCTGTCGCTTGGTGATCTGAATGGTGGCTGGTGCAAAAGCATCGATGCGATTGGCTAAAATGATGGTTATTCAGCAGCGATTGGTTGGTCAGGAGAAGCGGCAAAATAACCGATACATTGCACCAGTTATGAACCCATCCATCCAGACAAATGCAACCACTTCAACGTAGACCTCATCAGTAGCGGAACGACTGGGCCACCAGTTCGCTGCGGATGTCGTCCTTGAGCGACTGGAAGATGGCGGGGAAGGCCATCACGTCGCGTGGGTTCGTCTTCACCCACAGCGTGTTGAAACGCGTGAAGATGTCCACTGTGTATAGAACGACAAAGTCAGCGATCTATCTGACAAACTGACAGCGTCAATGATGTGTTCGTTCGTTCGTACCATACACCTCATTCAGCGCGACAACTCCAGGCGCCCCATCTGCCTGCTCGCCGTCACCGCTGGGGACCTTGTAGAGCTTGACGTCGAGAAGGCGCTCACGCACCAACTCGATGATGAACCTGTGCATCCATGTGCCTGTCAGAGCCTTTTGGATAGAATTACCATCATCACTAGGAGCATTACCCAGTCACGTTGATGCCCGTGACGGCGAACGGGTACCAGCGAACAGGGTGGTTCGATTCAGCCAGCGCTCTGTAGTAACGACGGTAATCGTTAGCTCACTTGATGAGAACGACAGAATCGCATGCAGGACGAGACGACGATCGTACCGCTGCGCCTCCACTTGGTACTTGTCAGCGAAGTAGTTGAGCTGCACTAGCGACAAGACGCCCATGCCGCGGAAGTCGGACATGGGGTCAGTGCCTGGGAATAAGCACACGTTGGTCGTCGGATTCTCTTCACAATACGTTTGGCGCAAAGGATGATCTACCTTGGAAGCCGATCTCGCCCCACTCTTTCGTGATCCGTCCGCCCGAACGACGGACGCCCGGCTTCAAGCTTGACCACAGCCGCTCCAGCATCTCCTATTGGGGACACAACGCGATCGAAACATAAACAAAGGGTCAGGCGATGTGGAAGGATACCCGAGCAGTGGGTTTGTCCAACTAACCTCGTGAGACGTGTTGGACGAGCTGTAGACCTCGTCCTTGAGCGCCAGCACGCGCGCAAACACCTTGTTGGCGAAGCTGAAGCGACGGAGGCAGGCACGAAGGTTGGCCATCAACCTGCCGCACACGCATTTGGACCAGCAAGCATTAGCAACTGCCAGCTCTGTGACAGGATATGCCACGCCAAAGTACTCACAGGTTGTCGCTCTCGTTCAGCTTGAGCTGCTTGGACAAGTCATGCGCAACAGGCTCCACCTGCAATTGGGCAGCCATCAGCACCAAGACCCGGCCATCAAGCGAAAGATCCGAGCATGAACATCATACCGGGAATGACTCAAAATCGAACAGCACGTTGCACTGCTGCACGAGCGAGCTCGACAGCGCCGCGCTCGTCCGTAAGCGCACAGCGCGCTCCTCGTCGTCCTTGATCGCGGGGCCGCAGATGCGCTCCCACTCGCTCTGTCCGTAGAAGACTTGCCCTGTCAATGTGTGGATCCACATCACCGCACAAAGCGCTCATTTCTCGTCAGTATGGAGATCCACATACTAAGGCAGCGCAAACCCAAACACAACGCACATATCGCGATCTTGATCCAGCGCCACACGCGCGTCACGAATCCCTGGTGCGCCGCCGCCGCACGCCGAACCTGTGGCCCCGCCGTCATCTTCCCGCCTGGCTTCACTCGGAATCAGGAACCCCAGTGCAGCAAATGACGCTCAAGCAAGTCATTCTTGATTTGTATACGCGTATACTCTCGTATAATTACGGATAGTTTCCGAATGAGTCACCTATGCTTTTCGATTGTTTTCAAAAAATCGAGAAACCAAAAACGCGGAAGGTTGCCGAGGCGCGGGAAACCGAGGCGACATGGAGGAAACCGCGGCGCTGCTGCGCTCAGCCGGTGCGTCCCCGCGCGTCGCGTATGCGCATTAACTGTATCTCCGAATGGTATACTGAACTTTGTGCGTGTGTGTGTGTATGGACTCCAGCCATCAAGACGCGGCTCGCGGGCATCACCGAGCTGCTTGAGCTGCTGCAACAGCGTTCGGAGCCTGTTGATGGCGATGCCGAGGCGGCGCTCATCCCGCACGTACTGCCGTGCCTGCGCGATCACAATGCGAAGCTCGCACAGTCGGCGCTCGAGATACTGGAGCTGCTGGTGCGCCGCGTTCCCGAGGCGACTGTGCGCGGGTACTGGAAGCTGCTGTGGAGTGGCATCGCTGAGCGGCTCGGCGACAGCAAGCTGCATGTGCGCGCCAAGGCCGTGGACGTCGTCGTCGCGCTGTCCGAGGCGCTGGACATTGATACCGTGCTGGAGAAGCTCAAGGTGAGCCTCATGAGGGCTTGGCGAGGTCGTGTTTCAACTGTGGGGGAGACTGACTCATGTGGACTTGTGCAAACGACTGGTGAATGAACAGCTGTGCATTTCACACAAGAACTGGCGGACGCGGGAGCAGGTTGGACGCGTTATTGAGTGTCATTCATGTGCGAGGACTTCATCTCACTATTGTTGATGGTGTGGTTTGTTGCTGATCAGACGCTTCATGCACTATGGCGCTGCCTAGAGGCACACGACTTGGTGAACGCCCGCAAGAGCGAGCTGCTGGACGATGTACGTGGTTGCTTGAGTGCTTTCATCTGTTTGTTGCGCTGCTGTACTAATGCTGTCGTTGGGGTGGTGTGTGGATCTGATCAGGCTGTCAAACTGCTGGAAGACTCGTCAAAGGAAGTGCGTGAGGCCGCCATCTCGACGCTTGAGATGTTCTACGCGTACATGGGTCCATCATTGCTCGTAAGTGCATGGCACTAGGGATTTGTCCCCGTCTTGATCCGTACTAAATTCTGTCTTTGATCTGCCGCAGAGCGACATCGAGTCGAAGAACATCAGGAGCGCACACATGAAGATGCTCACTGAGAAATTCCAGCAAGTGAACGTCCGATCGACGTCATCCGGTCCGTCGAACGCGACAATCAAGGTAGGGGACGATTGTTTGCTGTCTTTATTGACTACTAGTACGAGGTTAATTCGTTGTTGCTGTTTCAGATCTCGGCAATCGCTCCATCAACTAGCGGCATTGTGCAATCTGACGCACTCTCCTCGATTCTGTCGTCATACGACATCCAAGTTGACTCGTCGTCGTCGATGGCAAGATATTTGACCTCTGTTCGAAACAGAACCATGATCGAGGCCTCGAAGTCGACGGCACCAGAGAGCGCCAATGACGATCGCTCACCTTCAGCGACGTCTTCGATCAGTAACCTGAGCTCGATTGAAGTCAGCAGCGGGGGACTGGGCGACAGTACTGGACTCTCGGACAAGGAGATCCACAAGCAGCTTGCCGCGATATTTGACAAACTCCAGATGGACAACGATTGGTCCAAGCGAGTTGATGGGCTCAAATTGCTGCAGAAGCTAGCACGGCAGTGCGATCCACCAGACCATCTCAGCGGTCACGCATTGGTGACGGCGCTATCTGTCGGACTGAAGACCGTTCGCGAGAGACTGAGCGAGCACGTGAGCGACCTTCGATCATCCGTATCTCGCGAAGCCTGCGAAACTATCCACCTGTTGGCGAGCATCATGCGCGATGATTTCAATCCTCACGCCGAGTTCTTTATTGGGAACCTGCTGAAGGCGACATATGTCACGATTCAAGTTATATCCACATCGGCTGACAAATCCATTCGAGGCATCATCGAGAGCACCACCAATGGATATGCGCGCATGATCCCGAAGTAAGTCACCGCTTGAGCCACTCTGGTGCATGATATTCCAGGAGTAGTTTGCTTAACTCGTGATTTACGATTGCAGATTCTTGGATGGCGCGCGATCGCGGAATCAAGTATTGCGCGTCAACTGTGTGACATATCTAACGCTGACGCTGCAGCAGTGGAGCTCTGCGTTCCTGAGCAAGTACGTAACACTGTCTTGGATCGATGGTGTGAGTTTGGTTGTGTTCTAACTCTTTGGATGGCATTGATAGGCACTTGGATATGATCTCCCCTGTTCTGCCATCGATCCTGCGGGACGCTGTGAGCGAGGTTCGCGCACAATCCCGAAAGTGCTACTGGTCTCTGCATCATCTCTTCCCAGTATGTTCGGAACCTCCTTTTGTATACTTTGGATCAGGTTCTAATTGGTGTCGTGTTTTGTGTGATTGAATTCAACAGCTTGAAGGCGACAGGGTATTCAACCGGCTAGATCCATCAACGCAGAAGAACCTTCGAGACGACCCGTCACGGACTACCGCCGCTGAGGCGAGAAATCTCCGATCCAACGAAGTGGAACCTGTGGCGGCATTGGTCACAACGGTTCCTCCAAGCAGCGGCAGAGGACTTCGTGTGTCTACGACAACTGACACGGCTCCATCAAGCGAAGGTCAAGTGGGTTCCAAGTCGTCAGCTCAACGTATTCTACAGTCGTCCCAGGCGGAAAGTCAACAGAGCCGAGGATCCGGTGTGATCAGCGGTCCACGGCGAGTTCTCGGCGGTGGTAGTACTGTGCTCTCACAGGATGATCCGATGGATGGACAAACCGCGTCTCGCGTGCTGTCTCAGGGTCCGAAGCGAATCGGGCGAGAGATCAGGACAAAGGCTGCCGACGATTTGGCAAGTTCGGGCGAGCCAAAGAATGTGAATGCAGGGCCATTGCGCGTGCTGAGCACGCCAAAGGCAGCAACAACGGCCAAGTCATTTCCCGAGAGCCTGTACACATCGAGGCAAGATCCTCAGGCGACGACTGCTGGGTTCCACACATCGAGTTCGCAGGCGGAAGGGGTTGGACCTCATCGCGTTCAGATTCCCACCGGTGCTGAATCGGCTGAAGGCACAAGGACATCGCCATCACCACGTTCTGTGAATGCTCCTGTGTCACCAGGAGGCTTGTCAAGTCACTCTGACGTCTCCGCAACAGCAGCACGGACGAAGGCAAAGGCGGCAGCTGCTAGCAGCAGCAACCAAGCGCACAGCAGCAGCCAACTGCATTCTGTGCACCAGGATCGTGTGGATGACGCGCTGCGCAAGATGGAAAGCTCGTCGTGGGCTGTTCGAGTGGAAGCGGTTGAAAGCATTGGGAAGTACTTGCAATCTCGCGCTGGATCTCACGAAGGGTCAGCGGGCGACGGGAAGCAGGATGCTCGGATTATCGCCGCCTTTGTCGACCACATGAACGATCCACACTATCGAGTCTCACAAGCCGTGCTGAACAATTTGCTGCCGCTGCTCAAGCTGGCGCTTTCTCATCCCCAGTTTTTGTCGAACCTGAAGGTCGTTTTCCCCATCCTGTTCCAGCGTGTTATCGAGTCGAAAGAGTCGGTTCGTGCTGTCGCCAAGGAGAATTTGGATTTCATCTCGTCGTCGGTGGATCCATCGATTGTGGTGAGCTTCGTGATCCCGTTGCTGGGCGACGGCAGCAACATGAAGGTGAAAGTGGCCGTGTGCCACTATTTGTGCGAGCTGTTGCCCGGCGCTGCCGTGTACATGAAGCAGGGATCGAATAACAGTCACATGCGGTCTTTCCTCTTGAAGATCGCTCAGCTGCTTGACGGGGAAGTGCCCGTATCGGTAGCTTCTGCGTGTGGCGATCTCATTACTGTTGCCGGACAGCACTACGGGCCGGAAATGGAGAACCTGATCCCTTTGCTGCCACCATCCAAGCGGACGGTGCTGACCAAGTTGATGAACTCTAAGGGGATCCATCTCAACTTGATCAGCGGTGCTGTCCAGCGAAAGTCCTCGTCGTCAGCGTTGCTCGGTCCCGCTCACTCACGGAATCCCGCAGACGAGAACCAGACAATACCGGATGCCGGGACGGCGTCCACAGAACGAAGTCGCAAGCGGAACGAGTCCCCGACCGCGAACTCATCCAGCGGCGTTCGCCACAGCCAGAAACGAATGAACACGATGGACACGAGCCACCGAACCGCACAAGATCGTTCCCCAGTGAACCCGAGCAACTCGTCGTCGGCCGTGATGCCGATCGGTTTGTCGTTTTCCACTACTGCACCATCTGAGGACGCCGACGCTCGATTCGACCACGCGTTGCAAGTTTTGGAGCACAACAATGCCAACGAACGAGATCAAAAGAAGGCTTTGCAGCAGGTACACGACAACTGTGACTGTTCGATGGTCTCGATGTTGAATTGTTAACTAACTCGCACTTTGCCGTGCAGCTCAACAAGCTTCACCGCTCCGTGTCGGTCACGTACTGGGACCGCAGGTTTGAGCACGTCCTGGCGACGTTGCTGGATGCTGCGTGCGAAGAAGGCGAAGCCGATGGCGAGCACATTGCCGCGCTCACGGTGCTTCACAAGATCGTGAGCGCGCACGGCTCCCGCTCTCTGCCGTTCGTCGGGGTCCTCGCGTCGCGCCTGTTGCCCGTGGTCGGGTCTCGATCTGGGATGGTATGTGGTTTACTGTCGGGTGTTTGATCAGTGGCAAATCTATTCACTGTTGCTTTGTGTTCCAGCCGCTGCATTTGACTGAGGCTACCCTGGAATCGGCGCTTGCGTCCTCGACCAACCAAGACGCGGTGCTGCAGGTGCTGGTACCGTTCGTCGCCGCCACCGACCCGCCGGTGCTGCAGATCGTGCTCAAGCTTGTCACCGCGGCGCTGGACAAGATCGGGCAGCGCGGGTCGCCGACCTCGTCAGCGTTCCTGCAGCACAGCGAGGCGACCGAGGCGCTCCTGGGCCAGCTGGCCAAGCTCATGCAGCACAGCAACTCGAGCGTGCGCAAGCGCGCCGTCGACTGCCTCGTGTCGCTCTACCTGACGACCGAGCACGACAAGTCGAGCCTACTGGACAAGTACCTGAGCGCCGAGGTGGATGAGACTCGTCGAAGGCTGCTCGATATCTACATCGACCGCGCCAAGCGCGAGCGCCACTTGCTGTGACGCCTCGTCGCGGCCTAAGTTATTTTTTCTAGAACGCGGTGGATTGTCATTGTGTCTCGAGGGTTCGCATGTGGCGCGTGCCATGTCGCCATGAGGCAGCTGCCCTGTCCGACCGTGCCATTTTCTGCCACACGATGAAAACAACTTCAACACGAACCTGTATATATGAATAAGTTTGTTATATTCATATATGGGTGATTGCCTAGTCGCTCTGACTCTTTGACAGATAAATTCTGTCAAAATATCAAATACATCAGGATATCTGATATATGATCCAAATTCAAATCATCCGAATACCAACCGGATCTCCAAAATACACAGTTGTTATTACCCACACCTTCTGGAAATTGCGTTCGTTCCGATGTCCGCTCTCACATTCCGATTCTCGGCGTTTCTGCAGGTCTCATCCTAGTTTAAAACCCTAATCCAGAGCCATCATCCATCACTCCCGTCGTGTTTTCCGCCAGCAACGCCGTGGCCGCACACTTGTGCAAAAGCCGCAAAGCCCTGTGAAGCGTCCGTCCGTCAGGCGAGTTCGATCGAAGGCCCGCGCGATCTTCCTCCCGCCAGGTCGCCGCGCGCTCTGATCGATCGATCGCTACGATGGTGCTCACGAACGAGACGCGCCACGTGTACCCGTTCGACTGGGACGTGGTGACGCGCGCCTTCTGGAACAAGTACCCGAACAAGACGCTCGCGCATGTGGAGCGCGTGGACGTGCTGGACCGGCGACTGGACGCGCAGGGCCGGCTGGTGACGGCGCGGCTGGCCAAGTGCTCGCAGGGGAACCTACCGAGCTGGGCGAGGTCGATCGTCGGCGGCTCGTCCTACGTGTACGAGGAGACGGTGTGCGACCCGAAGGCCAAGACGCTCGTGCTCAAGTCGACCAACCTGTCGTTCCGCGCCGTCGCGACGATCGAGGAGACGTGCGTGTACTCGCAGCATCCGGAGGATGCGCAGCTGACGCTGTACGAGGCCGAGGCGAAGGTCACGGCGTTCGTGCCGCTGCTCGCCAAGAAGCTCGAGAGCCTGTCGGTGAGCCGCGGCGCCGAGACGGCCGCCAAGGGCATCCGCGCCGTCGAGGCCATCTGCAACGACATGTTCCAGGGCACGTTCGTCCCGGCGCTGTGCGAGCCGCAGCCCAAGCAGGAGGCGGCCGCGCCGGCCACGAACGAGGTCTGATGCCGCCACTCGAGCGACGCCTTCCCGCCGCTCGGTGCCTGACTCGAAGAGCTCGAACGCAGGCCGAGGCCGTGCGCCGTCCCCTCGAACGCGAAGCGAATCAACAACATGACACGTTCTATTGCCCTTTTTTATTCGTTGCAACCAATAGATCGGACAGTACAGGGCCAAGTGGTCGCCAGGGTCGAGAAGGAGCCGCCGTCCATCGCCTGATAATTGACAGACTTCCCGCTGCCTCCACTGACCGGCCCGGTCGAGCCCCGTATATTCTACAAACGCCGTGGCCGCGAGAGTGGACGCGGCCGCCGCCCAATGGGATGCCATCGCCCAGACTACCGGTCGTGCATCGCTCCTTCCCACACTCGGCGATCTTCTATAGTCGACTCGCTAAAGCTATGCGGCGAGGTCCACGGCGACGCCAGGAGGAGGGTCGCTCGGCGTCTCGGCGTCAGGTCGCGGCGGGGATGATTTGCTGGAGGCGCAGTCGCTGTCAGGTGTGCTCGATGACGCGTCCGGAGCGTCGTCCACTGCTTCCGTGGGGGTCGAGTTCGAATCGGACGTTGCCGACGGTGCTTCCTCTAATGACAGCTGCTCCGTGCTCTCGGTCAGCGCTACCTCGGCTGCCTCGGCGATCTCGGCGGTCGGCGCCGGAGGAGGCGCAGTCCCTGCATCTGGTTCGGACGGCGGTGGCGGTGCTTGCTCTTCAGAACTCGCCGCATTCTCCGTCTCGTTCGCTTTGACGATTGGCTCGCACAACAGCGTCGCCAGCTCTTCGATCGACACTGCCGGGTCCTTAGCCAGTTGCTCTCGTATTGCTTCAGGACACGAGTCACAGGCGCGGAGAAAGTCTATAAAAGCAAACACAACAGCACCGTCAGCATTAGCACGAGTGTACATACTCGTGAATGCGCCAGACTTACCTCGGTGAGGAAGAGCAATCTCTGCAAACACCAAACACACATTCAGCACCGGATCCTTCGCCAGCTTGAAGAACGTCGACGACAGATGCGTAGCAAACATCTCGCGGTGCTGCGCGGCCGTCGACGTCTTCTCAGCTTGGTCCTTCTCCGTCGACTCCTCCTCCGAGACGAGGAACGAGCCGCAGATCTTCAGATACACCTGGCGATCAATGTAGTGTGCCGATGTTGCCAGTCCCTCGAACTTCTCAACCACTGTTGTCAGCCATTGCGGGTTGCCTCCCAGCCGTGACATTAGCAAAGGACAAGCCTGCAGCACAACAACCACGGTCGTCAGTTATCTACCAGTCACACACACCTGCTGTACCCGCACACCAGCAACTTACATGATAGCTCTCTTGCCGTACGATCGCAACCGGGTCGGTGACAAGCTTGAACACCAGCGGATACACGACTGAGAACGTGGCTTCCGGTGTAAATATGCGGCACAGTTGAGCGAGCTGCCGACTCAGCACTTCGCGGAACCGCCATTTCGTCGTCTGCTCGAACGAGTCCAACTCCGTCAGCACCGGCAGATAGCTCTCCCGAAACGAAGGCGACACATGCTCCAAAAAGTCGGCGAAATGCAGCATGGCGCCGAGTCGCACGTCTTGCACATCGTGCAGGTAGCTATCGAACGCCGTCGCCAGCTGCGTCTCCGTGATGCCCTGGCCAAGCATGCGCGCCAGCTCGTGCAACGAGTACGCGAACGACCGCCGGATCTTCCAAAACGAATCGTTGTACAGGGTTTCAAACGTCGAGGAGAGCGTCGGCCACTGAGAAGCACCGAGAATGCTCACGACAGCCGGGAAGTTGAACGCGCAGTGGAACTTGATGTCCACCTCCCCACTTCCTCCAAGCTGAGCCGCGGCGGTCGTGGCCATGCTCACGAAGTGCTCGACCAGCTCTTCTGACACTTGGTCCGTGTCCAAGCTTGCCATGAACGGTCCCAGACTCTGGTAAGCCGCCATGCGGACCCATCGAGAAGAGTCCGCAACGAACGCCTCGAACATCGGGATCAGCAGCGGACCACGCGCCTCCGGAGCGAGCGCCTCCGACATGCTCACCAGACACTCGGCGCACGCCTTCCGCACACCCCAAATGTCGTCTGTGGCGAGGCGCTGGAACGCCGGCAGCAGGCGCTCGCGGCTCAGCTCCTGGCCGGCCGTTTTGCACACGTTGCTGAAGCTCTGCGCCGTCGACTTGCGCACGCGGAACACCGGGTCTTCGGACAGCGAGATCAGCTCGGGCACGCAAAACTGCACGAGCACAACAGAGCCATATCAGCCACGATACCACCGACGAGCATCGAGCGATCCTCCGAACCTGCTGGCACAGCTCGGGGCCGAAATGCTCGGCCAGACCGCTGTACAGCGACACGGCCGCAATCCTAAACTGCTCGTTGTCGTCGTCGTGCGCGAGCGGCAGCACGATCGTCAAAATGTGCTGGCCCTGGTCCTCGGCGCGCACGAGCGCGGCCATGTCCACGAGGCTCTCGCTCGCGGCCGACCGCACCTCGTGCTGGTCGTCCGACACGAGCTTGGTGACGAGCGGGATCATCTTGTTCAGCAGCGCGCTGTACCCCGGGTCGCCGCCGGCGTCCACGAGGAAGCGGCACAGCGGCGGGAACTGGAACGCCACGTGCTGCCGCACCACGTACTCCACGTCGCACACGAGCGGCTCCAGCAGTGGGATCAGCCGCTCGCACGTCGTTTGGAACCTGCCACGCGAGTTGCATCCCACAGTCAGCCTTCCCACTTTCAACACCTGCACGACCTTCAAAAGCATCGCGTACCCGACCGACCGCGCCGTCTCCTGCAGCATCTTGACGTGGATCACGCGCTGCAGTGCAATGTTGCTGCACACGTACTTGGTCACGCGCTCCAGGTCGCTCAGGCTGTCGTCGATCGCCAGGTCCTCGAACGTCGGCCCGTTCGCGAGCGCCTCGCTGCTCGGCACCTCATTCACCTGTCAACACGCAGCCACCGGCGCCAGCGTCAGCCTAAAATCCCCCTCGCCACGCGATTCCTTTCCATGCCACGGTACCAATTCAAAATCCATCGCAATAGTCGACGTCAGATCCGGGAAATGTGATCGCACACCGCCGCTTCAACTCGCTAGCGTCCGCGGATGGGCGGCGCCGACTCGGAGCGACCGCGGGGCTCACGGGGAGCGCGGAGGACGCGGAAGGAGGCGCGGGACGCCGAGCGGGTAGAGACCGGCAGGCCGACGGTCACCGGCGCGCCGAGAGGGGTCGAGGTCGCGACGCGCGGGGGGCGGAGCTGCTGCTGCCTGGTCGGCGCGTCCGTCCTTGCTTCCCCCCGACCGGCAAACAAACCAACACGGCACATGCGCGGTTGAGGGAAAGGAAAAACCTCAAAACCTCGCTTTTGAGGTGGTACGGCGCGGTACCAGCTGGTACATAATATTGGTACATTCAACTATTGCAATATTGGGTTGTCGCTAATCGCATTATTTCTTGATGATTGTTGAGAATATTGATATTGTATTGACAAATTATTGTGATCCTGACTATGGCTTGGTCGGTTGCAGTGGCGGCAAGAATCTGTCGAGCACGACCGGATCGAGCAGTTCAAGCCCGCGATGAACAGCAGCTTCCAATGCCTCGCTCTGCAGGGAGACAGTGGCGACTCGAGCCGCGAAGTCGCTCTCTGTACAGCATAGCATGAGCAAGACGGTACAATATTGCAGATATGCAATGCAGGCATCTCACCTGGCTCGAGGAACCCTCTCTCAAGTAGATGCGGCACGTAGACTGCAGCGAAGGCCTCGAATGCGCCTGCCAGCTTCGCCGCCAACCACGGCGGCAGCGCCATGCAGCAGACCGGTCGATCTTTCATCCTCTCCAAGACGACGCGAGATATGTCTGCTCGAGCAGTCTTGACATGCGATTGATCGCAGGTGGATGGCCAAGGGCACTGTGTTAGCAATAGTCCCAGCACTTCCTGCTCACGACACAGGCGATCCAAGCGAGTTAGCTGAGCGACAATCGCCACGACGTCATTGCGTTTCGTACGAGAGTGTCGCTGGTTGAATCCTCGTGCACAAGCTGCTCGAGCTTTTGGAGGAATCGCCTGTAGACAGCTTCGTCCGAAGCTGCGTTAGCGTTCACCGCGTTCGCTTGCAGTGTGGCGGCAAGCGAGCGCAGTCGCACGGTCCTCGGCAGAGCGAGGTATGCTCCAAGCGGGGCGACAGCGACGCAACCAGCAGCAACTGCAGCAAGGATAATGAATACCCACAGAACACGCAGACCAGGCAGCGACACTGTGCGTACCTCGCACGTTGACGGGCTTGACACCCTGGGTCAGCGTATGAGCGATCGACAGGGCCGTGCGTGCGCGTCGGGCTTCGACTGTCTGTTTGGCGAGCAAGGATCTGATCAACTGATCGTGAGATCATCACATACACTCAATCCTGCCAACTGAATAACCAGACTCACGCGATGAACTCCTTCGCCACGAGCGGCGATTCGGGATCGGATCGACGTTGCCTCGCTATCCCATCAAGTACCAGCTTGAACAGCTCGGACCGGACTGGATGCGAGCCAAGGAACGGACTCTGCACGATCGAGCACAGCAAATGCTGCGTTGCTACTCGCCATGCAACGAACGTCACTGTCGTGTACACCACCACTGCCACTCTTTTAAAGTCGCACCTCGTTGTAGATCGTCCCAGCAAAGCAGAGCGCCGGCAGCCAGCGTCGGCAGCGTAGCCAGCGGGAACCTGTCGCGAAGGTCGGCGCTGTTGCCAGCTCGCGCGTTCGCTGCCGCTGCCTCGACGCTGCCGGCCCACTGCAGCGCTCTGCTCAGCGACTCGCGGTTCCACTCGTGCAGCTGGCGCGTCTGCGTCTGGCCGACGATCTGCACGAACGTGCGCACCAGCGCTTCCTGGCTCGCCTCCATGGCTGCTCGATCGCATTGTCCTGAAGCTTCTCGCAACACGCCGTCTATTGGCTGAAATACTTTCCATATAACATTTTGATTGGCTGAAAGTGATGACTCTAGATGTGTGGAGCGGCGCCGGGCGGCAACCAAAAGATTCCGCCGACTGTATATCGAGGAGCAGGAGAAGAGCAGCATCATGGCCGCCGCCGCCCCGACGATCGCACGCCCCACGGGCGAGACGCTGCGCGGCAAGCAGAAGGAGAAGGATGTGCGCATGTCCAACATCATCGCCGCCAAAGGTACTTCGCTCCCCCTCTCGTCCCGCGCTCTTGATCCCAACGACTAGTCAACTGATCTTAATCCTTTCCTGCCTGCTACTCGCGGGGACGCAGCGATCGCGAACGCGATCCGCACGAGCCTGGGGCCGCGCGGCATGGACAAGATGATCCAGCAGGGCGACGGCGAGGTGATCATTTCGAACGACGGCGCCACGATCCTGTCGCAGATGCAGGTGTACCACCCGACGGCCAAGATGCTTGTGGACCTGTCCAAGTCGCAGGACATTGAGGCGGGCGACGGCACCACGAGCGTGTGCGTGATCGCCGGCGCGCTGCTGTCGGCGTGCGAGGACCTGCTGCTCAAGGGCATCCACCCGACGAACATCTCGGAGGCCTTCGGGCTCGCGGCCGTCAAGGCGGAGGAGATCCTGACGGCGATCGCCAAGCCCGTGGACCTCGCGAACCGCGACGAGCTCATCAACTGCGTCAACACGTCGCTCTCGTCCAAGGTCATCTCCGAGTACGCGGACCGCCTGTCGCCCATCGCGGTGGACGCCGTGCTCAAGGTGATCGACATTGCGACGGCCACGAACGTGGACCTGAACGCCGTCAAGGTCGTCAAGCAGCTCGGCGGCACGATCGACGACTCGGAGCTCGTGTCGGGCCTCGTGTTCAACAAGGGCTTCGACAAGGCCGCGACGACGGACGCGCCGACGACGATCGAGAACGCCAAGATCGCGCTGATCCAGTTCTGCCTGTCGGCTCCCAAGGCTGACATGGAGAGCAACGTGGTCATCAACGACTACGCCGCCATGGACCGCATCCTGCGCGAGGAGCGCAAGTACATCCTGAACCTGTGCAAGAAGATCAAGAAGGTCGGCGCGAACGTACTGCTGATCCAGAAGAGCATCTTGCGGGACGCCACGAACGACCTGTCGCTGCACTTCCTCGCCAAGATGGGCATCCGCGTCATCACGGACGTCGAGCGCAACGACATTGAGCACATCGCCACGACGCTCGGGTGTCTCCCGGTCGCCAACATCGAGTACCTGACCCCCGAGAAGCTCGGCGCGGCGGGGCTCGTGCAGGAGGAGACGCTCGGCGGCCACAAGGTGGTCAAGATCACCGAGGTGGTGAACCCTGGCAAGACCATGTCGATCCTCGTGCGCGGCTCCAACAAGCTCGTGCTCGAGGAGGCGGACCGGTCGCTGCACGACGCGCTGTGCGTCGTTCGCTCGCTGGTGAAGAAGCGCTTCCTGATCTGCGGCGGCGGCGCTCCGGAGATCCACCTGGCGCAGAAGCTGGCCGAGTTCGGCCGCACGCTGCACGGCTCGACGAGCTACTGCCTCCAGGCGTTCGCCGAGGCGCTCGAGATCATCCCGTACACGCTGGCGGAGAACGCGGGGCTGCACCCGATCGGCATCGTCACGGAGCTGCGCGCCAAGCACGCGCAGGGCCAGACGACCATGGGCATCAACGTCCGCAAGGGCACCATCAGTGATATGTATGAGCTCAGCGTGCTGCAGCCGCTGCTGGTCAACACGAGCGAGATCGCGCTCGCGGCCGAGTGCGTGCGCATGATCCTCAAGATCGACGACATCGTCATGGTCCGGTAAGGAGGTCCACATAGGGCTGTCGAGCAGGACGCAGCGTCTTGCAGGCGGCCAGTAATTACAGAGAAACATGGCTCGCGTGTTGGAGATACTCACCGGCTCGAGTGATATATGACGTGCGTCCACAGTCCAGTCCATGATGAATGATGATTTAAAGAGTGTGAGGGCTCGAGAGGGTATGCTACAAAGCGCTCGCACTCGTTCATTGCTTGCCCAATATGCAGAGCGGAATGGATCTATCTACCTAGCTCCCTACGGGTGGTGTATGTACAGGGGTTCATACTCTAAGCGCGCCGCCTCCTTCTGGCCATCGCGCCGTCGCCTTCATCTCTCTCGAACTAAATGGCCAGCGCGGCCGACGAGTACGGCAGGTGGCTCACGTTGTTGAGCGCGACGGGCAGGTACTGCTGCGCCTGGTGGTCGAAGTCCACGACGTTCACGCACGTGTTCTCCTGCTTGATCTCCTGCATGTGGGTCAGCGCGCCGTGCAGCATCTGCGCGAGCACGATCTTGTTGAAGCGGCCGTGGGTCACGACGAGGATCTCGTCCTGCGGGGACGTGGCCTTGACCAGCGCGTCGATCTTGGCGAACCCGCGCGCGACCACGTCCATCGGACACTCGCCCTCCGGGAACGGCGCACGGAAGTCGCCGTGTTCCCACTGGCGGAAGATGGCGAGCTTCTGGTCCTCGAGCTCCTCGAACTTCTTGCCCTCGAGCTGGCCGAACGACATCTCCTGCAGTTCCGTGAACCCCTCGACGCGCAGCTTCGGGTGGCACTGCGCGACGATGTGCGCCGTGTCGGCCGCGCGCCGCAGCGAGCTGCTGTAGATGGCGCGCAGCGGCACGTTTTGCATCGACCGCGCCAGGTAGTTGGCCTGCAGCACGCCCTCCTCGTTCAGCGCCATGTCGACGCCTCGGCCCTGCAGCTTGCGCTGGAGGTTAAAGTCTGCATATATACACGATAAGGTTAGTTCTCTTGTGCCTAAGTAGTGAAAGCATAACGGTGGTGGTGACGCATATAACATACCGGTCTGGCCGTGGCGGCACAGGTAGACGCGCGTGCAGTGCGCCGAGACGGGCGGCAGCTGCCGCGCGAGCGTCGGCGCGGCGTTGTCGGCTCCCATGAGTTGTCGCTGCACGTGCTCGGCCAGCGAGGGCGATGCCGATTGTGTGGGGGCCATCGCGCGGCGGGGAGGAGCAGCTCGGGCGGCGGTGGCAGCAGCGGAGCGCGCACGGCAGACGGCGCAGAGAGCGGAATGGCCCCCGCAGGCCGGACGGCGCGCCGGAGCTCGCGTCGCCCTGCTCTGTCCGCGTGCGGAGCGAGCGGCGAGTGCGCGGAGCGAGGGCGATGGCCGGCGTCTTCTGGCCCTGGTGCCGTGCCTCGGAGGGTCGTCGCGCGCGCCTCGGGGATTATCGGACGGCGGTTGGCGTGTATTTTTAGAGCCGTCAAAGCACATCAGAGGTTGTTTCACGGGTGGTTTCATGGTGAGTATTGTATTTTTTATGAGACTGAATTAACTGTAGGAGGTTCTTGTAGAGGACGAGTCCGCTATATGGGACAGGTGTGATTGGTGAACTGGCGGCGAACTGGGCCGGGACGGGGGTCACGACCGAGGCTTTTCGCGCCAAACGCGCCTTTGTCAAACCGGCGCTTTTCGGGCCAAAGGCTATTTTTAGTGGTCGAGTTCCGCCATCCGAGCCAGCTGTGAATTTTGACAAGTTTGAAGGACCGAGAACCCATCGTGACATTGTGGATCTGTAGGCACGACCCCCCGCCGATCATTCGCCCGGCCACGCTTCGCGCGATTTTTCGCATATTCCCCGGCCAGCGCCTATGCTGGCGCCTCCCGCCACAAGAACCGCGCCTCGCGTTCGCCGAACTCGGCGGCCCAAGCGCAACCGCTGGCCTCTGCTCTCACCATAATGCATAGGCTGGATTGAGCCTGCGGTGGTGGATAATGACAGGTAAAGGCGGGAAGGCGATCGATAAATGACATATTCGGTGAGGCATGGCCATCTGTGATACCCGATGCACTTGCAGGGATAATCGATCTTATCTGTCGGCTGTGAAAGACGGTCGGACAATGCGACGACGATGTGGCGGGATTGACCTGTCAAAGCGCATGGAGGTTCAACGTTCTCGCGCAAAGAATGGAGTCTGCAACACGGCGCACCGGCCGGTCCGGCTCGAGCAATCCTCGTTGCTTGGGGACCAGCTGCATGGACGACGCGAGCGCCATCACTGCGCCAGCGCAAGGGGCGAAGCCGGGCCAGCGCCGTTCGGCTGGGCGGACCGGCGGTGGTGGCGACGACGACGACGCGGCTGGCGGCGCGCGACGACCAGCAGCACCGCCATCGTCAGCGAGCACGCAGCTGCGACGGCGCCGACGCCGACGCCAGACAGCGGGACAGCGTTCGTTGTGTGGTCGTTGTCGGTCGCGGCCAGCTCGGAGACGGCTCGGAGCTCCTCGGACCGCCTGGAGGACTGGTAGACGCAGCCCCAGACGCCGGTGTCGATGGGGACGCACTGCGCGTCCACCGGGGCTCGACACAGTCGCTGGCTCGGCGAGTAACTCGGGAGACCTTCGTGGCAGTCGGCGACGGCGATCGAGCCGAGCGTTGGGCATTGGCCGTATCCGGTCGAGTCGGCTGAGCTGCCGCTGCAGATGGAGCCGGAGAGGCAGTAGGTCGCGTCGCCCAGGACGCTCACGTGAGTGCAGTGCTCCTCGATCGGAGGCGAAGGCGATGGCTGGTCAGTGTATTGGACGTCGATGGAGGTCTCGGCCTTGGTGGCGTTCGGAGGTGGTGGCGGTGCAGCCGTCGTCTCGACCGGCTGGTCCTCTGGCTCCGGTAGTGTCGGACACTTGGTCGTCGCTTGCAAGGAGCGCATGGCTCGAGCTCGTTGCGATAGCGGCTGGTGGTGGAGCTTGGTGGAGAGTTTCCAACTGCAAGGGTTGCTCACACAGAAGGCGAGGCACACAGACTCGAACCGCCATGTTCCCCGAATGCATCGGCTTCAAGCCGTTTCATCTGATAATTGCGGATCCGCTGGCCACGGCCGTTGACTGCTCCACTCCACTCAGACGGTTGAAACCAATTCAAAACCTCTAAGGTGGTGTCGTTGACACTGACAGACAGACAGCACTGGACAAGACTCGAGCTGCGTAATTGACTGCCCGGCCTCCAATGTCCGGCCGGGCTCCGCATTGTATTCCACTGCGACGACAATCCCATCCACCACGGCACTCTGTAAACTACACTCGCTGACGGCACTACTACGCCCACTTACATCTACACTCTTGACACCGACGTCGGCCTGCTCGTCGCCCGGCAAATTCACATCTTTGCTCGTGGCGGCGGCGCCGCGCTGTGGACATCCAACACACAGAATACTGGCGGTCGACTCGAGGCCCGCGCGACATCAAATGCCAGCAAAGTTCGATCCTTTGCCGGAAGCAGCCGCGCTCCTCGGTCTTCTCGCGTCCAGCAGCCTCTTCTTCGTCGAAGGCTGCCTCCCGAGCCCCATGCTCGAGGCTTAGACGACGGGGGTCGAGATGTCGTCGTTGTACTCGGCCTCGCCCTCGCTCAGCGTCGACGTCTCCTGCTGCTGCTTGCGCTTGCGAATGACGAACGCCACGCCGGCCACGGCCGCGACCGCGGCCACGCAACCGGCGACGGCGATCGGCACCGTGTAGCTGCTGCTCGAGCTCTCAACCTCGTCGCGTGTGACCGAGTAGGCGACGCCCAGCTCGCCGACGACCGCCGACTCGTCGACGCTGCCGCTCGACGTGGTGGTCGGCGCCGGCGTCGGGAAGCTCTTGGTGTACGTGGGGGCGGGCGTGGCGCTCGAGCCGGAGCTGGCCTCGGTCGGCGCGGGCGTCGGCAGGTCCAAGCCGGTCGGCGCAGGCGTCGGGAAGATGACCGTGTCCTCCACCTCGCCGTTCACGCGGCGCAGCGAGCCGGTGCTGTCGCTGAACGAGCCGTCGCGGTAGAACTGGATCGGGTGGCCGAGGCTCTCAGGGTTGCCGGCCTGGGCGGCGCCGACGGCGGCCACGAGCGCAACGACGATGGCGGCGAGCTTCATGCTGGATGGATTGGATGGATGGAGGGTCTGTAAATAGGGATGACTCGGCCGAGGGTGTGCGCCGAGCAGAGGAAAATGGCAAGTGCTCACTGCTAAGGAGGCTGGGCTGCCGCTCCGCCCCATCGACGAAGCGACTCGCGCGAGGTCTCTACATGGCGAGATCGCGCTTCGAGATCGGACCTTTACGACCTGGAAAGGAGCGGCGCCGCCACCTGGGAACCCGATCTCCAGCTCATGGGATGTTGACCCAGCGGCTCAGCAGCTGGTGCAGGCCGTTGACACATGCGCAGTATACTGAGCGCAAGAGAGTCCGGTTCAGATACAGTGGGCCGAACCGCAGGCGAAAAACCAGATGGCCTCCCGCGCGCTTACGCTGCCAGCACGAGCAGGCGAGCGAATCCTTGACAATATGAGTCGGTAGGGGCGACGCGTTCAACAAGATGTCGAGGAGCGAGGCATCCGGAGCCGTCGTCCGGTTGCCGGTGCAGCGCTTGGCAGGGAGGTCGGCGCGGCTTTTACTCGATGCATCATTTTCGTTCGTTGGAAATCATTCTGAACGGGCACTCTTTTCGTCGATAGTGACATGGCTGTCATTTTCAGTGTAGTGACTGTAAGGTGCGGTTCGTTGCTGACTCAGTAAAGTGCGCTTATTGCGTACCGACACCCGCCGAAATACAAGCGCGGCTTTCGCTCTGCCAAGAGAGTTTTTCTATCGCGTGCGAACGGATGGGTACATGTTCTCTGAGCTGGGTTTCCCCGCCAATCCGCATCCAGCAGATCCCATTTCCAGCCAATCACAGACCTCAGAACAAATTAAGCGGACCAATCGCCGCGCGCTGTCATATTGTACCGGTGGCCAAGCGCGATCATCGGCAGCGAGGTTAGCGCAAACAGCACACAGCGGAAACCAAACAGCCCGCAGCACATCCAACAAGCGACGACGCGCGATGGTGGAGGTGACGGTGCTCGACTACGGCGCCGGCAACGTGCGCAGCGTCAAGAACGCCATCCGCGCGGCCGGCCACTCGTTCCGGGACGTGGCGAGCGCCGACGACATCCGCAATGCGCGCGTGCTCATCTTCCCTGGCGTCGGCAACTTCCGCAAGGCGATGGAGTTCCTGAACGCGCGCGGGTACGTGGCGCCGCTGAAGGAGTACCTGGCGGCCGACCGCAAGTTCCTGGGCATCTGTCTGGGCATGCAGACGCTGTTTGAGGGCAGCGACGAGTGTCCGGAGCTCAAGGGTCTCGGCGTCATCAAGGGCCACATCGGCATCTTCCCGTCCGCCAAGGTGACGGTGCCGCACATTGGCTGGAACGGCGTGCGCGTGTGGAAGCGGTCGGCGCTCTTCGAGCAGCTCCCCGTGCCGGTCGAGGACGCCAAGGTGTACTTTGTGCACTCGTTCCGCGCCGAGAAGACGGACAAGAACGCGTCGTGGGTGCTCACGACGACCAACTACGGCGACGAGATCGAGTTTGTGAGCTCGGTGCAGAAGGGCAACGTCATGGCCACGCAGTTCCACCCGGAGAAGAGCGGCGGCGTGGGCATCGCCATCCTCAAGGGCTTCCTCGAGAGCCTCGACGGCATGGAGAACCACGACGCGGCTATCCCGAACGCTGCCTCGGCACCGCGCACCACGCTCTCCAAGCGTGTCATTGCGTACGTTCCATTGTCAAAAGGGTGTTTGGCCAGTGTGCTGGAGAGCTAATTCGTCCTCGTGAACCTCATCAGGTGCCTCGACGTGCGAACGAACGACCAGGGTGACCTCGTGGTCACCAAGGGAGACCAGTACGACGTCCGCGAGGCGTCGACCGAGGGCAACGTGCGCAACATGGGCAAACCCGTCGACCTCTGCACGCGATACTTCCAAGAGGTGCGTGGCTTCCTGTCTGTGGGTGTTATTGGCAGCAAGCTGATGATGATGATGGTGTGGCGCGCTGTAGGGAGCCGACGAAGTGACCTTCCTCAACATCTGCAGCTTCCGCGAGCAGCCGATCGGCGACATGCCGATGCTCGGCGTGCTCGAGGCGAGCTCGGAGAAGGTCTTCGTCCCGCTCACCGTCGGCGGCGGCATCCGCGAGTACGTGGACGACCAGCAGCGGTCGTTCTCGGCGCTCGATGTCGCGTCGCGGTACTTCCGCGCTGGCGCCGACAAGGTCTCGATCGGCAGCGACGCCGTGTACACTGCCGAGAAGTTCTACGCCAACGGCAGCAAGGGCGACGGCACGAGCTCGATTGAGAGCATCTCGGCTGTGTACGGCGCACAGGCGGTCGTCGTCTCGCTCGACCCCAAGCGCGTGTACGTGGCGTCCTTCTACGACGAGAACGGCCGCGGCCACTCGGTCGTCAAGCTCTCGACTCCTGGTCCGAACGGAGAGGAGTACTGCTGGTACCAAGCGACCGTGCGTGGCGGACGCGAGGCCCGCGACATCGATGTCGTCCAGGTCGCGAAGGCCGTGGAGGCGCTGGGAGCGGGCGAGCTGCTGTTGAACTGCGTCGACATGGACGGTCAGAAGGCCGGGTACGACACGGATCTGATCAAGCTGGTGAAGGACTCGGTCCGCATCCCTGTCATCGCGTCGAGTGGTGCCGGTTCGCCGGAGCACTTCACGCAGGTGTTCGAGAAAACGAACTGCGACGCCGCGCTCGCCGCCGGCATTTTCCACCGCAAGGAAGTGTCGATCGCCGAGGTGAAGGAGCAGCTCCACACCGACAAGATCAGCGTCCGCATCTAGCTGACCAGCGAGCCGGTCGCTCCAGCGCCATGCTGAGGAGGAGAGCGCTCTAGATCCTGAATAGATTCTTTTCCCCTCGTGGACGATCCGAACGCTCTCTGCTTGGTGCAGTGTGCCTCACTTGACAGCGCCGCCCAGCGAGCACCAACTCGTCGACTCGACTGGGAAGTGGAACATGTCGTCCTGGTCGAGCATGCTGGCGCTCGATCGTGCCAAGATGACCCGGCGCTTGTCCGCATCATTTTGAGGCAAGGTTGCACCGATCCGACTGGATTCTGCTTCACTGTCGGTTGTGATCGTCTTGGTAGCTCCAGCTGTGTGGACGCGTCGAGGCAGCAGCCCGCCATCTCTGCTGATTGTGCGAGTTGAGGCCAGCGCTGATCCAGACCGAGGTGGCGTCGGGGTAGTCGTAGGAGCACCGACTCGTGGGCTGGACGTGTGCGGTCGAGCGCTCACCCCCAGCAGTTTGCGCGACTTGCCATTCCTGTTCGCGTACGATGCGCTGGCTGCTCGCGGTACCGATGTAGGTGTCGGGTGGAGCGGCGCCGGGGTCTGTAGCTGCTCTTCCTTCTCGAGCAAGTCACGATAGTCCAGCATGATCTCGCGCGACTCGTCCTATGCAAATCGAAAGCCATGAGTCTGCAGCCCAATATTCGATGTCATGTCCCGTCGCACACCCACCTGACTGCGGTTGATTTGCGTGAGGATGGCCACATTCTCCTCCTTCAAGTTGGTCGCTAGCGTTACCAGCGGACCTCTGACGTCGGCAAGTCCCGCGTGTAACTCCTTGACATTGGATGCTAGCCTCCGCACGGTCTCGTCCAGGTTTGCTGCCTGATCGCGATGCAGCAGCAGCTTCTCGTTCACTCGGACGAGCTCATTCGTCATGTGCTGCGTCGCACTGCGCTGCTTGCCGCCGAGCTCTTCGATCCGGCGCTGCATCCCGCCATGAATGTTCGACAGCTTGCCGTCAAACTCCCGGATCAGCGTCGTGTGCGCGAAGGATTTCAGCTCGGCAATACCACTCGCAGCCTGGTCGTTGCGAACCTGGAGCTGTGCAAGCAGCTGGTCGACCGCTGCGAGTTTCTCCTCGTGCATCTGGCTGATTGACGCCTGCTCTTTCGTCAACTCCTGTAGTTTGTCTGCTAGCACCTCCATCTCTGTGGCCTTGCCAGCGCCAGAACTCTCCAGCACCGACAGCTGCGAGCTGTTGGTCGCCACGGCACTTCCAAGCTGAACGAGCGCTGTCCGATCCGCCGTCTGCTTGCGCGTCAGGTCGAGCAGGTCGACGTGCATGTCTGCCACCTTGAGCTGTCGCTGCTGGTCGTCGTCCGCGTACCGCTGCAGCGCCTCGAGCTGCTCCGTCATGTGCGCGATCTTGGTGGCGGCGTTCTCGACTGCCGCCCTCTGACCGTTCGTCTCGGGGTTGAAGATGCGATTGAAGTCCTCGATCGAGAGCTTGGAGCTCACCTGCGCCTCGGTCTGCGCCGCGAACGCCGAGAACATGTCGCGGATGGTCTGCTCCAGCACGCCGCGGAACTTGGTCAGGTCCCACGCACTCGTCTCGAACACGGAGGCGTCCAGCTTCTTGGCCTGTAGAATCGCCACCGACTCGACGTCCGCCTTGCGCGCGATCTCGTCCAGCAGTTCGCCGCGTTGCTTGGCCAGCGCGGCCATTGCCACCGACTGCGAGATCTGCTCGTTCAATCAGCACGAGTCGTCAGCAGAGTGATCATTGAGACTTGAACAGCACTCATGCCGCTTACCTTGGTGGAGAGAGCGGCGTCGAGCTGAGCATGCGTCACGAACGAGGCGACATACGTGGCGATCCGTGCCTGCTCCTCGCGGACGGCGCGCGACGCAGCCAGCAGCTCGTTCACGTGAGCTTTGAGGCGGTCCACCTCGTTCCGCAGGTGCAGCCCATCTGCGCCAGCAGCAGCGTCACGGGGTTAGCCAGGTGCTCAACCGATGAGGCAGAGCAAGCAACGCATACCCGCGATGGAGGCTGAGGCGGTCGTCATCGTCCGCCTGCGCCGGCACCAACAACTCGCTTCGAGGAGTGAGCCATTCTCGACCCAGCAGGCTATAATTGGCACCAGATTGCACTTTGAAGTCATTCCGAAACGAGTCCTGTATTGAAGTTGTGTACAGTATGTATGAATGCATAAACGCAATTATTTTGATAAGCATGAATCAAACGGTAATTTCGCGGTGGGGTTCTGGCGCTTGCAAGGTTGCCGCCAGTAAGCTGTTGCCGCCGGCGACGAGACGTCCCACGCCATTTCTCACCTGACCCGCTGCACCTTCCGCGCTGCACCAGCACCAGCCAGTCGCTGGCTCGATGGCGCCTCCGCGGCGGTCGCCGCGCGGGCCGCCTGGGGCGGAGCCGCTGGCCGCGACCTCGCCCTCGGGCTTGACCAGCGACCCGCTGGCCGTTGAGTTCGTCAACTTCTGCCGCAATCCGTTCTGCGGCGCCGGCCTGCTCAACCGCGCGGCGTACTACTGCGAGGAGAGCGTCCACTGCCAGCTGTACCGCGCGCTGCAGCTGCACTGCGAGTTCGGCCAGGCGTCGGGCGAGACGGCGAGCGGAGCGGCAACCCATCCACAGAGCGATAACTTCTCCATCCCTCGGCGCAAGCGGAAGCAGCCGGCGGATGTTGACGTTGAAGCTGACGCCGACACAACGAGCGGCGAGGCCGCGAGCAGCAACGGAGACGTCAAGCAGAAGAAGAAGAAGAAGAAGAAGAGCAAACGGGTACTCAATCAGACGAGCAGCGAGTGGGTGACGGTTGATACGAGCGAGCCGATCGAGCTGCCGACCGAGGCGAGAGTCCGGCAGCGACGCATCCACCATGATGCCGAAGCGTCTGGCCAAGCTGGATCGGCCGTCGTGGAGGATGTGCCGCTGGGGCCACGAGACGACCCCACTACAGCTCGAGGAAGAGCGTCCACTGCCGCGCAGGCCGTCAAGCAGATGGACATAGAGCTGGTTGCGCTCGGCGCATCCAACCAGCCAGTCAGCTTTGCGGGCGGTGGGCGATACGTGCAGAGCGGGAACCGGTCGGCGTCGCAGTCACTGCCGTCGCAGCCAGCCGTTGTTCGTCCGCCGCAGTTCGGCCAGTTCCCGCCGTCGGCTGTTGAATCGACCAGCGCTGGCCCCGACAAGAGGTCATCACATCGAGACTCCTTGGCGGGGCCACGTGCTGTGCCGCCGGCCCGACCTACGGACGCTGCCAATGGCATGGGAAACCACGCGGCTGGTGTTGATCACCATCACCCACCTCTTCACGCAAACATTCCGCGTCCAATGATGCGAAGAGGTAAGGCACCTGGCGAGGAGGAGGCTTTGAACCGGTCGACGACGATTGATCAGACTCACCAGAGTAGTAGCGTCAGCAGCGCCGAGAGCGCGACGTCCAAATCTGGACCGACGCGGATCTCGACGCTGGACTACTTGACATCCCGTAAGACACCAGCTCCTCCTGAATCTCGATCCAGCGCGACCTTGTCGTCGCGTGATGATGTGCCGCCTTCTTACAGGCGACACGCATCCAATGACGCAGGTCACCGTGGAGAGCGCGATGGTTATCGAGGAGATGAAGCGGATCTGTCGTTTTCTGGTTGGGACCCACCGCCTCCATCCGAGCCGGCGCGCACTCATCGTGCACCTCCACCGACAGAGCAGCAAAACTATCGACGGGATTACCGCAGGCCGCCACTTGGGAGGAGTGCAAGCTATACGGATGAGTACAAGGCTCCGCCGCCACCGCCACCAGGTCGGCCTGATTACCGGAGAAGTCATAGTGATATCGGATCTTCCTATTCGAGAAGCGCAAGGAATCCGGTTGATGCACATCCAGAGCGACCTTACGTGGATACATACTATGATGAACGCGCGCGTTATCCTGATGAAAGACGAAGCCAATCAAGCCGAAATCACGAGGTGGACGAGCGGCCACGGCAAGACTATTATGTTAAGAGTGAAGAGAGAAATGACCGACGAAGTCCTCGGAATCGAGAAGGCCATGTGGATGCTTCTTACCGAGATCGTCCATCGTGGCTGGAGCCAGGATCAGAACAAGGAGCGAACCGAAGTGGAGAGCATCGCCAAACCCACCCGTTCGAAAGTCACCGAGCTTCAGAGTATCTAGATGCTCAGCCGCCGACGTTTTCCTACCACGACGCCTTTGTCAGTGAACTGGTGTCCACTTTTATCTCGAAGCTGCCGACGACCATTGGTGCAATAGTGAACGAGACCAAGAAGCCGCGCAAGATGAAGTTTTACCTCGACTATGCTGCTCGAGTGGTGCGAGCGTGCGAGCCACTCGTAAAAATCACGATGCTAAACAACCGAGCCGTTGTTATGGTCAAAGGTCGTGAGTGGATGTCGCTTAAAGACTCATCGACGATTACGCTGTACAGAAGAATGCTGCTGAAGCTTCTTGCTGAGGCCCAAACGTGGGGAGAACTGAAGGAAAAGGCTGTGCAAATAGTCCGTGATAACACGGCCCAGTATGGAGACAAGCTGAACTTGGGTATTAGTTTCCTCTCAGTGTGGAATCGATTCAAGATGCACATGATGAACGATAACTCGATGGAGCGGCAGGTACGGTACTTTTGCGGGGAGCGGCGGCACCATTGGTCGTTCGTGGTGGGGAGAGTGGAGATCGGGAGCGGGAGCCACGAAGACAGGCGGTTTGCGTTCAGCATAGCGGCAAACAAAGCAGTCCAGTTTTTGATGAACCTGGGGAACAAGCAGCCCCACCGATACCCGTCACCGACCCAACGGATCGACGAAGCGATGTTGGATGGCAGTGGTCATGCAAGAAATGACCAGTGGCCTCTCGCGCACACTAGTTCCGTCCCATTGAATAACGAAGGCCGCTACCACAATCGGCGAGGTGATCGTTTGCCAAATGAATATCCTGCAACACCTGTTGATGGTCGTGTTGCTGTTGCTGCTCCTGGTCCCGGTCGTTCGAGGGATTCTAGAACCCGTCCGCCTCCAGGAGACGGAGCAGCAGCAGCAACACGGACAAACATCCAGGCAGTTCCGGAGTCTGAGGCTGCAAACGCTTCAATGTTACGATCCGACGATTTGGCGGCCTCGAACACCAACATGGCGAACACCCAAACGATTGCTCGAGAACCGAAAGAGTCTATTCATGACCTTTCAGCAAGTGCTCATCTCGCTGGTGGCAGTGGCGGAGGTGGAGGTGTCGATCCTGGACGACCCGCAGACCCGAGGATTCGACGTCCGCCGTCGGATCCGCGGGTGCGGCGACCTCCGACCGACCCTCGCCTCCGCCGCATGCCCAGCGACTCGCGCCTGGTTGGAGATGCGTCAAGCCAAAATGGTCGGGCGGTGGATCTGCGAGTGACACCGCCACCTGTTGGTGGTGCCAACGAGTTTAATCCTCCTGCGTCTGTGGCCGTCCCGAGTTCAAACGCCACCGAAAATAATAGTGACGACGACAGGATGAGTATCAGCGAGGAGAGCGACCGTGGTGTCGGTACGTACTTGCTCGTCATGATCTTGGAGACGGGACGACGAGAGGATCTTAACGATGACAACTTGTGCCATAGATACCTCGACAGCCAATCCGAGTGCGAACTCTGCAGCGAGCGAGAGCAGTGGGCCACCGGTCAAGGCCAAGAACCCGTGCCACATGTGTGCGGTTGTCCGCCTCAGTAGCCCGCAGGGAGCTGCTGCCAAATGCATCAGCTGCCAAAACAAGGCCAGCACGGACAACCCAGCGATACGATCGCGTTGACGAGGAGCTGTCAGAATGCGTTAGCTGCTCAAGAGAGATGGAGAATTGGTTATTTAGCTATCCAAATCGAGCCACAGAGTGCTGGCATGATAACCCGAACGAGTGGGGGTCACTCCTTGCCAAGCAAGCCGCCCATGTCCCAGATCATGACGGCGCCTTCGGAGCCGACGGTGACGATTTCGCGGCGGTCGGGCGAGATCTTGACGGCGTTGATCGCTTCACTGTGGCCGCGACCGATGCCGACGGGCTCGCCGTTGTCGTAGTGCCAGATCTTGAGCACCCCATCGCGTCCGCCCGTGGCGAACAGCGTGCCGCTGGCTTCAATGTCCATGGCGAGCAGCTCTCCGTCGGCCGCCTCCTCGAGCATGCGAATGGCCTCGCCGTCGAAGGCATCAAAGTATGTGATGCGGCGGTCGGAGCCGCATGTGATGAGCTGGCTCTCGTCTGGGTGGTACAGGATGCGGCGGAAGACGGTGGACGCGAACATGGCCTGCGTGCGCACGAACGTCTCGAGGTTCCAGACGATGCACGATCCGTCCGACGACGCGCTCACGCACGCACTGCCGTCGCGCACGACCTGGATCGAGTTGACTGGACCACGGTGCTCCTTGAGCGACGCCTCCATGGTCTGCCGCACCGCCGTGATCCTCCACACGCGCACGCGACCGTCCTTGCCGCCCGTGAGCAGCCGCCAGTCCTTGGACGAGAAATGCGTGGCCGCCGGCGCACACACGGCGACGGCCGTCACGCCTTCGTTGTGCGCGTCCTGGATGACGAACTTGAGCTTGCCGCTCTCGGGGAAGAACGCGCGCACCTTGCCGTCGTCCCAGCCACTGATGATGGCGCTGCCGTCGGGCGTGAGGTCGACGCAGTGGCACACGAGGTTGGGCACCTGCACGCGGAGAATTTCCTGGCCTTTCCGCGCATTCCACACACGGATGTCCGTCTTGGCGCACGTGACAAAGAGGTGCGCGTTCTCGGCCTCGGCGCGGTCGGGCGACTTGGGGAACACGACGTCGTTGATGCAGCTGTAGTGGCAGGTGGCCTGTAGCTCGACCTTGAGCTCGCCGTTGTTGGTCAGCTCGACGCGGTACATGTTGGACTGGTTCGTCCCGGCGTAGAAGACGCCGAGCTTGCCTTCACTGAGCGCTGTGATCCCGCCCAGCAGCTTCTCGATGCCGTCGGTGGGGATGGCCGACGTTTTGGTCGCCGCGTTCTCGTTCGCGTTGCCCAGCTTGAGCACCGCGAGCGAGCCATCGCCGGCACCGAGCAGCAGGAAGCGGCGGTTCTCTTCGTCGTCGTGCACGAGCAGCGTGCCGATTCCCTGGCTGAAGCGCTCCTTGGTCGTGCGGTTGTACCGTGGCTTTTGCGTCCCGACCGGCGGGAACATGCAGTTGGGTTTGGTCAGGTCGCAGTCGAGGATGATCTCGAGCAAGTCGCCCGTCTTGGTGCCGCAGTACGCGACCTTGTCGTCAGGCGAGACGGCGATGCACGTCACGATGCGCTTGAGGTTGCCCAAGTTGGCGCGCAGCGGGTGGAACTTGCGGTGCTTGAGGTCGACGCGCCAGACCGTGATGGCGTAGTTGCCTCCCGTGACGAGCAGGTCGTCGTTGGCCTGCGTGTGGAACGGCGCGACCACGAGCGTCGAGTCATCGCCCGACGGCGTGCCGCAGATGGGCTCGCCCGTGCGCATGTTCCAGCACACGAGCGCGTTGTCGTCCTGGCCGCCGATCGAGAAGAGGTAGCTGTCTTTGGCCGAGAAGGCGACCGTCTGCACGCGTCCCATGTGGAGCACGAGCCGGAAGAGCGCGCACTCGCTCTGGTCGGCGCTCTCGGCCATGCCGGCGGTGGCCTTGTCCAGGTCCCAGACGATCACAGGCGCCTTGTTGCCGCGGCTCTTGCAGGCCTGGCCAGACGCGAGCCGCGAGCCATCGTTCGAGACCGCGAGGCAAGTGATGGCGTCCGTGTGGCCGCGCAAGAAGCATTGCGTGTTGCGCCGCAGGTCCTTGACCACCAGCGCGAGTCCGAGCGAGTAGACGAGGTACTTGCCGTCCGTCGTGTACACGAGCGTGTTGGGGTACGTGCCTGGCCTCGATCACTCCCCAAGTGAGAACCAAGTCAAACCCACTAGCAGCAGAGGCCGACGACGCACCATTGTACCCGATCACTCGGCGAAGCGAGAGCTCTCTGGTCTCGGCCATGTCAAGCGCGGGACTCCAAAAACGAGCGGTGGAAGGCGCTGGCAGGCTCGAGCAGACGCGAAATGCACTCGACGGATCGTTGCCGTCGCCTGCGGGGGAGTTTCGCCACAAAAATCCACCCACACGACGCCGGGACTGCGGGCGAGCGTTGCCAACCGCGATAAAGTCGACTCGCAAAGCTCAAGGTGTCTATTTTTGCAGCTCATGCGCTCGACTTGCTGTCCTGTTGACGGCGTGTCTTCTTGGCCTTCTTGCGCAGACTGCGCTTCCGACTGAAGGCGCCGCTGAGCGACGCCGCGCCGGCCTCGCGGATCTTGGCGAGCACGAGCTCGTTCTCGGCCGAGATGATGTTCGTCACTGCGATACCCGAGTGTCAGTCATATCAAGTCGACAACACTGGAGTTAGCTGCGGTCACGTTACCTTGTCCCGTGGAGCCGGCGCGCGCTGTCCGGCCGATGCGGTGCAGATAACTCACGACGTCGGTCGCGAACTCGAACTGGACAACGTGGCCGACCTGTTCGCGCAGCACATGGTGGCGGGTGACGATTAGATCGCATCAATCGAGATCCAGAGCCCATCAAGCGCCAACCTTGGTGGTGTCGAGTCCGCGCGCTGCAATGTCGGTGCAGACCACGGTCGCGCCAGCGGTCTCGTCGTCCAGCGTGCGCAGCACACGCTGCCTCTGCGCGCGGTCGATCTCCTTGTGGAACACCTCGCAGTCGGGCAGTTGCTTGTCGACGCGCAGGAACTCGGCCAGCGCGTTGGCGCTCGCGATCGAGTTGGCGAACACGAGCGTGTTGCCCTTGGCGGCGTCCGTAGTGCTCAGGATCTCGTACAGCAGCTCGTGGCGCGCGCGCTGCACGTCGTCAATCGCTTGAGTGTCGCGGCGACTTGCCGTGAACGCCTGGAGGTCGCGCCACTCGACGGTCAGCCTTGGCAGCGTGCGCTGAAAGTCCTGTTCACCTCGCATCGATCGTCAGCGAGACATCTCAAGTGAAGCGCATGAACCAACCAACCAACGGACGGGTGTGGTGGTGAAGGCGGCGTCGGGGAACTTGTGCGCGATGAAGCTCCGGACCGAGCGCTTGCCGTAATCTGGGATCGTGGCGTGGGTCGAGCAAGCATAGCGAGCGAGGCAGTCAAGGAAATAGCCGTCGATCGAGCGATACAGGCAATGAAACACGCAGATAAGACACGCAGAGAGGATATAGCGCTGAAGACGACTTGTGTGCGCTCTGACGAGATGTCTTCCGGTCGGATGCTGTCTCTGTCGTCGATATTGTCGTCGTCGTCCTCCTCATTGTCATCGCGCACAAACGACCGGCGCTCGCCGTCGTTGAGTTCGCGGCGCAGCAGCGGCTGGTTGCGGATCGTGGCCAGTAGCTGCTTGGTGTCCTTCTCGAACCCGCCGCCGAGCAGCATGTCGGCCTCGTCCACCACCACCACCTCGGTGAAGGCAAAGTCCCGCGGACTCGACGCGCGCAGCAGTGCTCGCGGCGTGGCGATCACCAGCGGCCCGAGCGGCTTGCTCGCATTGGCTGAGGGCAATGCCAGTGCCGTTGCTGCTAGCGCAGGCGCCACGTCGTGCACCACCGTCGCGAGCTGCCGCACGAGGTCGGCCGAGGCTGTGAGCACGAGCGCGACGGGCAGGTGGGACGAATGGTCAGGTGGAAGCTGCGACAGCTTGTGCAGCACGGGCAGCAGGTAAGCGAGCGTCTTGCCGCCGCCCGTCTCGGCCGCGATCACGACGTCTTCGCCTTGCAAGATGCGCGGAATCGCCTGGCAGTGGATGAGCATGACTGAACCGGTCAACAAGGCGAGAAAGTGCATCAAAGTAGCAGCGAAGTCACCTGCTGCTGCGCGGGCGTGGGCTGCGAGATGCCGAGCCGCGCGAGCTGGTCCACCAGTGGTGCGCCGAGCTTGAGCGAGTGGAAGGCCGCGCGGTGATCGTGCGTCATCGGCCACGGCGCATGGCGCGGCAGGCGTCGAGCAATGCGCAGCATGTTGCGTTTGGCCGATGGCTGGATGAAGCAACACCAAGTGTCCGAGCGTTCTGATTGGTCAAAGCGCTATTTAAAAGAATTTATTTGAATTTTCGAATGAAAGCAAAATTCCAGTGCAAAATCGCAAATTGTCTTAAAACTTTGATTTTGATGTTTTTGCGACAGGAAAGTCCTCAAATTGAGATCATCAAAAACTCAGATCTGTCATTTCATGTCTCAAATCATGCGTCAAATGGTGCCCAAACAGAGTTGTTTTTTAACGCATTTAGAGCATCTCCATTTTGCAGGTCCAAAATGCTAAAAACACTTTCGAAATTGCAAGTCATCATCGAATATCAAATATCAAATATCGCACCAGATTTTGCTGGGCAGCACACTTTGACTTCGGAGACGCCTCAACCAGCACAAGCAACCCAACGGAATCCGACACAAACATACGCAGTCGATTTGCCAGCAAGAACAATGTGAATGAGCGCAAATAGAAAAGAGCAATTGAAGAAACTCGAGCTGCTCAAATGCCCAAACTAGCCTAAAACGACCATCTGCTGCAGTCCGACATCAACGGCTCTCTTGACCGCAGCGCAAGTTTCCACGCCCATGCCACCGCTTTTATGCCGACGCGTCATCGCCACCGTGGCGCGGTGTGCGACTGACCAGGATCTTCGGCATAGAAATGGCAGGCGAGCTTGTGGGCAAGAGAACCTCGGCCGTCGCGGCTCGAGACTCAGTCGGCGTTCACCGCACCAACGCCAGGGCAGCCACGTTGGCACGGTACTGCATGTGACTGGCCCAGAGTATTGGTGCGATAGACCTGAAGCAGGCGCGGTCGCATAGACCGCTCGACTGAAACGAGATGCCGCGCGACGAGCGGTGCATCGTGCGGGGTGCCCGTCTGTGGGAATGCATGGCGTCAGACAGCCTGCACACACTGCGCGTCCAGTAGCACCTCCAGCGATGCGAAGCACTCCGTGGCTTTGCCTCGTGCTGTGCTAAACCGCTCGCCAAACGCAGCTCGCTTGGGTTGTCTTGGGTGCTCTGCTGCTAAGGCGGACCACGGTGCCTCAATTCTCGAGGCAGACCGTTCCCACTGCGGGAAGATTTCGCTAGAACACCTTGGCATGAGCCCGAGCGCCACCGTTGTACACTCGAGATCATCCAGCTTCTTTGCCCGCCGGTGTATCTATGCACCTACGACCGAGTAAATGGTTGATCTGGTAGACACGCAGCCCAGCGCTGGCGCACATGACGAGCAGCCGCACGGCGCCAGGCCCGGCGTAGCGACGGTCGCTATCGGCGCGAGTCTATCTGCACGCCTGGCGCTCGAACACGCGACTTGTCGGTCGTGTCCTGCGCGGTATGCTCACCGCCGTTGTGCTTGAGAAAATAGCGGTCGAATTAGACCTGCAAGTTGCTGTTGAAGTGAAATGGCGTGCTGTGATTGGCGGAGACGCTTTAGAATGGGGTGGCCCACACGAACAGGTTGAAGTTTGCCTTCTCCTGGCAGTTGGAGTGTCGCCAAAGACAAGCTCGCTCGGATTTCCCCCGCTCAACGTTCTCAGCCTGGCAGGGTACAGTGAGTTGCACAGTGCAACGCGCTGCACGCATTCCGTGTTGACCAACTCTGGGAGGCGCCGGTTCGACCCAACCAGTCCCGTCCGGTTCTTTGATCAGACGGAAGAAATGCGCGCGCGCAGCGCAGACACGCACTAACGTCCTCAAAGCAGAAGCTGCCCGCTCCGTGCAGTACGTACGGTATTACAGTTGCTTGCTCGCGATAGCGTCGCTCGTCGGCTGCTATTTCGCCTCTAAGCTCGCGCTCCAGCACAAAGAACCATGGCAGTGCCGCAACCCTTTGTACCCATTCTGAGAATAAGGCAAGATTAACGATTCGCACGCCAATCGAATGCTCGAATTTGATTGCTATTTTCGCTCTAAAGACGTAGCCTTGCGACACCATGGAGTGTACCGCAGCGTTGGTACTTCTTCGCACACCAGTGTTGTGCGAAAAACACAGCCCAATTGCGTCCGGCTCCTGAACGCCGCTGTACAATTAGTGGAGCTCGACTATGTTTACTGACGTGGCGGCAACACATGACATAGCTCTCATCACCAGCGGTCAAGGCAAGAAGAGTTCGTAGTGAACGAATGCTGGCGCTGCTTTATGTCGCAATCGAAGTGTTCGTGGTCCCATTTTCATCGACCAAATCAAAATACTGGTTAGTTGAAGGAGCATTCTATTGACCCAAAGTACACAAACGCAAAGATAGAAATATGGTCGAACATGACCGAGTTTGTCATACCGCGCGAACGCAGCGGCACTGCGGCGTCGCCGGCACCCGAACCCCAACTCGCACACAGAACCCGCGGCCCTTCTCATAAAATCGTCGCATTTCCATAGTGATTACGAAAGCTGCAATGGCGACGGCATGGCCGTGGTCAGGTCGTCGCCGCAAATAAAAAAGCGCCAAAAATGGCCAAACAAACGCTCTGTATGGCGCTCAACTACTCGGAGATCTTCAAGGGTTTCATTGGATCTTTGTAAGGCTGGCGCATGTCTATCACCCAGCTGGCGTTTGTTAAACGCGTTCTAGAACTTATCAAGCAGTTCAGACAGGGATAGGGTTTCATGAGCCAATCCGCGCCTCGAATGTTCCATGTTGCAGAGGTACGATCCGCCGCATTTTAAGCCTTTTTGTTTTTTTGGTTGCAGTGGAAATGCGGCGCCGTCTTGGCACTGCGGCGTCTTTGCATCCGCCCCCTGTGCGCCTCCCGCCGTGTCTGCGCGGCCCTTTTTGCGCGAAAAACGCGACCCGTTCATTTAGAAATTGTATGGGAACCCGCCCACGCCTTTTGATCAAAAGACACGACGCCGCTCGCTCGCGGCTCAAGGCTTTGCGCACCCCGCGGCCGTGGCATCGCCATTATCTCATTTGCCGACCAACTGAAACACACTCGCACTCGCGACGCTCACCCGGCGCCGCTGTGAACATTCCCATCAGCCACGACGACGACGACCAACTCGTTCTATCCGAGCATGCTCAACCGCCCGAGCTTCCAGCGCTACTCGCCTTCGATGCGAGAGCTCGACAACGTGTCCGTCATGATGACCCGCTCGCCTAACCCGTCGAACCTCGCCGTCGCGCCGCTGCCGCAACAACTGAACTTGTGTGCGGTCCGCAGTAGCCCGACGTTGACGGGTGTCTCAGACTGGCGTTTCGCGACCGAGGACCTGCGACGACTCCGGTCGAGCAACGTCGTGCTGATCGAGCGCATGTTGCGCAACCACCAGCCGCACGACGTGCTGAGCCAGGTGCCGGAGAACATCGACTGGCGGTCCAAGACGTTCAAGCTGGCGCTCAAGATCGAGCGGCTCATCTTCAAGGCCGCTCGCTCGCGGGACGACTACCTGGACCAGGAGACGCTCGCGCGCCGCGTCAAGATCCTGTCGCGCCACCTCGTTCGGATCCGCATGCGCAAGAATGCGCTCGCCGACGGCTTCCCGGCCCGATCGTAGGGCGATGACGAGACAGCTTGGTGTCGGCATGCGGACTTGAAAGCGTTGTTAGTTAGCTTTAGCGGGATCTATTTAATTTCTATCATCTCGCAATAAGACCCAATTCGTTCAAACTTTCGGCGGGAGTACTTTGTTGGGGGACCGATGGGGGACCTCTTTCTGCTTGTGTTGGAGGGTGGTGTTTGGAGCGATTTTGGTCGCCATCCCCGACGCCATCTCCCTCAGTATCGGCCCTGTTAAACGAGTCGCACTTTGCATTTTGGCGACGAACTGGCTGGGCTTCCGCCCGAAGTTTCCCGCCGAACGCCAAGCACCCTCGCGCGATGGATTTGCTGCTCAAGCGGTGGGTGGATATGGGCAATCTTGTGTCGGCTCTATTCGCCTTAAAAGATAAAAGCTAGAAAATGAAATGGAAGTTGGCATTTTGACGGATATTTGTGCGAGATTTGATGGACGGCGCGAGCGAAAAACGTCACCGAATTATAACACAATCGTTCGAATTCGGAAGAATTTTGCGTGCTGGTAGAAACGCGCATGAAGCTGTCCTTCGCGCCGTTTATTTGCCAGGCGCGGCGTCAAAGAGAGAACGCCACGGGGATGAGACGGAATATTTGAACGGCTCAAACGTGTGGGCATGAAGGCGGTGCGTGTCCAGCCAGCCCCAGCGCTGGTTCAAGCATCAAGCGTGGACCGAGTTTAGTTTAGATGTATTTTTGGCAGTGCATACTTGTATCAAATATGCCGTCATTTGATGTGTGTGGATCTATTGATATGAGGTTTATTTTCGTTTTCAATTGATTTATATTTATATATATTTAGCAAAATTTGTCGCAGAAACGCGCCGAATATCGTGTCGGCTCGCCAGGCGGTGGGCGACTTCCATCCCCCGCTTGCGGGAGCGCGGAACCTTCAACGCCTTGAAGGTGCTGCGGCGCTGCCACGGAGCGTTCGCTCGGTGCGTCGGATCTCCGCCGCGCTAGATGTTCAAGCAGCTCCGTAGCCGTGGTGCTTTTGTGACCGAGATTTGTGAAAACACTCAAGCTCGCGTCATCAAGCTCTGAGCCGTTTTGTGACAAGTGGAACAGCAGACGAGCGCACGATCACAGCGTAGGTTTGAGCAAGCACCGTATTCGTGCACTTTTAGACAAGTACCGTGCTGGACAAAACAGCGCAAATTGTACCAATCGGTTCATATCATGGCTATAGCATGCAAAAACACGCGAGAGCGTGTGGGCATGGATCTTGGCTCAATTTATGGCGCGATTTGCGTTTAGCAGATGACTTGAAGTCAGTATGTGCCGTTGATGCGTGCTGGGAAGTGGGGTGGATCATATAGAGACGCACCCTCGTGCGCCATCTAGCCATTCCCCGCGTCTATTGGCCGCGTTGCCGCGCTGTGCCGCGCTCAGAAACGTATCGATCTCTTTTCTCACGCGGCCAATTGCCAGCCTCGAAGGCTCGAGCGCGAGAAACGAGCCGCCGCGTCCAGCTCACTCATTCCACAATTTGAACTGAGCGAGCCGCGATGCATGAGCTTCAGACCGCAACTCGCCCCGTGGCTCCGCATCAACAGATGCTCGACAAGAGGAAGTTCGCGCTCGGCTGGAGCGACTCGCGCTACTACGACAATAGCTGGTTCGAGATCCCGGAGGAGCTCCGCAACCGGCGCTGGCAGAACGTGGTCGCGATCGACCGCATGCTGCGCGGCCACCGACCGCACGAGGTGCTCACCCACGTGCCGCAGAACGTCAACTGGCTCTCCAAGACGTTCACGCTCGCGCTCAAGATCGAGCGCTTCATGTTCTTCGGCGCCAAGTCGAGGGAGGCGTACCTGGACGTGGGTACGCTTCCGCTCCGCGTGCGGTTCATCTCGCGCTGCCTCGTGCGCCTCCGCGAGAGAAAGAATCTCGCGTCGACTGGGATGACCGATCCGCGGCTGCTGCAGATGATGAAGCGCCACTTTGGGTGAGAGACGCGGCGCCTTCATGGAGCGAGACATTGTAAAGTACACTGCGCTATTAGAGCACGAGTATGTCGGAGAGGACGACGCGACGAGTCAGTAGCGCACAGGACCTCGAAGGATCAATTATATATATCTCGTGAACACTCGGACGTGTCGTAGCCTTGAACGGTTGCATGTGTGCAACTGCGAGCGCATCGCGGCAACTCCTCTCCTCGTCGCGGCTCGGTGTGCGATATAGACAGTGTGACGATGGTGCTTGACTAAGCTCGGCATCGCCTCACCCGAATGTCGATGTATGCATTAGTGGTATATTGGCATCCCGATTGAGTATGAGAAGGCTCGCTCCGAGCTGTCAGTCAGCACTCAGTTGTCAGCGAATGTCTTCAGTCCCTGGCTCACCACTCTTTTCATGATGCCGAACGTCTTGGAACTTTGCAGGTGAGAACAACTTGCACCTGTTGCTGGCTGCTCGTACGCTCTCGGATACTCAGCCTGCTGAGGGGAGTGTTCTAGATCCCCGGTCAAATCACCTTCGCGCCTCGAGACATTTCGCATGCAATCCTAACAAATTTCTTTCGAAATTGGTACCTACCGATATCTACTGGATCTTTGGCCTCCAAACCAAACCCATTCCGAAAGAAAGCAGCAAAAACAGCAGTTCTAAATGAATGCTGTTTTAGAATCGTGTCAATCGCGGTTTAACAGCGACCTCGAGCCAGTTAGTAGATATTTTTGGCCAATCCCAACGACCAGCGGTGCCGCAAAGACACGTGAAAAAATGGGGGCGGCGGAAAAACGCACCAGCCGCCGGTCGCCCCATTTTTTTGTGATCCACTGATAAAGGCCATAATGCAAACGGCGTTCCACCGGCTTTTCCAACGCCTTCTCCCCCGTGAGGGAAGGCTGCGGTGGTCGCTTTCCGCTCGGCAAGGGGGCGACTGGCACCACTCTGATTTTCGCTCGCCACCGTCTTCGCCCACCATGAACGGCTCTGGTCTGCCCAACTACTCGCCCGGTGCGCTCTATGGCTTCCGTGGGTGTCTCGACAGCTCGCTGGCCGACAGTATCGACTCGCTCAGCCTCGCACCGTCCTCGCAGTTCAACGGAGGCGCGCCGATGTACTCGGACTATTTCCCAGTCAACTGGCGTGAGCCGACCGAGGAGCTGCGCCGTCTGCGAGCGCGGAACGTGATGCAGATCGACCGCATGCTGCGAGCCCACCAGCCGCACGACGTGCTGACGCAGGTTCCAGAGAACGTAGCGTGGCATACCAAGACGATGGCGGTCGCGATGAAGATCGAGCGGCTCATGTTCACGTCGGCCGCGTCGCGAGAGGACTACCAGGATGAGCGGACGCTACGGAGCCGCGTGCAGTTGCTGTCGCGGCAGTTGGTTCGCATGCGAAAGCGCAAGAACTCGGTCGGCAGCGCCGTGTCGGTCAGTGTGTAAGGCTGCCGCGGTGTGTAGCGACTTGCTAGCATGTATCTATTTATGGCGGGGGCGTTTGCATGGAGAGGTGGCATGATTTAGAATATATCTCGAACTTTTTAGCGAGGCAGTGACGCCAGCCACAAGTTGAGCTGTGTAATCTTGAGCTTCAAGTTGGAGGCTAAAGCGTAGCGCTGCGAGTTCGTGTGGTCGAGAATGGACGGACTCTAGGTGCAGAATAGTCTGGGTTCAACTCGCATGCCGATGCACTTGCAAGTGCGTCATGATACAGTATCCAAACGAACCGTTACGTTCGAAGGATGCAACCCCAGTTCGATTCAGCCTGTCCGCATCGTGATCAATTAACCGCACGAACGAGGCCACGCTTCCACATCTCCGCGGCTATCGCTGGCTCAGAAACGCGCTTCAAGCGCATGCAGCGGTATTCTATCGATGTCGTACCTTGGTCGATTTTCTCGATTCGAAATCCGACCTCGCAGCGGACAGTATACTGCAGCCAGCACCAGTGTACGCCGGCCGTTGGTGCTGTTGGCGGCCAAGCGACTCATGCATGCTCTCTTTGTTGGTAAGCAGTTTCTTGTCCGCATCCTCGCAGCTAAAGCAGCGCGAATTATTGCCTCTCATTAGAGATTTGTATGCTCGCGAGGTGCCACAAAAATGCATCGAAAAGGTCTTGGTTTGAGTATGCTAAATGGTAAATTCATGTCTTGTCAAACAGTTTGGCATAGGCGACAAATTACGGCGTGTCGACCTCCCAAATAGCGCCTCACGATGGGACGTTTTACGGTCTGAGATGTGTTCAAAACTGCACCTTTAGGGGTCGGCGTCCCGCAACAACAATCGTCCTGGCCACGAGGGGATGGGGAGACGGCACCGTGCCGAACGCCTTTTTCCGCCAATCACCTCGGTGAGGCTGCATGGATACGAAGCAGCGCCATTTTCACGTTTTTGCGACTCGCTTCGACACTTGAAGTTTGTATGCCGAAACCTTCGTCGGGCTTCCCGCGGCTTCGGCCCAAAGCTCGTCAGGCCACCTCCGGTTGCTCGGCCTAGCGCTCGGCCTGCCGCGTTGCTCCGCGGCTCGACCGATCGCTCGGTCGCTCACGGGCTCACTACGTGCTCCTCCTGCCCTTCATCTTTTCTTTTTCCTCCCTCGTTGGAAGAAACGCAGGCGCTCGGCAACCAGTGGCGGCGCTCCGACTCGCGGCCTCTTCGCCTGCGCCACAGGCGGCCCACCACGCTCGCCGCGAGCCATTGAGGCTCCGCTATTTATTCGGGAACTGCTCCGCGTCTTTGCGGCCTCGCGGGTCGAGTTCTGGCGGTCTCCGACGCCTTCGCAAAGACAAGTTCCGACCCCCGAGTGATGACCAGCAACGCGACCAAGGCGCGCGACCCGACTGGATTCCCTGCCGCCGACGCGGACGCCGAGCTGCCGACGTACGTGCTGAGCCCCGTGGTGGAGAGTCCGGGCCGCCGAGCGGCGGTGCTGCCGCTGCCTGGAGTGACCGCGTCGCCGCTGTCGTCCAGTCTACTTGGAGGCGTCGGGTTCGTGCCACCGCTGGCGGCCTCTACTGGCTACCAGGCACCGTCGCCCAGTCCGTCGGTCGGGTACGCCGGCTCCACTAGCAGTGGGGACAGCTGGCGCGACGCGACGGACGAGATGCGGCGCCTCCGCGCTCGTAACGTGGTGCTGATAGAGCGGATGCTGTCCAACCATCAGCCGCACGATGTGCTGACTCAGGTGCCGGAGAACTTCAACTGGCACTCCAAGACGTTCGCGCTGGCCATCAAGATCGAGCGGCTCATGTTCGCGTCCGCCACGTCCAAGGAGAGCTACCTGAACGAGTCGACGCTGCGCACCCGCGTGCAGTTTCTCTCGCGCCACCTCGTCCGGATCCGGAAACGCAAGAACGCGATCGCGACCGCCTACTCTGCGAACTCCTAAGGCCGGTGGAGGCGGTACGCACGGACGGAACGAAGCAGGGTCCCGAGACTCGAGAGGCTCGACAGCCGACCGCCACTAGCCGACAGCCGACTGGGTGGCTTCCTAGCCACGCGGACGACACCAGACGACCGTCCGCGGTCGCTGTTGGAGGGCGACGGGGGCGATATTAGACAGTTTAGAGCGGAGCTCCTCTCGCGCACGGTGCAGGCGCGCCGATCGCTCGTTCACTCTCGAGGACACGCGGCCAGCGGGTATTTAAGTGGGAAGTTCAGTATATTAATCGACTGCGTGCGAACAGTGCGGGGCAGGCCGGCGCGCGAGGCTTGGCATGCTCGCGGCCGGCGAATGTGCGGTTGAGGGTTTTCGACCATTTTGCGACCAGGTTTTAGTCACTTGCATATTGAAATTCAGATTTGGTGTTTCTCGAGTTTAATACAAAAACCGTCATAATTGATGGCTCCATTGAGCGATAGATAAGATGGCGAAAGCGGAGCCAAAAATACCCCTCTAAAACGCTGTAGATGACTCATGGTCAACTTAGCGCCGATTTGAGACGCCATCTCCCCTCGTGACTCGGCAGGCCAACCAAGGAAGAGCGCGTCCGCGCAGTGGTACGGCCCGCACATCCGCGATGCACAAGCCTCAGGAACCCACCAACTTGTTCGGCGGGGTACGACCAGCTAGGATACCGATGGTCGTGTAATCTTTGACATGGCTGACGGTATATGATGTTCTTAGGCTTCTGGCGGTCCCCGGCGTGCCATGTGGAAGCGGCAGCTCGCCGAGCAACTCACCAGCGTGCGTGATGGGCTCTGCATCGTCTCCAAGTTGAAATATGTTGACTCATTTGCATCGGTCGTGCAGCCGATCAAAGGCGAGGCGAGCGCGCACATTTCGCTGCCCAACGGCGACCAGGTCCACGACATGTACGTTCCAACACCACAGTTCACCCTGATATCGACATGCATGACTAAAAGGACGGTGTAGAAGCAAAATGCTGCAGAAGCATTGCGTCAAGGACGAGCAGCGGGCTGCACACCGCATCACCCAGCAGCGCGAGAAGGCTCGGTCCGCTCGCGAGCTCTCTCCTGGCCGCCAGCCGCTGGACCCGACGGCGGTGCGCTCGCTCAAGCTGACTGACGCACCGGATGCCTATTACGACACAGACTGCGGCTCCAACAAGGTGAGCGGCAGCAAGATGCTTGTTATCCCTCTGCTGCGTGTCGATTCTGACGCGTCGAGGTTGACGTTCGAACAGACACTGCAACACGACCTAGAGGGCTTCAACACATGCCGAGGCGCGTTCAGCTCGACCAAAGATCGCTTCGCGAGCACCGCGGCGTACCGAGCGTCGACCTTCGCGAGCGTCGTGAAGGAGCCCTACTCGGACCCGGACGCGATCGGACCGGGCACATATCGCTCCAAGAAGCGCGCGATCCAGGTGAAGAAGAAGGAGGTGCCGACGCCAGGCTACATGAGCAAGGCGGCGCGGTTCGAGAAGGCCCAAGCCCAGGTGTCGGCTGTGCTGTCGCTCGGTCAGCCTTCAGGCGGAGGACAGAGTCCGCGCAAGAGTCCCGTTCTCGAGAATGCCGGCGGGTTCGTACAGCAGCGTCCTGCCACTCGCGGGGGAGTGCTGTCGACGACGCCGCGGTTCAAGTCGGCCGTGTTTCCAGGTTGGTGGATGGTTCTCATGTGACGGTAGTTACGGCGTCTCTGACTGTCAGTTCGCAGAGAGATACGTGTCGTCCAAGGAGTACCAGCACACGAACGACGCTCCAGACCGCTTCTACGATATCAGTCCGTCGTGCAAGGTGCAGTACTGGTGGATCACCTGATACCTCCCAAAGAAATGGCGGGCTAACATCGACTTGGTGCTGCAGTTCTCGGTTGAGGCGTCCGTCAAGACGTCCAACTTTCGGTGCTCGACCATGGGATCTCGAGCTCAGCGACTGTCGTCCGTACGTTGACTGCAGTTGGATGTGATCTGGACACAGTTTGACCCATCATTTGGATGATACAGGAGGCCGCCATGGTACACAACACGCCGAATGTGCCGACACTGTCGAGCGCCACCAAGGGCATCGGTCCCGGCGCGTACAACGTGCCGATCGGGTCGCCCGGTCACCAGGAGGAGGTCAACTTCATCATGATGCCGCAGCATGTGCGTTGCTCTATCGATTGGCTTGCCTCCTGGTAGCAGTGCTGACATCGAGTATTGGATGCCTTGTCAACCCTGTCGATGCATTAGATGGACCGATTTGGGCTGCCTGGCGCCGATGTGGGGTTCGTCGAAGCGCGCTTCCGGCGGTTTGCATTGGACCCGGAACCGTCATCGCCATCGCCATCGCCCCCGAAGCGCAGCGCGAGAACCCCGTCAGGGACCCGATAATCGAAAATATATTTTATCCAATGGAAGGATGTTATTGTAGGTCAGAATGAACTCCCATTGGTTGAAATGCATGTTTGTTGAAAAGACTGGCCAGTGCGTGGCGCGCATGCCCAGGACAGCACAACAGCTTTCTGCCGAGTCCTTCCTTGCTGAGAGCAGCGGCGACGACCATGAGCAAGATCTGGAAGAGCGGCCCGACCAAGTTCTTCAAGGCGATCAAGCCGGTCGTGCACTGGGGCTTCGTGCCGCTCGTGCTCATCATCGCCATGCGGCAGGAGCGCGACATCTCGTGCGTGCTCTCCGCCTTGTTGTCCCCCATTTTGCCAATCTTGCTGCTTTTGCTAACCGGTCGTGGCTGTCTGTCTGTGTCTATCTACCCAGGCTGTGGCAGGTGGTGAACCCGTTCGCGGCCCCCGCCGAGCCGCCGCAGCTCCAGTAGGTCGATCGTCAGTAGTGCGCGCGAGTCGCTATCGGACAGAGCACTTAGTCGGGCTCTGCTGAATGGACCGCCGCCGTCTGTATTTTGCTAAAAGGCGTGAGCGCGAGTCGCTCTCGTTTTGCTACCGCTTTCGCTATCACCTCGCTACAGTCGCGGTTAGCACCTCCGTTGCGGTCTGCCTAGCACTTCCAGATCCGGCACGTGTTGTCCTTTGAGCCTGTCCCACACACAACCGACCGATCAAGACCGACCCGACACAACAGTCAGTTAGTGTGCTATCCACTCGTTGTGTGCTTAGCACAGTTGCTAGCCGACGCGCACGCACCTGTGATGATGGTGTCGCCCTCGTAGTTGAAGGCGCAGCTGAAGATCTCGTCCGTGTGGCCCTCGAGCATCTGGAGGCAGTCGCCCGTCTCGACCTCCCAGAGCCGCGCGACCTTGTCGCTGCTGGCCGTGAGCACCTTGGAGCCCTGCGGGTTGAAGCACACCTTGGAGATCTCGGCCTCGTGGCCGATCAGGATGGCCTGACACGCGCCTGTCATGGTGTTGTAGATGCGCGACGTGCCGTCCGCCGACGCCGTCACGAGCTTGGAGCCCGTCGCGTTGAAGCTCACGTCCAGAATCTCGTCATTGTGTCCGCGCAGCGTCTGCCATGGGTAGCAAGCGGGTTAGTGCAGGCTGTTATCCATATCCAGACGGGAACCAACCTGCACGTTCTGGCCCGAGGCGACGTCCCAGATCTTGCACGTGCGGTCGATGGAGCCCGAGATGCAGAGCTCGCCAGTGTAGTTGAACTGTGTCGACGAGATCTCGCCGTGGTGGCCCGCGAGCGTGTGGATACAGCGGCCAGAGCGCACGTCCCAGACCTTGACCGTGTGGTCGAAGGAGCCCGTGATGATGCGCTCACCCTGCGTGTCGAAGTTGAGGCTCACGATCTCGGCCGTGTGGCCCAGCAGCGTGTGCAGTTCCTGGCCCGTCTCGACGTCCCAGAGCTTGGCCGTGTTGTCCATCGAGCCCGTGGCGATCACGCTGCCCTGTGGGTTGAACGACAGGCACACGATCTCGGTCGAATGGCCGCGGTACGTGTGGTAGAGCTGTCCGGTCTCGGCGCTCCACAACTTGCATGTCTTGTCGAACGAGCCTGTGATGATCTTGTCGCTGCGAACCAGTCAAACGTTAGTCGGCAATCTCGCCACCAATGCGCTGTTCGAATCTCGGTGGGGTACCCGTAGGGGTTGTTGAAGGCGATCGCGTACACGACGTTCTTGTGGCCCTCGAGTGTGAGCAGCTCGTCGCCCGTCTGCGTGTCCCAGACCTTGCACGTGCGGTCGTAGCTGCCGGTGATGAATCTGTTGACACAGCCAGCACGCTCAGCAGTCAAGTCCGCTCCATTTCGTCATTTGTCTTCATGTCAACGCACTTGTCGCCCGACTTGTTGAACGCGCAGTTGGTGAGCGGCAAGATGTGCGCGCGCAGGATCTTGAAGAGGTAAAAGTCGTTGCTCTCGTTCACCTCCAGCTTCTCAATGAGTTCTACGATCACCACAAACATCAGTGCCGACCCTGCAACGAGTCGAGACGAGCAAACACGCACTGTAGATGAGTCGCCGGAGCTGCGGCTTGCGCGACTCGTTGATGAGCGGCTCCTCGAACACGATCTGGTTCACCAGCACCTCGATGTCGGACCTGGAAGCCACTGATCGTGAGATTATCTACCACGTTCACCTCCACATGATCGTGACTCACTCGGCCGTGAGATGCAGCAAGTCGATCTCCTTCATCTCGCGCGTGCCATCGCGCAGCTCGTACTCGAGGATGATCCCCGGCGGGTAGTAGCGCAGCAGGAATCGCTTGAGCTTCATGGCCGCTTCTTCCAACTCGGAGACGAAGACCACGAAGAGGTGGTTGGAGCCTGCTGGTGGCCGACGTTTAGATCTCAAAGCAGCGCGAGGCTGTTGCGAGCCGCGAGCGCCAACGGCCGCCTCGGCCGCGCTTGGCGACGGTTCGTCCGGATCGCGTCGATACCAAAACTGTTTGCAGCATCATGTTGAGCGGGGGGACGCAGCCACTTCGATCAAGTTCAATGGCGATCCGCCTTGCTGACGAATTCACTCGATGAGGCTGTCAATTGCCTTGGTGAGCGCATCCAGTTCATAGTATCACAACCACGACGACATATTTATCCAGCCACCGCCATGTGCAGTCTGATGAACGAGGCAACCATGAAACACCAGGACAGAATGGACAGACACACGGAGTGACATTGATCTTCTCTGTCCTTTAGGTGCTACTTTGACCGCTTGCAGTGCGTCTTCCGTGCATCCGACCCGCATACATCCGCGAACGAACGCGACAGCTGCGGGCTTGTCGGTAAACATCCACCTCACGCATACACTTGCAGCATCTCCTCGATCTCGAGTCGGCAGATCGGACACTTGTCCACCTCCTCGCGCGACGAACATGGGCCGCACAGGCACAGATGGCGGCACGGCAGGCAGAGGATGGTCTTATCGTTGGACAAGCAGATGACGCAGAGCTTGAGCTCCTGTTGCTCCTCGACCTGGCGATCGAGCTTCTTCTGCAGTTCGACAGCCTTCTCCTCCTTCGCGGCTCGAACTCGGGAGAGCGCAGCTTCCAGTCCGCGCTCCCATTCCTTCAGATCACTCATTGAGGTGTTCGCGAGCCAAGGCGGAGTCTGCGAAGCATCGAGTTCGTTCGGCTCGCTGCCAAACAGATCAGCAGGTATTGGTTTGGGAAGGCTCTGCGTCCACTCGACGTTTTGATGCTCGTCGAAGTCACGCAACTCGCTGGCGGCTGAAGGGGTGGGCCGATTCGGCAATTTGAGGTCGCCTCGGTGCAAGCGTTGTCGAAGCAGCGCTAGCTCCTGCATCAACGAGTAGTGATGGCGTTCAGTCACCTCGGCGCCTTGAAGCTGGTTCTGAAGCAGATCGTTCTCGAACATGAGGCCGTCGCGGTCGCGCTCGACTCGGTCGATCAATAGATGCAGCTTTTGGTTGTTGTGGCCGAGCTGGACGATGCGGCGACGAGCTACAGCAACTTGATCGTGCATCTCGCGATTCTGAGCAATGAGCTCCTTGCAGTACGCTCGCCAGGGTTTGTCTGTCTCGGAACTCGGCTGATACTGTTCCAAGTCTTCATAGTGTTCGCCAAGCACCAGCGACTGGTGCATCACTCTATCGTAGTCGCTCTCGCCATCATTGCCATCAAGGGATGGGAGTAGAAACATGTCGGTCGCTGGAGTTGTCTGTAAATTCTCACACAGTCGAGTGCAAGACATGAACGGAGACAGCGGCACTCTCGCGTTCGACTCGCTCACACGATCGTTATCATCAGCCGTGCCACGAGGTTCACCCGAGGTTCTATCGATGGTTTGAAGCTCCAGCATGCTGTCGGCGCTCATGCTGCTGTCGTCGAAATCACTCTCGTCGCCGCTTGAAAACGAGAGTTCATAACCGCGAATGACGCGAGGAGCGAGAACCGGGTTCTGACGAAAGGGCTCTTGGCGATCAGTCCAGCTACTGGAGGCAGTGTGCAGCGCGAGCTCTTCCTCTGTCAGCACTCTTGACGGACTGTAGGAGAAATTGTCGAAATGAAGGGGAGTGTCAGGTGGAGCATATCGCTCGTCATCATCGCTGCTTTGAGCGTCATAGTCATCGATTGCGTGCTGTTCCGCTTGGCGATCCAGCAGCTCGACCCCGTCTGCATACGACGAGGTTGAAGTCTCGCTTTGCCGATCGCCAGCGCGAGCGCATTCCCTGTCAGAGACAGTCGACAACCTTGTGGCGCTAATCAATGAAGTTCTAGCACGCGTATTCCCCACAGACAGCTTCACTTGGTAGCTTCGAAACAGGCTGCCACGAATTCGTCCAAAGGGTCCTCGTCCCCAGGTGAGTCCGTCCACAGCGGCAGCACACGTCCTAGCCATCCCAGGATCATCAAACTCAAGAAATGCATGACCCTTCGTTCGTCCCGTCGAGTTGATGGAAGGGATCACAACCTGGATGGGATCTCCAATCATGCAGAAGAGATTGCACGACAGCAGCTCCATCAGCTCCTCACTCCGGTCGAGTGATACCTTGGGCAAGTTGGTCAAGACACAGACGCTGTCAAAGCACGTTCCCGGTCGAGCGTTCCCGAACTCGAATTGCGCCATATCGAATACCGGCCACTTGATTGGGAGTACTCGCGTCTCATTGATTACGTCGGCGTCAGTGGGAAGCTCAGAGCCGTCGGTATTGCTGAACGAGTTCATTATCCACGGTGCCGAGCTGTCTGGATGATTGTCGACGACATCCAAGTGCGCATCACACACCATCTTCACGAGCGACAAGAAGATGTCCACGTAGGCCAGCTCACAATCTGAATCATAGTGCTCGATCTCGAGGATACCGGCTTCAAGAGCTGTCTTGGCTAACCCCGCATTGAAGCCGAGGCGGATCAGGTTAGCGACCATGCCGCTTTGGATCGCTCGAGCTTTCGAAACGTTGATTTCCATGTTGGAGATGTTGAGATCGTCCTCATCTGTCTGTAACCCCACACTGCCGTTATCAACACCGCCTTCGGTCTGCACTCCATCAGTCTCCGCGTCGTAACGTTGATCCAGATTGTGCGCGGAGACAACTTCGCCATCGGAAGCATCTTCGAGCTGACCAAGATCATGCTGACCAGATCCGAGTCGGACAGATGCGATTAACGGTTGTTGGATGTACGAGTCGACCTCTGGGACACCTTCACTCGTGTCACTTTCAGTGTCGCCGCTGTCATCGCTGTAAATCTCGTATCCATGCTGGTTGGTCCGGAAAAATGCATCAGATTCGCCACCGACAGCCGCATCCGGCTCAGCTGCGTTATTGTTGCGAGCGCTCAAACTCAGCGAGGAGAAACTTCGCTTGAATTCGCTGCGAGCATCACGAAACGTCTGTTGATGACGAGGAAACGAGAACTCGCTTCTCGCGTCGTACGAGTCCTCTTCACTGGCCGCGTGCGGCCAAAGTCGAGCAGTTCGAGCGATCATGGCTCGGATCTCATCGACTTCATCGTTCGAATTCTCAGTTGCTTCCATGTGGCCAGCGTTGTTGCTTCGATCTGACACCAACCCAACCCAACCTTCAGCACTCCATCATGCGCAACAAGACCACACACAAATATACACACCTTCGTCTGCCACATCCGCCTCGCTCTTCGCCATCCAGCCCTCCCGCTGTGCGCGCTGTTGATGACGTCGCAGGGTCCACCTGGTTCGCGCCGGGCTGCTCGGTGGAGCCGCCAACATCCGCCGAGAAAGTGCAACTCCGTCTCCAGTCGCGGGTAGTGCAGATGCTCCGACTCCAGGCTCGCTCCGAGCGTCGTCATCACTGTGAATATCCCGCTGGCTTTGGCGTCGAGCGCTTTGAAGAGCACCAACGTCGTCGTCGAAGCCACGAGTCGCGGGAGGAGGAGATCCAGATGCCACGACACCCAGCGATTGGCTGGCGTCCATGGCTCAAGAACGCTGTTCAGAGACAGTAAGGCGCGCTTGGAGAGCGGACAGCGAGGAACAGGGAGATGCCAGAGATGGCGGCACAGCCATCCAGCGAGGCGGAGATCTGCCGCGCGGCCCGCCGCCTTTTTTCGGGCTCGATCACCCCGACTGGCTTGGGGGAAAACCGCCGCCAACAGGCGCGCGCTTTTTCAAGATTGAAAAAACCATGAGTGACGCGCCATGTGGACGTTCTGGAGTGGGACACACGAATCGGTCACCAAAATGGTGTTACGAACGCTAAAACATCGATCAACAATGGCGGCGCTATTTACTGGACGCACGCTCGCGTGTTCCCCGAGATTTTTGTGACGCAGCTAAATCGGTTACATTTCGCAAGACTGGCACTCCAGACCGTAAGTTACGCGCTGGATCAGCAGGATTTCGAGCCTCTCTTCATGGAGGATGATCGTTATCTAACAGATGCAACAGGAATATAACTGGTAGTTTACGAGCCACCGAGCCTCGAGGCCACCATGTCGGGCTGTCTTGATCGGGGCTGCGAAAAACAAGCGGCAGCAGTCGGAAACTCGACGTGGACGCAAGCACTGGCAGGCGCGAGCGGCCAGCGCAGCGCAGCGAACCTTCCTGCGGTCAAGAGCATCGGCCGAGCGTGTGCACCGCGTTCCGCCCGGCGTCTTTGAGCTCGCGGCGTGTCCAGACGCGGCGATCGCAGCAAGCAAGGTGAGTTGGCAGCGTCCGAGTCAAATGGAGCTGATTTCCGCGCTTTTGCCGGTGGATTACGCCATGGAGCACCTCTCAATGCGATGTCGCACCGTACGACAGTGCGGGTGGTCGAGTGGCCACACTGTCGTGCGGTGTTTGGGTGGATATTCGTGGCGTATTCTGGAAGATTCGGTGCGCTAACGTGAGGTGCTGTGTGCAGTGGAAGAGCAGTTGGGGACGAGAACACTAGTTGAGAGTTGGAAAGGATGGAGGCGGTTGGGCAGAAGCTGCTCGACTTCTCGCAGCCCTTCGATGTGGCGGCGCTGGACCAGGTGGTCGCGTGCATGAACGACCCGAAGAGTCCGCACCAGCGCATCGCGAACCAGATCATGGTGGCGCTGCAGGAGCACCAGGACTCGTGGACGCGCGCGTCGGACATTCTCGAAAAGTCGACGAGCCCGCAGACCAAGTATTTCGGCTTGCAGGTATGGAAATGATCGCTGTGGAACTCTGCTGGGTCAACGGGGGGAATCTGACAACTGCTGGTGGTGTAGATTCTGGAGGATGCCATTCGCTACCGCTGGAAGATCTTGCCGAAGGACCAGCGCGAAGGCATCAAGAGCTATATCGTCGGCAAATTGCTGGCGGTACGTGGGCAGGGATTTGTCGTGGTCGACAGCACCTTCTGACTTGTTTCTGACCAATTGCTCAGATGTCGTCTGATGAGGCTACGCTCCGCCAGCAGCGCGTGTTCGTCAACAAGATGGACCTTGTTCTGGTGCAGGTGCGGAGACTGACTTGCACTAAGCACGGCCGTGTATGGGCAGGTTGGACTGATTGCGAGGTGATCAATGGATGCGTAGGTTCTGAAGCACGAGTGGCCCCAGAACTGGCCGACGTTCATTTCTGACATTGTGAACTCGAGCAAGGTGAGCGAGCACAGGACAGAATCGTAGCTGTGTGATGGAGGTTTGACTGACATTGTGTTTGTGGGCCGATTACCTTTCGTTGGATAGTCTTCTGAGATCTTGTGCGAGAACAACATGACCATCCTGAAGCTGCTGAGCGAGGAGATTTTCGACTTCTCGAAGGACCAGCTGACGGAGCAGAAGACGAAGACGCTGAAGGAGAGCCTGAACCACGAGTTCACGCAGATCTTCCAGGTGCGATGGTGTACTTTGGTTCCGTATGAGTGACCGTCTTTGCTGACACGAATTGATTTGTAGCTGTGTGAGTTCGTCCTCAACAAGTCGACCCACGTGCCACTGCTGACGATCACGCTGCAGACGCTGCTGCGATTCCTGAGCTGGATTCCTTTGGGGTTCATTTTCGAGACGGACCTGATTCAGATTCTGGTGACCAAGTTTTTGGCGACGGGCGTGTTCCGCAACGACACCATCAGCTGCTTGAGTGAGATTGCGATGCTTCGCGATGTTCCGGCGCAGTACGACGGCGTTTACGTGCAGCTGTACATGGGCGTGCTGAACGAGGTTGGGAAGATCCTTCCGCCAGGCAGCTCGTTCACTCCGTTCTGGGAGCAGGACGAGATCTTCGTGCAGCGGTTGAGCATCTTCTTCACCAGTTTCTTCCGGTACCACATCCAAGTGATCGAGCGGCCGATCCGAGGGCAGGGCGATGAGGCGCACCAGGCTCTCTTGGCGGGTTTGACGTACCTTGTGTGCATTGCGGAAGTGGACGACGATGGCATCTTCAAGATCTGCCTCGACTACTGGCACTTTTTCACTCGCGACTTGTACACGGTGGACCAGAACCAGATGAACCCGCTCGCTGGTTTCCAAAACCAGACCAACAGTCGTCGTGACTTGGTGTCTCCCGTGATGAACCGGGTTCGTCACGTGATGATCTCCAAGATGGTCAAGCCGTCTGAGGTTCTCATCGTGGAGGATGAGAACGGCGAGATTGTGCGTGAGACGACGAAGGACACTGAGGCGCTCTCGCAGTACAAGACGATGCATGAGACGCTGGTGTACCTGACGCACTTGAACTACGACGACACGGAGACGATCATGCTCGAGAAGCTGACCGCTCAGGTGGAGGGCACGGAGTGGTCGTGGAACAATCTGAACACTTTGTGTTGGGCGATCGGCTCCATTTCTGGCGCCATGAGCGAGGAGAACGAGAAGCGGTTCTTGGTCACGGTCATCAAGGATCTGCTGGGGCTTTGCGAAATGAAGCGGGGCAAGGACAACAAGGCCGTGGTGGCGTCCAACATTATGTACGTGGTTGGTCAGTACCCGCGGTTCCTCCGCGCGCACTGGAAGTTCCTGCGTACGGTCGTGAACAAGCTGTTCGAGTTTATGCATGAACTTCACCCGGGTGTCCAAGACATGGCGTGTGACACATTTTTGAAGATCGCGCAGAAGTGCCGGCGCAAGTTTGTCGTGATCCAGAGTGGAGAGGTGCGGCCGTTCGTGGAGGAGCTGCTGGAGGAGTTGCCGCGGATCGTGTCGGATCTGGAGACCCACCAGGTGCATGCGTTTTACGAGGCGGTCGCCGCGATGCTCGCTGCGGAGAACGACCCTGGACGGAAAGAAGTCCTACTCGGCCGTTTGATGAGCTTGCCGAATGAAGCGTGGAAGTCGATCATGTCTCAAGCGACGCAGGACGTCAACATCCTCTACGACAGCCGAGGCATCAAGGAGATCATCAAGATCATTCGCACGAATGTGCGCGTGTGCAAGGCAGTGGGACCGAACGGGTTCAACTCGCAGATGGGTTACATCTTCCAGGACCTCATGAACGTCTACGCCGCGTACAGTCAGCGTATCGGTCAGCTCGTTGAGCAGGGTAAGCTGCTGGAGTGCCGTGTTCACGATGTTTCACGACAGTGGTGCTAACTTGTGTGTTCTGTTGTCGATTGTTTGCTGTGCAGGTGGCGAAATCGCCGTCAAGACGTCGGACGTCCGTGCTCTGCGTGGCGCCAAGAAGGAGACGCTCCGTCTGATGGACGCCTTTTTCGAGCACGCGTCGAGTGATGACGCCTCCCGTCAGTTGGTTGCGAATCATTTCCTGCCCAAGCTGCTGGAGACCGTTCTGTCGGACTACCAGACGACGACGCCTACTGCTCGCGAGGCGGAAGCGCTGAGCCTGCTTGCGACCATCATCAACAAGGAGAAGGCTATCATCGCTACGACGGTGCCGATGATCCTGGAGGCGGTGTTCGAGTGCACGCTCCAGATGATCACGAAGAACTTTGAAGATTTCCCGGAGCACCGCGTCAACTTCTTCAAGCTGCTTCAGGCTGTGAACGACTACTGCTTCGAGGCGCTGTTCGCTATCCCGATGGAACACCAGAAGCTGGTGGTGGACTCGATCATTTGGGCGTTCAAGCACACGGAGCGGAATGTGGCGGACACGGTGCGTTTGCTGTTTGAGCGCAAGTTGGTGTTATTCTATGGTGTTTTATTGACTGGAGTTGTTGGATGACACAGGGTCTTGCAACGCTGTTTGCTTTGCTGCTGAACATCCAAGAGAACCCTCAGATCGCTGCGGGATTTTACCGGTCGTTCTACCTGCTGCTGCTTCAAGACATTCTCGCCGTGCTGACGGACCGTCTGCACAAGTTTGGGTTCAAGCTGCACGCGGCGATTCTCCGCCACATGTTTGCCATTGTGGAGAACAACCAGGTGTCGATTCCTCTGTGGGAGTCGCTGCCGAACCCCACTCCCGCGCCGCAAGGCCAAACCAACTCGGTACGTGTGATCCGTGATGTGATACTCTAGCATGCTGTCAGTGCTTCGATTCTAACACGCGTCTCGAACCCACACCAGGCTTTCTTGAAGGACTATGTTGCCAACTTGATCGGCACGTCGTTCCCGAACCTGTCGCGTGCTCAGGTCGTCGAGTTCGTGGTCGGCTGCTTCGACATGACGAAGGACCTGCCGACGTTCAAGAAGCACCTGCGCGACTTCCTCGTGAACATCAAGGAGTTCGCCGGCGAGGATAACGCCGACCTGTTCCTGGAGGAGAACCTGGCGCGCACGCAGCTGCAGGAGAAGCAGGACATGGCCGCGAAGCTCGCAGTGCCTGGCCTCGTGAACCCGAACGAGCGTCCGGACGAAATGGCCGACCTGTGAGTGTGGCGGGTGCGCGAAACGAGTCAAGTCGAGTCCACGGGATCTACAGTAGCTGATGGTTGATAGCGCCAAAAAGGAGCAGCACGTTGTGTCGCAGTGCCTGGTGTTTCTCCTTGCTTCTTTCTTTCACCCTTGCACTTTTGAGCAAAAGCAAAATCGAGACAAAACCACTTGAACCCTGGCTTGTATTTTTGGCAATCTCGGTAGTGTGAGTGTATCGTTTGCTATAGCCTGTCATATTATGGAGTTCAAGAACTTTTGACTCTATCAGAACAGAATCAAACAAAAAGCAGATTGTCGGAGCGGCAAGCATGGTGAGCGCCGTCCTTGGCGGATGTGCTCGCCGAATGTGGAGTTGCCGCTAACCTCTGCGCTCTGTTTTGCTATATGAACAGTCGGTCACGCTGCACACGTCGCTCGGCGACGTCAAGATCGAGGTTTCGTGCGACACTGCGCCGCGAACCGCCGAGGTACGGCCTGCCATTCGATCCAATTCTGACCTTTTTCACTACTTACTGGAGACCTCTTGGCAGAACTTCCTGGCGCTCTGCGCGTGTGGAGCCTACGATGGCACCAAGTTCCATCGGTGAGCTGTCTGAGCTGTCGGCGGCTTCGTTGTAATAGCTGGACTGACTGTCGATGTTGGCGCAGCAACATGAAAGGCTTCATGGTTCAGGGCGGCGACCCGACTGGCACCGGCAAAGGCGGCGAGAGCATCTGGGGCGGCGCGTTCGAGGACGAGTTCCACCCGCAGAACCGAGTGAGCAGGCGTTCTTTATGCATAGAGGTACACGGCAGTCGCACTAACTGTCGATGCGCTTGCAGCACAACTGCCGCGGCATCGTGTCGATGGCCAACAACGGACCGAACACCAACAAGCAGCAGTTCTTCATCACGTACGCCAAGCAGCCGCACCTGAACAACGTCTACACCATCTTTGGCAAGTACGTAACGCGCGCTCCGCTCTTTTGTATTGGGACAAATAAATAAGGAACGGAGACTAACAATCGACCGCACGCAGGGTCATCGATGGGCTCGACGTGCTCGACGCCATGGAGAAGACGCCGGTGGACGCGAAGAACCGACCCGTCAAGGACATCGTCATCAAGAATGTGACCATCCACGCCAACCCCATCGCCGACATGTGAACCATCCCCCGAGACAGCTACTCGACGTCTCCCTGACGAATAAAGCGCGTGGCAAACAGCGTAATGTCGTCGGGCTTCTTGGTCTGCATCTCGGCCATGCGCCGCAGCTGCGCCAGCGCGTAGTGGCGCTTCCGCGACGCTTTGCGCACGATGACGTGCCGGTCGAGCGTCTGCTTGTCCTTGTGCCGTTCGTACAGCGCCAGCGACACCGCCAAGTGGTCGACGCTCTTCGCGGACCCGTCACTCTCTTCCACTGCTCGGGATCGGTATTCCAGTGCTGCCGCAGTGGCGAACGGGTACAGCGGACGCTCCAACCCTGTGCTCGCTTCTCCGAGAGGAAACACAGGCGACGCACTCTGGTGGCTGATATTGGGCGAGTGCTGAGCCTTGGACATGTTCACCAGCAGCTCGCACACTCCTTGGAGCGATCCACTGTCCGACGGAGCGCTCAACCGGTCAATCACACTCGTGATATCGTCCTTGTACAGGTTGTCGCCGATGCCGTCGGAGAACGTGAGGCACACATCGTTTTCTTGCAGAGGGAAGCTCTGCACAACGTAGTCGTGATTCGCGACCTGGGTCGACAGGTTGACGACGCAGGGTACGTTGAACTCGCGCAGCACCGCCAGCGTCTCGTACACAATGCGGCCGTTGCGCACGACGATGCACTTGGAGTCGCCGAGCGTGAATGTCAGCAGTTTGCCGTTCCAGCGGTCGAAGTACGCGACGCTGAGCGTCGTCGCGAGCCGAGACTTGCGGTACTGGAAGCAGTTGATGCGCGCCGTCTTGATTCCCTCGACCACGGTGCTCTCAAACGTAGCGACGTCCAGCGGCAGGTGGTTGGCGTTCGTCACATCCTGCAGCGCGGCGCGCACACAGCGCACGACCTCATTGGCGATGAACGCGGACGACACCGGCTCGTAGTCGATCATGGCGAGCGACTCGCGGCCGAAGGGTGAAGACACGCCGTCGGCGACAATGTGGAAGTGGTCGGAGGCCGCGCCGACGTCTTCGCCGTGGTACTCGAACCTCGCGCCGCCGTGCTGCAGCTGATTGTGCTCCGTCCATCGGAACGCCGGCCCGGTCGCGTACCCGCCGGCGCGGCGAAGCGACAAGTGGCTCGGCAGCTTCCACGCGCCGACATTCGGCCGGTGCTTCATGAAGTTGTCGGACGACGAGCGGAACTTGGCCAAACGCTGGGTCGTCCTGCTCGACACGCTCGCGAACGCGCTGGCGACCGCCGTCTTGGCCGACGCCACGTTGCCCGCGGGTCGTGGGAAGAGGTCGGTGAGCGACGTGGCACGCCGCTTGGTCGCCGCGGGCGGAGGACTCGTCGACGGCTCGATCTCCGCGGGCGGGACGTCCGCGGTCGGCGCGCGAGGAGGCGACGCGTACGAGGCGGCGCTGTCGCCGTCGACGGGCACCGCGCTGCCGGCGGTCGAAGGAGGCAGCCGCGCCATGCGAGGCGAGCGGTGCAGCAGCTCAAGCGAAGCGCCGGTCCGCCCCTTTGGGTGGAGCCGCCGCCTTTACGAGGAAGTCGCGAAGTGAGCGTCTCCACACCGGTCAGTGTCAAGCGGTTTGATAGAAAACGAGAAACGGCGACGGTGCAGGGGCTTTTAGTGGACGAGCGAACGTTTTTATAGAAAGGCGAAAATGGCTAATTTGTATGGTGAAGAGGGTTCAACCGAGCATATACGCACGAATTAGCCACGATTTAGTCGAAACATGCGTGACAGCGCTGCCTGATGGCACAGTGGAAGCTCGGTCGCCGCAAACGCAGCTGGCAGCTGTCAAACATTTTAGCCTCGCCTTCCATTCCTCATCTGCCCAGCTGGACGCTCGAGTGGGGCAGCGGACGCGATGATGGCCGTAAGGGAGTGGCGGAACCAGGTTCGATCCATTACATTGCAGCGGATTGTCGCTGGCTTTCTTACCGTAGGTGGCTTGGCACTTGTCGCGCATGACGTTTCGCCATCGACGGCTCCTGGTCCGTTCATTGCGTGTCCGCTCGAAGTAGTGCGAAGGCTTTGAAGGCTTTATCACAGACACACAAGCTCGAGCACCACAGACGCGAACGAAGTCCATGTCCTTCAACGTTAGGGATGCTGTCGCCGTCGTTGCATTGCAAGTTCAACATCAACAACACGAAGAGCATACAGTACACCCACAAGTATCATCTATTCACTGAAGTGATCCTAACACTATTCGAACCCTTCGCGCGCTCTACTTCTCGCGGCGCGAGTTGAACTCGGCCTGGATCTCCTCGCTCGTCTTGCCCGAAGTCTCGGGGACGAGCTTGAGCGAGAGCAGCAGGAAGAGCGCGAGCAGCACGACGAACGGCGCGTAGCTCCAGTCGTCCAGCGCGTCCGCCACGTACGGGTAGGCGACGCCGACGATGAGGTTGCAGAGCCAGTTGGCGCCGATGCCGATGGACGTGGCCGTGGCGCGCACCGAGTCCGGGAAGAGGTCGGCGGTCACGACGAAGACGAGCGGGCCGAGCGTCACGCCGAACGCGATGACGTAGAGCGCTGTGAAGACGATCGAGAGCGCCGAGATGTCGACGAGGTTGGCCACGGTCATGAGCACGGCCATGACGAGCATGCCAGCGAGGCCGCCGAGGATCATGTTGCGGTTGCCGAAGCGGATGGCGAGCACGCCGGCGAAGAAACCCGGCCAGATGTTGATAAAGTCGATGATGAGCGTGCCGACGCGCGGGTCCGAGATGCCGGCGGCCTTGAAGATGTCACCCGAGTAGTAGAAGACGGCGTTGATACCCGAGAGCTGCTGCGAGCACGAGAGCAGGATGGCACCGGCCAGCTGCATCCTGTACTTCCCCGAGAAGAGCGACTCCTGCTGGACCGGAGCGTCGACGACGCCCTGCTCGGCCTCGCTCACAGCCTTGCCGCTCGCCTCGAGCCACGAGAGCACCGTGTAGACGTTCTCCTCACCGTACAGGCGCGTGATGACGGCCTTGGCCTCCTCGCGGCGGTTCTTGATGAGCAGCCACGCCGGACTCTCGACCAGCAGCGACGGCGCCAGCAGCAAAAAGATGGCCGCGAGCACGACGGGGAAGCCCGCGAGGTACCGCCAGCCGCTGCTCGTGTTGGCGAAGAAGAAGCAGATGGCCGGGAAGAGGATGCCGAAGGTGACCGAGATCTGCAGACCGAGGCCGAGGATGTTGCGCATGTGCGGCGGCGACAGCTCGTTGACGTACGTGCCGAGGGTGCCGGTGGCAACGCCCGAGGCGATACCCGCCACGAGACGGCCGACCGCGAAGGCCCAGACGTTGGACACGGCCGCCTGGATGACGGCGCCGACGATGATGAAGGCGCAGTTGACGAACAGCAGCTTCTTGCGGCCCCACACGTCGCTGAAGTGGCCGCACGTGAGCGAGCCGATCATGCCACCGAAGATCCACGCGTTCGTCGCGAACGTCCACTCGAGCTTCGAGTGGCCCGGGAACATGAGGCACGTGTCCTCCGCGACCGGTCGCGCGTTGCACTCATCCGTGTTGCTGAACTGCGACAGGTTGAGCTGCGAGGTAGACCAGCCGCTCTGGAACGGCTGCAGCAGCGCGATGAGGATGCTCACGTATAGGATCGAGTTGGGCTTGATCCGACGCGCCGCCTCCTTGTTGGCGTCCTCGGCGTTCTCGTACGCGTGGTTGGCGGCCGCCATGTTGGGTGACGACGCCTCCGAGTATACCTCGTCCGCGGTCTTGACGCTGGACTCGTGCGGCGCCATAGTTGATTGGTCGGTCAGTTGGTTGGTTGTCGGTTTGGCGCTTGCTCAGATGAACAGGCTTGAGCTCGACGCGAACTTGACTTGGTCAAATGTGGAATGAGCGAGTGAGTCCGACCCGGTGTCGCGGTCCTTGACCGCTTGACGTGCGTGCCCTGTCGGTGAGCGCCGCCTGCGCTCGGACTCTGCTGGTTGCGGGCGTCTGTGCACGGTCTGCGAAATGTGGGCGTCGCCAAGTTCAACTCGGTCCTGGTTGATTCATGCTGCATAGAGCCGTCGCTGCTTTGTGGAGGCGAGTGTTGAGACCGCAAATATCTCCCCTTCAGTATTGTCTGGGACGAGTCAAAGGAGCCGATATCACGACCTTAGTCAAGAGTCTGGGCTTATTTTTTGTAAGTTGCAGCAAAACGTCTCAGCTGTAGATCAAGCGCCGGACTCTGAAATGCAATGTCAGTCCTCGCTGGCTGGCACTTGAAAGATCCGAGTTACTTCGCCCTGCGTTGCGCTCAGACCCAGAGGTTTCGCCTCCTGCTGCTTGGAGCAGCCCAACAGCTGTGGCTGTTGTCCCGTCGCAAAGACGAGCAGCTCACTCTTTGGCAGTCTCGATCTTTTCCATTTCACTTTCTGAAGTTCGTCCGGCTATGAATGGGACCTTCCTCCTTCAACATCCTCCGTGGATGGAAACGCACCGACAAGCCGCGTGCGACGACGGGCTTCGACCATCTGCCGGTCCGACTTTCTCTCCAAGCAGCGCCGGCCACTCATGGAGGCAAAACCCTGCGGGTGCAGCATTGACGTCTGTGATGTGGCCAGCTACGAAGAGCTTTCGTCTTGGCACCACCCGTGGCACTTGGACAAAGTGTCAAGGTTGCGACGAAATGGAAATGCGGTGCTGCAGCGAACTTGGCTGTGCTGATGTGGCGGCAACTGCAGGTCATGCACGAGGCGACTTGTTCACGACGACGCGACGGCGCTAAACCATATCGTGTCGTCTATGGCAACTTCAGAATTGCAGAGCCGAGCGCGCTAACACAATCCGCGAGCTCCAGAGGGTTTAACGTGGAACCGCTCGGGTTGGAGAGTCGACGGAGACCACCACTTGCCGCGTCGTGGAGTCGTGTCGCCCATCGAATTGGTCGCGTGTTTTTAGTGTGGAGGGTAAGTCAACCGTGTCTGTGCGCTTGGCGGCTGACGACGGAATGACAGTCGTGCAAAGAGAGATGCTGCATGCGTTGGGACTGCATCACGGCAACCTGCACCTTTGATCATGCCGACATCACGATTACTGAACCTGCATCGTGGCCTTTGTCAAGTCCACAGCCTTTCCGCTGGAGGATTTAGCAATCGATCGCCTCAACAGTCCACAGGACAGCGCATCGAAGAAGGCATCGTGGTCGTGTGCAGCTAGATCCTGTCATGTAAAATTGCCTAGTATGAGCCCGCTTCTCGAGTGCTTGCGAGGGAGGCAATCGAAATTCGCTCACTCGGTTGATTTCGCTTGAACATGCAACCAAACTAGGAATGATTTGGAATGCGAACAGTGCTCTTGAACACGGTGCCGGCCAGCACACAACATCCAGTCTGTGTTGGGTGGCGGTTTAGATGGTCCATTGTCGGGTTTATGGCACAACCGATTGCACGAACGAGAGCCTCCCGCGGCTTTGCGGCTTTACACTTTCTGAAGTTTCATAGCACGAACTTCCTGCTCGTTGAATCGTGGCGACCCAAGCAGACTCCGATCGGTTACCTTTTGCAGCGCTCGGACGATTGATCAACTAGTTCGCGATGCAATGAGCGCCACGGTGTTGCACCAACATGCAAAGCGGCCAACGCTGTTTCAAGGCCGAAAGTCATTCGTCTCAACTTCCCTCTCGCCCTCGCTACTTATCTGTACTATCTATTTGAACGCTGTTGGGCGAGGAGACCTGAATCGAGGGGAATGGATTTGAGCCTGGCAGCTGGTTAAACGACGTCGCACGACGCGTTTCTTTCTTCAAGCTGAATGTTGAAGAAGGGGCAACAACTCAGAGCCGGACGAACTTCAGAAAGTGAAATCAAAACCATCGCCACAAACCACCTCAAGGGCTCCATTTTTGCGACCCGACAACCTTTGTCGGCCGGCAATTGTGCAGAGAACGTCGGAGGCAGCTCCAAGCAGAAATTTGGGACTTCTAACGACTCTACAGTTCACCCTGTTTGAGTTCACTAGGATAATACAGGTACTATTGCCGTGGACTGTTGCTCCAGCGCTAGCGATGTTGCTCTAGCGTCCACCACACCAGCTCTATTCAGGTTCCGCCTGGACAGTCAGCATCTGTTCGCAACTTGATCGGCCCAGGATCTCTTTGCCGAGCAATCCGACAAGTTCTGGAGTCGACGTGATAGTTACTTGCGATAAAATCGCCATCTCTATGCAGCATGAATCAACCAGGACCGAGTTGAACTTGGCGACGCCCACATTTCGCAGACCGTGCACAGACGCCCGCAACCAGCAGAGTCCGAGCGCAGGCGGCGCTCACCGACAGGGCACGCACGTCAAGCGGTCAAGGACCGCGACACCGGGTCGGACTCACTCGCTCATTCCACATTTGACCAAGTCAAGTTCGCGTCGAGCTCAAGCCTGTTCATCTGAGCAAGCGCCAAACCGACAACCAACCAACTGACCGACCAATCAACTATGGCGCCGCACGAGTCCAGCGTCAAGACCGCGGACGAGGTATACTCGGAGGCGTCGTCACCCAACATGGCGGCCGCCAACCACGCGTACGAGAACGCCGAGGACGCCAACAAGGAGGCGGCGCGTCGGATCAAGCCCAACTCGATCCTATACGTGAGCATCCTCATCGCGCTGCTGCAGCCGTTCCAGAGCGGCTGGTCTACCTCGCAGCTCAACCTGTCGCAGTTCAGCAACACGGATGAGTGCAACGCGCGACCGGTCGCGGAGGACACGTGCCTCATGTTCCCGGGCCACTCGAAGCTCGAGTGGACGTTCGCGACGAACGCGTGGATCTTCGGTGGCATGATCGGCTCGCTCACGTGCGGCCACTTCAGCGACGTGTGGGGCCGCAAGAAGCTGCTGTTCGTCAACTGCGCCTTCATCATCGTCGGCGCCGTCATCCAGGCGGCCGTGTCCAACGTCTGGGCCTTCGCGGTCGGCCGTCTCGTGGCGGGTATCGCCTCGGGCGTTGCCACCGGCACCCTCGGCACGTACGTCAACGAGCTGTCGCCGCCGCACATGCGCAACATCCTCGGCCTCGGTCTGCAGATCTCGGTCACCTTCGGCATCCTCTTCCCGGCCATCTGCTTCTTCTTCGCCAACACGAGCAGCGGCTGGCGGTACCTCGCGGGCTTCCCCGTCGTGCTCGCGGCCATCTTTTTGCTGCTGGCGCCGTCGCTGCTGGTCGAGAGTCCGGCGTGGCTGCTCATCAAGAACCGCCGCGAGGAGGCCAAGGCCGTCATCACGCGCCTGTACGGCGAGGAGAACGTCTACACGGTGCTCTCGTGGCTCGAGGCGAGCGGCAAGGCTGTGAGCGAGGCCGAGCAGGGCGTCGTCGACGCTCCGGTCCAGCAGGAGTCGCTCTTCTCGGGGAAGTACAGGATGCAGCTGGCCGGTGCCATCCTGCTCTCGTGCTCGCAGCAGCTCTCGGGTATCAACGCCGTCTTCTACTACTCGGGTGACATCTTCAAGGCCGCCGGCATCTCGGACCCGCGCGTCGGCACGCTCATCATCGACTTTATCAACATCTGGCCGGGTTTCTTCGCCGGCGTGCTCGCCATCCGCTTCGGCAACCGCAACATGATCCTCGGCGGCCTCGCTGGCATGCTCGTCATGGCCGTGCTCATGACCGTGGCCAACCTCGTCGACATCTCGGCGCTCTCGATCGTCTTCACAGCGCTCTACGTCATCGCGTTCGGCGTGACGCTCGGCCCGCTCGTCTTCGTCGTGACCGCCGACCTCTTCCCGGACTCGGTGCGCGCCACGGCCACGTCCATCGGCATCGGCGCCAACTGGCTCTGCAACCTCATCGTCGGCGTCGCCTACCCGTACGTGGCGGACGCGCTGGACGACTGGAGCTACGCGCCGTTCGTCGTGCTGCTCGCGCTCTTCCTGCTGCTCTCGCTCAAGCTCGTCCCCGAGACTTCGGGCAAGACGAGCGAGGAGATCCAGGCCGAGTTCAACTCGCGCCGCGAGAAGTAGAGCGCGCGAAGCGAGTGCCGAGACGGTTAGAGTTAGTGATGGTGCGATCGCAGCACTGCAGTGGAGGAGGCGATTAAGCTCTTCACGTGTATATAATATTAGCAACCGAGTTGCCGATTAACCCAGTCCATTGGAGCGAATGGCTCGCTGGCGTTCGCCACGTTGGCTTCAAGTTGAAGCCGAGTCGCTCGAGGTCAGCTCGACAGGCGAACAGGATAGTGACGTCACGATTTGCACCCACGAATCAGTACAAATCTGGTTCCCAGTCCTTGATACATACTGAAATACGTTACTTGAGCCGGCTCTCTTTTGTTTGCGCCATGTCATTTCTACTCACAGCGTATGCCCCCCCTCTGGCTGTCAGCGAGGGAACCGCCGCGCGAAGCCACCAGAGACGAGGAGGAGCTCCGTGTTCTTTCCTCCGCCTCTCTCTCGGCTCCCTCCCTCGCTCCCTCCCTCCTCCCTCTCCTTCCCGTCAGCCCGCCCAGCGCTGCAAAAATAAAGTGCAGCCGCTACACCGAGGTCGGCTGCAATCCTTTGCTTGGTCTTCTCCCGAGCCCGGAAAGTGCGGCGCTTGTCTGCTCCCAAGGCTCCGTCGACGGACAGCGGATGGCCGGTCCACCGACGCTCTAAAACCATGCCAGCTGAGCCTCGACACTTCGTCGGCGATGAGGACCGCCGTCGGAAGCAGCGCGACCTCAAGCGCCGCTACCGCGAGCGCCGGAAAGTACGCCTCGAGAGTGCACGCTCGCGACGAATGATTGATGGGTTTCGACTAACCGCGGTTGCACCGTGTACTGTATTGTAGAACAATGTGCAGGCGATGCAGGCGCAGGTGCGGTCGCTCGAGGCGCATTATGACACGCTGGTAGCCATGCAGCAGGTGGGTGCGATCATTGCGCAACGCGCGATCACGCCGCTCGAGGAGCGGTACTCTGCCGCGACCCGCGAGATCCACGCGCTGCGCGAGCAGATCGCCGCAACCAAGAAGAAGCTGGCCGCGTACGACGGTTTCGCCTCGTCTCTCGAAGTGTATCTGAACGACTTTGACAGCTCGGCGGCCCTGGACGAGTCGATGTTGTTCATACCGCCGACCATGGACGAGTCCCAGCCGGTGCAGAGGATCACGGAAGAGGAGAGCCAGGAGATGCTCAAGAATTGCTACCGCGAGATCTTTGACCGTCGCTGGCGCGGCCAGTGTCTCAGCTCGGGCGTCCGCATGCTCGGGTGGGAAGACAACATGTACATGGACGGCTCGACGCTGCAGTTCTCGCTGTCCAAGACGCTGACGGACCAGTCGGCCGAAGGGCTCATGCAGCGCACGTGGGAGATCGTGACGACCGAGAAGCACATGCGCACGATCCAGTACTCGACACTCGGCATCAAGGTGTTGCACAAGATCAACGACGACACGGTGATCGTCCAGCGCTGCGTGCACCACCCGCAGTTGCAGACCGTCAACTGGAACAACATGATCATGTTCCGGCTGCGCAGCCCCCGCGGGTACGTCGTCGCGTACCGCACCATCACGCACCCGGCGTACGCCGAGAGCTCGACGAGCTACTTCACCGGCCACGAAGAGCTGCTGAGCGCCAAGATCCAGCCCAAGTTCTCGCGGGTCAGCACGCTCCAGTGGTTCCTGTTCGAGGACGACTCGGCGCTGGAGTTTGACATGGAGAGCCTCTCGGACCTGGAGATACTCGGCTCGAGCGACGGCGAGGACTCGGCCGCCGAGAACATCCGGAACGCGTCCTTGCTGCGCTCGCCCGAGCGGCCGTCGCCGTCCGGCGGCGTCAAGGTCACGTTTGCCGGCAAGGTGGACAACCGCGACCTGTCGTTCGCCAAGTTCTACATGTTCGAGGTGTTCACGTACATCATCAGGTGGGAGGGTGCCGTCGGCGGCGCGCGGCTCACGTTCAGCTGAGCGCGCGCCGCTCGTCGGCCGTCCGTCGGCTGCGCATCGGTCGCTGGGCGATCGGCTTGACACGAATTGTTCTGAAGTATTCTTTTTGAAATTTGAAATGCGAATTTGGTTTGGTTTGATCGAAAGCAGCTTGCGGTCGATAGACAGGGCATGATCGGGATCGATCGATCAGCTCGGCAAGCGCTTTGTCACAGCGCAACACGCAAAAGCGTTGAACAGCAGGACCTTGCGGTTCAATCGGGTGTGTCGCCGTCGTGCAGGTTGAAGTCGTACTTTGGAAATGATGGACGGTAGAGTGCTGAGCTTGTCAACCCAACACACTCATCACCAGATTGACAAGAAAGGCCAAATAACCATGGCGGAGCAGTTCGATGTGATCGTGGTCGGCGCCGGGCTCATGGGCAGTTCGGCCGCCTACTTCGCGGCGAAGGCCGGACAGCGCGTGCTGCTGCTGGAGCAGTTCGCGCTGCTGCACGGCAACGGGTCGAGTCACGGCTCGAGCCGCATCTTCCGGGTCGCCTACCCAGAAGAGCAGTACACGCGGCTGTGCCTGACGTCGCTCGAGCTGTGGAAGCAGCTCGAGGCGGAGGGCGGCGTCAAACTGATCGAGTTCACGGGCGAGCTCGATTTTGCGAGCCAAGACAATGCGGACCTGCAGCTGCTCAAGCAGACGCTGACGACCCACGGCGTGCCGTACGAAGTGCTGACCGGCAGCCAAGCCAATGCGCGCTTCCCCGGCTTCTCTCTTCCCGACTCGGCCCACGCGGTCTTCAACCCCACCGCGGGTGTGCTGAACCCGACGCTGGCAATGGAGACGCTCCAGCGTCTGGCCAAGCAGCACGGAGCGGAGATCCGCGAGCAGTCCAAGGTCGCCGACATCTCCGCCGTTCAAGGCGACGATGACTCGCCTTCGGTGGTTGTGGAGCTCGCAGGCGGCGCCAAGCTGTCAAGCAAGCATGTCATTGTGACGGCCGGTCCGTGGACGCAGCAGCTTGCGACGGCTGCCGGGGTGGACCTCAAGCTCCAGCCGATCGCCACCTTTGGCATGTACTGGCACTCCAAGACGGAGCTGTACACTCCGGACAAGTTCCCCGTGTTTATCAAGTACGAGGCACCGGAGGTGTACGGCATGGCCATCGTCGACCCGACGGAAGGCGTCAAGATCTGCCGCCACGATGGACCGGCGGTGGATCCGGACGCTCGCGCGAACGTTGATCAGCCCGAGGAGAAGCTCAAGGAGCTGCAAGCGTTCGTGGCGAGCCACTTCTCCAACGTGGACGCGACGGCCCCCAAGAAGATCGACAAGTGCATGTATACCATGACCGGGGACTCGAACTTCATCATCGACTTCCTTCCCGTGCATGGCCATCAAACTGCTGGCGGTGTCTCGAAGAGCGTCGTGATTGGTGCAGGCTTCAGCGGCCACGGCGCCAAGATGACGCCGGTGATCGGGCAAATCCTCACCGACCTTGCGCTCAAGGGGGAGACGCAGCACCCGATCGACTTATTTCATCTCGATCGCCCCGCGGTCCGTGGCTGAGAGTGGCCTCTGATCTCATACACACAGCAACGAATGCGAGTGACAACAACTCCTGGTCTGCAAGTTAGCTCGGTGATATCAACGTCATCTATTTCTTCTTGTGAGCTTTCGCCTTCTTCGCGTGCTTGGCTGAGTTCATGTGTCCATTGAACTTCTTCACGTCGCGAAACGTCACCGCACATACCTTGCACGTCATGCTAGAGGTGACCGCCGGCGACGAAGCCTTGGCTTTCATCTTCCTCTCCTGGAAACACTGACTTTGAGATCAATTGCTCCATCCACATCATACTGTGTGCTGCGGCGTACCTTGGCGCTATTATTGCCACCTGCTGCTGCATGGGACCTGGGGTTCGACGTTGAGTTCTCGATGCTCCTTGGGTCGGCTGGTCGAAGCGACTTGTCGACCGTAAAGATGAAGTAGTGCGCTCCGACCGTAGACGGCGGTTCGCCTCGGAACGAAGCAGGGTGAGTGCGCTGAGCCTCGTACCCAGAGTAAACGCTCGCGTTGAACGGCTCCACACTGTCCGAGCGAGGTTCGTATCAGAGTTGTTTGTCCCAGAGCTCACGAGGCTGAAATGGATAGTCGACTTACCGCTTTAAACGGAACCCGCTTGCCGTCGCTTGGTCCTGAATCTTCCAGCGGTTGTAGAACAGTGTGTCTCGGAGCGCCACCAGCGCCTGGCCTTGCGTCGGGTGAAGGAACTTGCGCGTTGAATAGAAGAAGCTCCGCAGCAGCTGCTGGTTCTTGACGACGTCTTCCTCTGTGGCGCCGCCGAGGTGCGGGAAGTTGAAGGCGACGGCGTGGAACGGCGGCTCCTTCTCGATCCAACTCTGCCGCTCCAAGTGGGTGGCGTCGACGCCGTAGTACACCCGCGCCTATAGCAGATCATCGCGGTGTGAGAGACACTCCTTCGCATCTCGTTGATGGATCATGTTCTCACCCCTGCAGTCTTGAGCGCATCGGCATTCACCAGCGCGTTCGGATACTTTTCACGCAGCTCTTGCTGCGAATCGTAGCACGTGGCCACCACGTTCTTCCCTCCCTGTTGGCAGCATAGTACGCATCAGCTTGCCAGTCGTCTTGAGAAACCAAAGCAGCAGCGGAGTTTGGTTTGGTACCAAGAACACTGCTAGCGCCAACGAGAAGGAGAAATCGCCGTCGCCGACGACGAGGATGCGCTGGCGGTCGCTGAAGGGACCGAGGTGCTTCGGGTTGGGATTGGAGAAAGTGGCCAGCGACAGCAGCACGTTCGTCTGCGACTTCGCTGCCGCCGCCGCCGACTTGGTGTTCGTGTTGATTGCGGACGCAACTTTCTGCGTCCAAAACAGCGCGAACCGCTCAGTTGTGAGCTCACACCAGCACGCGCACATGTTACATCAAGATCGGTGGGATGGCGACCCACCTTGTCGTTGCGCTTGCGCCGCTTCTTCGCCTTGAGATCGGCCGTCGGCGCTCTGCTCGCCTTCGCCATGCTTGTCAATGCTGGCCGTCTGTCGTCTCCACCAACAAACAGCTCATCACCATACTTAGTCCGACAATCTTAAATAACTCATCATCACGTAAATAACTTTGACTGCAATTGTCACAATTGGTTTTAGATTGGCAAAGTATTGGCATAATTATATACACTGTTCCGGATAACGAGCAAAATGTATAAATTCAAAGTGTCCGAAATAAAACGTCGGTGATAGGCAAATTAGCCAATCATAGCAAATCATATTTCATATACAGTGCTCGCCAGGCCTTATGAACATTGAGTTTTTTGAAGAAAATTCGAAAACTTTCGATTCTCATAGGCTGCAATTTGACTGGTTAATAGCAAATTCTGAGCTCTTTCGATTGCACTAAGTTGCGTCGCTTAAGGACATCAACTTCCAAAAAAAAATCGGAATATTTATTTTGGCAGTGCGACATATCAAATGAACAATTTTGCGGCGGCATGGGAAGATTCGTATTTGACCAAGTCAATGTGCTTTTCACACGTTGCTAATACGAAATATATGCGCCCCTGTTTGTCAGCACCTTGACACAGCGCTTGAGTATTGAGAGCACAAGTGAGTCGAGCGTCTCAGTGGATACAATATCCCATGCCTTCAACACTGCCTTCTTCAGCTGCTCAACCGAGTCGTACTGGCGTCCACCGGCGTAGACGTGCTGAGTCATGATCCCCCATACATTCTCAATTGGATTGAGGTCCGGAGAGAGCGCAGGCCAGTCGAGAAGATCGATTCCTTAATCGCGAAGCCACCCCATAGTCATCCGCGACTTGTGGCACGGGGCGTTGTCCTGTTGAAAATTTTGAGTCTCGGTGTCGATAAACGGTTGCAAATGCGTACCGAGTGTGGAAATGTACTTGGCGGAGTCCTGCTTGCCGTCGAGGATTTGAGGGCGGTCTTCTTATCGCCAGCAAAGCCGCCCCAGACCGTCACCGAACCACCTCCGCTGTGACGACGTACATTCAGCGGCTCGGGGCGACGCGAGTCAACCCACTGATATCTCATACCGTCAGGGCCATCGAGGTTCCATTTTTTCTCGTCGCTGAACACGACATTATACCACTCGATGTCGTCGAGAAGCGCCATCTCCTCGGCCCATCTGATACGCGCTTCCTTGTGCCGCTTGGTCAGAGCTGGGGCGGCGCTGACTTTCTTGTATGCCAGCCAGTCAATATGCTCGAGCACGCGCTGAATGGTACGCACACTGCACGTAAGCTGTAGCTTCTCCTTGACTTTCGAGGCGGATAGCTTCTCGACCGCAACGGCCTTGACGATCCGCCTCTTTTCAGGTTCCGTCACGGATGGAGGGCTTCCCTGACGCTTCTTGTGTTGCTTCTTCGCTGATATGTTGGCGACGCGCTGGCACGCCCCTAGCGATCGGTTTAGGGCGTCAGCAATCGTTCTCAGTGGGATGTCCTTCGCTGAAAGCAACCTGATGGAGTCGCGCTCTTCGTCGGTCAATGGCTTCCCTCTCGCCATGCCGCGCAAAATAAAAGTAATGGACACGATTGTACAAACAGTTTTAACTATAATCAACGTATTTGCAACGCCAAACGAATGGTTGAGAGCAAACTTACGCAATGTTTCCACTAGTCGGCGTTTGTGTTCATTTGATATGTCGCACTGCCAAAATAAATATTCCGATTTTTTTTTGGAAGTTGATGTCCTTAAGCGACGCAACTTAGTGCAATCGAAAGAGCTCAGAATTTGCTATTAACCAGTCAAATTGCAGCCTATGAGAATCGAAAGTTTTCGAATTTTCTTCAAAAAACTCAATGTTCATAAAGCCTGGCGAGCACTGTATTTGACAAATGCAAAATATCAATATGCCAAAAATTTGTTGGTATTATACTTGAAGTTTGCATTTAACGTCCAAGTTGACCCACGATCTCGGCCTGGCTCAGCAATTGATCGCTTCGTGGAAAATCTGAGATGGGCCATCGGTTGGCAGGATGGATAACTCGCTCATTTCGATCTCCTGCATTGGCTACAATGACTATATTGCCTTCGATGCTGGCGGGATCTGTAAACACAATCATCATTCCGTCCCACCTCACTCACCACTTCAACGCTTTCCGTTTGTTCGAGTCAACGACATGTTGAGTGGCGCGATCCGCACTCCGTTGCCCACTGTCCTCCCCGCGCGTGCACCTTTGTTGGAACTCGGATAGGACAGTGTGGGCGAGCGTGCAGGGCCGTGTGCGGTCTCACAGGTGGCGTAGGTGGCGAAGGCGTGCTGAAGCCATAGAGAGAAAGCGTGTTAGCAATACGAGCCGTTGAGGAAACTTCTAGAAGCACGTACTTCTTTGGTAGGTCAGAAAAACATGCATATCAACTGCCAATGAATACATCAGTCCCTATTCTTCCGGACCGAGAGCAGTGCAGGCCACGCACCAACATCTTTCCTCCGAGCGGCCCTGATGAGCAGCTCGACATCTGCGCGGGCGTTGAGCTCGCTGCCGCCGCTGGTGTCGACCCAGCAGGCGCAAGAGCTCGTCGACGCCGACGCGCGCCGCGTGCGCTTCCTGGACGCGTCCTGGTACCTGGACAAGAGCCGCAACGGACGCAAGGAGTTTGAGCAGGAGCGCATCCCCGGCGCGCAGTTCTTTGATATCGAGCAGATCGCGGACACCACCTCGACGCTGCCGCACATGCTGCCGACTGGTTGGATATTGAGGTGTTGCACCATCAATGAGCGTTGACAGACGACTTAGGGTGGGTATTGATGTGTAGCGGAGACGTTCGAGCACGCGATGATGTACCTCGGGGTCGAGAACAATGACGCTGTCGTGGTGTATGGCGGCAAGAACTGCTTCAGGTGTGGGCTTATTGGTGAAGTTGTATATCTTTCGCGTGTTTGGGTAGGCACTAATGAGTGTGGATCACAGCGCCGCACGCTGCTGGTGGACGCTCAAGTTCTTCGGTCACGAGAACGTCCACATTCTGAACGGTAGACGACGTGCTGAGTATGCGCCATCGCACGTACAGATACATGCGGCTAACTATTTGCCATTTCTGAAACATAGGCGGCTTGGCTAAGTGGAAGAGCGAAGACCGACCGATTGAAGTCGGGAAGCCCAAGCCGGCGGTCGCGTCGAGTTCGTACGAAGCCAAGCCTAACGAGTCGTTCGTGGTTTCTTGGGAGGATGTACGTTTTCGTTTATGACCGTACACCTGCACGAGAGGTCTTGCTTGGTCTGTCGCAATCGGTCTGACATTGATGCGATTTGGCGGAGCTGTAGGTGCTTGAGAAGATTGGGTCGGACACTCAGGTTGTCGATGCTCGTGGAGCTGGCCGCTTCTTTGCGAAAGATCCTGTGAGTTTTGAGCTGAGCGACTGACAGTCTAGTGTTCCTTTCTAACTGACACAATTTTGGTGCAGGAACCGCGACCTGGTATGAGGAGCGGCCACATTCCTGGCGCGCTGAACGTCCCGTTCACAAAAATTGTGGCTTCAGATGACTACTCGGTATTGTTTTGTATCAGTGGTGGCGACAGCGTATTGTATCACGATCTGATTCTTTGCGTGGTCTCGTGAACGCAGCTCTTTCGTGATTTGAGCGAGATCAAGTCCGCGTTTGCCGAAGCCGGTATGATGCCGTTCTTGTGTGATAGTACGCATGGAAGTCCTGTCTTACACGCATTGGGTCGCTTGTGTGTCGTGTGTGGTGTTGAAGAGGTCAAAATGGACGAAACAAGTCCCATTATCACGAGGTAACTGGCTTACTGCCTCCATGTCGATGCAACTCTCTCCGCGATGGCGAGTTCATAGAGCTGACCTATGCGTTGTGTCTCCTTCAGCTGTGGTTCGGGTGTCACTGCGTGCATACTTACGTTCGGACTTCATCTTGCTGGAAAGCCGCTGGACAAGTAAGTCTTCACTCTTGCTGCTGCTGTCTGCTATATGCTGCTACTGACTTTGTATCGTTCAAGGGCTCCGGTATACGATGGTTCGTGGTCGGAATGGGGGATCCGCGACGACCTTCCGATCGAGAAGTAGCCATCACGACATACGTGCGTTGTTCGCCGGACAAACCACGGTTCTGCAAACCAGCCACATAAGAATGATGAGTCTCCGAACGGTCTTCCTCCGAGTTGACCAAACTCAGTAGCACACACATCTCTGATGCTTCAAACACAGATATCTCCACTTGCTCTCGCACAGACGTTTCCATTCAGTATCCAGCGTCTCGGCATAGTGATCCTGAGGGCGAACATTTTAGAACAACTGACTGATGCGTCGATGCAAACCCTGGACACTGTACTCTCTGGTCCACGTTGCCGACAGTCGACAAACCCGATTCTGCTTCGCCATGGTGTCGTGGTCAAGTCGACATTCGACGAGCAGGTCATGGAGCTGCAGCATTGTCGACCATGGATGATTCTTTGCTTTCAAGGTATCGTGAATCAATTCCAGTTCGTGGTAGATTTGGTGATAGAGGGACTTCTCACTCTTGTCAACCAGCATTTGCACCGCGGACCAGAAGGAGATCATCTTACCGTGATAAAACTCATCGAAAACATTAAGTATGCTCGGGTGCCACAACTGGTACCACGATCGATCTTCGTCAACAAATGCAAAGCTGGTGGCGTCGTCAACAAATGGCTTGACGATCACGTCAGCATCCATTTTGCTTATCCAGCGGACAAATGGCCAAAGCTTCAGTAAAGTCATCGTGCAAGACACATCATTCAACTCTCCACCAGCATCCACTCGATATCATCCGTTCTTCAATTTCCACGGGTGAACATTCACAGCGATCTCAAGTGCCTTCTCTTCCTGCAGCTTGCGAATGCACCACCTCCAGATGCCCCATTTTGTCTGTCGAGTCCATCACCATCGTTGTACGGCTCTACAATCGGTTTGCGCGAAGCCACTCCACCACAGCTGGATGGCCTCTCGCAGATGACAAATGTGTCGCTCTCCTTGTGCAACCCTCTGAGCGGTTCGTGTGTAGCCATTTTACCACAGCGAGGTGTCCGTGAGCTGCGGCCAAGTCCATCGCTCTCGTCGTGCAGCCCTCTCTGCGGTTCGCGTGAAGCCATTGCACAACTTCCAGACGTCCATTACGTGCGGCCCAGTCCATTGCACCAGTCGTGCAGCCCTCGCTGCGGTTCGTGTGCAGCCACTCCATCACAGCGAGATGGCCATTAGCTGCAGGCCAGTCCATCGCACCAGTTGTACAACCCTCGCTGCGATTTATGTGGAGCCACTGCACCACCTCCAGACGTCCGTTAGCTGCGGCCAAGTCCATCGCACCTGTTGTGCAACCCTCCAAGCGGTTCGCATGCAGCCATTGCACCATAGCCAGGTGTCCGTTAGCTGCAGCCCAGTCCATCGCACTATTCGTACAGCCCTCGCTGCGGTTCCGATGCAACCACTCCACCACAGCGATATGGCCCTTCGCAGCTGCCTGGTTCATCGCTCTCGTCGTACAACCTTCCGAACGGTTTGTGTGAAGCCACTTCACCACATCGAGGTTCCCAACCTTAGCGGCCCCATCCATCGCATCAGTTGTGCAGCCCTCCGAGCGATTCGCGTGCAGCCACTGCACCATTTCCAATTCGGCACCTTCAGATGCCTGGTTCATCGCTTTAATCGTGCAACCCTCGCTACGATTTGTGTGCAGCCACTCCACCACCTCCAGGTTTCCCCATTCAGCGGCCTCATCCATCGCTCTTGTCGTGCAGCCCTCGCTGCGGTTCGCGTGAAGCCACTTCACCACATCCAGATGGCCATTAGCTGCAGACGAGTCCATCGCTCTCGTCGTGCAGCTTTCGCTGTAGTTCGCGTGAAGCCACTCCACAACCGCCAAATGGCCACACGCCGCCGCTTCGTCCATCAATTTATCACTGGTGTAATTGTGACACACACCACTAGGCTGCGTCCGCTCGAACCAATGCAGCCAGCCACACCTTGCTGCTCTGAACGAACACACGGACCCAGAGTAATCCAGAAACTCCGACACCAGCGACTGCACCTGCTCCGGAAGCGGCAGCTTCAACACCCACACGCTCGTCAGCATGTCCCCTTGCATCCTCACTGTCTGAACAACGGACGGCGCTGCGCTTGTGCTGGTGCGGACTGAAAGCGAGATGTGATTGTTGCTGAATCAAGACGCTTGATCACCCTATGAACCCAAGTGAAAAAGTCACTTTGGTTGCTGGGTACACCCACAAATGGTACACTGTGCCAATCCAACTCCAGTCAGAGAAGGCTCGAGGCAAGCGTTGAGTAACTGTATAGGGAGGCTTCAACGTACTTGTCAATATCGCTCCAACTCGCCACCAACAATCAGTCGGCCACGCGTGTTCATTGGAGACTCCGCCGTCGATGTGCCCAAGTTTGCCTGATCATTTGTCCTGTAATTCAAACCGCACATATCACATCCACTCGCGACAATCCATCCTCTGCTTTCTGTTGCATGCGAGATGTTCTCATTCATCTCGAGTGTCTTATCTTCCTGTAGCTGCAACTAGCAGCAAGGAGCGAATGTCTGCCTACAAACCTATTCGATCATCGTTTTCCTCGTGTCGTACTCTCTGAAAGTACCCGTGTCAACAAAATGTAGCGCTGGTGGCGTCATCAACAATCAGCTTTTGATAACCACATTGGCGTCCAATCACTAGCTGTCGAAGTCTCCACCAATACTTCCCAGCATCGATGAATGGTTCAGCCTCGACTTCGAACGGTGGAATGATCCAGCTGGACGGTATATTGGGTGGTCACTTCACGTGTTCATCAAGGTGTATCGTCTGGGGTCCTCCATTTTGGGTATCGATCGAATGGAAGCTGAAAATTGGACAACATTTTGACAATTGCATTTGGTCGCGATACAAAGAGCAGTGTCACTGGCTGCATACATTAAATTGCGGTTCGCCTCGTGTTCTACAAGAAGACTTACCACGTCCAAGTGGCTGCCATAAGCAGCCCGCAAGAGTAGCGTCGAACGGCGAGCATCCATAGTCACACCGTGTACCACGAGAAAGCGCACCACGTTCAAGTGACCGCGATCGGCAGCCCGCACCGGCAGCGAATCGTCACGGCCATTTGGACGTGGTGCGATTTCTCGTGGAACACGGAGCGGCTGTGGACACTCGTGGCGCTTTTCGACAGCACACATCAGCGGCGTATCTCCGAGACGGCCGATAGCATCCACACCCTCTCTGTGTTTCACGAGAAATCGCACCACGCCCAAGTAGCCGTCACGGGAAGCCTGCATGAGTGGCGTCCGATCCACGATCGTATGTGACCTTAACACTCGCATCTGCGCTCACTAGTTACTCCACCAGCACTGCATCGCTCTCCCCCGCTGCCCCCAGCAACTCCATGTTCGCAATATCGGCCGCCCGATTGTCTTGATCCGCTCCTGATCGCAAACTTCACACTCGAAAGCCTCATGGCCAAACCTACGAGTCTCGATCTGGTAGTCTCCCCAGCTTGTTCCGAACGCGCTTGTTCAAAACACCCTGAGATCTCCACTGAAATCTCAGCCCATGGGTACACTTCCTGACGGCGGATTGGCTAAAGAATCTCAGTGTGGCGAAGATCACTGGACCGATTCGAGGCGAATGGATATTCTCGGTCAAGTACTGCACAGTACTGCAGCCCACACGATCCAACTGGACAGCGCCGCGTTCTCATCGAACCCCCATCAACGTGCGCAGTTCGGAAGCCGCTCGGAACAATCCGTCCTCTTCGTCTTCCCGTGCTGGAGGCATTCGCATTCGTTCAGTGTCCACCGTCAACAAACGATTTATTATTCATGCCTCGAAGGTGGTCCCCTCGCTTCCACCCAAAATCGGGAGTCGAAAGGCAGATCGCTGTAGGTTCTCGAGCTCAAGTGCATTGCTTCCGGTCTCATTCAGCTGTCGCATCAGGAACATCATTTGATCGGTGCGACAGTTTTGTTTCAGCATGCACTTAGGAGCCACCCAGTGCATCGCTTCACTCAGCACCACCTCTGTTGAGTCATCATCGTGCACACCACTGAGACCGAAATCAGTCACTTTCGCCTTTCCGTCGCTCCAACCAGGATGTTGTTGCCTTTCAGGTCGCCGTGGACGATCCCACGCGCGTGCAGATACTCAACACCCACCGCAGCCTCACGAGGTTTCGACCACAGCTCGTCTGGATGATGGCGCAAATATTCGACCAACGTCCCATTGGAGCCAGCTCACACACGAAGAACGGTCTCCCAACGTGACACGCACCGAATAGTCGCACCATATGTGGGTGACTCAGACCGAACCAAATGCCCACCTCGTGCTGACGACGCTTGTACATCATGACGCCAGCGATTGCAACATATCCTCCAGCACCAATGCCAACCGAACCAGTATCAGAACTGTGCGATGACGCCGCGTTGGCCACGCTGACTTGTTGCGCTGGAGTGTTATGAGCCGACTGATGTTATTGCTGTTGCTGATCAGGATTCTGCTGCTGTTGCTGAGCAGGGTTGGAGGTGTTGGGGCATGGGGTCGAGGGTTGCCGGGTCTTCGCTTCAACAGGTGTCAACGAACACGGGGTCTCAGTCTGCTCAGGTGTTGATAGGACGGGAGTCGCGGTCTGGACGCGAGTCGAAACCTATTTCTTCTTGTGAGCTTTCGCCTTCTTCGCGTGCTTGGCTGAGTTCATGTGTCCATTGAACTTCTTCACGTCGCGAAACGTCACCGCACATACCTTGCACGTCATGCTAGAGGTGACCGCCGGCGACGAAGCCTTGGCTTTCATCTTCCTCTCCTGGAAACACTGACTTTGAGATCAATTGCTCCATCCACATCATACTGTGTGCTGCGGCGTACCTTGGCGCTATTATTGCCACCTGCTGCTGCATGGGACCTGGGGTTCGACGTTGAGTTCTCGATGCTCCTTGGGTCGGCTGGTCGAAGCGACTTGTCGACCGTAAAGATGAAGTAGTGCGCTCCGACCGTAGACGGCGGTTCGCCTCGGAACGAAGCAGGGTGAGTGCGCTGAGCCTCGTACCCAGAGTAAACGCTCGCGTTGAACGGCTCCACACTGTCCGAGCGAGGTTCGTATCAGAGTTGTTTGTCCCAGAGCTCACGAGGCTGAAATGGATAGTCGACTTACCGCTTTAAACGGAACCCGCTTGCCGTCGCTTGGTCCTGAATCTTCCAGCGGTTGTAGAACAGTGTGTCTCGGAGCGCCACCAGCGCCTGGCCTTGCGTCGGGTGAAGGAACTTGCGCGTTGAATAGAAGAAGCTCCGCAGCAGCTGCTGGTTCTTGACGACGTCTTCCTCTGTGGCGCCGCCGAGGTGCGGGAAGTTGAAGGCGACGGCGTGGAACGGCGGCTCCTTCTCGATCCAACTCTGCCGCTCCAAGTGGGTGGCGTCGACGCCGTAGTACACCCGCGCCTATAGCAGATCATCGCGGTGTGAGAGACACTCCTTCGCATCTCGTTGATGGATCATGTTCTCACCCCTGCAGTCTTGAGCGCATCGGCATTCACCAGCGCGTTCGGATACTTTTCACGCAGCTCTTGCTGCGAATCGTAGCACGTGGCCACCACGTTCTTCCCTCCCTGTTGGCAGCATAGTACGCATCAGCTTGCCAGTCGTCTTGAGAAACCAAAGCAGCAGCGGAGTTTGGTTTGGTACCAAGAACACTGCTAGCGCCAACGAGAAGGAGAAATCGCCGTCGCCGACGACGAGGATGCGCTGGCGGTCGCTGAAGGGACCGAGGTGCTTCGGGTTGGGATTGGAGAAAGTGGCCAGCGACAGCAGCACGTTCGTCTGCGACTTCGCTGCCGCCGCCGCCGACTTGGTGTTCGTGTTGATTGCGGACGCAACTTTCTGCGTCCAAAACAGCGCGAACCGCTCAGTTGTGAGCTCACACCAGCACGCGCACATGTTACATCAAGATCGGTGGGATGGCGACCCACCTTGTCGTTGCGCTTGCGCCGCTTCTTCGCCTTGAGATCGGCCGTCGGCGCTCTGCTCGCCTTCGCCATGCTTGTCAATGCTGGCCGTCCGTTGTCTCCACCAACAAACAGCTCACCGCCGTACTTAGTCCAACAATCTTAAATAACTCATCATCACGTAAATAACGGTGTCGGAATGAATCACGATTCATTCCCGAATCGCGATTCGTAAATCATTCAGCACTTCAACGCTTTCCGTTTGTTCGAGTCAACGGCATGTTGAGTGGCGCGATCCGTACCCCGTTGTTGACTGTCCCCCGCGCGCGCGCCTTCCCCCGAGCGGCCCTGATGAGCGGCTCGACATCTGCGCGGGCGTTGAGCTCGCTGCCGCCGCTGGTGTCGACTCAGCAGGCGCAAGAGCTCGTCGACGCCGACGCGCGCCGCGTGCGCTTCCTGGACGCGTCCTGGTACCTGGACAAGAGCCGCAACGGACGCAAGGAGTTTGAGCAGGAGCGCATCCCCGGCGCGCAGTTCTTTGATATCGAGCAGATCGCGGACACCACCTCGACGCTGCCGCACATGCTGCCGACTGGTTGGATATTGAGGTGTTGCACCATCAATGAGCGTTGACAGACGACTTAGGGTGGGTATTGATGTGTAGCGGAGACGTTCGAGCACGCGATGATGTACCTCGGGGTCGAGAACGATGACGCTGTCGTGGTGTATGGCGGCAAGAACTGCTTCAGGTGTGGGCTTATTGGTGAAGTTGTATATCTTTCGCGTGTTTGGGTAGGCACTAATGAGTGTGGATCACAGCGCCGCACGCTGCTGGTGGACGCTCAAGTTCTTCGGTCACGAGAACGTCCACATTCTGAACGGTAGACGACGTGCTGAGTATGCGCCATCGCACGTACAGATACATGCGGCTAACTATTTGCCATTTCTGAAACATAGGCGGCTTGGCTAAGTGGAAGAGCGAAGACCGACCGATTGAAGTCGGGAAGCCCAAGCCGGCGGTCGCGTCGAGTTCGTACGAAGCCAAGCCTAACGAGTCGTTCGTGGTTTCTTGGGAGGATGTACGTTTTCGTTTATGACCGTACACCTGCACGAGAGGTCTTGCTTGGTCTGTCGCAATCGGTCTGACATTGATGCGATTTGGCGGAGCTGTAGGTGCTTGAGAAGATTGGGTCGGACACTCAGGTTGTCGATGCTCGTGGAGCTGGCCGCTTCTTTGCGAAAGATCCTGTGAGTTTTGAGCTGAGCGACTGACAGTCTAGTGTTCCTTTCTAACTGACACAATTTTGGTGCAGGAACCGCGACCTGGTATGAGGAGCGGCCACATTCCTGGCGCGCTGAACGTCCCGTTCACAAAAATTGTGGCTTCAGATGACTACTCGGTATTGTTTTGTATCAGTGGTGGCGACAGCGTATTGTATCACGATCTGATTCTTTGCGTGGTCTCGTGAACGCAGCTCTTTCGTGATTTGAGCGAGATCAAGTCCGCGTTTGCCGAAGCCGGTATGATGCCGTTCTTGTGTGATAGTACGCATGGAAGTCCTGTCTTACACGCATTGGGTCGCTTGTGTGTCGTGTGTGGTGTTGAAGAGGTCAAAATGGACGAAACAAGTCCCATTATCACGAGGTAACTGGCTTACTGCCTCCATGTCGATGCAACTCTCTCCGCGATGGCGAGTTCATAGAGCTGACCTATGCGTTGTGTCTCCTTCAGCTGTGGTTCGGGTGTCACTGCGTGCATACTTACGTTCGGACTTCATCTTGCTGGAAAGCCGCTGGACAAGTAAGTCTTCACTCTTGCTGCTGCTGTCTGCTATATGCTGCTACTGACTTTGTATCGTTCAAGGGCTCCGGTATACGATGGTTCGTGGTCGGAATGGGGGATCCGCGACGACCTTCCGATCGAGAAGTAGCCATCACGACATACGTGCGTTGTTCGCCGGACAAACCACGGTTCTGCAAACCAGCCAAATGAAAATGATGAATCTCGAATTCGTTACGGATGAAGCGCTAACTTCAAACATGCAGGCATTGGCTGAGGAAATCTACTCATAGCTTCCTTTGTTGATTGCTTCTTTGCATCGCATGGCGCCAGACTTACACCGGTGTGTGGACCGCATTGGTGTATACACCAGGCGAGCCAGTTTCACGCTGACGACGCTTGTACATCGTGACGCCAGCGACCGCAATCACCGAACCCACGGCCGCAGCGATCGCAGCATATCCTCCAGCACCAATGCCAATCGAACCAGTATCAGAACTGTCCGATGACGCCGCGTTGGCCACGCTGACTTGTTGCGCTGGAGTGTTATGAGCGGACTGGTGTTGTTGTTGCTGCTGCTGATTCTGCTGCTGCTGCTGCTGTTGTTGCTGCTGCTGAGCAGGGTTGGAGGTGTTGGGGCATGGGGTCGAGGGCTGCCGGGTCTTCGTTTGAACAGGCATCGACGGACAGGGCGTCACAGACTGCTCTGGAGTTGATGGCTTCGGAGTTTGCGTCTGCTCAGGGGTCGACGGACACGGGGTCTCAGTCTGCTCGGGTGTCGATGGGACGGGAGTCTCGGTCTGGACGGGAGTGGACGGTACCGGCGTCTGCGTCTGCTCGGGTGTCGACGGACACGGCGTCTGCGTCTGCTCGGGTGTCGATGGGACGGGAGTCTCGGTCTGGACGGGAGTGGACGGTACCGGCGTCTGCGTCTGCTCGGGTGTCGACGGACACGGCGTCTGCGTCTGCTCGGGTGTCGATGGGACGGGAGTCTCGGTCTGGACGGGAGTGGACGGTACCGGCGTCTGCGTCTGCTCGGGTGTCGATGGGACGGGAGTCTCGGTCTGGACGGGAGTGGACGGTACCGGCGTCTGCGTCTGCTCGGGTGTCGACGGACACGGGGTCTCAGTCTGCTCGGGTGTCGATGGGACGGGAGTCTCGGTCTGGACGGGAGTGGACGGTACCGGCGTCTGCGTCTGCTCGGGTGTCGACGGACACGGGGTCTCAGTCTGCTCGGGTGTCGATGGGACGGGAGTCTCGGTCTGGACGGGAGTGGACGGTACCGGCGTCTGCGTCTGCTCGGGTGTCGACGGACACGGCGTCTCAGTCTGCTCGGGTGTCGATGGGACGGGAGTCTCGGTCTGGACGGGAGTGGACGGTACCGGCGTCTGCGTCTGCTCGGGTGTCGACGGACACGGCGTCTGCGTCTGCTCGGGTGTCGATGGGACGGGAGTCTCGGTCTGGACGGGAGTGGACGGTACCGGCGTCTGCGTCTGCTCGGGTGTCGACGGACACGGGGTCTCAGTCTGCTCGGGTGTCGATGGGACGGGAGTCTCGGTCTGGACGGGAGTGGACGGTACCGGCGTCTGCGTCTGCTCGGGTGTCGACGGACACGGGGTCTCAGTCTGCTCGGGTGTCGATGGGACGGGAGTCTCGGTCTGGACGGGAGTGGACGGTACCGGCGTCTGCGTCTGCTCGGGTGTCGACGGACACGGCGTCTGCGTCTGCTCGGGTGTCGATGGGACGGGAGTCTCGGTCTGGACGGGAGTGGACGGTACCGGCGTCTGCGTCTGCTCGGGTGTCGACGGACACGGCGTCTGCGTCTGCTCGGGTGTCGATGGGACGGGAGTCTCGGTCTGGACGGGAGTGGACGGTACCGGCGTCTGCGTCTGCTCGGGTGTCGACGGACACGGCGTCTGCGTCTGCTCGGGTGTCGATGGGACGGGAGTCTCGGTCTGGACGGGAGTGGACGGTACCGGCGTCTGCGTCTGCTCGGGTGTCGACGGACACGGGGTCTCAGTCTGCTCGGGTGTCGATGGGACGGGAGTCTCGGTCTGGACGGGAGTGGACGGTACCGGCGTCTGCGTCTGCTCGGGTGTCGACGGACACGGGGTCTCAGTCTGCTCGGGTGTCGATGGGACGGGAGTCTCGGTCTGGACGGGAGTGGACGGTACCGGCGTCTGCGTCTGCTCGGGTGTCGACGGACACGGGGTCTCAGTCTGCTCGGGTGTCGATGGGACGGGAGTCTCGGTCTGGACGGGAGTGGACGGTACCGGCGTCTGCGTCTGCTCGGGTGTCGACGGACACGGCGTCTGCGTCTGCTCGGGTGTCGATGGGACGGGAGTCTCGGTCTGGACGGGAGTGGACGGTACCGGCGTCTGCGTCTGCTCGGGTGTCGACGGACACGGGGTCTCAGTCTGCTCGGGTGTCGATGGGACGGGAGTCTCGGTCTGGACGGGAGTGGACGGTACCGGCGTCTGCGTCTGCTCGGGTGTCGACGGACACGGCGTCTGCGTCTGCTCGGGTGTCGATGGGACGGGAGTCTCGGTCTGGACGGGAGTGGACGGTACCGGCGTCTGCGTCTGCTCGGGTGTCGACGGACACGGGGTCTCAGTCTGCTCGGGTGTCGATGGGACGGGAGTCTCGGTCTGGACGGGAGTGGACGGTACCGGCGTCTGCGTCTGCTCGGGTGTCGACGGACACGGCGTCTGCGTCTGCTCGGGTGTCGATGGGACGGGAGTCTCGGTCTGGACGGGAGTGGACGGTACCGGCGTCTGCGTCTGCTCGGGTGTCGACGGACACGGCGTCTGCGTCTGCTCGGGTGTCGATGGGACGGGAGTCTCGGTCTGGACGGGAGTGGACGGTACCGGCGTCTGCGTCTGCTCGGGTGTCGACGGACACGGGGTTGGCGATCCTGGAACCGAAGGCACAGGTGTCGTACTCGGCGTCGTTGGGGATGGAGTGGGAGACGACGGCACAGACGGCGCAGGCGTCACTCCTGGTGTTGACGGACAAGGCGTGGGTGATCCTGGTACCGAAGGAACAGGCGTCACACCAGGAGTCGTTGGGGATGGAGTTGGTGATCCTGGAACTGAAGGTGAAGGCGTCACTCCCGGCGTTGACGGACACGGGGTTGGCGATCCTGGTACCGATGGCACCGGTGTTACTCCCTGCGAAGGGATCGACGACTGAGGCGTGGCCGAAGGCACAGTCGGAGCAGGCGTCACATCACTGGCTGGCGGAGTGTACTCCTTCCAACTTGGGAACTCGCAGCCCCAGGCTCCGGTGTTGATCTGCACGCACTCGGAATCCATCGGCGCGACGCAGTCCCCAGCGTTCGTCCAGCTGCGGAGGGTGTTGAGGCAGTCTTGCGAAGCCACGTCGCCCTTGACGGGACACTGTACACCGGCGGGGGTCGCACCAGAGCCGCTGCAGACCGGACCGGAGATGCAGTACGTGGCATCACCCACGACTGACACATTGGTGCAATCGACCGACGTCGTGGTCGGACTCGGCGTCGCGGAGCTGATGGTAGGCGCCGGAGTCACCACCGTTGGCGATGGTGTTGCCGGAGTCGTTGGTGCAGGTGTAGCGGTGTGTCCGGCTGCCGCCACGCCGGCCAAGACGAACGGGCCGACAATGGCCGCGAACTTCATCTCAGACGCTCGGGTAACGCTCACGGCGTGAACGTTGGTTGGACTCGAACGAGGTAAGTTGGAGAATGAGAAGCTCGGCAAGCAGACTCGGACGGCAAGTGGGTCCTCTGACCGTCACGGGTAGCTTGCAGTTCTCCTCTGCCCGATCTCAAGCCGAGGTGATCGGCTGGCTTGGCATTGTGTTACTCACGCGACTCGAGGGTTGTGCTGCCGCCATTTGCCCATGCGGCCATTGAACTGCACAAGTATATCAGGTCCACACTCGTGGCGCCAGATGCGCACGCATCGATGCGAAAAATAGCTTTGCGGCATATGGAAAGCGGGTGGTTGGGGGGACAGAGCTACCACCTGACCAGGCTGTTTGGCAGAAGCGGACGCCATGGGCCGTCACTCGGTGCTGCATGGCGCATTGCAGTGCCAAGTTCAAACAGCAGTGGCGTGGCGGAGGCCAATTCGAACCGACACCAACTGTCTGGATGGCCGACCATCCAAATCCAGCTCCCGGCCAGAAGGGACGCGGGTTTCGCACCACGAAGCCACTAATACTCTCGGGACATACGTTGATACGCAGGAAAGGGATACAAGGTGGGCGGTATCAACAGGCTGGGCGTGGTGGCGCACCGTGGCACCGGATCTCGCGCACAAATTTCGCGCTGAGCATGCTGGTGGAGGAGAAAATGTTGCAAAGGTCTCTGGCTGGCCATCGCTCCCACCAGGTGGACGCGGTCACTGGCCGGGAGCTATCGGCCGCATGGATGGGACACTGCTGTGGACCGAAGAGACACACAGGCTCGTCGACAGGCATGCTGTGGTGGCGCGTGGGGGCAAGTGGAAGTTGCAGTTGACCTGTTGACGCACAAAGTGACGTGCCTCTCGAGTTTAGCGACTTTCATAAGCGATAACCTGTTAACATCGGTCGAGTACTCCTTCCATTATATGATTCTTTTGCTAGATAGAGTGCTGTTTAAATAGATACGCAATCATTATTCATTTTTCATAGTGTAACGCTATTGGAGGATCGACTTGTGTGTGAACTCAATTGCTGCCGCTGTTCCGAATTAGTGACGCTCCGAAGCATGTCAACATGGACGGCCGACTTGGCGCGCCTGACGGCCACGCTCGCTAGCGCCGAGGCGTATGCGGCCGCGGTTCGCAGCGGCGAGGTGCGCCGCTTCTCTCGGTCCTGCCAGCTCTGGTGTCTCTGCTGATCCCAGCCTTCTGCCAGTTCCCAGCGGCTGTGGCCCGCCACCTCGAGGAGTTCCTCGCCGACCGCAATGCTCCACCTGCGCAGCTCGAGCAGCTCATTGGGATATGTACGAACACTTGGGACGACACGTCGGTATTAGGCCTGTGCGGCTGCTGAAACGATTGCGATGCAGTACTGCAGATGATCGAGCTGTCTGGACGCGACCACCACCCGATGATCGAGGGAGCTAGCTCGTGGGCCATGGACACACTTCTCGACCTGCAATGCCACAACTCGACGGATCCTGGAGATGACGCAGAGCCTCAGGACTCTCAAGCACTCCTGGAGCTTCGGTCATCGTTGTTTACGACTGCCGTGCACTCTCCTGCAGGCGACTTGACTCCGTTGCAGCTGATTTCCGAGCTTGGAACCACGACCACATCCGAGGTGGAACCAACTGCTGTCTCGCACGCTTTGGACCAATGCGCAGCATCGCTCGCTAGTAATGAGGAATTTCTGGAGGTGGTTGGTGTGATTCTCGACATGGCGGAGGAGACCTCGCTCGGCGCTTCCTTCCTTGATCGCCTCTTACAAGTTCAAGACGGTCGTCGGCTCTTTGATCTGCTAGCACTGGAGCACAAGATCCGTGTGTGGGGAAATCACGTGCCCACTTGGAAGAAGCAGCTGCAGTCGTGGATGCTAGCTGCGCACCACGAGCCCTTTCGACCGATCGGATCCATCTTAGACTTCCACGGCGCGTCGAGAACCTCCACGCACGACCACTCGACCGAGGTCGCCAGTTGGTCCACAGCGTTCCAGCGATACTCGCACCTTTATGTGGCGATGGTTGTCTGGGCACACAACTATGCTCGGCTGCTGAGCTCCGTCCGCAGTATGGAGCTGCTCGGCACACTGGCAGTCTTCTTACGACCTCAGCCAGCGTCAGGACTGTTCGATCGCACGCTTGTCGACAAGTCGTGGGCGGCTAACCCTGCATTTTGGACGGTGCAGCAGCGCGTCCAGCGCTTTGCGACTTTGGATGCAGGCTTGAGGAAGGTCGAGAACCTCACCGAGGCGGAGCGAATCAACGAGTGGGTTGGAGTCGTGGAGCACCCGCACCTTGTGCTTGAAGCGATGGAATTGCTGTTCCAGTCGAGATTGGAGAGACAAGCGCTCAAGAACGAGGAAAAGCTGGAGGCACAGCTAGACACCGCGCGTTCGAGTGCGTGTCAGCTCGTTGGATGGTTCTACTCGCACACATTGTCCGCGACGAGGGAAGAAATCGCCACAATTGTGACGACAATGTGCGAACATCTGCAAGTAACTGATCTGATCAGCGGGGCGGAGTGGCTGCAGCACAACCGCGCATCGTTTGCTGACGTCGTGGTCTGTCGACTGCGACTGACGTGGTTCTGGATGCTCAAGACCCTGCATGAGTTGATTGACAATCAAACGATCGAGGACAGGACGAGCGACATCCAAAACATGCTTGAGTTGATCGAGTACGCGTTCCGCCGGTTCACACCACCGGACCGAAAACGGTACATGCGATCACGCTGGCAGTGGATGCATTGTCAAGATATGAGGAACTGATATGTGGCTGAATTGCTATGTGTATAGTCAATTCCAAGTTGAGATCGTCGCGCAGTTTCTTGTGGATCTCGAGTGGCGGTCGAGAGTGCACTGGACTGGCAGGGCTCGTACACGTGCAGCGATGACGGCGTACCTCGAGCAGATCGGAGATATCCTCGAGTGGCTCACCAAGATCGTGCGGCTGTTGCACGTGGACGAGCAAAACGCAAGGGCTGGTCGTTCGGAACAGCCGCCTGCAGTCAGCACCGGCAGCGATGTCCAGCACCTGGCTGAGCGCCTCCGCCAACTGTTTGCCGTGCAAGATTGAGTCGTCAAACGATAATATGGGCTTTAGATTCCACCACACCTCCTTTATAAACTAGCTTCGCCGACGCTTGCTCGTATGAGCCAAGCTTGAACGAGAGCCGGCGATTGCTTCCCGACGAATACTCAACGCTGACGAGCTCGTCGACGACGGTTTGGTCTCGCGCTGGTGTCTCCGCCTCTCCTTGGCGAGCTGTTTCATCTGGTGCAGCTTGGACCCGAGCGGGTCGCCAAAGTGCTGGAACGAGTCGCTGGCCGTGCGACTCGCTGCCTTCTTATCAGTTCTGGATGAAGAAGCGACCCTCTTCGCTGAGCGCTTGGCTCTGCCGGGGAGGTTGCTGAACACGACGCTCTTGGCGGCGACCACGTCATCGGGATGAACATCCAACAGCGGGATGCCCAGCCCCAGCCGGTCGGCCTCCTGCTCGCGCCGCTTGCGCTTGGCCTTGTCCTTGCGGAACGCCGCGCGCAGCGACGCGTTGCTCGAGTAGTCGTCGCGGAACTGCGCGTCCTGCCGCTCGACGAGCAGCTCGATCCCCCTCGCGCGGTCTCGAGCGGCCCGCAGGTCGTCGCCTTCGTGCTCCAGCCGGAAGAACGGGTCGTCGCGGATCTGCCGGCCGACCTCCGGGCCATTCAGCCTCTCCGTCGTCACATCGGCGTCGGCGAGAGCGTCGGCGGCGTCCGCCTTCTTGCGGATCCCCTTCTCGAGCGCGTACCCTCGAGCCTCCGGGTCGGTGCGCACGACCATCTCGCCGCCGCAGGACGGACACTTGAGCGCGAACTCGTACAGCGGTGTCGAGAAGTAGGCGCCGACGCGCCGCTTGCGTGCGTTGAACCGCACGCCGCGTCCAATGTGCGAGCTGCAGGAGGTGCAGATGCAGTCGAAGGGCGTCTCGAAGCGCACGACAAGGACGCCATCGGCCTTGGCGCGGTTCCCCAGCGGGTGCGACCCGTGGAACTGGTTCAGCGACCCGTGCTCCGGCCGCCACTCGCGCGGGTAGTAGTACCCGTCGGCCTGCGCGGCCGCCAAGCTCGACATGGTCGATGCCTGTGTCTTGGTCGGCTAGCTTGATCGATGACTTTGTTCGCTTTGGTTCCTTTGCTTGTGCTTTCAGTTTATTTTGGCCAAGGACAGGCGAGATGTGCAAAGATTGACTCATCGCGGACATGAAACGTAATAAACGCATTGATGACAGCTGCTTCGTGCAATTGCGGGGTAGATTTCTGGAAATTGTCGATGGGTTCTTCTGAAACGCTGGGGCTTCCGGGAAGTCAGAATTCCGCCTTTCGAGCCGCCCGCCCGGCCAGAAGTGGTTTCCTTGCACACGGCACCCAAGGTGACCTGGGTGTGCTTGAGCCTTGAAAGGGAAGGCAAGCGAAGGCCGCGCGACCGGCGGCGCGTGGAATCGACAGCACACGGGCGAGGGAGGCGCATGACGCGACGAGGCGGCAAGACGAGCGCGCACGCGCATCGCGCTCAGCCTGCACCGACGGGCGGCGCGGCAGGAGGCGGAAGCGGAAGCGGAGGAGGCGGTCGCGGCCGGCCGGATCTGCTGATGCACCGCCACCGCCTGCTGCGCCGCACGAGCTTCGTGCTCGCGCGCAAGTACCGGTTCAACTACCCGACCTCGCGCTTCGAGTACGGTACTGGCGGTGATATTGGGTATGGTGCACACGGCGGCGGCTGACCGGAGCGTGCATGCATGCATTGCAGCCCTTGGCCGTCGGAGAGCGAGCTGCGGGAGATGAACGCGCGGGACGACGGCGTCAAGAGCAGGGAGAATGGGAACGGCGGCAATGCAGGGCCGGAGAATGCGGGCGAGAGCGGCGGCGGACAGCTCGCGAGCGCGTTCAGCGGACCGAAGGGGTACTCGCGCGACGAGCTGATTAACTTCTGGCGGGACCTGTCGGTCGTGGACAAGCGCCGGCTGCTGCGTATCCGTAGGGAGGTGTACCTGACGGCGCTGGACGAGTTCCTCGTGCAGCAGAACTTGTGCTGCGAGTGCCACGACAACGTGGTGGCCGAGTGGGAGGACCACGAGCGGAAGCGGTCCGGCAGCCGCTCGCTGCAGGACGTCTTCAGCGTCTTCCCGCCGTTCCTGGACGACGAAGACGACGAGGACGATGAGGACGATGACGTGGACGAGGACGACGAGGACGACGAGGACGAGTTCAGCAACGAGATGAACGACGAGTCGGACGAGGAGCTGCTCGACGCCGACGAGGCCGCGCTGGACGAAGAGGAGGCCGTGCTCAAGTACAAGCTCGCGCTGGAGCGGCGGCGCGCCAACGAGCAGGCCAGCATGTTCACGGACGAGTATTTAGCGGCGCTCGAGGTCGGCAAGCGCCAGGAGGACGAGCTGCTGCGGCTGATCCAGAAGGAGGAGCGATACATTATTATCCGAGAAGATCACTCGGACTTCATCATGGACCTCATCCGGTGCGGCGAGCAGTTTAGCTATTTATCGCCGTTCCGGCCGGGCTTGGACGCGGACGATAGCGACGTGGACGACGAAGACGACAGCGAGTGTCCTGGCGCCAACACGTCGCACCTGGCGCAAGAGTACTTGCTGGAGGTGCTCGCAATAAAGTTCCGCGAGCAGGTATGCGTGCGAGAGCTCGGATTGCAGAGCGTGGATACGATAGCTAACGTGGTTTGTTGTTCCTGTGTGAGGACAGCTTGAGGACGCATATCAGGAAGCGCTGCAGCACTCGTTGGCGGTGCAAGCCGAGCTGCTGCGTGACGAGCTGAGCGATCTGAAAGCGAGCCAGAAGCCGTCGTCTTCGTCCAAGAAGAAGAAGAGCAAGGAGAAGAAGAAGCGCAAGAAGAAGGACGCTGCCACTGCGTCGAGTCCGAACAACACGCCGAAGCAACCGACAGACAAGAAGAAGCCGACCGAGACGAGCTCCGTTCGACCGTCGGCGCTCACAGCTCGACCGGTCGAGGTGGTCAAACCGACGAGCAGCAAGGTGCAGTCCGAGCGCAGCGTGTCGCCTTCGAGCATCGAGGTGCGCGACCCGGAGGAGGACGAGCTGGACCGCGAGGTCGAGCAGTTCCGCTTGCTGCTGGAGAAGATCAACGCGGAGAGCGCGCTGCAGACCAAGAAGAAGCTGGTGCTGCCGCCGGGCACGTTCGCGCGCCTGTCGTCCATGGCAGCCGTGTCGTGACTCTTTCTCCAAGCTGTCGTAGTCCCCAGGGTCCCCGTCGAAGAGCGTTGCATCTCACTCTGATACACATAAACGCATTGTGCTCCGTGCCCGCCACACATTTTGCAATGCAACACAATCGAGTTGAGCCCGCCAAAATCCGGCAGGTCCGCCCATGTTCCCCGCCAAAACGCCTGTTTTATACTCTTGCTTCAACGTGAATAAAACACTTTCGGCAGCCATGACCTTTTTTGCGGGTGCAAGTGCAACGCATCACTTTGCCTTTTCGCCGGTTGGTGTCGCTGGTGCGAGTGGCTCATGCGGTCGTCGCGTCGCCGCGCGTCGCCTCCGTCGCCTCCGCGCGCCGCGGACAGCGGGAATGAAGGGGACGCAGAAGCGCAGGCGCCGCTGTGCGTGGTGTGCTCGACGGCCAGCGCGCGGGTCGCGATCGGCTGCTCCTCGTGCGCCAAGCTGTTTCACTTGGCATGTCTGACGCCGCCGCTCCGCCGTCGCCCAGTGCTCGCGGACGCCTGGAAGTGTGCAGACTGCGCGGGAGCGAACGGAAGTGAGGGTGCTAGTGTCGCGATCGATGTGGCGGAGACGCGCAGCTCTCGGAAGCGGAGTTCCAATGTGAAGGCGGTTGTGAAGGAGGAGGTCGTTGAAGAGGACTCGGACGCGCCGCTGGTGAAGAAGCGCCGGACCAAGGCGGCGACAGTGAAGAGCGAACCTGTTCCGACGAAGAGTGCCAGTGGTGACGAGTTTGAGGAGCCTCGGACGCTGCCGAAGCTGCGCACGCCGCCTGCTCGAGGCAAGGGGAAGGCTGCTTTGGGTGCCAGAGGAGCGTCGAAGAACGGCAAGCAGCGACGCGCCGCATCCAAGCGCCAAGTGGTCGCTCAGGACAGCGGTGACGAGGCGGAGAGTCTCGATGACGACAACGACAGCGACTTCGAGGCGGACCGGACAACGAGTTCGGATGATGAGAGTGCGTCGCTGTCGGACGCATCCGAGTCCGAGCCGCAGGCCAGGAGGCGGTCCACACCCAACAAGCGGAACCGCGCGGCGGCTCCGGCTCGAGGCGGTAAACAACGATCGCGCACGACAAGCAGCCCCGCTCGCTCTGCCGAAGCGACGACAGCTCCGAATGGCAGCGACGTTGACTCGCTCGATATTCCTGGCACTGCTCGCCTCGATGAATCCGACTCGGAGGAGGACGTTTACGATGGGCCACTGTATCACATTGAGTATGCGCGCGATAGCCGCGCGAAGGTATGTGGAGTGGTGGGAGTTTATTCCTTGTCGGCTTTGTTTTAGACTGACGTGCATGTGTTGATTTGCTGTCTTGTAGTGCAAGAGCTGCGAGAAGAAGCTGATGGCAGGGGAGATTCGCGTAGGCGTTCACGTCCGGCACTCCATGTTTGGCGACACAACTTACTACAAGGTTGGTGCAAAGCTTCCGTGTGGTAGTTGTTATCCTTGATGGTTGACTGACGGCATCAAACCTACACTTTGGCGATCACATGCAGCACTTGGAATGCTCTCAGCTGTGCATGTCCAGTGAGTTGAGTGGATCGAGCAGCGATGAAGCGACGGTAAAGACGGAAACAAGTTCGAACGAAGCGCCTGTGGATCCGATCAAAGGGTTCGGGACGCTCAAGGCAGCAGATCAAGTTCGCGTTTCGCAGTACATGGAGAAGAATGCAGCGGACGGAGTTGTGGATGAACGCTCGGATATAGCGGAGGAGCATTACCAAAAGAAGCTCCGGCTGCCGGAGAAAGATCCGTCCAAGTTTCTGACGGTACCGCTCCTGCCATACCAGCGCGAGGCACTGGGGTGGATGATCAAGCAAGAAGCGAGCGATTACAAGGGCGGGATCTTGGCGGACGAGATGGGTATGGGCAAAACGATTCAGGCTATCTCGTTGATCCTCGAGAAGCCTCGCATCGGTGCAGCCGGCAAAGCAAAGAAAGGCGGGGTGATTCGCGGCGGAACGCTCGTCGTTTGCCCTGTTGTCGCTGTGATGCAGTGGAAAGCCGAGATCGAGAGGTTCGTCGAGAGCAACCACTTGTCCGTGTATATCCACCACGGTGCGAAGCGCGACACGTTGGCTTCGAAGATCGCGTCGTTCGATGTGGTGCTGACGACGTACAGCATCGTCGAGTTCGAGACGCGCAAGATGCTGGGGTGGCAGAAGGTGCCTTGCAAGTATTGCAATCGCAAGTTTCTCCCTGAGAAGCTGGTCCAGCACAACAAGTATTTCTGCGGTCCGAACGCGAAGAAGACCCAGTTGCAAGACAAGCAGCAACGGAAGAGGCCGAAGAAGCGAGCGGCTGGCGAGGAGAGCGAAGAGGAGGATGATTATCCGAAGAAGCCGGCAAAGGGTAAAGGACGCGGATCTGCCAAGAAGAAACCACCGACCGACGATGTGTCGAGCGAAGACGAAGTTCCAGTTCCGAAGAAGCCGAAAGAGGTGTCGCCTCTGCACCAGATCCAGTGGACGCGCATCATCTTGGACGAGGCACATTACATCAAGGACCGCAACTGCAATACGGCTCGCGGCGTGTTCGAGCTAAAATCGGACTACAAATGGTGCTTGACAGGTGGGAAGTTGTGGTGTGACGACGGTCTCTGCCTTGATGACGCCCTGTGCTGACAATTCGAATATGTCTGAGCAGGCACTCCCCTTCAGAATCGCATTGGCGAGCTGTTTTCCCTCATCCGGTTCCTGCAAATCAAGTCGTACGCGTACTACCATTGCTCGTCATGCGACTGCCAGATGCTCGACTACAAGTGCGTGCTTTCAACTACCGAGCAATTGCATGGCGCCACAGACTGACTTGTGTGTGCTCTCTAGCTTCCCGAACAAGAAGTGCAAGCAGTGTCCACATCCGGCGATTCAGCATTTTTCGTACTTCAACAAGAAGATCGTGATTCCCATTCAAGCGTACGGATACGTGGCTGAGGGGAAGATTGCCATGCTTCGGCTGCAGAACAATGTGCTCCAGCATGTACGTTGCGGCGATGTCTGCACGGTGTGTCGCTTTGTTCACTGACTTGGAACCAATAACGACAGATTTTGCTTCGGCGGACCAAGGAAGGTCGTGCAGACGATATTAGCCTCCCGCCGAAGCTCATTCGCATTCGCCGAGATCGCCTGGACGAGCGCGAAAACGACTTTTATGAAGCTATCTACACGCAGAGCCAGGCGCAGTTCAACACCTACGTGTCGTCGGGCACGCTTCTGAACAACTACGCGCATATCTTCGACTTGCTTGTGCGGCTGCGCCAAGCTGTGGACCACCCGTACCTGGTTATTTACTCCAAGTCGAACCCAGCTCTCCAGCTCCCGATCCACGGCGACTCGCAAATGCGTCCGATCGTAGAGGAGAAGCCGTTCAGCGTCGCCGCGGATGACAGCAACTCGGATGAAGAGCGACCGTGCACCATTTGCCACGAGGACGTGGAAGACGTGGTCGTCGCCAAGTGTGGTCACGACTTTTGTCGCGAATGCGCTCGCGAGTACATCGAGTCTATTCCGTTGGGAGGTGCAGCGACGTGTCCCGCGTGCTCGAAGCCGCTTACGGTCGAGTTGTCGCCGAAGATAGTCGAATCCGAGCTGCCGGCTGTTTCGAGAACGAGAGACTTGGCCGCGGACACGAAGAACGCGTCGAGGAAGAAGCCGTTGGTGGATTTGTCGCGCTTCCACAAGTCGAGCATCTTGCACCGGGTGTCGGACATTGCGTCGTTCCAAACAAGCACCAAGATTGAGGCGCTGATGCAGGAGCTCGAGCTGATGCGTGTTCGGGACCCGTCGGGCAAGGCTATCATCTTTTCGCAGTTCGTCAACATGCTCGACATCATCCAGCACCGCTTGCACCTCGGCGGCGTCAAGTGCGTCAAGCTCTCGGGCAACATGACGATGGACGTGCGCGACCGCACTATCCGCGCTTTCCGCGAAGACTCGACTATCACGGCGTTCCTTGTGAGCCTCAAGGCGGGCGGTGTCGCTCTCAATCTGACCATCGCGTCTCAGTAAGTGGCATTTGTCGTGGTGGTATGGGATGGATGCTGTATTGACTGAGTCTGTGTTGTGCTGTGCAGCATCTACTTGATGGACCCGTGGTGGAACCCGGCGGCGGAGAACCAGGCGATCGACCGCACACACCGACTCGGCCAGTTCAAGCCCGTGCAGGCGACGCGTTTCATCATCGCCGGCACTGTTGAGGAGCGTATCTTGAAGCTGCAGGAGAAGAAGCGGCTCATCTTTGAGGGTACAGTCGGTGCGAGTGTGAGTGCGATCTGCCGCCTCACGGAGGAGGATCTGCGGTTCCTCTTCTCGCGTTAGAGCTCAGACAGAAGCGGGGGAAACGTAAGTGATGCAATGCTTGCTATTTGTTTCTCGAGTTTAAATATCAGCGGCGGCGCGCGGGTCAAAAGCTCTTGTAGTGTTGTCAATTCCAAAGTTCCAAAAAGGCTATGAGGTCGTCGTGCAAACTGGTCCGAGCGCCGAATCAAAATGGAGAGGAGGATACATCCGCAAAAAAGAGAGGGGAGGGGAGGCGACCGACAGTCGGTCATGGCGAATAGCCCATCGGACCATAGCCGAACGCGCAGCTCGAGCTCGGCGCGAACTGGCGCGCGTCGTACGGATCGTACAGCGGCTGGCCCTGAGCCGGAGATTGGTGGCCGTACGGCGTGTACAGCCCTCGAAAGCTAGCGTGGGGTGGCATCGCGCCGAGGAACGCCGCGTGCTGCGGGTCCAGCACCAACACGCTCGGCTGCTGGTAGTAGTGGCGGTGATGGTGCGACGAAGACACCCCGTGGTGGTGGCCGTACCCGCGGTCGTCGCGATGGTAGTGGGTCGCGAACGACGACGGCTGTTTCTTGTGAGGCGCGCCGAGCTGCCGAGGCGTCGGGAACTGCTCGGGCTTGCCGCGGTTCGGCCCGGTGCTGCAGAAGACGAGCGGTCGGTACGACTCGTGCTTGTCGAGCAGACTCGAGTTCTGGAAGCGCGTGATCATGGCCTGCTTGCCCTGCAGCCGCGCGTAAGAGATGGCGCAGACCTTCTCGCTGTTGAAGTTCGTCCACTTCTGGCCGTCGAACTCGTCGTAGAACGCCACGATGTGCGAGGCCTCGAGGAAGTTGATGAACGCGTAGCCCATGTTGCACTTGTTCTTGAAGTCGATGGGGAGGTAGAAGAAGTCGTACTGCCCGCGGTGCCGCGCGTTGATCTCGGCCAGCAGCATTTGCTGCGTGTACTTGTTCGGGATGTTGCGGATCATGAGCGTCGTGCGCTTGTCCTCGCCCGACGCCACGCGGTCCAGCGACAGGCAGAACTCGCCCGTTCCCTGGTCGTGGCGGCCCTGGGTTGGCGGCGACCGCATCAGGCCACTGCCACCAACGAACTGCTGAGGTCCCGCTCGGTAGTACTCGTCCATGGGTCGGCTCGCGGGGGAGAACTTCGGCGCCGTCGACGACAAAGTCGGTGAGCTCGACTCGAACGTCATGTGGGGCGACGCCTTGTCGAACACACGCTCGCTGCGGTCGAAATCGAAATGCGGCTGGCCGTCCGCGTGGCGCGCCGGCGGGTACGTCGCGTACGTCGTCTGCATCGACACCGTGAACGGGTTCGGCCCGCTGAACGCCATCGCCATCGCGCCGAAGCGGTCCGCCGCGGCCGCCGCCTGCTCGTCCACCTGCGAGTTGATGGGTCCGGCGTGCATCGAGCTGCTCCTCCCACGCGCGGCCGCCGACTGCGACCAGATGCGCTCGTCGCTGAACCGCAGTCCGTTGTCGGGGATCAACCCCGCCAGTGCCGCGTCACCACCGTCCATCGCCGCAATCTCGGCGTTGTTCCCGCCCATCGCCGGCTCCAGGAACGACGCGTTGAGCGACGAGCCGACCGACGATGTCGGCGACGTCAGCATCGACGTCGAGGTGGACGAGAAGCTCTTGGGCCGCACCTTGGCCCTGCGCGCCGCCAGCCGCTCGACGCAGTCGTGGAAGAGCTGCGTCTTGGCCGCGTCCAGCGTCGGCGACGGCGCACGCGCCGCCGAGATCGGCCCGTTCGGGTGGTAGCAGCTTGCGAGCCCGTCCAGCGCGCCGGGCACCGCGCGGCAGTCGTTGAACTCGACAATGTACTTGCCCGCGTGCACATCGTGCTGCATGACGCTCGCGACGTCGCCGAAGCGCGCGCAGAACTGGCGCATGGCCGTCGACGACTCCGGCTCGCCCGCGCCGAGCGTCACGACGAGCGTCGCGCAGTTGCCGTCGTCCGCGCGCTCGTACGGCAGGCAGAACTGGATCGCCTCGGCGCGGGACAGCACGCGCGCGGGGCTGAACCGCGTCGAGGAGGCCGCCGTCGCCACGTCCGCGTTGAGCGTCTTGACCGCGGCGATCGCCGCCTTGAGCGCGTGGAACGTGAAGAACAGCAGGCCGTCGCGCGCGAGCTCCTGCCGGACGCGCGCGAGGCTGCCAAAGTTCTGCACACGTCGCAGATATATGGGTACATATGACAAACACTCGTGAGCCAATGATGTTGAAGATGGGGAAATGGAAACCATACAGACCCGCATGGTGTCGGCGACGCGTTGCGCGTCGTCGCGGTCGAAGCAGCCGGCGGCGCTGCGCACCATCACGTGCCGCGTGGCGAAGCCCGTCTTGAGCGCGCGCCACAGCTCCTCGACGCCGGACGCGGCCTGGTTCGCGGACACCACGGGTGACAGCTCGCGCTGCTGCTGCTGTGACTGCTGCTGCTGTGACTGCTGCTGCTGCGGCTCGAGCCACGCGTCCGAGTGCAGGCTCGTGTAGTCCGAGAAGCTGCGCGGTCGCGGCGTGAACAGCCCCGCCACCGCCTTTCCCGCCTCCATCCGCGGCTGTTCGTCCTGCAGTCCACCATGCAATAACCTCCTAAGAACCTGCACTTGACATCGGCCACGACAGGCGCTACGCACCATGGAGAGCGTCTGCAGCGACGTGGCGAGCGCCGGCAGTTCGCTACCGCTCTGCGCGCCGTCTATCGACATGGACCGCGGCGCGCGCCACTGCCATACATACGTCAGTCTTGTTTCATGTCCTCCACACCATTCCATGCCCAAACAATTCCGTCTTCGACTGTACCTGCTGAGTCTGATTCGATCCATCCGCGGCCGGGCGGTTACCGAATGCATGCGCGGTCCATCCGCTCCACAGGTCGTAGGCGTCCTCACCGGAGTGCGGGGCCGCGGCTGGGGGCCCCCCGTCCTCGGTCCGCGGTTCGTCCTGGTTGCTCGGTTCGTCCCCCGTCCCCCGCTTCGGGGGCCGGGGGCCGGGGGACCGCGGCATGGGGGACCGCTTGGGGGACCGCATAGGGGACGAGACGTCCGCGGCCCCCGAGGCCGCTTCGTCCGCGGCCGAGTCGTCCGCGCGCTCGTCGCCCGCGCGCTCGTCGCGTGCTGCTTCCGGCCCCCGGCGCTGCATGAGCCGCCGATCGTGCGAGCCCGCGCGCTTGCGAGTGAACCGCGGACGAACCGGGCCGCGCGCGCTGCCGTCGGCCCCCGGGGGCCGAAACCCCTCGGTCGCGACCCGCGTTTCCGTTTTTTTTTTTAGTTTTTTCCGTCCCCCGCGGACGGGGGCCGGGGGGCCGGGGGACGGGGGGACGGGGGCCGGGGGATCGTGATCTTTCGCGGCGGATCGCGGGCCGATCCTTCCGGGCTTTGGCTCGGGTCTTCCGCGGACAGGCCGCGGACCGTCCCCCGTCCCCCCGGCCCCCCGGCCCCCGACCGCGGATCGCGCCGCCCGCGGATCGCCGGGCCGCGGATCGCCCGAGCAGCGGCTTCCAGCGCAGCGCGCGGCCCCTTCCGCCGCGGTTCCGCCGCTCGGGGCCAATTGGCGGCGCGCGCGGATAAAATGGGGGTCGCGTCCCACGGTACGACACGTAATTCTGACCATAAAACCTACCCCTAAGTGCATAACCTTTGGGTTAATTCGTGGTGTCACCCACCTTGTGTGTGAGAGGGAGCATCCGTTTGACTTGGAATTTGTATAGTATGAGATGGGAATAAGGTGGTTGGGCTGGTCGACACCCGGCATTTGGCGAGCAAGGATCGCCGAACAGTGCCGGACCGTTCGCGAGCGGAAAAGCCGAACAATCGAGATAAAATCCGCGGTTCGATTTGTCCACTCGTATTTATACATACCCTCGTGGTATTGATGCATTTTGTCTATATAAACCTGCCAAAAAGCATGCTGTTTGCGCTGGCGTGCGATCGCGGCAACATCATCTTCTGCGACGCGCGCGCGTCATCCATGCGTCCAATCAGCTTCAACCACGACAACCGGTATTATCGGTATTCGCGGTACCGGCCGCCACATACCGCACATAATATTTACAAATACGGCCGATCTCTCTCTCTCAATCCCGTGTTCATCAAGACGACACACACACAACCAGATTATCCGTCGACAGCCTCCCCTTCGAGTCAGCATGGCGGCCGCCTCCTCCAACGACGACCTCGCGCACCTGCTGCCGCCGTCCTGGAAGAAGCACGTGCAGCTCTGGCTGGAGGACGACATCCCCTCCTACGACATCGGCGGCTTCGTCGTCGGCGGTGCGGCGCCTCCCATCACTAGTGCAAAAATGCAATCATAATGTTCCTCACCTTGACTGCATTCGTTCAGAGACGGAGGAGACCGCGCTGCTGCTCGGCAAGTCCAACGGCGTGCTCGCGGGCGTGCCCTTCTTCACCGGTAGGCCTGTAAGAGCACTGCTGCATTCTATAACATGAGGATTGACTTGTCTGTGGCCTGGGCAGAGGTGTTCACGGCGCTGGACTGCAAGGTGGAGTGGCTGGTGAAGGAAGGCGCGGTGATCGACCCGGCGTCCGTGTCGTCGGGCAAGGTGGTCGTCGCTCGCGTGACGGGCAAGTGCCGCAACATCCTGCTGGGCGAGCGCACGGCGCTCAACATCCTCACGCGCGCCAGCGGCATCGCCGCGCAGGCAAAGCACGCCGTCGAGCTGGCGCGCGGCCTCGGGTGGCACGGCCACGTGGCCGGCACGCGCAAGACGACGCCCGGCTTCCGCCTCGTGGAGAAGTACGCGCTGCTCGTCGCCGGCGCGAGCACGCACCGCCACGATCTGTCGCAGATGGTCATGCTCAAAGGTGCGGTCGCTTGGAAGAGCTTGCAAGAGTTGAGTGGTCGCTAATGGTGGTGGTGGACGACAGACAACCACATTTGGGCGGCGGGGAGCATCACGAACGCCGTGCTCAAGGCCAAGCGCGCCGCGGGCTTCTCGATGAAGATCGAGGTCGAGTGTCGCAAGCTCGAGGAAGCCGTCGAAGCGGTGAGCAGGTCATTGGGTCTCGAGGTCCTCCAGGATGTGACAGCTGACGGATGGATTTTGTGATGACAGGCGACTGCCGGCGCGGACATTGTGATGCTGGACAACTTCTCGCCCGAGCAGCTCAAGGAGACGGCGGCGACGCTCAAGGCTCAGTTCCCGCACCTGCTCATCGAGGCGAGTGGCGGCATCACGAGCGAGACGCTGCCGCAGTACGTCTCGCCTCACGTGGATATTGTGAGTCAGGGCAAACTCACGCAAGGTACGCGATCCCATCCTCATTTAGCTCTGACCCAAGCGCATACCGTTTGACAAGCTGTGTCCATTACTCGAAGGCTACGGCTTCGTCGACTTCTCGCTCAAGATCCAGAAAGCCGAGGGTGTCATCGCGCCGCAGTAGACGCTCTTGAGTCGTCTTGGCTGTGTGGTGAGGATTACCTCCGATAAACGTCAGCTCACCATCGAATCTGCGCCGTTAAGCTCCTTCACAAGAAGGCAAATCTTGGCAAATAGTTCCCCGACTCGCGCGCCTTCGTGCTTCTCGTCGTACTCGTAGCTCGGTATCCACACGAGTCCATGATGCGTCACTCGCACAATCACCGGCAGCAAGCGGTGCATGTACTGCTGGTACCCGCGCGTGCGGAACTTGTTGAGCAGCATGCGCGTCGTGAACGACGCCGATCGGCGCGGAAACCTCCCAGTGTGAGAAAGCTGAGCTGGTTTCCCAACAGGAGCTGAGCCCGCTCCGGTCGATGCAGGGTCTGAGCGTTCCTCGCGCTCGATGCCAAGGCCATACCCGATTCCACTCGAGTCGGCGATCCGTTCGTCGTCCAGCACAAACTCAAGGTCCTTGATTGCCTTGACGAGAGAGGACGAGTCGACCTCTGGCGACGCGGAGTCGCTGCAAGCCGACATCCCCATAGGCGTATTGAGAGGCAGCAAGACAGGCGAGATCAACGGGTGGAGTTGCAGGAACGACACGCACGCGAACTCTGGAAGGCGTCGGAGTTCGAGCCCCGCCTGCTTCGCCTTGCGCTTGATCGCGCCGACGAACTCGTCGACCACGTTGCCGCTGCACGCGAGCCACCGCACGTCGAAGTGATAGTTGCGTGTGATGCTCATTGTGTCCTCGACATTGAGCATTACCCACTCGGTTCGTGTGTCGTCAGACTTGACTTTGGATCCTGACGACACTGGACCGGACTGCAGTGTTGACGATGACGACGACATTGACGCAGAAGATGTCCGGCAGCACACCTTGTATGTTCGCGTGTTGTAGCCTTTGGGCAGTACCAGTGCTGGCCGGTGTCGAATGGTCGAGGGATCGAGCTCAATTGCGACGGAAATCTTCTCCATATCGCCGTCTTCAGATGGTGCAACTCGAGACTGAAGGTAATCGAGAAACTTGGCAAACTTGGAGGAGTGGGCCAAAGCAACTTCACTGTTCTTTCGCTCTGTCTCTTCTTGACTGCATGTCGGAGAATCGCCTCGCAGTACAGGAGGGATTATCGCGAATCGAATGCGCCGACACTTGGATCGATCCGACATTTGGTCGTGGTATCCACAGAGCAAGTGGTCCATCGAGTTCCAGTTCTCTTCGTGCTGCGGGAGCTGATGGAAATCTTGCTGCATCGGGTGAAAGGACTCGGTGAAGTCTACCCAGATTGAGTACCGATACGGAACACACGCTGTTGTCCCATTGTCTGGCATGCGCCGGATATACTGCTTGACTTCAATGGTCTGTCGCTCAGGGTCGTATATCAATCGGTGGATGTGGTGGCCCGTGCTCAAATGATACACAACCGTCTGAGAGTCCGGCGCTTGGTCTAGCCCGCGAATGGAGTAGCGGCCGCCGCCGAGCGCTTTTCGTCCGAATGGTGCAGTCGGTTGCTGTCGCGCCTCGACCTCAGCGTAAGAATTGTTGGTCACGAGCTGGAAGTCGCAGGCCAAGCGCTGGCAAATCATCTCGATCAACAGTTCGTCATGATTGTTGTACTTTGGCACACTGTCGTATGGAGACGAAGATGGCAACGTCAGGGTGTAGAACGATTCCGAGTAGGAGGATCGCAGTTCGTTTGGCGACGGGAAGTAGTCCGACGTCAACGGCAGAATCGCGGGTGTCGTTAGACTCTTCCAGTTCGGTCCAATGTACAACAACTTGGCTCCATCCTCGTCTTGAGCTCCACCAACTCCAAATTGCGCAGGTTCCTGACCGTGGAGACGCACTGGAAACAGATGACTCCATCGTCGACGGTCGCTCGAGAGGCGTTGGGAGGACGAGTCGACGGATTCTGTTGAGATCCGGAAAGGGTTCATCGTGACTGGCTGTCCGTTCCCAAGCGTAAACGAGTCGAAGCCGTGGCCACCGTTGGGAGTTGACCTCAGGTGTGCGTTCATACTGTTCGTCACCGGCGTCGACGAGAAGATCTCGGACTGGCCGCGACGCATGGCAGTGAACATCGAAGGCGACTCGTTTCTCGAATGTCGGACACTTGAGAACTGTGCTCTGGGAGTAGATCCAGCCAAATCAGTCGATGTCATTGCCTTCGTCATGGTCAGTGAGCGCTCAAGCTTGCGGAAATTGCGATCGTGCATATGCGACTGCTTTTCGGACGAAGATAACGGTGGAAAAGCTCGCTCGAAGTTTCCGATCACGCTGGAACCCGAGCCGGGAGAGTACAGATCGTCAGTATCACCTGTGGATCTCAATCGAGACCGTCCGATGCGAATCGAGTCACCTAACATTTCTGTCGTGACCTGTGACGATGGCGACAGAATCCGTTTCTGTGCTTTCGAAATCTCCACACCCACCGATTTCCCAGATGTTTGATGGCTTGAGCTTGGCACTTCTGGGATGGTCGAGATCGTCGACGTCATGTTCACGAACCTTGGATTTGTCAACCGTTTGTCGTCTCTGGGCGATAAGATCGAAGCAATTGTGTTGTTGCGTCGGTGACCGCGAAACTTTGCTGATTTGGCGCCACATCGTGCAAACCCGTGGCTTTTGGACCATTTCGAGCTGAATGATCGCAGCTCGTCGTTGAGCATGTGGTTGGTGTTCTCATCGAAGGACACGCTCATCAGATCAATCCCAGGCTCTTCAACTGGTGGCAGCCGCGGCGACGAAGAAGGAATCGTCCCGAAGCCATAGGAGCTGTCACCAGTGGGACGGAAAGGGCTGAACACTTCTGCGTCGTACTCGAGCAGAGCTTCGCGAGTGATCAAAGGCATGTTCACATTGTTTGCAGCTCGCTTCAACTTTGGCGATAGCGATAGATTGTAGTCCGGCGACCGAGTGACTTGCCACTCATCTGGAGGTGGGATCGAGGTACTCGAGCTTTGCCAATCGCTTTTGACAGACATCGCTTGGCACAACTCGGTGAACGTCGTGAGACTGGACTGATGGGGCAACTCTGACAAATCCATATCACACGTTCCAGAGCTGTATCGATGATGAATATCACTGGGTTCAGACTTGCTGTCCAACCTTCGTGGATATCCATGGATGATGTTTCGCAATGCGATCGGGAATGATAGCTTCTCTGATGGCATCGACAAATCGAACATTCGGAACGGCGGTAGCGGCATGAATTCGTAGTTGAGGCTGGATTGGCAGGCGCACGTGTGCGCGCGATGAGAGAGGATCTGAGTGTGAGGTGACTCGATCCGGCTAGATGCCCAAGTCGATGGCCGATGGTTCGAACCGCATTGCTGATCGCTTGCGCCAGTTTCGTGGCGACACTTGCAATCAAAGTCTAGGAATGTAATGTTCACCCAGTGCGGAACGTGATAGGAACAGGTCCCCGAACAGCCTCCACCAGCTCCGCCATTGCCCCTGAACCCCCTTGTCCGTGCAGAATGTTCGTCCCTGGTGAGCAAGTGTTGTAGTGTTAACACTGGCGAGCCGAGATCCATCGCTTCGTTATTGTCTCGGCTGAACGACAGTTTACGGTGTGAGGCATTCAAAGAGCCGTTGTCGTCGACGACACTGTCATTGCTGGAGGACGATACAGCATTTGGATGAACCGGACGGAATATGAACAACGGCACAACATGAAGAGGAGGCACCGCGAGCGAGATCATATCCATGCCGACGCCGTTGTCCATCATTCGCTGCTGGGTGATCTCTGATAGGTACTCGTCGACGTGGAAGATGCTGCAACCTGCTGTGAGCATGACAATGCTCTGTCCCGTGCGATTCAGATCGCGATCCATGTGGTGCTTGTCCAGAATGTTCAATGTCACGTTGAGTGCTTCGAGGACGTTGCCGTCGGCAGCGCGAGACGGAACGCCATACGGAAGTCGTCTCCATTTCACAAACCCATCTTCGTCCTGAATTGTCGTGTCGACAATGATGGAGTCAGTCACTGAGTCAGTGTCTGCCTCATGAGAACCTGGCGAAGACAAATCGCACAGTTCTGCCTCCAACGACGCCTTATCGCCATCAAGATCGTCACCACAGCAGATGTCGTACTCGGCAGGAAGGTATTCGTCCGGCCCTCTCCAGCGATGGGTCTCGTGATACGATGCAAACTCCTTCTTTAACGCCACCACGAGTTGGTTCCAGTCCGGACCCGAGTAACTCATGGCAACGACCTTGTAAAAGTCCTCGTAGTATTGACCAGTGCGAGGATCCACGTGGATTGTTGGTCCGTATCGCTTCGGCGCAGTCTTGGCGTCAGCAGTGGAGACACCAGAACCAACATATCGCTGGCGACAGGGTTTTGAGAAAGGCGGCTTCAAGGGGTTGAAGCCCGGCGGAAACTGATCGGCGTCGTAGAACGTCCGGGAGAAAGCAATGATCGTGACCGAATGGCTCACTGAGTAAGCGGTCCACCTGGCCGTGAGTTCGCGCAGCAAGTGGTTCAGCAGCTTCTCGTAGTAGAGCTCTCCATCCGGCGCGAACTCCCACATCTCTGCACTCATCTGCACAAGCCAGAAGAGGCGGCTGGATCTCGAGCGGACAATGATCTTGGTGGCTTCGCCGATGACTCCGCACAAGACCTCGGCGTTGTTGGCGAGCAGCCCCTCGACCTGGGACCGGATGCTAAGACACTCGACGGTTTTGCCCACGTAGACGCACTTGCCGAACATGGCGACCTTGACGCGCCAAATGTCGGCGCTCGACAGATACTGGTCTTTGAACGTGAGCTCCATGAAGTCGACCGTCACGTCGCTCGGGTCGACTTTCTGCACGCTGACGGGCTGGAAGGCCTCCAGACCGAACTGCGCCGCGAGCTCCTTGAGCAGGCTGACCTGCAGCTTGCCGCGCACAGGGGCGAGCGACGTGACCTGCACGATCAGCCTCGGGTGGTCGCGCTCGGGCTGGGAGAGCTCGACGAGGTCCATCAGCTTGATATCTGGGAAGCTCTCGGGGTTGAGCACCACGTGCTCGCCGTTGTTGAACTCGGGGCCGTGGATCATGAGCGTCGTGCCGCCGCGCTCGAGCCCGCCCCCTCGCGTGCTGTTGCTTCGCCGGGTCCTCGTCACGCGTCGCATCGGCATGGCATCAACGCGGATAGCTGGGGCGAGTGATGACCGACGGCGGCGGAAGTGGAGGAAGGAGGTCCGGCAAAATGGTGGCGCGTTGAAGTTTCCTTTCGAATGCGGCTGTTGGAAAAGGGTACAAGATTGGTTGAAATGGAGAATAAAGCTGTGACCGTGGATTGGCTGAATTTGGGAGGAGGAAGATGATCATTGGTCGAAAAACGCTCTTACCACATCCATTGTGATGTCCCGATTCAAATGGCACTAGATATCATTCCACATTTGATTGTTATCGACTCACATCCTACTCTAAAGCGGACATAGCACTTTTCGAACCGCACTTTACGATAGGTACGGTTCGGGTCGGCTCCTTTTCCTGACGCACAGCGAGCATACGAAGAGCTACAAACGGCGATCGCGCCTGTGCCGGCGATCGGCCGCAGCTTCTCCGCAGCCAAGCGCGCGCGCCAGAACCCCTCGCAGGCGTCCGAGCGTCGCGTGGCGTCCCCCCGAGGCGCGATGCTGGTCGCCAACATGTTCCAGCGGCCGACGGGCTCGAACGAGAGCGACGTGGAGCTCATGCGCACGATCCTGGGCGAGCATGTGCCGCAGAGCGTCATCCTCACGTGCCTGAACGCCTGCGCCTTCGACGTGAGCGCGGCGCTCAACTGGTACTTCATGGAGGTGGCGTCCCACGCCGAGGCGACCGCGGACGAGCTGGGGAGGACCGGCATGGGCCAGAACACGGAGGCGCTGTCCGAGAGCGGAGGGTACATCCCGTTCATCCAGTCGGGTCTGAGCCTGACGCTGCACTCGCGCGTGGTCGCCGGCATGGTCGCCAAGACGGACTCGTACTACGCGACGCTCACCCGCGGGATCCCGTCCTACGACATGCTCACCCCCAGCAACGAGAAGTTCCTGACGATCCGTTTGCGCAAGCGCGGCTGGCGCGTCGGCCAACTGCCCAGCGCGTCGGCGCCGGCCACGCAACGCCCGTACTTCACGAACGGCGACATTGTGTCGCTCGAGTGCAACGGGCTCTGGCTGCGCGCGAGTCAGCTCAACAAGATCCTGCAGTGGAAGTCTCCCGCGGACGACGACCGGTGCAAGTTTGTCATCCGCGGCCTGCCGCTCGGTCGCAACCTGCGGCCGGGTGACTATTTTTTCCTGACGAGCTACAAGTGGAAGGACAAGGAGATCGTCATGAAGGACGAGCGACCCGTGGGCATCAGCAGCTACAACACGAGCATGCACCGCTGCTTCCTCGGACTTGAGAAGATCAAAACGTATGTACGTCGTTGACTGCAGGCGACGTCGGGACCCACTTGGTGAGCTAACGCGTGTGTGGCGTTTTCTCCTCTCCAGAGTCAACCAGCGACTGTATTTGTACGCTAAACTGACCGAGAACGCCGTCAAGAGTCTGCAGAAGCCATCGGATCCGATTGACGCCAACCATTTGACCATCAATGTAATGGGCACGCCAGTCTCGACCGGCAGTCTCGGCCTCCGAGATCAATCGCAGCCGGTACGATGGTCTTCATGCTCGACGCTTGATTGTGTAGCCATTTGTCATTCTGACGGATGACACATTTGTGTTGTTGTGCATCTTTGCAGCTCCGAAAGGCGTCCATCTCGGATGAGATCTCCCAAGCCGATGTGAAGATCGACCAGATGGCCACCATCATCGGCAACGACGTGTCTCGTGACCGGCTCGCCAATTTCCTTGATGGCGCCGGCGGCAATGTGCAGGTGGCGCTGGAGCACTACTTCATGAGCGTCTCGTCGCTTGAGGCGCCGTCGCAGCCGCCAACGTCGTTCACGCCCGCAGACAGCTTGAGCATGAGCATGCCACCTCCTCCGCCTCCTGCTCCTCCTATCATCCATCCAGCTCGGATGGAGGAGCCGCAGGTGGTGCCACCACGGCGTCCGCTGAGCGAATTGATTCTGCCGATTCCTGCCGAACCACTACCGCCTCCAATGTCCACACCGGGGCGGTACGAATCCTCTGCAGCGCCAGTCGATTTCACCAGCACCGCGGTGGGCGAGCCGTCTCCAGGCATTCCAGTCACTGTCAAGTCTATGATGACGGCGCCACTGAGCCTACCTGCGGCTGCTCCTCCACCCACGAGCGTCGAGGACAAGGTTTGCTTGGAGCGTGCTACCAGCGATGCGCTGTCGGTGGAGGAAATGCTGTTACAGGCGCCAGACGAGGCGCTCACGATCCAGGACTTTGAGATGCTGAGCGTTCTTGGGAAAGGCAGCTTTGGCGCCGTCATGTTGGTTCGTTTCAAGAAGGACGGTCGCGTGTTCGCGCTCAAGATCATCAAGAAGACCAACATGGATCGGTCGGATGTGGAGAACGCGATGGAGGAGCGCCAGATCTTGCAACGCATCAACCACCCGTACATTTGCGGACTCGTGTTCGCCTTCCAGACGAACGAGCGGTTGTACCTGGGTATGAAATACTATGCGGCGGGGGATCTCTTCTACCACCTGAACCTGAAGGGCCGCCTCGACGTCAAGGACGCCAAGCTGTATGGCGCCGAGCTCGTGCTTGCCATTTCGTACCTGCACAAGCTGAACATTTTGTACCGCGACTTGAAGCCGTCGAACGTCATGATTGACTCCGAGGGCCACATCGGTGTCGTCGACTTTGGGCTGTCCAAGCAGCACATTAAGGGCAGCAGCGCTGGCGTCAAGACCCTGTCAGGGACAGCCGAGTACGTTGCACCCGAGGCGCTGGCGCAGACCGCAGATGGTTCGCGCAACTATGGCAAGTCGTACGACTGGTGGAGTCTCGGAATCGTCCTGGTGCGTTATGAATGCTGTGTGTGTGTGTGGAATGGTTGGTCGTGTGAGGACTCATGGTGATGTTGTGTTGTTCAGTACGAGATGCTGGTCGGCGAGTCGCCATTCTACGACGAGAACGAGCACACGATGCTCAGTCGTATTGCGTACGCGGACGTCGTGTACCCGTCGGACTTCGCTCGTGACGCGCACGAGTTGGTGAGCGGCCTGCTGGTCAAGGATCCGTCGAAGCGGCTTGGTTCAGAGGCTCGTGGCGGAGTCGACGGCATCAAGCGGTGCAAGTTCTTCAAGAGCATCGACTGGGATAAACTCGAGCGGAGGGAGGTGAAGGCTCACTGGACGCCGAAGCTCAGCAGCGAGACGGACACGCGGTACGTGGACCCCGAGTTCATCGACGAAGGCCCACCATCCGCCGCGTACGACCCAAGCGCCAACCTCAAGCAGTCGCTGAGCAAGCGGTTCAGCCAGTTTTCATTTAATTACCTGCGATAAACAGCTTGAGAAGACAGCGTTCAATACTCACACGGCTGGCACACATTGATTTGCTGCTTTAGGTCTCGGATTTCAGCGGCCGGTTCATGAGCAGGTCCTGCAGCTCCTCGCGCTTCACGTGGCCCTTGATCATGGCGTTGACGGTGCGGAAGATGGGCAGGTCGATGCCGCACTGCTCGGCGAAGTAGACGGCGACCTCGGCGGTCGGGACGCCCTCGACCGTCATCTCCTTCATGATGTCCTCGGCCTTCTCGCCCTTGATGAGGCGGATGCCGAATGTGCGGTTGCGCGAGAGGCTGCCGAACGCGGTGAGCATCAGGTCGCCGATGCCCGCGAGTCCCGAGATGGTGATGGGGTGGCCGCCCATTGCCACGCACAGCTTCTGCAGCTCGAGCGACGAGCGGGTCACGTACGCCGCGAGCGTGTTGATGCCGTAGCCGGCTCCCTCGACCATGCCGGCGCCGATGGCCAGTGGGTTCTTGAGCGCGCCGCCGAGCTGCACGCCGACAATGTCCTGCGAGCTGTAGATGCGGAAGTCGATGGTCGAGAGCTTGCGCTGGACGTACACGGCGTGGTAGAGGTACTTGGCGGCCACCACCACGGCCGACGGCGCGTTGCCCATGAGTTCCAGCGCGAAAGACGGACCTGAATGAACTAGTTAGCATCCCTTCATCGACCAATGCAACGAGGGGAGATGCAGTGTATCTCACCGGAGAGGAACGCGAGCGGCTGGTCGCGCTGCAGTGCATCGAGGATGGGCACGGCGAGCAGCTCCTTCGTCTTCAGGTACAGACCCTTGCACGTGATGACGAGGATGGCGTCCTTCGGGATGTCGTCGCGGTGCTCGGCCAGGAACGCGGGAGCCAGCTGCGCCGGCAGACACACGATGATCATCTTGGCGTCGCGCGTGGCGTCCGCCACCGACGTCGTCGCCGTGATGGCCGGCAGCAGCTCGAACTGCGGGAAGACGCGCGGACTGCGGTGCTGCGTGTTGATCGACTCGACCTGCCCAATAACAAAAAGGTCAATACATTAACCTCAAGGGGGGAAGGTAGTGACGAGCTGTACGTACCACGGCCGCGTCCCGCGCGTAGATGACGACGTCGTGCTTGCGCCGCGCCGCGAGCGTCGCCATCGCGATGCCGAAGGCGCCGGCCGCCAGCACCGCCACCTTGACCGACTCGACCTCGGCGGAGGGCAGGCCGGCGTTCGTGGCGCCGCTGGCGACGCCGCTGCTCACGAAGGCTTCCATCGGTCGGACTGGGCGGAAGGGCGGCGGTCTCGAAATGAAAGTGCTCTTGAAGCGGCTCGCGCTCGTCATGGTTTGGCCATGACAGCGACGTGTCACTAGTAATCTCGCCACGACCCGCAGTGCCATCACTCCGATCAGTGACGTGTCGGGATCGATTTTAGTTTGCGATCGACCTGCGAAATCGAATTGTGAGTGTGCGAAAAAAAAGAAACATGTGAATCAGTTGCGGGTGGGGGAATGACAAAAGTAATGTTGCGCGCAGTAAAATCGCTCAAAGGTTGCACGATTAATAAAGTCGCTCAGAGGTTGCGCGATTGGCTGGTTGGCGCCGAACCGACCAGTTGGCAACTCGCCGTCGTCAGAACAAGCGGACCATCTTCACTCACTCATTGGCGCTAGATAGCCGCGTACTCGCCCGCCTGTTGCGCGCGACCTGCTTCCCGGTGATGAGCGAACTCGCTCGGTGTTCTCTCGTTCCAGCGCCAGGCCGCTCGTCGGCCGGCGTCCAGGTGAGATCGTGCGCGGAGCGTGCCTCAGGCGCGCGCTGAAGGCGTTGGCATATCTTCTCGCTGAGGGAAGCTGCTTCGTGCTCCATTTGTATGTGTGTGTGTATCGGCTCGCGGGGCATTCGCTGCTGGCAGTGTCGTTGTAATTCTCCTCTCTAGCTTCTAGCTTGGTGGAGGAGTTCGGTGCTCGCAGGCAGTTGGGCCTTGCTGAAGGGGGAGGGGCCGTCCGGCTCCTGCTCCTTCTGATGCGAGTGTTGCCGCCGGCCATTGGTTCTCAATGGTATTTATCCGGCGGCGCTCCCGTGCCCTCTTCGAGCCTAGATCAAAGATTGCAAGCATCATAGTACGCGGCGTGGCGCCTCACCGCCCCCGTGTCTCCAATCGCTTGGACAGTTCGAAACAGTTGCATTCGTTTCCAATATGATAGTGAACTCGGTCGTCGTCGTTCTACCCGCTCGGGCCGGCTCATCCTTGGGGATCTCCTCACCGTCCGCCGATGTCGCGGCGTGTCGTCGCAATCGTCTTTTTTGCTAATCAAAGTACCTAACCAATTCGGCCTGACGCTGTCAGCCTCGGCTCTCACTCTCACTCTCCAATTCTCTGTGTGGTGGAGTGGAGTAGTGAGGAGCACCTAAAACCTCCAGCAATTATCCGTCAAAGCCTTACATGAGCATCTGGGGCACGCGCTGTTGCCGGTGGTACGCGTCGTCGTCCGGCCCGATCTTCCAGTGGCCGTCGGTCGTCATGAGCGCGAGCCGGTTCACGTGCATGGCGTCCGCGGGGTTCTGCAGCACCTCGAGCAGCGCCGTGGCCAGGTGGCTGCGCGACTCGAACGCGAACACGCGGCCGCTCTCGTTGAAGTGCATGACAATATCAATCGGCAGTCGCAGGCGGCCGCCGATCAAGCGGTCGGTCAGCGCGCGCGTGCGCTCGTCCTGATGCGCCTCGGCGTCCAGCGCCGGGTACAGATACTTGACTGTGTTGGCGTTGAAGGTGAGCAGGAACTCGGCGGTCGCAAAGATGGACACGAGCCGCTCCGAGTCCCGCAGCACGCGCAGACCGGTCATCTGCACGAAAAAGTCGTCGTGGAAGCTCGTGTACTTCTCCCACTGGTCCATGAAGGCCTGCACGCCCTGGAAGTCGCGGCACACGACGTCGGGCGTCAGGAACCGCTCGATGAACCGCCGGCCGCACGCGCTCGACTCGACCCGCAGCGGGTTGCACGGGTCGTACCCGCCCGCGAGCTGCACAAAGTACTCGTTCATGAGGTCCAGCGCCGCCCCGGTGCGGTTCGCGCGCCAGCATACCACGCTCGAGTCGCGCAGCAGCGTCGACCGCTCCAGCGCGGCGATGTCCGCCTGCAGGTTGCGGATCGCGCCGAGCAGCTGCGCCTCCTCCTCGCCAAGATCGCCGCCTTCCCCCAGGCTCGCGGGTATGGCCTCGCTGGCGCGCGACGGCGCGGCCAGCGCGAGCCGCACGAGCTGCCGGCGCCGCTGCCGCTCGTCGCGCCGCGACGACGTGCAGTTCTTGGTGCGCGCCGCGCGTTTCCGTGACGGATCGCTCCAGTCGCGCGAGTGGCCGCGCAGCGTGAGCGCGCGGGCGAACCGCCGCGCGAGCTGCTGGGTCTCTGCAGCACCAGCGCCGCCGCGGTCGTAGCCGGCCGCGCGGGGAGCGTGCTGCGCGCCGATGGGCGGCTCGACGGGCCCCCAGGCGTTGCTGGCGCCTTGGAGGAGCGGGAGCATCTTGCGGCGGATGCGGTCGGCGCTTTGGTTGCTTTTTGACTCGATGGAGCAGGTGTCGAGAAAAATTGCACGGGAGGTTGCGGAGGAACCTCAAAAAAAAAAGTGCGCTCGTTTCAGTTCGGTACACTGACAGGGCCGCCCGTTCGGTTGACTGGTATTTTTGGCATGGTGTGAGGCGTTTGTAATCAGCACTCGGCTGAAAACGTGATTATGCGTAAATGTTCGAGATTTTGAGAAAATGCTCATTCACACTCATTTTTGGAAGAACAGCCAGAAGACAGATCCAAAAAAGCAGACTTTTTCGCACTCCATCAAAAACATCCAGCATAACACAAGCGACTAGTTTAGTGCGCATGTGTGCACAAATATGAACCCATAGAGTCCCATCCGGCGGTTGGGCTGTTGTTTCCGCAAAGAGGCACGAGTGCACACCAAGATACAGCGAGATGGCCGTGCGCGCCCGTACATACCAGCGCGTGCCCCAGGCGGACGTCGCACCGACGGACCCCGCGGATGTGACCGCGGGCGTGAGCCGCCTCACTGGCCTGGACGCCGCCGGCGGCTTCGATATCGACGACGAAGTGTCCACGTCAGACGACGATGAACCCGACGAGGACAGTGATGAGGCGACGATCAAGCGCAAGCAGCGGCAGCGGCGCTCGCAGCGAGCCGCCCGCTGGAGCACCAAGCTGCACGCGCTGCTGTGGGTTATCGGCGCGGCGTCGGTCGCGTACGCGATCGACTTTTTCAACGTCATTTTCAATGATTCGCGTATCAAACGGTATGGCATTTGTGAGATGGGAGGTATATGAATGTCCTTGCGATGACGACTGACCTGAGTGTGTGGGGGAACGTAAACCAGCGGGTACTTCCAGGCAGCGCTGGTCGGCACGGGAATCAACACTTGTATCACGGCGTACCTGGCCATCTACCTGCCGTACATCAAGAAGATCAGCCTCGAATGGAGCGTCTACTGTCCGCGCATGATCCCGACCGCCACTATCGTCGGGGTGGTCTCGGCGATCTGCTACATCTGCGCGTTCTGGCCGGTGTGGGGACTGCTGACCCCCGGCATCCTCGCGCTCTTCTTCATCGGCTCGCTCATGACGGCCCACTTCCTCCCAGCCATCTGAGCAAGCCCAGCGCGACCGAGACACTGCCAGGTAGCCTAATGAAAGTGTATATTACCTTGATGCAATTCTCACGACGAGCTACGGCGGTATACCGGGGACAGAGTTCTCCCCGCCGCGTTTCCAGATAAATAGGATGGCGGGGCCGCTGCAATCTCGGCGCTCAATCACACGAGCAGTTGGTTGCAGCTGCATGCATCGCACCGAAGGCGCATGGCATCAAATGGGTCGTGGAAGTGGTCGCGAGCAGAGGCTTTCTCGAAGCTCGGGTCAGCCCAGCAGAACTCTCTGCGTCCCACATAGCACCATACAAGAGTTAGACGCGTGCACCACGAACACGAAACTAGAGCCAAAGCTGTATACCTGTGTGCCATGAAAGCGGACGCCAGCTTTTCTTGAAAGTCCTCGAGCACGCCGTGGAAAACGTCCTGTTGAATCACATCCATGATAGTCAGTTCTCCTACCCAAGAGCACTCGTGACCAGAGTTGAGGATCATACCTTGACGTTGAAGGAGAACCCGCAGACGCATGTGATCCGAGGCGGATTGCTGTCGGAGTTTTCGTGCAGAGCGTGCATCTTGCAAATCGGACAGAGCACGTAGATGCCTGTCTCTGTCAGTGTCCAAGTGCACACGTTAGCATATACCGACACCCATTGCCTCTCTAACTCACCACTCACCCGGTGAGAACAACAGCTCGTTGTCCGCTTCATCTTGATAGGGTGTCGTTTCTGCATCGTCCAGGTCCATCCCAGCGAGCATGGCCTCGAGCGAGGCTTCCTCAAAGTCCATCATGTGCTGAGCGTGCTCTTCCTCGTCCGGCTGGGTGCTCTCCATCTCCATCTCGACCAGCAACGCCTCCTCGAGCGACTGCACCAAGTCCAGGTACTCCTCCTCCGACAGCTTCCCGTTCGCGAGCAGCTCGTCGATCGACGAGTCGTCAGTTCCTCCAACCAGGCTGTTGTCCACCTCAACTGTCTCGACCTGGGAATCAAACACAGCGCGTCGACGGCTCCTCATCCCCGCGCGACTTCTTCCCTTCGTAGCAGGTCCACCGCTCTCGCCTTTCTGGCCTTCGTGGCGCACGATTCGCCGCATTTCGTCTGTGATGGTCGTCGCTCCGTCCGGACTGCGCAGCTTGGCGAGCAGCAGGTGGCGGTCCTGCTTGAGCCGCGCCATACACCGCTGCTTCAGCTGGTCCTTCCACACCGGCGGCGACAGCGACGCCCGGAACGAGCCCTTCAGCGCCGCGCGGCGTTCCGACGGCTGCATCGTGGCGAAGGCAGGCAACGGCAACTCTCTCGAGACAATTCGGACAGGAAGGCAGCGAAGCTGGGTTTGTCGCGCGGAAACTGGAGTGCAGATGGCGTTTTCGCGGGAACATGTCGGTGCCGCGAAGGTGGCAAGAATGTGACATGAAGGTTGCAACAGCAGATTTCAAACCTCTGACGGCATTCAAAGAGAGTGACAACATTAGCCTGCTTTAGTGACATTGAAGCATCGTGTTGAAGTGGTCGCATCGCAATGCTGACTCAGCGCTGACACAGACTTTAGCGGACCACGAGAGTCTCGTCGCCGTCGTAGCCGAACTGAGCCTTGTACTGCAGGAAGAGCCGCTCGACCTCGGCCGTGTACTGCGCGTGGATGGTGCGCACCTGGTCGTCGTCGGGCTCGGCGCTCTTGGTCGTTGGGATGGGAGTGCCGTACACGATGCCGAATTTCTTGCCCTGCGGCGGCCGCTTAGGCATCCAGAGGAACCTTCCCCAGAAGAAGATCACCGGGATCTTGAGCGTGCGCTGGAAGAAGGAGATGACGCTTTGCGGCGGGTTCCAGCGGCTACGAGGGGGCAGAGACCAAAGGTTACAATAGCTAGTCACACCATTGCGACATCAGAAACTTCGACATACTTGTGCAGCCACTTCTCGCCGAACACGAAGGTTGGAACAAGGTCGGCCCCGTGGCGTATTGCGAGACAGATGAAGCCCCGGCGCTGGCTGAGCACAATCTCGTTCTGTATACCCAACATCGACAAGTGAGAATTCTGCTCAACACTAATGTTGGTCAAATGCACAGGATACCTCTTTCGAGTTGGGGTTCGTCAAAAAGATCTCAGGGACGCCGCCGGGGTACACGTAGACACTGTGGCCCTCGTTTAGCACCTTCTCGGCAGTGGACCGAGACGCATCGACGCATCCGAGCCTGGAACGCACATCATTTCGTTAGTGAGAACACAGAGCTGCTCAGTCGATTGGCACGACGGCTTACCATAGACACATGTCCCGGGCGAACGGAACGTAGAACATGGTCGACGCGCACAGAACTAGACTCGCCACCACAATCAGTACGGCGTCATCTGGTCGATGCTGGCTTTACGCACCTCGTGTGATGATGTTCGGGAACACCCGCTCCCAGTTGCCGCCGTACGACGTCAGGCGAGAGAGCACGATGATCCCATGCGGGTGGCAGCCGAAGATGTACTTGCGCGATGCGTCGAGCTCCTGTTCACGGATGATCTTCAGCCTACGAATCGCCATCATATCGAACGTCAGCTCCGTAGTGTTACGAGCATGACATGTTCACTTACCCGAGGTAGTGGGCGGTGAAGTTCCACATGGAGCACATGCGGAAGGCGCTCCACTCCCTCCCGTTCGGCTTCTTCTGCGCGCCGTCCAGGAACGACGGCACGTAGAGCGCGAGCACTGCAACACCCACCAGCCCATATCCGCTCTGATAACAACACAGGAAGCGATCAGTCGTCCGTCATCAACAGTACACACCCGTTGCAATGTCACGCGTACCTGATAAAGCACATAGAGCAGTGCAAATACCGGAACCATCCACAGGTTGTAGTGCACGGCCGTGAAGATGTACACGTGAGCGATGATGGCCTGCAGCCACGCTGGCACCCATGTGCCCTCTGCGAAGAAGGGCGGCGCCTCGTGCTCGAACACGGCTGGCGCGTCGTGCTTCCCGGACGCCGCTGTGGTCTCCTCGACCGTCGACTCGAACCTCTCAGCCTCGTTCGCCACCATGGTTCTCTCGCTTGTGCGCTCCGCCGCAGAAACAGATCTGCAGGCGGGCTGGAGACGGAGGTGGTGGAGCCATCAGACAAGACCGCACATTCAAAGGTCGGGGAGTCAAGTTCAGGGTCCGTTCGAAAAACATGTCACTCTTTCGCTACAGTGTCACTGACGTATCTTGACCAGATTGACCAGATTCTGGCGGCCACTCTCAAACTCGTTGAAGTGGCAGCCACCGAATTCACGCTCACTCCCTCCCTCCCTCCCTCCCCATCTGTACAGATGCGGGAGGATCCTACGACTACCGATGACTAGTGGATCACGAGCGTCTCATCCTCGTCGTAGCCGTAGCTGGCCTTGTACTGGGAGAAGAGCCGCTCGATCTCGGCGACGTACTGCGTGTGGACCGCGCGGATCTCCGCCTCGGTCGGCTCGGCCGTGAGCTTGGTCGGGATCGGCTTGCCGTACACGACGCCGAAGCGCTTGCCCTCGGGCATCCGCTTGGGCATCCACATGAACTTCCCCCAAAAGAAGATCATGGGGATCTTGAGCGTCTTGCGAAAGAACGCGATCACGCCCTTTGGTGGGTTCCACACGCTGTCGGGGAGATCCACGGATCGCGATCGATTAGATGAGAGCCCTTGACATCACCAGACATGCAACCAAACAAGCGCACGTACTTGTACAGGAACTTTTCGCCGAACACAAACGACGGAACGAGCTCGGCGCCGTGGCGCATGGCCAGCTTGACGAACCCGAGCCGCTTCTTGAGCACCAGCTCGTTCTGTCCAACACGGATCCGAAGCGTCAGCGCGTCATCCATACGGTGCGCCAGCGACCTGTCGATACACGCACCACTTTCGTGTTCGGGTCGACGAGGAAGATCTCGGGCACGCCGCCAGGGTACACGACGATGCTGTTGCCCGCGTTGAAGACCTTGTCAGCCGTCGAGCGGGACGCGTCGACACCTCCGAGCCTGCGACATGGAACAGTCCAAACGGATCGCGATGAGTCCCTTTGCAAAACGACATGCGCATCTCCCCGGTCGCCAGGCTTCGAATTTCTCGAGATCCACTCACCAGAGGCACAGCTCGCGGCCCAACGGGACGAAGAACATCGTCGAGGCGCCGAGCGCTGCAACATCACAGACCGACGTGAATATGCTGCGTGAATAGCGACGACTCAATAGAGGACAGACCTCGCGTGACGATGCCGGGGAAGTAGTTCTCCCAGTTGCCGCCGTACGTGGCGAGGCGCGAGAGCACAATGATGCCGTGCGGGTGGAAGCCGAAGATGTACTTCTTCTTCGGGTCCAGCTCCTGCTCGCGGATCACCTTGATGCTGCACGCACATTCGTTCGTTCGGTCAGTCAGTCAGTCAGCATGCCGCAGCGATAACCAGTGCAGCCACGCACTTGAGGTAGTTGGCGCTGATATTCCAGATGCGAGACTGGCGGAACGCCTCCCACGCGCGGCCGTTCCCGGTCTTCTGCGATCCGTCCAGGAATGACGGCAGGTACAGCGCCACCAGCGCGATGGCGACGTAGCCGTATCCCCACTGCATCATCCGCCACAGCAGTCAGCATCTCTTTGGCAAGAAGACGCACGTGGCAGCACAACCAACACTCACCTGGTACATGTAGTAGAACAGCACGAGCACGGGGAGAGCCCAGATGTTGTAGTGGATGAGCGTGAAGCTCCACACGTCCTCGATCACCGGCTGCAGCCATTTCGGTGCGTGGAGGGTCAGGCCGAAGAAGGGCGGCGCCTCATAGACGAGCGCGCCGTCGGGCAACTGTGTCCGCTTGCCGGCCAGCGGCGCCGCCGTCGTCGTCGTCGTCGTGGGCGGCTGCACGTGCTCTGCGTCCGCAGCCTCCTGCGCCGTCATTGTCGCTCTCTGAGTCAGTGCCGCGAGCGATTATTGGGGAGTGCGCGCGTCTACCGTGAGTGGCTGCCTCGCGCTGACTGTCAGCGCTATTCTCTCGTCGATGTCATCAGACGGCCCGCAAACAAATTCGATGTTGACGTCGACGTTTGGAGAATTATTGAAACAGACCACTGATTACACGTCTCACAGCTTCCAAATAATGCGTTCCCATTCGATTCCAAATGAGCGGTATTAAATAATTGAGATTATCCGACCTCGCGATCGTAACCTGGGAACCGTAACCTGGGTGAACCCCATCGCCCTAACGGGTATAGAGAGAAATTTAACAGTGATTCCGTCGCGTTGAAGAAGTCGCGCATTCGTTCTGGACGAAAGGGAGAAGTGGATCGGAGAGGGAAGCAGGCAGGAGGAACCATGGCCAGCGCGGACGGCGACAGCGCTGCGGACGTGGACGCGCTCGTGCAGAAGACGCGGCTGCTGCTGCAGGAGAAGAACATCGACGCGGCCCGCCAGGCGTTCCTGCAGCTCCCCGAGCTCGAGGCTCGGCGCAAGCTGCTGCTGGAGGACGTGCTTCGAGATTACTACACGGCCGGGCTGTTCGACACGCAGGTGCTGCTGAGCTTCCTCGAGAGCCTGCCGAGCTGGCAGTGGACGCTCGACGGGTGCGAGGTGCTCCACCACGTGAACGAGGCGCTGCGTGTGCCTGCCGCCGCGAGCTCGCTCAAGCTGCACCTGCAGTTCCCGCAGCTGCCGCTCGCGTTCTTCCTGCACAAGCTCATGAGCCATTTGGAGGGAAGTGTGAGGGTGCGCGCAGAGAGCTACTGGTACCAGTGGGTGAGTCCGACGATCCGCGCGGTCGTCATGGGCAAGGAGATCGTGGTCGAGGCGCTTTCGAGGCGAGAGCTCATGTACGCGCCGAGCGACGACTTCAAGTTCGACCACGACCGGCGCAACGTGTTCAGCTGGAAGCCCGAGTGGACGCCAGACGGCGACAAGGAGAAGTGGCGGCTCATTCCTGCCAACACGCAGAAGGACAGCTTCCTCGTGCAGAGCGTCCACTTTGAAGAGTACCTGTATGCGGCCGACTATGCCAAGTTCAAGCGCGACGACAAGGGCAATGGCCGATCGCGGGTCTTCCTGTGGCGCAAAAAGAACGAATCACCGGGGGCGTCGGGACACTGGCAGCTGATACCTCTGCACCGAGAGCGGCGCGACGTGTTTGCACTTTACAACGGCTACCAGAAGGAGTTCCTGTATGCGCCGGGTGACATGTACGATCACAATCGGCGCCACGTCCTGACGACGCACGACCGCAAGAATGACACGGTGTGGGCTGAGGAGAGGCAGTGGCGCCTCGTTCCGGCCGTGTCCTCGTCGATGGAGCAGGGCATCGAGGCGTTCTTCGTCAAGAACTACCCTTTGGCGGTCGAGAAGCTGTCGGAGGCGCTGCGCGACTTGCCCGATAACACGGAGCACGTCAAGTGTTTTGCGTACCGCATGACGGCCAACCTGCGCATGCGCCACTTTGACAAGATTGAGGAGGACTACCTGAAGATCCAAGCGCTCGGCGGTGACAAGGCGGCCATCTTCCACGGGCTCGCGCACTTGTGGGAAGAGAGCGCAACGTATCTGGCGACTGTCGCCGATCAGATATCCGAAAACCCGTTCTTCATGCACCACCAGCTCGCGCGTGGCGACCACTTCTTCGTGCGGAAGGACTATCAATCGGCGGTTGTGTGCTACCAGGAAGCTGCGACTGCAGTTTCTCCGTCTTCAGTGTCGGAGTCGAATGGTGAGGTGGAAGAGAGTCGAGAAACCAAGCGGAAGCGGGCTCTGGCATACGTGTGCTGCGCGAAGTGCTTCTACGCACTGGATGAGACGGAGAACGCGCTGCAATACCTGACGATCGCGCAAGATATCGACGGCTTGCCTGTCGACAGCGAGGCGACGATCCTGCTCTGGATGGGAAAGTGCATGCGCAAGCAGACCGAGTACGACAGCGCGCTGGGGATATTGGAGCGCGCGTTCGACCGGGCATCGGCGGCAGCGACGTTGACGACGCCGTCAGCGAACTCGTCGTTGAAGAAATCGATCCTGATGGAGATGAAGGTTGTGGGCATTATGCGGCAGAAGATCTACGACACGCTTTTTGCGAGGAGCAGCGACGTCGCCAGTGACGACGCACGGGCGAGCAACGGCGACCTGAGTGATGGCCATTCGGCTGCCAGCGCGGAGAAGACGCTGCAGCAGGTCATGGATCTCTTCATGTGTCCGCTGAGCCTCGAGTTGATGGACGACCCGGTCATGACGCCGACAGGCAACACGTACGAGCGCGCCATGATCGAGCGGCACCTGGACGTGAACGGCAAGTTCGACCCGCTCACACGCGCGCCGCTGACAAAGCTGCAGCTCTACCCGAACAGAGCGCTCAAGCTGCTGATGGAGACGATGCTGAGCGAGCACCGGCTCGGACTGCTGTTGGCGTCATGCGCAACGTGAGGATCCTTATATAGTGTGAAACCCGACGGCCAGCACAGGGTAAAGAGTTTGTGATGCATGTGGCCATTCAAACGCTATTGTGTGTTATTACTTTGTGTTGTCCGTAGACGAAATAAACCACCGCACGGCATATTCACTTGGTTCTGCTTGCCGTTAAATATGTAGAGCCAGGCTAGGCTGAGTTGGCGCACATGCGGGGCAGCTCGTCGAAGAGCACCGTCATGGACTCGAAGGCCTTGTTCTCGTCGCCCTGCCACACCTGCAGACACTCGTTGGCCGCCACGACCATCTCGCGCGAGTACTCGATGTCTTCGTTGTAGGTGGACAGTGCCTGCAGCAGTCGCGTCGCCCGGCGCTTCTCGGTGTTGTCCAGCCACGTCGCGTACTCGTCGACATCCTCAGCGATCGCGTCGTACTGAGGACACTCGCCGCATCCGCACAGGTACGTCTCCAGACACATGGGGTTCGCGGGCTCAGCGACCGCCTTGCTGCTCGTAGCAGCCGGGGTGAAGCGCTTCTTCTCGACTGGCACTCCCGTGTAGAACGTCGGGTCTTCGGAGAACGTCGGCAGCAGCTCAAAGTCCTCCGAGCTCTCCACGACCTTGCCGGACCTCGCCTTCCGCACCGTCCGCGGCTCGAGCATGTCGTTGAACTCGTCGAAGAAGCCGTGGTCGTCGAACTCGACAGCGGGGAGCGGCGCGTTGGTCCCCATCAGGTTGAATGCGGCATCTAACAGCGCGGCGCGAGCTGCAGCCTGCCACCGAGCGCTCGTCTTCTTGACAGACCTGCGCATGTTGCTGGCGAAGGTGCGGCCGGTCCACGCGAGCACTTGGAGCAGCAGATCGCGCTGGTCGCTCCATCGCTTCCGGAGGATCAAGCGCACTTCCGGGCGGTTGAGAGCGTGGACCGTGCGGCTCGACGCGCTGAAGACGCTGAAGCAGTTGTCGCGCACAAAAGCGACCGAGCTCGCGACGGAGATGGCCACGACGCGCACCAAGGCGGCCATCGAGTGGCTGGCGCTGTCGGCGGGGGCGGCGGCGCTCATGGCGTTTCGTTGGCTGAATGGATCGCACTCGTCTCCAAGCGGCGGGTTGAGCAATGAGCGTTTCTACTGGGCTGCAACCGCTTGAACCCGAGATGCGTGGTGGTGAGTGCATTTTCACCAGAATTGGCGCATGTTCTGCAAATACTGCGCTATCATTGGTGATCGATCTGTTTAGGTTGCATATTTTGGCCAATGAAATGTCGGATGATGTCGAAAAGGTGTGGCTGATCAACTTCAACTTCCAGGTTGAAGGCGATATCAACCCAGACAAGCTTGTCTGTGGGGTTGATTCCCCATCAACGATTAGCTGGCAACGCCGAAGAACGTTAGTTAGGGCAATGCCGAAGCTGACGAGTTCGACTAGTGCACTGAGCCACAGGACGAGCGCGCCAAATCATCGATATCCGTTGAATCTATTGTATGAGGAAGAATCGATGGTGCATCACAACAAATGATCTCCCCGTTGACCCAGTTCTCTCGGCCTGTCTTCACACTCTGTCGATACCGTGCTCGGAAAACATCCGCAGCACGTTCTCGTACGACGAGCTGAACTTGGGGCCCTCCCAAAAGACCTTGTGGCACACGCGGCAGACCCAGAACTCGGTCACGATCTCAAGCACGTTCGGATGCACTTCGTCCTCGGTCTGGTTGCGAACGTAGTCAACGTCCACAATGTCGAACCCCTTGGCGTTGCACCGCGCGCAGCGAGACATCAAGTCTTCCTCGACGAGTTGCAGCGCGAAGTGAGCCCGGATCTCCTGAAACTGCTCGTACGGGTTGTCGCTTGACACGACGTAGCACGCGCCAGCGTCCCGGCGGTTTGCGAGCTTCTTGTCGCGCGTGAGCAGGATGCGCTGCTCCGCCACGGCCAGCGCTAGCAGTGCTGTCTTGTGATCGTTATTGCCGGTCTTCTTCGGAAGCGCATACGGATCCCAGATGACTACGTCGATCCCCAGCGTGCGCATCCACTTGCCCACACGCGCGACCATCGAATCGGCCAGGAACTTGTATTCGCGCTCCGCTGTTGCTGATGTTTCATCGCTCGTACCGTCGTCTCCAGACGCAGTTGCCACGAGTTTAGATGTTGCTGATACACCTCGCTGGATGTCCCCTACGGCCTTGATATCAATCACCGCGAACAGGGCGTCAGCGTGGAGGCGCAGGAGAGTATCAGTCGATCCTCCGCCACAGAGCAGATAGCTCGCGCTACGGAGACTGGAGTCTGCATACACTGGAATTGTGACGTCGGATGGTGGAGAACGCCGAATGTTGCGATGACCAAACGGTGGGATCGTTCCTGGCGCGAAGCCGAACTGCTCCGTGCACTCCAATCCTGTCGCCAGCTTGATCTTGCGCCGGCTCATTCCGCACAGTTGCGCGAGCTGAGATGTGTCTAGTTTACAGCTGGCATCGATAAAAGCGACGCCAGGGCGTTCTGTCCACAAACAGCCACAATCCGTCAGATTACAATACAATTCTGCTGGCGGTGATGTATATGGAGGAGCATACCATCGGCAAAGAAGCAAATTGTGTTGACGGCAAGCACGCTGCCGTGGTCACGACCGTCGGAAGTCTGGCTGAGAAAATTGCGCGCTTCCCCAACAGGAAGAAACTGGAGACGAGTGTCGATGTCTTCAGATATCTGTTGGCCGCGCAAGCATTCGTCCCAATAGCTCTGAATGTCGTCCGGCCCGAGCGTTGGCGATGCCGCGTCTGCTGTTTGCATATGCTTGTGCTCCGTCCAGTTTCGATGATACTCATTGCGCAGCTGAATCGCGGCAGCGATCTCGTCGCCCTGCAACGGTGACGCTAAGACGAGATCCCCAATCTCCGCTACAACCTCTGTCCACGCTGGAAAGTCTTTGTCGGACTTCCCCTCGGTTGTACAACCAGCTCTGTGCGTGCGGCAGCCAGATTTGTCAACGACTGCAACCATTCATGATTTACCCAGTTCCAAGACTTACAGCTCCTCAACCATTCGCACCAGACAGAAGGCATCCAGCGCTGCGTAGGTCAGTTGAGCACGCGAGAGCGGACGCTCATCCCAGTTGGACAGCTGCATTCCCTATTGCCACCAACACTCACAACAAGTTAGCATCGTACAATGTTCAACACTCGCAGATGACCCTTTCTCATACCTTGTCGAGTGGTTTGCCCAGAATAGTGTTGGCGGCATTCGACAAGCTGTTTCCAACTGACGCACTGAAGAACTTGGACAAGACTGTGCTCAGCTGCAGTCACACGTAGTCAGTTGGGTCAGTTTGTGCACGAATATCGAGCTGATTTAGCGAATCGGAAAGCTTGTGTACCTCAAGGAACGGAGATACAGAGAGGCAGGCCGATCGTTCTGGGAAGGTCTGATGCAACACTAAACCACAGCCATGCAATGACAGTCAGGCTTGTGCTGGACAATCTGGAGTCGCAGCCAATGCGCATACCTTTGATATCTGTGTCGAAGCCAAAGCCGACTTTGAGGTGTCTGGGTGAACTGAACAGGTTGGACAAAAACACCTCGAACAGGTAGGCGCAGTCCTAGCCTCGCCATTCGCACAATCGGTCAGCACCACCGCCTTCCACAACCGATCGAGCACGAACGTACTTGAAGAGCGAGCAGATCGATGATAAACACCCGAGCGGGGGATGCGACTTGCAGAATGCTGGCCACAGCGGTCGTGGTGATGGACCCGGTTGCAGCAGCAATTTTGGTCGAGGTCGGTTTCCACTCCACATCAAGGCCGACTATGTGGCGACGATCGAAGACAAACTCGTTGTCGCATTTGTGTCGGCCGGTTGTGGTCTGCGCTTTCTCTTCTTCGTCGAAGAAGTACTCGTAAGCCCGTCGAATCGAGTCTTCGTTCGAACAAAACTGGACATCGGCGTCGATGTCGAGTTCGAATGGTAAGTACCCATTCAGTCCATTCACAAAAGAAGCTGGCTGTGGTCTGTGCAATTGAGCCTCATCGATATCACTATCGAAATCGTCAAGCTGCAGCGACTTTGCGAGCTGCACAGCTCGAATCACTTCGCCAGCAGCGACCATGTAGTTGAGCACCATTCGCTGCAGTGATTCGTCGCTACCAGCGAACGAGATGGCGATCTCCCAGCGCTGCTTCTCGATCAGTTTCATCAACCCATCGCGGCAGTAGAGACTTTCTGGAGAGTCAAACGCATTGGTCAATAGTTGCAAAGTTGATAAAAAGCGATTGGCGGAGGTTACCGATGTCTGGGTATGCATCTTGCAAGCCGAACTTGTAGACAATGCGATGTGCCTGCGTCCATTGCGATAGCTCAGTTCCCCCACGTGCTCGCTGCTGTCACGGATAGCTGTCCTTACCCGTTTGAACTCCTGAGCATCGATTGCCGCATCGACGAGGAATCTGGCCAACGCTACGATCACAACACCCATCATATATCACCTGGTCGTGAGTACTATCATGATCTGAAGACGAAAAAAATGGATGCCTTACGCTTTTGTGTTTCATCGTCAAATACCTTGACCAGCAGTTCGGCAGATGACCAGTCTTTCGTGCCAGTCATATCTCGAATGCTCTCTTCGAGCGACCATTTAACCTGTGGGAACACCGCAAACAGCTTGATCAACGCCGTGTAGCTCTTCGCCGCCTTCAGACTTTCAGCCGCTTGGCGGACGAGGCTGACGTCAATGTCTCTCATCCCGAACAAGTCGAGGATCTCGACCAACAGCTTCTGATTCTGCCCATCCACCGAACCCACCATCACTCGTTAAAGGGTCGGCATGGATTGCAAGCTCACTGTCCTGTAACGCATACCGTTTTGCGCGCGTCGCGCAGTCCGCACAAGCAGAAATCTCGAAGCGCGGCATTTGTGTGGCCCTCGTGTTCTGCGTATCTGCGCTGGTCCAGCGGGTCTCCATCCCCAATCAGGTTCTTCAACGCTCCGACGAGCATGAACGCAAGCGGTGCGAACGGCTGCGAGAGCTTCTCCTTCTTTTTCTTCTTCTTGTCCTTGTTGGCTGTCGCATTGCCGTCGTCTTTCCTGTCCGAGGAGAGTGCATCTGCCTGTTCGCCTCCATCACTGGAGACCTGATCCGGTTTCCGAGGTTCTTGCGATACAAGCAACACCACGTGCACCGCGAACCCCCAGAACTCGGGCTTGGCCACGCGGCACAGTCGAGCAAATACCGCCTGCAGCGTCTCCTCCATCTCGAGGAACAGATTCGAGCCGCGCGAGGCTCCCGACGCGGCATAGAACGCGCGGTGCATGCAGTTGGCCCACTCAGCCGCGGCCAATGCATCCTGGTCGCTCGACGCCGCATCCCCGCGCTCGCGGCGGTCCTGCTCGCTCACGTGGTGGCGCCGGTGGTACAGTGCCTCGAGCTGCGCCGTCAACTCTGACTCCATGGTGATAATGCAATAGCACCGATCGAGTTTGAGGATGCGACCATCATTCACTCATTATGCACCCACATTTGGGTGACCAACACTGGCATTTGGGTTCGCCAGCTCATCTAATCGAGGTCGAGGATGAGGAAGAGGCGCAGGAGCGGCGAGCGATCCGCCATGAAACAGCGCCAGTACCGAATCGTCGACGAGTCGAACACAGTGTGGTGATGACAGCTCTGATAGAGGTCGGCGCCTGCCAGGCGGACCTGGCTGCTGCGTTTCCAAAGGCGTTGCAGGAGGACGCGAGTGCTGTCGCGGCGACCGCCAACTCGTGGATCCTGCGCCTTCATGCCGCGTTTTACGGGAACGAATTCCCCAAGGCCGGTAACAAGTTCCAGCTGCTGGAGAAGGAGCTCGTCGGCGCGTTCCAGCGGGTGATCGCGGACGAAGACCCCGACAGAGTCGTGTTCTGGCGGTTAGTGGTGGAGCTGCTGCTGCAGCTGGCGACGCGCGACCACGATCGCCGGCCAGACGCCAAGAAGAAGCTGAAGGGGAAAGCGCAGTCGAGTACGCCGCTGGCGTTCGTGGTCGTGAACGCTCTGCGGACGCTGATCGCGGCGAGCGATGAGGAGAGTCTGGGACAGGAATGTCGTCGCCAGGGAGAATCCAACGCGGTGTTGAGGAAGTTTTGCTTGGACGGGATGGCGCACGAGGTCAATATGGTAAGTGGACCTGGCTGTCGAGCTTGCGCCGAGGGAATGCTCACCTTGTGCGTGTGCTTTGGTGGTCAAATGTGTAGGACCAGAAGCTGCTGGTCGAGCTGCTGGATCTGTTCCAGATTAGCGACATTGACGAAAGGCTGGTTCACCAAGCCATCGACGCCTTGCTGGCGTCGAAAAGCCACAGCGCAGTGATCAAGATGTGCGCCATGTTCAACAATTTGGAGCTGCCGCTCGAGCGGATCGTCCGCGTGATGGCTCAAGCAAAGGACTGGGTGTCTGCCGAGCTCTTGGTGCGCACGGTCTCGAACAACACATTCAAGGGTACGGAACTCCTGCCTGGTGCGCCGCTCGATACGCGATGACTCACATCCTATCAAATATGTACTAGAACTGGCCCAAATCCTGATCGATACGACAATCGAGCTGCGCGAGTTCAAGCGGGCAAGTTGCTGGACAATCTTTCAAATGCAGTCACCACTTTGCATGAGACTGACACGCATGTGTGGAACCGACAGGCTCATCGGCTCGTAGCAAACTTCAATCTTCAAGAGGAGTACCCAAGTATAGGTGTGCCACTGGTGTGCTTTCGTCCTCTCTTGATATAGTTTCTTACGCTGTTGGCTTCTGAATCTGTGAGCAGAAGTCCTCTACAGCCAGGATGGTTTGGCCAGACTGATTGAGCAGAAGCGCTGGCAATTGGCGATCACGTTCGTTGGCAGCGACTCGACACTCCAAGGGCAGCTGCTGAAGCACATGCTGGCTGCGGGAGAACTGTCCTTCGCTGCAGAACTGATCGACCGAGTGCCGTCGGGGAAGTGGAAGGAGGAAATGACACAACTCATGGAAGCGGAGCTGGATCATCAACGGGCCGGTCTGAACTCTCAGTCCAAGGAGCAGGGCGACGAGTTGGCAGAATACCTTCAGCTTCCTCACAACTTGAAGGCCGTCACTTTCTGCGACTCTGAAGACAGCATTCGCGATGCGATGAACCATTTCTTTCCGGCATGGAAATCCCGAAAGCTGCGTGCCGATCCGGAAGACACACCCGAATCGTCATCGAGCGGTGGGTGTTCCACGCGAGTCGTAGGACTGGATGTGGAGTGGAAGCCAGTCACGTCGCGCTCGACGATCGACGCGCCTGTGGCCAGCATTATCCAGATTGCGTCGGACTCCAGGGTGTTCATCGTTGATCTTCTGAAGCTTCACGTGAGTCTTGGGTGTTGCTGTCTGCTTGGTCGTGGTGGTTTCTCACGTTGCAACTTGCAGGATCACGACTTCCTTTTCGACGTGTTCCTTCATCAACTGTTCACCTCTGGCGAGCTCTTGAAGTTGGGCTTCAACTTCGAAGCTGACCTGAAAGGTAACTGTTTTATTGTCTTTTGAGGAATGGCGTCGTGACTGGTAGCTGACAACGCACACGATGATTTGTTGTTGACAGTCCTGCATCAAACATTCCCTGAGAGAGCTGCCTTCGCTGAAGTCAAGCCGTTACTGGATGTATGCACACTCATTCTCGAGAGTGGAGGTCTGGGGCCATCGGCGTTTACTGACCGTGACGCTGTTTCTACTGCTTGCAGCTGAGTAATGTCCACGCACTGTCGTGCGGGTCTGCCGTTGGTCAAAGCTTGTCCCACGCTGCATCGCGAATATTGGGCAAACCGCTGGACAAGGTACGGATATGGTTGCATGATGATCGCGACTTGGGGGAATCTCTGACTCGATGCGTTGTTTAGAAAATGCAATTGTCAGACTGGGAGCAGCGGCCGCTTTCCGACAGTCAGATGACCTATGCAGCGCTAGACGCGCACTGTCTCGTCCAAATTGCGACCGCCATCCGCAATTCGCCAGCGTACGTTCCAAGTCATTCATGCATCGGAGATTGTCCAGCTAGTTGTAAGCGTTTTCTTGGTATGCTGTGCAGTGACGGGAAGCATCGCAAGGGGAACAGAGCTCGAGAGCCAAGTTGGACCGAGCTGAGCAATGCCGTCTCCACACTGACGGTCACGAGCCAACTGAGCGGAGACAGCACTCTTGAACACGTTCAACATCGGGTCAAATACCAGGCGTCTTGGGTGCAACGCGTCTGCAAAAGTCGGAGCCAGGCATCTCTTGTGACGCCTCAAGAGCTCCAGGCGTTTTGGAACGAGAGGATCTGCGAAGCGAGCGGGAAACTTGGCGGAAGTCAGAGCGACGATGCCGAGCTGACCCAGATGAAGCTGATCCCGTACGACGCGTTGAAGGTCATGATGAAGCAAATCGGGAATCTCGAGCCGCATCAAAGTTTCTGTCCTGTCAACAGCATTTGCCTGTTCGCGGCTGGTACGTACACCTTATCCATGCATTATTCTAGCATGCGATGAACTGACGATTGTCTTGTTTGTCGAATTGCAGATGACCCGTGCGTTGTATGCATCGACGCGCGCCAAAAATTGGACTTGGCGAAGCTGGCGAAGGCGTTTCGAGTCGGAAGACGTCGAGTTCGGCTGGCGACGTCAACTGAATGCTCTGAAGTGTTCGGGTTCGAACCTGGCACGGTTGCTCCGTTTGGCCATCGAGCAGCTGTGAACGTCGACTCGGCGACGAGCAGACCCATCAGAATCTTCGCTGACCAAAGTCTGCACGACACTGTCCACATTGCGGCAGGAAGCGGGTCAGCGAAAGACATTATCTGGATCAAGGCGGCTGCGTTCTTTAACCTGATCGATATTGAGGCGGTTGGTGATTTTGCGGTTTCCGACAGCACTAGCGGCCAAAACGGGAGTTCATCCGGCGAGATTGACGAGAAACGCGCGGGCAAGGACTTGCAGGCCATGATGGGCAAGACTCACTGCGCGCTCGAGTACAAGTTTCTGGCCGACTCGATGGTTGCCCAGGTCGGACGGTGGCTGCGAACCATCGGTGTCGACGTCGTGATCTGGACTCCTGCAGATGTCCCCGCGGCCTATGCGCACGATCCGAAGAGTCTGATGCTCGCCAAGGCTGCGGATGAGGATCGCATCGTGCTGACGCGAGACACGCAGCTTCCAAGCCGGCGGGATGCCGGAGCCTGCTTTGTGCTTGGAGACGATCTGTGCTATAAGCAGTTCCGCGAAGTCAAGGCTCAATTCGGCCTCCATTGGCGGAAACAAGATCGGGCTTCACGCTGCGCGCGCTGCAACTCGACACGCTTCTCCACTGTCGATGCCGACTACGCGCGGTCGCAGACGAAGGAGGTGATCCAGAAGAAGGTGCTCGAGACCGTATCGAAGTTCTGGACGTGCGACCAGTGCTCGAAGATCTACTGGGAAGGCCCCAAGTATACTCCAACCTCCGCTCCCGCCTCAAGCGACTCGTCTGGGTGCGGTGTAATGTACCAGCCGGTGGCTCGCCGGCCAGTTCAACTTATTCGCATCGCATCGCCCGCAACGACGTAAGCCCCGTATCGTTGCGATCCTGGTAGCTTTGTTTAGTGTATGCCATTTGCCTGTTGCTGTTGCCGGAAACGAATCTGAACCGTTGTAATACCGATCCATCTTGTTCACTGAAATCAGCAATCGGCGTAAGTCTCACTCATTGTAGACGCTTACCTTTAGAGAATGCTGTTTCATGTTCCCGAGCACTCCGTCCTTGCATTTGTGTACGACCGTCTAGTTCTTCATAGCCGAATTCGCCCCACAGTCATGATGCATGCGAGTCGTTCGATGCTCGTCCAGGATGACAGCCTCGGAACGGCGGGCGAGCTTGGCTGCTCGCATCTTGACTGGATTCACGATATTTCTTGATCATGCCGTCGCCAGCCACGCTGCAGCCATCAAATCGAATGATCGTTTTCGCATCAGGCTTCTCGACAAAGTGAGATCCAACCGATGTGTTTTGAGAGCGAATAGACAGAACTTGAGCCCGCAACAGACTAGACGAAGAAACAAAGTCAGGAGCGCGTCAAGGTGTTATTGGTCAAACTCACTGTGTATGACCAGCTTATTCAGATTCGTGGCTACATTCTTGGTTGGGGTGACGCGAAGAAGCTGGCGAATTCGAAGCACTTTGCCGCCCTCTCGGTTCGACCGATGATTTAAACGATATATTCTGCCAGTGGGCACCCAGCACGAACTAGGGCCAGACTTCAAAGCACGACGATCTAGCTGCGTTGTTGGCAGCCGATCGATATTGCCACAAGTTGCAGATACAGGAAGAGAAGACACTCGAGATGGATGTGAATGTCTCTCATGCAACAAGAAGGAGAGGGTGGATCGCTTGGTATACCCGGTTTGACTTACATAACAAGCGAGTAGCCAAACTTGTGCACATTAACAGAGGAGTCTCCAATGAACACGCGTGAACGACTGACTGTTGCTGGCGAGTCTGGGCGATGTGATGCCGACAAAGTTCTCTGAACCTCATTATGGCTTGAGCCAAAGCGTGCAATGGAGTGGCTCAACAATGGATAGGGTCCAAATGGCACAGTGTACCATTTATCGGTGTACCCAACAATCAAAAGTGACTTTTTCGCTTGGGTTCAGGGAGCAACTTGGCAAGGGAGCAACCACATATCTCGCTGTCAGTTTGCACCAGCACACCGCTGTCGGCTGATCAGGCAGCGAATTTGCAGGGAGACATGCTGACGAGTGTGGGGGTGTTGAAGCTGCCGCTTCCGGAGCAGGTGCAGTCGCTGGTGTCGGAGTTTCTGGATGGCTCTGGGTCCGTGTGTTCGTTCAGAGCGGCGAGGTGTGGCTGGGTGCACTGGCTCGAGCGGATGCAGCCAAGTGGTGTATGCGAGTGTCGCGCTTACAATGACGATAAATTGATGAACCAAGCGGCTGCGAACGGTCACCTGGAGGTTGTTGAGTGGTTGCACGTGAACAGCAGCGAGGGTTGTACGACGAGAGCGATGGATATGGCCTCTGCGAAGGGCTATCTTGCTCTGGTGAAATGGCTTCACGCGAATCGTACCGAGGGTTGCACGAAGGATGCGATGAACCTGGCTGCAGCTGACGGACATCTGGAGGTGGTGAAGTGGCTTCATGCAAATCGTAGCGAGGGCTGTACGACGAGAGCGATGGACCAAGCTGCTGCGAAGGGTCACAAGGCTGTGGTGGAATGGCTTCACGCGAACCGCAATGAGGGCTGCACGACGGATGCGATGGATTCGGCTGGTGATGGAGGTCATCTCTCTTTGGTGCAGTGGCTGCACACGAATCGCGACGAGGGTTGTACGATGAAAGCGATGAACTTGGCCGCGCGTAACGGACATCTGGAGGTGGTCGAGTGGCTGCATGTGAACCGTTCGGAAGGTTGTACGACGTATGCGATGGACTGGGCGGCTAAGAGAGGGCATTTTGGTGTGGTGGAGTGGCTTCACGCGAACCGCTCAGAGGGTTGCACAACTGATGCGATGAATGGGGCTGCAACGGATGGACATCTGGAGTTGGTCAAGTGGCTGCACACGAACCGCGACGAGGGATGTACGACAGATGCTATGGATTTGGCCGCTGAGTGGGGCCATCTGGATGTGGTGCAGTGGCTTCATGCAAATCGTAGCGAGGGCTGTACAGTACACGCGATCAACCTGGCGGCTGAAGGGGGTCATTTGGATATTGTGAAGTGGCTGCACACGAATCGATCCGAGGGCTGTACGACTGGGGCGATGGATTGGGCCGCTTGGCTGGGCCACCTGGATGTGGTAAAGTGGCTTCAAGCAAACCGCAGCGAGGGCTGCACGACGGACGCGATGAACTTGGCCGCCGAGGAGGGCCATCTAGATGTGGTGGAGTGGCTACACGCTAACCGGTCGGAGGGCTGCACAAAGAGAGCGATGGACTATGCCGCAGCTTTCGGACACCTCGATGTGGTGAAGTGGTTGCACGCGAACCGCAGCGAGGGCTGCTCGGAGGTGGCGATGGATCGAGCCTCTGCGAGGTGCCACAAGGCTGTAGTAGAGTGGCTTCGCGCGAACCGCTTGTGACGATGAACGACGAGAGCTACAGACTCTGACTGAGATCTGATTGGCACAGTGTACCATTTGTCGGTGTACCCAGTCACTCGGGTTCATTCAGAGATCAAGCGTCATGGTGTGGTTAAGGCGTTCATATTGCACCAGCAAATGCACGCCGCCATCCGCTGATCAGACAGCGAGGATGCAGGGGGACATGCTGACGAGCGTGCGGATGCGGAAGCTGCCGCTTCCGGAACAGGTGCAGTCACTGGTGTCGGAGTTTCTGGATAGCTCTGGGTCCGTGTGTTCGTATCGAGCGGCGGGGTATGGCTGGCTGCACTGGCTCGAGCGGATGCAGCCAAGTGGTTTGTGCGAGTGTCACGCTCGTTACGGCGATAAATTGATGGATCTGGCGGCCGCGCGTGGCCACTTGGAGGTTGTTGAGTGGTTGCACGTGAACAGCAGTGAGGGTTGTACGACGAGAGCGATGGATATGGCTGTTAAGAACGGACATCTCGCGGTAATGGACTGGCTGCATCGGAACCGCAGCGAGGGCTGCACGACGAAAGCGATGGATTCGGCTGCTGGTGGAGGTGATCTCTCTTTGGTGCAGTGGCTGCACACGAATCGCGATGAGGGTTGTACGACGGAGGCGATGGATGAGGCTGCAGGTCACGGACACCTTGATGTTGTGAAGTGGTTACACACAAACCGCTCGGAGGGTTGTACGACGTTTGCGATGGACTGGGCGGCTAAGCGAGGGCACCTTGATGTGGTGAAGTGGCTTCACGCGAACCGCAGCGAGGGCTGCACGACGAAAGCGATGGACTGGGCTGCAAGGAATGGACATCTGGAGGTGGTGAAATGGCTTCACGCGAACCGCAGCGAGGGCTGCACGACGGATGAGAGGGACCGAGCCTTTGACAATCGCCACTCTGAAGTAGTAAGGTGGCTTGACGCAAACGGCTTGTAGAGCCGTACGACGAGAGTGATGGACTCGGTAAACTTAACGAACCATTTGGAGCCGGTGCAGTTGCAGGCTGCAGGAAGAGAAGCAACTCTAGATGACTGTGAATGTTCACCCTTGCAATTTATAAAATATGCGTGATCGACTGGGTGCTGGTGGCGTGTTGAATGATGTGTCTGGCACGATGAGGCTATCCAACAGTTCATGGAAGTGGAGAATAACCACCATCACCAGAACCACGAGGTTCGGCAAATGCGATCGTTCAGTAATCTCCCGTTCAACCGTGAGTTCGAGTGTTTTCAATCCAAGATATGCAAACTCAGTCTCTGAGCTCTTTCGAAACGAGCAGGGATCCCTGTCCGCACCTCTGGTATCAAAAAATAAACCAATCTGGAACGACGTCGTGAACGAGTGGTGGCACAAGCTCTTCATGATCAAGAGGTTTGGAATAGAGAATCGTAAGATTGCAGGCAAGATCTTGACGGTTTGAAACGCAGTGAGCATCGAGCAACGTAAGTCAAAGAACGCATGAACAAAATAATCGTCGAAACCATCAAAGAATAACTCCATGATGCACAACGTTTGGCAAAATATGGGGTCTGGATCCTGGTTGACGGGATCTCTTCGTGGCGGTGAACAACTATGATCAAACGATCTCTTGCTCGTCGCGAGACTTTTGTGAAGGTGCAAAGTCCTCAGTCGAGCCGCATAATGATCCGATTCGGGATGGCTCGAGCAGGTGACAGGCACATGCGCACACGTCACAGCCTGTGACATGCGCAGAATGGGTATACACACTACGGATGGCATCGTTATCCGGACGGCATGCGCTTGCCAATCACCACAACTCGAGCCACACAACTCTCTTGAGCTCATCATTGCTGCAGCCATGGCGTCGAGCGGCTGCGACCGGCGCGGCACGAGCTTCGCGGCCGACGTGGACGCCGCGATCGAGCGCGTGGTGGCACACTTTGAGGACAACGACATCGCCGTGCGGCTCGACGTGCTGCGCAGCCTGAGCGCGCACGCGCAGCTCGCGTTCGAGGCCGAGCGGGTGCGCGAGCGGCTGCAGCAGCACCCGGCGACCAAGGACTTGGTCCATCGTGTGGCCACGCAGTCGCCAGTGTTCGAGCAGCTCGCCAAGCTGCTGCGCGTGGACGCGTGCAGCTGCGACTACGACGCGCAGCGGAACGTCACGATGAAGACGACGGTGCGCTGGACGCTGCCGGTCGGATCGAGTGCCTCGAGTGGCAGCAAGAAGAAGCGCAAGAAGAGCGGCAGTGCCGGCGCCGACGGCTCTTCGTCAGGTCCGGCGGTGGCTGCCGTGGTGATGCAGTACCTGTTCACGCGCGACGTGTCGGAGGACGGCGAGTCGCAGGTGCAGTTCACGGTGAGCGTGAGCATGGGGGACGCGGCCGAGCCGAAGGAGTTTGTGCACTTCCAGATGGCGAGCGAGGCGTGCTACCCGCGGAGCTTCTACGAGGAGAACCGCAACGAGGAGGAGTCTGACGACGAAGAGATGGAGGAGGAGGAATCGGAGGCGGACGGAGCCAAGAGCTCAGCGAAGGACGCAGTGCACGAGTCGTCCGACAAGGAGGAGAGCGATGGGGAGGAAGGTGAAGAAGGTGCGGGCGAGGAAGGCGAGTCCTACGGCGAGGCCATCCTCGCGTTCCGCTTCGACGACAAGGTGCTGGACGCGCTCATGATGTGGCTCCTGCGCCACGACGAGAAGCACGCCGGCGAGATCGATCCGGCGGATGTGATCGGGTTCTTCCTGGCGCTGCCCGTGTACGAGGACGAATGGCTGGTCGACGAGCGCATCTGCGAGATCCTGTTCAGCGCCGGAATGGAGGAGATGGAGGTGGACGAGGAGGAGGCAGAGGACGAAGCTGACGGCAGCGAGGCCGACGAAGACGACGATGACGAGGAGGAGGAGGATGCGTAAGGTCGGTTAGGATATGTAGTTGAAGCTGCAGCTGGCGAAATAGATGAATGGAACCTGGTTGAAAGCCCGTGCGTGTCGAACTCGACCGCTGGAACTGTACCTGGCGACTGTATGATCGAGCAGCATGTCGGCTCTATCGACCTCTGTGTGGTTTGTATATCGCCACCAGTTTCGCAGGCCGTCGGGTCATGCCGACATCCTCCTCAATGTGAGTTACAGCGAGCGCATCGACCTGAAAATAGCGGCGGGAGTTAGTGCCAGTCGACGAACAGCACCAGGTTGCACTCACTGCTCAGTGCCTCCTAGTGCACAGCAAATTCACAGTTCACGCCATGGCGCTGGGCGATCGCGCGCCAGGTCGCGCCAAGACCTCGGAGCGGCGGCCGCCGTCGGCCATGGACTCGATCGACGACCTGTACGAGAACAACGCGTTCGGCGACGACGACGGCGAGGCGGACGTGCTGCCAGTCCATGCCAACAGCATCGGCGCAGCGGCGAGGAAGAGCGCCAAGTCGCCAGCGACTGCAGCAACCGACAAGGCCGGCGACAACAACAGCAGCATTGGCGAGGCCGCGGCCGCCGCCGGCGCCAACGGCGTGCAGTTTGACGTGTGGGTCGCGCGCAAGGACAAGTACGAGCGGATCGCGCGCGCGCTCGCGCAGCTCAACGTGGAGCGCGCGACCGACGACGCGCAGTGGCTCGAGGTGGCTGTGGCGCTCGCGGCGACCGACTGCCTGCTCAAGACGGGCCGCGTCGCGAGCTGCGACTGCCCCGGCGTGTGCCGCGAGTCCTCGCATGCCGTCACTCGCCAGCGCGCGCGGTGCGCGTGCCCAGCCAAGAAGTGCTCGCTCTGCGCTCGCTGCGTGGGCACTTCGCCCGGAGAGATCACCGACAAGATGGTCGCGGCGCTCGCGCCGTTCCGCTCGGACGGCTCGACGGGCCACATGAGCGTCGCGAGCGTGCTCGAGGTCGCCGAGCAGGTGCTGCGCGCTGGCGAGGGCAAGTCTGTGGGTTCCGGCGGGCCGAAGGTCTCGCGCGCGGCGCTGCGGATGGCTCAGTCGGCGCTGGCGCAGTGCTCAGTGCTCGAGAACGCGGACGGCGCGCGCGTGCAGCGGCCGTGCGCGTGCCCCGTGGCGTCGCTGGGCGACCTGTGGGTCAAGTGGACCACGCGCTGGCACACGTTCTCGCGCGTGCCGCTGTCCGCGGGCGAGGCGCAGCGGTTCGCGGCCGGCACGCGGCAGATGATGGAGCAGGACGGCGACACGCTGTACATGACGCTCAAGTGGCACCAGGCCGCCAAGCCGCAGAAGGGCGACACGGCCAAGATCGCGGCGCGGCGCATGCTCACGCCCGACCAGAAGCAGCAGAACGCCGTACGTTTGCATCAGTTCACCACCAGTAGTAGTGATGGTTCTTGACTAATGTCTGTACCTGACTGTATGGCTTCGGCAGTTCTTCCTGACGCTGTGCAAAAAGTACTGGCGAAAGGCGCAGCTCCGCGTGGTGGAGCACCTGCAGGCCAAGCTGGCGGCGGTCGAGGCGCTGCCGCCGGACAAGCGCGCCAAGCTGCTGGGCGACGGCGACATAAGCAGTCCCGAGGCCACCGCGGCGCTCGAGCTGCGCGTGCTCGCTCGCCTCGGCGTCAAGCGCATGCTGCAGTGGGTCGAGGAGGACGCCGAGGCCGTGGAGGAGCACCGGCGCGACGAGCAGAAGGACAAGGCCGAGGGCGGGCTGGCGGCGCACTCAGCGTGGGTGCGCAAGAAGGACCGGCTGCGCATCCGCATGCCCGCGCAGGTCGAGACCAGCGCTCGAGCCTCCGGTACCAGTGGCGGCGGTGGAGCGCGGTTCGACTTCTCGAGCCGCGGCGCCGTGCGCGCCAAGACGTTCAAGGCGCCGTCCACTACCGTGGAGCTCATGGCCGGCAGCGGGCTCAAGTACGTGCACGCCATGAGCGAGGGCTTCCAGGGCCGCGGCGGCGACCTCGAGAAGTGCAAGCAGCTGCTCGTCAAGCAGGGCCACATCCTGCGCGCCAACTTCGACGGCAGCAATGGCAACGACGACGATGAAGGCGAGGGAGGCTTCACGCGGGACCGGTACGAGTTCGAGCGGCGCAACAACCCGGCGCTCAAGAAGCGCACGGAAGGCTCCAGGACGCGCAGGCAGCAGAGCGACGCGAGCTTCGCGGCCTGGAGCCAGCACAAGGCGCTGCGCGACAAGGCGCTGCAGTTCCTCGCGCACCTGCCGCCGCCACCGGAGTACGAGCCGGCTGAGGCTGCCGTGAGGTGGGAGGAGGTCGGCCGCGCGCTGAAAGCCGTCGACCGCGGCCTGCTCGAGGCGTGGACACGCTGGGGCGGCGCGTTCCGCAGCGCCGCCGCGTGCCGCGCGCTCTGGGAGAGCTTCTCGCCCGTGGCGTGCGACGTGCACTGCCCGAGCTCGGCGCTGCGCGACGTGTTCCTCAAGCTGCTGCACCGGCGCGGCATCAACTACCGGCAGGCGTTCGCGGACCACTGCGCGCGCAAGTACCGCAAGGCTTTGGCGCGCGGGGACGACCCGGACCTGGTGGACGACCTGAGCGAGGCGCAGCAGATGGAGACGTTCGCGAGCATGTCGCGCCGCGAGTTCACCGGGTTCTTGGGCGACTTGGGGATCATCGTGGCCCCCGAGGACGCGCAGCGACTCGCCGAGTTCTTCGATGCCAACGGCGACGGCGCCGTGAGTCTGCCCGAGTTCCTCGCGGTCGTGGGCGACGAGCGCCGCGAGCAGTGCCACGGCGACGCCGACCTGCTGCTGCGCGGCGTGTGCATGTGGGAGACCGTATGCCACGAGTGCGGCATGCTGCGCGCCTTCCAGCTCGTGGTGAGCTCGAGCTCGGGCGGCGCCGGCCGCATGCGCGCCGAGCTGCCGGGCCACGTCAAGCGGCGCGAGGGCGGCGGCGGGCGGTTCGCGTGCGAGCCCGAGTGCGACCTGCGCGCCGTGCGCAAGGCCGCGCCGGAGCACTGCGAGTTCTCGCAGTGGACGGACGAGCAGGCGCTGCCGTCGCTCCGCAGGCTCGAGCTCTGGTCGGCCGCGCCGCGCGAACAGCGCGCGCTGCAGCAGCTCGTGACCCACGGCCAGCCGCCCGACGCCCCCGAGCTCTTCCGCGGCGATGACGATGGTATACAAGAAGACAGTGAAGTGGACCCGACGACGATGCTCGAGCTGCGGTGGGCTCCGCCGCGCGTGGCCGGCAACAACGGCGCGGCCTTCTACCAGCTCGAAACGATCGGCGCCGAGGGCTCGGCCGCGTTCCGCCGCAACGAGTACCGCGAGATCTGCCGCGACCCGAAGGACTTCGCCGACAACGGCGGCCAGCCGCGGTACCGCTTCCTCGTCTCGGGCCTTGTGCCCAACACCAAGTACGGCTTCCGCGTCCGCGCGTTGAACGGCTTTGGCGCCGGCCCGTACACGTTCGCGTACTTCATCACGGCCCCCGCCGCCCCCGCGGCACCCGTGGCCGTGCGGGTGAGCGCGAGCAGCGTGCATTTGGCCTGGGACACGTCCCGCTCGTACCAGAAGCACCTGCGCGAGCTGCGCGAAGTGTTCGACGAGGCGGACGCGGACGGCGACGGCCAGATCTCGCGCGACGAGTTCATGGAGGAGCTCGAGCGGCGGAAGCCGCGGCTGCTCGAGTTCCTGCAGCGCACGGCCGTGCCGAGCGGCCAGGCGAGCGGCCAGGCGAGCGGCCCGCCGCTCAGCGTGTTCGACGCGATCGAGACGGACGACAACGAGAGCCTGTCGTGGACTGAGTTCCTGCGCTTCTTCCACGAGGCGCTGGACGTGGAGGGCGGCGACGGCGACGACACTGGTAGTGTAGTGAGCGGGCGATCCTTGTCGGCGGCGCGGTCTACCAAGTCGGCGACGACAGTCGGGAGGAGGAACGTCGAGGCGAACGGTAGCGGCGCGTCGCCCGTCGGCCAGTGCCGCTACATTCTCAAACAGTGCACGGACGAGTCGGCCGGCGAGTACGTCGAGATCTACCGCGGCGCCAAGCCGTCGTTCGTGGTGCACGGCCTCGCCAGCGGCTCGACGTACCAGTTCCGCGTCCAGGCCAGCAACGAGGACGGACGGTCGAGTCTGCACAGCCCGCCGGTGGTGGTGAACACGCTGCTGGCGACGCCGACGCCTCCGACGGTGGTCGAGTCGGCTGCGGTCCAGCGCTGCTCGACCGTCAAGCTGAGGTGGTCGACGGCTTCGGCTCGTCCGAGTGTCGCGTACGAGTCGCTACAGGCTGCGTCGCGGAGCGGAGGCAGCGCTGCGGGCGTCATGACCAAGCGGACTGGAGCGGCAGGAGGCGGCGCCGTCGGCAAGACAGACGAGATCACGCGGCTGCTCAAGGAGTGGGCACAGGAGACCAAGTTCGACGATGGCAGCGTCGACTTCCGCGCCAAGTTCGACCGGTACGACGCCGACAGGTCTGGGTTCATTGAGCTCCCCGAGTTCAAGACGCTTTTGTCCGAGCTGGGCGTGGCACCCACGGACGAGCGGCTCGCGGCGTACCTGGCGGCCTTTGACGTGGACAACGACGGCAAGATCTCGTTCGAAGAGTTTGCGCGCTGGTGGAACAACACGGACGACGTCCAGTACGTGCTCAAGCGAGACCGTGGGAGCTGCGACTCGGCGGCCGAGCCTCAGACGTCGACTGTTGACATGGCGCTCGTGTCGTTCCGCGGCAAGGAGACTGCGGCGGTGGTGGGCGGACTCGAGCCCAACACACTCTACCGCTTCCGTCTGCGTGTCGTGGCGGCCCACGCGTCGAGCCAGCTCAGCGATGCCGTCGATGTGTGGACAGCTCCGAGCGCGCCGAGCTGTCCCGGTCGCGTCACTGTGTCCTGCTCGTCGGCGCTCGTCAGCTGGCACGCGGGTGTTAACGGTGCCGCCAAGTTTGTCGTCGAGGCCAAGCTGGTCGAAACGCTGAGTGCGAACGGCGGCGACGGTGGTACGGCGGGGAGAGGTGCGGCAGTTAACAGCGGAGCCTGGGTGCGCGTGTACGAAGGCAGCGAACAGCTCGCAACGCTTTCGGAGCTGCTGCCCAACACGGTGTACCGCGTCCGGGTGTTTGCGGTCAACCGCATCGGCCTCGCGAGCGAGCAGTCGACCGTCGCGCAGCTTTGCACGCCGAGCAACAAGGAGGAGGAGCGAGCGGCAGGTGGCGGCACGATCCGGACTTCCAACGCGGCTGAGCACTTCACGGTCGAGTGCGCCGATGAAGGCGACATCGTTCGGGGCGACGCCGTACTCTTCTGTGAGCGGCTCTATCGCAGTGGATCAAACGGAAGCAGCACTTCTCGACCTGTTGGGTTCCGATCCAACGGCGGTGATATCGGCTCCGGTGGGTCGGTCTACTCGATGTCGAGCGCCACTGGCGGCGCTGACACCATCGGTGAACGAACGGTAGCCGCCCGCGTCGTCGGCGTCAAGGACGACGCCAAGTACGGCCGCGTGCTGTCGATGGTTGTGCTTTGGTGCACCATCCAGCTGTACGACGACAGCTCGAACGCGACCACCGCCACCACCAAGGCCAAGACTGCACGGGGACGACCGGTTACCACCACCAGCGCGGCCACAGCGCACACGCTTGCGCCTGATCTCAAGATTGCGCGGAAAGAGAGAAGTCTCTACCGATTTGACGCGTTCCGGAAGCCATGGATCGACGAGCGCGCTCGTGATGCGAGCTCGTGGGATCGTTAATGCATGGTTGCGATTTTATCAGTGTGGTGGGGTTGCATCAGCTGAAAATGTGCACAGTGTTGGCTGCATCGATCGGAGAGCAAAGATGCACATGAATAGAGTAGACAGTAGCAGCGAGAACTCGGCTGACCTACGTGACATCGTGAGCCAAGCTTCCTGCTGGTTGAACGAGGCATCGTGAACGAGCGTCGTTCACACATTGACTCCACATTCTAGGATGCATCCCTTCAACTCCATCTCATTTCGCCCAACAGACAGTGCATGTTTGACATCAGAATTCAACAAAAATACGTAGCTAGAGCATCGATCCTCGATCTCGCAGTCTGTCACGCTCTGCTCACGGATGTGCCGGCGACGACAGCGGCGTGTCCGCATTCTCCGGTCGCTTCTCATCAGTCGGCGTCGCGGCAGACGTCGCCTCCATCTTCAGACTCTGAAACGTGCTCGCAACGTAGTCCAGCGAACTGTTGAGCGCACTCATTGCCTTCTCCGTCATCGTCGGCTCCTCCACGCCAACGGACTTCTTCGTATCATGAGCAGCCTCCTCGGTCTTGGACTTGGCACTATCCTTCATGTCCTTGGCTCCGCCCACGACCTTGTCTGTCGCCGATGGCTCCTGGGTCGGATCCGACATCCCGACCAAGTTCTTGGCTCCGCCAACAATCTTCTCCGTCATCGTCGGTTCCTCGATCCCTGCCGTCTTCTTGGTCTCGTGGGTCGCGTCCTGAGCCTTCGACTTGGCAGAGTCCTTCATGTCCTTGGCGCCACCAACCACCTTGTCCTTCGCCGATGGTTCTTGGGTCGGATCCGACATCCCGACCAAGTTCTTCGCTCCTCCGATGATCTTCTCGGTCACCGTCGGCTCCTCGACGCCTGCCGACTTCTTCACTCCGTGGGCTGCGTCCTCGCTCTTACCCTTGACGGTGTCTGCACCGTTCGCCACCTTGGCCTTTGCCGTGTCTGCATCCGACGACACATTCAACTTGGTGGCTCTGGCTCCCTCCACGACCTTGTCCTTGGCTGCCGCCGCGTAGTCCGCGGCGGTGCTCTGCGCCGAGGCGAGGTCACTCTTGAGTCGTTCGTATCCAGACCACGCCGTTTTGCGCGTCGAGTTCATCATGTCGACGAGCGTCTCTTGTGTTGACTGCTGGGCATCGATAATCTTCTCCTTGATCTCCTCCGCTTTGATCTTGACTTGCTCGCCCAGTGACGGGTGAGCCACCGTCATAGTTTCATTCTCGTAGATCCTGGCCCGATCGGCGAAACTGTTGAGCGTCACCAACATGTCGTCGACGGCCGCTCTGATTCTGTTGATCATGTCGTCCGAGATGTCGTCCCCTTCGGCGCGGAAGTCCTCGCTCATGCGCTTGATCTCTTCGACGGTGGCATGAGCGCAGTCGATCTCCTGGTCCCACGCAGCAGCTGCCGTCTCAGACAGCTTGTGTTCGCGGCAATAACCATCGATCGTCGCTTTCAGCTGCAGCCAACACCGCCAAGAACCACAAGTTTCAGTGAGGTCGGAGAAGTGTCTGGAGTCTCTACTAGCAACGCACCGAGTCGAGGTATTTGGTCGTCTGGTTGGAGCTGCGAGACAGCCCCTCGTACAGCTTGGCACGCGCGCCAGATCCGTAGCTGGCGTCGTGCGAGGTGGGGCTGGACGAGTGGTCGTCCGTGGCGGTGCTGGGCTTGTTACTTGGAGCGAGCATGGTCGGCTGGAAGGTTGGTTGCTCGGCTGATATCCACACTCGAGAACAAGACTTGGAATGAGCTCTTCTCGACGAGCGAGCCCGCGATGATGCACGTCGCAGATTCCAACGGCCTTCCGAGCCAGGCGGCCACTATCGGATGCGACAGGAGCCTCCGATAGCCGTGTGAGCGAATTGTAGAGCCAGCAGCACGCCGTCGTCACCCATTTTCGTCGCTTGAGGCAAAGGCGAAGGAACAATAGAGGCGTCTCGACAGTTGCTAGCACGCTCGAGTCGTCGCGCTAAATTGGTACGAAAGTGGTAAAAATTCGGGCAATGGAATTGTTTGTCACACGTGCCACTGCAGTCTCTACAAGTGCGATTGAATCGATCGTTCGATGTTGGAGCAAATTTCACCATTTGTTCCTTCACCCAACGTATCACTTCACCCATTGCATCAACGTCTCGAGTCCCTGGATAATGCTGCGTTTTGCTTCCACTCGATCACATCCAATCTTCCCATCTCACGGGTGAGCAGTCACATTCATCTCGAGTGTCTTCTCTTCCAGCAGCTTGCAACTGCACCACCTCCAGATGCTTCGCTTAGTCTGTCGAATTCCATCTTTTCGTCGTAGGACATTACACACAGTTTGTGCGAAGCCACTCCGCCACAGCCTTGTGGTCCCTCGCAGTAGCTATGTCCATCGCCTCCCCTCGCTCCGGTTGGCGTGAAGCCATTGCACCATAGCCAGATGTCCACTCCTTGCAGCCCAGTTCATCGCATTCGTCGTGCAGCCCTCGTTGCGGTTCGCGTGAAGCCACTTCACCACCTCCAGATGTCCGTTTCCTGCAGCCAGGTTCATCGCATTCCTCGTGCAACCCTCGGTACGATTCACGTGAAGCCACTTCACCACCTCCAGATGTCCGTTTCCTGCAGCCAGGTTCATCGCATTTGTCGTGCAACCCTCGGTACGATTCGCGTGAAGCCACTTCACCACCTCCAGATGTCCTTCAGCTGCAGCCAGGTTCATCGCATTCGTCGTGCAACCCTCGGTACGATTCGCGTGAAGCCACTTCACCACCTCCAGATGTCCTTCAGCTGCGGCTGAGTCCATTGCCTCCCTCGTGCAACCCTCGTCATAGTTTGCGTGAAGCCATTTCACCACCTCCAGATGTCCGTAAGCTGCAGTCAAGTCCATTGCCTCCCTCGTGCAGCCCTCGTCGCGATTCGTGTGCAGCCACTGCACCAAAGAGAGATGGTCACCATAAGCAGCACGATCCATCGCCTCCGTCGTGCAGCCCTCGTCGCGAACCGTGTGCAGCCACTCGACCACCTTCAGATGTCCGTTTCCTGCGGCCCCATTCATCGCATCTGTCGTGCAGCCCTCGTCGCGATTCGTGTGCAGCCACTGCACCACATCGAGATGTCCATGTTCTGAGGCCCTGTCCATCGCTCTCGTCGTACAACCCTCACTGCTGTTCTCGTGCAACCATTCCACCACTTCCAGATGCCCTCTCATAGCGGCCCAGTCCATCGCATTCGTCGTACAGCCCTCGCTGCGGTTCGCGTGAAGCCACTTCACCACACCAAGGTGCCCTCGCTTAGCCGCCCAGTTCATTGCATACGTCGTACAACCCTCCGAGCGGTTTGTGTGTAACCACTTCACAACATCAAGGTGTCCGTGACTTGCAGCCCCATCCATCGCCTCCGTCGTACAACCCTCGGTACGATTCGTGTGCAGCCACTGCACCACCTCCAGATGTCCATTCCTTGCAGCCCAATTCATCGCGTCCCTCGTGCAGCCCTCGTTGCGGTTCGCGTGAAGCCATTTCACCAGAGCAAGATAGCTCTTCGCAGCGGCCATATCCATCGCCCACGCCGTACAACCCTCGCTGCTGTTCACGTGCAACCACTCAACAACTTCCAAATGGCCATTCTCAGCCGCTGCGCCCATCATTGTAATGCCGTAACGAGCGTGGCGCGCGCACATACGAGTAAGCCGCGTCTGCTCGAACCAGTGCAGCCAGCCATACTCCGCCGCTCTGAGTGCACACACGGACCCAGAGCCATCCAGAAACTCCGACACCAGCGACTGCACCTGCTCCGGAAGCGGCAGCTTCAGCATCCGCACGCTCGTCAGCATGTCCCTCTGCATATTCGCTGTCTGAGCAGCAGATGGCGGCGTGCATTTGCTGGGGCAGCGTGAACGCGAGAGAAGGCTTATCCGCGCCATGACGCTTGATCTCTGAATGAACCCGAGTGAACATCCTCAATTGGTGACTGGGTACACCGACAAATGGTACACTGTGCCAATCAGATCTCGCCCATTGTTGATGCCAACGCTGACAGGGGTGTCTTCTTTTCGTGCAGTTGTAACTAGCAGCGAGGAGCGACTGTCTGTCAACAAAGCAGCTCGATCATCTATTTCCTCGTGTTGTATTCTTCGAAAATGCCCGTGTCGATAATATGTAGCGCTGGTGGCGTCATCAACAAACAGCTTGATAACCACGTTGGAATCCAACCGCTTGCTGTGATAGTCTCCACTACTACTCCCTGCGTCAACGAATGGCTCAATCTCGACTTTGAACGGTCGAATGAGCCAAATGGACTGTATGTTGGATGATCGCTTCACATGCTCATCAAGGTTCTCCTTCTGAGCAAATCAATCTTGGATTTTCATATTGAACGAGTGGGGGCAGAAATTGGACCACTTCTTGGTGGCCGATCTTGGATACGCTTGAAAGAGCAGTGCCACCGTTAGCAGACATCAAATGGCGGTTCGCCTCGTGATCTACAAGAAGAAGATTCACCACATCATTGTGGTCGTTATAAGCAGCCACCCCTGAGCCATGTCTGGCCATCACCACTGAGAGTATCCACCGTCGTTCCGTGTTCCACAAGAGATTGCACCACATCCTCGGCGCATTGCCCGTGCGTTGGTTGCCGCCGACCGAGACTTTTGCTGGCGACTTCCACACTGCTGGAAAACTAGCACCGCAACAGCTCGCTCCGAGGTAGAATCTGCTTTTGTGACTTCTCTTCACATCTATCTCCACTGTGCCATCTGTTCGCTTGTTGAGCACTACCCAGCTTTCATGCTAAGACATTGCAACCCTAATCGAAATATGGGAGGCAGGAGTTGGCTCCAATTAAACGATCACCTCCGGATCGGCGATCACCGCCGCCGTGAGCTCCGAGACCTTGCGCAGCTTGAGCTCTGGGTAGTAATCCAAACAGTCCTTCTCGACCATGGCGGCATCGAACGTGGCGGCACCCAGTGGACCAAAGAGCTTGATCAACGCCTCGATGCGCTCGTCGAGGCCCGAAGGCTCGAGTGTCGAGAACGCCTTCTGCAACGGGGCTAGATCTTCGAACTGCACCGTCAGGTCCGGGATCACACCGCTCTTCTTCACCAGCTCAGCCATGTCGAACCACGAGATGATATCACCCTGGATGTGGATGATGCTGCGCCACTTGGTCTCGGACGCCATGATGTACGCAACCGCCTTGGCCACATCACGCGCTGCCACCATAGTGATTGGGGTGTTGCCGCCACCTGGGATCGTCATGGTATTGGTGTTGTGGTCGAGTGGATGGAGTGTGCCGAGGTCCACGTGGAAGCGGTTCTTACTGGGCACGACATAGTCGGCCAGCCAACCGATGGCTAGCACCGTCCACTCGACGTCGCTCTGCGCGCGCAGCGTCTCCAGAAGAGGGAAAATGAACGGATTGGCGAAGTCGGGTGTCTTCTTGTAGTCGGCGAAGAACTCGGACGGGATGAAGCGTTTGCACTTGGGCGACTTCTGACAGGCTTCCAGAAGAGCCAGATGCACGCCTGGGTAGCTCGGCGTGTAGTCGTAGATCGCCGAGATCAGTGCGTCGCAGTCGCTCAGGTAAGTCGCTAGCTCGTCCACGGACGAGTAGTCGGTCAGGCGCTGCTCCACGACGCCCGGAACGCCGTCAAACCACTGCTTGTGCGAGCGAGTGATGACCACGACCTCGTGGCCGAAGTTGGTGAACTCCTGGGCGAAGTGCTTAGCGAAACAGCCGGCTCCGGCGATGGCGATGCGCATGGCTGACGGTGCTTGGTGATCGGCTGGGTTCTCGTGGCGAGGGAGATCGAGGAATGAGCGGACGCTACTCTCGCTGCTCGTCCTGCATTGGAGCCGGCTGTGGTTGCGTCACAACGAAGTCCGGGACTGCTGTGTTGAGTCACATGCCGCGTTGACAGCCACGAGAATGGCTGTGTTGAGTTGTCTTCTTGGATCTCAAAGCCTGCCAGTTTAGTCACCTGTGACTATGCATGAGAGACCTGCATTCTTGGCTGAAAGAAAAACACCCTTGGCTCACCAAGCAACATAACGACAACATAAAGAATCGTGCAACATAGCGCAATGTCAACTTTTGATCCGAGTCATTGCGTGCTTTGGACTGTATGCTTCCTCCCAGTGCAGCAAGCTCAACAACATGCGTGTGTCACTCAAGCCATGCTTGCGCTGTCCTGCTATGCCGATCGTATCAGCTCGTCTTCAATGTTCTGCATCAACCTGGAGAAGCATTGTTCGTTTGACAGCAGCAGTCCATGCACCACGCTGCCTGGCTTCGCTGGACAGCCTTCGTCTACGACCTGGTCCGCACAGGCTGCTCTGGCTGAGAACACGGCGCTTGCAATGGAAACGCGAGTCGTGCCAGGCACTGGACTGACCGAAATCCACCCTGTCGTATCCATTTGGAGCATGGAAGTGCGTGAGAGTTCTTTCCCAATGTCGACGCAAACTCTCATGCGCCAGATAATCACGATCCGCCCGTCTTCTTGAAATTGGTAGGCCGCTTCGTGAACGCTTGTCGGGTACTCGGACCCGTTAAACTTGACGCGTGTGCGCGACACAGTCACACACAGATCGTCCGACTGCTCCACGTGTTGGAACAACCCGAACACGAAGCCTTGAGACAGCTCCACATTGGCGAGCACTCGCTGCGAGCTGTCGCTCTGTGTGCACCACGTCGACACTGTCACCCATGCCGCAGACGCGGTCGCCTCGATACAGAACGGAAATGACTGCTGGCAGACGAGGGACGACGAGCCGTCTCCGCGGATCTCGTGCTCGTAGCGACGCGGGTTCTTCGCGAGCGCCTCGATGCTCTCCTTCTCAAGACCGCTGCGCGCAAACACCGCACTTGCTTGTCTGTATGCGACCTGTGCATCATGCTTCAAGCTGTTGACGACGTCTTGCTCGTGCCATGTGCTGCTCATATTCGCGCTCGCCTGGAAATGACTCAGGTTTTCATGCACGCGTCGTCGCTCGTAGACCATCCACGACAGACGCTCGATGAACCAAGCGTTCTCCTGCACCAACGCCCGCAATCGGTTGTTCGTGCTGACCGCAAGCTGCCGATTTTTGAGCTGTCTAGCCACGAGCCGTTCCCAGCCAGACGCCACAACTGCCTGCAGGTGCGGATCTTTAGTCAGCGATGTGCCAGTCGTTCTCAGTGCTCGAAGATCGCGCTCCAGGTCTTGCACGTACTGGCGCAGCTGCGCGATCTCGTGCTTCTCTCGATCGCGCGTGGAATTGCGGCTGCGCTTGGTCTTGGTGGACGACGGACGTTTGGCTACCAAGGATGTCGACAGCGTCGCGGCGTGCGCTGACGTTGGCGTTGAGAGCGACTGCAGTAGCGCATCCGTCTCTCGCACGAGGTCGTCGGCGTCCTGCGCCAGTACCGCAGCGCCAGCGCCAGAGTTCTTGCCATCAGCCCGCGTCATATTCGCGATGGTGGACCTGATTTCATGCAGGCAAGACCTGGCGCTCGATTGGCTATAATTTCAGCCAATCGGTTGGGAGGATGAGAATGCATAAGTCGAGGAACCACTTGACTCTGTTTGTCAGAGAGGTTGTATGAAAACGCTGAAAGTGACTTCAGATTGGGGTTGCAGCATCCCCAACGAAGAGAAAGCTCAGAGACCTTCAACGCCAAATTCGACGCAGCTAGATGCACAACTTTCAAACTCTCCGGAGCCACCCAATGCACCGAGACAACTTCTGTAGCCCATGTCTTCCTTGGCGACGACGCACTCGATCCAAACTCAGACAGCTTGGCCAGTCCATCGTTCCCAATCAAAATGTTGCTCCCACGAAGGTTGCCATGAACAATATTGCGGTCGTGAAGGTACTCCAACCCCAGAGCCGCCTCGTACAAGAACTTCCACGGAGTATGATGTTCGATATCGCACGACTTGAGATACTCTGGAAGCGAACCTTTGCTCGCGTAGTTGCAAACAAATAGATGGTGGACAGCGTGGCAGATCCCGTAGAGTTTGAGGATATTCGGGTGCCGCAATTGGAGCCACAAGCGCACTTCGTCCACAAGCGTAGAGTTGGTAGCGTCATCAACAAACAGCTTGACGATCACATCAGCATCCAACCACTTTCCAGTGACAAATTGACAAGAACTCCGGCAAGGTGGTTCTGCGAAACACATCGTTCAACCTACCACCAGCATCCAGTCGATCACATCCAATCTTCCCATCTCAGGGTGAACCATCACAACAATCTCGAGTGCATTCTCTTCCTGCAGCTTGCAACTGCACTACCTCCTGGTGCTCCGTTGTGTCTGCCGAGTCTGTAGCTCTCGTCGTTCATCTTCACAAGCAGTTTGCGCGAAGCCACTCCACCACAGCCTTGTGGTCCCTCGCAGTAGCTATGTCCATCGCCTCCACCAAACAGCCCTCGCTCCGGTTGGCGTGAAGCCATTGCACCACGGCCAGATGCCCATTCCTTGCAGCCCTATTCATTGCATCCTTCGTGCATCCCTCCGAGCGGTTTGCGTGTAGCCACTCCACCACATCTAGATGGCCCTCCTCGGCGGCCAAGTTCATCGCGTTCATCGTGCAGCCCTCGCTGCGGTTTGCTTGAAGCCACTTTACCACCTCCAAGTGGCCCATCCAAGCGGCCCAATCCATCGCCCCAGTCGTACAGCCCTCAGATCGATTCACGTGAAGCCATTGCACCACCTCCAGATGTCCATTCCTTGCAGCCTGGTCCATCGCCCACGTCATGCAACCCTCAGTACGATTCGCGTGAAGCCACTCCACCACATCCAGATAGCCCTTCGCAGCGGCCATATTCATCGCATCTGTCGTGCAGCCCTCACTGCAGTTCACGTGCAACCACTCAACAACCTCCAGGTTACCGCTCGCAGCCGCTTGGTTCATCAATTTATCACCATTGTAAGCGTGACACTCGCACACACGAGTACGCTGCGTCCGCTCGAACCAGTGCACCCAGCCACACCTCGCCGCTTGGTACGAACACACGGACCCAGAGCCATCCAGAAACTCCGACACCAGCGACTGCACCTGCTCCGGAAGCGGCAGCTTCAACGTCCGCACACTCGTCAGCATGTCTCCCTGCAAATTCGCTGTCTGATCAGCCGACGGCGCTGTGCTGGTGCAGAGCGAACGCAAGCGATGTGGTTGCTGCCGTGCCGAGTCCCTTGATCTGAATGAACCCAAGCGAAAAATCCTCTTTTAGTGACTGGGTACATCAACAAATGGTACACTGTGCCAATCAGATCTCAGTCGGAGTCGCTCATTGTCGATGCACCACATTGAAAAGGGGTGTCAGTGTAGGTTGTCGACATCCCATCGCCCCAACTCGTCATCAACAATCAGTCGGTCACGCGCGCTCATTGGAGACTCCACTGTCAATGTGCACAAGCTTGGCTGACCACTTATCCTGTAATTCAAACCTCGCACATTAGACCACTTAAAATGATTCGTCCTCTCTTTCACGTTGCACGAGAGACATTCACATTCATCTCAAGTGTCTTCTCTTTCTACAGTTGGAGCTAGTGGCAAGCTGTGGTTGAATGTCAACAAGCAGCTCGATCATCGTGTCTCGATGGCTGACCCGAATGCGTGTTTGATGCCAACCGATAGCATTGTCAGTGTCGAGTCGTGAGACGAAAGACAGATCGTTGCTGGTTCTCGAGTTCGCGTGTATTGCTTCCAGCTGTCGCCTAACTGTCACACCAGGAACATCATTTGATCGGTGCACCAGACCAGTCTCGACAGCGATATCCAACAATGGTGGCATCGACGGTTTTCAAGTGACTCGATCAGGTTTCGCATCTTCGAGTCGAAGCAACAGGAACTCTCGATTGGTTCTCATTTCGCCAACCAGAGATACAATACTGAATTCGGACTGTTTACCGCTGTCTTGGCATCGCCCTGTTCGCGCTCGCGGAGCCTTGTCCGCGTCTTTATCTATGGCTTGCCGAGAAGGTTTTATCCGAAGAACTCGCGCTGCTTGATCTCAACGACGCGCTCCTCGATTAGTTCGGCAAGAATACGATGAGGATTGAGCACATTCGAGCTCAAACATTTCGCTTTACTGGCGTATCTCTGCTCGAGCATGCAGTGGACCGATACAGCCGACCAGAGCACGGTAATGCCGTTGCCCAGTGCGCTGTTAGAGGCTGCAATCGGAGAACAGACCGTGTAAGCGTGAACAAAGCGAAGCAAGATGCTCGTCCGTGACAATTAAGATTCGTGTAGCCCTCTCATAATGGTACGGCCACCTCCGTCAACGAGACTGTTCTTGTGCCGTCCTCAGTCACTTCGTCCACGCTGGAGTCCTCTTTGCTGCAAGCTAGAGTTGGACTATCGCTCACTCCCATGAATGTGCTGCACGCTGACGTCCAGTCGTGAAGATGGCTCGATTCATTTGGGACAGCGTGAGCTGCCATGAACTTGTCCAGACGACGATGCAGCGCATACCCTCCCATCGCTAGCTCTGTAAACTTGATCAAAGGGATGACGCTGGTGATGCCGAGCACTGTCTGTGTTCGCTGTTTTGAGTGTTCGACGAGGGTGGCGAAGTCGCTGATTGCCGCTTTGGCAACAGCGGTGTCATCGCCGTCAGCGAACAATTGAGCCGCCATCTGCTCGAGGCGATCCCACAATAGCTGGTAAACCTTCTCGAGAACACCGCTCTCCCAATCATGCTTCGCATCGCGTTGGACAATCCAGTGTTTCTGTTTGGCGAGCAAATTGATTACAGAAGACGACGACAATCGTATCTCGCCATTGTCGACGACGACTTGCTTCGTTCGACCACTGAGATCCCCGCGACAACTCGCAAGCTTCTCAAGCTCGTCCACCACCGTCATAATTACCATACGATCAGTCGGTGCGCTCTTGCACATACGCTCAATCAGCATCCACGCCTCGTCCGAGCAATTGCCGGGTCGTTGAGGCAGGAGGTGTTTCTTTGTCACGTGATACTTGACCGCCGTATTCGGCATGCGTCCCCACGGCAGGGTGTACTCGCTACCATTCGTAACTCGCAGAGCCTCAACGACGCACATCCCAAATGAATACACGTCCGACGCGAACGTCGGCTTTTGTTTCAGCATGCACTCCGGAGCCACCCAGTGCCACGCACCACTCAGCACCATCTCTGTTGAGTCATCATCGAACATACCACTGAGACCGAAATCAGTCACCTTCGCCTTTCCGTCACTCCCAATCAGGATGTTGTTGCCTTTCAGGTCGCCGTGGACGATCCCACGCGCGTGCAGATACTGAACACCAAGCGCGGCCTCACGAAGTTTCGACCACAGCTCGTCTGAATGATGGCGCAAATATTCGACCAACGTCCCATGTGAAGCCAGCTCACACACGAAGAATGGTCTCCCAACGTGACACGCGCCAAACAGTCTCACCACATGTGGGTGGCTCAGACCGAACCAAATGTCCACCTCGCGCTCGAACATCTGCCGCATCTCGCGCTTCCTATCGATGTCCGTTGCGTCCTTACCGAGTTTCTTCACCACGACCTCCGAGTCGAGCCACTTCGTCTTAAAGACATCCCCGAATCCGCCCTCTCCGAGCGTCATCATCTTGTTCATTTCCAGCTCGAACCACGGAATGAACCACTCTGGAGTAGTCGCACGGTGCACATCCTCGAGGGACTTGGACACAATCTCATCGTGTGCCTTCTGCAGTACTGCGAGCTGTTTGGGTGTGTACTTTCCATCGTTCTTGCGCAGCTCGGCGCGCAATACAGCAACAAGCGCCGAACGATCCTCCTCCGAGTCGACCGAATTGAGAAACACACACGCCTCTGACGCCTCAGACACAAATATCTCAACTTGTTCTCTGCATAGACGTTTCCACTCCGTCTCTCGCGTCTCGGCATCGTGATCGTGATGAGAGCGAACAAGCTGAAGCAAGTGCGTAATGCGCCGATACAACCCCTGAGCGCTGTGGTCCGCGGCTCGCGTTGCCGACAGTCGGCAGACCCAATTCTGCTGCGACGCGGGATCAAGGGCACACCGACACTCTATCAGCAGGTCATGGAAGCGCTGCAGTGTTGCCCACGCATGACTCTTCGCTTTCAGGGTACCGTAAATCAATTCCAGGTCGTAATAGATTTGACGATAGAGAGCGTTCTCACTCTGGGTGATCAAATCTCGCACTTGGTCCCACAGCGAGCTCGTCTTGCCGCGATCGAACTCATCGAAGTCGACGAGCGTCTCTGGTTCGGGTTGGGTATTGTGCTGATTCAGCTTTGCCGCTTCCATCTCGGCAAATCGTTCGAGCTTGTTCACGACTGCTGGCATCTGGAGTCGCTTACGCGAATTAATGTGACACATGGCCAGTATTAGCTTCTGTTGCTCTACGGTTGTGCTGGCTAATTGATTGACCAGGTAAATCATGCCGTTGCCCCAATACTTCTTTGCGAATTCTACAGCTGAACCGCTCTGTCCGTCGTATGGGACTGCTCCTGACACAACCTCAATGATGCATATGCCTAGCGAGTACACATCCGATGCGAAAGAAACCCGTTCGCCTTTCAAACTCTCCGGAGCCGCCCAATGCAACGACACGTCGGACTTATACCAGTTCCTCATTGGTGACGACACACTCGATCCGAACCCCGACAGCTTGACCAGTCCATCGTTCCCAATCAAAATGTTGCTCCCACGAAGGCTACCATGAACGATCTTGCGCTCGTGAAGGTACTCCAACCCCAGAGCCGCCTCGTACAAGAACTTCCACGGAGTTTGGTGCACAGCATCGCACGACTTGAGATACTCTGGAAGCGAACCTTGGCTCGCGTAGTCGCAAAGAGTTGGTGATAAGAGTTGCAAACCCCGTACAACTTGAGGATGTTCGGGTGCCGCAATTGAAGCCACAAACGAATTCGCCAACGTCCACTTTGCTATTCCGTCAACCTATTGGTAGAACTTGGATGAAGTCATCATGCAAGACACACTATCCACCTCGCCGCCGGCATCCACTCGGTCACGCCAACTCTTCAAACTGCACGGGTGGACATTCACAGCAATCTCGAGCGCCTTCTCTTCCTGCACCTTGCAATTGAACCACCTCCAGACGTTTCATTTAGTCTGCCGTGTTCATCGCGATTACGGACCAACGACTAGTGGGGTTTGCGCGAAGCCACTCCACCACAGCCTGATGGCCCATTCCTCTTGCAAGTCTCATCGCTCTAAATGAGTAACTCTCGCTGCGGTTCGCGTGCAACCACTTCATCACATCGAGGTGTCCATTAGATGCGGCATGATCCATTGCTCCGAATGTGCATCCCTCCGAGCGGTTTGCGTGCAGCCATTGCACCACCTCCAGATGTCCTTCAGCTGCGGCCTTGTCCATCGCTCTAGTCGTGCAGCCCTCGCTGCGGTTCGTGTGCAGCCATTCGACCACCTCCAGATGTCGGAATTGAGCAGCCAAGTTCATCGCTTCCGTCGTGCAGCCCTCGTCGCGATTCGTGTGCAGCCACTGCACCACAGCAAGATGTCCATTCATTGCAGCCCAGTCCATCGCACCCCTTGTGCAGCCCTCGCTGCGGTTTGCGTGCAGCCACTGCACCACCTCCAGACGTCCACTAGTTGCGGCACAATCCATCGCCTCCGTCGTGCATCCTTCCGAGCGGTTTGCATGAAGCCACTCCACTGTAGCCTTGTGACCCTTAGCAGCAGCTTGGTCCATTGCTTTTGTCGTACAACCCTCGCTGCGGTTCGCGTGCAGCCACTGCACCACATCGAGATAGCCTCCACCAGCAGCCGAGTCCATCGCATCTTTCGTGCAGCCCTCACTGCGGTTAGCGTGAAGCCACTCAACCACCCCCATGTGACCCTTCGCAGCAGCTTGGTCCATTGCTTTTGTCGTACAGCCCTCGGTACGGTTCGCGTGAAGCCACAGCATCACATCGAGATGGCCTCTTCCAGCAGCCGTGTCCATCGCATTCCTTGTGCAGCTCTCAGTACGATTCGCGTGTAACCATTCCACCACAGCCAGATGTCCGTTAGCTGCGGCCCAATCCATCGCTTTCGTCGTACAACCATCACTACTGTTCACGTGCAACCATTGCACAACCTCCAAATGACCACCCGCGGCCGCTCGGTTCATCAATTTATCGCCATTGTAAGCGTGACACTCGCATACACCACTTGGCTGCATCCGCTCGAACCAGTGCAACCAGCCACCCTTTGCCGCTCGATACGAACACACGGACCCAGAGCCATCCAGAAACTCCGACAACAGCGCCTGTACCTGCTCCGGAAGCGGCAGCTTCAACGCCCCCACACTCGTCAGGATGTCCCTCTGCATATTCGCTGTCTGATCAACCGACGGCGGTGTGCTGGTGCAAACTGGCAGCGAGAGATGTGGTCGTTGCCTTTCCGAGGCGCTTGATCTCTGAATGAACTCAAGTGAAAATTGGAATGGTACACGCGCGAATGGTACACTGTACCAATCAGTCTCTTTCCGCAGATACGGCACGCGCCGACTCAGACCATAGTGAGGTTTCAGTGTGCTTTGTTGACATCGCCCCAACTCGCCAGCAACAATCAGTCGTTCACGCGTGTTCATTGGAGACACTACTGGCAATGTGCGCAAGTTTGGCTACTCGTTTGTCATGTGCAATTCAAGCCGGATATGCCAGGCGATCCATCCTTTCCTTCTTGTTGCATGAGAGACATTTACATCCCGATCGAGTGTCTTCTCGTCCTGCATCTGCAACTAGTGGCAAACTGTGGTTGGATGCCGACAAAGCAGCTCGATCATCGCTTTACTCGAGTCCAACCTGACGTGTAAACGTTTCTCCATTTCTATGCTGGGTTAACGTCTCATTCAATCGAAAATATACAGATGGGTCGCATCTCGGCTCGCCCCATCCACGCATGCGGCGACTGCTACTATTATGCTCACGGCAGCGACGTCGACAGCGGCGTGTCCGCATTCTCCGGTCGCTTCTCATCAGTCGGCGTCGCGGCAGACGTCGCCTCCATCTTCAGACTCTGAAACGTGCTCGCAACGTAGTCCAGCGAACTGTTGAGCGCACTCATTGCCTTCTCCGTCATCGTCGGCTCCTCCACGCCAACGGACTTCTTCGTATCATGAGCAGCCTCCTCGGTCTTGGACTTGGCACTATCCTTCATGTCCTTGGCTCCGCCCACGACCTTGTCTGTCGCCGATGGCTCCTGGGTCGGATCCGACATCCCGACCAAGTTCTTGGCTCCGCCAACAATCTTCTCCGTCATCGTCGGTTCCTCGATCCCTGCCGTCTTCTTGGTCTCGTGGGTCGCGTCCTGAGCCTTCGACTTGGCAGAGTCCTTCATGTCCTTGGCGCCACCAACCACCTTGTCCTTCGCCGATGGTTCTTGGGTCGGATCCGACATCCCGACCAAGTTCTTCGCTCCTCCGATGATCTTCTCGGTCACCGTCGGCTCCTCGACGCCTGCCGACTTCTTCACTCCGTGGGCTGCGTCCTCGCTCTTACCCTTGACGGTGTCTGCACCGTTCGCCACCTTGGCCTTTGCCGTGTCTGCATCCGACGACACATTCAACTTGGTGGCTCTGGCTCCCTCCACGACCTTGTCCTTGGCTGCCGCCGCGTAGTCCGCGGCGGTGCTCTGCGCCGAGGCGAGGTCACTCTTGAGTCGTTCGTATCCAGACCACGCCGTTTCGCGCGTCGAGTTCATCATGTCGACGAGCGTCTCTTGAGTCGATCGCTTGGAATCGACAACCTTCGCCTTCCCCGAGCTCTCATACGACTTGGCCTCATCGGCTAGGCAGTTGAGCGACGTCATCATGTCGTTGACGGCCGTGCTGGCCCGGTTGACCATGTCGTCCGAGATGTCGTTACCCTTGGCGCGGAAGTCCTCGCTCATGCGCTTCATCTCGTCCACAGCGTTGTTGGCGTGCTGGATCTGCTGCTCCCACATGGTCTGTGCTGTCGCAGACAGCTGGTGTTCGTGGTCGTAGCCTGCGATCGTTGCCTTCAACTGTAGTCCCGACAGCAAGGCATGTCAGTGGCCATACAAACAAACTCCAGCAAGACACACAGTCGACGCACCGAGTCGAGGTAGCTCCGTGTCTGGTTGGCGCTGCGCGAGAGCCCTTCATGCAGCTTGTCGCGGCCCCTCGTGACATTCGATGTCGCGTTGGACTCGTTGGTCGGAGTGCAGGGCGTATTGCCGATCGAGGACTTGGTCGACGAGTTGGCTGGTTGGTCGGTATGTTGCTTGATGTGTGCACTAGCGCGTGAACTGTAGTCGTCGACTGGAGTGCAGGGCGTGTTGCTGCTGTTCGAAGACATGGTCGACGAGGTTGCTAGTTGGTCGGTTTGTTGCTGTGATTGTTCACTAGACGGCAAATGTTGAAGTGAGCTCGACGAACGACACCACCACACCGGCGTCGGACTCGGCGCTACCACCTCGCAGGTCTCAACACTTGCAAGTTCGACGTTTGGCCATCGCGTCCATTATCTGATGCGACAAGAGCGGTCACTAGCTGTGTCAACGGACGCGATATAATGGATGACCCACCCAGCAGCAGCCACCATATCTCACTTTCGCAGCTCGCGAACAATTTTAGACCCCCTTGAATGCACAAGCGAATAATTGCACCATGCTCCTGCGCGCTGGTGCGAAGGAACTTTTAGCAAATCCACAGCGACATCGAGTACCAAGATCCCAATGTTCTTTCTAATCACTGTCATCTTCGAGTGTGCTCATGATAGCTGAATGTCGCGGATGAGCTCGCACAGCTCGTCGTCGACGTAGGCGGGCAGTGCGGTCTTGCCGCGGCGCTTGCCAGCGTCCTGCAGCTGCTTGAGCGCCACGGTCTTGGTGTCCGGCGCTTCTTTCCGGATAAATACGACACTGTTGACATCTTGCTCGCTGGGACGCAGCACGAACACGGATGGGTCGCTGCCGCCGAACACCTTCTTGAGCCGCGCGAGGATCTGCTGGAACAACGCCGCGTCGCGGCACGACACGTTGAGCAGCAGCACGCCGCCGTCCGCGAGCAGGTTAAACGCATCCGTCAGGAATTTGTCGTCCACGAACGCCACGGGCGGACAGCTCATGCCGACACTGCGCTCCTTGGCATCGACGTCGACAATGAGCGAGTCAACACGCTCCCCCGAGGCCAAAGCCGCGCGCTCGGCCACGTACGCGAGGCCGTCGGCGATCACGACGTCCATGCGGTCGTCCCGCGTAAAGCCGAAGAACTTCTCCGCGACATCCACGATCGTCGGGTCCAGCTCGCACGCCATCATGTGGACGCTCGGGATGTTGTCGTGCACGTACTTGGCGAGGCAGCCGCCGCCGAGACCGATGAGCAGCGAGCGGTGCGTCGACCGGTCGGAGTGCGGCGCCAGCCATGCAGCGTGCAGCGCCGCGATCATGCCCTTGTGGTACTCGAACGCCAGGTACGACGAGTCGACAGTCGCCGCCAAGACGGCGGCAGCATCCGTGGCCTTCTTCTTCTTCTTGTTCTTCTTCTTCTTGCCGCCGGCGGTCTTGGCTGCTGAGCCTGCGGTGGCGGCCTCGAGACGCACTTCGCTCTGGATGACGTTCGTGTTGCTCAGGAACACGAGGCGTCGCAGGCGGTCGCCCGCATCGTCGACCTCCTCGATGAAGTAGGAGCCGCTGAGAGTGGACTGGCCCTGGTGCACAATGTTGCGCGCGCCGAGACCTTCCTCGACCGTCAGGTACGGGATCTTCTCGTTCGCGCCGAGCGTATCGGGTGCGAGCTCGAGGATCTTGGCGTTCAGCTCGTCCTGCACCTGCGCCGCGTTCTCAAACTGGTGACCGCGTCCGAGCGCCACAAGGATGAGGCGGCTGAAGCCCGCGCCACCCGCGAGCTCGGCCGCACCGTCCTCAGTCGCGAACATCCACTCGTGCTCTCGGCCCTGCGGGATGAGGAACACGGCGCAGCTGCCGTTCGGGCCGCGCATGCCCGCGTCCACGAGTCGCAGCGTGAACCGTGGCACGGGGTCGGCCGCGCCGGCCTCGGCGTCCGAGCTCGCGATCAGCTCGATGACCTCCTGCCGCCCGACCTGCAGCTTCTTGAGCGCGCCTTGCGTCATGGTGTACCACTGCTTCGCTTCGACCTCGTGTGTGAGCCAGTGCTGGCGCGCCGCGCCGCTCTCGTGCTCGAAGGGCTTGGCGTTGAACAGCGCCTTCTTGGCGGCGGCTGGGCGGCCGACGCACTTGGCCGCCGTCACCAGGAAGGGCACAAACGGTCTGCGCGCGTCGTGAGGCATCTCCTGCACGTTGACCGCCCAGTCGACGGCGCCGTCCTGGCCGCCAGCCGCGACGGCGTCCCACTGGCAGAAGAAGGAGAGCACGTGCCGCAGGATGAAGTCCTGCGCCATGGTCACGCAGCAGTAGCGGCCGCCGGGCGAGAGCACGCGCTGCACCTCGAGCAGCATCTTGGCGGCGTCGCCGATGATCTGCGGCGTGTCCTCCGCCATCAGCGCGTCGATCGCGCCCTTGTCCACCACCAGGTCGAACGCACCGGCCTCGAACGCGGCCATGTCCGTCATGTCCATGACGCGCCAGTCCAGCGCCGGGTGCTTGCGCCGCATCTCGTCGATCACGCGCTCGCTAAAGTCGACGCTGACCAGCGATGAGAAGCCGTCGGCCGCCAGCTGCGCGCTCAGCTCCGAGTTGCCGCAGCCCACCACCAGCACGCGGACCTGCGCCTTGAGCTTGGCGAGCATCGAGGCCGGCACGTCGGCCGGCAGCCCCAGCGCGGCGTGCAGGCCTCGCCGCAGCTGCGCGTACTCGCCGTACCATTCGAACGCGCGCTCGCTGCGCTTCTCGAAGAACGAGTCCCAGTACTCCTTCTTGCGGAAGTCCTCGTACTGGCGCGGCAGCAGCTCGCTCATGTTGGGCTCCCGATGCTAGCTCGCTTGGCGTCGATGGCTGCTTGTTGGATGGCCGTTGGCGTCGGTGATTGGCTTGTCCAGAACGAGTGAGCTGTCGATAATGCGAGGATTTTCGACACACCAGACTGAACCGAGTAACCGGACCGGTTCACCGCGCGGTATCGTGTGCTTCGTATTAATTTTAGCTTACCAATTTATGGCAAATCCTACAACGTCATATCAGGAACACATTACTTGTACGACGATACACAGTGGGTGGATCGTTGAGAGCGTTGTAATCGAACAGTGGACGGTGCGTGGGTTGCCTTCACCTCGACCAACCGGCGGTGAATCCCGAAGAAAGGCAGCCATCGACGCCCGAGCCTGCTCGACCGCCCGCGCGCGCCGCCTTGCCTCGCTCCCCCTTTACGCCACCTCCCCAGCACAGCCACCACCCGTGTGCATCTCCTCCCCGTCATGGCCGACAGCAACCAGCGTGCGTTCGATCTTCTCGCAGGCGCCGTGGGCCGTGCTGCAATGCCTAACTAACAGATCCGTCATGTGTGTCCAGCCAAGAAGTCGGGCGGCCTGAACCCCGGGGCCAAGACGTTCTCGTTCAACCCGACGGCGTCGTCCTGGTCGCCGTCGTTCGCGCCGCCTCCCCCTCCGCCGCCGCCGGCTGCCCCGGCCCCGCCAGCGTTCAACCCGGTGATGCCTGTGCCGAAGAAGGGCGGTGCCGCTGTGATTGGCGGCGCTTCTGCTGCTGCTCCTGCTCCTCCGGCCCCGGCTGCTGCTGCTACTCCTAGCAGTCCGAAGAAGGCGGCGCCTGCGCCAGCGGCGGAGGCCGACAAGGTCGCGGAGAAGGTGGAGAAGCTCGCGGTCGAGGACAAGGAGGAGGAGAAGAAGCCGGCGGCGGAAGCCGAGGCCGATGACGACGATGAGGAGGCGTTCGTGGAGGAGGCCGAGGTGACGGACGAAGACCCGCGCGAGCATCTGAACGTGGTGCTGATCGGCCACGTCGACGCCGGCAAGTCGACGCTCTCGGGTAACATCCTGTACCTGATGAACCAGGTGGACAAGCGTACGATCGAGCGCTTCGAGAAGGAGGCCAAGGCGCGCAACCGCGACAGCTGGTTCCTCGCGTACATTATGGACACGGGCGAGGAGGAGCGCGCGAAGGGCATCACGGTCGAAGTCGGCCGCGCTCACTTCGAGACGGACAGCCGCCGCTTCACGATCCTCGACGCGCCTGGCCACAAGAACTACGTGCCGAACATGATCCAGGGTGCGTCCCAGGCCGATGTGGGCATCCTCGTCATCTCGGCGCGGAAGGGCGAATTCGAGACGGGCTTTGAGCGCGGCGGCCAGACCCGTGAGCACGCCATGCTCGCCAAGACGCTCGGCATCAACAAGCTCGTCGTCGTGATCAACAAGATGGACGAGGCGAACTGGGCTCAGGAGCGGTACGACGAGTGCGTCAACAAGCTGCGTCCTTTCTTGCGCACGTGCGGCTTCGCTGTGAAGCGTGATGTGGCCTTCATCCCGATCGCGGCGCTCGGCGGCGACAATGTCAAGGACTCGCTCGACAAGAGCAAGGCTCCGTGGTACGACGGCGAGTCGCTGCTGAGCCACCTGGACACGATGCACATCCTTGGTCGCAACGCTGAAGGCGTGCTGCGCGTGCCGATCCTCGACCGCTACCAGGATCGCGGTACGGTTGCGATGGGCAAGGTCGAGTCGGGTGTGCTCAAGACTGGCCAGAAGGTGCTGCTGATGCCGACCAAGGCCACGGCGATCGTGAACCAGGTGTACATCAACGACGCTCCTGTGCATACGGCCAAGCCCGGTGAGAACGTGACGATCCGCATGTCGTGCGGTCTGGACGCTCTTCAGAAGGGGTTCGTTCTGTGCGGCGCCAAGGAGCCCGAGCCGCCTCGTGCTATCCACGCGTTCGCGGCCCAGATCGCGCTCGTCGACACGCTGGAGCACCGCCCGCTGCTCACGGCAGGCTACAAGTGCATCCTCCACATCCACACGGTGGCGCAGGAGTGCACGGTCGCGAAGCTGCTGCGTCCCATTGACCCGAAGACTGGCAAGCCGGTCAAGAAGCACATTACATTCATCAAGCAAAACCAGGCGGCCATCTGCCGTATCGAGGTCGAGCAGAGCATTACTATCGAGACGTTCGACCATCTGCCGCAGCTGGGTCGCCTGACGCTGCGCGACGAAGGCAAGACCATCGCTGTTGGTAAGGTTGTGCAGCTCGAGAAGCACTCGACTGAGTAAGCACGACGACGGTCGAGCGCTGCGACTGCTTTGGCCAATGCTGAGTCCCCGACTGAAAGCCTGCCACCATTGGCGATCGAGGCGCGAAGAACGGCGCGGTTAGACATGGGAAGAGCGATTGCTGCTAAGAGAAATGGTGGTTGGCTCTTCAGCAATGTGTGGAATGAAGACCAGGCTCAATTTGTTCACTCTGAACGAACAAGTCACGTCTACGTGCGTGTTACTTTTTTTCCTATTTTGATTGTACGAACCCACGGCTCTCGTGTCTCCGATCAGCGAGCGCTGTGCCATGGTAGACTAGTTGGACACGTCCATGGCAGTTCCCATCTTGTCGCGAGCGATGGCGAAGACAGCCACCAGCGACGCGAGCTGCAGGTCTTCGGTCGTGCCGTTCGCTAGCCGATGTTCGAGCTTGGCGAGCTCGTCGTACAGGTACATGCGACACCCCGGCGGGAGCTCCAGCTGCGTCGTGTACTGGTACACATCTTGCAAGATGTCGCTCGTGGCGTACCCCTTGAGCTTCTGCATCTCGGCGCACTTCTGCACAGCCGTAGGGTAGTTCTCGTTGAAGAGCCACTGGGTGATGGCCTCGATGTCCTTCGGGAGCGGGTTACCCGTGCACATGTACACACTCGTCTCGTCCACGACGTCATGAGCCATGGACGTCGCCTGCAGGATGTTGAGGATGCGGCGCATGTCGCCCTGGCCCAGTCGGAGCACGGCCTTGAAGCCATCCTCGGTCATATTCAGCCTATAAAAGCACCAAACACACATTCGTCATTTTGTCGCGTAGTGATTCGCATAGTCCTCGATTGCCACGCACTTTTCCAGGTCCGCAATGTGTTGGACGCGGTCCTTGACTTGGGCCTCGTTGAGCGGCGCGAACCGGAAGCGAGTGCACCGCGACTGCAGCGCCGGGATGATCTTGCTGACATAGTTGCAGATCAGACAGAAGCGCGCGTTCTTGGTGTACTTCTCGATCACTGCCAACGTCCGCGTCACTCGGTTAGATCCCCAGAATAGCTTGACGAATATCCTCGCGAAATGTGGAACACATACCTCGTCGCAGCGAGAACTGAGCGTCGTTGGTCATGGAGTCGGCTTCGTCCAGGATAATCAGCTTGACACCGTTGCTGCAGCGGTTACAGTCCGTCTAATCAGCCAGCAAGTCGACGCAGTCGATGAACACCCGGGATGCTCGTTACCTGAAGAGCTTCTTGGTGCCAGCAAATTCCTTGATCTGGTTGCGTACGACGTCAATACCGCGGTCGTCCGATGCGTTCAACTACGCGCGCCAATAACAGACAAGTCAGACACAGGACACAACATTGCAACTCTTCAGCGGGAGTCGCACCTCGAGCACCATCGAGCCGTAGTTCTTGCCGTACAGGCGACGAGCGGCCGCGATGATCATGGACGTCTTGCCAGTGCCAGGTGGCCCGTAGAACAGCAAGTGCGGCAGCTTCTGCGCGTCGATAAGCCGGTTGAGCGTCGAGATGATCTCCTGGTGCGCGATCAAGTCGTTCAGGCTCGACGGCCGGTACTTCTCGACCCACGGCCACGACTCGGTCGAGCGGTTGCGCGACGAAATGCCTTCGAACCTGCAGCATGCATCGTTGCAACACACCCGACACCCCGCCGCCGACGCAACCACGCACTGTTGGTTAGACGAACTAACGAAGCAGAGAGAGGGCCGACACGTACGCAGGTGCGTCGGTCGCGAGCTTCATCTCCTCGTCCACCATTTTGTGCTTCCCGCGTTTTTCGCTTGAGTGTTGGCGGGACTGCTCGGCGCTTTCCGTCGTGATTCGCGGAAATATGCATCCAAATTTGAGCGAATCGGTGGCCACACAAGGATGTGTTTTGACAAATCAGAGCGGTGGTGTCCCGCGAAAAAGACAAGGATTTTGTCCCTGTCTCAAAATGCAGCTCAATGTGGCAGGATATCGCATTGTGCAGTACTGTACAATGTCAAGTGTGAAATTTTAGTCGACATGGTGTATCGATTTAGTCGAGTTTGCGAATCGAAGAGGGTTTTCTTCCACCCCCGTCAAAGCTCGACCAAAGCGAGCTGGTGACAGAGTGTTGGTCACGAGTTCAACTCACCCCGAAAGCGGTCGCTGATCAGCAGCGCCATCATTACTGAACGCACCAAGCGACACGCAGAGAAGAAGAGGAAGAAGGAAGGAGAGGGAGCAGCCCCGAGCCACCGACGCCGACGATGAGCAGCAGCGACAGCCACGACGAGGAGCTGCAGAAGCTGCAGGAGCAGATCCACAAGGGCACGGAGGAGACCAAGACGTACCTTGCGTCGGTATGTTGTCTGGAGAAATGTTGGTTCAGCAGCGAGGCTTGCGATCTGACGGGTTGTGGGACGCGAGCAGCTCAAGGAGAAGCTCGCAGAGTACGATGAGCACTTCAAGGTGTCGGAGACGGCCACGTCGTACCTGCACGCCGGGATGGAGCGCGCGCACAACTCGGTTGACGAGGTATGTGGGGAGTGCAAAGCGCAACTGTGATGGCCATCCTTCTCACACCATGAACGATTTTGTATTGATTGTCCCCCCAGCTGCGCCACCTTGGCGAGTCGCTGAAGCAGCAGTCTCGCAACGGGTCGACGACGGTCGTGGAGGCGGCGAAAGCCTCGTTCACCAAGGTGCAGTCGGCGCTTGAGGCTCTCAAGGAGAGTGGACGAGCTTACGACCAGAAGTTCAAGGTATCGTGTGCTGGCGCCTTTACCGATCGCTCATGGCGGTGCTAACGACGTTTATGTACCAGTCGTCATTGAGCAGCTCGGTTCAGAGCGCCAAGGGAGGCATCACGAATGCGTCCTCGACGGTGTCGACGTCGATCGAGCATATCGTCGTCGCGACTCGCGAACGGAGCAGCTCGAGCTTCGAGCAGCTCAAGGATTACTTGTTCTCTGCGCAAAAGACGATCACGGACTCGGCTGCCTCGTATGGCCATGGTGCAGTTGGTAAGAGCAGCAGCATACCCGCTATTTGACGTTCGATCTGATCTCACAATCTTGCTGCTGAAGTTGTGGCAGGCGGGATGGTCACGACGGCGGAGCAACTGGATGAGCGGTACCGCGTGGTTGGCACGATTTCGGGAGCTGTCACCGCTGTGACGGAGAAGGTTGTGGGGCTGGACAAGGCGCTTGGTGTGTCGGAGACGGCGTACAAGGTGGACGAGAAAGTGAGCGGCGGAATTGGAGCCTCGCTTGTCAACAGAGGCATCGAACTAGTGAACAATTCGGTTGATTACGTGACCGGAGCGCTGCAGCAAGCGAAGGTGACGGCTGCTGAGGCGAACGGGACGCAAACCAGCGCTGTGAACGCGGACGAAGCTGCTGCTAGCGCGGATCAGGCAGACGCGAACGGAGTTGCTGCGAGCGCTGCTGATGCTGGCAAGGAGAAGGTGGCTGCCGTGAAGGAAGCATGATTGCCGCGACCCAGGACCCTCGGGCAATCGACTTTTACGTTCGATTTGGCCAATATTCTGTTCTCATTGCACACCTCGTTTCCTAGAGCTTGTATTGAGCGCCTCCACCTCAGTTCTCCATGTGCACCGTTCTGGATTTCGTAGCGCGAGGAGCGGCAGGATTTGCTATATCGACGCCTTTGCACTCAATTGAACGGTTTGAATCGCCTTGTTAAACATCTCGCAACGAACATTTTTGCAAAGTTCGATGTCGCATCGCGGTGCAAGTTACTATCTGCCAAAATTAGCATGACCGCTTCAGAGGCTAACAGGCCGAGAAACTAAGCGTCGTCGACTCTCGGCGTACTTCACCACGCTTGCGCGTTGCGTGCGCTTCAACCGTTGAGCGACTTATCCCCTATGAACTAACGCAGCCATCCTGCTCGGAACTCATTTCACGGACGCATCGGCGGCGACGCTACTGAATTCCGTGACCTCCAATGGCTCGAGGCAAGCGGCGATGGCTTCTGCAGCGACTCGTGCAGCGCTTTGGCGCGTTCCTGCGACGATCCGTCAAACGCCAAATGACCGGCGAGAGCCGACGACAGTGGATAGAGCGTAACCTTCAAGACTCCCAAGCCGGCGTATTCTACGACATCGCGCAGTGTTGTCTAAGGTGAGCTTGATATCACCACTGTTGTCATCATGGAGCTCATTGTGCTGCTCTGCATAGCCTCCTGATGGTTCAAGCAATCGTCAGACAAAACTGGACCAAGTCCAGCTACAGCCATGCCTCCAACTACTTCGCCATCGACATGATCAACCTCGTTGCCATTTCGTTCAATTTGGGGATACGGTGAGCACACTGCTCTAGTTTGTTTTTCCAGAGACACACGCACACACTAACCATTCGTGTTTGTCAAGGATATACTCGGCGAGCAACCGGCGGAACGCAATGCTTCGCCGTCTCTCGCTGATCGATATGGCGTGCTTGCTGCCACTCCTAGTCGAAGTGTCGACGACAGGCTCCAACACCAACAAATACCTGATGCGGCTGCTGCTGATCGTTCGGACCGCGAGACTCTTGCAATTGTACCGGTTGTTGCGGCTTGCCAAGTCAGCGAAGTCCCGTCAGGGTGCGCTCATTTTCCTTACGATTATGTGCATCATCGTATGCGGCGCCATTGCCATGCAAGTACGTCTCGCTGTGACGGTTGGAGGTATTGTCTCTGAATGGAATGGCCCTATTGACATTCTCTTCACCATTAGGCGATCGAATTTTGCGATCCAGAGTACACGGACGACCAGCCCTCGGAAACCGAGACTTGCCAAGACCTGTCGTTTGTCGACGCAGTCTACTTCGTCTGCATTACGATCGGCACAGTCGGGTACGACCAAGTTGCTGTAGATCAATCGGATGTTGACACTCACGGCGTTCCACCATGAATGGATGTAGATTCGGCGATGTCGCACCTCGATCAACCATGGGGAGAGCATTCGACATGGCGATGATAGTCTTCGCCGGTGTCCTGATCCCTGTGCAAATCAGCGGTTATTCGTCAATCCTGAGTCGTGAGGTAAGATCGAGTTGTCAACCTGTATCGTCAAGACATACACGAAAACCAATTCGACCCTCTCTGTTCGTGATACAGACCGCATTCGACAAGAAGTATACTCCGGAGCCTGGTGTCCAACACGTGGTTCTCTGCGGAGACATCGACCACGGCTCACTCTATTTCTTTCTGCACGACTGGCTCTACCGAGAGCGCGAAATCGGGCTCCGTCAGCAAGTGGTGATCCTTGCTCCGACGCTGCCAGCGCCAAACCTGAAGCGGATCCTGATCCGACGCGAGTACGAGCAACGCGTGATTTATCTACAGGGATCCGCCATGGTGGCTGCCGATCTTCAGCGCGCTAGTTCTTCGACCGCCGACCGCTGCTTCGTCATGGTCAAGAAGCACAGTTACTCGCTTGATCAAAACGATACTTCGGCGAACTTGATCACGTGCTCGGTGCGGAAAAACAACAAGCGCGGTAAGGAGGAGCAGCTCGTTGGTAGAACTTGGACTTGTAACTCACGAGTGGGTGGATGTCAGTGCCTCTGTATGTGCAGGTCTCCAAACTTGACAACATCCACCACGTTCAAATATCAGGGGCGTCGTCCGTGGTGTGTTTAGAGCAGATTCGGCTCGCAATGTTCGGCAAGTCCTTGTGGATTCGTGGCCTGAACGCCTTCGTAAGCAATCTCGTGCTGCGATACAACGTCGCCGAGGACAGCAGGCAAGCTTGAATCGTTTTGCATGACGGCGAGGCGCTCGAACTCATGTTGTGCTCTTCCAGGGGTCATTGGATGTCGGACTATTTGATCGGCTGCGGACAGCAAATCTATGAGGCGAGCATCCCTCAATTCCTGCTCACGATGCACTCTTTCCGAGTCCTCGCGCTACTCATCTACCGCGAGTTCGGCGTTCCTCTCGTCGGCGTGCGCACGACCGTCGACACTGTTACAGTCTATCCTGTCGACGAGCTACTTACAGACGTCAGTTTCCAGAGCGTTTTCTTCATCGGGAAGTCCCGGGAGACGGTCGCCAAGATTGAGAAAATGACCACTGCGCTGTTCACCAAACACCCCGATATTTGCCAGAACCTGACCGGACACGCCAACAAGAGCAGTCGCACGGTCGTGGGTATCCTCAACACCATCGAGGGGAAGATCCCATTCCGGAAGTTCTCCATCCTTGTTGGGGACAGCAGCCGCGCCTCGATACCTCGCATCTTTCGCATATCTGAGGCTGCATCGGTTCTCTCGCCACGCACGGCCAACAAGGCAAAAGGGTTCGGGAACGAGAAAGTGACACCGATGAACAGCGAGGATTTTGGTGGGATGGACAGTTGCAGACTTGGAGCAGACGTACATCATGCCAGTGTCGTCAATACTATACCCGCGTTGAAAACTCGGCTGAGCAACCGCCTGCCAGACGAGGATGAAGACGAGTCCTACCGAAGACGGAAATCATCACTCTTACCAGTAATCGCATTGAGCCCCGCCGAGTTGATCAAGAGAGCCACGAGTCCTCCAAGCAGTCGGTCGTCTCGGGAACCACAGATGAGGCCGCTGTCAAGCCGATCCGCGATGAGTGGACGAAGTAGTCGAGAACCGCGGAGCAGCCGAGAACCGCAGAGTGGACGAGAGCCACGGAGCAGTCGTGAACCACGGAGCAGTCGTGAACCACAGAGCGGACGAGAAGCATTGGGTGGACAAGAACCTGTGAGCGAACAAGGGCCAAATGACACAGACGAGAGCTCGGATGTCCAGATCGTCAAGCACAGGCGGCTCGAGAACGGGTTGAACGGCGGTGAAGTCGAAGACTTTCAATCGAATGGTTCGTCAGCGGAAGGCATTGGGACCAAACCAAAAGCTAAATCATTCAGACGGAAAGACAATTGGAGGGCTCAGCTGTCGCTCCATCGGCCATCGATCATAGCTGCCGCGAAGTTGACTGCCATTCACATGCGACGTCTGACTGAGGGGATGACGATGCCGTGTGGTCCTCCGCCGAGCGACACGGTCAACCATTTCGTGGTCTGTGGGACGCCAAGCAGCTACCCCGAGTTCCTGACGAACTTGTCGGATCTTGACGAAACGTATCATGCTGTCGTATTTGTGACTCCGCGGCAGCTGACGGAGCGAGATATCGAGATCTCACGGATAGACAAAAAGGTCTACTTCGTCCAGGGTTCTCCGGTCAGCACAGCGGTGTTTCACGAGGCTCGAATGCTGTTCGCGAAGAGTATCTTGATCCTCTCCTACTGCGGTGACGAGTTCGACGACGAGAATGAGGACGAGGCCGAAACCAACGATGAGAACATGGCCGACGTAGACGCGATTACGACCCATCGATTCGTGAGTGAGGCGTTGCAAAACGAGTTGGCTTGCGCACGGCAGGCCAAGACCGCCGACCTGTTACCCCCAACGCCGTACATTGTGACGGAGATGATTCGTCCGAGCAATGTGAAGTTCCTGAGCGACAGCAACACCTCACGCTTCGACGAAAATGCTGCAGAAAACCAGCAGCGTTGTCGCGAACTGGTTCGCGAAACAAAGTGTCTTGACGAGTCTCTGCTGAGTCCGCTGTTCGCGTCAGGCCACATCTTCTTCTCCAACATCGTCGATGCCTTGATGGGGGCTAGCGGCCAGCAACCCGCGGTCATAGGTCTTCTCACGCAGCTCATCATCAGCGGCACCATGAGCATGAACCACCAAGATCGAGATATGAGGTCTCGACACCGCCTTGTTCAGATTCCGGCGCCGTCGAGCTACCACTTCCGGCCGTACGCACTCATGGTCGAAGGGTTACTCCTCAGCGAGGTATGCGCCATGGCTCCATTTGTGTACTGAGATCCCTATTGCTAACGGAGCTTGCCGTGACAAACAGGGGATTATTGTTCTTGGCCTGTTTCGGTCCGGAAACACTGCCTCGTCACCGTCGTTCGTGTTCACCAATCCTCCACCCGACGAGCTCGTGAGTCCACAAGATCTGATTTTCCTGATCAGTTGAGAATTGGACCATCGACTCGCAGTTGGCAAACAACACCATCGCTTCCGAAGCGCAATTCATTCTCAAAGTGTCAAGCAGCAGAAATCTTTCCGTCCCAGAGCAATCAACGCATCGCCCAACGAGGACCATCGAAGGCCGAGCACCTGGAAGCCATCTGCAGCAAGACGCGGGTGAAGTCACATCACTGAACTAGTTGATGCAAAGGCACAAGGGGACTTACCGACGGGGATGTCGACCCAGGATATACCGGCAGTAGACCACATGTGGACGCGGTTTTCTGCCGAGCAGAGAGCCAGGCGTGCGTTAACGGGGTCCCACTGCAGGTTGCGCACGGGCTGCATGAGTGAAATGACAGAGTGGAGCTTCAGAGTCTCGGCATTCCATATCCAAACGTTGTGCGGCATCTGGTCGCTCTTGGTTGCGATGAAGACCGAGTCGGCGCTCCAGACAGCGCGGCTGATGCCAATTTTGGGGTTTTCCTTCCTATCGAACCGCACGAATGAGTCCAAGACCAAGCAAGTGCAAACCGATGGGAATGACGCTCACAGAGGATCGGACGCGACGGTCATAACGGAGAATGGGGGCTCCCGCACCACAAAGCAGACGTCACGAGCGCGCTTCCCACCTGCAGCCTGTGCGGCGGCCGAGGCTGCTCGAAGCGAGTTGGACAGCAGCGATGAGCTTTGCTGGGAGATCTGGATGCGTTTTCCATGCGGTCTCTCGAGCACTTGAGCGTCCGCAAAGTGCTCCTCGTACTCGACCTATCCACCCAAGGACGCATTGTCAGCCGCGATTAATGCAAGAATGGTTGCCTGATATGTCGTACGGCGTCCTGGTTAACGCGCGTGAGCGTCACGGATAGGGTCTCGTGATCGAAATCGGCAACTGGCTTCCAGTTGAGGTGGCCAAGCACACGAAGGTGGTCGTCATAGCTACCGAGCGCAAGGAAGTGTCCGGATGGAGACCAAGACATACTCCGAAGACCCAGCGCGTTGTCGTACGCCTGGACACGACAGAACCAAGTTCAGTCATCCCACAATCAACAGACAGTTCCAAGACGCTCCACACCTTGTAGTTGGCCAGCAATTCGCCTGCGGGGGAGTAGACGAGCACACGAAACTCGAGATTGCTGTCTCGAACGGCGATGGCGCTGGAAGGCAAAGCCGCGTTGAAGTCAGTTGACACAACAAGTCAATCGCTGGCTCAAGACCACGGAAACGTACGCGTTGTCGGGGGACCACGCGATCTCGGCGCAGTCGTAGCTGTCAATCGGGAAGTGAGCCGCGAGCTCCCACGTCTCGCAGCTGTAGACGCCGATAAAATCCTGCACGCATGCAACTAGATATTGAAGCCACTGCCAATCACCTTCACCTTCGCAACAAGATAGCTAGTTACCTTGCACTCATGACGCTCGGCGACCGCGAGGAACTCCCCGTCGGACGAGAAGACCATCCCGTCCGCCGCCAGCTTCGGGCTGCGCAGCACGCACTGCGCGGTCGGATCGGCGAGCGACCACACGGTGGCGTGCAGCTGGAAGTCGGCGACGGTGATCAAATGGCGCGAGTCGGGAGCCCACAGCGCGGCGACGAGGCCCGCGACGCCCTCGCTGATGCGCGCGCTCCAGCTCGGGTCGACCACCGACCAGACCTGCACGACCGCGCGCTTGTACATGGCGACGACCACGAGCTGCGAGTCGGGCGACCAGAGCACGGCCTGGATCGAGTCCGGCGCCGTGAACTGCTGCGTGATCTGCAGCGTGCGGCGCTCGCGCACCGCCACGCGGTTGCCGCTCGCCACCGCCACGAAGCGGCCGCAGGGCGACCACTGCGCCATTCCCAGGCTCACGCGCAGCAGCGCCGACACCTCCGCGCTGGCATCCGCCTCGCCGCCTTCCTGCTGCTGCATGTTGCTGGAATAGAAGAGCTCGACACTGGGACGATACCGAATTTTGCACGATCGAGAGCCGAAAAGACTACTAAAACCAGGCAAATTGTCCGAAACTGAGGTTCATTGGCGCTAATATAAATCTTGACGACCGAAATTAGTGTGGTAATGCCGGTTCCAACCACAGCGACGCCTGCATTTTGAAAAGCAGCAATGGCGGAGCGCATCTCGGCAGCCGAGTTCGAGCGGCAGGCGAACGAGTACACGCTCGAGGCGGTGCAGCAGCTCAACGCGGCGGTGCGCGCGGCGCCGGAGATCGGAGCGCGCTCCGATTTCTTCGCGAACCCCGAGAACGTCGAGCAGGGGCTGCCGGTGTTCCAGGGCAAGCACACGCGGTTCGTGTACGACGAGGACGAGGAGGAGATCGTCGGCGCCGTGGACGTGACGGAGCAGGCGCTGGCGAGCGGCCCGCGTGTTCGGACGGTCGCGGAGCTGGACGCCGACATTGAAGACTCAGAGGAGGCTGAGGAGGAGGAGGAAGAAGAGGAAGAAGAGGAGGAGGAGGAGTACGAGGACGACGCGGGCGTGGCCAACGAGTTCTACGAGGCGGAGGACGAGGACGAGGCCATGGACGAACACGAGCGCGTCGAGGCCATGCTGCAGGACGTCGAGATGGAGCTCGCGGCGGTGGCGCTGGACCAGCAGCAGCTGCTCGCGCGCGCGGCCGCCGCGACGTCAGCTGCAAGGCCGGCGTCGACCTGAGGCGCCGCTCAAACCGTGTACTCTTTTGACGTGGAAGACCGCCGTCGCCACTGCTGGTGGGCAAGGATTTTGCATAGCCTAAATAGACCTTTTTTCATAGTTTACTGCAGCGTGTGGCATCGCGGTGATGGACGACGCTCTAAATAGCCGCCTCGATCACAGCCATTGCTGATCGTCCTTGCTCCGCTTGTTTGCTATACATAGCCGGCAAGCTTCATGGGCCAGAGGTTTCCCAAGACGCGAGGCTGCTTCCGCGCCTGGGTCCTAATTTTAAACGCTTTGAGCGCTATGCACGGACCGGCGGCGGCGTTGGGGTAGTTATGAGCTGTTCACTTTGCTTTCTCGCGACCGCGGGCGGGAGTTCATCGTCGTCACAAAGGAGTCGGGAGGCGCAGCATCAGCACGGGGAGCCATGGCCAAGCGCCACCAGAATGAGATCGCCAAGCTCATGCTCGTGCTCGAGAAGGGCAACAAGGACATGCGCGAGATCGCCATCGACGATATCATCTCGAACCCCATCTCGTGCGGCTACCTGCTCGACTACTGCCAGAAGAGCGTACGTGTGCACTTTGCCATCGCCACCCCTAACGCCTTCGTGAACTAACCCGTCGCTGCTGCTCGATAGTACTGCGCCGAGAACCTCAACTTCTTCATGGCCGTGGACAAGTTCAAGGACGAGTGCGGGCTGCTCGACTTCCGTGACCCCGAGTCGGTCACGACGTGCAAGGAGATGGCCGACCAGATCTGGGCCGACTTTCTGTCGCTCAACTCGCCGAACGAGGTGAGCCTGCCGTCCGAGGACCGTGCCGAGACGATGGAGCGCATGAAGGCGCCGGGAGAGCACCGCGGCAAGCTCTTCGACGTGGCCATCCAGGACGCAATCAAAACGCTGCAGCGCGACACGCTCATGCGCTTCCTCAAGTCGCCGCAGTACATCGAGATGGCCGCCAAGGTGACCCAGGTGAGCGAGCTGCTCGCCAAGAAGGCACTCGAGGCCGACGGCGCCTACCAGGTTGACGCGCCGGCCCGGACGACGCTCGTCGAGGACAAGCTGGCCAAGGAGTTCTCGCTCGACGACATCCTCAACGACAAGATCCTCTTCACCGAGATGCTCGACTACCTCGAGAAGCGTACGTTTGTTGATCATTGTACTGCCTGCCTGCACGGTTTTGAGGCTGACGATGGATTGCGTGACCTGACCGACTGACAGTTTTCAAGGCCGAGAACCTCAAATGCGCGCGGCAGATCCGGCGGTTCGAGGAGCTAGCGCTCGAGAAAAAGGCCGACGACCTTAAGGACTTTGCCTGGAACGTCTACCTCTTCTTCATCGCACCCGGTTCGCCCTACGAGGTCTCGTGCACCAACCTGGACCGCAAGTCTGTGCAGCTGCGACTCGGGTGCCCCATCAAGTCCATGTTCGAGCCCATCCGCGAGAACACGATACTCGTGCTCAAGCAGGACCACAAGGCCTTCTGCGCGCAGCTGCAGCCCAAGACGCTCAAGGAGCGGCTCAAGGCCGAGCGCACGGGCACCACGGGCGGCAAGTCCGGCGGCGGCTTCCTCTCCAAGATCAAGGTCTTCAAGTAGGCTGCAAAGCGTCGGTCGCGGACATGACGCGCCGCGCTTTCTATCAAATCCACCTTCCGCTCAGGATATCAAAGGTTATGAATAGATACCAATTCTAATGATTGCGATCCGCCATTTTAGCCTTGCATCGAGATATAGAGGCCATCAAACCTCCGCAGCGGCGAACCATGAGCCAAGCGACACTGGAGCTCGATTGAGCCTTAGCAGGCTGGTGTCACCCGACAACCCACTGCCATTCGACTCGCGCACTGTTAGGTGCCGCATCGGCTGCTTGAGCTCATTGACCGCCCGTGGGTAGTAGGCTAGGCTGTCGATCGTGCTGCTCAGGCCGCCCATTACCTTGGTGTTAGCCTATCGATCCGACTCGACGCTAATACGTTCCAACTGCAGAGCTGCAAGCTCGATGAGGGAGAGGAGCAACGAGCGTGGATGGTCCGACGGGGCATCACCTTGACGTGACCTGCACCGACGTGAGCCATACTCCCCTTCATGTCTTGGGACACCGGTGTGAAGAACACGGACTCGCAAGGTGTGCCTGCACGGGTGGGCGGCGGTGAGACACTTCCTACTAGTCGTCAACCATTATCTGGAAGTTCCACCGATCGCGTCCAGAAAGCGCGACACCTCGAGGCGCTTTCGTCCACCTCGCTAAGCAGATTGTCGACGGAAGAAGCCTTCCGAATTCGCAGTTGATGTTCGCGACCTGCGAAAATGACAAACCGGGTCCTCCCACCCACGACCGTAAAAAGTCGTCAATCCCCGTCGCATCTTCGTGGTGGACGCACGGATCTCCGGCGCACCCGCCCGTTGGAGTTTGAGACCCGCGCCATCGTCAATTTCGCTTCCGGCATCGAAAGCTCATTCTACCAGTTGCACTGAAGCACACAAGCGAACGACAAAGCAAGCACGCGAACCGACTGACCGACCATGAGTTCGTCTAACTCATCACTCAGCCAATCGTCTAGTCTCTCCGCGCACAGCCCCAACGCTCGCGAGCAGCTCTACGAAGGGCTCTCGCGCAGCGCCGACCAGACGGCCAGCTACCTCAACTCAGTGCGTTCCTTGTAGTTAGACTGGACCCATTCGATACCGATGAGATTGACTCTTGACGCGCTGTTGCTGCGACCTACCTGTAGCTTCAACAAGCGATCGCTGGTTACAACCACGATCACAAGTTGTCGGAGTCAGCGTCGGCCACCTGGGACCGGGAGATCAAGCGCGCGAACCATGCCGTCGAAGACATGAGGCGCATGAGCGAGGACTTCCGCTCCAAGGGGAACGACGTCTCGGATGATATGGTCAACAGCGCCAGCACGGCCGTCAACGATATGATGACGACACTGAACGGTCTCTCTGAGCGGGCCAAGACGTACGAGAACCCTTCGGGCACGTCGACCACACAGAAGATCAAAGAGCAGGCCATTGGCGCCAAGGAATCGACGCAACAGTCTCTCGTCAACATGATGAATTCAACGAAGGAGACCGCGTGGTCCGGATATGATCGACTCAAGAGGGATCTCATGTCGGCACAGAACACGGCTGCGTCATACGCCACCAGCTACAAGAACAAGGTCGTGGAAGGCGCCACAGCCGCCAAGGCGAACGTTATGTCGGGTGCAGACACGGCAGCAACCAAGGCATCGGAGAGTGCGCAAACCGCGAAGGACAAGGTCGTGGAAGGCGCCACGGCTGTCAAAGCGAATGTAATGTCGGGTGCAAACACGGCAACAACCAAGGCATCGGATGGTGCGCAAACCGCGAAGAACAAGGTGGCAGACAGCGCCACAGCTGCCAAGCTGAATGCAGAGTCTGGTGCAGACACGGCGAAGGCCAAGGCATCGGATGGTGCGCAAACCGTGAAGGACAAGGTTGTGGAAGGAGCCAGAGCCACCAAGTTGAATGTATCGTCGAATGCAGACACGGCAAGGGCCAAGGTGGCGGACGGTGCAGACACCGCCAGGGGTAAGAGCGAGGACGCAGCTCACGGAGTGAAGAAGTCGGCAGGGATCGAGGAGCCGACGATGACCGAGAAGATCATCGGAGGAGCGAAGAACTTGGTCGGGATGTCGGATCCGACCCAAGAACCATCGGCGAAGGACAAGATGGTTGGTGGCGCCAAGGACATGAAGGACTCTGCCAAGTCGAAGGCTCAGGACGCGACTCACGAGACCAAGAAAACGGCAGGGATCGAGGAACCGACGATGACGGAGAAGATTGTCGGCGGAGCCAAGAACCTCGTGGGGATGTCGGATCCGACTGAAGAGCCATCGACGACGGACAAGGTCGTGGGCGGAGCCAAGGATATGAAGGATAGTGCCAAGTCGAAGGCTCAAGATGCGACTCACGAAACGAAGAAGTCGGCAGGGATCGAGGAACCGACGATGACGGAGAAGATCGTCGGTGGAGCGAAGAACCTCGTGGGGATGTCAGATCCGACCCAGGAACCATCGACGACGGACAAGATGGTGGGCGGAGCCAAGGACATGAAGGATTCTGCCAAGGCGAAGACCGATGATGCGGCCCACGGAGCGAAGAAGTCGGTTGGCGTGGAGGAGCCGACGATGACGGAGAAGGCCAAGAATGCTCTCAACAGCTCGCTGGACTACGTGACCGACACGATGCAGGGCTGGAAGGTGGAGTCGACGTCCGGCGCGACTCCCACCGACAAGAGGCACTCGATCACGTCTGACTCGCCGGCCACGGCGTTGCATCCGTGAGCACGTCGACTGAGCCCTCGTCTCGGCTAGTCAATGTATGATGCATATGACAAGACGGTTGATGCATTTGTTTAATGGATTTCATATTCTCTTGCTTGCTTGGTCATCCATTCGCTACGAGTCTCTTGTGATATGGAACGCAATGCTTGACGCGACTCATCCCTATGCTTGCTGCTCAACCATCTTCAATGAACGACTTGTATGTTGAAGGTGAAATGGCTACATTCAAATTTGAATACCACACTGAAAATGGCAATGCTATGTGGACGCTTTTGCCGGCGAACACTCATCTTGTGATGCGCATGTGAACTAGTGGCATCCATGGCGGGCAATAGATATTACTGGTTGCCAAGAACCTCCGACAGCTGAGCATGCCTTCGACGACAGGTTTACTGGCTTCGTAGAGTTGATAGAAGCACTCAGCGGGGTTCTAGGATGATAACAATGACGGAATGTCTCGCCCTGCAGTGAAGAGTCGTTCTTGCACCAGACCGACATGCTTGTTGGGTGATTGTGGTCGCGGGTACTGTCGCAACCGTGCACTCCAAAGGTGTCAACGGGAGAATCGCGGCGGTGTTTCTCTCGTGTCGCGTTTCGAATCATTTCGCTGAACCGCAGCCAGCAAAAGTCCAACCAATACAGCGATTTAGTTGGCGTCCATGACGGTGCGACGCTTCGTTAATCGAACAACTTCATCGGCTTCAACACACATCTTTGGTAAAGGATGCACCCAACACAACCTTCACGACCGAGCATTTCGCAGACGTACTGCCAGCCATCCTTCGGCAGCGGAGTTCATTCCAACATTTGCACTCCAGCACGCATCCAAGCAACTGAACAACCAACCGACCAACCAACCGATTTGTCATGGCCACCATCGGCGACGCTAGCGATTACAACCACGGCCTCTCGGGCCACCACGGTCACGGCTCGCATGGCTCCAGCACTAGCCCCAGCGCGCGCGACAAGCTCTACGAAGGGCTCTCGCGCAGCGCCGACCAGACGACCAGCTACCTCGACTCGGTGCGTTCCTACAGTTAAATTGGGTTCATCACGATGCCGCCAACTCTCATTCTGACGCTGCTATGTATGGACTGCAGTTGAAGGCAACGATCGCCGGCTACGACCGCGAGCACAAGCTGTCAGACTCGGCGGCGGCCACATGGGACCAGGAGATCCAACGCGCGAGCCGTGCCGTCGACGACATGAAGCGCATGAGCGAGGACTTCCGCTCCAAGGGGAATGACGTCTCGGACGATATGGTCAACAGCGCCAGCACAGCCGTCGATGACATGATGAAGAACCTCAATGGCCTCGCCGACCGGGTCAACTCGTACGAGCACTCGTCGACTCCAGCGGGTCACCCTTCCAAGACCGACAAGATGAAGATCAAGGCCGAGAAGGTTAAGGAGAAGCTGTTCGGCCCCAAGCACTCGACGCAAGACTCCCTCGTCGACACGATGAACTCGACACGCGAGACGACGTGGTCGGGATACGATCAGCTCAAGAGGGAACTCACGTCGGCACGGAACACGGCCGCGACACACGCCACCAATGCCAAGGACAAGCTCGTGGAAGGTGCTCAGACCGTCAAGTCGAATGTGGCATCGGGTGTGGATAAGGCAAAGACTAAGGCATCGGAGGGTGCGGACAAAGTCAAGGGTAAGAGCGAGGACGCGGCTCACAAAACCAAAAAGTCAGCGGGCATCGAGGAGCCAACGATGGGGGAGAAATTTACCGACGGAACGAAGAACCTGGTGGGAGCCTCAAACCCGACTGAGGAGCCATCGACGAAGGACAAGATTGTAGGTGGAGCCCAGGATATGAAGGATACTACCAAGTCGAAGGCTCAAGATGCGACTCACGAAACGAAGAAGACGGCGGGTGTGGAGGAACCGACAATGACGGAGAAGATTGTGGGAGGAGCCAAGAACTTGATGGGAATGTCGGAAGAGCCGTCAACGACGGACAAGGCCGTTGGCGGTGCCAAGGACGCGAAGGATACTACCAAGGCGAAGGCTCAGGACGCGACCCACGAGACCAAGAAGACGGCAGGGATCGAGGAGCCGACGATGACCGAGAAGATCATCGGAGGAGCGAAGAACTTGGTCGGGATGTCGGATCCGACCCAGGAGCCATCGACGACAGACAAGGTGGTCGGCAGCGCCAAGGACACGAAGGACTCTGCCAAGTCGAAGGCTCAGGACGCGACTCACGAGACCAAGAAAACGGCAGGGATCGAGGAGCCAACGATGACGGAGAAGATTGTCGGCGGAGCCAAGAACCTCGTGGGGATGTCGGATCCGACTGAAGAGCCATCGACGACGGACAAAGTGGTCGGCAGCGCCAAGGACGCGAAGGATACTACCAAGGCGAAGGCTCAAGATGCGACTCACGAAACGAAGAAGTCGGCAGGGATCGAGGAACCGACGATGACGGAGAAGATCGTCGGTGGAGCGAAGAACCTCGTGGGGATGTCAGATCCGACCCAGGAACCATCGACGACGGACAAGATGGTGGGCGGAGCCAAGGACATGAAGGATTCTGCCAAGGCGAAGACCGATGATGCGGCCCACGGAGCGAAGAAGTCGGTTGGCGTGGAGGAGCCGACGATGACGGAGAAGGCCAAGAATGCTCTCAACAGCTCGCTGGACTACGTGGCCGACACGCTACATGGCTGGAAGGTGGAGTCGACGTCCGGCGCGACTCCCACCGACAAGAGGCACTCGATCACGTCTGACTCGCCGGTCTCCGCGTTGCATCCGTGAGCGGAGCGCCACAGCCTGCACGAAAGCGACTAAGCTAGTCAGTTGCATATCTATCACCTGCATGTTTCGGTCGACTTTGAGTCGCAGTGCAGCCTAGAAAGAAGATAACGTTCATTACACATCACTTCTGTCAGCATCAAACTGTGATGCATGTCACGCCCTACACTAGTGTTTTGAAACTCAATGCGGTGTGATCCCGCACCACCGATCCAACCTTGATTGGCGGTCCAGTGTAGCACTTGTTGGCATTGACAACGGATGCAGTGACGTCGCAGCTGGCCATTCGGGCAGTGCGAAAGCGTTCTCCTCGCTGTGACAATGTGGATAATGGAACGACAGCAAGTTTCGATTGACGTGTCGGATTTGGTGCGGCAGTGGCTGCACTTGGATGTTGTTCTGCGATCTGAACCGTGCGATACGGATGGCACCTTCCAAGCCGCGATTCCGGCCGTTCTCAGGCGAACAAAGGGTCGGCCAAGCGGTGGCATCCCCATTCGAGCCTTCAACTTCATCTTGGGGCGTCCAAATTCCTCACTCACTGACTGCAGGTGTTTGTATGTTTTAAATATGGTGGCAGTTGACGTCCAGATCCACCCACCATCATCCGACCGTTGACATGACGCATGGGCATCCTGTCGCATCGATAGTGGGCGGCGACTGCTGCCGAACAATGTCACCGATTGAAGCTGCGTCTCTGATTGTCAACCCTCTCGGTGCCGCCGTCGTGCAGCCGGATGGTCATTCCAACATTTGCACTCAAGCAAGCAGAGCGAACCAACCAACCAACCAAGCGAACCAACCAACCGACTGAACGGCCATGCTCTCGCACCACAACAAGCACGGTCACGATAACCAAGGTACCACCGCAATGGACAACACCACTTCTGGCACCTCGGGACAGGGTCACTCCCCCATTGACAAGAACCCCGCAGAATTCAACCAGACTGGCAACGACAACTACAACAAGGGATATGCCCAGACTGGCAATGACAACTACGGCAAGGGGTATGACCAGACTGGCAACGCCAACTACGGTGCGAGAGACAACCAGTCTGGCAATGACAACTACGGCACGGGAAATGACCAATATGGCAATGACAATGACAACTACGACACGGCAGGTGACCACAATGCGAACCATGGCAACCCTGGGACGCACGGTCACCACACCAAAATGTCTGGGTACACCCCTGTCGGCCCGGTTCGACGCAGCAAGCTGTACAAGGGGCTCGCGCGCAGTTCCAACGAGACGACCAGCTACCTCGACTCGGTGCGTTCGTCGCTCTCGACTCTTTGAACTAATTTGCTGACTCCTAGCTTGATGTTGCTGACATGAAATGCAGCTGAACGCGGTGATCGTCAACAACGAGCACAAGCACAAGCACAAGCACAAGAACACAGACGTGGATACGCCAACCCAAGATCGACTGATCAAGCGCACCACGGATCACGCCAACGAGGTAGGCGACTGACGTCTCGATCTCATTTCGCAAGACTTGTACGAATGACACCTTTCGTCGCCTTGCAGATGAAGCGCTTGAGCGAAGCATTCCGTGGCAAGGGCAGCGACGTGTCGGACAGCGATATCAACGAGGCCAACCATCTTGTCGAAGACACGATGACGACGGTTCGCCGACTTGCCGAGGCGACCAGATCGTACGAGACCTCGGTCGACGCGCAGACGCACCCGTCAACTGGCGAGAAGGTCAAGCTCAAGGTCGACAAGGTCAAGGAAAAGGTCTTCGGCGTCGAGCACGTCTCGCAAAAGTCGCTGGTCGAGATGATGCACATGGCTCGCCAGAATGCGTGGAACGGCTACCAGCAGCTTGAGGACGAGCTCAACTCGGTGGGAGCGACCAAGCCGTCGATGTCCGAGAGGGCCTCCCGCGCGCTCCATCATCCGAAGCACCGCGGTTCCGGCACCGCACACGGCATTAAGGAGAAGGTGAAGCACCCGACCGGCCATAAGCACACGCCCAAGGCGGACCCAGTCGGGACGCAACCGTGAGCCCATGATCAACGAAGCCGCCGCACGAGATGGACGAAGCCGCGGCGAGCGACTTGAACCGCGTTTTGCATGGCTCGGCGGTCCGAGCCTCACTGAGGTCCGGAGCGTCGACGTAGATATTCAAACAAACATGTTGTTTCCACTTTTGTTCATTCGGATTGTGTTGCGGTGCTGCCAATGCTGGACCGAGCCGAATCAGCATAGCTCACCAGCGTACAATTGATCTACTGCCTAGATGATCACGATAAACACTCTATCATCACTGAACGACTTTTTCTGTCGAGCTCCATTATGCGAGGCTTCGTTGCAAGCTTTCAAAGCCAGCAGACAGGTCGACAGATCCTGGACCCGCCACCAGTGCATGGTAGAGGACATGGTAAGGCTTGTGTCGACATTCAGTTCACATGATCCTGTCGATATCGTGTCGACAGGCTGTCTGGTTGCCCGTTCGTAAACCCACTCAGCGAATGCGATACGGCGGTATATCGCATTCGAGAGAACTCGTCGCAGCGCCAACTTGGAGCTGTGCAGAGCATTAGCGTTCAACTCGGGCCGTCGGCCTTCGAGGTTGAAGTTCCCAAGGCTGGTGGTCAAGGTTGCTGCAAATGTTCGCAAACTAAAGTGGAGGATGGCTGATATTCCGACTCAGCCACTACAGCGCGACGCGACGCGACCGTTGACTGCCAGCACGGCGATTCTGTCGCATCGATAATGGGCGACAACTCGCAGTAAAATCTGCAGCCGGTACAACCAGAACACCAAATCGCTGGCTCGTGGCCACCAACACCACCGTGATCTTTCGCGCCAGAGCTCATTCTCGTATCTGCTAGCAAGCACTCGCATCCAACTGACCAATCAACTCAACGCCATGTTCAAGCACGGCAACCAGTCTACCACAGCTCCGCACGGCGACTCCAGGATGGAGGACGACGCCAGGATGCAAGATGACGCCAGGATGCAGGACGATTCCAGGATCCATGGCGGCGCTGGGATGCATGACGACGCCAGGATGCAGGACGACTCCAGAATGCAGGACGACGGTGGGATGCAGGACTACACCAGGATGCCTGAGAACAACACGAAGCACGATCGAACGGGGATGCATGGAAACCCAGCAGCGCACGATCACCACCACTCTAAGCACGCCGGGAACGACACCACACCCGAGTCGAGTCGACGTGACAAGCTGCACAAGGAGTTGTCACGCAGCGCCAACCAGACGTCCGATTACCTCGACTCGGTATGTTGCTCGGAATTGTCAAGGACGACGTCTTGCCTGCAGTACTGATTATTGAGTCGATGTGGAATTGCAGTTGAAGGCGGCGGTCACCGGCTACGAGCATGAGCGCAAGATGTCGGCAACGGAATTGGCAACATGGGAACAACAGATCCAGCGCGCTCATGGCGCCGTCAACGATGTACGCAACTCAAAGTCGTGACTTGCAATTTCTGGAACGGGGTTAACTTAACCTGCTTGGTGGACTTGCAGATGAAGCTCATGAGCGACGACTTCCGTTCCAAGGGCAACGACATCTCGGAAAACATGGTCAACAAGGCGCTCACGGATGTCGACGACACGATGACAATGATCAGCGGGTTTAACGAACAGGTTCAAGCATACGAGTCCGCCCCCGTCATGAAAGATCAGCTGTCGAAGACTGAGAAGGTGAAGATCAAGGCCGAGAAGGTCAAGGAGAAGGTCTTCGGTCCCAAGCACGTCCCACAGGAGGTGCTCGTCAAAGCAATGATCATGTCGCGCGACACAACGTGGTCTGGGTTGACGCAGCTCAAGAGGAACCTCACGGCGGTCCAGAGCACATTCTCGCCGCACAATGACAGATTCCACGGCGGCCACGCCATGGGAGCGTCACACCAGCACGAAGAGATGTCGATGAAGGAGAAGGCCATTAAGACGCTCAACAGGTCGCTCGACTACGTATCCGAGACGGCGCACAACTTGAAAGCAGAAGCGGCGAACGCGTTGAATTCCTCGGGCTCGGACAGGAACCATGAGGACGCGTCTCACACACCGATCTCGTCACAGCCATGAGCCTCGTCAAGCATCGACGGATCGATCATGATGTGACAAGCAACTTGCATACCTTTGCGTGTTCTGCGTGTTTCTGTCGACTGTTCGGGAGCAGCAGTGTTGACTGAGCAGCTTGAATACACGCATCAGTGCATTCTTGTTTTCAGTAATCTGTCGGTCTCACCAAGCTATTCCTCGAGCCGAGGATGATTCCATTTCGACTAGTCCATGTGGAGGTGCTCCACTCCAGCTTCCACTGCACTCACTAAGTGGCTCAATCACTCCTAGAAAAATGCGTTCCAACGGATGAGCGGGAATGCATTTGATAATTACACAGCTACCGCAGACCAAACCCCTCCGCTTGGTTGATCGCAAGCAGCAGCCGCTCCTTCAGCTTCTCGATGCCATTGTATTCAGGGAGGAGCAAGTGATTGAAGCTATTCAACAACAGCAGTTAGAAATGACGACAGTCAGCGACAGCGATAGAAGCAGCAATAATGCCGTCACACTTACCATGTATGCGCAGTAGGAAGCCGATCCGAGTCGGGACCGTTGCGGGAAATAACAAAAGTCAGATTGGACAGCCCGCGGATCGGGACTCGGTCGCTGCCAGTCGCGAACATCAGCAGCTTCTTCTTGTGCTCGAGCGACATCTCGTGAACCACAGTCCAGAAGTTTCTGAATATCCATGCAAACGGGTTTAACGGAGTGTGGATTAGTATCGCCAAACACACGTTCATGTCCATACCTGATGCATTCGCTGTCTTCTGTGAACCCGTCGTCATAATGCGTTGCCTCTTCGAGGGCGTCAAAGTCCAGCTCTTCGCTTCCGCAGATCAGCAAATGCAGCTCTTCCCAGCGGAAAATGGGCAGGACCTCGCCGTCGCACACCATGCGGAACCCGCGATGAAATGCCTCGTACTGACGGGCGACCGACGCGTTGAGTATGTGCTCGACATACAATGAAACGTACTCGTCGCGATTGGCATTCGTGACAGGGATCGAACTTCCGCCAGGCTTCAGCTCAACCGTCTTGACTTCGCCGAACACTTCATAAGAGTACTCGAAGTTGCGTTGGAACACATCTTCGACATTCCCGTCAAACTCGAGCATCTGACGCAGACCCTTCCCCAAGGCTGGCAGTGCCTTTTCCAGGTCCTGCAGATCCAGCTTGCATCCCATCAGCTTCTTGTACACAATATGGGGGAAGTGCACGTCCAGAATCACCGAATTATAGATCGCAAGACCAAGGAGAATACCAATCAGCTCGAACTCCATGGTCGCTTCCAGCGAGTCGGCGTTGAACCACAGCGTGCGCGTTTCTTCGTCGTAAGTAAACATTCCAAATGCAGGGTCCAGCAGCTGGCGAATCAGAATCTGAAAGAACTCTTTCTGAACGCCACCTTCGTCTATGCCCTCTTCGCCAATGAATTTCACCTTGAGCGGCTTCTTCAGCGCGTCCTGTGGCATCTGTACAATTTGTTGCATCGTGTCTTCGACGATATGCTCGCGACGGATTCGCAGCACAAGATAAGGCGAAGTCAGTCCCATGACGGTCCGCGACATCACGGCGTCCTGAGCACGCGAACGCTGCTCGAGATCCGAATCGATCTGCATCACCTTGGCCTTGGATCCAGCATCCAGCACAAATGGGAAGTCACAGAACGAGAGCTCCGATAGCATTCGCTCGGGGATCCGGAAATGCTCGCCGTCGTCGCCGGGCAAATGCCTCGCGGCGTGCCGTCTCTTGAGGAAAAAGATGGAGCGGGTATAATCCTGGACAATGTCGACCTCGGCATTCACTGCATCGTTATAGAACTCGTCGTACGTGGCAAACGGGTCGGCATCGCGAAGAGAATTGATCGCATGCAGCACCTTCATGACACTGCACGCCGCGTACACAATGTCGAACTTGCGGCTGCCATACAGACACACAGTGATGGCTTGCTGCAGGATATCGAGTAACCGATGCAGCTCGTCGTTGGAGTAGAACTCGTTCCACTGCTCGCGAATGAGCGCTTTCGCGTCGTCGGAGAGATGATAGAACAGGCGACAGATGCCACCGACGATGTCCAGGTAGTCTGGGTCAAACAGTGACGGATGTTCGAACAGCACCAAGAAGAACCGCAGCGAAGCCGGATCATTCCACGTCGAACACACGTTCCACGGCTGGTTAACGAGTGTTTGCAGCGCATTCTGCAGCGTATTCTGCAAAGCCGTGTGGTCCTGAAGCGTGTCGTCGTAGATGGCAGCATTGAGCAGCTCAAACACCTCGGCAACAGCGGCGCGATCAATATCCCACCACGCGGCCTTCTCAGACGGACCACTCGACGTTGGATTGACGAAGGCAGAGTTGAGGACATCCGGATCGGAGAACACTGGGTACACGAGCCGCTTAACCGCAAGGTACTCCCTTGACTCGGCGGCTTGGTGCAGCGCTTGCTTCAGCTGAAAGCCCAGCGGGATCTCAGTTGTCTTGCCGTCAACACCAACAGCAGACGTCCCGTTTCGTACGACGTTCATGTCGGTCTTGGTCGCCGGAGCAGGTGGAGGCGTTACACTCTCAGCTCCAAGAGTTCGGAGCGACCCGCTCGTTCCCCCTTCTTCTTCTTCAATCACCGTCTTCTCCAAGGGCATCTTCAACGTCTCGATCTCCACGTCCGCGCTCTCCTTCATCACCACGTCCTGTGTACCCGCGACATCGACCGCCTTGTCCGCCACACCAGCTGCACTCGCGACTGGTGGCGGCGCTTCCGCTGCTTCTTCGCGAGGTTTGAGGTGTTGCAGCTCTTGTAACGCACGCACGGCGGCGTCGGTCGGAGCCACGCCCTGCGCGAGGTGGCGCGCGAACGCGGACTGGAACAGCGCCTTGTACTGCTCCGCGTCAATCTCCTGCACCTCCATCGTCTCCTCTCGATGCGATCGATCGATCGCTCGGTCGATCTTGGTTGGGGTGCGCGCCGACCTGAAGAAAGTCAACTGAGAAAACGCCAGGGGGCCAAAGCACAAAAGGCAACTTACCCCGTTTGAGTGCCTGTTGCTCTCGCTTCAATGATATAACGTTTCCTGTCGGTTTATCGCTTTCCATTTTCAGGCACTGAACTGATCCCGATCAGTCTGGGCGGGTCGGGTCGGGTTTGCTGATCATCCTCACACAACTAAGCCCATGGACCCGACAGAGCGGGATAGATGACAATCACTCTGTACCGCCCGCACCCGCTTTCATCAGACATCTCGCCAGCTCGGCGGCGACACGTGCGCGACTCCTTCGTTTACCCATCTCGAGTCTTCTGATATCGGGCGGCGGCGGAATGGACTCGATGGAGGCCAAGATGCTGGCGCTGCGCAAGAAGATGCCGTCGAAACGGGCGCTGTCGGCGACGCTGGGCCAGTTCGTGCAGCAGAAGCAGGTCGCCGTGCTCTACACGCCGACCGAGCAGGAGCGCATCAAGGCCATGACGGACCGCATCGCGCACGCCACGAGCGAGTTCGAGAGCGACGAGGACTGGGACCGCATCCTGAAGGTGGTCGACGCGCTCAGCAACGTGCGCAACCGTGCTGTGTAAGTGTCTCGGCGAGTGTTGATTGACGAGGGAAGGCGGTCGTGACATGGTGTGTGTGTGTGTGTGTGTGGCCTTTCAGGCTCAAGGAGTCGATCCGGTTCCTGCGGCTGCGGCTCGGCGACCCGTCGCCGCGGGTTGTGATCCTAGCGCTGACGCTGACCGAGTCGATCGTCAAGAACTGCGGCTCGCTCGTTCTGCTGGAGGTCGGATCGGAGGCGTTCATGGCCGAGATGGAGGCGCTGCACAAGGTTTGGAGAGTCGTTGTTGCCACCTCGAATGGCGCATCGACTTGATGGCTGACTTGGCTTTTTCTGATGCAGTCCCATTCGAAGAAACGCGGCAGGGACAGCATGGAGATCACGTCCCGAGTGCTCGAGATGGTGCAGGCATGGGGCGAAGCGTTCCTTCCGTACAGGGTGCGCTGCCGTCAAGAATTGGTGCTCGGAGCAGTAACTCGTGCTAACGATCGGTGGCTGGGTTTTTTTCCAGGAGGAATACCCGTTGTTCGTCGAGACGTACCACAACATGCGCAAGCACGGCGTCCATTTCCCCAAGCAGTACGATGAAACGCGCGTGCCGGTCATTACCCCGCCAGTCCACGGCGCGGCGTCGTCCAACAGCTCGTCAGCAGCGGCCAGTAGAGCCCACATCGACACATCGTCGGTCTCGAGTGGCAGCAGCGGAATGGGCGGGCTGTCGCCTCAGGAACTCGTCAACCTCGCCTCAAACGTGGCGGAAATGTTTGAAGACATGCTGTACGAAGCTCAGAAGGACGACGCCGGCATCGCTATGCACGGAGTCATTGACGAGTTGGCGACGCAAGCAAAAGAGCTCGTTCATCGGATGGAGGGCATGATCCAGATCGCGGTGAGCGAAGACAGCGAGGTAGGCGATTTCCGACTGAGATGTGGACGCTTTCATTGCCGGAACTGACAGATGCGGCATTGCTGTCAACACAGGACATCGGAAAGTATCTCTCGGTGAACGACAGTCTCAACCAGGCGCTCCAAACGTTTGAGCAGCTGCGTCTGCGCAGTAGCTCATCAAACAACCAACCAAGCGAGCAACTGGAGAACCAGGTCGAGCAAACCAAACAAAGTAGCGTGCAGTTGATTGATTTCGATGGAGATACCGCAAGCTCGCAACAAGACAATCAACAAAACGACGAGGACGACCCGTTTGGCGAGTTTGTACAAGCGCGTGCTGGTTCAACCTCCAAGTCGAGCGAGCGCGACTCCTTCGTGAAAGAGAGACGCAGCACACAGTCTCAGCAGCCGACGCCAATCTCGAATCAAGTCGAGGAAGACGATCCATTCGCGAGCTTTGTTGAGCAGCGAGCGCACAAGGCTCCCGCCTCGAGCAGCGTCGTTGGGTCGAACAAGGCAGCACAGAAGGAGAACGACCTAATCAACTTCGACAACGGTGCGTGCCTCTGGCTGGGTTGCCGTCATTCAACACCTAGTTGACCGTGATCTGTGTTGCTAGACTTGCTGGCGGACGCTCCGACCACGACAATACCAGTGAGTGTGGCAGCAGCATCAAGCGCACAGCCAAGTCTACAGTTCGATATGGGTTTGCCTGCTCTGTGGCAAGGTATGACATGTGGTGAACACCCCGCTTTGTTTGTGTTACTGACTGAGGCTCTATAACTATACAGCATCGCCAGCTTCGTCCACGCCGCAAGCAGAACTGGTGGCTTCATCAAGCTCGAATGGCCGCCAGTCTGCTAGCAACCCGTTTGACTTGCTGGATCTTTCCGCTTTCTCGCAGAAGGTGAGCTCCAGTGTCCATGTCTCGATGGCACATGTAGATCGTAAAACTGATGGCTGTTCGCTCTCCTGTCGGCATTTAGTCCTCGATCGCGTCTCCGGCTCCAGCTCCGCCACAGCCAGCGAACCCCTTCGACATGGTCGGCACCTCGTCAGCTGTCTCCAACCAACCGATGGAGCATCGACGGTCAAACGACAATTCGTTTAATCCGTTCGACTTTTAGCGGCGCACCATCCGATGCTGCTGAACGAGTTGATTGCCTGCGTCGGTGGCTCCAACAGTGAGGATGAGACGGAAAGCTAAAATGATGAACTGAATGTATTCGAGCTTATCAGCTTGAACCAGCCGACCGTGACGACGCAAAACGAATCAACGTATGCAACGGAAATGGTCGGCATCGCTACAAATGAGGCGGCAGGCCATCGTCGCTTACGACATAAAATCTGGCTTGGTCGACTCGGCGGAATTGCGCACGCGGCCAGCCGCGTCTTTGCTCGACTTGACCGCATTCGACTGCCCACTCCCTTCGTCCGGCGTCAACTACTCGCTCACGTCCTTCCCCTTCTGCCTGATGCTATTCGCAGCCTGGTGACCTGTCTCTTGTGCCTGGCCGACCTTCTCGTGGGCCTTCTCCTTCGCATGACCCGCAAAATCCTTGGTCTTATCGATGCCATGCTGAGCCATATCCTTCGCCTTTGGCACGCCTTCATGGGCAGATCCCGTCGCGTGGCTCGTGTGCCGCTTGGTGCTTTCCGCCGTGTCGCCGGCCTTTCCCTTGGCGCTTTCCGCCGCCTCGCCGGCCTTGCCCTTGACGCTGCTGGCTGTCTCGCTGGCCTTGTCCCTTGCAGTCCCGGTCGCCTCCGCCGCTTTGTCCTTAGCCTCGGATGTCTTCTCTCCGGCGGTCTCCTTCGTCGCATCCGCCTTCTCCTTCACAGTGTCAATAGCCGAGCCAGTCTTCCCCCTCGCCGTCTCAACAGCAGATGTGGCCTTTTCCTTCGCCGACTCCTTCATCTCTTCAGCCTGCTCTTTGCCTTGCTCGGTGAGCGACTCCATTGACCCAGTCATTGACGCGGCCTTGTTCTCCGCCTCGGACGCCGTGCTGGACTTGTTAGCTGCCTGTTTGGCGTGTGTGAGCGTCTCCGAGATGTAGTCGACGCTCTCCTGCACAATCTCTAAGCCAGTCGTCACCACTTTCTTGCCCAGTCCGCCCGTCACTTTGGCGTCGATCTTGGCTGCCGTCGCCGTCACTTGCATGCGCTCGTCCAGGTTCTTGACTTGCTGCATCACGCCACTGGCCATAGTGGTGACGCCCAACTTCTCGTCGCCCTTCTCCGCCAGCTTCACAGCCTCGCCAGTCGCGACTTGAGCCGATTGCTTGGCTTGACCCGCAGCGTTCTGCGCGTGGAGACCGAGGTTACTCAACATCTCGCGCGCCAGTTCCATGGTGTCCATGGTGCGCTGTCGGCCAGTGTTCACAACCGAGTGGACCGTGTCGGACAACTTCCCAGTCGCCGCCTGGCCGCTCGAGCCCATGTACTTGTTGTCGTACTCGACCGCCGTGTTCATGACGCCACGCATCGCGTCCTGCGACTTCTCGAGCGCTGTCTCGACCATCGCCACGCTCTGTGACGACAGCTCCTCGTGCTCGCCCGCCATCTCGCAGCCGACGTCGCGCAACTTGTCAGCCGACGTCCGCGCACTGTCGATCGCCGCCTTGAGGTACGAGGCGGCACCTTCGTTGCCCGACTTGCCGTGGCGCTCGTCCAGCTCGGCCACCTTCTTGTCGAGCTGGTCCAGGTAGCGCTTGGTCTCGTCGGCTCCTAGCGACAGCTGCTTCTTCAGCGTCTCCACGCCGTGCTCTTGGTCTGTCGACATGCTCGTGATGATTCGAAGAGGATTGCTTGTGAACTTGAGCGCAAGATTGCAAATGAACGAGGAGGACGAGGAGCGCGAGGACGAAAGGCGAGGACGAAGACGACGAGATGCCAACGGCGGCGTCGGGCAGTACTAGTATCACATCCGCACGCGCATTAGGCGCTCACTATGGCGGGGTTAACGGGCAGATCACCCGATGCGACAGGGACCGTTTTGACACCTTTCTCAGCGTCTTCAACATTGGCATTCGCAATTATGGAAAAATAACGTTCTGTCGCTGGTGCTGAAGATTTTCCATAAGTTGCGAACGATCGTCCAACGATGGCAACGGTCAACGGCGATGCGGCCCCTGTGGCGCAGTCCACGGCGTATGTGGCGATGCTGCCGTTCGCGTACACAACCAACGACGTCGCGCAGCTGTTCGCGCCGTTCGGGAAGCTGGCGCGCGTGCTGGTACTGCGCGACAAGCAGACGCGGCGGAGTCGCGGAGTGGCGTTCGTGCAGTTTGCCAAGGCCGAAGACTGCGCGCGCGCCGTGGCTCAGATGGACAAGGCGACGGTCGAGGGCCTGACGCTCGCATGTTCGCTGTGCCGAGACAACGGCCGCGCGCGCGAGTTCGCCAAGAAGCGCAAGTACTCGAGCGCCAGCAGGTGCTTTGAGTGTGGCGAGCACGGTCACGTGTCTTATGCGTGTCCTCGCAACGTGCTGGGAGCGAGGGAGCGGCCGGCGTCGACGTCCAAGCGCAGCAAGCTCAAGAAGAAGAAGAAGTTCGATCCGCACGAGCGCGCGGACTTCTTCAACGACCAAGGCACCACAAATTTGCTGTCCGTGTCAATCACATTCCCAGATATGATGATCGCTGCTGCTGCTGCTGCTTGAGCACTTACGAACTGACTGTTGTATTGCAGAGCGCCGCCTGCAGACTCGGAGCCGGACGTGTCGCTCTCTCTGTTGGCGTACCCGCTGACTGGCTCGCTTGAGAACGAGCCTCGTGGCTCGAGCGGGAACATCAATGCTCCACTTCCCTCGAATCCACGCCGCATCCGAAGACCGGCCAGCTACTTCAGCGACGAAGACCCAAGCGACGAAGAGGGGTGAACGCGGTATCTAGGTGAAAGTTGGGCTCTGTATAACTTATTTGCGCTGCCGCTTACGATTGCGCTGGTTCTGCGAGTTGCCGCCGCGTCCCATTCCCGTGTACTTGACCATGCGCGACGCCATCTCCTCGGCCGACACTTCTTCGCGCAGCTCCTTCTCTTCCGACGCGGCATACCGAAGCTGGCGCGTCGCGTCGCGGTATTCGTCCTGCCATTCACGAGAGCTTGTTAGCAAAGGCGATCCTGCTGGTGCGAACCACAGTGAGCGACTTCACCTCGACTCCCTTGTTGAAGCCGCCAAACGACCGACGGCCAAAGACGAGTGGCAACGACGGGTCCGGGACGTCCGCGACGCAAACCAACTTTGAACTGCAGTTGTAGGGAACGGTCAGAACATTGGCCGAGACGACCAGGAACAACAGCTCAGGCGGTTCGACGCACTCATCGTCCTCGGGTTCCGCCGGGTTCTCGACCCACGAGTCCTGCTGCTTCTGCTGCTGGAGTGCGGCCTTGCGCTCCGCGTCCGTCTGCTTCTTCCGTTGCATGAACTGGGTGCCACGCATCACTGCATTGTCAGTCCAAATGGACGTGATCTACATGCTTTGTCAAACCCACCCACCCACACACACACACCTTCATTGCGAGCGTCTTCTGTGAGAGCTTCGCGGGCTTGGACGCCGTCCCTCGGGGCGGGAGCGACGACCCTCCGATGCTCGGTGCTGGCTTGCTGTCTTTCGCATCCTTTGTGGTCTTAGGCCGCGGCCGGTCACTCCCAGGCTTCCACATATCGCTTGGAGCTTCGGCGCACTTGGTGCGCGGGGTGTTGAGCTCGTATCCCTTCGTGCGATTGGAGCGCAGCAACTGCTGGCGGGTTTGACTTCCTGGTAAAACAAGGGACACCTGTCAGTGCGAATTGGGGACTTTTGCCTCATCTCTTTCAGGAGCACAATATCAACCAATCATCTGTGAGAGCCCTATTTCGAGCTTGAAATCCCCCGCAAATGGAAAATGTGAATCCCCCGCAAATGGAAAATATATCTTGCTATTTCGATTTGCGGGGGCATAAATATCCGTTCTCACTCCTGCGTTTTTGCATCGACATGCCACCCTGTTTTGCGACTGATTTTCAGTGGTACAGTCGCAGCGACACGCCTTCGACGCCAAGACATCATCTCGGCTTGTCACTGGCGTGCAACACTCGCGCAGCGCGCTGAATGACGGCTCCGCGAACTGCAAGTGCTGGACAGACATCCTAAATGATAGTGGGTCCGGAGTCAGCGCGCGCCGTGGGCAGAGCTGCGAGTAGCGTTGCTTATGCCCGCGCCTGAGGTCGTCCCAAAATGTCCCCATTCAATAAGGACGTCGCCTCAGTCCATTTTCGACCAATCATGATATTTATAATTTTGTCCAATGAATGCAACGGAGCATGCAAAAGTGTCAAAGTTCCCATTAGAACCTGTTAACCGACGGCCTCCTGTGGCCTCCATACAAAGCGAACACCACCGCTCGACGTTTCGAACATCCTACCATGGTTAATCTGCCAGCCGTCGCTTTGGTGCGGTCGTTGTTGGACCTCTATGGTGCTGGGAGGGAGGGCGGTTCTTTTTTCTTTGCCTTCTCGTTCTATGCTGACACTCCTCCCGCTGTCTGCAAACTCGATATTGGTTGGCTCAAAAAGGATCGTGTCGCACGCCGTGATTGGGCGAAAAGTGCTAGATTGCTCCTCGCGACAGGCGGCCGGGAGCCTCACCTCACGGTCATGTCGGAATTTCGCCCAGAACCAGAAGGACGGGGGAAGCCGAGAATCGGAGAGAGCGCCGTCGCCGCTGCTCGCCCCTCTATCCCTCGCTCGTCCCGCGCGGCCTTCGACGCCGCCGCCACCGTCTCTTCCTCCACATTATCCCCAGCGCCAAAGGTGTCTGTCTCCGTATCCGGTCCGTTATCCGTGAGGGGAGATCGTCCAACGGCAGAAAGAAAGGCGGCTTATGACAAGCGAGATGGCCGTGGAGGTCGAAGCTATTGACACGGCGGCCGCGCCTGACTCGACGATGCTGTCACCGACGAACTCGTCGGCGGGAGCGCCCGATTCGCTACGCCTGTCGGAGATCGAGAGCGCGCATCTGTGCGCCACTGGCCGCATGAAGATGGAGGAGCTGTTTCGCCACTGGCTAAACGTCGAGGGCACGAAGGAGATGATCCAGGGGATGGTCGAGGATCTGCGCCAGGGGAAAGAGCTCAACTTTGACGCGCTGCTTGCGAGCACTGCCGGCGCTGTGCCGGGGTCTGGCTCGGGCGGCGCTCACAGCGGCGGCGAGTCTCCGTCGCGCAGCCCCAAACGCCCGCCCAACTACAATCAGTTCTCGCTGCTCAGCCCGACGGCGAACGGTGAGGGCAGTCCGAGCAGTCGGAGGAAGCACCACCTTGTGAGTTTGTTTGGCGATGAGCTGCAGGCTGCCGCCGCCGAGCTTGTTCCCGAGAAGAAGCTGAAGGAAGAGCCGTCTCCAGTGGCGCCGACGGAAGATGTCGAGATGAATGGAGAGGGGGAAGGTGCAGAGAACCAAGAGGACAAATCCGCGATCAAGGACGAGACCGCAGCTGACGCCGACGCAGTCATGGAAACTGAGAACAATGGCGAGCCGTCTGATTTGAAGGTCGAAATCCCTCGATTCTACACCCCCGGCGAGACCCGCCGAGGACGGCAGCGTGGCATATCGATTGACTCGATGACGCGGAAAAAGGTATGGTAGCGGGAATGTTGATGTGCCAGTGCCATTTCAATCGCTCACTATTGTTTGGCGTGATAGTCGGACATTGAGACGCGATTTCAGGACTTCCCGGAGGGCATGAAGGTCGAGGACTTTGTCGCCATCACGAAGGATCTGTGTGGCTTCCCGTCGTTCTTCAACGCTCCCTTTTTCCGGCGGATCGTGACTGCAAGTGGCGCTCCTGCGGAGACGCCAACAACTGAAGGCGGCGATCCCGCAGAGACTGATGGCGCACCTCAGCGAATCACGAAGGAGGCTTTCCAGTCCTTTTGGGACCGCGAGTTGGCGCCTTACGACAGCGTCGAGCGCTTTTTTAGAGCGGTACGCTGCGCTCAGGGCGATGCTTGTGGTTGTGCTTTTGGACTGATGAAACGTGGCGATCTCAACAGGTGAAGCAACCCCAGAACAATCACATCGAGCGCGACGACTTTGCTCCGTTCCTTCACGGTACATTTCGTTGGTTATACTTCACCGTGGTTGTGGTCACGGTATTGATCGAGTGTTCGGTCGCTTGCAGAGCTGCTCAAGTACCATCCTGGTCTCGAGTTCCTTGGCGGGACGCCTGAGTTTCAGGAGAAGTATGGTACGTACATGGTTGTTGCTTTCGAAGTGGTTGCTGTTGATCCACGAGATACTTACTGATATGGGTGATGCCGATTTGGAATCGCAGCGTTAACGGTGGTCGTCCGAATATTCTATTCGGTTGATCGCGACAGCAGTGGCAAGATCACACTGCGGAAACTGCGGCGCAGCAACCTGATCTCGGCGTTCAATTGCGTGGACGAAGAAGAAGATATTAACAAGGTGATGTTCAGGTATAATGCCGTTAGAGTGGTGGATATGGGACTGACAAGGTTCTCGCGGTGTCAGGTGAACTCGTATTTCTCGTACGAGCACTTTTACGTCTTGTACTGCAAGTTTTGGGAGCTGGATACGGATCACGACTTCCTGCTAAGCCCGGACGACCTCGTTCGCTACGGTGGCCATGCTCTGACCCGGATCATCGTGGATCGCATCTTCGAGCGAGCCCGACGCCCGTTTGCTCGAGTCCAGTCGCTGTCGGCTGAGGAGAAGAAGAAGATGAGCTACGAGGACTTTATCTGTACGTATCAGCAGTTTCTGATGCATCGTGGCTTTTGAGTCTAGTGTGCTCACTGTACTTTGTTCGATCAGATTTTATGCTTTCAGAAGAAGACAAGAGTAATCCCGTCAGCCTGCGCTATTGGTTCGAGCTAATCGACACGAACGAAGACGGTGTGATTCGTGCCGACGAGATGCGAGCGTTCTATCGCCACCAAGTTCATCGCATGGAATGTCTCGGGCACGAAGTAGTGCCGTTCGAGGACATTCTGTGTCAAATGTGAGTGAACCCGATGTCACTGTCGGGTTCATGTTCGTTGAGACTAACGCGAGGTGGATGTCTGTTTCGTGCAGGGCGGATTTGCTGCACCCAGCGGTGGACGGCGAGTTTTACCACAAGGACTTCATTCGCCACGACCGGATCCGCGTCTCGGGAGTCTTCTTCAATGTTCTCTTCAACCTGAGCAAGTTCATCGAATTCGAGCAGCGCGACCCATTCTTGCTTCGCCAGCAAATGGCCGAGCCAGAGCTGACGTAAGTTTGTGGTTCGGTGGTTGGTGCGGATATGCATTACCGGTGATCTGAACTGTTTTGTATGTGTGTGTGTATGTCGGCAGTGATTGGGATCGGTACGCTCGCGCCGAGTACGCGCGGTTGGCGATGGAGGAGGAGAGCCGGGAGGAAGACACCGCGATGGATATCGACACCATGGACGGATGGTATGTTTCGGACGAGCAGGAGGAGGAAGTCGAGGTTCTCGGCGCCAACTCGAGCAGTTCGGAAGGTGGCAAGACAGTTGAAGCACCGTTCTGATAGCGCCGCCGTCTCTCTGCGCTTCGAAGGTCGAGGTAGATTGGAAAACCTCCCAGTGAGAGTTGCTTACAAGACGAATAGATTGGGCATGCGATCGCCACCGGATGGTGAGCGGATGGATATGCGCGAGGTGAAGATGGCCGCGCACAGCGTAGAAAGCTGCCTGCCGTATAGATTTGGAGATAAATGCGATGACCGTGTTGACGGCCTCGGCCATGGCTAGGCATTGTGTTTTGTTCACGTTTGATGGCGCCTCCTACTTTTTCTGCTGAGCTTCCTTGAGCTGCTGCAGTCGATCGTTGCAGAGCTTGAGCTCTTTGACGACCTGCTGGCACTTGGTCCAGTCGCGGTCAAAGTCGGCGAGGCAGTCCTCGAGCTTGTAGTACTCCTTGGAGCAGCCCATCTTCTCGATCATCTCGTCCACGTCCAGGTCATCGCCAAAGTCGCTCTTGCTGCCGGCGTGCAGCCCGGGGACGGGCGTCGGCGCCTTCTTGTCCATGCTCGAGCTTTGCTTGTCTGCGCGTTCATCGCAAACACACCCAACAAGATTGATTTGCATCCAATTTTATCCAATCCTCACCCGCTATGCATCCTGATTTTGGCCACTTATTGGTCAAGAATCGATCATGCACAAGTGATACCTGCAGAGCTTGGCGAAGGTGATCAAGGTGAACGCATGTGATGGCGACACCGAGAATAGCACGGCGCAGCGGTGCGCGAGGCGCAGGCAAATGAGCGAGTGCGCGTCGGTAAAACTGCCCTCGCCGCACTCACCGCCTGGCTATCGAAGGCGCCCCTTCGTCGCTCCGCGGTCTCGCTTTTGAAGGGTTTTGGTCTGTCGTTGAGCTGTGTCCCGGCGCTTCCGGCTCAAGCGCGCGGCTGGCAACTGAGAGAGCTATGAGCAGGCTGACGCGGCTCGGGAGCGATGTGCCCGTGTACTTCCCGTCGATCGTGTCGGCGGCCGCGGAGCCCAAACAGTTCACGCCGAGCCCGCCGCAGAGAGCGCGTCACTACGCCAAGAAGCAGCACCACGGCGACGCTCGCGTGCAGCTCGAGCCGTTGCGGCCGTCGCTAAATGGGGGTGGCACGAGTGCGCGGCTATCGGTGAGCTCGTCCTCGGGCCGCATCTCGTGGGGCTCGAAGGAGCTGGACGCCACCAGCACGATCGGCGAGAATGTGGCCACGTTCCAGGAGCTCGACCGCAAGCTGCAGTTCTACAAACAGCTCGCGGCCATCAAGCTGCGCCAGGTGGTTACATCCGAGGACGAACTGCTGCATCGGATCGACGGCGTGCTGCAGGCCGCCTCGATAGCTCTCGAAGCCGACGTTGTCGTGCTTTACGCGGTTGATGACCAGTCAGGAGCACTGAGCGTGACAGCCAGCACGCGATCGAACCTCGTCGGACTGCAAATCCCTCGCGAGCACTATGTTCTCCGCGATCACTTGGTGGTAAGTCAAGACGAAGATTCCGCAGAGTCGCAGGCGGCCCAGAGTGAACCGCTGTACGTGCCGAACCTCCACACTCTGGAAACGTACGAGTTCGAGATTGATGTCGACTCGAGATCGACGACGACGGAGCGGACGCGGAGTACGATGATGGCCACCATCGCCGATGAGATCAAGCGCACGATCTTCATTGTTGAAGTGCGGAGTGCGCGGGAGATCTCGTTTTCGACGTCGCTGTTTACTGCCGCCGTGATTGCGATCGAGAATATCGCCTTTGCATTCGACCTGAAGGAGGAACACGAGCACGCCATCCTGTCATCCGCTGCGCTGGAGAACGTGCTGCACTCGACTCTCAAGCCGCCATCATCGCGCCGCGAGTCTATAGCAGCTGCGACCGAACTCTCCGACCAGGAAGAGGTGAAGCGTAACACACCAAGGAAAGAGGTCGATCGCGGAGGCGGATCGAAGTTGTCTCCGCTTGTGTCCGCGGCGCTTGTCGAGGCCACAGGGTTGGAGATGGATGAGCTCCAGTACTTGCAGTCTCCCAATGCACAACTCATTCTAGCTGAAGTGCTCGCGCACTCTCGTTTCACAGGCGTGTGTTTCATCGAGCTTCACACGGTGCGGAGGTCGTGCGAGGTGCTGTCAAGCTGTGGCGCGACTGGGCTGGACGTCCTCGAGCAGCGACGAGCATTCGAACGATTGCTATCGCCAAGGTGCTGTAATGTCTCGAGCGACGAGACTAATGTGACACAAGAAGAGGAAAGCTGCCGCCGTTCGGACGCGTTGTTCCATCGCCTTGTGGATAGCACGGAGCGACGTATGGAGCTGGACTTGCTGGACGATGCGCCATTGTGCGCCGCGTTTTCTCCGCTGGAATTGACGGCGCTGGTGTTTCTGCCAGTGCCGTCATCGCTTACAACCCGGTCGGCGGGTGTGTTGTGCATCTCGACAGATTCGTCGGCCACCAGTGGTTCAACCCCACATTCGTTCACAGTTCGCTTACTCACGCCGTTCTTGTCATCGCTGGCGCTTGCCCACGTGCTCAAGAAGAAGGACGACGACATGCGGACATCGACACTGCAGAAGAAGAAGCTCATCAACTTATTCCAGTCGCATTTCCAACTCGAGTCGATCAACGATCCGGCCACACTGGTCAACACCATTTGCAATGTCGGCAGTGACCTGTTCAACACGAGCAGAGTGACGCTGTACGTCGCTGACGCCATCAAGAACGAGCTGTGGAGTCTCAGCTCGCTTGGGAGTGTCAATGGTTTGCGCATCCCCTACGGCAAAGGCATATCCGGGACTGTTGCAGCGACGAAGGATACGCTCATTGTCCGCAACCCTTACGACGATCCGCGATTCGACCGGTCATTTGACGTCAAGTTCGGCTTCAAGACGGAGTCGCTCTTGACGTTCCCTGTGCTAGATAAAAACTCCGAGACACTCGCCGTTATCCAAGCCGTCAATTTCCACGACTTTTTGGACGCCGAAACAGCTGTAGGGAACCCGCTGCTCGCCAAGTTCGACGAGAGGCTGCTTGATGTGTACAAGAACCTGGTATCGCATGCGTTGCGCGTCAATTCGTCCCTGATCACGTTTGCCAAGGTACAAGCCGACTACTGGGTCAATCGCGCAGGACTTGTGGACACTGCCCGTGAAGGCGGAGCTAGCGATGGGTCTGGAACGGATGGTTCGGGCTCGGCAGCAGCAAATGCGAATGGAACAGCACCTGGACAGATTGAAGTAGCCAGCGTGCATTCACTCTTGGACAGCAGTGGGTTCGATGAAACGAAGCGCGTGCCTCGGAACAAGTGGAGCACATTTGCCTACGCGTGCTGGGCACTCGGCGGATTCCTACTACTGGCCTCACGACAGCGATACAACCGCCAGATGCTGCTGGAGGAGCAGCTACTCGAGCAGAACGAGCATGATGACTCCGAAACGACCGACGATAATGATGCCAAAGGTGGCACCACAAATGAAACCAGTCAGACACGTGAGCCTCCTCTGCGCGAGGCTAGTGCTGGAGGGCTCGCTGGCCGCATTCGTAGTCGAAGTCGCACCACCTCCGTGATTCGAGCAAGTCGTGCGAACTCGCTCATCAACCGCTGGAGGCGACAGACGATGGAGCACACTGATCTACACAATGAACTGCTCAGCGACACTTTCGACCCACTGAGTCGGTCGATTCTCGAGCTCGAAGCAAGCGCGTTTCTTCTATTTGACGGTCTGATGCTCATTTCGACGTTCCGAATCGAAGCGAGCATGCTCCGTACCTTCATCAGCACGTTGGCGAGACACTATCGATCTGTGCCGTACCACAGCTTTTACCACGGCTTTGACGTTGCTCTGACATCGTACTGCCTCGTGCGCCGCACGGGCGTGTTGACTGTGATCAAGGAGCTTGAGGCGCTGAGTCTGATGATCGCCGCGCTCGGTCACGACGCCGACCACCCTGGGAACGACAACCAGTTCGAGATCGACTCGGGCTCGCCGCTCGCGCTTTGTTACAACGATATTTCTGTTCTTGAGAACCATCACGCTGCTACCACGTTTGCCGTTCTTCGAAGTAAGTCGCTCCTGCTCTTGCCTGCTGTCATCTGTAGATGGTTGCTAATTGCGTTTCGTTGTGGCATTGAACAGTGGAAGGATGCAATATCCTCAAGGACCTGAGCGCAAGCGCCAAGGTGTCGGTTCGAACAGCCATTGTTCGCTGCATCCTCGGGACGGACATGAAGCATCACACCCGATTGCTGTCCGAGCTGTCAGTTGTGAACAGAGTGGAGAGTTTCGAGACTGTAGCAGACGGGCGGCAGCTCATGCTCAACATGATCATTCACAGCGCGGATCTCGCATCGGTGGCGCAACCCATCGATGTAACGCTGAAGTGGGTCGACCGCGTCTGCGAAGAGTTTACAGAGCAGGCGAACAAGTCGGCGGCGCTTGGGCTGTTTGTGCCGCCCCACATTGTCAACCTCGAGGAGGAGATGGTTCGCTGCCGACTGCAGATGAACTTCATCGACTACCTGGTCGCGCCGCTCTGGACTGCCGTTACCACCATCCTCCCCGATGCCAAGCCTTGGCACGACAACCTTCGCACCAACCGCGACTATTTCTTCGAGCGTGCTGCGTTGCTGTCAGCTCGGCGTGCTGCTGCAGAACAAACACCAACGCCGAGTCCGTAATGTTTGGTGTGAGTTATTCTACGATCATCTACAGTTGCTTTTCGTCTCAGTGAATATCTGATGTAGATCAGAGAATGAGAGTTGATGTGAAGGCCAAGCGAAGTAGCCGTCAAGCGCATTTGCGTGAGCTCGACAGCCTGTATTCCAGGTTTCGTCCAATATCGCGTCTTGCGCTCTCTCCAGATACTGGACACCTCAACCTACTTCTTCTACTGCCAGCGACTCCTGAGCCGCCTCAAGGATTCGTCTCTATTCCTAGGCTGCCTTTCGGCAGGCGCGCCAACGGAAACCTGCTGCAGGTGCAGACGAACTCCCGATTATGTGGTGGGGCGTTGCTCTCTCCGCTGCGCTAGTTGTCAGCGGCGTGGTGCTGGTAATTGTCGGCTCGCGCGCGCTCGACGGCGGATCGGACAGGCGTCTGGACTCGTTGTTCTCCGGGTTCATCTATGGCTCGTTGGACGGTCAAGTGCTCGATCAGGAAGACCACAGGACAAACTTCCTGAACTCGTCGGCTTTCGCTGTTGTTGTAGATGCACCAGTTTACTCGAGCTTTTACCTATGGAACTTGACGAACGCGGAGGAGTTGCTTCTCGGCCAAGACACCCAGGCTCTCGTCCAGCAGGTTGGACCGTATACGTACGAGAAGCGTTCGGTGAAGCGAGATGTTGAGTTCGACAAAATCTCCGGTTCCGACGATTTTGGCTCCGTGTCGTATCGTGTCGAAACATCCTACATATTCGCGCCAGAACGCTCTAACGGGACCGAGGAGGATATCGTCATCGCGTACAATGCTTCGTACGCGCGTCGACTGGCCAAGCTGCGCACGAGAGGCTACTCGGAGCGATTCCTTGTCGCGGAGTTTGCACACCAATACCTTCGCCAGTACACACAGCACTTGCGCGGCGCGTTCCTGGCTGACACCAAGAAGCGCGCGCTCCGCAGCTTGTTGCCCGAGATGGTCGCCGACATGAGGGTGGAGTCCCTTCACCCGGTGATCAAACGTCAGCAGTCGCGCGTGGATTCGACGAGCTTATCGACTGTCCTCGTCAAGATGCGCGCAGTGGCACAGACTGAGTTGATTCCGACGGTTCTGCGCGATATATACAAGAACATCTCGGACGACTATCTCGCTGGGTTACTTGCCGCCAGCTACACACAAGCACGAACAGACGCGCTGCCTCGCGTGCTATCGAATATGTACGATCGCCTCCAGGTCGAAGGAGTGCCATCCCTGCTAACGAGACAGATCCAGTACCAGCAGCTCGTCCATGTACCGCGAACGCTCTCGTCGTTGTCTCTGCATTTAGAGCGTCTTGCCTTCCCGTACGTGCTCCGCGAGGTGTTCGATCGGTCATGCCTTGAAGCCATCCCGTTCCTGTTGCGCACGATCAAGACGGAGATCATCGCGCGCGACATTGCCGACAACCACGCCACTGCCGATAACGCACAGCACGCACTTGTGGACCTGTGGCGACTCCAGGGCAGTTCTCCCACTGACTTTGATGCTTGGATCGACAACGCTCCGACTGGATCGCCTCGAACGGGGTTTGAGCTACTACCGCCCTCACTCGGTCTTCAATTGAGCATCGAAGTGGCGACAATGCTGCTAGGGCTGCGACCGTCCAATCTCCGCTTTTCGCTTGTCGACTATGATGCCCAAACAGCAGCTTCTTTCCCGCTAGATTCTCCAACAGTGACACCCGTCGGGTTCGCGATCTGGAAACAGGTAATCGCGATGAATGAGTCTGCGATCTCGTACGTTCTCTCTGGTGTCAATGAAGACGTCGCGCTGACAGCAGACTACCTCACGCGCGCACAATTGCTGTTTGTGCGGGATTACTTGGTGTCTTGGTCGTCCAGTAACATTACGCAGCGCGATCGGGAGCGGTATTGGCGACAACCATTTACCAAGCGAACAGTTAATTGCGATGTGAATGACTCTAATGTGGACCTCGACATTGAACAAACTGGCGTGCAGTTAGGGTTCAGCCTGCCTTCCAATAGCACGGTGTCCGCCACTGTGGCGGAGCAGATTTGGAATGTGTCCAATCCGTTCGGCTTCACGCATCCAATGGGGTTCACGCGATGGTTTGACGTTATCAGCACAGGCGGATCAGCCTCTTCGATTCAAGTTCTTGTCGACGGTGTGACGGGATTATCGAGCAGCCACGTGACTCAGGTTACGACTTGGATCGGCAACATGCTGGCGGACAGCTTCATCAGTCGTCGAGCCCTGCGCCACTGGAGCGACGGTACCTGTAAGTCGGTGCTCGGAGTAGATCTCGACAGCTGCCTCCGCTACGACTTGGAGCCTTGGATCGATGGAGACCAAATTGGCTTTGAGATGAACCCGTCGAGCGACCCAACCTTCAAGGTATCGCAGGCGACGAGGGAGCTATTGTGGGGAGTGACCGCCTCCAGTCCGTCAGTCTCGTTTCTCCTCCCAGCCCATCCATCGGATCCGTATTCGGGTTTTGGACTGTGGATGCGAGCAATTCAGACGTCCGATTTCACCGCGGCAATTTATAACGTGCACCAAAGTGATTTTGGTGAATCACAAGCGCGCGCCGTAGCGAGCTGGCTGAATGCCACGGCGACCAATAGTCTCAACGAACTAGCTGTCAAGTACTGGTGGACGCGTAGCACTCGCTGGCCTCGCCAGACCTTGAATGTGTCGTCAGTCTCGTCGGTTGTTACTTCGGGTCAAGGCACGTGTGAGCCAGCATATGATGAAGTTGAAGTGTCAAGTACTACGACTGTGACCAGCAATGAATCACCATTCTTCACGTACGAAAACGTGTACAGCGTGACCCAACGAGAGTGCGCGCTTGATCACACGACCTCCACGTATTCAGTTAACACGACAACATTCACACTTAACGCACGGAAATACTCGGACGACACGATATCGACTAGTCTGGCGATCGATGAAGACGAGCAGACAAGCGGGTTCGAGTTGTCACTCCTCGCCACCACCTCATCCGATCGACTACCGATCGCTGCAGCACTAGTTTTGTGGGACCAAGAAACCTCGCTCTCGTTCTTGAACAAGACCGGATTTCAGATGTGGTTCGAATTGGATAATACTGACGGTGCAGGAGTGGGGGCGATAGTGACGAACGTCAACACACAAATGGGTTCGCTGTGTGCAGGCGGTATTGGTGGCGGCGGAGCGCACTCATCCGTCTTCAATGCAAGTCTGGTCGGTGCCGCTTGCGATCCGGTTACAGCTGACCACGTTCGGCTTATCTCGACGTGGGTCAAAGCTCAGACACGGTCCGATTGGATCCGTAACGCGCTTCTCGATCAGTGGCGTCGCGGGTCTGCTAACCAATTTGATATCGAGCCATACCGCGATAGTATTCAAAGCGGACTTGAGCTTTCCAGTGGCTGTGTCGACTCTGACTGCGTGTTGAGCAGCAACCAAGGCACTGCTTACAATATTCCACGCGATGCATTGCTGCTTTGGAACACGACCGAAGCGGGGTCATTTCTTACCAACTCTGGGTTCTCGTTGTGGGAAGCTGTTGCGATCGCAAACACGAGTGGAAGTGCGAGCGCTGTAACGTCTGCAAAGCAAGCTGTTGCTGTTGCCTGTTCGATTTTGCAGTGGGAGGGGTGGATGGACACGGTTCTCGACTGGTTGCAGAGCTGGAAGCAAAATGAACACCTTGTGCGCGACGTCTTGGGTCATTGGTTGTATGCCCAGTGTCCTACCGATCCGACAGTCCTGCAGATCGCACAAACATCCTCTGTTGTGAGTACGGAATCGACTTGTCCATCTGGTGGCCGGGCGGAATACGAGATCCAGCTAAGCGAATCCGTGTCGGACCTTCAACATGCGGCGTCTCGACCGACCACCTACTTTGATCCTGACGTTGCCGACAACGCCGCGCTCGTGCAACCTCGAAAGACGGTTGACACCATCGAGACGTGGATATCGTGCACGCCCCTCACCCCCTCGACGTTCACGCAACAAAATGTAACCGTACAGAGTACGAAAGAGTATCAAGCGTGCAATCTGCTCAGAGTACTCGTCTCATCGACAGACCCGACGCTGCCAGTCGACCTGATCGACGATCTGTTTGAACGCAACGCATCGACAGCTCCGAGCATCTCCATCCCAGCTGCTGTCCGTATGTGGGACAATACATCGGCCTTCAGTTTCACGAACGCTAGCTCGTTCCGACTCAAGTGGTTCTTTGCCTTGGACGACGAAGATGAGTTGCAAACACTGCAGGACGAGCTTAACGCCGACGTGGGCGGAGTTGCTAGCGATTTGACGACCGCCCAAGAGTACCTTGCTCGGTGGGAATCGAGCGACACCATGGCAGAACGAATGGCAGCGACGTGGCTGTCGAATACGCCTCCCTTTGTCGACCTGGACGCCGGCTCGGACGGTGACCAGACCGGATTGGAGCTGGTGCTGAGCACCGACTTCATCGTCAAATCTGGTGGCGCGCTGCCGACTCGCTCTCAAGCTAAGATGCTGTGGAATTCGCGCAACAAATACTCTTTCATCCGACCTGGCGGCGAAAGCGACAACTTGACAGGACTTCCCGTTGGCTTCAGTGCGTGGAAAGAGATCTATGAGGGCGTCGACTGGAGTTCGGAGCAGCTGGTGGTTCAGTATCCGCTCCGGCCAGTCGTTGAGCGGCAACAGTCTATGACGTACACGCTAACTGTGCAGCAACGAAGTGATCTGATCGACGATATGGTTGCAACGACTTCGTTGACAAAGCGACAACTGCGTGGGATCGCCGGGTGGGTGCTCGGATGGGCCACCAACCAGGTGCTGCAAGACTATATGCTGCATCAATGGGCAACTGGGAAGACTCCACGAGGCGATTCAACGGCCTGTTTGAACCTGGCCGACCACGTCCGCCGTTTGTATGGTCTCACTGACAGTGCCGTCGGAGTTTGGACGCCGTCCGACGACTTCACCGTCGGATCTTCGATGCTAGCTGGCATGTCGAAGCCTCAACTTCGGAACGTCTGGAACGTCGCTGTCAATGGCTCGATCACTAACCCTGCAAGTCGAGTGGTATGGTGTACTGTTGCTCGCGGTGAAGATCAGCTGGAGCTTCAAGTGACCAAGTATTGCGCGCACATACTCGATGACCTTGGCGCGATCTCGGATGCTGCACTGCAGGAGTTCACCTCCCTCGTCCACCCGGTGCTTCCTCAGATCCCAATATCGCGATCGTCCAATTTGACGCAACTCGCGCTGGCGTTTCTCCAACTTCAGTTGTCTTTGGACGACGAGCAGTCGCTAGTGATCGTAGACTGGTGGCGTCGGCGGACAACTGATTCGATATTCTTCCGAGCACATCAACTGAGTGAGTGGAGTGCCAGTTCGCCATCGACGGCGGCGACACAGAACCCGGTGCGATTCGGCTACGACTTGGCTCGTGTGCTGCCGTGGAATCAGCTGGTATCGCGGTCGGCCACTTCCAACGATCTGGTGCCAAACACGATGGTTCGAGCATCGGACAACTCGACACAAACGCTGAGCGACTGCCACTTGTCGCTTGAGCTGCTTCTCTCCCTGTGGGAGGCCGACAATGAGGCGTCGTTCCTGAACAAGAGGGGATCGGAGGCGTGGTGCGAGTTCGGTCGCACTGGTGATGAAGCTCAGATCATCTCGTACCTGAACGGATTATCAGGCGATCCGACGATGAGCATTATCTCCGCTCAGGTGATTCCGGCGGTGAACGTGTCGTGCACACTCCAGGCGGTTGGCCATTGGGTCAAGTCGTGGACCAACCACCCGTGGCTGCGCGAGTTTGTCGACCTCGTGTGGCTCGAGCCGCTGGCCGTGTCGACCTACTTTCAAGATCAAATCCCCAATCCGAGTGACATGATAGCCCCATTCCAGCTCGTATTGCCACTCAACAGCACTGCAATAGGTCTGAACAATTCGTCGTGGCGTATGCTGGCTCGACTTGTGCTGGATCCGGACGAGAGTGTGTCCGTTGTCGACCCGTTCGAGGGGTTTTCAACATGGCAGGCACTGATGACAGTGTGCTCTTCGACAGACAAAGTCACTGGCAAATGTATGACTGCCGTGGACAACAGCGCCGTCATTGCAAACTCGGCTCAATCCGCAATGCGCACACTGTCAACCAAACTCGGCGACCGGTTCCAAGTTCTTCGACGCACCGCGTCCACTCAACCGTCGATCGCGACCATGATCCAGGACTACGTGCTCCCGTGGCTTGTTGGCCTGCTCGATAGTGACATCCTGCAGCAGAACGTGCTAGACCATCTCCAGCAAGTCGAGACGGCAACTACCGGGACTGGGGACTGGCTAACATTCGGTTCGTTCGCTGATGTCGCTGCCATCCAGTTTGTGAACGGCAGTGCGAGCTCCATGAACTTCTCTCTGACTCGAGGCCTTCAAGATTTGACGGATGTTGGTCGAGTCTCGGAGCGAATCGCGCGCCAAGACGCTGCGTTCATCTCGACATTCGGCCAAGTTCGAGTCGTCAATAGCAGCTTTACGCCTGGTTTGGGCGAGTTGCGAGCGTTCTGCGAACTGAACGGGAGGGACATTTCGTTCGCCTACGACCGCGAGACGACTTGCAGCCTCGGAAGCGACTATTTCGTCACCGTCAGCGACGTTGAAGCGCTGTGGCAAGTCTTCGCGGATGACACCACAGCATGGCAATGGCCAACGACAGGAGTTGAGGCTGCGCTGGCTGTCGGGTTCCCGCCAACATCGTCTCTTCCCGAAACAGCGCGTGTGACGCTGCTGATCGATGCCTTCCTCGCGCAGCCATTCGCATCGGCGGCAGACTGCGAGTTCCACATGGTCCACCTCAGTGCAGCGTACGCGGACCAGCTCTCTGCGGCTCAAGTCAACGCTTCCTGTGTGGAACTGGCAGTCGGCGAGGTCTATTTATCGTTGCCGATGCTCGAAGCGGCTGGGTTCGCGTCCAAACCGCGCAGCTTCACGACCGACATGCAAGCGTATCTGCGCTATGCCGCGACCAAGTTCGTATTCGAGCCGAACGTTCTCGGTCTGTCGCCGACGGCGCTCGACTTGAGCCTCTCGTCCTCTGCAACCGCGACATACCCACTCGGTGGTGTCTTCGCCAAAACCACCGCAGTCCGCGCGCTGTTCGGCTCGAGCGACAGCACTCGACCGACTGTCACGGCACTCGCGATCGACTCGACGGCTGCACGAGGGATCGCTTCGCCTTCGCTGATGCTTCGTTTGCCGCTGAGGCGAGACGCGGCGCTGTTTGCCCAGCGCGCATACCCAGTCGGTGGAGTGCTCGCGGTCAACGGCAGCTCGAAGCTCAACGTGTGGGGCTCAACCGCGGCGCTCGACGTGCTCAAGCTCACGGATGGCTCGCAGTTCTCGATGGCCGTGCTGTCCGGCCGGACCGTCTCCTCCTCGGGCATCCGCGAGTACCCGCCGAGCAAGCTCCAGTTCTACTGGGACCGCACGCGCCGCGTCGTGGAGCTCGAGTTCCTGCAGAACGTGACGAGGTTCGGCTCGGCGCTGATGCGGTATCGCGTGGCGGACTGGGCGGCGCCGGCGACTCATGCCAACGGACTGACGGCGACCTCCGGCAGCGTCAACTTGAGCTACCTGGCGGACGATGTGCCTCTCATCTTCCAGCCTTCGTCGTCCACCGACAACTCCGTCCCAGTCGTCGATGTCGATCCACTGACGGGACTTGTGGTCCACCGACGGCTCGTGTGGCAAGTCGCCGCTCGAGTCGACGCTGTAAACGGCTCGATGTGGCACGCGAATCTCTCGCGCTGCTCGATCCCCGTCGTGTGGGTCAGCGAGGAGACTGGCGTGTCCCCCAACAAGGCGATGGTTCTCTCGCGCGTGACGCGGCCGGGGCCGTTCGCAACCGAGAAGCTCGCGTGGTGGGGGATCATCGGCGGCGCCGCCTACATCGTCATCGGCCTCATACTCGCATACGTTTACATCCGCCGAGCGCGCGTCCGAAGGCTGCAGAGCGTCTCGCCCGCCCACACGGAGCTTTCGACCAGCAAACACGTAGTGCAGCATGACGATGATCAGCCTGGCGGCAAGGACGACGTCAGTTCAGAGGCGACCGACGTGGGTGGAGATCGATCGACCAGCGCGAGAGCTCGTCCCCACGCGACGACCGCGGTGGACGAATTGCTCGAGCGAACGGAGAGCATCGTGCCGGCATGACAAGCGGGTTTGGTTGCACGGGAACGTGCTTCAATAGGCTATCTTCAATCAGCAATTATCTGGCAAAGTTCGGACGACGATCACACCACAAACGAGGACGAGCAGCGCTCAGACGTCAAGCGGGCGACCGACTCGGCCGTTCGTGGAGCTCGCGTGGTCCTCCGCGGGCAGATCCGCGCCGTCGTCGAAGAAGCCGTAGCCCTTGAACGAGACACGGGTCATGGCGGCGTCGTCGTCCGCGTCGATCGACGCCTTCTTGCTCTTCTTCTCGGCCGCGGCGTTCGGGAAGCGGATCTCCTCCTCGCGCAGCAGCAGGTCCTGCACGCGCAACAGGTACGCCTTGAGGTTCTCGAGGTACCGCGACGTCTGCCGGTGCTTGGAGGACGCGCAGAACTGGATGCCCTCGTCCTTGATGATGTAGCCGATGCCGAAGCCGTCGGCGACGACCGGGCCGAAGCCGAACAGCCGCAGACTCGGGTTCCCGCAGTTGCTCGTCGACAGGATCGTGTGGTTGAGCTTCTGCCAGCCAATGTCGGCGAAGATGGCGGGCTTCGGGGCCGGCGACGCCTTGCCCTTCTGCTCCTGCTGCCACAGGCACTCGAGCGCGTACATGTGGCGCTCGACGCCCTTGCCGGACGCGCAGTTGCGCACCATGTTGACCTGCGCCTTGATGGCCGCGCGCAGCGACTCGATCTTGTCAAGAGGCGTCTGGTCCGAGAAGAACGACTCGCAGAAGGCGAGCGCCTCGACCGTCATGGACCGCGCGGCCTCCGTGCGGCCGTGTAGGAAGCGCTTCGTCAGCACCGGCTCGTACACGTTCGGCGCGTAGCCGTACTGGAAGTAGTAGGCGGCGATGAAGGCCATCTGCACGAACGCGTCCGGGCTCATGTTGTGCTGCGTGATGAAGAGCTTGCCGAACGCCGTGAATTCGAGCACCTCGACCTCGTTTTGCAGGATCAGGTCCGACAGCTTGGCCTCCGCGAACTTGATGCCCTCCTGCAGCTCCGCGCTCAGGTCCCACTCGAGCTTGAGCGGCTTGACGCGCGGCCGGTGCACGCTCTGCACGGCGCCGTGCATCGGCGCGCGGTACGAGGCCTCCAGGAACGCGTAGTTGCCGCCGCGGATCGTCTGCGCGAACCGGATGATCGTGTCCGTGAACACGTCCGACACGAAGCGCAGCACCGTGTGGCCGTCCACGAATGAGTGCTCGAAGTTGCACCCGGCCACGCCGTTCTCGCACACGATCAGCTGCAGCTTGTCGTACCAGCGGTTCATGCACGTGCCCGTCTGTGCATCGTCGTCATCACCCGTTAGTGAAAGCTCCTCCTTCACATTTCGATATGAGCTCACTGTACCTGAACGCCGTGGTGGATGCCGTACGTGCCGTGCAACGCAGTGGCGGCGAACGCGGCCGCGTCAGGCGGCGACGTGTTGTCGAGGCACACGAGGAACAGCGCGCGGTCAATCTGCACACACACAAGTGCAAAACAGGTCAATTAGCACCCACTTCAGCAATACAAAGCACAGTCAAACTGCCGTCCACATACCACGTCGAGCGTGCGCTTGTTCTTGACGAGCAGCTTGGCGCGCAGCTTGGCCCAGTTGGCGCGGTGCTCGGTCGTGAGCACGCCGACGGCCTGCGAGGCGGCCGAGACCTCGTCGGTGCGCAGCGCGTCCTCCTTGATGGCCTTTAGGTTGGCCACGAGCTCGCGCTCCGTGATGGCCGTCACGCCATCCTCCCAGATGACGTCGAACCAGTAGAACTGGTTGCGGCACGCCACCACGATGTGCTTGGAGAAGTCGTCGACGAACTCCTCGTCCTTGTCGGCCGTCGGCAGCCGCGCGCACCCGAACAGCCGCTTGTACTGGTTCATGCACAGCGCCATGTCCCCTCGCCACGTGTCCGGCTCGAGCGTGCCACGCCGCAGCGCGTTGATGAACTTGAGCGACCCGAGCACGAGCGAGGCCGCGCGCGAGATCTGGTTGTTGCGCGACGGCGTCGGGTCGTCCTCGAGCACGAAGAACGGGTTGACGTTCAGCACCACCGAGCTGCGGTGGTTCAGGTACGCCTCGTACCAAAAGTCCTCGATGAAGCTCTTCTTGTCCTGTTCGTACTCGAGCAAACGCTTCTGCAGCCGCTCGCCGTCCCCACCAGGCTCCAAAAACTGCGCGACTCGTGCCTTGGACTGGGCCAGCTCGTCGGGGGACTGCAGCGCCGCGATCGACGCCAGGTACCGCTCGCACGTGTCCTTGAGCGGCGGGATCGGCAGCTTGGGGAGCGTCGGCTGCTGCCGGAACGTCAGCGTGTCCTCGTCGCGGCGGCGCTGGCCCGCGAACTCGTGCGCGGGTGTCGCCTCGGCCGCTGGCGCGTCGGCGGTCGTCATGGCGGGCGGAGCGGACGACGAAGGCGACGAAGGCGACCAAGTGCAGGCGAGTTGGGAAGTGAGCGGCCGGCCGACCCGCCCGGCCGCGCGCCGAGGCGGCGAGAGCATCGGCAGCGCCTCCATGGAGGAGGACACCTCGGGGACGAGAGTCCAATGCCAGCGTTAAACCTGGGTTAGTGGCTGCTTTCTTCAACATTGCGTGTCGGTTGCCTCAGAACATTGAGGTTTCGGCCAATCATTGCGGTCGGACGGGATTGCACGCGGCAGAGTGGGAGGTGATGAAATATCGTAGATATGATACCCTGCGTAACACGATCGTCATGGTGAGAACGTTCCGACGGTGGTCGAGGCCGAGATAAACAGGAGGAACCCACGAAGAGAATACCTGCGACAATGGATGAGGAGACCGGAACACCCAGCTGGCCTTCCCGGTTTGACACGCACATCCGCCAGTTGAACGTCGTTGAGTCTCGGGGTGGCCATGCGGCGACTTCAAGCTTGCACATCGCGCGATGACTTCCGCCCGAGCAACATGGCTACATGGCGGATTGCGCTTCCAGCGAGTGCGCGTCAGTGGCGCATTGCAGCAGGAAGTGCCGGTCGAAATGCACAACCACAGTCGAGTATTGATCCTTCCTGGTATTGACGACATTCATCGTTGATGCCTTTGTCGCCTTGCGTTGCGGACGATTGGCTGCGAGCCGCTCATATAACTTGACTTATCTCCACTCATCTTGCAACAGGTTGGTTGGTAAGAGGTCGGTGGGTGGCGTGCTGATCATGGGCTAGATGGAAAGGCAGAAGATCTCCGCGATGCGTTGGCGCGACTCTCTTGCGTTGGCAGCAGAGAAAGCAACGTTTCTGCCGCCATTCATGAGATAGCGCTGCTTGGCACGCGATCGTGGAGATCGCCTTGCGGAAATTCTGATTGCACTGCACGACGTCGTCCTGAGATGCCGCTCCAGCCCTTGGCGGCGCACACGCCGAGAACGCGCACGGACGAGCTGCTGCGTTGGCGAGAAGCTCCGGCTTCAGGGCCACAAAGATGCTGCAGCATGTCTGGTCACTAGCCGACCGAGCGGGGCACTCGCGGCCTCGAGACACGCAATCTTGATTCACGCGGCGATTTGTCGCTGCAAAACTGTGCTTCTGCTTCCTATTCTGAAACCGAACGGCTTGGACGTCGCAGACGCTATTGTTGGCCCTCCATGTCTCGAATCGCCTTGGGGGTGACAAACTGAGACGGTCTTGGCGTGGGCGGCTTCGCTTGGCGCATTGCACGATGCCAACGAACAGTTATGCCTGCGAAGACGAGCAATTCTCGTCCTGAGGTACGCTCAATGACGTCTGGCAAACCTCGCGGCAGTCCTTATGAGTATGTGCAGTGCTATCGCCCGCGATCCGAGGCAGGAGATACCGCGGTGCCATGGCTCCTTCCGCGTGCTGCATGTGCTGGTCGTTTCATGACCAGTACCATGCGTACCATGCCTGCCAAGGACGCGCAGCAACGACACGCGTGTGCTGACACCGCTGCTTTACCGCGCGATCTTCCTGCGCAATTTTCCTCCAACGACATCAACGTGTAGCATTCCCACCACACTGTCATCACGCACAGCTTGGCCTGTCACTCCCGCCGCGCTTCATCCGCAACCCACCGGATCAATGCCCTTCCAAGTACGTGGCTTTCACCGCATCATACCTTGATGTCTTCCCCACCTCACTCTCGATGCTTAAGGCAGTGGTAATAGATCTCACACTCGTTCCATTGAAACGGCCGTGCCATTAGTCGTCGACCGCATATTGATCGACTGGCGGACGCCTTGCCGTCATTTTTTTCCATCCCGAACAGATCCGACACCTGGTCATTGATCATCTTCAACTGCTCGACACACCCACACAAGTAAAGTCAGCGCCAGTACCGTACCCGCCCGCATTGACTGCGCTCCGCGGAAGTCGCCGCGGATCGAGAAGCCTCGCGGCGCGTCCCCGTCTGCGGGCGATCCGGCGGGAGGGGCGGAAGCTGACTGATACACGGCCATGGCGGACGTCAAGGCGGATCCGCCGCTGGACGCGCAGGCACTGCGGCGGCTCGAGCAGCGCGCGCGCGAGCAGGCCGAGGCGGCGGTCGACACGCCCGCGCGGGTCTTGGCGCAGCTCGCGGACGCCGAGGAGCAGCACGCGCACGCGTTCACGGCGCTGCCGATCGCGATCCCGACCGACGTCAACGACGACGCGCTGCGCGACGCGCCGGAGCTCGCGCGCGTCTGCCTCGCGTTTGAGCAGTTCATGTCGGCGGTGGCGGCGGCCCACGCGCGGGTCGGGCCGACGCTGCGCGCTGTGGTCGACGCGCGGGTCTCCGAGCTGCGAGCGACGTACGAGCGCAAGGTGGCGCTGCTGGTCGCCGAGCTGGACGAGGCCGCCGAGAAGGAGCACGCGTTCGACGTCGCGTGTCGAGGGCTGCAGGCGGCCGCGGACGGCGACGACGCGCAGGTCACGGCCCTGCGCACGCGGAGGATGAGCAGCAAGCGCAGCACCGAGCGGCGCGCGATCCTCGAGACCATTGAGGCCATCAAGGAAGCCGATAGTGACCGGGTGTCGGCGCTGGGGGACGTCACGGCCGGCGCTGTGGACGTGTACGCGACGCTGCTGGCGGCCTCAAGGACGCACGTGGCCGAGCTGCGGACCGCCATCTCGAGCGGCAATGGGGGCAATGGGGGGCCGGATACTCTGGGGGACGCGGCCGACGCCTTCCCGGTGTTCGTGGCCATGACGAGCTGGCTCAACGACGTGTTCGTGCGCGTGGTGCCCGTGGAGGAGGCCTTCGTCCGGCGGCTGCAGAAGCTCGCGCGGTCGCACCGGAGCACCAGGATCGTCGTCTCCAGCGCTGCAGTTGATGATGATGATGGCTCAGTATCAAAGCATCAGGTTGGGGAGCTGGAGGTCGAGGCGCTGCTGAACGGGCTGGCTGAGTATCATCGGCTGCGCACCGTCAACCTGCTGGACCCGATCTCGCGCACGCTGCAGTTCTCGCGGCGCAAGCTGAGCCACACGCACCAGGAGCTGCGCGAGTGCCTCGCGGACACGCAGCGGCGCGTGGACCGTACGCGCGCCAAGCTCGAGTCCCGATCGTCGCGGCTGCCCGCGGAGGACGCCGAGGAGCTGATCCGGGACGCCATGGTGGCCTCGGGGGGGCTCACGCACGAGGAGCTGGCGCTGGCGCTGGGGAATGACTCGCCCTCCGAGAACGGCAGCAGTACCAATGAGTTGTGCGAGCCGACTGGACCGTTGGCCGAGCCGGAGACTGGCGACGAAGCGGACGAGGATCGTGAGCAGAAGGCGGCGCGCTCACAGAGTGAGGCCTCCGTGGATAACAACACCTCGAAGAGCGCGGTCGTCAATGGTAAGGACGTCGACAAGGTGGTGGCGACGCTCGAGCAGCTGCGGGATCTCGACCGCAAGCACCGGGAGGAGCGGGACGACATGCGCCGCTCGCTGGCGACGGCGTCGCGCTTCGCCGTCGACACGATGGAGCTCATGATCCGAGACCACTGCAAGCACCTCGACGTGGCGCTCAACGTGCTCGACGACACGGTTCGCCTGGCCAGCAAGGTCGAGTTCGCGGACGTCGGAGCCGGTGCTGTGTCGACTGCTGCAACAAACGCCAAGGACTCCGAGTCGTTTGGTGCTCTTCTTGCTCAGCTAGAGAGCAGATACCTCGATCGCGAGGAGCGCGACAGAAGAGAGGCCGGTGATCAAGTCGACTGGTGCTCCGGCGACGATGTCAACGCACTGGCATCCACCGCTCAGCGCTCGTTCCCGCACATTGACTGGTTCCGTCGCGTGCTGGGATCGGCGCTTGAGAACGTGGTCGACTGGTCGAGGAACGAGGTCAAGTCCGGCGGGTGGCGCACCGTGTGGCCGTGCTGGTTCGTGCTCGCCGTGTTCCTGATGGTGCGGATCTGCTTCCACGTGACGGCTCTGGAAAGCATCATAGCGCAGACATCCAGCTTGCAGCAGATCAACTCGCACGAGCTCACTCGGCTATCTGCGATCCTGAGGGGTTCGACTTGACCAGCCGCTAGTGTCGCAATCCCTTCGCCATGCTACGCACAGAGTACAATAGTCCCTTCAGGTTTTCGCACTCTGGTCAATTGGTAAAGCCATCGATTGTCGGTCAAGAAAGCTGGAATGAACGTGCCACGTCGGTTCTCATCAGGCATGGACGATCGTTGGCGTTCCCGGCACAATCTGCAAGGGTGGAGCCATTGCAAGTGGAATATGCAACTGCGCCATGTCTGAACGGTGAAGCCAATCATTTTGACTGTGAGATCACTCACTTACCACAAAACCCTGACCAAGACAATTCCGAGTGCATTCACCACTCGTCACAAGCTTGCTCGCCACCGGCAACAACAAACGCTTCGATACTACTACGCCTACTTGGTCGTCGCTTCCCAAGCAGAGAGAATGTGGTTGACAATCTCGGGAACGCCCTTCCCGGCGTTGATCTGGCTAAAGACGGTTGGCCCTTCGCCGCGCATCTTCTTGGCATCGCGGTCCATGACTCCCAAGTCCGCGCCGACGTGGGGAGCCAGATCGATCTTGTTGATCACCTGTGATTATTCGCAATCGAGCGATGAGTAAATCCAAGTCCGCTCTACATGTTGCAATGCAGAGGATGCACTCACCAGCAGATCAGCCTGCGTGATACCTGGCCCACCCTTGCGCGGCACCTTATCGCCGCCGGCGACGTCGATGACGTAAATGATGTAGTCTGCCAGCTCGCGACTGAAGTTGGCCGCCAGATTGTCTATCAACCACCCACCCAGTTCGTTAGTTGAGCAACTCAACCTGACAAATCCTCCAAATTCGCAAAACCTACCGCCTCCAGACTCGACGAGCAGCATCTGCGGGTCAAACTCGTCCGTGAGGTCCTCGCACGCCTGCAAGTTGGCGGAGATGTCCTCGCGGATGGCGGCGTGCGGGCAGCCGCCGGTCTCGATCGCGCGGATGCGCTCCTCCGGCAAAGCGTCGTGGCGAACCAGGAACTCGCCGTCCTCGCGCGTGAAGATGTCGTTGGTGACCTGGCCCATCAATACGACACAGTGCACAGTGAGTCCAAGTACGTCACTCCACTCGTCACCCTTCATGCAATGAAACTCACGGCAGCGATGCTGAAGCGGTCCTTCAGCTCGCGACACAGTGCCAGCATCAGCGCAGTCTTACTGTCGACACGAAACACCCCCTCAGGTCAGTACACCTCCCCACCAATAGTTAAGGACCAAACAAACTCGCACCCGCTGCCGACCGGCCCGCCGATGCCGATAGTGAAGGCTCGCTGAGAAAAGTCGCGGCCGTGGCGAGCGCCAACCTCGCGGTCGGCGAACACGCCCGCGTGCTCAAAGTGCTCGTGCGTGTGCCCGTGCTCGCGCAGCTGGGCCTCCTCCTCTGGCGTCGGCGCGCGGCCCTTGCCGACCTGGAAGCGCCGCACGAGCTCGTCGCCGTCGATCGCCTGGTGGCTGTGGTCGTGGCTGTGGTCGTGGCTGTGGTCGTGCCCATGCCCATGGTCATGGTCGTGGTCGTGGTCGTGGTCATGGTGGTCGTGGCCGTGGCCGTGGTGGTGGTCGTGGTCGTGCGAGTGGTCGTGCGCCATGGCCGTCGGCGGCGATAGCAAAGGATCGCGCGCTGCTTGTTTCCGGCGGGGGGAAGATGCGGAAATGAACGTGATGCGCAAAAAGGCAAAGTGCGCTTGTCAGGAGTGATGGTCGAACTTGAATGCAAGTGAAGGCGAGCGGCGATTGGACAGAAACTGACTCAAGTTGGTGGTTTCAACCAATCATACTGCTCTGACACACTCTGCGTCATCACTGCAACAAGGTCAAGTGCAACGCTGACAACTACTCCTCTCGGTCACATGTCGAGCCCTGCTCGCGCTTCTGTAAGACGTAGAAGAAGTAGCCGAGGCCAACGTCTGTCCAGGCACCGCAATGTTAGATCACTTCACTTTTCAGGCGCTTCAGCATCATCAACCACAGCATCGCTCGTACCGATCGGGTGGACCGAGTAGTTCCAGCCGTAGCGCGCACTCTCGGTGCCCTGCTCGCCCTCGCCCAGCAAGAACCGTTTCCGGAAGTGCGGCTGCGCGAACGAGATCTGGATGAACAGTCCCGTGGGCACGAGCGCGGCTGTAATGCCGCTGCACATGGCGGCGGCCTGCTCGATCACGGCCTCCGAAGGGGACCAAACGTCGCCCTCGTCGCACATGAGCGCGTCCATGGCCGCCTTGTCGATCACGACATCGAACTCGCCGGGAGCGAACGTGTCCAGCAGCTTGGTCATGTCGGCCTCGATCCACTTCATCTCGGGCATGTCCTCCTGTCGTTCCGACACACACAAACTCGTCAACTCTGCTGCTCGGCGCGCACCTCCACGGGTCGACGTACACTGTGCTTGGCACGCATCCGCTCGATGATGACCTTGGAGAAGTCGATGTTGGTGATGTTGTGGAAGCCAGCGTTGTACTGTGCAAGGCAACGGCGTCAACCACTTGTATCACCACTGTGTGACGAAATGAACCACCACCAACCATATCCAAGCTGAAGGTCGAGTTGCCGCAGCCAACCTGTTTGCACACGTACTCGCACTGTTAAAGCACTGCATCCTACTACCTTAGCAAGGTTCCCAATCCCCCACGCACCATCAGGATGCGGCTCGAGCGGTCGACGAAGCGGTCGAGCAGCGGCGCCACGTTCTCATAGCGAGCGAGCCAGTCGTACGATTCCTCGCTGGTTGGCGGCTGCGATTAGCCAGGACACGTTTGTATGACAAGGCAATAGTAGGACGCACCTGCCGAAGCGCGCGTCCCAGTACTCCTTATCCTTGTACGCCTTGTTGTCATCCGGCAGATACTCGGTCATGATTGCTAGACGCTCGTTGGCTGGTGTCTGCTTCCAGTCGCCTTCCCTGTTCAAGTATTCAATGTTGCGTATAAGTATACAATTGGATACTTTTTCGAAAATACATAATTTCAGTACATTAATAAAATCAGGAACATTTACAAAATTAGTATAATATTTCAATTCATTTTTAACTGTTCAACTGGCTCCACTTCAACCAGCCAGGAACTCGCCAGGAGCTTCGTTCGCTCCTTAGCAGAAAGTCTTCGATCCCGGAGCCGTCGTGCGGCCAGTTGAAGCCTCACCCGCAACTACATCGTTGCGGGTGTTCGAGCGCTCGCTCTCCACCGCACCCGTGTTCTTGCCTCCCTTCAACGATCCTGCAGTCGTGGTCGCACCATTGTTGGACGAGCCGCCGTAGGCGTTGCTGCCATTGCCATTGGACTTGGATCCCGTCTTCGAGCCGGTGTTGCTGTTGCCGTTCGACGGCGAGCCAGGCGTCACACCTCCCGTCTTGGAACCACCGGTCGAGCCGCTGGCAGAGCCGCCGTTCTGCTTGCCACTGCCGCTGCCGCCCGTCTTGGAGCCACCAGTCTTGGAGCCACCCGTCGAGCCGCTGCTCGTCGAGCTGCCGCCGTAGACGTTGCTGCCGTTGTCACCGTTGTTGGAACCAGTGTTGGAACCAGTGTTGGAACCAGTGTTGCTGTTGCCGTTCGACGGCGAGCCAGGCGTCACACCTCCCGTCTTGGAACCACCGGTCGAGCCGCTGGCAGAGCCGCCGTTCTGCTTGCCACTGCCGCTGCCGCCCGTCTTGGAGCCACCAGTCTTGGAGCCACCCGTCGAGCCGCTGCTCGTCGAGCTGCCGCCGTAGACGTTGCTGCCGTTGTCACCGTTGTTGGAACCAGTGTTGGAACCAGTGTTGGAACCAGTGTTGCTGTTGCCGTTCGACGGCGAGCCAGGCGTCACACCTCCCGTCTTGGAACCACCGGTCGAGCCGCTGGCAGAGCCGCCGTTCTGCTTGCCACTGCCGCTGCCGCCCGTCTTGGAGCCACCAGTCTTGGAGCCACCCGTCGAGCCGCTGCTCGTCGAGCTGCCGCCGTAGACGTTGCTGCCGTTGTCACCGTTGTTGGAACCAGTGTTGGAACCAGTGTTGGAACCAGTGTTGCTGTTGCCGTTCGACGGCGAGCCAGGCGTCACACCTCCCGTCTTGGAACCACCGGTCGAGCCGCTGGCAGAGCCGCCGTTCTGCTTGCCACTGCCGCTGCCGCCCGTCTTGGAGCCACCAGTCTTGGAGCCACCCGTCGAGCCGCTGCTCGTCGAGCTGCCGCCGTAGACGTTGCTGCCGTTGTCACCGTTGTTGGAACCAGTGTTGGAACCAGTGTTGGAACCAGTGTTGCTGTTGCCGTTCGACGGCGAGCCAGGCGTCACACCTCCCGTCTTGGAACCACCGGTCGAGCCGCTGGCAGAGCCGCCGTTCTGCTTGCCACTGCCGCTGCCGCCCGTCTTGGAGCCACCAGTCTTGGAGCCACCCGTCGAGCCGCTGCTCGTCGAGCTGCCGCCGTAGACGTTGCTGCCGTTGTCACCGTTGTTGGAACCAGTGTTGGAACCAGTGTTGGAACCAGTGTTGCTGTTGCCGTTCGACGGCGAGCCAGGCGTCACACCTCCCGTCTTGGAACCACCGGTCGAGCCGCTGGCAGAGCCGCCGTTCTGCTTGCCACTGCCGCTGCCGCCCGTCTTGGAGCCACCAGTCTTGGAGCCACCCGTCGAGCCGCTGCTCGTCGAGCTGCCGCCGTAGACGTTGCTGCCGTTGTCACCGTTGTTGGAACCAGTGTTGGAACCAGTGTTGGAACCAGTGTTGCTGTTGCCGTTCGACGGCGAGCCAGGCGTCACACCTCCCGTCTTGGAACCACCGGTCGAGCCGCTGGCAGAGCCGCCGTTCTGCTTGCCACTGCCGCTGCCGCCCGTCTTGGAGCCACCAGTCTTGGAGCCACCCGTCGAGCCGCTGCTCGTCGAGCTGCCGCCGTAGACGTTGCTGCCGTTGTCACCGTTGTTGGAACCAGTGTTGGAACCAGTGTTGGAACCAGTGTTGCTGTTGCCGTTCGACGGCGAGCCAGGCGTCACACCTCCCGTCTTGGAACCACCGGTCGAGCCGCTGGCAGAGCCGCCGTTCTGCTTGCCACTGCCGCTGCCGCCCGTCTTGGAGCCACCAGTCTTGGAGCCACCCGTCGAGCCGCTGCTCGTCGAGCTGCCGCCGTAGACGTTGCTGCCGTTGTCACCGTTGTTGGAACCAGTGTTGGAACCAGTGTTGGAACCAGTGTTGCTGTTGCCGTTCGACGGCGAGCCAGGCGTCACACCTCCCGTCTTGGAACCACCGGTCGAGCCGCTGGCAGAGCCGCCGTTCTGCTTGCCACTGCCGCTGCCGCCCGTCTTGGAGCCACCAGTCTTGGAGCCACCCGTCGAGCCGCTGCTCGTCGAGCTGCCGCCGTAGACGTTGCTGCCGTTGTCACCGTTGTTGGAACCAGTGTTGGAACCAGTGTTGGAACCAGTGTTGCTGTTGCCGTTCGACGGCGAGCCAGGCGTCACACCTCCCGTCTTGGAACCACCGGTCGAGCCGCTGGCAGAGCCGCCGTTCTGCTTGCCACTGCCGCTGCCGCCCGTCTTGGAGCCACCAGTCTTGGAGCCACCCGTCGAGCCGCTGCTCGTTGAGCTGCCGCCGTAGACGTTGCTGCCGTTGTCACCGTTGTTGGAACCAGTGTTGGAACCAGTGTTGGAACCAGTGTTGCTGTTGCCGTTCGACGGCGAGCCAGGCGTCACACCTCCCGTCTTGGAACCACCGGTCGAGCCGCTGGCAGAGCCGCCGTTCTGCTTGCCACTGCCGCTGCCGCCCGTCTTGGAGCCACCAGTCTTGGAGCCACCCGTCGAGCCGCTGCTCGTCGAGCTGCCGCCGTAGACGTTGCTGCCGTTGTCACCGTTGTTGGAACCAGTGTTGGAACCAGTGTTGGAACCAGTGTTGCTGTTGCCGTTCGACGGCGAGCCAGGCGTCACACCTCCCGTCTTGGAACCACCGGTCGAGCCGCTGGCAGAGCCGCCGTTCTGCTTGCCACTGCCGCTGCCGCCCGTCTTGGAGCCACCAGTCTTGGAGCCACCCGTCGAGCCGCTGCTCGTTGAGCTGCCGCCGTAGACGTTGCTGCCGTTGTCACCGTTGTTGGAACCAGTGTTGGAACCAGTGTTGGAACCAGTGTTGCTGTTGCCGTTCGACGGCGAGCCAGGCGTCACACCTCCCGTCTTGGAACCACCGGTCGAGCCGCTGGCAGAGCCGCCGTTCTGCTTGCCACTGCCGCTGCCGCCCGTCTTGGAGCCACCAGTCTTGGAGCCACCCGTCGAGCCGCTGCTCGTCGAGCTGCCGCCGTAGACGTTGCTGCCGTTGTCACCGTTGTTGGAACCAGTGTTGGAACCAGTGTTGGAACCAGTGTTGCTGTTGCCGTTCGACGGCGAGCCAGGCGTCACACCTCCCGTCTTGGAACCACCGGTCGAGCCGCTGGCAGAGCCGCCGTTCTGCTTGCCACTGCCGCTGCCGCCCGTCTTGGAGCCACCAGTCTTGGAGCCACCCGTCGAGCCGCTGCTCGTCGAGCTGCCGCCGTAGACGTTGCTGCCGTTGTCACCGTTGTTGGAACCAGTGTTGGAACCAGTGTTGGAACCAGTGTTGCTGTTGCCGTTCGACGGCGAGCCAGGCGTCACACCTCCCGTCTTGGAACCACCGGTCGAGCCGCTGGCAGAGCCGCCGTTCTGCTTGCCACTGCCGCTGCCGCCCGTCTTGGAGCCACCAGTCTTGGAGCCACCCGTCGAGCCGCTGCTCGTCGAGCTGCCGCCGTAGACGTTGCTGCCGTTGTCACCGTTGTTGGAACCAGTGTTGGAACCAGTGTTGGAACCAGTGTTGCTGTTGCCGTTCGACGGCGAGCCAGGCGTCACACCTCCCGTCTTGGAACCACCGGTCGAGCCGCTGGCAGAGCCGCCGTTCTGCTTGCCACTGCCGCTGCCGCCCGTCTTGGAGCCACCAGTCTTGGAGCCACCCGTCGAGCCGCTGCTCGTCGAGCTGCCGCCGTAGACGTTGCTGCCGTTGTCACCGTTGTTGGAACCAGTGTTGGAACCAGTGTTGGAACCAGTGTTGCTGTTGCCGTTCGACGGCGAGCCAGGCGTCACACCTCCCGTCTTGGAACCACCGGTCGAGCCGCTGGCAGAGCCGCCGTTCTGCTTGCCACTGCCGCTGCCGCCCGTCTTGGAGCCACCAGTCTTGGAGCCACCCGTCGAGCCGCTGCTCGTCGAGCTGCCGCCGTAGACGTTGCTGCCGTTGTCACCGTTGTTGGAACCAGTGTTGGAACCAGTGTTGGAACCAGTGTTACTGTTGCCGTTCGACGGCGAGCCAGGCGTCACACCTCCCGTCTTGGAACCACCGGTCGAGCCGCTGGCAGAGCCGCCGTTCTGCTTGCCACTGCCGCTGCCGCCCGTCTTGGAGCCACCAGTCTTGGAGCCACCCGTCGAGCCGCTGCTCGTCGAGCTGCCGCCGTAGACGTTGCTGCCGTTGTCACCGTTGTTGGAACCAGTGTTGGAACCAGTGTTGGAACCAGTGTTGCTGTTGCCGTTCGACGGCGAGCCAGGCGTCACACCTCCCGTCTTGGAACCACCGGTCGAGCCGCTGGCAGAGCCGCCGTTCTGCTTGCCACTGCCGCTGCCGCCCGTCTTGGAGCCACCAGTCTTGGAGCCACCCGTCGAGCCGCTGCTCGTCGAGCTGCCGCCGTAGACGTTGCTGCCGTTGTCACCGTTGTTGGAACCAGTGTTGGAACCAGTGTTGGAACCAGTGTTGCTGTTGCCGTTCGACGGCGAGCCAGGCGTCACACCTCCCGTCTTGGAACCACCGGTCGAGCCGCTGGCAGAGCCGCCGTTCTGCTTGCCACTGCCGCTGCCGCCCGTCTTGGAGCCACCAGTCTTGGAGCCACCCGTCGAGCCGCTGCTCGTCGAGCTGCCGCCGTAGACGTTGCTGCCGTTGTCACCGTTGTTGGAACCAGTGTTGGAACCAGTGTTGGAACCAGTGTTGCTGTTGCCGTTCGACGGCGAGCCAGGCGTCACACCTCCCGTCTTGGAACCACCGGTCGAGCCGCTGGCAGAGCCGCCGTTCTGCTTGCCACTGCCGCTGCCGCCCGTCTTGGAGCCACCAGTCTTGGAGCCACCCGTCGAGCCGCTGCTCGTCGAGCTGCCGCCGTAGACGTTGCTGCCGTTGTCACCGTTGTTGGAACCAGTGTTGGAACCAGTGTTGGAACCAGTGTTGCTGTTGCCGTTCGACGGCGAGCCAGGCGTCACACCTCCCGTCTTGGAACCACCGGTCGAGCCGCTGGCAGAGCCGCCGTTCTGCTTGCCACTGCCGCTGCCGCCCGTCTTGGAGCCACCAGTCTTGGAGCCACCCGTCGAGCCGCTGCTCGTCGAGCTGCCGCCGTAGACGTTGCTGCCGTTGTCACCGTTGTTGGAACCAGTGTTGGAACCAGTGTTGGAACCAGTGTTGCTGTTGCCGTTCGACGGCGAGCCAGGCGTCACACCTCCCGTCTTGGAACCACCGGTCGAGCCGCTGGCAGAGCCGCCGTTCTGCTTGCCACTGCCGCTGCCGCCCGTCTTGGAGCCACCAGTCTTGGAGCCACCCGTCGAGCCGCTGCTCGTCGAGCTGCCGCCGTAGACGTTGCTGCCGTTGTCACCGTTGTTGGAACCAGTGTTGGAACCAGTGTTGGAACCAGTGTTGCTGTTGCCGTTCGACGGCGAGCCAGGCGTCACACCTCCCGTCTTGGAACCACCGGTCGAGCCGCTGGCAGAGCCGCCGTTCTGCTTGCCACTGCCGCTGCCGCCCGTCTTGGAGCCACCAGTCTTGGAGCCACCCGTCGAGCCGCTGCTCGTCGAGCTGCCGCCGTAGACGTTGCTGCCGTTGTCACCGTTGTTGGAACCAGTGTTGGAACCAGTGTTGGAACCAGTGTTGCTGTTGCCGTTCGACGGCGAGCCAGGCGTCACACCTCCCGTCTTGGAACCACCGGTCGAGCCGCTGGCAGAGCCGCCGTTCTGCTTGCCACTGCCGCTGCCGCCCGTCTTGGAGCCACCAGTCTTGGAGCCACCCGTCGAGCCGCTGCTCGTTGAGCTGCCGCCGTAGACGTTGCTGCCGTTGTCACCGTTGTTGGAACCAGTGTTGGAACCAGTGTTGGAACCAGTGTTGCTGTTGCCGTTCGACGGCGAGCCAGGCGTCACACCTCCCGTCTTGGAACCACCGGTCGAGCCGCTGGCAGAGCCGCCGTTCTGCTTGCCACTGCCGCTGCCGCCCGTCTTGGAGCCACCAGTCTTGGAGCCACCCGTCGAGCCGCTGCTCGTCGAGCTGCCGCCGTAGACGTTGCTGCCGTTGTCACCGTTGTTGGAACCAGTGTTGGAACCAGTGTTGGAACCAGTGTTGCTGTTGCCGTTCGACGGCGAGCCAGGCGTCACACCTCCCGTCTTGGAACCACCGGTCGAGCCGCTGGCAGAGCCGCCGTTCTGCTTGCCACTGCCGCTGCCGCCCGTCTTGGAGCCACCAGTCTTGGAGCCACCCGTCGAGCCGCTGCTCGTCGAGCTGCCGCCGTAGACGTTGCTGCCGTTGTCACCGTTGTTGGAACCAGTGTTGGAACCAGTGTTGGAACCAGTGTTGCTGTTGCCGTTCGACGGCGAGCCAGGCGTCACACCTCCCGTCTTGGAACCACCGGTCGAGCCGCTGGCAGAGCCGCCGTTCTGCTTGCCACTGCCGCTGCCGCCCGTCTTGGAGCCACCAGTCTTGGAGCCACCCGTCGAGCCGCTGCTCGTCGAGCTGCCGCCGTAGACGTTGCTGCCGTTGTCACCGTTGTTGGAACCAGTGTTGGAACCAGTGTTGGAACCAGTGTTGCTGTTGCCGTTCGACGGCGAGCCAGGCGTCACACCTCCCGTCTTGGAACCACCGGTCGAGCCGCTGGCAGAGCCGCCGTTCTGCTTGCCACTGCCGCTGCCGCCCGTCTTGGAGCCACCAGTCTTGGAGCCACCCGTCGAGCCGCTGCTCGTCGAGCTGCCGCCGTAGACGTTGCTGCCGTTGTCACCGTTGTTGGAACCAGTGTTGGAACCAGTGTTGGAACCAGTGTTGCTGTTGCCGTTCGACGGCGAGCCAGGCGTCACACCTCCCGTCTTGGAACCACCATTCGAGCCGTATTGTTGTCCATTGTTGTTCGAGTTGTCGCCGTAGTTGCCGTTGCTATTGTTGTGGCTGTTCCCCTTACCGTTGCCACTACGGTGAGTGCGACGGGTGTTGGTGTGCGGATTGCCACGGGTGTTGCTGTGCGAGTTCGCGTGGGTGTTGCTGTGCGAGTTACCATGGGTGTTGCTGTGCGCGTTGGTGTGGCTTGTGCCGTGGTTGTTGCTGTTGCCGTTGCTGTGCTGTTGGTACGCTGTCGTTGACGTGATACCGCCATAAGCCGAGCTGCTGGGGCTTGACTCCCCATAAGCAGAGACATGTCCTTGCACACCTGACGTGTATTGGTGCTGCGAGTTGGTGTTGCGTGGCGACGGCGTCGCTGGCGAGTAGTTGGCACGTGGAGACACGATTTTGCGCAGCGAAGAGCTGGCCTTCTTCTTGGAGCCGCCGTAGTTCGACGGCGACGCGACTTGGACCGACGTGTCGATGCTCGCGTACGAGTTCAGGTTGTGGAGACGCCGGTCGGCAAAACCTTGTGATCGCTGGCTGCTAGAGTCAGGCGCTCCCCAGTTGGACTCCCGTGCCACTTGGTTGCCATGTGCGGCGGCTGCAACCGTGGAGATGGCGATGATGGCGCGAAGGAGGGACTTCGTGTAGATCATTTTGTCTCGAAAGGCACGGGAAGGGGGGCTTCGATCTCGCGGAGTTGCCGAAAGACGCGGTTGGTCGAGAGTGACGAGCTGGAGGAAGACCTGGGGCTGTGCGGGTTTGGAACCGAATTCAAAACTGACGTCGAGAGAATGCTGCATCGGACTGCGTTGCTGCTCCAAGGCAACCGATGGGATCCACCATCACACTCTGATCACCCTCCTCGTGCGTCGGTGGCCCGGTAAGCATTACCGCTCTCCCATGTTATTTCCCGAGGACGTCGTCATCAGAACCCGGAGATCTTCAACGTGTTCGGGCTGATGAAATGGGGACCGCAGGTATTTTTGGCTCGGACAGTCCATTGCGGACCCCTTCCATTTCGATCACAGGTATCTCGACCACTTGAGCCGTGCGGTGTTTGTGGCGATAAACCAGGGCAGTAGCAATTCTGGACACGGAGGTCACGTGGCGACAGTCGGTGGAGACTCGAGGGTGGCACCATATCCTTCGATATCGCATTGCTCACATAACAACAATCGACATGCAGCGGCCGTGCGACTCGAGCTTGCTTCTCGACCTTCACGTTCTGCCCTCTGGAATCGCACGGCTTCCTCACACGCTCATCCTTCCTCTCATCTCCCGAGCCGGATCATCCTCGTCACTTGGCATTGGGCGTCACAGCGTAGCCATTCACACGGCCCCATCGCACAGGGCACTCGCGAGCGTAATGGCCGTGCTCGCCGCAAAAGAAGCACCGCGAGTTGAGTTTCCGCGCCTGGAACGGCTCGGTGTCCCGCCGCGCGCGCTTCCACTCCTTCTGCGAGTCTGAGCGGTAGATGTCGCGCCGATCCGGCCTTGCCGCGCCGCTGTCGGCCGGTCGAGCGCGCTTCTCGTGTCGCTCACTTGCCACGACCGCGCCGTCGCTCCGCCGCAGCCAGATCGCCTCCTTCGTGGCCGACCGCAGGTCCGACGGCTTGGTCGTGCGCAACAGCCGCGCCGTGTCGTCGTCGTCGAGCCCGTTCACGAACGCCGCGACGAAGAACGGCTCGGCGATCGCGTGGCCGTCGCCCTCCTCCAGCAGCGCCGTCGCGAACTCCATGAACGTCTCGTCCGCCTGCTTGCGACGCCCCATCATGCGCGCGACCGCGAACGCCGCCAGCAGTTCGGCGTCGCGCTGGCTCTGAGCCTTGCGGCGACGCGTGTCCGCCTCGGCGGTCGAGCGCACGCGGAGGATCGGGACGCAGGCGAGCGGTTCGTCCTTCACCTCTCGCTCGGGCTCGGCCACAGCAAGCGTTGCGCGCGAGTCGTCCAACGGCAGGTCGCTCGCAGCGCTGGCCGCGGTCGGCGCCAGTCCGAAGCGCTCCATGCTTGCCAGAGCGGTTGATCAAAAAAGTAAAGGAGCCCGAAGGAAGGAAGCTCGTATCTTTTGGGTAATGCTGATATGCCTGTTGGGAGCCAAAAGGGTAAAGTGGTCGGGCATACTTTACTCAAGTGCTGACTTTTGACACGCTTCAATGTGGGATTCCGATGATTTTAGTCGGAATTGTCGCACAAGAGTGGTTTAAATTAAGCGCTGTGATTGGACAAAAATGAAATTGGAAGGCAATTGGTGGACATTTATGGTGTATTCAGGCGATAGCCACGTATTTCTACAATCCATTCAGGCGCGCGTTCGACCCTCCCAGTTTCCTCGATGACAACCCGCAGAGCTTCTGATTCCAAAAAAGCAAAAACAGAGTGTCGACGAGCGTCCTACGACGACCGAGGTCGAAGGCGGCATCGCGCTCCAGCAACTTGCGGGCTCCTTCGTTCGGAACCCCATGCTCGAAGCTACCTCTCCGCCTCTTGACGCGACACCAGGGCCTTACACCGTGCGGCTGGCGCGGATCGAGCGCTGCTCGTTCGTCACAACCGAGTGAGCGAGCGTCGGGTGGCCAGCGTTGATGCGCGACGTGAACGCCTTGTTGTTGTACGTGTCCGTGCCCTTGTACATCAGGTAGTTCACCGTGAACTTGATCAGGTCGAGCGGCATGTGCCACACGATCACCCAGATCCACGCCACCAGGATGTAGCCGCCGCTGCAGCCGATCACGGCAATACGGTCCGTCGGGTAGCCGCCGAAGCCGACCCAGCCGATAGCCGAAGCCACGATCTGAGCGAACACGAACGCGATCAGCAGGATCGTAGCCGGGCGCTCCATGAACCACCAGTTGTTCGAGCCGGCGGTACGCGTCACGAAGATCAGAGCCTGGCCGGAGATCGACACCTGCGTGTAGATGAGCGAGCGGAGCACACCCTCCTTGCGCTGGATACCAGGGCCAATGGTGTCGTGGTTGCGACCCCAGGTCGAGTTCCAGTTCGAGAACGACCACACGTAGTCGCAGAAGCTGATCTGGTTCGTGATCGGCACCATGTCGTTACCGATGAACACCACGCCGTTGCCGTGCTGGGCCGCGTTGAACACGTCGTAGCTGCCAGCGTAAGCCGAGCCGCTCTTGCCGAGCGTGTACTGGTACACGAACTGGTCGTACGCCTCGTCGGCCGACGGCTTCACGTCACCGGGCAGGTCGTTCAGGTGGAAGTCCGCCAGGTCCTCGAACAGGTTGGCCTTCGAGTCGTACTTCTGCTCGTACTGCTTCCAGTACGCGTTGATCGTGTCCGTGCGGAACTGACCGACATCGGCAAGCGTCGCCGTCTTGATCACGTTGCCGTCAATCTCACCGCAGCCAGTCGAGTTGTCGTTGATCGCGCACTCCTGGTAAGCCGACTGGAAGTAGTCGTCGCACTGGTCGCGCATGCAGCCAACGCACAGGTTCTCGACACCAGCACCCTCGAAGCCGTCCGTGTTGTACACCACAGCGAAGAGCACGATGGTCGAAAGCGTGAGCCACAGACCGAAGCTGATCGACGAGATGAACACCTCCTTCAGGCGCCACGAGTCCGGGCGGGGCGACGCAACAACGTTGTCCTTCGAGATCGTCAGAATAGTACCGTCGTTCAGGATGGCGAGCACGACGACAAGGATCGGCGGGAAGTACCAGTTCCACGCGACCGTCAGCAGACCGAAGGTGAAGACGATACGAACCGTCATGGCGATAGAGTACATGGCGTAGTTCTTCATGCGAAGGAAGATCTCACGGCTCATGCGGATGGCAGTAATGATGACAGACAGACCGGGCGAAACGAGCACGATATCAGCGGCCGCGCGGGCAGCATCCGTAGCATCGTCGACGGCAATACCAATGTCGGCCTGGGCAAGAGCGGGGGCGTCGTTCACACCGTCACCCGTCATGCCGACAACCTTGTTCAGCGACTGAAGGAGCTTCACAATCTCGAACTTGTGCTCCGGGAACACCTGAGCGAATCCATCCGTGTCGTACACCATCTGCGCGAGGTCAAGACCGGGAGGAGGAGTCTGGTTGAAGAAAGAAGTGTCGAGGATGTTCGTGGGCATTCCCAGCTGACGGCACGTCTCAACGGCGATGGCCTTCTGGTCACCAGTGACCATCTTGACCGCAACACCAAGAGCAATAGCGCGCTTCACAGTCTCAGCAGTGTCGTGGCGAGGGGGGTCGAACAGCGGAAGGAGACCAACCATCTTCCACTCGCACTCTTCAATCGGAACGTCGCCGCTGCGCGAAAGAGCGACACCAAGGCCACGGTAGCCGCGCGAAGCAAACTCGTTGATGCGGTCCTCGACCTCCACGCGGAGCGTCTCGGCGTCCACATCCATGTCCAGAACCACCTGCGGGGCACCCTTGCAAGCACGGAAGATCTCGCCAGTCTTGTTGTCCTTGAGCTTGGCGATCGTCTTCTTCGTCGTAGGGTCGAACGGCGTGTAGTGGAGCAGCGTGAAGTCGTCCTTGATCGAGTCCTTCTCCGGGTACGTGTTGAAGCACACAATGTCGATGGCCTCGTTGTTCTCAATACGGGCAGCCAGGGCACCGTACTTCAGGATGTCGTTCGCCGTGAAGTTGTTGTACGGGATCAGGTTGTCCAGGTCCACCGAAAGCTGGTTCAGCGTAAGCGTACCCGTCTTGTCCGAGCACAGAATCTCCATGCTGGCCATCTCCTCAATGCACGTCAGGCGCGTCACGATGGCGTTCTCCTTGGCGAGCGCCGACGAACCGATAGCGAGCGTCACCGACAGCACCGTAGGCATGGCCACAGGGATACCACCGACGATCAGCACAAGGATGTTGGCAACACCCAGGCAGCCGTCCGTCACCAGGTAGCACGGGTTCTCGCTCGGGCGGCCACCAAGCTGAACGATCAGCTCGATGATGCACCACAGAATGATCGAGACCATGCAGAAGTTGCCGACCGTGGTCAGCACCATCTGCAGACGGCCATGCGACTCGGCATTGCTGATCTGCTCAGCGGCGCGGCCGAGGAACGTGTTGATGCCCGTGCTGGTAACAACAGCCTCGATCTCACCCTGCTTCACGACCGAGCCAGAGTAACCCTCGTCACCCTCGTTCTTGGTCACCGGGAGCGACTCGCCCGTCAGCGACGACTGGTCAACCTTGACGGCGTCGCCCTCAAGGAACTTCAGGTCCGCCGGGATAACGTCACCCAGACGCACACGGATAACATCGCCAGGCACGAGCAGGTCGGCCGGCGTGTTGATCATCTCGCCATCGCGGAACACCTTGGCCTCCGGGGCCAGCTGTCCCATCAACGCCGCCACGGCATCACCGGCTTGGATCTCTTCGAAGTAGCCGATGCAAGCATTAAGAAGGAGCAGGAACATGATGAGCGCAAAGTCGGCGTAGTCGAGCAGAACGATCGCGAGGATAGCCGCGACCTCCATGGCCCACGAAAGCGGATTCCACATAAAGCCGAGGAAGACCATCAGCTTGTTGACCTTCTCCTCCGGCAGCTTGTTGGGACCATACTCGGCCAGACGCTTCTGCGCCTCCTCGGACGTCAGACCCTCGCGCGTCGCCTTGAGCTTGTCAAGCGCCGCGTTCAGCGGGATCTGGCCCCACTGGATCTGGCCGGCGTCATTGATGTAGTTCTTCGCGTCGTTGGGCGTCGCCATCGACATGTACGAATTCCCACCGCTCGCCATCTTGTTCGTCCCCCACTTTCCGTCCTGCTTGCTGAGATACCTTGGCGGCGTCGGCGATAGTCGGGAAATTGCGGAATGAAATTGCCGTTTGGCCGCCCGCCGCGAGGCATTCCACTGGCACGCAACATGGGGCGAGTCGGGATAGAGCGACCATCACTCCGCATGCCGCCCCCCTGTTCCCTCTGTCCTGTTGCTGCTGCTTGCCGCGCGCTCTGGCCCTCTCCTCTGCATTGCCCGCCATACCGCATATGACTCGAATAGAGCGCCTTTTGCTTGATCTCTCAGAACGGCATTCTATTGGCCCTAGCATCCATCAACCGACCAATCGGAGCGTGCGGCAAGGCAGTCTTCGCCAATCACAGCGCGTTGAATGCTCGAGCGAGGTTTTACGCCGTCCAACCCCCGCTGAGGTTGCGAGTGTCTGGCTTTCCAACTATGTGGATGCAGACTCAACCACCAGATTGACAACTTTGCCGATTGACGACGGTGCGGAAGTGTGTAACGATCCACATACAAACAAGACGTATAACCGAGGTTTTTTGTTGTCCACCTTACGGTATGCGACAGCATGAAGCCGGCAATCCGAATCTTTTTTTATCAGCGATGGCTGAAGCGATTGGCCGAGGAGAGAGATGACTCTCTCGTTCCGAATGCTGCGGGGCATCGGCGCTCGCGCGGGGAGATGGTGTGAGGGACACGGGTGGTGGATGGGGAGCACTAGAGCGGACAGCGTAGGTCTAGGGGATCCACTAATTGAGGGCGGACGCCGCTATACGGTACGGCACAGTATACAGTAAAGGTATCAAGTGTCTCCACGAAGCACCACCATCGCTTTCGCGCACCTGGTGCTTCGGCGGCATGGGCCATTCCCATACGGCTTGCTGTACGGATGGAGCGAAGGGTCTTCTCCCCTGATGGGACGTGTCAGATCTCGAGATCTTATGCTGGCCCTTGATTCATGTGGTTGATTCCGAGCAGCAGCAGCAGCGGCATCAGCAGCAGATGCGCGCGTGGTGTGCTAACCTCAGCGATCGACGACGTGGAGGGAACAGAGGGGGTCAGAGCAGGGGGTGCAACCACTAATCCAAAGCTGCGAAGGCAACACTGCACACACACGCTGCCGTGGCGCTGAGAGGGGGTGTGCAGCGGTACGGTGCGGCGTGTGCCATGTGAGTGAGCTGATTTCGGCCACAACCCGGGTGCAATTCGCGAACGCTCCGACGGCACGGAGGTCCGCGACATCTCAACGGCGGCGAGTGACCCTTGTGCAGCACGCTCCGCATTCCGACAATTTGTCGACAAAACAGTCGAAATGATCGACCAAAAATAAAAAAAGAGCGGTGGAGAGAGAGCAAATTTTCGGCTCGGAGCTTCTCTCTTGTGTGACACATGCAGTGCGTGGTCGATTGTTTGCAATTTTTCGAGCAAGTTCGAAACTTCGAATTGGCAATTGTGACCAATTCTGAATACAAATCGCAAGATCAGCAAGTGGATCCTGAAGGTGCGCCAAACTGAACCACTCTGAGAGAGAGAAGTCGTCAGCTTGTCGAGCCAGGTCCAAAATGCTCATCTCACCGCTCAGCCACCATGGAACATTCGATGCCTTCGGAGCCTCGCATATCCGATACCCCCGTCCAAAGAGCTTTCCCGACACTCTGCGTTTGTAATCGGACTTGACCCCTCACACCTGCGGAATTTCATTTGATTGTGTGAAATGGAGCAATGTGACGGCACGACCTAGAGACAGGTCTGGTGGTGATGGACTTGCCCATTTTGTCGCAGCTCGGGCAGGTGACGTACCCTTCGTCCGCTGGTCGGGCGGACGAGAGGGGACAGCCACCTCTCCGTGAGCAAGCAATGCTGCCCTCAGTGACTGGCCATTCGCGCTAAATGGTCAGACGAGCGGACGGGCGGATCCCCTCAGTGGACACGAGTGTAAAGGAGGACGCTGGCCCGATCTGGACCCTTGGAACCTGGTCGGACGCCACGTGCGCAACGTGGTGCGGCCGGCTTGCGACCGAAGGAAGAAGACTGAAGGAGGGAACAGCCTCGCGCGCGGCTTCAAGCTCGCAATTGGGACATGTCGCCAGCCAAGACCGCCCCGCCGCTGATATGTTGCAGGCAGCCTGCAAGTTCGGGCGTCCGTACGTACAGTACGGAGCCTGCACCATGCCGTCGTCTGTATGTCTCGCGAGGCAGACCAGATGCTTGAAGATGCTTAGTCGATTTGGTTTGCAGTTCAAGTGGATCGGAGCAATTGCCTGCCCGGAGGTCTGTAGTCGACCCGCGTGCGTTTGCGCACTGCGAGGATCAAAGGTCGCGCAGCGGCATTGCATTACTAGGCGCGGCGGTTTGCATTCGTTCGGCACTGCGCGCCGTGTCTGTGCGGAGCGCGCGTGTTTCCGGCGTGTCGCTGGAGGGCGTGATCCTGCGTGTTTGTTCTCGAGGATCGCATGCTGCTAGCGCGGATGAAGTCGATTGCTGCGTCGGTTTGCACAGACGAGCGAGTGCTTGGTGTATCGGCGCGTGGTGTTGTTACCGTGCCACCGTGGCGAAATTTGTGGTGCCGCCGCTTGAGCAAGTGTTAATTGGCATTGATCGCGCATCAAAGCATGGACTTTCCTGTCCATTGTCGAGCCATGCTGAGCACTACACTCGCTGAGCTCGAGATATGTTTCGGCACAAATGTGGGCGAGCTCGAATCGGCGCTGTGAGTCGCCTTGAGTTCACTCCACGGCCACGTGTTTGCTCAACACACTGCTCCAACCTCGATCCGTCGAATTGGAGATCACTTCGAGGATGCATACCAAGTCGCGTCGTACAGTGTCTGGGACAGCTTGGAGCTCACATATCACACCGACGACACCTCACAGCCTGGGTTCGGTTGCGCAAAGCTCGAGTGCCTGCCATCGATTGCCGCAGGGGATGCTGGATGAGGCAACTCCTCACACTCGTGCCTCAAATCTTGCATCCTCAAGGGCTGTACAGTACTGTTCGACTCCGGCATTCCGCCATTTTCGCTTCAACTTCAACATGGTGACGTTGGCGAATCAGACGCCGCTCGCTCGGCTCCACCGATCGCACACACCATCACCACGGCTCACGTAATGTGTGTGCGTTCACATATGTCCATGGGTACAAATTAGCGTTCATGCTTAATGCAAATGTGGGTCTATTCTGGTCACTCGAGCTATTATTGGTCTGCTCTGATCTCAATCGCAATGCAATGCCTGCCTGCCCAAGCACTCGGCGTCAACCTTGCTCCAGCGCTGAGTCCAAATGGTTCTCTCGGGTGCCAGCGGGCTAGCGCTCTCCCCGGCGCAGCGCGCGTTGGTCGAGAAGGGTCTCGCGGCCCACCGAGCTCGCGCCGACAAGGACGCCATCCAGCACGCGATCGAGTCGGCTAATAAGCTCCGCATCGAGGAAACCAAGGCGCGCTGCAGGGCTCAGCAGACTGGCCAGACCACTAGCGATCGCGACCGCCGCCTGATCATCCGCCACGTCGGCGAAGAGTTGGCGCGCGTCGCCCAGCGAGAGCAGGCGTACCCAGGCAAGAAGCATCGGCGTCCGGGCAAAGAGGGCGACAATGACACTCAGCACCGCACCAGCAATGGACCAACCTCATCACTGAAGGAGCCCAACAATGCGTGAGTGTCGCCGTGTAGTCTGGCTAGTGTACTCGTGCACTCATGCCGCGATATGTTGATCCAACAGCCAGCATGAGCGCGACGACTATGACGAAGACCGGTACGGACCAGTGCATCGTCCCCCACGACAGCGACCGCCGAACCTGTGGGTCACGGTATGTGTATCTCAAACGTTTGTGTGTGTTTGCCGTCGTGGCCTGTGGTATTGACAGTTGTGCTTATAGATCTTTGAGAAAGAGGCGGCGGACGTTCGACAGGAGCAGGACGAGGCCAAAAGGAAGCGTCTAGCAGACGCCACGCTCTACCGCGAGCTGCTGGGGAAGCAGGAAGTCGTCAAGGACCACAAGAGACGCGAAGATCGCGCGGCAGCCGACGCGTACGCCAAGCTGCAGGCCGACCAGACCGCGCAGTGGAAGGCTTCCGAGCAAGAAAAGCTCCGCCGCCACAAGGAGCAGGTCGCAGAGGAGTCCAAGCGGACGCAGAAGGAGCTGCGCGACAAATACGAACAGCAAATGGCGGTCCAGCGCTCCAAGGAGCAGAACGAGCTGCGCGTTGTGGCGAGGTACATGGCACAGATGGAAGCCGAGAAGAAGCGCCAAGAGGCCGACAAGGTGGCGCACAAGGCCGAGATGGAGCTGGTCAAGCAGTCGAACGCGCGCCAGCTGGAGCTCAAGCGCGAGCAGCAGCGTCGCGAGCAGGACGAGGAGCTCGCGCTGCAGACGGCGTACGAGCGCAAACTTGCTCAGCAGGAGCTCGCGCGCGAGCAGGAGCTGGCCGCGATCACGGCCAAGCAGACCCAGAAGGTCAAGATGGCGCTGCTGAACGTCAAGAGCGCCGAGGAGAAGTCCCGCGAGGACGAGGAGCGCGCAGCCAAAGTGCAGGCGGAGGTGCGAGAGCGCGAGGCGAGAGAGCTCGTGCGACGCGAACAGCACAAGAAGGCGACCGCTCAGCGCCAGGTGGCCGCGCTCATCCAGCAGAAGCAGGAGCGAGTGGACCGCCGACTGGTGCTGCAGCGCGAGGAAGACGTGTACGCTGGCGAGTGCAAGCGCGACTTCCGCGCGTGGCAGCAGCAGGAGGTGGACAAGAAACTGGCCGTGGCGCACCGCGACCGCGCGCACCAGCAGCTCGTGAGGCAGCAGATGGCGGCCGACGCCGCGCGCCGCGCCGACGAGGACAGGTACGGCATGAATCGCCCCGAGATGCAGCTGAACGCGCAGTTGCTGGCGCATGCCGGGCTGCGGTCGCTTCCTACGGATGCGCACTCTCGGTGAACCCCAATGTATCCATGACAACTTCAACATGTCAACCCCACATTAGCCTTGCTTAATGTGGCACACCCGCGAATTGTCGATCGGCGAGGAAAATGCATGTGGCGATCGCGCAAACAATCACTCCTGAAATAGTGTCCCCATGCGCCACAAAAGTTGGCCCGGTGGTTGACTTTTTGCCTTGGCTTTGTGGAAGGGGGCACTAAAAGCTAGCTCGGACTGTGGCATTGGAGATCCGTCCATTTGCGCAATTCCGCAAGTTGCCGAGGGTGTTCGAGCCTCCGCCTCCCTCCCTCTCTGCATCGAGCTATGGCGCCGACCGTCGAGCCCGAGGTGGTCCCGTGCGGCGTGCACGACATTGTGCTCGGCTCGTTGCTGCTGTCGTCGCGCTACATCGCCGAGGACATCGTGCGCGTCGTGTCCAAGGCGTCGACCTTTGTCATCCTGACCGACACGAATGTGTACCCGCTGTACGGCAAGACGCTGCACGCCCAGCTCGCCGAGGTGCTGGCGGAAGAGAATGAGCGCTCAGGTGGTGCCAAGCGCGTGCTCATCCACGCGGTCCCCGCAGGTGAGGCGGCCAAGTGTCGCGAGATGAAGGCCAAGATCGAGGATGAGGTCTTCTTCCCGAACCGGTGCCACCGCGACACCTGTGTGGTTGCGCTCGGCGGTGGCGTGGTTGGAGATCTAAGTGGGTACATCGCCGCGACCTACATGCGCGGCGTGCAGTTCGTGCAGGTGCCGACGACGCTGCTGGCGTGTGTCGACTCTAGCATCGGTGGCAAGACGGGTATTGACGTCGAGGAGTTTGGCAAGAACCTTCTCGGCGCGTTCCATATGCCCGAGCGCGTGTACATTGACCTGAGCATGCTGCGCACGCTGCCCAAGCGCGAGCTGGTCAACGGGATGGGCGAGGTGATCAAGTCGGGTGCGATCTACGATGCCGAGCTGTTCGAGCTGCTCGAGAACTCGACCGAGCAAATCCTGAACCTGTCCGATATGGCGATCGTGCAGCGCGTCGTGAAGCTGACCGTGCAGGTCAAGGCGCACGTGGTGACCGAGGACACCAAGGAGATGGGGCTGCGCGCCATCCTGAACTTCGGCCACAGCATTGGCCACGGCATCGAAGCGCTGCTCCAGCCCGAGTACCTGCACGGCGAGTGCGTGTCGATGGGATGCATCAAGGAGGCGGAGATTGCGCGCGGCATGGGTCTGTGCACGTCTGCGACTGTCGGTCGTCTGCGCCGCTGCCTGGCTGCGTACGGTCTCCCTATTCGTGTGCCCGAGAATGTGGCGACGAGCGATGTGCTTGTCAAGATGGAGGTCGACAAGAAGAACAGCCAGGGCGTGAAGAAGATCGTGCTGCTCGAGAGCATCGGAAAGGTGCTGTCGAACCCGTATGCCCGCGCTGTCAAGGACGAGCAGATTGAGTTGGTGCTCGAGAAGCAGGTCAAGATGGTGCCGGGACAGGAAGCTCGCGGGAAGATCCGCGTGCCTGGGTCCAAGTCGATCTCGAACCGCGTGTTGTTGATGGCCGCGCTTGGTGCTGGCCCGTGCCGCATCTCTGGTCTGCTGCACTCGGATGATACCCAGGTGATGATGAATGCGCTTCAGAAAGTCGGCGCCAAGTTCACGTGGGAAGAGAATGGCGCGGTCCTTGTCGTTGAAGGCACCGCTGGCAAATTCTCGAACATCACGGATACTGAGGAGCTGTACTTGAGCAACGCTGGCACCGCCGCGCGCTTCTTGACTAGCGCGATGACACTGGTTCCGAGCGAGAATGGATCGCGTGTGATCGTCACTGGCAACTACCGCATGAAGGAACGCCCGATCGCTCCGCTGGTGGATGCTCTGCGTGAGAATGGCTGCGATATTGACTACCTGGAGGCTGAGGGGTGTCCACCGCTGGCGATTCGCGGAACTGGCCTGAAGGGAGGCGTCGTCAAGCTTGCTGCCAAGGTGAGCAGCCAGTATGTGTCGTCTGTGCTGATTAGCGCTCCATACGCGCGTGAGCCAGTCGTGCTTGAGCTGGACGAAGAATCGCCGATCTCGTTGCCGTACATCAAGATGACGACCCAGCTGATGGAAGAGTTCGGTGTCCCTGTGGAGACGCTGGCGCCGAACCGTTACCGTGTGCCGACCGGGGTGTACCAGAACCCGAAGGAGGTGAGTGTCGAAGTCGACGCTTCTTCGGCGACGTACCCGCTGGCGTTCGCTGCCATTACGGGCGGAGAAGTCACCGTGGAGGCATTGGGTAGCAAGAGTCTGCAGGGGGACGCCGCGTTCCACACGTTGTTGCGCTCGATGGGTTGCACGACGTCGCAGGATGCGCATTCTACGACGGTCGTTGGTCCGCCGAAGGGTACCCCGCTGAAGGCAGTGGAGATCGACATGGAGCCAATGACGGACGCCTTCATGACTGCCGTTGCTCTGGCGGCTGTGGCTGACGGCACGACGAAGATCACGGGCATCGCAAACCAGCGCGTGAAGGAGTGCAACCGCATCGAAGTCATGGTGACGGAGCTGCACAAGATTGGCGTGGAGTGTGGCGAGCTTCCGGACGGTATTTGGATCAAGGGCACGGCTGGGAAGACGGACCACTTGAAGAAGGCGTTCATTGCGTGCCACAATGACCACCGCATCGCCATGAGCTTTGCTGTGCTCGGTGCCGTCGCAAAGGACGTGATCATCACGGACAAGGAATGCACGGACAAGACGTACCCCGAATTCTGGGACCATGTCCAAATGCACCTGGGACTGAAGGTGGAGCCTGTTGTGGACGAAAGCGAAGCTGCCAACAGCGGCGAGAGCAGTTCAGTCACCCCAGGTGTCTTCCTGATTGGCATGCGTGGAGCTGGCAAGAGCTCGCTTGCGCACGCGGCATCCAAGGCTCTGGACTTGAAGCTGATCGATACGGATGTGGAGCTGGAGAAGGAGTTTGGCGAGTCGATCTCTTCGTTTGTGGCTCGTCACAACAACACGTGGGATGCCTTCCGCGAACGCCAGCAAGCTCTGCTTCTGCGTCTGATCGCGAACCCGCCGGCAAACACGATCATCTCGTGCGGAGGTGGCGTTGTGGAGACTCCTGCGATTGTCGATGCGTTGGCCAAGTACCCATATGTCGTGCACGTCAACCGCGCGATCAAGGATGTGCTGGCGTACCTCGACTCGGAGACGAACCGTCCGTCGCTCGGTGACTCGCATGCGAACGTGTGGCGGCGCCGCGAGCCGCTGTACCAGCGCAGCGCGGCATTTGAGTTTGTGGTGAATGCTGGCGACACTGACTACGCGCGCATTGACAAGGACTTTGTGCGGTTCCTGAACGTCATTCTCCCGAACCTGCCGTCGAGCTTTGACTACCAGTCAGTGTGTCGCTCGGACACCTTCTTCCTGTCGCTCACGTTCCCGGATGTGAATGACTCGCTGCCGATCCTTGCGGACATCACGAAGGGAGTCGACGCGCTCGAGCTCCGCGTGGATCTGCTCCAGTCGTTCTACGACCTTGATTTCGTCAAGGAGCAGGTTGCGCTGCTTCGCTCTCTGTCGCCACTGCCCATTATCTTCACTGTTCGCTCCAAGAACCAGGGCGGCAGCTTCCCGGATGGCGCGGAGGAGCAAATGTTCAAGCTGCTCCACCTCGCTGTGCGCCTCGGGTGCGAGTTCGTCGACGTGGAGACGTGCTGGTCGCGAAAGGCGCGCGACCTCATCGAGAAGAAGCGTCATCGCAGCGCCATCATTTCGTCCTACCACGCTGTGCAAGAGCCGTCGACCGAGTCGGACGTGAAGGCGATCTTCCGTGAGTGCTACTCGCAGGGCAAGGTCCAGGTCGTCAAGGTGGTGGTGAAGGCGTACTCGCCGCATGACGCGCTCATGGTGGACCGCGTCGCCAAGGAGTTCGCCAACACGTGGCAGCACCAGATGCCTGTGATCTCGCTGTGCACGACTGACTTCGGCAAGTTGGCGCGCGTGCTTAATCGCACGCTCACTCCCGTGACGCATCCGCTGCTGCCCGCTGCGGCTGCCCCCGGTCAGCTTTCGGTTGAGGAGATCATGACGTTCCGCAAGCAGCTCGGTCTGTTGCCAGGTATCTAGCTCTCGTGCGATGGGCTTGCGGTTTGTTTAGATAACTAAAGAGTGCGTCGTGGTCGGCAACAGCTCGCGACTTTTACCTGTTTGGATCGCCCATCCAGAAATCACCGTCTCCGGACATGCACAACGCGGGCTTCCGCGCCGCTGGTCTCGACGGTCTGTTCTCATACGGACTGCACGACACGCTCGACGTGCGCGATATCGTGGCGCGCATGCAGATGGCGAACACGCCGTTCGGAGGCGGGTCGGTCACGATCCCGCACAAGGTCGAGATCATGCAGTACCTGGACGAGCTGTCGGCGGCCGCGCTGGCCATCGGCGCAGTCAACACGATTGTGCGCGAGGACCGCGTCGACGGCGTGCGCTGGACGGGCGACAACACGGACTGGCTCGGCATCCTGCGTCCGATCCGCAAGCGTCTGGCAGCTGCTGGCGTGTTGTCCCGTCCTCTGCGCGCGCTGATTGTCGGCGCGGGCGGCACGTCCATGGCCGCCGCGTACGCGATGCGGCAGCTGGGCGTCGCGGAGCTGTTTGTCTTCAACCGCACGCTGAGCAAGGCGGAGGAGGTGGCGGGACGCTTCGATGCGAAGGCGCTGGCGACGCTGTCGCCCGAGTCGCTTGCGGCTGTGGACGTGGTGGTGAGCACGATCCCGGCGCAGGCGGGCTTTGTGCTGCCGGACCACCTCGTGTCGTCCAAGCTCGTCGTGCTGGACGCGGCCTACATGCCTCCGATCACGCCGATCCTCGAGCATGCGGCCAAGAACGGCGCGACGTGCATCCAAGGGTACGAGATGCTGGTCGAGCAGGCGCTCGAGCAGTTCGCGCGGTGGCATAAGGCCACGCAGGTGTGGACCGTGGACGACGATGTGCTGCGCCAGGCGTGCCTCGCGCGAGTGCCGACGGACCAGCGACTGTACTGAAGCGTTCCGAGGTAAGCAAGTAAGACCAGCGCCATGCGACTGCGTGAGAATGGATTGCCGTGGCGGTATATAGTCAACACAGAGAGAGTCCGCCGACGATTTGGAGGTCGGCGGCTAGGCCGTTGACGAGGCACAGCTAATGGCCGCCTTGCTTCTTCCAGCGCATGATGATCGTCGCTGCGCCAGCGGCAGCCACGAGCGCACCGCCGTAGTGCACGGGGATGGAGATCTGGCAGCCGTTCGTGTTCTTGTTGGCGAGCGCCTGTCCGCCAATTACACATCGTCAGTCTCGAGTCCATGACAACATTCTGCGTCAACAACACACAGGCGAGCGTACCGAGAGCGCCACACCGAGGTGGATGACGGCGACGGCGCCGATCGCGAGGTAGGACCGCTTGCGATAGCCGTCGAAGGCGACAACCATGAGCGCGACGTCGAGCATGGTGAGCGCGAGCGTCGAGATGGCCGCCGAGAAGACGAGCGGGATGCTCTCGCACGAGGACGAGAAGGCGGCGCCGCGCGAGCCCGTGGACGAGCCCACGAGGCTGCCGTACATCATGAGCGAGTGCATGAGTGCGAAGCCGACGCCGCCCGCGAGCGACGACGTGATGTCGTTGAGCGGCAGCTGGTGCTTGGAGGTCGCGACCTTTTGCACGGCGAGCTCCGTCTTGGTGTAGCCGACGAAGAAGAGGTAGCGGAAGCCCTCCTGCACGACCACGCCGATGGGGATCGTGGCCTCGAGCGACGTCTTGATGGGCGGGATGTTCCAGATGGCCGCCGTCACGAGCACCGCGCACATCCAGATGAAGGCGCCGGCGAGCGTCAGGATCACGAGCTGCGCGCGGCGCGCGATGACCGTGAAGAAGAGCGCCGAGATGGGCCCGAAGGCCACCAGGATGCACCCGAAGAAGAGCGGCCAGTTCACTAGGCCGTCGTGCAGCGCCATGGTCGTCCGGGGGTCGAGGGGCTGCCTGCACCTGCGGAGAGAGAGAGAGAGGAACGGGAACTTGACGACTATCCAGCCCGGTGCTCGAGCTGTTTTCTGGCTTTTGCTGTAGCTTGGACATTCCAACGTGTAACCGGTATGCTATTTCTATCCTGATCGAACTCGTGTCGTTACATCGAACCATACCCTGCTATATCTTGTATCTGGACCGCTCCACATGTGGACCGGTCTACATACTCCATCCAAGTCAAAACGAGCAACAAAGCGGCAAGCTGTGGAGAGGCGATGGCGGAGCTGGCGGCGGTCATGGGCCGCTCGAGCCACGAGGAGGAGGAGGACGTCGAGGAGGAGGAAGAGGAGGAAGAAGAGCAGGAAGAGACAGAATCGCGTGCTCCGACGACCCCCGCGGTGCTGTACGAGGCGCCGCCGCCGCGGCAGCGCGCGTTCGCGTCGTGGGAACACTTTGACCGCTTCCTGGACGAGTACGGCCGCGCGACGTTCCAGCTCTTCCGCAAGCGCACGTCCACGTCCGTCAAGCTGCGCAACCGGCGCATGGCAGAGCGCGCGGCGGCCGCCTCGGCCAAGCGGCGGCGCGTGCTGGCCGCGCGCGGACTCGGCATGGACGCGGACCGGTCGCCGAGTCCGCTCGGCGCGACGACCGCGGCCGTGCCGTTCATCCCGGAGAAGTACGGCAACTACTCGGTCACGCTCGTGTGCACGCACAGCGGCGAGTACGTGCCGAGAGGCACGGGCAAGCGGTCGCGGCAGGACGTGCGCGCCACGCGGTGCGACGCGCAGGTGAACGCGTGCCTCAAGCTGGCCGACCCGGCGCGGGACGAGTACCACGTGGTGGTGACCCGCGCGGTGCTCGCGCACAACCATCGCGTGGACCGCGAGACATTCCTGCAGTACAGCCAGAGCCGTCTGAACCTGTCGGATGCGCTCACGGACAGCGTCGAGCTCATGCGGCGCACGGGCGTCAAGCCCAAGGACATCCGCAGCTATATTGTGGCCCACTCGGCGTGCGCGCCGACCGTCAAGGACGTGCAGAACCTGCTCACACGGCTCAAGCACCAGGCAGACGCCGAGCAGCAGCACCGCGCCGCGCAGCTCACGCCGCTGCCGGCTGGCTCGACTGGCTTTTTAGTCTCCGGCCAGCAGGATGGCGACGACGCATCGAGACGACTCGCGACTGCGTTCAACGACCAGGTGCAGCCCATGCAGCAGTTCCAGGTCGCCGACAGCGTCGGCCGCCGCATCGCCCACCTGCTTGCGGGTCTTCCCAGCGACGAGTTTGCCGGCGCTGTGCACGTGCTCGGACTGGCCGAGACGATCATCCACAAGCGGCGGCAGGAGGCGAGCGATTCGAGCACCGAAAGTCCGCCGACTCCCGCCTCCGTCGCCAGTGGTGGCCACGTGCGGACAGCAGCGTCTATGACGACGGCAGACGCAGCTGCGATGCCAGGACAGCTCGCAGACAGGAACCTTCTAGCGTCCACACATCGGTCAGCGGACGGCGGCAACTCGTTCATGTTGCGATCACCGCCGCAAGTGCACGATCAAGTCCAGATGGCTACCAATATTAAATAAATCAGTCTTAACAGTGCGCCATTGTCAGCTATATCGATTCAAGCAGTGCGCACGGTACCATCATCTCTCGCACCTAGTGAGATCGTCACGGTGCGAACTCGCCACCTCATCAAGCCGCCGATACAATTCAATCAAAGCTGCGCTTGGAGTGCTAATAAGCAGCGAGCAACCAGGATGGAGGCCGTGACGCAGCAGGTGGAGGAGGTGAAGCGCCTGTGGCGCAACAAGCGGCAGCTGTCGCACCAGGCGCTGAACCTGGCGATGGTGGTGCTCACGGCGCTGATGATCTGGAAGGGGCTCATGGTCTGGACGCAGAGCGAGTCGCCCGTCGTGGTGGTGCTCTCCGGGTCCATGGAGCCAGCCTTCCAGCGCGGGGACATCCTCTACCTGGACAACACCAAGCCGCAGCTCGAGATCGGCGACATCGTCGTGTACAAGGTCAAGGGCCGCGACATCCCCATCGTGCACAGAGTGCTCGAGCTGCACGAGAACCGCGGCGACGGCCACCAGGTGTACCTGACCAAGGGCGACAACAACAACGTCGACGACCGGTGCGGCCGTGGATTGGAGAGAATGAGGACGCCACTGTCCTGACTCGATAGACTAACGTATGCTGTGGCTGAGCAGCGGACTGTACGCGCACGGCCAGGCGTGGCTCGAGCGGGACGACATTGTGGGGATCGCGAGAGCGTACGTCGGTCTCGTGATGCCGCGTGGTCTTATACTTCTAACGCTCATGATGTATGGTGGCGCCATGGACAGCTCGGTGCCGTACGCGGGCATGCTCACCATCCTGCTTAACGACTTCCCCTTCCTCAAGTACGTGCTGGTCGGCGGCATGGCCGTGCTCGTCTTCACGCAGCGCGAATGATCTGTCGTGTCGACACAATCGGTCCGGAATAGAATCGATACATGCGTTCTCTTCACTATGCACAAGCAGCAAATGTTGCATTCCAGGCTTCGACTCGACTCGGGCGATCAGGCCGGCCGCGATATAAATTAGGACCTCTCACTCTCAATCTCTCTCACACTCACATACCAAGTCACTGCAGCAAGGCGCTCATTGGCAGCGCGCTGCTCACCGGTGGCTTGCCACCGACGCCCGCGTACACGTCCGGCACGTCAATGTGGTCCGGTGCCAGTCCCTGCTCGTACCGCGACCAGGCCAGCGACAGACCGGCCTCGAGGTTGCGCACCCACCGCTGCGTGTCGAACAGCGGCGACGTCTCGCGCGAGTCCTCGAGCCGGCGGCGCAGCGCGAACAGCTTGTCCTGGTCGGTCGCCAGCGCCACGGCCAGCTCCTCGTACTCGTCCAGCGACGCCGTGACAAGCTCGTCCAGTCCGGCGGCGTGCAGCAGGCTCGAGGCGACGCGGCACGCCATGCGGTCCTTCGGCATCGTCAGCAGCGGCGTGCCGCCCCACAGAATGTCACACCCGGTCGTGTGCGCGTTGCACTCGGGCGTGTCCAGGAACAGGTCGGCCAGGTACCCGCGCTTCAGGTGCTCGTCCTTCGGGGCCACGTCCGTGAAGATCAGGCGGTGCGCAGGCACGCCGCGCGCCTTGGCCTCCGCGCGGATGTTGTGCTCGGCCAGCGGCGGGAACCGCAGCAGCCACAGCACCGACTGCGGCACGCGCTTGAGGATGTTCATCCACGTCGTGAACGTCGCCGGGTCGATCTTGTACACTTGGTTGAAGTTGCAAAACACGAACGCGTCGTCCGGCACGCCGTAGTCCGCGCGCGTCGGACACTTGCTCACGTCCAAAACGTCCCGCGCCGACTGCTTGTGGTCGTTCACGAAGTACGAGTGCGGCATGTTGATCATCTTCTCCGTGAAGTACCGCCGGTGCTGCGGCGGCACGACCGTCGCGTCCCCCACCATGTACTGCACGTAGTCGGCGCCGAGCGTGCCGCAAAAGCCCATGTAGCTCACCTGCACCGGCGCAGGCTTGAGCGCGAAGATCTCGTTCCGAGCACCTTTCGTGTACCCGTTCAGGTTGATGAGCACGTGGATGCCGTCGTTCAGGATCAGCCGCGCCGCGTCGCCGTTCGACAGCGCCGAGATCTCGGTGAAGTGCTCCACCTCGCTTGAGATCCGCTGCCGCCACACGGACCCGTCGTCGGGCGTCGTCGCGTAGCAAAACACCTCAAACTTGGACGGGTCGTGCATGCCGAACACCGACTGCATCAGGTGCGCCAGCGGATGGTTGCCCAGGTCCGAGCTCACGTACCCGACGCGCAGACGCTCGCTCGGCGCCTTGGCGCGGTACCGCAGCGCCGGCATCTCGACGAGGCTCACGTTCAGCATGGCGCGCTCCGCGTACCGCCGCGAGATGTCCAGGAAGCGCTGCATCGGCAACGGGTACACGAGCGCGTGGAACGGCTGCACGCTCGGCAGCACGCGGTCCATCGCGAGCTGCGCGTCCACGAACTGCTCGAGCTTGCGGAAGTCCTCGTCGCGCGACTGCCAGTCGCAGATGAACACCATGGCGTGGAAGTAGTTGGCGAACGCGTCCGGGAAGTTCGGACGCAGCGCCAGCGCCTTGCGGTAGCACGTGATGGCGTCGTCGAGCCGCCCGCCGTCCTTGTAGGCGCTCGCGAGGTTCGCGAACGCATCGGGGAACGTCGGCTTGAGCCGGATCGCCGTGCTGTAGCACGTGATGGCCTCATCGAGCCGCCCGAGGTCCTTGAACACGTTGCCCATGTTGCTGTAGGCGTCGGCGAAGTTCGGGTCGATCGTGATGGCCTCCTGGTAGTGCGCGAGCGCCTGGTCCAGCTTGCCCTGCTCCTTCAGCACGCTGCCAATGTTGCTGTGCGCGGCCGCGAACCGCGGCAGCAGCCTCGCCGCCGTCGTGTAGCAGTGGATGGCCTCCTTCACCAGTCCCTTGTCCTTGAGCGCGTTCCCCAAATTGTTGTACGCGTGCGGGTGGTCCGGCTTGAGCTGCAGCGCCGACCGGTAGCACGCGATCGCCTGCTCCACGTGGCCCAGCTCCCGCAGTGCATTCCCCAGGTTGTTGTACGCGTCCGGGAAGTTCGGCTCGAGCTGGATCGCGTGCCGGAAGGTCTGCACGGCGCGCTCAAGATCCCCAGCATCATAGTAGGCGCTCGCCAGGTTGCCGTGTGCGATGGCGAACTCGGGACGGAGAGCAATCGCCCGCTTGTAGGCCGCGATGGCCTCGGGGACATGCCCAGCCTCCTTCAATGCGTTGCCCAGGTTGCTGTGAGCGTCCGCGAACTCTGGCGCGAGCTCCAACGCACGCTCATAGTGCTGGATGGCCTGTGCGAGCTGTCCCTGCTCCTTGAGCACGCCGGCGAGGTTGCTCCAGGCCACGGCGAAGGTCGGCTTGACGCGGATGGCCTCTGTGTAGCACCGCTGCGCGTCCTCGAGCCGGCCCTGCACCTTGAACAGGTTCCCCAGGTTGCTGTGCGCGTCCACGAGCGTCGGGTCGAGCACGAGCGCCATCTGATACGTCTCGATCGCCTCGCGGGTCTGCCCGAGCTGCATGTAGCTCGTGGCCAGGTTGTTGTAGGCGTCACTAAAGCGGGGGTGCAACGCGATCGCGCGCAGGTAGAACTGCACGGCACCCGACAGGTCGCCTAGCTCCTTGAGCGCGTTGCCCAGGTTCCCATACGCCTCGGCGAAGTTCGGGTCCACGCGCAGGCACTGCTGGTTGTAGAAGATGGACTCGGAGAGGTTGCCGAGCTGGAAGTGGAGCGCGCCGAGCAGTAGCAGGTTGTCCGTGCGGAAGGCGTCCGACTCGTAGAGCTGCTCGCACAGCCGCAGGGCTTCCTGGTAGTACCCGAGCGAGTACTGCTGGTGCGCCAGGTTGAACAGGTCTGCCACAAGTTGACACGAACGTCGGCATAGCAAGTTGGCAAGCGCATAGCAAGCGATAGCAAGTTAGCAAGTTAGCAAACGCATAGCAAATCAAACACATGCCGCCTTGCTAAACGTACAGGTGAAGCGCTGCGCGCTCGGCTCGAGCATCGGGTCGCTGGCGAACGCGCTGGGTCCGCGCAGCGCGTTCGGCCGGAACTCATGCGGCGGGTACTCCATGCTGGTTGGTGCCACTCGGTGTCTGCGGCGCCGTCTCGGCGGATGCTCGCGGCGGTCGGCGGTCGACGGACGGGATAGCAACGCGGAGATTCGCGACTGGCCCGGATAGCAACTGGCGTGGATAGCAACTCGGGGCGGATGTGCTCGTGCGACCGACTGCGGTTGCTGGGTGCCGCGGCGGCAGTTGGCGCGCGGCCACTTGTGTCACAAGCCGGGCCGGCCACAGTCCGGTCCGGGTGTTGAAGCCGCCGAGGCCGGGCTGGGTGTGGCCGGCCCCCGTTTCTTTTTTTGCGGCCGGGTAAAGGGGACGGCCGGTCCGGTCCCCCGGCCCCCCCCTAGCCGAGCCCCACCTTTCTCTCCTTCTTTTCACAGCCGAGCGCCGGCCACGATCCGCACACACACACGCACACATGCGCGCCACGGCCGCGACGCTCTCTCTCTCGCTCGCTCGCCCGCGCCTCCTCTCCGCAACCCCCGCCCGCTATGTGAACCGCCCAGCCAACCCACTCGAGCGGGTGTTTTTGCCCAAAGACCCCCCCCATACGCAAGGCAAGAGGTTTGGGGACGGGCGTTTTCCGCCACTTTGTGGTCGGCCGGTCGGATTTTCACAGATTTTCCGGCCCAAGTGTAGTGTTTCTGAAGGATATCGCGGCCGGAAAGCGACGAGGGGAAGGGGTGGGGAAACCACCTCCGCCGCTCCCAATGCGGCGGAGGTTAGGGGACTCAACGTCCTGCTCGGCCGAGTCCCACGAAACCCGCGCCAGGTTGGGGACCGGCCGCGTTGATGGGACGATCATGCGACAGTTAGCACACACCCGAGCGACTGTTAGCAAAGATTGTGCCGGCGCCGCCGGCTGCAGAGGCGATCGTGGTCGGGGGACGGGGGACGGGAGGGACGGGATGGAATGGAGTGGCTGGGGGGGCCGACATCATCCGCTCGACCTGTTTCCCAGATGAGGAACCCCGATGAGGAACCCCCCCCCCTCTCCGGAGGCCAACGCTCTTTACCTGTCGCTCTCTCAGCCGCGCGGGGGTTTGCGCTCGCGCGGCGCCAGGCAGACATCCACTTTTGGGTTGTCATTCCGAGCGTTCGACGGCGGTTGGAGTCGGACGGTGCCCTACCCCTTGTTCAAATACATCAACACTTGAGTATGTCGCTATTCGCCCACTCGAGTCAGACGAAAATGCCATCCAATTATGGTCAAATCAAGCATAAACGAGAACCGACATACGTTTACGACATATGTCGTGCTGGGCCGCCAGCGCGCATGCTAATCTCGACAGACCGACTTTCTGGGCCTAACTTCCGCCGGATCCCATAGATGCGTCGGCGTTGGCTTCCGAGAAATCAACTCCCGCGCCAGCGCCAACGCCCTCATCATCACGCCGCTCCCTTCCCCTGCGTCAGGTCAGAGCCGCCGCCGCTGTCGCGCGCTCGCGCCGGCCGTCGCGCTGACTTTTCTCCCGACGCATTGCGCCATCTAGGTGTGCTTCTCTCGGCTTCGCTCTTCTTGGAAGCGCCGGCCACCGCCAACTATTAGAATGAACCGGGAAAAGTGTCGGAATTACGCGTCGTTTGACTGGCTGGTCGCCGCTATCGCCCGACCAATCATAATGATTGCCACAGGCAAGCAAAACACCTGGTTCGCACCGGTATGTAGGAGTACCGGAATGGGTTCGAAGTGATGATACCGGTTTACCGGTTTTGTGAAGCCATTTTCGACTAAAGATCCTGAAACGCGCCCTGATTGGTCATAAATAGTCACACATCCCAATCATTCGTTGAAAATAAAATACCAAATTTCATCCAATAACCTCCCTTGATAGCCACTCAAGTCTTGCTACCAGCAGAGCTCCTCGGTGACAACCATCATGCTGGCACAGCTCTCGAAGCTGCGGCCGCTCTTGCGGACCACGCAGCTCGGCCAGCGACGCTCCTTGCTGACCATCAAGAAGTCCGCAGTGGACCGGCCGCGTCCTCGACCCCATGCGCGCAAGAACGCCGTCGCCGCCGCGTCCTCGGACGACGAAGAGCAAGCCAAACCAATGCGACTCGCCAAGCGTATCGCGCTCTCGGGTCTCTGCTCGCGGCGCGAGGCCGAGAAGCTCATCCAGCAGCACGACGTGACGGTCAACGGCCGCGTCGAGACGGCGCTGGCCACCAACGTGGACCTGCATCGGGACGTGGTCGCGGTGAACGGGCGACCGCTGACCGCCACCAAGCAGGTCAAGGTGTGGATGGCGCACAAGCTGCCGGGCGAGCTGGTGACGGCCAGCGACCCGCAGGGCCGCGCGACGATCTTCGACCGGCTGCGCGTCATGGGTCTCACGCAGCACCTGATGCCTGTGGTACGTTGTAGCGCCTTGCATCTCGGTGACGACACCGACTAACTCGAGGTGTGCAGGGTCGACTGGACTTTAACACGGAAGGGCTACTGCTCTTCACGAACGACGGCGACTACGCGCGGCAGCTGGAGCACCCCAAGCACGAGGTGACGCGCGTCTACCGCGCGCTGGTCCGCGGCAATGTACGTCGGGTAGATGATGATGGCCAAGTTGACTTCAGCTCCCTGACGGTGCAGTGATGATGCAGGTGGGCGAGTCCAAGGTCGCCGAGCTGCAGCGCGGGCCGACCGTCGACGGCGTCAAGTACGAGCGATAAGGCTGGCGAAATGATTCGATAAAAGTGGTGCTAACTTTTTCTGTGTCTGGAGTAGATACCGTCCGATCCAGGTGTCGGTGCAGTCGACCGAGAAGAAGGACTCGTGGCTCCAGGTCAAGCTCTCCGAGGGAAAAGTACGTTGGCAGTCCTGCTGTTAGTGGCAAATGCCCTCTCACTCACTCTCTGTGAACTGCTGGTGACAGAACCGCGAGGTCCGCAAGGCGTTGGCGCACGTGCGGCTCGTGGTCAAGCGGCTCATCCGCGTGCAGTACGGCCCGTACAGGCTCGCAGATCTGCCGGCCGGCTCGGTCCTCGAAGTCAAGCCCAAGTCGATGACTGCGTCCAAGCACACGAGCAAGGCCAAGCCGCGAGCGTCTCGCTCCGACCATCGGAACGCTGACGAGTGATCACCCACAGGTTAGTGCACACTCTGGTCGCTTGATCACTGACGCTGACGGCGAGGCTCTAATTTGGTGTGTTATCTACCCCCGGAACAGATTGTAGGAACGGCGATGCTACCCGCGCGCGTCGAGATAGCATAAATACAGGCAATGCGCCGGCGTTTACAGCTCGTACGACTCGCGGTCGGTGCTCAGGCACTCGCTCTCGACCGACAGGTCCGTGTACCGGTCTTCGTCGGTTGGCGACTCGATCGTCTTGTACCAGTGTCGGCCGTCGGCCGTGGTCGGCTGCGTCAGGTCGCTCGTGATGAAGGACGCCGCGTTCGGGTCGGCCTGCGACGCCGTGGACGAGGTGCTGGAGAACCGGTGGAGGTCGAGCGTGGGCGGGATCCGCGCGGATGGCACGGAGATCAGGGACATGGCCGTGGTGCGGTCGTCGGTCGCGTAGGACGAGTACGACTGGCGGTCCGCGCTCGAGCTGGTGTCCGACACGTCTTGGAACGAGAAGCCTGAGCCGCCGCGCACGTCGTAGCTGCGGTTGGACTGGTTGGTGCCTCGGAACGGGCTAGAGAGTCCCGAGTCGCGAGACGAGTCGTCGGATATCGACTGCAGCGCCATGGAGTTGTGGAACGAGGACGGCGACGAGGCCATCTCGAGCGGACGCGAGAGGTGATACGAGGCTGACGCCGCGGCATCGGCCACGATTTGAGTGAGCGACCGCGAGGACGCGCGGAACTGGCCCGTGGACCTCACCGACGGCCGCGCCGACACAACAGGCAGTGTGGCCACGGTGGAGCTCGCGCTGCTCGCCTTGCGGTCGCTGATCACTCGGACGAGACCGGTGTCGCGGCCAGGGAAGACGGCGACCGGCTGAGGGGAGATCGGGTCGTGCTCGCGCTGGGCCGCAGCCTCGCGGTGGCGCCGCATGCAGCAAAAGACGAGCATGCCGAGGATCACGGCGCCGCCGAGCGACCCCACGGCCACAAGCACGGCCACCTTGAGCTTGGCCGCGCTGCCGTCGCCTCCAGTTTTCACGTAGACGGTCGGCTTCGGCGTCGAGCTGTTGCCTCCCGAAGCCGAGCCTCGCTCGATGTTCTCTGCTGTTGCAGTCGACGGAGACGGCGCCGGCGTCGACGAGGGCTCTGGCGAAGGCGAAGACGCGTCTACAGGCGTGGCTGGATCCTCAGCGGGGGCTGGAGCGGGTGTCGGGACTTCAGCTGGTGCTACCGTCGCTACTGGAGCTGGTGCAGGCGCCTCTGGGACTGGAGCGGGGACTGCAACGGGGGCTTGCACCGGAGCCGGAGCCGGAGCCGGGGCTGGCGCGGGGGCCTCGACGGGCACAACCGTCGCATTGGAGGCATCGCCGGCGTCCTGTGCGTGCGCTGATCCACGACAAACGATGTGAGCAAGCGGTGAACGAGAGCCACGTCCGAGTGCAAGAGCCAGCGCCACGCACCAGTTAGCAGCAAGGCGGCGAGCAGCAGCAGCGCGGTGAGCGCGAGGCGGACCGCGCGACGGACTGCCATGCGAGCGCGAGAGCGTCCCAAAGTGCTGGCGCAGTTGGCGAGAAGGTTAGCACTGGCTCACGCCTCGCTCGACCTGCAGGCGAGGACTGAGCGAGCACGAAGCCGCGAACTCGCGCGCGCCGACTATATTTGCGGGCGAACGTGCGGCGCTGAACGTCGACCGAAACGGCTCGTCCACTCTGAAAGCCTCGCTAATGTTTGTGGAACTCGACAGGCGCCTCCGAGTCAACAGCACCGGCCGCAGTAGCAACACGGGAGGGTTGGACGAGCCCGACGTCAGGCCGGACAGTGCGTTCGCCTCGACGACAGGGCGGTGGCGGATAAGCCACGCTGAACCTACGTTCGATGGTCGTCTATCGGCTTGAGAGTTCAACACGAGTGGGTTCGGCTTCACATTATGGTCGACAGGAGAATGTTCGGCTTGAGAGTATGGTCGACACGAGGGTATGTTGGATACGAGCGGATGGTCGCCACGAGAGAGCGTTCGACACCAGCGTGTCCAACACGTGAGTGTCTGGTTCGATAGTAAGTTCCACACGAGTGTGAGTTCGGTTCGATAGTGTGTTTCGGCTTGAGATTGTGGTCGACAAGAGGGTACGCTCGGCATCAGAGGATGTTCCAGACGAGGGTGTGTTCGACTCGAGCGTGTGTTCGGCTTCACATTGTATGGTCGACACAAGAGTATGGTCAACACGAGGGTGTGTTGGACAAGAGGGTGTGATCGGTGTGGACAGTCGACGATCGCTTGGACGTTCAACGAGGGCGAACTATTGCAATGGAGAGCGTGTTAACTATCGACAGACACTTACAGGATCGTCTCCGACACGGGAATGACGCCGTCCATCTGCTGCTGCTGCTGTTGCTGCTGCGGCGGCTGCCCGTACGGCGCCATGAACGCGAGCTGCTGGTGCGGCGAGTACGAAGCCATCGGCGGCGCGAGGCCCTGCTGCGGCTGGTAGCCGCCCATCGCTGGCTGCACACCTGCAGGCGCGGGCTCCATGACACCCGCTGGGGACGCGGTCGAGACCGCGGCCGACTTGCGCTGGTGCTTGGACGGCGGGTGGCCCAGCGGGTGTTCCACCGCGTCCTTGAGCTTGCGGAACGTGGCGCGGATGCTCTTCTTCGTGTGGTCGTCGAACCGCAGGCGGTCCAGCTCCGGCAGCAGCACCTTGAAGCACTCCAGCAGCTGCTCGTTCGTCGCTGGGTTGGCGCTGCGAAGCACCGCCGCCGCCGCCGCCTCGGCGTTCGCCTGCGCGAGTCCCGCCAGCGTCGTCGGGTCCAGCGCGAGGCTCGCGGGGCCAGTCACCGCCGTCAGCGGCGTCGCCTTGGCCGCGTCGGCGCTAGCGTTGCCAGTGGCTGCCGACCTGGCCGCGAGCGCCGCGCTGTTGCTGCGGTTGTGCAGCTCCTGCAGTCGCGGCGTCATGCGGTTCAATACGGTCGGACCGGCGGACGGAGCGGGGCCAGCGCTGCCTGCCGAGGCGGATGCAGAAGCCGCTGCAGCAGCAGAACTCTTCTTGGCGGGCTTGGCCTCCTCCGGGTCCGGCGTGTAGTCCGGCACCGTGTACACAAAGTCGCCGTCGTCCGTGCCGGCGCAGTGGATGGCCGCGTTCTCGTCCACGGGGCTGATGAACTCGTCGATCATCATGGGCCGCAGCACGTCGAGCGCCGCGACCGTGTCGCAGATCTCCTTGTCGATCTCCTCCTCGGCGTTCGCGAGCGCCGCGCTCGCCTCGACCGGCGGTGGTGGCGCCAGCAGCAGCTCGGTCGCGTCCCAGTAGTGCCGGATCACGTGGTCGGGCAGGTCGCGCCAGCAGTACCGCGTCCAGCGCATGGCCTGCAGCTGGTCCACGGCGAACACGTCGTGCAGCTCGGCCTCGTGCCGGTCCAGCGCGTGGCACATGTGGTACCGGCGGTAGCGGCGCTTGAACGCCGGCACGATGCCCGCGTCGAGCGGGTGCAGCGAGCCGGACGCCGACGGCGGCAGCACCTCGAGCCGCACGTGCGTGAGCTCGAGTCCGTCCGGGATGTGCGTCGGCGCGGCGCTCACGAGCAGCAGGATCGCGCGGTTGTGGTCGCGCATGCGCGTGTCGAGCGCGGCGACCCAGTCCTGGAAGAGCACGGGCGTCATCCACGCCTTGCGGTTGTTCTGGTAGTAGAAGTTGCGCACGTCCGGGTCCAGCTCGTCCTGGATGAGCGTCTGCGTCTTCGGCAGCTTGCCCGGGCCGACGAACATGGGCTCCAGCCGCTCGCTCGCGTCCGCGTTGACGCACAGCACGAGCGTGAGCCTCGGCTTGGTCTGTGCTGCTCCACCACTGCCATTGCCACTGCCACTGCTGGTCGAGGCTGCGAGCTTGGCGCGGCCGCCGCGACCCGCGGGCTTCTCGGGCGACAGCTCGAAGAAGAGACCCGTCTCGGCCATGGCGAACACGTCGCGCGGCGCGTACAGCCTCGCGAGCTGCTGCAGCTGCTCGACGGTCGCGGGCGCCGCCGCCGCATTGGATGAGCTGGTGGATGAGGTCGTGGAGGGGCTGGAGGAGCCGCCGGCCGAGTGTAGGCGGATGTTGTGGCGCTTCTTGAAGCCGCCGAGCCAGCCGTTGGAGAAGGTCATGGAGCTGGCAAGCCCGAGCTGCGCGGCCAGGCGGCGCGCCTGCTCCTTGATGATGTCGCCCGAGAGCTTGAGCCGCCGGTGCTTGGCCGCGAGCACCCAGTTGCACAGCGCCGTGTCGAGCTCCGGGTGCGTGACGAGCCCGCGGCGGCGCGCCGAGAGGTCCTTGGCCGACATGGTCGTCAGCTCCGGCGCGCGCGCCAGGATCTTGGAGATCGTCGACTGGTGCGGCAGGTTGGCGAGCCGGAACTCGCGCTTGGCCCACTGGCAGAGCTCCTGTTGGGTCATCTTGTGCTGCGCGAACTGCACGCACAGCTGCCGCTTCTGCGCGTTCGTGAGGTTGCCCACGGGCTGCGTCACGCGCTTCTTCTTGGCCGGCGGCGGCGCCGTCGGCGCGGCGTCAGGGACGGCGGCAGCAGCGGCATTAGCATTGACGTCGCCGGCCGGCTCGGGCTCGACCGACTTGCGCTTCATCATGGCGCCGGCCGCGGTATTACCTAGCGCAGGTGCACGCCGTTCGAGGGGTTGGCGGCGAGGGGGGAAAATGGGGGGGGAAACACGCCCGCAAAACGCGCCGCCCAGGTTACAATTGGCTATGAATTGGTTACATTCGAGAGTTACTGGTTACGAGTTACTCATTTCGGCCCTCCTGTGACGTGTGAAAAAGTGAACACATTGTTCCTTTTTCCTTGTAATTATTTAATAGTAATTACGAAACTGCAATGGATCCGGACCATTTCCGTACAGGCCATTTTCGTAATTACAAATCTGTGACGTGTGAAAAAGGGAACAGTGTGTTCCCTTTTTCACACGTCACAGCGTAAGTTATATAACTGTGTACCCTGAAGGTACAAAATTCTCGCAAATCGTAACCCACCAGGACTTAAAAATGCATGATAGAGGAATCGTACCTTCAGGGTACACAGTTATATAACTTGAGCTAATAAATTCGGCTGGAATTGCAGAGTTGGACGTTCAAGAAGCAATATTTTACATATTGAGAGCTAGCCTCATAAGAATGAAGCCAAATACAGCATGTGCGACTTGGCAAACATGCTGTCAAGAGATGGATACACTTGCTCACAGCGACACCGACGGCCGGCGCCGGCGATAACTGAGCGCGCGCTGAGCGATGCGAGCATTGGTGTTGGAGGTGGACCCTTGCGCAGCGAGCTCGAGACGCTCCAGAGCCTGGCCCGCGCGCCGCCGCGCAGCGTCGCTGACGAAGAACACCGACCCATCGCTCCACACGACGAACCGCTCGGTGCTCGCAGGCGGAGCGTCATCGTCGCCGAAGATCGGGGTCAACTTGAGAAGCAGCTCTGACGAGAAGAGCACGTCATCGAGCAGAATAGACGAGGAGGCTTCGCCGCGCAGGTTCGACGGCGGCGCCGAGTCAAAGGTCGGGAGTGGTCGGCACATTAGGGCACAATGATGTGTGGACGACCAGGACCGTCGCGCTTTTGGTGCGTGGAGGGTGTGGGTGCGGGTGTTGGTCGAAGAGGCGGAGTCAGCTAATCGGGGAGGCGTGCCATCAAAGATGGCGTGGAGAGTAGCGGAAACGCTTTACGGTTGCCGGGAGGCATAAATGCGCGGGTGCTGGAACGAGCAGGGCCGTTGCGTCCAGAGGTTGATCGGAAACCGCGGCGTCATTTGCTAGCCGCTGGAAGAAATACCGCTTCTCGGGAGCTGGCTGCACGGCCATGTATGGGTGGGGTAAGTGCCCGCTCGTCGCATGAGATGCATCATACCGCCAACGGACTGGAGCTCGAATAGCCGCGGTGCATGCATGCATGCGTGCTCTCGCGCTGTGCACGGCCGGCGAGAAGTTTAAATCATCAGATGGCCGCTGCGCGTTATTTTAACACGCGTGTTTCGAGCTTAGAACATTGCGAATTGCAACTCGCGTTGCTCACGAAAACGCGCGGCTCGCAAGACTCATCGGAAAGCTACACTGGTACCCATTCGACCCCATTCCCTCCATTCCAATTTGGTGCGTGGAGCGATACAGTAAATTAGCTCCAACGGTCTTGTTTGCTTGGGTCGCATTTAAAGCCTGCGTAAGGAAGCGCGCGATTCGCAAGACTCATCGGAAAGCTATACTGGTACCCCACTCGAACCGGTCGCGCTCGCCCACTTCAAAGGATTGGCTGCCTCGCGATCTAAGTACTGTAGTCTGCTGGGATCGAGCAATATTGTGACATTCCCCTCATGAAGTTGTCGTGGATGGAGGTGCTTGAGGAGACTTGTGCAGCTTTCCGGCGTGTCTTGCGCAGCGCATACTTGATAAGCAACTCGAGCTTCAATTGGTTGCTTCGCGATCTAAGCGGGAAGTGCCGTTGATGATGATAATATTGTATCGCTTCACTCATTAAATTGAAGTGGATAGAGCGAGCAGCCACTTCACGTGGCTATGCGCACTTGCACCATCCAACGAACATAGTTACCACAAAATGCTACCTCTCATCTTGTATACATATCCTCATTAAAATTTCACCATTCAAGTAATCAAAGACAAAATATCTTGATAATACAGTAATCACACATAAACTTGTTCTTCAGTCCTTTCTACATCTGCTGTCGAGCCAGCAGCGCAAAAATCTCCGCCTGAGCAAATACTCCTCTGATGTTCAGCGCGATGCCAAACTGGTCGAGTTGCCGAGTTAACAACTTCAGCACAAGAGGAACCAGTCCCATTAGGAAGCACGTCACCTCGGCCTGGCTACCGACGGCACAGAAATGCACGCCAAGCAATGATATTGTCGATGATTTCCTGGATCGCTCTGCGCTGCGGACCTCTCGACGCGTGTCTTTGCGTAACTTGTGGCTCTTGGATCGGTACAGACTGGCCTTTTCGACGCGTGTCCTTGCGTATCGTGTGATTTAAGGTCGATGTGCCCGTTGGACGAGCAGGACGCGGCTCGCCCTACTTCAACCACGCTCCGTCAGGCGACTTCGTCCGGAGCTTGTTGCCAGTATATATTGAAGACCTCTTAGGATGATCGCCAAACACGGCATGTGCGACTTGGCAAACATGCTGTCAAGAGATGGATACACTTGCTCACAGCGACACCGACGGCCGGCACCGGCGATAACTGAGCGCGCGCTGAGCGATGCGAGCATTGGTGTTGGAGGTGGACCCTTGCGCAGCGAGCTCGAGACGCTCCAGAGCCTGGCCCGCGCGCCGCCGCGCAGCGTCGCTGACGAAGAACACCGACCCATCGCTCCACACGACGAACCGCTCGGTGCTCGCAGGCGGAGCGTCATCGTCGCCGAAGATCGGGGTCAACTTGAGAAGCAGCTCTGACGAGAAGAGCACGTCATCGAGCAGAATAGACGAGGAGGCTTCGCCGCGCAGGTTCGACGGCGGCGCCGAGTCAAAGGTCGGAAGTGGTTGGCACATTAATGTGTGGCCGTCGCGCTTTTGGTGCGTGGAGGGTGTGGGTGCGGGTGTTGGTCGAAGAGGCGGAGTCAGCTAATCGGGGAGGCGTGCCATCAAAGATGGCGTGGAGAGCGGAAACGCTTTACGGTTGCCGGGAGGCATAAATGCGCAGACGTTGGAAAGAGCAGAGCCGTTGCGTTCAGAGGTTGATCGGAAACCGCGGCGTCATTTGCTAGCCGCTGGAAGAAATACCGCTTCTCGGGAGCTGGCTGCACGGCCATGTATGGGCGGGGTAAGTGCCCGCTCGTCGCATGAGATGCATCATACCGCCAACGGACTGGAGCTCGAATAGCCGCGGTGCATGCATGCGTGGTGAAGACCCTCTCGCGCTGTGCACGGCCGGCGAGATGCTTAAATCGTCAGATGGCCGCTGCGTGTTATTTTAGCATGCGCGTTTCGAGCTTAGAACATTGCGAATCCATCGAAGTGGGCGATCGCGACGGGTTCGAGCGGGTTACCAGTGTAGCTTTCTGATGAGTCTTGCGAATCGCGCGCTTCGTATGCAACAAAACCGACCTGAATAAATGCGGCCGTTGGAGCCAATATACCGTATCGCTTCACACACCAAAATGGTGTGGAGGGAGTGGGGTCGGATGGAACATTGGAGCTTTCCGATGGGTCTTGCGAATCGCGCGCTTCGTGAGCAACGCGAGCTGCAATTGGCTGCTTCGAGATCTAAGCAAATGCTGGCCGTTGGAGCCAATATACGGTATCGCTCCACGCATCAAAATGGTGTGGAGGGAGTGGGCTCTCGAATGGGCCAGTGTAGCTTTCCGATGATTTCCGATGAGTCTCGCGAGTCGTGCACTTTCGCGAGCTACGCGAGCCTCCAAACGTGATCCGAGTAAACATGGCCGTTGAGATCATGCAATGTGTGACATTCCTCTCATCAAGTTGGCGTGGAGGGGGTGGGCTCGAGGAGACTTATGTAGCTTTCCGGCGGCGAGTCTTGCGACCCGCGAGCTTTATGAGCAACGCGAGCTTCAATTGGCTGCCTCGCGATCTTAGCGACATTGGCGGATGTGGGTCAATCAACGTGTGACATTCCCCGCATCAAGTTGCCGTGGATGGAGATGGTTCGTGGAGACTTGTGCATCCCTCCGCTGGGTCCTGCGACGCGCATGCTTGATGAGCAACGCGACTTCAATTGGCTGCTTCGCGATCTAGACAAGGAAGTGTCGTTGGGGTTCATGCAATGCAATGCTCCGCTCATCAAATCGTCGTGGATGGAGATGGTTCGAGGAGACTTATGTAGCTTTCTGGTGGCTATGAGAAGCGCGCGCCTTCGTGAGCAACGCGAGCTGCAATTGGTTGCTTCGCGATCTAGACAAGGAAGTGTCGTTGGGGTTCATGTACTGCATCGCTCCGCTCATCAAATCGTCGTGGATGGAGCGAGTGTGAGGAGACTTGATTTGTGCAGCTTTCCGGTGATCTCTGAATCACATCCAGCGTTAGCAACGCGGACCGCCTCGCGATCTAAGCGGGACCGGCCGTTGAGATGGTGCGATATATATCGCTCACTCATCAAATTGAAGTGGATAGAGCGGGTAGCCACTTTCACATGGCTACGCGCACTCGGGAGCGACTCACTCATGGCTGTGAGCATGGTTATCGCAAAATACAACCTCTAATTTTGGATGCAGATGCGTATTACAGTCTTACAAATAATGTCAAGTAGGCCGTGATGACTTGATAATCTGATAATCACACATAAACTTGTTCTTCATGCTCTTCTGCACTTGCTGCCGAGCATTCAGCGCTGAAATTTCCGACTGAGCTGTTACACTTCAGAGAGATGTTCAGCTCGATGCCAACCTGCTCGAGTCGCCAAGAACAGCTTCAGCGCAAGAAGAACCAGTCCTATTGCGAGGCACGTCACCTTGTTCGGGCCACCAGCGGCACGGGATTGCATGGGATGCAATCGAATCGCCCATGTTGCCCAATCCTGGAATGCGGACTGGCCTCCCTGGCGCGTGTCCTTGCGTATCGTGCGACTCGAGGGTCGGTGACCGTTGATCGGACAGGACGCGGCTCGCCCTACTTCAACCACGCTCCGTCAGGCGACGCCATCCGGAGCTTGTTGCCAGTATTTATAGAAGGTAACAATGAGCCAGACTTGGAATTTGTATACCGCTCGATTTATCGGTGGCTGGCGCGAACATCGGTTATTTTAACGGCCGCCCTGTAAAAGCACCACTCGCTTCGTGTTCTCCGAGCAGAACCGGCGAGATAGGGCTGCGCTCTGTGTCCTTCGAGGTCCCCACCGAACCTCGCCTCCCACCGAGCCTCCCACCGAGCCTCCCACCGAGCCTCGCACCAAACCTCGCACTTCAAAATTTGCTTCGTCGAGCACCAGTCCACTCCTCCTCCAAACCAATCAATATGTGCCACGCTGTGCCGCACGGAACTCCGATCGCTTCGGATGCCGCGCTCCAGGCGGTCGTCCCGCACCTCAAGGCGCTCAACATGTCGATGCAGCCAGTCAAGAGCATCTCGATGCTGATGGCCCCAGTGGCCGAGGAAGCCGCGGCTCCGGCCCCGGTCGCCACCCCGGCTCCGGTCAAGAGTGAGCGCTACGCCTTCTCGGCGACGCGCGGCGTCACCTTCGAGAACGTGGCAGTGCGCCGCCAGACGGCTGCGCGGATCGCCCAGTTGCGCTGCGCCGCCGCCGGTCCCGATAGCACCAACGCCATCCTTGCGCGCAAGGCGCTCAAGCACCGCAACCTGCTCGCCAAGAAGACCGCGGTGTGCTGTTAAAGCTAACTAGCGCGCGACACCTCTCAACCTGTTCATCGCCGTCATTGCCGTTCCCATATTTATTGCCGCTGCGAGATCGCGGTCGCGCCACCAAAGAGAACGCAATCAATAGCACGTTGTGATGTCATTCAAACTCTGATCGAGTCTTCTCTTGCATTGATTGAGCTCATCAAACTGGCTCACAAGGCTGGCGTTTCCGCGCTAGCAGTGGGGCCGTCTATAAGCGGCGTGGGTAAGCTAGCTCGCCCGCATACTAGGCAGGCAAGGAGCCATGTGAGGCTGCGCATGAGCTTGTGAGTCGATGAGCTGAGCCACTTCAACTTTAGCCATCAAGCTTCTATTATGGACTGACACTGTACACACTATGATAATTTGAGGACCGGAGTTTTATGATGCCAGCCTTTGAGCCAAACAAGGAGTTTTGAAGACTCCAGGTTACTATTTACATAATCGATCATGCCAGTCAACGAAAATGACATCCAGCGCGAGCGGTGGCGCCGCTTCGGGTGGACGTGGCTCGACGGCAGCGCCAACAACGGGGCCATGACGGTGCTGAGTGCGTTGCAAGAGACCCCGCCTGCACGTCCAGCCACTGCTGACGCAACTGACAAGCTGCCGCCGCTGCCGCTGTCGTTCCGTCTGGTCGTGCTCTGGGTGGAGCTCGTGGCGCTCGCTGGCGCCGCGCTCCTGCTGCTCCAGCTCAGCTGGATCGCAGGGTCGGTGGTGGCCAGTGCTTGCACGAGTATCGGATGTCTCCACGGCAAGATCGTGGCCAAGAGCGTTGAATGTTTCGCGACTGTCGGCGGACTTTTGACTTTGATGGGGTGGTTCTTCAACCAGCGCAAGGTCGACATGGCGGTAGCGCTGTTGGGCTGGCGACGAGTCCATTACGGTCTCGTAGCTAGCTATTTCGCTCTCCATCTCGGTCTCCTGCTGGTCATGATGAAGGTGGAACGGCTCCAAGTCGAGTCGGTCCACAAACTGCCGTTCGACCAACCTGGTCTGCAGATTGAGACGGCGTTGAAGGCGTTGCTGTTTGCGCCGTTGATCGAAGAGCTGGCGTTCCGCTGTTTGGCGTTCCAAGTGGTGCTGAACCGCACTGCCAGCGTCCGAGCAGCGATCGGCACGTCCAGTGTGCTGTTTGCGCTGCTGCATCTTGCAAACCTGAGGAAGGTGCTGGAAGGCGAGTCAGTGGCGGGTGTGGTGCTCCAAGTATGCTTGGCGTTTATGGTTGGCGTGTTTTTGTCGGTCCGAGTCTCGGCGTCCGGGTCTCTATTCGAGTGTTTGCTACTTCACGCCATCAACAACTTGTTTGCGATTCGCATGGCCAGCCAGCTCGGCGGCAACGTCGACGTGACTCGTCTCGACCACTTTCCGTTAGGTGCGTTGTGTTGTGGGTTCGAAAGTGATCGTGCATGTTGCTATGAGCTGACATTGACCGAGCTGGTGTGTTGCTGTTTCAGCGCTTGCGGTGTTCGTCGTCTACGGATGGGCAATTGTGTCCACATGGCGTCATCTTGAAAGGCAACATGGCAAGCATAGGTAGTAGCAGCACATCCGCTTCGACACCATTCTGGGCAGAGCATCAACTCGACACACACAATTTTTCAAGCTATTCGACATAAATTTTAACCCACATCAAACACAAAATATAATGCGACATAAATGCAACAATGCAACATGTATACGCTCTCGTCAACCCACCTCCATCACAGTTATTCGTAGAGTTGTTAACCGGAGCAGCCGAGCCGACTTGCGTTTCGTTTCGAGTCGGCTCGGAGCCGCGGCTCGGCTTGAGCTGACTGAAGCCGAGCCGAACCGGCTTGAGTCGACTTGAGTCGACTCAGGTTCGTGTGGACTACAAAAATCTTTGCCGGTTGAAAAGATCCAATTTGACGGTGAGACTGCACCTCAGAGGAAGGCCGACAAGATAGCGTGAATGTGCTGCCCGCGTCGATCATCACGACGGAGGTGTGTCATCAGTTCTACGCCATGGGCAAGCGCATGCCAGACGAGCTGCTGCCTAAGGTGAAGTAGGGTATTGCGCTCATGAAGAGCCAAGTGCACAAGAAGTTCGGTGACGCGACCTACCCATTGCTCATGTCGGTGCACTCAGATGCGGCCAGCTCGATGCCCGGCATGATGGACATAGTGCTGAACCTGGGCCTGAACGACGAGATCGCGCAGGGCGTGGCCAAGCGCGGCAGCGAGTGATTCGCGTTCAACTGCTACCGGCGCCTGCTACAGATGTTCGGCGGCGTGGTGCTTGAGATTTCGCATGACGACTTTAAGGCCGAGATCTTGGTCATCAAGTAGAAGCGCGGCATGACATACGGCGTGGAGCTCATGGCTGAGGACTTGAAGGAGCTATGGTACCAGGTGAAGCTGACCGAGGAAGTGGTGCAGTACGGCGTGAGTGCGTGCTGCAAGAGCATCGACATCAAGGTCGGCACCATGATCGAGTTGCATCGGGGAGAAGAACCAACGATCTAGTGTTGCTCGTTATACGAGAGAAAGGAAAAGAGCTCGCTGATCGCCTCGACCGAGTCATCTCCCAATCGAGCCCTTCGTTCGCGCACAATGCATCCAGCTTTCGAAAAGGCAATCTCGCTGGGCACCGATGTAGCTGGCACTGCCAAGTAATCACGCGCCATCATCTGGATCCGTGGGTAGACCGAGCTGTTAACCTTGAACCACTCACAAACTTCTCTGCTGCTTGTCTGGATTGGAAGTGGCTGGTGATCCATCCATCGCCGAAGTTCTCCGTCGAACGACTCGCCTTCGTGGCTTCGTGTGTCAATTCCCAGCGTATTTCCGATCAATTGGTGAAGAGCGGGAAATTTATCCGGCGTGGGAGGAGAACGGTGGTTGTCTTTCTTCGCTGCTTTCGACTCCGTCGAGAACGCGAGCTGGTACTCTTCGTAGTACTCATTGGTCACCTCCGCTATCACGGTCGCTTTGTCGAGCCCACACGACGGCAAGAAGTTTTTTACCCTAGGATCCAACGCCGCAGCAATCATCGTTTCTCGTGATGCAGCAACGTGCTGGTACTCTTGCAACTTGGTTTTCACGGCTTTGGCAAAGTTGACGGTGACATTGTCCGTTGAATCCTTGATAGTCGTCTCGGTGTGATGGCTGATTGCTCGAAAGAGCAGAGCTACCATGCCCAGCGTCGGATACGTCGAGCCCGAGAAGAGATCAGTAGCTTCCTTAAATGGACGAAGATACGTGTAGAAAACCTCGACGCTATGCCACATTTCCTCGGAGATCTCGTCAGCCATTCTGCCGCCAGGAAAAATCGAGAGGTCGGTAAACCCCTCGTGTCGATCGCGAATACGCCGCAGGAGCTCTTGTAGAGGTCGGCGAAGCTTGCGTACGCGCTTAATCATGATCCATGTGCTGTTCCATCGGGTTTCAACGTCAAGTATCAGCTCTAGTGGAGCGACATTGAGAGAGGCGCACACTCTATGCAGCGCCTCAGACAATTTGGGCGAGTCGTGGATCTTCTTGGACAAGTCGCGCAGTCTTCCGACCGTGGAGTGAACGATGGGGCATATCAGCAAGCCCTCCTTCACCGCAAGCTGTAGTACGTGGGCAACACAGCGCATTCGAACAATTGGACGAGCAGTAACGGGAGGAAGTGGTGGCTGATCGAGCCCTTCACGAGCTGAGGCCGGCATCGTCTCCGCCATATGGGAGTCAATCCGTCCCTGGATGCGCTGATTGAGTGTTCGGACCATCGAGCCGTTGTTTGTTGCGTTGTCCGCAGTAATTGTCCACATCGACGACAGCAGAGACGGATCCATCTTCTCGACCGTCAAGATGAGGCTGGTTGCGAGCCGGTCGCCATTGTGAGGATACAAAACACGAGTAAACCCCAGCATCACCGACTGCATCTTCCACTCGTCGTCGATGTAATGCGCGGTGACTACCATGTAGCCCCGCCTAGCCGGTGAAGTCCACATATCAGTAGTGATGCCAAATCGGTGCAGTTTTAAGTCGTGGACGAGTTGCACGCGCGCCTTGTTCTTGTTCAAGGCCCATCGCTTCATGATTTTCTTTTGAATGGTTTGACGAACCGGGACCTTGAACAGCGGCTGAAGAATTGCACAGAAGCTCACAAAACTTTTGTCCTCGACCATGCGGAATGGATGCGCTCCTTTTGCAATGAAATCGGCGAGCGCATCGACAGCCACGTCCTGATCGAATGCCAGACCCCCTTCGAGACTGCGCGCGACGTTATCGGCTGGAGTTTCTGGTGCCGCGTACTCGTCGCTGTGGTGCTTGACGAGGTGCTTCCTGAAAGTCCCAGTGTTACGTGAGGTCCATTTCTTGGTCACATGCTTGCGGCTGCACGACTTGCACACCCATACGAGGCGTTTGGTCTTTCCTCTTGGTGTATAGTCGACACCCATGTCGACATAGCCGTAGACGTCCGCTGTCAATCTGCTGGCAGACTCCATCGAGATGTCCGTCTGGCTGCTGGTGTCGAGTTGGTTGTCGGAGCTCATGGCGTAGTGCTGGTGGCGAGGTAGAGGTGCTGAACTTGGCTGCAGGTAAAATGACTAATGCGCAACATACATGGGCGCCACGTGCCAGCGTTGGAGTAAACGTTTGCGCAGCTTTCAACCACAGCCATAAGATGCGATCGAAGTGGATCGCTTCAACCGGCAATAGGGACCCGATCAGATTAACGTTGTACGGTGATGGGCAATCGGAGCAGCCGGCTCGAGTCGGCTCGAGTCGGCTCGGCTTCTGATCCGAAGTCGGCTTAACCGGTTCGACTCCCGGTTCGAGTCGGCTGCTCCGTTTCGAGCCGATTAACAACTCTAGTTATTCGGATGACGCCCTTTTGATGCGGGACAGGAACTCATGATCGATATTATAAGGCTATACATTTGAAAAGGTTATCTCGACGATTGGTTTAAATTCGCTTTATTGGTGAGCTGATCCAGCAGATCCAGCGCGTTGATTCGTTGAAAAAGACATTTTTGCTATTAGCTGCCGCTATGTGCCGACTACGTCGGCAGCTAATCGCAAAATCCTTAACTTAGTACCCGGAGGGTAATTACCATGAACTAGTACAATTGAGCTTAAGTTCGATCGGCCACATCGAGCAGATTGATGAAAAATCAGTGATTGTCTTCTTGTATGTGGTGTAGCACAATAGCGAACCGTAGTCAGTACAAAAATGTACTATATTAAGATAATACTCCGATTAGCTGCCGCGATTAGCTGCTCGGCAGCTAATCGCGGCAGCGGTCGATTATCATCCAATCCGAGGCGCATATTGCTTCATATCAGCCAATCCGACGTGCCAGTATCGGCATTAGTTCGACGAATATCAACCAATCCGCGCAGATCAAGTCGGCAGCTAATAGGCGGCAGGATTCTAACACAATCAAGTACTCTGTGGTCTAGGTGCGGAAGTCTATGCTGGGTTTTTATGATCGATCACCCATGCGGTTTTTCCCAGCATCCAGATGGGTTTTATTTCTTAGAATTTGATTAATTTTCTCTGATTCTGAATTATTTTAGATCCGTAACCCCGATTTATCGCATTGCTACCCTTATTAAAATTTTGTTGGCGATACGAGAAAATTGCCTCCACTCTTCGTCATATCCCTATCTAATGTCATATCTGTCACTCTGCTCATGTCATATGATATCACTGCAATTGGAAGCCACTCAAAATCACTAAACTATAATATAGCATGCGATGCAGTAGGAAAAAAAAATTGGAGTACTGTCTGATATTTCAGTAAGTTCGATTTCACAGATAATTTACATTAACAGCGAACAATTTGCATTAACAACGAACACGAATCTGATACAGTATAGCGCTTGCATAAATGCGCCTACAAGATGAACATCTTTGAGAGGTCTTGAATACAAAGAAGTACAATCTGATATTATACCTTATTTACTCAAGATTATCATTTGCAACCTGTGACACTACATAGAATACGATATAAAAGGTAATAAAAAATAGCGTTGCCTTAATTATTGCTCAGTGTAATGTGTAATCCTTGCAATTTAGTAATTTACCTTAACAAATGCTGATGAGTTAACAGCTATTTAGGCACGTAATGGTGCATTATTAGTCTTGTATCAGTACTCTATTAACATATATCAATGCAAAAATCGACGTTTTTCCGTGATGGAATCGCCGATTCCTCTTTATATAGATTTTTGTATACTCGGAAGTTCGCATTTGTACGAACTTTGCAGAGTTAAAAAACCTGGAGTACGGACATGAATTAAATAAAGTACTGAAACACTGCTTGCCATTGTCGTCGCCTCCCCCAAATCGTACCTTGTCCTTCGTCATGTACCTGTCTAATGTCATGTATGTCATTGTGGGATAATATTATATTACGTTGTTATTTGCCTATTCAAAATCATTGAACTTTAGTATAGCATGTGTAGAGTTGTTAATCGGCTCGAAACGGAGCAGCCGACTCGAACCGGGAGTCGAACCGGTTAAGCCGACTTCGGATCAGAAGCCGAGCCGACTCAAGCCGACTCGAGCCGGCTGCTCCGATTGCCCATCACCGTACAACGCTAATCTGATCCGGTCCCTCTTGGCGGTCGCGGGCACAGCCCATGGTGTATTGGCGAGGTCAGAGGAGCGGTGTTGGTTGAAGCGGTCTACTTCGATCGCATCTTATGGTTGTGGTTGAAAACTGCGCAAACTTTTACTCCAACGCTGGCTCGTGGCGCCCATGTATGTTGCGTATTAGTCATTTTACCTGGAGCCAAGTTCAGCACATCCACCTCGCCACCAGCACTACGCCATGAGCTCCGACAACCAACTCGACACCAGCAGCCAGACGGACATCTCGATGGAGTCTTCCAGCAGCAGATTGACAGCGGACGTCTACGGCTATGTCGACATGGGTGTCGACTATACACCAAGAGGAAAGACCAAACGTCTCGTGTGGGTGTGCAAGTCGTGCAGCCGCAAGCATGTGACCAAGAAATGGACCTCACGTAACACTGGGACTTTCAGGAAGCACCTCGTCAAGCACCATAGCGACGAGTACGCGGCACCAGAAACTCCAGCCGATAACGTCGCGCGCAGTCTCGAAGGGGGTCTGGCATTCGATCAGGACGTGGCTGTCGATGCGCTCGCCGATTTCATTGCACAAGGAGCGCATCCATTCCGCATGGTCGAGGACAAAAGTTTCGTGAGCTTCTGTGCAATTCTTCAGCCGCTGTTCAAGGTCCCGGTTCGTCAAACCATTCAAAAGAAAATCATGAAGCGATGGGCCTTGAACAAGAACAAGGCGCGCGTGCAACTCGTCCACGACTTAAAACTGCACCGATTTGGCATCACTACTGATATGTGGACTTCACCGGCTAGGCGGGGCTACATGGTAGTCACCGCGCATTACATCGACGACGAGTGGAAGATGCAGTCGGTGATGCTGGGGTTTACTCGTGTTTTGTATCCTCACAATGGCGACCGGCTCGCAACCAGCCTCATCTTGACGGTCGAGAAGATGGATCCGTCTCTGCTGTCGTCGATGTGGACAATTACTGCGGACAACGCAACAAACAACGGCTCGATGGTCCGAACACTCAATCAGCGCATCCAGGGACGGATTGACTCCCATATGGCGGAGACGATGCCGGCCTCAGCTCGTGAAGGGCTCGATCAGCCACCACTTCCTCCCGTTACTGCTCGTCCAATTGTTCGAATGCGCTGTGTTGCCCACGTACTACAGCTTGCGGTGAAGGAGGGCTTGCTGATATGCCCCATCGTTCACTCCACGGTCGGAAGACTGCGCGACTTGTCCAAGAAGATCCACGACTCGCCCAAATTGTCTGAGGCGCTGCATAGAGTGTGCGCCTCTCTCAATGTCGCTCCACTAGAGCTGATACTTGACGTTGAAACCCGATGGAACAGCACATGGATCATGATTAAGCGCGTACGCAAGCTTCGCCGACCTCTACAAGAGCTCCTGCGGCGTATTCGCGATCGACACGAGGGGTTTACCGACCTCTCGATTTTTCCTGGCGGCAGAATGGCTGACGAGATCTCCGAAGAAATGTGGCATAGTGTCGAGGTTTTCTACACGTATCTTCGTCCTTTTAAGGAAGCTACTGATCTCTTCTCGGGCTCGACGTATCCGACGCTGGGCATGGTAGCTCTGCTCTTTCGAGCAATCAGCCATCACACCGAGACGACTATCAAGGATTCAACGGACAATGTCACCGTCAACTTTGCCAAAGCCGTGAAAACCAAGTTGCAAGAGTACCAGCACGTTGCTGCATCACGAGAAACGATGATTGCTGCGGCGTTGGATCCTAGGGTAAAAAACTTCTTGCCGTCGTGTGGGCTCGACAAAGCGACCGTGATAGCGGAGGTGACCAATGAGTACTACGAAGAGTACCAGCTCGCGTTCTCGACGGAGTCGAAAGCAGCGAAGAAAGACAACCACCGTTCTCCTCCCACGCCGGATAAATTTCCCGCTCTTCACCAATTGATCGGAAATACGCTGGGAATTGACACACGAAGCCACGAAGGCGAGTCGTTCGACGGAGAACTTCGGCGATGGATGGATCACCAGCCACTTCCAATCCAGACAAGCAGCAGAGAAGTTTGTGAGTGGTTCAAGGTTAACAGCTCGGTCTACCCACGGATCCAGATGATGGCGCGTGATTACTTGGCAGTGCCAGCTACATCGGTGCCCAGCGAGATTGCCTTTTCGAAAGCTGGATGCATTGTGCGCGAACGAAGGGCTCGATTGGGAGATGACTCGGTCGAGGCGATCAGCGAGCTCTTTTCCTTTCTCTCGTATAACGAGCAACACTAGATCGTTGGTTCTTCTCCCCGATGCAACTCGATCATGGTGCTGACCTTGATGTCGATGCTCTTGCAGCACGCACTCACGCCGTACTGCACCACTTCCTCAGTCAGCTTCACCTGGTACCATAGCTCCTTCAAGTCCTCAGCCATGAGCTCCACGCCGTACGTCATGCCGCGCTTCTACTTGATGACCAAGATCTCGGCCTTAAAGTCGTCATGCGAAATCTCAAGCACCACGCCGCCGAACATCTGTAGCAGGCGCCGGTAGCAGTTGAACGCGAATCACTCGCTGCCGCGCTTGGCCACGCCCTGCACGATCTCGTCGTTCAGGCCCAGGTTCAGCACTGTGTCCATCATGCCGGGCATCGAGCTGGCCGCATCTGAGTGCACCGACATGAGCAATGGGTTGGTCGCGTCACCGAACTTCTTGTGCACTTGGCTCTTCATGCGCGCGATACCCTACTTCACCTTAGGCAGCAGCTCGTCTGGCATGCGCTTGCCCATGGCGTAGAACTGATGACACACCTCCGTCGTGATGATCGACGCGGGCAGCACATTCACGCTATCTTGTCGGCCTTCCTCTGAGGTGCAGTCTCACCGTCAAATTGGATCTTTTCAAACACTTTGAACCGGCAAAGATTTTTGTAGTCCACACGAACCTGAGCCGACTCAAGTCGACTCAAGCCGGCTCGGCTCGGCTTCAGTCAGCTCAAGCCGAGCCGCGACTCCGAGCCAACTCGAAACGAAACGCAAGCCGGCTCGGCTGCTCCGGTTAACAACTCTAAGCATGTGGTTACAGGAGAGACAAAGTGTGAGCCATGACTTTATTCGTGGGACTATGACTACCAGATAGTCAGGATGACTGGCGGATGGACTACCAGGTAGTCAGGATAACTGGCGGATGGATGACCGTCGCTGAGACGACCAAGGTCATTCAGAGGAAGCAAGCGCATCCCGGCAAGCACGAACGTCGAGTGAGCGCTATGGGCTACAAAGGAGTTTAAGCTTGGTGAGGTTTCCAACAAAAAAGACAATTTCACGGCTTCTTTGTGATGAGCATGTAATTGACCGCGCAAATGCCAGCAGCGCGACGCGCATGCGTCTTGACGTCGTCGCTCAGCGCAGCCTTCTTGATGGTGTACGCCTGGTCGAACAGCAAGCAGTCTCTTGAGTCCGCCGGCGGCTGCCACGCATTTTGAAATCTTGTCGTACACGCGGTTGAAGAGCCGCGAGACCGAGACGAAGATGGTCGAGACAAGCTTGGCCAGGTCCTCAATCGAGAAGAGCACGTCGCCCTTGTAGATGTCAATGCTGGCGCCGCTACGCAGCAGCGCGGCGTGCACCATGCGTTCGAACACGTGCAACAGCGGCAGGTACGACAGGTGCACTTCGGTCTAGTCGATCGCGCACCACTCTTGAGCGAGCACGCCGAAGATGATAAAGTTGCTATGCAGCAGCACGACGCTCTTCGAGTCGCCGGTCGTGACCGGCGCGCAGCAGAACGTCGACACATCCGACGAGAGCGGCTGGTCACCTGCGGAAGTCCATGCTGGGTTTTACTTCAGTGAGGGTCGGTCGGCGATATGGAGGTAAGGTGCTCTGCGCTCGATGGCGCGACAACGAGGAAACGTCCCGCTACGCGCAGCTATTGCTCCCCGAAAGCGAAGAAGATGTGCTTGATGAGATGAAACAGCGGTGGACCCAGCGATTCGATCAGCTCACTGAGCGTATTGCTGGGTTGGTTGATGACACTAGGAGACGGTAGCGCGCTCGCGTTGTTCGCGAACGAACATCTTTCAGCGTTACTTCTCTCAGGAAGGATCTGGCATGTCGGACAAGGCCATGACTTCCTCATCCAGTTTTGTCTATAGGAGGCGCATTCGCTCCCTTCTTCTTCAGCACCTTTGTGCAGCACTGGATACTCTTCACATTGCTCCAGGCAGGAGGTGACCACCGCACGGGACACGACCCAGTGGCCGACACACTTTGCCGAGCACCTGGTCGAGGTTGGGTCAATGTAGACGTTGTGCCAAATGTGTCTGCGCGGCTGAAGCATGGATAGCGGATCGCGGCAATGCCACGGCATAGGTGGACGCAGACACGTTCAAGGTCGTCATGTTCGTGTGACTCGCATACGACGAGGTGAAGCGACTCAGCGATGCGATCGCGAGCGGCGTCGCGCGCTTCGCGGAACTCTCGCGGCTGGCCAAGGTCGGCATGTTCAGCAAGCATCTACTCGAGTGTTCGCTGCTCAACCACGCTTGCAACCGAATGGCGTACGCGCTCGCGCCGCTTTACGACACGCTCGGGCCGGACGCCGTGCCTTTCATCGTCAACCACACGGAGCTGAGCATGCTCTTCTGCAGCTAGGACCACCAGTTTCACATCATCATGGACATCTATCTGAGTGCGGTGTTGAAGTGGCGCCAGATATGACCTTCGATAGAGACATAACGAAGGATGAGGGAGAGGGTAACCTCTTCGAGGTTAGTGACATCATTAGGGTACCTGGTACCGCTCCCACTTTGTCCCTAACTGGAACTGACGACCAGAGTGATGGTAATCGCACTACCGTCGTTTCCCGTCCGCCGCAACCTTCTGCAGCAGCAACATTCTCTTTGGAGGCGCACGGCTAACTAATTCGGGCCAAGGCGGCGGCGCGGGCGTTTGCAGCTCCCCGCGATCCTTGCCTCGCCTCACCAGTCCGCCCGCGCTCCGGTCCCGGCCGGCCTCCCCGCCCGCCGCGCGTTCGCTCCGTATATGGTCTCGCCCACGGCCGCGTCCAGCCCCGCGTCGACGTCGTGGGCCTCGGAGGGCGGAGCTCTCAAGAAGCAAAAGATCGCGCGGCCGCAGCCCGAGATGACGGCGTCGGCGTCGCCCGCGCCGGCGCTGCCGCAGCAGAATGGCCGCTCCGCTTCTGGTTCCGGACCTAGCGACCCGATCCGCCACGTGCGCGCGGACCGGCGGCACTGGGACGTGGCGCGGCTGCTCGCGGGTCGCACGGCGTTCCCGAACGAGTCGTCGGCGATCGCGTTGGGCGAGTTCGATCCTTCGGCGGCCGCGGAGACGCTCGCGTTCCTGCAGGACGAGTGCCAGGTGCTGATCATCGGCGCCGGCGGGTTGGGGTGCGAGCTGCTCAAGAACGCCGTGCTGTCTGGGTTCACCAAGGTGCACATCGTCGACATGGACACGATCGACGTGTCGAACCTGAACCGGCAGTTCCTGTTCCGCGAGAAGGACGTGGGCCGTCCGAAGGCCGAGGTGGCCGCCGAGTTCGTCCGCTCACGGCTGCAGCTCGCGTCGACCGCCAAGGAGCTCGAGGACGGCTCGAGTCGCGTGGAGATCACGCCACACTTCAAGAAGGTGCAGGACCTGGACGTGGACTTCTACCGGCAGTTCCACCTGATCCTGTCGGGCCTGGACAACATCGAGGCGCGCCGCTACGTGAACTCGCTGGTCGTGTCGCTCGCCGAGGTGGACGAGGACGGCGACGTGGACCCGGCGACGATCATCCCGCTGATCGACGGCGGCACGGAGGGCCTCCGCGGCCAGGCGCGCGTGATCATCCCGCGCGTGACGAGCTGCTTCGAGTGCTCACTCGAGACGTTCCCGCCGCAGAAGAACTTCCCCATGTGCACGATCGCCGAGACGCCACGCCAGCCCGCGCACTGCGTCGCCTACGCCTTCATCGTGCAGTGGCCGCGCGAGTTTCCCAACACGAAGCTGGACAAGGACTCGCCGGAGCACATGCAGTGGGTGTACCACCAGGCGAAGGAGCGCGCCGAGCAGTACGGTATCGCTGGGGTCACGTACTCGCTGACGCTCGGCGTGGTGAAGAACATCATCCCGGCCGTGGCGTCCACGAACGCCATCGTGTCGGCCATGTGCGTGAATGAGGCGCTCAAGGCGATGACGTACTGCAGCCAGCTCATGAACAACTACCACATGCACATGGGGTCCACGGGGTGCTACTCGCACACGTTCGAATACCAGAAGAAGAGCGACTGCGTCGTGTGCTCGTCGCAGACCAAGACGCTCGAGGTGGACCCGGACGCGATGACGCTGCAGATGCTGCTGGACGAGCTGTGCGGCGAGCAGTTCCGGCTGCTGAAGCCGTCCATCAGCTCGAGCAGCTCGAACCTGTTCATGCAAGGTCCGCCGGCGCTGCGGCAAGCCACGAGCGTCAACTTGCCGAAGAAGCTGCGCGAGCTCGTGGCCGACGGCGAGAGCCTGACCATCACGGACGCCGTCTTTGTGGGCGACCTCGCGCTGTCGCTGCAAATCTCCTACAAGAAGTGAGGAAGCCTCGGCGCGAGTGCGAGCAGGAGGGGTGTGCCGCTGAGGAGCATACAAGAGTAATACACGGAAATGTCATACAAGACAACACGCACGCAGCACGAACTCTTTATCAAAACATTCGCTCGAACCTACCTACCATGCATCAGCTAGACACCCACGCACAATCGGTCCGCTACGACTCGTTCGTTCGGTCCCGCAGAGGCGTCGTCATCGATTCTGGTTGCCGCGTCGCAGGAGGCGTCGCCACCGGTGCGTGGCTGGTTCGTCGGACCTTCTTGGCAGCACGCCGGTCGCCGCCGCCCACACCTGGGGTTGTGCTCATGCGGCGGTTGCTTGGAGTGCGATGCATCGGCGTGCCCTGCTGACCCGAGGGCTTCGACGGCAGCAACGACTCGTACACCTTCGGGTTGATCGTCACACTCTTGGTGGCGTCGTTGGTCTTGTAGATCCCCACGAGGCGGTCTGCGAGCTCAAACATGTTGTTGCGCAGGGAAATGATCACGAACTGCGCGTTCCGAGTGCGCTGCTTGATGTAGTTCCCCACGATCGACACGTTCTTGAAATCGAGAGCGGCGTCGATCTCGTCCATCACGTACAGCGGCGTCGGCTTGTAGTGGTGAAGCGCAAACACGAGCGCCAGCGACGCCAGCGTCTTCTCGCCACCCGACAAGTTGGAAATATTCTTCCAGCTCTTCTTGGACGGACGGACGCTGAACACGACACCTTCCGAGAACGGATCAAGCGAGTCCACCAGCTCCAACTCTGCGTCGCCGCCCAACGTGATCATTTGGTACATCTCCTTCAGCTTCAGCGTGATGATGCGGAACCCAGTCATGAACTCTTCCAGCCGCTTGCGACGCAGTTCGTCGTACTCGAACCGCTTGGCGTCGCGGACCTTGGTGGCCTCCTCAAGCTCCGCCACGCGAGCCTTGTGCTCCTCCTCCTTCTGCTTGTACTCTGCGAGAGCACCCATGTTCACGTTGGCCTTCAGCTCATCACGCTGTTGTTCCAGCACGGAGATCTCGTACTTCATCTCCTCCTTGTTGTAGCGAGATAACGTCTCTGGAGACAGCATCGGCAACTTCTCCATGCGAAGATCAATTGCGTCTTCCTCCTCCTCGTGGCCTTCATCCATGTCTTCGTCGCCTTCCTCTTCCTCCTCTTCGTCGCTCCCCTCTTCTTTGGCTTCGTCAGCAGCGTCCATGTCCACGTCTCCATCCTCCTTACGAGCGCGCTTCTTCTTACTCGCCTTGCTTGCTTTGGACTTCTTGCCAGACTCGCGCAGCTTCGTTCCCTCCTCGTCGTCGAAGATGCCTGCATTCTGCTGTTGCTCCGTTGCGTACGCGGCGTGGAGAGATGACAGCTTGGTTGACCAGTATGTCTCCTTCTTGGCGTTCTCCTCAAGCATCTTCTCGCAGTCCTCGAGATTGTTTTGCAGGTCCACTTCGGCACTGCGCATCGCCTCATACTGCTTTTTCAGCTTGCGGTACTTCTTCTCTTCCTTGTGCAGCACCTCCTCCTTCGCTGTCACATCCTCCTGGATCGACTCCCGCTTCTGCAAAACCTCCAGCGCCTCCTCCTCCATCGCCTTCAGCTCCTCTCGAGTCTTCTCGATCTTGTCCGACGCCGCAACAATGTCCTCTTCGATCTTCTTCCGAGCCTGCTCGTTCTTCTCAGCGTTCTTCTGACTGCTCTTGAAATCCACGCGAATTTTCGTCATCTGCTTGTTCTTGTCGTCGATCTGCTTCGAAATCTTCTTAGCAACCTCCTGCTCCTTGCGCAGCTTCGCGCCTCCAACATCCAAAATCTCCTCCTTCAGCTTCGCGAGCTTTGCCTCCATCTTGTCGACTGTCGCCTTGACGCCGTCGTGCTCCTTTTCTTTGGCGGCCTTGGTCTTCTTCAGCTTCGCGACCTTTGCCTTCGCATCGGCAGAGAGGGTGGTCTGCTTCTCCAACACGCTCTTGTTCTTCACCAAATCCTCCAGTCTCGTCTTGCTGGCATTCAGGTTCAGCTCGATCTTCGGAAGCTCGTTCTCAAATTGGTCAATCGTGCGCTGAAGCTGGCCGACTTCTTTCTCAAGCGACTGTGTCGTGTCACGGCAACGCTGCAGCTCTTCCCTCAAGCTCGATGCCTCCTGCTGAAGCGCGGCGATTTCTCCCTCGCTCAGTCCCGGAGCGATCGAGCTCGACATCCCACCTCTGCGCGCGCGATTGCCGCCACCAGACATAGCACCAGACATCTCCACCATCTGGCCATCCAAAGTGACAACGCGGTACTTCGACTGCTTCCCTTGGTATGCGATCGACGAGGCTTCATCCAGATTCTTGGCAACCAACGTATCACGCAAAGCGAAGTAGAACGCTGGCAAGAACTGCTTGTCGTTCACACGCACCAAATCGAACAAGCGAGGCGCCTCTTGTCCTGACGGAGTCCTCACAGGACGGAACGTCTGCGAGAACTTGGACTGGAGATGCCTCTGCTGCTCAAGAATGAGAAAGGTCGTCCGACCAAGATTGTGCTTGCGAAGGTACTCGACGCACGCCTGTGCTCCTGACGTCGTGGCCACCACCAGGTGATCAAGCGACCCGCACGCAGTGGAAATCGCAACGTCGTACTTGGCGTCGATAGCACCGAGGTCTCCGAGACGACCAAACAGACCGGCGTTCGCAAGAGGCTTCCCTGGTTTGGCAGCATCCAACAGAGCGCGCAGCATACGGCTCCGGGTCGCCTGCGACTGAACAGCACCCGACGCTTCCTCGGCTTTCGTACGAGCCTCACGGTATTTCTCGGCCAAAGTCGACTCGGAGGACTTGGCATCCTCCAGCTCCTGTTCTGCCTCAATGATACGATCCTTCATCTTGACGAGCTGGCCGCGCTTCTGCGTCTGATCCTGCTTCAGCTCGCGGTGCGAACGGTCTGCCTCCTGCATCCCCTTCGCGTTCGCCTCAAGAGCCTTCAACGCGTTGGTCATCGGCTCCTCAACCAGCTGGATCTCAGTGTCAGTCGTGTCGATGATCGACCGCAAGTTGTTCATCTCGGTCTGATACGGTTCGATGTCGTGTTGTAGCGCCTCCATCTTCCCGCGCAACTTCTCCGTTTCTTCCTTATGACCCTCCAGGATAGTCTCTAGCACTTGCTCTTGCTTCTTCAGCTTAGCCTGCAGCTTCTCGACCTCCTTCTCCAGTTCAGGGACCAGCTCCTCGTTCTCCTTCTGCTTTTGCAAGATCATCTTGTGCTTCTTGGCCTCCTTCTTCTTCGAAGCCTCCAGATCCTTCAGTTGTTCCTTGGCGTACTTCAGCTCCTCCCGCAACTTGACGTCCTGCTTCTCAAACTCAGCGTACGCGCTCTTCGCCTTGTCCAGCTCGTTAGCCACTTCTTCGTGCTCGGCCTTTACCTGCTGGTACACTGCCTCCACTTCCTCCAGCTCCTTGCGGTTCGACTCCATCTTCGCCAGCTCTTCCTCGTACTGAGCTTTCAATTCGTCGCGGCGAGTTTCGCAAAGCTCACGGTTCTTGGACGCCTCTTGGATCCAAAGCTGGTACAAAATGTTCGTCTTCACGTACACCTCCTTCTCCTTGCGCAAGTACTCCAGAGCTTCAGCACGGGGACCTTCGAGATGAGCCTTCTCCTTCTCCACGAGCTTCACGCGGTTGACTTTCTCGCCGCGCACTTCGTTGCACTGCTCGACTTCCTCCCACACGCGCTCCGTCGGCTCCACGTACACGTTTGACCCGATAATGTCCTCCAAGTACTCGAGCAGCCCGTCCTCGTTGGACCCTTCGGGGGCCTTGCTCTTCATCATCGCGATCTGCTCCACCTCGCCCTGTAGGATCAGGAAGCGGTTGTTGTCGAGGTCGATGCCCTTCCCCTGCAGCAGCTCCGTGACCTGCGTGAAGTTGCTCGGTCGGCTGTCGATGTAGTACTTGCTCACGTTGCTCTTGGTGGCCGTGCGGGTCACGCTGAACTCGGAATTAGGGACGACAGTGTACGTCTCATCCGGGTCGACACCATTACCCCCGCCAGCCTCGCCCGGCTCGTCCGTGTCGAAGATCTCCTGGAAGAACACCGACACAGTCGCCATATCGAGGTTCGGGAACCCCGCCGAGCGGTGTACCAGCTCCGACACCTTCTTGAGCCGCAGCTTGGACGCGCGCTTGCCGAACACGAAGAGCAGCGCGTCGATGACGTTCGACTTGCCGCTGCCGTTGGGGCCGACCACGGCGCTGAAGCACTTGTGGAAGGGGCCGATTTCGATCTTCCCCGCGTACGACTTGAAGTTCTCGAGCTGCATCTTGGTGATCATGAGCCGCTTGGTCGGCGCTTTGGGTGCGGGCGTCGCGGGCGTCGCCGCCTCGTGCGCCACCTCGTCGGCGCGGGGCGGCGTGCTGGGGGCGACCGTAGACGCCGGCGCATCGTCGCTGTTCGCGCCCGCGCTTGGGCTCGGGCTGCCGCCGTCCGTCGCCATCGAGAGCAGGCAAAGGCAGCGCCGCGTTCGAATCCACCGACGAGCGCGCGCTTTTTGGCGGCTTTTGCTTTCTTTTTCCTTTTCAAGCCAAGCAAATCATGAACCTCTGCCGCTCAAAGAGCCGAAATATCGGGAAAATCGTGGATGTTGGACATAAAAATTTCGAATGGTCGGGGTACCCGACTTATGGTTCCCATTTTGCTTAGATGCCCTTTCACTGCATAATCAAGTATTTCTGTATTATTATGTGATAATTTCAAGAGTTCTAAACCGAACATGTAAAAATGCACCTATTCATTTCTTATACAAAATTATAGTCGCTGTGAGAAAAGGTCCTAGGATAGGTGTCTTATTTTAGGAACCAATATTTGTATGGAGATGTCCCCTATCATTTCCTCCTCATATTTTATTATAGTCAAAAACGTAGTACCGTCGATTTTTTTCTGTGCTATTTTAGGATATGAGGCGGCGATTCTGAAATTACAGCTCTATTCGGATCAGCTGTAGATATTATGTGGCGGACACCGCCGCTTTTGATTGGTTAGCTGATATATTTTGATTGGCCAAATCGGATATAATGGAAGCTCTCATTTTTGTGTCATTTTTGTGCGTTGCTCACCAGGACACCGGAGCGATTTGACACGGTACTAGATAGTGCTCGTCTCTGCTGTGCTGATGCAGTACGGTCAGGAAAATGTGGATAGCCAAGATAGTGTGCATTTACGAGAACGAAGACGGCTGAACAACTACAGCGTCGATGGACCTGAAGTCTGCGCTAGCACGATCGTGATATGGGTCGATGCCGGGGTGGCTGCGCTGCCTGCGAGGTGCAAGTGAATAGTCCTGACGTCGGCCGAAGGGGTGATCGTGATGTTGGCGTCGCTTCCTCCAGATGGCTGTCCAGCATACACAATTAGCGAAGCCGTCGTTGTACCAACTCGGGAGCAATGCAAGCCAACATACCGACAGGGTGAACGTTTGTGCTTGAGCCTGACGGTGTTTGGCTCGCCTGATCCGCTGTGCTTCCGCGCGGCGCTGCTTCTGAGCCTCCGTGAGCTCTCGTCGATGCGATTCCATCGGCTTCCTTGTTTGCGATTGACGCAGAAAAAATCTGTTTGAGGTGTGTCTACATGGCATGGCGCATTTGGCTGTTATGAGTGTTGTTTTATGGGACGCTGCGGTTTTGTACTCGTTTGTAGGCAACATGAATGATTCGCACTCTGGGGCATTGTGTTTTTGGCGTTGTCAACTAGTACTGTGCATGCAGACTACCGCTGAAGATTGTAATGGTCGCCATTGTTGTGTGCTTCTCGCTGAGTCTACGGGGTTGCCGTTATGACGAGCATGGGCCGGCCGCGACGAGCATGAGCAGGCAGTGGCAGCTGTGAGCCTGAGGCCACGATCGAGAGCTGGGCGTGACCAGCCTGCGCTGGCGAAGGCGGTCCGAGCTGGCCGCTGTGAGAACAGGCTCTCGGTAATGGACTGACTGCCATCAGTGAGAGCTGGCAGCAGCGATTCGAGTAGGCGGACACAAGCCGGCTGGTACGAGCCGACGGTCACGAGCGAGTGCTGTCCGTGACGAACGAAAATGGTGGTTATGTGCACAGCCTGGTGGCTGCTTGTACGGACACGAAGTGGCGGGCACGAGTTGCTGCCTACATGAGTGAGTGAATGAGTGAGCTTCATTGAGGCACTTAAAAGATCTCTAATGACTAGGCTGGAGGTCTAAGCCACCACCTAAGGGGGAAAATAGGGTTATCCTGCTCTCGAGGCGGATTCTCCGGGCTGAGATGCATAAGGATAGATCGCGTCCTGGTCCGCTTGGCGTTGGTCCGCGTTTCTTGCCGCTGTCGACCAAAGCCAATGCTGTACGTCGTTGTGCAGGTGCTGATTCAGATCGGAGTAAAACGCTAACGCTTGATGAGAACGCTAACGCTTGGCCGAAACGCTAACGCTTGATGAAAACGCTAACGCTTGGCCGAAACGCTAACGCTTGGATGATTGAGCGATTTTCGTGCGCAGACGTCTGCTGTGACAGGCGATAGTCCATCGTCACGTTCGCCGCCTTGTCAGCTATTTTACTGTGTTCTCGGTAGCGATGCAACCAACTGCGTACGCCCAAGGCGTCAGCACACCTCCTCGCCTTCAAGTACAGTTGTCGGAGTCTGTGTTGTTTCGGCGGACGGTGTTGGCTTTGTTATTGTATGATCATAGCACCGTCTCCTACCACATGGAGCGGGGTGAGGCGGTCTGCTTCTGCTCGACGCAGTCGGCGGATAAGACCCCAGTATTCCGCCTTATTGTTGGTCGTGTCTGCTTGCGCATACGATATGCTTGCCGCCCAACAGATCTCAGCTGCGTGCGAGTCCGTGTCGACGCGAACGATGACAGATCCGGACCCTCCTGGTCCTGGGTTGCCTCCTGGGCCTCCATCGAAAAAGAGGAGATAGTTGCTCCTGTTTGCGAGCGGTTGCGCACTAACAGGCTCATATGTTGACTTCATGAGGTGTGCAACAAGCGCGGCCGTCACAGCTCTCTTAGAGACCGCTTGCTCGTCTGGGTCATGTTCGTAGGTCAGAAGCACGAGAGTTGCTGGCTACGTGCACGAATTGGCGGTTGCAATTTCAAGTCCGAGGCAGTGACATGAGGCAACGGATATCCACCGGTGGGCACAAGCTGGCGACCATTAGCTGGCGACCAAGAACGAGAGCTGGCGGTGATGGTGACCACCTGACAGATGGTGAGCACAAAATGTTGAACAGCTCACCTACCTCGATGAAGCTCTGGTGCGAGACTGGCGACTGAGAGTACGGCAACCTGCCTATTCGATGATATCAGCATCGAGGGCATCACACGGCTGGCCAAGACCTCAGACTGGCACGAGCGGTTCAAGGTCGACCAGGCCGCCCAGACGTTCACTTCCACCTTGGCTGGGATCAGTACGAGCGACGCAAGCTGTGCTCATGTCGACAACAACATCAACAGCTACGCAGATTCGATCAGAAACGATGGCGGTGCATTCGTGGAGATTACAATGCATGACGACACAAACATCAAGTTCCTAGCAACTATCTTCACTACCTACCTCCAAGACAGTCAAACATCAATCCTACTAGCTACTACTCCACGTGCGACGTCGCCCTCTTGAAACTTGCTCGCGTATTCAGCGTCACCTCGTCTGGACTGGCTTGCGTGCGCGGCCGGACGCTGCTGCTGTGCGATCTTGTTCAGCTCGAGTTTTCGTCGATGGTGCGTCCTCCGGTGGTGCTCGCCGACGATCCGTCGCTGCCCTGGTGCTGGCTGCTGTACCATGCGCGGAGAGCGTCAGCTTCCGGGAGCGGCGGGTCGATCGCAATTGTCGAACCCGGGATTGTTGAAATTGAACGGCCGTTGAAGTCACGAATACTGCAGTTTTTCATGACGACGCAGTGATGCTTGTAGCTGCGCCAATCTCGGCGGGCTTCTGCATTCCACACAGTACACTCGGCTTCGGCGGCAACTGCGTCGATAATAGTGAATGTGCGCTTGCAAGCCCCGACTCGTCGTACCATCTCCACGATATCACCCACCTCGACGACAATTCCCATTGCGTCAACTTGTGCGCCAGCAGGAAATTCGTGGTAATTGTTCAAGTTGATGAAGCTATACTCGCGTAAATTGATGCTTCGGGTCGGCGTGCTGCCACGCGTCACAAGCCACTGCTGAATCGCGGTGGTTTCTGGAATCGGTGGATCCATTGTAACCGTTGAGCCCGACATCGTGGAGATAGATCGCCCACCAAAAGTTCCCACTTTACAGTTTGTCACGGCAACTACGTGATTCACCATCATGTCGAACTGTCTCTCCGCGAGAACTCCCCACAGTGTGCACTCAACCTCAAAGTTCGATGTGTCGGCCAATGTCACAGTTCGCTTTACCGCATCGACGCCGTTCGTTGTAGTAAACGACTTCAAGTCTCCAACATCCATGAGTGCTCCAACCACGTCAGCAATTGTGTCGGGTTCGCTCTTACCGATGCCCAAAATTGACTTCAGGTGAAACGCAACCTTGGGGATAGCAGCATCATCGGTGGAAGACTTGATTGTACCATGGTTGTCCAGCAAAATTTCATACTTGTGCGCGCACGTAGACGTTCCTCGCTTGGCAGCTCGAAGGGGAAAACTCTCCATCGTCACTACTTGTCCAGGTTGAAGCTCTTGATGGTATCGATCGGCAAATGTGTTGTACCCAGTCGCACGAATTTCATACCCATCACGATCAACCACCAGTGCGGAGAACACGCGGCTGTTACCGCTGAACACGCGAATGTCGGAGCGGTCTACGACACGAACCCTAATTTTCCAGGTAAAATCATTATAAGGGGTCAAGTCTTTCACCGCAACCGAGCGACAGAGTCTTGACGGTGGTGGAGTCATAGCTCTCTCTCTCTCCCTCTCTCTTGACTCCGATGAAGCGCGGCTTCACCGATGTGAAGCCGATTTCCAACTGAACGATTGGTTTGAATGAGGAAGCTTCGATGCCAAGGAAGCGCAGTTGTGATATGCCTTGCCGTTGTATAGGTCACCTTTCTCAACGCCTTCGTCTTGGCCCGTGCGTCTTGTCTCGACCTGCTCATTCAATCTGAATATGGTTGTTGTGGCAATGGGATATAAGTTCAGCAATGGACCGAATGCCTTACCGAGCTATTATCGGTAACATTCTTGTCACCACGTGTCAGATACTGTTGGGCATCAAAGGTAGCGAAGTCAACAGTGTGCTGCTTCACAACATGCCCAACACCCTGCTTCCACATACGTCCAGACGATCTCTTGACCGCCTTGGTATATACGGATTGTTACTCACGTTCGTACCGCTGATGCACCTGTTGTGCTACACCCACAAGAACCGCATATCCGCTGACGAAGCGTTGATCGTATTGGAGCTGTGTGCTGCATCAGTTCGTCGGAAGCGTTGGAAGACTGCTCACTCTATACAATTTTGCGAAGCGGTTGCTGGTCTGCCTGGCTAGCTGTTGAAGGCGAATATCTTCAAGCAATACTTCTTCGTTTGGCCGAAAGTATTGGTAGTCATCATCTGTAAGTTGCCGTCCGAGTAAATGCAGTCCTGCTCGAGTTCGAACTCGTGAAAGCGACACGTACAATGCATGGTGGTCGACATGTGCTACATTGGGTGGCCGCAGGTCAGTGATTCCAATGTGATCCTTAGTTTCCCCCTGCACGCCATGCACTGTAGTTCCAAAGGCGGGGACAATTGGGAATGCTCTGATGCTAAACGTTTTACCATTGAGTTGAAATGTAGATGAGACCTGACAGATCGGCATCACCGTTGATGGCCATGTCGAAGGCAACCCAGGAAATGGTTGAGTACATCGGTTATTAGTGCAATTGATGTAGATATTTGTAGGTTCTGATGATGCCAGCCATAATCCGTCCAGTTGTCGGGAAAATGTCGTGCCTCGCTTCCAATCAATGTGGAATACCTCTGCGATGGCTCCATTGGCAATGCCCTTGGGAATACATTGGTTAACTTTGATTCGCACAGGCATTCCTGCGTTGCGTTCAGCGCATCATACCACCGTTATAAACAAGCGATAAAAGCAAATTCAGTCGACGGTTTCAACTTACCGATATACACTTTCAGGAACAACGGCAAGTTTCCGGTTCGATTGTCAGTGTACGACTTAATTTCCTCAAGTTGAACAGAAGTCAAAGTTTGCGTTAGCAGAGCAGGGATCACGTACACTTTTCGAGCGTCTGGAATGACTAGAGTTGCTGTCTTCATGGCACGTTCGTTCACGGCTGCACGAGTAGCATTGTCCGATGAAACGATTTGCACAAACTGGTGATTCTGACGGCATCTGTTCAAATGTGCCGACTCTAAAAAGTGTTTGAGTTCCGAATGCCATTTTCCACGACGCGCTTGTGCCAGCCATGAACCCCACTCAGGATCGTTTCGAAATCGCATGTTCTCGTTCAAGTAAACCACTTTAGTCACCGACTGGTACAGTTGGCTGCCTCGTTGCTGTGACGTCGAAAATGGTCTCAGTGGATTTGGTTTCCTGAACAGCGGGAACCCCCGAACTGGAAGAAGTTGAAAATGATCGAACATCAAGAGCGATTGCATTCCGCCGAATGGTTCGTTGCTTTCCTTCAGTTTCCTCATTGCCTCTTCCCAAATTCCCACCAACGAAAGGTCTGCCATCGACAATTCATCAGCGATTACTAGTTTAACTGGTGCCCATCGTTGAAGCATATCGTCCTTTGGCTGTTGCAAATGCTTTGGTAATCTCGCCGTTTGATTGATGCCGATACCAATAGAGTTGTGCATTGTCACTCCTCCCAAGTTTGCCGCTGCAATACCTGTTGACGCAGTGATCGTTATTGCAGTCGCATGCCCCCACAGAACACATAAATCACGAAGCGCCTCTACAATTTCCGACTTCCCAGTTCCGCCTGCTCCCGTTACAATTACTGGCGATCCATCACAGAGCGATTTATGTGGGTCTGGAGGTGGCGCATCAGCAATTTTGCAAAGCAATGGGACGGCGACGAGCACGAACGCCTGGTGTTGCCCACTATTGAGATGATGGTACGCGGATACCTCGGCAATTGATGCGAATGGCATCAGTTCTGCATCAGGTGGTTGATCCGGTTTGTACGAGAGGTCACGAGTGGCATCTTCCAATTTTTCAACTAGAACAGACGCTGGTCCGGCATTACTCAAGGATGGCGTATTTAACCCCCCGGATTGCTGACTGCAATCGGAGATATGACGCTCAAGCTGCGATAGCTCATTTTTGCTGACCGATTTTGGTCGTACAGTAACGCTGTGTGAACAGTCAGACGGAAGCGCAACGTCCCCAAGGTAGTTTTCCTGCAGTACTGCAACTTTGGCTTCCGTATAGCTGATCTGTGTGCCATCAGTGCTGTCAAAGTTTTGAGTTGTGGACAACTCGGCGCTGTACACATCGCTAGGGATAGAAATCAAGTGGTGCGTTTGCTGCTGCGACTCCTCTCGGCTGTTTTGAAGGATATCCTCGTCAACTAAGTTGTCATCGGTATCGATTGTGGCCTGGCGAGATCTGTACACTTGCGCTGCGTCAAGGCCAAGATAGTACTGCTGATGATATTCAAGTTGTCGGCAAATCTTTGGTCGGTGCGTCGAATTCCACTCGAGGTAATATGTCTTTGCGGATCTGTTGTGATCAAGGAACGCCATAGGGTCTCGAAATGGGCAATAAAGCAACAGTGACATGCGGTAGTAGAGCTCTGATTCAGTCGTGTAATCCACACTTCCAAGGCGCCGCGTATCTGGCAGGCGTGGGCAAATCAGTTCAGGAACATGTGGATAAGCGAGCTTTCTCAAATTGTGCTCTTTTAAGTGAGTCGCAAGCGCTTTACTGCAATTGGTTCTTGTGGAGCAGTGAACAGATTCAGCGTTTGGAGTTCCGCTTATCCAAGCTGTAAAATCGTACCAATTCCAGTCCTCGAGACAACCCGGCCGAGATGAGTACTTCCGAATGCACGTTTGAGTGTAAATAATGCCGTTGTGAGCTACAACTCCCACCTCGAGATCTAATCCATCCAACATGTTCAACCCTTCTACAACCGGAAGTCTCTCAAAATTACAACTGAAAGTTGCTGCGCCACCTTCCAGTATGATCGCAGTTGCAAGAGGGCCACCGATTTCCATCGTACCAGAACTCGAGTAGGCAAGTGACAGTAATCGGCCGAGAGCTTGCTGATAATCTGTTCGGTTGTTCAGTTGCTGCTCACGGTGAATTCGTCTGTGAAATGCCAACTCCACGATCGCTGCATTATCGAGAACCGTTTGGCGCTTCGAAGCGTATTGAATAGCATACCTTCCTGCCTGCAGTCCATCTCCCATCCAGAGCAAGCGTGCATCCATGTTGAACGGGAAAATTCTTCGCCACAGCGGAATGTACGTGTTCACCCATTGATTACCGATTCTGCGTCGGAAAACAACCTCATTCATGTCGGTAAAACCCGTACGAGGCTCCAGTTCCCGAAAGAATCTGTATCTGCATTTGGTGCTGTGCCGACCTTTTACGCAAGATGGAGTGTGCTCGTAGGCGTGGGTTTGATCAATTCGTAATGAGCGACTCATCTGGATAGCTTTGATGTGCATGTCATCATCCATTCCGCACAAACGCATTCGGTTCGCTTTAACAGCCTCGTTAGTGCACTTGATTTGCTGGTCTGCATTTACCTCTGCCAGTGCGTAGCGTAATGCACTATCGATCATGTCGTCGTTTGAGAACTCCATTTGGCATCGTGTGCACTTGGCAACTATCGGTTGTGGAACTGATGCTTTTAGAATATGCTTGTACTTGGCCGGAATTTCGATCGCATTTACAAAACCTGAGCACGAATCAACAGGACAGCGAATGTCGTCTATAGTGTCGAAAATAGGAAGCTCGGCGGAGAATAAGGACTTGCAATACTGCTCAAATTTGGCCTTCAGCTGACAGTTCCCAAGCAGCTGTTCCCAGTCACTTTTGGTCTTTGGAATCCCTGCAATCCATCCAACACCGTGGTGATGAATTCGCAGTCGCCCTTGCTGCTCCAATGCGTAGAACAATGCTTCAACATGGCCAAAGATTCCACGTGTAGCTTTCGGGCGATTCGCTGCTAAATCCCAACCGAACATGACCTCGATTAAAATTCTACAGCACATGCGATAGTATTGCGCTTGGACGACTGTGTTGTTCATCATTTGTCGTTTCAACTCCGGTGTACTCGGCAGATTGTCAATTGTGCACGATGCTAAATGCTTTGGCCGACCATTTGGCAATTCGCAGTTCGTCCAAAATGCAGTTGTAATGCTGGTGTCCGGGTTCGGCGTCAACGTCCAAAACACAGAAGGTTGCCCAAACATTACAGTCATAGACTCAAGCTTCCTCGCAAAGGTATCGCGCTCTTCGTTGCTTCCCCACATTTTCGCTGCCGATGCATTGATTGACCGCATCAAACGACTAGATCTCGAACAGACGCTTTGCGGCTCAAAGCGCTGCCCGTGTTGAGCAGCTTGACGCCTCTTGTGTTTGTTATCCATTGCCGTTCGTAATTCCTCTGGAGTGACCTGCGTCAATTCAAACGCCGAGTTTGGGTCTTGTCCAATACGAATGTACACTCCATTTTTGATTTGCAGTGTGCCCAAGTAATCGAACATACACATTTTGAACATGGAGTCCTCTGCAAACGTGTTTGTGGACAAGTTGAGGTAGTGCACGACGACTGCACGCTTGCTGTACGCATACGCCCGCTCGGCTGAAAATCCGCCAATTCCGAAAGTGAGCAGGTGGGGAAAGAGCATTTCAATGTAGTGTGGGTCGTTTTGATCAAGGATGCACGTTGAACGGCGCGCCACGAAGCAATTTGCGTTTCCAGTTACTTTGTCGTAAGCGCGTGCAATTCGCTCGCTTTCGGTTTCTTCTACTACGGTACTGACCAGCACAGTTTGAGTTTCCAAGCAGATATTTTCGTTTTCATGTTCGTTTCCTGAGCTGTCGATGGCCGTTTCTCCAACACAAGCTTGTCGTTCTCGAGCCTGTTGAATCAAATCGTTTTCTCGCTCATCTCCCTGTAGATGAGTGCACAAATCGTTGCTACTATGCGGCTCATAAAAAAAATGATCGTTGTTAGGCCGGCTTCGGTAAAGAGTATTGACACGTTGCAGTAGTGTATGCAATCGGAACACGCGTCCTCCATCACACTCGTGCTGTTTCGACATAGCAATTTCCTGCGCTGACGTCAGCGGCCCTGCGAGAATGACTTGGAAGTTAGTTCGATCTAGTACGTTAGGGACTTGACTGGCAATGGTTGCGTTTCGGTTGTCCCATGAAAGCAGGTGACTCTGGAGGACGTTGCCTGGACCACCGAATACAACTTTGACAGTCCCGCGAGTTTGCACCAAAGCCACAGTTTGGCGCTCAACGATTGTTGCTTCACTAACCTCTTCATATTGCCCAGCAACAAAGCAGTCTGCAATTGCAAATCGTGGCGGTTTGAAATCGGCTTCTTTGGAACCTGCACACAATTGGCGTTCAATGGATTGCAGATGACGTAGCGCGTGCGTCGAGATCCACATAACCATGCTCCCATCGGATGATTGCTCAAATGCTCGCGGTGACAACAGTAATCCTGCCAAACGGTTGTCGAATTCCGAGCAGTTGTAGAAATCGAGGATTTCTGATGTTGTCCACGTCCGAGCGCCTAATACTCGTTGCATTGCTCTGATTGGAAATTGACAACGTTGTAAGCATGTAGCATCTCGACTGAATATCCATTCGTCCGTGACTGCGCATACCCTTCGCTCGATAGCACTGTCCTTGTAATCGGTTTTCACTTCATTTTCGATTCGAGAGCTGTTCTGTTCGTCCAATGGGCAAAATCCGTTCGTTGTGTTGATTTCCTGGATGCGTTCGTACGTCAGCCACCTTTTGTCTCCCACTGATGATTCATCTGGATCCGAATCCTCTTCAAGCAGAAAAGAATTGTCGATCCGCAAGCTTGGACGTCTAGCATCTGGTGTTCGTCGTCGTTTTCGTTTGGTTTGGTTGGGCACGATTACACGAGAATTTGGTGCACGTCGACGGCGGGCACTAAATGATTGCCTCCCTTCTAGTGCACTCCATCGTGTTTGGATTATTTGTGGTTGATGTAGCTCCCCGGGCATGTTCGTCACGGCTCTCGGTGGCGTGTGGTAATTCACAGGCACTCGTTGGATGTTAACGCATTGTCGCGCGAACGTCGTGTCTCTGATTCCTACAAATCCCCCTCCCCCCGCCTCCACACACCCCTTCCACACAAACAAACTGCTGACCAAAAGCGAAAATGGCACCAACTGCGCTCGGGAAGCGGAAGCAAAGACATACTATAGCAGAGAAGCTTGCGGCCGTGCAAGCGTTATCACGGGAATCATGCGCCACAGTCGCGAACAAGTACAATGTGTCATGCGGCACAATTCGCAAATGGAGACGTGAGATACTTGTGAACGAAACCGAAACACAATCAACTACCGCATCGCAAACAAACCATGAGCAAACCGACGAACCATACCGAACAGAACCAGCCCTACCACCCGAAGAATCATGCGCAAATCACTCAGACGAACCTGGGCAACAAGGTGGATACGCATTCGTACCCACCGAAGATGACGTTACGACCGAGAATGTGCTTCTGATTGGGTTCAAAGGAATTCATGGTACGTTTGAGGAAATTGCAGCAAGCGAAACGTTCCAGCGACTCAAATCGCAGCATTTGTTGACCGAACCAGAATTTCGAACCATCGCATATGCAAAGGAGTGGCAAACTTTGGAAGCCGTCCACTACGGAAACATTGACCTGGCGGTTATTTCGACTGACGCTCTGCAATCACCGTCAAAGTTTCACATCGTGGCTCAAATGATCGAAAAAGAACTACGAATTGTTGGGGAGATCTCCTGTCACGAAGATGTTTGTTTGATTGGTCATCCTAACGCTCAACTGAGCAACATCGATTGCTTGCTATCGGACACAGCCACACACCAACGATGTGAACCATTTGTTGAGCAACTCGAGCGAAAATACAGCCACTCCATTGTTCAGCAAGTAACATGGGACAGTGCCGGATCTTGTGAGCTGTTACAAGCAGAAAATGTGACGACTGCAGGAGTACTAGCAAGCGAGACGGCAGCACAAGCACACAACCTGGTTGTTTTGCGGAAACACCTAACGGGACACAACACTCACTATTTGGTAATCGGCCGTTTCACAGATTCACCACTTCGTGCAATTCGACAACAAACAGAGTACAAATCCACCATCTTGGTCAGTACACGCACCGGAACACAACCGCTACTGAAAATTATCGAAGTCTTTGCTCTTTTCTGCGTTCCAATCATTCAGATTGCGCAACGAGAATGTGCTATCAGCCAGTCCGCAATCACATCTCGCCAAAAGGTCGATTTGTCAAGGTGCGTTCTCCTTATGTTTGCAAGCGAGTTACAATCAAACAATGACTAACACTTGTGTCAATGGCATCCAGAGCAAGTTACCTGATCACGTACGTCAGCAAACTCAACCTGCAAACTGAAGGCGACATGCTGCTCAAGCTGTCGGATGGCGGAGCTCTCGTCAAAGACCTGGGGGTGTACACAAAGTGCCTGCAAGACTAACGGTACTGCATATGTCTGGATTGAATCTATTCGCGTGTTGGGGCAGGATAACCTTATTCTCTTAATCAAGCAGGTCGGCGGATGCGGCGGACAAGTTGACGGGCAGCTAAATTGGTAGGGAGTCTATGACCTTACCCAAGGCTACAAGCAGAGACAGCAGTCTGTTTTTTGCCGTTCGTGTCCGCAAGTGGCCACCCCTTGAGGTGCTTGAACGCCCTGTGCTAGTGCATGTACTGTTTGGAGCATGGCTTCAGCTTGTCGAATGCAGGAGCGCCAAGCAGCAAATCGGCAAATGAAGCAATCAAGTTGTGTTCTCACTTGGGGCAGGAGGTGCAGAATGCCAGATCCCCAGTGTTAGTAAAGTGTGACGTTTCAGTTCTAGCGTTCGTTAATGTTCAACTGCATTTCCTCTTGATTGCATTTCTGTAATGGGCCTATCCAATAGTGCCATTACATGGCGATGTCCAATTACGGATTAGTGATTCCCACTAATTGTTTTGGATCGCCAGGTGTCATAGACATGATCCCTGATTCATGTCTACACACCGACACTCACGGAGTAATCGTTGATTACGTCCGCACGGAATGTTCTCGAACATTCTCGAGTGTTCTCTGCCTGCGCACATGTCTTTGCGCACGGTGATGGTTCCTGCTGGGAAACTATCTGTTGACGAAGCCGACGTGTCATTGTGGGTACAATGTTGTTGATATCAGCCAATCACAACGCCCCGTGCACAGAAGATTCTTCGGAGAAGAATCTCAAGTTCAAGTTCAAGTTTCTCCTTGAAGTTCAAGTTCAAGTGAGAATATTCTTCACGCTCAGCTTCAAGCTCAACCTGATTCAACCCAAGGTTTATTCTGCATTTGTAGGGTGATTGCATTTAACCCCATAGGACTCTAGGGAGAGGTTTCAGGAACCATAAGCTCATTTCAATTCAGTTGCAAATTTGCCGTCTTCTGCTCAAGTCTCCTCCTCACTCTTCTCCTCCCTCTTCGTCCCTCCAAGTCGGGACTCTGCCAAGCCTTCCTCTACAGCGCAAGCGTGTGTGCCGTGTTATCGGGAACTGTCGTTGACAGCGTCCCGTTACACCTGGTAGCACTTCGTGGTCCTTTCAGCGACCAAGCCAAGAGGGACAGCCGAAGAGCGTGAGCACTTCGAGATCCCTGTTCAAGCGAAGGATTGTCAAAGCGGCGTTGCCCTTTGTACATCCTTAGTCAAGACTCTCCCTGTCTGCGGATCAGACATCGGAAGGGATGGAGACTCCGGCGAGTATGTTGCCCGACGAGACCGTGACCCTGACGAATGAGCAGTTTCCTCATCTGTCAGAGCACGAGTGGGCAGCGCTCGAACGGATGCGCATTGTCATCGGAGAGGCAGCTGTGATCACGTTGTTGAGATCAGCTACTCCGGATGAGCAGAAGAACGCGGCAGTGAGCTTCATGCACCATGAGGTCATGGACTCTCGTCGACAGCCCGCAACTCCTGTTTCGACCATGAGAGTGACGCCTCTGAAGCTCAACGTGTCTCCGTACCGCGGCGGAGAGAACGAACCTCTCGCAAGATGGTTCGTCGAGCTGGATGCAGCTATCGTTGCACGACAGCTTCGGGACCCAGAGCAGCAAGTGTTGTTCTCGATGTCCAACCTTGCGGGTCGGGCTAAGAGTTGGGCGTTTGGGAAGCGTTTGGCGGATGTCAACTGCTTCTACAACCTCGACGACTTCAAGCGTGAGTTGAAGCGCGCGTTTGAGCCTCCGCAGAGCGAATTCCGCGCTCGTGCCGAGTTCCTCAAGCTTCGACAAGGACGCCAAGACCTCCACACGTATGCACAGCGCGCACGATTCCTCGTGTCAAGCATCGTGGAGCAGCCGATTGACGTTGCAACGCAAGTTGTCACGTTCATGGCGGGACTGGACGATGGACCGATCAGGAACCAACTCTTCCGCGAGTATCCTGATTCGCTGGACCAAGCTATCGAGAGGGCGATGCAAGAAGAATTCAGCATCAAGCAAGCCAAGTTTGGTGGTCCGATTCCACGTCAAGTTCGCGTGTCGTCGCCGACGAATGATGGACCAGAACCGATGGATCTGTCGTACGTCCAACAAGCCAACAATGTGGGACCTCGCAACGATGTGAAGTGTTTCCGTTGCGGGAAGCTGGGTCACTTCGCTCGGAACTGCAAAGTGTCCTTGCCACCTGGGCAAGAGACACAGGGATCGCGATTCAACGCGAGCGGCAGGCGATTTGCTGGCCGCCGGTTCGATCGTTCCCGAGGGTCAAAAAACGGGAACAACCAGTAGGGGCGGGGCTCCCTACTGGGCCCAACAAGAGGACTGTGGACGTTGTGGAGACACAGGACTCTGGCCCCGATGTGCATCATGCACATGCAGTTTCCACTAAGAGTGATGGCAGTGTCGATCAGAGGTCCTCTCTGATCATACACCAAGTCCATGTGGATGGTATTGCAACGCCTCTACGTGCTTTGGTTGACACTGGTGCGTCGAACAACTTTGTTCGAGCAAACGTCGTGATCGGGAGTGATGTGGCTCCACCCGATACGACGAATGAGATGGTGATTCGGTTGGCCAACGGGTCGACTGTGAAGATGCCGAAGCGAACTGTTCGCTTGGCAATGACGTTTGAAGATTTCCGAGGCGAGGACGAGTTCATTCTCCTCGATCTCGATGCCAAGTTTGATCTCATCTTGGGAATGCCGTGGTTGAAGCGTTACCAACCCCGCATTGACTGGATGAAGATGAAGATCTCCGTTGACAAGTCGTACCACGAGGCAGACTTGAATTGTGCGACAACGGATGAAGTGATATGGGCATATGCGTCTGTCGAAGATGCATCGTCGAATGAGACTCAGGAGTGCGATGGCCCCTCAATCTCACAAGACCAGCCCGCGACGATGAATGGAGGTGGAGCAGTCAGGCGCCAGAAAAAGACTGTCTCCTTTGCCAAGGACGTTGAAGAAATCCGTCCTGGCGTGAAGTTACAAGACCGAAAGAAGACCGACGTCAAGAGTTTTCCGTCATCCGGCATCCCTGATCAAGATGCAACTCAAGATGATGAAGGTGGTGACCCACAGAGAGGCACTACACACAGTTATGCGGACGTCGTGGTCTACGGTGAAGAGGGTGACAGCATGGAATTGCGTCACATCCAAGTGGAAAATCCTCCAAGTTCCGTCGAAGATTTGGTTTCCTTGCCTATGATGAGCAAGAAGGCGCTTAGGCGTAGCCTGGCGAAAGGCGAAATTTCGCAGCTTTGTGCGATCGTCGAAGCGATTGACAAAGACTCCGTCAACGCAGCATCAACTGTGGATGCGACCGACGCGTTGATCGGAAAGACACGGAAGGAAAGGTTCGAGGAGCAGTCATTGGATGCCCTCAAGACGAACCCCGTGTGGAAGCTTGTTCGGGAGTTTGAGGATATCTTCCCCGACAAGGTGCCGGACGAACTGCCATTTGACAGAGGCATTCGTCACGAGATTGATGTACTTCCTGGCACGAAGTACTGCATCACAAGACAGTGGCCGTTACCGAAGGAACAAGTCGATGCGATCGATGAGTTCTTTGCACAACGCGCGAAGGCTGGTCACGTGCGAGAGAGCAAGTCTCCGCATTGCAGCCCCACTTTCTGTGTGAAGAAGGCGACTGGCGGATGGCGTATTGTTCACGCTTTCAACAAGCTGAACGACGCGACCATTCCTGCTCAGACACCGGTTCCACGCAAGGATATGATCCTTGATGGAATGGTTGGCAGTACGGTCTTCAGCGCCATCGATCTGAAGGATGGATTCTATCAGATTCGGATGCGTGAAGATGACGTACCACTAACTGCAGTGAGTACCCCGAGCGGTATGCTGTGGGAATGGTTAGTGATGCCACAAGGACTGAAGAATGCGCCTGCGACTTTCAATCGCATGGTCACGAATGTTCTTCGTCCGCTGCGAGCATTCGCACCGAGCTACTTTGACGATATTTTCGTTCATAGTAAGGCGGTTGGCGGAAAGTCCGACGTCGATGTTCATTTGGATCATCTTCGCCGTGTCTTTGAGGTCATGCGAGAGAACAAGCTCTACGCTAACCTGAAGAAGTGTGTCTTCTTCTCACCAGAGATACCCGTACTCGGTTGCTTTGTTGGCAAGAACGGTGTTCGAGTTGACCCCGAGAAGGTCAAAGCTATTGACGATTGGCCCGTGCCTCAGAACGTCAAACAGCTGCGACAATGGTTGGGTCTGGCCAATTACTTGCACAAGTACACGCGCAATTATGCAGCGCTGGTGCAGCCTCTCACACAACTGCTGAAGAAAGACGTCGATTGGAAGTGGTCTGATGATCACCAAGCGGCATTCGAAGAAGTCAAGAGGAGTCTTCGTGAAGCTCCTGTGTTGGCTCTTCCGGATCACGACAAGCCGTTCCACGTCGTCTGTGATGCAAGCGACTATGCCATCGGTTGCGCTTTGATGCAACACGATGATGAGGGTCGAGAGCGAGTTGTTTCGTATCAATCACGACAACTCCGACCCGCAGAACGGAACTACCCAGTGCATGACAAGGAACTTCTTGCGATGAAGTATTCCTTAGTCAAGTTCCGTGTCTACTTGCTTGGCGAGGAACGCTTTGCGATCTACACAGATCATGCGTCGCTGCGAACTGCAGTGAAGACTCCTCACTTGTCCCAAAGAATGGCGAGATGGCTCTCCTTCTTTGCGGAGTACAACTTTGTTGTGCACTACAAGCCAGGCAAGATGAACATCTTGGCCGACGCTTTATCAAGACGTCCGGACTACGATCCCAAGACCAAGAATGAGGATCCGGACGAAGCGTGTCGTCTCTGTGAAGATGTTCAAGCAGTTGCTGTTCAAGCTGCGACTACAGTGCGTGAAGACATTGTCGAGGGTTACAAGTCTGACGAGACCTGTCAGGACTTGCTCAAGTATTTCAAGGACCCTTCCGACAAAGCACTGCAAGGTCTGCCAGCACGAACAAGGTCGCGTGTCCACCGCTTCCACGTACGCAATGGGTTGCTGTACTACGCGGTTGAGGACGGGGATTCAGCACGAGTTGTTGTTCCCAGCGATGAAGGTGTGCGTCATCGACTCTTGTACGAGTATCATGACAGCCCTTCTGGTGGCCATCTCGGACGTGAGAAGACGTTTCTCAGTCTTTCCCGAGATTACTACTGGCCACACATGTACAAGTGGGTTCGCAAGTACGTGAGGACGTGCGAGATCTGCCAACGAGTGAAGCCTTCCGGTTCCACTCAGGCCCCACTTCGTTCATTGCCTGTCCCTCAGGACAGCTGGAGGTCCGTGAGTATGGATTTCATATTCGGACTTCCAAGGGACAAACACGGCAGGAATGGCATCCTGGTGTTTGTGGACCGATTCAGCAAGATGGTCCATCTTGCGCCTGTTTCGGACAAGATCTCAGCCGAGAAGACAGCGAAGGTCTTCCTCGATGTGGTATTCCGTTTGCACGGTTTGCCAACTGAGATTGTGTCAGACCGCGACACCCGTTTCACGTCGAAGTTTTGGCGTGCACTGTTCGGACTGTTGGGCACCCAGTTGTCCATGTCAACAGCGGCACATCCAGAAACGGACGGTCAAACAGAGCGTGTGAATCGAGTCCTCGAAGACGTGTTGCGAAGTTACGCTACGTCATTCAAAGAGTGGAGCGAGTTTCTCCCTCTTTGTGAGTTTGCGTTGAACAATTCCACGCATGTCTCGACGGGTCATTCCCCATTCTTCGTGAACTACGGTCTCCATCCGAGAGTACCAGCTTCACTAGTGGGTGAGGTCTCTACCTTAAGTGGGGGAGGGACTACGGCTCCTGGCAATTCGCCGCAGTCGTTTGACCTGAATGCTGCTTCCGAGCTCAAAGCCAACTTTGACTCGATGGAACCTTTGACCGACATGAAGAGTCGTGATAAGCAGCAGCTCGATGAGTTTATCGAGAAGAAACAAGTGATCGTGCGGTATGTTCGAGACGCAATCGCCAAGGCTCAGGATCTGCAAAAGCAACAAGCAGACAAGAGTGGAAGGAAGAACAAGCAATCGTACAGGATCAATGATCTTGTCTTGCTTAGTACGGCAAACCTGCCTGAACATGCAGTGTCCAACTTGGGAAGTTCGAAACTTCTACCAAGGTTCATCGGACCGTTCACGGTGGTGAAATGCAATGGCGATGCCTACACCCTAGACATCCCTACAAGCATGCGTCTACACCCGACGTTTTACGTGGGTAGACTGAAGCCTTACCTTCCGAGTGGGTCAGCCGACCCTAATGAGCCCTGCGCGGATGATCCAAGCGATCCTGAAGTTGCTCCACTTGAGCACGAAGAGTTCGCAACTCATCGTCATGGAGCTTCTTCTCGGCATAAAGGCGCTGAAGCACGTCGTAGGATTCATCCTTCACAGCTTCCAACACACGAAGGCGAGACTGGTACTCCTTCCGAAGTACCTCGAGCAGAGCCCCTGCTTCCGCCACGGAACGCAGAAGACGCTCTTGGAAGGCCTCACGGGTCTTCTCAGCCTTCTGGAGTCGCACGAGTTCATCATGAACTTGATCGATCCGATGATCGATTCGAGACTCCATTGCCGACAACTGGGTTTGACCATCGGTCAGCAAGTCAATCGTTGACTCCTGACCCTTCAGCTGGTCATCGAGGCTTTCGCACCGGTCTTGAAGAACCGCGTGGCGAACTTCCAGTGCCTCGATCCGAACGCGATGAGCACTCTTCCACTTCCAGAGTCGCTCGATCGTTTTCGCGTTCAGCCCCACCTCCTCTGATTGATCATCAGGGAGTGCGTCGATGGATCGTGGAGTCGATTGTTGGTCACGAAGACCGACAGACTCGCGGGAAGAAGCGGTTGACTCGTAAACGCTTCTATCGAGTTCGGTGGCGCGGCTATCCACCGAGTTCGGACACGTGGGAATCGAAGCAGACTCTCGAGTCTGATGTTCCCGACGTGGTTCGCAGCTACGAGGCAAGCTTGTAGCGTCGCGAGAGACGCTGCCGCGACGAAGGCCATGGGCTGCCTTGTCGTGACTTGGAGTCTTGCTGAGCAAACGCTCCATCTTGCCCTCGTTCTCAAGGCGAGCGAATGATCGCCATGAGTCCGCTTTCGCTGCGAAGGGTTGGTCCGGATCATCACGGTTGTTGATCCGACGCCAACGGAAGAACCGTTCCTTGTAGAACTCAGTGTCTCCCACCCGATGGCGGATGAGAGTCACATCGTAGAGTTCTGGAGCTCGACGCTGGTGCTTGCGCACAGCGGGTTCTTCATGAGAGGCTTGGTCACTTGAGCGCTTCATCGCGAATCGCAAAGTGAGCCGAAGCCAACCCAAAGAAGAGCGAGTGATCGCTACTTTAAGGGGGGGATGATGTAATGGGCCTATCCAATAGTGCCATTACATGGCGATGTCCAATTACGGATTAGTGATTCCCACTAATTGTTTTGGATCGCCAGGTGTCATAGACATGATCCCTGATTCATGTCTACACACCGACACTCACGGAGTAATCGTTGATTACGTCCGCACGGAATGTTCTCGAACATTCTCGAGTGTTCTCTGCCTGCGCACATGTCTTTGCGCACGGTGATGGTTCCTGCTGGGAAACTATCTGTTGACGAAGCCGACGTGTCATTGTGGGTACAATGTTGTTGATATCAGCCAATCACAACGCCCCGTGCACAGAAGATTCTTCGGAGAAGAATCTCAAGTTCAAGTTCAAGTTTCTCCTTGAAGTTCAAGTTCAAGTGAGAATATTCTTCACGCTCAGCTTCAAGCTCAACCTGATTCAACCCAAGGTTTATTCTGCATTTGTAGGGTGATTGCATTTAACCCCATAGGACTCTAGGGAGAGGTTTCAGGAACCATAAGCTCATTTCAATTCAGTTGCAAATTTGCCGTCTTCTGCTCAAGTCTCCTCCTCACTCTTCTCCTCCCTCTTCGTCCCTCCAAGTCGGGACTCTGCCAAGCCTTCCTCTACAGCGCAAGCGTGTGTGCCGTGTTATCGGGAACTGTCGTTGACAGCGTCCCGTTACAATTTCCAACCGAAGTTCACTAAAAAAGAGGACGTCAGCACCTCATCAACTGATTCCAACGCACGAACGGACTGAATGTCGACGAACCCGACTGTCCGATGATCAAAAGCATTGTTTCGCTCAACCAAAACGAACCCCGCGCGCGCCGGGCAACGTCAGGCCATACATGACACATTTCAATCGACGGTAAAAGTGTCCAATATGCCGTCGCTAGTGCGTTTGGTCTCACCACAACTTTACCTTCTCTGGTCAGTCGCAAGATCCACCGATAATAGTGCATCTCCCCACTCACGAAATGGTACGTGTGCGCGTCGTCGTCGAGATGAATGTGGTCGCAGTCCCCCGCTACGATTGTACTTCAGCTGCTCCTCAGATCTTCATGTTCTGCGTTTACTCTGCTATTATGTACTAGATCGCTGATCACTAGCGCGTTCCTTGCTCTAGTCCGCCTAATCTTGTCGGAAGTGAGCAATGCCCACTCGGTGGTTCATAACAACACACCTGAAAAATAGCTGTTAGTTGAACTATAACTGCTATAGCTTCAGCCTCGGGTGCCCCGACTTCCTGTGAGACGGCACGTCGAGCGCTGCAATTACGCGTTGTGGGTGGTTCAATAGCTGAATACGTAATAACACTTAGTGATGTTTTCAAGTGAGCCATAAAATAGAATCCATTACGTTCGGAATCATCACGGAAGCCGGGTATTGAGGCTCAACATGGAGCCAGCAACCCAAGTGAAGCTGCCGCCGGTTGCGGCGCTGGCGGCCTTCAGCGACACGAAGCTGCCGCTGGAGGCGCTGGGTCGCGTCTTCGCGTTCGGGTGGACCGTGGAGGATGCGATTGCGGAGGATCTCGAGGCGGTGGTGGCTGTGCTGCTCCTCTCGAGAGAGCAGTCGTGCTCGCCAGAGATCATGGACGGAACGGCGCGGGATGGCCAGCTCGGCATGCTGCGCGTCCTCCACCTGTTCAGCCCCGACGGCTGTACCACCGGTGCGATGGATGGTTCGGCTCGCGCCGGGCACCTCGAGGTCGTGCGGTTCCTGCATGAGAACCGCAGCGAAGGATGCACGGCCAAGGCGGTGGACAGCGCGCTGGATAACGAACACTTTGACACAGCGCTGTTCCTGCTGCACCACCGACGCGAGCAGTGGAGTCACCGCGCGGCCAAGTGGGCAGCCGAGCGGAATGACATGGACACGCTCCGCGTTATGCTCGAGCTGAACCCGGAGGTGATCACGACCGATGCCAAGATCGTCGCGTATGAGCGGAAACAGCTCGAGATGCTCAAGTATCTGTACGAGCACGGCACAAACAGGCGGCCGGCGCTTACGCTGGCACAAGCGAGTGCAGTTGGCGACCTGGAGATGGTCCAGTATCTGTGTGAGCAGCGCGAAGGGTTCGTCAAGAGCGCCATGTCCGAGGCAATCGCCGGCGGGTACTTGGAGGTGGTCAGGTATCTGCACGAGCACGCACCGGTGGAGCACACGTCGGCGAGTCGGCTGGTTTTCATCCACGAAGCTTGTCTGAACGGCCAGCTTGAAGTCCTGCGGTATCTCCACGAGAATGCGCCGGAGCTGACCTGCTCGACTGACGCGATGGACGTCGCAGCCAGTCGCGGACACCTCGAGATCGTCCGATTCCTGCACGAACACCGCACTGAAGGATGCACGACCCGAGCCATGGACATGGCCGCGACCAACGGTCACTTGGACGTGGTGCGGTATCTGGACGAACACCGATCTGAGGGATGCACGACCGACGCTATGGACTTCGCAGCCATGTGGAACCGCTTGGAGACGGTGCAGTACCTGGCCGAGCGTCGCCAGGAAGGCTGCACAGTCAAGGCGTTCAACGAAGCCTCGCTTCGAGGCCACGTCCAGGTCGTCGGGTTTCTCGTTCGCCAGTACCCCGCCAAGTTCGACATCGCCCGCGGACTGAAGCTGGCGAGGCAGCGCAACGCGTTCGACGTGGTCGAGCTGCTGGAGGCATACCAAGAGGCTCAAGGCGTGGGTGTTTCTGCTGCTTCATAAGTTAGAACCGCTCTTAAGCTGCACATTGGTGGCGGCGGAGCATGTAATGAGCCAGCCGCTTCGGGTTTACTTGGAGAGGCTGCAGCTCGCGATGAACCTGTGGCGGTGTGCGCGTTGCTAATTATCCCAAGCTCTGCCGGTGCAACCGCATGTTGTAGTTGGTGTCGTTGTTTGCATGGCTTCAATCGTTGAGCCATGCAAATCGTTCGCGCACCACCCGAGCGTAAACCCGAAATAAAACGTGGGCCAGATGGCTGAACATGGCGCGTGCCGACCAGAGGTGGGTCGCCGCACCCACAAGCCTCCTTCCAGCCGCAGCGTCTTCTGTCCGACCGCGACCTGGGCGTCGTTTGTATGGATACGAGTATGGCAAGATGCCGATCTCTCCTGCAAGCATCCTGACAGCGCGATATGATGACGGCCGATTACCCTCCTCCGCCCTTCACCCTGCAGGTCCAATGCCATGATCCCGTCCATTCTCCAACCTGCCCTCGCTCGTTGACTTCGCCACTCCCACCTCCCAACCCGACACGATGAAGCTTTCTGCTGTCGTCCCCGCCCTCGCGTCCTGCCTGCTCATCGGGTCCGCCAACGCCGACGCTGGCTGCGGCGACTCCAGCGTGACGGACTCGCCGGCGACTGCCGCGCCGACCCAGGCGACGGGGTACGAGACGCCGGCGCCGACGACCATGGCGCCTAACGCGACGAGCGGCGGGTTCACGCGCTTCTTCAACGAGTCGGCGTACAAGGCCACCTTCCCGGACCAGATCGCGCTGTACGCGTTCCAGGGCTTCGTCGACGCCACGGACGCGTACCCGGCGTTCGCCAACTCGGGCAACGACGACAACGACAAGCGTGAGCTGGCGGCGTTTTTGGCGCAGACGTCGCACGAGAGTGACTACTTCAAGGCGGCCGAGGAGTACGCGGCGCCGACGTATAACGAGTCGCAGTACTGCGACCCGACCACCATCCCGTGCGCCAAGGGCCACCGCTACCATGGCCGCGGACCGATCCAGCTCTCGTGGAACTACAACTACTACCACGCGGGCGAGGCGCTGGGACTCGACCTGCTCAACAACCCCGAGTTCGTGGGCAACACGTCCTCAATCGCGTGGATGACGGCGCTCTGGTACTGGATGACGCCGCAGGGCGGACGCGTGATCCACGACGAGGTCACGGGCGTCGACGGCTTCGCCAACTCGACCGACATCATCAACGGCGCGCTCGAGTGCGGCGGCCCCAACCAGGCCAACGAGCTGCAGCGCATCAAGTACTACGGCATCATGTGCGACCTGCTGGACGTGCAGCCGCTCGGCAAGACGTCCTGCAACGCGTAAAGTGCCGGCGCCGACTAGAGAGTTGCCACACAATGGTCCAAATACAGTGCTGACACAGATGCGTCCAATGGTGTTACTGCGCAGTATCCAGGCTGCAATGGCGACGAACACTGAAGCTTTGCTTGCTTTGCTCTGGTGCAGTTTCCGTGGCAAATCAGGCTCCCGCTCTTTTTGTTCACACTGGACCCAATTGACTGCAAATTGACTGCATGCGACGTGTGAGCACTGATACGCCAAGGGCAGCCACACATGCGCGAAGTGGCAGAGGCTGTCCAATTAACTTGATTCATTTCGCATCATTTTCTTTCCTTTTTGTTGTTGCGTTGTTGCAGCTGGTTTGTATTGAAACACGCGCTAAAAATTCCGAACATCAAAAAGGTATATCAATGTACTGTATTACGGTCGATATTTGCTGTTAAACTGACTGGACTGTGGGATTGTAGCCATAGATTCAGTTACAAAATCCGCACCAGCACACACAGTCATCATCAGATGGCCATGGCGAGCGCGCCGTGTTAATGCGGCCGTGCCTGTCAGCCGCAAAAGCGGTCGCGACTGGTGCCGGCGAAGGCGCTTATCTTTTCCCAGCTCATTACAGCGGCTCCCCTGAGCTATACAGTAAATCCAGACTCAGTCTAAGACGGGAGCGGACACGTCTCATTCCGCAACTTGCCAAGCGCTTATCTCCATCCTCACCTCCCCACTCACTACACACCATGAAGCTCTCTGCGATCCTCCCGGTGCTCGCGTCGTGCCTGCTGCTGGCGTCCTCCGTCGAGCCGGCCGCCGTTGGCCGAGGCTGCGGCGCCTCCGACCCCGCCACGGTTGGTCCCGGTACGGATGCTCCGTCGTCGACCAATGCTACGGTGACCACTGCTCCCTCGACGACTGCTCCGGCGACGACTGCTCCGTCGACGACGGCCCCTCCTTCCACCACGACCGCGACACCATCGGTGACTGAGGCGCCGGTGACGACGGCTCCTGCCACGACTGCTCCGGCGACGACTGCTCCGGCTACCAATGCTCCGTCGACGACTGCTCCGTCCACCACTGAACCGGCCACGACCGCTCCTGCTACAACGGCCCCTGTCACCACAGCTCCGGCCACGACGGAGCCTGCCACCACCGCTCCTGCTACCACCGCTCCTGCCACCACTGCTCCTGCCACCACTGCTCCTGCCACCACTGAGCCTGCCACCACCGCTCCGACGACTGGCAGCGGGTTCACTCGTTTCTTTGACGAGGCGACCTTCGAGGCGACGTTCCCGAACCAGATCTCGCTGTACGCGTTCCAGGGCTTCGTCGATGCTGTCAACACGTACCCGGCGTTTGCCAACACTGGCGACGACACGAACGACAAGCGTGAGCTGGCGGCTTTCCTTGCTCAGACGGCCCACGAGTGCGACAACTACCAGGCGGCCGAAGAGTACAACGCGGACACCTACCCAGAGTCGCAGTACTGTGACTCGTCGGTTGTCCCGTGCACGGCTGGCCAGCGGTACCATGGTCGCGGCCCGATCCAGATCTCGTGGAACTACAACTACTACCACGCTGGTGAGGCGATCGGCAGCGACCTGCTGAACAACCCAGGCCTCGTGAGCACTACGTCCTCGATCGCGTGGCAGACGGCGCTCTGGTTCTGGATGACGCCGCAGAAGGACAACCTCATTATCCATGACGCAGTGGTCAAGGACGGCGGATTTGCTACCTCAACGTACGTCATCAACGGCGACCTCGAGTGCGGCGGTACGGCGCAGTCCAACGAACTGCAGCGCATCGAAAACTACGAGAAGATGTGCGACCTCCTCGGCGTCGAGCCGCTCGGCAAGACCTCGTGCAACGCGTAGACTGCTCTGCAAGGGTAACCTGATTGACATTGAGTTTTTGACACATTTGATTTTTCAAACTAGTGTGGAAAGTGTCTACAGTGTCTGTTCGATGCTTGATTGATGAAATGATTCATTGTTGGTGTCTCCACAACACTACGGCATCAATGAATGCACTTAATCTGCTGAATGGCACGAGCATTGCCAGTCAGACAACAGTTAGAGTCGAGAGCATCTGACTCGCTGTCCAAGCAATGCTGGCAGCCGATGGCGCTGCAGCCACACGCAACCTGATACAGCGCGCGTTGCTATCTCAGAGCAAGCGAATCCTCAGGTTTCTTTTGGTAGGAAACCCCATTCGTTGACGAGCTGGCAGCCAAGAACGATGCGGAGACGTATTTCTCTGACACCTTTTTGTGTATTTGGGTTCGCCGGCGCCATGACCAGGTGGTGGGAACACCGTATTTGCTGTTCGCGGCCGCTTCGTCAGGAGACAACTCCGTATTTTCCGATTCACTACGCCGTGTCCACCTCCATTCGATCACCGACCACCGGCAATGCTCACCACCAGGGTACTCGCGTCCGCGTTGCTCCTTGCGACAGCGGTCAGCTCGATCAGGGCCGGCAACCCAGGCTGCGGCGTCCCAGACCAGTCCAGCTCGGCGCCAACAACCACTTCGCCAGCTACCACCGCGCCGACTGGAACTCCCGAGCCAACAACTGAGACGCCGTCCACGACCTCACCACCTGCGACCAGCAGCTCCACGTCCGGGTCTGGCAGTGGGTTTACGCGCTTCTTCGACAAGGCAGCATTCGAAGACTCCTTCCCCAACCAGATCAAGCTCTACGCGTTCCAAGGCTTCGTCGACGCCACGGACGCGTACCCCGAGTTTGCCAACACTGGCGACGATGACAGCGACAAGCGCGAACTGGCGGCTTTTTTGGCGCAAACCGCGCACGAGTGCGACAACTTCCAGGCTGCCGAGGAGTACGCGGCACCGACGTACTCGGAGTCACACTACTGCGACGACTCGACCGTCCCGTGCGCCAAGGGCCACCGCTACCACGGCCGCGGTCCGATCCAACTCACGTGGAACTACAACTACAACAGCGCGGGCGAGGCACTGGATATTGACTTGTTGAACAACCCCGAGCTCGTGAGCAACACGTCGTCCATCTCGTGGATGACAGCGCTCTGGTACTGGATGACGCCGCAAAAGGCGGGACTCATCATCCACGATGAGGTGATCAAGAAAGACGGCTTCGCCACCTCGACCGACGTCATCAACGGCGGCGAGTGCACCGGCGGGTCCGCCTCTGCCAACGAGAAGCAGCGCATCGCCAACTACGAGAAGATGTGCAAGTTGCTGGACGTCGAGCCGCTCGGGAAGACCTCGTGCAATGAGTGACCTAGCCGTGCGCATCATAGTGCAGTCGGTCCACAGAAGTAGCCACCTCGCGATCTTGACGGGAATGTGGTTCAGGTTGAGGTACATTCATTGTTGTTTCTGCACAATGCTGAGTGCTGGTTGTTTGTATCCATTAGAAGTTCATCCGGTCGTTTGGTTCACTCTCCAATCTCTAAATGGCGGTGTCGTTATCGTTTGTATGTTGGGTTCCATTTGTTGCGACTGTCGAGACTGGAGTTCCTGAGGTCAATGCTCGAGTCACTCAGCTCTGCGACCCGCAATCCACATTTGCCGCGACTGTCTTTGACAGCGCATCGAAGGTGTGTGCTTGAGGTGCTGTACACCAGCGCGATTCCTTGTATGAGTGCAATGTCCGATCTGTCTCTTGCCAATCAACCGCACGTCGTTGAGCCGATGAGCGGACGAGATCTTGGAAGACGAGCGAGTCGTCGGTCCATCGGCTATTATCTGTCGTGCTGCCGCAATTCTGATTGCGTCCACATGCATGTTCTATTGGACGTGGTCCTGTGAGAAGAATGCGAGAGGTATCTTCTAGTGAACTACTTGTAAAAACCATCCATTACCTAGGAGTCCGAACACCTCCTGTATAAGCTGCGGTCACTTGAAAACCATTCAGTCGCTGCGACACAGCAGCGTCAACGTGCAGCATCATCCAGCACATACAAGGCCATGCACATACTGAACAGCCCAAAGCAGCCATCAATACAAGACGAGGAGCGGCTCGCAACCCTCGTTGCTCGCCGTCTTAGGGTTGTTCATGAGTACACATCAGAAATACTGTAGTATCGCGATTTGTCTCTATTATATGTGTGAGCCGCTGTGCAGCGACCTGGGCATGTCGTGCGTCTGCGAAACTAGCATTGACGACTTTAATCAGTGTCGAGCATCAAGTGAGGTTGGTGCGAGTTCTTGTATGTTCACGCGGATTCGAAACGAACTGGTCCAATGGCCTGATGCTAAACCGCCGGATGCTCCGCAAATTCCGCAAGTTTCGTGCTACAACAACATCCTCGACTGGTTTGCGAAATTCAGCAGGAGGAGAGTTCTGATCGGTTCCAGCGATTCAAGCAGCACAGTCGGTCGCCGCAACACTAGAAGCGAGCGAGTCGATACTGTGGAGTCAGGATCGGCCGCAGTGCAAGTCGGTTGGGCGGACATCGAGCATTGCACCTTGCCGAATTCTAAAATTCTCGCAATCAATACCACTCAGCAGCTAAGACCAACACTCCAATGGTTGAAGTTGCCTTTTACTGGGTGACACCGATTATAGGACCGTTTGTCTCAGCGCCGCCATCCCTGTAACCCTGACTCTGTACAGAATCCAGCACAGTACCTCGTCACAAACAATAAATAAAGCTTGTCAAACAAAATATAAAGGTGATCAAAATGACTGATCTAGTGAATGTGCGAGCAAAGTTTACATAAAATAAAGAGATCATTAAGCTGATCCAAACGCCTGCTGGTCGTCAATTGTTGAAGCCTACTGAATTAAAGCAGTCAACAGCGTGTTGACTGACTAAACTAATGGGATTGCAGCCGCCTTAGAACCCAGACACAAAATTTGCACCACCATCACATGACCACTGACAGCACACCGCGTTGACATGGCCGTGCCTGACGGCTGCAAAAGCGGGCGCGACTGGCGACGGCGCCACTCTCTTCCCAGCTCATTACGGTGGCTACACTAGGAGTACAGTAATATCCAGATTCAGCCGAGGGCGGGAGCGGATGCGTCTTCATTCTCCAACTTGCCAAGTGCTTGTCCTCCCCTCGCTACATACCATGAAGCTCTCTGCGGTCCTCCCGGTGCTCGCGTCGTGCCTGCTGCTGGCGTCGTCCATCGAGCCGGTCGTCGCTGTTGATAGTTGCGGGGATGCTGACCCCGCAACTCCCGCTCCTACGACGACTGCTCCAGTTACACCCGCTCCAACGACGACTGCTCCAGTTACGCCTGCTCCAACGACGCCTGCTCCGTCCACGACTAAGCCAGCTACCACTGCGCCAGCCACGACTTCCCCAGCCACCACGGCGCCAGCCACCACAGCTCCGGCTACAACGGCCCCTGCCACCACAGCTCCGGCTACAACGGCTCCTGTCACCACTGCTCCGGCCACGACTTCCCCGGCCACCACTTCCCCAGCGACGACAGCTCCGGCGACGACCGCACCAGCTACCACTGCGCCTGCCACCACTGCCCCAGCTACCACTGCTCCTGCCACCACTGCTCCTGCCACCACTGCTCCACCAAGTAACAGCGGGTTCACTCGCTTTTTGGACGAGGCGACCTTCGAGGCGACGTTCCCGAACCAGATCTCGCTGTACGCGTTCCAGGGCTTCGTCGATGCTGTCAACACGTACCCGGCGTTTGCCAACACTGGCGACGACACGAACGACAAGCGTGAGCTGGCGGCTTTCCTTGCTCAGACGGCCCACGAGTGCGACAACTACCAGGCGGCCGAAGAGTACAACTGGGCCACCTACCCGGAGTCGCAATACTGCAACACCACTCTTGGCGCGTGTACTGCCGGCCAGCGGTACCATGGTCGCGGCCCGATCCAGATCTCGTGGAACTACAACTACATTAGCGCGGGTGAGGCACTGGACCTTAACTTGTTGGACAACCCAAGTCTCGTGAGCACCACGTCCTCGGTCGCGTGGCAGACGGCGCTCTGGTTCTGGATGACGCCACAGAAGGCGGGACTCATCATCCACGACGAGGTGGTCAAGGATGGTGGATTCGCCACCTCGACTGACGTTATCAACGGCGACCTCGAGTGTGGCGGCACGGCGCAAGCCAACGAGAAGCAGCGCATCGAAAACTACGAGAAGATGTGCGACCTCCTCGGCGTCGAGCCGCTCGGCAAGACCTCGTGCAACGCGTAGACTGCTCTGCAAGGGTAACCTGATTGACATTGAGTTTTTGACACATTTGATTTTTCAAACTAGTGTGGAAAGTGTCTACGGTGTCTGTTCGATGCTTGATTGATGAAATGATTCATTGTAGGTGTCTATATTGCACAACGTCATCTAATGCAGTCCATCGGGCTGAAAGGCCGGAACATCGGGAGGTACTCTTCGCATTCTTCTCACAGGACCACGTCCAATAGAACATGCATGTGGACGCAATCAGAATTGCGGCAGCACGACAGATAATAGCCGATGGACCGACGACTCGCTCGTCTTCCAAGATCTCGTCCGCTCATCGGCTCAACGACGTGCGGTTGATTGGCAAGAGACAGATCGGACATTGCACTCATACAAGGAATCGCGCTGGTGTACAGCACCTCAAGCACACACCTTCGATGCGCTGTCAAAGACAGTCGCGGCAAATGTGGATTGCGGGTCGCAGAGCTGAGTGACTCGAGCATTGACCTCAGGAACTCCAGTCTCGACAGTCGCAACAAATGGAACCCAACATACAAACGATAACGACACCGCCATTTAGAGATTGGAGAGTGAACCAAACGACCGGATGAACTTCTAATGGATACAAACAACCAGCACTCAGCATTGTGCAGAAACAACAATGAATGTACCTCAACCTGAACCACATTCCCGTCAAGATCGCGAGGTGGCTACTTCTGTGGACCGACTGCACTATGATGCGCACGGCTAGGTCACTCATTGCACGAGGTCTTCCCGAGCGGCTCGACGTCCAGCAACTTGCACATCTTCTCGTAGTTGGCGATGCGCTGCTTCTCGTTGGCAGAGGCGGACCCGCCGGTGCACTCGCCGCCGTTGATGACGTCGGTCGAGGTGGCGAAGCCGTCTTTCTTGATCACCTCATCGTGGATGATGAGTCCCGCCTTTTGCGGCGTCATCCAGTACCAGAGCGCTGTCATCCACGAGATGGACGACGTGTTGCTCACGAGCTCGGGGTTGTTCAACAAGTCAATATCCAGTGCCTCGCCCGCGCTGTTGTAGTTGTAGTTCCACGTGAGTTGGATCGGACCGCGGCCGTGGTAGCGGTGGCCCTTGGCGCACGGGACGGTCGAGTCGTCGCAGTAGTGTGACTCCGAGTACGTCGGTGCCGCGTACTCCTCGGCAGCCTGGAAGTTGTCGCACTCGTGCGCGGTTTGCGCCAAAAAAGCCGCCAGTTCGCGCTTGTCGCTGTCATCGTCGCCAGTGTTGGCAAACTCGGGGTACGCGTCCGTGGCGTCGACGAAGCCTTGGAACGCGTAGAGCTTGATCTGGTTGGGGAAGGAGTCTTCGAATGCTGCCTTGTCGAAGAAGCGCGTAAACCCACTGCCAGACCCGGACGTGGAGCTGCTGGTCGCAGGTGGTGAGGTCGTGGACGGCGTCTCAGTTGTTGGCTCGGGAGTTCCAGTCGGCGCGGTGGTAGCTGGCGAAGTGGTTGTTGGCGCCGAGCTGGACTGGTCTGGGACGCCGCAGCCTGGGTTGCCGGCCCTGATCGAGCTGACCGCTGTCGCAAGGAGCAACGCGGACGCGAGTACCCTGGTGGTGAGCATTGCCGGTGGTCGGTGATCGAATGGAGGTGGACACGGCGTAGTGAATCGGAAAATACGGAGTTGTCTCCTGACGAAGCGGCCGCGAACAGCAAATACGGTGTTCCCACCACCTGGTCATGGCGCCGGCGAACCCAAATACACAAAAAGGTGTCAGAGAAATACGTCTCCGCATCGTTCTTGGCTGCCAGCTCGTCAACGAATGGGGTTTCCTACCAAAAGAAACCTGAGGATTCGCTTGCTCTGAGATAGCAACGCGCGCTGTATCAGGTTGCGTGTGGCTGCAGCACCATCGGCTGCCAGCATTGCTTGGACAGCGAGTCAGATGCTCTCGACTCTAACTGTATATCTGACGATTAGTGAACTCTATTGAGCAATTGTCCATTGTCTTGAAGTCCAGCAGCGTCAGCGTGGAGTATCATCCAGTATATTCAAGACCATGGTCATACAGAACAGACCGAGGCAGTCTTCAACCTGGTAGCGGCGCGGATGCAAGACGAGGAGCGGCTTGCGACCCTCGTTGCTCATCGTCTATGGGCTGTTCACGAGTACACACGGAGGTACTGCGATGTCGCGATATGTCTCTATTGCATGTGTGAGCTACCTTACAGCGACCTGGATATGCTGTGCGTCTGCGAAATCAGCCTTGGCGACGCCACCACCGTCGAGCATCAAGCGAGGTTGGTGCGATCTCTTTGTATGTCCACACGAATGTGAAACGAACTGGTCCAATGAACTGCTGCTTCATCGCTGGATGCTCCTCCAGTTGCATGCTACGACGAGTTACCTCGATTAACGCAACACTACAAACGGGGCGAGTCAATAACGTGGAGTCAGGATCGGCCGCGGCGCAGGTCGGTTGGAAAGCCGTTGAAGACCTTGGTGATCAGTGTACCCATGTTTACCCATACCCAAAAAGCAAGTGTACCCACCCACAAAGGCGTAACCCCCGCCTCTGTACAGAATCCACCGCATCTACTCGAATCATGTATTAAATATAGCAGTCCACACATGATATAAAGGGGATCAAAACGAATGAAATGGTCGATCTGTGATATCGATCTTCAATAAAAGAAAGTCAGCGTACAGTTGAGACAAGCACCTGTGCGTCATCATTTGACCCTTGGCGCACCAATAAACCCCGCCAAACCCGATCGCGCTGTCCAACACCTGCGACTTCCTGGATACTGCCGGCCTTTCGAGCCGCCCGCGACTTCGCCCGCCACTTGCGGCTTGGCCTCGCGGCAGACACCGCGACTCTCCTCCTCCTTCTCATCCTTCCTCTCCAACCATGATGCGGCCGCAGGAGCAGGCGCCGCCGCTGTACGGCGAGAACCAGTTCAGCGCGAACCAGTACCACCAGCAGCGGTCTCTCGGCCCCGGCCAGGATGACGATGCGCCGGTCATGGCGCCGGACAGCGACGCGCCGGTCGCCAAGCGCGAGTGCAACGACGTCTTCTTCCTGTTGCCCTTCATAGCGCTTGTGGTCATGACGATCGTGTTCGCGGCCAAGTACGGCAACGAGTTCATCGACGCCACGACCGTGCAGGACGCGGCGCAGTCGTCGGCGGTTAGCATCGTGCTGCGCACCGTGGGGATCGCCGGGCTCGCGGCCGCGGCCATGTCGCTCGTGTGGATCGCCGCCATGGTGTGCGCGGGCGAGTTCCTCATCTGGACGGCGCTGGTCGTCATCATCGCGCTCAACATCGCGGCCGCCTACTTCCTCACCAAGCGCGCGTACGACGACGGCGTCGAGTTCTACTACTGGCCGGCGGTTGTCTTCGGACTCATCGCGCTGCTGCTCGTGCTCTACGTGGTGTGCATCCGGCGACGCATCAAGTTCGCAGCGGCGCACCTCAAGGTCGCGGGCAACGCCATCTTCCGGTTGCCCATGACGCTCGTCGTGGCCGTCGTCATGGTCGGCGTGCAGCTCGGCTGGGCCATCATCTGGGTGCTCGGCTCGCTCGGCTTCCTCTTCCACCAGGACTACATCCAGCTCGAGGACGTGTGCACGACCGAGAGCTGCGACCTCAAGATCGCGGCTGGCGCGGTCATCGGTGTGCTGCTGGGCATGGCGCTCGTGTACTTCTGGGCGACCTTCGTGCTCCGCAACGTGATCGCCGTGACGACCGCCGGCACGGTTGCGGCCTGGAAGAGCGCGCGGAACACGCCGTTCATCACCATGGGTGCCTGGCTGCGCGCCGTGACGCTCAACCTCGGCAGCATCTGCTTCGGCTCGCTCATCGTGGCCATTCTCGAGACGATCGTCTGGGCTCTCAACTCGCTCTCGTGGCTCGCGAGCCGCAGTGGCAACTGCGTGGCCGCGTGCCTCGTCTCGTGCCTCGCCTGCATCATCTCGTGCATCCAGAGCGCCATCGAGTTCTTCAACCGCTTCGCCTACACGTACGTCGGGTGCTACGGCTTCAGCTTCGTCACGGCGAGCCGCCACGTGTTCCAGCTCTTCGCCAAGAAGGGTTGGACCGCCATCGTCAACGACGACCTCACAGGCAACGTCTTCTTCCTCGGCAACCTCGTCATCGGCGCCATCACAGCCTACATTGCCATCCAGCTCGTGGACGACGACGATGCCAAGAGCCTCGAGATCCTGCAGCACCCCGACGCCTTCATCGGCTTTTTCGGCTTTGTCGTCGGCTACGCCGTCAACAACCTCTTCATGGCCGTCGTCGCCAGCGCGGTCACGACCGTGTTCGTGCTGTGGGCGGAGGACCCGCGCGGCTGGCAGCTCACGCGGCCCAACCACTACGAGGTGCTGCACAAGGCGTGGCTCAAGGTGTACCCAGACGAGTACAACGACGGCTACGGGAAGCAGCAGCCCATCGATGGCCGCGTATAAATCACGAGTTTTGTTCGACCCGCAGAGAATTAGTAAGCCCACCAATCGCACCGTATCTACCATTCTCGATAGTGTTCCGTCACTTGGGTAGGATCTTTGCGTGGCGAGTCAAGTACGATAGCTGCTCGCTCGCGAACGCGAGCTCCTGATGCACATTGCCGACCTTGTCGCGCGTCCAGTCGTACAAGGCCAGCATGTCGGTCTCGAGCTGCATGATGCGAGCGAGACTCGCGGTTCGCTGGCCAATGTTCAAAGTCAGCTGATCACACGGATCTCTCGGAAAGCGAGAGCGACTTACAGTAGCTTCTTCAGCATTCCGAGCGACGTACATGTCGGCGCGGAGCTCGTCCAGGTTGTTTTCGAGCTCTGACCAGCGGGATTCACCGAGACAGCCTTCGCGCTCCGGATCAGGATGTTCCCCGACATCGTTCTTGGTGCGTTTGCTGTATAAGCCACCTTCACTTTGGCGGTCGCGCAGTAACTCGGTCTCAAAGTGCTGAACGCGGGATTTGAGCGTCTGAAAGTCTGCGTCCCAGAGCTTCTGGGCTTGGAGCAGCCGCTTGGAGAGCTCGCTCGGAACCTTCGATGTAATCTGCTTGCCACGCGACACGAAAGTCGAGAGAGGCAAGCAAGGATAACGAGTCTTGAGGAATACACACCTGATCCAAATCGGCGCTCACTTCCTGTAAACGTCCCTCGAGCTCTTTCGTGGTCTGATGATTATATTTTGCTGTCTCGCGCAACCGATTTGTGAGTGCTTCGAGTTGCTTGCGGTCTGCATGTCGATTGAAAGCGGCATTCGATTTCCTTGAGTTGAAGGAGAAAGCATGTCTGTGAATACTCACGATTCGGAGCCACTCGTTCACATCTCGATACTTACAGAGCAGCAAATTCGGCTGACAGCTCGTCCAGTTTTTGACTAACTGCGAGTCCTGCAGACCCCGTAAGGTTGAGGTTTCCACTACCACCCGTTGATGTCATCGGCAGCTGAGCGGCGACTGAAGACGGCAGCGACAACTTGAGCTTGAGTAACTCCTTGTCGGTCGCAAAGAACTTCTCATCAAGCTCCCCGAGCTTGGACGAGTGGCACTCATGAGCCTGTTGGTGTCGCTCAGTTGCTCGAGACATCTCGCTTCGCAGTCCCTCCATCGCGTCCTCCACTGCGTTGATCCGAGTCGCCAAGTACTCGCGTGAGGCCACAAACTATTCGCGCATATAGCGTCAGCTCTCTCCATGATAAACGCTAAACTGAACTGCTGCACCTCGTGATGGATAAGTCGAAGCTCGGCGGCGTATTCATCTTGCGCGCTTTGAAGTTCGTCGATTTCCAATTTGAATTTCTTCAATGAAGATGGTCATCGCTGTGAGTTCAAATTGCTTGTCGGCTCAGATTACTCGCATTGATGGTACTCACATAGGATTGCGAAACGGCTTGCTCCTGGATTTGCTTCAAGACGTCATTGATCGAATTGGTGATCACGTCAGGGAACTGTTGTTGCCGCTCCTCGAGCTCGTTCATTTGAACCTGCAGTCCCTCCAGCACTTCTTGAGATGCCTCATCGAGATCGAGCTGATGGTGCTTCTCGATTTGAATGGTCTGTCAAATATCATTCCAGCAGCTCTAGTCTTTGTGTCCACTGTCGGGTGTTGCATCGATTGCGCATACCTTGATTGCCTCGGAGAGCTGTTCGAGCTGCGGCGCCAACTCCATCTTGACGGTCTGCAGACTCTCCTTGGTCTTTAGCAGAGCTGTTTCCGCCTTCTCGCGCCGCTGCCGCTCGCTCATGAGGTTATTACTGCCACCGAGGATGTGCGGCTTGACTCGCGCTCCACCATGGCTGCTGCTCGCGGACCTGACGCTGGTCGCTGGCATGTTCTCGTTGGTTTGGGGAACTGCGTGGACTGGTGACTACTGGCGCGATGTGGCCAAATTTGAACACGACACCTTGCTCAAAGCGGTTTTGCTAAAATGATACTATTCAGTCAACGCCTGGGCGGTCAGTTTCTCTCTCTCTCTCTCTCTCGCGCGCGCATGTACGCATCTCCTCTCGTCATATGACTGCTCATAGCAATGCAGTTCACGCAAATGCAGCAAGAGTCGCTGTAGAGGTCGTCGGACATTCGTTCAGCTTGCGCAAGAGCTCGCACCGCTTGGCGGCGCGGCACTTCTCCGCTCGCTCCTGGTATCCTCGACGCACATCCGTGACGACCTTGTCGAATCGACGACGCCAGATAAAGCGCCGTAGGGTGTTGGTGAAGGAAGGATAAGATCGGATAGCGGAATGGCGACGGAGCTCCGCAGTCAGCGATTGACGCACCAGCTTCTGGAAGCGGCGACGCCAAATGAGGCGCCGAAGCGCAGACTGCACCACAACTCGACCAGCTCGGGTCAGACCACGCAGCGCCAGCACGATCTCGATCTGGCGGAAATCCTTCTGGAACGAGTCGAGCAACTTGTGCTTCGTGTTGGTCCACGCAGAGTACACGGACGTGTCGAACGGGTCCACCGTCGCCGGCAGCAGCTTGCGCGTGATCTTGTCGCGGAGATCCAGCTCTTCCGGCCAGTACATGTCGAAGCCGCACGGACACACGACATCGTCGCAGCCCTCCGACTTGACAATCATGGCGCGGCACCCGCGACACTCGATCACACACTCCACCAGGTTGATGTCGTCGTCGGAATCCGTCTCGCAAATGCACGGCTCGTCCATTTCGTAATCCAGCAACGAGCGCTTGCAGTTGAAACACAGCGCGTGGCCACAGCAGCGCGACCTCGTGCGCGGGTACTGGCGATAGAAGGCGAGCACGAGCGTCGCGCGTCGCTCTTCGTCGCGGATCCGTGACGCCACGAGCGCGAACGCGGCCTCCACCTTATCTTGCGAGACATTATCTTCGATGCAGCGGACGAGGTCGCGCGCCGTCACCTCCTTGTCGTGGCGACAGAACCGCTGACCAAGCGCTCGGAGCTTGGCAAACACCTCCGCCTTTCGATCGTCCGGCAGGTTGAGCTCCGTAGACAGTGCGTGTCGCTCATACTTCTTGCGGAGCTTGGTCGTGTGGTACGTCGGCATGTGGATATACCTTGAGTTGTGGCAGCACGGCGCGCGGAAGTTGCACGACTGCAGACTCACGCGCCGGTAGGTTTGCAGCAGGGTTTTGCGCTCCGGGTCGCCCTCGCTCAATCGTCGAGCCCACTGCTCGCGGTTGAGCTGCACGAGGCAGATCGGACACCGCACGCGGGGCAATGCGCCAGTGTAGGACACGTTCAGCGCCGTCCGGACGTGCTGCTTGAGGCAGTTGGAGCAGATCTGTGCCGGGCACTGCGGCCCGCAGATGCGAACGACGCGAACTGCTTCAGCTGCGCTGTCGGCGACCGCGGGCACATCGTCGAAGCAGATCTCGCAAGTGAAAGGCTTGGTCGCCGCCGCCATGGCTGTCGACCACTCGGCGCTGCTCGGTCGAGCGCAGATCCCAAAGTGAGCGTTCGATGGAAAAAGCCGCGACCGGATCCAAGTGAATCCTGTGGAGCTCGAGCAAGGTGAGTTCAACCCACGTGTAGCCAAGGTACATACTTCGACCAACACTAACCAATTTCGAGTATTGTGTGTTGATGTGCTGTAGACAGCGCATCGCTGGTGTGCTACTGCCGTTTGTATCGAGAGATGCAACTGCAACTTCAGCATCACCGAGCCACAAGAAGTCGACTTCGTCAATGCTGTTCCACCTGTGTAGCCCTGTCGATACAGGACAACAGTTCAGTACTCCATGAATTTCGATAAATGCAATTTCAAAAATGTATCAATTTCAAAAATGTATCAATTCAAAAATGTAAAATATCGCTTTTTGTAAAAAAAAAAACCTAGTCGCGGCCTTTCGTTTTGGCGAATACGATGTTTTTTTTTCTCTTTTCGACTGTTATTTTTTTTATTCGCATTAACACTTGGAAATTGTTTGTATCTTCGGACTGCTGCCCAGACGTGAAGATACGGGTGGATAATGCCCGCGACTTCATCCCTCGCAAATGTGATATGACTCACTTTGATTGTGTATGACAAATGCAAGAGCAGTGTAACCCAGAAGTATACAAGCATATAGTCTCGGGATTCAATTGTATTGTAGAAATAAAGCACATGTTTACTAATGCCAGAGAAATATTTACATCAATCGCGGTCAATAGTAGATCTTGTCAATAGATGATTGGTCTTATTTGGACTACTGCCCACGTACAATGGTGTACAAAGTTGTGTAGGGTATTGCCCAGACGTGAAACATGAAAAATACTCCCTCTGATCCAAAACACTGGTCCAATAAGCAATATTCGAAAGCTAGAAATCGACTAATGTTTTGGAACAGAGGGACGTCATATTCACACGTCGATTTCGTCATATTCACATGTCAGCTTCAAAATGCAGATTTTCAAGCGAAAACCACGTTTTCATAATGCCGTTTGTGCCCGTTCAACAAATGATCACACAAACATGTAGACTCAGGTCCAAGCCACACTTCGCCATCCTCCCATTCCCCGCGAAATGAACCTCTCGACCCCAACGTGACGGTGCCGTGACACTCGGCATCTCTCAACCGCGACGGCAGGTCTGGTAGGTAGCGATGGCGATCGAGCTGAAGGACCTCGCGCCGTTGCTGCTCAAGAAGGAGCGCGCGGGCGGCGACATCAGCCCGGCGGTGCTCACGACGGTGCTGCGCGGCAGCGACAAGGCCAACGCGCGGCGCAAGGAGCTGCTACAGGTGATTGAGAACCACCCGGTGCTCAAGGGCCGCGACATGATATACCGGAACCACGGCGAGCGGTACAACTTCGGCATCAAGAAGGCGTACCACTGCATCAAGCTGCTGCAGGAGGTCGGGTACACGGACCCAGTGGACCAGCAGATCCTGTACGCGGCCATGGGCGAGCCGACGGCCATCGAGGTGCACCACACCATGTTCACGCCTACGCTGGACAACCAGGGAATGGACCAGCAGCGTGCCAAGTGGCTGCCGCTCGCCAAGAGCTTCAAGATCCTGGGTGCGTACGCGCAGACCGAGCTGGGTCACGGCTCGAACATGCAGGGGATCGAGACGATCGCCACCTACGACAAGGCGACGCAGGAGTTCATCATCGACTCCCCCCACGCTCACGAGTCGCAAGTGGTGGCCAGGTGGTCTCGGCAAGACGGCCAACCACGCCATGGTGCACGCTCGGCTGTTCCTGGACGGCAAGGACGTGGGTGTTCAGGCGTTCCTGGTGCAGCTTCGTTCGCTCGAAGACCATCAGCCATTGCCGGGTATGGAAGTGGGCGACATCGGTCCGAAGGTGGGCTTCCAGCCGATTGACAGCGGCTACTGAGCGTTCCACAACGTGCGCATTCCTCGTAAGAACATGATGGCGCGTTACGCGAAGGTGTTGCCCGACGGGACGTTCGTGAAGCCGAAGAGCGACAAGCTGGTGTACCTGACGATGGTGCTCATCCGCTCGGGACTCGTGCTGAGCTTCGGCCAGGTGATGGGCCAGGCCGCGACGATCGCCACGCGGTTCGGCGCCGCGTGCGTGCAGGGCCGCATGCCGAGCAACAAGGGCGAGTTCTAGGTGCTCGACTACCAGAACCAGTAGCACGCGCTGTACCCGTACATCGCCGTGTCGTACGCGCCGATGTTCGCGGGCCGTCGCATGATGGAGATTCACGACGCGGCGCTGGCGGTGGTCACGAGCGGCCAGAGCTCGTTCGGCGCGCAGCTGGCCGAGCTGCACGCGACGTGCTCGGGTATCAAGGCGTGGCTAGCCAACCACGTGAGTGACGGCATCGAGCACTACCGGCGGCTCTGCGGTGGCCACGGCTTCTCGAGCTCGAGCAACCTGAGCCACCTCTTCGCCGAGACGGTCGGCACCTGGAATAGTTCGGACGACGACGTACTTCGCCTGGAACAGCTCGGACAGCTAGACCAACGCCTGGAACAGCTCGGACAACTCGCACTTCGCCTGGAACAGCTCGGACGACGACGTACTTCGCCTGGAACAGCTCGGACGACGACGTACTTCGCCTGGAACAGCTCGGACGACGACGTACTTCGCCTGGAACAGCTCGGACGACGACGTACTTCGCCTGGAACAGCTCGGACAGCTAGACCAACGCCTGGAACAGCTCGGACGACGACGTACTTCGCCTGGAACAGCTCGGACAGCTAGACCAACGCCTGGAACAGCTCGGACGACGACGTACTTCGCCTGGAACAGCTCGGACGACGACGTACTTCGCCTGGAACAGCTCGGACAGCTAGACCAACGCCTGGAACAGCTCGGACAACTCGCACTTCGCCTGGAACAGCTCGGACGACGACGTACTTCGCCTGGAACAGCTCGGACGACGACGTACTTCGCCTGGAACAGCTCGGACAGCTAGACCAACGCCTGGAACAGCTCGGACGACGACGTACTTCGCCTGGAACAGCTCGGACAGCTAGACCAACGCCTGGAACAGCTCGGACGACGACGTACTTCGCCTGGAACAGCTCGGACGACGACGTACTTCGCCTGGAACAGCTCGGACAGCTAGACCAACGCCTGGAACAGCTCGGACAACTCGCACTTCGCCTGGAACAGCTCGGACGACGACGTACTTCGCCTGGAACAGCTCGGACGACGACGTACTTCGCCTGGAACAGCTCGGACGACGACGTACTTCGCCTGGAACAGCTCGGACGACGACGTACTTCGCCTGGAACAGCTCGGACGAGTCAGACAGAGAGAGAAGAGAGTAGGAAGAGGTCAACAACAACGGATGAATAAAATTGGCGATGTAGCGAACGATTGCAGTTTCAGGTGCTGTGACGAAGCTGTTCTATCTTCAAGTCTTTTCGAAGTAGAGCAATTTCCAGCTCGTGAATTTTTTGAACATCTTTGACATGAGTCTCGACATACTCACGAATCACGAGCATGTGCTCGTTCTGTTTCTGTGTCAATGTGGCTTCGGTTAGGATTTCGAGGTCTCTCATTTTCATGTCGTTCTCAGTGACGGGAAATTCGTCGCCTACGCTGAAATACAGATCTTTGAGTTTGTGCTCGCTGCTAGGATGGTAAATGACGAACTCTCTGTACTTACGAAACTGCAACTTCATTTTTTTTTGCCAACACCAATGCTTTGAGACGCGTCTCAGCAAGAAAGAGTTTTTCCTTAGGCACCAAGAGAAACCATCTGAAAGTAAAAGTCGATGAGAACTTGCCATAGTCACGCCTTAAATTACTGAAACGATGACGAAAATTGTCAGAACCTCCCAGTTTTCCAATGCGAAAAGAATCATAGTCTTCTGGTGGGTACAACTTCTCGTCGATCGGCATTGACTTACGCAGATCAGAGACACAGCCGAGATCAACAAAATAGAGACCGCACAACCTCAGATTCATCACTTGGTTCAAAGTAGCATTATTGAGTTCACAAAAATTGAGAGAATGCTCTGGGTCAATCATGCGGGTCGGCTCAGGACGAGTGACCACGTCGCATCGGCGAGGCTTTTGCCTAGATTTGCCCGTTTTCTCCTTGAACAGTACAGATCGTAACTCGGAAACGTTGAGTATATCATCCATCTTGACGAAAACAGCCATTGTCGCTACATTGAACAGAGGATTTTGCTTGTTGTCCGCATCAACCAAAACGAAATCAAGCTCCTTGCCGATAGTCGTGCCACGGTGCATCACAATACGATGCCTAAGGTTGAATTTCTTGACTATTTTGAACTGCGTCGCGCCACGCTCGTGGTTGCGATATATACTACAGACTCGCGCAAGGTCGAGCCATTCCGCGTCGCTGTCGCCAAACACGTGAACAGCATCCTGCCGAAACCTGGGGTCGAGCGCGCACATGCGTCCTCTCGTGAAACTTCACTTGTGATATTGTTAGATAGAACAGCTTCGTCACAGCACCTGAAACTGCAATCGTTCGCTACATCGCCAATTTTATTCATCCGTTGTTGTTGACCTCTTCCTACTCTCTTCTCTCTCTGTCTGACTCGTCCGAGCTGTTCCAGGCGAAGTACGTCGTCGTCCGAGCTGTTCCAGGCGAAGTACGTCGTCGTCCGAGCTGTTCCAGGCGAAGTACGTCGTCGTCCGAGCTGTTCCAGGCGAAGTACGTCGTCGTCCGAGCTGTTCCAGGCGAAGTGCGAGTTGTCCGAGCTGTTCCAGGCGTTGGTCTAGCTGTCCGAGCTGTTCCAGGCGAAGTACGTCGTCGTCCGAGCTGTTCCAGGCGAAGTACGTCGTCGTCCGAGCTGTTCCAGGCGTTGGTCTAGCTGTCCGAGCTGTTCCAGGCGAAGTACGTCGTCGTCCGAGCTGTTCCAGGCGAAGTACGTCGTCGTCCGAGCTGTTCCAGGCGTTGGTCTAGCTGTCCGAGCTGTTCCAGGCGAAGTACGTCGTCGTCCGAACTATTCCAGGTGCCGACCGTCTCGGCGAAGAGGTGGCTCAGGTTGCTCGAGCTCGAGAAGCCGTGGCCACCGCAGAGCCGCCGGTAGTGCTCGATGCCGTCACTCACGTGGTTGGCTAGCCACGCCTTGATACCCGAGCACGTCGCGTGCAGCTCGGCCAGCTGCGCGCCGAACGAGCTCTGGCCGCTCGTGACCACCGCCAGCGCCGCGTCGTGAATCTCCATCATGCGACGGCCCGCGAACATCGGCGCGTACGACACGGCGATGTACGGGTACAGCGCGTGCTACTGGTTCTGGTAGTCGAGCACCTAGAACTCGCCCTTGTTGCTCGGCATGCGGCCCTGCACGCACGCGGCGCCGAACCGCGTGGCGATCGTCGCGGCCTGGCCCATCACCTGGCCGAAGCTCAGCACGAGTCCCGAGCGGATGAGCACCATCGTCAGGTACACCAGCTTGTCGCTCTTCGGCTTCACGAACGTCCCGTCGGGCAACACCTTCGCGTAACGCGCCATCATGTTCTTACGAGGAATGCGCACGTTGTGGAACGCTCAGTAGCCGCTGTCAATCGGCTGGAAGCCCACCTTCGGACCGATGTCGCCCACTTCCATACCCGGCAATGGCTGATGGTCTTCGAGCGAACGAAGCTGCACCAGGAACGCCTGAACACCCACGTCCTTGCCGTCCAGGAACAGCCGAGCGTGCACCATGGCGTGGTTGGCCGTCTTGCCGAGACCACCTGGCCACCACTTGCGACTCGTGAGCGTGGGGGGAGTCGATGATGAACTCCTGCGTCGCCTTGTCGTAGGTGGCGATCGTCTCGATCCCCTGCATGTTCGAGCCGTGACCCAGCTCGGTCTGCGCGTACGCACCCAGGATCTTGAAGCTCTTGGCGAGCGGCAGCCACTTGGCACGCTGCTGGTCCATTCCCTGGTTGTCCAGCGTAGGCGTGAACATGGTGTGGTGCACCTCGATGGCCGTCGGCTCGCCCATGGCCGCGTACAGGATCTGCTGGTCCACTGGGTCCGTGTACCCGACCTCCTGCAGCAGCTTGATGCAGTGGTACGCCTTCTTGATGCCGAAGTTGTACCGCTCGCCGTGGTTCCGGTATATCATGTCGCGGCCCTTGAGCACCGGGTGGTTCTCAATCACCTGTAGCAGCTCCTTGCGCCGCGCGTTGGCCTTGTCGCTGCCGCGCAGCACCGTCGTGAGCACCGCCGGGCTGATGTCGCCGCCCGCGCGCTCCTTCTTGAGCAGCAACGGCGCGAGGTCCTTCAGCTCGATCGCCATCGCTACCTACCAGACCTGCCGTCGCGGTTGAGAGATGCCGAGTGTCACGGCACCGTCACGTTGGGGTCGAGAGGTTCATTTCGCGGGGAATGGGAGGATGGCGAAGTGTGGCTTGGACCTGAGTCTACATGTTTGTGTGATCATTTGTAGAACAGGATATATTCAGATATGTACGAATAATAAGTCACATCCTCCGCAGCTCCTGAAAATACAACCGGCCGATCTCGTTGGTGGATTGCGCGCACACCTGCGAAATGGCCAGTGACGGAGGAGACCCCATGGCCGGCGCCATCACGGCGAGCCAGCTCCTGGCGGCGGTGGCGGCGGCCAACGCTCCCGCCGCGCCGGTCGATGTCAAGCTCGAGCCCAAGTTGGAGGAGCCGCTGGATGAGCCGGTTGAGCTCAACTCGGTCATGATCATGGGCTACCGCGTGGCGTTCCCTGCCGGCAAGAAGCCCTTTCCGGCGCAGCTCGCGGTCATGAACAAGGTGCTCACTGCGCTGAAAACGGGACAGCACGCGCTGCTCGAGTCGCCGACCGGGTCGGGCAAGACGCTCGCGCTGCTCTGCTCGTCGCTCACGTTTCAGCGCCAGTTCACGCTCGACATGCTCGCCAACGAGAAGCTGCACAAGGCCGGCGCGGCAGCGAAAGCTCAAGTCAAAACCCAAGCGGGCCGCCCGCCTGTTTCAGAAGCTGCGAAGACGGACCAGAGCAACGACAGCATAGAGGACGACGACGACTTTGCAGCGTCGCAACCGAGCTTTGCCAAGTTCCGGTACGGAGCAGCGGATGCCGCCAAGAAGCGCGACCGAGAGGGTAATGGCGCCACAACGGAGCCAACAGCACAGAAGAAGAAGCGCGTGCTGCCCATATCATTCGACGCTGCGGCTGCGGCTGCCGAGGCTGCGGCGCAAGTGGACGATTTCGACGACTTTCACAGCACAAAAGTTGGAGAAAAGAGCAAGAAGAGCACCAAGATCTCGCCGCCGCGCATCTACTTTTGCTCGCGCACGCACTCGCAGCTCGCCCAGGTGGTCGACGAGCTCAAGAACTGTCCGCCATCGTATTTGGAGCCACCGGACCCGAACAACCCCGTAGCGACGGCTCTGCAGACGTGTGTGCTCGGCTCCAAGCCCAACTACTGCGTCAACCCGAAGGTGAACCGCATCCCGGCGCAGGTGGACGACAAGTGCCAGCAGCTGGTGCAGGAGAGCAAATGTCCGTACTTCCGCAAGCTCAAAAAGACCAACGATCTGCGCCGAGCGACGCCGCCCGTGTGGGACATCGAGGACATGCTCGCACTCGCCAAGCGCCACCGTGAGTGCGCCTACTTCCGCGCACGAGACGCTTTGGACCACGCCAATATCGTCTTCTGTCCCTACAACTACCTGCTCGATCCGTCAATTCGCGAGGCCGTCGGTATCACGCTCAAGAACTCGATCGTTGTATTAGACGAAGCCCACAACGTCGAGGACACGTGCCGTTCGAGCGCAAGCCTGGAGATCACAAGTGACATCCTGGAGGCAGCCATCAAGGCGTTCACTGTTGTGATCAAGGGCGGCAACCGTCCGCCGAGCTACAACGCTCTGCTTAAGCTGCTGAACGGGATCAATAGATGGCTCGCCCATGTGATTCTGAACGCTAAAACAATGCTGCAAGCCACTGGATTTGAAGAGGAGAGCCGCGTGTGGAATGGCGCAGACGCGCTCGCCATGTTGGCCGAGTTCTCGGGACTGACCAAGGACAATTTCCAAGTGATGAAGCAGCACGTCGTCGCTGTTGCTGAGAATGAGAAGGAGCTGTCGGCGAACGGCGATCAGAACGAGTCGAGTCGTGGTCGTGGCGACGCGAACACAACCGAGACGACGATCCTGCTAGGTGCTTTGGCGCTCAACACGGTTCGCAACATCATGAACGTCGTCGACTACATGTTCCGCGACGAGTTGAAGTACCTGGATGACTTCAAGCTGATCGTCATGCGGAATCGACCGCTGTGGAATAACCGAAAGAAGTCGGGTCGTGGCAGTGGAACGCCGACGAAGGCGCCATCTGGCGACGGATGGCAGACAAAGCTCTGCATTTGGTGCCTGAATGCCGCCGTGGCGTTCTCTGATGTCATCAAGAACGCGCGTAGTGTGATTCTAACCTCGGGAACCCTCAGTCCCATGGACTCGTTCGCTGGAGAACTTGGCACCGATTTCCCGATCCGCCTCGAGGCCAACCACGTTGTCAACATGCGCAAGCAAGTGTTTGTCGGCGCAGTGATGAATGGACCGGGATTCGTGGATCTGTCGTCCACGTACAAAAACCAGCAAGAGTTTCGGTATCAGGACTCGATCGGGGAGTTGCTGCTTCAGTATTCGCACGCGGTTCCGGGAGGAATCCTCATGTTCCTGCCATCATACTTCCTTATGGATAAACTTGCGTCACGATGGAAGCAAACGGGACTCCTTGCCAAGATTGAAGGTTGCAAAACTGTGTTTCTCGAGCCTCGAAATGCAGGAAAGGATTTTGACGCACTCTTGGACGATTACAAGTCCGTGATCGCCGAAACCTCTGCCTCGACGCAGGTCAAGGCGGAGAACGGAGAGCAAAAGCAAACAGGCGCCGTGTTTCTCGCGGTGTATCGAGGCAAAGTGAGTGAAGGCATTGATTTCTCCAACGACAATGCTCGTGCCGTCCTCGCTGTCGGCATTCCGTACCCGAGCGTCAAGGAGCTCCAGGTCTCGCTGAAGCGCAAGTACCAGGACGAGAAGAGCCGAGTTGATAAGAAGCTTGTGAACGGACATGTGTGGTACAACCTGCAGGCCTTCCGAGCTCTCAACCAAGCGCTTGGCCGTTGTATTCGCCATCGGCTCGACTACGGCGCCATCATCCTGCTAGACTCTCGCCACCGATTCCAGGCGCACACGCGCTCACTCTCCAAGTGGATGCGGCCGTTCATTCGCGAGTTCGAACATGGCGAGCAGTGTCTGCCGATGTTCGACGAGTTCTTTGCGCGCAATGCACAAGAGCTTCCCAAACCAACGCCGCCTGCTCTCCCACCATCGGAGTCGGACACCAATGCGACGTCCAAGTGGATCCCTGCCAAGCGAAGCGCTCCTGTAGAGCTAAAATACGAGGACGATACGCGAGCCAAGTCTACTCCTCAGCACCATGCGAAGACCATGTCGTCTGCGATGGACAGCGTGCGCGCATTCATGGCGAGGCAGCAGCCTGACCCGCAAGAATCTCGCGTATTTTCGATATTCGAGCAGCAGACGCGGACGAAGCGTGAGACACCCAAGAAGAACTCGTGAGGATGTACAAGATCGTGATTGCAATCCGACAAACTCAAACGTGATCGTCGTCGTCGTCAAAGCGTTCGAGCCGGGCAGCGCCAACCGCAATGATAGAATGCGATTTCACAGGGCTCGAAATGTTGACTGCGTCAGTGGCAGTGTCGACCTTGCTCATCGTCGGCCCTGAAATCACTGACTTGCGTCTCGAAGACCGTCGAGATGTCGCCTGTTGCTCTGGCAGTTCGGCCGCTTTGTTGGCCTGTTGCTGCGCTTGAGCAAGTATCGTGGCCATCTCGGCTTCAGAGATGCTGTGGAGCAGCAAGAAGACCGAATTTTCCGCCTGGAAGCGCTGAAACGCCGCGAGCTCGTCCAGCACGTTGTACCGGAACTCCACTTGCCTCTTATGCTGCCGATCGGCTTTCCACTCTTGGCTACAGGGATGAACACATCGGTTAGCACTGTGAATGAGCTACCATGTTTCGAGTACAAACTGCCGCACCGTTTCTTGTCGCGCTTCTCGCGGAATAGCCTGCGCTTTTCCGATAGTAGCTGCCTGAGCAGAGTCAACTTGAGCTGCATCGGTATTTTTTCTTGTTGTCGTCGTTGGGCCGCGAGAATGGGCAGATTGGGTTTCCTCTTCGGAGACCCGCCCTGGTTTTTGTGAGTTGGGGACGATAACGAATTGGGTGACAACTCGTTCCCACGCGGGGATGTTGGTCGCTGCCGAGGGGTTGACGGTTTGGCCGCTGCTCGTGGACTGGTAGTCGTGGTATTGTAGTAGTCGAACATGGCGAGCTGGAACTCCTCGCCCATGTTCTGCATGAGCTGCAGGTTGCGCTTCACCGTTTGTGGCTGCGGCGATGAAGTGTCCAAAGGCGTCGTGGGTCTGAGTGCCGTCACTGCGGCAGCTAGTGGACCAACACCACCAGCTCCCTGGCCACCACCGGCAGCTGCGACCGCCACGATTGGCGCCTGTACTGTACCGCAATTTCGCAGATGGCGATGAACCCCTTCGAAATGCTTTGGTTCGCGCGGCAATATGCTCGACATGTTGCCAGCACCGCCCCGACCGGATTCGCGAAAGTACTCGATCAACGTGACGCCGGTATCGGTTTTGACGCTCAAGGAATCATAGCCCGATTGCTGAGCGGCGGCCGTAGTCGGCTGAACTGCAGTGTCTGTCAGCGGGAGCAACCCGTGACGCCGTTTGCTCTTTGTCTCGAGCTTGGTCCAGACGAGTAGCAGCAGTTTGACGCGCGCGTCGGTGATCGCTCGCCACTCGCGCCACATGAACTGGAAGTGCCGCACGCGTTTGCGGAAACGAAGGATGAGTCGACGAAACTTGACGTCCTGGAACTCGAACCAGGACGTGACAATGATGGCGATCGCCTCGTTCCGCTCTCGCTTCCGCCGCGTGTCAATCCACAATCGAATGAACTGCTGGATGAGGTGGATCGCTTGGAGAACATGCGGCATGCGGAAGAACGGCGACGAGATTGGCGTCATCGGTGTCAGCGCCAGCATTTTCCTGGCGAGCGTCTGCTGCCGCCAGTAGCGCTGGATCTTCCTGGCCATGAAGATCTGTCGCAGTGCGTCGCGCTTCTGCTTGAAGTTGTGAAACTCTGTCAGCCACTTGATGCTTGATTTCGCTAGCGCCGCAATCAAGAGCCACTGTGACTCGCGGAACCGCTGCTGCGCCGTCTCCTGTTCCAGGATGCGTCGCTTTTGCCATCGGCTCACTGCGTTTCGGGCCGTGGTCTCCTGCGCAGCATCGAGTTCCTTTTTGCGCTTGGCGGCTTGCTGCTGTCGCTGTTCGATGACCGAAGGAAAGACTGGCGTCTCAGCGGGCCGTTGTAGCACCGACAGCCGTGCCTGGTTCCTGTTTTTCAGCACGAGATCCTCGCCGTGTGCCTCAATCAACTGCTGCTGCTTGAGCCGCTGCATTGTCTCAATCTTGTCTATCAACTCTGGCAGACTTCGGAGCTCGTCGACCCGCGAGCGAAGGTTGCGAGACTTTAGTGCCGTTGCGGTCTGCTCCCGAAGCTCGCTTCTCCTTGTGGCGAACCTCGTCGTCGTCGCAAACGGTGTGTTTGCTGCTGGCGAGCCGGCATCTGTAGGCAGCGAAGAGGTTGGCGACTGGAAAAGGGAGACTAGCAGCCGATCCACGTCCTTGTTGCGCGCTTCCCGAGAGTGTGCGAGACGCCGTTCGGTATCAGTGACGATGCCGCCTCCGAAAACCCTTCTTGATCTGTTCGTAAGTAGCTGATATTGCTGTGGTCGTGCCGCAACGACGCGCTGCCCATATGTGGACCCCAAGGTTGACTGGTGTCGAGGTCGGGAGGGAATGGAGACCTCATTCTCCTTCTGTGGAGGATGGGTCTCACTTAGCAGTGGCTGTTGGAGGGTGTCTCGCAGCAGCTTGTCCATTTTGACTTGCTGCCACTGCGAACCATCGTGTGGTCGATGGCGATAGATGAGCCACTCTGCCGAGGCTTTCAGCGACGCCTCAGTTACTGTTTCCGTCGCATTACGATCGAATCCCGCCGGCTTGTGGTCTTTCGCGATGGATAGTCTTTCCACGATTGACGCGGGCAGTGCACTCGGATCGTGATCTGCATCGGACTTTCTGTTGTTCCCGCTACTGCTGGGGTCATTGCGCGACGAGCAAGGGATCGCCAGCGTGCTCGGACCTCCAGCATCACTAGCCCCCCCGATGTCGTGCTCGCTCCGATTGTCAGGCGAGGCGTCCGTACTCGATGGAAATAACTGCCGGTCGATGCTGTCCTTGAGCTCTTGGTTGCGCTCGTGCAAGTGGAAGCCATCGCGGACTGAGAAGCGCTTCTCCGCCGTCTGATTGCCAGTCAGCCTGCGCTTTCCTGGCCTCTGCGGTTGTGATGGCGGCACGGGCTGGATCACCGTGCCTTGTGCGCCGACCAGCGTCATATTTGGTGAGGTTGTGGCAGAATAAAGCGGGAGTCGCCGGTCAATCGCCTCCGACCGTTCGCAAAAGAGCAAAGATAGCGACGACTAGATTCGCTTATCGAGCTGTGAAAGCCTATGACGGATCGTAGTGAGGATTTGGTGCTCAGCTCGAGCTCAGCGTCATTACCAGAGTCGAGCTCTCTGAGAAGCAGCACTCGCTCGGACGACGGGAATGAGTACAGAGACGATGGATTTGACGAGGAAAGTCTGATAGAACACGCATCAGTCCAGCCGCTCTCGAATAGTGCTGCAGTCGCCGATCAGGATGATGAATATGGCGATGACTCTTTTGAAAACGACGTCGTCGAGGATGGTCTCGCGAAGCTGGTTGCACTCCAATCCGATCCTGACATTCCGTATCGTGACGGTGGAGGTAGTGACCAACAAGCGTTTGCACTAGGTGGTTTGTCCAAAGAGGGAGATCAACCGAGTGGTCAGGACAATGAAGGCGATGATGATGAACTTTGCGGATATGATGATGACGATTTCGAGGGTGACGATGATGACCAGCAGCTTCGTCGTGGCTCATATCAAGACCAGCAATCATCGTTAGCAATCGACCAGGCGACAGGTGGTTCACGCCAAGTTGATATTGCAAGCGACGTGCTGAACAGCGCTTTGCTGGCGAAGTGGTGTGCTGAAAAGATGAATGAGCTCGCACTTCCTAAACAGGAACCGCCGGTGGCTGCGCTGAAACCTGTCGTAGGGTCTGCCGAGTCGCAACCAAGATTGCCGGTCTCTGTTGTTGTCCGGCTGGCAGAACGTCTCAGCAGTCCTGACGCATTCGACCGCGAAACCAATGCGCTTAGACGCGACACCAACCGTGCGCAACAGCTGTCCTCGAAAGCAGCCAAAGGCTCAAGAGCAGTTCCCAGATCATTGCTAGAACGCGCCAAGACCCAGCGATTTCTGTACGGATCAACTCATTGTTCACTGAACGATGAGAATGATGGGAAACTGGATGGCTCAAATCTTCGAGAGTCAGGAGCTTCAACCTATTGCTCTGTGAAAATTGCCACTTTGCGCGGCAAACTGGCAACGGCGTTGGTTGATGAGTCGTGTGCCAAGTGGATGACACTGGAACCAACGACAGAATCAGATAACACGATGGAGAGTTTCAGCATCGGGACGCTCGACTTTCTAACACATATGATTGCAGCGCAGCGACAAAGGAGATCCTCGTAGCTACCAAAACGATATCAAATCTACCAAGTGGCACTATGAAATCTCGTGGCTCTGTAACGACAACTAGTGGTGGCATTGCTGCTCGACGAAGGCATCCCTGATGGACACTAAACTATCTCTTACCAAGCAATTGCATGTATAATCTTGTACTTGTATTGCGACTGCGCCAACATCGCTCTCGATGTCGAGGTACGGGTTTCATGCTTTCTTCCGAGTTTACAAGTTCTCCACGAAGGAGATCACTGACTTTCGCTGAGTTTTTCACCTTCAGTTGTTGGCATATTCAAGGCGCAGACATGTGCACGATCAGGAGTGCGAAACTCAACAGTACAAATCACGACCAAACATATCGCCCAGGTTTCCCGACCACTGTCGAGCCAGATAGCGAGCGTCGCGGCTGTTAGTGCACGAAACCTCTTGACGGGTACAGCGAATCTTCGTACGGTAGCAGCCGCTGGATGGATTACTATCCAATTTTATGAGTATGAAAATACGTTTAGAACCTGGATACCACAGATTGACTTCACAGACCTCTCACTCTCGCGATCGAGTGCGCCTCCACACCAACAGTCTCGCTTCCCTCACTTCGTAGCCGCCGTCCACACCCTTCTGTGTCCGTTAATCAACCTCCCTGCTCGCCTCCGTCTCGACCCATTGCTCCCAACCCAAGTTCGCCACTCAACATCATTCTCTCGGTTGCGTGTTCTCGTACGCCACTCGCGATCGATGCCATTTCTACACTCGCTCAGTCACGCAGCCGTGTCACGTACAGACATCCTCTGTTCAAGCGGTTGCCCACTCCCGACACATGCCCTGTTACAGCTCCACGATGATTCCCCCAATGACATGTGTCGCCGTTGCATGCCGCGCACACCCCGACATCGACGCTATCGACACCATCGTTCGTCTGATTGACGCGCTCCTCGACCCGGCGCCACGCTGGACGCTACCAGAGGCGACGGAGAAGGTGACTGCAGGACGTTTGCGCCTGTTAAAGCGTGTTGCCGCTAACGATCCAGCGGACATGGAACCATTGCTCAAACACGAACGATTCTCTAGCTCGCTGGTGCATGCAGTCCGGCTCGGTGACCAATGTCTTGTCGAGTGGCTGGTCGAGCAGTATTTGCCGACGGGGAGAATCCGTCAGGCTGTGAACGAAGCGGCGAAAAGTGGACAACTCGGAATCCTGCAATGGCTCGTCAAGCAACACGCGTCGCGAATAATCTGGAGTGGCGATGAACTCTTGGACGCGGCAGCGCGGAACGACTCGGTGATGGCGCGTTGGTTGATTGAGCACTCAGGTCGGATTTACGGCTACAACGCGACTGATATGGGTCTATTTCTCCATTATATGGCGAAGTATGGAGATCTGGAGATGATCAAGTGGGCTCACGATCAGTGCCAAGCGCATGGCGTTCGTATCAGGACTGGTAGACTTGAGGAGGTGTTTTACTGGACTGGAGTGATCGGCCGAGATGATTTGATGGAGTATGTGAGTGAGGGGTTAGAATGTCCTGACTGGCGCAAATGCTTGGAAGGTGCGATCCATGGCGGGCACTTGGAGCTGGCCAAAAAGGTACAGGAACGGTACGGGGTTCATCACGTTAGTGCGAGATGCCTGGTTCGACCGGCATCATGTGGGAACAGCGAGCTAATTGAGTGGACGCTATCCAATTGCACGCTGGACGACGAGGATATGCTCGAGTTGGTGATCACCTCTGCGGCTGGCAGTGGTCACCTTGATATTGTGCAGTGTATTTGGAAGATATTCGGCATTCGTTGCTCGGTCAACGCCATAATCAGCGCTGCGAAGAACGGCCACCTTGAGGTGATCAAGTGGGTTCACGAGAATTCCAACGATCCGGGCTCGCATCACGCCATGGATGAAGCGGCCACATATGGTCACCTCGATGTTGTCAAATGGCTCCACGAAAATCGATCGGATGGCTGTTCGTACGCTGCTATGCGTGGAGCAGCGCAGCGCAATCACCTCGAGGTGGTCAAGTGGTTGCACCACACTCAACCCAAACATATATCGTCATATGGAGAGGGGCCCAGCTTGACATTGAATGCGATGGAAGGAGCAGCATGGTGGGGTCGTTTCGAAGTCGTCAAGTGGCTGCATTGCCACTCGCCCCATATCGGCAGCACTGCTGTGATGGACAGTGCAGCAGCAAATGGGGATCTTGAAATGGTCAAATGGCTGCATGAGAAACGGTATCAGTGCTCAAAGTATGCAATGGACAGGGTATCTCGTATCGGACACTTGGAGTTGATCAAGTGGCTCCATACGAATCGCAGGGAAGGTTGTTCATCCAGAGCATTCAACGAGGCTGCCATGCGTGGCCACAATCGGGTGTTCAGCTGGCTACTCCGTAGCAAGCCTGATCAGCTCGCACCGAATGGTGCTTTGCTGAAGGCGGCAGTTACGGGCGGCAGCTTCGAGATTCTGCTGTTCGTCAATCAGCTAGTCCGGGGACAGTTCAAACCGACGATTGATTTGTTTGACGAAGCTCGACTTGAGGGTCACTACGAGGTACTCGAGTGGCTCATGCGTGAGTATGCACGCGAAACGCCACAACTACAAGAATGGTTGCGAGACAAGTCGGATGATGACTTGTACATCGATGATATCATGAAACGCTATGGGTATTGCTAGCCTTTTCTCCTAGCGAGATCTTTATAGCTATTAAACGATGTTAAAGATGCCGAGTGGCGCTACGAACCTCATGGATCTCTAACATCAGCTAGTGCTGCAAGGGATCCTCAATCAAAGCGTCACCTATTGCCATGGCGTTACATCTTGTTATTACATCTACATGTTGTTGTGGAAGATGTTCCACCAGGCGCTGCGACTCGGGGACGCGAAGTCGCTCCCTAGTTGCCACAAGCTTCCTGGAGGTTCGACGACACTGACGTTTCCTTTGAGTCTCGACTTTCTTGGTTTCTTGCTGCGGCCATGGCGCAGACAACAAGGCTCCGCTACTATTTGCAGCAGCGACCCCAGTGGAATCGCGCTTGAACCACTCTGCTGGATGAACAAGAATTCTCCCACCTGTGATTGTCTTTTGTTCCGTGCTGTCGTGTCTGAACGCCGACGCTTGGATTTCTTGTCAGGTGAGGCCGTCTTCTTCATGCGTTATCACTCGCGGCGACAAAAGCCAAATGACGCTTGAAAAAGAAATCAGAACAACTCGTGGACTCGCGCTTTTGCTGTTATGTTGGAGCAAGTACTGCAGAGTGCAGTCAAGGTTGATTGGCTGAGTCCTAGTGATCGATGGAGGCACTTGCAAAAATGAAGCGAGAATATGAGGACAAGCAAGATGATGACTGCCAAATCAAGTGCACGAATGGCGTGTCGCTTCCACCAGGGATTATGGCGTTGGCGCGCGTCGTGAATCCCATCGGTGATTTCGCCATGTCACTCTGGGTGGCGCTGGCATTCGGGTTTTGGAAGTTGACATGGTGTGATGTACTTTGGGATGCGTCATGTTGAAGTTTCGTCAAACGCACCTAGAATTGTCTTGGTTGACCAGTTCAACGCCAAATAAATCAGCTTGACCATACGTTTTATGCAATGCCAAAATCGGCAATTTATATGGAAAATATCAGTTTAACAAGCATGAAGAGCTGGTTTTGGATCCTGCGAGTTCGGTGGAGGCGATGTCAGTCGCCATCTGATTTGCGAACGCTGGAATGGGAGGCCAGCGCGGCGATGGAAGCGGCGGCGACACTCGCATAGAAATGGCCGCGGGGCACAGCGGGCACGTGGTCCAGACCCGCAGTCAGCTCAGTCCATAGAGAGTGGCGGCAGTGACTGTCGAACGATCACAGACTGCTCCCGCAGACTTCGGTGGGAGTTGTCGAGCGAGAGAAGCCGTCGACTTGCTGTCCCACCTTGGATCGCCAAGCCGCTGGCCACGGCGGACTAATCACGTCTGCAACTTGCCGCCGACTCGAGCGCCGTCATCGTCAAGCCGGGCAAAGTGTAGGTGCGGGTGGCGAGAGGATGGACGGCGCGTGGAGAGGATTGGGCGGCGTCCGCCAGGGTGATGCGCGATGGAAGAACGACCCGAACCGCCACTTGACCGGCCACCGGATGGGTGTATCCAAAGAGATGGTGGTTCAACATCAACCTGCTTGCTCTGTGTTGCAGCGTACACCTGCCGTCGATCCCTCTCGCTCGTCGAACACCACACGTCGGAGCTGCAGGATCGATCATTTCTCAAGTTAGGTTCGCCTGTGCAAGACGCTCGAGACGGCGATGGAATCGCCCAACGACTACGAGAAAGTGTACGTTCAGAGCAGGCGATAGCTCTGCTCAGTGTTGATGGATCCCTGACCAGCTAGTCTCGATGTGAAACAGACCCGGCACGCCGGCGGCCGAGGGCAAGGACAGTTCGAGCACTCGCCGCGTGTGCGGCTGCTGCTCGCAGTTCGTGTTCGCGTGGTCGCTCATCATCGGCGGCCTGCTGGTCGCCATCATCGCGATTGTGTACGGCGCGGCACTGCCCAAGGTCATCGACACGCAGATTCGCGATGGCGTCGTGCTGTGCCAGGCGAGCGACTACGAGGAGGAGGCCTTCTTGGACGCCTACGGCGACTGCGACGACTGCGCGCCGTACTACTACGCGATGCACCTGTACAACGCCACGAACGCCGAGGCGTATCTGGCCGGCGGGGTCAAGCTGCAGCTGCAGGAGACTGGGCCGTACGTGTACCGGCGGCGCCAGATGCGGCTCGGCGTCGAGTTCGACCCGGAGGACACGACGCGCGTGTCGTACAAGCAGTACACGTACCACACGTTCGAGCCGGAGCTGAGCTGCGACGGCTGCCTCGACACGGACGAGTTCGTGTCCTTCGACGTCGGCTACCTGAACGTCATCGCGCTGGCGGGCGGTGAAGCAGGCTTCCTCACGCGGCTCGCGTACGGCTCGTACTCGCAGAACGCGTCTAGTGTCGCGCAGGACATCGCCGAGTCGGGCCAGCAGATGATGCGGTGGGTCAACGGTCTCAACTCGCTCGACCCGGCCGCCATGAAGAACGTGGTCGGCGAGGGCAACGTGCTCAAGTTCCTGACGACCGGTCCGGCCGCGATCGCCGACCTCGATCTGTCGGGCTTCGTCTACAACGGTCTGTTCGTCAAGCGCACGGCGAACCAGTGGGCTCTCGGGTACCCTAGCATGCTGGCTGGACTCGGACTTGGTAGCAACTTTGTGACGGCGTGTAACGTCACCGGAGGATACACGGAGCAGTGCGACAGCTGCGAGGGCGACGCCTGCCTCGACCTCTGGTACCAGTGCTACCAGTGCTCGCGCGGTGCGAGCGTCGTGGGCATCAACAACGTCACGTGCGGCATCATCGAGGACATTTACGCGGCCGAGTACGGCGCCGAAGAGGCCGCCACTTTCCGCGCCTCGACGTGCGACTTCTGCGACGCGTTCGGTCTCTGCGCCGCGCCACTGCCCGGCATCGCGGAGGACTCAGGGCTGGACTACTCGAAGTCGGCGCCGCCCGCGTCCGTGCTCAACACGTACACGCAGCTCACGGGCTGCGACGACGACACGAAGATCGGCGAGTACGAGGTCTACAACGGCTACTCGTCGATCGCGATCTGGGTCAACACGCTCACGGAGCGGCGCAACCCGACGCAGCAGGAGATCATCGACTTTGTCGAGGGCTACGGCAACTGCGCCAACCCGACGGCCAACCTCACGTGCAGCGTCGTGCAGGGCAACGACGCGACGGCGGTTCCGCCGGGCGGCGCCAACATCATGGGCTTCGCCGACGACGTGACGGTCTCGTCCTCCAACATGTACCTCGACTACGGCAAGCAGAACATCACGCTGTACTCGACGGGCGAAGACGTCAAGTTCAGCGGCATCACGATGCACCGCTTCGGACCGCCGAACGACCTGCTGAACGCGTCGAGCTGGAAGGACAAGGGCACGGGCTACCCCGTGGACGGCGTGCAGCCGATGGCGTTCACGGTCGGCTTCCTCGCGTACGTATCGTACCCGCTCTTCATCTACGGCAACAGCACACTGCTCGATGATATCGAGGTGACGATGTTCGACGGCGTCGTTGCCAGCTACGCGACGCTGTACGACGCGAGCGGCGCGCTCAAGGACGAGTACGCCGAGCAATACGTGACCTACATCAACGTCGAGGCAGGTACAGGGAAGACGATGGTCGCGCACAAGCGACTCATGGCGTCCTACGCGCTCTCCAGGTCGGTCGCGAACGAGTCGCTCCCCATCTCGGACGTGCTCTGGCCCGACCTCGAACCCGAGATCATCTTCCCGGCGTACTACGGCGAGGAATACGCCGAGCTCACGAGCAAGCAGAGCGACTACTACCACCTCGTCGCGCGGCTACTGGCGTCGCTGCTCCCCGTGCTCATCGTCGGCGCCGTACTCGGCCTCGCGCTGCTCGCCTGGGGAGTCGTCTACCGCCGCCGCCACGTCTCGCTCGCCGTCGACAAGAGTCCCGCTGGCGCCGCCATCTGAGTTGAAGCGAGTGTGCACGTGCATTGACAATTCGAGGTCTGGTTGAATATGAAGCGGTTGATGCTGGACAATGAATAGTTCAAACCTAGACGCTTCACGAGCGACTGAGCTGCGAGGCATCGGAATGGGACACACAGTCGCGTCCACCAAGCGCAAGGTCGGGCATCGTCAACGGCACCCACCATGTTGAAGCTGGATTACCAATTATGGCAGTCTTCACAGTAATAGACCAGCAGCTTTTGATTTGTCGCGTGTCACTTCACTCGTTCTTTCGCAAAGTATCCAGCGAGCAATCGAGATCACCGATGTCGTCAACGCTGCTGGTGTCGCGCAGCAAGCGCTTCTTTTACGGCGCCGCGGCCGCAGGTACCCTTCGCCTATGTAAGCCCTTGCCTCCCTGGTGGTCGTGCTCACCTTCGCTACGCCACTGCAGTCACTGGCGCGTACCGCGGCGCGACCGAGTCGGAGCTTCGCAATGTGTTTTGGCGGTGAGTGTTTCATCGCCGAGGCGATATGGCAGCGGGTGTTATTGGTAACACTGATCGTTTTGTATGACGCCGCAGGAGCATGAAGCACCTGTTGGTCGCGTCGCTCGTGCTCATCGCCGTGCTGTTCGTGGTACTCAAGCCGGTGGAGCTGCTGCTATCGCTTGTGCTGTCGCGAGAGACGATCGAGACGACCGTGCAGGCTTTCCGCTACACGGCCAACGCCAGCATCCCGCTGCTGCTCGTGGGCTTCTGCCGCTACTTCAATGTCAAAATCTTCGAGAACGCCTTCTTTGCGGGCGTTGCGTCTCGAGACCCGACACTCGCCAAGCGCATTCGCGAGGTATCAACACCCTGACAAGATGAGGGTGGTGAGCAGGCAAGGTGCTAACAGCGACCACTGTTCGCTGTCTGATCAGAAAAAGGCAATCTACTGGGATATGGAGTACGTCAAGCACCTGGGGATGTACGTGGTCCGCCAGCTGGGCTTTGGGCTGGTTGGGCTGCTGGCGGCGCCGCTGCTCGGCGTGCTGATCCCCGTCTTCCAGTTCGGCTACCGGTGAGCTACACGACCCGATCAATTTTCCACATCGAACGAGCATATCTAACTGTCGTGTACCTAGCATCCGTCACATGGAGAAGGTTTTCTGGGTTCCCGTGTTCGTGGCCTTCTGCTTTCCCGCATCGCGAGTGATCGCGCTAGACGTCGTGCACCTCTGGATGGACTCGCGCGCCATCATCCGAGAGCTGTTCGACCCCATCATCGCGCGACTCAAATCGGTCCGCAAGGAAGCTGGCGCGAATGGAGCCGATGTCTCGACCTTCAACGACCTGCGTACAGACATGGAGATATCGGGCGACGAGTACGACGCGCGCAAGCTGAACCGCGAGTGGCACGAGGGCCGCAGCGACGCCGCGCGACTGGGCTTCGCCGCCGTGTTTGGCTATCTGCTGCGCATCAGCATCCTCGGGCCGTTCGCCTGGTTCCTCGCGTTCGTGTCGGCTGGTATTTTCGCGCCAGAGCTCGTCGACTTGCAGGCGTTCGGCGGAGTGGCCAGCACGAGCAACAAGGTCAAGGAAGGGTAATCGTGCTGCAGATGGGAATGGCGAAGCTGAACTGTTGCGTCTATTTGGCTTTGTACCACGAGGTGTCGCACTTGGCGTCGACCTCGAGCGCAACCGAGAGCGGCCTCTCGAACGGGTGCTCCATCAGGTTGCGGACGAGCTGCATAGCTTCGTCTGCTGACTCCTCGGGACCTTCAACGATGACTTCGTCGTGGATCTGACTGACCATCTCCCAACCGAGCTCGCGGAGCCTCGGGTTCTGGTGAATGCGGATCATGGCCTGCATGACGACGTCCGCGGCCGCGCCTTGGATCGGCGTGTTGATGGCGGCGCGTTCGGCGTGGGCCTTGGCCTTCTTGGCGGCGATCGCGTTGGATGCTAGCATGGCGTCGGGAAGCCGGCGGTACCGACCCATGAGCGTGCGCGTGTACCCGAACAGCCGCGCGGTTTGTACGGCCTGCTCCTGCCACGCGCGCACCTCTTGTCGGTCGGCGTACCACTTGTCGAGCGTATCTGCTGCCTCCTTGCGCGTCACGCCAAAGTCCTTGCTCAGTCCATACGGAGTCTTGCCGTAAGCGATCGAGAAGTTGAGGATCTTGGCGTTCTTACGCTCCTTGCCAAACTTGTCCTTGAGCAACGGGGCTGGCGGGGGCTTACCCGACGAAGAATCCCATTCGAGCAGCGCCTCGCCGCGATCGACTGCCTGCGCCACGTAGTCGTACATGCCCATGGCCGTCCGGGAGTGGAAATCACCGCCGGCCTTGAACGCCTCGATCATAGCCTTGCATTGCGTCACGTGGGCGAGCAACCGAAGCTCCAGCTGCGAGTAGTCAGCCACGATGAGCTTCTTGCCGGGCGGCGCCGTGAACGCGTCGCGGATGCGGTACCGGTCCTTGTCGAGCGCTGGCTGGTTCTGAAGATTCGGCTTGCGCGACGACAGCCGACCAGTATCCGTGTTCAGGTTGAGCGAACAGTGCACGCGACTCTTGTCGTCCGAGAGCTCCTGCAGCGGCAAGATGAAGTTGTTGAGCATCGTGTTGATGCTGCTGATGTCGTAGAGCGCCTTGAGGGCCACGCAGGCTGCGGCACCCTCCTCCTTGTCCTTGAAGTGATCGTACGCTCGCCCGTACCGCGGTGGGTCAGCGTCCGGGTCGCCTGCCAGTTCCTTCAGCACGTCAGCGCTGGCTGCAGGCAATCCACTCGCTGTAAAGTGGGTTGGCGGGATGCCGAGACCGCGGATCGTGATGTTACGCTTCTTCAACGCGCGCTGCTTTCCCGGCTCGATGATCTCCTCTATGTTCTCGACCTCGAACGTCCGCTCCGCAGGCAACACCTCCTTGGGCGGGTTCTTCTTGTCATCAACATATGGCGCGAACAGCAGCTGCTGCTTCTGGGCCGCGCTGTACACGTTGATGCGGGCGGAATCGTCACAGTACCGCGCTGCCCACTCGAGTACGACTTGCTCAAGCCTCTCACGGTCTTCGAGTGCCTGATGCTCAACCGTCTTGAGGTATGGCACGTCCACATGCATTCCCTTGCGCTCAATGTCGGTCAGACACTCGCCGAACGGGACGATGTACTGGTTGTAGAAGTCCAGCATTGATCCGCCGGGCTGTGGATGGCCGTCACTGTCAAGCTCAGTGTCGTACCAGAGCGTCTGGCTGAGCTTGTGGCTCAGCACACGATGCAGGAACCATGTGCTCTCGGCGTCGTATGCGCTGTAGCGGATCCACCGGTGTCGAAACTCGGAGAATCGCTGGAGCTCCTCGACGGACGGCATGATCCGCTCCTTCCCAGGCGACCCGTCCTTCTTGAGTTTGGGAATGCCAAACAGCTCCTTCATGGGTTTCTTGCGCTGACCAAGCAAGTCAGCACTCAGCGCCTCGAGCGAGTAGCCGCCGTTCTGGAAGCGCGCAGTGTTCCACAGCCGCGCCATGTGCATCGTGTCGCCGCCGAGACCCTGAACATTGATGCCGTGGTTGAACAGCACGTGTCTGTCGAAGCTGTAGTTGTGCCAGACCTTCTTGATCTGCTGGCTCTCGAGGAACTCACTAGACAAGCAGCGACAGTCAATAATCAGCTGCCCATCCTAATGCTGTGTCCAGGAATCGATCTCTTCGCACCGAAAATACTCGAGCGTGCCCTCGGCCGAGTCCAGGTTGTCGACCCACACGTACGGCCCGTTGCCAAAGTCCACATCAGGACCGCTGTAGATCGACAGACATGTCACCTGCAGTATTTCACGTTTAGTTGGCAGTCCAATCATCCAAATCGTCCGACACACTTGAGCCGTACCTTGCCATTCCCGACAGGACCCACCGCCTTGATGTCTATCTGGGCGACCTCCGTGTCGCATGCGTGGAAGTGGTTCGGCCCGAGCGCCTTGAGCGTCGCCAGCACGCGCTCGGCGCTCGCGCGATCCTGCACGAGGTTGACCGGCCGCGATTCATCGTCTGCGGCCGTGAGTCCCTCGAGCAGATGCGCCTCGATCTCGTCCGATGTCACGTACTTGAGCTTGGGCCGAGCCACAGCCGACAGTGGTCTAAAAGGCACCGCCGCCGACCGATGAAATAGCACGGGCTGCTGTCCGCCGAGCGCTGCAGCAACGCGGCGACTTCGAGCCACACATCGCAGCATGGTTGACCTCAGCCAGATATCGGAGCTGCATTTTGCCGAAAAGCAAAATCGATCAACTGGTATGATACCGGTAAAAGGGACGATACTATCATACCGGTAAATGTGCTGGGTCTGGAACTGCACCGACAACATGCCACCTCACCTCGCAGACCGCCAAGGCACAAGTCAGATCGCAAGTTGACTGGGAGAGAAGCGGGAAAAGATGCTCAACTGGCTAGCGAACGCGGACGGGAACGTGTATCTGGGAGCGGGCGTGGCGGTGGCCGTGCTGCTGGTGGTGCGCTACGTGAACGCGCGCGCCGAGGCGTCGCAGCAGCGCGCGTACGAGGCGGCCAAGGCGCGGCAGGCGGCGGCCAAGGCGGAGCGCGAGAAGCCCGTGGAGCGGCGCTTCTACACGCTCGAGGAGCTGCGCGCGTTCACGGGCGAGGGAGACAAGCCCATCTACATTGGCGTGCTGGACGAGGTGTACGACGTGAGCAAGAAGCGCGACTTTTACGGTCCCGGAGAGGGCTACCACCTGTTTGCAGGACGCGAGGCGTCTCGCGCGCTCGCCAAGATGTCGTTCGAGAAGGAGGACCTGGACAGCGACGACCTGTCGGACCTCGGGTTCATGGACCAGGAGACGCTGCAGGACTGGGTCATGAAGTTCTCGGTCTACAACGGCTACCCGAACGTCGGCCGCGTGCTGCGCAAGCGCGATCTGACGCTGGAGGAGCTCCGCCAGTACAACGGCGTCGACAACCCGCGCAAGACGTGCTACGTGGCCGTAAACGGCAACATCTACGACGTGTCGCTGGATGGTATGTCCCACTACGGACCTGAGGGCGGCTACAAGCAGTTCGCCGGCCGCGACTGCTCCCGCGCGCTCGCGCGCATGTCGCTCACGGACCGCGACCTGGACAACACGTCGCTGGACGACCTGACGGACGCGCAGAAGGAGACACTCGGCAAGTGGGAGGCCAAGTTCGAGGAGAAGTACCCGGTCGTGGGCAAGCTCATCAAGTAAACTCGGCGGTGTGCCAATGACGCAGGCGGCACCCCAACGATACGACGAGCATCCAGCTGATTGGCAGTCAAGGACAATTTGATGGAGGCAGTCGGTGGCAGTTTGAATGGCATTCGATTCTATTTGCAGTTAGTGACAGCCCCACTATGTTTAGCTGCCGACGACTAGCGGCGAATCGTCAAGCGGACGCGTCGCTGGCAGCTCGAATTGGCGGCGGTATCTCCTTCGCTTCAGCGCACCATGGGGAACGCCAATGGCACTGTGCCGTCAGGACCAAATTCGCTCTCATCGCTCTCGAGTGGGAAGAAGGGCAGCGTGTCAAAACCGCCATTGCGGCCGACGCTGACGCCTCTCGAGCTCGCGGAGTTCACCGGACGCAACGGCAAGCCGATCTACATCTCGCTGAGGAGTGAGATCTACGATGTGAGCTCTTCGCAGGACTTCTACGGACCAGGAGGATGTCACGCCGCGTTTGCTGGACGCGACATATCGCGCGCGGTGGCACTGGACAAGCCGGAAGACGTCGGCGAGCTGGAGCGCTTGGACCTGTCAGACTTGTCGGATGCCGACGACCAGCGCTTGAAAGAGTGGGAAGACAAGTTCAGGGACGACCACAAGTACCCGAGCATCGGTCGGCTGCTGATCAAGGACAACCGCCTGACCCGCGAGCAGCTCGTCAAGTTCAACGGCGAAGACAACCCGCGTCGCGCGGTGTATGTGGCGGTCGTCGGCGTCGTGTACGACGTCACGGCCAACGGCTTCGAGCACTACGGGCTGGACGGCACGTACGCCATGTTCGCGGGCCACGACGCGAGTCGCGCGCTCGCCACCATGTCGCTCGACCCCGAGTGCCTCGAGGACTCGTCGATCGAGGACCTGACGCCAGAGCAGCGCGGCGCGCTCAACGACTGGGTCACGCGCTTCCAGCAAAAGTACGCGGTCGTCGGCAAGCTCCAGGTGTAGCATCATTGCGTAGGTGTGCAGGAAATGTGCACGCTTCAACTTGGAATGGCTACAAAACCCAATCTTGTGCGACCCAAATTTACGGCAGTAAATCATCGATCCGCTAAAGTACGAAGATGTGGCAGGTGGTCCGTTCCGCGGAAAGAACTCACGTTGAAGAAGGCAGGAACGCGGCGACTGAAGGCGGGGCGTTGCCGCAAGGGTGCGTGGATACCAAGCGAACCACGCTGTTGCTCACTCGCGTATCGTCAAGAAGAGCGTCCAACGAACGGAATCCGTGATTCTCGTGCCTCGACGACGCCTGGTTCTCGCTGCGTGAAGTACAATGGGCAACAAGTCGAGCCGCGAGGCGTCCGGAGGGGAGAAGGCGCTTGCGGCGGCCTTTTCGCGCCGCACCGCACTGACATCTGATTTATTTACCTTATCCTCGGCCGCCCATCATGGCGTGCCCAGCAACACGAAGACCATGGCGTTTTGTGGGCTGCAAGGCTTGCTCGCGGTCGGGACTGCGAGCGGAACGATCAAGTTGTATGGCAAAGACGGACTCGAAGTGCTGCTCGAGGCGCCGAGGGCTCAGTCGCACTTGACAGTCGGCGTTACGCACATGAAGTTCTCTGGCCACCAGCGACTGATCGTCACGTACTCGGACAGCTCTATCCGCATCTTTGATCTCTCAGCGTCGGCCGGCAACTCACTGGTCGGGGAAGTGCCTGCCAATTGGACCACGTACTTCATCACATGCATTGAGACCATCCAGCACGCCAATTACCCGTATTTCTTCGTTGCGACAGACGACGGTCTTGTTCATGTACGTAGTTAGCAACGTTGGGGGGAGTGAAAGGTCTTGCAGCGATCTCACCTGACACTTGTGCTGGACAGGTTGTTCATGAAGAGACCGCCAGGGTCAGCACGTATGTTGTCTCGCCCAGCGATGTTGCCGAGTCGGCTGAAAACTCGAACAGCCAGCCGGGCGTCTGTGTGTCGGCGCTTGCTGTGCATCCTCGAGATGCCAACCAAGTTCTGATTGGCTACGAGGAGAGCGCTGAGGTTTTCCTCTGGGACTTTACTAAGAAGAAGGTGATTCGCGAGTACACATTGTCAAAGCGAAGCAAGACGCCAACCTCGTCGTCGCGAACCGACGAGGAGGGAAAGGCGCTGTGCAATTCGGTGCAATCGCTGTCGTGGCACTCGAGCGGGAAGCGGTTTGTCGCTGGCTTCAAGTTTGGCGGTTTTGCAGTGTTCCGGATCGACAAGGGCAGTGGATACTACCACAACCTTTCTACTGGAGCCACCGATGACGAAAATGAGTCTCTCTTGCCAATTCGCCATCTGCAGTGGATCTCCCCGCCGCCTCATTCGCGGTACGCACACTATGCGGGGGCGATCGCGTTCACTGGCGGGCGAGCAGCAGCACTGAGAAGCCTGCTGACCATAGTTTATCCGCGGAATGGAGCCGATTCGGATGATGCGATGGTGGATTTGTTCAAGTCGGAAGAACTTGCGTGGGAGGTCACGTCTGTGGAGTCGTTCAACTATGCCGAGATCGCCTCGTTCACTGTTGCTCAGGACCAAGTGGACTACAGCTCCAAGATCGCTCCGCTTTCGGCGATTCTGCTGTCGGGCAACCCTTTGGATGGGTGTTTGCCGTCTGTCAGCGTTCAGTCCCTGCCGTGCTTTATCAAGTTCCGATCGAACGACCAAGAGGAGTGGGAGTGGCAGCCGCATCACCTGGTTCCTGCAATGGCCATCCCGCCGTTGTTGCAGTTTAGTCCGCTGAAAACGTTCAGCCTGATTAACGTGGAACACGCGGATGGGTCTGTGGAAGAGGATTTGCTGTCAGCGTGGGAACAAAACGAATCAAAGCATCCATCGCTTCGCGGGCTGCAGGACAGTGATGATGTTGAATGGCCAATTAACGGCGGGGTTGTCGCTGAGCCGTTGTTGAAGGGGTATATTGGCGCAGGCGGCGTTATCGAGAATGACAAAGCCACCATTTTCCAAAATGGGACGATTATGCTGACAGGTCATGAAGATGGACACGTGCTGTTCTGGGAGATGATTCCATCGGGCGATCGATCCAGCAAAGGCACAATCCATTTGATTCATTCCGTTGAAGCATCAAGCTTGACAACACAAGAGTCAGCAATCCCCAACGAAGTGAGTTCAGTTGCTTTCTGTCATGCTTCTCGCACGCTTGTGGTGGGGTATGGTTCCGGTGAGCTTGGTGTTTTCAAGTTTGGTCGCGTAAGTGCACGCGATGCTCCGTCGCCGGGTGATGACGCTGATGACAGCTCTCAATCGGCAAGTGCATTGCCTCAAAAAGACACCGAAGGAGAACGCACACCTTCATCGAGTCACCTTGGGTTCCATCTCGTATTTTATTCTGGACATCACAGCCATCCAGTCACCAAGATAGCTTTCTCGTCTACATACGAATACGTTGCAGTTGCAGATGCGTCAGGCGTGGTGTCGATTGTAAACATTGGGGCGAAGAGCTTTACGGTGTTGGATGCCGAACAGGCCGCAGTGTTGTCCGAGGACGCATCGAATAGCGTCGATTCGTTGCTGTTGAGCGAACTTGTCCAGGTTACAGACATCCCAATGGCATCATCGCCTCCAGATAGCGCCACCGAATCAAAGCGGTCTCCTGGGAAACGACGAACTTCTCGCGGCGAGAATAGCATTGATGGCGCCAGTTTGATTCAGCATCGCGAGTTGATCCCTGTGCTCTTTGTTGGTCGCGGGTCCGGCAAGTTGGAGATGTTCCATGTCCAATCAGCCGTCAAGATCGGCGAAACGCTTATCGACTCGCACAGATCAACGAGCCTGTCGTCAGTGATAATGGTTGATTTGGCTGGAAAGCGTGTTGAAATTGCTGGCCGTGACTATGTTGACGAAGCGGACAAGGAACAGACTCAGCCGTCAACTGATGATCGTGCGACTGGAGAAGAAAAGATCTACGAGGCCGAACTCAGCATCGAAGCAGCGAACACCAAGCAACTTTTCTCGGAAGCAATCGCTGAGCAGCAGCAAACATCCTCAGACGGAGTAGTCGTTGAGATGAAGGACGTCGAACCAGCTGTTGCAGACGAAGTCCTGAACGATACGAGTGCGCTGTGGCCACGATCGAACATCATCGAAGTTTCGGTTCCAGCCGGTTCGCTGGGCTTACATCTTTACATCGACATCGATCAGCATGGCGTCGTCCAAGGGGTCGTCGAAGACAACGAAAATGCTGCGATATTGGTGTCGGCTGGAGTTGAGATTGGCCACGTGCTGACGTCCATCAATGGACTAGATGTGACCGCCTACAACCGCAAGCTGATCTGCCGAGTACTGGAGAAGCTGCGCGACCAAGAGAAAGTGATCACGTTCGCGAAGGGGTTCCGCCATCCGATAATCGACTCGATCGGCAACGACGAGCCAAAGAAGCCCAGCAATAACGCCGAGCAACCGCGGCTCTTGGTCTGCACGTGCGGAAGAATGATTCATTTGATTCCGGCTTCTTTACCGCGCGCGTCCGAGATTGCGCTTGGAACGAAGGAGATAATGGCACAGCCTCTGGCGAGTGTAGAGCTTCGATCCCCAGCTTTGGTCACGTCAATCGTCCGCGTTCCGGTCGAGGGACATATCGAAAACTGCCTCGCTGTCGCGGACCAGAGTAACCGCCTGTACATTATCTCACTGCTGTCCCTCGAGATTGTTTGGGAGGTCGATGGTAATGCCAAGCTCGGCAACACACTGGTGGACGGGCTCCAATGCGACTTTACATATGGTGGAGAGCTGGTAGTCGCGAACGAGTTTGGCGAGATCGAGCGCTTCTCCCTCTTGGCTGAGCACACGGCGTTGGAGGCCTCTATGCTGGAGCGGAAATGCATCAAGACTGCTCTGCACATCCCTGAACGCGCGTATCCGTTCGAGAAGACAGCGTCGGAGAGTCCCAAGAAGAAGGGCGGCATCGCCGACGCCGGTAAAATGTTCAAGAAACTCGTCATGAGTGTGAAGCAGGATACCGACTTGAAGAAAGTGTTCCAATTCGCTACTGCGGAGGACGAGCGGCAGCAGTTGTTTGGCGATCGAGCTGCGGCGAATGCAGCGCAGGCAGGCGCGGCAGAGGATGCTACAGGAACAGCCAAGGTTTCTCAGGGGATGAACGCGACCAAGGACGCGCTCATGCAAGCTCATCAGGTTGGTCATTCGAGTTGCTGCGTTGTCGCTTGCGAGTTGATCATGCCATTGATACTGACCACAATGTGTGTGTGTTAAACAGCATCTGGCGGAGCGCGGGGACAAGTTGAACGACCTGGCGCTCAAGACGGAGCAGATGAAGCAGACATCGCAGGACTTCTACTCGACGATGAAGGCGTTCAACGAGAAGAATGCCAACAAGAAGTGGTACGAGTTCTAGACTGCCACCCGCTTCGGTCGAGCGTTTCAGCTGCGTGTCAGATATCCCTCGTTGCCGAGGAGATCAAGGGGTTCTCCATTGTCAATGTGTACTCTTTGACTCGCCTTCGTAGTAGATCCGGAGCAGCGTGAGGCCGTGTGCTGGCGCGCCTTGACCCGCCTTGGCGCGGCTCTTGGACTCAAGGATCATCGGGATGGCCGTCGGCTCGATCTTCCCGAGCCCGACGTCAACGAGCGTGCCCACGAGGTTGCGCACCATCTTGTACAGGAACCGGTCGCCTCGAAACAGGATGCGGATGCGCACCGACCTGTCGGCAGCGTCAGCAGGCTCGTCGCTCTCCTCCTCTTCGTCGTCCGGCGCCACGTCGATCTCGATCGAGCTCAGCGCGCAAATAGCTCCCTTGCCGTCGTCCATCGGCGCAGTGCTTCCCGCAAACGACGAAAAGTCCTTGGCCACCGGTGCGGCAGTCAGCAACGCGGCCGCTTCTCTCATCTTGGCCGTGTCGAGCGGCTTGCGGATGTACCAGACGCGGTCGCGGCCGAGCACCGGTCGCAGCCCACCATTCACAATCGAGTACGCGTACAGCTTGCCCGTCGAGCCTGCGCGCGGGTCGAACTCGTCCGCGCACTCCTCGATACTTCGACACAGCACGTCGTCGGGCAGCCGGCTGTTGAGCGCGTCGCGCAGTGAGCTGGCAGTGACCGAGCACTTGCTGGAGAAGGACACGACTTGGCCGCGCGCGTGGACGCCGCGGTCCGTCCGCGAGGCCGCGCGCACACGGATCTGCTCGCCGGTCGTGCGTCTCAGCGCGTCCTCCAGCACTTGCTGCACCGTCCGCGTCGAGGCCGCAGCAGTCGGCGCGGCAGTCGCCGAGTCCTGCGTCTGGAAGCCGTGGAACGCGGCGCCGTCGTACGAAACCACGCCGCGGAGGAGCCGATCACGGTCGCCCAGCGGCAGGAACGCGCTCGGCGGCATGCGCAGCCGCTTGTTGCCCCCATTCTGAGCGGCGTCCGCGGCCATCGCCGCCTTGTGGCGCCGCTTGCGCTCGCTGCGTGACAAGCCTTGGTCCGCCATTATTGTGTGGAGCTGGTCGCTTGCCAATCAGGGTTTCAGCCAATGGTAGCGCTCTTCCATCGTAATCCACCACATATGATTGGTCAAAAGCTCGATATTCGTCAATTTCGCCACATTGCATGAGCTCACCAGGATCGCTCAGATCTGGCATCATGGCTTCCTCCGATGCTCGCTTCAGGCGCTCTCGTGGGTTGTTCCCTTGACAATCAGATGGCCGACGATGATTAGTCGCTATGGTGAAAGTTGAGCACTGACTCCCGGCCGCCGAGCTTGCACAAAGGCATGGGTCAGTGATGGCACAGGTGGAATGTCACTGGCAGCGACGATCTCAATATGGTGTCTGCCTTCGTCGGGGTGACAGTGACTCCAGACCACGCGACGGCGACCCGAATATTCTCTCAAACCCGACAGCGACCGTTATGACTGATGAGGGCTCGGATGAGAATATATTTAGGACCGGACTGTGACCGGCAGCATTGGGTAATGCGTGCGATGCGGGCTTGAAGTGGCTGGGATATCTTGAGCACCACCTTCCAATGGATCCTCCCGAGCCAGAAGCGCCGCTCGCGGACAATCGTGGCGCCGACAATGGACAGAGTGGTGGCCAACGTCCGTATCCATTGCCGACAGCGCAGCTGCCAGTCAGAGCAACCAGGAAGAAGAGTCAGGTACCAGAGGCTGCGGCGCGGTCGTTCCCGACCCCGTTCAAATGCAGCGGCGACTTTTGCGGGTTTGTGTTGCAGCCGAACGTCGCCAACAGCAGCGCAAGCGTTGGAGCAGGCCGAAAGGCAGCGGTGCCGACGGCCGCAGCGGTGCAGCTCCTCTTCACCGCGGACGAGCTGCAAGCTCTTGGCGCTGACAATGCGACGCGGCTGCTGGGCTCGGCTCAGATCGTCAAGAAGTCAATTGACGCCATCGACTCGAGCGTCAGCGACTCTGACGGAAGCTTACGCGTGCTCACATACAAGTCGATTGCGCTGGCGAAAGGCAACAAGGAGCATCTGGTGGCTGGGATCGCTGCGCTGGACCCGAGGCAGAGGTATCTCGACGAATCGATCGCCGAGATCGACAGTTCGAACAGCACGGGACAGCGCAAGCGCAAGAAGTCGCATCTCCTCGACAGTACGGCAGCGCAGCAGTTCCGAGAAGGGTCTCGCGCGAGGATCTTTGGGGAGCTCGACGGTGTCGCCAACTACTACCGCCAGGTGCGTGTGTGTCACGAGTGCTACGCCATCTACTCGCTGCTCGACACGGCACGCGAGATGACTGCCACCCGCGCTGAAGGTGGGGCAGATGTCGCGAAGCGGAGGCAACAACAACATCACCGCCGATCGATGGATGAGCAATGGGACGCGCAGGTGGAGAAACAAGTCGCCGAGAAAGAAAAGCTGTACCTCCGGCAGTCACACAAACATGATAGCCCAAAGCCAGCCGCTCCAGTTGACCAAGGTAGCCTGCAATCTCCCATCACGGCGGTCGACAAAGGCAACGACGCGACTCGAAGCCTCACTGTAAGCGAGATCGCGTCATCACTACCAGCATTACCTTCTCCGAAGGCAGACAGCGCGACAGATGAGCATGCCAGGATGAACAGACAGGCCAACGGCACTGTCAGTATGCCTCTGTTACCATCAGCCGACAGCACTGCACGTGTATCAAGCAGTACGCCACCGTCGGTCGAGACTGCTTCCCCGTTCCGAGCCAACATTCGCCAATCACCGAGACATCTTTCGAAATCCACATCACCGACCCATAAACGACTGGAGAACCACGACAAACTCGTCAATGTGGAAAAGTACTTGCGCGGAGAGAGCAAGCAGATCGTCGATCCTGACCTACGAGTTGGTCGACTGTTTCGAGATTCTGCGTCCTCTGATCCATTTGGCGCCAAGGAGTCAGTACGAGCGAAGACTCCCAACCGATTATCCGGCCGTGGCGCGAAGAACCAAAGTGCTCGTGTACTGCTTGTTTGCTCTGATACGGAGACGTCGAATGCTCTTCATGACGGCTTGGACCAACTGGCAGCTGTGGAGTGGGAAATTGCATGCTCTTTGGATGCAGTGCACGCACTGCGAACAGCACAGGAGTCCTTTTTCGAGGTTATCCTGCTGGAGTGTGAGCTAGCAGGTAGTATGAGCGGCCTCGAGTTTGCCAAGGTGCTGCGTCAGTCTCAGATCCAGCGCAACGTGACGAAGAAGGTCGCGATGAGGACCTCGGCCATCATTTGTGTGACTTCCAAGGTATCCCGCGAGGATCTCAAGTTGTACAAAGACAGCGGGATGGATGGATGCATCGGCAAGCCCGTCAACGTTGCCTCACTGCATCGTACAGTGCAAGCAGCTCTCGCGACATTTGCTTCGTCAGGTCCTGCGATGCCGACGGGCAACAATGCCGTGGATGCGGCGACCGAAGCAATCGCTCGAGCAAAGTTGGAACACCAGGAACGCCGTCGACGGCGTCGAAAGCGGCTCGAGATGGCGGACTCGCTTGCCATGCCTGGCCTGGCCGATTTGAACGCCAAAGAAGATTACGTGGCCGGCGTGTTCCAAATGGATGCGGCAACTGCGATCCCGTACTGTGTGCTCGGCAATCCACAGCTGCAGAATCACCCGCGCGCAGCTAACACGTTTTTCAACCTCGTCGTCATCCACGACCTGTTTGACACGTGGGAAAGACTGCAGATTCTGCTTCAGCCGATCATATCCAAGTACAATGGCGCCGTCCAAGTGCTGGTGTGGAACTACCCAGGACAAGCTTACACATCATGGCGTCCCGGCACCGTGCTCAACAACTCGTATCACGTCCAATGCTTCCATGCGCTCCTCTGCCACGTTGGGTCACAAGGCGAGCGATTGCTTCGTGATGCACCTTACTTTCTCCTTGGCATTGGCAACGGCGGGAACATCGCCACGGCGTTCTGCAGCCACTCTCCGCCTCTCGACGCTAATACGCGGGCTCTCGTCGTCGTCAATTCGTTCACTCACATCGATGCTCAACTCGCGCAATTCCACCACGACTGTCTCAAGGTGTTTGCGTGCACGCCTGATTCACGGCCAGACCTGCCCGTGTACTTCCATACACGGTTCCTCTTCTCTTCGGCTTACTTGGCTCGCGTTTCGACTCCGCTGGCGCTGAATCTGTACACTGCCGTCATGAACCCCATCAGTCTGGAAGGTAGGAAGGGACTTTGCAGCGGCGCTCTGGCTCACAAGGATCTGCGCAGCGAGTTGACGAACCTCCGCGTCCCGATTTTGAACGTGTGCTCTGCCGACAACGCGCTTGTCAACGCTGGCGACCAGGCACACAACCTTTTGTCGACTTGCGGCCTCACTGTCGTGAGCTCGATTGGTCAAGTGCTGCGCCATCAGCTTGATAGGAGGGGAAAGCGAAGACACTCGTGCATTCTCTGGTTCCCTGGCGGCCACGAGGTTCTGCAAGAGTGCAAGCAGGACGTGCTGCTCCTGATCGAGCAGCTCGTGACTGGCTTCCACGAAGTGAATGACGTTCCGCACGGGAAAACGGCGAACGCGCTGACCAATTCAAGTGGTGGTGTTACAAGTTCGAACACAACAACGGTTGGAAAGAATGGCGGGGCGACAACTGTAGCGACAGCTAAATCGACACCGTCTCCAGAACGAAACAAACGCAATCATGCCGACCAGGGCAAATTTGAAGACGCGTTTATCGATCGCGTGCTAACGAGCGTCAACCAATCTGTGAACCAAAATCTCGCTTCTTCTGTGCCGACTGGCGGTGTTGCGTCCAGACTGTCCTTGTCACGAGATGGGCAAGCTCGTCCTGAATCAAGAGAACACTCGAAGTGGATTGAACACCAGCAGCAGGTTGTTGAGAACACCAGAAACAAAGCGAATGCTGCGATTCTCAATTCTGAAGTGTCCGTCACAAGGAAATCGGTCGTCGACAATGGCGGCGGTGGCCGTGTGAGCCCATCGAAGATGGCGTCGTGGGATCCGACCACACCTGCGTTTGAGCGACTAAGCTCGAACATCATCTACAAGATCGGACAGGGAAGCAAGATCTATCCGGACAAGGTGACGCAGGAGAAGCTCCCTGAGGTCAAGGAGTACATGGGCTGGCGCGTGCGTCGCAACCAAAAGCGGCTGCAGCGTATGGAGCAGATGGCGTCCGTGATCCAGCGCGCGTTCCGCGCCTTCTACGCACGGATGCTGCTGGTCCGCATCAAACGCGAGCGTTGCGCGATGCATTTGCAGCGCCTGTGGCGCGCGAAACTCGCTCGGAAGAAGTACAAGGGGCTGAAGAAGGAGGACTGGGCCATCCGTCTCATCCAGCGCCACTGGCGCGGCAAGATGGGCCGCGATTCCTATCGCGATCGTATCCAAAAGTACCTGGCAGCAGTGGACATTCAGCGCATTACCCGCGGCTGGCTAGCGTGTCGCAAGGTTGAGCGTATTCGCCAGCGGCGTATCGATGCCGTGACAGAAATCCAGCGTGCCATCCGCCAGTATCTAGCCAAGCGACGCATGTTCGCAATAAGAAGGCGGAAGAACGCCGTGATCACGATCCAGCGCATATACCGAGGCCACATTGGACGCCGGAGGTTCGCTCACGAGCGGGACAAGTTTCTCTTCTCCAAGACTCAGTCGCAGGGCATCACCTTCGGCAAGCAGATGTTGATGGAGTACAAACTGTTCGGCACCAAGCTGCAGAGCGAAGTGGCACTGCTCGTCAACGAGAAAGAAGCGGTCGAACGCGAGGCCGAAGTGGTGGTGAAGGAGATTTGCGAGTTCGACGAGGGCATCCGCCTGTTGGAGGTGGAAATGCACTCGCTGAGTCAAGTCGAGACCGAGAGTTTGGGCAAAAACCTGGACGAAAAGGGCAAATGGCAGCTCCGAGAGCAAAAGATGCGGCTGGACCGAGAGTTCACGCAGATGCTGGCGCAGATCGCGCAACGGCGCGAGAAACTGAGCGTCATGGAGGAGAAACTGCAGAAGATCGACAAGGAGCGGCTGAACAAAGAGGAAGAGCTCAAGGGACTCGAGCGGAAGCTCGTCATCCTCCTCGAAGAGCAGCAGCAAGAGCTGACGCGGATCAAGCAGAAGCAGCAGACGCGGTCGCAACTGATGCTGGACATCGTCCCTGCTGGAGCGGGGGCTCCAAGTGCTGCGACGCCAACTAGCAGTGCCTTTGGAAGTCCGTTCGGTGGACCAACGACGATGAGTCCAGCGTATGGATCCGGCGCAGCGAGCGCGTCGAGCAGTTCAATGGGAACACACCCGGCGGTGGTCAACTCAACCTCGGCCTTCACCCCTCAGCAGCGCGAAGAAGCCAACTCGCTGATGGAATCGACCGAGACGATGATGAAGTTCGGCTTCATGTCCATGTCCATGACGTACTTCAGCAGCATGAACATGGTGCGCGCGATGCGCAAGATAGGAGCGCACCACATGACTTTGGACAGCGCAGCCGTGGTTTCCAATCAGCGGTGGCCAGAGTATTCGATGGCATCTCCGCAGACCGGCACCTCGATGGGCTCTCCTTTCGTTGGGTTCCAGCCTGACGCTCCTCCGGGTAGCTTCCCGAGTCAACAACCGATGCAAGTGGCTGGTTGGAGCGTGGCCGATGTCGGTCGGTGGCTTGACACATTAACGCTCGGACAGTACAAGCGCGCATTTGCAGACGCTGCTGTGGACGGCGCGCTGCTGCTTCATTTGAACGACGAAGATCTCAAGAACACGCTGGGGATGGAACATCGACTCCACCGGAAGAAGATCCTGACGTCAGTTGAGCTATTGCGAGAGAACGAACGCATCAAGGTCCAGAAACTCTACGGCAGCAACACGCCAGACTCGTTGTCAACCGGAGCGCTGACCCCATCTCGCTCAGCGCCGCAGAGTCTTGTGTCGGGGTCAAGTCCGCCACCGTCGATCGCATCGTCAGGGACACCGGCCAAAGCCTCGCTGGCACCGTCTGTCAACCCGGCAAGCGACGATCGAGCGCCTCGCGAGAGTCCAAGCAACGTGCCCAGTGCCAACCCGAAAGTAGTGATCAGCTTCACAGAGTTCTGCCAGCTCGTGCGCCACGGCAAGGTCAAGCAGCTCAAGGAGGCGTTGGAGAACCTGCCGGACCGCAAGTTCGATCCGTTGACCGTCGCCAAACAGTTTGCGCAGGGCACTGGCACCATCTATGACGATGCGCTCGAGAAGAGCGTCTTCCACATCAACAAGAGTGACGAGAACGGCAACTCGGGCGTTCTGATGGCCGCGCAGAACAACAACCTCAAGATCGCACAGCTGCTGCTGACCAAAGGCGCGAACCCCAACCATCAGAATGTGCGTGCTATCGCAAACCCTTCTCCTATGCTTGCTGGTTGTCCACCATAGCTCATTGGTCGCTCTGTGTGTGTGTCAACAGAAAAGCGGCAACACGGCCGGCCACTACGCTATGGCGTACAGCTTCTTCGACCTCGGCGCCTGGCTCCTGGATCCCGACAAGGGCGGTGGTCGAGACGACCTGCTCAATGAGAACGGCCTCGCCGCTTACGACGGCCTGTCGTAGAAAGGAAGCCAACAAACTTCGGTTGTTACATGAAGCTAGAATTGTGTGGACGAAGGCAAAGGTCCAAACTCCCAACGGCGCCATCAGCGACGACCCGAGATGGATCTCTACACGATGTCCAATTTTCGGTGAGCCTCAGCACCTGGCCGAGTGTAGATTTCGATGCGGCAGACACGCACGTGGAATGTCAACTGCAACCAGTTGGAGCCGATCGCTTGGGATCATCGGCACGTCCACATGCGCGCGATTCCTGACGTGCGGCGCATTCCAAGCGCTGAAGTTGAAGCACCTCCGCCGAGCTGAACCCCTCGAGATCCTTGGCGGGAACGGCGCGGCCGCGAACCGCTCCGCGGCTTTGACCGCGCTGTTCAGTCTCAGGGTCTGCCCGCAGCTGATCAGCGGTCAGTGACCGCTAGTCATCGCGCGCTTGGTGGCGTCGCTGACCTCCCGTTCCCGCGTCCAGCCTGCCTGTCAACCGATGGATGGAGCAGCTCGATCGATGGACGGACGAAACCTGAGGTTCCCGCCAGCGACATAACCAAGGCACGCCCAGGATTCTCGAGAGGTGGACCTGCCGGATGCAAGTGTGGTCGGTCAGGCGGCACGGCAGCGTTCAAAAATGGGCGGGCGTGGATGAGTCGAGCACATGGCGTTCCCCCCGCTGACAAAGAGACGATTCCTCGGATTTGCAGGATGAACACATGCGTCCAACTCGGAGGTTGTGCCGCCCCCAGATCCGACGGATGATTGAGCCAGATGTGCTCTCGTCTGATTTTCGTTAAACGCGAGCGCTAGGACACGGTGTCGTGCGCTTCCCGGACTTGCCGACACCCAACTCCTCCCGCTCCACCAAGAGATCGAAGGCGGAATGGCCGGCTTTCGCGGGAGGAGCTCTGGGGGCAGGACAGCCATGAGCATGCGCGTTCTGTTCTGAAATGCACATTCGCGCTCAAGGCAGGGAGAAAGGCCGCTCCCGACAGCGAAGGGAGATGAGCGGCGGTCAGCTCGATTTCGAGTCAGCATGGCCGCCACGCGAAAGCAAAGCGGGCTAAAACACGCCGCGCAATGCATAGGCTGGCTGCAAGGTGACAACGATGCGAGGTGGTGGCGGTGGCGGCGGCGGCCAACGAACGAGCTGTCGCATTGTCCTCTCGATCGTCCGCTGCATTGATCACTCTAGTCTCTGTGATTCATTCCCTAGTCAATTAGCGTAATCTTCGCGACGCCCAACAGAGCGCAATCGCCAGCGAGGCAGAGATGGAGCGCATCTCCACCGGTCAGCGACCACACTGGCGCGTGACTGACGAGCGTCGCGTCGTGGTGAGTGCGCTCTTCACCGTTGTCCTTCACCATTGTCGGCACCGTCTGAGATAGATACCTAAGGTTGCCTCCTGGCGACTGACATCGTCGCGAGCCTTGGCCACGAATTATTAGCGATATTTTGGCATCCAAATCTATCCACAGTATACAAGTAATGGACACTCGATATCCAGCGGATGAGCTGCAGCTCCTTGGCTGGATACTCGTAAGCTGCGCATGCGGCGTGTGCAATTCCCGACGCCCGTCACGCTCAACCAGCTGGCGGCTGAGTGCTTCAAGCAGCGAGCAGCAGGCGGTGGCGCCGACTTGTAACTCACACCAGCGCCGAGAGTATCCGCGCTCCATGGAGGATCCACTGCAACATTGTGCGCGGATTGTAGCAGCCACCAGAGCTCGAGCGTGGCGACAACGACGAGCAACGCGTCGCTAGTCGCCGGTGGCATCGCGTACAGTAGGCGCTCGCGATCGTCGAGGCACTCGACACAGCCAAAGCGGCAAAACAGGTCGTGTCCATGCGCTGTAGAGTCTGGCGCGCGGGGAAAGGCTCCGAGCGATTGCCACTGTGCGCGTATGAGGTCCCACGCCGCCGACGCGCAGTCTCTCTCTCGTCCGAAAGGCGCGACCGTCGTCTTCCCTGCAGAGTCGGGCCGCACAGGCGTGACCCCGCGATGATTCCCCGGCTTGCCGACATCCAGATGGCGCCGCAGAGTGGGCCGCTCGCCCGTGGTCACTCCGCGCGCTTGGCTCGGAACTGCAAGGTGTGCAACGCGAGTTCCGCGCGTGATGGCCCGGCGTGGACGACGGAGCGCACGCCCGCTCGCCGCGTTTCGCCTCGGCATCCCACGCTTTGCCGCCGCGTGCTGCCCGCCGGTCCGAGCCCGCCCTTTACCCTCTTGCCGTGCCGCATGGACCGACTGGACCGATCGCACCGCCCGTGCCGCCCGCGCCGACACTCGCGGCATTCGAGAATTTGCCGGCTCGCGCAGTCGCAAATACATCCGTCGGCAGGATGCACACGCCGGGCACGCACAACAACAATGCGGGCTTCGAGACGTTCGAGAAGAAGTGAGTGTCTGGCCATGCTGCCGAATTTTCAAATTTGAAACCAAAATGCTGATCTGTTGACTGTTCCCGCCAGCTCTCCGTCGACGTACCCCAAGCTTGAGGAAGGCGTGGGGCGTCGCCGCCGCTGTGGAGGCCACCTGTGCGCCAACCTGCTGATCGGCTTCGGCGCGCTGCTCGTGGTGCTCGGCATCGTGTACGGCGCCGGGATGCCCGCGTACGTGAACAAGGCGGTGGACGACCAGGCCGTGACGTGCACGGCCGAGGACGGCGCCAAGCAGGCGTACACGGACCCGTACAGCGACTGCGACGACTGCTCGCCGTACTACGTGTCGGTCAACCTGCTGAACGCAACCAACGCCGAGGAGTGGCTCGCGGGCTCGGCCGACAAGCTCGAGGTGCAGGAGATGGGGCCGTACGTGTACCGCCGCCGCGAGATCAAGCTCAACGTGACCTTCGACGACAACTACCGCGTGAGCTACAAGAAGTACACGTACCACACGTACGAGCCGTCGCTGAGCTGCGAGGGCTGCTCGGACAGCGACGAGGTCACGACCTTCGACGTGGGCTACCTGAACGTCATCTCGACCACGGGCGGCGAGTTCAACCTGCTCGCCGCCGTCGCGCAGGGCTCGTTCGGCGCGGCGTACAACACGTCCGAGCTGGTGGCCACCATCGGCCAGTACGGCCCGCAGATGATGCGCTGGATGAACGGTCTCAACTCGCTCAACCCGGCGGCCATGAAGACCGTGTCGGCCGACTCGGCCGTGCTGCTCTTCCTCGCCAGTGGCCCGACCGCCATCGCCGACATGGACCTCACGGGCTTCGCCTACAACGGCCTGTTCGTGACCCGCACCGTCTCGCAGTGGGCTCTCGGGTACCCGAGTCTGCTCGCCGGTCTCATCCTCGGCTCCAACTACGTCGGCTCGTGCGTCGGCGACCTGAACGAGCAGTGTGCGACGCTCACTGGCGACGAGTACGCGGCCATCGCGTCCTCGTGCGCGACGTGCGCGACGGGGGCGGCCGTCGTCGCGGCCAACAACTACACGTGCGCCATCATCGAGGAGCTGTACGCGGCCGAGTACGGTGCCGAGGAAGCCGCGAGCTTCGTGGCCACGACGTGCGAGCTCTGCACGACGTACGGCATCTGCGCCATGCCGCTGCCGGGTATCGCCGAGAGCTCGGGCATGAACTACACGGCCACGGCGCCGGACGAGTCGACCCTCAACACGTACATCCAGCGCACGGGCTGCGACGACCTGACCCAGATCGGCCAGTATGAGCAGTACGACGGCGCGACAACCAACCCGGTGTGGGTGACGCTCGACGAACGCCGCAACCCGACGCTGGCCGAGATCATTGCCTTCTCATCCTACGCCGACTGCGACGCTCCCACGGCCAACCTCACGTGCTTCAACGTGACCGGCTCGGACGGCACGTCGCTCAAGCCCGGCGGTGTGTCCATCACGGGCTTCGCCGACGAGACGACCGTCGACTCGTTCTCGACGTACCTCGGCCCAGCCGAGATGACGGTCGAGATCGCGAGCTTCGACGAGGAGGTCGACTTCTCGGACGTGACGCTGCACCGCTTCGGCACGCCCAACGACATCTTCGCGGCTACGAGCGAGAACGCGTACCTCGGCCGCGGCTACCCGGTGGACGGTCTGCAGCCGCTCGCGTTCATCACGGGCTTCCTCTCGTACATGTCCGGTCCGTTCTTCATCCACGGCGACTCGTCGCTCTACGAGAATGTCGCGATGACCAACTCGGAGGGCGTGGCCATGACCCAGGCCGAGCTGTACGAGAGCGACGGCACGACGCTCAAGGAGGACTACCGCTCGGCGTACGGCACGTTCGTCGACATTGAGTCGGGTACGGGCAAGACCATGCGCGCCTTCAAGCGCTCCATGGTGTCGTACGCGCTCGCGGCCTCGGTCGCCAACTCGAGCGCCTCGATGAGCGACGTGCTCTTCCCGTCGCTGCCGATCAACGTCGTGCTGCCGTCGTACTGGGCACAGGAGAACGGCCAGGCCAAGGACTCGCTGCTCGACACGTTCAAGAGCACCGTCACGCTCATCAAGACTTTCCTGCCTGTGATGATCGTGCTGCTCGTCGTCGGCCTCGGCCTCATCGGTGGTGGCGTCTTCCTGCGTCGCCGCAACAACCAGAACATGCGCGGCCACGCCAGCAGCGTCATCTAAGAAGCTGCGAGGCCAGGTGACAGGCGAGAGAGCTGCAAAGTATAAGGGGCTGCGCCTCACGGGCCTTGCTGTGTGTACCTTGTGCATATTCGGTGTCAATGAATTGAGAAATGACAACCGTAGTTCTCGTCTTTTAGTTGTTGTTTCCTTTTGGTCGATACACTTGGCGTTGGCAGGTTTTGAAGTGACCCGAGTTGAAGTTGCTACCGCCAAGGTCGGTCGATACTGTTTAGCTACCGGTTAACAATACCGGTATTCTGGATGAGTATCAAATTTCCCCATGCAAAACGTTTTCAAAGTCGGATTTGCTTGCTCCCGATCAAAAGCGAGAAGCTCGAGAGTGGCCACCATGTCGGACGATGAGGAGTACGAGTTCGACTACTCGGACGAGGACGAGGACATGGAGGACGCGGAGGCGGACTTGCATGTGCAGATCGAGAACCAGTACTACGTGGCCAAGCAGTTCCTGGAGAGCGAGCCGCCGGAGCGCCGCGCCGCGCTGGACGCGCTCGAGCAAGTACTCGAGCTGCAGGGCGAGCAGTCAGACTGGGGGTTCAAGGCGCTCAAGCGCATCGTCAAGCTGCACTTCGAGCTGCAGCAGCACGCGCAGGCCATGAAGCGCTACGAGGAGCTGCTGGGCTACACGCGGTCCGCGGTGACGCGCAACGTGGGCGAGAAGGGCATCAACTCGATCCTCGACTTTGTCTCCACCAGCAAGGTTGGTGACTGCAGAATGGCGGGTCCTAGGTGGAGCGATGAGCTGACTCCACGGATGGGTGTGGGTGACTAGAACTGGGAGATCCTCCAGCGCTTCTACGAGACGACGCTCGAGACGCTCAAAGAGGCTCGGAACGAGGTGAGACCATGATGGAGCAATTCGTGTTGACAATGCAGTAGGCCTCACAGACATTATCTCCGTGCAGCGTCTGTGGTTCAAGACCAATCTCAAGCTCGGCAACTTGCTGTACGAGATCGGCGACTTTTCGCGGCTTACCAAGGTCGGTCGCGGCCAAATTCCGTGTGTTCGTGTACCTGTAATGACAGTTGAGAATGCGGACGGTAGATCATCAAGGACCTGCTCGCATCGTGCGAGGAGGAGGACGGAGACGACGGTATCAAGAAGAGTGGCCAGGTACATCCAATTTGGGGTGTTAATCCATGACCGTGCAATCTCTAACACCGATTGTGTGCAGCTGCTGGAAGTGTACGCGCTCCAGATTCAAATGTTCACCTCTCAGAAGGACAACAAGAAGCTCGCGTCCATCTACGAGAAAGCGCTTCGAACCAAGTCGGGCGTTGCACACCCAGTACGTTGCGGCGTGGTTTTCTGTGTTTTGTGCAAGTGGTTTCTAACGCTTGATGCACAGAAAATCATCGGTGTCATTCGCGAATGTGGTGGGAAGATGTACATGATGCAGGTATGTGTGTGTTTGTGATCAGCGTTGTCGCACTCGATTCGAGCAGCCACTGACGCTCATCAACGACTGTAGCGCGACTGGGACAAAGCGCGAAGCGACTTCTTCGACAGCTTCAAGAGCTACGACGAAGCGGGTGAAGCCCGTCGTCTTCAGTGTCTCAAGTACCTCGTGCTCGCCAACATGCTGAGCGAGTCGCAAGTGAACGTGTTCGATTCGCAAGAGGCCAAGCCTTACGAGAACGACAAGGAGATCGCCGCGATGACAAAGCTCACGGACGCATTCCTTCACGACGAGATTAAGACATTCGAGCAGGTGTTGAGCCGACACCAAGACACTATCATGGCCGACCCGTTCATCAAGGACCACATTGATCGGTTGCTGCGCACGATCCGGAGCAAAGTGCTGCTCAAGATCGTCCGCCCGTACCGGAAGATGGACACGCGGTATATAGCTCGCGAGTTGAATGGCATTTCGGTCACTGAGGTCGAGTCTTTGCTGTCCGCGCTAGTGCTGGACCAGAAGATCCAGGCGCGCATCGACCAAGTGAACCACACGCTCGTGCTCCTCGACCGCAAGCCGGAAGAGAAGTTCCAGGACTCGATCCAGGTCTGGTGCGATGCGCTGGAGCGGTTTCAAGGCGCCACGATGGACCGGCTTGCCGTGGGTATATGAATCGGAGTTGGCTCTTCCTCTTACCTGGTGGCAGAATGAGTGAACGAATATGAAATGGGAGAACGAAAGCTACATCTATTTTGCCATTCCATTCGTCCCCTGACAACGGCATCGCCCACAGAGGATATCTACAGGCACTCAAAGCTTTGTACACTGCCGATCTGGTGTTTGCCTTCAAAATGGTCGCCTCGTGATGGTCTTATCTACAGAATGCGTCGAGGGGGGTTCGAAACACGAGATCTCCGTTTTCGCTATTATGGTTGGTTGTAGAAACTAGCACTCCATTACTTCCTTCGACGTATAAAATTCAATCACCTGCCGAGCTTCTCGCGCTTGACGCGCTGCCAATCGCCACGCGCTGCCGATGCACACGACCGACCAGACGGACCAGCACAGGCAGAAACGAAAGCCAATGCGGTACACGCACGCTTCGTCGCAGTCCTCAAAGTAGCTTCCAGACTGGCCTTCCTTCGAAATGACCCAGTCCATGATCAGCCCAGTCAGGTACGGAGACAGCGAGTAGCCAAACAGGTTGAACACCATCACCGAGAATGACGATGCCAGTGCTCTGTGCGCAGCAGGAACAACCGATATGAAGATGCCCGTGCATGCTGGAAGTATAGAGCCTCCGAAGAAGAGCAGCATCCAGAGGAACCCAGCCGTGATGTACACATCTTCAAAGTACGTGGCTCCCGCACCAATGCCAAACGCCGTGAGACCCAATATCATGCAGATCCCCAGAGCCTTGGCACGCTGCTCGACGCCAATGTATCCACCACACCGGTCGACGAGCCACCCGCCGAAAAAGACACCAAGAATCGGCCCAGTGCCTGCAACGAATACAAACAGAATGTTCACGAGGTACTTGGACGCGTGCAACGACTTGATCATGAAGATCGTGCTCCAGTACTGCACCCCCGTCACCACGAAGTAGATGGTTGTGAGCCCGAGAACAATCAGGCAGAACACTGGGATGTGGCACAGCTCGTAGACTCCATCCAAGAACGCTCCCTGCTCGAAATCTTCGTCCATGAACTCTTCATCTAGGATGGACGCTTCCAAGTAGCTGCGTTGGGGAGACTTGATCGGCGTCAATGCCGTATCCAACGCTCCGTAGGTCGACGAGCCTCCCGCGCGGAGCTTTTGTGATGATGGCGCCACGCGAGAGACCGCAACATCTGGATACGTCACAGATTCACTGGGTTCTTGGCTGCTCTCGCCACTTCGTCTTGCTAACTCTTCCAGTTCATTGGCGATATCCATGATATTGCCACCTCGTGCGCTCAACACGCTGCGGCGAAAAGAAGCCGAACCAACGTCGTTGTCGGACAGCCCAAAATGGTACTGATGCTGGTTCTGATGCAACTGCCGAAGCCCGCGCTGACTCGAGCTGCCGTACATTGCGGCGCTGGCGAGTAGCACATCTTCTTCGTCATGGCGGGTCGAGCGACTGCTCATCGGTGTCGTCATGGCTTCGTCATAGTAGTTCAGCATGGCGCTCGCAGAGTCACCGCGATTGCTCAAAGGCTCGTACTCGCCAACTTGTCTGTCCTCGAACGGCAGGCCATTGTGCGAAGACAGACCGCAACTCCCGTTGCTGATCAAGCGCTCCGTTTCGCCAATTCCAGATGACGGCGCAGTCGCGAGCGTCATCTCGTCTGCGAGTTCAATGCAATGGTTTTCGTCGCTCACGTCGCTTGTGCTCACAACCCCCTCCGAGCTGCTCGCCACGCTGCCGTTCGGACTCTTGTCGCCGTCGTTTCGAATCAAGAGATGCTTCTTCGGTACGAAAAAGACGGCTACGTTGATGGGGCACAAGGCGACAAACTGCACGATGAACGGCCAGCGCCACGTCGCGACCAACGCGCCGCCCTCAGGGACAAACCAGTTCGAGACGGTGCCGATAAAGTACCCGAGCATGACGCCCATCGGCACGCTGCCCTGCAAGTAGCTCATCCACCCGGCGACCTTTTCGCGCGGCGCGTACTCGTCAACCCACAACGGCGTGTACACGCACACGAACGCCTGCGTGAACCCGATGAGTCCTCGCGCGATGATCATCAGCGACGAGCTGAACGGGTAGCCGGTCGGCGTGCCGGCCAATAACAGCATCGCCAGATTGTTGAAGATCAGGCTAAGCCCGAGCACGATCCGCGGGTTGAACCGGTGCAGCAGGTATGCGCAGAACGGCGACGCCGCGCTCAGCGCGAGGTACACCACGCCGCCCAGCGCGCCTTGCTCGGTCGCGTCCATCTGCAGCGCGACGCTCAGCTGGTCCAGCAGACACGGGATCGCGCCGGCCTCGAGGTAGATGACAATCTGCGTCAGGATGAGGTACTTGAACAGGTAGGCGGCCTCGGCGCGCGTCTTCTGCAGGTACCGCTCCTTGCGCTCGTCCTTGGAGAGCACGGGGCCATGCTTGTGCGGCGCCGCTGCTACCGCTGGCGCGGACGCTGCCGCCGGCTCGGTCTTCATCGCGACGAAGCTCACCATCTACGAGGTCGTCGGGAATGGCTCGGTGTCCGGAGGAGCGCAGAGAGAGAGAGAACCCCTCGCCTTCCGACGTCCTCGGCCGGCAGTCGAGCAGTCGCGAGCGCTGCGGGAATGGCGTCCGAGGAAACTGCGCGAGCTCGGCTGGTCGCTGCGCCTCTTCCGCCCAGCTGTCGGCCTGTTTCTCGCCGGTCACTTGGGACGTGCGCGCGCGAATCAAACTTGAGCGGGAAAGCAGCTGGTGATCCCAGCAAAATGGCAAATTTTGCGCGGCGAGCGGCGGCGAGCGGCGGCGGCCCTCGTCGATCGGGAGGCCGGCAGGAAGCCGCGCGGGAGGCGCCGACGGAACTCGCGATCGTTCTCGTGCAGCCCGGCGGCGGTCGCTCGCTTTTCTCAGTTTGTGGGGGAAAACGCCCCCGCTTCCTTCCGCTTCCGCCCGTGACTGTCGCGTTCAACTTGGGGCGTGAAAAATCTGAAAAAGCTTATTTTGGGCTCGGGGGAAATGTTGCCGGTGGACCGCTCGGATTGGAGGAATTCCTGATTTGTCGGCCCACTCTCTGCCGTCAACGTCTGCATTTTGCTGCAATTTTGATTTTTTTGCCTCAAATATTCGCGCCTCGATGTGGCAGAACACGGTGGAGAACGAGGAACACTCCAAGTGAAAATGTATGCGGTGCACACCTGGATTTGAGAATGTATCCTTCAGGTCAGCAGAGTTGCACGCGCTATGTACGCCGCGAACCGCCGCATGTTTTGAGCTTCGCGCAATGGATTCATGACACTCTCCGCCGGACACGATTGTGACCTCGACTTCGCTGAACCTTCTCCTCAGCTGGCCGATGCTTGCGGCATGAGGCAAAGATGTCGCCACTGCCGCAATCGGCGAGAGGATCTGCACTCGGACCGCAATCGGCCGAGAGGATCTGCTCTCGGACCGCAATGTTGCAAACGCGAGTGTATCCTGCAGACAGGTTTGCGCTCGATCTGGGCGGTACCGATCCAACTGTCGGGCTTCCATCCTTTGTTCTCGCGACCAGTTTCGCACTGAGAAAGATCCGGTGCATCCACGTGCGATGCTGCTCATGCGATGACAAAGCGTAGATGTCTGTCTCGCTGGGGGAAACTGAAGAGCCGCTTGCGGTTGTGGCTGGTGGCTGGTGGTAAGCGGTCGAGCCAGTCTTTTCGATGCGATTAGCCTCCAAGTCCAACTATGTATGGCTCCTAGCGCTATGCCTCCTGGGCTGTGTACGTCCAACCGACCGTGCGGATCAGTCCGGTCATGACGCTCGCTTGGTCGCTGGCGACGTCGAACTTGATCACGGGCTTCTCCTCGCTCTCGCCGCTCGTCCACGACAATACGGCCACTCGCTTCTCCAGCGGCACGGCGGCGACATCGTCTCCAAACACACAGTTGCACATGAGCGGCAGCGCCGGGATGCGCTCCTGGCGCTCCAAGATCGCCGCGCACTGCCCGAGCATCCACATCAACGGTGTCGTCGTCACGCTCGTCTTGGTGCCGGTGATGTCAGCGACGCCGACCTCCTCGAACTCGGCCAGGTTGCGCCGAGTGCACGCGAACGACGCCGACAGCTCCTTCGAGTTGGCCCGCTCGAGCAGCGCGTCGTCCAGCTGTGCCCCCGAGGACGACAGCGGCACCAGCAGCGTCTCTTGGTGGAACGGCACCGTCAGCCTCGTCACAGACTGCCACATCGTTCCCTCGTTGTCGAACAGGTCGGTCTGAACGGCGAACTCGATCGCGTCCTCCAGGAATCGCTTCTCTGTCAACACCATCAAGCACTAGCCACACCATCCAACGAGTACTCCATCAGTGACTGTGCAATTGGCTACCAGCCCACGGCACCTCCACGCGATTCCTTACGTGCAATTCCGGCGGGTTGGTCTCAGAGTCCGATTCGTCGCGGAACCGCATATCGAGCGGACGGATCTGGCAGATCGTGAGTCCTTTGACGCGCATCTCGCGGACGCTGGCCGGGAAGTTCGAGTTGCCAAGCAGTTGAAGAAACAGGCTGCTGATGGCGAGCTGCGGCACCACGAACGGCAGCTTCTCGAGGGACAGCTTGGGGAAGCCAAGCGATGTAGTCAGCTGAGCAAAGTCCGCCGACATGAGCCCGAACGGACACTGCAACGTGATGCGCGGGCACGGGCTGCGCAGAATCGCCGACCGCCAGCCGTGGCGCGTCATCGGCGACAGGAAGCAGCGCCAGCGGAACTCCTTGGTGCCAAAGTCCTTGGGGGCTGGCAGCGCCGCATACCTGCAACGAGGGAAGCCACCATTAGTTCGCATCGAGTCTGGACACCTCGGGTATAAAGACGTACGTCTGGACGAGGTCATGGTCCCACGTGACCGCCACGTAGAGCAGCGGTAGCGCGACGGCCAGCGCAACCAGCGGCACGATCACCAGCGCCAGCATGATCGGCAGAGTGAGGCTGCGAAAAGACAACTCACGAATTCAGTGTGGGCTACACTAATTCGTGTTTTGTGGTTTGTGTGGTGCATTCCATTTTCTTGTGGGCATTCATTGGCAGGCAGACTGGAGGCAGCAATGTCGATGCGGCCTTTGGCTCGACGAGCAGCTCCAGCCGTGCTCTGCGCGCGCCACCGACCTTTATTGTTGGCACAGAGTCTCGCTCCATATTGCGGGAACTTTTCGCGACCGTCGTCGACCTCTGGAGCGTCGTCAAGGCCGTCAGCTGGCCTCGTGTTGGCGTTCGCGGATGGAGCAAGTCGCGGAAACCCTGGACGTAGCGGATGTGGCGCGCTGTTGCGTGACCCGGACAGCAACCAAGTGATCGCGACGGCCAAAGAGTACCTGGGAGAGATGGAGACGAACAACTCAGCCGAGTACAGGGGGCTCCTGCTCGCGCTGCGCCTCGCGAAGCAGCACGACGTCACCCGCGTGCATGTCCACATGGACTCGCAGCTCGTTGTCCGACAAATGCGGGGCGAGTACCGCGTCAAGGCGGCCAACCTCCGAATCCTGTACGATCAGTGTCGATTGGAGTGCGGCCAGCTGGAGGAGGTCAAGTTTTCACACGTTCGCCGCGAAGAAAATGCAACAGCCGACGGACTCGCGAACGAAGCCATCGACGAGCTTGAGCTGTCCGCGATGCAGCCTATGCGGTCAACCCGAAAGGCTGTATAAATGTAGTGGATGCCGTTTAGACGAGGATAGCAAGGAGGTGACGACTGCAATATTGATAGAGATAGAATACAAAGACCGTAGAGCAATTGTTTATTCAAGTTCTTGGCGAAATGGAGCGAAGACGCCTGAATCAACAGGTGCTGTGCAGCAAAACACACAAGGCCGATACTACGCAGGAGCGTGCTGTGTCATGCCTAGCTGCTGTTCCATGTACGCGCGGTCGTCTTCGTCCTCCGCGGTCTCGTCCAGCTGCTCTGCGACAATGACTGCGATGAACGCGATGATGATCAAGTTGTAGATTCGTCGCAGCCGCAGCGTCAGCCACTCCATGGCCACTGCATACGCGAACGATCCGGGGATCGTACTGGAAAACAGCGCCTTCCATATTGTGCACGTGATTGTTAATGCGAGTCCCGACACCGGGGGAGACGCGAAGGAGCTCGCGAAAGCCATGAAGACCAGTCCAATCAACCTCCCTGGAGTCAGCAGATCCTCCTGGCCGCTCGAGCAAGCCATGAAGATCGGCGCGACCACGTAAAACATTCCCGAGCCGCACAGGGATAGTGAAATCCCGAGACACACGCTAAACTGTGAAAGCGTCCGCGAGATTTGTCGAGATTTTTCGATGCTTCGCATCAACACTGGGATCGTCATCAGGTAGTCGCCTGTGGCGAAAATGTAAATCAACGCCGGTGTCAGATAGAGGAAAAACTTGAGCGGGTTCCGTCGGACGAACACAAAGTAGATCACACATACGACCAGCACAAAATGTACTACGATTGCTCCAACCATGGCGAGAACCAAGAAGAGAGCATCGTCGACTGCTGCACGCGATAGAGTGCCCGTCTGAATACAGAACAAGAGCATCGAGACGACGCTGAGTGGGATATAAGGCACCAGCCAGTTCAAGATCAGCTCGAGCACGACATGGACCTGCTTGATCAATATGAGGGCGTGATTCGGCTGTCCTGCAGTTGGGTCGTACTGGGTCATGATCGAGGCTCCAACAACCATGCTGAATACCGTGACCCCCAAGAACTGCCCGGAAGCAAACGCGTCCGTGATGTTCTCGGGAAAGAAGTATTTGATGAATGTGACGAGCTGAGTCGCGAATGACACGTCTTCGTCGATCCCGTTCGACGACATCAGTGTGATCCCCGTGACATTCGTGGCAGTGAGGACCATCGCGTCCTTGGATTCTTCCACGTCGCACAGTCCACTTGTTGACGAATAGTATTTGCCGTTCGGACACTGCAGCTTGAAGTCAAAGTTGGGAGACTCGAGCGGTAAGGTCGGCGAGGCTTCAAACGCGCTGGCAAGGCAGAGTCCAATGACCAGCGCCACGACGCATCCGAGGAATGTCGCGGCTACGAAGAATATGCCAAGACGCACCAGGACAGACTTCGTTTTGGTCGCGACCACCATGTTGGAGATGCATATCGTCACGCTAGTGAACACCATCGGGAGCGTGATGCACGAAAAGGCCAGCACGAGAAAGTAGCCCAGCATACCCATCCAGTATTGCGCTTGGCTGCTCACCGGATACTTGTTGAGAACACCGCCGACAACGAACCCGATCACTCCAGCAACAGCAACCTGCCACAAGCTGGGAGTCTTGTAATCCAAGTCGATGAGAAGGTCGTCCTGCACTACGGAGCCGGTCGCGTGGCTATTCGACGCTGCGTCGGGCATTTGCGACTTGAAGTCCTTCCGCAGACCGAGCATCACTGGCTGTTCGAGGAAATTGGTCGTTGGCGTCATGGTCAGCGCCAAAGGATCGCGGTCACCGCCGGCAGTGTAAATGCCTGCGAGCTCTGCACGACTTTGAGGTAGCTCGCCGCCAGTGAGCGATTCGCGCTCCGCATTGTTGTGGTACAGCACTCTTCCGCTGCTTCTCGGCTCCGATGTTCCCTCGCGGTTCGAACCACTCCCGCTCTGGTCCTCGCCATCGGACGACCTTTTCGGAGCCAGGAAGTCATCGAATCGGTTGTCCATCAGTCCCTTTCGACCCCGTCGTACAAGAAGACGCAATGAAACCTAGCGTTCCGAGCAGGCAACCAGCTACCTCAAGGCTCAAGGGTCGCTCCGCTGATCAGTCGGTTTAGTTTCATGTCAAGCTATTTGCATGCTCTCGCCGACATGGACAACGTTTCAAACATTTCACTCACTCAATGACATCTCTACAACTAACGTCCAGCACGACCAACTACAAGCATGCTACAATGCCACCTGACTATCGTTCAACGACAAGCTCATAATCCGCTCCTCCGCGTAGAGCTCCTGGAGAGTGCGATGCTGCGGCGCGTTACTGCTCCCGTCGCTTGTCCCGCCGTCTTGCGTCAAGAACGACTCGTCTCGGTACCTTTCGTTCAGCCGGCCAGCAAGGATGAACGAGAGCACCATATCCCCGAGGGTGTTCACGACAGTGACGAGCGGGTCGCAGATCCAATCCATGGCAGCCAGATACGCGATCAAAATTGCACCAACCCGAGAATCAACGCCGAATATTGACCCCAGCACGGTTGCGAGAACGACAGTGCTGCCTCCAGGGACCGGCGACACCACGATCGAACACAGTGCGCTGACAGCGATCATCGAAGCCACGTCCCCTGCGCTCGGTGAACCTCCGCTTCCAACTGTCGATAGCAGAAACACAGTCCCGATCGATAAGTAGATTGCGCTGCCGCTTTTGTTCAGCACGACGCCAGAAGAGCACACGAGCCGAGCGAGTGGCATCGACACTTCGCGAGTTGTTTCAATACTCCTCAACGTAGACGGTAGCGCGGCCAGAGACGACGACGAAGTAAACGCCACGATCAAGCCAGGAATCATCTCGCGCAAGTAGCGGAGCGGGTTGGATCTCGCCTTGATAGCAGCGACTGAGACCAACGAGATGATGAAGACAATCAACCCAATCATCAGCGCGCCAAAGAATGCGATGATAGTTTCGGCGCTTGGAGCGACGACCGGATCAGACGCCGATCGTAGCATTCCGCTGCACACCATGAACCCCACTCCAATCGGGAGAATCTGCAGCATCCATCGAAACAGCAACGACAACGTGATCTCGGCTTGGACAATCAACAAGTAGAGAAGGCTCGACTCTCGTGGCCCGTCGAATCTGTCGCCCCGCTTCACCCTGGACGAGTGAGTCAGCGCCGCTCCAAGAGCGATCCCTGCTACCACCACCCCCAGCACGTCCACAGACACGAAAGATTCGCCGAAGTTAACTGGGAAGATCGAGTCGAGCACGCGAATAGCTTGGTCCGTCACGCTGGGCACATCGGTTTGGTTGGCGAGTGCGAACGTATGGGAAATGTCATCGAGCACGAACGCTGATCCGGTCGCGTTGGCGTCGACAGCTTCACAGGCAAGCGACCCGCTGCTCTGGAACACTAGCCGAGACAACGAGTCCGCGTTCGTATTGTTGATTGAAGGGCAGATGAATGCGACTGCCGGTTCGGTGCTCGTCGAGTTGGCTGCCGCGCTCAGGTACGTTCGCAGCTCGGTGCTGGACGGGAACAAGCCGGCCACCACAATAGCCACCACCGCACCGATAACGCTGGCGTACAATGTCATCCCCACGAAACATGCGAGAGAGGTCAAACACACTTGCCGGGTCTTGGACAGTCCGGCGAAGTGCACGCCGGCACCAACAGTGTCGCAGAACAGCAGCGGCAGCGCGATCAGGAGCAACGCGTTCGCGAACAAATCTCCGGGTAGCACCACGAGCCACTGAGTGACTGACGACGTGCCGGCGTCGATCTGGGCTAGCACGATCGCGACAATGATCCCCACTCCCGCGCCGACAGCGACCCACACAGTCTTGACGTCCTTCAGCTCACGCTCACCAGAACTCATCGTGTTGCCGCGCATCAGGCGACGAGTGTCCAGCGGCTGAAACGTCGGCTCGTTCGGACACCGGTTGACCCCCACGCGCTGCTCGACGGCTGCCGACGGTGTCGACGTGCGGAGGCCGATCATCGGCGTCGAGATCACACCAACAGTCGCTGGCATGAACGAAGACGAGGACACCAGCGAGTTCGCGCCGTTGAACCGGCGCGCATCGTGGCCGAACGCCACCTCCACCATGGTCGGAGCTCACTCCTGTCCGCTCACGTGACTAGACTGCTTGTAATGTTTGCCATCGGCGCCGCCATGGCGCGCAGCGTTGGCGGCATGACCAGTCAGCGAAAAGGCTTGGCGGTGCCGCCATATGGACACAGTGATCACACCGACTTTACTGGCATACAGTTGGAGAACTTCGTTTTGCTTTGAGCCAGGCAATGCACTAACCTACCCCCGATATTATCTGCCAATTACATGCCTTAAACACTTTCGATCGATATTATTAGCCAATAGTATATCGATAATCAATATTCGAGCAAAATTCCACCATGTTATCGGAATGCATAAATTATTTGAAAGCAAACCTTTACAAAATCTCATATGAATTCCCCGACTATCGAATATTTCACCATGTGGGGTTCGATCCGAAAGTACAACCGCACCTGCGGCAGCGGCAACGAAGTTGACAGTCGGCAGAGCCTACGGTGACGTTGGATATGTCACAAAACTAGGCCGACACTAGCCGAGTGGCGCCCGCTCCGCGGGCGCTATGCCAAAGGGTTGGTTCGTGCAGACTCGTGCGGGTCGCGCCTGCTGCGCAGACGCTCTCTAGCCAAGTAACGCCCGCAAAGCGGGCGCTTATGCAATGATCGTTCACAGTTATTTCACATGCAAAAGTGGGTATGCATTAATAAAAATATGCACATGACGAAGAGTCTTAGTCGTCGATGAAGATCTGCTTGTACACGACGTTCGACGTGTGCGCTGCACCGGACTCGTCAACGTCGTCCTCGTCCAAGACGATCTTGATCGCGCCCCTCAATGTCACACGTGACAGCGCCACGTACAGTTGTCCATGAGCAAATACAGGCTGCCGCAGGTAGACTCCGACGTGGTGGATCGACTGTCCTTGAGCCTTGTTAATCGTCATGGCAAACGCGGGCACGACGGGGAACTGCTTTCGACGTAGCTGGAACGGGAACTCTTTGTCGTCGTCGTCGCTAAAGAAAATGATCCTTGGGATGAAGACTCTTTGTCCACGTCGTGGCCCAACCATGATAACCGCATCGATGCACTTGTCGCGAAGAGAAACCACACGGAGTCGCGTGCCATTGCACAACCTCTCACTGGCGTTTAGATTCCGAATCATAATGATCGGCGCTCCAACCTTGAGGATGATCTTGTGCGGCGGGATGCCAGAGAAATTGAGTGAGTTCAAGAACTTCTCCTCAAAGAATGAGCTATCCACTCCCTCCACGCTATCTAGCGATAGGTATTCGCGTGTCTCACCAGACAGGCGGCTAGCAGCCATCTCATCAATCCGGTGAACGCTCGAGTTTGTCGGTGCCAAGATGGCTCGGTCGGCAAAGTACTCGTCACTCAGATCGTTTCCGTCAAGATCTGGGTAGATCGTATCAATGAGCGCGTTGATACTGCGGACATCACTGTCCTCTTCGATAACCTCACGCCCATGGTCGCTTCAACGGGTAGCTCATCTTGAGGTGGGAGAAGATCGAAGTTTGGCGTGTCTTCGTCGTTGCCAACGTCATCTGTGTGTGTCTGCGTCTCGGTGATAGGACACATGTCTCGTGGAAGGCAAATATCATCGGGTCCGATCTCGCGGTTCACTGGATATCGCCCTTCGCCAATGCTCAGCAAGAAGTTCGAAAACTCTGCAAGCTCTGCAGCTGAGTCTGCATTCACAGCGGTCTGCACTCGCATGGTCTCATGCAAACGCAGTTGGCGCAAGTACTTCCATAGAGGAGAAGCTTTGAAAGACGCTTTCATCGTTTCTGTCGGATTGTTTCCCTTGACAGCCGGAAGGATTTGACGGAAGTCACCTCCCCACGCCATCACCTTCCCACCAAATGGTTCATCCTCGTTGTTCATCAAGTCACGGAACGTTCTGTCCACTGCCTCAAAGCAAAGTCTCTGTGTCATCGGAGCCTCGTCCCAAATGATCAGACTGGCCGCACGAATGAGGTCAGCGCGCTGAGACTGCTTGGATATGTCGCAAGTGGAATGGTCTGTCGGCTTGAGCGGAATCTTGAACGTCGAATGTGCGGTATGTCCACCCGTCAACAGCGTGGAGGCAATGCCACTTGATGCCACCGCGAGAACGATCCGGCCTTCCAATCGAAGAGCAGCCATGACTTGCTCAAACAGGAAGGATTTTCCAGTCCCTCCAGATCCATCAATGAAGAACAATTTATCCCCTGTATCGGGAGCATGCACTGACGCAATCAGCAAGTCGAAGATCTGTCGCTGGTTGTCATTGAGTGTTGCAGCGTGCAACGCGGTCTCTTCCAACTGTTCACGACTGTAAGCATTCAACTCGCGCTGAACCAAGTTGGTCATTGTTACACCGAGATACCACAGATCTTGATACAGGCTGAGTTCAGGGAGTCCGAAGTCTCGCAGCGTTTTCCCGTTCGCGTGAAGCAGCCTATCCAGACTCTGGAGAGTACGATACTCGACTCTTCTGTCCTCGTGATCGGCCTCATACTCTCGTTGATAATCTTGGGACATCACGTCTTTGAACCTCGTCCACAACACCTCCACATTACCTGGCAAGGAGTACACCAGGATCGTCGCGAACAATTGGCGTAGCTGGAAAGTAGCTGCTTCTTCAAGACACTGCTCCCATTCAAGGTCGTTGTCCAGATATCCTGCCACCCTTGCCGCCTCTTTGAAAGTGTCGTACATTCTTCCGTTGATGGTCCGAATATCCTCGAATGATCTGGGGCCTCGGCGATGAGTCAATAACACGCGCAAGTAGAATCGCTCCGGATCTCGCGGCGAGGTGTGCACGATACGCCCAATCGACGCCACAAATCTCCTGTACCTCACCCATCGCTTGTTGCCGACGTCCCAACGATACATCCTCGGGATGTCCTTGTAGAGCATTCTCCCCGCATCGTCAGGCTCCTCTTGGCAAAGCTGGAAGAACGCGGTCAGTGTCGTGCGGTCGCCCCGTGCAATGAGCTCCTGAATCTCGGCATCTGTCGCATCGTTTCTGAAAAACTGTTGGCTCTGCCTCGGGAGATGGACCGCGAGCTAGACAACATTGTGCGTCGACCCTTGGGTTGGGTGGTCAAGCAGCCGCATGCAGGCTTCGATCGGAGAAATGTACCGACCCGCCAAGTACGCATAAATCTCGTTGCGGGGTTCGTCATCTCGTCTGCGAAACGTGATGGAGACAGTCGCCATATCTGATCCTTTGTACACATACTTGTAAATGTACTTGACTGCCTTGTTCGAAGCACATACCTCCACGTTGATGTGGCAGTTGTACTTTTGCGCTAGATACGGGTTGTAAGGCACTACCCACTGATTGACTGTGGCGTTGTCCCATTCTTTGCGTCCATGTCGGAGCCGACCATTGTAACGGGACTCAGTTCAAACCTGCTCTCGCAAAGCGAAGAGCCGGTTGTCCTGATCCCGAGCACCCGAACAGAGGAAGCTGAACGCAGCACGGCCTCGCAGGAGTGCGAGCCGATGCTGGTGTCTTGAGAGCAAACGGACTCACAGCAGTGAGCCGATGCTTCGAAAGAGGAGGAGACGACTTGGGCGGTTGTAGGTAAATTTGCAACTGAATTGAAAGTTAGCTCTGGTTCCTGCTTGCATATGAATTGCACCCGAAGGGCTCCTAGAGGTTTTATGGAATAAAACCTCCCACCTAAACGTAAAACCTACGATCCTGATATATAAAACCTTGGGTGAACTGAGGTTCAACCCACTGACCTTGAACTTGAAGTCTTGTAGGAAAATTCCCCGCAGTGTGATTGGCTCGCGCCACTCACACGAACCCGAAGTGACACGTTGCGTGCGTCACGGATTCTGTCCCCAAGGGCAGGAACCACCATTCCACACATGATTACGATGTGAATGATTGCGCCACCGCGCATCCACAATCTGTGTTGGGAATGTACTGAAATATCAGATATCAGATATCAGATATCAATAGTTCACGTGGATATTGACTATCCAACAGATATCATAGCAGATAAATGTTATCCACGATGAACTCCGTATGTGGTGTGTTCCACACAACCACCTCATGTGATGGGGTGACTAGGCCCATTACAACCATCTTGACGACGTCGGCGCTTGTACACTGGGTACTTGTCTTCCGCCATGACAGTCTCATCAGCGAATCGCTTAGGGAACTTCTTGGAGCATTTGTCATCCTTCATGCAGGGGCAATGTGGGTTCGCTGCACCGCATGGACCGTGCATCATGCTCGAAATCACAGTTTCGTACAGCTGTGGCTGCCTATCCGGATCTGGGAGCCCTGCAGAAACTATTCGATCGACCTGTTCCGCGGTCGTAGGCCTGTCTTCGGCCTCAGGATCACCAAAATGTGAGCGTGTGGTGGCCCTCTCTTCTGGTACTCGACCACATAGATCCTAGCAGCTTGGACTCCCAACACGCCCTCGTCCAAATCTCTCAGTAGCGCCTTGAGCTTCCGCCCGAACACTCGCGCCACAATATCTGGCCGATCCTGGGCCGTTTGATGAGGAAGAATGTTCTCCTTGATCTCGGGCCAATTCGGATTACACGTCATCGTGATGAACAGGTTTGGCGCTCCATACTCGCGCACAACTGTCATTGCATCCAAGAACCGCTGGTACATGTAGCGTGGCCCTCCCGTGAAGGAAGGAGGCAGAAACGTCCGGTGTCCAAGATTATCTGCCGATTGCTCTGCTTCATCTGCGGGATGGTCGTCTGGATGATCACGTTCGATGTTGGCCCGCTCGTCCAGAACGTCTTGGACTGCATCACGGTGGTCTTGCATGTTCTCCTGACGGAAAGCATCCCGCAGTTCTTGGATCATTTCCATCCTGAACGTCAGCTGGTTCCTTTCGATATAACGCAGACGCTCTTGCTCGGACTTCGCCCACTGGTCAACGCAATACTGCTGAATGAGACGTCCGCCGAGAAGAAGCAATGAGTTGCTTCCAGTTTGGTCGTAGAGGAGGTACGCCACAAACTCTCGAAGTGTCATGCGTGTCTTGTGCCTTCTGCGGACACTGTTGGCATACTCCACCGTGTATGTCCATCCTGACTCATCGTATGGATGAAGTAGAGGGTATTGCAAAGGGTCGTAATGCGGGTTCACTTCGCTGATACGCTTGAATCCTTGACGGCGGGTATATAGCACAATATCTCGCGGCTCAGCAGCGTTAGCATCAATAATGATGGCGGCAACTTCGGAAGCCGACGGTTCGTTGTGGGTACCCGGATTCTGTCCCTCTTGCAAATGAATACGAAGTTGCAAGTCGTCTTCCGGCAGCAGCAGTGGCTCGTGAACATCTTCTTCCTGTTTTCCCTCAATCTCGCGCCGCTGTCGCCTCTCTTCCTGTGCCACATCGAGTGCTTGCTGACGTCTCTGAATTAAGATTTCGCGAGCATTCAAGAATTGCTGAGCATACGGGTTGTTGTCTTGCATCATCGTCTCGAGATACGTAAGAACAGACGGATCTAATCCATCCATCAGGCGTGAGCGTAGAGCTACTCGCTCAGCAATATCGGGATCGTTCATGTAGATCTGTGCGAACTTTGCGTCCTCTGGATTGCCCGATGGTGGAAGTAGCGAGCCCAAGCGATGGCAAACAGTCCCCATCACTCGAAAGTTGTACACACCGGCGGACCCAGCGACGTTTTCATCCACATTGATCGGCCGAGTTCGTGTGGCACCGACGGAAGTAAATGCGAACACGTTATTGTAGGCGCGAATGAGCCGCATGAACTCTTGGTCAGTGAAGAGATTGCGTAAAGCGAGTGGCGCCTCACGACGCGGGGGCAAGCGAACTGCTCCAGCGATGCAACACCCACTCAGAGCCTCTCCTTCAAACTTCCATGCGCCGCAATAGGGGCAGTGCCTCTCCACTTCTGGGTCGTCATTCATGAACCGGGTGAAGTAATGACGGCCGAGAACGACATCTCGCCCATGGTCTGACGCAGGCTCAAAGTCCTCGTGGTACGCGAAAGCAGATATGTAATGACGCGCTCGCCGACGATATCTGTCCAACTCTCTCCTGCGCTCGCGCTCTTCGTCATCCATCCCAGCGCGTTGACGTACGTGAGCTGCATTGTCGCGATCTCGCAAAGCCTGTCGTTCTTCATCTGTCATCGCAGCAAGGCGCCGCACGCGAGCAGCCGCGACTCTTTCGCGGTGTGCTTGTCGTTCTTCCTCGGTCATAGCTGCATGTTGATCTGCTCGGGCTGCAGTGTTGATCGTTCTCTCAATGTCTCGCTCCTCTTCCGTCATCTCGTATCGCCAAATCGCTCGAGCCGCAGTGTCAAGATCTCGAGCTACTTGGCGCTCCTCATCTATCATCTCTGCTCGGTGACGTGATCGAGCAGTGGTGTTGAAATCTCGCAAGTCATGACGCTGCTCTTCAGTCAATTCCGCTCGTTGACCTGAGCGATCAACTGTGTTGAGCGCTGTCTCTGTCAGTCGCTCCTCCTCCGTCAACTCAGCGCGCTGACTTGATCGAGCAGCAGCGTCGAGCTCTCGCACGTCCACACGCTCCTCCTCGGTCATTTCTCTGCGTTGGACCACACGCGATGCGGTGTTGAGCGATCGCTCACGCGCACGCTCACTGTCACTCATTTCATCGCGAACGTTTGAGCGGTAGGCAGAATCGCGCACTTGAAGTGCAATACGATCCGTCTCAGTCATCGACTGTCGACTCTGTTGACGCTGGAGACGGTTTTGCTCCCGCATTTGAGCTGCATTTTCCTTGCGCCTTGCTTCTTTTCGGATTCGGTCACGCTCACGTGCAGCAGCTTTCTGAGAGCTACTCAGCGCTGCTCTACGTTGCACCTGACGGATTCGGTCTCTCTCTCTCTCTCTCGGTCCTCTGATCGTTTGACTTCCGTCCTTGCAGCACGAAGGCTCGCACGTTGAATGCGCAACCTTTCGTCATCCGTGCCGACGTGGCTGCGGTCGGCAACCTCGTCATCAACACAGCCAGCGACCAGAATCGCCTCACTTTCCTCTTGGTGAGCAGGCGTATTTTGAGCAGACGCGACTTGTGCAGCTGTGGTTCGTTGGCGAAATCGGCAGATCGCCTTACGGCGCCGCTGAATCCGCAGCTGCCTCTCCCTTGTGGTTTCCTCTTCGTCGGGAGTCGCATACGCAGCTTCAACCTCTTCAGTACTCTCAAACTTACGTTTTTTTGGCGCCATCGTTCCTACCTAACCAAAAACGGAAACATCACTATTAGAAGAACAAATGGGCGTCCAAAATGCACTACATGCCTGCTGCTATCTATCATATATCTTTCTAAATGTGCAATTCGTCTACATCTACACTTGATTGCTTTCGAGTCATGGTAACAGAACAGAGAGCTGACTGCACTGCGACCGCTATATAACCACACACAGGATGTGTAACTCCAATATTGAAGTCGCCCTCAACACGGTTTCCCTTTCGGTACTTTCGGAGAAGCGCCAAACCATAGGCAAGCTTAGTAAGCCCGTCGTATTACCTCACATACCGCATCAGCCTGTACAGATAGTAAAACGACTCATTAGTCAAGCTTCAGCATGGCTTAATTTTTATTCTATTTTAATTGTTTGCGTGTTCCCTCACTGTCGCTATTACCGCCTTGAAGCACGTCCACAATTAGCTAAGTCTCAATACCTTTGGAGATCGAGCAGCAGACTTATTTGTGCTGAAGCGACAGCTGCCCACATTTTTATTTATAATTGTTTTTAGCCACTTCCATTTGGTGACTGTGGTACAGCGTCACCTCATGCCACTGGGTTTTTCACCTCAGGCAGCCAACCGTTATGGTTGTAAAGGGGTAATGGATCAGATTATTGGGTCAGCTTTTACCCATTTTGGCCGTTTCTTTTGTTTTCATTTTAATTAGCCGTTGCCTCAACTGACATCATAGCCGCTAAAGTATCGTACACACCGATAAAGTAAAGAAGCAATACCGTAACTCACATAAGTAGCCCATAGTCCAGTGTTTCCCTCAGAATTATACACCCCATGTCACTTTATTATGTGGTGTACCTATAGTCACAATACTGACAGTCCTCTATTCGGTTAAAAACATGCGGTCTGAGTTCCCCAATGCCGGAACAAAGGGTATATCCCTAGCCCTCGGGTCATCTGTTTCCAGAGGCCCGGGCCGGGTCGAAACCCGACCCGCGTGGCTATCCGCATGCGCCTCGTCGCGGACTCAGAGGCGCCCTGAGATGTCCCCATCTCAGGGGCCGGGTCCCGTACACGACAGCTGGGCCGGGGGGGAGACGGACGGCCCGGTTGATAATCGGCTTTTATCGCTGTTTGTGCCGCCTCCCTGGCCCGGTGGGGTATGAGGCTTCCCACACCGCTGGCAGGCGGCATGGGCGTCTCAGTGCCGCGGCTCGCATGAGCAAGGCTGCGGCGGGGCTATTGTCTTCGTGGGGGACGACGGCGGGTGCCGGCTGCAGCCTTCATTGTCCTTATAAGGTGCTGAAAATCACCCTTAATAAAGGGTTGTACAACACTCTTACAATGGTTACATTCCTGACAGGACTATAAGGGAACGGCCCAATCTAGTACTAACCATTCAAAGGAAGATAGCGGGCTTATTTGCGTGGGCTTCAAGGTGCGTCGTTGAACGGATTCCAGGCATTTATGCAGCTGAGAGTGCGTCTCGACGGTTATGGCCGTGTCGTGGGCATGGCGACCACACTACAACACACTCCGCCCCCAATAGTGGCATCCCTTACTGCCCAATACTGAGCTCCGGTCTCCCCTCTGACCCCGCAAAATTGCCCTCGGCCGCCGTACAGTTACAAGTTCTCGCTGCACGGGGAACTCCCGAACCCGTCCTGGATATGGTATCACACACACGTAGCACGTACACACGGCATACACCTTGCAGGCATCTCCTCCTAGCACTCGCTGACTCTCGTTCACGCAGCGCACCTCGGTCACGCCAAGATTCTGGTTCGCCGCTCGCTTTTTTCTTTGTTTGCCTCTCTCCACTGAACGTCTAATTCTGCTCAATTCCGTGCTAAACGCTGTCCAAGTGGAAGTATTTTTGTGAGTGACTCTTTAAGATACGGGGTTTTGCCACCCGGACGGATCGGTGACCGGACGGACGGACGGACGGACGGACGGACGCGCTTTTGAAAAGGCTGCTGGGGGTAGAAAAGTTGCTGGGGTTAGATTATCTTCACCATGTGTCAATATTTTCCTGGCTAGAGAGGCCTACGGATTGGCTAGCATAAAGTATCATATTTTTTATATCAACCGGGTGAAGATCAATTCGAGTTGGATATTTGCTGAGTGTGATGATGCGCGTGCGGCTCAATCTGAGGACACGCTCGAATCGTCTGATAAACGATGAGCCACAGTCCCAGAGAGCGCGATAGTGCCGCAGCGAGAGAGATCAGACCGATCCCTCCCGGCCAGTACCGGAGCGTTGTGATCCCCTTGGGCGGTTCGTTGGATCGGGAACACTAAACCTGCGGGTAAGGTCCTCCGCCGCCACGCGTAAATCTGAACAATATACACACTACAAGACGTTAACAATCAGCGAGCCCTCTCGGTATGGCGATGCGCCTGTCCCGAGGGCTCAAATGGTGGGTTTTGTTAGACCAAAGGAGCGTCACCAGGCTCCTTCCCTGCAAACGTGGTCTGTTGTCTCCTATCTGAGACTCAACCACCAATATGAAATCACTCACCTTCTCAGAGCGCGGTCTGTTCCCGTTCAACTCTGAGGGGGAGCGAATATATGGAAATCACTATACTAGCACACGCAGATGCGCTTACCAGTGGTGATGGAGGCTGGAAGTGTTCTAGGCGTCCGACTTCCTTTCCCGGCCTGCCACCCTATGTTTCAGGGTCTTTGGCAGGAGGGAACTCAGAGACGCGAAGGGTTGGAGGCAAATTGGGAAGTCTATATTAGCTTTGTTGGTCCATTGTGTTCCTTCCTCCTATTTTCTTACATGCAACTCCGTTACCTTGAATATTACCTGAAAATTACTGGAAGATCGCCGATCTTGGTACAAACGACTCTGAATGAGACGTAATTTACCGAAGACCCGGTTAAATTTCAGAGGGGACCGTTGAGACTTCCGGAACCCATAATGGATTCTGAATGTCCGTTGTCTGAATCTGAGAGACTCAGAATGGAACCCTCAGAAAAGTGTTACCACACCAGATTCCTGAGACCGCCCTCTAAATAGGGGTGCTCAGGCGTCCCTGAGAATCATTCTCAGAGACGATCAGAGTTTTATTATCACGGGGCACAGTCACACTTCTGGGGTCTTGGCGCCATTTTGCGAGAGGTGTCTGGGATGCGACTCAGAATATCTGAGCGGCGCATTTCCGGAGGGCACTTCATCACAACCGCCCCGCCACTTTCAAGCAAGCTGCGTTCAGGTAAGTCGCAACGTGCTTGAAGTGGAAATCACCTTGTGCGCCATCTCGAACATGAGCATCTGACTTTTCTCGTGCTTGTCTTCCAGTGAATACAAGTTGATTTCTCGAAATTGTCTTGTGACTCTGGTTTTTCGTTGTCTCTTGGATTCGTCCTGGTCCAACATGTCCGGGAACGTGTCTTCGCGGCAGGTTCAAGAGCTCGAGGAGGAGGTGGGCAACATGCCCATGCTCCATGATTTACCAGCAGCTCTCACAGATGCTCCGCCCACAGCTATCACGCCAGGGGATGAGGAAGGATCTGCGGTTGCGCTAGGCAGTCTCACTGCCACTGACTTGGTCTTGTCCCCTGACTTTGTGGGTCGAGAGCGGATGAGTTACCCGCCTCCACATCCTGCTTGTGATCAGGTGGACCAAGTGTTGGTTGCCGCGCAATCTTGCAGTCAAGCTCGTCTCGTGGATACTCGCGTGGGGCCATGTCAGTATATGCCAACCCCACGGATGGCTGTTGAGCTTTTGGATCTTTTTGTTGAGATGGCGGACCATAGTCAGCTCGACATCGAGCAGACCTTGCTCGGCGAAGACCGCAGTCAATTCACAGGGTCTCTGCCTGAGCTGTCTGCAGTGGAATCGGCCACGCTCTTCTCTTATTGGAATCCCCGAGATTTCACGCGTCGTTTGTTCAACACGTTCACGGTCATGCGTCAGACTCTCAAGCTGCTTTCTGAGCTTCGCGATGATCTCGACTCTCAAAATGATGAACCAGCTGACAAGTCATCTGGAGTTCCTGCGACAGCAGCCACGTCAAGTCAGAACATCTTAGCTGGCACATCCAGTGTCTCTGGAGACGGTGTTTCAGGGGTTTCTGTTATGCCACCGCCTGTTGCAGTCACAACGCCGGTTTCTACGTCGACTCAGACGACATCAGTGCGCACGATGGCTTCTGTCGCTGCAAATCAGGATAACACGATCGCTGAACTTCGCGGCGATCTCGCCAAGAGTCAGCAAAAAGTCGTGGATCTCCGTAAAGAGCTGGGTCTCCTCCGTCAGAAGCACAAGGCCGACGTCTCCAAGTTAGCCAAGAATTTGGAGAATTCACAGTCTGAGCTAGCTGAAACCGCGGCTGAGAAGGTTGAACTTGAGGAGAAGCTGAAGGAACCAGTTGCGTTACAAGATCCCGCTGCTTTGATGAGATTTTTGCAGTCTCACGCGGCCATTTATGGTCATTACCAGCGATTGGAAGGTTTTCTGGATGCTTTCTCTCGCTTTGACACCTCAGCACCTCAGTTTGCTGACACCACGACAATTACCGTGCAGTGTCAAGACTTAAATCGTCAGCAGGTGCCTGTGGCTCAGCCTCAGCCGGGCGCTCCTTCGGATTCGTCGCAGTGGTTTAATTTTTCTGGATCCCCGCGTCGTGGGCCTCCTCCTTCAGGGTCTTCTAGTACCTCAGGTTCTGGAGCTTCGTCCTCAGGCAAGCGACCAGCGAGCAAGTCTGCTCCTGCGTCTAAATCCAAGTCTGCGTCTGCGGTGGATCAGCGTTCTGCCCAAGCTGCCAAGAGTCTGCGCCAATTGGCACGTTCTCCTGTGTCGGCATCACAGAAGGCGCAGGAATATGCTGCCGCTGTAGCTCAGTCGTCTCAGGTGGTGATCAATTTGACTGATGATGATGAAGATGACCCTGAGAACGACCCTGATTATCGCTCTGGAGATGATGGCAGTGATGATGAGGCTGATGATTCTCAAGGAAGTTCCTCTTCGACGAGTTCGAGTCCAGCGCATCTTCAAATCCCTTCAGGAGCTACTGCTGGCAAAGTTCGTCGGACTGTTCCACCTGGAGGGATTCCGCCTGGGATGGCACGTCGTTCGGTGCCTCTTCCGAAAACTTCGTCAGGCAAGGCTCCCGCCAAGAAAGTCACAGCGGCTAAGCCTCCTGCTAAGAGTGTCTCGGCGGTGCCTCCTTCGGCTCAGAAAGCTAAAACGAAGTCGTCAAGCTCTACGTCTTCTTTCCAAGTGGCTTCTCATGGCAAAGTGATTGAGACCAAGGAGCTTCAGCCTTCTAAGAAGCGAGCCGGTCAACCTCTGAAGGGAGTTTCTGCCAAGAAGAAAGCCAAGAAGTCTGTGAAGCCAGCGAAATCGCCGACTTATCTGATTAATGGCATTCGTATGATGGCGAAGGAGCAGACTCAGGGGTATCCGTTCTCGTCCATCCACAAGCATGACGTGAAGAAGCTCCAAGTGCGTTACACCCCAGACGAATATCTGGAGCTCGTGGAGAGCAAACCCTGGGAAGAGATGTTCACGACTCGTGTCCGAGTTTTGTTTTTCGTGGACAAGGCTATGAGTCCCATCGTCCCGCCTGGAATTCTTCAAGAGATCATTGATTTCATGTTCGTGCATCAGCGGGCATATTGGGAATCCACGCACTGGGTCTCCATGCCTCAAGGGAGGGCTGGTTCCTGGCATCAAGCGCGTTCAAGCCGCCGGAACAAGTTCACGTCTGGTTTTCAGAGGCTGCATGCTGACCTCTACCAGAGATGGGGCGATGCTTACGTGGAGAATTACGCACGGATCTGGTACGAGCCTGGAATCTGGTTTCCTCCCAAGATCCCGTGTGAATGGATCCCGCCTGACCAGCGCAAGGTTCGAGATCGTGACCGCAAGTCACTGAAGGACCTTCTGGTGGAGCTCGACAAGGAGGAGCCGATTCGATGCTTTTTCCAAGGAAATCGTGGTCTTCAGACCCTGAAATCGTCACTTCCTTCTCAGCTTGTGGCTGATTTTGACCTCACGTTGCCTAAGGTTGTCAACCCTGTGGATTTCCGCAGCTTGAACACTTTGCCTGCGGTTGCGTTGGGTCTCCAGAGTGATGCAGTCTCATATCGGACCGAGTCTGGCGATCCTGACGAAGGCACGCCGTGGGATCCTCCTGTGTGGGAAGATGACGAAGAAGATGGCGAAGCTCAAGGAGATGCAGACGTCGAAGATAGCGACAATGACGAAGAGGCCGAGGAATAATTTCCGTCGGTCTGCCGAGTGGACACTGGGGTCAAGATCGACTCGAGACAATTCAAGGGGATTCCAGTGTCGCTCTCAGAGGCAAGATTGGTTCTCTCAGGTGTTTGTAAATCGTGGCAATGCGTGTCGTTTAGCACCATAACCTCTTACCCTGAGGATTTTTTCAATTTCAGTCAGCTTTCAGTGTCAATGTCGTTTCCTCAGCGTCTTTCAGTTTCTTTAATCGCCCGGATCTTCATTTCGGACACGTATCTTCAGGATCGCGTCCCTTCGCCTCATCGCAGGAATGTCCATGCGTTCCAGATGTGGCAATCCTCCAGGATAATTCAAGTTGAACGGATGATACACGAACTTGTGAATGTTGAAGTCGAAGTCGATGTCAAAGTCGAAGTCGAAATGCAAAAAAGGTTCTCTAGCCACTTGAATTGAGGCCAATTCCCTCAATTACTGAGGCGATCAAGTGCCTTGGCTGTCGATGCGACAGGATAACCACTGGGGTCGGCAACGCCCGCGGGGGTCGTCGCTTATGCAAAATATGTAAGGTTTGTTCAGATCCACACGCAATTGGCGTCTCTCCAAGACGAATCTCAGAGAAAACTCGGACTTCAGGCACGTTGTTAGCATTCCTCGTTTTCTTCATCCTCATCCGCCATTTGCATTGCAGAAAAACGTGCTTTTGAACGGTTCTGACGCTCAAACTCATAGAGTAAGCTTCCACAATTCAATCTCTCCCTGGGGACCCACTCCAGATCTTCGTAGCCCTTCCATTTCACCAGATATTCGCGTTTCTGACGGGCATTTCTCGTTGCCTTAGTCCATCGGCAATCTGTCAGAGCTTCCACCTCATATTCTCCGCCTTCCTCGTCTGGCTCCCAGCTATCTTCAGGCAGTAGTTCAGCATCGAAGTCAAATTCCTCTGGGACTTCAGACAATTCTTCTGTAGGTCTTTCAGGATAAGTGAATCTCGGCTTCAGGCGACTTACGTGGACCCAAGGATAAAAGCGATAGTCTTTGCGGTAAATCTTCAGTTTGTATCTGAAGTCGCTTCCTTTTTCCGCAATTCTAAAAGGTCCATGCCATTTGTGCGCGAGCTTCTTACTCAATCCTGGTTTCACCCTTGGGATGTACAACCATACAGCATCTCCAACGTCAAATCCCTTCTTGAACTTCTCCGAGAGCTCATTCCACAGCGCTGTTCGATGCTCCGAGCGTTTTCGCTTGGCTTCTTTCTGAAGGTCCTGTGCCCATAGCCTTGCGTACTCATAATCTCTTTGAATCTGGGCTCGCCAGAGGTACGCAGCTCTCGGAGTTATGGCTCTCGGCCATTTTCCTAGTGCGGCTTTGACGGTGGTGTAGGCGTCCCATCCATGTGTGAGATAAAACGGCGTTTCCATTCGCGTAGAGTCAAAGGAATTATTAATGCTGGTCGTCAAACGCTCAGCAATTTCATCCCAGTCTCCTTGATCTGCTTCTGCAATGTACGCTCGAATACTTCTCACAATCGTCTGTCCAGACCGTTCCTGCTGTCCATTTGCCTGCGGCCGATAAGAGAGGGTGGCTCGCTGCTTGCTTCCCATGAGATCCCTGAAATGCTGAAATGTTTCAGACATGAATCTCGGATCGCGGTCGTGGCGCATGATTTGGCTCGCTCCCCAGTGTCTGAAGACTTTCTCTTCATATACTTCAGCCACATCCTGGGCTTCGGTGCGTGCCATGGGTGCACAGACCACATATCCTGAAAATGCGTCTTGGAAAAGCAATAGCGCAGTATTTCCTCTCTTGGAGCGCGGCAATGGGATCACAAAATCCATGGAGATCACCTGAAATGGTTCCAAAGGCAGAATATTGCCTGGGGATGGTCCAGGATTTTTCGGGACTCCTTTTGCGGTCGTGCAATCGACGCATTCCTTCACATGGCGCTCAACATCAGCATACATGCCTATCCAGTGGAAGTCTTTTTTTAGTCGCTCAAATGTGCGAAGAATTCCTTGATGTCCACCCTGGAAATCGTCATGATACTGCTGAAGAATTTCCTCTCGGAGATCCTTAGGAATTACCAGCCTGGGAGAATCTGCATTCGGTCTTGGACGCTTCGGTGTGGGTTCGCTCAGGTAAAATAGCGTATTTTCGTCGTCCAAAACGTATCTGTCAGCAATTTTGCCAGCCTCTTTGACTTCTTGAGCGCTCAACCGCTCTAAATCACCTCGTAGGAAATGTTTGAGGTTGGCTAGTCGAGGCTCTGCGTCTTGGTGACGACGAACACGTTCCCAGCGAATTTCCGTGACTGAAGCGTCAGAATTAATTCCAGAATTGGGATTGGGGAAGTTATTTCCTCCTGAGATGGGTTCAGTTGACTCATCATGCGATCTGGTTTGTGCCACGTACACTCCAAACGTCTCCTTGAGCATGTAGCACAGCTCCTGGTAGTCGGAATCCTCAATTGAGTCAGCTTCCTGGATTTGCTCGCTCGTCTCAGTCTGAGGCGACTTGCGAATGATGCTTTCAGGCAGTCGGTTGAGCTTAGCTAGTATTTCCAACTCCATGGGACCTTGCACGACTATAGATTCACCCTTCTGAAGCACTTGCGACGTTATCAGGTCAGCCGATGCGTTGAATGTCCGTTTCACGTGGATTAACTTCACGGATTCGAACTTATCCATTTCGGTTTGCACCTGAGTCAGCATAGATATCAGTTTTGGGTGATGACAGCCGATGACCCCTTGTGCTTGTTGCACTGCTAGTCGAGAATCTCCGATCACGACCAGTTCTCGGATTCCGTGCTCCAATGCAAGCCTGAGACCATGCAGGAGTCCTGTATATTCAGCCAGGTTCACCGTAATTTCCTCGCCTGTCAGAAAATCGCCCCGTGCCTCCACGATTGTCCACTCTGGGAGTTTCCACAGCACGTATCCAGCGCTTCCGACGTTGGTTTTCAATTTGGCTGCTCCATCAAAGCTGAGAACCCATCCCTGATAGTCTGCCTCCAGCATCTCAACGCTGATCGGCGGAGCCACCTGCTTTAGCGATTTCTGAGGTTCCAGCTCTGCTACTGCCTGGTCCAGGTGTTCTCTTGGAGTGATACTCGCACAAAGCAATGCTGCCAGACCTTCCTCGTCCTTCTGAGCCTGAATCACCTCAATCGTCCAGGGTGAGAGCATCGTAGCCCACTGATGACATCGTCCTTTCATGGATTTGGACTTAAAGAGCCAACTCATGGTTGTGTACCTGGTGTACACTTTGAGGCTCTGGCCAACCAACATCGTCATGTAAACTTCGAGTGCTCTGAGGAGCGCGAGGATTTCCTTCTCCGCAAGAGGGTAATTCAGTTCGGCGTCATGTAATACACGCCCCGTGAAACGTATTGGAAAGAGCTTTCCGTCATGTTCTTGGGCGATGACTGCGCTGATGGCCCACTTGTTGGCATGCACAATCACGGAGAATGACTTGGATCTCTCAGCATGTCGTAACAACGGCATGGAGGTGATTCGTTCTTTCAGCATCTCGAACGCGATCTTTGCCTTCTCAGGGACTTCACCATGAGTGACCTGTGAGTCCGTCAGCTCGTAGAGAGCAGATGCAATCATGGGAAGACCTTCGATGAATTTCGCATAGTAATTGATGCTTCCCAGGAACGATTGCACTCCCTTAAGAGTTGTCGGGAACGGCATCTCCCTAAGCTTCTGGACATTCTTGGGTGTGGCTTTGATTCCTTCGTTGCTCACCTTGTGAGAGAGGAAATCTACCTCGTGCTTGCCAAATGAGCTCTTGGGCATGCTCACAGAGATTCGCCAGTACCTGAGACGGAATAGCAGCTCGTCCAATTTCTCACAGAGCTCATTCCATGTGACTGCACCGTAAGCGACGTCATCGATGTAACTGCTTCGCCCTAGAACTGGGCCCATGTTGCTCAATGCGGGTCGATTCAGATCGAAGACGGTGAGCGGGTTCTGAGGATTGTCTTCTTTCATGGCTTCGGTGAGCCGCTCAAGATTTTCCTCAATTTGATAATGTTCTCGGACATCCGGGTCCACATCTTGCTCTAGCTCGGGCGGCAATCGCACAAATCCCCACAAGCAATTGTCTAGCATCCGCTGATACACAAGAGGGGCATTCTTCAGACCGAATGGCATCCTGGTCCACTGAAAATGGCCCAGCGGACAAATAAATGCTGATATCTCCTTGGCTCTTTCGGTAAGGGGAATTGCCCAAAATCCAGAGGCCATATCCAAGCTCATAAACCATTGTGCTGCTGAGAAATTGTCAAGAAGATCATCGATCATGGGCATCGGATATAAATCAAGCTCTAGGAGCTGATTCACTAGCCTGTAGTCGATGCAGAGTCTGATGTCGACTTTGTTCTTCTTGAGCACGATCACAATAGGTGATGCCCACTGTGAACTCGAGAATTCAATAAGTCCACTCTCGAGAAGGCGCTTCAGAAGCACATACACCTGCTGTAAATACTGCGGGGGTACTCGTCGAGCTCGTTGAGCAATCGGCTTTGCATTTTTCACGTCTAAGTCGCAGTACACGCCCCGAGCCGGAGGCGGAAGTGCATTTCCTTCTCCCAGAAAGGCTTTCTGATGCTTCCTCAGGATGTTTCTGATTTGCTGCTCTTCGGCAGGTGTTGTCACTCCAGGTGTGCCTACGTCAGCCTTCTCAATGTCCAATTCCGGATGCAAATCTGTAATTTCAGGGAGCGTAGCTAGCTGATCTCTGAGCTCATGCAGTAAAATAGCATCATCGCCTTCTCGGTAAAATACTGTTGGATCTTCATGAGTCCTAGGCTGATTGCCTTCGGCTGACATCACCGTAGTGTGGTTCTGTGCCAAATTCGTCGATTTCTCTCGATGAAACTCGATTAATAAAGGGTTTCTGACGCTTTCAGATCGAACAGGAGAAGCAGGTTCACAAACTGCATATACTTGCTCCAAAGGAGTCTGATCTGACGTATCAGTTGCCCTCTCAGGGACCCCTGGAGGTCGACGAGATATATCTCGGACTTCGCCAGTCCTGAGCTGGATTTTTGTTGGTGCTGGTCTTCTTGGAGTCAATACTGATGGTTCCCAGACGATATCGTCTTCTTCTGCTTCGCGATTCAATCTGGTCTCAGTGGACGGAGTATTTTCATAAATCAGCATCTTCCATTCCGCTGCCTTCATGGAGTTCGGTCTCGCAAATCGTCCTTTGACGCGAGGTACGTGTCCATACGCTACCAGCGAGGCGACAACCGTGTGAGGGGACAAAGGGACCCAATCAATCAGAGAGATATTCACCACTCGAATTGACACAGGCTGTTTGTGTTTTCCCCAGTTTACTTGTGTCACCCATTTGTCTCCGCGGCCCAGCCATAAATCCAGTTCTTGCCCCAGAGCCTCCTGAAATTGCTTGTTCAGACGGACTGTCATGCTCTGTCCTGGGGCCAGCCAGTCTGGATGACTTGGAGAAATTGCGTATTCACGTCCAACTGAGGGTTCTGAGGGTCCTCCAACCAAGAGAACTCGTTCTTCATCTGGTAACTCCACCGCTCCTTCACGGACGCAAATTCGTACACCAGCTGCGTACATGAAATTCATCCGAGAGACAATTCGTTCCTTCTCCGATGTTCCCGATCCATACTTCCATTTCATACACCAATCTTGCCCCGAGGGTGATTTTCACCTTTGCTTTGGCAATTACGTATGTCGTCACTCCACCCATGCCTTTCACAGCCAACTTCTGTCCAAAACGAAGCTTGAGTCTGAACTTGCGTGCAAAGTCTTGACTCACAATGCTCGTTGTGGCTCCAGTATCTAACATAATCACTGTTGGCTCATCATTCACGGCACCTCTGACCAGAGCTACCATGTGATGTTGATCATCGGCCTCATTTTCTTCCCACCAGCCCATTCGCTGTCCAGGTTGGAGTTCCATTCGAGGAGTCCAATCAGAATCCTCTACCATGGCAGCGTAACAGGAGGCTTCGGAATGTGAAGGGCCAAGTTCTTGTGAAATACATGCATTTTTGCCCTTAGAGAGTCCATGTCTCGCAGTCATCATCGGACCCACATACGCAAACACACTCATAACTAGGGATTTCCGCTCGACACGCACCAGACCCTGATCTGGCGAGCGTCCTAGTTTGACGAGGGCATGTTGGTGGAATTGCCGGGGTTCGGGAGACTCTCAAGGTCCTTCTTTGGTATTTCATTCAGAGTCTTCCTCTCCCGTAGCATGGCATACAGTTCTTCCATCTTGGGGCAGCTTCCCGCTGGATGGGCTTGGGCGCAAACCGAACACAATACCTTCTTGCGGTAGCACTTGTCTGCCGGATGTCCAAATCCGTTGCAATAGTCACAGTGGATGTCTTTCCAGCATTCATCCGGTCTATGACCCGTTCGGTTGCACTTCGAACACGCTTGGCGTGGAATTTCAGATTGAGCAGCTCGTGGCGGTTCACGGGGTTTCATGTATGACTCTCGAGATAGTATCGGTCGCCCCGTGTTCGCAGAGCTTTGAGCCCACGATGGTCTGGCCTGCGCTGCATACACCACATCAGATCTTCTTGTAGATCAGCCTCTTGGGCTGAGTCTTCTTGTTCTTCCTCATCTGATGCCGGCTGACTTTCAGTGTAGTGTACTTTGGCGCGCTGACGCTCCCCCAATGTTCCTTGTGGACGATAACGCCCCGTTTGAAATTCAGTCTTGGGGAAGTGCACCGATTTCTTCGTGTCATTCTGAAAGAGGTCGTCAATTTCATCACGTTCTTCCTCATGAGTCACATCTTGGAGATACTTCAACGCATCCTCAAAGTCCTTCATGGAATCAAATGTGTGACTCACAAGGTTCAACATCATGGGGCGATCAGGTGCTTTCTGGAGGAACCTCTTGATGTGACGCTTTCGGACATCTTTGTTGTGAATGTCTTCGCCAGCTTTTCCAGCGGCAGCGTTCAGTCGCCACAAATATTGAAGAGGCTTCTCTTTCGCTCTCGGTCTCAGTTCGAGGTAGTGCTCCATAGCTGAATCCGAAGCACGACAGAATTGCTCTCTGAAAGCCTGTGAGAGGCTTTTCCATGATTGCTGGGTACTTTTGTCGAGCTGTTGATACCACGCTTTGGCACTGCCTTCCAGCCACCTCATCATTTGTCTGGCCTTCTCATCAGCCGTCCATGAGCACGCTTCCGCTGAGTACGTGAACTGGTTCCACCACTTCTTGCGCTCAGCCAAACTTCCAGAGCCGTCGAACACTGGAATGGAATTGTAGGGCATCATCATCCGCACCGTAACTGTCTGGGTGGTCGCCTTGGCTTCAGTTTTCTCAGCCTTGATCTTCATCTGAGTATCTCGTGGTGGATCCGGAGGTAACGGAGGATTATTCGGAGGCCACGCCCCGAAACCAAATCCGGACGAGAATCCGGGAGGCCCCGAGTTCCTTGGCGGCGTTCCTGAGCTGCCTCTCTGCGAATTTCCTGGTTTTGGTGGCTGAGATTGACGAGTTGTCATAGGTTCCGACTTCACCGAATTAAATGTCGACACAGGAAATTTCGTTGGAGTCACTGCGTTTGTCATTTGCTTCTGAGGGACTTGTGGGTTCTTAATGGTCGCAGCTTGGTTCTTCAGGGTGTAGATCTGCTGTTGATACATACCCTCTCGTTCCTCGTAGCCCTTACGTTGAGCTTCAAGTATCTCTTGCTGATCCACCTCCCATTGCTGTCTCGCAGCAGCATGATCTTCTGCTGACACTCGCAGTTCTTCCTCCATCTGGTCATTGTGCACTTGAAACATCGCCTGCGTCTGATGCTCTCTGTTTTCATAGCTCTGAATGAGCTCTTGCTTTTCTCGCTCCCACTCAGCTTGAGCGGCGATGAACTTCGCAGCTTCTTCGCGCCTAATTTCGGCGATCTGTCGCTCTTTATCTTCGTCACTCAAGGCTTTCGCCTGAGCGTGTTGTACTTGAGTGTTCTGAAGGCGCTGCTGAAATTCGTTCTGCTGCTGGATTTGAACTGCCTTTTGGAGAGCTTCTTGACGCTGTTGTCCAGTCAGCTGACTCGCAGCCAGTTGATTCAGACGTGTTTGCTCCTCAGCAATCTGACGAAGCTTTTCTTCCTTAAATCGCTTCGCGTCGTCGAGTCGTTGCTGTCGTTCCTGCTCCAGGGCTCTTTTCGCGGCATCCGCTTGAGCCGGAGAAATTCCATTTGCTGTATAACAGGATCCACATTCGTTTGTGGTGCAGACGGCACTGTCGGTCTCGTTTCCATGTTAATGCTTTGACGTAACGAGCTCGCCAGTCGCGGTTGAACCGTTGGAATCGGACTTCCTGAAGATCGAAACTGGCCACTTGGCGGATTCGTCGTTTCCTTAATTTGGATAGTTGCCATTGCTCCAACAGGTTGGACTGGAGCTACTGGGACCGCCTGAGCCGACATCACCATGATTCCTGAGGGTGGAGGAACACACTCGGAACTCGTTGCACTTGACATGCTCTGATCCGAAGAGTGTCCAGAATTTCTTTGGCTCGGGGAGTCGCCCTTGCTTTCCTCCATAGATCCCGACTCTGAAGATGCCATCCTGAAGCTGAGGCTACTGGGAGTTGACGCAGATTCGCCAATCTGTCTCAGTCGCTTCAAGGGGAGGCGTTCGGTGCTGCTAGTCGAGCTCGTGGACTCTCTCTGACGTACTGTCTTCAGACGCAGGATAACATCCGCTGTAAGATGCTCTCGGACTCCTTCGAGCATCAGAATGTCTCCTTCCGAGTCCATCTCCATCATTTCCACGTCTTCGAGGTTGTCCACGTGGACAAATGGTCGTTCAAGAGGTCTGAATGAGCATGGCAGATGCAATGCAGCGTCACGCCACGCTTCCATCATCTCTTGGAGTAGTAAAAATATCGGCCGAATCTCAGCTGAGACCAATTCAGATGCGAGATCACGAGTAGCGGTCATGACATTCCATCTTGAGGCCACATTGCTGAATTCATACCCTGCTTCCTCCAGGGCGGTCTGTAGCAACGCGACTCTCTCTGCCGGTTGGTATGCATCCAGTGGAATGTCAAAGATGGCCATATTCGAGACCATCGGCAGGCATCCGTGACGAATTTGCAGCACTTGGAGCCAGGAAGCTTGCTCAGGTTGGAGCCGTGACCTCAAATATGCATCCAGATGCGTAGCAATCGTCACCCAACGGTCCATCAGCTGAGGATCCACTGCAGGAGGATATGCGGGATCTCGAAGAGGCTGTGGTCCAGGTGAAGTGGCATTCCATTGTTCCAGTTGCTGATTTACGTATTCAGTCATCTGGTCGTGGGAGAAATAAACTCGGTCGACCTCACAGACCACAACTTCAATTGATGACGCCTCAGAGGGAGCTACATAGCCCCAATTCCAAGCAGGAATCACACTTTCAGATGCTTGGGTCGTCAATTGTGACGCAGAGTGTGTCGGAGCGTCCGAATTCACTTGATTCGTCGGACGAGCCGTCAGGGACTGCTGAAACAGCATCTCTCGAGGAACCTGGGGCAAAGTTGGAATGATTGAGGTCGCCCCGAGAGGGAAGTCGAATGGATCAGCTCCTGGGGGCTGTATCCCGGAGGCAACCATGGCTCCAGAGTCGGCAAGGCTTCTGAACTCGGATTCTGGATAGCCTTGTGACTCCTTGGGGTGCGCGAGAGCTTCCGAACTCTCCAGCGCGAGCCGTCCTTTTGTTTTTTCTTGGTTTTCTTGCTGCATGTCGGTCAGTTGAGGGTCTTTTCGCACGTTGGGACCAGATCCGGGCATGCGCACCAGTTGTGATGATGCGCGTGCGGCTCAATCTGAGGACACGCTCGAATCGTCTGATAAACGATGAGCCACAGTCCCAGAGAGCGCGATAGTGCCGCAGCGAGAGAGATCAGACCGATCCCTCCCGGCCAGTACCGGAGCGTTGTGATCCCCTTGGGCGGTTCGTTGGATCGGGAACACTAAACCTGCGGGTAAGGTCCTCCGCCGCCACGCGTAAATCTGAACAATATACACACTACAAGACGTTAACAATCAGCGAGCCCTCTCGGTATGGCGATGCGCCTGTCCCGAGGGCTCAAATGGTGGGTTTTGTTAGACCAAAGGAGCGTCACCAGGCTCCTTCCCTGCAAACGTGGTCTGTTGTCTCCTATCTGAGACTCAACCACCAATATGAAATCACTCACCTTCTCAGAGCGCGGTCTGTTCCCGTTCAACTCTGAGGGGGAGCGAATATATGGAAATCACTATACTAGCACACGCAGATGCGCTTACCAGTGGTGATGGAGGCTGGAAGTGTTCTAGGCGTCCGACTTCCTTTCCCGGCCTGCCACCCTATGTTTCAGGGTCTTTGGCAGGAGGGAACTCAGAGACGCGAAGGGTTGGAGGCAAATTGGGAAGTCTATATTAGCTTTGTTGGTCCATTGTGTTCCTTCCTCCTATTTTCTTACATGCAACTCCGTTACCTTGAATATTACCTGAAAATTACTGGAAGATCGCCGATCTTGGTACAAACGACTCTGAATGAGACGTAATTTACCGAAGACCCGGTTAAATTTCAGAGGGGACCGTTGAGACTTCCGGAACCCATAATGGATTCTGAATGTCCGTTGTCTGAATCTGAGAGACTCAGAATGGAACCCTCAGAAAAGTGTTACCACACCAGATTCCTGAGACCGCCCTCTAAATAGGGGTGCTCAGGCGTCCCTGAGAATCATTCTCAGAGACGATCAGAGTTTTATTATCACGGGGCACAGTCACACTTCTGGGGTCTTGGCGCCATTTTGCGAGAGGTGTCTGGGATGCGACTCAGAATATCTGAGCGGCGCATTTCCGGAGGGCACTTCATCACATGAGTCACATGCAGAAACCTGAATACCTATTAAAGCAACTCAAAAATACTGAATCAACAAAGATAAGCAGAAGTGCTGAATGAAGTCGTGTTGTATCATGTGATATACTGGATTTCTGTTCGTGTTTACGTTAATCCGCCAACGATAAACTCCGTCATCACGTTGAATCGATGCAACTTGTCCCATGAGCGTGTGCAAGGACGTGTATAGCGGTTTGTGTGCATATCACTGTACATATCTATACAAAAAAATGGAAATCTGTGCTCGTGTCCTAATTGAGAACTGTCTCATCGTTTAGCGTGCTGCCTAGGTATTAAACCACTAATCCCTAACACATGTATTTTTTTGGAGACGGTAGTGGCTGACCACGGACGCACTATTCAAACTAATGAACTACTCCGTTTCGATGACGTTTGTGCAAACTATATTCTGCTAAGTGTCAGAGTAGCATGTGGCAAGCTTCCATTTGCCAAAACTGCGATGTCCACCTTCCATGATTGGATGGTACACTGCTCTTTTTGTCCAATCACGTGTATCTCATATTTTGGGCGGTTCGTCGTCGGCCAGATCAACTTTCGATGAATCGTGGAGGAGGGAAGGACTGGATGAGAATGACTGCGAGGAGGTGGTGTGATTCAAGCTCGAATTGAGTGGCGTGGGCTGGTGGGATGTGTAATGGGTGTGCATCTCACACAATAATGAGACTTTTGGTCGAAGGCGAAAAGCGCTTTTTCTGGTGAGCACTGCCATCCGGGGAAGAGTGGGCTCGCGCATAGAAATGCCGCTGGCAAAGCCGGCAGTGAGTTCCTGGGTATCAAGCACACGATCCAGAACTGACCCATTCGCGCTTTCGCCCCCGCAGAACCAAGCACTCCAGCGGCTTGATCAGGTCTTTTCGACCCACTACCACACCCGTGTGGTTCACGCCCGTTCACAGGCGTGCCTAGCGATTCCGTGGTGTGATCCCGAATCAACCTTTGCAGTTGTCCCCACATTGCTCGTACTCAGTTCACATTCCTGTACCGCTGTCTGCAGTTAGGAAGCAAAGTCCTTCCATCGGAGACAAGGTGTCGCCAACCAACCTTCAGTTCCATATTTCCTATCCTGCAGATGCAGTGAGAAAAATTAACTTACAAATGATATGTTTGACTCGAATTCCACTCAAAGGTGCTAGGTGATGCCAAGCTTTTGACAAAGTTCGTGAAACAAAAGGCATGCGTTGCTGGATCAATTTTGTTCAATGCAGATTCAACTAAACTAAGGGTGACCAGGGAGCACTTGCGTCACCAGGTCCAACACGGTGATATACAAGTGATGCGTGCTTTCGAAGCTTCGTCATCAACAAGGAAGCCCTCACGGATCATTTTCTGATCAAACGTTGATGAGACAATTTAATAACTGGCGAGACAAACTTGAGTTTGTTGTGCGATTCTCAAAACCCAAAATATTGGAGAAATGCGGAAATAGATCTTCTACCTCTACAACTTGTGTGCTATGCCCTTGCTCCATTTGATAGGGGCAATTCCTGCATGTCTATCATCTATCAGCATTTCGAAGAATTAGAGTCGATACTCAATTCCCCACCTCAAAAAGGCAACGCGTTGCAAGTTCGGCAAGGATCTGCGTCGCTGCTGTGCAGCACCGACGCGAATCAGACGGGTTGGATGGTTAGGTTCCTAAAACAGAAATTGGGTTAGTCATTTGTACTGTTTTTGAAAATCATTTCATTTTGAATATTTCTTACATGAGGATTACAATTCTGGCCCTCCATCGTTGCGGTTTCAGCGAACGAACAATTGCTAAAAACCTAGGGCTCTCTCGCCCCGTCGTGCACACCCTCTTCACAACCCTACTGCCTACAATACCACCAAGACTCCCGGGCGGCCGCCGAAGCTGACTCCCTCCTTCAAGAGACGCCCCATGCGTGAGGCGTCTAAGGGAAATTTAAGCGCCAGGGAGATGCAAGAACGGCTTGAACTCCAGGTCGGGGTACGCCGAGTCAAGCTGGTGATCAAGGAGAGCACCCACTTGACGCACGCAAAGCGCAAGGCATCGCCCGTGCTGGCTAAGAAGCACATGGTAAATTGGCTCCAGTCGGAGCGCGACAAGGTGACCTGGGACGAGGCCAAATGGGGGAAGTGTGTCTTCCCCAACAAGAAGAAGTTCAACTTGGACGGTCCTGACAGTTTACAGTAGCCGTGTTCGACGATATGATGAAGATCAGCCAACAACGAAATGACACGAGTGAGTCCAACGAATAGCATTGCCAATGGTTGATAATGCACTTACAATTTAGCCGTCCACCATCTCGTCGTCGTCTGCAAGCTGATGGTCGATATCTTCCATGGTCGGGTTTGTTAGAGTGCTGGGCTGGAAAGCGTGGAATATCCCATCCAAAATGATGTCCCGGGTAGGGCATCGTCGTGAGGCAATCGTGAGCGGGTGACGTTCGAGGCTCGCGACATGCCACGACGCCACCAGACGCGTCTATTTCGCGTTATCTGACGAACCACGGACTGCCGACGGGTCGGCTAAATGATACGGCGCGCGTGTATGTTGTTGTGGTTGTATGAGCGTGAGGTGTTAGTGTGAGTGGAGTAGAGTGTGTGTGTTGATGTTGGATGTGATGGATGTGGTTTTGGTGTTGATGTTGTTGTGTGAATGTTTGTTTGATGTGTATTTGCAGTGTGTTGCAAGTTGTTGTGATTGTGTGGTTTGAATGTATGTCACGATTCCTCGTTAGTATAGTGGTTAGTATACCCGCCTGTCACGCGGGTGACCCGGGTTCAATTCCCGGACGGGGAGCTTCTTTGCTTTATATCAACACTCGTATTATGCTCGTATTCACGCTCCTATACTGCTCTTGATCGCTCCCGCGTCTGCGCTGCTCCTTCCGCTACCATATACACCACACTACACGTGCATTGCCGTCGTCCGTTGCGTACAAAACGCGCTCAACTGCGTCTCTGTTACCTTCGTTAACGGTATATTTCGAAATCGAAACAAATTGCGTCGTCGTGAGGCAATCGTGAGCGGGTGACGTTCGAGGCTCGCGACATGCCACGACGCCACCAGACGCGTCTATTTCGCGTTATCTGACGAACCACGGACTGCCGACGGGTCGGCTAAATGATACGGCGCGCGTGTATGTTGTTGTGGTTGTATGAGCGTGAGGTGTTAGTGTGAGTGGAGTAGAGTGTGTGTGTTGATGTTGGATGTGATGGATGTGGTTTTGGTGTTGATGTTGTTGTGTGAATGTTTGTTTGATGTGTATTTGCAGTGTGTTGCAAGTTGTTGTGATTGTGTGGTTTGAATGTATGTCACGATTCCTCGTTAGTATAGTGGTTAGTATACCCGCCTGTCACGCGGGTGACCCGGGTTCAATTCCCGGACGGGGAGCTTCTTTGCTTTATATCAACACTCGTATTATGCTCGTATTCACGCTCCTATACTGCTCTTGATCGCTCCCGCGTCTGCGCTGCTCCTTCCGCTACCATATACACCACACTACACGTGCATTGCCGTCGTCCGTTGCGTACAAAACGCGCTCAACTGCGTCTCTGTTACCTTCGTTAACGGTATATTTCGAAATCGAAACAAATTGCGTCGTCGTGAGGCAATCGTGAGCGGGTGACGTTCGAGGCTCGCGACATGCCACGACGCCACCAGACGCGTCTATTTCGCGTTATCTGACGAACCACGGACTGCCGACGGGTCGGCTAAATGATACGGCGCGCGTGTATGTTGTTGTGGTTGTATGAGCGTGAGGTGTTAGTGTGAGTGGAGTAGAGTGTGTGTGTTGATGTTGGATGTGATGGATGTGGTTTTGGTGTTGATGTTGTTGTGTGAATGTTTGTTTGATGTGTATTTGCAGTGTGTTGCAAGTTGTTGTGATTGTGTGGTTTGAATGTATGTCACGATTCCTCGTTAGTATAGTGGTTAGTATACCCGCCTGTCACGCGGGTGACCCGGGTTCAATTCCCGGACGGGGAGCTTCTTTGCTTTATATCAACACTCGTATTATGCTCGTATTCACGCTCCTATACTGCTCTTGATCGCTCCCGCGTCTGCGCTGCTCCTTCCGCTACCATATACACCACACTACACGTGCATTGCCGTCGTCCGTTGCGTACAAAACGCGCTCAACTGCGTCTCTGTTACCTTCGTTAACGGTATATTTCGAAATCGAAACAAATTGCGTCGTCGTGAGGCAATCGTGAGCGGGTGACGTTCGAGGCTCGCGACATGCCACGACGCCACCAGACGCGTCTATTTCGCGTTATCTGACGAACCACGGACTGCCGACGGGTCGGCTAAATGATACGGCGCGCGTGTATGTTGTTGTGGTTGTATGAGCGTGAGGTGTTAGTGTGAGTGGAGTAGAGTGTGTGTGTTGATGTTGGATGTGATGGATGTGGTTTTGGTGTTGATGTTGTTGTGTGAATGTTTGTTTGATGTGTATTTGCAGTGTGTTGCAAGTTGTTGTGATTGTGTGGTTTGAATGTATGTCACGATTCCTCGTTAGTATAGTGGTTAGTATACCCGCCTGTCACGCGGGTGACCCGGGTTCAATTCCCGGACGGGGAGCTTCTTTGCTTTATATCAACACTCGTATTATGCTCGTATTCACGCTCCTATACTGCTCTTGATCGCTCCCGCGTCTGCGCTGCTCCTTCCGCTACCATATACACCACACTACACGTGCATTGCCGTCGTCCGTTGCGTACAAAACGCGCTCAACTGCGTCTCTGTTACCTTCGTTAACGGTATATTTCGAAATCGAAACAAATTGCGTCGTCGTGAGGCAATCGTGAGCGGGTGACGTTCGAGGCTCGCGACATGCCACGACGCCACCAGACGCGTCTATTTCGCGTTATCTGACGAACCACGGACTGCCGACGGGTCGGCTAAATGATACGGCGCGCGTGTATGTTGTTGTGGTTGTATGAGCGTGAGGTGTTAGTGTGAGTGGAGTAGAGTGTGTGTGTTGATGTTGGATGTGATGGATGTGGTTTTGGTGTTGATGTTGTTGTGTGAATGTTTGTTTGATGTGTATTTGCAGTGTGTTGCAAGTTGTTGTGATTGTGTGGTTTGAATGTATGTCACGATTCCTCGTTAGTATAGTGGTTAGTATACCCGCCTGTCACGCGGGTGACCCGGGTTCAATTCCCGGACGGGGAGCTTCTTTGCTTTATATCAACACTCGTATTATGCTCGTATTCACGCTCCTATACTGCTCTTGATCGCTCCCGCGTCTGCGCTGCTCCTTCCGCTACCATATACACCACACTACACGTGCATTGCCGTCGTCCGTTGCGTACAAAACGCGCTCAACTGCGTCTCTGTTACCTTCGTTAACGGTATATTTCGAAATCGAAACAAATTGCGTCGTCGTGAGGCAATCGTGAGCGGGTGACGTTCGAGGCTCGCGACATGCCACGACGCCACCAGACGCGTCTATTTCGCGTTATCTGACGAACCACGGACTGCCGACGGGTCGGCTAAATGATACGGCGCGCGTGTATGTTGTTGTGGTTGTATGAGCGTGAGGTGTTAGTGTGAGTGGAGTAGAGTGTGTGTGTTGATGTTGGATGTGATGGATGTGGTTTTGGTGTTGATGTTGTTGTGTGAATGTTTGTTTGATGTGTATTTGCAGTGTGTTGCAAGTTGTTGTGATTGTGTGGTTTGAATGTATGTCACGATTCCTCGTTAGTATAGTGGTTAGTATACCCGCCTGTCACGCGGGTGACCCGGGTTCAATTCCCGGACGGGGAGCTTCTTTGCTTTATATCAACACTCGTATTATGCTCGTATTCACGCTCCTATACTGCTCTTGATCGCTCCCGCGTCTGCGCTGCTCCTTCCGCTACCATATACACCACACTACACGTGCATTGCCGTCGTCCGTTGCGTACAAAACGCGCTCAACTGCGTCTCTGTTACCTTCGTTAACGGTATATTTCGAAATCGAAACAAATTGCGTCGTCGTGAGGCAATCGTGAGCGGGTGACGTTCGAGGCTCGCGACATGCCACGACGCCACCAGACGCGTCTATTTCGCGTTATCTGACGAACCACGGACTGCCGACGGGTCGGCTAAATGATACGGCGCGCGTGTATGTTGTTGTGGTTGTATGAGCGTGAGGTGTTAGTGTGAGTGGAGTAGAGTGTGTGTGTTGATGTTGGATGTGATGGATGTGGTTTTGGTGTTGATGTTGTTGTGTGAATGTTTGTTTGATGTGTATTTGCAGTGTGTTGCAAGTTGTTGTGATTGTGTGGTTTGAATGTATGTCACGATTCCTCGTTAGTATAGTGGTTAGTATACCCGCCTGTCACGCGGGTGACCCGGGTTCAATTCCCGGACGGGGAGCTTCTTTGCTTTATATCAACACTCGTATTATGCTCGTATTCACGCTCCTATACTGCTCTTGATCGCTCCCGCGTCTGCGCTGCTCCTTCCGCTACCATATACACCACACTACACGTGCATTGCCGTCGTCCGTTGCGTACAAAACGCGCTCAACTGCGTCTCTGTTACCTTCGTTAACGGTATATTTCGAAATCGAAACAAATTGCGTCGTCGTGAGGCAATCGTGAGCGGGTGACGTTCGAGGCTCGCGACATGCCACGACGCCACCAGACGCGTCTATTTCGCGTTATCTGACGAACCACGGACTGCCGACGGGTCGGCTAAATGATACGGCGCGCGTGTATGTTGTTGTGGTTGTATGAGCGTGAGGTGTTAGTGTGAGTGGAGTAGAGTGTGTGTGTTGATGTTGGATGTGATGGATGTGGTTTTGGTGTTGATGTTGTTGTGTGAATGTTTGTTTGATGTGTATTTGCAGTGTGTTGCAAGTTGTTGTGATTGTGTGGTTTGAATGTATGTCACGATTCCTCGTTAGTATAGTGGTTAGTATACCCGCCTGTCACGCGGGTGACCCGGGTTCAATTCCCGGACGGGGAGCTTCTTTGCTTTATATCAACACTCGTATTATGCTCGTATTCACGCTCCTATACTGCTCTTGATCGCTCCCGCGTCTGCGCTGCTCCTTCCGCTACCATATACACCACACTACACGTGCATTGCCGTCGTCCGTTGCGTACAAAACGCGCTCAACTGCGTCTCTGTTACCTTCGTTAACGGTATATTTCGAAATCGAAACAAATTGCGTCGTCGTGAGGCAATCGTGAGCGGGTGACGTTCGAGGCTCGCGACATGCCACGACGCCACCAGACGCGTCTATTTCGCGTTATCTGACGAACCACGGACTGCCGACGGGTCGGCTAAATGATACGGCGCGCGTGTATGTTGTTGTGGTTGTATGAGCGTGAGGTGTTAGTGTGAGTGGAGTAGAGTGTGTGTGTTGATGTTGGATGTGATGGATGTGGTTTTGGTGTTGATGTTGTTGTGTGAATGTTTGTTTGATGTGTATTTGCAGTGTGTTGCAAGTTGTTGTGATTGTGTGGTTTGAATGTATGTCACGATTCCTCGTTAGTATAGTGGTTAGTATACCCGCCTGTCACGCGGGTGACCCGGGTTCAATTCCCGGACGGGGAGCTTCTTTGCTTTATATCAACACTCGTATTATGCTCGTATTCACGCTCCTATACTGCTCTTGATCGCTCCCGCGTCTGCGCTGCTCCTTCCGCTACCATATACACCACACTACACGTGCATTGCCGTCGTCCGTTGCGTACAAAACGCGCTCAACTGCGTCTCTGTTACCTTCGTTAACGGTATATTTCGAAATCGAAACAAATTGCGTCGTCGTGAGGCAATCGTGAGCGGGTGACGTTCGAGGCTCGCGACATGCCACGACGCCACCAGACGCGTCTATTTCGCGTTATCTGACGAACCACGGACTGCCGACGGGTCGGCTAAATGATACGGCGCGCGTGTATGTTGTTGTGGTTGTATGAGCGTGAGGTGTTAGTGTGAGTGGAGTAGAGTGTGTGTGTTGATGTTGGATGTGATGGATGTGGTTTTGGTGTTGATGTTGTTGTGTGAATGTTTGTTTGATGTGTATTTGCAGTGTGTTGCAAGTTGTTGTGATTGTGTGGTTTGAATGTATGTCACGATTCCTCGTTAGTATAGTGGTTAGTATACCCGCCTGTCACGCGGGTGACCCGGGTTCAATTCCCGGACGGGGAGCTTCTTTGCTTTATATCAACACTCGTATTATGCTCGTATTCACGCTCCTATACTGCTCTTGATCGCTCCCGCGTCTGCGCTGCTCCTTCCGCTACCATATACACCACACTACACGTGCATTGCCGTCGTCCGTTGCGTACAAAACGCGCTCAACTGCGTCTCTGTTACCTTCGTTAACGGTATATTTCGAAATCGAAACAAATTGCGTCGTCGTGAGGCAATCGTGAGCGGGTGACGTTCGAGGCTCGCGACATGCCACGACGCCACCAGACGCGTCTATTTCGCGTTATCTGACGAACCACGGACTGCCGACGGGTCGGCTAAATGATACGGCGCGCGTGTATGTTGTTGTGGTTGTATGAGCGTGAGGTGTTAGTGTGAGTGGAGTAGAGTGTGTGTGTTGATGTTGGATGTGATGGATGTGGTTTTGGTGTTGATGTTGTTGTGTGAATGTTTGTTTGATGTGTATTTGCAGTGTGTTGCAAGTTGTTGTGATTGTGTGGTTTGAATGTATGTCACGATTCCTCGTTAGTATAGTGGTTAGTATACCCGCCTGTCACGCGGGTGACCCGGGTTCAATTCCCGGACGGGGAGCTTCTTTGCTTTATATCAACACTCGTATTATGCTCGTATTCACGCTCCTATACTGCTCTTGATCGCTCCCGCGTCTGCGCTGCTCCTTCCGCTACCATATACACCACACTACACGTGCATTGCCGTCGTCCGTTGCGTACAAAACGCGCTCAACTGCGTCTCTGTTACCTTCGTTAACGGTATATTTCGAAATCGAAACAAATTGCGTCGTCGTGAGGCAATCGTGAGCGGGTGACGTTCGAGGCTCGCGACATGCCACGACGCCACCAGACGCGTCTATTTCGCGTTATCTGACGAACCACGGACTGCCGACGGGTCGGCTAAATGATACGGCGCGCGTGTATGTTGTTGTGGTTGTATGAGCGTGAGGTGTTAGTGTGAGTGGAGTAGAGTGTGTGTGTTGATGTTGGATGTGATGGATGTGGTTTTGGTGTTGATGTTGTTGTGTGAATGTTTGTTTGATGTGTATTTGCAGTGTGTTGCAAGTTGTTGTGATTGTGTGGTTTGAATGTATGTCACGATTCCTCGTTAGTATAGTGGTTAGTATACCCGCCTGTCACGCGGGTGACCCGGGTTCAATTCCCGGACGGGGAGCTTCTTTGCTTTATATCAACACTCGTATTATGCTCGTATTCACGCTCCTATACTGCTCTTGATCGCTCCCGCGTCTGCGCTGCTCCTTCCGCTACCATATACACCACACTACACGTGCATTGCCGTCGTCCGTTGCGTACAAAACGCGCTCAACTGCGTCTCTGTTACCTTCGTTAACGGTATATTTCGAAATCGAAACAAATTGCGTCGTCGTGAGGCAATCGTGAGCGGGTGACGTTCGAGGCTCGCGACATGCCACGACGCCACCAGACGCGTCTATTTCGCGTTATCTGACGAACCACGGACTGCCGACGGGTCGGCTAAATGATACGGCGCGCGTGTATGTTGTTGTGGTTGTATGAGCGTGAGGTGTTAGTGTGAGTGGAGTAGAGTGTGTGTGTTGATGTTGGATGTGATGGATGTGGTTTTGGTGTTGATGTTGTTGTGTGAATGTTTGTTTGATGTGTATTTGCAGTGTGTTGCAAGTTGTTGTGATTGTGTGGTTTGAATGTATGTCACGATTCCTCGTTAGTATAGTGGTTAGTATACCCGCCTGTCACGCGGGTGACCCGGGTTCAATTCCCGGACGGGGAGCTTCTTTGCTTTATATCAACACTCGTATTATGCTCGTATTCACGCTCCTATACTGCTCTTGATCGCTCCCGCGTCTGCGCTGCTCCTTCCGCTACCATATACACCACACTACACGTGCATTGCCGTCGTCCGTTGCGTACAAAACGCGCTCAACTGCGTCTCTGTTACCTTCGTTAACGGTATATTTCGAAATCGAAACAAATTGCGTCGTCGTGAGGCAATCGTGAGCGGGTGACGTTCGAGGCTCGCGACATGCCACGACGCCACCAGACGCGTCTATTTCGCGTTATCTGACGAACCACGGACTGCCGACGGGTCGGCTAAATGATACGGCGCGCGTGTATGTTGTTGTGGTTGTATGAGCGTGAGGTGTTAGTGTGAGTGGAGTAGAGTGTGTGTTGATGTTGGATGTGATGGATGTGGTTTTGGTGTTGATGTTGTTGTGTGAATGTTTGTTTGATGTGTATTTGCAGTGTGTTGCAAGTTGTTGTGATTGTGTGGTTTGAATGTATGTCACGATTCCTCGTTAGTATAGTGGTTAGTATACCCGCCTGTCACGCGGGTGACCCGGGTTCAATTCCCGGACGGGGAGCTTCTTTGCTTTATATCAACACTCGTATTATGCTCGTATTCACGCTCCTATACTGCTCTTGATCGCTCCCGCGTCTGCGCTGCTCCTTCCGCTACCATATACACCACACTACACGTGCATTGCCGTCGTCCGTTGCGTACAAAACGCGCTCAACTGCGTCTCTGTTACCTTCGTTAACGGTATATTTCGAAATCGAAACAAATTGCGTCGTCGTGAGGCAATCGTGAGCGGGTGACGTTCGAGGCTCGCGACATGCCACGACGCCACCAGACGCGTCTATTTCGCGTTATCTGACGAACCACGGACTGCCGACGGGTCGGCTAAATGATACGGCGCGCGTGTATGTTGTTGTGGTTGTATGAGCGTGAGGTGTTAGTGTGAGTGGAGTAGAGTGTGTGTGTTGATGTTGGATGTGATGGATGTGGTTTTGGTGTTGATGTTGTTGTGTGAATGTTTGTTTGATGTGTATTTGCAGTGTGTTGCAAGTTGTTGTGATTGTGTGGTTTGAATGTATGTCACGATTCCTCGTTAGTATAGTGGTTAGTATACCCGCCTGTCACGCGGGTGACCCGGGTTCAATTCCCGGACGGGGAGCTTCTTTGCTTTATATCAACACTCGTATTATGCTCGTATTCACGCTCCTATACTGCTCTTGATCGCTCCCGCGTCTGCGCTGCTCCTTCCGCTACCATATACACCACACTACACGTGCATTGCCGTCGTCCGTTGCGTACAAAACGCGCTCAACTGCGTCTCTGTTACCTTCGTTAACGGTATATTTCGAAATCGAAACAAATTGCGTCGTCGTGAGGCAATCGTGAGCGGGTGACGTTCGAGGCTCGCGACATGCCACGACGCCACCAGACGCGTCTATTTCGCGTTATCTGACGAACCACGGACTGCCGACGGGTCGGCTAAATGATACGGCGCGCGTGTATGTTGTTGTGGTTGTATGAGCGTGAGGTGTTAGTGTGAGTGGAGTAGAGTGTGTGTGTTGATGTTGGATGTGATGGATGTGGTTTTGGTGTTGATGTTGTTGTGTGAATGTTTGTTTGATGTGTATTTGCAGTGTGTTGCAAGTTGTTGTGATTGTGTGGTTTGAATGTATGTCACGATTCCTCGTTAGTATAGTGGTTAGTATACCCGCCTGTCACGCGGGTGACCCGGGTTCAATTCCCGGACGGGGAGCTTCTTTGCTTTATATCAACACTCGTATTATGCTCGTATTCACGCTCCTATACTGCTCTTGATCGCTCCCGCGTCTGCGCTGCTCCTTCCGCTACCATATACACCACACTACACGTGCATTGCCGTCGTCCGTTGCGTACAAAACGCGCTCAACTGCGTCTCTGTTACCTTCGTTAACGGTATATTTCGAAATCGAAACAAATTGCGTCGTCGTGAGGCAATCGTGAGCGGGTGACGTTCGAGGCTCGCGACATGCCACGACGCCACCAGACGCGTCTATTTCGCGTTATCTGACGAACCACGGACTGCCGACGGGTCGGCTAAATGATACGGCGCGCGTGTATGTTGTTGTGGTTGTATGAGCGTGAGGTGTTAGTGTGAGTGGAGTAGAGTGTGTGTGTTGATGTTGGATGTGATGGATGTGGTTTTGGTGTTGATGTTGTTGTGTGAATGTTTGTTTGATGTGTATTTGCAGTGTGTTGCAAGTTGTTGTGATTGTGTGGTTTGAATGTATGTCACGATTCCTCGTTAGTATAGTGGTTAGTATACCCGCCTGTCACGCGGGTGACCCGGGTTCAATTCCCGGACGGGGAGCTTCTTTGCTTTATATCAACACTCGTATTATGCTCGTATTCACGCTCCTATACTGCTCTTGATCGCTCCCGCGTCTGCGCTGCTCCTTCCGCTACCATATACACCACACTACACGTGCATTGCCGTCGTCCGTTGCGTACAAAACGCGCTCAACTGCGTCTCTGTTACCTTCGTTAACGGTATATTTCGAAATCGAAACAAATTGCGTCGTCGTGAGGCAATCGTGAGCGGGTGACGTTCGAGGCTCGCGACATGCCACGACGCCACCAGACGCGTCTATTTCGCGTTATCTGACGAACCACGGACTGCCGACGGGTCGGCTAAATGATACGGCGCGCGTGTATGTTGTTGTGGTTGTATGAGCGTGAGGTGTTAGTGTGAGTGGAGTAGAGTGTGTGTGTTGATGTTGGATGTGATGGATGTGGTTTTGGTGTTGATGTTGTTGTGTGAATGTTTGTTTGATGTGTATTTGCAGTGTGTTGCAAGTTGTTGTGATTGTGTGGTTTGAATGTATGTCACGATTCCTCGTTAGTATAGTGGTTAGTATACCCGCCTGTCACGCGGGTGACCCGGGTTCAATTCCCGGACGGGGAGCTTCTTTGCTTTATATCAACACTCGTATTATGCTCGTATTCACGCTCCTATACTGCTCTTGATCGCTCCCGCGTCTGCGCTGCTCCTTCCGCTACCATATACACCACACTACACGTGCATTGCCGTCGTCCGTTGCGTACAAAACGCGCTCAACTGCGTCTCTGTTACCTTCGTTAACGGTATATTTCGAAATCGAAACAAATTGCGTCGTCGTGAGGCAATCGTGAGCGGGTGACGTTCGAGGCTCGCGACATGCCACGACGCCACCAGACGCGTCTATTTCGCGTTATCTGACGAACCACGGACTGCCGACGGGTCGGCTAAATGATACGGCGCGCGTGTATGTTGTTGTGGTTGTATGAGCGTGAGGTGTTAGTGTGAGTGGAGTAGAGTGTGTGTGTTGATGTTGGATGTGATGGATGTGGTTTTGGTGTTGATGTTGTTGTGTGAATGTTTGTTTGATGTGTATTTGCAGTGTGTTGCAAGTTGTTGTGATTGTGTGGTTTGAATGTATGTCACGATTCCTCGTTAGTATAGTGGTTAGTATACCCGCCTGTCACGCGGGTGACCCGGGTTCAATTCCCGGACGGGGAGCTTCTTTGCTTTATATCAACACTCGTATTATGCTCGTATTCACGCTCCTATACTGCTCTTGATCGCTCCCGCGTCTGCGCTGCTCCTTCCGCTACCATATACACCACACTACACGTGCATTGCCGTCGTCCGTTGCGTACAAAACGCGCTCAACTGCGTCTCTGTTACCTTCGTTAACGGTATATTTCGAAATCGAAACAAATTGCGTCGTCGTGAGGCAATCGTGAGCGGGTGACGTTCGAGGCTCGCGACATGCCACGACGCCACCAGACGCGTCTATTTCGCGTTATCTGACGAACCACGGACTGCCGACGGGTCGGCTAAATGATACGGCGCGCGTGTATGTTGTTGTGGTTGTATGAGCGTGAGGTGTTAGTGTGAGTGGAGTAGAGTGTGTGTGTTGATGTTGGATGTGATGGATGTGGTTTTGGTGTTGATGTTGTTGTGTGAATGTTTGTTTGATGTGTATTTGCAGTGTGTTGCAAGTTGTTGTGATTGTGTGGTTTGAATGTATGTCACGATTCCTCGTTAGTATAGTGGTTAGTATACCCGCCTGTCACGCGGGTGACCCGGGTTCAATTCCCGGACGGGGAGCTTCTTTGCTTTATATCAACACTCGTATTATGCTCGTATTCACGCTCCTATACTGCTCTTGATCGCTCCCGCGTCTGCGCTGCTCCTTCCGCTACCATATACACCACACTACACGTGCATTGCCGTCGTCCGTTGCGTACAAAACGCGCTCAACTGCGTCTCTGTTACCTTCGTTAACGGTATATTTCGAAATCGAAACAAATTGCGTCGTCGTGAGGCAATCGTGAGCGGGTGACGTTCGAGGCTCGCGACATGCCACGACGCCACCAGACGCGTCTATTTCGCGTTATCTGACGAACCACGGACTGCCGACGGGTCGGCTAAATGATACGGCGCGCGTGTATGTTGTTGTGGTTGTATGAGCGTGAGGTGTTAGTGTGAGTGGAGTAGAGTGTGTGTGTTGATGTTGGATGTGATGGATGTGGTTTTGGTGTTGATGTTGTTGTGTGAATGTTTGTTTGATGTGTATTTGCAGTGTGTTGCAAGTTGTTGTGATTGTGTGGTTTGAATGTATGTCACGATTCCTCGTTAGTATAGTGGTTAGTATACCCGCCTGTCACGCGGGTGACCCGGGTTCAATTCCCGGACGGGGAGCTTCTTTGCTTTATATCAACACTCGTATTATGCTCGTATTCACGCTCCTATACTGCTCTTGATCGCTCCCGCGTCTGCGCTGCTCCTTCCGCTACCATATACACCACACTACACGTGCATTGCCGTCGTCCGTTGCGTACAAAACGCGCTCAACTGCGTCTCTGTTACCTTCGTTAACGGTATATTTCGAAATCGAAACAAATTGCGTCGTCGTGAGGCAATCGTGAGCGGGTGACGTTCGAGGCTCGCGACATGCCACGACGCCACCAGACGCGTCTATTTCGCGTTATCTGACGAACCACGGACTGCCGACGGGTCGGCTAAATGATACGGCGCGCGTGTATGTTGTTGTGGTTGTATGAGCGTGAGGTGTTAGTGTGAGTGGAGTAGAGTGTGTGTGTTGATGTTGGATGTGATGGATGTGGTTTTGGTGTTGATGTTGTTGTGTGAATGTTTGTTTGATGTGTATTTGCAGTGTGTTGCAAGTTGTTGTGATTGTGTGGTTTGAATGTATGTCACGATTCCTCGTTAGTATAGTGGTTAGTATACCCGCCTGTCACGCGGGTGACCCGGGTTCAATTCCCGGACGGGGAGCTTCTTTGCTTTATATCAACACTCGTATTATGCTCGTATTCACGCTCCTATACTGCTCTTGATCGCTCCCGCGTCTGCGCTGCTCCTTCCGCTACCATATACACCACACTACACGTGCATTGCCGTCGTCCGTTGCGTACAAAACGCGCTCAACTGCGTCTCTGTTACCTTCGTTAACGGTATATTTCGAAATCGAAACAAATTGCGTCGTCGTGAGGCAATCGTGAGCGGGTGACGTTCGAGGCTCGCGACATGCCACGACGCCACCAGACGCGTCTATTTCGCGTTATCTGACGAACCACGGACTGCCGACGGGTCGGCTAAATGATACGGCGCGCGTGTATGTTGTTGTGGTTGTATGAGCGTGAGGTGTTAGTGTGAGTGGAGTAGAGTGTGTGTGTTGATGTTGGATGTGATGGATGTGGTTTTGGTGTTGATGTTGTTGTGTGAATGTTTGTTTGATGTGTATTTGCAGTGTGTTGCAAGTTGTTGTGATTGTGTGGTTTGAATGTATGTCACGATTCCTCGTTAGTATAGTGGTTAGTATACCCGCCTGTCACGCGGGTGACCCGGGTTCAATTCCCGGACGGGGAGCTTCTTTGCTTTATATCAACACTCGTATTATGCTCGTATTCACGCTCCTATACTGCTCTTGATCGCTCCCGCGTCTGCGCTGCTCCTTCCGCTACCATATACACCACACTACACGTGCATTGCCGTCGTCCGTTGCGTACAAAACGTGGCTGATCTCCGTCCACATTTGTGCCATCAGTGCCACAATGGTGCATGACGATGGAGATTGGCTTTTATTTTGCCATCGACTGAGGACATATATTCGTGGGCAATTTTAAGTTCGGATAACTGTGGTGCCGTTGGTCGCGCCGGGCAGGAGTCGTTGCCGACCGCTCGAAGGTACTCCCTCTGTCTGTAGGCTCCAGACCCACCCCAACCAACCGAAATTCATACAATTTAGGATAACAGGAGCCAAGGTGACCAGTGGCAACAGCCACATGACAATTAGGAGTAGTCGGGCGACTGACAGAGCAGCCGTCAGACCTAGGCGAATGGTCGCGACTGCACAGGGTGTCGTGGCGGCAGCTGTTGGTGCTGACTGCGGCACCATTACAGGTGCGGTTAATAGCATACCCAAGCTTTAATTTAACGATTTGAACATTCTGGTCGCACTAACATGATAGATAAGTATGGCCTATGTTTGTGTTTGGCAGGTTAGTGCGAATGAGTGTCACTAAAGTGTGTCGCGGTTTTTATGTTGCGATATAGTCAGGCGGGAATGTTCCCGCTAAGGACGTGATTGTCCCTCAAGAGCAAGCACACCATTAAGAACTGGAACCCTCCTAGTGACCAAGTTTTCCCGAGAATGTGAACAGTTTTGCGCGGGTGATCAAGACAATGTACCAACCAACCCAACAACATCAAGTGCGATATTTTACGATGGCACCAAGGGGTTCGCCGAACGAAGAGGCTTCCATTGCCGAGAGTGTGCTACACTAAGAGTCTGTTGCTCATCAAGTGCTACACACGCTGACTCGCCAAGAAGGACGTCACACCAAGAGGCCCGTACTATCAAGAGATTATTCCGCATTAAAGGAAGCCTCTCACCAAGAGCGATCGCTCAATCGTGGTGATTGCGCCACAGGCACCGTCATCATCCCACTTCCGAGGAGCAGCTGCGAGGAGGTGCCAAGATCTGTCGGAGCCACTCATCAAGTTGCAAGAGGTCAAGATACGATACGCCTGCTGTCAACAGGTCGCCCTGTCCCGACCAGATTCATTAGGGCTGGCAGGTAGCACATCTGACTGGCTATCAAGATCTGACAGGCTGTCAAAGACAGCGCCATGTGTGTGTCTAGGAAGGCAGCTTGCGCTTTTAAGGTTTTCAATTCAGTCGAACTTTTTCAACCGAACGAGAAGACTACCCTCGGCCATCAGGCACAAGAACTCGCTGCGCCCGTCGATCTCCGCGTCGGTACGTTGGTGTATACGAGTTCTGGCCGATGGGGGGTCTTGGTTCGGGAGTGCGGCCCGGTATGTGTTGAGATAAGCGGATGTATTGAGGACTAGCTCTATACGAGTGTGCGTGGGGTTTGGAGGAGAGCGACCGTGCGTATGCATGTCCTACATCATGTGCGTGTATGTTGTACGAAGCTTAGATGCGACGTTCTATTGAGGCTTGCCTCAGTAGACTTGGTCTTGGTGGAGACAATGTATGTGCACCTGGGATACTGAAGTGATGCCGGCAATGCATCTCGTCAGGGGGTTCTCAGGGGCAAGAATGGTGCCTGTGGTGATGGGATGTATTGATTGCTGTATTTACAGCCTCACGAAGGCTGCCCAAGTGGGCTGACTTTGTAAGTCGCATGCACACGCTCCTAGTGTGGATGGATTGGTTCCTCATGCTGGAAGTGCTCTGAATTGTGGGCATGTGCGGCGGCAGATGTATATCTCCCTCTGGGGATTGATCGGGTATCTCCTCATTGTGGATAGACCGTGACGCGGTGGGCATTGAAGTCATTTCTGCCTGCTTCAGGGAAAGGCTCGTGGACCGCAATATCCGAGGCTGGATCTGGCGTTTGTGGGTATCGGCAAACCCTCTAGATTGACTGCATCGATTGTGTGGGATTCCTCCGGGAATCCGAACGGTTTCGGGTGTGATGACCCATTTGATTGACTCTGGAATTTGACGCCTCCATAGGCATCAGGTTCTTAGAGATGCGAGATGAGATTCCTCTTGATGTTGGTGTTTCCTTAGTGAGCCACTTCATGGAGGATGTGACAAGGTGTGAACTGCATGTGAACTTGACCCCCCATGTATTCTATTCCACCTTTATATCTTTTCGTTCCCCTACGACGGCCGCCTGACGCTGCTGTCTAACGCCGGCCAGGGAGCGGTAGACTGGTAGCCGAGCAGCACTCGAAGCCGAACATCCTGGGCGGGGTTGTGGTCCCCGCGCGACCCGCCCTTGGTGAGTGGAGTTGGAGTAAAGCTCTGCCCTCACTGGGAAATAGCGGCGCGCTATACCACAAGTGGTGCGCATGCCCGGATGTGCGCTTACGCGGTTGTTGTGGGATGAATGCATGGATGGATAGAATACGGTCATTGCGTGTTCTCTCGATGCGGGGGCATTGAGGGATTTAACGGTTGAAATTGTGTGACTATTTTTAGGACTGAAAGTGTAAGATGACATTTGTCAAGGCCGAACCTGGCGTGGATCAAGGCACCGCTGAACAGCAGCAGGAACAGCAGTTGTTGGAACAGCAATCGGCAGGCGGGACGAGCGACAGCTATGGCATTGACGAATTGATGGAAGAAGCAACAGCCACTATTGAAGCCCTTGGGCTTGGCGATGGCGAAGAGTCTATCAAAAGCGAAGATCTCGAGCCACGCTTCGCGGCGGGGCGCGGTCGTGTTCTACCAAGCTCGGGGCGGCTGCGGATTCCTGACGAAGATGAGGAAATGAAGGCTTTGGACGCAGATATAACCATGAGCGACTTATTCGCGTCGGCGAAGAGCGGAACTCGGAACACCAAAGCCCTATTGAGCGATTCCGACGAGGAACTCTTGTTGAACGTGGGCGAGCAACTCAGTGTCTCAGCTTTGTCATACGACACAAATGAGTTCCAGCAGGATCGCGAGGTTTTTGGCAGCACGTTGGCAAGAGCGATCCACAATCGCAAGGTGACCTTTGCTAACCCGGTGACGACAGCCTCAGGGGCAAAGCAGCGATTGGAATACATGCTTCGGTCGAAGAAATCGTGGCTCTCGACCTTCAAAGTCGACTTCAGAAACCGTTCGCCCGCTTCCCTTGAGGTGGTTCAACTAAACCGCGCCTACGGCAACCCAACATCCAAGCATGCACTCATCGAGATGGCTCGAGCGATGCTACAGCACCTGGGATATAACTATGCCCACGAAGTCACCCTGATGGATGTGCATCCGATTCCCTTGATGGAGATGATTCAAGTCTATCAGACCTTCATGAAGTATGTGAAGATTTTGGTGCGACTGCAGCTTTTGGAGTATGAGCCTGAGATCCGTTTTGCAGGAGGTGCCGCGACAGGGCCTGCACTGTTCAACCATCAACAGCAGACCGGTCGTGAAGATTCTGGTTATAAGCAAGTTGCGGCACCAAATGTCCCTGTGACTAGTCGGCAGGGAGGCCGCAAACCAAGAAGAAATGCGGCACGCCGAGTACGCATCGATACGGACGACGATGACACCTTGAGTGGTGAAGGAGATACGGACACCACGCTAGAAGGCGTACGGATGTACCAGTACATCCCACTCGACAATATCCCCCAGTTCCATGGAAAGGAAGACCAGCCGGAAGAGGCGAAGAAATGGTTGGAGGAATTCACCTACTTGATGAGCTCGGCTCAATGGGGAAACGAACGTATCTGCAAGGCATTCAGTATCGCGATGAAACGTGCAGCCAATCATTGGTACCAACAACTGCCGAGGAAGACGAAATCCAGTTGGCGAGCATTAAGAGCAGCTTTCGTGAAGACATTCTGCGATTTTGCAGTCCAGACGGCGGCGTCCCGGTACTACAATGCGCGGCGTGGGAAAGGAGAGTCGGCAACCGAGTACATGCGGCGATTGAACAACTATGCCCGCAAAGCCGGTATCGAGTACGACCCGTCGAGACCCGAGGCAGAAGATCATGTCATGCAATTTCTGTCAACTCTAGGTGATGAATGGCTGGCTCAGCAGCTATTAGGCCTTCCCGACATCGAAGCAGTGGACCAGCGAATGCAGCGCCTGCGGATTATGGATCGTAACATTGCTAAAGCTTCAGGTCAAGTGCCGCCTCAAGGACGTGGCGCTTCCAGTCAGGAACATCACGGTTTTCGCCAAGGAGGATACGGCAATCGCCAAGACTACAACCAGCGACGTTTTGGCCGAGGCGGCAGTGGTGCGCGAGAACATGGTGGACGTGAAGCAACGCAACTCGGAGGACGAGGCTCGAGAGGTTATCAACCGAGAGGGATTGACACACCAAAGATCGCTCTTGGTGATGGAGTAGATGGCGACACCGAGGACGACAATCCTGACTACGTCGGTGTTGATGACGACGCGAACTGTGGATACGGTGATGATATGAACGAGGATGACAGCGAAGGAATCTTCGTGGCGCAAGCTGGAACACCCAATCGCACATATCAAGAGGCGACACGCACTCAGCAACCCGGATATACCTCGACCGACATCTTGCCAATCTGTCGCCAATGCAATCGTGGGCGACATTTGGAAGCGAACTGTTTTCTGAACCGGACTTGTCTTCTCTGCAAGCGTAGAGGGCACGACGCAGACCGATGTCTCTTCGTCTGCAAAGTTTGCTTGCTCGTACACCCAGTTGGAGAGTGCGGTTACAAGCGGTATCTCGACGGACTAATCAAGTGGGTTGAAGCCAACCACAAGAGGGATGATCTTCCAGCGGAACTCCGCGAAATGCGTGATCGTTTAAACCTCTAGGCCCACCAACTGTGATGACAGGATTGGAATCAGGCGGGCCTGAACTGTCAACTGTGATGAGCGTGCGAGCTGCGGTGGCGTATGTGTATGTTGGGTTTGACAAAGATATGGACAACGAATGCTCAATGGAGCCAAGTGCTGTAGTGACATCGATGGTAAATGCGGCGAAAGAATCCGATGAGTTACGGCCTGAAGAGAGTGATAGGACGGAAGATGGCACCACTCAGAGCACCCATGCCAAGAGCTCCCTTAATTCGGATGTCCGTGCACTTGGTATGAAGCCGCTGATTCATGGTCCTAGTGAGATGGCATTCATAAGTAATGACCGTGGGTCAAGGCCGATGAAGAGACTAAGTGACGAGCGCGTTGTTCACCTTCTGCCAGGCGAGAGTACTGGTTGGTGGACTGGACGAAGGCCAGATCAACGAATGAAACCGAGGGCTTTAGTGGATGGTGCCGTCAACGACCATACAGCCAAGATGCTTCTCGATACAGGGGCGAACATCTCGATATTGGGTTCAAAGTTCGCGAAGAAGCTACGCCTGCGAAATGTCATTAAGAGCGGGCGGCCACTGGCAGTTCAAGGGGTGAGCAAGCAGAAATTGGAGACGTCCTTGAAGGCCTCCATCAAAATCACCCTCGGTTGGAGAGTCGTGTATATCTTTGATGTCTGGATTGGTGAGCACAACGGTGGATGTGATTTGATCCTTGGTACGGATTTCCTCATGAGCGCCGGGATCGTACTCGATATTTATCGTGCGCGCGCAACTCTACCAGATGAGGTCGTGGTACCATTGACGAATGGAACTGATGCGTCAAGAGCCTACACCGAACCAAGAGTCAGAGTGGAGCCCAAGGAGCCGGTGACGATCCAACCAGGAGAGATGCATAAGGTCCGTCTTTTTCGTCCAACCAGTGTGAATGATCCCGAGTTATGGGTGCGAACATTGCGTGGGATGTTGCCGTCAGTTGTATTTGCAAAGTCTGGCAATCCACAGTTCATCGAATTGCATAACATGTCTGCAAAGACGCGCGTACTCACCAGGGGTGACACATTAGGCATTTGGATACGCCAAGGAGAACTACCTTGGGAGGAAGGTTTCGTGCGTTTGTCTTCGAGGCGATATCGCGAATGGCAGATACTTATCTATGAGTCGACCTCTTTGGAAGAGTTCAAAATGCGAGAACACGAGGCTTATGAAGCCTGGTTGCATGAGCAGCCGCCTCTAGTGAAACGCCCGAAGTTCAAGCAGCCGAAGGCAATTTTGCGGCCAGTATCTATGGTCCTAGACGGATGCGCAGCAGTCTCGAAAGTGGACGGAAAGAAAGATAACTACTCCGAGACAAATACCCACCTACACACTCGAATTGAAGATCCTCTTAATGTGAGGTGGTTTGTATCAACATCCACGAGTGAGATTGCTTCCCAAATGGGAGATTCAACACTGGTACATCACGGTGCAGAAATTTACGCTGAAGATTACGCTGGTGAGCTTGCGCTCCTACCTGAACTCGATTGCCCTGCACCTCAGGAGATTGATGTGGACAAGATTGAAATCGGCAACTCAACGAACACTTTTGAAGAGGTGAATCAAATGCGGGAAGTTGTACGAAAACATGTCGAGGCCTTCATCGACAGCGGCAATGCTGCGCCACCAGAGGCAAAAGGTGTGATTTGCGATATTGACGTTGGCGATGCATCACCCGTGGCGCAGAGAGCGAGGCCAGTCCGCCGGGAGTACTTAGTGAAGCTGCATGAGTTGCTCAAGACACTTTTGCTCAATAAGTTGATCGCGTTCTCGAGCTCGCCTTGGGCATCACCCATTGTCATTGTTGTCAAGAAGAATGGTAATGATATTCGTCTCTGTATCGACTACAGAGTGGTTAACTCATTGACGAAGTTGATGGTGTCGTCCATGCCAATAATTGACGAGCTCTTGATGAACTTCGAAGCTGTGAGATGGTACTGCTCTTTCGATGCTTGCAGTGGATTCTGGTCCGTTGGAATGACTGAACGCGCGAGGAAAGTGTCGGCTTTCATCTGCCCACTCGGGCATTTTGAGTGGCTGCGAATGCCACAAGGTCTGAAAAACGCACCTCAAATCTACCAGAGAATGATGGACAATGCCATCTGGGGAACCGTCAAGCCCATTGGAGGTTGGAATCGGCCGCGCGATAAGGTCTCCCAGCTCGATGCTAATGGAGTCGTCGTTGAGAAAGGCGTCCATAGTGTGAAGTGCGCCATCAATGAGGAGACTGACATGTTCGGTCATCATGGAGAGCCCGATACATCCATTAAGGGCGGTGTATTCCAAGGACGCTCATATATTGACGACATTTCCTTTGGCACAGAGACCTGGAGCGATTGTTGTGAGATGCTGGATCGGTTCCTACAACGTATGATTGAATGCCGCATCACACTCAGTCTCCCAAAGAGCAAGTTTGGCCAATCAAAGGTTGAGTTTTTGTCGCACATCGTTTCAGGCGAAGGCATCGAGGCGAAGCCCAAGGATCTGCCGAATTTGGAGAATCTGGCCTTCCCCTCCACCAAGAAGGGCATTCAATCGTTTTTAGGGACGTTGAACTACTACAACAAGTTCCTCCAAGATTATTCTGCCGTGGCTGCGATCCTATATGAGTTTGACGGCGACGATTTTCTGGACGACGAAAAGAGAGGTCGAGCTGTGAAGGCTTTTGAACACCTGAAGGCTGCGATTTGCAACACACCAGTGCTACGTCATTTCTCCAAGGAGCTCTTAGTTGAGGTGATCATTTTCGCGAACGAATGGGCTATTGGGGCGACAATTTCTCAACGTCATGAAGGGAAGCTCCATCCAATCAGGTTCACGAGCCGCGTGCTCAAGGAGAATGAGCTTAACTACCTCCCTGCAGAGAAAGAGGTGCTAGCTCTTCTGCGAGTACTCAAGAACTATTTCTATCTACTGAGAGGCCGGCGTATTAAGGTCTACACGAGGCATACAACACTGAGATGGCTACTCTCCGCTAAAAATGTTCCAGATGGACGGGCACTTCAGTTCGCAGTAATGTTGTCGCCATGGGAGCTTGAGATTCAAAGGATGAAGAATGGTGAGTGGGCATTGACAGGCTTACTTACCACCTCAATCACAGCACCGGAAGTGATGGAGACCTCGTTAAGGGGATTGTTTCCAGACAAGATCATAAAAAAGGTATCCACTGAGAACAAGTATCTCCTGCCAAATGATTATGACGGTCTATTGCTGAGTACGGACGGCTCTGCCAAGCCTCCAAATAAGGGTGGAGATGGGAGCTTTGCGTTCGTGGTTTGGAAGTTACCGACATGGCAAATTCTACATGCAGAATCATCTCATCGAGATCAACTTTCGGTTAACGAAGCTGAGTATCACGCGATTATTGCTGGATTGACATGGGCTGTAGATCAAGGGCACAAACGAATTGTTATCGCGAGTGATTCCCGCATTGCTATTCAACAGCTCACTGGAGCAATTCAATGCCACAAACCGAATTTGCAGATCCTAATGGCTCAGGCGGAGACTCTCAGCAAGAGTATGGAGTTCGTCAAGTACATCCACGTGTTGAGAGAGTTTAATCAGTCGGCCGATCTACTCGCTTCGGAGGCGTTGTCTCGTAAAGAGGAACGTCGAGTCGTAGATGACCACGACTTCACGGCACTGAAGCAGTTGAGCAAACTGAAGGACGCAGTGTATCGAGGTCGCCACAACGAAGGCAGTTCAAATTGGGTCGACGATCTGGACGGTATGAACAACAAGGCTGTTGATGAGGAGGACAATGTGCATGTACACGCTGCCAACATCCTTGACCGATCACCGCAGCAAGTATCAGACATTCAATCCGAGCGGTTTCGGCGCATTGGGATTGCGCAGGATGAAGAATCAAGGTGGTTCCTCTTGAAGAAATTTTTGCGCGGTAATATCGGAGATCTGAGCCAACATGATGCAGATATGTGCATGCGGCAAGCCGACCTTTTTGAGCTCACTTCATCGGGTATCTTGTACTATGTCGGTCATCGTGCTAGAAGTAGACGTGTCGGCGAGGCTGAAGAGAACAACATCGGGGCTACGAATGATGATGATTCCCTTAACCAGTGGAGATTAGTGGTTCCATCGAGCCTCAGTGTCGACATTATTAGGGCAGCGCATCAGGAAATGCAAGGTGGGCACCAAGGGATTTCAAGGACATACATGCGACTGAAGAAGGAGTATTATTGGCCCAGAATGTTTGCCGATGTTGAGCAATTTGTCGGAGAATGTGAGGATTGTTCAACAGGCAAGGGCCTCCCACGATTAAGAGGACGCTCACCTGGAAATCTCCTAGCCAGTCGACCATTCCAGATAGTGTCCATGGACTTTGTAACTCCTCTCCCTGAGACTCATCGTGGCAACACGTCACTGCTGTTATTTCAAGATTCGTTTAGTGGATATGTGATGGCCAAGTGCATGTCTGCGATCGACGCGCTTGATGTGGCAAAAGCTTTCAACGAATGCGTATTTCAACGTTTCGGAGCCTGTGAGATCGTACGACACGATCGCGACCCCAAATTCATGGCTGAAGTGTTCGTCGAGTTCAACCGACTGTTGGGACAGCGACAGCGCGCCACGCTGTCATATCGTCCGCAAGCAAACGGCCAACAAGAGCGTTCGGTGAAGACCGTGACGTCCTCCATCAAGGCTTTCATTAATGATCCGAACCAGAAGGATTGGGACGAAGTCGTGGAGAGTCTCATGTTTGCACTTAACACATCCTACGATTTCACGAGGAAGGACACTCCGTTTTACATCGTTCACGGCTGGGACGCACGCAACACGATCGCAGCCATGGTTCCACACGTCAAAGGCATCGGCAGTCAGCATCATACTCCTGCAGGATGGCGACGCGAACTCAAGCGACGCCATGAATACACCCAACGGTTGGCTTGGGATCTCCAACGTCAATGGAAGCAGAGACGTGCCGAGGCACATAACTCTACTCACACAGACCGCGATGATGAAATCAAGGAAGGTGATGCGGTGTGGCTGTACATTAACAACGTCAGGCCAGGATTCGTGAAGAAGCTCGCACATATGTGGCATGGGCCGTTCCGCGTTAAGGATCGCAGGACTGACTATAGCGTGACTCTTGATTTACCTGACAAAGAAGGCTACCGATTCTATCCCGAGGTTCACATCTCTCGCCTAAAGCTTCGGCGAAACTATCCATTGAGGCCGGTAGAACTGGTGAATCAAAATCAGGATAGGTTTGACTTCGACGAGGCCTTGCTTCCTGAGGACAGCTTCCTACACGAACAAAACGGCGAGTTTGAGGTCGAACAGTTGCGAGATGTTCGTTGGAAGAGATCGAATCGACATGGACGCAAGGAGAAGGAGTACTTGGTCAAGTGGGTCGGTTTTGACGACCCATCTTGGGTCGCCGAAAGCAACTTGTCGTGTGGAGGTCTCATCTACGAGTTTGAAATAGAACGCCGCCGACGGATCAGGCTGGGGATGATGCAAGTTTCTGACGAACTGCAATGGGATTAGCAGCGCCAATAGTCATCGTGGCGAGGATGTTCTGGCTACTTTCGGTGGATTCTGGTCGGTTACGGTGTCGACTTTGCCACCTTTTGGTGCATTTTTGCCAATTTTAGTGTCGATTCTGACGCCTCTTGGAGGATGGTTTCGGCGATCCTTCGGCAGATCTGTTTCGCGGACAGGGACGTTCGGCGACAACCGACGACTAGCCGAATGGAACAGACATAGAACGCGAAACGTATGTAAAGGGACGCAATTCTGTGTAATATTGACACTGCTGCACGTATCGGGTGACGACGGATGGCGAGTGGATCTCGTCGGCATGCTCAATGCAGTTGGAACTCTCGACAAACATCGTGAAGAGCTATTTCTGGGCGGTCTTGTGAAATGGGTGACGCTTCAAGTGCGTCAAGTGCCAGATCAAGCGAGGATTTCCAGTGTCCAACTTGAGACGCTCTTCGTCGAGCTCCTTGGCAGTGCGAGACTGAGGCAACCATACGAACCGGCTCCCCGCAAATATTGGAACGCAGGGGTCGACGATCGCGCAATATGGTAGCTTGTTGCGAGCCACAAGCTGAGCCACTCGTTTGCTGTAAAGTTCCCACTTTTGCCGAAGCATTTCGTATCTGCGCTTGCGTTGCGCGGTGTAGTCCTCGAACTCTCGATTGACGTCATATCGACGCTTGTTATCAACGACGATGAAGTTGGTGCTTCCAAACGGGATGAAATGCATACATTCCCACGCAGCGAGGAGCATCTCCGGTGAACGTAGTGACCAAAACGAGTCAAGAAAGGCTTCAATGTCACGGTCGGCTTCAGACAGCATTGTGAAAGCTTCACAGTCGAATGTCACGGGATCCGGAAGTGCATTCTCGATTTCGTAGACGAAGTCAGGGAAGTGGGGATTGGTGGACGACGTTGAATCACGGTTTCTCTCCATAAACGTGTCAAACTCGATCTTGTCGAACTTTCCAAGTCGATATGTCTTGCCGATAGCCTTCCCCGAGTCGAAGTGTGACAGCACGTTGTTGATACGGGTCGTTTCAGAAGCCGAGGCTCTGCCACTCCAGAAGTCTCTAATCACGCCGTGCACAGTTACGAGCTCGTTCAAATCCTGAGGAAATCCACCCGCTTGACGTTGCATCTACAAGCACTCGAAGAGTTATCAGAGTTTGGGAATCGAGTCAACGAAGGCAAGCAGCTGTACCTTGGCAGTCGTTAATCTTGAACCTGAGCGTGGTGTTGCAGTCAGAGAAGACCGCACTTTGCCTCGCGCCTTGGCCCGGGTCGGCTGGTTATCCTCCACGTCCTCGCGGCCAGATGGAGACGATGTCAAGTCAACTGCTGTAACATTGGCACGTCTTGGATGTGGGGCGTCATCATCTGAATCATCTGCATGTGATATGAAACGCTTGTTGAGAACACACCATCATATCACCTGGGAGACAATCGTACCGGAATATCCGAATGCATTGCGAAACGCAGCTTCAGCTCGCTTCTCGAGATCGTCACGGATCTTGGCCGCCGATAGAACGTCACTTTCGCGGTCTGCCGCCCGTGTTCCGTCGCGAGCTGACCATCGGTCACCTGAGGTGCTTTGCGGTGGAGACGTTGAGCGAATAATGGGCCTGACGAAGTTGTCGGTCTTATTACCCTGGACAAGCGTACCAGAAACGTGATGACCCTCACGAGTGTGACCACCCCACAATCTTGAACTTGACTTGCTTCTGACTGCCGTCTTTGGTTTCTTGGTTGAAGAACTCTCCACGAGATCACTCTTCGCATTGGAACCACGCTTATTTCCAGGCGTAGATTGCTGTTCATGCGCCGATCCGGCAACACTGAGTTCGCGACTTCATTGGCGAGTCTAGTCGCACCATGTGGATACTCACGCGAAAAAATCTCGAAAATTCGGCTGCTTCGGAGGGTGAGAAGGTCCACTTGGGTGACGGCGAGCTCGTCCTTCAATTGTTCTACTTCTCCTGCCCTCTTGATGTTGTCAGCAGTGGTTTGGAGTTGCTCTTTCATCATATTGTGCATCTCCTCGATGATACCTTTCTTCTCTGCCCGTTCCTTGGCGAGCAAGTCGATCAGCTCGGATTCGAACACGCTCTCGCTTTGGTGATCGGAAAGCATCTGGAGTGACTCGGGTGTCGATGTGAATTGAACCAACTCAGTTACAAGCGCGTACGCGTCGAGTAGTAATGACGCACGCGCGGAATCCACCCGAACCGCGGACAGCTGGAGTGGGATCGAAGCTTTCAGTGCAGCAGCGATCTTCCCGTAGGCGATGGTGATCGCACGGAGTTCCATCAGAGCCATATTGAATGCACTCAACAGGTCTTGCTTGGAGGTCGTCTCGAGCGCTGTAGAGTCAGTCAATCGCTTCGTCATGCTGGTCAACATTCTTTCCTGACGAACCGCAGTTGCGTGGACCTGAGAGATAATGGAGACCCATTCTTCACCCAGATGTTGGAGTGCTCTCACACCGTGTCCGGCCGAGAAATCGCGTGCCGCGCTGACGTATCTTGAATCGAGCTCAGCTGCGCGCTTGTGCAGAGCTCTCAGGCTCTGTGCAAGTTGATCGTTATCATGAACGACGTCGCGGGCCGTGGGAACGGGTGGTGCCTCAGCGGTTTCATGGCGCGGCGACGTTGGGCTTTCGCTTGCGGAATGTGGGCTACCCTCAACGGCGCTGTCTTCGACATCAGGATGACCTTGCTCCCGCGGATTGCAGGGATTACCACCGCCGCTTTGAGAGCTACCAGAGGCGCTGGCGTCGGCAATTTTGGAGGCTTGAGGTGTCTTCTGGCTTGACGAATGATCGCTGGTCGCAGCCTTTACTGCTTCGGGAGAATGCTGACCGGGTTGAGTGGTATCTGCCATTGGTTTTGAGTCCGAGGGTTTGTCCTCCTGCGACGCTCTTTTAGTGGAGCGCTTGATGCGGTCTTGAACCTTGCTCTCCGCAGACTTACCACGCTCGTGATTGGTCGATCGAGTTGAAGGCATCGTGCGCTGGTGTCCTGGTGATCAAGATTGAAAATGGAGACCGAGGCCACGTCGGATCCTTACACACCAACCAATGGATGGCATATGATACCGAAGAGGACCAGGGTGGAGCAGAGTGCCAGAAGTTTCCAAAAAAGAAGCCAGTTGTTCTCAAGTGAGATGTGCAACCGGACACTCAACCATTGCGTGGCATCGTATCCGGTGGGGGGCGGATGCGATATAGTCAGGCGGGAATGTTCCCGCTAAGGACGTGATTGTCCCTCAAGAGCAAGCACACCATTAAGAACTGGAACCCTCCTAGTGACCAAGTTTTCCCGAGAATGTGAACAGTTTTGCGCGGGTGATCAAGACAATGTACCAACCAACCCAACAACATCAAGTGCGATATTTTACGATGGCACCAAGGGGTTCGCCGAACGAAGAGGCTTCCATTGCCGAGAGTGTGCTACACTAAGAGTCTGTTGCTCATCAAGTGCTACACACGCTGACTCGCCAAGAAGGACGTCACACCAAGAGGCCCGTACTATCAAGAGATTATTCCGCATTAAAGGAAGCCTCTCACCAAGAGCGATCGCTCAATCGTGGTGATTGCGCCACAGGCACCGTCATCATCCCACTTCCGAGGAGCAGCTGCGAGGAGGTGCCAAGATCTGTCGGAGCCACTCATCAAGTTGCAAGAGGTCAAGATACGATACGCCTGCTGTCAACAGGTCGCCCTGTCCCGACCAGATTCATTAGGGCTGGCAGGTAGCACATCTGACTGGCTATCAAGATCTGACAGGCTGTCAAAGACAGCGCCATGTGTGTGTCTAGGAAGGCAGCTTGCGCTTTTAAGGTTTTCAATTCAGTCGAACTTTTTCAACCGAACGAGAAGACTACCCTCGGCCATCAGGCACAAGAACTCGCTGCGCCCGTCGATCTCCGCGTCGGTACGTTGGTGTATACGAGTTCTGGCCGATGGGGGGTCTTGGTTCGGGAGTGCGGCCCGGTATGTGTTGAGATAAGCGGATGTATTGAGGACTAGCTCTATACGAGTGTGCGTGGGGTTTGGAGGAGAGCGACCGTGCGTATGCATGTCCTACATCATGTGCGTGTATGTTGTACGAAGCTTAGATGCGACGTTCTATTGAGGCTTGCCTCAGTAGACTTGGTCTTGGTGGAGACAATGTATGTGCACCTGGGATACTGAAGTGATGCCGGCAATGCATCTCGTCAGGGGGTTCTCAGGGGCAAGAATGGTGCCTGTGGTGATGGGATGTATTGATTGCTGTATTTACAGCCTCACGAAGGCTGCCCAAGTGGGCTGACTTTGTAAGTCGCATGCACACGCTCCTAGTGTGGATGGATTGGTTCCTCATGCTGGAAGTGCTCTGAATTGTGGGCATGTGCGGCGGCAGATGTATATCTCCCTCTGGGGATTGATCGGGTATCTCCTCATTGTGGATAGACCGTGACGCGGTGGGCATTGAAGTCATTTCTGCCTGCTTCAGGGAAAGGCTCGTGGACCGCAATATCCGAGGCTGGATCTGGCGTTTGTGGGTATCGGCAAACCCTCTAGATTGACTGCATCGATTGTGTGGGATTCCTCCGGGAATCCGAACGGTTTCGGGTGTGATGACCCATTTGATTGACTCTGGAATTTGACGCCTCCATAGGCATCAGGTTCTTAGAGATGCGAGATGAGATTCCTCTTGATGTTGGTGTTTCCTTAGTGAGCCACTTCATGGAGGATGTGACAAGGTGTGAACTGCATGTGAACTTGACCCCCCATGTATTCTATTCCACCTTTATATCTTTTCGTTCCCCTACGACGGCCGCCTGACGCTGCTGTCTAACGCCGGCCAGGGAGCGGTAGACTGGTAGCCGAGCAGCACTCGAAGCCGAACATCCTGGGCGGGGTTGTGGTCCCCGCGCGACCCGCCCTTGGTGAGTGGAGTTGGAGTAAAGCTCTGCCCTCACTGGGAAATAGCGGCGCGCTATACCACAATGTTTTATTTCGCGCTCTTCACCTGAAAAAGCGAATATATATGTTCTAGTTGACTCGTGGATAAATGGTTTAATTTTTTATCACCGTTTCTGTTCCGCCTAGTCCCACAGTACCGTTGTCAAACCTAAACAGCCAGTCAAAAGGTAGATGGGTTCTGTCGCTCCGGGCCAGAGAGAAGCGAGAGCGGACACATCTGAGCGATTTGCAGGGGAGTGGGCACGTTTTCCAGAGAGAGAGCGAGAGATACGGTCGGTCAGGCATACTCGACAGGAACGGCGGCACCGCCGGCTGGCCGCCATCGTCATTAGTCAATCTCCCCTGCTGCAGCTCCCCCAGGTGTCCGCGGCACCATGAAGAGTGTTCGCGCCATGTACCCGCCTGCCGAAAGCGAGTTCTCGCTGACGCCGCGCAGCATCCAGCAGTACGACCTGAAGGACCGCAAGACGCAGGTGGCGGTGCCCACGGCCGCTCCGGCGCCGGCGCCGAACGGACTGGACGTCAAGGATATGCTCGTGTCCCCGTACGACCAGCGCGCGCACGTCAACATCTGGCACGTCTGTGTCGGCGCGGCCGTCGGTCTTGGCGTCGGTGTGTTGCTGACCCAGTACGAGGTGGACGGCGCGGCTGCCGACTGGATCGCGCTCCCCGGCGACCTGTTCATCCGAGCGCTCAAGTGTCTAGTGACGCCCATGGTCTTCTGCAGTGTCGTCGTGTGCATGGGCGAGCTGGTGGAGGCGGGCAAGGCCGCTTCGATCGGCGGACGCATGGTTATGTACTTTGGTCTCGCCTCCATCGTGTCGTCAACGACGGGGACGACGTTTGGGTTCATTATGAACATGCTCTACCCATCCGAGGCCGAGGTGACAACCGAGGCGACGGCGACGGTCTTCAGCTTCCAGTGCGCGAACGGGAAATACCTCATGCAGTCGTCCGGCGGCGCGCTGTCGTGCTCGTCGGCCAACGCCACGGCCGACAATGTCTTCTTCACGCTCAACGACACGGACAGCTACTTCACGACCGAGGAGAGCGCCGAGTTCGAGTCGCTCGGCGTTTCAGACCAGATCTTCAGCATCCTGAACGACCTCGTGCCCGAGAACATCGTCCAGTCGTTCGCCGGCACGTCGACGCTGAGCGTCATCGCCTTCGCGATCTGGTTCGGCGTCGCTGTCGTGAAAAGCTTGGACAAGAAGGCCGGCGTGGAGAACTACGCGCTGCTCATGGTGACCCACGCCAACACGGTCATCCTCCTGCTGACGAACGCCGTGGTCAGGTACATCCCATTCGCCATCGTGTCGCTGATCGCCGGTTCGATGGCCAGCTATGGTTCGTCCACGGTCCTGATGGAAGGCGTCGCGTTCCTTATCGGCACGTTGATTGTGGCGCTCCTGACGCTCACGCTCGGCTTGTTCGGCTTCGCGCTGTTCGTGACAACCAAGCGCAACATCTTCTCGTACCTGCGCCACATCGTCCCCGCCCAGATCTTCATCTTTGGCTGCTCCTCCTCGATCGCGACGCTCCCGATGACCATGCGATGCGTCGACGCCACGAAGGAAGTCTCGTTTGCGCTCTCTCGCTTCGTTCTCCCGCTCGGCGCCACGAGTAACTTGAACGGCACGGCGTGTTACATGCCGCTGGCGTGCGTATTCCTCGCCAAGGTCGGTGGGTACGAGGAGCTGCTGACTCCGCTCCGCTTCGTGATGCTCGCGCTTGTTGGTGCCATCGCCTCGTTCGGAGTCGCTGGCGTCCCACACGCCGGTCTGGTGATGGTGCTCACGGTGTGGCGAACGGTCTTCAGTGTTGAGGTTCCCGCTGCGTTCACGATTCTCGTGAGCGTTGACTGGATCATGGACCGTCTGCGCTCCGTCGTCAACATCACGAACGACACCATCATCGTGCGAATCATCTCGGACCAGTGCGACGACACTGTTTCTCGCGAGCTGGACGACCGGCGGGCCAACATGTTCACGACAGCGCTCAATGACCCATGAGTTTTAGCTGTACAGACATATCATAGCACCATAAACACCTTGTCGTATAAATGTGTGAGCTTCATTGCAAATGCTGTCGGGCATCGTTTTCATTGCAAGCTCGGCTTTTGTCGAATGAATGCCAGCTTCGTGAGGGCACACAAGCAGAAGAAACCCAACCGTGCTCTTCGATTCGATTTGACATGTTATAGCTGGTCAGAGCAACCAACCTACTTGCCCAGCGAACGTACAGGAAAAACCATCCACTCCAACCATGCAAACGCTCATGACGATATCTATCCCTCCTTTTCTTCGTCAATTTTGAGCGTAGCAATCGAAAGGAAGTCCTTCACCGCTTTCAGGAACGCCGCAACCTTGTCGAGATCTTTCAAGCCAGGAGAACCCTTGATCTCGACACCACTGCTGACATCCACGCCGAGCGGATGAGCGACAGTGAGAGCCTTCACAACGTTTTCGGGCGTCAGTCCACCAGCCATCAGGCAAGGAAGGCGCGCCTGTGTAAAAATGGAGGCGATCTTCCAGTCGAAGGTGACACCGGTCCCGCCTTGTTGCCCCTTCACGCTCGTGTCAAGCAGCAGAAAGTTGGCGAACCCTACAGGAAGCGAAGTGGTTAATGCTGCGAGAGTGATGAACATATTCAAGCAACGACATACCTCCCTGGACAGTTTGGAGAATGGCTTCCGCATCAACGCCGTCACTGCTGACGAAATCGGGCAGGTGGAACACGCGAATGGTCGGGAAAGCGATATCGCGGCAGATCTCAAACCCCTCGTCACCATGGAGCTGGACGATGTCGATTCCTGTCTCCTCCGCGATCTTGTTCACCTCCGCGGCGCTCTTGTTGACAAAGACGCCGACAACCAGTGGCGCGCGCGAGCAGGCTTCGCGAAGCGCGAGCGCGTTCTTCTGGAACCAGTCCGCGTTCGTCGCATCGGACAGGTACGCCTCCAGGATGTTGGGCAGAACTGGGCCAGTGCGCTCGCCGTACTGACGAACGGCCGCAACAATCTCTTTCGCTTCTTTCGGAGCAACATACCTCGGCGTCCCCTCGGCCATGATGATCCCAATCAGGTTCGCTCCCGATCGAAGCGCAGACAACGCGTACTCTGGCTTTGTAATCCCGCAGATCTTGGCAAGTGGCTGCGCAAAGTTCAGATCCCCCGTCTCCGAAAACCGGCGCCGACTGACCTGCAGCAGCTCCTTGATCGCCTGCTGGACGTCGCCGCTCTTCATAAGGTGTTCGCCGATCAGGATTCCGCGCGCACCGCAGTTTTCAAACTTGACGACATCGGAGTGCGATCGGATTCCGCTGAGTGCCAGCAAGGAGATGCCTCCACGTCCAAGGACAAGCCCGCGCTGGCGAATCGAGTCGGCGATTCTGGTTGTCGTGTCCAAGTCGAGCTTGAAAGTCCGCAGGTCGCGGTTGTTGACGCCGATTAGCCTGTCAAGAACAAGCGACAACATGTTGGTATCAGCACTAACACAGCTCACATCAAGGTGGCACTGCACAATGGCGAGCTACTGACTTGGCGTTGGCATTCAGCGCGATGTCGAGCTCACTGACGCTGTTGACTTCGACCAGTGGGCACATGCCGAGCTTGTGCGTTGCCTACAAGAGCACGGCAGTTCCGACAGGTTAGCAACTGTACACAAACGTCAAGCAGGTGAAAATACGTACTTCAATCAGCTGCGACAAGAGCAGTGGATCTAGGATTGCCACGATGAGCAGCACGCAGTCGGCGCCATAGGCTCGCGCTTCCAGCAGCTGGTACTCGTCCAGTACAAAGTCCTTGCGCAGGATCGCCGGGCGATCGGGTAACGACTGCACCTCGTCTCGCGCCGCCTGCAGGTCGTCCAGCGACCCCTTGAACCACTTGGGCTCGGTCAGCACCGAGATCATGCTCGCGCCGGCCGTCGCGTACAGGCGCACTTGCTCTGCAGGGCCAAAGCACATGTCATTATCTTTCATGAAAGCTACAAAACCGCAACACGATCTCTAACCTTGGATGTTCAAGCCGAGCGCGATCTCGCCCTTGCTCGGGCTCGCGCGCTTGAACTCCGCCGCGAGAGCCACGTCCGACCATCCTTCCTTCTGCAGCGGACCCAAGCCATAGCTTTTACCGTTAGCGCACAAACCTCGCCACGGGTCGTATCATTTGACTCGGCACTTCACTCACCGCAGCAATGTTCAGGCGCTGCAGCACGTCGAGCGGCGGCCCGAGGCGAGCCTCCTCCGCCGCGATGCGCTCCCGCAGCTCGCTCGCCGGAACGGCGGCCTTGGCGGCGGCCACGTCCAGCTGCCGCTGCGCCGTGATCTCTTGCAAGATTGTCATGTTCGCTTCCTCCAGTTCGCTCGAGGGGAAAATGGCTCTAGCTGCTGGCTGACTCACCAAAAGTTGCGGGGTGTCTCGTCCTCGTTTAAGTTTACGATATACTTACAAAAAGTAGGTAAACTTTCTCGAGATTGTATATTTCATCGGCAACCGCCAGCTTCTACCTCAGACCGTGTCAGCAGCCGCATCTCCATCGCTGCTGGTGGATATGGCTGCAGCTTTTCGCTTCGCCGGCGTCACGTTCGCTGTGCCATCGGCAGACTCGGTCTTGCCGCCAGTGCTGGGCGAAGCTGCAGCTGCAACGGGGGCTTTTCCTTTCGTTGCGGCTGGCGTTGTCTTGGAAGTTGCTGGCACTGGACAAAGTCGACATTTCGTCAATGAATACACGCTTCGTCACTAGCGGAAATCAGAACAGCACATCACGAACCTTTGGGCATTCCGTGGTCCGATCTCACATAGCCACATCTGACGACAAAGTCGTATATCTGGCCGGTTTTGGAGACGTCTGCGTCTGCAAAGATTCATTCAACGACAGTCGTCGAGTGAGTCCACCGATTACCAATGCAAAACGCATTTCAAACATAACTCACCAATCTTCACCATGTCCTTCGCCATCTTCTTTGTCAGGTAGCCCAGGCGGTACGATTCGCGCACGATGGCGTCCTTGATAACCAGGTAGTGCTGTGACAGCAACGTATGTGAGACACCGACAAGAGCGGCCAGTGCTGCCAAGCAAACATACCTTGGGAAGCATCTTGAGCTTCGAGCACAACTCCTTCTCCTTCGGCGTCAGCAGATGGGAGGCCGGGGTTTCATCAATGTTAAAGCTCGCCGCGATCGCGCTGATGCCGTTTGCAGTCGTGGCTGCATTCCCGGCTCGAGTTCGCGGATGATCCTTGTCGCCCGAGCCCTCGCCATTCGCGCCTTGGTCTCTCACTTGCCATCGACTGGCGCGGTCACGGCTACTCGATGGAGGTCGACCAGACTCGTACAGATACGATGCACTTTCCCGCTGCTTCTGGATAGCCTGTTCGAGGTCCCGCTTCTTCTTCTCACTGTCGTAGAACTCGATCTCGGCCAACGTGCGCACGCCGTTCTTGCGGTACTCTTGCAGCAACATGATCTGCTTTCGGAGCCGCATCGCGGAGATCATGCCATCCACAAGCTTCTCGTGCTCCTGCGCGCTATGGAATCGCGCGAACGGCCGCAGCTGCGCAATGATCTCGCGCTCGTCCTTCGGCCGTCGACGCTCCGTCTGCTGGTGCAATTTGTAATCCAGCAGGCCGCGCTCCACCACAAACTTCTTGCGTCGTTCGCGCTCCGTCAGCTTCTGATTGTAAATCTCGATCACCTGGAGCTTGAGCGCATGCTCCGACGGATGCTCGTCCCCAGTAAACTCCATGTCAGCTAATATCAGTTCAGCTTCGTTGTCGTACTCGACGTCAAAGTCGCCACGAAGCGGCATGTACCCTGCCAGTTGACTCGGAGCACTTCGTTCTCGTGGCGGCGGAGCACCACCGTCAACAGCCCCACCACTAACCGACTCGGGAACAACTGAGGCTATGGGGCCAGATACCACTTCCTGGGTCGCCGACACTGCAGCTGGATCCGTGGACGAGGCGTTGACATCGGCGCTCTCAGGGTCGCCGATGAAGCGCGGGAGCAGGTTTGCTGTGCTCAAATACGAGCCCATGTAGTGCGTCTCGCACTTCTTCTCCGTCTTCGTGATCACATGCTCGGCGATGTCCTTCCAGTTGCCCATTCCAAACATCTCGATGCCCTCGAGCAGCAGCAGCTCTTCGTCCGCCGTCCACTCGTCCACAACTCCAGCAACCCCAGCAACCTTGTCCTTGCCTGCTGCCTCTGCCAGGAGAACACCCGAAGACCCGGCCGGCATGTCGTCATCCTCGCCTGTCGCCGACGCGCGCACGATCGGGAACGCCAGGCAGTCGGACACGGTGTACTTGTGGTGCTTCTTGTGGCCGCCGAGCTCGATGCCGACCGCGAAACACTCGACACAGAACTCGATCAGCTGCGGCTGCGGCTTGCACTCGGCGCACGTGATGCGGATGTTGCGCGAGAGGTCCTTCTGGCAGTTGACGCACGTCTTCGTCGACGGTTTGGGTGCGGCGGTCGCCGAAGGGGACGTGACTGCTGCACTCGTCGCGTGATCCTTGGCGCTAGGCGTCGTCGGTGCTGGCGCTGCCGCTGCCGCAGCGCTCGCCTGCTCCGCCTTGGGCGACGTCACGCGTTTCTTTTTGTTCCGCCGCGCCACTGCCGCGTCCTCCGCGACTACGGGGACCTCGGGCTTGACGGCGCCGCTCTCCACCTCGCCCTTGGCCATAGCAGTCGTTGCTCACTTTGCCCAATACAAGCAGCACACTTGGTTTCAGTATGTGTGCGTCTGCACCGCGCGCTTGCCGCCAGAGCGGCGCCAAAACGAAACCAGGAAACCAGGACAATACCTATTCTCAACATTAATTATGGCAAATTTGTCCTTCACAAACATAAAACTAGGATGAAGGCAAAATGTCGAAATTGAAGCTATCCCATTGAAATCGCGGAAATGCTAGAATGCCTTCAAGCCACATTCACAGCAAGCATGCACTCTCAAGAGCGAGACTCTACTTGCCGAACCGGCGCTTGCGGCGGCTGAACTCGCGGATGACCTCGTGCAGGTCGTCCTGGGACACCTCTGGCCAGAGCTTGTCGAGGAAGACCAGCTCGGCGTACGCGATCTGGAACAGCATGAAGTTGCTGATGCGCAGCTCCCCTGACGTGCGGATGAGCAAGTCCGGGTCTGGCAGCCCGCTGCACAATACGCAGACACAATGGCGTGTGTGTGTCAGCAACGGCGACAGGTGAGTTTCACCGTCAACAGGAACGTACGCAGTAAGCAGGCGCTGGCTCACAAGTCCCTCGTCAATATCCTCGACCGACGTTTCGCCGCGCGACACCTCCACGGCGATGCGCTTGCAAGCGCCGACGATTTCGTCCCGAGCACCGTAGCTGACGTTCAAACGGCCGAGTCGGCGGTCAAATCCAGGCAGCATACAGGGAAGCAGCACACCTTCGGCGTACCTGACGCAAATGTTGAGGTTGAACGCGCGGCAGTGCTTGGTCTTGCTCTCGATCTCTTGGATTGCCTCGACGATGTGCGTAGGGAACTTGCGGCCGTCCGAGACGAGAACGCGTACTTGAATGTCACGCTTGATGGCTTCGGGCACAATCTGGTGCATGAACTGGTTGAAGAGACCCATCAGGGCGTCCACCTCGGTCTGGTCGCGGTTCCAATTCTCTGCAGCAAGTGGACGACACCATGTTCAGCTAACTTCAACACCGGAAGTCGATAGAAACGGGCCACTTACCAGTGGAGAACGCAAACACCGTCAGCACTTTGACGCCGGCGTCAATGCACCAGTCCGTGAACGCGACCAGGGTTTTGCTCCCGTCCGAGTGGCCACGCACACCCGCGCCGTACTTGGACTTGCCATAGCGCCGGTTCCCGTCCATGATGACCGCAATATGCTTTGGAATCTGTAGTCCACCAGTCAGTATTCGCACCTTTCGCACCTTCATCACCTCCAACAGTATGAGATCGGAGGCAAGAGACTCGATCTCGCCTACCTTGAGATTTTCTCGGTCGAGCCGCGGACTCGCGCGGCGACCGCGGAGCTTCGGGCTACATGATGTGGCTCCCGCAACGGCCGCGAGCCAGTGAAGCAGCCACGAGGGAATCGGGAGCACGTGCGACCAGCGGAACTGCTTGCCGAGGCCGCTCATGCCGGACACGAGCGAGAAGCTGAGCAGCGTGAGCACGAACACGAGCATGATGGGCATGCCCGCGAGCCACCAAATCTCAAAGCCGTTATAGAACGAGTGCGTCCATCCAATGGTCGGCGCGAACGACTCGGCCTCGGAGAGCGTGTTGCGTCCGTACGTCTCGCGCATCGCCGAGAACGCGCCGCTGATGTTCTCGTCCATGGTTGCCGAGCTCTCTCCCTCCTTGGTTCAGTTCTCCGAGACGCCGCGACTGCGTGGCGGAAGTCGCCGTAAGCAAGACCGGGTGGGATGCTTGTCAATGCTGCGACGTGACGTGTCTTGTGCTGAACTGGTCCGTCCATTGCCTTTTCGACCAATCATATGCGCAATGACTCATTTCGCCAAATCAGCAGCCGATAACAGCAGTTAAATCGAGTTTAAACCAATTGAATCCGTTCATCAGCGCGCTAAACAGAAGGGTGGCGAGCACATCGAGACCATCAAGCATGTTGCAGCGGTTGACACGGCCGAGGTGGCTGCTCTCGAGAGCGCCACCCATACGCTATGAGTGCTTCAGCTCTGAGGCGCGGGCGACAGAGGCAGCAGCTCCGTACGGGTCACGCAGGGTCCGCCAGCACGTCAACCCGCTTACTGCTGCGTACCGAGACCCGATCGTTTTGCCCGACTGGAAAGCATGCTTTGCCGATGCCTCGCTGCCCATCCACTTGGACATTGGGTAAGAACACACTTATCGCGGTCCATATTTGCGAATGCGAGTGTCTGATCTGTCGAGTCCACTGCAGGTGCGCTCGTGGGAAGTATCTGATGGACGTGGCGAGAGCCAATGCCGCAAAGCTCAACTTTGTTGGCGTTGAGATTCGAAAGAGCGTGATCGAGGACGCGATCATAGAGGGAAAGCGGCGCGGCATCTCCAATTTGGTATTCGTCCACGCCAACATGAACTTCCAGCAGAAGCTGCTGCTGCCTTCGCTGCCGGCGCCGATCCAGAGCGTGTCGATCTTCCACCCAGACCCGTGGATGAAGAAGCGCCATCTCAAGCGCCGCTTGGTGAACCAGGAATTCGTGGCTGACCTCGCCAGTTTGCTGGACGATGGAACGCCGATCTTGGTCCAGACGGACGTCCACGAGCTCTTTGAGTACATCGTGGAAGAGTTTGAGCAATCAGCACTGTACGATACACAGCCGCTGGAACCGTGTCCGCTGGGCATTCCGACGGACCGAGAGACGTTCGTGAAGGATCAAGGCGGCGATATTTATCGCATCAAGTTCACCGTGAGCAAGAGAGGGTGAATGTCGACAAACTGATGCCACTTTTTGCAACGCCGAGCGTCCAAGAAAGCGGCAAGAAGGTCGATATCATAGCATTAGAATGCGGAGAGTAAACACTGGTTGCTCTTCCCATTCGACGTTGAACATATTTCACTCTCACATTCAAATAGAGACAGGCTCATTCGCCACGGATCCACTTGAACTCAAACCCAAAATCCACTCCTGCAGCACCATGTTTAGTACGTTTCGTCAGCGTCAGTCCGTCGATCATGGGAATACACGGTGCTACAAGCATTTCGTACCATTGTGCGCGAGGAAGAAGAACAGACAGTATGGGATGAAGATGGCGAACTTGGCCTGCACGTTCACCATCTCCATCTCGAGTGCGAATGCCAGCTGATGGAACACCGAAAATTGCAGTCGGTAGTGGAGGAAGACGCTGAACCCGACAAGCGAAAGCAGTCTGACGGTGACGAAGAGCGTGACATTGGCGAACAGAACCCCCGTGTGTTGAGTGGCGACGTTGCTGTAGAAGACAACGTTCGGCAGATTTCGCAGCGTGGCATGGAAAACGGCGTAGATGATAGGGATGACGCACTCGACGTACTCGATTAGTACAAAGTACTCCGACTTGGAGAACACGCGCATGGTTTCGTCAATCATTGTTAGCTGCAGGCGTTTGCTCTTCTGTACTCGTCCCTGTTGCTCGGGTTCAGGATGTACTGCCCCGCTAGCTTTTCTGTAAGATGTTTGAGCGGCGATAGGACCGTCTCGAGAGTTCGGAAAGTCTCCTCCAAGCAAGATCTCGACGGCGTTCTCAAGCATGTTGCTTCGGCGAGCTTCCTGGTAGTCGAATATATCCTGCACGTGCTTGGCGTAACGGAGCAGGCCGTACACTGAGCTCCACGACTGCATAAGCTCCACCGCACTCACAAGACACATCCACAAGATCGAGAAGGAGCGTCCCGTCAAGCACGATGTAAGGTACAGAACGTGGAACAACTCGATCGTGAGAACAATGAGCTCGGGCAGACACGTCTCCAAGTTGCTGCGGCGAATGCTCAGTGCCATCAGTTGCTTGAAGCAGAACTTCATCGCGAAGAGCGCCAGTGGAAACACGAGCTGCCATCGGGAGTCAAGCAAGATGAACGACTGCTCGAACGCTGGATATACTGACGCTAGGAGAGTCTGCAGGACGACAATGATCTTGAAGGAGGCAAATTTTCGGCTGTCTAGAACTGAGGATGGTGTGATGCGTGATCGTCTTTGCCGTCGAAGCACGAGCGAAAAGTGCACGAGAAGCAGAACCGAATAAAACCCTCCAGTGAGCGCGAAAACGAACGGGATTGGGAAGACCCAAGCAGAAGCGAGACACACAAGAAAGCCTACGTAGCCGAGATTGGTACCAACAACAATCACAATAATCTCCGTCACGGAGAGCGTCATACTGGGCATAAACGTCTTGATCTGAACAATGCAGCTGAAGGTCATCGTGACGAGGTACAGCGTGTGGCGAATCCACCACACGTAGTTGGCTTTCCACCCGTGCTGGGGATCGGCGAGCGGGACGCTCTCGATGCCAATCAGAAAGCAGAGGATCGGGACTGGCGTAAGAACTAGGACGAGCAACACCCGTACGGGTGACGCTTCGTTGCTGTACGCTGCCAGCGCTCGAAGTCTCGGGGCTGTGTACCGGCCACTGCCGCTGACTTGCCATCGCTCCCAGATGTGGTACACTGTGAAGAATGTGTCTTGACATTTGGAGAACACGCGTCGGGCTCCTACTGGCAACCAGGTAGCGTGATCAGGCTCGGCGGTCTTGCGCGGATCAACCTTGGCGTCAAGCGAACGCCGCGGGAGTACACTGCCCAGGCTCGGTCGTCCTGCTGCGTGCGCCGGAGCGGGCTCTGCTTGGAGGAGCGCCTCGGTTTTGGTCGCCAAGACGCACATGTCATCCATGCAAGCTCGGTGAGTCGCTCGAATTGTGAATAATAATAGCATACAGAATTCCGGCCATTCTGAAGAGGACAAGCGATCTCGTTCATTGGCGTCGCACTCGTCAAGAGGAGGTTGCCATTAGATGGATGACTCTACGATAATTGGGCTTTGCTCGTTGATTGGGTGTTGTTGACGATGAGCAAGTTCCAGGAGCTACGAATTGTCAGTCAACCAACACATGAGCGCACTGAGGATGCTCCTGGCTGCGCTGACATCGCGATCGATCACTGTCCTGTATCCTCCTTCACGCGTCATACAGTGCAATACATTGTGCACTTTCACGCTCGAAACTACTTCATCCTTGTACATTCCTCTAGACTATCTGGTGCTTCGGATCCGCATTCTCCTCGCACACATGATGCACGCCATTCGTTCACGGGATCAACCACCTTCAGACTCGACTCCTTCAAAGATCTGACAACTCACCGACAATGATCCCCAGCTAGCTGACGACACCTGACGGGCAAGTGGTGGGTGGATTGAGATGGAATTGGCCATTTTGCTCAACTGAGTTGACGTCAACTTCAATCTGATAATGTGCAAACAGTCTCTTGAATAGAAGCTTCATGGTACGCTTTTGAATGTCAATCCGCTTGAGCATTCACGGACCGCCGACTCGAAGATGGGGGCGACAAACTGGGTCGTGTGGCAGATGCTCGACTCGCTGTACCCGACCGGCGGCTTCGCGCATTCGCTCGGACTCGAGGCCGCCGTGCAGGAGAAGCTCGTGGAGACGGGTGAGTCGCCGCCGCGCTCGCTGCACCGGTTCCTGAGCTCGACGCTCCACCAGACTGGCAACTTCGCACTGCCCATCGTCTTTTCGGCGCACACCAGCGCAACAACCGAGCCCGACCGAGTGCTGGAGTCGTTCCTCGAGTTGAATGCGCGGGCCACGGCGCTCTTCTCGAACCACGTGGCCAAGAAGGCGTCGCTGGCGCAGGGAGCGGCGATGCTGCGACTCGCCATCTCGACGTATGGAGGCAGCGCGGGAGCTGACGACCGGTTCCAAGTGCTGCTGGCGATCCGCAAGGAGGCCAAGCGCCGAAAGCATCCGGGCGTCCACCACGCGGTCGTGTTTGGCACGGTATGTGCGCTTCTCGGAGTCGGCACGGACGACTGCCAGCGCATGTACCTCTTCTTCACGGCGCGCGACTTGCTGAGCGCTGCGACGCGGCTCAACCTCATCGGACCGCTCGAGGCGACGCGCATCCAGTTCGAGATGGGGCCGACCATGGAGAAGATCTTCCAGAGCAAGAAGGATCGCCAGATCGACGACTCGTACTCGTCCGCGCCGGTGCTCGACCTCATCCAGGCCATGCACGACCAGCTCTACACGCGCATCTTCAACAGTTGAGCCATTCGTGGTACCGATGATTCTACAGCCGTATGGCATGACACAGACACGCTGAGGGTAAGATGTGACCAGGTAGCGGATATCAGTTACCAATGAAGACGAAATTCTGGTCGATTACGGCAGCATAGCTGATTGTGCTATGAGTTTAACCATCTGAGCAGCTTCCCCTTTGCGGCAACACGTCGCGAGCAAGGGTATCAACTCATGCTTGACCTGGTCGAGCTAAGGTAGTCACGACGAATGCCGACCACGATAGGTAGATAACGATCATCCTCGCAGGAGCTCGGTTGTCGAATAAGGGATATCAAGCAAGGCGTTCACATCACGGTCCAATGGCGGCGCTACTGTCGATCACTGCCAGCTCTTCGGCGGATATGACACAGGCGGAGGCGATTGTGCGAGCCAGAGCACGCCAGAGTTCGACCTTCTTGGCGATGTCGGCGACCTGGTTATTCAGGTCGAGTTGATGCTGCACTCGCGCGATCTCTCCGTCGTCGCGGCTGGTGCCAGCATTGGTGTGCCTAGCACCGCGAGTCGTATTGGAGACATACAGTGGCCCGCTAAACCGTCGGCGCTTCCTCAATGAAGAGGGTCCTCCTGGGGACTCGCGACTTGATTCAGAGGCGCCACTGTCGTCAGCATCGTTGCGGTACTTTTCGATGTCATGAGCAGTTCGGTAGAGTGGCCGCAGGAACCTGTTGACGCTCGCAAGGATGGGCAAATACCGCTGCGATTGAGACTGGAAGGTAGAGACCTGGAACTTGAACTGGGCATCCCAGTACTCCATCGTCAGAGAAACGGTGTCTTGAGGACCGAGCATTTCGGAGGCTTTGTAAAAGTGTCTCGTCGCCGACTTGATGCGATAAGCCGAGAGCAAATCGCTCTTCGCGTTGAGCACGGCCGATTGGTGCTGCAGAAAGCCCTCCACGCTCGGCACGACGTCTTGCAGGAGAGCCGCATGGTCAGTCGAGTTTTCGTACAGGATACGCAGAAACTGAAGAGTGACAAGCAATAGTTAGCGCCGCCAGACTGTTCAAAGAGGCTTCACAGCCAAACGTACATGCAGTTGAGTGCTCGAGAACGACTGCTGCAATGACCGCGAACCACGTCGCCCCTCTTGAGCCAACACGTGATTTCTCTCCGTGAGTACTCGACGGAGCTTCATTTGCAGTGCCTTGTACTGCTCACTCAGCTTTGCAGTTTCTTCTGTTGATGCTTGACATGCTTGGGCCGCGAGCTCAGCAATTCGCTCTCGAAGTTGGACTTCATCCAGCAGCGTGGTATTCTCGAACAACTGGCCAACACATCAGGCATCGCTCGTCAGGACGATCAGGCTAGTTGTAGACGTGATTTCTCGCAGCAGTGTACCGTTTCCGTGTGAGGCCAAGCGGAGAGTTGCAGCAACGAGCGCAGTGTCACATCGACGACCGAGAGGAACCCACAGCGAGTGCACGCCAACACACCGTCCATTGCTTGAGAGAGGGAGACGAGTGCTGAGCAGCTCTCGCATTCGACCATTTCTAGCGAGCACTCGCGGCTGGATGGTCACGCACTGAGCAATGACCATTGAGAGGAGCTGAGGGAATCGAGTAGATCTCACCAGACGTATACGACCGGTGCTAGCGGCGATGGCGGCAGAGACTTGAGCACGAGCGACGGGTCAATGCGGCCATGCGGATCTTCTCGCGAGCTGGCCGGCCGAAGAGGAAAGAATCTGGCGGTGCATGTCGGCGCCACGCACTCGCAATTGATCATGGTTCGGCCAGCTTCCACAATGACAGCCAATAATAATTTGTTTAGTTATCATCAAGCTGATTCGACAATAGCACGTATGATATAAATTATTGAGAGTTCAACTTGCACAAGTCAATCAAGCAATGCCTCTGCTAGCCCCATTGCAGCGCGCAGTGCGTGCGTCCCGACAGCGCGGATAGTCCGCTCGTGGGGCACAAAGGTATCACCGCACAGCTCTACACTTAGAGCCACCGAGTCGTTGAACTTTAGAGCGACCGCGTCCATGAGCGATCCGGAGGACACGTACAGCTCGTTGGCTGCGAGGCTGACGTACGAGGCGGCAGCGCTTGAGTTGCGGGCCGCGCCAGCCGCTATGGCGTCGCGGATGGCGTCACCTACCTGCTTGAGCTCTGCTTGGTAGGTTTCACCCAACACGGAGCCAATGAGGCTGTTGCCAGGGGACCGAAGCACCTGTCCTCCAAACGTGTGGAAGTCCAGCACACCAGCGACATCGAGTGTGTGCAGCCACTGGAAGACCCCCGCCGTCTCGGGCTCGCTCAGAGCCGCCGGTCCCGCGAACGTGTTGGACGACGGTCCAGCTTTGACGAGCCCGAAATACTCGACGGGTCCAAAGTTGCGGTTCAGGTCGACGCCAAAGCTGACCTTGCCAGTCTTTTCGTCGGTGGTGGTCTGCCGTCGACTCTTGCGCCACAGGCGCGTCTCAGGACTCAGGAACGAGTACTCGTAGCCGTCGATATTGAGCACCGGCACGAAGTACCAGTCGAACATGTCCACGATCTGCAACATCGAGAAGATTGTCAGCTGTGATAGCCAAACGCAATTTGGACGAACACTTACCGATCGGATGGCTTCGTTGCTGGAGCGAAGCCCGTCCAGCATGGCCACGAGCGCGTACACGACGGAGCTACCGCCCTGCCACTCGCGGGCGTGGATAATCCCCTGGAGGTAGATGGCGCGCTTGCGATGCTCTGAAGACGTTGCGTTGGTGGAGAGCCGGTAGGCAGGGATGGGACGTCCGTTCGCGGTCGTCGCGATCTTCGGCAACCTCGTCATGATGTCTGGATGCTTCGTCGCCAACGTTTCCAGGAACTCGTCGATCTCATCCGTCGTTCGCCAACAGTCAAAGAACGCGCTCGTCGTGTACGGCGCTCGCGCAGATCGGAAGTCTTCTCTGTCCAGCAATGCCAGATAACCGCGAGTCTGGTGAGCGCAGACTGCCAGCCGGTCGTGGCTCGCAGCAAGTTCTGCCAATGGATCAAACGGAATCGCCTCGATCTTGACAGCACCCGGTTCTGCCAGCAGACCCCTGTGTGTTCCGGATCGCTCCATGCCCAGGTTGATCGCTTGCAAACCAGGCTGATCGATGAGAGTCGTCATGGTCTGTTCAGTTGCTAGCACCTTGGCTTGGACACCGTCACGAAGGCGAGATATCCTCCAGATGTCAACGCTGTCAAGCACGACGGCAAGAGCAGCCGCGCTTGGCGCTGACACCAGAAACAGCTGCATCCTGCCTTCATCTTGCGCTTCGAGCGTGCTCGCAGAGTTCACGACTGCGACAACGGCAACGACGACAATAACCCACATCGCAAACCCCATTCTCGTCGTAGATGAATGCATCTTGCAGCTCGCGAAGTCTACGCTGCGAGAACGAGACTGCTGATCTCATCCCGTGATCGCGGATGGGATTTGTGACAGCTCCCCCATTCAGAGCGTAGGTGGGACGAATACTCAACAAACCCCATCTGATAATGCTTCAACGCATTGGTATCCAATCAGTCACACTCTGCAGGGCATCAAGCACGAATGAGGAACCTGCAGCATGCTGCCAAAACACCACGAGCAATTGAACCTCTGACCAGGACCTTCATATTTCCTGGCTGAATAATTACTGGTTCACCCACACGACTCTCTTTGTCGGCACGGTTATGCCGTGGCCTACCTACACACTGAAACATTGATCACCTACCGCTCTGCCGCTCTAATAGAGCGAGTCATCCGCCGAGGGCGACGTCGAAGGCGACATTTGCTCTCCGCCGAGTCGCGCGAGCGGCTGCGGCTCGTACAGGAGTTGCTGGAGCATGTGGAAGACCATGGCGCTCGTCGGTCGTCGGTTAGGGTCGCCATGCAGACACTGCTCGGCGATCTGGAGGATGCCGAGCGGACAGTCAGCCGAGAACGTCGGGCGAATGTCCCCGGACGCCACCATACTCAGGATGACATGCTGGTGCAGCACTGGCGAGCCGTTGCCGCCCCCATCGCCGCCACCTTCGCCGCCACCTTCGCCGTCCTGCTCGCGCTTCTTGACGTTCCAGTACGGGTAATCCTCTGTGTCTAGCTCGCTGAGCACAATCCCGAAGGAAAAGACGTCCGCCTTCTCGTTGTACCGGCCGCCCATGAGCACCTCCGGCGCGATCCAGAACGATGTGCCAACGCCAGTCGTCATGTGCGTGTCCTCAACTGTCCGCTCGCGCGAAATACCGAAATCGCTCAGCTTGGCGTTCAGTGCGCCATCCACAAGCACGTTCTTGGACTTGAGGTCGCGGTGGACAACCACAGGCTCGAGCGAATGGAGGTACACGAGCGCCTCGACGATCTGCATGGCCCACTTGAGCTTGTGCGACTCCCACGAAAGCAATGCAGTCGCCGACTCTATGCTGGAACGAGCCATGCTGTTTCTCAGTCCCGAGAACAACACGCTCGTCCGCCCGTAGTTGGTATTCTCGGCGGACTCGCGCAAGCGCTTGTAGTGCAGCATCACGTCGCGCAGATCGCCCTGTTCCATGAACTCGGTGACGGCCATCAGATGGCGAAGCGAGCTCCAGGCCACGCCAACAAACTCGACGATGCGCGGGTGTTGGAGCGACGCCATGAGGATGATCTCGCGCAGAAACATCTCGACACGGCGTGGGTCGCTCTGGTGATACGGATGGATCTTCTTGACTGCGACGCGCCGGCCGAGGTAGTAGCCGACAAACACCTCGCCAAAGCCCCCTTTGCTGATGCTGTCTTCGATGACGACGTCCTCGATCGGCAGGCGGTTCATCACTATCAGAGGGTTGAGCAAAAGTCCGTCAGCACCTGTCAACGCCGACATATCGCGCGACAAGGTGCTGTTGTCGTCCATGGACGAAGTGTATCCGTGCTTCTCGACATCAGCCGTCTCCTTCAGACGCCGTGCTCGTACCCGCCACGCCACGACACCAATCACAACAAGAAGCACGAACGCCACGCCGCCGCCAATGCCTCCATAGACAGCAGGGGTCGTCCCAGCCGACTCACTGGTGGTAGCAGCAGAGGACGACGCACTGCTGGTGGCGATGACGCAAACGGGCGAGTCGTGCACCGCCGTCCAGTTGCCGCTGGCACAAGCAGTCGTACTGGTATCTGGCGCATCGATCTCAAAGACGGACAGCCGCGCAAGCAGCTCGAACTCGGTATCCGAGACAGAAAAGTCGCTGATGGGGTTGCCACGGAGATCACTAGCGCGACACGCATCACAGCAGCACACAGCGATTGTTAGTCCTGTGTACAATCAATACGACATCCTGACAACACACTCACAGTTGATCCAATTGGTTGAGCGAGAAAATGTCCGACGGGATGGCCGTGAGGCTGTTGTAGGACAAATTGCTGCATTGCGAAGCACAAGTTAGCATACTCAGACAGGATCACATTCGCCCCAAAAAAGAGGAACTCACACGAATCGGATGGTGCTCGAGGTAGTCGCGTCCGCAAGACCGAGGCTCAGCGTGGACAAACTGTTGACGGAGAGATCCCTACGTCCGCACAACCACAGTCCAACGTCAATAGCGATCCTCGTGCAATACTTCACGTCAAAAGGCACTTACAAGAACTGCAGCGAGTCGTGGCGACCCGCAAACACGTCGCTCGAGAGTGCCGTCAGCCCGCAGTTCTGCATCGTCCTAGTCGCCACGAACGCACAAATTTGTGAGCGACATCGACCTGATCTACCCAGGATGAACAAGAGCTGCTCACATGTTGGTGATGGTGGATGGCACAAAATTGGCATCAATCGTGGCGCTCGCCATGCTGATGTTGGTGACCTCACTGCCGATTCGAGGCACGAACAGTTCGTTAGCGACCGTCGCGTCTTCCACCGCCGAGCAACACCACTATCCGTACATGCTGCGGAGCGACGAAGCGCCGAGCGGCACAATGAACCCCTTGATGATGGAGCTCAGCCCAGTCGTCTCGACGTCCACGTCCACCGGCGTCTCGCCCTGTCCCTCGAGCGCTCTGCTTGCACCATCCATCAGTCGTTAATTGCCGCACTGTCCTCCTCAGCACGCGAGATTGCTACGCACAGTGCTTGGAGATCCGTCGGCACGAAGAAGCGGTTGATGGAGGTGACGTTGGCCACGCCGCTCGTCTCCGTGGGCAAATCGTTGGCGACCGCCGCGTCGGCCAGCGACACGGGCACGCGCCAGCTTGTGGCACCCATCAGCTCGGAGAGGCACATGCAGGACGCGTTGACCCAGGCGTCGGGACAGGCGCCGTTCGGCGACTCCGTCTTGGCGATCACGAGCGGCGCGTCGTCGCAGGCGAGCGTGCTGGCATTGCCCCAGGCCACCGCGCGCAGCTGGACGTCCCCGACGGCCATGGTGCTCACCACGAGGCTCAGCAGCGCCACGACCTTGTCGAACGTCGACGAGTCGGCGGACGCCGAGCCGGCCGTGAGCAGCTCCGCGACCGTCGCCGCGTCCACCGCGGCCATGGTGATCGAGTCACGGGCTGTGGACAGCGGCGCAGTGGCTGAGGCGGTGCCGGACTTAGCCTGGTGGACGCCAGCCAGGTCGACGCGCAGTCATCGGCACGAGTCATCCGAGTCGTGCGTCGTGACCATGCGGCGGAAACCAGTTTGATGCAAAGTCGAGTCGGATCAAAGTGCAATTATGCGGAAAGATGGGCTGCGAAACGGTACATTGCGTGTTATACCAAGATTGATCGATATGCTGTTGGGGAGGATTATGAGGATGCGTGGATTGTTGAGGTGCCACACTTTTGGGTCGATCCCGAAGTGCGATTTCACACGCTCGGCAGTCCCACTCCTCATCCTCATGCTCGCCTTTGGGTCGAGCATGCAGGTCGCGACTGACTCGGCTTGCGTTCCCAGGAAGCGCCGACGCTCAAGAGCACAGCGCACCCAGCAGCAGCATTGCCAATCCCGTCGTCGTTCTGCTCGCGGCTCGCGGTACCTACCGGATCTCGAGCATTTTCTACTGTATCGATTCGCTCTCAGTCCCACCGTCCGTCTGATTCGCCGGAAGGAGGGATTCTATTTACGGTACGCAAAGACACGAGGCTGAAAGCGATGTTCAGTACCACCAAAGCGGAAATCCATCGCTTCGATGATCTCTCCCTCTTACCTTCCAAGGATCTAAAACTATCCGAAATTACTCCAAGTTGATACAATGCTAAATGCACCTTCCTTCCTTGCTTCCCGAATGCCCGAGTCTGGCATGCTGCCGCATCTCACCGAGATCGTTCCCCACTCTTCCCGGTGCGCATGCAGCATGCTCGTTCGTCTGCAGCTCACTCAATGCCCGCCCTAGGTCACTGATTATACCCATGACTCAATGCAGAGCTCATGCTGCCAGTGCTGGCCGCCATCTTCCATCGCACAGCGCGGACACATCAATTCATCGGTGTATTGTCATGGCTTTCGACGGGCGGCAGGCCCGGTGAAGTACAGCAGTACAGCGGGGCTCGCTGGCCCCGGTCGAGGCCGTGCCGACCTTGTAATGCACGTGTAGAGCCGCCGCCTGGTCGCGACAGCCTCCGTCGGCTCGTCATACAGGAGGGGAGGGTAATAGGCCGAGTCCCTCGTCGTCGTCGTCATGAGGCTCGGCCCGATGGCTGCGGCTGGCGGCGGCCGCGGAATGCATCGACAGGCATAAATACTCGCTCGCGGGCGGCCACGGGCGGTGGGGAGGGGGGGGGGGGGGGGACCGCGGGCGGGCCGTCAGATCATGCAGACGCGGCCCAGCGCCTGCTGCGTCGGGTATTTCTGGTCGCACGCTGGGCACAGGAACAGCGGCGCCGTCGCGTCCACCGGCGCGCGCGGGTCGCCGCACAGCGCGCAGGGCGGCGCCGCGGCCGCGTCCAGCTGACCCACGTCGCTCACGCTCGACGGACTCGGGTTCCGCTCGCCGTCCGTGTCGGGCTTGGCGTCGTCGTCGTCCTGGGCCTCACACTTGATATTTGTATGCTCCGTCTTGATCCTCGGCAGTGCCGCCGTCTCGGCCTTCTTGTGGGCCCTCGAGGCCGCCAGCGACGCGTTCCCGCCCGCGAGCCGCGCACGCAGGTGTGGGTGGCCCGGCGGCAGCTTGATGGCGTTCTTGGGCGGCCTCCCGCGGCCGCAGTAGATGACCACGCCCGGCCGGTCCAGCGCGTCTAATGACGCTGTAGCGGCCGCCCTGGCGCGCTTGGGGACGCGGAGCTCGCGCTCGCTGTCTGACCCGCTGCTGGCGCCGCCGCCGTCGCTCGAGGACGCCTCGTGGGCCGTCGCGCGCAGCAGGAACGCGAGCTGCTGGCGCTCCGTCATGAGCGCCGGGTCCATCGGCAGGTGGTCACTGTCCGTCTCGGACGCGGACCGCAGCCGCTTCTTGAGCCGCGAACCGCCCGCCGCGCCGCGCAGCATGGCCATGCACTGGGGTCGGCCGTCGTCGCGGCCGGAACTTGACGCCTTGACCTGCTTGACGCCGTTGAGGCCTTGGACACCTTGGGCTTTAGGGCCTTTAGGGCTTTATGGGCTGCTTGCTGTTGCGGAGTGTGTAAAGATTCTGCGACTTGCTCGTGTGTCATGGCGAGCGAAAGGAAGCGCGCCTCGTTTCTGGCGGACGGACGGTGGATAGGGGTCGAGGGTAATTGGCCCTTGCCCTATGGTACACTGGATAAAAGGCGCTGCGCAAACGGTGCGGGAGTAGGCGAGAAATATTCAGCGGAAGCTTACGGAGGGTGAGAGCCGTAGTTTACGTCTTTTGTTCTCTCTCTTCTCTCTCTTCTCGCTTTCTTTCTGTTTGCGGGGCGGAGTAGGGCGAGTCCAGCGCGATGAGCCAAGTGTGGATACAGCCCCCTCACTGAGCAGCGAGTGCTGAGCATTCCGAGTGCGGTGCAGTTGGGAGCCTGTGCGTTCTGGTCCTACGGATGCGCTCACGTACACCTGCAACCTCTGATGCGTAAGCTACCGTAAGCTACCGGCTTCCGTCCAACGCGCCAAAAATTCCCATCACAGTTTCGCACCCGCATTTTGCATTTTTTCCATTTTCATTCCTTATTTTTTGGGTGCTATTTTTTCTCCTCACTCCCAAATCTTATTTCCCCGCCAATCAGCGCGTTGCGTCCTGCTCGTATTTCCCGCCAGCGCACCTCGATTCAAACGCGGCGACCCCAATCATCACCACCATCGTCAATATGGCAACAGCTCGAGGTGGCGGTGCTGCCGGGGGCAATGCGGCGCCGCCCGCGCCGCCCGCGGGCCAGCAGCAGGTGTATTCCTTCCCGCTGCTGCCGTGGGGCGAGATCCTGGCCTGCGTGCACGAGATGCGCGTGCCCGTGGCCGCGGACGAGCTGGGCAAGGGCGAGCCGGCGGCCGTGCGCCGCGTGCTCGAGGTCTTCATCGAATCCATCATGGGGGCGACGCGCGAGGAGCTCAACCAGCCCAAGTTCACCGGCATCAGCGCGCTGCAGTTCCCGGACCTGCACGCCGAGTCCATCCCGGAGCTCGCGTTCTTCCGCGCCGCCAAGAGACTGCTATCCGCCTGCGGGGTCGACGACTTCACTGTCAAGGACGTGCTGGCCCCGACGCCGAGGCGCGTGCGCCGGCAGCTGAGCGCGCTCATCAACTTCGCCAAGTTCCGCGAGGAGCGGCTCGCGGCCTTCTCGGAGCTCACCAAAGAGTCGGACCGGCTGCTCAAGCACAAGGCGGCGTTGCAGGACGAGAACGCGGCGCTGCAAGCCGAGCTGGACCGACTGCTGCAGGAGCAGCGGCAGGACGCGCCGGCGCTGCAGCAGCTCGTGGCCGAGTGCGACGATCTCAAGGCCGAGATCCACGAGCTCAACAAGCAGCAGGCCGTGCTGCGCCACGAGGCCGGCGAGCTCAAGCAGCACTGCCGCGAGCTGCGGGACGAGATCGTCTCGGTCGACTTTTACGTGGCCGAGGAGGGGGAGACGATCCAACGGCTCAGGGCTCAGATCGTCACGTCACCCGACCGCGTGCGCGGCGAGGTGGCGCACGTGGCCGAGCAGCTCGAGAAGGCCAAGGAGGAGCTGCACCGCATGGAGTCGCGCCACCGCGAGCTGCTGACCGAGTCGGACACGTTCGCGCGCGCCGAGAAGGACGTGCTCAAGACGCTCGCGCTCATGGACGAGGCCGAGCAGGAGATGCGGCGCTGCAAGGACGCCAAGGAGCAGGTCAAGCTCCAGAAGAAGGAGATCGCGGACGTGCGCCGCCGCACGATGGAGACCATCGCCAAGCGCAAGCGGCTCGAGAAGACCGCGCAGCTCAAGAAGGACGAGATCGAGCGGTACAAGGAGGAGGCCCGCATCAAGGACCAGGCCGCCGAGCAGGCGCTGCAGATCTCGCAGCAGGAGCTCAGCAAGCTCGAGAGCACGCACCGCGCCGCCCGACAGGTCATCGACGACACCAACGCCGCTCGTCGCGAGCTCGAGCGCAAGACGCGCGAGGAAGAGCTGAATTACCAGAAGGAGCTCAACGACCTCGAGCAGGTGAGTTACGACTCGGTTTCTCCTCTTTTACTGGCAGTGTTGGTCTCACTCTTCCAATGTGCTACTTCGCTAGATGTATTCGCGACTGCAGGTCGCTGCCGAGTCCTACAATCGCCAGGTCCTCGAGGTCATTCGCTCCAGCTCGATGTGAAGTCGACAGTGCGTGCAGTGGCCCGTTTCCGCCAGGGCCGAAATATATATGCTTGCGAACTCGCCGTGCACTGTGGTCGTTCACGTGTGTCGCTGGAGACTCTGCTGCCCAGGACGCTCTCATGGTTTGATGCTCTATTTGATCGCAGGTTGGTTCACACAAGTCGTGCGGTGCGGTTATTACTACTGCTCTTGAAAGGTCACCATCGACAAGTCGTCGACTTCTCCAAGATCAACCAGTCTGTTCCTCTCGAGGCACCATCGGTCGTGCAAGCGAGATGGATGCTAGCGCCGATAGTACGCAAGACGGCGCTGGACATGAACCAGACCCTTCTGGAAGTCAAGGCGGCGGCGATCATGATGCTGCGGACGTCGCAGCATTGGAAACTGATGTCAACGCTGAAGGAGTCGCCGATGTGGACCCAGAGCAGGGGCTATACGACGCCGCGGCGTTAGCTCGGCCATTAGTGAATTGGGAGATTTCTCGCGATCACCTCGTGTTCGTGGACATCGTCGGCTACGACACGACCAAGCGAAATGTGCTGCACGTGCTGGAGCCGCCTCGCGACGACGGCACGCACGGCGGCGTGCTGCTCACTGCAGTCGGCAACACGGTGCAATTGCTCACGCTCGCACCGCTTCGACCGATAGACTCCCCATCGGCTTCATCCTCCACTCCCCAGGACGCTCCGAGACCTCTTGTGATCCAAGAGCGTTCCTTCGTGTTCGGGACAAGCGGCAGCGGCATCGGCGGACTCGCTGTCCATCCGTCTGGGGAGTTCTTTGCTGTGGCCGAGAAGGGTGTCAAGCCGCGGATCATCGTGTACACGTACCCGCCGCCTGTGCGTGCTGCGCGCGTGCTGCGTAATGGCACGGAGCGCGCGTACAGCAGCGTCACGTTCTGTGCCAGCGACGGCGACAAGCTGGCGTCGGTGGGAAGTGCGCCGGACTTCTTGTTGACCGTGTGGGACTGGCGTCGAGAGGCGACCATCCTGCGCGCCAAGGCATTCGGTCAGGATGTGTTCCGTGTGCGGTTCGCGCCAGGTGACAGCGGGTTCCTCACGACGAGCGGCGTTGGCCACGTCCGCATGTGGAAGATGGCGGCGACGTTCACGGGACTCAAGCTGCAGGGAGACATCGGCAAGTTCGGTAAGAGTGAGCTGAGCGACATCGAGGCGTTCTGCGTGCTGCCGGACAAGAAAGTGCTGAGCGGCACGGAGCGAGGCGTGCTGCTGCTCTGGGAGGGCAACTTCATCAAGTGCGAGATCCTCACTTCGCGACGACATATGCCACACGCGGGTGCCATTCGCGTTGTCGAGCTCGAGTCCTCGCCAATGCAGATCGTGACGGCAGGCGCTGATGGCTACGTGCGGTTCTGGACCTTCGAGTCCATCGACGGCGCAGACATCCCTCCCGACGACACGGTGGCTTTGATCCCAATGAAGCGCCAAGTATTAATGTCGCCGCAGATGGACATCCGCGCTGTTGTACCTCTCGGCGCGTCGCGGTACCTCGTGCAAGACGCCGCGAGCGGAATCCACTTGCTCTCACTGATCGACCTCGAGCGTCATGTTGTCGATCTCAACTTCCTCGCCAACGACACGGGTCGAGCGCTGGGCATTGCATGTTCGCCGTACGAGCACCTCGCGGCGACTTGCGGCGCCGACGGCAGCGTTCGTGCCTGGGACTACGTTTCGTCGAGCTGTCTGATGGCTACGGTTGCAGCTGCGCCACCGAAGCTCGAATCTGGCAAGTCGACCACTCAGTTGACCGCAAATGCGGCATCATCGACACCACCGACGAAGGCAGCAGCGACAGCTATTTGCTGGGTACCTGACCACGCTTCGCTCGTGTTGCCGTCAGCGCCTGGCGCTCCTCCCGGACACAGTCGTCAGGTGGCTGTGGGCTTCGACGACGGACTCGTGCGCGTGTTCTTCGCCGACGTGGCTCGCCGGACATTCACGCGCACCAACGCGTTCAAGCCACACCGCGCGCGTGTCACGAGCGTCGCATTCGCGCCGAGCGCTCCACTGTTCGCGTCGGCGGGCGACGACGCCATCATCTTTCTGTTCCGCGTCGTTCCAAGCACGCGAATCTCCAAGTTCGCCAAATATCCGCACGAATACGTCCCTCTCGGCTTCCAAACATGTCCGGACGCCATCGCCGCCCTCTGCTGGCGCGCTGACAGCGCTGCCATTCTCGTGACGCTCGTGTCGGGTCGAGTGGTCGAGTATTTGCTGCCTGCGGAGGGATTGCCAGGTTCGGAGGCTAGTGGCGACGACGCTGAGCGCAAGACGTTCGAGTTGACTCTCGAGATGCGCGAGTGGGCTGCTCCGCTCGATCGCCGGCGGTTCATGAGCTCAACTGAGCTCGCTGCGATTGAAGGCATCAACGCGATCGGCAACCCGGTGGTCGACGAGGTCATGCGCTTGGGCTTTTGCGTCGAAGACCACGCAGCGACGCCACGAGCTTGGGCCGCGATGTACGCAGACAAGGACGACACTGCCTATGTGAGCTGCCCCTCCAGCTACCAGTCGTCGTCCAGTGAGGCCAGTCGCGACAGCGGGGCTCTTGTGATCGTTCAGTACGGCAAACCTGCACCTATGCTCGAGTGTGCGTCGGCGACTGGCGATGCGAGCCACATTGTCTCGCTCGCTCGCTCGAGCTCGAGTCAGTTGCTGCTCTGCGGACTCTCAAACGGCAAATTCGAGCTCCGCAGTGTCGTCCACCCGGTCGCCTTTCTGGTTGGAGAGTTTCACGACAGCGACGCCTCTAGCTCGACCCGCGGCGGCCTCCAGCTTGCGCTTTCGTTCGACGACTCGTTTGTGATCTCGGTTGGTGGCGATGGCAACCTGAGTGTCTGCCGCCTGCACTTCACCAAGCTCGCCGAAACCGCTCGCCGCCTCACCGACGCCTTCCACGACCTCGCAGCGCAGGCTCGCATCACAGCCGACCAGGCCAAGGACACGCAGGTTGCGATCAACAACAAGGCGATAGCGGACGCCAAGAACGAGGAAGCTGAAGGCATGGGCGGTTCCTCCGCTGCTGCACCGGGGAGTGAGCTGAACTCTGTACCGGCGTTTCACGGCGCGCGTGCGTACGCGGTGTACATGGAGACACGGCTCGCAGAGGTGGCTCGCGACAGCGAGACGTTCCAGGGCGTGGTGAGACTGTCAACCGACGCGAACAGCACGCTCGGACTTGCAGATTCCTCGGCGACGGCGGCGTCGACAGCGCTCAAGGACGCTCCATTGGCACTCACTGCCGAGTCTCCGCCAGTGGGGATGCTCGAGACTCCAGATATCGACAACCCGAATGAAGCATACACGCTCGAGGACGCCAAGCGCAAGAGCGAGGCCGACGCCAAGGCACTCGCGGCGCAGAGCAAACAGGATCAGACTCGCGCCGTGCTCGCTCAGATGCGTCAGCAGCTTCGCACTCTGCTGGAGAAGGACGCTGCCGCTCCGCCCGAGAGTCGACTCGACCCTGACGAGTGGGAGGTGGATCTCGACTACGGCGAGCTTCTGGCGGCGCGGGGAGACGCCGCGTGCGAGGAAGTGCGCAAGGAGCTCGCGTACGCTGTTGAGCGCGAGGAGCTGCTGCTGCTCAAGTTGCGCGAGGCGTTCGTTGGCCCTCTCGCGGTCGAGCTGATCACTATTCGCGCATTTATGACGGGGCTGAGCGTCCAGTCGTTCCGCACGCTCAAGATGCCCGCACTGTTGCAGAAGCGGCTCGCAGACATCCACGCCTCGACCAAGAAAAGCATGAACACAGGCGACGGACATGACTCTACTGCTCGGCGATCGAGCGATATGATGTCAGCAAGTGGCGGAGGCGACCCGCCGATGCTCCAGAAGAAGGGCTCGACAACGCGCAAGGCCTCGGTGCTCCACATCATGACGGAGAAGGACGTGGCGCTTGACAACACGTTCCCGCTCAAGGAGGACGAGCGCAAGCTGCTCGCGGTTGGCGAGAGTGCCGGCGCACTTCCTTCTGCCAGTCCGAGCGCTGTCAATCCCCCGGAGCTCCTGTGGCGATGCACGAGACTTCTGGAGCTGCTGTCCACGGGTTCGAAGCGCGGAAGCGGTTGCGAGCTGAGCGGAAGGAGCGGCTCGCGCAGTGGGTCGCGAACAAACCTGGCGAAGACGCCGACGATCCGCGGGACCTCGTCGCCATTGCCTTCGCGCAGCGCAACGTGGGCGACTACAAGCTCAAGACGGCCGCCGACTATGTCGTCCCGGAGGAGCAGCGCGTGAACGCGGCCAAGAAGTTCCGCCAGCTTGCGTTGCTCGAGGAGAGCCTGTACACGGCGCGACTGAAGTTCAACGCCAAGGTGCTCGAGCTGCGCGAGCTCAAGGTACGGCTCATCGACGACCTCGCGCGCGATAACACGAGACTGGGAGTGCTGTACGCCGCGCTCGGCAAGCCAGCGCCTGTGGTTCCGCCGCACGTGCTGCAAGTGGATCTTCGCGAGTGGCCAGAGCAACGCGAGCGCGTTACGGACGCCGACATTCAGCTGTACCAGCGGGAGAAGAAGGTGTTGCCTCACTCGGCAGCCGCGCCAACAACGACAGGCGCAGGTGGGGAGAGCAGTGTCCAAGATCACTCGGAACTGGTCAAGTCGAGTCACTTGGACGGCGCTGCCGAGGTCGAGGACAAGTCGCTGACCTCGTTGGCTCGGCAGCTACAGACGCTCCACGCCTCGAACGGCTCCAGTTCGCTGCTGGTTCGGCATATCGAGGTTCCCACAACGCTGAGGGACTCGGCTTCAGTTGCAGCTGTCACGACCGCACCATCGACCAGCATGGATCCCGACGAGGCTGCTGTGCGAGTGTACCTGATGGAGACGGAGATCTACCACCTGGAACGCAAGCGCGCGAGCGAGGTGGCGGCGTTCGACGAGGCCGTGGCGCACCTTCGGCGCGAGAAGATGCAGCTGGATGTGGTCTTCAAGAAGTGCGAGCTTCAGCTGTACACGCTGCACAGCGAGCTGGAGCTGCTCGAGCAGTTCGAGAGCAAGGAGAATCTGCTGAGCGCGAAGCTCGAGAAGATCAAGACCGAGAAGGCGCAGATCGTCGGGGATCTCGGCGACAACCAGGATCTGATGAGCAGCAAGAAGAAGGAGCTCGAGGAGTGGGGTCGCCAGGAGAAGGCAGTCCAGGCCGAGTTTCTCGCGACGGTCAACGGCTCTGGGGCCAGCAGCACGCCTCACCCGAGCTTCGCGGCGCTGCAGAAGCTCTTCAAGCGCAAGCTCAAGCGTCCCAAGAAGCGAGCCGCTGCAGGCAAGGACGGTGAAGGTGGAGGCGCGAACAATGGCGAATCGGCGGACGGTGGTGGCAACAATGGCGGCGCAGGCGGCGACAATGACGACGACGACGACGATGAGGATGACGACGACGAGTACGATGACGACGATGACGATGACGACGACGATGACGACGACGAAGAAGACGTGTGTCCTCCCGGATGCGACCTCACGCTGTACGAGAAGGTGCTGGCGATCCGCGAGCGGCGCGCGGACGTGGACGACGCGCTGAGCGAGCTGGCCAAGGCGCTGGAGGAGCTCAAGAAGAGCAACGACAGACAGGTGGCCAAGCAGCGGCAGATCGACAAGGAGCTTGCGGCGACCGAGCAGGACACGCAGCTCTTCCAGAGCGAGAAGCAGCGGCGCTTCAACGAGCTCGACGTCGTCGTCGCGCTCAGCACGCAGCAGATCCGGTGTCTGTCCGCGAATGTCGACGCCAAGACTGGACCGGACACGGTGTGGTCCGTGCCGGAACAGGCGACCGACTGCCTCGTGTTCACGACGCGCGCGTTCGCGACGCTCACGGAGCGTATCGAGAGTCTGCAGCGCGAGAACCGGAGTCTGCGGCAGCAGTTCCGCGACCTGCACCGGCAGCAGACCGTGCTGGCCAAGGACAAGAAGACGCAGCAGGAGGCGATCGCCGAGATGACGCAGCGCTGCGAGCAGCTGCAGCTGCTCAAGTTCGGGAGGCTCGTGGACATCGACGTGCTGGACAAGGCGAGCGACACGGCCGTGCTGCGCGAGCTGCAGGACAAGGTGCGCGTGAAGGAGCTCGAGGCGGAGCGCGAGCTCGCGGCGGCCAAGCAGAGCGAGCAGGACACGCAGCGCGCGCTGCTGCAGGCCACCGAGACCAACACGGCGCTGCTCTCGCAGCTGTCGACGCTGAGTGCGCGCCAGTTCGCGCTCGAGCGCGAGCTCAACCAGAGCGGGGCGGCCGCCGCGCGCGGGTTGCGCGACGACGCGGCGGCGACCCAGCAGCTCGAGGTCGAGATGCGCGAGCGCAACAAGCTCGTGAAGCTCGTCAAGCTGCAGGCGCGCGAGCTGGACGCGCTCAAGCACGAGATCGGGCTGCTGCGCGGCAAGGACGGCAAGGTGTACGCTCCTCGGCCGTGAGCAAGCATTGAGGGTCGGTCGACTACTGAGACGACATGTTGAAGTGGTGGTGCTGTACAGTACCAAGCAGAAAAATGCGGCGTCATTTAACGAGCGCACTGCTCTGGCCCCACTTGCCTCTGTGCCCTCCAAATGTAAGGATAGCCGTGGAAGGGGTTAGCCCCCGCCGGTGCCTCCACTTGTCGCTGCTATGACCCTCTGCACTGATAGTACCTCCGAGTCTTTCATACGACATTTTTCTCCGTCGACGTCATGCCTGCTGTCCACCTCGCCTGAATGGCTTCAGCCGTCTTGGACCGTACTTCCCTTTCAGGCCACTCTTCAGCAGTTCCAAGATGTTCCTGGCAGCATTGACGTCGCGGTTCCAGAAGTTGGCCTTGCAGCGACTGTTGACACAGCGCAAGACATTCCGGTTGCTCTCGAGGACGATTTTGGTGTCCTTGAGCTTCCGATTCCTGAACTTGGACATCTCGACGATCTCCTTTTGCTCCTTCCTGCTCGGCATCGCTTTGAAGCGAACATCTTCGTCGAGCTCCCCTCTCTTCATCTTCGTGAACAGTCGAGCTTGCCTCAGACGATGATGGCATTGCGAACACATCTGGCTTGTACAATATTCGTCCATGAGTAGGACGGTTGTTTGTTGCTGTAGCGCTCTAGCGAATGCTTTTACTGGAGCGCATGGATGTCCTTTGAGTCCTTCTTGCCTGCTCCAGTCGCCATACGCGACACAAACCTGACGGCTAGGTACGGGAACAACCCGTTTGGCAAGGGCGTCCAGGGCCTTCGTCTTCAGTCGAGATCTCGTGAAGCGCCACCGTGAGAATGCATGCTCGGCGCTGAACGCCACTAGATAACGAACGTGCATCCAGAAGTACGTCATGCGCTCGAGATATATGTCATAGCTAGATAGCCGGAACGACGGCATACCTTGAATGACACTGGAATACAATGGATCATTCCGCCGAAGGTTTTTTGTCCAATTGTTGAAGTGGGGCATCTTTGCCAGGTGGCGGTATTCGCCCGTGCTGACCTGCGTGATCTTTTGCCCACGCTGATACCGGCGATTTCGCTTTTTGCGCCTTTTGCGCCTTCGTGGCCGTCGATTCTTGAGCCTCTCACAGTGTCGGTAGTGACGGGGATGCAGCCGGCCAACACTAACTGCCGTGCACAAGTTGATTGTACCAGGATCCACTCCAATGATCACGTTCGGTGAGTACTCAGGGCCGAGTTTGATCAGGTCCTGTTGGAACCTGTCTAACTGAGAGTGAGTGTCCGGACTATCTCCCATGGCCACCACCGTTGTTCTCGTCTCGGGCCGCTTCAGAAGCACGTAGGCACCGTAGCCGTCAGTCATAACCTCGGTTGCAAATACCCGACTCGATGTCTCGAATAGAGCGACATCGAATACCACCCTCATCATCTCGTCATGGCGACGCAAGATTTGTTTTTTGCTGAAGCCGACTTCGCCGCTGTCACTCCTCGGCCGGGTGGTGACCATGTTGAAATGTAAGTGCAGGAAAGCGTTAATGGCAGGCACGTGCTTGATGTGAGCCAGCATCGTGTACAACGTGCTCCCGTTGATCGGTATATAGTCAGCCGTGTAGGTAGTCGGGAGTGGAAGAAGTGAGTAGAGTTTCGTTCCTCTTGCTCGTGGTCGTAGGCTCACGTAGAACTCGAGGGATACCAGCATATCGTAAGTCTTGATCAAGAAGTGGGCGAAATTGTCATGAATATGGGGCTTCGTGGGTACGATGCCCAGCCACTGCCGGAGCTGACGCTCCACAGGGTCAGCTGTTTCATCCCACTCGGTCCATATCGGTTCTGTCTGGCCGGTCTCGTTTCCCCATTCATCCACCACGGGACGTGTCCGGACACGGTAACAACTCTCGAGCAGCCTTGTCGTCTCCCTCCGAGGGAGCTGAGTCTGTCCTGGCCTACGAAATCGGAATCGAATGTACTGTCGAAGACGGCGTCTGAATTCCTGGATGATCATGTTCTTCGCGTTGACGGCCATTTGTTTAGCCAAATCTCCGAACACTGAGCCATAGTTAATCAGCTCAACGGATGAATAGCCTTGAACTTGCTCTCTGGCTTCCCAGTATTCCACCAGTGTATCGTGAAGATAAGGGAAAAATGGTCGTGGTGAGTGGCGGTCTCGCCTCTCGATCTGCCGCAAAGATGACACCATGCAGCCGTAAAAAAACATGTTGTTGAGGGCAGGCATATCGCCTCCCATGGCCAGGCATCGCCGGACGTGCAGGTTGGCGATGTGCATGCCCTCGAGACGAACTTGCTTGACAAGGATACATGTTCGCTTAATGTGCTCCACCAGCGGTGGAAGGCTGCAAATGGTGGTAAGCTTGGACAGAACACTCGAATACTTGGGTTCAGTCTCTTGGTGTAGCAGAAAAGTTGGGATCGAAGACGCCTGTGTGTGGGTGTCGGTGACAGCGTCGACTCCAAAGTCCTGCATGCCTGGATCAGATTCCCAGGAATTAGACTCGGCGAGACTCTGTAGGGCTGCAGCGGCTGCGTAGACCTCGGTGCTTGGTGCATGTGAACCCTCCCCCCATGCGATACGCTCGTCTTGGTCGCATGACATCTGCATATGATCGCTCGTCAAAAGACGAAGAGTGTATAGTGTTTTTCGCGCGCTTGAGTAGGAGGGTAACAAGAGACAACACGTCGGGGAAGTCGTCCCCGAGGAAGATGCTTGACTTGTTGGCAAGCTCTAGATCTATAACCGAGCCAGGGGGTTGAAGAGTCACCCCCCTGCTCTCACTTCGGATTTTGCTCGGAGAACAACCGCATATAGCCTCTCGAGCCTAGGCTATACAAGTCGTTCAAATCTAGCTCTAGCCTAAATATTTAGCACCACGTCCGTCACAGCGAGAGCTTGAGGAGTCTGCGGCCGTTGGCGCATTACAAGGGGAGGGGACCTCTCGTTAGCCCGACTGTTCACAAAGGTGAAGAATGGGCTCTGCTGCTGCACAGGAGCTGCACAGGAATCAATCCAGGTGACGGATAAACCGGCCGCCTTACCCGGCGGTGTCGTCTTCGGGTTGATTCCTGTGCAGCTCCTGTGCAGCAGCAGAGCCCATTCTTCACCTTTGTGAACAGTCGGGCTAACGAGAGGTCCCCTCCCCTTGTAATGCGCCAACGGCCGCAGACTCCTCAAGCTCTCGCTGTGACGGACGTGGTGCTAAATATTTAGGCTAGAGCTAGATTTGAACGACTTGTATAGCCTAGGCTCGAGAGGCTATATGCGGTTGTTCTCCGAGCAAAATCCGAAGTGAGAGCAGGGGGGTGACTCTTCAACCCCTGGCTCGGTTATAGATCTAGAGCTTGCCAACAAGTCAAGCATCTTCCTCGGGGACGACTTCCCCGACGTGTTGTCTCTTGTTACCCTCCTACTCAAGCGCGCGAAAAACACTATACACTCTTCGTCTTTTGACGAGCGATCATATGCAGATGTCATGCGACCAAGACGAGCGTATCGCATGGGGGGAGGGTTCACATGCACCAAGCACCGAGGTCTACGCAGCCTGCAGCCCTACAGAGTCTCGCCGAGTCTAATTCCTGGGAATCTGATCCAGGCATGCAGGACTTTGGAGTCGACGCTGTCACCGACACCCACACACAGGCGTCTTCGATCCCAACTTTTCTGCTACACCAAGAGACTGAACCCAAGTATTCGAGTGTTCTGTCCAAGCTTACCACCATTTGCAGCCTTCCACCGCTGGTGGAGCACATTAAGCGAACATGTATCCTTGTCAAGCAAGTTCGTCTCGAGGGCATGCACATCGCCAACCTGCACGTCCGGCGATGCCTGGCCATGGGAGGCGATATGCCTGCCCTCAACAACATGTTTTTTTACGGCTGCATGGTGTCATCTTTGCGGCAGATCGAGAGGCGAGACCGCCACTCACCACGACCATTTTTCCCTTATCTTCACGATACACTGGTGGAATACTGGGAAGCCAGAGAGCAAGTTCAAGGCTATTCATCCGTTGAGCTGATTAACTATGGCTCAGTGTTCGGAGATTTGGCTAAACAAATGGCCGTCAACGCGAAGAACATGATCATCCAGGAATTCAGACGCCGTCTTCGACAGTACATTCGATTCCGATTTCGTAGGCCAGGACAGACTCAGCTCCCTCGGAGGGAGACGACAAGGCTGCTCGAGAGTTGTTACCGTGTCCGGACACGTCCCGTGGTGGATGAATGGGGAAACGAGACCGGCCAGACAGAACCGATATGGACCGAGTGGGATGAAACAGCTGACCCTGTGGAGCGTCAGCTCCGGCAGTGGCTGGGCATCGTACCCACGAAGCCCCATATTCATGACAATTTCGCCCACTTCTTGATCAAGACTTACGATATGCTGGTATCCCTCGAGTTCTACGTGAGCCTACGACCACGAGCAAGAGGAACGAAACTCTACTCACTTCTTCCACTCCCGACTACCTACACGGCTGACTATATACCGATCAACGGGAGCACGTTGTACACGATGCTGGCTCACATCAAGCACGTGCCTGCCATTAACGCTTTCCTGCACTTACATTTCAACATGGTCACCACCCGGCCGAGGAGTGACAGCGGCGAAGTCGGCTTCAGCAAAAAACAAATCTTGCGTCGCCATGACGAGATGATGAGGGTGGTATTCGATGTCGCTCTATTCGAGACATCGAGTCGGGTATTTGCAACCGAGGTTATGACTGACGGCTACGGTGCCTACGTGCTTCTGAAGCGGCCCGAGACGAGAACAACGGTGGTGGCCATGGGAGATAGTCCGGACACTCACTCTCAGTTAGACAGGTTCCAACAGGACCTGATCAAACTCGGCCCTGAGTACTCACCGAACGTGATCATTGGAGTGGATCCTGGTACAATCAACTTGTGCACGGCAGTTAGTGTTGGCCGGCTGCATCCCCGTCACTACCGACACTGTGAGAGGCTCAAGAATCGACGGCCACGAAGGCGCAAAAGGCGCAAAAAGCGAAATCGCCGGTATCAGCGTGGGCAAAAGATCACGCAGGTCAGCACGGGCGAATACCGCCACCTGGCAAAGATGCCCCACTTCAACAATTGGACAAAAAACCTTCGGCGGAATGATCCATTGTATTCCAGTGTCATTCAAGGTATGCCGTCGTTCCGGCTATCTAGCTATGACATATATCTCGAGCGCATGACGTACTTCTGGATGCACGTTCGTTATCTAGTGGCGTTCAGCGCCGAGCATGCATTCTCACGGTGGCGCTTCACGAGATCTCGACTGAAGACGAAGGCCCTGGACGCCCTTGCCAAACGGGTTGTTCCCGTACCTAGCCGTCAGGTTTGTGTCGCGTATGGCGACTGGAGCAGGCAAGAAGGACTCAAGGACATCCATGCGCTCCAGTAAAAGCATTCGCTAGAGCGCTACAGCAACGAGCAACCGTCCTACTCATGGACGAATATTGTACAAGCCAGATGTGTTCGCAATGCCATCATCGTCTGAGGCAAGCTCGACTGTTCACGAAGATGAAGAGAGGGGAGCTCGACGAAGATGTTCGCTTCAAAGCGATGCCGAGCAGGAAGGAGCAAAAGGAGATCGTCGAGATGTCCAAGTTCAGGAATCGGAAGCTCAAGGACACCAAAATCGTCCTCGAGAGCAACCGGAATGTCTTGCGCTGTGTCAACAGTCGCTGCAAGGCCAACTTCTGGAACCGCGACGTCAATGCTGCCAGGAACATCTTGGAACTGCTGAAGAGTGGCCTGAAAGGGAAGTACGGTCCAAGACGGCTGAAGCCATTCAGGCGAGGTGGACAGCAGGCATGACGTCGACGGAGAAAAATGTCGTATGAAAGACTCGGAGGTACTATCAGTGCAGAGGGTCATAGCAGCGACAAGTGGAGGCACCGGCGGGGCTAACCCCTTCCACGGCTATCCTTACATTTGGAGGGCACAGAGGCAAGTGGGGCCAGAGCAGTGCGCTCGTTAAATGACGCCGCATTTTTCTGCTTGGTACTGTACAGCACCACCACTTCAACATGTCGTCTCAGTAGTCGACCGACCCTCAATGCTTGCTCACGGCCGAGGCGTACACCTTGCCGTCCTTGCCGCGCAGCAGCCCGATCTCGTGCTTGAGCGCGTCCAGCTCGCGCGCCTGCAGCTTGACGAGCTTCACGAGCTTGTTGCGCTCGCGCATCTCGACCTCGAGCTGCTGGGTCGCCGCCGCGTCGTCGCGCAACCCGCGCGCGGCGGCCGCCCCGCTCTGGTTGAGCTCGCGCTCGAGCGCGAACTGGCGCACTCAGCGTCGACAGCTGCGAGAGCAGCGCCGTGTTGGTCTCGGTGGCCTGCAGCAGCGCGCGCTGCGTGTCCTGCTCGCTGCTTGGCCGCCGCGAGCTCGCGCTCCGCCTCGAGCTCCTTCACGCGCACCTTGTCCTGCAGCTCGCGCAGCACGGCCGTGTCGCTCGCCTTGTCCAGCACGTCGATGTCCACGAGCCTCCCGAACTTGAGCAGCTGCAGCTGCTCGCAGCGCTGCGTCATCTCGGCGATCGCCTCCTGCTGCGTCTTCTTGTCCTTGGCCAGCACGGTCTGCTGCCGGTGCAGGTCGCGGAACTGCCGCAGACTCCGGTTCTCGCGCTGCAGACTCTCGATACGCTCCGTGAGCGTCGCGAACGCGCGCGTCGTGAACACGAGGCAGTCGGTCGCCTGTTCCGGCACGGACCACACCGTGTCCGGTCCAGTCTTGGCGTCGACATTCGCGGACAGACACCGGATCTGCTGCGTGCTGAGCGCGACGACGACGTCGAGCTCGTTGAAGCGCCGCTGCTTCTCGCTCTGGAAGAGCTGCGTGTCCTGCTCGGTCGCCGCAAGCTCCTTGTCGATCTGCCGCTGCTGGCCACCTGTCTGTCGTTGCTCTTCTTGAGCTCCTCCAGCGCCTTGGCCAGCTCGCTCAGCGCGTCGTCCACGTCCGCGCGCCGCTCGCGGATCGCCAGCACCTTCTCGTACAGCGTGAGGTCGCATCCGGGAGGACACACGTCTTCTTCGTCGTCGTCATCGTCGTCGTCATCGTCCGTCGTCATCGTACTCGTCGTCGTCATCCTCATCGTCGTCGTCGTCGTCATTGTCGCCGCCTGCCGCCGCCATTGTTGCCACCACCGTCCGCCGATTCGCCATTGTTCGCGCCTCCACCTTCACCGTCCTTGCCTGCAGCGGCTCGCTTCTTGGGACGCTTGAGCTTGCGCTTGAAGAGCTTCTGCAGCGCCGCGAAGCTCGGGTGAGGCGTGCTGCTGGCCCAGAGCCGTTGACCGTCGCGAGAAACTCGGCCTGGACTGCCTTCTCCTGGCGACCCCACTCCTCGAGCTCCTTCTTCTTGCTGCTCATCAGATCCTGGTTGTCGCCGAGATCCCCGACGATCTGCGCCTTCTCGGTCTTGATCTTCTCGAGCTTCGCGCTCAGCAGATTCCTTGCTCGAACTGCTCGAGCAGCTCCAGCTCGCTGTGCAGCGTGTACAGCTGAAGCTCGCACTTCTTGAAGACCACATCCAGCTGCATCTTCTCGCGCCGAAGGTGCGCCACGGCCTCGTCGAACGCCGCCACCTCGCTCGCGCGCTTGCGTTCCAGGTGGTAGATCTCCGTCTCCATCAGGTACACTCGCACAGCAGCTCGTCGGGATCCATGCTGGTCGATGGTGCGGTCGTGACAGCTGCAACTGAAGCCGAGTCCCTCAGCGTTGTGGGAACCTCGATATGCCGAACCAGCAGCGAACTGGAGCCGTTCGAGGCGTGGAGCGTCTGTAGCTGCCGAGCCAACGAGGTCAGCGACTTGTCCTCGACCTCGGCAGCGCCGTCCAAGTGACTCGACTTGACCAGTTCCGAGTGATCTTGGACACTGCTCTCCCCACCTGCGCCTGTCGTTGTTGGCGCGGCTGCCGAGTGAGGCAAACACCTTCTTCTCCCGCTGGTACAGCTGAATGTCGGCGTCCGTAACGCGCTCGCGTTGCTCTGGCCACTCGCGAAGATCCACTTGCAGCACGTGCGGCGGAACCACAGGCGCTGGCTTGCCGAGCGCGGCGTACAGCACTCCCAGTCTCGTGTTATCGCGCGCGAGGTCGTCGATGAGCCGTACCTTGAGCTCGCGCAGCTCGAGCACCTTGGCGTTGAACTTCAGTCGCGCCGTGTACAGGCTCTCCTCGAGCAACGCAAGCTGGCGGAACTTCTTGGCCGCGTTCACGCGCTGCTCCTCCGGGACGACATAGTCGGCGGCCGTCTTGAGCTTGTAGTCGCCCACGTTGCGCTGCGCGAAGGCAATGGCGACGAGGGTCCCGCGGATCGTCGGCGTCTTCGCCAGGTTTGTTCGCGACCCACTGCGCGAGCCGCTCCTTCCGCTCAGCTCGCAACCGCTTCCGCGCTTCGAACCCGTGGACAGCAGCTCCAGAAGTCTCGTGCATCGCCACAGGAGCTCCGGGGGGATTGACAGCGCTCGGACTGGCAGAAGGAAGTGCGCCGGCACTCTCGCCAACCGCGAGCAGCTTGCGCTCGTCCTCCTTGAGCGGGAACGTGTTGTCAAGCGCCACGTCCTTCTCCGTCATGATGTGGAGCACCGAGGCCTTGCGCGTTGTCGAGCCCTTCTTCGGAGCATCGGCGGGTCGCCCCGCCACTTGCTGACATCATATCGCTCGATCGCCGAGCAGTAGAGTCATGTCCGTCGCCTGTGTTCATGCTTTTCTTGGTCGAGGCGTGGATGTCTGCGAGCCGCTTCTTCTGCAACAGTGCGGGCATCTTGAGCGTGCGGAACGACTGGACGCTCAGCCCCGTCATAAATGCGCGAATAGTGATCAGCTCGACCGCGAGAGGGCCAACGAACGCCTCGCGCAACTTGAGCAGCAGCAGCTCCTCGCGCTCAACAGCGTACGCGAGCTCTTGCGCACTTCCTCGCACGCGGCGTCTCCCCGCGCCGCCAGAAGCTCGCCGTAGTCGAGATCCACCTCCCACTCGTCAGGGTCGAGTCGACTCTCGGGCGGAGCGGCAGCGTCCTTCTCCAGCAGAGTGCGAAGCTGCTGACGCATCTGAGCGAGCACGGCGCGAGTCTGATCCTGTTTGCTCTGCGCCGCGAGTGCCTTGGCGTCGGCCTCGCTCTTGCGCTTGGCGTCCTCGAGCGTGTATGCTTCATTCGGGTTGTCGATATCTGGAGTCTCGAGCATCCCCACTGGCGGAGACTCGGCAGTGAGTGCCAATGGAGCGTCCTTGAGCGCTGTCGACGCCGCCGTCGCCGAGGAATCTGCAAGTCCGAGCGTGCTGTTCGCGTCGGTTGACAGTCTCACCACGCCCTGGAACGTCTCGCTGTCGCGAGCCACCTCTGCGAGCCGTGTCTCCATGTACACCGCGTACGCACGCGCGCCGTGAAACGCCGGTACAGAGTTCGCTCACTCCCCGGTGCAGCAGCGGAGGAACCGCCCATGCCTTCAGCTTCCTCGTTCTTGGCGTCCGCTATCCCTTGTTGTTGATCGCAACCTGCGTGTCCTTGGCCTGGTCGGCTGTGATGCGAGCCTGCGCTGCGAGGTCGTGGAAGGCGTCGGTGAGGCGGCGAGCGGTTTCGGCGAGCTTGGTGAAGTGCAGGCGGCAGACACTCAGGTTTGCCATCGCCACCAACCCGAGATCACAAACGAGTCGTCGAACGAAAGCGCAAGCTGGAGGCCGCCGCGGGTCGAGCTAGAGGCGTCGCTGTCGTGAAACTCTCCAACCAGAAAGGCGACCGGGTGGACGACACTGCGGAGCTCGAATTTGCCGTTTGAGAGTCCGCAGAGCAGCAACTGACTCGAGCTCGAGCGAGCGAGCGAGACAATGTGGCTCGCATCGCCAGTCGCCGACGCACACTCGAGCATAGGTGCAGGTTTGCCGTACTGAACGATCACAAGAGCCCCGCTGTCGCGACTGGCCTCACTGGACGACGACTGGTAGCTGGAGGGGCAGCTCACATAGGCAGTGTCGTCCTTGTCTGCGTACATCGCGGCCCAAGCTCGTGGGCGTCGCTGCGTGGTCTTCGACGCAAAAGCCCAAGCGCATGACCTCGTCGACCACCGGGTTGCCGATCGCGTTGATGCCTTCAATCGCAGCGAGCTCAGTTGAGCTCATGAACCGCCGGCGATCGAGCGGAGCAGCCCACTCGCGCATCTCGAGAGTCAACTCGAACGTCTTGCGCTCAGCGTCGTCGCCACTAGCCTCCGAACCTGGCAATCCCTCCGCAGGCAGCAAATACTCGACCACTCGACCCGACACGAGCGTCACGAGAATGGCAGCGCTGTCAGCGCGCCAGCAGGGCGGCGATGGCGTCCGGACATGTTTTGGAAGCCGAGAGGGACGTATTCGTGCGGATATTTGGCGAACTTGGAGATTCGCGTGCTTGGAACGACGCGGAACAGAAAGATGATGGCGTCGTCGCCCGCCGACGCGAACAGTGGAGCGCTCGGCGCGAATGCGACGCTCGTGACACGCGCGCGGTGTGGCTTGAACGCGTTGGTGCGCGTGAATGTCCGGCGAGCCACGTCGGCGAGAACACGCGCACGAGTCCGTCGTCGAAGCCCACAGCCACCTGAGACTGTGTCCGGGAGGAGCGCCAGGCGCTGACGGCAACACGAGCGAAGCGTGGTCAGGTACCCAGCAAATAGCTGTCGCTGCTGCCTTCGTCGGTGGTGTCGATGATGCCGCATTTGCGGTCAACTGAGTGGTCGACTTGCCAGATTCGAGCTTCGGGGCGCAGCTGCAACCGTAGCCATCAGACAGCTCGACGAAACGTAGTCCCAGGCACGAACGCTGCCGTCGGCGCCGCAAGTCGCCGCGAGGTGCTCGTACGGCGAACATGCATGCCCAGCGCTCGACCCGTGTCGTTGGCGAGGAAGTTGAGATCGACAACATGACGCTCGAGGTCGATCAGTGAGAGCAAGTGGATTCCGCTCGCGGCGTCTTGCACGAGGTACCGCGACGCGCCGAGAGGTACAACAGCGCGGATGTCCATCTGCGGCGATTAATACTTGGCGCTTCATTGGGATCAAAGCCACCGTGTCGTCGGGAGGGATGTCTGCGCCGTCGATGGACTCGAAGGTCCAGAACCGCACGTAGCCATCAGCGCCCTGCCGTCACGATCTGCATTGGCGAGGACTCGAGCTCGACAACGCGAATGGCACCCGCGTGTGGCATATGTCGTCGCGAAGTGAGGATCTCGCACTTGATGAAGTTGCCCTCCCAGAGCAGCAGCACGCCTCGCTCCGTGCCGCTCAGCACTTTCTTGTCCGGCAGCACGCAGAACGCCTCGATGT